>OY986045.1:44278718-49166218 GCA_963920215.1 Nineta flava
CCATTTGAAATGGTGGAAGTAAAGGCAAAACAGTATGAAAATATTCAAATTCAAGTAGATAAAGATGAAGATGCAAATTCTTCTTTGGGAATTTTAGACGATTCCATAATTTCTAACGATAGTCTAAATACTTCAACACCGGATAATGAAGGAATCACTTCATGCGTCTTAGACGCATCCACGGAGCAAGAAATTAGGGAATCCGTTGCAGAACGGGTGAATCGATTTATTGAACAAGCTTCACCATCACATCGAAGTAATGTATCGTTAAATTTAAACTTAAGACGCTCATATTCGAATAGTTATCTAGGAATATCGAATCAGTTTAGCTCGATTTCGGGCGGAGATCAGTGTTCATCGTTGAATCGCGCTGGTTTTCTAAATACAGCTTCGACTTTCGAAGAATTCATTTCCGAACAACGTTTTGAAACAGATTTTGATAAAGCATTTCGTGAAGATTTACTACGTCGTCCTTCGTACAATTATCAAAGTTCTTCAGCGTGTGTGATTCCGCTGGTTGGAAGTAAATCATCAAGTGCACGTAAACCTTATAAAAATGAATTACCAACGCTAGAACGTTATCGATTAATGAATTATAATTTTAAAGAACGATTAAAAACTTTTGATAATATTGACGATGAAGATGATTTGAAAACTAAGGTAAACAACAACTTTATAAATATTCCATCAAACTTAGAATATTAATTTGGTTTTTTTTTCTGTTTTAGGAAGATTCGAATGATTCTGTGTTTCATGAACCTAGGAAACTAGCTGATACGCTTTCGAGGTATAGCGATGGATCGTTTAATTTAAATGTAAATGGTAGAAGTTGTAAGTATTTTAAACAATTTTTGAAATATTTTGATAGTAGTTTTACTTTGTAATTTTTTTCTCATAAATTTTAAAGTTATCTGGTTAAATGTCCATTCAACCAGATTCAGATCTATGGTTGTTTGATCCGTCCCTTTATTCAGGGTGATCTATTATTGTAAATTTCAAATCAAGAAAAATGAAAATTTTTCTACCAAACCACAATTAAAACTTTCGGTAAAACTGCAGTTTTTGCCAATTTCAGAGCTAACAAAAAATTATTACAAAAAGGGGTATATCTGGGCCTCTGGATCAATGAAAACGAGCGTGAGAGAGCGTCATTTTCAATTGTTTATTTATAAAAAAGGTGAAAAACTGCAAAAACGTCTATATTATTATAATTTTATTTTTTATTTTGTGAAATTATGGTCGATGACTATTTTAACCGAGTACTATAATCCTCCACTTCATAATTCACACCTCGAGTTGGTCGCTTTGCGTATTTTTGGGCCTTAACACTAAAAGGAGTTCTATATATTCCAGATATTGTGATCATACATCCCCTAAAGGATAAATGAAAAAGAATTTCAAAATAAAGTTGTTTGTAAATTTTTTTTTTAAACAATATTTTATAAGAACTCATAAAAACAAACAACTTTTGTTTGACAACTTTTTGTCATGGATCCAATATTTCTGGCGTCAATAAATAATTTACGCCCCGTAATTACACCAAAACTAGGTGATATTAGAAAAAAAACTTTCAAACAAAAGTTGTTTGTTTTTATGAGATAAACATTTTTTTGTATTTAAAGATTTTCCCCGTTTAAAAGCGGCACGGATGCATGGAACTAAAATATAATTGTCGTATTATGTTTCCCCTTTTAAACTTAGCAACTTTTTTTTGTAGCATTTTTTTCTAAAATGCAAATTTGAGGAAAATTTTCAATTTAACACACTGTATTTATCGAGTTTAAAAATAACAAACAGTTTTATAATCAGAAAAGTGTCCTGTATGCAATTTACAAAAAATCCTTAGCACAAAAATATTGTGCGTCTTGAATTAATTTCCTGAGTTCGCTCTTATTTAGTCTTATATAGAAATAAAAAATTATTTTAATTTTTTGTAGCCCCATGTGGATCGATTAAAGAAGAAGTGATTAATGATATAAAAATGGACTGTGATAATTTAAATAAAAATAGTGTCTGTCTAAATGGAAATAATTATGATACTGATGAAAATGAAAATCAAGAGAAAAACATTAACTTCAATAATAACTCAATCAATAAATGCCAAAAGCCAAAAGGAAAATCGAAAAAATGGAAGAAAGACACTATACAAGTTTTAGAAACTATTTTACAAGCATTAAAAACTGAAAGTGATAACGATGATAGTAATGACAATTATTTAACGAATATTGCGAAAATGATTAACGATAAACAGAAACAAGATGAAAATATGGAACAACACGATGAAAATTTAGATAGTACAGCTTCATATGATTCTAGCGATGGTTTTATTGAAGTCAAACCTCAAGAGATTCAGCATAAAACACCGCAAATGCGGAAATCATATTCATATACGAATGGCCAACAGCAGAAATTAAATTTGGAGGCAAAACCCTCGATAAAATCTCAAAAAATTGAAATAAATAGTCAAGCACCTTTTAAGAATTTACGTCCAAAACATTCGAATTTAGATTTGGGGAAAAAAGGTCCTTTAAAAGCTGTAATGCCTATTGATATTATGACAAAAGGTAAGAGTAATTTCTTTAATTAATTATTTAATGTTAAAGTTCGAGTTGTAATACATTGCTCTAATGGAGACACCCACATTTTTACACATATTTTGAAAATTTTCACTTGGAAAAAAATAAGACGAATAAAAAAAAACTACGCAATAGAAAATAGAAATATTAATAAAGAGATTGATCCAATAAAATTCCGGTATGACGGGCCTAAAAAAATATTTAAGAAAAAAACTGAGATTTCGGGTAAATTTTATTTATGTCGGCGGTAGCTTAATTACACGAAATCTCAGGCTTTTTTTATAATATCTTTTTTGTTAGGCCCGGTATGACGGGCCTAAGATTTCCACTTGAATAAATGACCATAGTTTATTAAAAAACTAATATGTTTTAAAATTCAAAATTATTCCTACTGTCAAAAATATCTGGCAATGTTGAACAAGGATCGGATTTAACCTAAAATATTATTAGTTTTTAAATATGACATTTGTAAATATGCACACCGTTGCCATGCTTTCGAAGCCGGTTATATTAAATGTATTTTACCGGCTTTATTCTCTACCGCGCATTTTAGGTAGGTAACCTCCTTATAAACTATTTTTAATAACTAATCATGATACAATCAGGTATGTATTTTGGTTCAGTTCACGCATTCAATCAGTCCACGCCATGGTAGTTAATTCCCGCCTTTGAATTCAAATATCGTATAAAATATTTAAATTTCTAAATGGCGGAGGTTGGTGGAAAGAGCAAGTGAGTCTAACCAAGAGTGAGTTAATAGGCAAAAGCGTACCATGCCTGATTGTACCATCGTACTAATGATACGAAGCACTTGACCGTTTTTTTTGCAAATAATTTTCATCTTTTCATATCAGATGCAATGGTGAAAAATTCAAAACCAACGGTGAAAACTTCTACGTTAAATGTTAAGCCAACAAAAATAATTTCAAGTACTCCAAAAAATGTATGTCAAATTTTTCAATAATTTTGCCTTAATAATTCAATATTTTCTCATCGATAAAAATTTTTCAGGAATCAAAAATCAAACCCGTAGCACAATCAACACCAACAAATTCAACAAACTCAAAATTAAAAAAACGTAATTCTTCTGTTGGCATATCACCGATTTCAAGATATTCCCAATCAAATAACCGTAAAAGCAATAATGATGATACGTTAAATACAACATTTTCACCACCAACGCCATGCGATACCGCAAAGTCTGGATCAAAATTAACTAGAAAATTAACATCGGTACAAAGTTCAAGTACACTAAATAAAGCAACTCCACGAACATCTTCTCAGCTTTTACAACGACACAAATCAGCTAGTGAGCTAAAAGTAACATTCAATAAGAAAGTCATGGAAAAAATAACGAGTACCAAAAGTAAATTAACAGCTTTACGGCCATTAAATAATGTAATGTCGAAAGTGCATCGTACTTCGTCTGTTCCTGGTAAAGAAAATATTCGCAATTAAAATACTCTTTTATTCCTGTAATTTTATCATTCCTAACTTAAGAAAAGCATTATTTTTTTATTCATTATTTTTTTTATTATACTAATGTTTTTTTTATAAAATAAAGGTGTTTTTTTGATAATTTTTTAATTTTTTTGTGTATACCTTGTGTTTGTTCTGAAGGGTTTACCACTGGTATCCCAACAATTGGTATTCCAAAGTGGTCCATATGGACCACTAGCGAAAAAAAAATTGGAGTGCATATGTAAATCGGAGTCTACGCGAGTGTATCCCTATTATGGTAGATCATCACCAAAGGCGATGATCTTAAGGCGTTTCTTAAATGTGCCTTCATAATGCGCCTAACCAGGGCCGGATTAAGCCATATGAGGTCCATAGGTAATTTATGTCTCGGGCCCCCTTCCTGTTTTGTAACTTCCTAAAACAGATTTTCGTTTTACTTTGAATCTATCCGTTTTATACATCCTTTCTCCATATAGTGACTTAAAAACATAAGACAAAAAAGTCAGTATAGCTGGAATTGTAATTGCGAAATCACTAATTTATCATTACTTTATTTATGTTTTGAATTTTTCCGTATCTTTGTTAATAAAAAAATGGAAAATCAAAATTTTTTGATTTTCCAACGGGGATCTTTTTTAAATCCTTCAAAGAATAGCTCCCGGAAGTAAAAAAAATTCCAGACTTTTATTTTAAAAATTATCGGGGTTATCCAGATTGGAAAAATTTTTTAATTAACAAAACCATAATTAATGGAAAAATTGGGGTAAACATTTTTTGCTGACGAATTATTGTTTAAGTATCTAGTAAGTACCTCAATTTTTTCTTTCCTTAATATTCATATTTAATGAGTTAAAAAATTTTTTTGTTCAAGTGTCGGAATCAAGCGGAACCGAATCACCCGTTTTCAAGCCCTATTTTCATTTCTCAATTAAAATTATAAATATTAGTGGTACAGTTCCGGGAGGTGAGACTTTTTTTTAGGAAATTTTCTGCTGTTTAAGAATCTTTTTTTTGATTTCCTATATCTGCAATAGTTTCTGAGATATTTGCTAAAATTAATATCCCCTCTTTTTTTTAAAAATAAATTGTTTATAACTTTTGCAATTGTTATGTGCGGGTTTTAAAGTTTTGCACATTTTTCTAGACGTCATAACGAGTTCAACGAGCTATCGCACGTATTTTAATTCGCAGTAGCAAGAATTAACACGTTTTTTAACTTGTTGACTAGACTATTGATGCATTTTTGTCTTTTATATGTTACTGATAATATATTGGATATTTCGAATTAATTCAACAATTACAATAACGATTTTTCATGACTGGACTTTATTAGAAACCGGGTCTTGTTAGGCGACAGTACATTAAAAATCTGAAGTCAATTTTTTTTTTATATAATAATTTATTTAAAATATGAATAATATACAATTTTATTAGAATTATAATTTTTGTTTAGGTACCAATTAAATGTCTACACTTATAAAAATAATACATTTTCACGTTAATTTATACATGAAAGTGATTTTTCATCACTGTTTTTTTTTTAAAATCATGTTTTCCATCATTTATATGGATAATTAATACAAAAAGATCTACACATTATATTTCTGAACATTTCTTACATAGATGTTTATGCTAAATCTAAATCGCTTACACTAACAACAACTGGAGAGTGTCGTTTAGTGATTTAAGTTTAATGTAAACATCTGTGATTATAATAAAATCACATGGACATCTGATAAATTTTCAAAAACGTTTTCATCGTATTCGAAATACGAAGTGTTTTTTTTTTTTTATTAATGATGTAATAATTTTAGTCAAAGAATCGTTCAATTCGATTCAATTTTTTTCTCGTCTCCAATATTGTCTCAACAAATCATTTTGAAACAATATTTAAAAAACCAAATATATTATTGTTTAATGATCTGTGGCATTTGGATTTGTATAACTAAATCCTTGAAATTGTGCTTGATCCATAGATCGAAGTATATCATGATCCACGGGTGTTAATTTAGCACGTTCTTGTGTAAACGCTTTATCAAAATATTGCGTGTCTAATGGATGTTGCTAATTGAAAAAAAAAAAATTAGTTATAATAATATTAATAAGTGAAAGGAACAACTAACTGAGTTAATTGCTTAAATACCCGATATATACTGAGTTTATGAAAAAAGTTCCAAACAAAAGTTGTTTATTTAAAAAAATGGAACATTATTAGTCTTTAAATTTTTGTTCTATCTCTTACCGTTTCAAAGCTGGATATCCCTCCCCCTCGTGGGGGGAAGCAAGGTCTAATTTTTATAGATAGACGGGCGGATATGCGGAAATGAACTATTAATAATAATTAGAAAGAGGGGTACCACAAGTGGATCCCTAACACCTAGAGCGGAAATGAACTAATTAGGTTTTAGATTTTATGAACAGCTATATGAAAAATTTGTTTCTGTGAAAAATTTACTATACCTATACCGGGTATAAAAACAATATAACTAGATTTTGGGGAGTACTTACAACTTTTGGTCTAAACGGTGGTTCTAATTGTCGTTGTTCTAGTTTTAACCAACTAATTTGTTTAAAGAACTCATGATCCATAATATCACCTGCCAGACATTCTGGACTACCCAAACGTTTCGTTGAATCTTTTTCTAATAACTATTAAAATAGAAATTTTTGATCGTTAGTGAAATGACGACGAATGTTGCCAGAATTTATACGAAATATTTACCATGCTTAGGATGTTTGTGGCTTCAATAGTAAGAAATCGTGGAAATACGGGTCGTTCATTACAAATTGACCAAAATAATTCGTCTTCATCACATCCACTAAATGGCGATTGTCCAATTAACATTTCATATAGCAAAACCCCAAATGACCACCAATCGACGCATTGATTATAATGTAAACCTTTTATAATCTAGAAAAATGGTCCAAAAAGTTATAAGGATACTTAATTGCGGATTGGGCGGGGAAGGATGTGATACAGTGGATAGGTTCCCTTTCCTTTTAAATTTACGTTTCCGGTCTGAGAGAACACACCTAGCGGACTACTATGAAATAGTGTCTGAATAATAATTACATTGTTATAGATATCAACGTCTTTTAGAACACCAAACTTCTTTTGCAACCTTTGATTCTAAACTCCAACCTTACAGATTATACGAAGTAAAAAGAACTCAGAGAAAAAGAAGCAGATTAAAGAAGAACGAGGAGGATGGATAAATCATTACCTCTGGTGCCATATAATCTGGTGTTCCACAAAAAGTATCTGCTGTTCTATCTAAATAAATTTGTAATTTACACATTCCAAAATCAGCAATTCGTACATGTCCTTCAAAATCCAATAAAATATTATCCAATTTCAAATCTCTATACATAAAATGGAAAAACATTGTCATTTTTTAAATTAATTTTTCAATTTTTTCTTATAACTATCCTTTACCTGTATACAATGCCTTTTTTATGTAAAAATTTTAAACCAGATATAATTTCAGCCGCATAAAATCGTGCACGTGATTCTGGAAATCGTCCAGATTGTTGGATATGAAACATTAAATCACCACCATTTAAATATTCCATTACAAAAAATAAATGTGACTATAAAAAAAAAAGAAAAACGGATCATTAAAATCGACCACGAAGAGCCAATTGCCAACTAAGATGAGCTTTCTATGCTTCTAACTTTTGCCCTTTTTAAAAAATAAGTCTCAAAATTACATTAATTTTGAAATCTCGTCTTAGTTGCAATTTAAAAGTACTTACATCTGTTTGAAAAGTGCAAAATAAATGGCATAGATATGGATGCTTTGTACCCAGTGCTAAAACTTTACGTTCAATTAACGTACATTCTACGTCATCATCTTCAAGGACTACATCTTTTTTTAAACATTTGACGGCATAATAATATTCTGTATCTTTTAATTCTGCTAATAATACCTGAAGACAAAGTAGAGGATTTGTTATAAATTAGATTGTTCGCTCTAATGGGGCTTGGTGGTCGAGTTAAATCGTTCTCGCTGTCATGCAAGTATACGTAGAAACTATTACATAGGTATCTTAAAAAAGATGAAATTTCAACAAACCTTTTTTGTTCATAATAAAATTTTCCACAAAAAAAGGTAGTAAGATCATTTTTGTTTCAGAATGGGGAGACCCCACGTTTCTTTGGAGGTGTACAAAACTTTCGCACTAAGTGACAAAACGATTTATCTATTTGTTGTAATGCAAAGATACTTTCAGCTTTCTGACATGAAACATTATTTTATCAAAAAAGAAAGTTTGTTCTTAAAGTGGGTTTTATACGGATCATACTTGAATCGTGTAACCTGTTCAAATCAAGTGAATCTAGGCTTAAAATTTTGGGGGATCGATCATACCATAAATCTAAATTCCTCGGGCTCGAACAACTGAAATTTGGGCTATACATTGTGCTTTAACTTAGGAGGAGTGTGAGAGGGTAAGCCGAAGCCACGAAAGTAATTAAATAAACTTTTGGCTGATGCAAGTCCATAAGCTCAATGTATAAGTATATGAGTTAAGACATGGATACATTCTATTTTACAGAAATAAGTATAGTTCTGGGGGAGTACTGTGCTCCCAGATCCGCACGTGATCAAGTAACAACTTACGTAATGTAGTGAGGCAAGTAAATTGATTCTGCACGATGGACAGTTGAGTAAAGTAAGCAGACAAATTTGTAACAGACTCACTAATCACTTCTCTACTGAAATAGACCCACTTGATTCACTACTTAATCATGCACTTAAGGGTTTGCTTAAGCTATTACTCAACTACAGCTCAGTCAAGTTGATCCATGTAAAACCTGATTACTGTCACTATGACCGGCGGACTAATATTCTGTGGACAAGCTAAATAATGAAAAAATTTTAAACTACAGACATTTTAGAAGCATTTACTAACCTTGCCAAAGCTACCTTTACCCAACACTTTCAAAAAATGAAAATCATCAATTGTGTATTTACGAAACCGAGGTATGGTTGTGGCTGGTGGTGTGACACGTCCAGAACGTTGATACGATGTGTATGTACATGATGATTCTAGTATAAACGATTCAGAATATGGGGTCGTTGCACAACTTGTTGCTAGATCTGATGTTGATTCATTTGGTGAATCTAATGCAAATGCTGGATTATGTGCAGGTATTAATGATGATGACGATGTGGAATCTTTATGTTCTGATTGTGACGAAGATACTATTTGAGAATAATAAAAACATATTTTAGTAGTCGATCATTTCGAAGAGAGTCTCAGAATAACTAATCTTTCAGAAGAGATAGATCGCGCAGAAAGATGTCTATAAGGTAGCCTTGTAATCGTTTATCTCAAATAAATCCTCGACGTAACTCGATTATATACTAGTTTGTCATCAATGTGGCGTCCAGTGGCTACAGTATACATCAATGTACATCTCTTTTTAATTCAATAAATTAAAAAGAGATGTACACTGCTGTATCCAGTTCACGCCATATTGATGACAAATTAGTGTAATCGAGTGTACACTCGCTGACGTACAGTAGTCTTCAAAATGGCGTCCAGTGGCTACACCATCATTACGCTAGATTCAATAAATTGAAAAGAGATGGGCTCGTATACTGTAGTTATTAGACGCTACGGTTCAATAAATTAAAATCCTGAAGGCAGTAGATACCATACTGTAGTGTAATATACTGTAGCCAGTGGACGCCATATTGGTCACAAACTATGATAATCGAGTATACGTACTATCGACTCTAATAGTGCTGTTTCTTTTGGGTATTTTTGAAGTCGAGTTTTGTCGAATCCTTTTGGTTTTAGAAAAAATGTTTCGAATAAAAGTTGTTCGCTATAAAAATACTGGCACCTTTTGTTCTTTTCTAACAAAACATTTCCTATAAGAGTCGGTTGTACATGAAAAAATCTTTCAAAAATTCAAAGGAACTGGGAAGAATAAGTTTGCAATCTGTCACTCTTAAAAGTAAGATTTATTCTAAGACATTTAGAGTAGCATTTTTGAATATTACTATGGCAGTTAAAGCTGGTTTACACAGTATTAGTAATGGGTGATTATTTGAGTATATTTGTATTGGGAACTCTAGCACTTGGATATTCTCTCTGGTGGTTAAATTATAAACTAGAACTAGTAGTTTCCTGCCCCAACCCCCATGATATACCCTTCAGCCAACAAGTTTCGTGGTCGCACTCTGGTGAGCAATTTAGAAACTATAGCTAGTAAATTGAAATATCAAGCACTGCCCCTGCCAGAGATCCCAATATGCTATACACCGAATATAATATGATTTTAATAAATTAGAGTGCAAGGTTCTAACGATCCCCTATAAGACTGTGCAAACCAAACTTGTATCATAAACGATAATCTAAAAAGTTGCTGAGATATTTACGACTAATTAGTGGTATTATAAAGACAAACAGCAAATGTTAAAACCATATCAAATTAATTAAAAATTTTCGATATTTTGTTTTCGGCACATAAAGTAATGATGATTATTGGTAATAATCATCATTGTAATAATATTACAATGATGATATTGGTAATAAAAACAATCCCAATTGTAACAACAATTTATAGAAAACAATTAAATGATTTTCAATTGTTTTCCATCCCGTTTTTGAATCGTAACGAACAAGGTTTTAAATAATTATTGTTATTAGAGTGACATGGGGGATTTCCCAAACAAATTAACTATATATGTAAATAAGAAACGAAACATAGAGTACAGTAACTATAGCTTTAAATTTGTAATTGTTTTTTTTTTTTAAACCAGCGTTTATTTATTCATTGTTAGTACGATTACCTTTCGGTTATTATATAAACGGAAGTGACTAGCGTTTACTTGTTTTGACATTTAAGTAATATGTTTGAACATTGGTAACATTTAGTCATTGATAACATGCCTGAACATTGATAACACGCTAGTCACTTCCGTTGGTATAATATAACTGAAAGTTTACACACACATAAAATAATTAAATAATATGTAAATAGTAAATAAACAAATTAATAATATATTGACGTCAAGATAGTGAGAAATCATATGCATTCCACTATCATAACATCTGGTAGCGCAGAGGCAGAGCTAGATCTAGAATACCAGAGATCGTGGGTGCCATCATAGATTTGTATGATTTTTCACATCAAACATTTGATGTTAAAGAATGATAGCTTTAATTTGTAAGAACACGTCCCGGATAGATGGAGGTCTATCATTCGAATCCGAGTGACGTATTATCTTGTTCATATTTATAATTTATAAAGTTTTAAAAGTTTTCTCTTGTGTTTCTTTATTAGAGATCGCTGGTTTAAATTTACCTCAAAACAGTTTTGTAAACAATTTTTACTTCAATTTGTTTACAAAATACATTTATTTTGAATTAATTACTAAACGTAGGTGGATTAAAAGATCAAAATATGTATTTAAGAGCGTTAATTTCAAAAAAGATATTTCACTCAAAGATGTGTATCAAATAAATCGTTTGAAACCCAATTTTAAAATTAACAAAAAATAAATAAATGTTTGCCAAAATATTTACAAAACAAAATAATTATATAAGAATTGCATAATAATTATGTTCAGTTGACAGATTTACATAAAAATTATGTTTTTAATATATTATAAATGCAAATGTGTTTTAGAAAACGATAGTTCAGCAAAGTTCATTGTCCGTACGAAATAAACGGAGCACTTGTTTGTCTGTAAAAAAACACATCTTACGAACTATAAGTATTCCAAAATTAAACTGCGTGATCATAAATTTTCTTTTGCATAACATATACCACTTTGTTTCTGGAATATTTTACAATAATTTTAAGTCTTACCTTTACGAACGGAAGATAATGCTTCAACTATTAATTTTTGATTAACACCACATAAATTTGCCGTTAATTTTTCACATTTTTTATGACAGTTAATATCACATTCTATAAAGAATAATTACAGAAAGAAAAATTGATTAAAATATTAATTAATTTTAAGAATTTTGACTAAAGTAGTATAGGCAATTTACACTACATTTTTGTTTTATCTTTAGCATATGTTTTCAATTGAATATATATTTTTTTGGTAGCAAGAGTAGTCTAAATATTTTTAGATTACTAAATTTATTTCTACTAATTTTATTTTTTCTTAATAGTTTTTTATTTTTTTTAAAACATTCATTGGAAATATTTGGTTTATACAAAATACAAATTTGTGTGATCTACTTTGAGACTGAAAATATAATTTTAGCACATCTGCGATCAATTTACGAAAAAAAAAACTTGTCTTATAACACGGAAATACAAAGTTGTTATGAAATAGTACAGTTAAAATACAATCAAAGCGAAAAATTCCTTCATTCATTAATATTTGATTTAAAGTCATTGTAAGCATGAGAACGAAGAAACCGTAAAGTCCATAAAAATCAGGAGATCTTAAGAGGCCAGAACTTAGTCATTTCAAAAAAATCCAATTTATTTCTAGAATAAGTTGAGTTACAAATTTCAGTGTGTTGTTGGACTAAAATGTATAATCAAATTAGTAAATTTTATGATTTACACTTTCCTAACGCCTACCACTAAATTAAAATTATAAAGTTGTTTATTATAAAATAAAACTAACCAATTTTCTTCGAGGCCTTCTATCGGTACGCAAACAAAGTGGTAGTCAGACTTTCATTCGATTTCTATGGAATCCATTCAGTGTCGAACTGGCCACAGAGTCTAGGTGGTGTTTACCACCAAGGACCTAGCGTGCATGGGCCTTAGGATTACTATTAAACACGCAAAATCGTTTATGCACGAAGAAGAAGGGAGGAGAAAAAGCAAGAATAGATGTATGAAGATGCTTTAGATCAAACAGCAAATAATGATTTTGTTTGTCTCAAAGAGATTCGAATACTTAAAGCGGATTTTCCACGCTGAAACGCGTTAAGGCGAGCTTCAGGTGTAAGGCGTTTTGCTAGCTTCAGGTGTAACTAGTTGGAACTTTTTACGTCTGTACGTCTTCGAAAATAAAGTCAACGGCGAGCGCTACAAATCGATGGTAAGCAATTTTTACCTGATCAAGCCTAAACTGGATGATATGGATACAAATAACATGTGATTCCAACAGGATGGCGCTATGTGCCATATAGCGCATGCCATGGTGGACATTCTGCACGACTGATTTGAGGGCATGGCTATCTAGCGGCGACGTGAACTGACAATTTAGTGGATATCTCACAAACAACTTGTTTTATTTACATTTAAAATCGAGCGTTCTTATTGAAAGACCCTATATTAATTCATATTTATTAAGGTCCAAGTTATCATAAGAACCAATCAAATTGTATAATGTGCTATGATCACGCGTTTCGTTTGTTGATATGGCTGGACTGTGTAGCTTGAGTATACTATAATAGAAAATCTAGGTGATTATTGGGATTTGAGTATTTTGAAATTTTAATACTTAGACTGAATGACTTAGTTTACAAAGGACTTAGTTGTTCTGAACACGACCATTATACTTATGCGTAATAGTTTTAGAAAAATTTTTTTAGAAAAATTGTTTGAACTACTAATAAACGTGAGAAGTGTTGATTGAAACCTTGTTTTTAGTACATAAATTATTATTAAACTGACAAATTATTATCGTTTTAATGTGGCATTAAAGTCAATGTTGTTTTGGCATTTACGCTTCAATAAATTCCATACTTAAGTTTGTAATTGATATCTCAGTTAACAGAACCCCATGTTTAGTGAAATCTCGACCCTCTAAATATTTGACGTAATACTTGATATAACAGGTAAAAAAAAAACGATTATAAAATGGTTGCCAAAAAAAGTTTGTTCGCTATCAATTTTAATAGAATATAAATTACAAATTTTAATTATTTGAATGCCAAGAGCATGTGCTCATTACGTTTTGCAAATACAATTCTCGTGAAAAACGTAGGTGTTTAAAAACTCATTTAAATTCATTTTAGATATATATTGAGTAGTTAGGAGTTTATGACATGAGCTTTTTCCTAACCTAACAATTTCGGATTATTCTTTATAACACAGCTCACAAGAGGATTTACTGATTTTGAGAATATAGCCAAATTCAGTAAATGTTTGAAAAAATTAAAGATACATAAACATGTGGACTAATCCGGGATGCGAATAAGAAGATATTTAACGAAATTTTTTTTATAACTACAAAATTTTTTGGCAAAATTCTTTGTTTATATTATTCGTTAATGTAAATATTAATAATAGACCTAATAAATTGTTTACATCAATAAAAAAATCATCATATTTTATGAAATCAAATCAAATCAACTATAAATTTATTAGCATCAACATCTCAATCAATATTTTTTCATTTAAAAAAAAGATAAAAAACCCAGATGTTCAAGCACCTATCAATCATAACACGTTAAGTATTCGTAGAGTATTTTCCGCTCAATTATAAAGTAATAGTGCGATTGCCAATACGGTTGACTAAAAGTAGTACCTCTTAAAATAACTGCGATTGATCTATTGCGATCAAAAGTAAGATGACCGTACCTGAGAGATCGATCTCTGCTCGGGGCAGATGTGAAACGTTCAACTAAATCTATTTTTTAACACAACATTTGTATATTGAATCTCAAAAAAATCGTTAAAAACGCTACGCTATTTCTTTTTGAAAAACTGGAAAAACGATTTTTCCAGAGAATAAACCTGCCTAGTTCGACTTTTTAGACCCGAAAACCTCTATTCTGAAAATTTTATCGAAATCGTTTGAGTCGTTTTCGAGAACACGATTACAAACAAATAAATATATTAACAGTAGGTATAGGATAGAGCTCGTTCTCCTTACCTATATACTCCATAGTCCGAAATGAATCCCGGCTACGTTGACCATTCAAGCTATTTTATTATAGCGCATTAATAATAAACATAATAATGGGCTAACTCATACAAGCAGTCTTGGACTGGTCATAGAGTCTGGGTGGCGATTTCCACCCGGGCCTTAGCCTGCATAGACCTCAGCTTTATTATATACACGCAAAAAGCTCGTATACGGAGAAGATGTAGGAAGATGGTTTAGATCAAACAGCAACGAACTCTTTTGTTTGTCTTGAAGATATTCAGATGTCTGCGGAAGCTGCATACCATGTGCAAGTGGATTTTGGTCCCAATTTAACAAGCACATTAGTACGTACTCCAACTTAAACGTCGCTTATTGTATAATCCTCACAATCTTGTTTACTGAAGCGCATATTAAGATGAGTACTTGCTTCTCTACTGAGGCAAGAACTACTAAACTCGTTGATTATCCTAAATATAGATCCGATTTTTATCAAGGATACGAATGATAGCAGCTTTTACAAAGGATTTATTGACAATCTAGCTGAAATATTTCCTCTTTTAAAAAATAAATGTGGTTTGGCTAGCTTCCAAAAACACTTGCCTATTTGATTATTATTATACCATTTGGTTTCTTGGTTGATTTCATAGTATCATCTACCCCGATCTTAAGGGAGTGAAATAATGTTTAGTATAAGAGCTATGTTCTTAATTCTTTCAAAGTTTTCCAAAGTGGGAGAGACTAACAACCCTTAAAAAGAGAGAGGCTAAAAATTCTGTAGTTATCTCTTTCTCTCTCAGGGATATAATACCCCTTCTATTACACTTATTTGATTTAGAACATTTTTGTTCTATTTATATTTTAAAAAAAATTTATATTTTTAGAAATTCTCAAAAGACACGACAAAATAAATGTATATTTACGTTTCATCGTAAAATGTTACGTATTATTTAAACGTAACGTCAAAAACAATAAACAAAGACAATCATATACAAAACTATACATGATTTCTTCATGAAAAATTGTATTACAATTCAATGCCAAAAAATTGTTGTCATTTTATTTTGTCGCAGGTGAGAATAAAATAGAAATGTGTACCTTATGATTAAAGGAAAAATAAATATCCATATGAATCATTTTCTATTAAATCAATACAGGTAAGAATTAAACGTATTATAGTAATTTTCAATAATCGTGTATGAATCAAAATTCTTATTTAATGTATTATCGCGGTAAAAATAGGTATAAATTGTTCAAATTTTCACAATCGATTTGGGCCGAGTCCATCAGGTTTTTGAAAAAATGTTACAGGCTAAAGTTGTTAATATGTTTATAAAGAACAACTTTTGTTTGAAATATTTTTTCGGTACAAATCAACTGTAAAAAATTACACGACTTTTGATTGGAATAGAAAGTTCCAGATTGTATGTTGTTTATTGGAAGAAGAATTATAATATTTTTCTCAAAGAAACGGATTTAGTTGAAGGCATTGACGAGATCAGTGGACCGCCCATAGACCAGAACTTTTCTCACATGAAATGGGTCCAGGGTTCTGAACCCAAACATTCTGTATCTGGTCTCGTTTAGCTGTCTATGAGTATACATATAAAACATGAATGGAGGTATCGATTTCAATTTTAAAAAATTCGTCGATATAATTTAATATAATTAATCAATAAAAAATATAATATTTTAATCGATCTAAGTTGTGGGTACACTCCATTACCTTAATATGCCATCAATATGACGTCAACTGATGTATACTGTAGCCACTGGACGCCATATTGATAACAAATTAGTGTAATCGATTGTACATATCTTTTCAATTTAATAAATTAAAAAGAATTGTATACTGTAGACAGTTGACGTCATATTGATGACAAATTAAGGCAATGGAGTGTACCCACAACTTAAATCGATAAAAATATGCAACCCTGGTGGGCACCCTAGACGTTTTCCATTAATTTAAAAAAAATTGCATCTCTTCGTACGAAATATAATTTATGTTAGAAACAAAATATTATGAAATAAATTTCTTGATACGCCTGTACAGAATTACAAAAATTTTAAAAATAAATTTTTGAATTAGGTATGTTAAATTTCACACAACAGCAAAATAAGTTATTAGTCTCATAAAATTATTAAAAAACAAACTGATTACGATATTAATCAAATTTAATCATGGTGTCGGAATTAGCTAATAGTGTTATCTTAGAAACGATGATAATTTCGATTCCATAAAACTGGAAAATATCTAGAAATAAGCGAAAGTTTAATCACTTTAATCTCATATCCAATAAATTGACACTGTTAAAAAATATACTCTCAAAAAATTAAACTAAAAAAATTATGGCATAATTTGAGATCGAAGCCGAGGTAATGAAACTTAGACATTCTGAAAATGGACGTATGCATGTTTACTAGCCGCTTCAATTTATGGACGGCTAAAAAAATAGAATCGAAACTATCAGAAAAAGTGTTAAAACAAGAAAGAGTTAATTAGTATTGTTAAAATGTGTGGATGGAATTCTAACCAATCTCAGCAGTGGCAGCTGGACTGCATGGAACCGATGATTGAAAGCCCGAATCATTGGATGATGTACTAATTCTAACACCTTGTAATGTGTCATCTTCATCCGAACATGATATCGTCGCTTTTCGTGTACTTTCGTCATCATCATCGGAATCGTCCTCATCAGTTGAAGTTTCTTCGGAAGACTCATCATCCGAGTCATCATAATAATATGAGACAGGGCGTCGTGGAGGTGGCCGCCGTAAATCTCGAGGTGTAGCATATAGGACAATAGATGGATCGAGTGGTGCCGTATCGTAATTTTTGGGTATTAATTTAGGTTTCGGTTTATTCGCTTCTAATAATAATTTTACTAAATTTGATTCTTTTGCTTGATTTGCTAACATTGTTAAGCCTATATTTTCTTTGGTTTCCTCATTTTCTTTTGGAGTATCATCAGTTGGTTTAGATTCTTCTTTCACACTGCCACTTTTTGGAGTATTATTCGCATTAACATTTGAAGAAGGTATCGTTTCGATTAACTTTTCTATGTCATTTTTGGATTGATCTACTTTTGGATCAATATTTTTAGGAATGGAATCTTTAATCTCTGCGATTTTTGGAACAATTTTTTTGGCAGCTTTACCGGAATTTTTCTTGTCAGTTTTCGATATATCTTCATTCTTGATTTGGTCCAATTTTAGATCGATAGGTTTGGGAATTGAATCTTTATTTTCTGCTTTTTTTGTAACGACTTTATCTAAACTTTTATTTTCGGATACCTCCAATTTTGAAACTGTGACCTTTTCAGTGATTTTAGATTTTGTAACAACTTTCTTTACAACTTTGTCTGAACTTTTCTTGTCACTTTCTTCCAATTTTGTGGATTCTTGAATAGTTTTAGGAACTTTTGTTTCTGAATCTTTGCTTTCAGTAAGTTTGGATTGTGTAACAATTTTTTTCAAATCTTCGGACTCTGTTGATTTAGCTTTGTCAATTTTCGGTAAATTTTTAGCTAATTTCGATTCTGTAGATATTTTGGAAACGCTTATTTCTGAATCTTTTCGTTCAATGATTTTAGATTTTAATGAATTTGCGTCAACATTTTTTGAAACTGAATCTTTAGTCTCTGTTGGTTTTGAAACAACTTTTTCTGGACTTAGATGTTTACTTATCATTACATCAGTTTTCTTCGAATGAACTCCATCATCAGATTTAATTAAGTTTTTCTTTTCCGTAAACTCATTGTGTTGATCTAAATTAAATTGATTTAATGTTTTAGTTTTAGATAATGGCGTGGATAACACCTGCTCATTGATTGTATCTTTATAAATGGCCATTTGACTTGGCACAATATTTTCTTTTGTTAAATTTTCCCCAAGATTTTCTTCAATAATTACATTTGTTTTATTAATTGTTTCAATAATATGTTCTTCGGATTTTATAATTAAATTACTTTTTGGTATTGTTGTCTCGAAATTTTCATTCTCCTCTTCGGCAAATTCTAGAGGAAATAATTGTTTACGTTTTTCATCATTTTGTTCTTGTAATAATTGTTTACGTTGTTCGAATTTAATTGTTTCACGCTTTCCAATTGCTTCCCAAAAATCAATACTTGGATCACGTTGTAGTTTTGATTTTTTTTGCATGGTTGCTGGAGTAGTTGTATTATTATTTTCATCTGTTTTTAAATTTTTATTATCATTCATTTTTTTATCCAGTTTTAATTTATCGATTTTGTCTTTTTTATTAGTCAGAACATTAATTTTTTCTTTGCTATTTATTGAAATATTTACTTGTTGTTTTTTATCTAAGGAAATATCCAATTTGTCTTTTTTATCTGAATCAACTTCAATTTTAACTTTTTTATCTGCTGAAAGATCAACTTTATCTTTTTGAACTGTAGAAATATCAATTTTATCTTTTTTATCCGTTGGCATTTCAACTTTATCTTTTTTGTCTGTTGAAAGATTAGGTTTTTCTTTTTTATCTGTTGAAATGTCAACATTCACTTGTCCAGAAATATCCAATTTATCTTTTTTATCTGAATCACCTTCAATTTTAACTTTTTTATCTGCTGAAAGATCAACTTTATCTTTTTGAACTGTAGAAACATCAATTTTATCTTTTTTATCCGTTGGCATATCAACTTTAACTTTTTTGTCTGTTGGAAGATTAATTTTTTCTTTTTTATCTGTTGAAATGTCAACATTCACTTGTCCAGAAATATCCAATTTATCTTTTTTATCTGAATCAACTTCAATTTTAACTTTTTTATCTGATGAAAGATCAATTTGCTCTTTTTTAACTGTAGGAACAGTAACATTCTCTTTTTTATCTGTTGAGACATCAAATTTCTCTTTTTTGTCTGTCGAAAGATAAATTTTTTCTTTTTTATCTGTTGAAATATCAACTTTCACTTGTCTAGCAGTATCAGATTTGCCTTTTTTATCTTGCAAAAGATCAACTTTATCTATTTTTTCTGTTTGAACATCAATTATCTCTTTTTTGTCTGTTGAAATTATAACCTCCTCCTTTTTATCCGAAGAAATATCCGATTTATCTTTTTTATCTAATACAACATCCATTTTTTCTTTCTTATCTGTTGGGATATCTATTTTCTCTTCGTTATTTAGAGGAAATTCAGATTTTTCTGTTTTATTCATTAAAATGTCTTCTTTCTCTTTTTTATTTAAACAAATATCAGAATCAAATTTTTTATCTGTTGAAATATCCATTTTCTCTGTTTTATCTGTTAAAGTATCAACTTTCTCTTTTTTAACTGTTGTAATATCAATTTTCGCACTTGAAATAAACAGTTTTTTCTCTGTTTTATCGATAGGAATGTCCACTTTTATTTTATGATCTTCTCCGTCTGTTGAAATATCACTTTTCATTTCTTTTTTAGTAAATATGGCATCAAATTTCTCTTTTTTATCTGTTGAAATATTTAGTTCTGTTACTTTCGTGTCTAAAATGGATGATGTTTTTAAAACAGGACTACTTGGTTTATTTTCATCTATTTTCGAAATTATTGATTGTGTTTTTTCGGTGTTCGGAATAGTTAGATCTTTTTCTAAAACATTTATTTTGTCTTGATTTTGAACATTTGATATTTCAGTCTTATGATCGAATGTAAAATATTCCATTGTTTGTTTGGAATGCTTATTGATAGAAACATCTGGTAAAATTTCCACACCAGATGTTGGTGTCAATATTGATTCAATATTTATATCAGACACTTCGACTTTAAACGTTTTTTTCTTCGGCGGTGACTTTAACGGTGATGGAAGACTCTCGACGATAACATCATCAACACGAATTCTCAAATTTTTTTTCGTTTCTTCAATTTCAACAGTTCCCGAAATTTTTGGCTTCACTTTAACTGGTTTTGTTGATACCTCTTCATCAATCTGTAGGTTACTCGATTTTTTTCGTGTGTAAATTTTTTTTCGAACACGTTTGACAGTCGTTGTGCCAGAATCCTCAGGAGGTTTTGTTTCTAGATTTTCCTGTTTTAACATATCATCCAATAATTTAACATGTTCTTGTAAAACTTCGGCAGAATTGCGTCGAATTTGTCGTAATTCAATTGACGATTTTCGTAAAGAAACATCTTGTTCATCCAAAGGGCGTGATAATCGTCGGTTCAAATTTATATCTTCATGAACTTCATCGGTACTTATGCTACGACATAAATCATGAAAACTTGGTGCTTTTGCAATTGGAACAGCTTGAGTAGGAACTATATTTACCAGATTATTATCAGGTGTGTAAAATTTTTCGATAGCATTTTTTTCAGGTATATAAAATTTTTCTACCAATCGTTCTCCAGCTGTTTTTTTGTAACGTTTTTCATTTCTTAATTCATTTGGAGTAAAATTATCACGCCACGAACTTACTACGTTTGTTGTTGGTTCAAATTTATTTACATCTGGTTTAATTTGATCCGTTTGCTCTGATTTGTGATTTTTTTCATCTGTTTCATTGTTCTTTAAATGTTTTGTATGTAAACGAACTACCGTACGTCCACGTTTAATTGTACTACGATTTGCTTGATCAATTCGTGGCATAAAAACATCCCCATCTGATCCTGTCGGCGGTGAAGCTGAAACCGCAGGTTTTTTTGGCACCGGTTCAGGTGTTGTTGAAGGTTTTTCTACTGCTGCCTCTCGTGTACGCCGATATCGATGTTTTGATACATCAATATCTTCCGTATTTATTGAAATCGGTTTCGGGATTTTATATTTAGGAGATGAATGACTAATTAATCGTGATTTTGGCGAACCAAACGCTGTTGTCCTAGGAGATTGACGTCGTCCACTAATATATGCTTGATGTTCACCAATGGATGCTAAATGTGGTTTATATCCGGGACGATTTCCAATTGCCCCAGCATTATACCGATTCCCAAAATATGAGGGTATAATTGGGGAACGATACGATGGACATGTTACTAATGACGAATGTGTGGCATATGAGTTGACATTAATATATGTGGGAGGTAATGTACCCCCATAGTATGAGCTAATACTTGATAAATCCGAAAACACAGGCATTTTTATTATTTTTTATATCCGACGCCCGCACTTCGAAAAATCACTAAACTACATTACACAACACATAAGCACTGCACTAAAAATCAAATTTATTGGGTGAAACAACACAAACACGGAAAGAATTTCGTTTTTCTATCGATAATAACACTTTAAATCAATCGATCTGTCCAATTTGAAAATTATTATAAAGATAATTTTGTGTCTAGGTGATTATCGTTTGGCAAATTTTTTGATATTAAGACTCGGAATCAATTTATTTTTTACGTTAGACGGACGTTCTTTGTAACGTACAACAATCGCTATTTTTAACATTATCGTAAGTGACGTGAAACGTCTTGTACGCGTTGCGTACAAAGTGGTGTGTAAAAATTATGTTTAAACATAATTTATTTGTTAATTAAATTAAATACTGATATGAAAAAATTAACTCGTCAACCAGGAATCGAACCTCGGGCCTCTGGATATCTAGTCCAGTGTGCTATCCATTACACCAAAGACGATTGTGTGTAACGGCCAATTTTTTCATATTATTCCAATTTTTAATATATATATTTTATATATTTATTAGACAGTACTGAACTTCTGTTGAAGTGAAATTTTTATTTAATATTTGTTTATTTGTGTATACTTTCGTGTCAACATACAAGTGTTTGTCCAAATACCTTTCGGTTACGTATGGACAAACTGTAGGAGACTATAGCGTATACCCGACACATTTCATTGTCATTGAATTTATTAATTAAATTAAATACTGATATGAAAAAATTAACTCGTCAACCAGGAATCGAACCTCGGGCCTCTGGATATCTAGTCCAGTGTGCTATCCATTACACCAAAGACGATTGTGTGTAACGGCCAATTTTTTCATATTATTCCAATTTTTAATATATATATTTTATATATTTATTAGACAGTACTGAACTTCTGTTGAAGTGAAATTTTTATTTAATATTTGTTTATTTGTGTATACTTTCGTGTCAACATACAATTTGGAATATATTATGATTAATTTTAGATTTAAACATTCGATCACGAAATTCACTTTTCGACAGATGTCATTTAATTTTTGCTTGCAAGCAAGAATAACGTTTACTAATTAATTTCTAAATTAAATGATTAATATTGATCTATTTGAATTTGGATAATTAATAACAATATAATTGGCACTTTCATTTATCAATAGAAGTTACAATGGTTGAACCCCCAACAGATAGATCATGTCTTTATGTATCTGTCGTGCTGAGTTTGTGTTACCTGTGACGTCATCATACGAGTTAGCTATGTGTAAGAGTCATTGTGAAGAGCTTGCACAGCAATTCGTGGAGGTACAGTGAAACATTAAAAATATGTAATAAATTGAACATTACAAAAAAATTGAAGATTTTGTCTGATATGACTCGTAAATATACTCAAAATTATAGAAAACGAATATCAGAGGAAAGCTCGCGACGAGGAATCCAACGAGCCTAAAAAGTCGAACAAAAGTGATAACTACGGCAACGTCGAAAAGGAAATGAAATACGATTACGTAGGCCCTTCGGGTATACAGCTTCCAGTGAGAGTCCAAACACTTACGGATCAGGGACTGCGTAAACTGCGCGTTTTTTGCTTTTTAGTGTGTTACATACTAATAAAAGCGTGTTGTTTAGTATTTTTAAGAATATAAATTTTTATATTTGAGATATATTAGTTTAAATTATAACAGTGAAACAATCAGGTAAATAAACCAAATTGTTTTATTGTTGATTATTTTTCATTGTGCATTGGCTTCGTATATATGTATACTTCACTATAAGTTCATTAGTATACACAAAATATATTCTACATTGTATACTAAATGATAACAGTTTTTTTTATATTTTATATTTACAGATAAGTTGATGGAACTTTTTTATACAACACACTGTTAGTTTATAATAAAATTTTGTAATGCAGGTATGGTTCGTTTAAAAACATCGTTAAATTACGATTCAACGAATATATATATTTGAAGTGTTTTCTAACGTAATAGAACAATCACCGTAGTAAAAATCAAAAATCTTTTTTGCAAGTCGAAACAAAAAAATATTTTCACTTTTTTTATGAGAGAAATAATTAAATTACCGACCCCTAAGGACCCCATCCTCTTTTTACTTACCCTTGAGGAACCCATCCTCTCAGACTCTTCTTTCCTCTACCACACTTAGATCGTTTCCTCTAGCCCTCTGTTCGTTGTCGAACCTACCCGACTTCTTTACGAATGGCAGGACATACCTCCCCTATAGTTGTTTTACCTCAGATTCCCACATTTCGGTTGAGCCGAAGGCTAGATACCTCATTCTGGCTCTGTAAGAACATTCTTCCACCTGTTACAGTCTGGACAGATCCTCCAATCTCAGAACGAGATAGATACATCTTTTTCCGGTATTTGCCAATAAGCCAGGTTGACCTTGCAAAATTGTACCCAGCTATTATGTTTGGCTTGTCTGGAGCCTGCTGTATGTTTCCATTTTCTGTTGGTGGGCTTTCCCATTCATTCGTTGAGAGCAGAGGAATAACATACTGGAACTTTTATTTTTGTACACTTCCGTTTATAAAAATTGAACCAGTTAAAATTTTCTAAGTATTATTGTATGTTATATATACATATATTTAGTAATAGATACGTTTAGAATATGACTTTAGGCGATTCAATTTTTATGAACGGGGGTGTACCTCAATTCTAAAGGTTTAATGTTTAATAAGTAATAAACCAATATTGGGATAACATTACAACTGAATCTTATATGTGTTTGTCGAGTAGACTTATTTGACGTTTTTACCTCTATATACAAATTACAACATAGTATATGATATAGAGACGTTGTTTTCAAAGACGAAAACCATTTAATTAAGACATGTAATCCAAACTTGTGTAGTTTTTAAGTCGTAAGATATTTTAATTCAAGCGGGGACCGTAAAAAATTAGATGTACCCACTTAATTAGCTGATGTAACTTAGAAAAGATAGTATATATTGTGACGTCAATCATTTGCCTATACGCATTTCTGCATACCTGATCCGACAGGAAGTTGCCCCACCCCCAAATCTTTTAAACTTTTTAACGCATAACTTTTTTCTATAATAATTACGAGAAAAACACATCAAATACTTTTTTCATTAAACTTGATTTCCAACAACATTTGTATACAACTTTTTTTCATATCTATTGTAGTTTCTGACATCTATAAATCTCTATAGCAAACTTAAGCTTCACAGTCCATTGACAATAACAAATGCATGCACTGAACACGTGAGTATGTCAAAACAGACCGACTTCGCTCTATCGTTTTCTTTTTTGTTCATGTTATTTTGCTATAAATATGAATATAACGAATAGAAATAATAACAAGAACAAATATAACAATAAAAACTAAAAATATTATAAAAAATCAAACAATCGAAATGGTAGATCACAAAAATGATAGCAATAAACAACAATTCGGAAACGAATGAACTGAGACTCGTATTAATTCAGATTTAAAGGTACAAGTTGTCAAACGAACCAAACATATTGTACCATGTGCTGCGATCACGCGTTCCGTCTGTTTATATGGATGGACTCTCTAGTTTGAGTTAACTATATATCTATTATCGTTATACATTTCTTTGTTCAAAAACTATAATATAAAATTTTATGAAAAAAAGTCCAGCCCGTCTTTAAAAAAAAAATCGGTATATTGAAATCAGATAGTCCTATAGAATCAATAATATAAACTGAATATAGAGGTTGTGTAGACGTTTTACACCACATTTTAAAACAAAATCGAAATTACATGAGCGTGTCTGTGTATTTAAAAGCAATTTTTATTGCGGAGGCGTATAAATTATTACTTACAGGAAAATAATCATTCATTCAAATTTTGATTTATATATTTGCATATTTTCAAGGTTTCCGCTCTACCGGGTGAACTTAAAGCAAAATCAAGTTGTGGAACGTTAGTTTCAAAATATTGGTATATTTTGGGTCCAAAAAATAAGATTGAATAAATAATAATTGATATATAATAGCACCCTGTATATTTTTTAAATCCAAAATTGACATAGACTTATGATAAATAATTTAATGATAATTTTTCATACGTCTTAATTACATAAAATTTTATCAGAAAAACATATCGCGAAACATGAACTATCCATGTGGTTACTTTTATTTTTAGATGAAATTTTTTATTTTGATCACACATGATAATTAAAATTAATGGTCCTTTTTCTTTTTATTTTGCTAAAATATAAACATTCAATTCCAATGCCAAGAAAAAAAAAATTTTCTTTTTTTGGCAAATTTCCTTTAAATCATTTACAAAAAATTTCTTGAAAAAAATTTTTTTAAACAAATATTTCGTTTATACAATGTTATATACTTGAATGTATTAATAATTGCCTATCCTACGTACCCTGAAATGAAGAGTGACAAAACGGGATAAAATTTGTCTTTAATTTAGAGAGTAAGTATATGTATGTAAGGAAAAAAATGAATATTAACTAGGGCTCATTTTCGAAAATATTAAAAATATTCTTAGATATTGCTACTAATTACTTTGATCCGAAGAATTTTATAATTAACTTAATCTAAACCTAAAAAATCAGACAAGCGCAATTTGCACAATTAGAGTAGTGTGGCTATACTAATGTTATTTGTATAATATAAAAATAAAGAAGTGCACATTCAAAATATAAACAATTAAATTGTCTCTAACAATTAATCGTGCAAGAGTTTATCACTCCTAATAATTAATGGTGGGGCAGACACGACGCCCTGGAAAAGTTTTTATTTCCTTATCCCAATTTAACCTTTGCAATTAATCACCAGAATCAAATTTCAACTTTTGGTATCTTACTACTCAAAATTTGTATTTATAGTATTATAGGTATAACTAATAGTTGAAATGTAGCCTGACTAGAGCCGCCCTCTTCGAATATGACGTAATGAGTAACTTTACCATGAAATAAATTAAACAAACATCATTTATAAATTTGAAAATTTCACTCGAATGAACTATGCTTCAAATAATTCAAAAATATAAAATTTCAAAAATTTCTTTAAAGATAATTTTCTATTGCCACATTATAAAATTCTTAAATTCCGTTTTTAGTGTTCCATACCAAAATTGGCAAAACGAAGCACTTATGGAATCATTTGGGTGATTTGTATATTTTATTGTTTTTTTTATTTATACGATGTTGACCACATATTGAAAATTTATGGAGTCGAACAGTGAAGTCGTTATTTGCTCAACTTGAGCATCCGTACACACCACAATATGTTTTGTCTTTCGCTTTTTCTTGTTCTATCTTTCTTATGTTCTATCTTTCGCTTGGTGTAAACCTCAAACAATAATTTTTATTTTTCATAAAAAAGAAGGAATTTCATTAGCAAAATAATAACTTTTTGCCTATTTTAATAATATAACCCTAATAACGCTTGGGTAACTATCACAGTTGAGCCTGACTACTCTGTTTCTGGTTTTAGCTACCAAATGGCATAGTCTTAAAGAACAAAAACCAATAAAAATCAAATAATTACAGCTAATTCTTACCAGAACAATAATTCTGCATTTAAATTTGGATCTTTTTCACATAAAATTCTGCATACTCATATTTGCTACAATAAAAATTTTTTGGCAACTATTTTCATGTCTTTTTAGTACTTAAATTTAAATGATTTTCACATAATTGCAATGACTCATTCATAGACCTATTTTCAGAACTGGAATTTTTTTTAAAGTATGTTTTTTTATTTTCTAAAGTAAGCTTTTATTAACATAATTCTTTCACGCATATTTTTACAATTAATTATAAATGTCTAATTCTTAAATATAAGATTTTCATTAAATATAGAAATTTAATTTCAAATTTTCCAGCCAAACACTACATTATTGGTATTAAGATTAACATAAAAAAATGAAAATAACAACTAACAGAGTTAATTGCTTAAATACCCCATATACATTATCAGTGTGTCAATTGTTTATTTTACTTTTAAACATGAACAGAATTACTCAAATGCATGTTGTGTAATCTACTGTAGTTACAGATGTTTGAGCTGAAATTGTAGCAAAACTATTCAGTATAACAGTTTCAAACAAAATTTGTTTATGTAAAAAAAATAAACATTTTTGTCTTACATTTTTCTTCTGTCTCTGACGGCTGTAAAGGTAGAGATTTGTCCCCCTAACGAGGTGAGCTTAAACTGATTTTGCCCATTTACGAATATGTCACATTTTAGTTCTAGACCATAAATACAAAATTTCAGCTTGCTATTTAGAAAGAAGATCGCAGATTTTAATGAAATTTTCGGAGGTAAATGCCATGGTCGAAGAATTTCGTTTACGGTATTTTTTCTCTATGGTATTTACATTAATGTAGTAGCTCTTGCATATATCCCAAGTCAAACAAAAATATTCCTATTACACAGCACTGATTGAAATCTTGGCAAATGATTAATAATAAATTATTTGAAATATTAGAATAATTTGATTGCAAGATGTGACATTATTCATTGATTGGTAATCACAAATGTTTTCTACACGACACGACTGAAGAGAGGGAATAGAAGTAAATATATATTTATCATATGATATAAAGCTATTACATTTACCTGTATTTAAATTATTTCATCACCTTAAAATTACAAATACATTTGTAATTTCATATTAAAAATTTAATTAAATGTTGAATTATCAATTAACACGAAAATAAATCAATCAATCATTGCCTTTTATATCGTTAAAATGTTTAGTCTACTAGTAAAAAATTACTAATATTAGTAATTTTTTAAATAACTTAGTAGTGAAAATAATTTTTTTACCAAACTTTAAGGATAATTTAATTAATTGCTAATTCATTGAAAATCATTGAAAAACGTTTGCATACCTTAGATTCAAACCAATGTGTATTCATAATTTAATATACGCTAACTGTATTACATTTATGTAATGTGTATTGCCTATACAACAAAGAAAATGAATTTATTTTGGATATATTTTTTACAAATGTTGGCTTAGTATTTAAAATTTCAATTATTATAAATAAAATCTTACCATATAATTTACTATAATTTTGATAATCTAATTCTAAGTAAAAAAATGACATAGTGGGTATGTGCCAATCAACTCTACTCCTATACTACTTAACCTTCCAGCTCAAAGCTCATATTTAAAGAGTTTAAAAATCAACTTTCTATAGGTACCTTGTTTGTAATATTTCCAATATCGAATAAATTAAGACTACTCTACACAAAGTGAAATGTTTCTGTGTTTATCATTTAAAACGGGGAAGTCTAAGTGGTGATTTTAACTTAATACTAAGGGTATATTCGTTTTGGGCGTTTACACGCTTTCAGTGCCATCGAACGTTGTTTTTAACGCTCAAATTGAGGCTGTGTAAGTTGAAAAAGTGCGCTAATGGTTGAATTCAAACGATAGACACCATGCTCACAGACGCTTTATGTATCGAGGTAGGGCAGCGTGAACGCCTATCGAACTAACTACCAAAACAAATACTGTATAAGCGTTTGTTTATTTATCTGTCATGTGAACAGTGTAAGCGTTTATAAGCCAACTAGAGGGCCAATGAATTGCCCTTCATATAAGCGTGACGTCCAAAACGAAACGCCCTCAATCTCCTTTCCAAACTTCAGACTCACATCAAATTATGTTACTTATATTTTAATATATGTTAACATATTACATTTTTGTAATGTGTATTGCCTATACCAAAAAATTAAACAAAAAAGAGGAAAAAAAATTATAATGTTTATAGTGCTATGGGCCATACAAGTAGCGCTTTTTTGTAGCATTTTTTAGTTGATGTGTACCTAATTCATTCGGTTTTTTAGAAAATATTCCGAATTAAAGTTGTTAGTATATTTATAATGAACAACTTTTATCCGAAGCATTTTTTCCGAAAACCGAATGGATAAGACACAAATCAATAAGAAAATTTTGAAAAATAAGCGCTACTTTTGTGGCCATGTGTACAATTGTCTAATTTTTTAAATTAATTTTTAGGAAAAAAAATAAAAACAATAATTTTACCTTCACATTTTAAACCTTGGCGAAACAACCCATACAATAAAGATCCACAGTGATCACAAAATGTTGGAGACATGAATGAATGCATCTTAAAACGATGTGGCATATCGATTTTAAAACGTTCTCGTAAATACTGCAAACGAAAAATGCGAATTGAAAACAAGTACAAAAATTTACAAATATTCGTGAAACTTACAATAGTACTTTCTGAATTAATTCCAGATTCTGGGCATTTACCCAATAATTTCTCATGGCATTTTTTGTGGACGGCTGTTTGACATGCTTGGCATTGATATCCCTGTTTACCAAAACCCCATAAGAACTCCTTACAAAAGGCACAAAATGTTGGTTGACGAAAAAATTTTGCAACAAATTTATGGCCTTTTACTTCATGTATCCTAAAAAAAAGATCAATATCATCAAGGACTTCAAACTTAATATAGTACGGAGGATAAGAGACACATCTTTGAATTTTGGGTACAAGCAATGAAAATTGGTAGGTACACACATACGATTTGTACCGAATCCAATCGGTTTTTGAAAAATTAATACGAACAAAAGTTGTTAGTATATTTGTAGGGAACAACTTTGCAAGTTGGGGAATGTTGGTTCATAAACTAATTTGAAATTTCATTTTAACCTAAGATCATTTAAGGTGGTCGGGGATTCAAGGCAAAGCCTTCCGTTACTGTGACCTGAAAAATCTATTGTATATTCTCCTTCTTTATTAAGATCCCCAGACCTTCTGTATTAGACCTTACGATTTTACCTGAGTTAAATTGCCTTAATTCACTGGGTAAGGGGCACACTCCACCTAGGATGTTCAGCATTTTACGGCAGATGGCCGACTGTCACAGAAGCCTGCCGCCTTTTCCTTGAAGCGACAAGTATCATTCTCAGCCTTGCCCATCTTCTTAAGATGATACCTCAGTAGGCAGCGTCTAGATAGAAGTTCGATAATGATCTTAATGCCTGGTCTGCTAAGTGTCAGGATCATCTTAGAGCAACCTTCACGAGTGGTCTATGAAAAGCTCAGCTAACCTTTGCCCTGGAGTTTTGTTCCAAAACTGGGCCACGTGATTTTTCATCCAAGGCATTAGTACGTTCTTAAAGTAGGACTTGGGTACTCGAAAAAATGGTTCCAGAAGAAGTGTTAAGCGATTTCGTTGCTCTCTACATCCTCATAACCCGACACCCGCAGAAAAATGACTGTTACTGCAGACAAGGTCCTTTAGGCTATTGATTATTGTCAGACTTTATGTTGATTTTGGGCACTTTGTTTTTAGAGGTAATATCTAGAGGGCACTTAACATGAACAATGCATTTAAAAATTTGAAACTTAGTATATTTCGTCGTTTTAGCTGAACGTGACATAAATTAAATTACTATGGATTTCGGTAAAATGTGTTAAAATTAGCCGCTACCATATCCCCGAAATTAATGACTTGAGCAAAAAAACTGTTAGAAATCATTTTTATTTAAAAACGTATTTACTTTAATTTTGGCAATTTAACAATAAATCTGATAGTTTTTGAGATATTTGGAAAACACCATTTTACCTCCCCTTTCAATCCCCCAAAAGAATTCCATCAATGTGTTTTAACCAATAGTTTGAACCAAAAATGGAAAGATCCATTTGACTTTGTCGCTTAGTTTCCATGTACTAATTAAATATTTTCTTACCTGTAGTGTTTAATAGCACCGCGGCGTCGAGTAATCTTTCGACCACGTGATTGTTGTAAGAATTCATCAGAACTACAGTTACGATCCGCGTCTAAACTGGATGATTTTGATGAGGACTTAAGTAATGCAGTTGTGGATGTGGCTGGTGATAAATTTGTGTCATCTTCATGTAAATCTCGTCGATGAGATGGTACGGTTCGATGATGTCGGGCAGATGATGATCCTCGAGGTTTATTCTATTCAATCAACAAGACATATTTTATTTATTGTATTATAAAAATGCTTTCTTGGTAAGGATGTACCGGGTCATTTAATGTTCACTATAGGCTCATGGCAAAAATTACCCTGTGAAATGACCCACCGTGAATTACGTTTAGAAGGCAGCTACTATATCAGAAAATAACTATGCCGTCAATTTTGAGCGGTACAGGTGAGTAAATGCGAAAATTGAATTTTCTAGGTAGAAATGAGGAATTATGACTGATTATTTTTGTACGGCTTTGTATGAGTAGGATTCAATTCCAAAAGATGATCTGAATTGTACTCGTTATCTCACAGTAAATTAGTGAAAATATCTAAACCATTTAATCATTTTAAAATGGCTAAATACATCAATATACTTTTATTTTAATGTAAAATGGATATGATTTTAATACATTTTAAATATAAAATCGAAAATGCCATTTAGCACTTGAACAAACCTATTTAAGGATGTACGAGCACTAGATATAGCCCATTTATAAAATTCTTCAAAATCTTATATAGTACATTCATAAAGTCCACAATAAAGTTTATTATTTTTTGTCGTAAGTTAAAATTAAAATTTAATTTAGGTCCGTCATACCGGGCCTAAAAAAAAGATATTTAAGAAGAAAAATCTGAGATTTTGGGTAATTAAGCTACCGCCGATAGAATTAAAATTTACCCGAAACCTCAGTTTTTTTCTTAAATATCTTTTTTTTTAATCTCTTTATTAATGTTTCTATTTTCTATTGCGCAGTTTTTTTTTTATTCCAAGTGAAAATTATCAAAAAATATGTCGACGCTCACGGGTTTCTCCATAAGAGTAATGCATTCAAACTCGAACTTTAACATTAAATAATTAATTCAAGATCCCCGTAATCCCCTCCCACCCTTTATAATTGATTTATATGCACTTCAACTACATGTAAACAAAAAATCAAGCCTTAATCTTTTAGAAGCTCCAGTGCTCGTCCATCCTTAAAATGGAACCATTTCAAATATCTCACATCCCAGAGATAATTGCAACTAAATATATGGTGACCTCGCATAATAGATTTATTGAACATAAAAGCATTTATTCAAACACTTTAAAAAAATATTAAAATTTATAAATAAAATTTCAAGTGAATTAAATATTTTTCTAATAAATGTTGCTAATAATAAGTAGATATCTCTCATATGTTGTAATATGTTAATATATTGTTACTTTTCAAAAATTTTCATTTAAACGCAATGTGAAACGTATCACCGTTCATTCGCGTTAAGTAATAAACGTATGTCTGTCATAATAACTAAACATATATATATATATATATATATATATATATACCGACTGTTCATTTGAAAAGTTACCTCTTAAATATTTTAATGCAACAATTATATTTATGTTCCATGCATCCGTGTCCGCGTGGTAGATAGATAGATTGTTAGAGTTACCACTTAAATATTTTAATGCAACAATTATATTTATGTTCCATGCATCCGTGTCGGCGTGGTAGATAGATAGATTGTTAGAGTTAACACTTAAATATTTTAATGCAACAATTATATTTATGTTCCATGCATCCGTGTCCGCGTGGTAGATAGATAGATTGTTAGAGTTACCACTTAAATATTTTAATGCAACAATTATATTTATGTTCCATGCATCCGTGTCGGCGTGGTAGATAGATAGATTGTTAGAGTTAACACTTAAATATTTTAATGCAACAATTATATTTATGTTCCATGCATCCGTGTCCGCGTGGTAGATAGATAGATTGTTAGAGTTACCACTTAAATATTTTAATGCAACAATTATATTTATGTTCCATGCATCCGTGTCCGCGTGGTAGATAGATAGATTGTTAGAGTTACCACTTAAATATTTTAATGCAACAATTATATTTATGTTCCATGCATCCGTGTCCGCGTGGTAGATAGATAGATTGTTAGAGTTACCACTTAAATATTGTAATGCAACAATTATATTTATGTTCCATGCATCCGTGTCCGCGTGGTAGATAGATAGATTGTTAGAGTTACCACTTAAATATTGTAATGCAACAATTATATTTATGTTCCATGCATCCGTGTCCGCGTGGTAGATAGATAGATTGTTAGAGTTACCACTTAAATATTGTAATGCAACAATTATATTTATGTTCCATGCATCCGTGTCGGCGTGGTAGATAGATAGATTGTTAGAGTTACCACTTAAATATTTTAATGCAACAATTATATTTATGTTCCATGCATCCGTGTCCGCGTGGTAGATAGATAGATTGTTAGAGTTACCACTTAAATATTGTAATGCAACAATTATATTTATGTTCCATGCATCCGTGTCCGCGTGGTAGATAGATAGATTGTTAGAGTTACCACTTAAATATTGTAATGCAACAATTATATTTATGTTCCATGCATCCGTGTCCGCGTGGTAGATAGATAGATTGTTAGAGTTACCACTTAAATATTGTAATGCAACAATTATATTTATGTTCCATGCATCCGTGTCGGCGTGGTAGATAGATAGATTGTTAGAGTTACCACTTAAATATTGTAATGCAACAATTATATTTATGTTCCATGCATCCGTGTCCGCGTGGTAGATAGATAGATTGTTAGAGTTACCACTTAAATATTTTAATGCAACAATTATATTTATGTTCCATGCATCCGTGTCCGCGTGGTAGATAGATAGATTGTAGAGGCTGCCCTGGACGGGCTACACTTCGACCATAAGGTCCATTGTGATGCCTAAAGATGTGAGAATGTGAGAGGATTGGAAGGAATTTTTGTGTATAGACTAGGAATTGGTAGGATATGCGGCTGCAGGCGACTATGATAGGAACTATGCCGATATTCATCTGGAGTTCGTGGAGGAAACTGCAGAAAACCTTCTCAAGCATAGCCGGTTTCTTTCGTTCTTGTCCATACGCCGACAGTTTAGTCAATTAATCGCCCCTTTTTTCTTTCTTAATAATTGACAAACTGCCGATGTCGGGATTCGAACCCATAACCTCCTAGTTTCCAAGTAGACATACTGCGCAGACATAACACCTTAGACCGTTCGGCCACTTGGACTGGTGTCCGCGATATATCCTATCTTTTAATCAGTGCAAGATAGAGAAAATCTTTACAAAAAATGTTTAACTCATAAAAACAAACAACATTTTTCATAAATTCCATAGTTTTGGTGTAAATAAGAGGCGTAAATGTTGCGTAAATTTTGAAGCATACACAACAGACACACTAAAGTGTACCCCCACTGTTTTTACTTCTTTATTATGCATATTGTGTATAGTTATTATAGTAAATAATATTTAACATTGATTCTATATTAGCAATGCTTTCCATCACGTACGGTATATATATATATATATATATATATATATATATATATATATATATATATATATGTGTATATCGATAAGAGACAAGTACATTTGCACTCAAATATTCTAATTACTTACAATATAAATATAGAAAAGTATTTAACTTTCATAAAATATATTACGACATTCCTTTTTGTAAAATGAAAAAATATTTTTCTCACGACCTATTTTCTTGATAATTGATTATTATAATTTTCTTTTGATATTGAATATACGTTTGGATTCTAGTATAATTTCTAGTAGGTAGCCAAAAATATCTACGCTAATAGACCAAAGTGCTTTGGGGCATATCAACAATCGAAAATATGGTTCGTCGCAAATTTGCGCGCTAACATGAAATTCACAACATGATTACAGGGAGATTCCATCAACCCACTTTGATTTGAGCTTTGTTGTAACCCTTATTTACAATCTCATGCACTATATTAATCTATATATAAATGAATATATGATGGAATATGCTTGTTTTTAATGATTGCGAGATCTTATTTCCTGAGATTATATTCTCCTGAGATATTTTTGGTGAAATAATTTTGTTTAAGGTATAAATGTTCGATTCGAGATAATAGTGCTTAAATAAATTAACCTGTAAACATATTATAGTTTCGTTATACGAAATATAAATAACGGATTGATTACAGAGAATCTAAAGGGCACACAAATGGAAGTTAAGGCTGTACTATTCATTTTTTTCTTAACGACTGTTGATATTCCAAAGGTCTATCACGCAACGTGACACTGAAAAATGTGTGTTTGTTAGTTATTCTTTAAAATAGATATTCGCGTTATACGAGTATTATATATATATATATATATATATATATATATATATATATATATATATATATATATTTGACATGTGTATACAAGCATTGATGATTGCAATCTTAAAATATAAACACTATTTTTATATACATTTCATTAACACTTTTAAAACATATTATATATTATGTTCTAGCGGCTAGCCAATTACACTCAGTCATTTATCTGAATGACTGACTTCTTCTAGTCATTATACAAACTGACGGTCAGTTAGAAGAATGAATGATATCAATCAGGCTGGTTGCCTGGTCATTTAGAAATCGACAAAATCGAGAAGACTGATGAGTTAGCCAGAATGGGTGCAAGTGCTCTACTAAACGGTCCAGAGCTTTTTCTTGGAGTACCGAAAAGCACAATATAATATAAAATAAAAGAATAGGCGGTACGTATGGTCAAGATCATGCAAAGGCTCTTTTATATATATATATATATATATATATATATATATATATATATATATATATATATATATATATTCCTTTTATCTCGCGTACAATCTTAACATTATTTTAAATAGCAATTTCAAAATGTTTTTCTATTATCTTGATTGGGTTTGTCTAATTCAGTCAGTAAGAGTAATCTTGAATGGTGTTTTGAATAATCATATCATTCATTCTTTTATCTGATCAGTGTGCATAATGCTTCAGGCATTAAAATAAATGACTGATTATTATTGACTACAACATATGTTAGCGTCGGTGCGTGAATTCAGATGCTATATGAGAAATATATCCAAAATCAGTAATGAACGAATACCTATACTTAAAACAACTCGCGCTATTGTGACTCAATGAAGGGGTTTGTCTCCAAATCCCTTATGAGAAAATTCGAGTGTTTCATTTGATGAGACACGCACCAAATTAGCAACAAGCAACATATCTGTGAATCCATATCCCAGAGATAGTTACGATTAGCTAATTCATACTGATGACTACATTGTATTCGAAATACGTATTTATAAAATACAAACAAATGTTCTAGGAATAGGGGCAAAATTTGAAATGTAATTTCAAGCATGAAATTACTTTTCGACAGATTTTGCTCATTTTTTTTTCACAGGCTAAAAATAACGTTTTCTACCCTAAAATTTTTGACCGTTTAGAACGCGAGATAATTAATAGCAAATAAAGACAATTAAAAAAAAACGAGGAGAGTAAAGATAAATATTTCTTAAATAAATTTTTACCCTTTTGTTTTCGAAATATAATAATTAAAAATTTTTTTTCCTTTCAAAATTACATTAATTTTTTTTTTTTTGTGTATGATTTTTCATATCAAGCATTTGATGTCAAAAAATGTTATCAATGTTCAGACATATTACATAAATGTCAAAGTAAGTAAACGCTAGTCGCTTCCGTTGGTATAATATAACCGAAAGGCAACCATACTAACAATGGAAATAAATAGACGCTAGTTTACAAAAAAAAACAATTTGACATTAATTTGTATATAAATATATGTACGTGAGTATATATGTGTATTTGAATTTGTTCTATATTAAAAGCAATCAGGTTTTTTGTCCTGATCATACAAGTCAATGATGGAACTACCTTTATTGTTTATTATATCGTATTCTGTACAGTTATCGTTCTCGTATATTATCGATATTCGTGTATCGATACTAACATATTGATTCTTGACGTACATATATTTATATTTTAAAATAGAAAATAAAATATGATTGTTTTACATATATACGAGAAAGAAATATTTTACTACAACGCAAATGAAATAATCATAAAACTATTTGATTATAATTAAAAATTGAATTTAAAACAAACACATGAACGAATACCACAGCTTACAAAACATATGCTCGAATTTGTAAGGTAAACGTGAATGTTAAATTGTACGACTACGAGCTATATACATCAATTGAATCAATATGGTCTAAGATCCGGCATTAGAAAAACCTTCCCTCATGTGTTAATTGATTGAAATATTATTGAAAACGCTTATTGCAATATAAACAATTTGGCAATGTCTGCTAGGGTAGTTCTGCTGCAATTAACATTAATGAATTAATTAAAAATTTATTTTTTTATAATTAAATCCTTCACGTGTTAATAGAATTTGGCTTGTTAAATAACATAGTATACGATACGACAAATCTTATAATAGCAGGCAGCGCTGCTTATTACTGCTACGGTTACCTGCAGCCAGGTGTTCAAACTTTAAGTAAACTTAGCTTACTTCCCTCATATACCCTGAATTAACACATAGGATACTTTTATCCCGAGAAAGTCACATGTCACGCGGACGAAGCCGCTGGCAAAAAATCTGCAAACCTACGATATTGCAGATTATTTTCTTTGGGGTTATCTGAAAAAAATGGTTTATGTAAACAAGCCAACGTGCTTGGAGCAACTTAAAATATTAGGCGAGAGATTTTGGTGATATCTCAAGAAACTTTACGAAAGGTCATGGAAGATGTGCTGAAAAGAGCTCATAGTTTTCAGTGCGAAAGGGGACATCCTTTTGTTAAACATCCTTTTTCGTAAATAGTTGGAAAATAAACTTCAAGAAATACACTTTATTATATAATGAGTTGCAAAATATAAATTTACTTAACTTCTCATATACTTTGTAAAATTTAAAATCGTGAAGGTACTTTTGTGTCACCTTGTATATATTGAAAAATTTATTTTTAAAAACAATAATAAACACAAATGATTTTATATATAAATACAATATCGATTCGAGATTTAATATTCGAATTAAAAGAATGTTTGGCTTTTAGTAACACAACAGCTGCAACATACTACAAAAAGTCTGCTATTCAAAGTGCAATCATATTTTAAGCAAAGCTTATCATAGGAGCCATCCATAAAATACGTCACGTAAAATTTGCTAATTTTTGTATCCCCCCCTTTGTATCCTCCTCTCTTTGTCATGCTGTCTCACATTTTTGTTAACCCTCTATAAGTCACAAAACCTGACAACCCCACAACCCCAAATGAATGATATTTTTATAATTATTAGTAACACTAGCTGATTCGACAGAAAAAAAGCGCTTTCAATTTTTCCCGAATTTTCCAATTTTCCGAACAACTTTTTCAATTTTTCTTTCCCTTAAAACCTTATTCAGACTATTACGAACATATAAAAAAAAATTAGTCAAATCGGTCCAGCCGTTCTCAAGAGATATAGAGATACAAATAATATGTCAAGGTATCATCTACTTATTAAAAATCCACAGGCGGACTGAAAGACAACTCAAGACCCAAACCGGTTGGCCTAGAAGCATGAAATTTTACACAGGAGTTCCATATATAACGTAAGTGAGCACTAAGAAAGGATTTTTGAAAATTCATTCCATAAAGGGGTCAAATGAGGGATGATTTTATATTTGGACCTATGGTCCCACACTAAACGGCGTTCTGTATATTTCAGATATAATGGTAAGAACTATTGAAATTGAATAAGGTAACTAGTCCAACCGAGTACTGTAGTTTTTGCCACAATATCTGAAATATTTAGAACATTTTTTAGTGCGAGGTCCCAAAAACACGCAAACCCGATCAAGCTGGGGTATGACCGATGAAGTGAAAGATGGTAGTACTCGATTGGAATAGTCATCGAACATAATATCACAATATCAAAAATATCTATTTTTTTGCACAGTTTTCACCTTTTTTTATTAATAAACAATTCAAAATGTCGCTAACCCCCCTCCCCCCACGATTTTTCTTGATCCAGAGGTGAAATTAGTAAAAGCAATTATACTGCATAGTCTCATTACCATAGTCTCATTAATCCGGCACTATTAAAAACAAGAGGGTGCCGGATTATTGAAATGATCGGATTACTGGATTGTATAGAAAAATGCATAATAAATACAATAAAGCATTTTATTTTATTAGCGGAGTAGGGAGCGCGAGTGTTGAGGGAGGGGCGGGTGAAGGGTGCCGGATTATTGGACGTGCCGAACTATTGGAAACCGGTGAACTATTGGATTAGTGAGACTCTAATATACATATAAACATATATATATATATATATATATATATATATATATATATATATATATATATATATATATATATATATATATATATATATATATATATATATCGCCACCGATAATTCAGACATTTCAAACGTGAAAATCCCGAAACAAAGGACTTTTGATTCACAAAACACAGGCTCTAATAATATATAGAAATTTCCAAAAAAATTACCTCATAATATCTAGCACGATTACGATCATACTTTCTTGAATTACTGCTTGTCGTTGAATTACTATTACGTTTTTTCCCAGAGAACATCATTTTTATTCACAAATTTTGTTTTTGAACACAATTATTGATAAAAAAAACACACATATGCACAACGCACACATACTTATAAAACACCTTGTACACAAACCGAATGGTTATAAAAATCAATCCACCTTTGATTTATATTTACAACAAATAATTTTAATAATTTTTTTAATAAATTTACTGTTTTGAAAAGTTTTCTTTAAAATTAACATGACTTACACACAGCGATTTTTCGACTGTTTTTCACAAGAAAATGTATTTTTATGAAAATTTTCCGACTGTATTTCTTTTTTTCTATTATTTTATTTAAACATTGTTTAAAGTGATGAAAATATCACTTGAACGCAAGTATATAAGATTTTTCCGACAAGAAAAGTATATTTTGGTGCAATTTCAAAATTATTATATTAGTTTATTTTTATACAAATTTATTTACATTTTTGTTTTTAAAATAATCTCAAAAATATCACTTGAGAACAGACGTTTTTAGTTGATTTTGTCACATTTCAACACAATGTAAAGTTTTCTTAAGTCGATTTCGTAATGTTTTTTCACGCATTCATTTACTCAAATACTGTTATCAGATTAGCAATAATCACTAGTGAAATATTTACATTTTAAAATAATAAAACACAATTAAAATTAAAACGAATTATAATAGCATTTATTTTTTTTAATATAAAACGACACCAAAAAAAATGGAGAAACTTTTTATGAAAATGCCTTTGGTTCACTTGTTATTTTTTCACATTTTGTTGTATGTAACAAATTTTTGTGAAAAACTATTTGGTTTAAACGTGGGATTTAACAACAGCAGCACTACAGAAAATCAGAACTGTCGAGATTCTAAAAATGTTGTTTGGTATGTTTATAGTGTTGACGCTTAAAAATTGTTATTTTTAGAATGTTACTTATTTACAATATCTTCTCTGGAATAATATATATATATATATATATATATATATATATATATATATATATTAAAATTCTTATTAAAATTAATTTTATGATATATATATATAATCTGACATATTTTTCATCTAAAATAAAGATCATTTATGACCTATTGTTGTAGTTTTTAGCAAGCATGAAACATTAAAATCGAATGCAACTAGAATGATTATTATTATTATTATAAAGCGTAACTGAATTTGTATCATGAACTTAGTACAGTAAGTAGATTCTAAATCCATATCTAACACAGGGTATATTCGTTTTGGGCGCTTACATGCTTTCAGCGCCATCAAGCGTTGTTTTTTTTAGTGTTCATCTTAACGCTATGTATGCTGACAAAGCGCGCTAATGGTTGAGTTCCACGATAGACATCACGCGCTCAGACCTGCTCAGACGCTTTATCTATCGAGGTAGGTCAGCAAAAGCATGAGCGCCCAATCGTACTAACCATGGAGACTACACAAGGAGATCGAAATCGCATTCACTTGAAAGAAAACCCTTTTTCTACCTATAAATGAATTCAATGTCGCAGAAAGAACACAGGTCTGAAATTCCAGAAGTCTAGGGTTGTATCCCCAACCAAGATGTGTATAGATTTTTCATATCAAAACATTGTTGTCAAAATAATGTTACAAATGTTCAAACATATTATTAAATGTGAAATTAAGTCAATGCTGTCAAAATGTCAAATTATGTCAGCCCCATTAGTATAACATAACCGCAAGGCATAACAATGGGTGGATAAACACAAAAAGTTTATAAAAACTCTAAGATTTTTGATCATTAACCATTAAAATCGTTACATTAGTACAATTTTAAAATTTACGTGATTAAAATTTTCCTAGAAGTTTTAATCAAATTTTATTGTAAATTAAATTATAAAAATATTTTATTATTCGCCAATTTTCTAGTAACTTAACCTAAAGCCAAAATTTTCAAATAATGAAAAATTTGAAAGTATTTATGGAAGGTTAAATTTCCAGGAAAATTATTTTGGTATTTAGTTTATCCATCCTCTTTTCCTGAAACATATTTGAAAAATTGTGAGGCAAATAAATACTTATATTTTGATAACTTTTAATTCGAGTATTTCATATACAAAAATAAAACCTTCGGCATGCTGTGCTATTATTCTATGCTATTATTTTATGCTATTATTATTTTCAAATTTAGCCGCTTTAAAATATGTTACCTCTATGGTATTTAAATTGACTATAAAGACTGTATTTATTTAGTATCAGTCGTTCTGTATGTCAACAACTTCATAGTTCTGTTTCTTTTCCCTTCAACGTTCGTTCAACATGGTGAGTTGTTAGTTAAAAATCTGTGAAAATAAGTTTAATCTGATTAATTATTTCCATTTTTGTGATTTCTTTACAATGTTTTACATATTTAATATAAATTTCATTCAATATTTTTTTAATTTATTGTGTTTTTTGATGGATACAAACAGAATTAAAAAGTTTTTGGTTATGTTCAATAATATAACGTGAAATAATTTTATTTTTTTAGACGAAGGGTACATCAAGTTTTGGTAAACGCCGTAATAAGACTCATACCTTGTGTCGGCGTTGCGGCCGTTCATCGTATCACATTCAAAAGTCACAATGTGCACAATGCGGATACCCAGCAGCAAAATTACGATCATGTAAGTTAACATAATTTGTATAACCCTACCTCCACATCAATTTTATAACAGAAAATTAATTTTCAATTATTTTTAGATAATTGGTCAGTAAAAGCCAAAAGGAGGAAGACAACTGGAACTGGTCGTATGCGTTTCTTGAAGATTGTAAGACGTCGTTTCCGTAATGGTTTCCGTGAAGGTGGTAAACCCGCTCCAAGAAAAGTATCAACATAGATTTTTGTATAAAATTAATTATTAATAAAATCTCAAAATTGTTCTGATATTTTTTTTATTTCAATATTTGGGGATTCGCTTTCAGAAATCACATTAGAGCACTTCAATATTTGTTAGATTCTCATTCAAAGACATAACTTTTCGCCGTGAATGGTTTCTTCAGCGTGTATATATCGAAACATATTTGTTGGATTATCTCTTCAACGAATTCTTAAACTGCCGATCAAGGTAAAAATTACACTTTCCAAATTATAATATAACAAAACAAGCGATAATTGCAACAGGGTTAAATGTTTAAATACCGAGTGCATTTTGAACAGATGTATAAAAATATAAAGAAGTGTATAAGATTGCCTTATACTCGCATGCATAGTCTTCTACGATTTCAAAAATGATACTATCAATTTGGTGGGATGATGAACGACCGGTTTTGTCCATAATTGAAGTAATTTCTTAGCTCTGCAAAACTCAATATTAACTGTTTTAAAATAGTATTCTTTCCCACATTGTTCCTTCAATTTGGATTTTGAAAACGCAGACAGGCTGTGGCAAATATATACTAATATATCAGTTCGCGAACTGTATATTTTATTTCTTCGCATGTATATAACTTGTGGTTAGTATATAACAGGGATGTTGCGGATGCGAAAATTTTGGACATCCGCGGATTTATATGTTAAGTTTTTTTTAAAGATATAGTTAATTTAGATACATGAATAAATACAACTATTTACTATATGAATCGAAGTTTCACACCAAATGTTTTTAAGATAGTTGTCTTTTGAAACGCGTTGTCGAGACAATTGGCTGTATTGTTGATAAATTATTCAAAGTATCTAACGTCGTTTAAAATTTCAAAATGATTTACCGTTTATTTTTTATATAAATCACTCTCAAAAATTGTACAATTACAGGTATATACAAAAGTAGTGATTGCACCACACTTTTTTATTTTTATCGAAAAAACGCGTCGAGCTATTTGACTAAAAGACTAGAACTATGTAAAATGATGTTATATTTATATTTTGAAGAAGAAAATTATTGTAATAGATTAACGAAAAGATTGACATTTATATAATCCAAGCGAACAAGTACACGAGGTACATTCAAGTGAAAAAAGCATAGAGATAATATATACGAAAAAAGTAGTTTATACAATCTCAGTCTATTCATATTGTTATGAGCTGAAACTTGTTAGCACGATTATTGCAAGACAACTACCTTAAGAAGCATTTTTTTTTTTTTCGTCATCTATAAACTGGTGGCTGCCACTGAAATAACCGAACAGTAGGCTTACACGCGAAGACAGTACCGACCGCCAGTAGAGCGCTGGATTCATATTTAACACACATCCTGCACTCACCACCTCATTTCACTGGCAGTAATTTCTAACCATCACTACTGTCCCCATGTGCTGCGGCATTATAGCTCGTTACCTCTTTTCGTTTTTTAATTATCATGTTAACAGACACATAAATGAAATAATTAGGACATTTTAAGAACACTTAAACCAAAATTGTTTTTCTACAATGAATATTTTCAGCCATTACAAACTTGGGACTAATAGCGTTTTTTATAAAAAGGTGCGATTTAAAATGCAATATGTTTTTCAATATAAAACTTGCCCTGTCGTTAAATTTACAACAAAATATTCGATAAATGACCTCGATTTCGCTTCCAAATGGAAAAATCTTTTAACAAAATATTTGATATTTTCGCTCATTCGCTTTAGCTTTGAGAAATTGACTGGTAAAATCATATCGAACGTTTTTAAATAGTAAAATTACAAGTTTCAAATAAGTCATTTTATTTTTCTATTGCTTTCAACATTACCGCAAAGACATAACAAATAAATAAATAAAAAATTATATAAAAATATTTTTTAAAATACAAAATAAATAATTTGTAAAGTATATCATCTAATTTGATGATTGCTCAGCATTGTCAGCATCAATATCTATATTTTCTACATGTACTTTAGGTCCTTTATACGGTGCTTCATCACTCCAAAACCAATCGGGCGCTTCTATTTCTAATAAATGAAACATATCCGGTGCAAGCTCCTGGAACGGACTAAAATACGAACATTTTCTAAATCCATATTCGGGAACATACACATCATACGGTGGTGATAACACATCCAAAAATGCTGATGGTCCACCAATACATTCGATTTCATGTAAATTATGTTCTAGTGGTCTTAAAATGCAGCATTCGGACGTATGATCGGCCACTATATAGGGATTTCGTTTCGCTACAATTTCTTTTCGATCGATATCATCCGATGACGAGGAAGACGAACTTGCCGAATGTGAAATTTTTTCAGTTAATTTCGGTTCTATTGAATAATTTTCAATTTTAACTTTACCATAAATTACTTTCAGTAAACCATGCATATGGGGATGATCGTGTAATGGTAATTTCATTCCAGGACTCAAAACAAAAATTCCAACATTTATAACCGAATCATTATAGATTTGAATGTATGTCATTGGAGCTTTTCCAGGTCGATTCCATATCTCATCATTTTGAAATTTTTTATCGAAATTTACATGTTCACTGGTTAAACTGTCCATTAGATATTTTAAACTTTGTAAATTTGTTTTGAACAATTCCGAATTATAATTGACCATTCGAAATGTTCGTAAAGATTGTTTTATTAGAACATTTATAAATGCATTTGTAGTCATGATATTAGCGGTGTTTTCGTACAAATTTTAGGTTAGGTTTACTGATTGTAAATAAACACTTTGCATTTATACATGGATATTTAAAATGTTAAATCATTCTTAAATTAATCGTAAATAAATCCAATTTTGTTCAAAAACACCCGATTTATGTTTTTTTTAAACATACGTCAATTTGTTTTTCACTGAAGTTTTCATCATATCTTGAGGTATAGGAAAACACAATAGATAATACAACTTAATCTATTGTCTATGGAATAGATTGGGTTACATAGATCAAAGATTATAGGTAGATAATTACTTCCTGATATTAATTAGTAATCATCTGTAATAGACCTTTTCAATTTTCATTTCCAACTACGATTCGTTTTTGTATCGGGCTGAATGTCAAATAACCAACGTGAAGAAATGAGTACACTATATATAGCTTACTTGTTTCGTCACATTGATCATACGACTTTTAGCCCAAAACAAAAACGAATCGTAATTTAGAATGAAAAGGTCTATGAGAAGTGACCTAAGGGCGTGGCTTAAAAAACATGGCTGTTTATTGTGTGCAACCGAAAGATTAATCCATTATATTTTTATTTATGTCGAATAAATTGTTTTTCTAAATTTTGTCAATTTGAAATGTCAATCTTCTAAAGTTTACTTCAAACAATTCGGACATTTTCTGCTTTATACGTAACACTGACGACTTCTGGACTGGACAGATTATCCTGTTACGCCATAAACCCAAATTCAAGCGCTATTCATACTTTGCTTCAGCGCGCCTACCATTTGGAGCTCAGTGCTATTAAAATGAATTATTTTATTAGATATAATAATAAATTTAGTCTACATGATTGTGAAAAAAACAAAATGATATCTTGAAATCTGTTTGATATGAAAATTACAAAAAACAATAAAATATAATTTAGGACTTGTTTCTAATTCAGAACCATGTTCAGAACTATGGAGGTTATCTACACTATAACCTCCATATTCAGAACCAATAAAAGTGCTACTTGTTAAACGGGATGCCATTACAATGTTTCGTCTTGGGTCCCAAATTTGCTCGAACCAACGCTGTTTCTACGTCTTACCGTTATTAGGATATTTTTGACTGTACAAGTGTAAAGGATTTACAGGAGATAATAGTTATCGGTTAAATAAACAACTTAAAAATGGTTTATTGAAAATATGTTGCTTTTTATTTATTATTAACAATGTAATATTTTTAAAATATATTTTATTGACTCAAAAATTAATATTATAACTCCTCAAAAAACTCTTCAAGACAAAGATAAAATTTAAAATAAACCAATCATATTTATCACGAGAACGTATAGATATTCGTTTCAGGGCCACCACATATTGTATATTTTTTATCGTTGGATAGGCTTTCGTGTTATCAATGGACTTGAGAGTAATCGAGTTAACTCATTTTTTCTTATTGCTGTAATGGCACATATTACTCCCAGAAAATATATTTTGTACAAAACTCCCGACCGCAAAAAGAAATTTATTCCAATAACGACCTCAGTTATCCACCATAAAAAGGCGCGAATGAAATGGAAGAAAAACTACATCTTCGTTATTTACAATTTTTTTTTATAGTTCTCTATAATTTTCTCATAGTTTTTCCAGAAAAAAACTCTCTCGACGATAAAAGATGAATACAATACGAGATGGCTCTTAAAACTGAATTAATGGTTCTTCAATACACTTTTCCAATTAAAACAAAATTGAATATTTATAACATTACTCAACACTAATTTTGGGATTATATTTACCCTTTAAAATAAATAACCAACGTTGAAAGGTTTAGATTCGTAGTTGGAGCCATTACTTCTTATATTTGGGCCAAATTTCAAATTATTACATCCAAAAATTCGGGAGAAAATATAGTTAGATACACGGATATATTTAGAATTAAGTAGGTACATTTTCATATAACATCAGAATCGTAACTTTTCTCCTACAGTTTTTTTTAAATGTTTGTCGTTAAAATTTTAATTATATCGATGATATCGACGTTTTGTCATCGAAGTAAAATAAGCATAGATTCCCTTTTTCCATTCAATTCTTTCCGAAATATGGAAATTCGTCACACATTTTCAGGATTTAATTCCTACCGTTAATTGATGGATGTTTAGTTTTCTGGAAACTGAAACCGAGATTCGCTTAAAACCGTTTAATTTGCGTAACCGTAACAAATTAAAAAAATAAAAACCGATTATCTTATTTGATAAACCGGTTTTTAACTGTTATATTTGTGTATGTATAAGATAAAAGCTAATTTTGAAATTTTTGCGCGAATACTTCTAATTCTACGACGTCCACTTTAGAGCGAGTCAGCTTGAAGGAGAATCGGCACACGTTAGATTTCGTGACTTTTCTTAGTTTATAATGTTTATATATTATTACTGATATACAAATGGAGTGCAGCTTCTTATGCTGTAAAACAAAAGTTAAAATTGAAACATAGACTAGAGCATTCTACACTGGCGAGTTTAGTAGCGAGATCTATAAGCACAAAAAGCTTATAGATTTTCGCTAGAAAATTAAACATAAAAAACATACTGTTTTTTATTGGATTAAAAGATCTTAATTTACAATGACTTTTTATTTATAATAAAGCTTTTTGACATGACATAAGCGAGGAAAGTTTTAAACGTTTATATTTTAACTTGTTTTGTAGTTGGAATTTGCAATGCCTTTATTTTATAATATTTACTATTAAATATTAATAACTGTAACCGAAATCGAAACTGTTTTCTTCAATTATTTAATAAACGAAACCGTCTTATTTAATAATTTTAAAACCGAAACAGATACCGAAGCCGTTTAACGTTCCAAAACCGTTACATTTACTAAACGAATCCATGGTTTTAACTTTAATAAGGAATCGATCGCCATATGATAAGGCCAAATTCTGGCAATATCGCTAAATAAAATTTAACCTTGAATAAATTTAAAAAAATTAAAATTATCTCTATAATAACAAAATTCAAAGTAACATTTTTTTGGAGATATCTGAATAACGGCTTAAGTTTAAAGATGAAATTTTTAAGCCTCATATTTATCGATTTTAAAAGTGTTGTGTAATGTTTTAATTAACGGCTAATTAATAATTAACAATATTTTAAAGCCTTATATTTTTGAAAATTAGTTTTTAAAAAATAGTTTGTTTTTAATTAATAAAAATTAGACACCTCCATTTTGTTGTGTTTGTTGATTTGTGAATGAATTGAATATTAATGTGTCAAAAGTTTATTTTTATTAAATTATTAATTATTTTATTTATTTTAAGGTGTGGTTGGAGCACTGTTACCATGACGCATATATGCCGCAATATTCTGTGTTGTATAGTCCAATATACGACGTTTACAATGTCGATAATATTGTTGTTGTCTATGATAAATACGTAAACAACCTTTGGCTGCAATAAATGTCATACCACCTAACACTGTTCGATGAAAATTCGATCGTACTGATTCAAAAAATACACGTCCAAAGAGTACAGCTATTGAAGGTAATAACAAGGCACCGCATAATATACGTGTTGCCGATATTGGATCACTTATTGGAGGGATATCTTCACTACGTGCCGCTTCATTGGGTGATATATCAATTCTAAAACAGGAATAAAATCGAGCGTTATTTTGTGGAATTCCATTTAATAAGACTAATAGTCTTTTAATTCCATAAAAAGATTACGAATTGGATGTAACCTTCGTATTCTTATGTATCTATGCTCACAAACTTATTACACCTTTGGAGCCACAAATTTGTACGATTTATTAAGGAATGCATGCCCTTAATAAATCGTGCTTTTAATGTTATAAAATACAGTATAATGGGCAATAGCGTCAGTGAGAAATGGATACCACAAAGATTGCGTTAAGAATGGTGTACCTCAGTGGCGGATTTACCGGGTAGACAAGGAAGACATCTGTCTAGGTCGGTAAATTTTGATCGTGTACATCAGATAATTGAATTATCTTATCTATATTATTGAGGATTGATTGATCTTAACTTATCTTTAATCTTATATACCCCTAATATACACATTACCTGTACGTTCAAAAAACTAGATGAATTAAATTATAATTTCATGGGAGCGTTTTCGATGCTAGCGTCGATGATGACAAGTGACCCAATGCCTGAGGGTCGATGCCGTTTTTATTTACGTCAGCGCTTTATCGTCAACATACAGCGTCGAGCTAATTTGACAGTGGAATTATCTCATTTTTCTAAATTAATTCATCGATCATGCTCGAATTGCAGATTCGAGCAATTCTAAGTGAATGGCAATATAGGACGAAAATAGCTAATTTACAATAAATCAATTCTAATAATGATTATCGTCAAGTGAAGAAGTTAGTATCATTCCAACTTTGAATGATGGCGTCAAAACTGGTCAGTATGAAAATGTACCTTAAAAGGAGGGGGCGTAAATTTTGCGTAGTATATCCTGAATGAATACCAAAATGGACAAATACAAGAGTATCACTTATTTTGGTGAAATATCAGAACGAATGAGTGATATTTAAAAAAAAAAACAAGGAGTTGCTGTATCATATAAACCACCGGAAAACTGCTATTGAACCATAAGGATGAAATCCAAAACAAAAAATGTCAGATAGAAAATTCGAAACTAGAAAAAACGAACACCTTAGATCTCTAAGACTAAAGAAATTCTATTAAAAATATGCAAATCACCTGATGGAACCAGATCATAAACCAGTCCCTAACTTTGAATTTAGGATTTGGTTGTTGGAAGTACTGCAAGTAAAAAGTGAAGACTGTTGAGAGGCCCTAAAATTCAAAAACATAAAACGGGACCTGAAACCCTTCTATTCGACTAAACTAAAATTATTTAGTCCACTTTAAACTGTTTGACAAGGATGTTTGAACCCATTTTATTAGTAAACTTTAATCCTTGTCCCTAAATGTTTTTAAATTTCGATCCTGTCGTGACATCTAAAAGTTAAGTTCTAAATCAAATAGCTTTATCCGTAATTTATTTTGAAACAAAATAATTTTAAAAAATTACCACCCGTTTTTTCTCGAAAACTTTCGGAACGGTTTCGATAAAAATTTGTACTCTGTTTGAGAATTTGTACACTGCTGATGAAGCTATATTATCCCACCTATTTCGAAAAAAAAATTAGATGATTCAAAAGAAAAACTTACTGAAATGGAAGCAAATATTTAACCAAAGGAACATGTACCAAATAATTGCGTATTAATGCCAAAACAGTATCTTCCCATCGAACCATTTTACCAACGACTAATGCAATTGGTATTGCTGGTAAACCTACTAATAAAATCAATGGATCTGCTTGTTCCATTATGGCCATACCATCACTGTGGCCAATAACCTAGAAAGCAATAATTTTGTATATAACTTCCTATGAGAAGAGTGATTTTTAGCGAAATTGGCAAAAAACAAAAGATTTATAAAATAAAAGTTTAAAGAATCCAAACATGTTATCAATTTTTGACTAAAAAAGTGTTGTTACTAAAAATATCTCACCTGCATAACAGTAACAGCTCCATATGTAACAGCCGTCCAATAAATAGCACCAACTACAATCCCTGCAGCCATAAAAGGACATAATTTATACACAATACTATCAATTGTATCCATAATCATAACCAATAATCCCATATCTGGGAAAACAATTAGATATTCAGTTTGACATTGTGGACAAGCTACACGACTATTTCCACCCCCTTTCTGTTTTTCATCCACCCATCGTTGTAAACATTGTTGATGTACCCATTTTGTAGTACCACGACAATTACATGGTTGTACCCATTGTTGGCTGGGATCGTCTTCTTCGGTTGCAAAACATACCCAACAACATCGTGATTCACTCATTGTTTTCGTTATCGATTAATTAAACTGTAAATAAACATTTCTATAAATTTAGAAGAAATTGTAAGGGTAGCACAAGCAAAGAAAGAGGCTATGGCGGGTTTTTGGCTTCCATTTGAATTGTTTTATTTTCAATGAATATTAAAAGGGCCGTGCTATTAGGACACAGGCGGGTCTCTTGCATGAGTTAAAATTTCGATTAAACTAACGTTCAGATATTGTGACAAAAACTATTGAAATTAAATAAGGTAACTATTCGAACCGAGTACTTTAGTTTTTGGCGCAATATGTAAAATATATAGAACGTCTTTTAGTGCGGGGGCCCAAAAACACGCAAACCTGACCAACTCGAGGTATGACCGATGAAGTGAAAGATTGTAGTACACGGTTGAAATAGTGAACATTAATGCTTAACTATTGAAATTAAATAAGGTAACTATTCCAACCTAGCACTTCAGTTTTTGCCATAATATGTGAAATAAACGCCTTTTATTGCGGGGGCCCAAAAACACGTAAATCCGACCAACTCGGGGTATGACCGATGAAAAATATAATAACTTTAAACGCTTCACGCTGAAACACGCAAGAGAACCGCGTGTGTCCGAATAGCCATATCGATTTTAAAACGATCGTAGATTTTGTTTCTGTCATTTAAAAAAACATTTTTCTAATATATACATTCTCTAAAATTTATTGGTAGCGGCAAACTACTAAGCAATTTTTCGTTTAACGAAAAAAGAGCTTTGTAAACTCACGACCGTTAACATTAATGTCTGCGTAAGTTACTACATTTTATTTCAATCAAAATGACATATTTAAAGTTTAGAAATTTCGAAAGTGATATTTTAATTTAAAGATAAAGATTTTTTAGATTTTGATCGATAATCACAACTTCGCAGAATATTGTATCATAAAAATTTGTTTACCTTGGGTCACTAAATATACTTCATGAATAATTTCCATTTTTATGAATTTAATTCATATTTAAACTGTTTTATCCAACAACAAAACTGAAACTAAATGTAAAATAAAGGTGAAAAGTATTTTATTTTTAAAGTGCAACAAAAAATTTTTATAAATATTTGTCAAATGTCATGAATGAAAATTAATTTTCGGTAGGAACTTTTTAAAACTAATTATTGGTACTATTGTTACTTTCAATAAAAGAGCGGGATTCCCCCAAAAATCCAGGTAAATCTTTTTAAAATTTAATATTAAAAAGAAATTTATCGCACGTTTGCAAAATCACTTGAGTACCACCGAGAGTTATCTAAATTAATTTTTTTTAATATTTATTTTATCAGTAGGCTATGCCAATTTATTTATTTATTTGGTAATTTTGGAATAAGAACTTTTCAAATTTGTACCAATTTAAAAAAATTTGATTAATTTTTTTTTTTTTTTTTAAATTACACACTATTTTGAGGTACAATCTTTCTTTTCTTAAACAAATTTCTTTATTTGCTCGATTGCTATGTTAACTCTAGAAAATCGTTCAAGTCTGCGTTTGACAAACGTAGAGAGGGTTCCGTACCATGAATGTCGCAAATTCCAAAAACTATCGTCATACTTTTTCTGCATAGTAGATTCCTTTTGATTGTTTAAAACCACTGACCTCTATATAACTGGAAAAGGTAGTCTTATGGGCCTAAACCTGAAATAACGTACAAAATTGAAGTGCTGCCTAGAGCCTCCTCAACTAGCCAAGGTACTAAATTTTGGTCGTGCGCTTGCGTAACATAAAACTTTGTGTGCCACATTTACATTAACACACAAATTTATTACGCACTAAATCAAAATTTAGTACCTTGGCTAGTTGAGCTAATGGCGTAACATGGATGGGACAATCTGTCCAGTTATATAAAGGTCAGTAATTTACGTGGTATAGTTAAAACTATGAAGAATTATGAACAAACGAGTCTATAGCCACACACTGTCCGTCTATCTCATGAGCATGTTAAAACTTAAGAAGAGCAATTACATTCAAATGGCAATAAAAATTTTGGGAAGAGAACTAAAAGAACGGTTTTTAGGTACACATGCTAGTTTTGTGGTTGAGTTACCCATACAATTTTAACCTGTTTGATTAAAAATAAAAAAGCTCGACATCTGTGGACTCCATTAGCATATTCCTTAGTAAACATTTTTTAAATTCAATTGCGGATCCCCACCACTATACTATGTTAAAGTCACAACGAGATTGCAAGCTCAACTGGTTTACAACCTTTGTCGCAAAACAGTACCGTATGCGCTGGCCTTAAATTTCGTAAATTTGGAAATGAATAGTTACAGGCTCCTAAGCAATTATAATATTGAGAGTGCTATGAGAAGGATCTTTTGATAACAAATAAATATGGATAACGAAAATCTAATTAAAATACCTGAAAATTTGTTTCAAAAAAAGATCAATATTATACGCACAAAAATAATCAAACGAAAATATGTATATTTGCTGTTACACAAATATTTTGGGCAAATTTTGCCCTCACAAGCATCGAAATTTTATTCAAAAAAACTGGAAAAAATTTCTTTTGACAAATTGGTTATATATTGGTATGATATAAAAGTAAAGCGACGTCTTATATTACGTGCACATATTCATTATCAATTTCGAATTTATCGAAAATATTTTCGTAAATGGAAATATTATTTACAAATTCGAAAAATTAAAAAGACGAATAAAATAATAGCGGAGATATTTTTTAAAAATAAATTATATATTAAATATTTCTTACTTTTGAAAAAAAATAGAGAATCGAGTAAGCTTGTGCGTGATTATCGAAAATTAATACAATTTCGAATTGATTTTAAAAATCAACATGCACGATTTTTAGAAATTAAATTATATTTACTTGACGAATTAAAACATCGATGGTTTTATATTTACCTGTGTCCATTTTATCAAAAAATCTTACTTCAAAAAAGTTTACGGGTGCTAAAAAATCATACAAAATACGCTCGAGAGCGACGTACTTTAAAAATCAAATTACAAATTTTTATGCAAATACGATATAACCCAGAATTTCTTAGGCCATTTTTTGGACTTTGGATAAAGTATACAACACTCAAAAAAAATTACAAATCCAAAAATCAACTTGCGATAAAACTATACGAGACAAACTTAAAACGCTTATATTTTCAAAAATTTCGAATTTTTAAGAAACTGAAGCAAATCCGACTTCAGAAATTTATTAAAGCTTATCGATTTTATAAAAGCCGATTAAAATTGAAAATTATTCTCGTATGGAAATTTTATATAAACGAAAAACAATGTAAGAAATTGTTAAAACAAAAAGCTGATAATCATTTTCGAAAAAAAATTTTCGAGTTTTGGAAAATTTACTGTGAGAGAAAACAGTTTCATCGTTCAATAATAAATTATTTAAATGTAAAACGAAATGGAAAATATATGAGAAAAGTTTTTAATACCTGGAAAAATTTCCGTATTCAGCAAATACGGAAAAAAGAACTTCTGGAAATGGCGAATGAACATTATCGAAAATTATTAACTCGAAAATATTTTATTCGTTTAATGAAATATCAAAACTATCGAATTGCGAAAGAAATTTATCAGTTAGAAGATCTAAATCATAAAAAATCTATCTTGAATTCGAAAAGAATACAATTCGCTTTTCGTAAATGGCAGAACTTTCATAAATTCGCACAGAAAAAGAAATATCAAGAATTAAATGCAATTGAATTTTATGATAAAAAAATACAATATCACTTTTTCCAAAAATGGCTCAGTTGGAAAATATATAAAATCGAAAGAAAATTCAAATTAAAGATTACGACAAATTTCTATAATCATTTGCTGAAACGGAGACGTTTTGAAAAATGGAAAGTGGTTGTTAACTTTGAAAAACAAATAAAACAATATCTTGACGATGCCAAAAATGAATATAACAAGTATATTTTAAAACAAGGATTAAAAACGATCCTTAAATCCGGATTATATTTTGAAAAATTAAGGCACAATATAAATTTACGTCGTTCGGTGTATATTTTTGAAATTACTGAAAAATATTTTAAAATATGGAAATACAAAACATTGAATTCAACTAAAATAAAAATTCAACAACGAAAAATCAATCAAAAGCAAGATGTAGCGGTAGGACTGCAACAAAATAAGGAAACAATTTTTCAAAATTTTAGTAATTTATGTCCTAGGGTTCCAGATTTTCTTAGAAATAAATATTTATAAAAATTAACGATTTTATTATATATACAAAGATTTTTTTCCCAGTAAATACAAAATAGATAACACATCACTGATGTTTATCGGTTAAAAATTTATTGGTTGCATTTCAGAGGAAATTTAAGATTAGTGATCGTTTACTTATCGAATATTAATCATGACTGACTCGGTTGAATAATGCTTAAGGTAGTACCCTCGGTTATAGAATTACTGTTCAGAATTTAATGAAACTTGGCATATTACTAGTACATTATAGTAAGATAATGAACCAGTTAAATTTTTAAAGAGCTGCAGAGAATCAAAAAAAGATATAAATATAAAAAAATTTTTGCCTTTACCATTGATCCTTATGAGAAATCACAGATTTTATTTTATTTCACAAAAAGTACCGTTCAGATTACAATGAAAGTGGTATCAACAAAAAGAAAAAATTTTTCTTACTACCTTAAAAATAAACCCATACTACCTTACTAGTGGTACTACCTTAAAAATAAATCCATAATTTTTTTTAAAATTTATATCAAATTATTATTTTCTAAATTTTGACAGTTCAAAACGTCCTTTTTTGTTCATTTTAAATTTATTGACAAATAATTTATTTCCAAAATTTTGTTAATGCAGTTTGTTGTTTTTACTGTCACTAGATTTCCCAAATAATTTTTTATACAATTTTATTACATTTGAGGTTAGAAATTATGATCTCTGATCGAAATGCGATAGGTGATCGGATTTCAAAACCGATCACTAAAATGGCGCCTGATAAGTTATATGATTACTGAACGAAGATTAATATACCATTCAGCCGAAAATAATACAACGATCACTGATCGAATACATCGGTTGAATACCGTCAATAAATTATCTAGATTTAATATAAACATTTGTGTTCGATGCTTGCACTATACATTTTCATACAGCGACATAATTGCAGCTATTTCACTTCTTTTACAATATTTTTCAGATCAAATTACAATTGTTTTGTCGTCATGTTTAAATTATGTCACTGAAATAAGTGTTGTCATTGCCAGAAATATTTTTTTGTAAATTATCAAGATAAATGTACCCTTTCGTTCATAAAAATTGAACCAGCGGAAACATTCTAAGCGTTATTGTATGTAATATACATATATTTAGTAATATATATGCTTAGAATGTGATTTACTGGTGGTTCAATTTTTATGAACGGGAGTGTAGGTACATCCCGTTTTCCACAAATATGGAAATCGGTATTAATATATTTCACTTAAAATGAAGATAATAATTTTACTAATCACATTTTAGTAAACAGCCGATTAGTTGCTTTAATGACGATTGTTTTAAGGTAGTTGTCTTGCAGTAATCGTGTTAATAAAAAGTTTCAGCTCAGAACCCACATCAATTATATGATTAGACTGAGCAGATTGTAGACAATACTTTTTTGACTTGAATGTACCTCGTATACTTGTTCGCTTGTATATACCTCGTATTATATATAAAATGTCAATCTTTTCATTATTCTATTACAATAATTAAACGGTCAATAATTTTTTTTCAAAATATAAATATAACAATATTTTATATTGTCCTAGTTTTTTAGCCAAATCAATTTAATCGACAACGTGTCGTTTCACATGACAACTACTTTAACTGTCAGTGAATCGTTAGAATATGTGGTAGGGGTAAATATCGCAGCGATAAAATCATTAAATATTATTTTGGTTGTAGAGATATAATTTTGAAAAATATATAGTCCACTTATAAATAGGTGTGCGACCACTTACGCATCACGAGTTTTTACTCTCATTAAACGCCATTTAACAAAAAAACAACGCTCAGTCACACATCGCTTCGCGACGTACAAGTCGGTGCGCACCTTATGTTAACAAAATTTAAAATAACATTCAAATGGCTGGATGGAGCCGCATAAGGAAGTTTCGCCTTTATTATCTTTACACAACACAACCAACGGCTTATTATTTCTTCCGTTTCCTATCCAAAGCGTTCAATTCACCCTGTTGTATTGAAGCACCACTTAGAATTTCTTTGACTTTTTGTTTACGTTCCCTATCACTATCCATTTGTTTCTTGATCTTTAATTTTGATAAGAAAGCGGTATCACGACGAATTTCACGTAGTGCACCTTTCTTTTCTTTCTTCAATTTGTACACCAATTTATCATGATCCTGTTTTTCTTTTGGCAAATTTCGATGTTTTCTATTTTCAAATCTGTGGAAAAAAAACAATTTTCATAATAGTTCATAGATATGTACACTGAAAACAGAATCCGGAAGGTTAACAATGTAGGAGCGCTGATGTATAGTCCATTTATAAAATTCTTCAAAATCTTATATAGTACATTCGTAAAGTCCACAATAATGTTCATTATTTTTTGTCGTAAGTTAAAATTAATAGTTAATTTCGGCCCGTCATACCGGGCCTAACAAAAAAGAAAATTAAGAAAAAAACCTGAGATAAAATTTACCCGAAATCTCAGTTGTTTTCTGGTCGTACCGGTCATACCGGAATTTTATTGGATCAATCTCTTTATTAATGTTTCTATTTTCCAAAATATGTGTAAAAATATGGGTTTCTCCATAAGAGCAATGCATTAAAACTCGAATTTAACATTAAATAATTAATTCAAGATCCCCGCACCCACCCCCCTGAAACTTTTGTAATTGATTTATATGCAGTTCAACTACATGTAAAGAAAAAATCAAGCCTTAATCTTTTTGAAGCTTCAGTGCTCATACATCCTTAAAAGGATTGTAACACCGATATAACCTACTTAAAAGTAATAAAAAGAAATACATACACTTGTTGAATTTTGGGTTCATACAATCTCAATGCTTTTGGTTTTTGCGCCGCCACTACCAAATACGACAATTTACGCTTCTCCTTTTCATTTACCAATTCCGTTACAAGTTTTTGATGAATCTCCTTTATTTCTTTTGGATACTTTTCGATTGGTAACATTTGTAATAAATTTAAAATTGGTTCAAACAATTCAGCACGTGTTATTAAATCTTCATATAATTGATAAAATTGTAAACATAATTTTAATGTAATATACAGTGTCCGTACTTTAAAATCATCATCAATGTCCGTTTTTATTAAATCATCAGCCAGCATTCGGAATTCATTTGTGTTTTTATGTTTTTCGGTTAATGCAAGTAATGAATCGAATTGTTTGAAGGGTGGAACTGTCGGTATTGCACGTATTGTTACTTTGGGTATCGATAAATGAATTAGACCACGTAGATAATTGATCACTGATGGTAAAAATCGTTTGGATAATGAAAAATACTGTAAATAAATAAAAACATTATTAAATTTTTTTTAATACCTTAAGAACACAAGCTCGGAACACACAATCATTTATATGAATAAACTGAGATTGTATACTGTACTTTTTTGACTTGAATGTCCCTCGTATACTTGTTCGCTTGGATTATATAATAACTATATTATTAAAGTAGACACCATAATAATGTTTATAAATATTCTTTGAAATATGCAGTTTATATATTTGCATTAAAAAAATGGTGTTGACGAACGTTTGAATTATTTAATAAAATTAAAACTGTTTTGTTAGGTTTGTTTTTGACACCATATGTTGAAAACTAGTGACATCGCTCATTAAGAAAATATACACATACATATACACGTGAACGTCATAACATAGTTTATTGTGAGGTCTGTCAAATTAAGTCATATCAATTTCTAATTAACATTTATTGATATTTTACAATACTATTAAAATATTTAGGACAAATAAAAAAAAAGGCTATAAATCGTTGTAAGATTATTGATATACTTTACAAGTTTTTTAACATCCAAAATTAATTGTATAAAAGATAGTACTCATTTGACTCTAGCGAAGCCAACGAACATCCTTAACTTATATGAAATTTCATATTACTCCAACAATATATTTAAAATGTTGTAACCCGTCATATTTCGTCGTTTTCAAAGGAACCGCGCGACAAAATTGATAAAATATCGGTAAAATGTGTTAAAATTAGTCACTCTAATATCTCTGAAACCTGACTTAACGTTGAAAAAAGAAGAAATATTACCTCTAAAACAAGCGTAGATAAAAACAACCCTGCTCCAATATCTCGCCGTGTTTTCACTTTACACCATGTTAACAATTGATCCATAAATACTATAGCCGGCGTAACAACTTGATGTCGAAAATCTGATGTTGGGAACAACAGAGAAACCATTTTAAATAATACCAAGGTATCCAAATGTGGAAATTTTTTCCGTTTCTCTCGGTAATTTGATTGTTTCTCTTTTAAAACTGATATCATAGCATTTGAAGCATCTTTTTGGATAGTTTGAGTGAGATCATATAAATATGGCATTATATGATCCAAAAATTGAAATACTTCGCTCGTATTCGATGACCCTAAATCATTAATAAATTGTAATAAATAGTTAAAAAGAGTACTTAATTTCTCTTTATTCGATTCGGCTAGACTTGGATGTGTACACTTTATCATACGTTCGACGATTATTGTTTGATGTGTAACCGATTTCGATTCAAGTAATGTTTCAAATTCTTCATAAGTGTCAGGGATGGTAAATGTGTAGGGTAATTCATTTCGTGCATCTTCCATAATTTTTTTTCGTATTAATAAATCTTCCATAATTTTGTCGTTATTTGTTTCAATCTTCAGTTTTTTATTCGTTAATGTTTCTTCTGTTATTGAAACTGTTCGCCTTCTTTTTAAATTTTCAGGAGTGTTCTCTATTGCTATATTTTTTTGTAATACATTTTTTTCGATCTCCTTTTTCTTTAGTGATTTTTCTTCGGGTTCCAGGAGTTTTTTCTCTTGACTCGATTCATCCTCACTTTCTGATTCTGAATTTTCATCAGTTTTTGAATCTGATAAATTCTCAGAATCACCAACCTCTTCGTTAATTTTCAGCGATTTTTTACTATTTTTCATTGCTTTTTCTTTTTTGGATAATATATTAGGGCTTTGAGTTGATTTTTCCTCACTTTCTGAGTCCGAAGTTTCATCAGCTTTTAAATCTGATAAATTATCAAAATCAACCTCATCGTTAATCTCATCTTCAATTTTCGCCGATTGATTACCATTTTTGATTGCTTTATCCTTTTTGGATAATTTATTAGGGCTTTGGGTTGATTCTTCCTCACTTTCTGACCCCGAGGTTTCATCAGCTTTTAAATCTGACAAATTATCATCCGAATGAGCATCTTCGTTGTTTTCATCTCCATCGCTTTCCTCTTCTTCTTCATTCTCATCAGATTGATTTTCATCATCAGACTTTTCGCTACCATCTGGATTTTCTTCAGACATGTCGATATCAGATTCAATAAGAAAATCATCATCCAAATCATCAGCCGAACGATGTTTTGGCTTTGATTCTTTTTCATTCACAAATCCTTTCATTCGAGCCAATCGGTCTTGTTCCAGTTTATCGAGACGTTCTTTTTCTTCTTTGGCGACTTCATCTTCTGAACGTAGCCGATCGGTTGGGTTACCACGTGCTTCAAAACGTAGCTCACGCATTATTTTATCAAAATCGTCAGGCTGTGCTTTTTTCGTTTCATCCGGGTCATCTTTTTTAGCTTTGTTCACTAAAGGTAATAAATCTTTCCATTCTGTATCCAGTTTTTCGGTTAATTGTACGGTTTCCTCACGTATTTGTTGTTTTTCGGCTTTACGTTTTTTCGATTCAATGATTAATTGCTCAATTAAATCTTTACGTGATTTTGCACCCTCTTTGCCAGTGTTACTTAAAACGCCACCGCCAAAATGAGCATCTTCAACAAAACTGGCATTCAAACGACCACCATTTCTTTTTTCACCTTCATCGTCGCTAAATTCATCTTCAGATCGTGGATCATCAAATTTTTCAATATCGTTTAACGTTTGGCCTTTATGTGTTAACACCTCATCATCGCCTAAATTAAATATCGACTTCTTTTTATGTAATCTAATTCGTTCTGCTGTAAAACGTGCAATAATTCGATCTTCCGGGGCCATATTCTTATTTTTCTCACCAATTCGGCGATCCAAAAATGTATTAACTTTATTCTTTAAGTTGAATTCAGGTAATAACGTTTTTTTCCTCTAAAAAAATGAAATAGAAACCTTTAGATCAAACTTTAAAATTTTTAAAATCAGTTCTATACCTTATTAATCGCTTTGGTACGTGATATTCCTGGTAAACCACGATCATTTTTTAATTTTTGTCCTAACACTTGGAACTTCTGTTTGTTAATATGTATTTCAAAAGGATTTGGTTTTTTAATTGTTTGTTGCAATTTATCCGCCGCATTCCTGTTTTTCTTATTTTTAACTTTTACCATTTTAAAGCCACTAATTATATTTTCAGAACTTTTACATTATATTTTATTGAAACTTGAGGTTATGTTCATGTATAATATTTCATTAACCCATGCCGTTTTCTCAATTATAACTTACGCATGTCTATTAAATAACTTGCTACCATCAGAACAAAGGATGCTAAATTGCTACCATTCAAAATTCACAAATATTTTAAAACTTTTTAATTTTTTAAATATTTATTTTTTCTTCGTGTTATCTTATTTTTCTAATGATTATATGACATTAGAAAAGTAAGGGTATCATAATATCTTGTTGTGTTTTACTATTTAAGGGACTATCCCAATCAATAAAGACCTCAAGATGAAACTTAAGAAATAAAGCAAATTTTTACCCAATTAATAGACCATATCCATAGGAGCATTTTTATAAAACTCCTTAAAAATCTTTCTGAAGCTTTCTTTTCCAGCCCCCGTTAAAGGTTGAAAAATCGCAAACATTTTAAAATTCTTTCCGAATATCTTAAAAGCTATCATGAGGGTTTTTCAAACTTTGTTATTAACAAAATTACAATGAAATTCATTATTGCACAGCGTTCTTAATAACACAGCTATTTATTTACATCTCTTTGACATAACATACAATTTTCGTAGTTTTTATTTAAGTACCTCTAAGCTTTGAATGAAAATAATTTTCCAAACAATTTTGGATCTAAATGAAAAATAGTCAATACCTATAACTTATCCATAAACAATGAATATTGAAACATTTATATTTCCCAAATCGAATGTAAAAGTCTATGTAAGATCCTTACCACGAGCAGATGAAGATTATGAATGTATAAAAGTATTGGATGATAAAAAGTCAATTTTAGCAAAATGTTTACAAAATTTTAGTTTACATCCACAAAAACCAGAATTTTATTGGAAATATCAAGTTGATGAAGTCTTTTATAATTCAAATCAACAAGAAGTTTATGAAGTTGTTAGCGGTGATTGTATTAAACAGTAAAAGCTTATAAAAACTGTAGTATTCAAATCCATTTTTTCCATAATTTTTATTATTTTATAGAGCCCTTGAAGGTAACAGTACCGTTTTTATAGGGTATGGCCAAACGAATAGTGGAAAATCGTTTACAATGAACGGATTATATCATAATTATAAGGTAAACCAGAAATTTAAAAACTTTGTAATAAACTAAAGAATTTAAATTTAAAAAGAATTTAAAAATACCTATACACTCTTACTTGTCAAATTTTGTTCCTAATGGAAATATTTTTCTTCAGATACGCGCCTGAATGATTCTTGTATAATTCTGAATAAAAATTATAAAACTCTTACTTTCATATCTGAAGAGAAATATTTCCACCAGGGGTGAAAATCTTTGTATCCTAAGATTTCATAAATCACGCCCTCAATGCTTTTTTTTTAAACTAAGGGATTGTCGACTATGCGCATCTCATAGTTTAACTAAAATTAGAAATTTCCCATTTGTTTAAGCAACGTGGTATTAGTCCTCGAATTATATCAGACTTGTTAGAAACAAAAAAGAAATATGAACATGAATATAATATTGAATTTGGTATTTCGTATTGTGAAATTCGGGGCACTGAATTCTACGATTTACTAAACTCTGATCGTAATTCGAATAAAATTAATGTTGCAAAATATGGAAAATTTGATAATATTAACATAATGATTGTAACAAGTGAAGAACAAGTTTTAAATCTTTTATTTGAAGGTTTGAATATGGTGTTCTTCGGTCACTTCTCACTAGAAGAAAAGTATGTTTTAGAAGTGTGCGCATGCGTATCTATTTTGAAGATCTAAAGTACAGAATTGTTGACACTATCGATGATTGAAGGGCCCGGGCCTTACTTATATAGTGTTGAGCCCTATGGGCTATGATTGCAAGGCCCTTAATCAATCGGAGAGGGATGTTTATACAGCCCTTTGAAAATACACATTTACAAAGTACATTTTGCGCTTGCGTATAATTTTTGAATAAACATTTTTTCTAAATAGAAGTGAATATAGAATATATAGTTAGTAATATTGTTCATCTGTTTTACAGGTGAGGGAAGGCGTCAGATTAATAAGAAAGCGAAATTTCCCAATTCACATTTGTGTAGTAGTATTTTAACATATTACATAGTTGCAACATCGACAAACTCAAGTTTTCCTATACAAAAATTAGCCAAGGTACAAATGCAAAAATTAAATAGGAACAATATTAATGCCTGGTTTAAACATTAGTCGAGTAATATAGGGCTAATTTGAAAAAGCACATGTTCTCGATCCATTTAAACAGTTGTTCGAGTCGAGTATACTTTACAAAATGTTGTTCAATAGTTCCCGATCGAGTTACTCTCGAATCCGAAGTTACTCGACTAATATGGAAATTGACATGAAAGTGCGATAAATGGAACGTAATTTAATTCTTCGCATGATTTACAGATGGTGTTCATAAATATTTTTCAGAGAAAATTAACATAATCTGTTTAAAAGCGTCTAACTGTTAGTGTTAGAACAATAAAAAATTATTTTGAATTATTATAAGTTATTAATAATTATTAAACCTTAATTCCTTAAGAATTATTGGTAACACTGGCCCTGACACGAGCGATTACACTCGGTTTTCCTTGTGCCTCTCTCTACGCACACGGTGTCAGGCAAGAGTACTAATGGAACGGTCAAGCCTCACGCACTGTGTCACACACAACGACTTTGTGTCTAAATGGAAAGTGACCATTAATTAGGCAGATTAGAAATAAAAGTTGTAATTTTTTTAGCTGTTATCTATGACTCATAATCGTCCATTTTCGTTAATCTGACGAAAGAGTATGACTTTATCTTCGCCATTCATGTCTATATCCAGATTGTTACGTAAAATTTATCTCATGTTTGAATATATTTATATATAGATACAAGTTGTGGATTTAGCCGGTGTAGATAAAACAGGTAACATCACATCTTTTGGAAAAACAGCTGTGGATATTGGTTTAGCAAATAAAGATTTAACATCTTTAAAAACATTTTTAACACTTTTGCACCCTTCAAAACATAGAGCTGTCAATATGCAAGTAATTCATCGGCATTCATTATTAGTCAATTTTCTCTCGGATACCGTAAATGGAAAATCTTTCCTTAGGTAAGTTGGTGGACTCTATGCTTCCCCCAAATTGAATTGACAAATGATGTACTTTGAAACAAATTAAACTTAATTTCAGTTGCCTATTTTGTTGGACAAAGCCATCCAACAATCAATATGCCTCATCCAACAATCAATAATAAGGCAGGCATTACTCTGTACTTTTACAAAATAAATTGCAAATAAATCGATTCGATTTAATGCTCCAAACAAGCTTCGATTTAATGCTCCAAACAAGCAGGTGTATTCTGCGCATAAAACTTATCGTAAAAACCAAGATATTGTACGATTAATGTTCCTTAGGGCATCGTAAAGAATTGTACACTTGTAGATCGTAGATGTAATAAATCAAATTTTGTACAAACCCCATCAATTGATAACGAGTAAAAAGCGAAAAAACATCATTTGTTTTTTATTAATCTTAGTTTTTTGAGTAGATGTGTATATGCAAATATTTTTTAAGATTTATCTGTAACATTAAAACAAATAAAGAATTCCATCCAATCACTTTATCAATGTTACGAATTACTCAATTAATCAAAGGAATTAAACCAACCAAATTGGATCCATATACACGAATTCAACCAGAAGCACAAATAATAATGTTGGAAGTAAGCGAAATTATACTAAAATTATGTTGGTAGATCGTAAGAATTAAACTCGATATTTTTATGGAAATTTTAGAAACTGTTAGAGCAATGCAGACAAGAAATGATACGTAACGCAATGTTTAATGATGAAGAGTTAGAAAACTACATGTGTAAAAGTCGTTGGGAACATTTGAAACGTTTAACAGAAGATTACCTGAAGAATAATATTGGAGAATTAAATATTACTAGTTATGGTCAAGTGAAACCAATTTTATATATGATGCGTGATAAATATTACGAACTAAATGACGAATGTGCGGTTATTGCAAAAAAAGAATATGAGAGAGGTTTAGCAGAAGCTGCAGCTCGTTTCGTCGAAGGATCAAAGGCTCGATTAACACCACAATCGCCAAACGTAAATATGTTTTAAAAGCAACTTTGGCGTAATCATCTAAAATGAAAACCACGCTATTTTATATTAATATATATTCTAGCCGCTCTCGAGGCTGTGCCTTCCTGTACCCACAATTGTTTTACCGGATGGAAGAAATTTTTGCCGGTGAATATTTAGGCTATGCCAATTTGGTATTCAATTTATCAGTACCCTATCATGGCAGCATGGTCTAAATCTCTCTTTAAAACGGAGCGAGATAGTTAAATCATAAAATTTAAAAAAATACTAAGTAGTCCCGTCTATTTTAAAATTAAAATATGCATTTGTTTATAGCCTGTAAAAGTAAGGAAAAAAGAATCTAAACCTTCTATAAAAACAGTTACACCAAAAACAACTGAGGTACCCGAATCAGTGGCATCGGTACCAGAATCAACAGGTGAACTTAATCTAGCCTATGGTAAGACAATGCTAAGCTCAATTTTAAAAGTACTTAAATTATTAAATATTAACGATTTTTGCATCAAGGTAAAGGTATCGGTCCAGGTATTGGTGCAACAAAAAGAGGTAAACTACCAACTGATATGAAGCCACAATCAATGGAATCTTTTGCACAAATAACTGAAGCAAATCGTGAAGAAACCTGGTCGAAATTTGCAGCAACAGACATTTTTCATATTTTAACTGATAAACTTACATTGGCTCAGCAACGAAAGAATATAATAATAACAGAGTATAACTCTGCTGTTCAAACTTTAAATAAAAACCGCATGGAACTGGGTATGTGGACATTTTAATGACACAAAAATTTTAAAAACTTTCTATTGAAAGAAATATTTATTAAAAATCAAAGAACTTAAGACGTTATCAAATAGCCACGTGCCGTGTTTCTATTTATCTTGTCACCATATGCCGTTTCGTCACTGACCTCTATATAACTGGGCAGATTATTCCATGTTACGCCATTAACCCCAATTGAAGCGCTCCTATACAATCCTAGGTTCTAATTTTTTTTCCTCCAGTGCGCTTGGGTGGCATGAATGTGTGATAAGAATGTGTAGTAATGTATGTGGCTGTCAAATGTATTTCCACTACACACATAAAATTTTGGTACCTAGTTGACGCGGTTAGACAGCGCCGCATTGGGTCCGCCATTTTACGTTTAAACCCATAAGCATTCTCTGTCCAGTTATGTTGAGGCCATCTTTCTCTGTTTAAATAAGAAAAACAAAGATACCCATAGATAGAAGATAATTAACGCGCTAATAGTCAGTTTAAGAAATATTTAATAATCAATTACATTTCGTCAGGCTTTGAACCACGTCAATTTTATTGCCCGTTTCTTTATTGATTATTCTTATAGATATTGTCTGTGTTATGTAACATGGAGTTACATAATATAATACCATACTCCTCTCACTCGTAAAAAATGTTATGTAATTTATGGATAGCCACTTATCAAATCGTGAAATGAGCACAATTTTTTAGTACATTTTATTAATTAGTGTGTTCATTAGATCAAAAGAAGCAAACACTTCGACAAGCTCAAATGCGTCGATATTTATATAAACATGAAGAATATAGCCCGGATGGGATGGTGCTCCCAACCGATGAAGAAAAACAATGCTTATCGAATATGTATGAAGCAAAAACATTATTACGTCTACAAATTGATACAGTGACCGTTCTACAATCTGATATGAAAATAGTCAATGATGACATTATTAAATTACAAACTGATATAGAAAATGCATTTCAAAGTTATTGCTTGGAAAATTATGAAACATTAGCACCAAAACTAAATATATCCACACACAGCGAACACAGTGTACAAATTGCAGAAACGGATACCACACCAGATCCGCCGGTGCATGAAATTCATCATCGTTCAACATCGTTTAACAAGGATGCTGAACGTTCGTTTAAGAATCAACAAAAGATAATGAAACAAGTGGCAAAATATAAAAAATTAAACGATTTTCACAGAAATCGCAAATGGGTTTCAGATTATAAGCATTAATAAGTTTTTTCTAAAAATATACTTTCTTTTGAATTATAGATGTTCATTTTTATTTACTAACCTTGTCCCACATATTATTATCCTGAAACATGCAAAACGTTTTGAACTACCAGCACCACGACTACTGCAGAAGCTACCACAGTATGGAAGAGGAGGAGACGATGACTCATCTGATCTGTCACTGTCCAGCTCCTGCTTTGAAAAGGCTTATTCTCTTTGACGACCACTTTTAATTAAAGTCTACTGCATAGGTAATAGATTGAGTTGTATTGGTCTATCTACTGAACACCTTAAAATGGTTTGAGGAAAAGTAGCGAGACTCGCGATCCTTATGGTATCAGAATGGACCATATGGTCTAAGTCTACTTATCTCTGGTCTAAGTGTGTCTCATGCTGGATAGTCGCTACAATACCCTTGCCTCACACATGATTGTTCCGAGTAAATTTTTATTCAAGTAATACTTCTTCAGATGGGTTCTATATTTTCGCTCCATTTGTAATTCTAGCATGCGCTCGGTAGTATTAAATATATGATGCGCTCACAAAATATCTACACCATGAAGTTTACTGTCAAACATATAGATAAAAGACGGATACTGCCATCTAATATATATAGCTTCTTGTGTAACTGATTGATTGACTGACTGACTGATTCATCTATACAAATTCGAATCCACTTCTAGACATGGTAGAAGGATGTGGTTTTTTGCATTCGACACAGAATAAATTCAAAATTGCGGGAAAAATCGGAAAACTTTAATTTTCCCAACGCAATCTCTCCGAAAATAGGAAAAACCCCAAACTTTACAGTACGCAGAATATATTTTGTTTATGAGACGAGGCCGAAGGCCGTACCGGGGGTCAATGGGGCGGAGTCCCCTTGTGACCAGATCGAGTTATTCAAATGCTATGCAAATTGGTTTTTACAATCTAAACATTTTAAAAACATTTAAAGTTTCTTCATTTATGTTTAAAGATATAACATGGGTCAATATGAAACTGCAAATACGTTTGAAATTTCACTAGGTTGTCATTTGGTTCTTGAAGTAGGCTTTTGAACTGTGATCAATGTAATTGATGGTGTAAACTAATTCTTTTGTCAAAGAACTTGGACCAATTTCGTTTACTACAGACTTTAGAAAATTTAAAACTATTTTCAAAATTACAAACTCTATGAATGAAATACGATCATTCATATTAATTTTGATAAACTAGTATTTATAATTTGGTTTCGAAATTTGTTTATTTATTTCTAAAATCGTATTTGACACTGGAATTATATAAAACAATTATTTTGAAAAGGAAGTATCACAATTTAAATATACCGCGTAAATATTTGCTACCAAGTATATGTCTTTTAATATATGAACACACAGGAAGACTAGAGGAAGCTGAATAGAAAACCTCCATTTTCTTCTCTGTAGTGGCCGGCTTAAAGCACGTGTGTATCTTGTCTATCACGTCGTGTTTGAAACTTTTTTAGTTATAAACAACAAAGCAGAAATAGTTGGTTTAAGTTAAAGTGTCAATTATAATAAATAAACCAAAATGAATACAGAAAAATTAAAGAAAATGCAAGCACAAGTACGAATTGGTGGTAAAGGTACACCTCGTCGTAAGAAGAAGGTTGTGCATGCTACAGCCGCAACTGACGACAAAAAATTACAATCATCACTGAAAAAATTATCTGTAAATACAATTCCTGGCATTGAAGAAGTGAATATGATCAAAGATGATGGTACAGTGATACATTTTAACAATCCAAAAGCACAAGCATCCTTGGCGGCGAACACATTTGCAATTACTGGTCATGGTGAAAACAAACAGATCACGGAAATGCTTCCTGGAATATTAAGTCAATTAGGACCAGAAGGTTTACAACAATTAAAACGAATTGCAAGTAGTGTGGCAAACTCAGCAGTGACTGGAAAAATTTTAGCTGATGAAGATGACGATGTGCCTGATTTAGTTGGCAATTTCGATGATGCATCCAAGGATGAGGTGAAGAAAGATGAATTGGCAAGAAAAGAAACTGATAAAACAAATTAAAATAAAAATATCTCTAAATAAGGTTATGTTTTTATTAATCACACATTTTTTTTTTGAAATAGCGAAGCTTGTGTCCGTATTTTAATTTTCTTTTTTCAATGCCATTTTGTTTCTAGTTATTCTAAAGATTTGTGGTAAAAGTTGTAAAATAAACATTTTTGAAATACCAAAATTAATAATTTGTTGTTACAATGCAAAAAAAAAAATTTGTATAGTCATTTGAGATTGTAATTTGATTTTTTTTTTTAACTTGGTTGTCTCGAAGGGCGTACAATTTTTGAAATAAATACACAATGTTTAAAAAAAATATATTTATATATATTATAACGTTTTACCAAATGATATTGTGAACAAATTTTCACACATAATTTTCATTTTTTCCTAGATCTTAATTTGTGTGAAAACTCATGATAAAGAATATCTGTAGAATATTTCATAGGAAAATAAAATATTCGATAATCTAAGTAGACATGAAGTTGATTTACATATTCGTTTGCTTTGTCTTTTCAGCAGTTAATTTAATAGTGAGCGTTTTTGAGTACAAATCGGAAATATTTGGGATTAAGAGTTTTTGGGAACAGTTGTATGGTAGAGAACTTTTGATGGTAGGTATATTTTACCATAATTAGGCATATTGTTTAGTAAGGGGTGTTAATGATCCGGGAAAGGGAAATAAAAACTAATAACTCAAATTAAAAAGTAACACAAGGTAAGCATGTTCATTCTTTAAAAAAAATCTATATTCGATTCGAAAAGGACGCGCTAGAATCGATTCTCGATTAAATCGAGCTTTAAAGGTTCTATCCATTAGTCGATTTTTTTAAACGTGCTTAATAGAGACAAAGAACATTATTGATGACGAATTAGCTTAGATACAAGTAGGTGGGCAGCAATAGATCAAGCTTATCCGACAACAAAAACATTGACTATAATAAATGTTGTTCTCTCCAAAGATCAGAAAGAAAGTTGGTGCAGTTATTAGTACACTTGACCACAAAAGTTGATGTCATAAAAAAATTTTATAGTTGATTTGTGCCTTATTCATTAGTTTTCGAATAAAAGTTGTTACTATATTTATAATGATAAACTTTTATTCGAAAACCTAATGAATAAGATTTTTTTTAGCATGTTATATAATTTAATAATGTCTCGATCTTGTTCAGTGTCTTTGTGTTCATCTAATAAAAAAGAAACGCAGAAATTTCGTTTGATCATTTCTCACAGCTAGGTAAGGAAAAAAATATTAATTGGAAATAAGTTGGGGTGTAAATTTCTAAAAGTTAGGCACAAAGCGTGGAAATTGTAATTGAAAATTGATAAACCCATTCACAAATATATGAAAGTAATATTTACTGAATTATTAATATTTACTAACCTAAATTGTCGAATTTGTATTCAGTTGCAATTTAATACTTTTGGCCACAAAACTAAATATTCAAAGTATCAAGTACAAAAATTTACTATAATCGCTACAAAATAATAAAATGTTAAAGCAACAAGGCGGCATATGTTATATTTATAAAAATTGGCTCTAGATTTAGGTAGTTTATGGGTCACGCGGCGTTACCATCTTCAAAAGTTTCGGGAATAAACGTGTTCTGCTAGTGTTTGAGTACCTAGCGTACACAACTTAAGTCAGTCTATTGTGCATTACTACTTGTTATTGTGATGGTTATTAGTTCCGAGCGTAACTCATGCACTTCCATTTTTCTAGGGAGAGGTTGAGTCTTCTGGACAAATTATAGGTAAACCGAGTGCTCATGAAGTTTTTAAAACCGTCACCAATGGCAACTCTGGCTCTGTTGTCCTCGGAGCGAATTAGTATCACCATATCGTGCTAAAATTGCTAGCGCCACTTCTCTCAGACGCAAAAACAACTCGGTTGGATTATATTGTAACCTATGGATGGGTGCGTTGAAAATATCGTGGAAATGTAACGTGAATCGGTCCGACTCGAGAGGTTCTTGGATCGATTCGAAATATTAAAAAACAAGTTTAAAATATTAATAATACAGCTTTTCTGAAAATTTCTAAATCGATTCGTGGTTAATTAAATTAGTTCGTGAAAAAATTTAACTTTTGGTAGCAACATCTTGACTGTAATCAAATGATCTGGTAATGTTTGAAAAACCTTCAACATTAATAATTTTAGCGATATATTCTCGACAAACGATAACGTATCGTTCTCTCGTAACGATACGACCAAATACAACTATGCGTATGTGATAAAATTATGCATTTTCTCAGAAAAATTTAATATTAGGTATAATACTACAAATTTAATTAAAATTTTTATTTAAAAACATAGGATAGGTCAAAGTATAATAATTTGGCGGAGTGGGAGGTATGATGATTGATGCATTTCAATAGTTCAAGATTAAATTATTTTATTGACAAATATTTGCATTAGGAAATGTAGGACAAGGAATTATTATTGTTAAATGACCCATAGACGCTTAATACTTTTATCCCTGTTCATTGTTTAATGTTACTTGAACATCAAATTATATACATGCTATTCAATGGTTTTTTTACTTTCAAGTGATAATACGAAAGTATTGTAATCGGAAAAATTTCGGTAAACCCTAAACACAGAGTTTAATCATGTTCAATGTTTTCAACAATATCAGTACCATTACTGACTGTTCAATTAAAAGAGAACACTGAACAGGTCATAAATTTCTGATTTATTGCAACCTAGTGTTTATTTGAATATCGTCCAGTGTGGAAATTAACACGTAAACGGAATATGTCAACAAGACCAAAAGCACTGAACGTATATGGACTGCCGTAGGCATTCACAAGAAATAAGTTTGTTTTTCTCTTTTTAGAAAAGGGAAAAATAAAATTTCAATATTTAGTAAAACGGTTTATTCCAATCTGGCAGAAAAACAAGACGGCGAAGGAAAGTATAAGGGAATAAAGGAATTAAAAAGGGTTTCCATGTTTCTGATATATTGCAATAAATATATTCTTCGATGATTCTATGGATCATGGATAATTATTTCTGGTTTGATAAAATCTTCAGCATGTAAATATGTCAGTCCTTTTCGGTTATTGTCACAATATACGATGTATACAAGTATCGTGGCAAATAAATTCCACAATATGTATGGAATAAATAAAAGTCCAGCTATTGGACTTATACTATAAAACGTTATTGCGCATATTGTTGCTGTGATATCCAAAAGTAGAATTTCATAAAAACTCTAAATATTAAAAAAAAACAAAACAAAATAATAGTTTCATTATTAGACTTTTAATAATTTTAAATTGTGGAAAATCAATAATTAAAGAAACGGTTATTAACCTGTAAAGGTGCATACAGACAACCAGAGTGTAAAACAACTAAAACGGACATTAAGCTAATATCGACCGCCATTTTGTCTTCACTTTGGTAAAACGGATCAGAACGATGTTTATAATTCGTGGATATTTAGCATTTTTCGAAATCTTTAACGTCTCTGGATTCATTATACTAGATAAGAGTCTCACAAAATTATGGGTGCCAGAAATGATTTTGGATATCCTATGAAGTGATATATCTAGAAGTCTAGGACATGCATCAAATATGGTGTAACAACCAATATCGTGGTCCGTCGGAAGTGTACACAAAGACATTTGTAAAATTTAAAACTATTAACAAAGTAATTTGACGCGGACAAAGTCGTGAGGCACGCTCGTAGGTTTTAATAGCGCAGGGAGAATGAGAGAATCAGACAGAGATTCGTAACAAACATTGTCAGAGTATTATGGATCACGAATTAAATAAATTTTCGCACTACATCTTCTGTCCAGTAATCATATATATAGTAAGAAACTCCAGCTATTGATTTTTAATATGTAAAATACTTACGTATCTTAATTTATGAACTCCAAAAAAAGTCACTATAAATCCCCAATTTATACTCATTTGTACAACATATAACATCAGTGGTATTTTAACATTTTCTAAAATAAAAATGTTTTCAATAGAGTTTTGTTTCGACTTGTGACCTGCATGTTCAGTTACTTAAACATTGAACACGTAATATTGCATGTTTTTAAGCTCTATTAACAGACTAAAACGTGGTATGTATATAGAGGTTATGTGATCGACCTCGAATATTAATATCGGGTTTTCAAATTTGGAAACTAAACCTCCATAATAAATGTTTCATTATAGATACATTTTATACTCGGTGTATATGTGATATATAGGGGTATATTAAGTTTAGTCCCGACTTTGTAACGGTTAAAAATATTGATCGAATAAAAAAAAGTTTTGGTGTGTTCATAAAATGACCTAATTAGCCCATTTACGCATATCCGTCCGTCCGAAAGAGATAACGAGCTGAAATTTTGTGTGTGTATTCTAGAGCTAATAATTAAGGCCAAGTTCGTGAATGGGTAAAATCGGACCGTTCTTTCCTCCGCCAAAGGTGAAATAGCCATCTTTGAAACCGTAAGAGATAGGCAAAAAATGTTTTTTCTTCTTCAAAATAAACAACTTTTGTTTGAAACTTATATACCGCGGGGTATTTAAGCAATTGACTAAGTTAGTTGTTATTTTCTCTTGTTATTTACGGGCTTGAGCCTGTGTATAAAGGTTGAGTGACGTTTAAACTAGATTTTTTACTCTTGACCGATAATAAAAATTAAAAAGTTTATTCGCAGTAGCTTTAACAGTTGCTGACAACCATGGGACCCTAGAATTCACATTGTAATTGATAAATAGTTCGAGTTTTAGTTTTTTTTTTTTGAAAAATCGATTGTATTTCACTTATAGATTCGAAAAACATAACGAAAATAAAAATCTAATGTGAATCTAATGTAAATCTAATTAGTCTTGGGTAGTTCACGAACGACATATATGTCGCAAGAGCGAGCGCTCTTTCTGACAAATCTATGCAAACTAGGTCGTCGATGATCCCGCTTTTAGTTCTTTATAAAATAAAATAGTTATGTTTTACATAAGATAAAAAATAAATAATTTTCGAATTAATTGTTAATTTTTATATTAAAAATTAAAGAAGGATGTATATACACGTGATATCAATACAATAAACAAAGTACACTAATATTGGGATCAAATATATTTGGTGAATATAATAATAAAATTATACATTATACAGAGAGTTGCAAAAGTGAAGAGTTTTATGAAATGTAAGGAAATTAACATTTCAGGTCTGTCCATTTTTTTTGAACGGGAGTGTACTGAATTTTATTGAATAAAAAATATTTAAGTTTATAGTTCTTTTCATTTTCGATACGATTGAACATTTAGTGGCCCTGAAACATTTTATAATGAAAGAACTAGCGAACTGAAAGAGCGAACAGATGGAGATCGACTCTGCCCAAGACTACTGTGTATAGTCCTGAGGTTGAGGACTATGAGGTTATGTCTAAGTGAAATACAATCGATTTTTATAAAAGCAGGACTATTTGAATTATAGCTTTGTAAATTTGTACAAACCTCTCACGAGAAAGAAAAGCAAAAAATTCTTACCATAATATACACTGTTACAATAGTACACAATAAACGATGCAAAACCAACGCTGCAATAAACCGTGATCCCTAAAAATATCCGTAGACATCTGGGCGGTAGTAAATTATTTGGAAATTTTAATGTGTTTATCCATTCAATTGCACTGTTTCGTACAGCTGAAAATAATAACCAACTACCAACTGCTGGTAATATTGTTAGAAATATTGCTAAAACTATAATATATTGTTGCGTTTCAGGATCTGTTTCATTGAATCGATCCATTTTATTTTCGTACAAAATTATGTTTTCTTTGCAAGTGAAAATTGGTTTTTCATGATAAAAATAATGTCTATTAGTGATAACATTTTTATTATAGTAGTATAAAATAAAGGTAAATAAAAAATATCATAAGGTAAATTTCGTTTTTTATCAAATGTATGTGGTCGTAGGGTAAAAGTTCTTATTACGTCATAGATCTTTGATTTAAGATAACACGTACGGTTTTTGTATTTGAGATATTTTTGAAAAGCCTTAATTTGAAAAATCTTTGTGGTAAGGTTTATTTAAAAATAAAATTCGTTACGCAGGAGCTGCTTCAACTTAGCGAATTTCCTTGGAATAAATAAATTACTCTCTAGCAGTCACAATGTTAGTCTGATCAAAATGAAATGTCGTATCTGATTTTAGTATTTGCATGGCCAATTTTATTAATAAATAACATACGTCAAGGGGAAAGGGGGGTATAAAGATAGAAGAAAACACAAAATATAAAATATCTCTCTTAATATTAGAACAGTCGAAAAATGCGTAAGAAACAAAGTTGTAGAAAATCATGTTTGCTAAAATTCATCACCTTAACTTTTTTGCTCAAACTCTAATGTGTACAGAGATATTGAGGAATTTAATTTTCAATCTTAAACCGTCAATATTTTTGTAATTATTAGGGTTACAGAAAAAATGATAAGAAACAAAATTACAGTAAAACTTAATACCTACAACTTTACTTCTTATAAAATTTTCGATTTTTCGAATATTAAGGGAGATATGTCAAAGTTTGTGTTTCACCCTCCCTTTAAACCCCCCTTTCCCCTCGTCCGATTTTACCCATTAACGAACTTGACCTTTTGAATACCAAAAGGGCTTCAAATACCAAATCTCATTCCGATAAAATGAAAACTGTGACCGCTAGAGTGATTACAGACACATATATATATATATATGTATATATATATATATATATATATATATATGTCCATAGATATATATATATAAATTTTACAGATGGTGATTTTTGACATCTACAAGGTAGGATCGATGGACATTTGAAGAAATTTTTGCGAAATTTTGACTTCGGTACGGGACCAATAGCTCTATTTCCTTTCAGGAAATTCGCTAATATGTGGGTTCATTCGGATTATGAAACTTGGTAAACATGTATTTTGAATGACGGGCGTAAAACCCTAATCACTTCGATACCAGTTTCCACGGGTAATGAACAGACCTTTTCATTTTAAATTACGATTCACTTTTGTTTCGTACTGAATGTGAAGAAATGAGAAAGAGCTATATATACGTCTCTTTACATTAAAATTTTGAAAAAGAAACGCCATTTTTGGTGTCGTAGTACTAGTGCCATCAATAGTGACGTTCTTTTTTCAAAATTTGATAGTTGATTAGTGCCTTTATCCAATCGATTTTCGAAAAAATACTTCAACTAAAAGTTCTTTGTATTTTATATTGTGAAGAACTTTTATTATCAGCTTTTTTTGACCAGAAAACTTAATGAATAGACACACAAATCAACTAAGTATACAATTTTGAAAAAAGTTTGAAGGGCGAAAGGTTGTATTAATACCTTCTGAATATATAAACAAACAAAATAAATAAACAAAATTATTCGAGCTCCAAGAAAATTATTCAATTTATTGCGTAAATCAAAACAACCATAAATGTAGATACAATCAATAAATTAATTATAAGTTAATTAATTAATTCTCATTTTCGCAGCGCCTACCGATGAATTTTAATTATAAAAAAAAGGCTAATGGATTTTTAATTAATAATAATAATTATAAATTAATTAACGAAAAGTTGTTAGCCTTTATGAAAAATTTATTATAGCATTAATTATAAAAATGTGATTACTTTATTACAATCCTGCTAACTTTATTTATATAACTTTTATTTATATTTTCTGTTTTAGAACTTTTTTTTAATGGAATTTTGCGTAGACACACATTGTGTAAAGAAATGTTCAAACAAAAGTAGTATTGCTATAATAATGGGTATGTTTGGGCGAACAAATATCATAGTATCCTAAAGTTAGATACTCAGAATATCTAACTTTGTTTTCATCCGGGACACTTTGCAGATACTTAGCAACTCAGACTTTTACGCCATTTTGCTTAGACTCATCCGTATTAGTATATAAATAAATTTATAACCGACAAAAAAGAAAGAAACAGATTTATATTAAATATATATTAATTTAAATATATTTAGGTAGGTGCTTATATGTGTGTTTAGATAGATAGATTGTAGAGGCTGCCCTGGACGGGCTACTTTACGACCATAAGATCCATCGTGATGCCTAAGGATGTGAAGATGTGAGTGGAGTGGAAGGAATTTTTGTGTATAGACTAGGAATTGGTAGGATATGCGGCTGCAGCCGACTATGATAGGTCGTCGATATTCATCTGGAGTTCGTGAAGGAAACTGCAGAAAACCTTTATGCCGTGTGTGTTGGCAAGCTTTTCCAATAGAGAATCAATGTTAAATATTATTTATTACTAGCTGTCCGTGTGGTTACTGTATAAAGTCAGTAAGTACGCATGTAGTGGTTAAATATATTCATTGCATTCTTAACTTTAGTATGTAAATCACAAAATCCCCACTCTTAAATGACAAACAAACAACCATACGCATACATGTGTATGGTTGCTGACTGTACATGTGATGACTATCATTACATGTGTACTGACTGACTTCATACAGTAACCACACGGACAGTCAGTAATAAATAATATTTAACATTGATTCTCTATTGGAAAAGCTTGCCAACACACACTGTATATGTGTTTAGTTATGTACTGTACGTAAACATAAACAAAAATGGCTACTTAGTCAGCAAGTCTGTCCAGGTCGAAAAGCGCTGTACTCAGTCGCTAAGACCTTAATTTATTTTTATGCTGAGTATCTAACTTAGGATATTAAGATATTTATTCGCCCAAACACACCCATTGTTCGTCTTGGCGCTGTTTATGCCAAAGAAAAAACCTACATTACCGACATACTTTTTCAAATTGTCAATTTAGGAGGTTTTGGTTTGATTTTAGGGGCTTTTGAAGTCACTCAAACAAACATTCTATTGCTTGAAAAACAGCTGAACGGTTTTTATTAGACATATTGAATATTGCTGCCAATTGACGCTTTACACATACTTATAATGCCAAAACGAACAGCATATTCAATTGTAGAGTAAGCGTTCATAAGCCAAAACGAACAAAAATAAATTGTGCACTGTAACATAATCTTATATGTATATTTTTAAACTTATTTTTTACAGTAAATGATAAAAAGTTTTAATTCCAACTCAGGTTATTGACAAAATCAAAATGAAAAAATAATGCTATTAACATGGAATTCTACATAATAAGCCAAAAACCCCAACAAACAAAAAGAGTCGTAAGTGACTTGTATTATACTTATTTAATGTCTTATTTATTTATGTTTTGCATTATAAATCAATATCAATTATATAATACTCTTCATACATTATTTATTTATAATTAATTCCGGTTTAAGAATTTCTTCATTAATTAAACGCTTTAATCCATTTTGATAATTATCACGATACACTGCATATGTTACAACAGTCACATAAATATGCCATAGAATGTATGGTATAAATAATAAACCAGCAATTGGTTTAATTAGATAAAATGAAACTGCACATGCTGTAGCCGTAATATCCAAAAGTAGAATCTCATAAAAACTCTGCAAAAACAATTCAACAAATTACAGACATTTTACCTAAAATATTAGGTTAGGTTTAACAACCTCTATGACGTATTTTATGCACAATCATTTAAATATACTTACGCATTTTAATTTGTGTCGAGCAAAAAATAATGGAATGAATCCCCAATTTAACAATAATTGGGCAATATATAAGGTAAGTGGTATTTGTGCACATCCTAGAAATTAATAAAAGTAAATGGAAAATTATAGACTTTTCTTATATAATAAGGCTTACCATGAAAACCATGCCCTTCACGATAAACCAAAAACGATGCATATCCAATTGCACAATAAACTGTGGTCCATACAGGAAATTCAGACCATCTTGGTGGAGCGTACGATGGTATTTTCAATGTTTTCAACCAATCTAATGCGAAATTTTTAACAGCTAAACTTAATAACAATGCACCAACATTTGGCAGAATTGTTAAGAGAATTGCAAATACGATGACACATTTTGCTGGAGCAGCGTCTAAGCCAAATTTTGGTTCATCCATTTTTAATATGAACTTAAATCTTTTGTCAGTGAAAATAACAACGCATAATATAATGTTTTTATTATTTATTAAGTATCATTTATTTTAATCGTATAACAGAGAACATGCTATGTAATTAGACGAAGATATAAAATTTCATTAGTATTTAAAACTATGTGTACTGAATAATTGTTTTAAAAATTCGTTTACATATACATTTGCTTCATTGTTAAGTGAATTAATAAACCTTTGGAACTGAAATAAAAAAATTTTACCTCTAAAGAGCCTCATACACTTATAGTAGGACTGGCGACCGTAAAAAACAATGTCTATCGAATTAGGGGATTCAACTTTCAGTAAAGATAGTACATATAGTGACTTCAATAACTTGCCTAGGCAACCATGAGAGACCCTGATCCGAAGGAGGTTGCTCCTCCCCCAAATCTTTTTCTTGCATGACTTTTTCTATAATAGTTAAGACAAAAACACATCAATTCTTTTTTCATAGAATTTTATTTTCAACAACTTTTTTAATACAGCAGTGGTCTAAGATCCGGCATTAGAAAAATCTACCCTCATCTGTTAATTGAATGAAATAATGTTTAAAAGGCAGGTAACAATATTATAAATGTATGAGTGTAATGTCTGCCACCGTAGTCCTGCTGGCTATTAACATTACTTAATTAATTAATTAATATGGTATAGTGTCTTTGTTGCTCGAACAAATATAATTGTCTCTCTCTCTGCGTAGAACACATTTTTTGAAAATTTTATTACATAAAAATTTTTTTATATAGGCTGCAAAAAATTTAATTATATATTTATTATATAAAATATATTTTATAATATCACAGTAATAAAATTTTCAAAAAATGTGTTCTACGCAGAGAGATAACTAATATTAAAAGAGAACCCCACACTTTTCGCCTCATTCTTGACCGATTTTGCCCATTAGCAAACTTGGTTTTTCAATTACACCATGACACCATGTCACATACAAATTTTATCTCGTTCAGATTAAAATTGTGACCTCTAGAAATACTCTATAACTCGAAAGAAACCCAGGTTCGCTTCACTACAAGTTTCAAATCATCCATTACTGAATATAAGCCATCTATGAGTCGGAACCATCATTATTTATCGAGGAATTTCCCCTCTATAACTCGAGAAAAATATATTTGGTCTCTGGCATCTTTGACATTGTGCATAGAAATTTCGACTTATCGAGATTCTGTATAAACAAATACATATATATATATATATATACATGTATATATTACCTGAAGATGTATGTATATATATATATATATCCTTTTATATATATATATATATATATATATATATATATATATATATATATATATATATATATATATATATATATATATATACATACATACATCTTCAATATACATATTTAAAGTAATTTTCTTCTGAAATAAAATTCGCCCGGTATATAACATATCAAGGCATTTTAACTTTGTAACGGTTGAAAATATTGATCGCAGAAATAAATTTTTGGTATAGGTTTTTATAAAATGATCTAATTAGTTCATTCCCGTATGTCTACCTGTCTGTCTGTCCGAAAAACTACAAAAGAGAAAACAAACAGAAATTTTGTGTATATGTTTTAGTGCTAAAAAGTTCGTGAATTAGAAAAATCTGACCGGGCTTTCACCGCCACTGCTAAAAATATATCTTTGAAACCGTAACTGAGAACAAGAATTTAAAGACAAAAATATTATTTTTTTGTAAAATAATAATTATAAAAATAATAAAATAATAAAAATAATATTAAAATAATAATAAAATAATAATAATAATTTTTCGAAACTCTTTGTCTTAAACTCAGTATATACCGGGTTTTTAAGTAATTAGTAAACTCAGTAAGTTGTTATTTATTTACACTTGTTTTATATAGTGTTTGTCCTACTTTATAAACAATACAAGATGCAATTTATTTATTTATTGAATGATGTAAAATTTATAAAAAACATAGTAAATATCAAAGTTCATGGTATTTGATAGTAGGTACCAACTGTATTATGTCGGGGATATTTGGTCGAAATAGCATATATATATATATGCTATTTCGATATATATATATGCTATGGTCGAAATAGCATATATATATATGCTATTTCGACCAAATATCCCCGACATAATACAGTTGGTACCTACTATCAAATACCATGAACTTTGATATTTACTATGTTTTTTATAAATTTTACATAATTCAATAAATAAATAAATTGCATCTTGTATTGTTTATAAAGTAGGACAAAGTCAGACATATAAAGTAGGATATATATATATATATATATAGGTATTTTCCATTTCAGTTGTATATTACATATATATATATATATATATATATACATATATATATATATATATATATATATATATATATATATATATATATGTATATATATATATATGTAATATACAACTGAAATGGAAAATACCTATTTTTAAGATTTGTATATTATGCGATCTCATCGTTTTTAATCGCCAATAATTTTTCTTTGTTAAATAAATAGAAAACAATATTTTATTTAATATTAGAGCGGAGGCCGATCTTAGAGATAATATATACATAGAGTAGGCAAGCCGAGTCAAAAGTTGGTATTGGTATCTCTTCTTAGTGACTAATATATGGAGTGTCTCGCGACAGTATGAACTTGGCTGCCGAAAGCGTGGAATTACTGAATTACTATTAGGTAATAAATTAAATACATCAAAAGAGATTGATTTTAATGTTAAAGAAAAGTGAGACACTCGTGTTGGGTTGGGTCTGGTTGGGTTGGGTCGAGTTTGGTTGGGTCTGTTTGTATTGGGTCTGGTTGGGTTGGGTCTGGTTGGGTAGGGTTAGTGAAATCTATACGAGTATTCACTAAACCTAATAGTAATTCAGTAATTCCACGCTCTCGGCTGCCAAGTTCATACTGTCGCGAGACGGTATGACGAAGTTGTGCTCTTTTAAAGATAAAAGCAACTACCTTTTTACTACCTGTCAATTACAGCATATCCCGTGCATCTAGGAAAATATCCATCTTAATGAAACCGTAAAAGCTAGAAGTTTTTGTTTGAAACTGTTTTTCATAATCTGCATAGTTTTGTATATATATGTCACTTTCTCTGGAACTCTTGTGTTTTCCGAGATATGCTATAATTTGACTAGTTGCAAACAACCAAAGTCTCTTAAACTACATGACAATACCATAAAAAAAATGTAAAAAATATGTGTTATAAAATCCCACGGAAGGGGGGAGAGGGTTGGTATATATCGGTGGATTACATTTCATAGGCCTAGAACCTATTTTAGGACTCCCAAAAACAACATCTAAACAAGTGATCAACGAGTGGATAAACGTTAAACACCGTGATCACTGGGAAAATATACCGCAACAAAAACTCAGGAAAATACTGTTTCGGAATGCATCCAAAAGGCAGTCCCTCGATCAGACACTATCACACAATAGCACTCCACAATGGATCCATTATGTGCAGTCTGTGCGGTGAGGAGGAAAAAACATCCAGCCACATCACCTTTAACTGCGAATCTCTCAGTTAGCAGATACAAAATATTCGGTGCATCTCACCCCGAATATATGAACATTCAGGAAAACCTGATAAGCAAGCTCCTGGCTATTGCTAAAATATGGGAGGAGCGAGCTTCATTAGACTGAAGTAGAAGGGGGAGCATAATGGGCCATAACGTCAAAGTGCAATACTTTTCATACCCCAAGATTTATACATAAATCTATATTATCTTTAATATATTTATAAAGATCTATACATAAATCCAGCATTCCCCTAATTTTGACCGAAGTACAATGTTATTGGATCATTATAATATTCCATTTCGGTTATGTATCTTATAGATGCCAACCAAGCCTCCTCTATTATGTATGCAACTTATTTATTAGTTCTATTATGTAAACAAGTTTTAAATCTATTTGTTGTTCTGAAACATTTAACATGCCATAATGACCTAGTCATATAGTCTACAGTCATAATTTATTGCAAATATTAGACTTAAAGTGATAAAAAACTTTCTCTAAATCAGTATACATGTACGCAGTACTATCAACTCCATAAGTGGCATTTTCTTTTTTTTTTCCAAATATATGGGTTCTACATATTTTTAAAATGAGAATCAAATTGATTCGGGTCGAACGAATTGTAAAATTACGAAAAAAATTTCGTCATTTATAGAGTTGATAATACACATCGACAACGATTTATAAGACACATATATGCAAACTTTGTTACATATATGATATAATGTGTGCCATACAGTAGAGTGTAAACTTTCATAATCTTAATTAAATATTGATAATAATAATATGCTTTATTCGAGTGACTGAATTACAGTATGGAATGCGTCTTACAAAAAATAATTAAAAAAATAAATAATATGCTAATTAACTCGTCAACCAAGAATCGAACCTCGGATCTCTGGATTTCTAGCCAGACGTGCTTACCGCTACACCAAAGACGATACTGACGTAAGAGTCAACTTTTTAATATCATTGACAGCATTACTTTGTTGTCAAATGTCAACATTATTTTATTCACATACATATTATTATTTGTGTATATTTAAGCGTCATAATACAATACTTTACAATACTTAAGTATACCCAAATAATAATACATATGTGTTAAAAATCTTCCCTATTTTACTCTACACTAATATTATATATATATATATATATATATATATATATATATATAAATATATAAATATATATATATATATATATATATATATATATATATATATATATATATATATATGTGGTATCTTAGTGAAATCTGTCTTTTCACAAAGATCCCGGGTATTTCATAAAACGTCGGCGTAAGCCGCAATGTGTGTAGACATGGTAAGTAATAAGTAGTGACTGAGCATTTCTTGAAAAGCCTATTGCATTTCGACGGATTGTGTCTTACATAATCTGCTTCAGTTTAAACGATGAAGCTTCGTAAAGTGCCCAAGGGGGAAAAGCATTTTGTGTTATGTGAAATGTCAAAGAAAAAACGACATATTGTAGGTATGTTATTTTGAAATAAAAAATATATTAAATTTAAAACAACTCAATACAGGTTTGTTACATTAAATATCAACATCAAATAAATATTTTCCTTTCATTAAAAAAAAAAAAAAACTGTCACGTCAGTAAACAATCAAAAAGTAAATATGAATACATAATAAAAACGTGAGAAATAATATAATTTTATTCGTCCGGTTATGTGCATAAGAAAAGGTTCGCTAACTTAAAATTCTTATATTTGGTTGTAATTTCTAAACAATATTGCGATATTTTCTAGGCTAATTTTGACCCAAACAGTACGAAAATCAGGTTCATTTTAACGTCCGACCAACACATTTCAAAATTTTGCCATCTCAATTCAAACAGTTCGGAATTTCAGCACTATGGATCTGATACCTTGAAAACCGTTAATCGTATCATATTTTAACCAACGCAATCGTTTTCGCTAGGTCCAAATTAGCTAAAAACCAAGTTTTTATCAAAATCAGGGACATAAAATTTTTCTCCATTTTTAGTGATTTTTTTAAGGGGTACCCCTTGGAAAAAATGTGAAAAAAGGGAAGAAAATTTTTGTTCTCGATTTTAATAATAATCATTTTCTAGGATAAGTTTGACCCAAACAGTACGAAAATCATGTTCACTTTAACGTCCAACCAACACATTTCAAAATTTTGTCTTCTCAATTCAAACAGTTTGGAATTTTAGCACTATGGATCTGATACCTCGAAAACCGTTAATCGTATCATATTTTAACCAACGCAATCGTTTTCGCTAGGTCCAAATTAGCTTAAAATCATGTTTTTATGAAAATCGGGGACATAAAATTATCCTCCATTTTTAGCGATTTTTTTAAGGGGTACCCCTTGGAAAAGATGTGAAAAAGGGAAGAAAATTTTTGTTCTCGATTTTAATAATAATAATTTTCTAGGATAAGTTTGACCCAAACAGTACGAAAATCAGGTTCATTTTAACGTCCAACCAACACATTTCAAAATTTTATCTTCTCAATTCATACAGTTTGGAATTTTAGCACTATGGGTCTGATACCTCATATGAAAATATACCGCAACTAGTGACTTTGTTGAAAATCGGTTGTTGATCGGTTGAAAATGATCGAATTAGCCTATTTCCACATATCCACCCGTTCGTTCGTGAACACGATAACTTTACATTTTCTTCGATAATTCGATAAATTATCGGTTCATTCGTTTCGGACTTTGAGACGCCACAAACAAGCAAACACACCTTGTCTGATAAAATTCTGTATGCACTAATTGTTTGTGACTTGTGATGTCAATTTAGATAAAGATTTTTTAATTATATTTATTAATGGAGAATAAATTTTACTTATACAAATAAAATTTTTGAATACTAATTAAAATCGACAATTGTATAAATCTGTTTGAAATTGCTTAATTTCATAATTAATTAATAAGAATATCATTAATTTTATCTTTAGCATAATATTAAATGTTCTTTAGTCATATTATTGGCACTTAATTTCATGCTTTTCATGATTAAAATTATGAATAATGAATTGTTATTACATATTATATTTCATATATATTATATTTTTATTTTTCACCTGGGTGGCCCAGATATTACATATTCATTTTATTTTTGAAAACTTTTCTTGGTAAAATAAATTAAAGACACAATTAACCGAATTCACTAACTCCTTAATAGACACTTGTGGTTATTTTTAACTAACGATAGTCATCGCTTGCGGTAACGACACTAGCATTCTAGACTGATTCAAAATCGGAAGCTGGTGAATGTAGTTAACTGCTGGTAAACCCGGCAAATTGTTCAGAATTCTGTTAAAATTCCAGGGATTTTTCATATTAGTAAGATGCAACTCTTATTTACACTGATATTTCAATTGTTTTTGAGTGTTTAATAATATATATGACTTATAATCAATTAGGTAATTTATAATTAATTTATATGTCGATTTTCAATAGATTATTAATAAATATTATTTTGTGTTTTATTAGAAGGTTTTTTTTGTGAAGTTTTCTTCAATTAATTTCATATGTTCCGGTCTGCTTTGTATATGAGTTCTTTTTTAAAAAAGAGGCATTGCAATGCATGCTGGGTACTGCTAGTCCGAGCAACGCCGGATATTTTAGCTAGTATCTTATAAAGTTGAACTTATCAATTTAGTTTAAACAACAAACATATATTGCGGATTTAAAAAAAAATTTATTGATATTTAATGGTTTAAAGTGATAGAGCACTTTTAGCAGTCCCTTCCCAAATCCACCGAACAAATTGGTTGGTCATTTGTTGGACATTGTTGGAACATTTTTAAAATTTGTTGACTTCATTTCAAAAGTTATGAAGCTTTGTAAAAGCGCTGTTAAGTACACGCCAACAGAGCCATGTTTTAAGCTCGACCAAAAATGCATCAAAAAATGTTCCTCGAGACTTGTTGGACATTGTTGGATAATTTTAAAGTTGTTTTTTTGTCGATTTTAAAACATGGCGCTGATGTCCAGAACTTAGCAGATCCCTTAAAAGCTCCAACAAATTTTCCAGCAATGTTCAATTAGTCCCGATCGGGGCATTTTTTGATACTTTTTTGATCGATTTTAAAACATGGCTCTGTTGACATGAACTTAGCAGAGCATTTGGAAAAACGTTTATAACTTTTGAAGTGAGGTCCAACAAATTTTAAAAATATTCCAACAATGTCTAAGAAACGACCAACAAATTTGTTGGATGGATTTGGTAGGGGACTGCTAAAAGTGCTATGCTAAGTTCACGGGGGTGGATACAACTCATACATGCATAGTGCATACCATTATTTCTTTGTTATACATTAATATCACACGGTGACACGCATAAAGCCTTTAAAACCACGGTGTGATTCAATTTTATGAACCTGGAAATTCAATTTTTTAACCATGGAAATGCCTGGAAAAGACATAATAGAATTTTTTTTTTGCGATTTTTGTGACTATACTCCGTCAGTCTATAAAGAAATCTATTAACTGTAAAAATTTTGAGAAAGAAACGCTATATACCACTTATGGAGTTGATATAGTACATAATACTGGATATTATCTTGTTTTACCATAAACGAAAATTTTCATGCCAATAAAATTTTTAATTTATTATATTTATGTCTGTGTGTGCAAAAAATGAAAACAATGTATTTGATTTGCATATTTAATGTATTTCTTATTTTAATTATTTCAACTTTTTTTAACATATTTATTATTTTTTTATAATATTCATTGAAAATAAAAGTCATTTTTGGCCTCCAGGATGCTAGCACCCCATCCATGGAATTTCGAAAAACCAATTATACCATCTAATTGGTCATAAATGGTCATGTAGTTCCATTAATTGGTCAGCGATAGAAAATTTTTTATTGACCTTTTAATTTTTTCAAGCCATGGAATTTCGAAAAACCAATTATACTATCTAATTGGTCACTAATTTGTTATAAATGGTCAGGTAGTCCCATTATTTGGTCAGAAAACTTTTTATCCAGGTTTTAAATTTTTGTCAAGGTCATGAAATAGATTTAAGCGGTCTCCCAGGAAATAGATTTTTCCCAGGAAATAGGTCTGACCAATTATTTATTTTAACTGACAAATTATCAGTGGATTATTCTCAATTGATTAGTGCCTTTATTTTTTCTCTGTATGGAATATGTGGTGCTAAAATTTTTTCATGGCCTTGAAAAAAATTTAAAATCGATAAAAAGTTTTCTATCGTTGACCAAATAATGGGACTACCTGCGCATTTATGACCAATTAGATGGTATAATGGGTTTTTCGAAATTCCATGGATGGGGTGCTAAAAGTTTTTTATGACCTTGAAACAATTAAAAGATCAATAAAAAATTTTCTATTGCTGACCACTAGGGAATATGCATGAAAATTTTTTTTCACATTTATTTTCAGAATATGAAAATACTGTTAATACTGTAATAATATTTAAAATCGAAATTAAAATCCGACAAATATCAAGGAAGCTATAAGCTTTTAAAGATTATTATCTGTCTCTTTCTTGCAAAAATACTAAAAACGGAGTTTTACGTGTATTTTAAATGGTGAAAGTGTAATATGACGTCACATAACATATCAAGAGGGCTATCACCCTCTTTGTCTAATCGGGAATTTCTATCATTCATATCTCGCTTATTTTTAAAGTTATTTAAAAAGTAATTTTACTTTGATATTTGTCAAGTAAACATGCTTCAATTCAATAGAAAAAAAATTTTCATGCATATTCCCTATCTACCTGACCATTTAGTGATGTAAAAACCAATTGGATGGTATAATTGGTTTTTCGAAATTCTATGGATGGGGTGCTAGCATCCTGGAGCCCATTTTTGTATAGTAAATAAATTGAAATAAAACTTGTAGGTAGTATCGTTATAACAAATATTGCATAATTTAAAAAACTTGTAGATAAAAGTGTTACACATTGTAGATAAGTGTTATAATTGTATTATGCTTTATCATTCGGTTTTCGAAAAAAATTCCTCGGATAAAAGTTGTTCATTATAAATATTAATATATTAATTATATACTAACAACTATTATTCTAAATATTTTCCCAAAACCCGAAAGTACAAATAAACTGATAACCAAATAAGGATTTAACCTAGGTTGAATGGTAATAAGTTGAAAATTTGCATAAACCTTTCTGTTGACATTCTAAACAAACACTTGCTCTAAAGGCTTATATAATGTGTCCGCGTCTTAGGATATTCAAGGAAAAAGGTGGCGAAAATCGATATTTGCAAATAGTATTTGTAGTAATAACTTGCTATACGTTAAATCATATTTAAAGTTTTATGAAAGTTGTAGAGCATAAAATTCTGTATAATTTATGTCGTGGTAATTTTGTTTAATCACGAATCCTTTTTGAGATAACGTGCAGATAAAAGCTAAAAATTTGCATAGACTTTTCTTTTGACATTCTAAACATGGGCTCAAAGCTTTCATATAATCACGTTTCCGCGTCTTAATGTAATCAAAGGGAAAGGTGGCGAAAATCGATATTTGCAAATAACTGGTTTGCTAAACGTTAAATCATATTTAATAAAACTTGTAGAGCATAAATTTTTTTATAATTTTTCACCTGATTATTTTTATTAAATCACTAACCCTTTTTGAGATATCATGCAAATAATGAAATTTTATTGAAATGCATATGGAGATCACGCCATCAATGGATGTGACACAACATGTGCGCTGTTTTAGAAAAGGCAAACAATTAATTAAAGAAATGCTTGAAAAACATCCTGACTGGTAATACAAAGGACAGAAAAAGTTGCGTTCTTTTTTTTCAAAATTTTACAGCTGATTTATGTCGAATCTATTCGCTTTTCGAAAAATTGTTTAGAATCAAAGCTGTTAGTATTTTTATAATGTGCAACTCTTATAAACCTGACCGTTTTTGAGTTTTAAACAAAGTTAATGTTTGAAAAAAAAAGAAGGAAAAACGGACGTTTTCGAGGCTGAAAAACAACATTAAAAAATGAAACTTTTTATTTTATCACAATTCTTAAGAAATCTATGAACATCCCTGAACAAAATCCTGAAGAGTAATTACAGATTATTCCATTCTAAAGCACTGTTTTTTAACCCGACTTCAAAAAGTAGGATGGTTCTCAATTCGGCTGTATTTTTTTTATGTGTGTCACCTCAGAACTCCGTCATTTATGAACCGATTTTGAATTTTTTGAATTATTGTTATTTTTGGAGGCGGTGTCCAAAAGTTATGTGAATTTCTCTATGCTGACACCGCTTCCAAAAATAACAATAATTGTACATATATATTTAAAAGTTTTTGCTTAGGTGAACTAAAATTGGCACAAGAATATGCAATTATTTTTTTACTTTTTAGTGCATTTTTTGTTTTAGAATATTTGATTTTTGAAGTCGGGTTTCCATTTTGTCAAAATAGGTTTTATTAATTAGAGTATTTGCGCTGAATTTTTGAGTATGATAAATGTGTGGAAACAGTGCAGAAATATAGTGATTTAAATTAAATTTTTATTTATAAAAATAATAATTCGATGTATCGAGTCTTTATTCGAAACGTAAAAATTACAAAATATAATAACAAAAATTTGTTAAAAACAATTAATCTTCAATTTTGGATCATTAAGTCATAATGTCCAATTTTTCACCCATTGCTGCGTTGGCCGCAGCGCGACAACGGAATAATAAACCAGTTACGGTAAGTAACCATGCAATAATTGGTGTATTTAATAAAGCAGCTGCCATGCTGATATTAAAGAATGAAATTGTCGTAAGTATTGCTACTGCATCGCCAAGTAGTAAAACAGCTAGACCCTGTAAAAGTTTACAAAACAAAAACATACACTTAGTTGGATGCTTCGTTAACGAAAACATTGTGTGCTTATTTTTGGGTACTTACCAAATCGTAACTTTGCACTCCATAGATGACAATGGTGTACAACCAACATAATCCCAACTGACCACCATAGGAAATAAGAGCTGGGTTTTTGTTTACTGTAACAGAAATTAACTATTTACAGCTCTCAATTTTCGCCAAAAAACATTCCAATTTTAATAACTCCAAAATTTTAGGTTTTCTATTATAACGAATCAGATGCAATTTTCAATATTGATTTCAAGAAAGATTCCGGTAGCTGAAATGTCTTTTAAGTTTCATCAAAGTTGATTCAAATTTTTATGAAAAATCCACTTTAATTGGAAACAGTTTTCATAAAATTAGTGAGGACTTTAAACTAAGAGATGGACTTTTTGTAATTGTATTAACTTTCTAAGCTTTCGATTTAAAACGGTCCAAATTCATATGAATTCTATTCATAGAATTTGGGGATTTGCATTCCAAAAGATTTACCCAAACAAATTAAGTGATATTTTTTGTTAATTGATTCTTCCAGTGGTTTAGATTTGTGTTTTAAGTGAAAAGAAAGATGGTGAGATTTAGACAAAAACAAATAATTCACTTTTTTGCAAATGGTACAATCATTGCCCGATATTCGTGTACAAGATGTTGACCATAATTAGTTTTATCGTGATAATAAAAGAGGAATGAGAATTTTATGGACACCAGCTAATGCGTATTATGAATTATTTGAAATGTGACCACACCTTTCTCATTTATTGCTTTGTGTTCATAAAATTCTCATTCGATTACTATTTTAAATTGGAACATGTACCATCCTCTTGTATTATCATGATAACAAAAATTCTGGTCACACATCTTATACACGAAAAATCGGGCATTGACTGTACATTTTTTTAAACTTTTATGAGATTTTTTGCTCAATATTTGGGTTTCTACAAGAGGTAATGTTGGAATGAAATATGTTTTTATTAAATTTTTTTCACTTAATTTAGATTTATTTGTATTTTAAAAGAATATAAAATAAGTAGTTTTCGAAAATATAGGGATCAACAACTTTTTGAAAAAAAAAACATCTATAGTTTATATTTTATCACAGTATCAAATGAATAAATTCAATTACTACTATTTTATGTATAACCGCTTTTTTAACAGATTTCATCAGTAATTTAATTATTAAATAAAAACAAAATAAAATAAAAATTAAAAAAATTAAATAAAATTAAAATTTTAAAGTATTTTTAATTATTCCTATTTAATTAAAATAATTCCACAAATTTAATTATTAAAAAATGACCCAGTCAAATAGTACTTTTACCTCATATAAAAAATATCCGTGAAGATTTGCCAATGGACTTATCTTTGTTTCGGCACTATGAAAACATGGCATAAAATCCATTATGAAATCACGCTTGCAAAAAAAGTTATTGAAGCTCAAAGGTAAGCTCGAAATTAAGTTTTTCTCAAATATCTCCTAAACTATTGGTGTTACACAAAAATTACTATTAATTCTTCACAAAATAAGGTCCTGTAAAAATTAACTTAGGACTAATAGCTCTCCAGATATATGGCTGAGAAACGTTTTTCGCAACGATGCAATAATCTGTTAAAATTAAGTTTTAAAAGGGCCAAAATATGTCATCCAATACGCTTAGGTTTAGGACGACCCGTAAGATTATAAGTTATAAATAAGTTAAATAAAAATAAACTTTTTTAAGATCAAAAGTCGTGACAATTTTTGTTTTTTGAATAAAAGTCATTTAAAGCTCCTAATAAAGCTCCGTATCAAAGTTATTTCTTAGTTAAGTTTGCACAAAAAAGGCCCCATTCAAAATTTACGCAGGATCAATAGTCAATACTCGATATGTACGACTATGACCAAGTCAAATAGTAGTTTTACTTCTTGAAAAATATAATACGAAAGCTCATTATTTTTTTGCATGCTTTCACCGGATGTGACATTACCTCAGCTTTTTATTATATGGGTACAAAATATATTTTAAAAACATTTTCAGAAAGGAAAATTTCTGCAAGAAGCCGCTAAAATTAAAAAAAATAAAGATAAAGCTTTTGACAGTATTCGTACAGCTGGAATAACACCAAAGTAGACAAAAGACTGAATTGTTATATTGAATTTTCCAAAAATTATGAAACAAAGATTATAACTAACAAACTATAACAAACATTTTAGTAAACGACAAAAAATTTGACAAATTATGATAATATAATTCACAAAATGAAAAATATCCACTTACCCCCCTTTTCAACGTTAGCATTAAATATTAAAGCCGCCGCTAAACCGCTGGCAGCATAAGTTGTAATCCATGCAATATTAAATAAATCTTTGCCATTAGCCCATTCTGGTATATTCTTTAACGAATGCAACCATTTTTGTGCACTATCTTCGACAGTTAAATAACATGCTCGTGCAACAATTATTGGCAATATAATTGATATGATAACACGTTCATAAGTATGATCAGCCTTCATATTGTTTTATTATTGATTTGATCGATTATTATTTATCAACAAAGAATTATGTTCGTGTATTGTGAGCTGAGCTGGCCGTCCCATTCACTATTTATCTCAGATATACCGAGAGTTTATATTAGAAAAAAAATGATAGTGGAAAATTTTTTGTATACTGGGATCGTTATTTTTTTGTTAAATATAAAATGATGTGAGGCAGCATTGTGGTAGCCTGACTGTCTCAAGTGTCAATGCAAATTAAAATGCATTTATTTTTACAGCAATATTCCTGTTGACCTTGTAATTATGCGACAAAACAACAATTCGTACGCAAAACCACCATTTTTCTCTTGTTAGAGAGCTATTATCGGTGGGGGATACTTACATTTGCCATTTTTTTTAAAATTTAATATTCTATATACAATAAACCGTTTTACTTTTACTGGATTGGTTTGTTTGTGTCCTAGATGTCTGTTTGTTTGTCCCAGTGGCGGATTTACACATTTTCAGCCAGTGGGCTATTGAAATTTTGCCGCTCCTATTCACTTCTAAAATGTGACAGTTCCTAGATTATTTTTACAATCCAACGAGATTGTACAATAAATAGTTTTTGGATATATTTCTGAGCTAATAAAAGCTCAATCATGTGCTACTATAAATCGGAGTAAGGTATGCCTTAATACTACTTACACAATAATGTACATTCGGTAAACGCAATTAAATAATTTTTATTGCGCTTACTTGCCTTTTTGTGCGTTTTGCTATTCGCAAAATCATCAATTATATATTGTAGTATGAAATCTTGTTCATTAGTTCTGACTCTATGCACAAAAGAGCTAAGGAGTTTAGCTTTTCTTGGCTTAAGGTAGATCTTACGCCCGTTTTAAGCTAGAAAAGCTTCGCTTATCCGAACTATTTGTCGCTGATGTACATAGAGCCATGGAAACTACTATATCCAAGTTTGGATAAATGTTTTGCAAATTCTGTTTTTGCAGGAACGAAGATAGACTTTCTAATGATCCAGGTTTTATCAAAATTCTTTCAGAAGAAAGGTAGCATTGAAAATGTATGCATTCTTGAACTAAGTCAATCTCAAAATCATTAGGATACATTTCTTCCAAAAAAAGGACTTTTTCCGTGAGGGTTGATGATGACAATTTACTCATTTTGATCAGAAATGAAAACTTTTCATTGAACTTGTTTCAGGCCTCCTGCCGTTTTTCTAATTCGGATACGAGTCTATCAATGAGGACGAGAAATGTGTTAATCCTGAAAGTATATCACTCGCAGTCATTCTCATTTGTTCATCATAAATTTTTTCTTTTTCCCATGTCTTTTGTATACTGCTTTGACACGCTTAATTCCATCGCCATTTCTTCAGAATACTTAAAATTTTTCTCGTTCAGCTACGAAAAACTTGCATAAAGATCGGCAACAGTGATGAAATCTTTGATAGAAGCCTGGTCATGTCACTCGTTCCTGTGCCGCAATCAAACGCGACTACCTAACGTTTGTGAAACGGATTACATGTTGAATTGTTTGTGTGGTTCTAATATTTGCAAATTTAGGGTCAGAATTTAAAAAAATTCATATTTATATACCTAAAATATGACTTCTTTTTAATTTCTGTAAGACAAAAAAAAATTTTTGACTCCAAATTTGTTGCCTCTAAAATCTGCCGCCTTAGGCTCCAGCCTACTTAGCCTGTTGGTAAATCCGCCACTGGTCTGTCCGTCTGTTTTAAGAATCTATCAATATTTTATTAATATAAAATTAAATTAAAAAAAAACATTACGCATAACTTTTATGATTGCAATACTACAAGTATAGAAACCGTGTAACCATTTTTTTTTTATATACAGGTTGTGTATAGGTTTTAAATTTGTCGTAATGATAGTTGTTTTATATTTCGAACTAATTTAATGCCATATGTTAGTGTTTTTTGGTTCGATAATCGATAATTTTTAATCGATTGTAGGTAAGAGTTTCGGAATTAATCGGAAAAAATCGATTTAATTTTGTTTATACGATTTTTTAATATCGATTTTTAGACAAAATTGCTTTCATAAAAATTTAATTAAATCAACGATCATATAATCAATTTTTATACCCAATATATGTAAATATACAAGGTATATTAAGTTTAGTCCCGATTTTGTAATGCTATTAATCCTTGACATAAATGGTATAGGTGTTCATAAAGTGGCCTAATTCGGCCATATATCCGTCTGTCCGCGGACACGATAAATCAAGAATGAAAAGAGATAACCAGCTGAAATTTTGTGTGTGTGTTCTAAAGCAAAAAAGTAAGGTCAAGTTGAGGAATGGGCAAATCGGACCATGTTTGGGAAAAATTGGCAAAACTGCCTATCTTAAGAGATATTAAACCCTAAGAGATATAACAAAAATTTAATAACAAAAATCTTTGTTCTTTTTAAAATAAATTACTTTTGTTTGAAAAATTTTTCCATAAACTCTATAGTTTTCTCATAATTTGTGCTCAAAAGTTCCTCGGAGAGCGAAAAATATGCCCATCTTTAAAACCGTAAGAGATAAATTGTGGAGCAATTAAATTTTAAATTATGGAGCAATAAACCTGGACGAATTAGACGACACATTTTATCTCTTTTATAACGCAGTTTACAGTTGAATGTATCTTTCGCCTAACTTTTCTCACGATTATATCTCGAAAACTATTGGTGCTACGTGAATTTTTGTGAAGGGTCTTTTTCGTGTAGAACAAGTTAAGGAATAATTTTCCAGTCCAAGTGGCCGAGCGGTCTAATGCGTTATGTCTGCGCAATATGCCAATTTGGAAACTGGGAGGTTATGGGTTCGAATCCCGGCATCGGCAATTTGTCAATTATTAAGAAAAAAATGGGGGCGGTTAATTGACTAAACTGTCGGCGTATGGACAATAATGAAGTAACCGGCTATGCTTGAGAAGGTTTTTTGCAGTTTCCTCCACGAACTCCCGATGAATATCAGCATAGTTCCTATCATAGTCGGCTACAGCCGCACATCCTACCAAATCCTAGCCTACAAACAAAATTCCTTGTCCTCCACTCACATCCTCCCATCCTTAGGTATCACAATGGACCTTATGGTCGACGTGTGTCCCGTCCAGGACAGCCTCAACAATCTATCTATCTATCTACCGTTTTTTTTGGGCTATTAATAAATTTAATTTTTGCAAATACACTAAAATTATGACCGCTAGAGAGTGATTTATGTATTCTAAGGAAATTCGCTAAGTCGACGCAGCTCCTGCGTAACGAATTTTTTTATTTCTGAAGAAGGAACTGTGTTCCAAAACTAGTGAAATAAAGTGATTTTACAAAAATTTCAAATATTTAATTATAATGGATTTTCGATAAGTAACGATCCTATTCAATACAAAATAGATTATTATTTCGTTGCACACAAAATAAACAGCCATGTTTTTTCAGCCCCACCCTCAGGCCAGTTCTCAATATGGTAAGTGTATAGGATAATTTCAGGAATTGAGGAATTATGATTTAAAAATGAATTTTTTCTTTAAACAATAAACATCAAAATTCGATGTTTCGAATTTTTATTTGAACCAAATATTACAAAATTTAATAACAATCAGATTTGTTAAAACAATTAATAATAAAAAATTTGGAATTTTATTCCATAATCTTCATTTTGTCACCTAACGCAGCGGTGACCGTAGAACGACAGTGTAGTAATAAAGCCGTTACAGTAAGTAACCATACATTGATTGGTATGTTTAATACAGCCGCTGCAAGGCTAACTTTAAAGAATGAAATTGATGTAATTAATGCCATCGCATCACAAAGTAATAATACAGCTAGACCCTGTAAAAATTTACAAAAGAAAAACATACACTTAGTTTTGGATGCTTCGTTAACGAAAATATTGTGTGGTCATTTTTGTGTACTTACCAAATCGTAACTTTGCACTCCATAAATGACAATGGTGTACAACCAACATAATCCCAACTGACCACCATAGGAAATAAGCGCTGGGTTTTGGGTTACTGTAACAGAAATTTAATTATCATAGTTCTCAATTTTAGCCCAAAAAACATTCTAACTCGAAAATTTTAGGTTTTGTATTATATCGAATCAGATGAAATTTTCCATATTGATTTCAATAAAGATTCCCCGGTAGTTCAAATGTCTTTTAAGTTTGACCAAAGTCGATTCAAAGATTTTTGTTAAATTCACTTTAATTGGAAACAGTTTTTCAATAAATTACTAAGGACTAAAATCTAAGATATGTATTTTTAGCAACTGTAACAGAAAAGCTTTCGATTTATGGATGCTTAACCATTTGACATCGTGATCACAATATCAAAATATACCGCAGTAAAAGCTCGGCTGCGGAAGGTAACTGGATTCATCATCGGGCATTGTCCCTTGCAGAAGCATCTACACACAATAGGACTCCATAACGGATCTATTATGTGCAGATTGTGTGGCGAGGAGGAGGAAAAATCCAGCCGCATTATCTTTAACTGTGAATCTCTAGGTAACAGCAGATACAAGATATTCGGTGCATCTCACCTCGAACATACGAACCATCAGGAAGATCTGATCAGCAAGCTCCTGGCTATTACCAAGATATGGGAGAAGCGAATCTCGCCAGACTGAAGTAGAAGGAGGAGCACAATGGGCCATAAGGTCGAAGTATAATTCATTTATATACCCCAAGATATGTCTATCCGTTCACATTTGGGGATTTGAATTACAAAATTCTTACGAATTAAGTGATATTTTATTAATGGATTTAAAAAAAAAATATTTCAGTACTTGAGCAAAGAAAACTATTTTTGAAAAATGCTACGTTTTTCCACAAAATTTTCATTAAAATCAAAACTTTTATTACCCTCCCTGATCACGGAAAAGAGGAAATTTTAAACAAAATATGATAGCAATAATTTTTTGAAATAATTTATAAATAAATTTAGAACAGGGATAAATGTTCACAAAATTAAGATATCAAAAATCGTCACGCGGTAAAAAACCCTAATAAATTTTTGTCAAAATAATCAAAATACCATTGCATTTAGACGCACTTAATTTGATAAAAATTCTTTTGCAGTTTTATTACAATTTTATTACGAAAGATAAGAGCTTTTGTTAGTAGATAACGCAACAAAAAGCTAAAAATTATTAAAATGTTTACTGTATAAGGTTGAGGCGCTTTGTATTGAAAATATCCTTAAGAAAAGATGATTCTCCAAGCTTCTAAATTATTACTATTTAATAATTTATTTGCTTTTTAGTTAATTGCTAGCAAATAAAAGCTTGTATTTTAGTCTGTTTTTTTTAATAAAAATTAATTTAATTTTTCCAGAGTTTCACTTTTACTGACGTATTCACCAAAGTTTGGGAAATATTTTCAAAATCCATCATGAATTCTAGCTAGTACTATTTTTTGTGCCTTATTATTTCGGTTTTCGAAACAATGCTTCGGATACTAGTTAACATTTTTTTCCAAAACCGAATAAGTAAGGCACAAATCAACTATAAAATTTTTGACCACAAATCAACTTTTGTGGTCAAGTGTCACCATATAGTATATTGTCAGGTCAATAGGACCTATTTTCAGCAAGTTAAATGTTTCAAAATTGTCTTTTAAGAATTTGATCTAATCGCAAATACAAAATATGTAAAATTTAAAAGATTATCAAATGGATAATATCGACTTACCCGCCTTATCAGCACTAGCATTAAAAATTAAATAGGACGCTAAACCGCTGGCAGCATAAGTTGTAATCCATGCAATATTAAATAAATCTTTGCCATTAGCCCATTCTGGTATATTCTTTAACGAATGCAACCATTCTTGTGCACTATCTTCGACAGTTAAATAACATGCTCGAGCCACAACAATTGGCACTAAAATTGATAAGACTAAACGTTCATAAGTATGATCAGCATTCATATTGATTTTTTTTTTTTAATATTAATTATATCGATTATTGACTATTTATATAAAGTATGATGGTGCTCTGTGATTGCTGCCCGATCTACGCATTCACTATTTTGTAAAAAAATAATTGACAACAGGAGTTTATATCTATTAGAAAAATTAGTAGTGGAAAATTTTTGAATACAGGCATCACTTTATTCATATACATTTCAATGGATTGGAGGCAGTATTGGCTGGTTGCAGATTAAAATGCATAATATTGCTTTACACCAATAATCCTGTTGACCTTGTATTTATGCGATAAAACAACTATTCGCACAAGTCCCTTTTTCTCTTTTAATGAATTTTTATAGATGGTGGTATTTATATTTTCAATTGCGTATACAGATTGTATTTTAAAATACACCCAGTCTGGAAACAGTGTATAGTGTATCTATCTATCTCGCTGTCTATATATGCAGTGTTTATGATATGGTGTCTTTGTTACACTTAAACTGCATTAAAATCGATTATAAAATATAGTTCTCAGTACATATTTTTAAAGGTCTTATTATAAAGGTTTTGAATTATTTACAACAATTGAAAATTATTTTTACAATATTTTTTATTATTTGTATGTGGAATTATTTATAATAAATGATATTATTCTATTAAAAGTATAACATACAGCAACAAACTACACAAATTAAAAGAAAAAGAATACCCCCACCCCTCCCAAAATTCAGACAAACTAAATTGTTGAACCAACTGTTCGAATATTCCTCCATTATTTGTTAAACAATATCCTAGTCGATTGTAAAACTCTACCCGGGTATTTTCTAGCATTTGAGGAGAAATATTCGTCAACAATTGTTAACTATTTTTTGCCTCAACTGTTGCAAATTTTCAGACGTATTCCGCGAATAAATTTCGTTTTTGAGAAAAATGACAGATGGATTTTGTTTTCCATGCAATGGAGAAGATGATTCATCAGTAAATAAAATATTTCTGATGAAATTATCATTTCGATTCGCCGTTTCCATCACAGTTTCACAAAATTCCATCCTGTGGTAAAGGTCCTCAGCGAAAATCTTTTGGGTTTATTTAAAACATTTGAAATTGTTTCGCTTCCAAATGTTCGCCACTGTAGAATAGCTTAGGCCCAGTTCTTCACCAACACTCTCTTGTCCATTTTTTTATCGTCAAGAAATAATGAACTACAAACAGCTATATATCTCTCTCTCCATTTTTTTTGTGGGGGTTCGTCATCATTGTGGCATTCTTTACAACCAGATATACAACCCCATTTTCCAAAACATCTAATCAAACGAGTAACTGTTCGAATGTTTGGCGATTGTCAATCTTCCAAAGGCTACAATGAATAAATTAACATATTCCTGTACCGAATTTCCCGCAAAGTATCATTTAATAGTTTAGACTTTTTCTCTTATTGTGAAATATGTCATTGTTGAAATACCATTAAAATAACACAACCAAATATTTTCAAAGCATCTAACATTATGATACAAAGTGTTATGCTATGCACTGTCTTAGATCAGTCTTTGGTGGGGACGTATTAGCACCCAGCTGAGTGCAGTTTGGGTGTAACAAAGAACATTATATCATGGCATACTGTGCATAGACAGTGATAGATGCACTCACTATACAATGTTTCTATTGGGTCTATTTAAAAATACGTAGTGTATATTTAGCCTGTTGCTATTGCTGGGTTGGTTCATTTGTTTATTAAAAATTTAATTAAAACTAATACGCATAATTATTATCATTATTATTAATATATTATAATTAATTAATTGAGGATTTTTTTAAATATTTTTATACAGTCTGTACAGGTTTTATTCTACTATTAAATACTTAAATACTCTGTAGAAGCGCCATTGAATCAATTTTGTCCTAACGGAAGTTTTGTTTCATATTTTGAACTAGGTGTATCCGTCTCAGGGGCGCCAAGAGTCAAACCATTAAGTATCCCAAATTTAGGTTTTGGTCATTAAGCACGTAACTCAGTTAGTTATTATTTTCACATCTTTTACTTTTATGTTGCACGTTAATATTGTTCATACGACTTTTGATATAAAGTCAAAAATTGTATGCACATTTATTCAACTAATTTCATGCCAAAAATATAGTTTTTTACAGAAACTTTGTATTTTTCACACCCCTAATAATAATGGGTATGTTCCAAAAATTACTGCGAGCGCTGGCAGTGCTTCAGCGTGCGTTCCCGAATTCATGAAGCACGCTGCAGCAGTACTGTGAAAAAAAATGCCGTCATGAATTTTGTACCGTGACTGCTGCCGCTGAAAAGGTGAAGCAGTGAAAGCAATGAACATGGTGGCGTGCTGTAAGTGCTGTAAACCGCGTTCCAATTTTCACGGCGGCAGTAGCAGTAGCAGTGTACTTGCAATTTTGGACCGCTGTTCGCAGCGTGATTCATGGCGTTAACACTCACAGTGCTGTCAGCAAATTTTGGAACATACCCAATGTACATCACTATCAAGTTAAGTATAAATGAACATAACCAAGTGTTTATTATAACTTTGGAATGTGTGCCTATTAAGTATTAAGTACACTGCGCCCAACTCCGCAGTCAACATATGGCGCCCGACGGAATAAATAATTTAATGATTTATTTTAAAACCACAAAAACGTTGACCTTAAAAGAAGCACTATCCAAAAACTATCATAGGGCCCCAGTAGGTCCTAAGGTCGGCGAATCCCATTTTTCATAAATTCCTTATAATTGTTAATAAATGTTTTTTAATATTCATTTCAACAAGCAGTGACAGACAGTTAGATAATGGTTAAGAAACGGTAATAATTGACACCTTAATTATTTATTTACATTGCATATAAATGCATACATATTATCTATCAAATGTCGAAATGAAATGCAAATATACAATTTATGTAGAAACTCATTTGTCATAATAATATAGACAATTCATACCTCTATGCACTTATTGCAGAGACAGTTTAAATGTCCACAGCGCCCTAGGCTAGCACCTCATCAGCGCATCTTTAGTTGCCATCTTACTAATATTATAAACGCGAAAGTTTGTGAGGATGAATGGATGAATATTTGTTACTCGTTCACGCAAAAACTACTTAACGGATTTTGTTTGAAATTTGTATGAAGGTATCTTATACCCTGAATTAACACATAGGATACTTTTATCCTGGGAAAGTCGCATATGATGTGGGCGAAGCCGCTGGTAAAGTCTAGTATATTATAAATATCAACTATGTGATGAGAGTGAAGAAAGCAAGAAGGATAGAACTTGGATATTCGTGGTCTCTGTGCCTTTTCTTCCAGGAAATAGATGTGACTATGTATGTTTAGTTATTCTGAATACCATAAACAATTGCTAACCGATTGTTTTTTATCATTAATAATTAATATTTTACATATAAAAACAATAAGACTATGAATAAAATTGTTTATTGTTTAAAGTTGTTAGGTTGTTACAAAAGAATTATCTATCCAAGCACATAAGTTAAAAATTTCTTTATCTACATTTTTGTCTTGCGAAATTGTCAATAACAGCATCATAGTTTAAAGATAGCAATACGATTGATTCAATGTTAAGTATCGTTAGCGAATTTAATCTTTTATCGGTCATGGTTGAGCAGTGATAATTTTTCACTCTCTTTGGACAAGAAAAACTCCGGTCATCACTGCAAAGTGCTGATTGTCGTCGATGCGCACATTCTTAAGGCTAAGTCAACGTTTGGGTAAATTTTTTCAAGCTCTTTATTTCTTAGAACCTGTAGAATCGCGTTGGCGGCGACTTACTCTCTGGGAGGACTTAGGTATTATTTTTTTCTTCGTTTAAAAACTTCCACGCGCGCCCTTTTGTAACCTCGCACACCGCTAGGCATTTGCCTAGATTGTCTTATGGATAATCCGCCACTGACTTATTGGCTTCATAAGTGACGCTTCTTTTTTCAAATTTTTGCAGTCGATTTGTATCGAATCCATTTGGCTTTCGAAAAACTGTTTTGAGTAACAGTTGTTCGTCATAAAAATACTAATAACTTTTGTGCTGAATAGTCCGGTAGACCAAAGGGTTTTTTCAAGATGATAAGTATCAAGCTGGTACTTTGTAAGTAGCTTCGTTTTGACAAGACGCTTAACTTTTTTAATTATAAAATTTTGAAAAACGGCATCGAAACTATCTGGAAGCCGTTAAACATTGAGAATGGGAGACCTCGGAGTCTCATTCCATTGAATTTGTAGGACGAAAATTTTTCCTCGTTCTTCACTTGATTATCTTACAATTAAACTTAAAAAATCCTCGAAATTTTCTGGAAACCGTTGAACATGCCGATTTGACCGTTCATCCAAAGTTTACGAGCATCAAGTTATTTTTTTTGAGATATAAAATTGCCTTTTCCAAATTCAAGCCTGATATCCTAGTCTGTATATAGAGGTTGAATAAAAACATAATATTAGATTATTTACATTAAAGAAAAATATTATATTAAAAAAATTTGCATAAAGCTTTTAATTTACCAATAATCACGTCAATTAAAATTATTTAAATGTAGTAGTAATGGTATTTCAAACTGTAATTAAGATAGTCATAAATTATTATTCTCTCAATATGAAGTAGGAATTATCTATTTAGTTGTAATTTATAGAGCGATTTATTTTATATCTTCATTTGATACCTTTCCATTAATTTACCGCATAATTCAAAAAAATATATATTTACGCCTAAACAACCAGTCCGTGCGGTCCAGTTTTTAAAGGCGTTCACTCGGAACTGGGAGTGTGCTGGTTCGATTCTCAACACTGACAGTATGCTAATTAAATTAGTTTAAAAAAACAGAAAGATAATTGAGTTAACTGTCGGCGTATGGACAATAACGAAAGTAACCGGCTATGCTTGTGAAGGTTTTCTGCAGTTTCCTTTCACAAACTCCAGATGAATATCGGTATAGTTCCTATCAAAGTCGGCTGTAGTGACTAGTAATTTATGTAGCACAGCCTATAAATTACTAGTCTAAATACAAATTCCTAAGGGGTCGGTAAAAAAAGGCCTAGAAAGGCCGATATATATATAATAAAAAAATAAAATATATATATGCCTATTTGATTATTATTACCGTTTTTGGTTGACTTGAAGGTATCATCTACCCTGATCCTAAGAGGTTGGCGGGTCCTTAGTAACAATGCCACTTGGATATCTTGGAACCCAGCTATATAATGTATAACTGTGCCCAAAAGGTTTCATATATATATATATATATATATATATATAAGGTTTCATATATATGTATATATATATATATATATATATATATATATATATATATGAAAACTTTTGGGCAGAGTTATACATTATATATAACTGGGTCCAAGGTATCCAAGTGGCATTGTTACTAAGGACCCGCCAACCCCTTAGGATCAGGGTAGATGATACCTTCAAGTCAACCAAAAACGGTAATAATAATCAAACAGACAAGAGTTTTTGGAAGTTTTTATTTTCAAAGACATTTTTATGCAAAAATTTCCAATATCTGAAGCTAGCCAAACAACAATTTTTTTTAAAGGACGGAAAATTTCAGCTAGATTGTCAAAAAATCCTTCGTAAAAGCTGTTATCAGTCCTTATCCTTGATAAAAATCGATTCTTTGTATTATAATCAACGAGTTCAGCATTTCTTGTCTCAGTAGACAAGCAAGTCTCGTCTTAAAGCGATTTAACGTTAACAAGATTGTGAGGATTACATAATAAGCGACGTATAAGTTGGAGTATAGGAATTTGGACAAACATCGTAACCGAAAGGAATTTGGACAAACATCGTAATGTTGACGCTTAAGTATACACAAATAAATGTATGTGAATAATAACTTCGACAGAAAAAATACTGTCAAAATAAATAAAAATAAGAATGATATGAAAAGGTTGGCTGTCACATCACAATCGTCTTTGGTGTAGCGGAAGCATACTGGACTAGATATCCAGAGGCCCGAGGTTCGATTCCTGGTTGACGAGTTAATTTTTTCATATCAGTATTTAATATACTTGTTATATTGGGGCAAAAGTCCACATGTCCATTGGTATGTAGCTTCAAGACAAGAGAAAACGAGAAGACGCGATGAGATAATAGAAAACTTTTATAATTCAATACAATACAAGAGATATGCCCCTTTCGTCTCGTCTTGTCACTCGCGGCATCACTAGGTATTAGAATTAAAAGAACAGAGATTAATATAGTAAGTAAAGCTTTTACTAAGATGCCGTTATAACCTTAGAGATATATAGAACACTAGATGAATTCCCCAGCGTTGCCCGTGGTACTCCAAGATTTGCTCCGGCACTTTTGGTGTCGATAGCGTACTACTGAATTATTCAACTTATTAATTTTTACCGGCACTTCCGCTATCAGAATTAAAATGTTATTTGGCTTCCCAGAACCTCCACCTTTTTACACCTCGGGTTTCATTATTGGAGTTTCCCTAATTTTTTGTGAAAATATAATATGGTCTATGACACCCGGGGATAGTGTAGCTTCCCAACGGTGAAAGAATTTTTTAAATCGGTCCAGTAGTTTCGGAGCCTATGCAATGCAAACAAACAATCAAATATTTCCTCTTTATAATATTAGTATATAGATTATAATAGATTAATTATAAGTGGTAGATTTCATGATTTACATAAAGTTAATAAGAATCTGTCATAAAAATATAAAGGTTCCATAAAATATATAATAATTGAAACGTTGTTTATTTTCTTGTCTTGATGGCTGTAAAGGTATTTGCTGACAATGAATTATGGTTTCAGAATGTAAAAATATATATTAAAACATTCTTGAAATAATGTAAATAATTGTCATGATATGAGTTAATCATAAAAATGATTTTAATTAATATACCCATTTAGTCATTTGTCTTGAGTTCTCATTGATTTAATATTCTAATCAGACAATGTAGAAATTGTTATATATATTGAATGGGTGGGTCGTTATGTGACGAAAATCTATTATAATCTATATACTAATATTATAAAGAGGAAAGATTTGATTGTGTGTTTGCATTAAATAGGTTCCAAAACTACTGGACCGATTTAAAAAATTCTTTTACCGTTGGGAAGCTACACTATCCCCGGGTGACATAGACTATATTATATTTTCAAAAAAAATTAGCGAAACTCCAATAATGTAACCCGAGGTGTAAAAAGGTGGAGGTTCTGGGAAGACAAATAACATTTTAATTCTGATAGCGGCGGTGCCGGTAAAAATTAATAAAGTTGAATAATTCAGTAGTACGCTATTGACACCAAAAGTGCCGGACCAAATCTTCGAGTTCCACGGGCAACGCCCCAATACCTGGATCAGTTTCTGTATTATAAATACGTATTTCGACTACAAAGTAGTCATCATCAGTATAAATTAGCTCGTCGTAATTTACTCTTTGACAATTAGAAATAGATAGAGAATCGAAATCAATAGACAAAAATAAAAATAAAATAAAAATTAAACAAAATAAATTAAAATATAATAAATTTTATTGAAATTAGTCTTGTTAAAATTACATTCATTCAATTTACTCTCGCAAGAGTAATTTTAATAACATCACTCTTATTAAAATTATTCTTATAGTGTCTCAAAAGGAAATTATTACCAAATTAGCAACGAATAACCTATCCTGAGACAATATAAGAGTATGAGACAATATAAGAGTAATAAGAGTGATGTTTGAAATACGTATTTATAATACAAAAACTGATCTAGATATTGGGGCGAATTTGAAATTTTATCAGCTCTTTTCTTTAATTATAATAAATAAGTTATGAATGAACTCAATTTTTGCATATAGTTAAGATAACGCAGCCATGCATATATATGATCCATACAAAATGATCATAAATTTATTAATAATTCATAAAATGAAATACAGATATTAACGATTGATTGATTAATGATTGTTTACAATAATATTTCTTTGCGTAATAATACAAAAAATTTGATTTGTTAATTGTAATATTTATAAATAATTTACATAAAGTTTTTTTTTTGACTTTTGACTGAACATTGAAGAAAAAATTGTATATTTCAGGTTAAATATACAAATATAATAAATATTCTAATCAGAGATTGTAAGTAGAGTTTTTACTTAGTTTTGTCGCAAGAAACGAGAATTTCGAGATCATATCAAGAAAGTTGAAGCTTTAGGTTTACGCATTTTGAGATTCGAGAAGTCGACAAATACAAATTTTAGAAATATAATATTGAAGTTTCATATGAGTTTTACTTTTTACCCGGCTGCCCCAGAAGGAGGGATGCATACGGAAGTATCTACATATATAAATTGAGAAAACAGATAATGAATTTAGACAATGGCCCAATTCCAAATTCTGATTTAATAAAATTAAACCATTTTCAAAAAAATCTAATACCTGAATATCAAGGTTAGCTTCGATACCCTCACTTTAGTGACAAAACAAACGCCGCATAGTCACCAAAGGATACCGTAAATAAATAGGTGAGGATCTTCACACACCTAATCCGTTAGTCAGTCAACTCAAATAATCCTAAGGTCAGATTATACTCTCCGTCAAATCGTATAAAAGACTTAATTTTTTTAATGTCATTATGAGACACCCATCAAATTAGCAACAAGCAACATATCTCTGAATCCATATCCCAGAAATAGTTAAGATTAGCTAATTTATACTGATGATGACTACATTGTAGTCGAAATACGTATTTATAAAATACAAACAAATGTTCTAGGAATTGGGGCAAAAGTTGAAATGTAATTTCAAAAAAACCTCTCGAGTTCTCGTTGATTATTTTAATAATCTTTATTAACATTGATCATGTTCAGAATAACTAAGACCTTAGTAAATTAAGTAAGTTACTAAGTATATCTATCTTACTATTTTGCCAGGGCACTTGTCAGCAACTTAGACTCTGGTGCAATCTTGCGCAATAAGTACTGTGAGATTGAGGGATTTTCTCTTAAATTTTGTGGATTTAATGAAGACTAGTAGAAAATCTAGGTGATTTCTTGTTGGTATTGTCGTATTTTTTAGTTTTTGTATTCAAGTACAATGCAAAATATTTATTTATATTCGATACCAGGGATGTTGTGGATATTCGCATCCGAAATCGCGGAACTTCCGCATTAACTTAAGCACCCGCATCTGCAATAATCAAAGATTTGAGCAATTGAGCCTTAAAATATACGTATCCGGAACCGCGGATGTCAAACATTTTGCATCCGCAATATCCCTGCTCGATACATGATGCGGATGTACATTAATTCATATTATTAAATCTACTAAATTAGGGGAAAATTCCCCAATTTGACAGCACTGCTGACAAGTTAGTAAGTAAGTCCGGAGAGAAAAACACTTGACTTTTATGCTCAGACGTAAATTTTATACTGACAGAGTTGCATAGTTTACAAAGGATTTTGTTGTTCTCAACACGACCATTATTAATTTGTATTTGTTTATAATAAAAATATAAATATAGGATCAGATGTTCATTGATTTAATTCGAAAGAATAATAATTCAATATTTTTCAATCTAATTTTATTAATTAATGACTTAAAATTAATAATATTATACTCGATATCATATTTAAAAAGTAATAAAATTTATTGAAGCCAATCATAACAAATTATTGGTTCAAAGTTGATGGCTTACAATCCAAATATTAAAATTGATAATAGCCCAAACGATATTTTAAAAAAAATTCTTTTTCTGGATAATTTTTATTAACAAGTTTAATTTTTTTTTATTAAAGTCCATCCACCTGGATGATAAAATAGCCCATAGGGTATTCTATATCTCGAAGTGATTGTTTTTCCACTAAAAATGATCAAACTATCAATTCTCAAATAAATGCTTTCAAATTGGCTAATCCGTTTAGAAGCTGCTTTGCTATAAACCAAGGATTCCTAAACTTTTTTCTCTGATGGAACACTTTGAGAATAGTGGAATTTTAACGGATCACCTTCTTAATCTTGAAAGACGGGTAATGTCACATAATCATTAAAATTTGAATAAATGAGGATAAAATTGCTCGTTTAAATTTTCGAGTCGTAACACAAGAACTAAGTATTAACGTCGATTTCTAAAGGTCGGTTTAGAATTTCAACGTCGGTTTTTTAAATACTTAACTCGTATTTTAAAAGTTTAGTCCCAACTTTGTAACGCTTGCAAATATTGATAGCAGACATAATAGGTGTTCATAAAATGGCCTAATTCGGCCATTTTCGCATTTCCGTCCGTCTGTGAAAACGATAATTCACAAACGAAAAGAGATAACGAACTGAACTTTTGTGTATGTGTTATAGAGCTAAAAAGTAAGGTGAAGTTCGTGAATGGGCAAAATCTGACCATGTGTGGGCAAAATGGGCAAAAATGCTTATTTTTGAAACCGTAAAAGAAAAATTAAAAGAAATAAAATGTTCGTTTAAAAAAAATAAAGAACTCTTTGTTTGAAACATCTGTTCATAAACTCAGTATAAACCGGGTATTTGGGCAATTAACTCGAATTAAGGGCGAATTAATGATTTATTATTAAAATTTATCATTTTTTAAAATTTACTTTCTGTAATTTGAGTTTTTTGATAAAAAAGTAAGAAGTGTTTTGTAACGAAATTGAATCAGAAAAATATAATCGTAACCAACGCTGAAAAATCATAATTCTTTTACAACAATTATATTAACTAACGTATCGTATTTTAACCAACGCCATCGGTTTCGCTAGGTCTAAATTAGCTTAAAACAAAGTTTATATCAAAATCGAGGACAAAAAAATTTTGTTAAATTTTTGCGATTTTTTTAAGGGGTACGTACCCCTTGGAAAAAATGCGAAAAAAGTAAAGAAAATTTTTGTTCTCGTTTTTAATAATAATCATTTTTTAGGGTAATTTTGACCCAAACAGAACGAAAATCAGGTTCATTTGAACGTCTGACGAACACATTTTAAAATTTTCCCTTCTCAATTCATACAGTTTTGAATTTTAGCACGATGGGTCTGATCTCTTGAAAACCGTTAATCGTATCGTATTTTAATCAACGCTATAGATTTCGCTAGGTCCAAATTAGCTTATAACGAAGTTTATATCAAAATCGGGGACAAAAAAATTTTGTTAAATTTTTGCGATTTTTTTAATGGGTAAATATTGTTAAGATAGAAGTTTATATCAAAATCGGGGACAAAAAAATTTTGTTCAATTTTTGCGATTTTTTTAATGGGTAAATATTGTTAAGATAGAAAAAGCCAGCTGCCCGCATCGCTCGCACTTCAGCACTTTGTACTTCACTCCCGCCCGGTCACTCCAAAACACCGGTGGTACACTTTGTTACGTTAGACGAAGAAAAAATTGTTTCGATCAGATACCTAAATTCCTTAATTAATCTCGTGCCCGAATTATTTTGTCGCGTGCCATTGGTTCGTCATCGTTGGCCTAAATAGTTATCTGATAGTTAGTAGAACTTTAAAGCATTTAATAAGTCTTAAGCATCTTGTGTATATTTATCTAGCGGGGCGGATTCATTGCAAATGTATGTAAATAAACATCAAATTAAAGTGAAATTGAGATCTGGTAGGAAAATATTATGTAAATATTGTAAAATTATGTATTCAGTGTTGATTTTTATATGATGTTACTTACTCATTCTCTTCAATATTGTGGACATCAAAGAAGTTATTATCTTTATATAATGTAATAAAAATAGTAGTTTATTTAGTTGATAGCTAACCATCAAGATAATTATTCAATAAAAATAAAATAAAATTTAATACTTTATTGAAATGTCATAATTAAATAAATTCCTTGACTATACAACAAAAAAAAACCTATTTTCTAATTAAATATTCATATTCATACTCGTTTAATTGAAATGCATTCGTATATCTCTCACGGGAATTAAAACTTTTGAAATTTGACTCTTAAAGAAGGATTCGCATTCGTAAATAGGGAATATGCATGACAATTTTTTTTCACATTTATTTTCAGAATATGAAAATACTATTAATACTGTAATAATATTTAAAAACGAAATTAAAATCCGACAAATATCAAGGAAGCTATAAGCTTTTAAACATTATTATCTGTCTCTTTCTTGCAAAAATACTAAAAACGGAGTTTTACGTGTATTTTAAATGGTGAAAGTGTAATATGACGTCACATAACATATCAAGAGGGCTATCACCCTCTTTGTCTAATCGGGAATTTCAATCATTCATATCTCGCTTATTTTTAAAGTTATTTAAAATGTAATTTTACTTTGATATTTGTCAAGTAAACATGCTTCAATCCAAGTGAAAAAAAATTTTAATGCATATTCCCTATTATTACCATTAAATATTCATATATATATTTAATAATATATTTTAAATATTTAGAAATCAAACAGTATATGTTTTTAGCGGATTTTTCGAAGAAAATGTAGCTATTGAAGGAATTTCAGTATAAATTTTCGGTCAAATCGAATTTACAAATGAATTACCATCGTTAAGAATTTTTTCTGTCTAATTTCTGAGAAAGCTCTATGTATACATATAAAATATTAATTGCCTCCATAAATATTGCAAGACATACTTATTATTAGTACGTGAGAATGTAGTAAAAATTTAAAATAAAAAAAATTAATATAATATAAAAACAGTTTTTATAATAAATTCAAATTGATCTATCTATTCAATTTTTTAACATTATTTACAACAAGTATTACATTTTTTTTTTTTTTTGAAATGTAAAAGTTATAAAATACTCTGAGATACCTGCATTGAATAACATAATATTTTTACCACTATATTGTAGTCTAACACGATGAGTCGGCGCATGAGTGTCGGAAACCATTCGGAGGCAATTTTTCTTATCAGAATGCTTGGAAAATATTTTAAATATTATAGAAATGCAATTTGGTCAGCGAATAGAGTTTTGTAGGTGTTTTGCGTCATTTGAAACAAAAAAGACCTCTTGACATTTTTCCCGTGCACTTGACCGTTTTTGAGTTATAAACAATTTAAATTTGAAAAAATGTAAAAACGGCTAGTTAAAAAATGAAAGTTTTGAGTTTATCAAAATTCGTTAATAATCATTGAACATATCCCGTAACATAATCCTGAAGAGTGTTTTCTACCCGACGTTCTACCCTTTGTTTTCTACCCGACGACGGCAAAGCCAACAGGAAGGGTTATGTTTTGAGCAGTCTATATGTATGTTCTTACCTTATAATATCATTATATATATATATTTATATATATATATATATATATATATATATATATATATATATATATATATATATATATATATATATATAACAAGTAAATTACAAGTTTTTATCAACAAATGTCTTCGAAGGATTTTGAACATTCATTGGCCTCACAGAATAACTAATGAAGAATTACTGAGAATAACAAATCAAAGTCCAGTAAATGAGATCATCAAGAAAAGAAAGTTTGGTTGGATTGGCCATACGCTAAGAAGGCCAAATTACACCATCAGTCGCCAAGCCTTCGAGTGGAACAGGATGACCGAAGACAACCTGGAAAAGGTCGGCCAACAAGGAAATCGAGGAAGATGCCAAGAGCTGGGGTGAAATCAAGCAGATGGCACAGAACCGAGTACGGTGGAAGGCGTTTGTGGCGGCTCTACGTCCCCCATGGGAAAACAGGAACTAATTGAATAATTGATATATATATATATATATCAATTATTCAATTAGTTCCTGTTCCTGTTTTTATATATATATATATATATATATATATATATATATATATATATATATATATATATATATATATATATATATGTATTATGTCGCAGATGGATTTCGAAACCGCTATTTTACAAAACCGCTAGTTGTTTTGCATGACTACTCCGTTATGTAAAACAACTGAACGACGTTTAGCTGTTTTACATAATTACTGAACTTTAACACGTAATATTGCTTAAACGTTTTACATTTATCAATGCAGCGGGTCAACGATTAGACGTTATGTAAAACAGCGTGAAATGAAACGTCAAATTGTAGATTTTAGTTTATATAATTATTATTATTTTTAATACTACTATTTATATTACCTAGCACTCTATATTGTTTAAGTCTTAAATTCATAGATAGTGTTTCACCGATGCTACGAGGTAACCTCGCCTCGCCTCGGCCTTCGGTTACGAGGCACGAGGCGAGGCGAGGTTCAAAATTTTAATCCTCGTTACTAACCGAGGCGAGGCGGGGTATATTGTCCCAAAAACCTCGCCTCGGCCGAGGCGAGGAATTTGCCTCGCCCGAGGCAAATCCTACCTAGTAGATGTCGAAAGTCATCGTCTCTAAAATTTATATACATATATATATAAGTGTTTTTTACCATATTATGTACATTCATGCAAAACAAGTCAAAGTTAGTAAAAATTTTACCTCGCCTCGCCTCGGCCGAGGCGAGGTTGATAGCTGACCCAACCGAGGCGAGGCGAGGCTAGCCAACATTCTGCCTCGGCCGAGGCGAGGTGATACCAAAACCTCGCCTCGCCTCGTGCCTCGTGAAACACTATTCATAGATTAGAATTATTGTAAACGGGCTAATGGATTTCCCATTACTAAAGGTCCTTTTTCCTAACAAATTCTATATATTTTAGATATAGTGTCCAAAATTATTGAAATTAAATAAGGTAACTATTGCAACCGAGTACTACAATCTTTCACTTCATCGGTCATACCCCGAGTTGGTCGGGTTTGCGTGTTTTTGGGCCCCGCACTAAATGCGTTCTATATATTTAAGTTATAGGGTCAAAAACTATTGAAATTAAATAAGGTAACTATTACAACCGAGTACTACAATCTTTCACTTCATCGGTCATACTCCGAGTTGGTCGGGTTTTGCGTGTTTTTGGGCCCCACACTAAAAGGCGTTCTATATTTATTTCCCTACATCAAAACGCGTGACTACAGATAAGCTATTCTGTATTACGTCTAAACGTGGGTAGCAGTTTTGTACAACGTATCGCAATGACAATCCAGCTGAACGTCGTTCAGTTGTTTTACATAACGGACTTGTTATGTAAAACAACTAGCGGTTTTTAAAGATAAAAAACTCTGCTCAGTATAGTGCCACACAACCTTTATGCAGAGACGGGATCAGTATATGGACATTGTGTGACTGTTTATACCAGATTTTTTAACTTAAATATACCAGTTACAATAAATGTTTAAACATGAATAATATTATTGTTCATGTTTTTGCTGTGAGATTATTATAATACTACAAGGTGGGATAGAGTAAACAGCGGTTTTGTGGTAATTTCTACCTGGTAGGTGGTGTTTTCTGACACGTTAGCATTCAGTAACAATGGAGCGGTCTAGACACAGCATCGCGCTTTCGGTGTCAAAGCGTTTTATTAAAGCGGTAGCTCTTACGTGCAGGAACGTCCGACCGGTACCGCCTGCCTGTGCGATTAAAAAGTGGGTTAAGAACTTTGAAGAGACTTCGTTAACGACGATAAAGACGCCTGGGAAACGAGCTTGGAGCATGTAAGAGGTGCAATCGAAAGAAGTCCGTGTTGCTCAGCTCGTCGGCATGTCACTTAACTTGAGATTTCCAACAGAAGGCTGGCCTGAAAAAATGTCTACGTCGGAACGGATGTCATTTTAACTGGAGTTATTTTTAAAACTTAGTTACATTTATTGAATTTTCTTCAATACTTTTTTATGTAATTTAAGCCGGTACAAATATAATTTGGATAAATTGATTGCATTTTTTTACAGTCTTTTAAAAATCGCACTTTACTCTGCCCCACCCTATATTTTATGTGACAATTACTAACAGATGTCTATATTAAAAACCTATAGATCATTTTGTGTTAATTTATTATGGAGTATATGGAGCATTTTGTTTTGACATTTTTCTGAAAAGGGCTCGTAGTAATAAATGTTTTTTTAGTAACAGATTATTATCAATTAATAACACAGTAATTCGTAGTGTGGAGAACAGTAGGTACTTAGAAAATATTATATACGAGTAAAATGCTTAAGCCACGGTCAGATAAGCTTTATAGGTGCTGGCGACTAATTATGTAATATTATCCATACATAGTATAAAATAAAGTCCCCCCAGCCGCGTCTGTCTGTCTGTCCGCCTGTTCGCGATAAACTCAAAAACTACTGCACCGATTTCCATGCTGTTTTCACCAATGGATAGAGTGGTTCTCGAGGAAGGTTTTCGTATATAATTTGTCAAGTTTTTGTATACATTGGTCCTTGCATATTATAAAAATGATTCATGAGGAAGGTATATATAGTTGTATAATTTATTGATGTATAGGTGTATAATTTATCAGTGCATAGTAAAAGATGTTTGTTGCTTAGCGTAGCTTGGCTAGGTGCTGTGTGTTATACATTGTCTGGCAGGAGTGGGGACGTAGACATTTTAAACATTTTTATACATTTTATTGATTACCATATGATATAATAATAGCTTTTGATTTTCATTGATAGATGGCAGTGAAACTATATTCCTATGCATTAGTTCATTAAACTTACAATAGATGGCAAGATATCAGTGGTGTATATAAGTGGTGTAAAAAATATTATGTTACTTGGTTATAAGGGCGTTACAAAATTTTTGCGGGCGAAGCCGCGACGTGTAATGCTAGTATTGTATAATATATATAAATAAAATCATAGAGGTTTGCCGTTGTACGCTCACCACGCAAAAACTACAGGATTGATTTTGATCAAATTTTTTTCGTTTTACTGCTTAGTTACTTGGTCCTTATCTAAAAAATTATCACGATATCTTCATTCAATAAAAAGTTTTACATATATAACTCGCGGATACCCGCATATATATATATGTATACTCCGTTATTTGAACATGTTGGGGGTGGAGGGCCTGCCTGTCACACCATCCATTTTGTAGGACACCAGTTTTTTTGAAGTCTTTATTACAACATTATCTCTCAATTTAACTAACAAATTAACTGTTACTGATAAAATTTTTGCTATCGTCAAACAAACAAGTTACTCTCTTACGCGCTTCGTTAGTCACTATCATCGAACATTTTCGCGAGAGAAAAGTTGGGCGTCTAATCATTAAAAAAAATCGTGCTGTACTGTGGACTATGTATATTGCAACTATTGTGTTAAACAAATTCATAAAACAAGTATTTATTGTAAAACCAATCAAAACACTGCAACTAAATATGGTTACTTATATATAAATATAATGGTTTTGCTTGGTCAGCTTTGAAATATAGATATTTATCTATTAAACATCTATTAAATATCTATAAATCTTTTACAATAATAATTTAATTTACGAGTATACCGGATTATTCATTCTATTTAATAATGAATTCAGTATCGTATTTATTAAAACGCCAACACTATCCGAAATGCCTGACCAGATTGATTAATTATGTATCAAAGAAAATTTACGCCATTCCCTAACAGGAATAACTGCAGTTAACAGCGCACTTCAACCGCCATTTTCTTATAATAGTAAAATTTATTTTTCCAAATACAAAAAATATACATTTATCCACTAATCCACTTTTCCAAATAAAGTGGATTTTGCAATTAAAATAATAAGTATATATTTATGATATTAAAAAAATTAAATTTATTTTAGTGTCCTCAATCTGATTAAATTTCATATGTTAAATACATGCTTTATAGTAAGTCCTTCGTTGTGCAGTTCGTTTAAACAGCTTTGGTGTGTTGACTCTATCGTTGACTCAGGAATATCTTTCAGTACGACGGTGTGTGATGGACCCGACAGACGATGGTTAAGCTTTTGAAAGCATGGTTTAGCAAGATCAAGAATAATGTGATCCAAACAGGGGCTAAAGATAAGGGGGTAGTTTTTACACTTAAACATGCTGTCAGAATTGAAAGTTGTATTGACGATTAGTATAATTACTTATAGCCCGGGAGACCAAAGCCTTTTTTCAGGATGATGAACATCAAGCTGGTACTTTGTAAATAGCTTCGTTTTGACAAGACGACCAACTTTTTTAATAATAAAATTTTGAAAAACGGTATCGAAATTTTCTGGAAGCCGTTGAACATTGAGGATGCGAACTCGGAGTCCATTCCATTGAATTTGTAGAACGAAAATTTTTCCTCGTTCTTCACTTGATTATCTTACATTAATTAAACTTAGAAATAACTTGATGCGCGTAAACTTTGGATGAACGGTCAAGACGAAGCTACTTACAAAGTACCAGCTTGATGCTCATCATCCTGAAAAAAATCCTTTGGTCTGCCGGACCATTATCAACACTAGATACACAAAGTCAGTTATGACATATTCTATACAATACATGTTTGTAATTATAAAAAAAGAATTAAGATAGTTCCAGCTCTGTATTATATAATCAGGACAAAAAACCGGTTTGCTTTTATGATAACAAATACATATACACAAATACACAACACATAGGTATATTCACTATTCATATATACAAATTAATGTAACTTTGAAATAAAGAATAATTTTAAACTTTTATATTTCGAAAACAAAACGGTAAAACGCGATTTTTTTTTCTAATTTATTTAATAAATATTTATCTTTACTATTCTAGTCTTTTTTTTAAATTCTGTCGAGTTTTCTTTTAATTCAACAGATAATATTTGGGCGGACATGAAGTTTTACATGCTTTACATGCTTCTAATGAGAGAGAGTGAGAGAGAATGATTACTTTGCTATAACTTATCTCGCGTTCTAAATAGTCAAAAATTCTGAAACTTCGTGATTTATTAGAAAACGTTACTTTTAGCATGTGAGAAAAAAAATGAGCAAAATCTGTCGAAAAGTGGTTTCATAATGGAACGTCCTTAAAAAAGTATTATTATTATTAAATAGAGTAGTTAAAAAGTATGACATGAAACAATATAATCGGTAAGCAATTATATACATGAAAATGTACAACAAATAAATTCCCTTGTGGTACAATTAATTGAAAGAATTATTTAATTGTCGCTTCAATTACAATTTATAATAAAAATGATCATGTTTTTGTAATCAAAAACAATTATGATATTTGAAACCCTTGTATCATATAAATTACAAAACCATTTAATTTAATTTATAATTATAAAAAAAATTTTCTGATTATAAATAATATTTCTTATATTTATTCAAATAACTAAACGGAAAACCTGTTAAAAAACTAGTTACACTTTAGTTGTGAAAAGAAGAAACCCCTAATTTTGAAGTTATACTTCTTTTGACGCTATGAGAATCCGATAAGAGTGTATTTTCAGCATGCAACGAATCGCGGATATAGCACTCGACGGATGTAGCACTGTAATTTAAAAGTATATAGTCGTCTACTAATTTAAAAGTAAGCGTGTGTTGTATGCACATATACATTGCCGCCAAAACTTCCGAGCCGCTTTCCTTTTTGGTGGCGTAACGTTTTCGCGAAAAAGAAACGTAAGCTTGAATTTGTATTTTAAGTAAGCGTATAAGTATTTTAAGTAAAATGTATACTAGCGTTTAATTTAATTTGATATCCTTTGAAGTTGTAAAAATTTCAACAAAATCGGTTCAGTAGTTTAGAGTCTAAATGTGACACTGCGATGTGCAAACAAACACACATTTACTTTTGTAATTTTCGTGAGCGAACAAACTAACATTTTACAGGTTTATTAATTTACTATAGTGTTCACCCCACGGCTTTGTAATCATCTCTTTTGTAGGAATGCACTATATCGATCATGAGCGAGTTCATACTCAGACTCGCACTTGGCCGATTTTCGGCTGGCTGTGACCACAACCTTTTTTGTGGGCTGGATTCGCGCCTGTATAAAACACTGATGAGTTTCATGAACAAAATAATAATTTTTTGTTTATTTTATTTGCGTAAAGCTACCTTGTACCTTATTTTTCTATCCTGTGTGTACGTAGCTTAACCCTAGTATCGCACATGTAACTATTAAAGTTGAGCCTTGGCTCCTATGTTTCTAATTATTGCCATCATAGTATTGTCATAGTCCTCAAGAACAAACACCACTAATTACAATTGACCCACACATAGGATATTCAAGTCAATTATTTTTATTTAGATATATATGGATAATTTTCCACATTTATATTTAAAATTTAAATCACGTTTAACAAGTTAGTTAATACAAATACCCAGTTGTATTACACTATTAACACATTATCATCAAATGTGTCAATTTAAATAAATTTCAAAATTTATAAGTATAAATATTGTTTTTAATTTATAGGTGTGAAATTATGATTAATGTTGGTGTTTTTATTATTTTTTGTTGTAATATCAAACATTCAATTCCAAATAGATTAAGACATTTAAGTTTGACCGATGGAAATACTCATATACCGGTAATATATTTTTAACGAATCTCCTCCAAAGTAAATGCAGCTATTGTTTTTCTACTGATGATGGAATTTCGTAAAAATTTCTTCAAATGCCCATCGATCCTACCTACTAGTTTTTAAAAATGACCATCATTAAAATTTATATATATATATATATATATATATATATATATATATAAATTTTAATATATATATATATCAACATATCAACATGTACGAAAAATTCTAGTTTTCCGTTAAGTAGTATGTTTTTAAAATTTTATAACTTGGAAAATTATTCTTTCTTTTGTTTCAAATGAAGATGTTTGAGAAAAAACCGCTGAGAAAAAACTTTGTTACGAAAACCGCAGTTTTGAATACTGATTTACTAGACTATATGCATAAATAGGAGAAGATGAAAAGTAGCTTCACCATGAAGCAATATATAGGTAGGTACGTTCGCTCATGAAAATGTAACAAATAAATTCCCTCGTGGGACTATTAATTGAAAGAATATAGGTAGGTAATGTATGAAAATTTAGCAAATAAATTCCCTTGCGGGACTATTAATTGAAATAATTATTGAATAATTGCTTTAATTACAATAAATATGTTGGAATCAAAGTTGGAATATTCCCACCCCCTAGCGGATCTGATTTTGATCATTCACGAACTTGACTTCACTTTTTAGCCGTAAAACATATATACAAAATTATAGTCCGTTATCTCTTCTAGTTTTTGAGTTATCATGGTAATGGACAGACGAACGGACACTCGGTTGAAAAGACAAATTAGACCATATACCTACACCAAAATATTTTTCTGCGATCATTAATTTCAACCTGTACAAACTTGGGACTAAACTTAATATACCCATAACATAACGCACATGTAACTATCACAGTTTAGCCTGACTACTCTGTTTCTAATTATTGCCATCAGATATCATAGTGTAGGTATATCAAGAACAAACACCACTAGTTACAATTTCGATTGACCCATACCAAAGAATACAATATACATAGAAGCGTATAAGTACGATTTTTGTGTCACTTAAACTTTGTAGTGCGTATGCTGACCACTAGATGGCAATAGCTGTTCGATTTCGGTTTTTAGTGCCATTATCAGCAGAACCAACTGTACTTTGGCAGAACTTAGTACCAGTTGCCCGGATCACATCGAAGCGGGGATGTACTTAAAATTTATATTAAAAGGGAATCCACCAATATTGATGAATTTTTTATGAATTTTTAGAATTAATTAGTCAACATTTTATAATTTTTTTTATAAGCTGTATAAAATATTAATATTTGTTATATTCAAAAAACTTATATTTAAAGCGTATTCTTTTAAAATAGCAACTGAAACTACAAAAACAAATATTAATATTTTATACAGCTTGTAAAAAAAATTAAAAAATTTTGATTAATTAATTCTAAAAATTCATAAAAATTCTATTAATATTGGTGGATTCCCTTTTAATATAAATTTGAAGTACATCCCCGCTTCGATGTGATCCTGGCAACTGGTACTAAGTTCTGCCAAAGTACAGTTGGTTGTGCTGATAATGGCACTAAAAACCGAAATCAAATAGCTATTGTCATCTAGTGGTCAGCATACGCACTACAAATTTTAAGTCACACAAAAATCGTACTTATACGCTTCTATGTATATTGTATTCTTTGCCCACACGTAGGATATTCCAGTGAATTATTTTTATTTAAACATATATGGATAATTTTTTACACTTGTATTTAAAATTTAATGCACGTTTGACAAGCTAGTTAATACCAATAGGCACTGTATTTCTCTATCAACACACGATTATTATATGTGTCAATTTAAATAAATTTCAAAGTTTATAAGTATGAACAATGGTTTTTTTTTTAAATTATAGCTGTCAAATTGTAATTAATGTTGGTGTTGCTATTTATATGTATTTTATTTTTTATAAAGTATCTAATTTGCATTTTATGAAGAATTGCATAAATATAATTTATTATCTGTCGGAAGTAAATTATAACACTGTTCGACACCACCGTTCACTAGATTAGCCAATAAGATATACTTAAAATGTGGTCGTGAGTACTCTGATAATAATCATCACTCACTGATAGAAGACTGCTCTGCTGAATGCAACCAACGAGAGTTTAATGAAATCTTGATATTAGTAGTGCCCTCTTGCCATTTTGTCTCCTATATCGAAAGAAAAAGTTGTTCTCGCTTTTGTTCAGTATTGAGATCAATCTGTTTTACTTTTTAGATATATTTAATATTTCACTTATTAAACCAGCCAAAGGGGAGTTTTGTCTTGCCCAGCGATAAGGTTCGTAAAGTTGCATGTTTCCTCGATTGTATTTCAGTCCCTATTAGACCTATAAAAAACGTTGCAAAATTGTATCTTTTACAACTCATATTTGAACGTTTTTCTCATAAAACGAACCGTTACCGATGTATTCCGTGTTATTCACAAAAACCGCAACTTTTAAAAAATTTAACTTTTAAAAAAACGCCATGGCTTTTTCCAAATCCTTTCGTGTCATTATTAGTTTTTGTCTTTTTTTTTTTAAAAAGCTTGGACGAATTAGTGAAAGTAATTAAAAAACTCATCGAACGAAACCATTTTGGCACTATTTTTGATAAAAATTGATCGAGCTTTAAAATGCATTTTTGACCCCCAGTAAAACTGAATAAGAATTGTCGTCTTTAACAAACGGATGCAAGTTAACATTTACAGATCCCTAAAGTTGACAAAATCGAGCAATTTTTTCATCATTTTCAGATTATTCCGATATCTTTTTGAATTCTTTCCAGCAGTGTGCATTTTTTTGAGAATATAGTTAAAAATAATAGAATTTAAAAATCTAGGAGGTTAGTCAACAACGAAGGAAAATCGGAGCCTACTTCGGCAAACCTGAAACTCCTGAAAAGCAAACTGATAACAAGAAAGATACCAAGCTGAAAATTTATAACATTAGTTCGATCTGTAATAACCTATGGCAGTGAAAGCTGGACACTCAATCTATGGAGCTATCAAAATCAACGAGGCAGAATGGCGTATCCGAAACCACAGGGAAATATCTGAAATCATGAACGGCGAAGATATTGTGGGGTTCATCAAATCCCAAAGACTACGATGGTTTGGGCACGTTCAGAGAATGGAAGATGTCAGAATTCCCAGAAAACTCTTGAATGTTAGGTTCTATGGAACAAGGTAGAGAGATGGATGCCAAAGCCCATTCCGGACTGTAGTGCCTATTGAATGATTGAGTTAAATATAGTTCGCGTAAATATTAGAAGCGCTTGTTTTGATTCCCATTAGCTTAGAATTTATGGCTAGTAGAATTACAAATTATACACCTAATAGAATGCCTCATAGCCTTGTTACGACACTAAATTTGTAATTCGGCCATTTAATATTCTAAACAATAGTCTACTTGCTTGATGTATTCTTAAAATGCAATTGCAAAATGTCTCCATAAATTATTTCTATCACATTTCATATGAAATTGATTTTTAAATACCTGCTTATAAATTATTAATTAAACAAGATTTATTATTTTTAATATTTTATTATAGTTAAACCTTGTACGAAAACATATTCAACCTTAGAAAAAAACAGAAAGTATTACAGCAAAACTTAACAAGAAGTTTATTGTATTCTATTTAGAACAAAGAACTCTCTTAAACCTTATATTTCTCATTATGGAACATTATGGAACTTATGTTTCATACGAATTAATTTGATTTAGTTTTTATAACTTTCTGATATAAAAAACAACTGTATATTTAATTTCATGTATGTCAATCAATTAGCATTTTTTTGACATCAAATGCTTGATATGAAAAATCATACACATCTAGGGATGGGGATCGAACCCACGACCTCTGGCATTCTAGACCAATGCTCTACCAACTGAGCTACCTTAGATGTTATGGTAGTTCTATGCATATGATCTTTCACTATCATTTCTGATGCCATTGTATTATTAATTTTGTTTATTTACTATTAACATATTTTCAAATTGTTTTTTTTGTAAACTAGCGTGTAATTAGCTGTCTTTAAAAACAAAAAAAAATTCGTTACGCAGGAGCTGCGTCAACTTAGCGAATTTCCTTAGAATACATAAATCACTCTCTAGCGGTCATAATATTAGTGTGATCAAAATGAAATATAATATCTGATATGACTTTAGTTTTTGCAAAAAATAAATTTATTAATAATAGCCAAAATAACGATTATAGTTTATAGTTTATACTCATGTATTCGTATCAAACAAACATAAAATATTTAAATATTTAAAAATGTATAAGGAATAAAGTTGTAGAAAATCAAGTTTGGTACAATTCATTACTTGATAATTTTTCTCAAACTCTAATGTGAACAGAGATATTTAGAATGTTAACTTTCAATCTTTAATTGTAAATATTTCTGTAAATATTAGTGTAACAGAAAAATGATAAGAAACAAAATTACAGTAAAACTTAGTACCTATAACTTAAATAAATTTTTCGATTTTTCAAATATTAAGGGAGATAGTCAAATTTTGTGTTTTCCCCTCCCAATAAACCCCCTTTCCCCTCGTCCGATTTTACCCAATATCGAACTTGACCTTTAGAATACCAGAAGCGACTCAAATACCAAATTTCATTCCAATCGGAATAAAACTGTGACCGCTAGTGAGTCCACAGACATTTAAAAAAAGTACATTTATATATATATATATATATATATATATATATCAACATGTAAGAAAAATTTGGTTGTTATTTATTTCGCAAGTTTTCCGTTAAGTAGTATGTTTTTAAAATTTTATAACTTGGAAAATTATTATATATATACATATATACATATATACATATATATATATATATATAATATATATATATATATATATACATATATACATATATACAAATTTTAGCGATAGTGATTTTTAACATCTAATAGGTAGGATCGATGGACATTTGAAGAAATTTTTATGAAATTCCAACATTGGTGCAAAAGACAATAGCTGCATTTCCTTTGGAGGAAATTCGCTAAAAAGACGAGTGTTTCGCTATTAATTAAGTTAACTTTTACAAACTTTTACTTACAAATAGATAGATTCATAATATACCGTTGATTGGTGAAATAAAATTAGAGTTGGAAAAAACTAAAATAACACGTTTTATTGCAATTTGAATTAAGGAATGCAATATAACTTAATATAAGCTGACAACAATATTAACTTTAATATTAAAAAAAGAAAAGCGTAGGATACTTTCTACTTATATTTTCATAATCTACTTTTACTTTTTATAGCTGGTGAAATTTTATAGCTAGTGAAATGTAAGTAGAGAATACCTCACGCATTTTTATAACCGGTATATGTAATATATACAAGGGTATATTAAGTTTAGTCCCGATATTGTCATAGTTGAAAATATTCGCAGAAAGAAATCTTTTGTATAGGTGTTTGCCTAGTTAGTTCATGTCCGCATATCCGTCGGTTCGTCTGTCTGTAGACACGATAACTCAAAAACGAAAACAGATAATGAGTTGAACAAACGAAAAGAGATTACGTGTGTGTTCTATAGCTAAAAATTAATATCAGTGTACTTGGAACTGGGAGGTTATGGGTCGGGAGTAATCCCGACTTCGGCAGTTTGTTAATTATTAAAAAATAAGAAAAACGGGGCGGTTAATTAACTAAACTGTCGGCGTATGGACAAGAACGAAGTAACCGGCTATGCTTGTGAAGGTTTTCACAAGCCTTCACGAACTCCAGATGAGTATCGGCATTGTTCCTACCAAAGTCGGCTGCAGCCGCACAACCTACCAATTCCTAGTCTACACACAAAATTCCAATGTCCTCCACTCACATCCTCACATCCTTAACGATTACAATGGACCTTATGGTCGAAGTGTGTCCCGTCCAGGACAGCCGGTACAATCTATCTATCTAAGGCCGAAAACGGTTCTATTTTGACCATTCACGAAATTTGCCTTACCTTTTAGCTATAGAAACAGAAAGTATACACCGAAAATTTCAGCCCGTTAACTCTTTTCGTTTTTGAGTTATCGTGTTGACGGGCAGACAGATGGGCGGACAGACGGACGGGCGGGTAGACGGATGGACTAGGTCATTTTATGAACATCTATACCAAACAATTTTTTCTACGATCAATATTTTTAACCGTTACAAAGTGGGGACTGAACTATATAATATACCCTTGTGTATATCAAATATAGAGGGTATAAAATTACCAACAATAACAAATTTTTGTAGGTATTGTTATCGATTCTGAATACGTCTGCAAAATTTCAGATTATTCAGACGTCCGGAAGTGGGTGAAAACTGAATTAAAAAATTCCATTACATTCATACGTACATGTACATCATAGTTAAAAAGATTTTGTCTTTGTAATAAATTCCTTATTAATACATAAATTCTTCCATGAGTATGGTTGAGTACGAATTTATTTTAAATCATATCAATCGAGTTTAAACCAGCTACAGTATAATTCCAATTTCTCGATCTATAATTATCCGGATTGCCAATAACACGGATGGTTTTGAGAAAAAAATGCTTTATTTAAAAGATTTTTGTAGCAGTTAGCTTCATTCTTTATCAGTATACACAATTATATATTCAATTATTCGGTAATTGATTGTCCGGATCGGATTCGGTCACAATTACTTCAACCCCTTACAGATAACAAAACTTAGAAACTTGCAAATTTCGATATGAATTAATATAATTTAGAATTAAATTAAAATTCCTTGAGAACTATATAAAATTATAGGCAACTTCATTAGCACATGGTAATGTAAGATTGTCCATAAAGAGTAAATGATACAAAATATAGCTATAAAATTAAAAATTTTAAAAATAACAAGTGAAAATAACAAATTACTGAGTTAATTGCTTAAATACCTAGTATATTTTAAGTCTATTAAAACAATTTGTAACAAATTTGGTTATTTTGCGTAAAGGAACATTTTAGTCCTTAAGTTAATGTTCTATCTCTTACGGTTTCGAAGATGGGTATCCCCACCCCTGGCGGGTCTAATTTTGCCCATTCACAACATTGGCTTACTTTTTAGCTCTAAAACACATACACAAAACTTCAGCTCGTTATCTCTTTTCGTTTTTAAGATATCGTGTTAACGGACGGATATGCGGAAATGAACCAATTGCGTTGTATTATAAACAACTGTACCAAATTTTTTTCTGCAATCTATATTTTCAACCGTAACAAAATCGTGACTAAACTTAATATACACTCGTATGTATTATATATACCGGGTACAAAACTGTATTAAAATGGTATACAATAGAATGTTTGGGATGGAGCACAAACTAATGTCATGTCGTTATCTCCACTTAGAAACAAGATTTGAAATTCAATGAGAAATTTATAAATTGATAGGCAACTACATATGCACATAAGTAATGTCAGAGTGTATGTACAGAGTAAGTGATTCACAATAAAGAATGTTCACTAAGGTTGTACTGGTTGTACTAGTTTTTTCGTTCGTTTTGGGTTATGAACGCTCATGTTACTTGAAAATGCCGCTTGTTTCAGGCATTTTAAATACATGAAAGTGTCATTGGTCATCAATATTCAATATGGCGAATGAAAAAGTAGATTTTTTGTTTATTCAGAAAAAAAAATGAATTAAAACATTCAATAAATTAAAAAATGCAATGAAATACCCTAAAAAACCTCTGGTGCACATGACGGATAAATAAACAAACGCTTATACAGTATTCGATTTTTAGTTGGGCACGATTTGGCGCTCACGCTTTTGTTGCTCAACCATTAGCGCACTTTGTCAGCATACACAGCGTCAATTCGAACACTAAAAACAACGCTCGATGGCGTTGAAAGCGTTCTTATCGTTTCCTTTTAAAATAGAAAGTATCGATAATACGAGCAAAATAATTAATTAATTATTTATTTACTACTGAAGCAAGTTCTGAAAACCCTATTCTGGCGTTTCGATCTTATTCTCAACTATGGATATAAAATATTTTCTAAATAAGTAAAAACTATTTAAAACGTTAGGCAATATTCTAGCATTTATGTACTTTGAAAGGCTCAATGTAAAGTAGATATGACATAAAATGGTATAACTGAATGAAATTATTAAACATTAAATTATTGAATTGATTGAATTTAAGGAACATATAGCTCATGTGAAATATGTTAAAGTAAAAAAAGCGAGCTAATCACGTTTATAGAAAATAATCTAAAATTGGAAAGTAAAATTTGAAACCCGTATAATTTATACAGAATTCTCGCATAACCAAATTCTCATTTAATCAAAACCTTAAATTTAAATTAAATTTTAAAATTGATTCCAAAATGACTAGTCAAAATGGAAAGGTCGAATACCATTACGCTATTGTTCCAAACATGATCACGTGGCTAACACTGATTGGTTAAACAGAACCGTATAATAATTCGATTCATACTGATGACTATTTTGATGATGATTATTTTAAAATACGCATTTATGTAATACAAATAATTACAAATAATAATTTTTTATCCCACAATATTTGGTGACTTAACTTGATATTCTTCTGTCGTTATAAGTTTGACCATAAAATTGGCTGTTCCCATTTTTTCATAGTCGAACTTTAACTATAAAATTTACAATATCAACTTATGATAAACTGCATCAAAATTTTAACGTGACGTATTTCAATAAGCCACTTCGAAGCGTTTTACTATTTTATTGGTAAACCATATACCAATAAGCAACTACATCTAAATGAATTAAATACTACGCAAAAGTGTATTTCGGTCAAATTATTCCTGAAAGTCATTTCAAACAAAATAAGTTTGATCAAATAAACATTACCCCCTCCAAACCAGTTTATATTTTGTTTTAATGTTGGCAAAAATTAATTAATTTACGACAATCGAAAAATCATAGTAGATTGATCTATTATAGTGAATACATTATGTTTCAAATAAAATTTATAGTATTTCAAATAAAATTAAGTTAGTTAATGAAGTAAGTTGCTGTTCATCAGTTGCATCGTGCTTTGAACCGGACCTACCAATAAGTAATTTCATTAATTAAACGTGCCAATCCCCAGAGACTGCGGCAATGTCTTATCTTACAGCTGCGCAAAAATAATTTTAAATAATGATAAAATTTAAAAGTGTCGGTTATGGCTTTAAGTTAATTTTTAAAGACGGGAATCAAATAAAAAAACCCAGGAAATAAGCATAAATATAATATATTAAAACATTAATAAAATATAAAACATTTCCCATTACAAACAAGTGTATAAAATTTCCTGAATTAATAATAATGTGCGTAGTGTGAACGTGTTACTTTAATCATTTTTTGTAATTTCTGTAATTACAACACCATCTGGGTTATCTCTGACAATAGTATAATTTAAGGCTGTGGCAATAGTTAACCAAACCATATATGGTATGAACAGAGATCCTGCAGTTTTGTTTATTCCAAAAAACGATACTCCACAAGCAGCTGCATTTCCCCATAACAAAACTATATTAGCCAAACCCTAGAAACAAAACATAAATAATTATATGTGCATTAAAATAAATGACTATACAGCATACCCCTTTAAGTGAATGTAATCCAAAGAAAACTGGTGTCCATGCCCAATTCAACGCTAATTGTGTTCCATAAAGAATTAATGGTAATTTTGCTGGACCACTAAACCCACCACCATCTCTGTACACTAAATATGAAGCATAACCCATACCACAATAGAGACCAGTCCAAACAGGACCGAAAGCCCAATTTGGTGGTCTCCAATCAGGTTTTTTCATACTTTCATACCATGGTTTGATATTTTGACTTGTAATTATACCACCAGCCCATCCACCCACATTTGGTAGCAGTGTAGCACCAATTATTTTATAGATTTCTTTAACCATTTTTTATTTATTTGTTACGTAACCTATTTGTTATATATGTTGATTCTATCAATATCAAACACGATTTGAATAAATTATTATATATTTTCGTTAAGTTTTACACGCAAACCAATATTATTAGAATTTTTTATTACTATTATAAGTCAATTCTTACTTATCTTTAGTACATAGTTAAAGCCTCTAATGTTTGTTTGTCATGTAATTATTATTTTGTGGAGTGTTTTATTTGCATAATAATTTTAATTGAATTTAATTCGCTTTGGTAAAAGTGTGACAGCTAATGTAAGGACATCTAGGGAAATTGGGAATTATGAAATGATGAATGTGATAGAGAAAAATGCGTAGATGATTTAATAGTAAGAGAGAGGCCGTTTTTATTATGAAATGTAATTACGAATACTTTGTGTTCTAACACTAGATGTCAGCCACTTTGCTTGTAATTACGAATAACCGAGTCCTCAAGTGATTATAAGACTAACTACTACAAGTGAGTGAATTTATTAGCTTGAAGGTTCTTTTTTTGATCACTAGATGTAGTATAATTTATCAAACTGACGTCTGTCTTGTCAAACTGACGTCGGTAATTTATTTATATTGTATTCAAACCTTTAGAATTTCCATTACCTGCGTAATATCTTAAAAGATGTCAGTACTGATAACAAAATACTGCTATTTCTGCTAATGCTAGAAAAAATAGACTTAAAACAGTAAAAAATGTATAGAAATTATTAAATTTCGAATATAAATAAGTTAATAACTATATTCATTATTTCCTCTATTTATAGAGATTATGTGTTCGCGATCGAAAACTAATGTTGAGTTCTCACCGAATTTTTCTTGGGATTCCTCGATGGAAAAAACCATTTTAGCCTTTGGTCTAAGTGGATAGCACAAATGTGAGGATGATATTTAAAAAAATAAAAGCATTAAAGTTTTATACTTCGAAAGGATCCAAAAAAGGCTCTTACATGAAATCATTTGTCCGATTGTTGGTGTTGGGGTTCACCCTAAGCTTTTTTGCTCGTTTTGCAAATTTGAAAATTAATAAATTCAAGCTGTACGAGAAAAGTGACTTCACAATCGAATTGTCTTCTCAGTCATTTAGTTTCATAGCTTATGAGTTACCATTTAAGCTCCTGTAAATCTCAAAGAAAGTTTCAGAGAACTTGTCGACTCAATCCTAATGATTATATATTTACTGGTGTTACCTAAATTTTATTGCAAAAGTTCTGATAATTCCCTCATTATCGGTTACGACGCGTCTTACTCTACCCCCCCCCCCCAACAATTGTTTTTTAAATCGATTCATCCGCCCTTGATGTTATTGTATTCAAATATAAACTTGATTTAATGTCAATTCTTGAAGGCACTTTTAATTCTTACATGTAATTAATTTCCATTTTTTGTACGAAAGCCTTTGTTAGGTTTTTTCTATTGAAATTTTCAAAATATATTTAAAATTAAAGCTCAATTTACACAATCTACTTTCAATAGTAAATAAAACTTCAGTTAGGTAACGTCTATGGATATTGAAAATGATTTTCAAGAGAACGTTTGGTAGTATATATTTACTAGTGTGATAATTTTTATCATTATGATTAGATATCGTCAATGGTTGACTTTCATAAATTGAATTCCCTGAAATTTATATAGATCGTGTTAAACAGCTTTTTAATATGCAGTGGTATGCGTAAAGAAGCTTGTTGAGAGTAGATCAGTACAAGCAACAAGATATCACAATACTTTTGCTGTAAAATAATGTTCAAGGAGGTTATAATTAAATAAATGTTTTTTTTAAAGTCTGCCTGGATGTTTGTGAATAACGTAAGAATTATATGGTAGTTTTATTTACATTTAGGAGTAAATTTTGTTACCCGGTATATACGACATATATATATATATATATATATATATATATATATATATATATATATATATATATATATATATATATATATATATATATATATATATATATATATATCAAGGTATATTAAGTTTAGTTCCGACTTTGTAACGGTTGAAGATATTGATGTTAGAAAAAAGTTTTTGGTATGGGTGTTTATAAAATGACCTAATTAGCCCACTTTCGCATATCCGTCTGCCCGCCCGTCAGCACGATAACTCAAAAACGAAAAATGATAACGAACTGAAATTTTATGTGTGTTCTAGAAAAAAAATCGAATTTTATTAAACTATACATAAACACTTTTTTAATGTGATATGAAGTGGTAGAAAAGTTTAAATTATAAAATTGTATGAAAGTTTAAATTATAGCTTGAAAATGATGAACTTTTGCATAACCTCCTTAATATTAAAATTCAAAAAGAAGAAAAGAAAATGGACAAGTTGATCCATATGCAAAGCACATATTGATGAAGGCACAATTTAATGATCTTTGTTTTGTGTTATAAGTATCAGCCAAGTCGCGTGCTCATACTTCTCTTCGCTTAGTCAGTCAGTCTTCTCTATACAGAGAAAGAACTTCTGTTGTGTTGCAAAAATTGTGTACAATTTATTCAAACTGCATTATATCCCAATATAGACAAATCCAGTTATTTACAATCCAATAAAGGGAATCACTTTTTACATTATTTTATTTAAGTTTGCATAGAGAGTTTTTTTTCTATTTGCTCCTCTTTATAGGCAATTGTTTATTACTTTTATGCCTATACAATTGCATATATTCTCTGTGCATACAACAAATCTCTGAGCTATATATAATATAACTAATGATTGTTTGTACCTCTTTGAGGTAATATCCTCTTGGGATATCAGTCACAGGACGTTTGATATTCAAGAAAATTATATGATATATTATATATGCATTTATTTGGTCCACTATTCTATATATTTAAGGTACCAATGAAATTAACCTTCTGTAATAGACAGTTATTCTACTACCATTTTAAACACGTAGCCCAAGAGATGAATCAAGAAGAAAGAAGGGTATCAAAAGACTTTTTGATGTTGAATTTCTCGGTGACCACTATAGATAGAAACTTACAGTCTTGAAAATTATATGTCTAGGTGTTCATTATCCCGAATTAGGAAAGTCAGGTTGCCAATATTATACACACTATAGCTCACTCTGAAGCTGATGTATAGTGATGTCAAAATAGTTGCGAAGCAATTTGGGTAAAGAGTAATAGTGCAAATGTCTACAATCAAAGATGGAATTCATTCCAAGGTGTTAAACGAATTTTTGTTTCATCCAGATATCATAAGTGAAATTTTACTTTTGATAATAAAAAGGTTTATTATTTGCTTAACTAACTCCAAACCAGAAATTTTATAAAGTGGTTGCATTTTTAGACATTAATATGCCGTGGGTCATGTTAATAGATAGTATATTAGGTTAGGTTGTCGTGGTTGTCCGGGTGGGATACACTTTGGCCATGAGGGAGCCACTACTCCTTAAACCATTTGGAACTGTTCACCGATTTAAGTTCTGAGAGGTCGTAAAAGAAGAACTGACCCAAGTGAGATAGTCTCTTCCTAGCAAGAGCTGGACCGTGGCAGAGAAGGTAGGTCATCGTTTCCTCTTCCTCCTCATTATGACAGCTCCTGCAATAGTCGTGGTACACTGGTAGACGCATGCGCTCGGTATGTTTGCGTTCCAGTCAGTACTCCGTAAAAGCTGCTACTGTATTGCTTATGGAGGGCAATCTGATTGTACTCTGACCATATCTGTCTTGCAATACTATAAGTACGTTCCTCTCTCCCCTTAATATTGACCTTTCTTAGAATGTTTCATTCAAGAGTAGCTTGCAGTTCGCAAAGGGCCTAGTGTGTGTTTAGTGATACTTGTGTCCGATAAATTTGTGAGCTAGTAAGACAAAATGACTGTCTTAAATTATGATATATCTCAAACTATTCATTTTTTTGTAAGCGAACTCTAATTGCAATCATTAAAAAAATGAAGTATATTAAAAAAAAAGAAGAGAAGTGAACTTAAGGCTAGTAAGTTCTATTCTATCTACATAGGTTAAGAGTTCTCTCTATTAAATATCGATTGTAGTTTATCAACTATTTATATATGATTACACGGGAGAAGAATAAACAATACTGTTTATATGTGTATTATTTCTCTTTTATTATATTATATATACTTACAACAATATATATATATAAATACATTTGATTAAATATCATTATAAAGACAGCCGAAAGAATAACAACGCGGGCCTTATACGAGATCTGTGGCCTTTTTCAGAAACATGACAATAGCCATAGATGTTTATTGACTATATCTATATACCTTTATACAGCATTCATATAGATATTATTATCCGATCAAAAACAAAAATGTGAGAGGGAAAAAGTTTTTGCATACAAAAAGTATTGAGATCTCCAGCAAAAACCAAAATGTTCACCTTCAAAAGTAGTGAAATAAAAACAAACTTACAGGCAAAAAAAAATTAATTGGAATAAGTTAAAAATTGTATTTTCTTAAAAATTGTATTAAATTATCCATTTAATAAAATTAATCCCTAATTTAGAATTTTCGATTATGAAATTTGTATTATTCCAATTACTAAAGCACTAGAAAGAGTATTGATCTTGGGAAAATAATTTTTATTATTTTTTTTGAAAAACTTTCAAATTAAGAAATAGAATTAAAGAAAACTAGGTTTTTTAAACTGAATTAATTTTCTTCACATAGTTATTTTTATTTTTAATTTCAAAAAAAAAATCTTTGAAAATTATTTTGAATAATTAATTAAACTTATATCAAATCAACCATGATTATCAATATCCAATTGGAAAATATTTGTTACTCATGAGTTGATAATAGCATTTTTTCAGTAGTAATAAATTACGTAACACTCTAGATTTCATTCCCACCATTTAATTATCTCAATGTAAGATTTGAGTAAGAAGCAATAAAATCAAAATTAAAAAATGACCACCACCCTGGATCCACGCTTGTGACAAGTGGTCATATTTTATTACACTTTATATACAAGAAACTTGAGAAACGTAACATTATAAATATAAACCAATCTTTTTCTCAATGTTGTGAAAAAACTTGGCCTTACATATAGATTTCACTATTTTTGAAGGGGAACATTAACATTTTTGCCTGGGATATCACTTTTTGTATGCGAAAACTTGGTCGCTCTCTAGAATTTTCTCTTTATTCATATATTTGCCTTCCTTACTGAGAAAGATAAAAAGGGTAATTTTTCCAGTTGGATAAAAATAAAAGCATTTATTGACTCTTCAAATCCGATTAATTAAAAATATAAGCATATATCAAAAATTCTTGGTTCAAAGTCGATTAACATTATTCCTTGAATTCTGTATGATCTTAGCTCGGTTATATCGGCAGGTTTTATTACACCAGAGAAATTGATCGCATTTTTTATGCTCTCAATTAGTGTGTTCTCATAAAATAATTTGTGCTCGCATAGTTACAAATCATATGTCCTGTAATTTTCCTTTTTGCGAAGGAATAGTCGTTTGTGAGTTTTGTATTTTCGGGATCTGTGTCCATTTTATCCTATTTATATTCTAATGTATAATAATATTTTTACTATACAAGTATATATAAATAATACAGGTTCGTTTATATTTGTTTATTTGTAGATAATTCTTTGTGGCTGAGTTTTTATATATTTTATTTTTCTTAAATACTGCTTTGATAAATTCGCAAATCAGATATCGATCAACAAAGATAATCTTCAATTTTAGATGGATCAATATTTTGATTATACGTTAGCGCATTACCTTTTTACTTGTGCTTACGAATATACAATTTGCGCAAATAAGACAAGGATGTACGAGCGCTGATGTATAGATCGTTTATAAAAATCTTATACAGTAAATTCATAAAAGTCCACAATAATGTTTATTATTTTTTGTCTTGAGTTAAAATTTAATTTAGGCCCGCCATATCAGGCCTAACAAAAAATATATTTAAGAAAAAAACGTGTAATTAAGCTACCGCCGACAGAAATTTAATTTACCCGAAATCTCAGTTGTTTTTCAATTGCGTATATTTCTATTTTCTATAGCGTAGTTTTTTTTTATTCGTCTTATTTATTCCAAGTGAAAATTATCAAAATATGTCAAAATATGTGTAAAAATATGCAAAATATCAGATTTATCACCAGATTTATGAAGATGCATGTTAAATTTCTTCAACTAACATAACGATTTTCTCAAAAACGCCATGGGGATAAATTCCTAAATACCTAATAATAGTTTGGAAATACCTTAAAGTATTAATAATTTGTAATTAAAATATGTTTTCTCATAGTTATAAATACGGTATTCGACCGCGTATACACAGTATTCGACCGAATACCGAAATGAAAAAAAGTGACCAAACAGTAATCGAATATTCGTGGCATCACTACTAGAAATGCCCATTTTTAACTGCTTATCTATACCGAAATTCACATTCAAAAATCGTTGGGGTCGATCACGCCCCTAGTGTAAAGTAAAGGATAAATAAATGACATTAAGTTGAATTTCATAATTAATTTTGAACAATTTTTTTAAGAAAAATGAGTTTTCGCGAGTAAACTTCCTGAACGAGAATCAGTTTGTATATTTTCTAAATATTGATATGACACACTTGTATAACACTATCGAACACCCCAAATTCTCAAAGCAACAATTAAATACAGCTAAGGCGTTTTTAATCTCATACATTTAATATAAACAAGTGAAAATAACAAACTAACTCAGTTAAATATCCGGCATATACTGAATTTATGCAAAAAAAATTTCTTTCAATAGTTTTTAATTTTTTAATTTAATTTAATATTTTATTCTTCTGTACGGTTTCCCTAAGTTACCTCATAACTACCATTAAACTCATTATTAAATATTCAGGAAAATTAACGTTTGGTTGAAACTCTTGTCTCGGTTTGAAACTCTTATTTTTATTCATTTAGGTTTATACCAGGAGTTTACCAAATACACCATGGTATTTGGATACCAGGAAAAAGTTTATAACAAAAGTTATTTATTTAAAAAAATGGAACATTTTTTGTGTTTAAATTTTTGTTCTATCTCTTACGGTTTCAAAAATAGATAGTTTTGCCCATTTTGCCCAAACATGGTCCGATTTTTCCCAATCATCTTACTTTTTAGCTCTAGAACAAACATTCAAAACTTCAGCTCTTTTCGTTTTTGAGTTATTGTGTTAACAGACGGACTGACAGATTTGCGGAAATTGGTTAATTAGGTCATTTTATGGAGAACACCTATACCGAAATTTTTTGCCTGCCATCTGTATTTTCAACTGTTACAAAAACGGAACTATAATTAATATTCCCTGGTATATATATTATATATCGGGTATAAAAACGTACAAGATCCTCAAAAAATCAATTAATTGATTTAAAAAAAAAAAAAAAACAGGTGCATTTTTATGCCCTAAAACCACAAAACAAACAAAATTCTACAACAACAAAAAAATTGAATAAGAAACAATAAATAACTATCACTATAGTAGACACACACCTTCCCTTTTATTTTTTAAATTAATATTTTTTACTTTAGTTTAGGTTAGTAAGAAAATGAAAGTGAATATTTGTTGTACAAGCACACCAATAGTATACTAATCCAAAAAAAAACTACTTTCTTTTTAAACCATGTGATTATTATTCTAGTGAAAGGGCTTTCTTTCTCTCACTTTATTTAACTACCGGTATTATATTCTTCTTACTATATAAATATATACTCTTAAATGCTCACTGAGTAGTTGGTTTCATTCATAATTTTTTTAAAGAGTATTATATGTTTACTGTATGAATTATGTAGAGTAAATTCGAAATAAAATGAACCTTCAAAATTAAACATATATAACGAGTGAATCGATTGCTACAGAAGTTCAGAAAATTTATCAACAAGAACTTTCAACTGTCTAATAAAAAATCCAATTTTTCATTTTCGCAAAGGAAATAGATTTAGATGGACTGAATTCCGTAGCAGATATTAACTGACGTTTTTATACCCGGTATATTTAAATATACAAGGGTATATTCTGTTTAGTCCCGACTTTGTAATGCTTGAAAATATTGTTCGCAGACATATATGTTTGGAATAGGTGTTCATAAAATAGCGTAATTCGGATATATCCACATGTCCGTTTGTCTGTGGACACGATAGCTCAAACAAAAGTACGCCAAGTTCGTGAATGAACAAAATCGGACCATGTTTGGGCAAATCATTGAAACCGTAAGTTAATTAACCGTAACTTAATGATTCTCAACCTTTTTATGTCGCGGCACTCTTCTAACGATTTCAAAACTTGACGGCACACAAAGAAAAATATCAGTTTAAAGGTTGTTTTCTTACCTGTAATACACTGTGTAAAATAGTTTATGATAATAATTTTGAATGTAAAATAAAATAATATGTACTACAAAAACAACAGTACGTTTATTAAGGCATTCATTACAAGTTAATAATAAGAATACTTTTAATGAGAAATTTGAGCTTGATGTTTTTTGATAATTTCATTTATATTTGGTCGTAAAAATGACAATGCTACTCTCATATCGTCTTCTACATTTAACAGTCTCGATCTTTTTTTTTTGTTTTTTATGTTGATTAATACTTTATACATTTTAAAAATTTGGCGGCACACAAAAGTGCCGCGGTACAGTGGTTGAGAATCGCCGGGCGTAACAGAACAAAAATTTAATCACAAAAAATGTTCTTTTTTTAAAAATAAACAACTTTTGTTATAAACTTTTTCCTGGTATCCAAATATAGCATGGTGTATTTGGTAAACTGCTTGGTATCTAAATGAATAAAAATTAAATAAAAAGACAATTCGGAGTTTCAACCAAACGATAATTTTCACTGAATATTTAATAATGAGTTTAATGGTAGTTATGAGGAAACTTAGGGAAACATGTACAGTAAATACAGTCCCATACAGAAGACTCATTTTATTTAGCATTTGCTGTAAATCAGCGTAAGTATTAATAATACTACTACAATAATACTAAACGTATTTATTAGTGTATTTGTTTGTAATATTTAAAATCAACGTACTCGTAAATAAGTTGTAAGTATGTTTCTGTATATTTTAACTAACTTACACACGATTCAAGGTCAAAAAGAAATTTAATGGCATAGTTTTAATAATTTAGAATACTTTTTTTTTTAGTAGGGTATTGCTCTGATTTTATTTACTTAATATAAAAAACTTTCTCGCAAAGAATATTCAATTGAATCTAGATTTTAGATCACTTTTTTATGTAAAATAAATAGTGATCTAAATTTGACATTCAACTGAGCGGATTTATGTTATACGGTCAAATGCGTAGTGTGGTCTAAACATTTATTTTCTCTCTGCGTAGCAAATTAAATTCTTGATCTCCTTTCGTTTTTGATTCGTTTTTGGTTGAGTAGCGAATGAAATTTCTCATCGGAGACAGTTTGTATAATATTTAAGAGAAAAAGCAATTAAAAATAACAACTAATATTGTTTAAATACACGGTATATACTGAGATTAATACCAATGCGTGGACTGTTTATTTAAGTATTTGAGCTGAAATTATGGTAAAACTATTCCGTTTTTGAAAAAAAAGTTTTAGGCAAAAGTTGTTTCTTTTTACATAGGAATATTCTTTGTCTATAAACGTTTCAACTAAATGGTTTCAATGATGAATGGATGCATACACACCATATTTTAGCTCGTTATCTTTTTTCGTTTTTAAGTTATCGTGCCTACTGATAGACGAACTTGCGGAATTGGATATTAGTTAGGCATTTTATGAATATCTATACAAATAATTTTTTTTTTTTTTTGCGATTAATAATTTTAACCGTTACAAGGTCGGAACTGAACTAAATATATCCTCGTATATATTATATATATATACCGGCGATAATAAACCTATTATCTTTAATATCTTTCACTATTTCGGTGTCCCTATACCTCAGCTCCGGACTATATTAGCAATCTGATCTGCCAAATTCAGGATAATGAGTACTTCCATGGAGAATTTCAAAGTTTTTATACCAAGACTCAACATCAAAAATAGTTAATTTTGAAGCTGATTCACGACGTCAGTGAAACCTGTAAATAACTTACAGACGACTCAGAAATTTTGTGGGAAGTAAATGAATAAAATATGACAATCAAAACTTTTAGCTTACGAACCGTGAAGAATTTAATAAACTTGGCAAATAGTAGTGATATTGAAAATAAAAAATGTAAAAAGCGCCAAGTTGCAAGGGCAACCCATTGCAAAGTATTCTATTGTCGCGATCTAGTATTTTACTTAGAAAGTTCCCAGATATTTTGTGCTTTTACAATCGATATTAAAAACTCTATGAGTAAAAACATAAAAAGTAATTATTTCTATTAAATATGCGATACAAAAAAATAATAATACAAATTATGTTTATATGATCAAATATAAAAACTAATAACAATATTAAATTGAATTTGTTGAAAATAACCTTGCAATTTTCATTTTAAGTCATAAATTTTATATTCTAATGAAAAATTGTTGAAAAACTATTTATTATCAACATTTTTCTATTGTAAATATACTGGGTGTTCTAGAATTTGCTGGCAATCTCTTCGATATTGAGGATCTCTGCACTTGTTAGTCGTCACGACCTATGGTTTAAAAAATTGATTAAATTATTAATTGAGAATATCTACACTTTTTTAGTTTTTTTTTTAGCTGTTGTCAAAACTCCGGGTTTGACCATCGTTTTGAGACGTTTTCCCACTTTGAAAATTTTTAATTTTTGAATCTTAGATCTTTTTGAAGAGAATATAAAACATTTCAAATCGATTCCTCAATTATTGTAGTTATCGGCTGGAGTAAATATTATATTTACAATGTTAAATTGCATTTATTGTATCTATTGTATACATAAAATAATCAATCTTGATTTTTCTTTATGTATATTTAACTTAGGTAGTACATAAAATAGTTATTATTTTATTAATATGATATTATATTCAAGGAAGGTCAACGAGTATTCATTAAGAAGTATTGATTAATTATTCAAATTTTATGAATATTATAGGAATTATTTTGAATTCTTTAAGTGAATCTTTTAAATAAATTTTGTAACTGTATATAAGAAACAAGTAAAAATAACAACTAACTGAGTTATTTGATTAAAACTGGGGGTATATAAAGTATTGCACTTCGGCCTTATATGTCCATTGTGCTCCCTCTTCTATTTTTTTATTAATTATTTTGGGTTTTAAAAGGTTCTTAATTCTCTGATTTGAAAGTTTATTTTTTGCTTGTAGGCAAAAATTGAATAATATCTGTGATTAAAAGTGATTTGAAGATTGAATGCTATAAAAGACTTTTGTTAACTTCTTAGAAACAAATGCCCAATAATTGTATTTTTCGAGATTCAATACATTCACTCGAATTCATTATATTCGAATCAGTCAGTCACTTAGAATGTATAGGCGGTTTCGATATTTTTGCTTTTGACTGTACATTTATTCGTTTTATATAAATTTGTAAAGGTTGTTCGGACATATGCATAATGGGTAAAATCGGCAATGTATAGATAAAAATCTGAATTTTTGATATGTTATTAATTGCTACGTATAAAATAATTTTTTGAAAAAAATCTGACGAAGGGTTTTCATGTAATTAATCATTAAAAATTGGAATTATAACATTAGTTGTGAATAGCAAATGTTGAATGAACGCATACATTTTCGATAATGTTGCTCCACCTTCTATAGATTAAAAAGTAAAAAACTTCTGTTTTTATAAATTAAATCTTGTACATTACGTTAAAATTAAAATAAAAAAGTCTGACGAAGAGTTTTGTAAATATCTTAATTAAAAAGATAAAAAATTCAAGAATATTTTCATCAAATCGTCACAATAACCGTCAAAACACGATTATTTTTAGTAATTATATAATTACATAAATTCTAGTGACTAGTGATGTTAGATTCTATCTGTTTAAAAGAGTGTTTCTGTTTATTATGAAATGTATGGTACTGTCCGATCAACCTTAATAATGTTCAACAAATGATGAAGTAATTGGGATTTTATTTATAACGATGATCACAATTTTTTTTAGTTTGTTATCAATTTTTATATTTTTATAAAAATGGTTAAAGCAACAATTGTGGTCAATTGTATGGAAATTCGTTTTTATATGATGTCATCATTGTTTTGTATATTGTGTAATTAATACTATGTTAGAAATTTCTAAATATAAACATTAATCTTCATTTCCAAGATTATTGTCAATGATTCACTCTAATCATATTTGTATCTAAAAGTTAAAATACCAAAAGCTATTTAAGGGAATATCAAGGTTTCAATTATTGTAAATAAAATATTTGTATAAAATTTCTTAGTTTCTAAATCTAATGTTGAAAATATCTTAGAAAATTAATGTTTGTACCATACTTAGAAATAAATATTCAGGGTTAAACATTACCGATATACAGAGAACATAATGGTAGTTCACTCATATTTCTTAATAATTTGATAAAATTGAAATATGACATTAAGCTCAGTGTCCTTAATTTTATTTTATCTAAATTTATTATTTTTTAGAGAAATATATTTAAAATTAAAGTTGAGATTTCAATATGCGGTATATTAAAACGTAAACGTTTAACACGCATCCTCTATTTATTAATAAAACTGGAAAAATATTCTATATGCGAAACTTGCCAAGCGTTACGCCTCTGGCGGTCATATGGTATAACTAAAAAAGAAAAAAAAATTAAATTAGTTCAACCGGTTGTCAATAACAATATGGCTATTCGGACACACGCGTGTCTCTTGACCGCGTCATACCCCGAGTTTGTCGAGTTTGCGTGTTTTTGGGGCCCCGCACTAATAGGCGTTCTATATATTTTAGATATAGTGTCAAAAATTATTAAAATTAAAAAGGTAACTATTGCAACCGAGTACGACAATCTTCCTAAGTACTTTTACGATTTCATGATTGGGTTGGGTTGGTTTGAATTGTTATCAATTAAAAATTCGGTTGAATTGTTATCCGGTTGAAATACCGTCGGTTGAACTGTCATTCGGTTGAACTGTCCGCCGTTTACTTGTTACAGAACCATTTTGTATAACACTAATATTTACAATAATATTCACACCACCAATCTATTTAAAGACATATCGTATTAACCAGCTTTCTGCAAGAAATTATTTATATATAAACATAAATAATAAATCTATGTAAAAGTTAAGATCAAAATATAAATATTCAGACATTGTTTATTTATGTTTTTTGTATTTTTTTTGTTTGTTTTGAATAGACAAATAAATAGACATAAGTTATTTAACAAGACACTAATTATAATGTTTCCTTGCATGTTGACCTTTGACATGAACCATTTCCAGTGTTGATTGAATGAAGTATTTATTATATGATCTTATTTGCAACTTATTTTATAATAAATATAAACATTGTTTTGTGTTCAACTTATATTTGTCTGATAATCTTTTGGGGTTTTGTACCGATAAAAAAGATTTTTTTTTTACATCGCGTTGACTGAGCTTCATGAATATAACACTTACATTACTTTTACAAGTAAAAACAAGACACGCTTATAAAACGTATTATTGAAAGTTGAAACTTGTTTTTTTTGGATAACGGTTTATACATGCAAAATCAGCTGATAGTCACCGTTCGTGGATTCGTTATCCAAACACAGAATAGGATCTTATCAAGGCCGATAGCAGCTTTTACAAAGGATTTATTGACAATCTAGCTGAAGTTTCTTCCACTCTTATAAAAAATGTTGAATGGCTAGCTAGCTTCGGGTAAAAGTAATTGGAATTTTTTACGTAAAATTGGGGCCTTAATCACTTCAGGAGTAAATGATAAATTTACGTATCGAACCATTAAACTGTGAGTTTTTAAATGTGCGTTTTTAGATTCCCACTGATTCAACAACAACAAAAATTAAGATCTAAACATTTTTAACGCCCAGTAGATATGGTATAAAAATATGTTAACAATTTTTGGACCTCTTATTTAATGATTAAAACATGAATTTCATGAAACATAATTTTAGCAGTGCGCACTTATTATGCACTCAGAGCACGCAATAATTACGCACTTGTGTTATATACGCAATAGTATTATAGACACATATATATATATATATATATATATATATATATATATATATATATATATATATATATATATATATATATATATATATATATATATATAGCCATTTCTTAAATAGTTCTGCAGTCATCCATGGGTTCTGATTTTTGGGTTCTGAGGGGAAGGGAATAAAAAAATTTTTTAATTTATAGAGGTTTTTACGTTATCGAAGTTTAAGTTATCGAAGTTCTACTGTATATAGGCTATTTGCCATTACTAATTTTTGATATATGATATCTTCAATTGTGAATATTGAAATATTTTATTATTTTTATGCTAAAAATTAATAAGATTTTTATTTATGTTCGCTATTATATTTAAGCTTATATTACATTTATTTAACTATATAGCTACCTACATTACAGCTACGTAGATGTATGAATATTGAATCTGATGTTGATAAGCGTTTGGTTCAGCTGTTATCAAATAATAGTAATAAGTAGATCTATATATACACCTACTCTCATTTAAGATAACACTAAATTTTATTGTAAATATAAAATTTTATATCTATAAAAAATGCAAGTGCAATAAAGTATTTGTCGTTATTCGATATCTTTGAGAAACAGAATCTAGGAAAAAATTAAATTTCGTTTTTTATTTGCCCTTATTCTAAAAAAAAATCATCATGTAGGAGCTACTTTCGTAGACTAAGCTATTTTATTAGAGGGAGACATGCATCATAATGTATAAAAAGTCAAGCTATCCGGTCAACACTTAAGTATAGTATTCAGTATTTTTATGAGTAAACATTAAATAATTTTTAATATTAGGGTTACAGAAAATATGGACATGATATCCAAAACTCACAAATTATATACAACTCAGTATATACTGGGTATTTAAACAATTAACTCAGTTAGTTGTTATATTTGATAGATAGATTGCAGAGGCTGCCTTGGACGGGCTACACTTCAACCATAAGGTCCATTGTGATGCCTAAGGATGTGAGGATGTGAGTAGAGTGGAAGGAATTTTTGTGTATAGACTAGGAATTAGTAGGATATGCTGCTGCAGCCGACTATGATAGGAACTATGTCGATATTCATCTGGAGTTCGTGAAGGAAACTGCAGAAAACCTTTATACCGTGTGTGTTGGCAAGCTTTTCCAATAGAGAATCAATGTTAAATATTATTTATTACTAGCTGTCCGTGTATGATAGGAACTGTAGCGGTGTCGCTTCATCATTAAATTATTATTATAATTTTGTTCTTCATTTTTTATATGTTGCATTTCAACTATAACTTCCCTCTATTATCACGGTTGCTGTGAATGTTAACAACCTTGGTAATTTACATATAAAAATAATAACATTTCATAAATCAAATTAAAAAGATCAATTTTAATTAATAAAGATTAAATCTTTTATATATATTTATTATTTATTTAAATAATAATTATTTAATATGACAAATATCTACCTTACAAATTGGCTTCCGAGAAGGAACATGCCGATATTCATCTGGAGTTCGTGAAGGAAACTGCCGAAAACCTTCTCAATCATAGCCGGTTACTTCGTTCTTGTCCATACACCGACAGTTTAGTCAATTAACCGCCCCATTCTTTTTCTTAATAATTGACAAACTGCCGAGGTCGGGATTCGAACCCATAACCTCCCAGTTTACAAGTAGGCATACTGCGCAGACTTAACGCATTAGACCGCTCGGCTACTTGGACTGGTTAGTTATTACATTACTTGTTTTAAATAATTTCGAATATTGTATGAATGACAGATATAAGAATCCTATCCCTAATATTGTTATATAGATTATGCAAATATAAAAAGATACATTTTTATAAGACATTGCTAATACACAAATAAATGTTTAGCATACTACATATATACAGACTATAAACTATAGATTGACTACAGAGTGCAGACTACAGATACTATATACACTACTAAGGCACAATGAATGTTATTGTTTAATAATAATAATAATATTTATTACTTATTTTGCTGGCGTAGAAATTATGTATGTATTTACTACCACTAATCAGTAAATGATCCAAGGAGATAATATGATATAATGAATTCAATCCAATTATTATTATTCACTTGTCTAGCCATCAAAGAATCTAAACATATTTGCATTATTATTCTTTTGAGACAGAGAAATCGAATCATTCAAACTTTGGTTACGATACAGGTCCTCCTAGTAAACCAAAACTAGCCTCTCAAAAGGTTTCCATATGCCCCCTGCTGCAAAAACCACTTGAACACGGGTTTTTTCCTCCTCAAATCGATCCGGTTAATTGGAGTTCTACTGTATGACCAATAGTGGTCTACCGGTAAAGTGCCTTTTTTACCCAAGGAAATGTAAACTTTATTGCATGGATAAATATGTATGAAAATAGGGAATATGCATGAAAATTTTTTTTCACTTGAATTGAAGCATGTTTACTTGACAAATATCAAGGTAAAATTACTTTTTAAATAACTTTAAAAATAAGCCAGATATGAATGATTGAAATTCCCGATTAGACAAAGAGGGTGATAGCCCTCTTAATATGTTATGTGACGTCATATTACACTTTCACCATTTAAAATACACGTAAAACTCCGTTTTTAGTATTTTTGCAAGAAAGAGACAGATAATAATTTTTAAAAGCTTATAGCTTCCTTGATATTTGTCGGATTTTAATTTCGTTTTTAAATATTATTACAGTATTAACAGTATTTTCATATTCTGAAAATAAATGTGAAAAAAAATTTTCATGCCTATTCCCCTTCAAAAACTGCAGACGAAAAATGGCATAGTTTCTATCAAAGTAGGCTGCATGCACACAACCAATTCTTTAACTGCATATAATTATTTATCCTCGACCTACGTCATGAAACTGCAATTGAGATTAAAAAGGATAATGATGTGGCTAGACTCTGTTATAGACTGTGTGACTCCGAAACGGTGATAAACGCTATTATTATTATTAAAGTTATTAACGCTATTATTATTATTAAACTTTATTATTAGAAAGAATAAACTTTTATTATTACTCTTTTGCAATTAATCTATACCATGTGACAACCTCTCTCAACAAGAGGCTATCGAGTGGCGGGCCATTAGGGTCACTGATATGGAAGATTTTAAAGTTTAGGAATTTTTGACTAGAAAACGTTTCGATATTGCACTGATTGCGTATGATACATATAAAATTAAATTAATCGTTTTACTATAATAGTGTAATAAAAATTCAAGCCCGGAAGAAAAATTTTACAGTTTAAACTGAATTTTACATCATCACATTGCATCTTCAGATATTACGTATACCTATATACAGAAAGCGCGTCTATTTTGCATCACATACACTACACAATATTTAAATGTCAAGGAATTCGAGTTTCGTGAAAAATTCACATGATGATCTGGTGAGTAATTAATAATTTTAATGCCATACATGTTTTTTTTAAATCTATATGCACGGGAGTACGTTAAACAAAGTTCGCAAGCATTATGTCATGAATAATTACAAATTTACACAAAGAAATAAGAAGCTATTGTGAGCTTTGTGGATCTCAGCAAGTAAATGAATTTCGAGTAGGTATAAGATGCAATTTATGATCCCATAGATAATATCAAATTTCATTTTTATTGATTTTTGATTTCTTAGCATCTTTGATTTTTTGAGTTACTGACTCATCAAAATCCGAAAGTACTTCTCATTGATCTAGAAGTTTGAAATTTTAATAGGGTAGATTCTAGAGAATAACTCTTGGCCTCCATTTTCCAAAATCGAGACCTTAATAGTAGTTATAACGCATTTTCTACGCATAGTCGTTCTAATTACATACTACGACGATGTTGCGTAACAATAACTACGCCTCTTGATTTTTAGCTCTAATTGGTGGAAAGATCCAACTCCGCTTAAAATATACAAATCCTTAATCAGGCCGGATGGCATATACGGAACAGAGTCTTGGGTATTGAATACCGCAGAAAAGAATGCTTCGAGGGCCGTCGAACACCGGAAACTCTGGAAAAATATTTGGCCCAGTATTGGAAGATGGAGAGGAACGCAGACCAAACAATAAAGAACTGGATGAGCTCCTAGAATGGCTAGGTCACATCGAAATAATGGAAGTAGATAGGCAACCAAAAAAATTCAGCATGATACAATAGATGGGGTGAGGAGAAGAGGTCGTGATGGCTCCAGGACGTGGAGAATGAATTAAAAGCCTTGCATGTATACTTGGCGTCAAAAGTCGAGGTATCATTTCAAAATTTTATAATGTTTCGGTTAAAAGTTGTCCATTATAACTATATTAGCAACTTTTAGTCGAAACATTTTTCCGAATTCCGAAATAAATACAAGGCACAAATCTATTATAAAATTTAAAAAATGATAGCTCAACGTTTGACTTCATTTGTACGTGGATGGAGCAGCAAAGCTAAAGATAAAAGCATGAGGAGAAATATTGTGAGGAAAGATAACTGAAAAAAAAACTGGTTACGTTAATCACTACTTTTCAAGTAAAATTTGAAACATTGAAGAAAATTAATTGAACATATCACTACTTTTAGGTAAAAACTTGGTCTTTTTTACTGTACATTAATATTTTTGATGGAGATATAAATTTATTCTTACAGAATATAAAAATGCATTGAAATAGTTTTGTCTCAATAAATATTAGAATAATAATATTTAAAAAAAAAAAAAGTGTTTATATGACTATTGGATGTATCTGTGGATGGATGCTTTGGTCATATGAGAGTAGAAACATCATCGGCCACAAATGTCATAGACCCTACTTGTTAGTTAGGTTCTAGGACTAGGCTATGTGAAGTATAATGGAATCTATATAAATATGTTTAGTGTATTAGTTAGTTATTTAGTTAGAAGTATTATAAAATATTTCTAATTTAATATTCTTACTTATGAAAAAAACGAAAGATTATATTAAAGTTTTTTTTTAATGAATTTAGTGGGCAGCAGTATATTTTTAAAGTTTATTATATATTTCTCTACTGCTGTGCTATGCAACTTTGTTCCCGTTAAAATAAATGTTTTATTCAAGTGGTCATTACCTATAATATGTAAATGATTCATTATGTTGAATAAATATTTTTAAACTTTGATTAGTATTATGGATAAAAAGTAAATTTTACAAGAAGTTTTTAATTAAAACAAATACCAGAAACAAGAAATATAGATCGATAGATAAATCTTGAAGTATGGCGGGCATATCCTATATCTTGGTAATAGCTAGGAACTTGCTTATCTAGATGGTTTTCATGAAGGTTTATATATTTGGAGGTTAATTCTGCACATAATGGATCCATTGTGAAGTTGTATTGTGGTTAGATGTTTTCGTAGGTGATAATGTCCGGTAACTTTTCGAAGTTGTATCCTGTTCAGGTTCAGTGCATCGAGGAACAGTATCTAGGATGCATTCCGAAATAGTATTTGGTCGAGCCTTTGTTGTACTCGTTGATCACTTTCTTGCGTGCTGTTTTTGGAATTCCTAGATTTCGAAGTCATTTTCTGCTCAAGAACACACCTAAGAAATAAAGTAATTGCCTATGTAGTTTCTTTTTACAGTTATCATGCTGACGGGAAGGCGGACTGATAAACGGACATCCAGAAAAAGAATAATTCGAACATTTTATAAGCAGTCATACCAAAAGTTTTTTCTCCTATCAATATTTCTAGCCATTACAAACTTTTTGGGACCAAACTTATAATATCGTTATAAATATTTCCTTATTATTACATAAATACAGGCTACAGAAATGGTCACTCACAATTTTCAATGTACACCATTTTTTAATGTAACATTTTTATTTTTTAATACTATAAATTCCAAAATAATAACCATAAAACCTTTAAAGGTTGATTCGACTAATCTAGAAAATTTGTTCGGGTTTGTATGGATATAAGCTCGTTTACTTATTCAACTGTTAGCGAATTCAAAGAGCAATTACCTTGACAAAAAATAATTACGTTTTGATTTTTTGTTATTATTTCCGTGTATCTAGGATGACTGAGGCCGGAAATATATCAAAAAGTTTTATACTACTACTAAATGATGCACAAATATGCTTTTGTAAGACTAAAAGTGCATTTTAGTCTTCGATTTTTAAAATTTTTTTTGAAAATAGGTTTTAATCAATTTTTTTTTGTATTTGACTCATTGTTGTATAAAGTACATGGCTACACTACCTCATGAAAAATGTTTAGACTCTATATAGACGTACAACGCGGCATGTACACTCGTTTTCTTTAAAAGTTAGTTTAATGATGATCGGATCTTGTTCGTGGCCAGTAACATATTTATGTAGTCCTAACAATAATTTAAAAAAAAAATAGTATTCAAAATAATATTGGACTGTGAACTGTATGTAATAAAAACTGGACATAACATAACCTATAATAAATATACGCCACCATGGTCAAACGCATACCATCAACGCATGGTAAGAGAACTTAGTTTGGTACTTAAAAAACATAAAACAAGACTTCTTAAAAATAAGTAGATAAAATGTATGAAAGAATATTATATAATATTTCATTTAAAAATACAGGGAGTTCGTAAACTATTAAAGGTGAAATTATTCTATAATTTTGTATTTTTTGTATACATTCTAATTTATTTGATGATATTATTTTATGTTCTCTGACGTTCCAGTTGAATGGATGCTCCTATTTTATTCATTAATTACTTATTTAATTAATTTTTTCACTTTGTCTTAGATAGATTGTAGCGGCTGCCCTGGACCGGCTACACTTCGACCATAAGGTCCATTGTATCACTTCGTCTTAATAGGTTTTTCAATTCATTCTTAAACGTTTTAAAAGGATTTTATTTATAAGGAGATTTACTTTGAGCATGTATTTATTGAGTTTTCAGGGGCCAGGAAGACGCCCTGTAAAGTATCTTCAATTGGTTTTTTCCTTGTTGTAAACGCTCAGAAGCCTTTTTCCATGAGCAGCTTTTTATAAGAGCCTTTGCATGATCTTGACCACGAGTATTTACTCAAGAAAACTTGGATTCTTGTGCCGCTCATTCTTTTATTATATATTTTATTGTGCTTTTCGGAATTCCAAGAAACGGCTCCGGGCCGTTTAATGGAGCACCAGCCACCTATTCTGTCTAACTCAACATCCTTCTCGTTTCCATCGATTCCTGAATGTAGAAGCATCCAGACAATAGTGACTTTCTTCATTTAGATTTTTCAGTGAGTCGAAACACTCCACGGCAATATTGGAGTTTATTTCAGGTGAACTAAACGCTTTAAGCGCGGCCTGACTATAGGATGTAAAATATATCATATTCTACCATGGTAGTTTCGCGGAAGGTTCTCGATTAAAAATCTATTTATGGCATACAATTTCAGCCTGGAATATCGAGGCGTCTTCTCCAAGACTGACATAGATATTATTATTCTTACAACCTCCATGTTTTACGAACTCTCTGTATATAATATACGGTGCGTTGCATTGAGCTGTGTTTAATGAACTATTTCTGAAACCGTTATGTTTTAGAAACACAAAAACCTACCTTTTAAAAGTATTATATATACATTCAATATACATATATATAGATATATATATATATATATATATATATATATATATATATATATATATATATATATATATATATATATATATATGACATTATATAATGTACCTATCTCAACCCCGACCTTGATTGACTTAGGTTTTTAACTTGAACAAGAACTACATGAAACAAGAAGTCTTTTTTAAATAATAAAAAAAAAGAAGTTTTTTTTATTCTTCACTCTCCATATAGTGAGTAAGTACACATTCGTGTCTTTATCTATTTGAGTGAGATAGAGAGCACCTCATCTTCATAATCATTATTATCATGAACGCTGAGAGTTTGATCATTATTTAAAAGATGCATTTCTTCTTAAAATACCATCGATCTGAACAAAAATTAGATTCAAATTGTTTTTTTGTAAACTAGCTTCTATTTATTTCCATTGTTAGTATGGTTGCCTTTCGGTTATATTATACCAACGGAAGCGACTAGCGTTTACTTACTTTGACATTTAGCGAGGATTGTTTAAGGGGCTGTGCATATTTCGAGGGGTGACAAATAGAATGGGTATGTAATCATAATTGTACACTATATTTGAAATAACTATCACGAAAAATTCAAGTAAAATTTTAATACTGACCCATGTTATCCGCTCGATTATCTAGAGCCCGGAAGTGCGCAAGGGCGTTTGACTCTTCTCTTCCTAATAGTTCCCCACGGTGATTATCCTACTTGTTACTGGTTTATCTAAGATCAATGAACCAAAAATTATTAGTTTATCTAGCCCTTAATAGAAGCTGTTTTTATAAAATTTAAAAAAAGCCCAACTTCGAAAGTATAATTATGGATTTTGAGGAGAAAAAATGCTATATAAAAACCGTTTTGATCAAAAGGAATCCTACGACTGAGGACTAGTTTTTATTTTTAAATATAGTGTTTTTTTCACAACAAATCTGTAGATTAGTTTTTAAAATAAAGTGACCACCGTATTTGATGTAATGTTGAGAAAAACCCATTTAAAGATTTACACTTAAATAATGAATACAAATCCAATTTATTAAATGAATTATTTGCTGTCTGAAATTTTATGTTTCCAATAGAGTTTTAACACTTCACAAGGTTAGAAATCGCATAAAATACCATAATAAAGTTTAAAATTTGTAATTCTATACTGCTATCATCCGGTGCAGCATCGCCTGTAGTGAACGAGCAGTTCTAAATGTTAGTTCACCACGCAAAGCAGTTGTTGTTATAAATTGATCTATGTTCAATATAGACATTTGTGGTCAGTACACAGAAATATTATCTGATAATACTCAATGATTGAACTGTGCAGCCAACAGCATTGGTTTGTTTAGCTTAGGATCTATCTTCTTGGTTGGTTTAAAAAAGAAAAAAAGAATTGAAACGAAAATTAAAAAAGAAAAAAGAATTGAAACCAAAATGAAAAAAAAAGAAGTTATTTAAAAAACGAAGTGAAGGCAAACAGAAAAAATTTTAATAATCTTTTACATCAAACACTTTCTGTATAGACGCATTTAACTCTTAGAGTTAACTGTTGTGTATGGTTAAAAATTAAAACTGACGAAAGTTGTTTTTAACTTTCAAAAAAACACTGTCAGTTTTCAAAAAAGTGAAAATATTTACTTTTTCTATTTTATTATTTCAGTAGCCATGTACCTAAACTATGAGATCAAATGGCGTTCATTTCTAAAATGTTTTTAGTCGATTTTGTACTGAATTCGGTTGGTTTTCGAAAAAAATGTTTCAAATAATCGTTGTACGTCATAAAAATTTTAACTAATTTTGTTTTAAACATTTTTTCGAATATTGAATAGATTTGGTACAACTTTAGAAATTATGATCAATTTTAAAAGGGACAGAACTTTAAGCAAATTTTATTTGTACAATATTTATGTAAACGAAATAAAAGGCGCGCTGCGATGAAAATAAGGACATTTTTACAATTTTTGTTGGTGCTTTATGTATTAAACACAAATAAAAACATTTTATTCTTGATAAATTTTTTCTAAGGAGCTTATTATTCTCAAGCCAATGATATCTTATCCTTATCGAAAACCCATTTTTAAAACGGCTATAAATATATATGTATTAATTATTAACCAAAATAGATTTAATTATTCGATTTTTATGTTTTTTTCCAACAATTCCATTCTGTCAAAAAAAAAATTGATTCCCAGTTAAAAAAAATAAATGAACGCACAAAAGTCCTTGAACAGCACCTCCTAAAAAAATCAATGGTCAAATTAAACCATCTTGAAAAATTTTCTATGAATATGATTGTTGTAGTACAGTCTCCTCAAGTTCTCGATGGTCCCATTTTTTTACGGTTATTATCAAATCACTGAAAGTATTATTTATGGTAGTTCACCAGTGACAGTCCAAGTAAAAACTATAGAATACAGTATAAAAAACTTACTTATTAATTCTATACCTCCAATTTACAATGTGCTATATGTTGTACTATGCAAGACTTACGTTGACAGTGATAATTTATTATTTTTGGTATAGCAGTACAAATTATCACCTTTAAAGATAAATATTTGTATTTTTTTTTTTACAAATTAATTTGTTAAATTAAAGAAAAATTTTTCCCTTTTATAAAAAATAGGATATGTGCCAACAATTTAAGAACACCGTGAATGTTAAAAAATTTGATTGTAAATATATCTCGCTTCCAAATCGGCCAAAAAATTTGATTTAAAATAAACTAAAGAAAAGATCTTTAGCTTATAATGTTATATTTTAATGTCAAATTATTAAGAAAAATGGGTTGAGGAGTGAGCTACCTTAAGTTTCAAAATTGTATATACTTTATTATATACTTTATATACTTTATATGCTTTATATACTTTATTTTTTTAGGTCAAAATCTTTGGAATAAACCCACTATCGTTCTACAAAGGAGTCTCTTGCTGTAATTTATGAATCATAATGTCAATAATTTTATTATTCAAATTTTAAATAAGAGATCAAACCGCGTATAATGTTATTCGATTTATTTAATTTCCCTCCTGGGTCGTTTTAAATTGAAAAACTATGAAATATTCATATTTTTTTAATGAGTAATTAAAAAATCATATCGTACTTTGATTACCGAAAATATTTTTCTTTGAACTTGTTTATGGCGGTGATAGTTATGGAGACATGTTGATTGTACAGTAAAGTAAAAACATAATTTGTTTGAGTAGCAGGTTCATCACAGGTTTTTTTAAAATCTTGCATTAGAATAATGGGATTGTCCAAAATTAATCAAATTTTGAAAAAAGAATACCACTTTTGAAATCGATCGTAAATGATTTATTTTGATCATATTTTAATTTTTTTTAAATCGAAATTCGAACTCCGATATCCCAAAAGCGGGAAGACGGTTTTGGCTCAATAGAGGATGAAACATTGTGGTCGCAATCGTCAAACCGCAGCAGATACTTTACTGAGGGCGTTTTTCATATTAAGGTTTCTTATGATTTTTCATAGTTAAACTATAACCTTTAACCGATACCTTTTCGAGTAAATTTGAATTTCGGAATCTTTTTCTAAGTTATTTTCGTTCTAAAGGTCTAAAATACTATCGTGTTTTCGTAACAGGACACTAAAGAAAATATAAAGATCTGTTGAAAACATCGATTTTGGTCGTCGAAAACATTAATCTAATAGATACCGTAATATCAAAGTTTCCAAAAAAACTTTTGCAAAGTACTGTTTTGTTTTCAATTTACAAAAAAAGTTTGTAACCTATGTATGCCCAAAAAAACACAGTTGTGTAATTAAAGGCGAAACAAACGCTAAATAAACAGATGTTACGGGCACTTATAAAAAACGAGCAACGTGCAAACTTTAGGGTATTATTTTTTTATCGCGCATCTTGTAAATAAATCATGAACACATAGTGTAAGTATGTATAGTAAATAAACCAGGAAGCTATGGATACCACTTTATAATTGTTCAACATTAGAAGTGCAAGGGGAATTTAAAAAAATAAAACCGCATATAAAAAAGAATGCGTTTTTGGGTATAGTGTGAAGTAAACCTATTAGACAAAGGTTTCGTACAGAGACCATTAGTATGTAAGCTTAGATACTTAGCAATTTTTCCAATATCTCACCTCCAGTCTTCATTTTTTCATCTTCTCTTTTCACTCTTAACAGTTTTCTAAATAAAGTTCTTAAAGAGCTCAAAGATTATTTTTCCAAAAGCAAAATAAATGCGAACTTAACAGAGAACTGCTTGAGTAATAAAATACAAACTGCCTTTTTAAATAGTCGTTGAATTGGCGTCATATCTTTTGCTCTCTTGAATTCATTATCCTTAAAAATTTTAATTTTATTTTCCCGATACCAATTATAGTACTGAGTACTGAGTAACTTTGAGTATTTCCTTTAAACATCACATATGAAGACTATCAACGGACGACTATAGTAAACTCGCAAGATTCGAATCATGAAGGCAAAAACAAACAAAAAACTAATTTAAAAACAATACATAAAAAATTGTTTTAAAAGCAAGGTTTTATTTAATGAACTAAAAAGTAGAAAACAAAATTTGTATCTATAGTCACCAATATGTGAGTATACATTATATAACTTATTTATAGTCACATATTGACTCGGGGGAAAAAAAATTTGTATTTTCTACTTTTTATTTCATTAAATAAAAGCTTGTTTACGTATTAAGAATTTATTTTTATTTTAAGACTAAAAAACTTCATTTAATTTCCCAACGCTTTGACTACATCCCAATATTTATCATCACACCTACCAAATTTCTATTTCAGCGAATATTTTCGAATTCCATGTATGTATATCGAACTATATTGCATTGTCACGTGATTTATAAAAGTGAGTAAATTTTCAAAGCTTACTTAGAACTAGTCGAAATTTTGATTGCAAGATTTGGCCTCAACTAAACATACAAACGTATGATGTTAAATATAAAAGCATGTGATAAAACTTGAATAATGAAAAGGACGCTAAAATTTTGATACGGAATTGTAAACTAAAAAAATCATTAAAAAAATACGCAGCGGCTGTAATATCAATTATGAACGGACTGCAACAGGCTTTTTTATATTCAGAAGGACAACATTTTTTTTATATTAATATCCGTATATCCACAAGCTGCTTGAGATAGTGATTATACAGACAAGCTATAATATACAATAGTAAGTATGATTTTTTTTTTATATCGTCTAAAATTACGGAAGCATATTCGCCAATCTAAAAAGGATATAAACATCTATATAGATGGCATATGTTTTTTGTTATCCTTCTTATATATGAAAAAGGAATTATATCACTTTTATATGTGATATTTTTATAGACAATAGTAATTAGAAATATATTATTAAAAATGTTTTTTTTTTTATATTCGCGCGATAGACAAATGTTATTCTCACGCGTATATCTGTTATCCTTCGCTTTTAACTGTTTGTTTCATATAAAACTGACTATCCGATCATAGTCTCGTAAAATAGAGGGTGTTGAAAATGATTTTGGATATACTTTTAAATGGCCATCTTAGATAACCAAAAAAAGGATCTTTCGATACCTACTATTTTATGCAGAGACTATGATCTATACTCTAAAAACATTCTCTAAGAAGATTTAAAAAGGCACAAGTTCTAGTATATCCTTCGAAAATGGTTGTGATATCTATGTAATAGCGAAGTCATTGCAAGGTTTTTCCTTAGTAGTTATTTAAAATTTTAATTGCTATGGCTCGGTTCAACCTTTCATAATTTTGGTAGATTTGTATATCAAAAATTTTAAGACTGATTTCCCATAACCACAATATGGTATAAGAAGTTTACATAAACATGCGCAAAGAAGCGCAAAAGAAGAAATAGTAAAAAAATTCATTGTAAATAAAAGTGAATAAAAAGTCTGAGATTGGGATTAATTATCGATTGCAAGATACAGGCTTTTCATGGAAAAGTGATTTTCCATATCCTATTCAACATTTTATAACTCTTTTTCATATTCTATAATAACCCAAGCGTAATAAAAGTTGTCGATTTTATTAGGGGATTAATGTTTCAGAAAAGATAGTCCATACAGTGACTTCAATCCCTGAGGCAACTCTGCGAGCACCTGATTCGACACGTGGCAACCACCCCCAAATCTTTTATGGCACATAACTATTTTTCTATAATAATTACGATGAAAACAAATCAATACTTTTTATCATAAAATTTTATTTTCAACAACTTTTGTATGAAAATTTTTTAAATCTAGGCAAGGGATTGAATTGATTGCTACTACTATTAATAAACGATCCTTTTTGAAATTATTTTCCGGAGTTTTTATCTCGAAAACAAACTATTGACGTTAGATAGATAGATTGTAGGGGCTGTCCTGGACGGGACACACTTACTCGACCATACGCGACCATACGGGACGCGTATGGTCGCGGTCCAATGTGATGCCTAAGAATTTGAGAATGTGAGTGGAGTGGAAGGAACATTGTGTGTAGACTAGGAATTGGTAAGAACTATGCCGATATTCATCTGGAGTTCGTGGAGGAAACTGCAGAAAACCTTCACAAGCATAGCCGGTTACTTCGTTCTTGTCCATACGCCGACAGTTTACTCAATTAACCGCCACTTTTTTCTTTTAAATAATTGACACACTGCCGATGTCGGAATTCGAACCCATAACCTTCCAGTTTTAAGTACAAACAAGCGCGGCAACTTGGCTGGTATATCAATAAGAGTAAATGCAGCATCAAAAATTTCTCCTAGCCCCAAGTAGAGCGGTTTAACAGGCGCGGCTACTCGGCCGGTAAACTATTGACGTTTCTTAGAACTTTTTCATAAAAATTAAAATCCTATCCGAAATATGTATTAAAAAAGGACTAAAGTTTTAAAGGGCATGAGGGGCAATCCAGTGGCAAGGTTTCCCTTAGCTATTTAATAATTTACATGGCAAGTTTCATGCATAACGTGATATGAAAAATCTCGGAACTAATAAAGTAAAATATTGAATGGCTTATAATTTGTAAAACATTATGGTCCCAAACTATGAAAATCAGACTATCAATATACCCTCGAGCAGATTTATAGAAATTCCGCAATAGCTGCAAAACTCAGTTACATTATCAGCTTCCCAAATCAAAGCTTACCTTGATTTTATTTAAACAAAAATTGACGTCAATTCAATATAAAGCGTTTCCAAAACCCCATCTAATCAATCAATTAATCAGACAATTTTAAATTCAATTAAATTGTAAAATTCAATTAAAAAGATATCAGCAGATGAGTTTAGGCTGTTGCCAGGATATAATTTATTTGCGTATACGAACAGTTGCAATAAAGGATTGAATTGCTGATATGTTCAGCTGCATTTTTTTCAACGAACAAAAACTAGAAAAAAACGTTCGCGTATTCAATTCCATAAGGAAAAAAAAATTGACAATGATATTTTTTTAATAAGAATTGAATTTGAAAAAAAAATTCACATGGTCCTTATAAGCTCCCATATGCTATTTACGCCTTTTTTTTACCAACAATCTGCAGTACTTATCATGTTTCAGTCAACAAAAGGTGTTTAGCGCAAAAAGGGTTATATAATGCAGTTACTATCTACCAAAAAAAAAAAAAAGGGTAAAAGCCTTTACGTTATGTAATGCCCTTGAAAAAAAAACAGGTATAACAAGAAATATATAAGAAAAAAAAGTATTCGAAAAAAAAAATTGGATTCTCTCTTCTCATCATTAATCAACGAGTGTGATGACCTTAGGGCATTAAAGGGTTGTTGTGTTCTTGTTGTTGCATCCCTTACCTTACCTAACTCAAGATAACTCGACAGGTACCGTTACTTATTTTATTTTACATCCCTTCCGCATTCCCTACTAGTTTTTTTGTATATATATTTTTTTAGTACACAATAAATGTTTGACATCTTTTTCTGATATGGTAGATCCTTTTTTTTCTTTTTCTAAATGCCACACTTCTTCATTTTTTTATCAAAATAAAAAAATATGGGATTTAGTTAAGTGTGAAGGATTCCTTTTTTGAAGATTCTATACGATTTTCATTGTTGGTAAGCTAACTGACTATTCCAAATACCATCTCATGTGAACTGGATTGTTTCAATTGTGCAAAGTGACGTTATTAAAGGATTAAATAAACCCTGAATATTACTATCATCCAATCACCTTTTTTAGTTCCTTTTCTTTCTGAGAGTCCTCTTAGTGAACGATACCATTAAGACCTACTTAATGTGTCAAAGATCCGGGTATTCAAGGCAATGTCAAGTAATATGGTAAATTCTCGCAGTTTGTATAGATAGGACCGTGTTGTACTCTTAGTGTTGTTGCTAGAAGCTTTGAGAAGATATGGGATAAGATCTATGAAATTGGACGGTTTTTGATCTCGTTTAATATCGAAACAAGAGTAGAAACACATGTCGAGAGTTGAAAGATAATTCTCGAGATGTCTATAACTAAAATAATTTTTGAGTTTGTGAAGTTGGGTACGCTGGACAGTTCTGCATTCTTAGTTTTATCGCGAGAAACTAGAATTTCAAAACGAGCCTTACATATATGTAAGAAATACACGTCGCGAGACGAGGGATAATTTTTAATAAGTCAAGAAGTAAAGGAAATTTTGTAATTAAATTTGAACTATCAATTTGAAATTCTTTCGACTTAGCTTTATTTGTCTTTGCTGCATTTCATCCAATTATCATTACTGGGATTTACCTGTAGTTTAATCTATTACTCTCTCCCCGAATGTTGGGGGAAGCTTATCCTACTTATTGGTTATTTCCAGATACGAAAGTTTTGCAAGTGTGTTACCACAAACTATTTCAAACATGTGTTTTTAAGGATTGTAAGTTTTACAACTCTTGTGAACCTTACAACCCTTGTGAATCCTTGGTAAGGTATGCTAAGACATAATATTTAAATATATATTTAACTTGATAAAAAGGATACACATATATGTTTATCACTTAAATTGAATACTTTATCCTTTTTTTATTTCAGCCCTCTCTGCAAGATGTTAAACATCTTGATTATGTAATACCCGTAAGATATTTTATTCCGATCTTTTTTTGAACAAAACACAAAAAAAATGAATAAAATTCCAATTTATTGTTTGCACAAAGTATATTTTGTTGATTCTTTCGTGTGTATAATAAGGGTTTAAATCCATATAACATAACTTTTAAATCCTTATAGATGTAATGGTTTTAAGTCAATACGATAATAAATATGACATTTATATTTGCCTATTTTTTTTATCCGGAAGGATTTTTATACAAATTATTTATTTATTTAAACTACCGTTAAATTATTATCCATTAATTTGCAATGGTGGATACCGTGAATTTATGAAGTTCTATAACATCCACCTCAAATAATCGAAATAAAAAATTAATTATTGACTGATTAGAATCGGTAATCAGAGGATTAATAAGTTGACTGTCTATACAATTCTTTGCTAGATATTAAATACTATTCACTAATATAAGTGTTCAGACATAATAGGTTTAAAATAATAATAATAAATTAGAAAACAACAGTACGTGGTTATTCCCGTACAAAATAAAAAATATACGTGAATAAGAAATTTAAAGTAATCAATAGATAGATACATCTTGGAATCTAAAAAGTATAGCACTTCGACCTAATGGTCCATTATGCTCCCCCTTCTACTTCAGTCCAACGAGATTCGCTTCTCCATATGTTGACAATAGCCAGGAGCTTGCTTATTAGGTCTTCCTGAAGGTTCATATATTCAGGGTGAAAGTAATTATTTAATGGTTAACTCTATTGGATAGCAATATGTCCCGGTGAGATGGAAGTCTATTGGTTCGAGTCCTAGTGGGTACATTATAATTTTTCCACTTTATAAATTTATAAAATACTATTCTTTCCTTGTTAAATCTCTACAAATTGGTTTATCATTTCTGTTAATCAAATTTTGGAACAAAAATTTGTTTATTTTCCGATTGCTTTTAGGCATTTTATTGCTTTTCATAAATTTTAAAGCAGTATTTCGTGAAATAAATAAATAAATGTAATTTTTTATTAAAGTTTATTATGATTATAGGAATAAATCGCTACTTGAAAAGAGTAATTAATCAAATTACTTGTTGTTAATATTGATAATAACTTCAAAACTTATCCTGAATTTAAAACTTACAATCGATTTTAATGAATTTTTATGCTCCATTAAGTTTTATCCATAAATTTCTTTCAAAATTTTAATATATTATCGAATTATTTAATTATTTATGCAAAAGTAGGAAAACTATTCGATTTTGGAGTATTTGTTTATGTTTTGGTGGATTGTATAAAAAGAAATACTATCCACGGACCTACTTTGACTAATACCTTTGTTAAGAATTTGTGAAAATCATTTCCTTTTAGCACCCTTTTTCCTTGATCTACTTTTATAGATATTTAAAAAATAATAAAAACAATTTGGTATCTATGGTATCTGCAAATGTGTAAATCCTACAAAAAGCAACTTTCGAAAAAACACTATAAAAAAACTAATCTTAAATAAAAATGCCCTAAAAATTAGAGATCAAAATTTCAATAAAACTGTGTGACTGGTTTTTTTAACAATTTGAAAAATCAAAGAAATACAATTTAGTCTCAAAATGTAGTGATATATTCTCGGGTAATAATTACGACTACCTAATTTGTAGTCGAAATACCTATTTATACGAAATAATTAATCTAGATAATGGGGCAGTTTTTGAAATATAATTTTGTATTGAATCGGTCGTTACTGGACGAAAATCCATTATAATTATTAAATAAAACAAATATTTGAAATTTTCGTAAAATCACTTTATTTGACTAGTTTCGAAACACAGTTCCTTCTTCAGAAAAAAAAATGAAAAAAACAAAATTAATAATTTTTTTTTTTAATTTCTGAAGACGACGGAACTGTGTTAGAGAACCGAAACCAATCAAATGAGGTGATTTTACGAAATTTTCAAAGTTTTATTTTATTTAATAATTTGCAATTTAATTTCAAAAACCTTGTGTGAACTTTGATATATCTTCGATTTTCGATGTTGAAAGTAGTAGATTCTATTTATAAATGTCCGCGTATATAAACTATAACTATATCTTCAAATCGAAAACAAATCCATTATGTTAAACACTTCCTTGTACCCTCAAAAATTAGAATAGGTGTTAAAATATGGTTCCGGTAATTAAGTTAAATTCTCCTGTATGGAAATTTGGTATTTTAACTATACCCGCATTATTCGATAGATAATAAAAAACACATACTTCCTTAAAAAATATTTAAAAAATTGAAACATCTTGATCGAATATGCTGCTTTAACAAGAAAAAAGACCCCTCTTGGTGAAATCCAGATTTTTAAAATATTTATGAATGAATTTTTAGAAAAGGGAATAATTTTTTTATATTAATTTAAGCGTGTGTCCGTATCATTAAAATAAAAAATTTGCCACACGTTTTTCAGTTTTTTATAAACATATTATTCAAAATATTTTAATATTTAAAAAACAAATTTAAATATATAAAAAAATTCACAGATGTAAATTTAAAAAAAAAAAAAACAAACGAAAAAGAGATGTTGATACATACATTGTAGGGGGTGGGTGTTTGTGGTATATCTTAATATTTTGACACGTGCCATTTTTTATTAACAAAATTTTTTTGTTTATTCCAAAAATGTGTACAATTTTAGAAAAGATTTAAACAAATAAAATAAACTATTTTAACAATTTCTTTAACATTTTTTTTGTGGGGTTGTTTTTTTTTACGTCATATATTTTTTACAAGACATATGCCAGGTGTAGTATAGTATTTTATTCCCAAAAATAAAAAAAAGATGATACTATGTATAGCAATTTTTTTTCTTCACTGAAATAGAATTTATAATTTTAATATCGTGAGATTTAAAAAAAAAACCACCCTCGATTTGTAACAATGAGGATCGCTTTTAGATTTGGTCATTTTTTTTTTAGATTAAACAACCAGATGGTTACGAAATTTAATTAATGGACTTTACTATACTGAATATAGATAAAAAAAAAGGTATATATGGATTTTTTTATCAACGGACGTCTCCTGGTGATTCCGCTAAATTTTTTTTGTCAAAATATACAACATATTAATTTGTTTTTGAATATCCATCAGACAATCAATTTTTCAAATGATTATACAAAAGTTTCTTATTTCTATTAAATAATAATTTCCTGTTCATTCTAATTATTGGTAACGGAAACTCCTTAAAAATCTTCTAAAAATTGAGAACTAGTAACTTCTATAAAATCAATCTTCTAGAAATCGAAAACCTTCGATTATAATATTAACTGAAAGTGAATAAATTACAATATTCTTGAAATATCGGGGTTCAAAGCATCATCAGGTTGTTTGGATAGATGATAAGTTAATAACATTGTTGCGAGATTTGAATGCAGTGAATTACTTAAGGAAAAATCTGATTTATTTTAATAAAGCAAAAAGAAAAAAATAACCAACTGTCAATGATAACAATGAATGAACTGACAATCAATAACTCTTGAATTACCTAGTCCACTATTTACAACAATGTTATTTTTTGCAACTATCTATTTTCTATATCATACGACCTGTCGACTTCAAACCCCGAAATTTCAAGACCCGCTAAAAATTCGGGAAATAGGAATAGAATGATTTTTGCTTAAAATGAGTCATATAATTAATGTACAAAGTATCTTGGATACCTCGGCGTACACCTTATATATATATATATATATATATATATATATCTTCTATATATCTTCTATATATCTTCTAGAAATCGAAAGTGAATTCAGTTCAGTTAATATTAAGATCGGAGGTTTTCGATATCTAGAAGATTGAATACTTACTGGTTATTTTAGGAAAAAACTAATTCGAATAAAATTTGTTTTGATTGGAAGAGGGGATCTTATGGTGACCATGACCTAGACCTTCAAGGTTATTTGAAGATCAAATCGGATAGCCGAGTAAAAAACATAAAAACTTACTAATAATAAACTTTATTTTGGATAATACTATTTTACAACCGTTTAAAAAAGGTATTTTCAAAGAAAGGGTTAAATTTTTTAAGAATAAAAGGTCCTTAAAAAATTTATTAAAAAATATATGTTTTTATCTTTGGTCAATGAATCAAGAACTTAGTCTTTTTTTTTGTTGTAAACATAATCATTTTAATAAATGTTTAAACATAAAAATATTTTTTCACAAATGTACGATCAATTCCTTCTATACCTATTCATTGACCAAGAAAGTTTAAATACGTCAAGATTAACACAATATGACCGAAGAATGTAACAACAACCGTGTATTTTTATAAGTAAAACTGACATGTTTCGGTTCCTTAGGGACTCAGATATATTAATAATTAATTTAAAACTTAAATTTAGAATTTAAATTTTTCAAAATTTTATACTTGATGTGTGCCCTTATTCATTCGATTTTTGAGAAAATGTTTCGATTAACATTTGTTAATATATTCATAATGAATAATCTTTAGCGGAGATATTTTTTCAAAAACCGAATTTAAAAAGCATAAATCAAAATTAAATTTGATTTTTGGACATTGACTAAGATCGTAGAAATGGGGGGTTTTTTGTGGGGTGAACCAAGCTAAATTGGGATAAACTAATAAAAGTGTAATAATTACAATAATTCAATGTTTGAAATTATGTATTTCCAGGCTGCAGTTTTTCTGAAATTTTTATTCATTTGGTTTTTTGAAAATAAATTAAATAAAACTTGTTATTATATTTATAATGAACAATTTTTATTCAAATAATTTTTCCAAAACCAATTGAATAAGAACAATTGAATAAAAATGAACGCTACTTTTGTGACCATGTGTATACATGACGAACTCAAAGAAATCATTGAGCACCTAAATAAATCTTACGATGGTATTCAGTATATTAAAAAAAAAAAATCGAATTTCATGCTCTTATACATTTTTATTGGTATTTATTTCATTTTATCGTCATTAATTTTTATAGTTCTTAACAACTTGTATCCATCATAGAACCAAGCGAGGAACATTAATATCTTCTTACATGTTCCAGGGTTTCATTCAGTTAAATAACGATTAACATCAATTCTTTATCAGATTTTATAGAGAAACGCTGTGAAAAAAGATTTGAAAATTTTTTTCTCTCTTAAAGACGTTGGATCCGCACATTTACGTTCATTTCAACATATCTATCCTAAAAGTTATATCGTTTTATCAACTTGTTTTATCAAATTATATACCACTAACTTATACTCGCGCCTTCGCTCCCGTTTCATTGTTATTTTTTCAGTATTCCGTCATTTTAAGAATAAACACATCAATGCAATTTCTCACCGCTTCCACTACTTCAATTATTTATCGTTCCCACCGCTTCCATTACTTTATCAAATATTTATTCCAAGTAATTTTAATCATAAGCTTTTGAAAATATTTTCATCAAAATCGGTCCAGAAGTTTTTGCGTGATGTTTGGACAAATAAACAGACATTTACATTTTCATAATAGCAGAGATAGATGCCACTCATATATTCCTAGAACACTTGGGGAACAATCCAGTTGGGTTTATATATTCCAAGAACATATATTCCTTGAACACCTGGGGAACAATCAAACTTTGCAGTAGTTTTGTAGATATTTTACGGTTAACATTTGTTTGATATTTCTGGCTGCCAAATCAATTCGATTGGAAAGTCAAAGGGTATACAAAACAAGTGGAAATAACAACTAACAGACTTAATTGCTTAAATACCCGGTATATACTGAAGTTATGAAAAAAAGTTTCAAACAAAAATTGTTTGTTTTTAAAAAAGCGACATTTTTTGTTATTAAATTTTTGTTCTATCTCTTACGGATTCAAAGATAGATAGTATTGACAATTTTGCTCAGATATGGTCCGATTTCACCCATTTTTGACCTTAATTTTCAGTCCTAAAATACACATACACAATTTCAGCTCTCTATCTCTTTTCGTTCTTGAGTTAGCGTGTTTACAGACAGACAAATTTATAAAAATTTATCTTTTTTAAATTTTCTTAATTTATAAATTTTAAATTCTTACCGTTTGGAACGAAACATTCCATCAAAGTCGTAATTTCTATCCAATTATTTATAGTTTTTTAATAAACCTTAGCGAAACTTTTAGTTCAATCGGTATATATAATAAAAAATTTGTTCTTTTCATATAGTGCATAGTAGTGCAAACTGATTATGGAGTCAGTAATTTTCCCCGTCTCGTAATTGAATAAAATATAAAAAAAAAAAAAACAGATAAAATTATATACAAAATAATTTCCCTTAATCCGGATCTGTGTACATATATGTGGTATGATATCAACGTTAAAAAAGATTGATTTCGAAAATGAACGTTTATTGATAGATAATTATTACATAAGTTTATATTACAATATATAATTTCAATTTTTATTATAAGACAATCAAGCAAGAGTTAAGTATATTTTAAGATGAGAAATACAAGTTTTAAAAAACTTCACTTTTCATATCATTAAAAACGAAAATAGAATTCATCTAAAAATAATTTTTATTTCAAAATACTTTCATATATTATGATGTTTAACTTTGAATGAATATAAATTCATTTATATATTTATTATATATACAAAATTCAAATCTTTTTATGTTTCAGCACAGTCCGATATGGTCTAGTGGCTAGGATACCTGGCTTTCACCCAGGAGGCTCGGGTTCGATTCCCGGTATCGGAATTTTTTATTTTTGTTTTTAATCTGGCATAAATTTGATTTTGTGAATTTAATTTGTTATCAGGTATCGAATTCACTTAAATTGGATTGTCTTATATGGGTGTACACTTTAATAAAAAAAAAACCACAGAAATAGATGCATACGAAAGTATCTACATACACAAATTAAGAAAACAGATAATGAATTTAGATAATGGCCCAAACTTCAAATTCTGATTTAATAAAATTAAACGATATTCAAAATTTAATACCTGAATATCAAGGTTAGCTTCGATCAACACTCTCACCTTATTGACAATAACAACATCGCATGGTCAGGATACCGCCAATAGATAGGTTGGGTTCATCACACACTTAATCCCTTAGTTGGTCAGTCAATTCAAATAATCCTTCAGGTACTACCAGGTCAAATCATATAAAAGACAAAACATTTTTAATATTATTGTGAGACACGCACCAAATTAGCAACGTGCAACATATCTCCGACTCCATATCCTAGAGATAGTTATGATTGGCTAATTCATACTGATGATGACTACCTTGTAGTCGAAATACGTATTTATAAAATACAAATAATTCTTCTAGGAATTGGGGCAAAATTTGAAATTTGATATAGGTGTTCATAAAATGACATAATTAGTCCATTTTTTTCAAATGGACTAATTAGACTAGACTAATTAATTAGGTAATTTCAATGAGAATGCCAGCTAAGATAGACTATATCCAGCGTTAAAATACAACCATTGGTGAATGTAAACAAACCAATAAATCTGATTTACTTGTACAGGGTGGCGCATAAGTAACGCTATGATTTAAATCACTTTCACTAATTAAATCATAACATTACTTATGCGCCATCCTATATATAGTACATTTCTTCAAATGGACTAGTTTGGTCATTTCCGTCATGATAAGTAAAAGAAAGAACAAAATTTAAAATGGTGAATGGAAAAATTCAGACCATGTTTGAACATAAAACTTATTTTGACAAAATGGAAACCCGACTTAACAAAAGAAGCACTAAAAAGTAAAAAAATAATTGCATATTCTTGTGCCAATTTTAGTTCACCAAAGCAAAAATTTTTAAATATATATGTACAATTATTGTTATTTTTGGAGGCGGTGTCAACATAGATAAATTCACATAACTTTTGGACACCGCCTCCAAAAATAACAATAATTGTACATATATATTTAAAAATTTTTGCTTTGGTGAACTAAAATTGGCACAAGAATATGCAATTATTTTTTTACTTTTTAGTGCTTCTTTTGTTAAGTCGGGTTTCCATTTTGTCAAAATAAGTTTTATTTCTCGCTTTTTAGTGACTTTGAAGTTCTATAACTGATTTTATTTGTCTAAATATGGGTAGACCTACTAAACGACCAACTAATTTTTAGTGAATTTTTTTATAACACTTTTTTTTTACCCGTTTTTTTTTTTTTTTAAATTTTTAATGCATTTTTTTATAACAGATTTTCAGTTTTCTTTACAAGGAATTTGGTTTTTTTTTGTAAAATTTTTTTTTTTTGGGGTCGGTTTTTTTTTTAAGAAAAAATTTTTTTTGAAGTCGGTTTTTAAAAAAATTTTCTTATTTTCCCATTATGAATGAGTATACTTTTTCAAAAAAAAAAAAAAATTTCGCAGAAATCGGTTATCACATATAAAATGAGGATTTTCCTCGATTTTCCGGAGATCCCCTCATCAGAATGCGATTTGGTGACAATGGGACCAGTCGGGAATCAAACCCTTTAAAACAAAAAAAAAAAAATTCAAAATCGGTTCATAAATGCCGGAGTTCTGAGGTAACAAACATAAAAAAAAAAAAAAAAAAAAAAAATACAGACGAATTGAGAACCATCCTCCTTTTTTGAAGTCGGGTTAAAAATGGGCAAAACTGTCCAACTTTGAATTCGTAAGAGACAGAACCTAAAGGTACAGACAAAAAATGTCCCTTTTAAATACCAAACTTATTATCGTAAACTTTCTTACATAAATTCAAGACATACCGGGTATTTAAGCAATTAACTCAGTTAGTTGTTACTTTCATTTGTTTTATTTGAATTTTAAAAAAAATTTAAATTGTTATAAAATAAATAATCGTTATATAAAACCTTGTATGGGGATTGTTTGAATATGACATGACTCCTTTATACAGTCTCCATTAAGTATAACTTCCTTAAGAATAAATTACTTGAAGTTGACTTAAAAACTACCACGTTCTCATATTATTTATATATATATATATATTGAAAGAATTTTTATTCTAAGTAAACATATACACACTATAGTCTACTCATTTAACATTTTTATAAACCCTAATTACATTTTTCAACTTACGGACGGACGATGTGGTGTACAATGTACATAAAACATTATAATACATAAAAGAAAATTATTTAAAAATAAAAAATAAAATAAAAATGATGTTTTTAAGAATGCTGTGTATGAAGCGCAGCGATCAAACGCTGCCTTGAAAAACGCGTTCAAGAATTAGTTTTTATTTTTCAAAAGATATATCTCTGTATGTATGTATGTATGTATGTGTATACATAGAATGAAATCCATTGCATCTCTTCTTAAAATAGTTTAGAAGAAAAAAAAAAGAAAAAAACTATAAGTTCTAAACACTGGATGGGCACCAGGACATTGAACTTTATGATGGATCCTCTACGACCACAATGCTCGGATGTTTAAGCACCAAAATACGTGTTTTTGTGTGTGTTTGGTTAGAAGTTATTTTTTCTTCTTTTTATGTATGAGATCATATGGGCGGTAGAAGAGCTAGTTAGTGTTTTTTATAAACTTTGATTTGAGATTGAAAAAAAGAATCATTTAAAGTACACATAGAATTAAATCCACTGTATCTCCTCTTCTTAAAATAGTTTAGAAGAAAAAAAACAACCCAAGAGTCACTGGAAGGACATTAGGACATTGAACCTGATCCTCCTACCACCACAATGTTTGATGTGCCTAAACACCCAAGTATAATGTGTTTTTTTTCGTTTGTTTGTTGGAAACATTTTGGTCTTCATGGATGAGAGATATCATATATATGTTGGGGGAGAGAATTAGTCGGCTAAAGAGCTATTCAGTTTTTTTTTTTTTTTTAAATTTTAATTTGAGACTTAAAAAGAATCTTTTTAAGTCGATTTCAGTTTTGATTAATTTCGAGCTATTATTGTAGAAATTCACATGAAATTTTACTAATATAGTGACGCAAATGGCCATGATGCTGCGCGTCTAAAATAGATTAACCCCTTGTGCATGAATCAAGAGGCTGACTCGTGTACTTTTTTTTACTTTGCGAATTTTTACTAGAATGGGGCGAGGTAACCTGTAAAAATGGAGTTGCTACGGCAAGTACGGTGTCATTAGAAAATGCTTTGTTAGCAGATTTCAAAAATATATATAATTTTATGTGATAGTTTTGGATTTATATATCCAAAATTACAATTCTACCGTGAAAATTATCTCCGGAGTTTGCGAGCCTACAAATAATTATATATATATATAATAGTTTTCTAATGTAGCGTATTACCTACTAAACAAATTTTGTATTTGAGTTTTTAGCGAATTTCCTGAAAGGAAATAGCTATTGGTCCCGTACCGAAGTCAAAATTTCGCAAAAATTTCTTCAAATGTCCATCGATCCTACCTTGTAGATGTCAAAAATCACCATCTGTAAAATTTATATATATATATCTATGGACATATATATATATATATACATATATATATATATATATATATATATATATATGTGTCTGTAATCACTCTAGCGGTCACAGTTTTCATTTTATCGGAATGAGATTTGGTATTTGAAGCGCTTTTGGTATTCAAAAGGTCAAGTTCGTTAATGGGCAAAATCGGACCAGGGGAAAGGGGGTTTTAGAGGGAGGGGGAAACTCAAAATTTGACATATCTCCCTTAATATTCGAAAAATCGAAAATTTTATAAGAAGTAAAGTTGTAGGTATTAAGTTTTACTGTAATTTTGTTTCTTATCATTTTTTCTGTAACCCTAATATTAACAAAAATATTGACGGTTTAAGATTGAAAATTAAACTCCTCAATATCTCTGTACGCATTAGAGTTTGAGCAAAAATGATAAGGTGATGAAATGTAGAAAACATGATTTTCTAGAACTTTGTTTCTTACGCATTTTTCGATTGTTCAAATATTAAGAGAGATATTTTAGATTTTGTGTTTTCTTCTATCTTTATGCCCCCCTTTTCCTTTGACGTATGTCATTTATTAATAAAATTGGCCATGCAAATACTAAAATCAGATACGACATTTCATTTTGATCAGACTAACATTGTGACCGCTAGAGAGTAATTTATTTATTCCAAGGAAATTCGCTAAGTTGAAGCAGCTCCTGCGTAACGAATTTTTTTGAAAATAATACTGTTTTTAAGACTAAAAAATAATTAAATTTCTCCTATTTTACCAATGCTTTCATCAAATTTATATCTTAGAATGAATTTAATTTTTCATATTTTACAATCTTTTTCAAATTGTTATTTCTATTTATGGTATATTTTTTAATTCAGTCATGCGTTTATGTAAAAGGTAATTGTCACTAAACTTCCATAAATTTGTAAACTTTTACATCGAAACAAACAGTTCAAGCTAATAAAAGTGTGTTAAAACTAGTGAAAATAACAACTGAGTTAATTGCTTAAATACCCGTTTTATACTGAATTTATGTAACAAAGTTTCAAAGAAAAGTAGTTTATTTTTAAAAAAGGAGCATTTTCTCTTACGGTTTCAATGATGGATATTAGAAAACACGGTCCAATTTTGATCATTCACAAACTTCAACTTATAATTCAGTTTTTGAACACACACTGCACATAATTTCAGCTCGTTATCTCTTTTCGTTTTGGAGTTATCTTGTTTACAGACAGACGGCAAAAAGGACCAAATCAGTTTTATAAACACCAATAGCACAAATTTTTTCCTGCGATCAATATTATCCAACCGTTTCAAAGTCGGGACTAAATTTAATATACTCTTTATATATTATCTATATCGTGTATAAAAATAGCGATGATTTTATGTGCTAATAGTTTTTGAAAAAGATACTTTGTAATTACCTACAAACTGAATATTGCGATTGGTCAAACAGTGATGCCAAACTCTCTCTATGCGCGTTGAAATCACACTTGCTCTTTTTTTTTTGTAATAACATATATAAAAAAACTTTTATTAATCGATGATACATCATTTTTTCAAATTAAAAAAATTATTAATGAATTAAAAAATTGTATTTAAAAAAAGAAAAAGGTATAATCATTTGACATTTTTATTAGAACAGAATACTTTTTTTTTGAATAGATGTTTAAGGGTTACTGAGATCCACATGCACAAGGGTTAACGATTTATATTTAAAAAAAAAGATTATTATCTCAAATAAAATTCATAACATTGCGATATCGCATTAAGGGTAGACCCTTTTTTGAAAGGTGTATAGATATCAAGCGCACAGTTAATTTAGTCCTGAAATTGCAAAAACAAAAGACCTATCATCTATCTACTATATATGCGCGCTAACACATTTTTTTAATTTATAAAGATGATTATAGTTTGGACCCTATATATGGACATCTGCCTTATTGCGTTTTTTGAAAATTTTTATTCAGTGAAACCGCATTATAAGCTCCATAAGAAAATATTCAAGTCTAGGAATTGAAAAAATACGTTTTTATTTCATTTTCTTAATAAGTTTTTTAAAAGGATTTTAAAAATTTTAAATCAGCTGATACTTTTAAGGAGACTGTTCGTAAAGACAAATGCTGCCAAGGTTGAAGAAAATGAAATTATGTGTATTCCAAAATTGTATACTAATGACACTTTCTTCTCAATTGAGATTGCATTTTATACAGATTTTAAGGTGACAAAATATCGAGAAAAATTGTGTTTTCGTAATGTTACATATATAATTTTTTTGAAACTAGCCTTTATTTAATGAGCTAAAAACGAGAAAATTTTTCTCGGAGTTACCCATATATGACTTTAAATAAAAGTTTGCGGTGCTCAGGTTTTAAATGTTAGCTTCTATTTAAAGTCAAATATTGGTAACTCGGAGACAATATAATATTGCATTTCTACATTGTAGTTCATTAAATAAAAACTTAAAAAGAATGTTGTTTTCTATTTTTTAGTTAATTATATTAAAATTTTTTTGAAAATTAATTTGTTTTTATTTTAAGACTAAAAAAATTCCATTTCTCCTGAACTTCCCACCGCTTCCACTACTTCACAATATGTTTTAACACTTCTACCAAATTTCTATTTCGGCGAATTATTTCGGATTCCATCTATATAGAACGTGATTAGATATTACTATTTTTAATTGTTGTGTGACTTTTACACGTGTGATTAAATATTTTGCCTCAACTAATGATACAAACATGTAATGTTAAATACAATTTTGTACAAAAATAATTTAGTTTTTAGCCTAAAACGGGAATAAATGGAGCGCAGATATTTTGAAAATGAAATTTATACATTTACGTGTTAATATTTGATGATAAATTTAAATCAAATTATTTTATAAATTGGCGGTAGTTACGTTATTATCCAAAGCAGATATACATGGTACTAAGGACCACAAAAGTTAATGTCATTTAAAAAAAAAAAATTTTTAATTGATTAGTGTCTTATTGATTCGGTTTTCGACAAAAAGTTTTGGATAAAAGTTGTTCTTTAGAAATTTAGTAGTAATTTTATTCGAAATTTTTGTCGAAAACTAAATGAATGAGGCACAAATTAACTATAGTATTTAAAAGGACATCAACTTTTGTGCCAAGTTTATCACGAATGATACCATTGAAGTTTGGATAAAATGGACTAAATTTTAAATTTTCACGCTTCGGATTGATCAGACCTATTAAAATGTCTTCGTCTGTGCGAATACTGTACGAAGTAATTTATAATGAATGCCATGAAAAGATCTGTTGGTACGAATGAAACGAAATATTTAACGAAGTTTTACTGTATATCAGAATCTATTTTATTTTAAAATAATTTATGAATGGATCAGGTAAATAAACTGCAAGGCTGCTTTATTTTTTTTAAGGAAGATATAATCCTTATTAAAATATCATTAAGATGTTGAAAGAACCCCTCTGCGTATGTTTATCGATTTATACGCGAAACCAAAAAAACATATATACATATATATATATATATATATATATATATATATATATATATATATATGAATAAGCAATTTTGGTAAGGCCTATTATATACAAATACGAAAAAAGGCCTTTTTTGTTGTAATTGAATGTAAACACAATTTAATATTTATTGAGTGGCCTATGTTCTATCTATAAGCCGGTATATTGCCGCGTATGTTTAAATCGTTTACCTCCATATGTGGACTGAGATTCCTTCTGATGTAAAATAAAAGAGAGCATTGCATTTCAATTATCTGTGAATAGAGAAAATCTTTAAATATAAAAATGTCTTTAAATTTAAATATAAAAAAAAACTTGTTTTAAACATTTTTTCATTCAAAAAATAGTTTAGGCTCAATTTTAGTGCGAATCCTGTGCGGACAGCTATAGTTTCTACATATTTGTGTAAAACCACGCTAAAACTGTTGATTTTTACAGCTTTTATTAAGCGATATTTAAAAATAAAACGATAAATATCAATGATTGTTATCCAACGAAGATATCGCTCCGATATAATATTCTTCGAAATGTATCGATATCGGAACAGTATGAGAGTGAAATCAGAGCGATATCTTATGTGTGAATACACGAATTGTTTATACATATGTTATCGAACGTAGAGTGAATCGAGAGTGTGTTGAGAACTGAACTATTGCAAGGATCTACTTCCATCATTTTAGTTGGCTGCGTTAGTTAATGCATCAAGTTGTCTGATTTCTAAACTATTGTGTACTCAGTTCATGCATGGAGGTCAGTAAAATATGTACATACAGCGCCTATTTTGTAATAAAAATATAATAATCAGATAAACGTTAGGCCTAGAGAAGTACATTTTGGTGTGTTCTAAGAATAAAAATAATTTTTACGATGTGTTTTAAACCCACACATCAGCTAGGGCGTACATACAAACATACAACAACAATAAAATCAAGTTTTTTTCTCAAATATTTTAAAAGTTGTTAAACATAATATATTATATGAAGCGTTCATCTTTAAAAAACCCGCTTGCTGCACCGCGTAACAACTTCCTCGAACTAAAAATGTTGTATATCCTTGAACTGAACCTGGTCACACCCTTCATCATAAAGAAAAAAAAGTAAAAACAAAACAAAAAGTGATTGGTCAAGACTTTTCGAATTAATAAAATCTAAAAGGTCCTTGAACGCGGATATTATCCGTTTTGATTTGAATAGAGGAGCTCTCTTTATCAGAGCATTTTTTTACTAATTTGGTCATCGAATCCTGGATTATCGATAATTTCAAGAATTAGAAAAGTCAAAAGAACTTTAACATTTATTTAAGTACCATACTACTTTCGACGTGTTATGACAAGTGCGAAATATCAAATACTTCGTTTGATCATTCAGGATAAAATCCAAAGAAAAAACCATTACAAGACAAAAATCTAACATAAATAGCAAATAGTTTTTTCAGGTAATCTAGATTTCTTGCCCCAATCTATAAATATTAAAAAAGTAACTCGAATTTTACATTGTAGTACATTTGATGATTGACTACTACTTTCAATTTCTAATTATACTTAGGCATTTGGATATAGCCATTAGGTAGAAGATCCGGAAATGTTTGCTTCTAAACGACGGTTGTAGTAGATCCCACATACGTACATACAACGCCGAAAGTCGAGCTAAAATTTAAAAATTTAATAATTGATTTGTGCCTTATTTATTCGGATTTCGGAAAAATGTTTCGAATAAAAGTTGTTAGTATAGTTATAATGAACAACTTTTGTTTGAAGCATTTTTTCGAAAACCGAATAAATAAGGTCAAAATCAATTATATAATTTTTAAATTTTAGCTCGACTTTTGGCGTTGACCGTACATAGGTTATTATAAAGATTATTTAGATATTCAAAGAGAACTGTAGGTTTTTTGAAATTAGGTGCGTGACTTACCAAATTAGCAACGATACAAACATTGAAAAATCTACCTAAACAGGATACCACTTCGAAATGTTACTGGATTCATCGCCGAACATTATCACCTATGAAAACACCTACACACAAAAGGACTCCACAATAGATCAAGGAGGAAGAAAAATTTAGCCAGATCATTTTTAACTGTAAATTTCGCGATTACAGCACAGATATATTATTCGGTGCATCTCAATCCGAACATATGAATCTTCAGACAAAGCTGATCAGCAATCTCCTGGCGCTATTGTCATGGTATGAGAGAAACGAACCTGTCATATTGAAATAGAAGGGGGAGCATAATGGGCCATATGGTCGAAGTTCAATACTTTTCATACCCCAAGATTTATCTATCTATCTATCTATCTATCTATCTATCTAACCTTGACGTTTTATAGAAAAAAAAGAAGTTTTTTGGACCTAAAAATCTGTTGATTCCTCTTTAAATCTGGAAAAAAAAGTATACAGCAATGACTACCAAAAAGTTTTCAAGTTAGAATTCTTTTTTTTTTCAACGCATGGTCTCTATTATTTATAATGCCCCATGGTCACATTTGAATATGATGCTGAGACGTAGGACATGAGTAACTGAATGCGTAGTTGAACCATCTATTATTTGAGTAGTTTTAATAATACTCCGATGTAATGTTCGTTAGTTTGTCAAGTCAATTTAAACATGGAAAATATTTATGTTATGTGCGTATATTATACTTAAAAGTTAGTTAGAGTTATTCAGTTAATATAACTACGTATATATACATAGTTTAGTTACACAGTATTCTAAAAAATATTTTACAGGACCGGTATCTAGGATAATAGATCTCTGGATTTATGATCCTTAAGAAATATTATACAATAAATTAACGTCAAAAATTTTTACATATAAAAAATTGGCTATACTATTCTAACATAATAAGCTGGTGGAAGCGCTGATAATATTACTATGCATTGTTAGTATATTTATAATAAACAACTTTTATTCGAAGCATTTTTTCGAAAACCGAATAGATAGGGCACAAATCAACTATAAAATTTTTGAAAAAGAATTTCACTATTCTTTGTGAAAGCTACTTGCGCAGCACATAGGCATAAAGTCACACTAATAGAATACCTCTTTGCAATATCACTTTGCCAACTTTTACTTGAATAACCAGTTTCCTTCAAAGTAAACCGGATAGAATTCACCGTCCGTCAAGAGAAAAGTGTTTCCCTTTCGAAGTATAACATTTTAAATTGGACGAATTCTGTAGGCAGAAATGTAAACGTTAACCCCATTAACTTCTAAATAATAATTTTATAATTATTAAGAAATTAATTAGCATTCCTCATCATGCTCGCTCCAAGTAAATTTATAAGATCCAAAGAAAAGACCAGTTTAAAGTCACTTCTGATTTTTAGATTTCAATCAAAATTAGATGGATTTTGCATCTTCTAATACTAATATCTAAGATTTTGCCTAAGTTAAAACTTTTTTTGCTTCGCTCACCGGTAAACTACATTTACCAAAAAAAATTAAAATAGTGACTAGTACCTAGAAATCTCGATTTTAAGAACTATAATCATGTTACAAGGTTTAAAAAAAATGACTGGAATGGTTTTCGAGAAACCCTCAAATACATTAAGAATTAAGGGTAATTTTCGACATAGCTATTTCCGTCAAAAAAATTACATGAGATGACAATATTAAAGTTCAACTTGTGGAGTATTGGAGAATGCAGAATACGCTTTTATTCAGTGCCCACGGTTTGTCGGCCACCGACAAAAATAAGAAACATTACTAGGCTACAACCGTGAAGTAATGACCAATGAGACGATGAGAAGTTTAGTGGTTTAGCTGGTATGGGCTTTAAGCCAAGTCCAACATTTTGTGCGTCAAACATATATATGCCAAGGGACCTCAAAACGTAATAATTCGTTAAAATCTCAATACAGATTTTCAGCGTTGAAAACAAAACCTGTTTTTCTACAAATATGGGGGTACAAAATCAAAAAAATATAAAATTTCATTATATTTTTAAATTTTTTATTACTAGACTCTCGATAATATTTTTCTTGTCTCATTTGGTCTTGGAATTATTGTCTCTGGTGGCAACACCAACGCAGACAACAAGTTTTGTCACATATAATTCTGTGAGAATTGCTGTTAATTATCCTCATTTAAAACCTCTCAAAATAAATTATTAAGAGTAATAAACTTTTTTATTTAAACTTTCTAATAAATTTTAATAAAATTTCAAATTCGCCCCCTAGATCAGTTTTTTTGTATTATAAATACGTATTTCGACTACAATGTAGTCATCATCAGTATAAATTAGCTAGTCGTACTTTACTCTTTGACAATTAGAGATAGATATAAAGTCGAGATCAACAGACAAAAATAAAAATAAATAGAAAATTAACTAGATTAAAATATACTAGATTTAAAATATAATAAATTTTAAATTTTAAATTTCACGGAAACCGTCACCAAATTAGTAACAAGTAACATATCCTGCGACAATATAAGAGTAATTTTAATAAGAGTAAAATTAACAGGAATGAATGAAGAAAATTTTAACAAGAGCAATTTCAATATAATTTAAAATTTATTATATTTTAAATCTAGTATATTTTAATCTAGTTAATTTTCTATTTATTTTTATTTTTGTCTGTTGATCTCGACTTTATATCTATCTCTAATTGTCAAAGAGCAAAGTACGACTAGCTAATTTATACTGATGATGACTACATTGTAGTCGAAATACGTATTTATAATACAAAAAAACTGATCTAGGTAAAGGGGGCGAATTTGAAATTTTATTTCAAAAACCTAGAGTTCTCACTAATTATCATTCGATAATATAATGTATAAATTTTAATGACAAAAACGATTATGTGAAACTAATATCGACTGTTTTTCTATACTAAAAATCTTATTTAAATATGACGGTCCTGATTGAATTACGTTTAAATACCAGACTATAGGCATACTAACATGTACCTATATTTACTTCGTATATTATGTAAAGTGTTGAGCTAGTTATTTAGTTAAGTTACTTTTATTTTTTATTTTTTTAGAGCTTAATAATAACATTGTGAAGATGATATGATGTTGTTCCTCAAAGTATGTGAGCGAACGATGCGCGTTGCGATGGTATACGAACTAATTGAAGATTACTCACAAAATAAAATAGTAAATATCTTTAATATAAATTGATGGGTTATACTTTGTACATGGTAAAAATGGGTTTATATCCAATTTTTGATGTCAACAACGACTATTAGTGTTTGTTCCTTAGGACTATTCCATCTAGCGGCAATAATTAGAAACAGAAATACTAATAATTTGGCTATAAGCCTCTTTCGTAAACCGAATGTATTCTGCACAAATCACCTGTAAAATCTTGATATAGGGATATCATTTTTTCTGTCGATAATACCTTAAGCTTTAAATAAGATGCGCTGAGAAAATTTTTTATTTTATCATATAACATGAGAAATTTTTATTTCTTAGAAAATTCTTATAGTTGAAGTTCACTTTGAGTTGGTTATTTTGTTTGTGAGGTAAAAATCATAAAACAAAATTTCAATTGTTTCTAATTGAGTTAAAGCTTTGAAATTCTCACGCGTATAATTCCTGTTATAATAATGCAATATAGTATAATAAATCATCTTATATAAATGGAAGTTGCAAATTTTTCCTGAAATACAAATTTGGTGGAAGTGATAAATATTAGGAAGTAGAGAATAAAGTAGAGAATAAAGTTTTTTCGCCGACTCATTAATATGTGACTCATCAATATGTTAAATATTCGCTCGAGCTTTTATTTCTGTATATAATATACTTTTGGCTCTCAGATTCTAAATATTCACTTGAGCTTTTATTTCTAGTCACACATTGGTGGTTATACATTTAATTTTATGTTTTAGTTCATAAAATAAAAGCTTGTTTATGCCTCTTAATTAAAACTCTAAATTTCATCACATCAGATTTATTGTTAGGCAAATCATACCTTAAATTCACTATATTTATGATCACGCGACACAAATCTCTGATGCACACCCTGAAAAAAAGATTTATCTCCATGAAACATGAAACGTCATAGTTTTTTCGATATTTTTGGTCGACATGCAAACATTGAATACATTATAATATTCTTCGTAAGTTTATTTGACTACTGCATAAAGTATAAATAATATATTTACTATACCCAAGCATTATAACGCTCAAGCGTATACATATAAACACACGTTGTACCTCAATATTATCATTACGTAAATAGTACAGGATAGTTAGTATTTTGCTTTAAAATAATTTTATCGTCGATAGGACTTTGTGGGATCTTAAGAAGTATTAACCCTCAACTGTGAAAACCATTTTGGTATAACCGCCCTCAGCCTACCGCATTTTTTTGACGGGGTAAAATATTTTTGTTTCTTTGTAATCTCCCCAACCATTTCGTATATTCAAAAAGTTGTTCTGAGCAATTTTGTAGGAAATAAAAATCCTAACATTTTTTGTTTGAACATTTTTATGATTTCTGCCTATTGACTATTGAAAATTTGTCTCGATTTTTATTTACTACAAAAATAACTAATAAGTCCAAGTGGCCGAGTGGTCTAAGACGTTATGTCTGCGCAGTATGCCTACTTGGGAACTGGAAGGTTATAGGTTCGAATCCCGACATCGGCAGTTTGTCAATTATAAGGAAAAAAAGGGCGATTAATTGACTAAACTGTCGGCGTATGGACAAGAACGAAGTAACCGGCTATGCTTGAGAAGGTTTTCTGCAGTTTCCTTCACAAACTACAGATGAATATCGACATAGTTTTGTAAGGTAGATATGTTAGTTATATTAAATAATTATTATTTAAATAAATAATAAATACATAAAAAAGATATAATTGATCTTTATTAACTGAAATTAATAAAGTAAAAATTTATTTTTTATATGTAAATTACCAAGGTTGTTAACATTCACAGCAACCGTGATAATAGAGGGAAGTTATAGTTGAAATGCAATAAAAAATGAAGAACAAAATTATAATACAGATTCTATCATAGTCGGGTGCAGCCGCAAATCCTACCAATTCCTAGTGTATACACAAAATTCTTTCCACTCCACTCATATCCTCACATCCTTAGGCATCACAATGGATCTTATGGCCGAAGTGTCTATCTACTACAAAATTGCTCCGAACAACTTTTATAATAAACTGAACGTGTTGGGGAGTAAACATGGAAACAAAAATATAACCAGTGTAAAAAAATGTGGCAGTTGAGGGTTAACCGCTCTTATGATCCCACAAGGTCCGATCGGCGTTAAATTATTCTTAAAGATGTCTAAAATTTGATTTTAAGTTCGCTGTACTAAAAATAATAATGTTAGAACAACATTTGAACATCAAGATAAAACTTTATATAGAGTGGGACGTGTATGTATGTACGCTAGGATTCCATACACAAACATGGATGGAATTATGAAAATATTCAAACTAAAGGCAGGATTCCTATGCTTTTCAGTGTTTTTAACATGCTTTTACATTAGCATGACTTGTCTAAGTAAAGCGAGTAGCTCCGTTTTCACCTATTTAGCGAATTTCCTGAAAGGAAATAGAGCTATTGGTCCCGTACCGAAGTCAAAATTTTTTTGAATTTATTTGAAGAAATTTTTGCGAAATGTCCATCGATCCTAGCTAGTAGATGTCAAAAATCACCATCTGTAAAATTTATATATATATATATATGGACATATATATATATATACATATATATATGTGTCTGTAATCACTCTAGCGGTCACAGTTTTCATTTTATCGGAATGAGATTTGGTATTTGAGGCGCATTAGGTATTCAAAAGGCCAAGTTCGTTAATGGGTAAAATCGGATCAGGGGAAAGAGGGGTTTACAGGGAGGGGGAAACACAAAATTTGACATATCTCCCTTAATATTTGAAAAATCGAAAAATTTATTAGAAGTAAAGTTATAGGAACTAAGTTTTACTGTAATTTTGTTTCTTATCATTTTTCTGTTACACTAATATTTACAGAAATATTGACGGTTTAATATTGAAAATTAAATTCCTTAATATCTCTGTACACATTAGAGTTTGAGCAAAAATGATAAGGTGATAAATTGTAGCAAATATAATTTTCTACAACTTTATTTCTATACTTTTTTCGATTGTTCTAATATTAAGAGAGATATTTTATATTTTGTGTTTTCTTCTTTCTTTATACTCCCCCCTCCATTCCCCTCGACGTATGTCATTTATTAATAAAATTGGACTTGCAAATACTAAAATCATATACGACATTTCATTTTGATCAGGCTAAAATTGTGACCGCTAATCAGACTAAAATTGTGACCGCTAGAGAGTCATTTATGTATTCTAAGGAAATTCGCTAAGTTGAAGCAGCTCCTGCGTTACGAATTTTTTTAATTGTCGTATATCGATTTAAGATTTAAGTTTGCAAATGTACACAATATAAAATTTGGAGGAAACGAATGTGGTGTTAAATTAAATTACTTTTTTATTACAAATTTGGTGGAAGCGTTGGTAAAATATAAGAAATGCAAATATAAAGCCTCCCCCGACCCCCCAACCAGAAGATCAATTTTCGTCGTCTTTAATTGAAGCGTGTAGTTTTTTTTTTGTTTTGGAAATTTTATTCAAGACTAAAATTTACTTTTTTTAAAATTTATGTTGTATCAAGAATTATCCAAATATTCGGATATTTGATTATCCGGATATTTGAGTTCGGTTCCAATTAACTTGGATAATATTTAGAGTTCTACTGTATTTCTAAAACGAAGTTAGGTAACGGATTCATAATTTTGACGGTATTGTTGGACTGAAATGTGGATTCAAATTATTCCAAAAGCTTATTGAGATTCAGGTAAATATTGGAGAAATATTTTTAATTCTTGAAAACAATTTATAAGTTAGTCTTATATAATCAAGACAAAAAACCGGTTTGCTTTTATTATAGAACAAATACATATACACACATACACAATACATACATATATTCACTATTCATATATACAAATTAATGTAATTTTGAAATAAAAAATAATTTTAAACTTTTATATTTCGAAAACAAAACGGTAAAACGCGATTTTTAACAAAAATTTATTTAATAAATATTTATCTTTACTATCCTAGTTTTTTTAAATACTGTCGAGTATTTTTTAAATACAGTTAATTAAATACAGTTGGGCGCGAGCATATAGTTTTATATGCTTCTAATGAGAGAGAGTGAGAGAGAATGATTACTTTGCTATTAATTATATCGCTTTCTAAACGGTAAAAAATTCTGGATTTATTAGAAAACGTTATTTTTCGCCTGTGAAAAAAAATGAGCTAAATCTATGGAAAGGTGGTTTCATGCAGGATCATCAGACTTTTTTTTAATGTTTAGAAAAGCATAAAAATCTTGGCTCTAATTGTTCTACACAAACATCTATCCTACCGTATATTAGTGTTAGTGTATATTGCGCTGCGTAAAGAGTTATTACTTCTAAACACTAATGTTAGACTAACTTACAGCAGCCCTAATATGTTCCTTTGTAAGTTAGTGACTATGAAGCCTATTGTATGTATAGTCAATAGTGTATACATTATATTATATTATATTATATTTTATATATATATATATATATATATATGTCTTGTATTATATTAGTTTTTAGTGGGATCTTCAATATAACTAATTTTTATAAATTATATGACTACGCAATCACATTTTCGACATCGTAAACATTTCATTGATTGATTTATTGATTGATTAATATTGGGGTAAAAACTATAGCACTTCGACCTTAATGTCCATTCTGCTTCCCCTTCTACCTCAGTCTGACGAGATTCATTTCTCCCATATGTTGGCAATAGCCTGGAGCTTGCTTATCAGGTCCTCCCGAAGGTTCATATATTCGGGGTGAGATGCACCGAATATCCTGTATCTGCTGTAACCTAGAGGTTCGCAGTCAAAGATTATGCGCTGGATTTTTCTTCCTCCTCGCCACACAATCTGCACATAATGGACCCGTTATGGAGTTCTATTGTTAAAATCGAGAAGAAAAATTTTCTTCACTTTTTTCACATTTTTTCCAAGGGGTACCCCTTAAAAAAATCGCTAAAATTGAAGCAAAAGTTTATGTCCCCGATTTTGATAAAAACTTGGTTTTTAGCTAATTTGGACCTAGCGAAAACGATGGCGTTGGTTAAAATATGATACGATTAACAGTTTTCAAGGTATCAGACCCATAGTGCTAAAATTCCAAACCGTATAAATTGAGAAGGCAAAATTTTGAAATGTGTTGGTCGGACGTTAAAATGACCCTGATTTTCATACTGTTTGGGTCAAAATTAGCCTAGAAAGTGATTATTGTTAAAATCGAGAAGAAAAATTTTCTTCACTTTTTTCACATTTTTTCCAAGGGGTACCCCTTAAAAAAATCGCTAAAAATGAAGCAAAAGTTTATGTCCCCGATTTTGATAAAAACTTGGTTTTTAGCTAATTTGGACCTAGCGAAAACGATGGCGTTGGTTAAAATATGATACGATTAACAGTTTTCAAGGTATCAGACCCATAGTTCTAAAATTCCAAACCGTAAAAATTGAGAAGGCAAAATTTTGTAATGTGTTGGTCGGACGGTAAAATGAACCTGATTTTCGTACTGTTTGGGTCAAAATTATCCTAGTAAATGGTTATTATTTAAATCGAGAAGAAAAATTTTCTTTACTTTTTCACATTTTTTCCGGGGTACACTTAAGAAAAATCGCTAAAATTGAAGCGAAAACCATGAATTTCGAAAACCATGTAAAAGTTGATATTACATACATACAATGTTCAAACTTGCCCTGTAAGTAGAATCGGATCAAGGCCATCGAGAGTAAATGTCATATGATGACGTAGTATCTAAAGTGACGTAAAATGTATAAAAATTAGATGATATATTTTATTTATGTGTACATATGAGTATATAATAGTTATTATTATTATTATATACATAACATAGTTATGTATAAGATGTTGTTAAGAAGTAGTAGTACCTATACTCTCTGTTAATGAAGATCAGGTTCAATGTCCCAGCATCAGCGTCAGCATCATAGAGTATCCAGGCATTCAGAGCTCTAGTATTCACAATCAACAAGTACATAGGAACAGAAAACTAACTATAAACTAGTAACTATATATATATATATATATATATATATATGTATATATATATATATATATATATATATATATATATTATTACGAAACGATATCTAACACTAAATGAACAAACGCACAATAGTTTACATATAGATAATGATCATAAAAACACGAAATTTCATAGTGATAGTGAAAGTAAGAAATATAAGAGAAACACGTGAAAATAAGTAACTGAGTTAATTGCTCAAATACCCGGTATATGCATAAATTATGAAAAAAAGTTTAAATTTGTGTTATATCACTTACGGTTGCAAACATTTTTTGAAAGACAGTTTTGCCCATTTAGCCCAAACATGGTCCGATTGTGTCCACACACACACAAAATTTCAGCTCGTTATGTCTTATAGCTTTTGTGTTATCGTATGGAGTTTTTGAGTTAACGTTTTGGATACTCTGGGTATAAAATTACAGTTCTTCATAAGCATTACTTCAGACGCTTTACAAGACTTCGTATATTTTATATAATATAATAAATCAAATTTCGGACTCCGGCTATTTTAATAATATTTTCTTATAGTTTTTTAGTTATCGTGTGTATGAATGAATATGCTGGGTAAAAAATTATAAAATTATAAAATTAGTTCACCTAAGCAAAAATTTTTAAATATATACGTACAATTTATGTTACAAGGTTATTTTTGGAGGCGGTGTCCAAAAGTTATGTGAATTTATCTATGCTGACACCGACTCCAAAAATAACAATAATTGTACATATATATTTAAAAATTTTTGCTTAGGTGAACTAAAATTGGCACAAGAATATGCAATTATTTTTTTACTTTTTAGTGCATTTTTTGTTATAGAATATTAATTTTTGAAGTCGGGTTTCCATTTTGTCAAAATAGGTTTTATACTTTATGCAGTTAACAATAACATCAAATTTCGGACTTAGACTATATTTTAATAATATTTATATGTGTATTATAGAGAAATGATCATATTATGCTGTAAGTTCATTCTAATCATACTTCGAAGTGTACATATACTCGTATACATACATGAAGAGAAGATACCTTCATTTTTATAGGTATAGGTTATATGAATATTATTATTATTAGTATTATCGCACTTTTTATGAATACAATTTCCACATCAAAATATGTGTGATATTAATTTTTAAATAAATTCATATCTAAAGTTATCATCGCTAGCTGTGTTACTTAAAACCTCTCTTATTGATTGTTGGTCGATAATACACGGGGAATATTTTCTATTACGAATATTTACAATGAAAAAATATTTAATTATTTTTAGTCAAAATAGAGTCGTATTTCTTATGCTCTTAAGGAAGGCAGAATATTGGAGATTCTACAGGCTGAAAAAACAAGGTTTCATCTTATGGAAAACAACCACAAACCACACCCCACCCTCGAGATCCTTCACGTAGCTAAGAATTGTCAAAACTTAATCTACTGAAAGCCATGTATAAACCCGAACAGTATCCAACAAATCATAATAAACAGAAACACTTTTTTTAACAGAAATTAAAAATTTTAATCTGTAAATTAATTATTTAAATTTAGATAGCATCTAACTAGTCACTAGTAATCAGATTTATGTAATTATTTAATTACTAAAAATAATAAATTAACGTCTTTTGACTCTATTCAAGTATGGCAGACGAAAATTTTCGTGAATTTTTAATCTTTTTATTTAAGATATTTACAAAACTCTTTGTCAGACTATTTTTTTTTTAATTTTAACGTAATATACGAGATTTTATTTATGAAAATAGAAGTTTTTTAATTTTTATCGAAAGTGTATGCGTTCATTTAACATTTGCTATTCACAACATATTAAAATTCCAATTGTTAATGATTAATTAATTACTTGAAAACACTTCGTCAGATTTTTTTCAAAAAAATATTTTATAGGTATGAGTTTTTTATCTATACATTCTCCGGTCTCCGATCAACCTTAAGATGCAATAGCGGACTTGCTCAGCTACAAATCTGATTGATCCAAAATTAATATTCGATCACAATATTATAATATAAGTACTAGGATAATGTCTCCGTGTATTTATTCACTGTGTATTGATACTGTAGGATTTTTATTATATATATATATACTACCATAAAAAATATATAATACTAAACAAAATTATATAAACTATACCCGACTATGGCGACATATCATGAAAATATGTAAATTGTTGTATTTAAAATTGTTTATATTTACTAGTAGTTATCTTTAGTTGAGATGTGTTTTAATACCCAGTATATTTGTAAATATACAAGGTATATTAAGTTTAGATCCGACTTTGTAACGCTTGAAAATTTTGATCGCAGACAAAAATTTTTGTTATAGGTGTTCATAAAATTACCTAATTAGTCCATTTCCGCATGTCCGCCTGTCTGTCTGTCTATCTGTCTGTCTGTCCGTGAAATCGATAACTCAAAAACGAAAAGAGATAACGAGCTGGAAATTTTGTGTGTGTTCCAGAGCAAAAAAGTAAGGTCAAGTTCATTAATGGGCAAAATCGGAACGTGTTTCCCCCCGCTAGGGGGAAAATTTATATCTTTGAAACCGTAAGGGATAGAAAAAAATTTGTTGATAAAAAAATATTCTTCTCTTTAAAATAAACAACTTTTGTTTGGAAATTTTTTTCATAAACTCAATAGTTTCCTCATAATTTGTGCTCAATGTTGAAAATGAGAAATACGTTTGGTAGGTGAACGAAGGTCATGTTTGGGCAAAATGAGCAAAACTGCCTATCTTTGAAACCGTAAGAGATATGACAAAAGTTTATAAACAAAAAATCTTCTTCTCTTTAACGTAAACAAAATTTTTTCCATAAACTCAGTATATACTGGGTATTAAAACAATTAACTCAGTTAGTTCTTACATTACTTGTTTAAATGGTACGTTTAAAGAAATTCTTTTGAAATCTGTTTTTTTTTCTTTCTTGTTTTAAGATAATATTTTACGCTCATGCCATCGTAGTTTTGCCTTAGGAATCCCTATAATGACCAATTGCATCACAATTCTAAAAATTCGAATTTCGATTCCGGACCAATACGCAAATTTTGTAATAGTGTAGTGCCACTTCAGTTTTGCTATTTCTAAAGGCTATTTCTAAAGTGATGATGTCGCGTATATTTAAATTACTTTCTGTTAAATGTAATTTTATAAACGGGGTTCAAGTTCAAAAATTGCAACAAAAAAAATGTCCACTTTTCTTAGCCGTATACCTCGAGAGCTATTGTTAATTTTGCTTGAATTTTGAATGGGACTCTTTACTGTAAAGTTTGGCTAAGGATTAAATTTAATAAAGACATTTGTTTACATAATAACAAAAATTTATGAGAGATTTAAGAAAAATTGATTTTCGCGACATTTTAGTTTTTTTTTTTTAGTTTTTGCCATGTTTTCACATTTCATGTGCGGTTTGAATCTTGTGGGAAATTTGCTTCTTATTATGATATATAACTTGTGATTGTATTTAGAAGAATATAGAATTTCATTAATTTCAAAAAAACATGTTGACCCATTTTTTTTTGTTTGATTAAATTTCTGTTTTTTATTTTATTTTGTTCTATTTGATAAAAATCGAATGCGGAAGAAATTGTAAAAAATCATAAAAAACAAAATAAATACCTAAATTTAAAGTTAAAAAATTTTTTTAAAGAATTGAATTTTTTTTTTTTGTACAATTTGTTCACCGATTATGAGAGTTTTTAAGGGTCGTTTATTTCGATTACCTCTATATACAGATTACAATGAAGTATGTAATATGAATGATATGAATTGGATTAAATTTCAAATTCGCCCCAATACCTAGTAATCATTTTTTGTATTATAAATACGTATTTCGAGTACAAAGTAGGTAATCATCATCAGTAAAAATTAGCTAGTCGTAATTTACTCTTGTTTAAAAAATTAAACAATAACCAGAGGTAATGTTACTTTTGACTTTTGACTTTCTACATATTTCATGTTTTTTTAAACTTGCTATTGTTAGTATAGTTGCTTTAGATCAAAGTCATTTAACTGGCAGTGGGAGATTCGAGTTTTTTCCTAGTTTATTTGAAAATAAACAATAATATCTAACCTAAGGCGTTATGTCTGCACAGTATGCCTACTTGGAAACTGGAAGGTAATGGGTTCGAATTCTGACATCGGCAGTTTGTCAATAGGGAATATGCATGAAAATTTTTTTCACATTTATTTTCAGAATATGAAAATACTGTTAATACTGTAATAATATTTAAAAACAAAATTAAAATCCGACCAATATCAAGAAAGCTATAAGCTTTTAAAGATTATTATCTGTCTCTTTCTTGCAAAAATACTTTAAACGGAGTTTTACGTGTATTTTAAATGGTGAAAGTGTAATATGACGTCACATAACATATCAAGAGGGCTATCACCCTCTTTGTCAATCATTCATATCTCGCTTATTTTTAAAGTTATTTAAAAAGTAATTTTACCTTGATATTTGTCAAGTAAACATGCTTCAATTCAAGTGAAAAAAAAATTTCATGCATATTCCCTATTATTAAGAAAAAAAAAGGGGCGGTTAATTGATTAAACTGTCGGCGTATGGACGGCGAAGGGCAGCCTCTACAGCCTCTCTCTATGTCTAATTTCTAACCTTGCTGTTTTAAAGTCTGCATATAGAAGTCATATGGCGTTCACATCAGATTTTTGTAATTTTTTTAATGCTATAGAAATCGTTCTTTATGAAAATATTTAAAAATAACAATATTAACATCCTGGATTTATTTTTCGTTAATTTTTAAAATCAAATTGCATAAAATAAAAAAACATTACAGATCCTTAATCAGTTAATAATTTATGTTCTCATAATATAATATTTTGTAAATTTTCATTTAATTTTGTGACGTCATCCCTACCTGAATAACTTCAAATAAAATAAAATAAAAATTATGATAATTACAATACTGAAATATCTGCAAATTTACATATTTTAACATAATTTTTTTCAATTTTAGCTCATAAATATTAATTTTGTTAAATGAATTATAAAACCAAAAAAAAATTGGAAAAATATTATCCTTCCTAAAAAACTCTAATATTGTTTTTGACCAGGATAAATTTTTGAATATGACCTTCAGTCATTAGAAAAACGAATCGATTGCGATTGTTATCGAATAAGATGTAATTTATATATTGATGAACGATTACTTTTAGCTGACATTTCTTTGTTTCATTATTTCGAATTTATAGTGCTTTTTTCTGAAATAAAATAATTTTGAATAACATTGTAAGTATATGGTTGCGTTTCAGTTATGTTATACTAATGGAGGTGGCTAACGTTTTGACATTTGTAAGCTACACATATTTGGTATGTTGTTAAAACAATTGATATCAGTTGACTCCCACGTCAGGAGAACTAGATTCAAATGGCCGCCTATTTTTTGATAACATATAAATTAAAATTTATATGTTAATAAATAATTTTAAAAATTATAAAATTATAATTTTAAAAATATATAAATATATTTCAAAAATTATTTTTATAGCTTAAGGACGTTTATTTGCTACGCTAAAGTCAATTGAGTACTATCTTTAACAAAATTTATTTAGGATTTAAAAAAAGTTGTAAAGTATATCAATAATCTTACAACCATTTATAACCTTTTTTTATTTGTCCTAAATATTTTAAAAGTATATTATCTTAGTGTGTGTGGTCGCCAGTTTTCAAAAGATGGTGGCAAAAACAAACCTAACAAAAAACTTTTAATCCTTAATTAAATAATTAAGGATGTACGAGCGCTTATGTATAAATATATTGATGAACAAAAATAAATAATTTTATTATAAATATATTAATAAAAATCTTCAATATCTTATATAGTACATTCATAAAAGTCTACAATAATGTTTATTAATTTTGTCGTAAGTAAAATTAAAATTTAATTTAGGCCCGTCATACCGGGCCTAGCAAAACAGATATTTAAGAAAAAGACCTTAGATTTCCGGTAATTAAGCTACCGCCGACAGAAATAAACTTTATCCGAAATTTCAGTTGGTTTCTTAAATATCTATTTTTTAGGATACCGGAATATCGGAATTTTATTGAATCAATCTCTTTATTAATGTATCTATTTTCTATTGCGTAGTTTTATTTATTCGTCTTATTTTATTCCAAGTGAAAATTATCAAAATATATGTGAAAATATGGGTTTCTCCATAATAGCAATGCATTAAAACTCGAACTTTCACATTAAATAATTAATTCACGACAAATGTTTAAAAACTCAACTTAAATAATTGAATTTTTTGAATCTTGTAAAAATAAATATTATTCAATAAATATGCCGGTATATTGAGGACCTACAAATAAAGGGCTATTATTGTATAACAATAAAAATGAAAGGACATTATTTGGAATAACATTAAACGTTTCACTATATAGTATATACTACACACATGCAGAGAAAGGACCTTACTTCCCATACGCCCATAGTCAATAGCGAATAGTCCATCCATACGGCATACAGCCATACAAGAAGAGATCCTTTTTTTCTCTGATATTTTTATTACATATCTATTACATAATTGAACAATCATATTTTTTTTTTATGAAATAAAAAATAAAATGTACTTAAAAATAATAAAATAAATAATCATATTTATTGTGTACTTATTTACCTGACATTAAAAAAACAACACAATGATTTGTTTTTTATAACTTAAAAAATAAGATTTTGTAGTTTTTTTTTTGTCGTTTTTATTTTGGGGATATAAAAGCCTATTTTTTGTTATGTGATAATAATAATTGAAAACATTACATACATCATACAGGATATAGGGTGTGTGTTCGAGGCATATGTTTTATGACTACGTACTGCATCAAAAGATCAAATGGTCATTTTATGAGTAATTCGGTGTGTACATAAAAAGATACTTATTGTAATATTTCTTTAATTATAATCCCAGCATATTAGCATAATCTCTTCCTTGTTAAGTTAGTTGAAACAATCATATAGCACGGTAGTGCGTTGGGCCAAGATTAAGCATGGACAGGAACAGAAATGGTATGCAGCTCGAATTTAAAATGTAGAGTAAGACCTTCTGACTGTACGGAGTGGGTCAATTTCGATGGTTTTATGAGGAAACTCGTTGACTATAAGAGATAGAAAAATATGGATGGCACAATCTGGATCTCTTTTTTAGAGGCTAATTCATTGGTGTCAACAAAAACGAAAACCAACCTGTTTTCTCATATATATATGATGATATTTAACCCTAAATATCATCGTCAATATTCTAGGATACTTTCAGTTGTCCTTGATTTGTGGTAGAAAGATAGGTTTTAGTCTAAAAACACCCAGAAAATCTGAAAATTTTAAGTCCAAAACGGTAATAGATAGGAGAAAAGCATAAAATTTATAGATTTGCCATTATATCCTTTTAAACATTGCCACTTATCATTAACGAGTGTGAGAAAAAATTATCAGGTAATAAATTGACGTAAATTTGATTTTCTACAACTTTACATCTCGTGACTTTTCTAATATTAAGGATGATATTCCATATTATGTGTTTTCTTTTTCTCTAAAAGATCTAGAATATATGAATATTTCATTCCATGCAACATTCAATGTGCATACAGCAACTTTACAAAAAGTAATGATATCCGACCAAAAAAAAAATTGTGAGAGGGTTGTCAAGTGTTTGCATGCAAAATTTATTGTGTAAATTTATCAGGTGCAGTATATTTCATATTTTACTTTGCAAGTATATACCGGGTATTTACGCAATTAACTCAGTTAGTTGTTATTTACACTTGTTATACGAACAATTATAATGATAAATATTTCTTATAAACACTATATAATTTAAATATTTTATAATTAATTAGAATATTAATTTCCGTAATATTAAAAATAATTAATGCTAATAAATAATCCGGAAATGACTTTTAATAAATACATACTACAAAAAAAAATCCTTCATTGCACTAACGTATGAAATTTTTCATGCCTAGTAAAAAAAATAAAACTAGTTTTAATTAATTGAAAATAATTGGCAAAAAAAAATTTTTTTTTAATTATTCTATTTTATATGATAGGTGTTTGAGCGAATTCCTTGAAAGGAAATAGGGCAGCCTCTACAATCTGTCTAATATCGAACATCGATTTTCAGTATCGAAAACAATTACTCTATATTCTATACTTACATTACATTCTATATTCTATATATTTCTCTATATTCTATATGTAGGTAATAATATGAAATAGGCAAACATTTCCGGAAAGATTGAATAAAAATGTAGGTGAAATTTTTTTTTATCTTGTAAATTATAAATAATAATTGATAATAAATATATGTAACACTTTACTGAAGTCATATGGTGAGTACTTATACATTTACACACAAACATACTCACACACACACACACACACACTTGTTTCTGTATACTTAAGTTAAATCAACCTACTAAACAAAGAGCATAGTGCTGACGGACTTTACTTACGTAAGACCTTCAATCTATACGCCAAGGTCAACCCTATATATAGGTAATATGTAATATTATATATATTATACGGTTTGTTTTATCTTAATCACTTCATTTAAGTAATAGTTCCCTTGGGGTTTGCAAAAAAAAAATAAAACTTTACAATAATAATTAATTTTAACGAAAAACTGGAGTTTAATATAGAAATGGTTAAAAATGTAGGAATACTTGAAATTTTCTGTAGTTCTGTTCAGGCCCGGACTTAGAGACCCAGGGTTTCTGGGCACGTGGCATTTGGGGCCCCCATCTCGAAGCCATTTTGAAAATTTAGTTATTTTATAAAATTTTTTATCTTGGCAACACTAACAGCCGCGTATTCATACAAGACCAATATCACGAGTTCATATATCAGACAGAGAAATATGTACTAAGCCAGCTGCAAGCCAGGTAAGAGCCTGCGCGTGCGAGTGAGATGAACGACCGTATCTCAACTCTTTCTTATGACAGAACGGTCGAGTAGATGACCTTTTTTTGTTTGACATTTTGATTGACAAGTGCAAAAGTAAGACTGCCAACTTTTAAATAGCTCGAATAAACGTTTCAAGACTTTTAAGTTAATATTTTCGATAAAGCTTTTTGATAAAGCTTTTTGAGCTTATATGATGGTTCTGCCACTGGGGCTCCTAGGCCGGGACCTTGTAGGCCTAGGCGGATATCCGGCGTTGGTTCTGTTTATTTGAACAATATAGAACCATGGTTCCCTCATACTATGGACCACAAAAGTTGGGCTTATTTTTCAAAATTTATAATCGATTTGTGCCTTATTCAATCGAAAAACAGATTCGGAGGCCTGTCTCGAACAGATTCGGAGGCCTGTGAAAGTTGCATACCATGTGCATGGAAACTTTTATCCCAATATAACAAGCACATTCGGGCTTACTCTAACTAATACGTCGCTTATTGTGAAAACCTCACAATTCCGTTTTACTCAAGTAAGTACTCTCCGCGCTGAAGCGTATTAAGACTAGGCTTTTTTTCTATACTTGGACAAGAACTGCTGGATTCCTTGATTATTTTAGACATGAAATCGGATCTTATCAACAAGGTTGGCAGCTTTTACGAACAATTTAATGAAAATATAGCTGATATTTCTCCTGTATTAAGAAAAATGTTAGCTTCAGTTATGACTAATTGGAACTATTCCCAAAAACTCTTGACTATTTGATTATTATTATCATCGATTATTATTCGTCTTGTTGGTAGCAGGCCGTAAGCCTGCATAATGCCACTCGTATGATCCAGTCCGATGCTGATCTCTCTTTAGAATCAGAAACCAGAATCAGAAATTCTCAAGTATTACGTTGTTGAGTTTGTATAGTGGTTCTTGTAATAAACCCATCTATAAGGATACTATACGTTGAATTTGTATACTTTTAAAAGGTGAAGGTGTCTCTTGTTGTATGTTTATAACAGTCTCACTATTCGAGGAAAAAATGTCCTACATTACTACAGTTTGATAAAGTCTAAGGACGTCTAAAAATACACATCGAAAGGTGACACTTTGTGTTTTCATAAAAGTAAAAAGTGGAAGTAGTTTGGGACCATTAACTGATCAATCATCCCAGATAAAACGTACTGAATTTCCAGTAGCCCCTTCTTAAAACAGTTCTAATTTCATTTAATTTGCATTAAGAGAGTTTTTTTTGTTTGTTTGCATAGTGAACGTATACACCCCGACATAACGGCGCTATCATATCTGATATGTTGAACCTACAACTTGTACAAATATTTTAATAAATAAATTAATATTACCGACTAAAAATACCTGCAAGCAATATGCAATTATTAGTTTGTGATAATATAAATATATATTTATATTTTATATATATATATATATATATATATATATATATATATATATATATATATATATATATATATATATATATAATTATAAAATAATTGTTAATAATATATAAATATAGGAATTTGAATATTTGGAATATATAAATTATTTATTAAAATATAAATAAATAAAATGATAATACGAATCGATAATTAATACTTCTTATTAATTTAATTATTATAAATCACTTATTTATTTATTTATTTATATATAACTTTATTATATTAGATTAATAAGACGGGAAACCCGTTGAGAATTGATTTTGTTTTTTTGAACTAAAACTTCCTGGAGTTTGAATTCCTTAGTGGATTCATGGTGTAACCATAAAAGAACCACAGTGTAACTGCTGCAAAATTATGTGCCTCAGCAAAACTATAGGCATATTAATTTACTGCAACACACCAATGGCAGCTCATAAATAATTCACTTAATACAAAATTTCTAAACCTTCCAGAAAATCTGGTTGCAGTAGTAGCAAATATGTCTTTCGTCGGCACTAAGCGATTGGCCGTATTAATCTCAACTTACTGTCTAAATAAATGATTTGGGTAAGTTGAAAGAACTTGTGTCCGTCTTACGTTTTTTGTTTTTAATAGGATATACCATAAGGTCCATTGTGATGATTAAGGATGTGAGTGGAGTGGAATCAATTTTTGTGGGGACTCTGGGTGGTTCGTGAAAGAAACTGCAGAAAACCTTCACAAGCATAACCGGTTACTTCGTTCTTGTCCATACGCCGGCAGTTTAATTAATTAACCGCCCCTTTTTTTTCTCTTAATAATTGACAAACTGCCGATGTCGGGATTCGAACCCATAACCTCCCAGTTCCAAGTAGACATAACCCCTTAGACCGCTGGGTCACTTGGACGGTAATTTTGAACGAAGTTTGATACTTATATTTTCAATAATTTATTAATAGCCAATCTGGTCGTCAACGCGTTTCACACGACAACTATCTTAAAACAGTATTTTTACTTAAGTTTTTATTAATAATTTCACGACGCCTCCACCAAAATTCATAATTTCTGTTTCATGGTAAATTTTCTAGTTTCATTATTAAATAATCTTGACGATCGATTGCAATATTTGGAAGAAACACATATACGAAAGTGAAGCTAAATAAAACCTTTTAAAAATACTTGTATGCATCTATTTCAATAGATGCCTGCATTAGAGCATTTTTCAATGCAATTTGGAAGTTTTGAATTACGATTTAAAAAAAAAAAACCTTCACAATGAAATTTGGAATAAAATTAATTTAGAAAGAATGATTGATTAATTTTAATAAAATTACAAGATTATAAAAAAAGGTTATTTAAAAATATTTTTGCGGTATAAATACAAAAAAAAAAAAAACAACAAACATTTTTAATTAATTACTGTAATATGTAAATTACAAAAAATATAAAATTGTAAAAATGCAGCAGTTTAAGAATGTCTTAACATACCTCTATATATATAGACTACAACGACCTCCAAGAATGGAGAAAATGCCTTTTTGAACATATTTACAATTAGAATGCGCCTACAATCAAAAAAAACCGTTTTCATCAATTTGTATGAAGTGATCCTGTGGTAAAAAATTATTGGCTACAATGTCCCAGTGTTCGTTGCCCCAAAGATAATTTAGTTAATCGTTAAGACTATAATCTGTATGTACATAGAGGAGGTTGTGTGTAACATATTCATTATACTAGATGTTTTTCTATGACATTATTAATTAAGAGTGGTTGTTTAGTAATATTGAAATTGTTTGACATAATTGGTAAATTAATAATAATGCCCTTCATTTTTTTTATTTATGTATTTTTATAGATTAGCACACGGTACGTACCTATATGGGTTACACAATTAATCGATTACCAATTATGGCAAGTAAGATATTTGCAGAATTAGAAAAAAAATTATATGCAAATCATAATATATGTGATATCATTGATTACTTTATCCATGTTTGTTGTGTCTGCAAAATACAAATTAATTATTATTGGAGAACTATTTTAGGTAGGTAAAAAAACTAGAATTACATCCATCAAAAGTTTTGTAACAATTGAAAATATTGATCGTAGAAAAGAGATTTTGGTGTTAAAAATGTTTTAATTACCCAGTAGTACTATTACTTAGTACTATTTTAATAACTATGTACTATCTTAGATCTAATTTCTTCTTCATTGTGACAGAAATACTATAGTTGCAAAATATTAACTAAAAAACGAGCCCGCGGTTTATATACCCGGTACCTTATATATACCAGGGTATATTAAGTTTAGTTGCGACTTTGCCCGGTTGAAAATATTGATCGCAGAAAATAAATTTGATAAAGGTGTTCATAAAATGACTGATCTAATTAGTCCATTTCCGCAAAATTGTCAGTTCGTCTGTTCATCCGTAAACACGATAACTTGAAAACGTGAATGGGCAAAAACCTACCGTGCTTTTGTTTCAGTTTTTACCGAATTAATTAGTTTTTTCAAAAAATTTATCGAATAAAATTTATTAGTTTTTATATAAGGACGTTTTCAAAATAAAACAATTTTATTTCGAAGCCTGTTTTGCTTATCCTTAGTCGATTAATGTAAAAAAATTCATATCGTTAATAAATTTCAATTTAATTTTTTCTCTAAAATGCACAAAATAGGATTAATTTAGGTAAAATTATTCCTATTTTGAAAATTTATCCCTTAAAATGGTTTGATTTTTGAGAAAATAATGATCTCATGACGCGATTCTACATCTTTAAAGTGAAAACTAGCTGCCCGTACAGACTACGCACTGAAATTGTGCCTAAACTTTCGTGCCTAAATTTGCTGTGTAAAAAAATGTTTTGTACAACAGTTGTTTGCTTTTCTTAGATAAACATAGTTATATTGGTAGGTTGTGCGGGTGGAACCGACTATGATAGGAACTATGCCGATATTCATCTGGAGTTCGTGAAGGAAACTGCAGAAAACCTTCACAAGCATAGCCGGTTACTTCGTTCTTGTCCATACGCCGACAGTTTAGTCGGCTAAGATAGATCATGGTCTTGATGGTAGAACCACTCCAAGTTATTAAAGCACAAATACGGATAGTCACGATGCATCTCATACCGAATGGTTTTGTTTCACGCTATATGAGATGAATTTAATTAAAATATAGAGTGTGAATTTATGATAATTTATACATCTCATTAACGTTTGTTTTTGTCACAAATCAATTTGCACCAGCTTTAGTGAAATTGAACCAATTATGTTCGTTATTGATATGATTGTACTTCTTTGTTGCTTCAATTAATTAAAAAAATAAATACGAGTAAAATAAAATAAAAAAAAAACATTGAAAATAAAAGATTTATAATAATTTAAATATTGCTTATATCTCTCGCTCTATGTGTATCATTTATTCATTTAGGTGTAGGTATGTAATGTAAAAAGAATATTAACATTTAACATTGTTAAATACTTATAATTATAAGTAAATAAATTTAAATTATAATAATTACAATATCATTATATTTATATTTATATATACTGGTTGATCTATTATCCTTATATTAAAAAATGTTTTGATCCCGAGACTCATGCATTTGGTGAAAACCTACATACAATGATATATATATATATATATATATATATATATATACATATACTTAGTATATAACATTGCCTATATACAATAGCAATGCATATTCATATACAATGTGAAATAACCGTTTAAAACACGAATGCCGATGATTGCCGACTGACACATAGCCGATCGTTACATAAAAAACTTGACAGTCTAATCTGAAATTTCATTTTACTCCCCATATCAAAAAAAGAAGCAAACAATACAATCATTTTTTATCGAAAAGCTTTTATTTGAAAAAATAAATATAAAACAAATGAAAATAACAACTATATGAGTTAATTGCTTAAATACCTGGTATAATTAGTAGTTGGAATTAGAGTTGTTGGACCTAAACTGGTGACGAAGCTATGCAGTTTATGAAAACAATTTCAAACCAAAGTTTTTTTTTTAATGGAACATTTTGTCTTTAAATTTTTTATTCTATCCTTATGTCAAAAATGTATATTTGTCCCTTTGGGCCACTCACTCGCAGAAAATTTCAGTTCGTTAATTTTTTTTTGTTTCTGAGTTGTCGTGTTTATTGATGAACAGACAGACGGACGGACTTCTATGCGAAAATGGAATGAATTAGGTCATTTTAATAACATTTATATCAAAAACTATGTTTTGCGATCAATATTTTCAATCGTTACAAAGTAGGGACTAAACTATATATTATGTATATATATGGGATATCAAAATTCGTCACGTAGGATCTTCGTAGGCTGGTTGAATTTTCTCGGAGGATGGAATTGAAATGAATATAATGAATATGAAATTAAATTACATTCGATATTTTTACTTCTTAAATATTAAACTGCTATAAATATTAGGTATTTCAGAATACATAAAAAACGTGTAACTAAACTTCTGAAAATTATTTTCAAATGTAACAATACACCAATTAATGACCTCATCCCAAGATTGTAATAGTCGAAAATTCCGAATACAGGAAACATATCTTGGTATTAAACATATCTAAAACTGGTATATTCTAATTATTCCATTTCTGGATGTCTGTCTATGCGTCAAAACTATTGCTCAGAAATGAAAAGAGATATCGTAAAAAGCGATTTCATTAATTTCTTGAATTCGCAAAATTGACCCATCAAATAATTACCACAGTTAATTAATAAATACAGCTTTTGGTTTTGCTTCAAATTGACCTCATACCATGTGTAATCAATTGTAGATTGTGACCAGCGATATGTTTTAAACACCTATGCATGTTTGGAAGTAAAATAAACAATACACGCACTGAAAAATTGGTAGACACAGAACTATTTTGTTTGTTTGATTTCATCAATCATAATCAATCATTATATACCTTTCCAAGTATTATTTTAAATAAAAGGAAAATTATATTCTTTAACACTTTTTATAAATTAATTGTACAACATTTATTCAAGGAAATTCCTTCCTTATATTAAAATTGCATTTGCAATTAATTATAAAGATATAAATATATATATATATATATATATATATATATATATATATATATATATATATATATTACAGGGTGAGTTAAAAGTCAGGGAGTTTTTTGAAAGGGTGGATAGGAATCTAAGATGAAAAGAAAATTCTAAGATGAAAAGTTCTTGGACATTTTTGCACCTGACCCACCGTTAATTAGATATTAATTAAATAAAGTAACCAATTAGAGAAGCCGGAAGCGCGTTAAAGGAATGAGAAATGGTGGGGAATGAACGCAGTGGTACCAGAGATACGTGAGGGGAGCGAGCTATCCCCATCACTACCGTAGGGCGAGTCAATCTTATGTGTTTAAAATCCGGTAGTGTTTTTATAGCAGAGTTTAGAAAAATTTAAAAAATTTATCATTTTTTTTCCAAAATTCTAATTAATTAAAATTCCGAAAAATCTAATTAACTAAATTACTCAATTTTTATTACATTTCTTAATTTTTAAAAAACTGATACATTTTTTTCCAAAGTTTTTCAAAACTCTGCTATAAAAACTCTACCGGATTTTAAACACATAAGATGGCCTCAATCTACGGTAGTGGTGGGGAGAGCTCGCTCACCTCACGTATGTCTGCTACCTCGGTGTTCAGGTGCACAAGGACTTTCCATCTTAGAATTTCATTCCCTATCCACCCTGTCAAAAAACTCCATGACTTTTAACTGACCCTATATATATATATATATATATATATATATATATATATATATATATATATATATATATATATGTATATATATAAAATATATACCTGGCCGGGCTTAAGATATTTGCCACCCTAGGTTAATTTTTTCCACCCGTCACTCAAACTTTGAACAGTATATAAACAAATTTTGTTCGTTCTTTCAAATTTTTAAATCAGTTCTTAACATTTTTTTATTGTTGCACGCTTTGAGAACTATTTATAGCACTACGTATATTATATAGCCAGTATATGAACCTTCAGGTAGACCTGATAGCAAACTCCTGGCTATTGCCAACATATGGGAGAAGCGAATCTCGTCGGATTGAAGTAGAAGGGGCACACAATGAACCATAAGGCCGAAGTGCAATACTTTTTAGACCCCAAGGTGTATCTGTCTATCTATATAGCCAGTAAGTAATATATACGAAACTCAATGTATGAATGAAATTAGTATGAGTGAAAAATAATAGAAACAAAAATCAAAACAGAACAAATACAACAAAGATGAATAACGAAAATAGAAAAATTATTTGCCCTCAAAACTTTACCGCACTTACTATTAGCCTACACAGCCTAATGGTCCGACTCTGTTCACTTCTCTATCTCGTCACAGTTGTTTTGAATTTAAAATTATTAAGTAAAAAAAAAAATATTGTATAAATAAATACATAATTAAAATTATAGAAAATTAATCACAATACTTTTTTTTTTAGACATACGGAAAAAAAACTCTAAAAGAGAATTTTTGGCTTTGAAATATAAGCACGTGGCGTGCATCAATAAAATTGATAAATTTATTATGTGAAAAAGTTTTGTAAGGCCAGAAAATTTGTTAAAATTTATATTATTATGTATAATTAATTTGGATTTTTTTTTTAAATATTGTGTTTCGTTGCTGATTGGTTAAACATGTTTTCTGAGTTGGTGGTGTGTCTTGCTATAAAAAAGCTCTCACACGTGTAACTTCCATTATAAGAAAAATTTGTTTATTGATTACAATTTTTATACTATTTGTTCGGTTCAATCGAAACTTTAATGGTAATTCAATAACCTTTATATATATATATATATATATATATATATATATATATATATATATATATTTATATATATATATATATATATATATATATATATATATATATATATATTGATCACTGTATTATGTCGTTTTCCATAATTATGTTTAAAAGATACCAGTGACCAAGCAAGGAAAAAAGGGATAAATTTTCACTGATTTGTATAAGAAAAGCATTAAATAAAATAAGTCCAGAATGATGTCAAATATAACATATAAATAAGTCATATTAAAAATTAAAACAAACCCCAACGCAATAATATGAAACATAATAAGAACTTCCCGTTACCTCCACCAAATTTATCTGTAAAACGATAATAATACATACTACAATGGCTATACATCCTGGAAAAGACCAGATACTTTTCAAGTGACTGAACCGATTTTTATCAAACATAGTTATGAACCGCCGCAAGGATATCTAATAAAAAACCGCATTCAAATCGGTCCACGCGTTTGACAGCCACGATGCCACAGACAGACAGACACATAGACGCTTCAAACTTATCACACCCTTATTTTTATGTCGGGGATGATAAATGGTAAACAAATCTCTAAAAAGAAATTTTCCAAGTTTTTCATAAATTTTTTGAAATATATTAAATTTACGTAAATTGCATTGATAAAATTGTAGTTTAGAAAAGTTGTGATAAGTTGAAGTTTAGAAAATTTCCCACAGAAATCTTTTTTCGATTCTTTAATTAGTTTGTTTAGTAGACTGCGTCAAATTTGTGTCCAAAAAAAGTCAAAAATTGAAAGTAAACGTAGTACTAATTATTTTTTTCTAAATTTTGAATTGTCATTTAAAAAAAAAAAATTATTGACAAATAATTTATTTCCAAACTTATTTTAATGTAGATATTTCTATAGAAACCATTAACTAATAAGAGATCTGGGCCGGCCATAACTTTGGAACGGTTGGAAACTTTGAACTTCTTTGAAAATTTCCTTTGGGTCTTTTCCTGATCATTATTTTGCTATCTCCTATAATTTTCTCTAAACAATTTGATATTTTCTCTTTTATATGAAAAAAAGTTTTATATTCACACTAAATTTGGTTTCTTTCTTTCTCACCAGCCCATGGGAGAAAGAGGAACAGTTATCAATATTTTAATTGAAATCTTAAATATCTCCGAAAATATTTAACTTTTGAAATTTTTCCAAGAGAACTTTTCCCTTAGGTTTTTTTCCATGGTCCAATATCTGGTGAAGTTTGGACTAATATTTTCCTTTTACCTTGAATATATTGTTTTTTTGCAATGATTTTATGCACAAATTTTTAAATGATTTTATTAAATGTCATATCATTAAAAAAAAAAAATTGTGTATATATATGTAAATTTGAATTTTTATCAAATACACAAATCTTTCATTTATTGATTTGCCCTTGTAATATACGTTTGTGTTTTGAGATCAATATGTTAACACTCCATATGTTTTGAATCTTGTTTTTTGTGTTATCTTATCAAAATAATATTGGCTAGCTCTATACTATATACAACATATGTGATAAAACTAAAACTATCAAGGTTAGTAGCTTGCGATATGAAAAATGAAATATTGTGACAACAAACATCCCATGGTGTGTGAGTGTGTGTGTATGTGTGTGGTAGGTGAGTACTCACATGGCGACATTTTAAAATTTCATTAAAAAAAAAATAGCTCGATGCAAATTTAAAAATTTAAATAATACAATATACGAGTATTTATGTTTATATATATATAAAAAAACTCCTACGAAATTACCTTCAAACGTTCTGGTTTTATGTATTCTCGCATTTAAAATTGTAATATGAGAATGAATCGGTAAAATTATTAATTTCAAATCATTCATAAAATTAATTTAAATAATTCATATATTTTTATTATGTTTTTAATAAAATATTTTTGCAAACAAGAAACTATTCAAATATACGTAAGCAGGTTTATACTGTCACGGTATCTTGGCTCTCTTTAGCCTTCAGAAGGAGCGCTGTAGAACGAACCTACAACAGATTCCGATACTCGACACACACACGCACACAAAAAACACAAATATTTATAAAAGTTTACTAAATCTATGTCAATTAGACAACACGCACTTTAGAAAAAACTTAATAAAACAAAATCTTTATGATATTCAAACCTGAATTGATTTGATTTGAAAAAAAAAAACGTGCGGACGTCAGTTATCAATTAAAACATTTTTTTAAAGCTATATTGTGTCATTTTAGTTTCTAAAAGCTAAAAAGTTTTAGAAAACATTGTAAATAATTCGTGAACATGCGAAACTTAAATTTTCAAGATTCTGTATAAAAATGTATAAATATCCTTCCCTTGTAATTTTTTGTGTTTTTTTCATTACTTTTTTTTAATTAATTTCATTCAAGCAATTTTTATTAGTTATTAAATAAAATATTTACTATCACATATTGTACCCGTATACGATAAATATTGTTATACTTTATTCGATAATACAGCACAAACGCATTAATTATAAATATAGGTATTCGAAGATTATTAACATATTTTATTCGATAGAATAAAGGAATCACGCTTTTATTTTTAAATAGCCCTGCTGTGTAGGAAGAGGTTATTCAGTTCCGTACAGATAAAATCAGACTCAAAGCACGCCTGTAACTTGCCCCGTTTACCCTTATAGGTAACTAATTTTATTTGTCATTAATACTGTTTATTTGGAATTTTGTAAGTGTAATAAATTATTACTTTAGGCACCAATAAACAGGGATCCCTACCGATCAAAATCGAGATGGCTTACGTATTTTATGAAATCGAATACCAAAATGGAAAATTTTTATTTTGCAGGTTGATAATTACAGTAATGTGGTCGCTTGCGTCTTTAAAATATTTTTATACCCGGTATATAATATATATCACAGGGTATATTAAAGGTTTGTTTCGACTTTGCAACGGTTGAAAGTATTTTGGGAAAAACTGCCTATCTTTGAAACCGTAAGAGATAGAACAAAAATTTAAAGACAAAAAATGTTCATTTTTTACAAATAAACAACTTTTGTCTGAAATTTTTTTTCATAAACTCAGTATATACCGGGAATTTAAGCAATTAACTCAGTTAGTTGTTATTTTCACTTGTTTACTGATATCGTTCTTTTATAATTACCTATGTACGGTCTTAAGATAATTACTTAAGGACCCTAAAGAATCGACACCTTTGAAGAGACAAAATTATTAACGACACTTGTAAACGAACTTCAAACATTGAAAACAATTTTTAACTCCAGTTAACTCCAGTTGAAAACAATTTTTCGCTTGTATATAATTGTTTGATATATCGGCCCGGCCTATTCTTGGAATACCGATCCGGAGAGGAATCTTCCCATCCCACCTTTCGTCAGGCCCGATGTATTATATCTTCGGATATTTTGTAATGATACAATAAAACTGATTGGGAGTTATTTTGTTTTGTTAAATGATTGGAAGAAAATTTAAAAGAAATAGAAGAAAGGGATAAAGATTTGTGCTTTCTCTTCTTTCAACTGAACTTCCCATCTTCAACAGACTGACTGTTCAATTATAATTGCTCATGTATGGCATACCTTAATAAGTATATAATAATATTTTTATGAATAGTGTAAATAAATTCGCACAAACATAAAAACTCATATATATATATATACAAATATAATATTTAAATATTGATTTAAACATTTAATAGACATATTTATAAATAATTATTGATTTATTCATTAAATTAAATTTAATTGAATTTAAAATAGTTAAACACATTTTACTATATTTAATATAATTATTATTTTTATAGTCGTAAATCACTTCGTCTATTCAATTTAATAATTAATACTTACTTTTATATTATTTAACATTTTATTTACAATAATATTGTGTAGTATACAGGTGAGTCATTTTAATTCATCCAGTTAAATATCTTGACAACTAAGCGGAATCGAGATATAACTTTTGTTGGACAGTTTAAAGGATGAAACATAATGTAATAATTATATTTTTGTGACATGCATCCATCCTGGCGCGGTACAACATATCTTTTAGACTGTACAAGATTTGGACCGAAAGATATGTTATACCACGCAAGCACGGATGCATGGAACATATTTTAATGATTCCATTACGTTTTCCTTTCTAAACCCTACAACTTTTGTATCAGACATATTTCTCAATTCTGATTAGTTTTGGAGATATTTAACTGGATTAATTTAAATGACTCACCCGGTATGTACACGAGTATAGTATTTTAAAATTTTTGTAGTCGTTTTGTGACGAATTCATTTGGTTATCGAAAAAATGTCTTCAATAAAAGTTCGTCATAATAAATACTAACAATTTTTGTTCTAAACTTTTTTTCGACAATCGAATAGATTCGGCGAGAGTAGGGAATATGCATGAAAATTTTTTTTCACATTTATTTTCAAAATATGAAAATACTGTTAATACTGTAATAATATTTAAAAACGAAATTAAAATCCGACAAATATCAAGGAGTTTTACGTGTATTTTAAATGGTGAAAGTGTAATATGACGTCACATAACATATCAAGAGGGTTATCACCCTCTTTGTCTAATCGGGAATTTCAATCATTCATATCTCGCTTATTTTTAAAGTTATTTAAAAAGTAATTTTACCTTGATATTTGTCAAGTAAACATGCTACAATTCAAGTGAAAAAAAATTTGCATGCATATTCCCTATTCAAAAATTCGCCGATAAGTATTGAAAATCTCTTCATACACATTAGAAACATGAAAAGTAGTCCATAATTTTGTACCTTTAGAAATTTTTTTTTTCTAAAAATATCAACTTCTTGGAAGCTGCTCATCAATTTTTTACTGGCATTGATGTAATTATTTCTTTATAGTTAAAATTAAAGTTGACTTTTTACATGTATATCCGTATGTTTACGAGTTTTGACAGCCTATAACTTAAAATAAAAAACACGAGACGGCGCAGAGTTCTCCCCCCAAAAATACTATACTAGTGTATAGTTGAAGTTTGCTTGTCATGCAAAAAAAAATCAAAGGACAAAAATTAGATTTACAGTTTTTTTTTTGTAAATACAAATTTTATAACGTTTTCTGATGGCTAGATCCCTAATATAGTGCATAGTTTCTATGATAATACCTGCATTAAGAAAATTTTGGAAATAAATTATTGGTCAACAAATTTAAAATAGAAAAAAAATTGACATTTTGAACTGTCAAAATTTCGAAACAAATAATTATATGACATATATTTCTATATCTAGAGCGTGGTAGTGCGCAAGGCCGAGTTTTTGTACACTCTATAAGAATATTTTGATGCTCGGGCAACGCCGGATTTTTCAGCTAGAACATTCAATAAAATAAACATCGATACGGATATACTGGAATCATATTTTGATTAGAAATTCATACATCATATATCACTGTATCCATTACCTATACAATAATTAAAAAAAAAGAAAATCTTTGTCATTATAGTTCAAGGTAAGCATGCCATGCAAAAAAAAAATTATCAAAGGAAAAAAAATTGGATTTACAGTTTTTTTTGTTTGTTTGTTTGTTAAAGGCATATTTTATACTCAACACGTATTTGAGTAGATGATAGTAGTAAAATAAAATTGATTATTAATTCATAAAGTTTTTTACCATTTTTTTTTTATTTCATATATATTTTATTTTAAATCTATATCTTGTGTGTGTGTGTGTGTTGGCATTTAATATGTTTTATATTTCATTATTTTAATGTAAAACAATTATTTAATTTAATTTATATTTTATTGGAGTTTATTTTATATATTTATTTATTAATTTTTTTTTTTTTTGTAAAACAATTACTCATCGATTTATTAGTAGGATATGAAATAGTTATAACTGTAGGAGAATTTATATCAGAGTGTTAATTATATGATTGAGTCTGAAATTTTGTACATACATAGATAGCGTGTCATACTTTTAAATTTTATTTTATTTTAGCGAATTTCCCCAAAGGAAATCAGCTATTGTTTTTGTACCAATGTTGGAATTTCGTAAAAATTTCTTCAAATGTCCATCGATTCTACCTAATAGATGTCAAAAATCAATATCGTTAAAATTTATATATATATATATATATATATCTATCTATATATATATATATATATATGTATATATATATATATATATATATATATATATATATATATATATATATATATGTATATGTATATATATAAATAAGCATCTATAAGTTTGTGTCAGTGGACTCTCTAGTGGACACAGTTTTAATCCGATTGGAATTAAATTTGGTATTTGAGGCGCTTTTGGTATTCAAAAGGTCAAGTTCGTTAATGGGTAAAATCGGGCAAGGGGAAAGGGTGGTTTGAATGGAGGGGGAAATACAAAATTTTGCATATCTCTCTTAAAATTGATAAATTCGCTAAGTTGACGCAGCTCCTGCGTATCGCATTTTTTTTATTTTTAGAGAGTGGTTGTCCCATCGGGCATACAGCGGTTAGCGACAGTTTAAACGCCTACGGATGATGTATAGGATGTTTTCACGAAAAATCTACGACACGGGCCCGAACGTCTTGTTTCTTCTTTTTTATAAGTATTTTTGTTCGGTTTTTTTTAAAAGGATTTTCGAACTTTTGCGAGTTCTTTGCGCATGCTTCATAACTCTACTGATCGAAATTTTAATATATACAAACTGTTTATTTTATACAGTTTGATTTGATTGCTGATTTGACTGTACTCAAAAGACGGCTGGACTACTTTCAGACTGAAAAAGCTAATTTAATTTCTCATTTATTATCAAGGCATCCACCAAGTTTGATAACTGATGGTGATAATTTTTCAATTATCATTAGATTTTTCACACATTTGTAAACTTTTAAATTGATTCGACACCTAGAAGTGGATGAAAAGATAGTTGCAAAGTTTGCTTATATAGTTGTTACAGCCCAAGCTAATAAAAGTGCGTCAAAAATAAGGAAACAATATTATTGTATAAAGTTTCGGAAAGTTGGGGAAATGTCTATTTGAGTAAGAATAACCGCTGAATGGCCAAAATTTAACCTACAATACACACAATATTCTGGAATTGGGCAAAAAACCAATTTGATAGGAATTGAAAGCAAATTTCCATCAATAATTAAACAAAAATTGACATCCGGTATAAATTCATATCACATTGGGTGTGGTCAATTGATATAAAAACACTTTGTTTTTTAGTGCAAATTATATTTTTTATGGCTATACATGATATTAATGAAGAAAAAAATCTATTCGGTGAGGTATGAGTTTGTAATCTTCATTTAGGGTTCTGTATTTAAAAAAATATATATTTCTACCAAGATGTAGAAATCCTTCTTACACCAGCAATCAAAAATGACATTTTTGGCATCAAGCGAAACATGCAGTAGATTCAGTAAAAACGTTTGTACTTTAGGCCACAAAAGTTTGTTTAGTTGATTTATAACTTTTTCATTTGGGAAAATGTTTGGGAAAATAAAAGTTATTAGTGTTAAGATTAGTATTAGTATTAAAAGTTATTAGTTAGTATAACAACATTTATTCGAAATATTTCCGAAAAAACCGAATGAATAAGGCACAAAATGACTTTACAATTTCGTTTTTGATACCATGTGGGGCTGATTCTGGAAATCAGTATTGGTTCGTTGCCTAATTATGGTATCGGATTGACAATAAACCCGATATGTAGCTGATTTTGATACCTGAATGTACTAGCTTTGATGTCAATCTGACATCGGAGAATTGAAAAGGCTGATAACCAACCAGTTCAAAATTTCCACACGGGTACATACACATCTAATTTTTGAACTTTCAATTCAAACTCATTCACCAATTTACCTATCAGTAGACAAAGCATGTGTTCCACCATTTTTAGGAACTCATTTTTAAATGAAATTGACAACGTTTATATGTCATTTCCACGTTTTGAAGCCGCGAGTATCTGCTCAATACTCAAATATAACTACCTGCAAATAATTTTCTATTAATACTAGATTTGATACGGATTTCTAATATACAACTAATTTAATTGAAAATTCATTGTCATATTGAAAAACTAGAAATAAATTTTCTTTAATTACTTCACAACTTTTTTTAACTTCTGTATACACGAATACCACGTGATATGTGTATGTTATACAGAGGCATTAATGATGCCGCGAGACGAAACTGGCATGCCTGTGGTATTGTATTGACTAGTTAAAGTTTTCTATCGTCTCGTCTCATCGTGTTTTTACAGTTGAAGGTATTCTTGAAAAGATAAAACTGTTTTGTTGTCAATTGATATTCTCTCCTTGGTGACCTCCTAAATATTTGAACATAGTGACTCCTTCGAAACGAGATTTGGTTGATTCAAGTTCATCATCTCGATATAGGTTTATTCTTTATTACGTTATAATTTGCAAATATACTTTTTTGGTTCATTTTGGGGAGGAGTAATACTCCTCGTAACCGCACCTGTTATTTAATTTTTATGTGAAAACAATTATAATATATGATAATGAGTTCCAAAATTATCAGAACACCTTGTACTAATGCACTAAATATCGTGAACAATGCGGATATATATGAGAAAAAAAAGTGTGTGATTTACTGGGAATCAATCAAATTATATTATGAAAAGTTTTTAACAAATGAGTCAATATGTCATGACACGTCATGTATGAATGAATCAAAACAAATCTAGATCAAAACTTTCGCTTATGAATCGATCGATCAATGATGTGTGATGCATTTTTTTTTTTTAAACACAATTTTGATCTTGAATTTGTAATTAAGTTTTTAGTGACAATCCCTATAATTTATTTTGAATACTAGTCATTAAATAATTTACATTCAAGCAATTATTATATTCAAATTATAATTCGGTTTTATTATTTATTTTTTTTGTAAATAATAGAGTAAATTCCTAGTAAAACGAACCTTCTGTGGATGAACTTCGTTTCTTATTAGAATAGTTGAAGATATGGAAGTTATTCAGTATATTTCCCTATTTATTTCGTTTTTCGATAGGTTTCTATGAAGTAGGTCACACAAAAGTCTAATGAAAATAAGATTTGAACTCGGAACAATTCATACATAAATAATTTCATGTGAAAAAGTTATACATATTTGGATATCAGAATATAAAAATCGACTATCTCATTTCCGGGTTTTGGTCAAATTATTGAAAAAGTAAGCGTCATAGTGAAATTTATCGAAAATATAAATTTAAAATGCACTAAAAAATCTTAATCAAGTTACAGGAATTTCAAAATTTTCAAATTATAATGTGAATTATTTTTCAAATAAATAAAGGAAATTTGAGCAAGGAGGACAGCATTAATTCTAATGCGTTTTTTTCGGGGGCTAAATACTTAGTGGCATAGTAATAGTTACTAAAATTTTCTCTTCTTAATATACGTGATAGTAATGTTAAGGTAGTTGTCTTGTAATAATCTATTAAATACTATACTATTTTTGTTTTGAAAGTACACTCCCGTTCATAAAAATTGAACCACCAGTAAGTCACAATCTATATAAAGACTAAATATATGTATATTACATACAATAACACTTAGAATGTTTTAACTGGTTCAATTTTTATGAATAGGAGTGTACCTCATATACTTGTTCGCTTGGATTTTATAAAAATATCAATATTTTCGTTAATATATTAAAATAATTAAACGGTCAATATTTAATTTTTATTTCAAAATATAAATAGAACTTCATTTTACATTATTTTAGTTTTTAGCCAAATCGCTCGACGCGTTTTTTAAATAAAATTAAAAGTATGGTGAAATTATTACTTTTGTACACATCTGTAATGTTAATCGTACAATTTTTGCGAGCGATATTTATCAAAACTTAACGGTAAATAGTTTTGAAATATTAAACAAAGTTGGATATATTTATATTTTGAATAATTTACCAAAATTTCAGCCAATTTCTATAAATGAAAATGGTCAAAAACAAAAAGCGATAATTGATGATATTATAAATAATAAATCATATAAATTTCAAAACCAATTTATTTTTTAATACTAGGTACACTTGGCCACAAAACTTGATGTCATTTTTTTTTAAATTTTATAGTTGATTTGTGCCTTATTCATTCGGTTTTCAAAAAACACTTTTTACTATGTTTCTAATGAGCAACTTATTCCCGAAGCATTTCTTCGAAAACCGAATCAATAAGGTACAAATCAAATTAAAAAAATTTTAAAAATTGACATCCACTTTTGTCATCCATGATAGTACATTGGTTGAGATAAATCTCATATCTACATATCCAAATTTCGATCAAAGAAAAAACCGATCCACCTAAACTTGGTTTAACATCGAAAACTCAATTGAATTGAAATTTACTCTAAAATAAGTGATTCACCTCGTAATGACTTTAATATTTGGAATAATAATTATTAAAACTATAAAATGACCTCGATTTCAAAATAAATGTATTTAGGTCTTTTAAGATTTGAACAATTTGTTTTTTAAAATTTTTTTTTATTTAACACATTAAAGTAATTAATTTTACCTTATGTCAATGTTCATTAATATCAAATATTAATTGAATTATTTTTATTAATAACCTTAAGAATTATACTAATTCGTAGGAATGTCAAATATTAAATTAAATAAAGACTTCTGAATCAACTGTACATATAAGTGAATTTTATATAAATAATTAAGTTATTTTCAGAGACTAGTAAAATTACCGTCCAATACTTTTATATAAGACCCGGAACGCTAAGGATCGTCAAGATGTGTTTGATTTACCAAATTAAATAAACACTAGTCACCTCCCTTAATATTACATAACCGCAAGGTAAGCATACAACGAAGTGAATGGATATATCAAGACAGTGAAAAAGTATACCGGTTTCAGATTGCATCACGTGGCTTAAATGGTAGCTCACTGGAGCCGTAGAGCTCGAGGGCTGAATCCCTACCAAGATGTTTGTGATATTTCATATTAAGTTGTTGATCGTCAGGACGTTATATAAATAATCTTAAGAAGTTTACTAATTCATATGAATTTGCATTATTAAATTCAATAAAGACTTTTAAATCATATTGTAGACATAAGAATAGAATTTTAAATAACTAAATTAGTTAGTACATAGAAACTAGTAAAATAGCCATCTCATACGTTCGGAATTTATGTAAGTGGTTTTCAAATTTGGACAAAGATTTTCAAATATTTTTACTGTGTTATAATAATATATTGATTTTTTATACAATGTGAGTCAAAACATTGTTTATCTAATGTTTTATGTTAGTGGATGATATTTTTTATTAGGGAAAATATTAATTTTATTTCATGTTATTCTCAATATTTGCTGAAAATTATTTTTGGATATTTAATTTGAATTACATTAAATTGGCAATCAAAGAACAATTATATTTTTGTTTTGACCATAGTTTCGGAAAGACAGTTCCTTCTTCAGAAAACTATAATGATACTAAAAATAAAAATATTCTCAAATATTTGTTTTATTTAATAATTAAAATTTAACTTGTTGAAATTTGATGACGACAAGAAAATATACCCTAAATTAAATTCTAAAAGAGTGGCTTTCACTTTATAGTGCTAAAAAGATTGTTTTTACTCAAATATATTTCAGTAACAATAAAGAATTATTATGAATTTGTGGTAAACCTTTGCTCGCAATTTTTATTAGGAATGCAAAATATAAAACCGATAAGAACTTAACGAATCGTAACCAGGATATGCGATCTACTGAAATACAATTCTTTTATTTTCTTTAATAGGGAATATGCATGCAAATTTTTTTCACTTGAATTGAAGCATGTTTACTTGACAAATATCAAGGTTAAATTCCTTTTTAAATAACTTTAAAAATAAGCGAGATATGAATGATTGAAATTCCCGATTAGACAAAGAGGGTGATAGCCCTCTTGATCTGTCATGTGACGTCATAGTACACTTTCACCATTTAAAATACACGTAAAACTCCGTTTTTAGTATTTTTGCAAGAAAGAGACAGATAATAATCTTTACAAGCTTATAGCTTCCTTGATGTTTGTCGGATTCTAATTTCGTTTTTAAATATTATTACAGTATTAACAGTATGTTCATATTCTGAAAATAAATGTGAAAAAAAATTTTCATGCATATTCCCTATTGTTCAAGTAAGCCGTTCTTTTGAACGACTTGTTCATGAGTTATACAAACCTAATTCTAAGACACTCTATATATTTTTTAAAACAAAGCATTTAAAAATATAAAAATAAATTAAATTGACCACAAAAACAAAAAAAACAAAAAAATACGAACCAAAAACTGACAATAAAAGAGCAAGGAACGTTCGTTGTGACGAGGGGGTCACAAAAATATGTTTTACTATTATAGTATTGGCGCGTTTAGCATTCCAATATTTAGTTACAATATTCCAAAATTGGGCCTAAAACTTTGTGTTGTTTCTTCTCGACTGTTTGTAGTAGTAGTAGTGTAGTTATAGTATAGTCGAACTAAATAATAAAATAATAAAACAATCGATCGATCGATCCATCCATCGATCTCTGATCTAAAGCGGTATTATATAGTACTGGCGGCATTTATCTTATATTTTTTTTCAAGTATTGTTTTTTTTTCGTTGTTGTTTTGGTTTTTTCCCTGAAAAAGTTATCAATTTATTTTGTTTGAATATATTTTTGACTTAAAAATGTACTTTAAGGTTGAACGGACAGTACCCAGCAAATCATAATAAACAGAAACACTTTGTTTAACAGAAATTACAAATTTTAATCTGTAAATTAATTATTTAAATTTAGATAGCATCTAACATCACTAATAATCGCATTTATGTAATTATTTAATTACTAAAAATAAAAAATAATCGTCTTTTGACTCTATTCAAGTATGGTGGACGTAAATTTTCGTGAATTTTTTATCTTTTTAATTAAGATATTTACAAAACTGTTTGTCAGAATATTTTTTCTTAAATTTTATCGTAATGTACGAGATTTAATTTATTAAAGTAGAAGTTTTTTACTTTTTAATCTATAGAAGGTGGAGCAACATTTCGAAAATGTATGCGTTCATTCATCAACATTTGCTATTCACAAAATGTTAAAATGCCAGTTTTTAATAAATTTTTACATGAAAACCCTTCCACAGATTTGTTTAAAAAAAATATTTTATACGCATGAGTTACCAATTAATAACATATCAAAAATTCAAATTTTTATCTATACATTGCCGATTTTACCTATACATGTGTCCGATCAACCTTAATACATACACTAGTCGCCAAATTGGTATGCATTGTGAAATTTTGGAAATAATTGAGACTGAGCAGGTCTTCTTCCATAAATCAGTTATTTAAGATTCCCCCTCCCCATATTTTTAGGAGGAGGGTGTAAAAAAATCAATTTTTATCCCATCATCTGAATTAAGTTTTGAGCAACTTCCTGGAAGTTGCTTTCTAATGTTTTTCTAATGTAGTTTTCTAATAAAGATTATTAAAATAATCAAAGAGAACTCTAGGAATAGGGGCAAAATTTGAAATATAGTTTTCTAATGTTTGTAATCGATTTCAGAACTTACTGTAAGTTCTGAATGATTAATTTATGAAAAAGAAGTTGACCTATTTCTACCCAACCCCCCCCCCCCAAATATTTGTCGACTAGTCTATCAATTTATTTTTGTTTAAATAGATTTTTGACATCTACATTAAAACGAATTTTAGATAATTTCCTATTTTGATGGTTGAAATTTCAGTGGAAAAATTTACAACAAAATTTGAAAATAAAAAGTATCATTATTATGATTGTGTGATGTTAAACTATTAACGTCTCTAAGGCGGTTTGATTTTTTTGCAAAATAATCTGCGATTGGCGTTTTGTGATTATATAGGCTATTATATTATACTTACATATATTGAATGATTGGTTTAATCGCCCAAAGGTGTTTGTATTGATTTTTTCAAAACATTACAATACAATCTCTTTGAACAGAGGTGGGCAGGAGTTGACTCGGCCAAGCTCTGAGTGAGAGGTAGGGAAGAGAGATAGAGTTAATACAGGGTAACCTACCAATTATTAATATTTTCTTTTTTTAATTAAAACATTTTCTGAAAAAAATATAATAATACCAAATCTTTTTTATGGTCACTATTATACAAAGTAAATAATACATACAATCATTCAATACATACTCTGGAATTTTGGGCTGGTAATTTGGGTCATAAAATATACCTTTTTAGTATATATCATATTTGTGTATGAATAAAATAAAAATATATAAAAAATATATATAAATCTTTTGAACCTTTAAGTTTACCGCTGGACCATTGCAATAAAAGAGGGAAATTTTTGCAAAGGATAATTTAAATAGAAATATAGTTTTGGAAATTCCAAATAATTTGTCTAAATATTTTACTATTCATATCCGAGAACTAATAAAGAATTATTTACCTGATTTAATTATTTTTTCTTCGTATGGAGTATGCTCAGTATAGTGTCATGGGAATTTGATGAATTAAGTTAAATTTTACATAAAGTGGGAATTTGAGTTCTTCGAGTTAGTCTACTTTGAATTGAAAAAGTGAAAAGTACTTTTTGTAGTAGTGGAAATTATTTTTCGCATAATTTGTTTTTAAAAAAAAATAAAATATTGACTATACTATAGACGATACTATATAATTATTGGGCAATAATCGGTAGGACAACCTGTATTGAAACATCGTTCCGTCTTGCTTCAAAACATACCTTCTTTACTTACTCTCACCCAGCTTATGGAGAGCCCGTAAGGCTCAGACGAGCTGTCTGTGCCCACCTCTGTCTTTGAACGCAATCTTCATTCCACACAATAAATCTATGTATTGTTAGGCAAAATTTATCATTTTAAAGTATTTATTTATTTTTTTTAAGGCAAAAACATCATAGTTTGTTCTTAGGGTGAAATTTTCGGTTAGATCTAAATTTTTTGTTATTATTATTAAATAAATCAAATATGTAATAAATTTTCGTAAAATCACTTAATTTGACTAGTTTTTTTTCTGAGAAAGGAACTGCGTTCCGCAACTAAAGTTAAATAATCATCCCTGTCTGTAATTTTAGAATAAGGACTTAGTATTACGAAGAAATTTCTTCCAATAATATTTATTTGGACTGTAATATAATTCAATCAAAGTGCTTTCATCTTCCATCAATGAAGACTTCGTTTAAAAATAAAATGGTTGGTGTGCTTTTGAATGCATTGATTTGAGCTTTACTAGATATGGGCTTTTTGATTGAGCTTTTATACTGTCTTGAGGGATTGTGACGAGCTCATTCAGACTGTTTTTAGATTTATTCTTCCTGGCATGCATTCCGTTCAACGCTGTCTTTGCAAGGAAGTCTGTATTACAAAATATTGCTTGTGTTTAGTGTTTTTGTCTATCTCTTTAGCTAAACTTGTCAGACGGTTTAATTAACCCACGATGTAAAACTATTTTGCAAGTGTCTATTCTTGCTACTACCTTGCTGTGAGCTTTTATATTGTCTTAGTAATTTGACTGCTTTGAAATCCATCGAAGTGGATTTCTCTTAACGGCACTTAACTAATAATATACCTAAGCTAATACATTTTAAAGAGGCTTTACTGTATATTGATTTAAATATATGTAAATACTTAACAATATTATTAGTATTTTAATGTTATGGTTTCAGTTAAAATGGATATATTTGTTTGGAATTTTGAATTCCATAAATATATGGTATTTTTGCATCTGATATATATACAGAATGGAACGCCAAAATGAAATTAGACAATTCTAAGGGTGTTAATAATAAACTTTTATGTTTAATAAAAAACTTTTAATCGAAATTTTCAACTTGTAGGAAAAAAGGAAAGGCCTTGTAGGAAACTTATTGAAAAACCGAACGAAAATTAGTTTATAAAAAATAGTTTCCTTAATTGATCAAGTAAACTATTACGGGGTCTAAGCGGGCAATTAAAATCAATATTTCCATTTGGTTCTAACTTTTTTGGAGAAAAGTTGTTCCTTTTAAAAATGATAACTTTTGTTCGACACCTTTTTCACTAATCTGGAAAAAAATCACATCAATTATGTATGTGTAGTACTTTACCAGTTTACATTCGATTATTGCATGTGCTTAATCCATTTTCGAAAATATATTTTGGTATTTTTAATGAAGTATTTTTAAATAAGGGACACTTCTTGTTGGTACTTTGATCTTTTTGAAGTCATTTCACGTAGCCTAGAGGTAATGTAGTTGTGTTACAATGCATTGACCGATAGATAGCAGGAATTGGTGAATTGGTGTTTAAATATAAATACCAATTTTTACTATGTATTTGTATTGAAATTATTTTATACAAATCTGATATTATTTTCTTATGTGTTATAAAATTTTACAACATTTATTGCTATTTTACTGACATTTATTTCTATAAATAAATATGAATCGTCTATTTATATTAATTATTTATCATATTCCATATCGCCTGTCATCCATGCAAGATGACTTTAAAAAAGGATGATTGGTACTACTTGTTTATATATGTACGATGGCACAACTTTACGATATAAGGTTTTGCTTCATCATTTAATGTGTGCTGGGGAGCCACCCTGTAATAATGATCTACAAACCTAAATATTTAAATAACGTTTAAAATTCTTTTTGAAGAACTTGTGAATGTTCTTATTAATTTTCAAGTTCAATTAACTACCACTCTTAAAAAAACTGTTTAAACTTTTTCGTTTTTTTTCTGCTAAACGGTCACGAACAGTGTTTTAGTTAATATTAGGCGCTAAATGTTAGAATTTAAATTGTCTTATATGAATCATTCGATATCTATACATGCAAATAATTATTTGTAGGGTCCGTTATAGATTTCAAGAGCCCCCGAGATAACATTAAAAATATTCAAAGCCCTTTTCATTTGCTACAGGATACTCTAACGTTTTTTTACTCCGCAATGAAATATTTCAGGCGGCTAAAACATGTTATTTTGTTGCAAACATTTTAAATTAGAATATTTCTAAAATAATATATTAATTTAAGGCAAAAAAATTTTTTAAGCAACATTTACAAAATAGTCATTTTAAGGACGTTACAGTCATGTTCATAACAAATAGTATATCCAAAAAATTATATCAGTTTATTAGTTATTATTATATTTTCCAAGTGTCCTTCAAATACGCCCAGAATTCCTGGCGGAATAATCCGCTGGGTAGATATACTTACATACAGCTTATAAATATACTTATAGCTGTAAATAAGTATAGAAATATACTTATATACAGCTTGTATTTTAAAATAGACCCAATCTAGAAACAATGTATAGTGCATCTATCACTGTCTATGCATAGTATACCATGATATAATGTACTTTATTACACCCAAACTGCACTCTACAGACAGGAGCTAATACGTCCCCAACAAAAACTGATCTAATAATGGAGCAATTATCGAATAGTTCGTTTAACAATTTAGTTTATATATATATGGACAAATGTCTGTAGTGAGAACGTATCAACCCCGCCACCGATTTTAATGCAGTTTAAGTATAACAAAGTACCCCATATTATAGTACACTGTATATAAAATCATATAAGAGGGTCTATTTTAAAATACAAGCTGTATATTTACTTGGGTTAAAATGGAATTTAAAGATCGTAAAATTGATATCCCTCCGATTGTTCTATCCAACCAAGTTTCTTCAATTTTGACGATGTGACCCAACGTCCTTAAATCAAAGGAATTCTAATTTACAAAATTTTGTGCAAAGATCGCCACCAAACAAGCAAAGCCTTAACATCTTTGGTTGGAGAAATAATACCAAATCGAATTTTTATTCTAGGTGGACTTGAGTGTGTAGCTTAGTAAATAAATCTAGACTCCCCACAGAACCTGAAGCAGTCGTTAACTTTCTATCTCAGCTTTCGTAGATGTACCTTAACCTAACAATACTCTGTGAGGAAACCTGTCATAGTAGTAACAATGGACTCTTTCAAGCTGATTTTGGATTTTCTTTTCGATAGATGTCTTCAAGTGCACAGAAAGGCTATGATTTATACTTTCCAAATCGTCCATTGCTTCATTTTCCTCTAATGCTGCATGTTTTAACACCCAGAGGATTTGTTCATTTAATGGGATCTTCTTTTATATTTGGAAATTAATTGAATATGAAATAAAATTAGAAATATCGATTCGGGTGGTTTTTTTAATGATTGGTTAAAGAAATATTTATAATATTTTTAAAATCGACATATGCATGATTATTAATTATTTTCGAATGAATCTTAGATCTATTAAACAGTGGCTATAAAAAAATATATTAACATATTTTATAAATTTATTTTTCAAAACAAGTAGCAACATGCTACCAATCAAAAAGTCTATTCGCTACTGTTTTTTTTAACGTAAACCGTAACATATATTTGCATACCAAAAAAAATATATTTTGCATACCAAAAATCATAGTTATTTATTAAATAAATATACTGCTGTCGGCTAAAAACGCAAATAAAAAAATGAAATGTTTTTACAAAACAGAAATTTTCTAAATATTATATTTAATGCCTTTTGGGTCAATTGAATTTATAAATATAAATATATATAAATATATATATATATATATATATATATATATATATATATATATATATATATATATATATATATATATATATATATATATATATATATATATAATTATATATACAGGATGTCGAGTTCCATAAGAGTGTAGGTAGAGGATTTTGGAACGAAAAGTCCAGAAACATTTTTTTTTGGTTAATTAATTATTTATTAATTAAGGACACTAGGTTGAAACCAGAGTTGCAAAACGTGAATTTTTTTGATAATTCAGTTTTGATTTAATTATCAATTTTTGGAAAAATATATTGCTTATATTTTTCAAATTATTAATTCCTTAAAAAGTGCATTAGTTAAATTTTTTTATTTTTTGAAAAATGTAATAAATAAATTGTTTAAATAATAAATTTAAGAAAAATTCGCAAATTTTATTCGTCAAATTATAAAGTTCTCACAAAAGCATTAATAAAATTATTTTATTGATTAATTTTTTTAATAATGCAATAATTAAATTTTTGGAATTGTTAATTTACTTCAGAGGAAAACATTATAATTTAACGAATTTAATCTGAGCATTTTTTTTAAAATTTATTATTAAAACAATTTATTTAATACAGTTTTCAAAAAATAAAAAAATTTAATTAATACACTTTTCAAGGAATTAATACATTTGAAAAATTTAAGTAATACATTTTTCCAAAAATTGATATTTAAATCAAAAATGAATTATCAAAAAAATGCACATTTTGCAACTCTGGTTTCAACCTAGTTTCCATAATTCATTAACGGTGTGTCTAATAAAAAAATGTGTCAGGACTTTTCGTTCCAAAATTGTACCCTCTTATGGAACTCGACTACTTACGGAACACTCTGTATATAAATGTGTTTAAATATTTTGAATATTTATACTTATAGGAGGTACAAACAAGGCTTTAAGGTATAGTTTTTTTGTTTTTTGTTTTAATACTAAAAACGCAATTTTTCGTTATCAATTTTGAAGGTTGAATAAAATTGAAACAGAATGTATTAAAAAGAAATAAATAGCATGCAGAGAGAGAGAGAGAGAGCTGGCTACTTTAGTTACACACTGCAACAGTTAAATAAAATAATTAATCGATCATTTATAAATCAAACCATATTTAGAATACAAAAAAAAGCAACACAATTTTTAGATTTGATTTGCTTTTATTTTTGTTTTATGATCATAATAATATAGCTTTGTGTTTTTACAGGATAATTTTCTTCAGGAATTTTATTGTTAGAGTACAGTCTTTATAAATTGAACGTTTCTTTAATTTGAAACATTAACATTCGTTGGCTACGGCACATCGTCCCAACACGATCTCCAATGAAAACATATGGGACCTATACCATCAAACAGCGAAAGTAAGGTTAGATCGGGTCAGAAGACAAACTAGAATTGCAAAAGAATCTCCAAAATGAAGCGAAAGGTAGTCGGACCTCGAAACACCTGGAGAAGAACCCTAGGTAATGGACTATTAGAAGAAAATAAATCCGCGGGAGGAGGATCTCAAGTCTCTGGCCCAGAATATTGCGCGTTGGTACTTTTTTGTTAAGGCTCTACGTCTCCCTCGGAATCACATGGCATAAATCAAATAATTCGAAGGAACATAAATCAAGAGCACCGAATCTTTACGTTTTGAGATCAACTGATACAAAAAAACCCATTTCTGGGCAGCACAAGTAGCACTAGTAATACCTATTATTCAAAAATAATAGAATTTATCTTTAGATTCATCCCTTCTGATGTCAACTCCAATAATAATATTACTCCCATATAAGCTGAACAACAAATAACCTTCGAGTTCAGATTATAGTGATTGAACAATATTAAAATAAAATCAAGTGATGATTATTATGATGATTGTAATAAAAAAGTTTGTCTAAAAATGGTAACAAAATCAACATATGATTATAATGATTTGATCACAGTATAATTATAATTATCTTCTGTTTATATCACGAACCTCTATATATAAGGACTCCGTATGACATACAAGAAGAGAAGTATCCCAAGTTTTGTGTAAATCCACTAACCAAGTTACTTACTATAAAGCCGTCCATTTTAGGGAGACAATCCAATCCAAGACTGTTAACCACCATACACATATCAATCAATGATCAATTAAGAATAATAATCGTTCTGTTGCAGCTGATTGTTGATTTATTAGTCCTTAAGGATGTCCAGCATAGTGTACACATACATACACATATTTTCGACACACAGATACTTACACATACTATCAAATATTTCTGGTACGGTGATCTGGCAACGTTGCTCTGAGTATATACCCATTTATTATTATTGCATATGTCAACAGCATATATTCCCACTCTTTACTTGATGCAACTTGAGAGAGATTGGCGCACAACGTTGTCAGACCACTATTTACCATAAACGGTAAGTCCAAGTGTTTTATATTTTAACATAAACACAGAATTTAAGTTAGTTGTCATTGTGGGCGGCGCTAGTGTTTGCATCAAATTGTCCTATTTTTATTAAACTATCGGATAGCCAGACTATTTATACGGTGGTCAGTGGTTTTAAATCAACTAACTCCATGCTATGATGGTCTTGTGATCAAAGAATAGCATTGTATCGTGTACTAACATTTCTGAAGTGAATTTATGTATAAAAACATTATTTTGTACGCACACATCTGTGCAGTCAGTTAGTGGTGACCTGCAAACACAACTCACAGCTTATTATGAAAACTAGTCAGAATTATCGATTCACTTGATGTTTTTGTTTAATCTTTATATTAGTGATTACAATCATGTAAATATTAATTATTATTATTGACTAACAGATTTTGTTCAGAAGGTTTTGGAAGATGATAATCTTCCAAGGAATGTCATTTGTTTTTTCATAATCTAAATATTTGGTTTACCTTTTTTGAATACCCATAATAAATATAGGGGTAAGTTCAGGCAAGACAGAAATATCTAAAAGTGTGTTATAAGCATTAGGAACGTGCACTTGACCCCCAAATGACCCTTGAATATTATCCAGTAGATTTGTAGTTCTCATGCATGTATTAAAAAAATCTGGAGTCCTATTTGAAAAAAAAAACATCTGAAATTTTCTCGAAGGTCAGAGCCAAGACCAATGTTAAAATAAAAAGGACTTTCTGAAACTCGCACACAGCGAACAAAATTTAGAGACCTTTATTGCTTTTATACCCAGAATATATAATATATACAAGCATATATTAAGTTTAGTACCGACTTTGTAATGATTCTATTTCCTCATGTCAGACCGTCCGTGGTCAACATAACTAAAAAATGAAAAGAGATTACGACCTGAAACTTTGTGTGTCTGTTCTAGACCTAAATAGTAACTCCGTAAGTTTGTGAATTGGCAAAATCGGATCGTGCGGAAAATATCCACCTTCGAAACTGTAAGAGATGCAAATAATAAGAGAAAGACATAAAATGTTCTTTTTCTTAAGTTAAACAACTATTATTTGCAACTTTTATCATAAACTCAGTATATACCGGGTATTTAAACATTTAACTCATTTAGTTGTTATTATCACTTGTTAACTCAATAATTTTATCACAATTTTAACTCAAACACTTGTAATTGCGGTTATATTATAGAAACATACATATAAATATTATACATGCATATATAGATAGTACTTACCTTGGTATATAAGGAATAGGTTCTGTATTTATTCATCTATGTGTGTGTACAAGTAAACTTATGCTTTAATAAAAAAAATTTATGATAAAGTTAAAAAAAATTATCCGACCGTGACAGGACTCGAACCTGCAATCTTCGGATTCGAAGTCCGACGCCTTATCCATTAGGCCACACGGTCTTGTTACTCTTCCTACTTATTTTGTGTATAGATGAGGAAAACTCTGGAATTCCTATCAGGGTGTGTACTGACATTCTAAAAGTATTGATCGCAAAAAAATGTTCTGGTATAGATTTTTACAAAATGACCTAATTAGTTCATTTCCCGTCTGTTTGTCCATAGACACTATAACTCAAAAACGAAAAAAGATAGCGAACTAAAATTTTGTGTGTGTATTCTAGAGCTGAGTATACACCGAATTTTTTATACACCAATTAACTCAGTTAGTTGTTATTTTTACTTTTTTTATTTCTTATTAATTTATGAATTATTTCACTAAAGATAGTTAGACCGAGCAATACCAATCTTGTAGAGTTATTTTAAAAATAAATTTTGATAAACAACAAAGCAATAATTAACAACAACGAAATAATAAGTATTAACGTGAATCGCGCTTAAGATGTGATTATTAAATTTACCAAAATAAATGCCAAGAAACGTCGTTTTGTCAAATATTCAAAAGACAAGGTTTTAACTATTTTTCATGAAAGTAGTTTGTACCTAATACATGATATTATTTTTATTTTCATATATTTTGACAATACTGCCATTAAACTACCCAAGAATTGAAACACGGCTCCGTGTTTATGAGAATGCCCAATCGGTGAAACCGATCTGTTAAAAAAACGCACAAGACATAATTTTGATTAAATCCAGCTCGATTACAATTACAACGGTTTGTTAGTAATTATAAGGAAAACCACAGTAACAAAATAAAATTGAAGCAAAATTAAATCATCTACTTTATTACAATTTTATTATTCTCTTAGCCGAGCGTTCAGTTTCTACAGCTAGTGCCTTTTGGGACACTTCGTACATCTGGAACAGTTTTTCGACCGAATTAATTTAAGGTAGTTTCAGCACTCTCTTATATAATCAGGACAAAAAACCGGTTTGCATTTATTATAGAATAAATACATATACACACATACTCAACACATAGATATATTCACTATTCATATATACTAATTAATGTAATTTTGAAATAAAAAATAATCATAAACTTTTAATTTCAAAAACAAAACGGTAAAACGCGATTTAAAAAAAATGTAATTTATAAATATTTATCTTTACTATCCTAGTTTTTTTTTTAATTCTGCCGAGTATTTTTTTTTTTAATACAACAGATAACAGTTGGGCGATCATGATGTCTTACATGCTTTTAATGAAAGAGAGTGAGAGAGAATGATTACTTTGATATTAATTATCTCGCGTTCTAGATTTTTTAGATTTTTTATTGTGAAAAAAAAGATCAAAATCTGCCAAAAAGTGGTTTCATGCTGAAACATCCTTAAATAGTTTTAAAAACATTATTAGGAAAACCCCTTTTCTTTTTTCTTTTCAATTTGCAAACCGGAAATTTCACTTTAAATTTGTTGATAGATAAGATAAATTAAAAATAAATATCTCTTAGATATTATATTGAAATATATCGTGATACATGTGTTTTTAGAATACTACTATTCAGCAACGTGTAAGGATACAATTTTATAAAATATATATATATACTTCTATACCTTTCCGCATTTCACAGACTGTTTAGTTTCAGTAAGCAGTAATTAATTATATAAATGTAATTACATATTGACAAATAGAATTGTAATAATTTAAATAAATCTTCAATATTATCGATAAAATTTGACATATTCTAATAGAAGTTAAAGTAATTTACAATACATGCAGATATTTATCAACTGTTAACACGCAATGAAATACCTTACAACATAAAGTCTACAAGGAGATCTTTTAAAATTTCAAACATCATTGGAGGAGAATATACCTTCTATTTATTTCTAACTGGTTTAAAATACTATGTATAGAATAAGACACAATTTTCTTCTATTCATGAACAATAGCTATTCATAGCAAAAGCTCGGAAATTAGATTCAATTTTAGCATGCTTTTGGAGTTTATTCCATTAGAATCGATTTCAATTTAAAGTCCCCTCTACGACAATCTGATGGGTAGTGAAATCAAGTGTTAAAAAAAGCGTTATGTTTTTTTTACAAGCTAACACTTAATACGCTATGATATTCAATTTGAATTTATGATGATTTACATTTTACAAATCGGTTCAATCTTATTCACTTTCTTTAAAGTACCGTCCTTGACATCTTTCTTAAAAGGGGAGGAGGTGTTGATCATTACTACAGACTATAAACATAACCGGAGTACATCAAAAGTACTTAAAACAATCAGATTCAAATTTAATCTCAATGCATACTCTTCGACAATAATACTATAGGTTTTTGGTGGGATGTAATTATCCCTCAGATCTCTGATATAACTGGACAGATTATCCGTATGGACCTAAACGTGAAATAACTAGCCGCCTAAACTTGAGGTACTAAATTTTGCATCAGTGCGCTTGCGTGACTAAAAACTTTATGTGTCTAGGAGAAAAATATGTGACAACCACACATACATTACCACACATATTTATTACATAAACATCGTGCAGGCACGCTGAAGCAGAATTAAGTACCTTGGTTAGTTTTGGACCGCTTCAATTTAGGCGTAACATGAGATAATCTGTAAGTTTCCCAGAAACCATTTCCCCCATAATATAAACCTGCATCGAACAAACAGTACAATCATCATGTGAATAAGCCTTTATAGAAATTCATTTTTATAGATTGTATAAAGTAAGAAGAGCGAAAGATTTATTCTATTGTGATTGAGTGTGCTATGCCGAAAAAGATTATATATTTGTGTTGCTTCAAGTCAACAAACGCTTCTATATGACAATGTTCTTTGTAGGTTTTTGATAAGTTGGTTTGGAAAAAGTGACCCGTTTTGTTTTGTGATATATAAATAAGTAAGAGTGTGTCTGGGGTCTGGTTTGTGATTTTTGATCATTTTTGTTTTTGTTTTTTGTTTCTGTGCACAAGTCCACAGTCCACACATACACGGGTGAAAAACATATGGATGGATATGGAATTGATTGTAAATACTACTATTTACAATATTTGATAGTATACTACGAAGCATTTGTCTGTTTGTGTGTGTGTGTGTGTGTGTGTGTACTTCAAGAATATTTTAACATTGTTTTAATTTTATTTTTGGTATATACTTCCATTCTATATATTGAATTGGAAGTACCGTAATTAATTTTTATGTAGGCTTCATAGGCTTCATAGGATTATTCTTATTGTGAAACTGTGAGTTTCACAGTTAATATTTAATCACACTTCAGCGCTATTCAGTAGTTTCATAATTGTTAGGTTTGGGTCCAATACCCGTTTATTGTCCTACTACCCATTTTTTTGAAAACCAAATTTTTTGCGATAAAAATAGACTGCAAAAATTTGAAAAAAGAACGTTACTATAGAACTTGTTTGTAGATACCAATTTTAGTACGTTCTCAATTCAACCAGTCCAAGTGGTCGAGCTGTTAAAAGCGCTTTGCTCGGAACTGGGAGGTTGCTAATAGACTAAACTCTCGGCGTATGGACTGGAGCGAAAGTAACCAGCTATGCTTGTGAAGGGTTTCTGCAGTTTCCTTTCACAAATTAGGTAGTCGCACTACCTACCAATTTCTTTAGGGGTCAGTAAAAATAGTCCCCAAAAAAAGCCTACTTGCCAGGCATCGACCTACCCTCCGCAACTAGTACAACATGTTCTCAGTTATGGCTTCGCCTTTAGAAGTAAAAACTGCAGGGAAATTTTCTTTATTGACTGTACCTCGTCTAAAATTCTCCTGTAAATGAACTTCAGTCGAAAAATGTTGCACAGACTGTTTTGATACAACCTTGATCGAATTACAAAATCTCTGTCACACAATTTTTATAAGATTATTGAAATCTTTATAAATTTTCCAAAAAGACCATCCGCGTGTTATCGTGGAGATTGCATAGTTTAAATTTTCTCGGCAGTCATGCGTTCCCATTTGATGATCGAGCCGTTGAGAACCGTTCTCAACCGATCGATGAGAACCGTTGTCGATGTTATGTTGCTATCGGTGACATGCAATTTTTTTATAAATTCTTTATCAATGAATGGTCGACTCTCGTAAGACCAAACCATGTCTGACACTTTAAGCAGCAAGCACACAGTTCAGTTCAGTTTCAATACTTCTATCGGTCTGATGAGATAAATTTAAACAAGCAGCATTTCAAATTTTTTATTTAAAGAAACTTATGTTCGCAGTTTCATAAAGCTTTGTCATATTTGACCTGAGTCTTTACTACTTATGGTAGACTTACAAATTTATTACTAGAAAAGCGATTTAACTGCATGATAAAATGTGGGAATACTTTATGAAACCGAGCATTAGTCTTATCTCTTAAGCATTGAATTTTCTATTTTCCGTTACTATCGCTTATGACATCATACCATTCTTAACCCTTTGACGGCAAAAGGGCGCATATAAAGGCGCTTTCGTATCAGTATTAAAGGAATAAAATTCAATGCGGTTATTAATTTTTCTTTAAACAATCCAGAAAAACCTCTAAACCGTGTCATCCTTAAGAAAATAACAAAATAACGCTCTGCATTAAAACGGGCCAGACTCATCATATTGTAAAATTATGGAAGTGATATAAATATTTTTATTACATTATTTTTGACGAAGTATTGTAATATATTGCGAAAACCACATGTTGCCAGTCGTGTGTACAACACCACGTGCTAAAATTTATTAATTTATTAACCAGACGTAATGATTCAGAAATAATTTGGAAATATTCAGTTTTGTAGGAATAACGAAGAAATCGATTTCAGTTTGGCAATAATGGCCTCTGGTGAGAAATGTTCACTTTTTGTAGGTTTTGAAAGGCTCCCATGCAACATTTGCCACTCATAATTGAATAAAACTGATTTTAGATAATTGCAGTCTCTTTTGTAAAGTTTTTGGATAAATAATATAAAATGTTTTTATTATTACAAAAAGAGCTATTTAGAACATGAAGAACCCGGGTACTTTAATATAACAATTTTGTAAGCAATCAATCTATGAACAAGGCATAAAACCACGCATATAAATATCAAAAGTTTACTATTTTTGCGTTACTATATCAGATATATTTCAATTTTGTATGCATGTTTTTATAGCAAAAGGCAAAGAACTAATTTAAGGTCGTTATCTATGTCGTGCCACGCGTTATATGTGGAATGTCTTCCTTAGAGATAGATTGCAGTGGCCGCCCTAGACAGGCTACACTTCGACCATAAGGTCCATTGTGATGCCTAAGGATGTGAGGATGTGAGTGAAGTGGAAGGAATTTTTGTGTATAGGCTAGGAATTGGTAGGATATGCGGCTGCAGCCGACTATGATTGGAACTATGCCGATATTCATCTGGAGTGAAGGAAACTGCAGAAAACCTTCTCAAGCATAGCCGGTTACTTCGTTTTTGACCACACGCCGACAGTTTAGTCAATTAACCGCCCCTTTTTTTTTTCTTAATAATTAACAAACTGCTGATGTCGGGATTCGAACCCATAACCTCCTAGTTTCCAAGTAGGCATATTGCGCAGACATAACGTCTTAGACCGCTCGGCTAGTTGGATTGGTATGTCTTCCTTAATATACCAAACGTAATTTGTCATAGATCGCGGATATTACGTAATGTACCATGCGACATGGATAAGGATAATATTCTATTCGTATCGTGTTAAAAGTATCGCCTTCAGCATCTTATGGAATGCGTTATGCATCTTGCGTAAAGCCTTATATATCACGCAAAAATATTTTTTATTAAAATATCCTTGAATAAATTTTTTCTTTCACCCGATTGCATAATTCAAACACAGCTTGGAATTCTTCTGCTACATCAATCTTATGTCCAAAATTACTAAAAAACTTGAGGAGCAGAAAATACAAAAACAATCCTTTGTTACGAAGCTGGTACCAAGGTAGTAATTTATGAACCATCAATCTAACAGGTTGAAGAAATTCAAGAATGTATGAGATGCTTTTCAAACCACCTGTAGAAAGTGTAGAATCTGGATAGATCTAGGAGTTGTATCTTTCCTATGAATGCCTGGAGGGTATTCAGGCATTTGATTCTAATTAGCAAGTATTTCATGTATATATGTTACGTGTATATGTATGTTACATTTGCACTTCCCAAAAAGAGAAACTTCTGCAAGGACTGCTCTATCCGACAATTTGCTCGATCTTCACCTTATTGGATGAAAAGAAAAGAAAACCTGTTATAGTATCCTGTCACATAGTCAAATGGCTTAAAAATATCTCTATAGAAACATTCGTTAAAATTTCAATAAAAATTCCTTTCCTCACAATTTCTACGAATTTGCATCATATATATATATATATATATATATATATATATATATGTATAAAATGCCTACCATTATTGGTGAACTGGATTTATCGAATCGTCAAATCATAATAATAACAACAGTGACTCAAAAAACACAAAAATACTCAAAATTAACATAAAAACGAATTGTTATTTTGAAAAATATTTGAAGAATTGGAATTTATTTTTACAATACATATAATTTACAAATCCATTTTAAGAAAACTATGTATAATATATATATATATATATATATATATATATACATATATATATATATATATATATATATATATATATATATATATATATATATATATATATATATGAGATAATACATGCAAGTATTTTATTAGTAGTAGTGTTTTTCAAGATTATGTATTTATGCATACTTAAGTAAAAGTGGTGCGCGTGCGCGTGCGCATTACATTACCCACAAAAAAAACTATATTATTATGTTGTACCAATAATGGATATAAATAAATGGATATAATTTTTTTAAATATTATTTTTGGTTTCGTAAACACGCATTGTCTTTGTAAAATGTAATGTATGTTCCAAATAAAACGATTGTTAGATGTAGATGAGTATTTAATATAAATTTTACTAAAATAGAAACGTTTTATTTGGTACACCTTGTAGTGTGTAATATGTTAGAAAATAAAAAATAAAATTTTTACTTTTGATGTGTATTTATTTGTTTATGTATATACTGGGTGGATTGGAATTTATTTGGCATAAAAAAAAATACCCGTTAAAAAATAAACCGTATACTAAACAAACCTATGCTTTTGATGTGTCGGTAGTGTACTCGCTACTAAATCTCAATTTACTTTCATATTTAGATACCTTTGCGAACACACTACATATGTCCTTCGTTACTATCTACAAACTATTGATTGAAATAGTTTGTCCCTTCTCGGGTGCCAAAATGTTGGTGTAGAGAGAGAGACAGAGGATTCCAATTAGATCTGAAATCCTATTCTAAGAAATATTAAATTAAAAATGGACTTATATAGTGTGTTGGCAATGGTATTTTAATATGCAAGTAAATTGAGATTTGGTCACAACTTACATAAATTTTAAGCATATGAGATAAAAAGCAAGGCAATTAAGCCCGGAATACACGAGGCTAGTTTTTCAAGCTGGGATAGCAAGCTAGGTATTCCCAGCTACCTTGCTTGCTTTCTATCCTAGCTTGGTACAAGCTAGAATGGTTTACATGATACTAAAAAATTTTAAGCCAGTATCATTACTATCGCGAGACTGTGTATGAGTAATTTATAAAAAAAAAAACGCGTGACCACTGTACACTAGCTTATCGTGTACTAACCGTCCACACGAAGATAGTAAGCAAAGCCCAGATAGTAAATTCAGCGGTGGGGGTGCTACTAGCTTGCTAGTATCTAAAACAGTAGGATGCCACCCTACTCAACTTTCCTGGCTTCCCAAGCTAACTTACTACCTTCTTCACTAGCTTGCTAGCTTAAAAACGTAGATAGTTCTGTCTACACGAACCTAAAATTACTAGCTTTCTAGCTTACTAGCACTGGCTTGATATCCTAGCTTGAAAAACTAGCCTCGTGTATTCCGGGCAATACGCTGGTTAGCTAGTAAGCTTATAAGCTAGTAACCTAGTTGCTAGTAATCATTATCTGGGAAGATGGGTTACTCATTGATAGTTTGGAGATTGTCGAAGCTTACCTTTTAATCTGTATAATCTGTATTGACCACGTGTTATTTTTGGGCCAATAGCGGGATAATGGCTCGATCAACTATTCACTATCTCGATGATATGGTCGAAATACATATTTATATAATACCTACAATTAAAAGATTTTAATCTTTATTATACCAGAATATACTTATAGCCACCCTATACATATATATATATATATATATATATATATATATATATATATATATATATATATATATATATATATATATAATCGATTGCTTCGCTTTTGTCTATAAGAGTAGTAGAAGAGTATCCCCATCAAAATCATCTTATAACATACATGCAGGCATTAAACGATCGAGATGTAAAGGTATTATTATTATAAAATAAAATATATGTACTCCTATATTACGCTTACCGCGCGCACGATTGGTTGAAATCACTTCTTACTGCACAATCCAAACGTAGAGTATGCTTTGGATGCTGCTGTATGCATGCCAAACCATATTTGACATTTGATAGCGAGTCAACTCTTGAAACTTACATCTACTAATTTGGTTTCAAACCAAATTCGTTTTATACACACATATGTACATACATACACATATACATACAATATAAACAGACCATATACACATAGTTTAGTTAAAGGCCTATATAGGCCTCTGTATGTATGTATGTATGTATGTATGTATGGATGTATGTGCTTATACACATTCTTGTGCCGAAAAAATCCCAAATAGGAGAATAATAATAATCAGTAGTCTTAGAGTCTTGACTAGTTAAGCCAACCAATACTGTTGTGTTTTATTTGTGTCGTTTGATCGCTGCTGACTTCGCAAGATGGACAATGCATATTATATATTTGTTATATACATAGGGGATTTTTTTATATTATTTTTAGTGTGTTTTTTTCTTTTTTTTTTTCTTTTCTGTGTTTGTTTTCTTTTCTTGCAAACTTCTCTTCGATTCGACAGTCAATTTATTTATTGGACGATGTGTTTCGCGTATATGAATTTAAATTTTTACAGTTAGGATATTAAATTACTACTTGTTTCGTTTGAAAATAAATTTTAGCAATGAAAAAAAATGAATCGTACAAAACAAATATACACAATATCTTTTTGTATTGTTTTTGTATGCCTTTGTATGGTTGGATGGAAGCGAGCAAGCCAAGCAACCGTTTGTTCAATACCTCATTTGGAAATTGATGCGAGGAATAATTTTATAATCCTTTGCGAAATCCGTTGCGTTGTAAATAATAGAATTTTTTGATATACTATCATTATAGGGATATTATTTAATTCGTGGTGATGATAAAGATACGAAACATCCTGGACATCATATAACGTACTTTACAAAATCCTACTTAAGAACGTTCATGTGTGAAACTTGATATTAAACAAAACTTTAAGCCTTTGATATTTAACAAGTTTAATAACGTAATAATTCCCATCCTAGATGTGAATGGTTTTTCATAACAAGCATTTGATGTCAAATAATGTTATCAATGTTAAATAAAAAAGAAAAGAAAAAAACAATTAAAAAATATGTAAATAGTAAATAAGCAAATTAATAATACATTGATATTTGGAGAGTGAGAGTTCATATGTATCCACTACCATAACAACTGGTAGCTAAGAGACTACCGTTGGTCTAGATTGCCAGAGAGTTTGGGTTCAAATGACACCAAATAAATGTTCACCGAATGAGTAATTTAGTTGTAATAAAAAAATCTTTATTCGAGTGTAATTTATATTTGAGGGGGGGGGGGTAATTTCGTATTGTCTGTAATATGCAGTTTCCTTTCACGAACTCCAGATTAATATCGGCATAGTTACTAACAAAGTCGATAGGTAGGTTGTGCAGTTGCACTGCTTTAGCGGATAGTATAATAGCTATCTAGCAGGTTTTTTCACTATTAATCAATTTGATGATGTTGTTCTCTCTACGGACCAGAAATTAGTGTCTGCATGTTCGCAATTCATCCAGGTTTTTAATTCGGGAATAAGCCTTGCTGTCCATCTTCCAGTCGTGTTATTGAGCCATCGCTCTCCCCACTCTGTGAGAGTTTTCTGGCTTTCCAAGGTTCTCGAGTCTTTGCAAGCGTGCTATCTTTGCTTTTCCTTCGCAATAAGGTCTATGGGTGGCGCTTTCGATATGACTTACTGTACCGCAGCCTCGGATACAGTCCGATACGCACATGCAACACGGAGGGCGGCTCTTCCCTACACTGAGGCTACTTTGCGTCGAAATTTCTCGTAGTCTAGCTTGTCAGCCCAAATTTCATCTCCATACAGCAGTATAGAGTGGACAACGTTTAGTAGTATGCGTCTACAACACCCTGGTCTCTTTTCATCTAAGTCATAAGTCTTCACTAGCTAGAGTTGGCTTCATATTTGTCTACCTAACCACCATGATTTAATAAACACGTTGTTTTTTTTGCAATCCACGAATATAATTTTGAAACATAATTTGATTTATGATTTTTAAAGAATGCGCTTTTTCCCATGCACATTTTTTTTAATTCTTGTAATAAAAAAACAATGGTGCGATCGATAATTATTTGCTAAAATGATTATTTTTATTGCTTATTGATAGTGATTAATTAATTGATTTGTAAATTTTTTGTATACGCGTATAATATTTTTATTTGATTTTTTTAAATTAATTTCTTTCCATTCTACATGTTATTTTATATATTGATTTAATTGAATACCTATGAATATTCTCTTAATAAAGTATGGTTAAAATGATTTTAAACTTTTCTGGTTTAGATAGATAGATTGTAGAGGCTACCCTGGGCGGGCTACACTTCGACTACAAGGTCCATTGTGATGCCTATGAATATGAGGATGTGAGTGGAGTGGAAGGAATTTTTGTGTATAGACTAGGAATTGGAAGGGTATGCGGCTGCAGCCGACTATGATAGGAACTATGCCAATATTCATCTGGTGTTCGCGAAGGAAACTGCAGAAAACCTTCTCAAGTTGAAGGTCAAAAACCTTCAAATAAGTTGAAACCTCTATAATTAGAATTTTTTAGCGTCTCTTGTATTTCTATCTTGTCTGCGGAAATGGACTAATTAGGTCTTTTTATAAACACCTAAATATTATCTTTCTATGGACATCGTTTATAGGCAACGTTATAGCAGCCATCATTTTACACTGGATAGAATGTGCATGTAGAACGTCTAGGTCTGCCAGTGCACCACGACTATTGTAAGGGCCGCTACTGGACACGATGACTCACCTTCTGGGCTACTGTCCAGCTCGTATAATGACGAGACATACCTTTTTGGATCAACCATTCTTTGACAACCTCTCTGAGCTTGTAGCGGTATCGCTTCTTCATTAAATTATTATTATAATTTTGTTCATCATTTTTAGTTGTTGCATAACAACTATAACTTCCCCCTATTATCACGGTTGCTTTGAATGTTAACAACCTTGATAATTTACAAATTAAAATATATAATATTTCATAAATCAAATTAATAAAGATCAATTATATCTTTCACATATGTTTATTATTTATTTAAATAATAATTATTTATTATATATCAATCATCTACCTCTACAAATTGGCGCCCAAGAAAAAATAAACGAAGAGGGTGGTAAATTAACATATTTTTAAAGAAAAAATATGTTAATTTACCACCCTCTTCGTTTATTTTTTCTCGGGCGCCAATTTTCTCGGGCGCCAATTTTCTCGGGCGCCAAGTCTACCGGCGTCAAAACCCTGTTGTTGTACCTGAACAGCTTCAAATCGTGAAGGAAGTCGTAGCAAGAGTGGATCAGCTTCATTTCGGTATCACAATGAACCACACGGGCTAAGTGTGTCCCACCTAGAACAGCTGTTACAAATTAACCTAACCATAACCACACCGAGGATCTACTGCATATTATAATAAAGAGTGGGATAAAAACTATTAAAAGAAAGTTGATCGTATAAACTCAGCTGTAGATCTATAATTAAAGCCCATACATATTTTATAACAAAAATGTTTTGTTTAACTTCATGTTTCAAGTAATTATTAGTAAATCGATAATGATCACAAGGGTATTTTGGAACATGTTTGAAATAACTGAAATCAAAAATAAATAAAAACACAATTGAATATTAAAATATTAATGGCTTTTTAGTTAAAAATTAAACATGATGTATGTATTTATTATTGTATTGAATTATAAAATGTTTTGTCCAGTCCGTCTGTATGTCCGTCTAGCCGTTAAGTTGTTCTTTTGTATTATTATCAATTGCTACATAGATAATTATTCATATTTTTTAATGGCCCGTAAGACTTTTACATGATATTCTTCTTTATATGAATTTAAAAAAAAAGGAGCTGCATCAACTTAGCGAATTTCCTTAGAATACATTAATCACTCTCTAGCGGTCACAATTTTAGTTTGATGAAATGTCGTATCTGATATACTTTTCGTATGTACAAAGCCAAGTTTGTTTAGACGTGGCCTAGGTCAAGGGGAAAAGGGGACGTAGAGAAAGACAGAAAACAAAATATTGAATATCTCTCTTAATATTAGACAAATCGAAAAATGTATAAGAAGTAAAGTTGTAGAAAATCAAGTTTACTACATTTCATAGCTTGATCATTTTTCTAAAACTCTAATGCGTACAGAAATATTTGAACTTCCAACATTAATTAGTAAATATCCCAGTCAATATTAGCGATTACAGACACATATATACATATTTGTGTCTGTTTTTTCAATACCTCTATGTAATTTCCCACCGCTCCCACTACTTCAAATATTTATCGACTATCTATTTCAACGAATAGTCCGAATTCATCTATATAAAACGGTATCAGATAAATTATATTGCATTTTCACGACACTTTTATGCGTGTATAAAATTTAAAAGTTTTAACTCAATTAGAACTAGTCAAAATTTTGATTGCAAGAATTGACCAAGATATACTAATTCGGAGTATATCTTCGGAAGTTAAATAAAATATTCTAATCAAAATTAATTCTTTTACCGAATGCTGAATTGAATGATATATGTTAAATTTCACATCCGATATTTTTAACATCGTTTTATTTCTCGACTTTCGATATGTGCTTTTCGACTCTGGACAATGTGTTTCAATGTGTTTAGTTCAGTTTTACATCGAAATATTATCATTCCTTGTGGCATCAACCAGACCCGGACTTAGAGTCCCAGGGCCCCTGGGCACTTTGCATTTGGGGCCCCCTCATATTGAAGCTATTTGGGAAATTTAATGAATTAAATTCTCATGTTTATTTTTAATAATTAAAGTCGATTTAAAAAGATTGATTGAAAATTGTTATTTTTGCCTGCGAGCGTTGTCAGACATTGCGAACTGAAATCTCCAAAGATTATTGTTTTTGCCGCTTAAATCAAATATTTTCATATGTTTCATACATTTTGAACTTCTACGTGTCATTTCGCTAAATTAACTTTACGAAATCGTACAAATTATGATTTTATATAGAGTTTGTATATTAAATTTTAAAGAATTTACGATTTTAAGTGTCACTCAAAAATGTTTTTGCGACCTCGGTAGCGAAATATTTGCTATAGTGGCAACACTATCGGCCGCGTATTCATATAAGGCCATTATCACGAGTTCATATATCAGACAGAGAGATATGTACTAGGCCCGCTGCAAGCCAGGTAAGAGTCCGCGCTTGCGAGCGATATGAACCACCGTGGTTGACAAGTGCAAAAATAAGACTGTCAACTTTAAAATAGCTCGAACATTTTCTATAAAGCTTTTTGATAAGGCAAGCCAGGGTTTTGAGCTTATATGAAGGTTCCACAACTGGGGCCCCTGGTCCGGGGCCTTGTAGGTGGAAATCCGGCGTTGGCATCAACACTATAAACGATTATTAAATGACCGTTTATCAATTGAATAACATACAAAATATTTACGATATTTTCATCAAAAAGAATTTAACAAAAAGCCCCTTAAGGCTTGCAACATATTCATATACGTAGGTATATAAATTAAATCATTAACACAAATCATGCATTTATTGAATGAATATAATATGCAGAACCTTGATGCCTAAAAGTATTCTAGCTATTAAAAAAAGGTTATCAAACATGAATCATAAAACATTAACTTTTATGTTATTCCATTTTTAAAACAATACTCGAACAATTATGTATAATATATTTGATTTGATTTTTTAAATTATTCAAAAATGATAATTATTTGACATTTGAACAAAACAAAAAAAAAGTGACAAAATTTTTGCATTTCTAATAAAAATTTGTACAATTTTTTTTTCTTTCTGTTTTTATAAATTACACAAAAACTTGCAAAATTGCACATAAGTAATATCTTAATATAAAGTGGGATTTTATAATTAATTTTATATAGTTATTTTTTTTTTTGGTAGATAAATTTTATGTAAAATCGATCGTGTGTTGTCAAGGTACACAATATTGAATATTTAATTATATCACCAGGATATTAAGATATGTAGATGAAGATGTCGACATCATATTTATTTTTATATGGCATTTTTTCAAATCCTTGTTTTTTTTTTTAAATTTTGGTGTGAATTGCCATACACTAGTAAAGTATTTTTGGCGGGCGACCTCTGCGCCGTCTCGTGTTTTTTATTTTAAGTTACGGTTCTGTCAGAACTCGTAAACATACGGATATACATGTAAGAAGTCAACTTTAATATTAACTATAAAGAAATAATTACATACAATGCCAGTGAAAAAATTGATGAGCAGCTTCCAAGAAGTGCAATTAGATATTTTTAGAAAAAAAAGTATTTCTAAAGGTACAAAATTATGTACTACTTTTCAGGTTTCTAATGTCTATGAAGAGATTGATGTCAATGATTCTCGGCGAATTTTTACTACACATTAGACGGCAAAAAAAAAACTTTTTTATTGATAGAACGATGTTTTAGGCGTATACTGGCAAAATTTTGTAATTTGGCTTCTGTCTCTGTAGCTCATGGGAAAGATTCACTCTTCCATTGACTAGGGAAAAAATAATGCCCGCCAAATTGTAAGCATATATATGTTATAAGAACACAACAGATATTCATTTAACTTCGGTTTGCTGGTTAATACTACCTTAACTTATCAAGCTATGTCATTAACTGCTTTGTTGGAAGAGCATTAGCCGGAATAGTTAATATTTGTTCGAATCCCAGTCAGTGTTTATTACATTTATTTAAAAAAAATTATTTGACTATAGAGTAAACAAATTTAGTTCTTTCTTTAATTATTTTTATATTATTTGAAAGACATAATATAGGTAAATAAAAAACGTATTAAACGCTTAATATTTTCTAAAATAATTTAATAAAATTTTTATTCTTATATAATAAAAATCTTTATGTTCTGGGAAAATATAAGAAGTTTGGAAACTTTTGAAAGTGGATTATTAAATTTTTTTAGATGTAGTTACGGAAATATGCTTTAGATAAGCTAATATGTTTGGAACGTTTTGGAGATTAACGCCTGTCGCCAATTAATCAAATGTAAGAAATTATCCGGTTAATTAATTATTATTTTACCTTTTTTTTTAAATATAATAAAAAGAATCCGTTATATATAAGACTGATCAACTTTTTTGATAAAAATTCTTCCATATTCTTTAATTTTATGATATATTGTTATATTGCAAAATGAGCAATACTATAATCACCGAATATCCTTTAATATCGAAGACTAACATATTTCAAAATCAATCATATAATCATTTAATTTAATTGCAACGTTTCGTATATTATTTATACTTCCTCATGTAACTAAACAAATTCACTGTATGTCAATCCTTAAATTTACATTTCCAATTTGTACTAATACCATAATGTGTGTATTAGTACAAATTGGAAATTTAAATTTAAAGATTGACATACAGTGAACTTGTTTAGTTGCTTGAGGAAGTATAAATAATACACGAAACGTTGCAATCATACAATAGTTAACTGTTCGTTATTTGTCAAAATTCCTGTTACCCTGTTATTTAATTGATTACTGGACGTTAACATCATGGAGAAAAAAATTTAAGTTAAATTTTATTAATAGCAAGATAATGATTGCAACGTTTCGTATATTATTTATACTTCCTCAGGAAACTAACCAAGTTTACTGTATGTCAATCCTTAAATTTAAATTTCCAATTTGTACTCATACACACATTAGTATTAGTACAAATTGGAAATGTAAATTTAAGGATTGACGTACAGTGAACTTGTTTAGTTGCCTGAGGAAGTATACATAATATACGAAACGTTGCAATCATACAATAGTTAACCGTTGGTTATTTGTCCAAACTCCTGTTATTTAAATTTTTTTATTCGATAAAATCCATCAAGATACTATTCTTGCATCTTTTACAAACTCGCTGTACAAAAAAAAAATGAATATCACAAACAACTAAAAATTAGATTCCAATTGATTAGATTAGATAAAATAGAATGAATGGATTAATTTTATTGAATGAAAATAAATATTGCAGAAAAATAATAATAATAATTTTTAATAATAATAAGTACATGACTATATATATATATATAATAAAACTTCTATTACGCAAATATTCAATTTATATATTAATAGTATAATAATTATGGTAATAATTAGATAGAGATAGATTGTAGAAGCTGCCCTGAACGGGCTACACTTCGTCCATCAGGTCTATTGTGATGCCTCAGGATGTGAAGATGTGTGTGGAATTTTTGTGTATAGACTAGGAACTGGTAGGATGTTCTGCAGCCGACTATAATAGGAACTATACCGATATTCATCTGGAGTTCGTGAAGGAAACTGCAGAAAACCTTCTCAAGCATAGCCGGTTACTTCGTTCCTGTCTATACGCCGACAGTTTAGTCAATTAACCGCCACTTTTTTTTTAATAATTGACAAACAGTCGATGTCGGGATTCGGACCCATAACCTTCCAGTTTCCAAGAAGGCATACTGCGCAGACATAACGCCTTAGAACGCTCGGCCATTTGGACTGGTGTGGTAATAATTAACTTGTGTGTTAAGTAAAATTGTTCAATAAAAATAACAAATTTTTGTTTGTAATTGTGACCTTGTAGTGTTCACAAATTATATCATTAAAATACTCATTAAATATTTTCTATAATATATTGGTTTGAAAATAAATATAAAAATGTATATTTTATGTTTTTTTTGTTCAAATTTCTAATTCATTGATTTCTAATTAGTTTTAAATTCTTTATTTATTTTGTTTTATATTAAGTTGATTCTATTAATTTACAATGTCAATATAAATATCATTATTTATGCAAAAAAATATATGTTTAAAAAAACATATATTTTTTGTTTTATCTATCTATCTAAACCAAAAGCGTGTTTATGGGTAATTCTTTGTCTAGCCGTGGTTTTTATGTCCGGTGCTGCATTTTTAATTTCACATATATTTTTTTTTCATTACGTTATTAATATTACAAATATGATAGTGTTTCAACTAGTGCTAAAATTTTCCTCATACTCAATATGACCTACGAAACAGTACATGAAATGTCTGTATCTATTATGGGATATGGAAATGCCATGTTTTTATACCCGGTATATGTAAATATACAAGGGTATATTAAGTTTAGTCTCGACTTTGTAACGCTTGAAAATTTCAATGCCGACATAAATGCGTCTGTCCGTCTGTGGACACGATAACTTAAAATCAAAAAGAGATAACGAGCTGAAATTGTGTATGTGTGTTCTAGAGCAAAAAAAGTATGGTTTAGTTCGCCAAGAATGGCCAAAATCGGACCATGTTTGTGAAAAATGGACAAAACTGTCCATCTTTGATACGCATAAACAATAGAACAAAAATGTATAGATAAAAAATGTTCCGGTTTTAAAAATAAACAACTTAAGTTACATCTTATTTCATATATAACATCTTAAGAGGCCAATCTTTATACAAATATCTACTTGGCCTAAAATTAAATTTTGGCCTTAGCACGTGCACTCAATATTTAATTAATATTTCGCATAAAAATCTATTTTTCAGCAAACCAATTAAAAATTTATTATCAATTATAATAAAATTTTCAAATTAAAAATGGTTTGCTACTGTTTTTCAAATTAATTAACAAACAAAAAAATGTGTTTATTATATAATTTTTTTCGCTTAGCTGATCAAAAAATTTAATAATTTATTTATAGTGATAAAATGATTTATAAGCTATATAATTATGTCAAATTTTTATATTAGCTATTAATTTAATTTGACTGTAAAATTAAATTATTTAAAAAAAAAAACAGCACTACACTATTAAAACATTATTGAAATAATATACAATTAATTAACAATCGTTAAAACAAAATATCACACTTATAATTAAGTATTTAAAATTACTTTTTATATACAGGTGATTTAAATTAATCTAAATACACATGCGAGAACTTTTCTATATGAACATTTACCATGTAGTAATATTTGCTTTTACTATATGCACTTTGGGTGTTTTTACTATAGATACTATGTACTATGGGTGACCGTCCAAGTAGCCGTGCGATCTAAGACTTGCAACTGCGAGGTTGTGGGTTCGATTCCCGACATCGGTAGTTTATCAATTATTAAGGAAAAAAAGAGGGGCGGTTAATTGGCTAAACTGTCGGCGTATGGACAAGAACGAAGTAACCGGCTATGCTTGTGAAGGTTTTCTGCAGTTTCCTTCAAACTCCATATGAATATCGGCATAGTTCCTATCATAGTCGGCTGCAGCTGTACATCCTACCAATAGGGAATATGCATGAAAATTTTTTTTCACATTTATTTTCAGAATATGAAAATACTGTTAATACTGTAATCATATTTAAAAACGAAATTAAAATCCGACAAATATCAAGGAAGCTATAAGCTTTTAAAGATTATTATCTGTCTCTTTCTTGCAAAAATACTAAAAACGCAGTTTTACGTGTATTTTAAATGGTGAAAGTGTAATAATACGTCACATAACATATCAAGAGGGCTATCACCCTCTTTGTCTAATCGGGTATTTCAATCATTCATATCTCGCTTATTTTTAAAGTTATTTAAAAAGTAATTTTACCTTGATATTTGTCAAGTAAACATGCTTCAATTCAAGTGAAAAAAAATTTTCATGCATATTCCCTATTGCTAGTCTATACACAAAAATTTCTTCCACTCCACTCACATCTTCACATCCTTAGGCATCACAATGGACCTTATGGTCAAATTGTAGCCCGTCCAGGCCAGGCACTACAATCTATATATCTATCTATGGGTGTTTTCACAAGTGAAAGTTTTAATGCATGTTTTCTATCAAGAGTTTTACTGGGCAAGCGCCGTATTGTTTTATGGTTTTTAGTTGTATCAAAATAGAGATGATTTATATTTGAAGCATGTTACATGCAATGTTATACGTTACTTTATATGAGAGTGCAGTGTGTGTGTGTGTGTATGATATTCCCTTCATTGTGATTGGTTTTACTATGACCATGTGACTGACATGGTCAACAAAGAAAGTAATATTCTCCCCAAAGTGGGAAAAGTGCAATACTTTTTAAACGATGTCTATCTAAACCATCAGGTCTAAAATAGCCTGTGAATGCTCTTCTATTAAGCTTAAAAATTTTAAAAAGTAATAAAAAGTAAGAAACTAATAAAGTAATAAAAAATAAATAAACTCACCCTCCTCTGGCTGAAAAACATGCTGAAAACGATAAAGGAGCATCGATTCCTACTACAGCATCACTGTGCTGTGAAGATGTCCCTTCTAGGACTGAAGCAAGCCAAAACTAATTATATTTACAAGCGGATAATTTAATTTTATTCATTGTCTAAAACTTAAAATAAAAAATCGAAATAAAATAAATAAACTTGATTATTCAATTAAATAAATGTTGTTATATGTTTTTTCTCATTTGATAATTAAACGATAGTAAAAGATATTTTTACGACTTTTTCGTTGTTTATTTCAAAATTACACGTCCGTACGAGTAATTGGTTTATATTTTTATAAAAAAAAAAAACATTGTCGTATCTCATCAGCGAATAAAATCATTATGTTATTTACTTTCGACGGGAGATCGTTTTGGAGAGATCATATTGAAATAGAAGATCTCAAATGGACTTATTTGATAAAAACTCAATACTCTGATCACATTTTGTCGTGTCGTATTTAAAATCATTCTATATATTAAATACGATAGTTTTGTACAGGTATGATAATCAGTTTGATCTACATAATATTTCGCCCATAATAATTTTTATGGGTGTCAAGGTAATAAAAAGAAATATGTTCGTTTTTTTTTTTTTTTTAGTATAAATGAGCAGAATTTTTGTTTGAATGAACAAAAATTTTTAAGAAAAACAATTTTTTGCAATTTTTATTACGTAAGTGGCGATATATATTGATTAAGTATTTCAATTAATATCATATTATCTTTATATTACCATTTAGTTTTTGTGGTTAAATATTTTAAACATTTACAAATATGATTCATAGATAGATAGATAGATTGTAGAGGCTGCCCTGGACGGGCTTCACTTTGACCAACAGGTCCATTGTGATGCCTAAGGATGTGGGGATGTGAGTGGAGTGGAAGAAATTTTTGTGTATACACTAGGAATTGGTGGGATGTGAGGCTGCAGCCGATTATGATAGGAACTATGCCGATATTCATCTGGAGTTTGTGAAGGAAACTGCAGATAACCTTTTCAAGTATAGCCGGTTACTTCGTTCTTGTCCATACGCCGACAGTTTAGTCAATTAACCGCCCCTTATTTTTCTTAATAATTGACAAACTGCCGATGTCGGGATTCGAACCCATAACCACCCAGTTTCCAAGTAGGCATACTGCCCCGACATAACGCCTTAGACCGCTCGGCTACTTGGACTGGTTACATGATTCATAATATAGATAAACTATTCATAATATGTTGTGGTACGGTCTATTAAACTGGCAGTTTTCACGAAAAAAATGACATGAATTTTTAATGGGTTTCCGTGAAGTCAAGGCAAAATTTTGAAACGTGATGGTCGGACGTTAAAATGAACCCGATTTTCGTACTGTTTGGGTCAAAATTAGCCTAGAAAATGATTATTATTAAAATCGAGAACAAAAATTTTATTCACTTTTTTCACATTTTTTCCAAGGGGTACCCCTTAAAAAAATCACTAAAATTGGAGGAAAATTTTATGTGCCCGATTTTGATAAAAACTTGGTTTTAAGCTAATTTGGACCTGTCGAAAACGATGGCATTGGTTAAAATATGATACGATTAACGGTTTTTATGGTATCAGATCCATTGTGCTAAAACTCCAAACTGTTTGAATTGAGAAGGCAAAATTTTGAAACGTGATGGTCGGACGTTAAAATGAACCCGATTTTCGTACTGTTTGGGTCATAATTAGCCTAGAAAATGATTATTATTAAAATCGAGAACAAAAATTTTACACATTTTTGAGCTGAAAGTGTGGCAAAACTTTTCAATTTATAAAACAAATTTTCAAGCAAAGGTTGTTTATTTTTGGCAATGGACTAATTAGATCTAATTTATGAACCCTATACCAAACATTTTTTTTTGCGACCATTATTTCCCAACGTTACGAAGTCGGTAGTAAACTTGATACGTATATATGGATGCATAGACAAAAAGAGTCCCACCGACAATTTACAATTACAACTATTTAATATTTTTTACTTAAAACTTTTCTAAAGTTTTTCTAAAAGAATAAAAATATGTAAATAGCCAGAAACAAATAAAGCAATAATTAATTTCCCTCAAGATATTAAGAAATTGTACACATCCCACCAGAAGTTTAGTTGGCAGAACACTTGTCAGTGGGTTCAATCTCCAGCAAAGGCGTGTATTAGTTTCCATATCAAGTATTTATGTCTCCTAGAGTGTTATTAATATTTAGACATATCAAATTAATTAACCGATAATCACCTCCGTTACTATAACATAACCGTACAGGCAACTGAAAAGCGTACAGGCAAATATCTTATTTGTTAAACATCACATTGCTACGAACAAAATTACACGAAGATAAATTTTTCTTACATAAAAATTGATCTTTGTAAGGAGGAATCATTGACAATTAATTTTATAACATATTTGTAATATCGTTTGCGAATTATTTGTACCAACAAGAAATAGATGACCTTGGTGGTTGAATAAAGATTGCAAGTTTAATAATAATATATTTCTTAAGCGCATACATAATATCTGGTACTGTATGTATCTGTAGTGTGTATCACAACAATAATTGTACCGATAAATCCGGATAAAGTTTTTAGTCTTAAAATTAAGAAATATTGTATGAATAGTACACTACCTCACTATATACGCTATAATCAAAACTAAAGCTAAATAAAATTAGATTAAAGTTCATTTATGCGAAATTTAAAAAAAATTAAAAGCTTTCGTTGGATTTTAAATGGAAATCAAAAGCTCTTGACTTCCATTCAAAGAAAGCACAGGACGGAAAACGATATCAAAAGAGTCTCGTTCTGAAGATCCTAGTTCCAAGACTTCGCTCGCGTATTATTGTTATTTCTCCGGCAACCACCATTTTACGACGGAAAAAATCTCCTGTGTCATTTCTCACCGCTTCCGCTACTTCAAATATTTATCGTTCCCACCGCTTCCACTACTTCAAATATTTATCGGCACTTCCACAAAATTTCTATTTCAGAGAGTTTTTTTTTGGAATTCCATTTCTCGAAAGCGAGATCCATTCCAATTCAAATCATAAGCTTTTAAACAAAAAGTGTTTCATCAAAATTGGCCCAGGAGTTTTTACGTGATGCTCGAACAAACAAACAAATAAACAGACATTTACAATTTTATTATAGTAGAGATTTAACACTTTAAAAATCGAAATAATAATTAAGATTTTTTAACTTGATTACTCAGTAAAAAAATCTGATGATAAAATGATATCAGATATTTTTACGATTTTGTCAGATGTGCGTTATGTATGATGGAGATTGGAAATATTTTTATGCACAATGTTTGAAGTATAATGTACCATTTTTATAGGGATACTGAGTGAGTTTTGTAAACACAATAAGTATTAAAATGATTGTTTTATACTATAAAGTATTATATATATATATATATATTTGTAGTATGCAAGAAGTATGATATGTGTTTTTATTTGTGACGTTATTCAGAATATTTCCATAACCTGACATTGCTGTTTTAATGTTCTATTGCCATTTAAGAATATGCAAATCATGTCAAATGTAAAACTATATATATAAAAATATATATATATATATATATATATATATATATATATATATATATATATATATATATATATATATATATATATATATATATAAGCATTTCTTCAATTTACTATTTACTATCAATATAATATTGGTGAATTACATGCCGTGAATTTATGTAATTATTACAGTCTGTCATCCTCTTATCGCAAATATATTTTGGAGAACTTAAATAAAATGTATTCAGGAATTAACCCAGTAAAATAATAGGATCAATCTCGGAATGAAAACAGTAACAAATTTTGACATTTTGAATTTTGACATTCTAAAGAATTTGATATTATAAAGCAGGGGTGGTCAACAAATCGATTGCCAAGCCAATTTTGGTTGATCGATTGTGGTGTCTTGAAGACAAATAGTTATTGAAGAATTTGAGGTAAGATTTCAAGATTTTGAAAAAATAATGAAATTATGGTATTTATATGTTGAAAAAAAAAAAAAATTAAAACGATTAGCCAAAAAAATAACATATTTCATACGGATCAAAAGTAATTTTGACCCGTTAAATATTTATGTTGTATTAATGTGGATATACAGGCTTTTTCAACACAAGGTGCAGAGCTAATCTATTAATAGCTCGCAAGAGCTAACCTATTAATAGATTAGCAAAAAACAAGTCTCAGATCTTATATCTTCCATGATAAATTTTTCTTACTCTAAGGACCTCAAAACATGGAGATATGTCATAATTTTCACTTCGAAAAATCGGACCCCATAAAATATCAAATCCCCATTACAAATGGGAAGTTAAAAGTTTTAATACATGCTTTTATTAATGGGAAACAAAAAGCAAAAAAATAAAAAAATTATAAAAGTTTGGGGAGAGTTGTGTTGCAGTATAACGATCATAGTCTTCGTCAAAGAAATCATCAACACATAATCCTATGGTTTTACATTTTTGTTATTTTTTGCTTTTTACTATGTTTCTAATAAAAGTGCGTGCTCTCAATTTTGTGAAACAATAAACTACTGCTAATTTATAGGATTTTTCATTATATGCATAACCTGAATGCTCCGACAATTTATGAGCAAATTTATTTGTGTAATACCTTGTCTGTATAATTTTACAAGTAATTCAAATTAATTAATTATTCATTAATTATAATAATATATGTACCATGTAAAATAAATAAATAGATAATTAATTAAATTCACACGTATTAAAAAAACACTGTAAATTATTTACACAACAGTTTATTATATTTCCGCCTCAATATGGAGCAGTCGGTTGGAATCTTTTTTACATCCTTTGGCCATTTCAACTCTGTAGAAACTATTTGATATATAGATAGATAAATGGATATATCTGGGGGTATAAAAAGTACTACACTTCGCCTTTATGGCTCCTTATGTTCTCCCTTCAACAATAGACTGACGAGTTGCGCTTTTCCCATATCTTGACAATAGCCAAGAGCTTGCTTATTAGATTATCCTGAAGGTTAGTGTATTCGAAGTGAGATGTACCGAATATTTTGTATCTGCTGTAACCGAAAGATTCGCAGTTAAAGACGATGTGGCTGAATATTTCTTCCTCCTCGCCGCACAGTCTGCAATTAATTGAGCCATTAATATATCCCAAGAGGGATGACCTCTTCGATGCATTTCGAAACAGTACCCTGGATCCCACTACAATGTGATTTGTAAGTCAGTACTATGGAAATTGGTGCCTTTTATATTGTTCTAGAGCAAAAAAGTACGGTCAAGTTCGTTAATGGGCAAAATCGGACCATGTTTGGGCAAAATTGGCAAAACTGCCTATCTTTGAAACCGTAAGAGTTATAACAAAAATTTAATAACAAAAAATCTTCTTTTTAAAATAAACAACTTTTGTTTGATAAATTTTTCCATAAACTCAATATATACTGGGTATTCAAACAATTAACTCTAAGTAGTTACATTACTTAAGTTCTAATTTTTTTTTTTTAGTTTGTGAACCTCCCCCCCCCCCAACACTAACTCTAGATCCGCGCCTGAATCACAGCTGGTAGATAATCACCAATATATGTATATATAAAAAATTAGCAGAGAATTAATAATAGAACAATTAATATTTAACAGAATATTTATTAGTTATTTTTATATTTAATGGCTCAAGAAAAAAAATATTGTGCATTTACTGTTAAGGCGTACTGTACTTATAAACGTATATTTTATATATATATATATATATATATATATATATATATATATATATATATATATATATATATATATATGTATGTATGTGTAAGTATCTATACGTACAGCTTTACTCAAAGCAATATGGTGTGACTTAAAGTATGGATGTCCTTCAAAACAAATAAATATTTTATGTGTAATATATGTAATGTATAAAAAATGCAAAATAATTATTATTAAATATCCTCATTACAATTTGAATGTTATAATTAATTTATAATAAATTATTATGGGAAAATGTTTGTTTTACTATTATTATACCTATATCTACAATTTTTAAACATAAATTACAAATTTTTATAATATTTTATATTGTATCTGACTCTTTAAACTTTCTATAGATTATTAATTTTATTTATTAAGGATGTTGGGTCATATTGCGGCCAAAGTAATAAAATTTATTTAAAATCAATTTATTTATTATTGCTTGATTTTTAAAGAAAACCAGCCAAGTAGCTGCGCTTGTTAAGGCGCTGTTTCTACTTGGACCTGGGAGGTTATGGGTTCGAATCCCGACACCGGCAGTTTGTCAATTAAAAAAAAAAAATTAATGGGGCGGTTGATTGACTAAACTGTCGGTGTATGGACTAGACAGAAGTAACCGGCTATGCTTGTGAAGGTTTTCTGCAGTTTCCCTTCACGAACTCCAGATGAATATCGGCATAGTTCCTAACAAAGTCGGCTGCAGCCGCACACCTACCAATTCCTAATCTGCATACGAATTCCTGATCCTCCACTCACATCATAAAAATGTAATGTAAAAATTAATAAATAAAGGTTGAAGAATAATGATGTGGGTGGCCTCTGTTATAGACCGTAGTGTCTCGGAAACGGAGGTTAAACCCCATTATTATTATTATTATTATTTTTAAAGAAAAAAAATTGTTAAAAAAATTTGTTTTTGCATACTCGGTAAATAAATAAAGTTAATTTTTTTTTTTTGTAAAGAAGCGTCTATTTATCCATTGTTAGTATGGCTGCCTTTCAGTTATATTCCATCAACGGAAGTGACTAGCGTTTACTAAATTTCAGTGATTGTCTGAACATTGATACCATTCTTTGACATCAAATGCTTGATATGAAAAATCAACACATCTAGGATGTTAATGGTGTCAGACTAATTGAGCTAGACTAATGCTCTGCCGCTGATGGTAGTGAAATGCAAATGATCTTTCACATATTTTAATGTCGATATATTAATTATTTATTTATTTACTATTTACATATTTATTAATTGTTTGTTATAAACTAACGTCTATTGATATCCATTGTTATAAAGGTAAATTAAGTTTAGTCGAAACTTTGTTCCAATAGTTGAAAATATTGATCGCAGAAAAAAATAATTTTGGTATACGTGTCAAGGACGTTCAAATGAGTCATTTTGAGCGGAAAGACTTAAGGGGGGTATCAAGCGACTGTTCATGCCCGCAGCGTTACAGATTTAATGTATACGTTGAAACTAGATTTATATATTCTATGGTTGTTTGGTAAATAATAATACTCGTAAGTCGTGACTCGTAATGTTTCTTTTATTTTAAATAAAAAGTAAAATCTTGTGTTTTGCTTCTCTAAAATGACAAAATTACTTATATAATTCATGATTACTTTCCAAAATGCATTTGAACATACCTTCATCTTTGGTTCAAATAAATCCTTGTTTATTTAACAACAATTTACATAGTTTTATAAAAACTTCTCTGCATTTTAAACTATCTTTTATCGATTACAAAGATTAAATTTGTAGTTTCTCCATAATACCCAATGTTAAAAGTATGATTTTCAATATCGAAAAAAAAACGAAAAAATGCCTTTGAACTAACATTTTGAAGCATACCAATGAATTCGTATTGACTTCTTTCACAACATATTTAATTTACAGAAACTTCTCTGCATTTTTTCTCTTTCAAACGTCCTTAATAAAATGACCTATTAAGTATTTTTCCATATACCTGACCGTATACCTGTCCGTCAGGTCGCAAAGAAATTACGACTCTACACGCCACTTTTGAGGTCTATAGTACCGTATTAAGGTATTGTTATCAGATTTGAAGACATTAATTTCCATACGACAATTAAAAGTGGATCTAAAATTTCTGTCACTAAATTTGACCCAAACAGGCATAATGTCGACCGTTGAAAAGAACTGTTGAAAAATCAGTTAAATTTGTATACCGTTTAGGAAGTTGATTTGGAAGAAAAATTCATATAACTGCATCATCAAATTACACGTGACCTTATGGAGTAAATAAAATATTCAGTGACATTTTAGTAAAAAATCATGATATCATACTTTAATTTTGCATAATAGATAATAAGCATAATATTTCTAAAATATGCAAACAAATTTCCTCATTAATTAGAAGATGTATTCGGTAAAAACATTATTTAGCATTTGTCGATTACATTGTAACGCAACTATACAAATGTAATTATACAAAAACGTAATTATAAGTATATTTATCTACTCAGCTGATTATTCCACAGACCTGTAAATAACTGGACAGATTATCTTATGTTACGCTATTATTCCCATTGAAGGGGCGGTAATCTACGGTGAGAGACCTAAAGCAAACATAAGCCTCAAATTGAGGAAATATACCACGGTCTTTCAAGCAGAAGTCTACGCCATATTGGCTTGCGTCCATGAGAACCTACGTAAAGGTTACATAAACCAGAACGTATGTATTCTCTCGGAAAATCAAGCTGCTCCAAAAGCTTTGCCTGGAACTGAGGTCACCTCAGGGGTAGTCAAAGATTGTCTGGAGGAACTGCTGGGGCTGGCAAAATAGAACAATGTTAAATTGATCTGGACCGGAGCCATTCTGTGGACTGAGTGATCACTTCTACCGAGAGGAGATTAGAAAAGAAAACACAACACTAAGAGATATCTACTCTGGAGGAACCTTCCGGGGCTGAGACATGTGAATAAACTTCTCGAGAAACTTTAACCTCAAAAGATGCAAAACCACAATTTGCCTGAAAAAAAATAGACTGGCGATACTGATGGGGTTTCTTGTAGGGCTTTGTAGGGCTTCTTGTAGGAAAAAATTAGGAAGATGACCTTGGAAAATGTAGTCAACTGCATTGTTGAGAAATTGAGGAAACTCCTGAATACCTCCTAATAGACTGAGACGCTCTAATCCACAAAATAATAAAATGTCTGAAAGTCTACCAGGTACGTTCAGGGGAGCTACCAATCCTTGACTCAATCCAGATCCTGTACTTCCTGAAAGAAACAAGGCTGGATGAGGTGCTTTAAGACAAGGCCATTCTTCTCCAGGCACCAGATGGCAGAGCACAATAGATCTTATAGGTCGTAGTACACCAAATTTCCCCAATATCATTCATTCATTCGCTATTCATTTGCGTGTAGGAAGTATCGGCCAACTACCTGGTGTAGTTGGGTTTACTATTTTATTGTCTGCAGTGACATATTTCGTGGAAATTTTATCGATTTTCTAATGGACAACATTTGGTGTCGTTGTTTTTATGAAGAAATAAAACTTTATAATTTAAATATTAACAAGTAGTCGTGATTTATGGTTGCTGACAAATAATACATGTAGGTAATCTAATATTGGCTACTTACTCGTTCTAATATTTACTAAAAGTTTTTTTTTATGTTTTATATGTATTACGCCTACAAGCCTACATATGTATAGTAGTCTACAGTACAGCACGGTTTTCTTTAATGATTAGTAACAGGCTAAATTTTTGTCAGTAACTTCCTTTCAACGAGACGCCCAATATTTCTCTCGCAAAAATTCTCGATGATAGTGACTAGCGAAGTGCGTAAGAGAGTAACTTGTTTGTTTGACGATAGCAAAAATTTTATCAGTAACTGTTAATTTGTTAGTTTAATTGAGAGATAATGTAAGAAAGACTTCACAAAAAACTTGTGTCCTACAAAATGGATGGTGTGACAGGCCGGTACCCCGCCCCCAACATGTTCAAATAACGGGGTATACATAGTTATTACTTGACGCTACTTAAATAACCGTTGCTTGGCGCGATTGCGTGTATTCACGATAAAAACAATATTAGTAGTCTTTTATGAAGTAAAGGATGTAGAAATGAGATCTACAATATGTATAAACGTTGTGTGTCATTGAAATGAGAAAACATTTTTCTAATTTATAAATGAAAATTTTACATTGACATGTTCAGCGCGTAGGACTGGGAAATTGAACCACTGAATTTGTAGGACAAGGTGGCCATCAAATTATACATTCCATTATTAATTAACAGCATAAAAATCAGCTTGTTACTAATAACTATGTATAGCCCGTTATTTGAACATATTGGGGTGGGGGACCTGCCTGTCACACCATTCATTTTATAGGACACAAGTTTTTTGAAGACTTTATTACATTATCACTCAATTAAACTAACAAAGTAACTGTTACTGATCAAATTTTTTGCTATCGTCAGACAACCAACTCTTACGCGCTTCGTTAGTCACTATCATCGAGAATTTTCGCGAGAGAAAAGTTAGGCGTCTCGTCAAAAGGAAGCTACTAGCAAAAATTTAGCCTGTTACTAATCATTAAAAAAAACCGTGCTAGGTTGAATAAATATTAAACATTTATTCGCGTTTTTTTTACAATTTATTCACAAAAATGTACTTTAATGACAAAGAAAATTCATTGCGATTTAAATATTTTCAGGTCTAGTGTTTTCAACTCAAAGGCCTTCAAATAGCATTCTTGCGGTAGTTTAAACGTAAATTCTGAGTGTAAAAACAATCACACTATATATAAATCGCGAACATCATACAATTTTAATATTTAGATGCAAATTTAGTTAAAGATTTTAAAGTGGGAAGTTGAAAATGGTGTGTGTTTTTTTTTACAATTAAAGCTTTTTATTTTTTATATATTAATAATATTTTATAAAATATATGACCTTAAACTTTACATAGTTGACTTAAAAAAAAACATTATTTACAAAACAATATTACATACAGAAATATGTATATATATATACTGATATACTAAAAACATATATGAAACATATGAAGCTATATATAATTATAATCGAGTGTTTAATGGAATCACGTCAAATCGGAGATAATCTTGGGGGTTGGGTAGTATTCAATATCTACCATTTGACCCACTTCCTCTTACTTCCCAATATTAGATCCCGTTAGATTTACAAATTTACGAATATATCAACGTTTAACCCGGGTGACATACAAGGTAGGATTTATACGGGATGGTATACGGGTGACACACAGGGTAGGTAGGATTTCGGATAAAAGTTGTTCATTAGAAATAAACGTTCTGGTTTATGTAGCCTCTACGTAGGTTCTCACGGACGCAAGCCAATATGGCGTATACTTCTGTTTGAAAGACCGTGGCATATTTTCTCAAGTTGAGGCTTATGTTTGCTTTATGTCTCTCATCGTAGATTCCCGCCCCGCTTAAGCATGTAATATATGTGTATAAAAATTTTGTCTTTATACTGTTTGACACAAATTATTCACTGAGGGTCACCCAAGTACTTACGAGTGCTCCATCAGTTAAGTGTTACATCAGCAATTCGTTACATGTTGGAATATACACTATAATTGGATTCTCATAACGCGCCAAAATAAGTATTGAAATTTTGTTGAGTAACCTCTGCTATTGTGGCCCATAATAACAAATGAGTATATAATAATATTTTTGATATACCGGTATATACTCATATACAATACCTACATATATACTTAATATTTAAAACACACGAAAAACTATTAAAGAAGTAATTAATTAAAATTCTACATTATAAATTTGATAGTTTAATATGTGTATAATTTTTTGTTTCATAACTTTTTTTTTGAATCTTTTTTTTTTTTTTGTTTAAATGGTGTACAAAATTTGAATATTGTAAATTTTTTCTTTAAATTTGTTGTATTTTAACTTTTGTTGCACAATACATATTAAATAGCAACAATATATGTAATTATATAATATAAATATAAATTTTTTGTATGATGGTGTTTAATTCATTCCATTTACGTATGAAATGAATTATCCATTTCAAATTGACATTACTATATTCTATTTCCTACAAAAATTTTAAGTCCAGTATCCATTTTTTGCGTGGACTACTGAGTATTCCAGCAATCGGGTATCGGGTAATCTCTACTTGAAATATCTCTAAACGGGATATACTCAATAACAACAAAAATCTGTTACGCAAGAGTTGCGTCAACTTAGCGAATTTTCTTTGAATACATAAATCAGTCTCAAGCGGTCACAATTTTAGTCTAATCAAAATGAAATGTCGTATCTGATATGAGTGGTATTTGCAAGGCCAATTTTAATAATACATGGCATAGGTTAAGGGAAAATGAGGGCATAGAGCAAGAATAAACACAGAAAGTCTCTCTAAATATTAGAGCAATCGAAAAATGTATAAGAAATAAAGTTGTGGAAAATTATATTTGTTACAATTCATTATCTTATCATTTTTTTCAAACTCTAATGTGTACAGAGACATTTAGAATTTTAAGTTTCAATCATAATTTTGTGTTACCCTCTCCCTCTAACCCCCCTCCCCCATACCTAGTTTCGATTTTACCCATTAACGAACTTGACCTTTCAAGTACCAAAAGCACATCAAGTACCAAATTTCATTCAAATGGGACTGAAACTGTGATGTTAATAATCAATTTTAAAATTCATTTAAACTTTTTTCAGAAAATGATAATTTTCAACAAAAAATGTATGCATAAGTTAGTTCCTGATTACCCAAAATCAAGAGAAACGTCTTAATAATCAAATTTAAAATTCATTACAATTCAACGTTTCCAATTTTTATCGAGTTTTAGAAAATGATTTTAGTTTGAAGTAAACTTTTTATAAAACACCAAAATTAGACAAATAAACTGTACAAATTGCTCTGTTTCAAAAGCGGAACATAATATTAAATTAACAGAAAGTGTGTTACTCTTTAACACATGATTTGATTACGATTATTTTTATGTAAATGGAATGTTGATTTATTATAATTGAAACTTAAAGAGTACCTTTTTTTGTTGCGTTAAACTATTTTTAAAGACTTAATTGCACAGGTTTGTTGATTGTTCATATAATTTACTTAAACTATAAATACCTTTATAGTCTAATAAAGAAACAAACATCGATCAAGTGTATGATTAATATGTTTATGTATTCGCATGGTTCTGTATGCACATAAAACACGTGTGTACAAAATTCATAGTAAACAAGTGATAATATAACAACTAATTGAGTTAACTATTCAAATACTTTGTATATACTAAGTTCATAATTATTACGTGATCTGTTTATTTTATTTTTAACACAGCTATGCATGTGTATTAAATACATGCTTCTGCAATCTACAGTCACTACAGATGTCGATGAGGCATTGGAGCAAAATTGTTCAATTTATGAAAAATAAATTAAAACAAAAATGTTTTGTTTCTTTTTACCAGTCCGAGTGGTCGAGGTAACAAAGGCGCTTTGCTCGGAACTAGAACGTTGCTGGTTCGATTCTCAACGGGAGCAATTTGTCAATTAAATTAATTTAAAATAAAATTAATGGGGCGGTAATTGTCGGCGTATGGACAAGCATGAAAGTAACCGGCTTGTGAAGGTTTTCTGCAGTTTCCTTTCACAAACTGCAGATGAATAACGGCATAGTTCCTATCACAAATAACCTTCAAATTCCTAGTCCACATACAAATTCCTTGTCCTTTACCTACATCCTTAATGTATATGTATTAAAATGGACCTTGGTTTGTCCCGGTCTAAGTTTGGTCTAAGTTTGTCCCGTCTGGGGCAGCCATAACGTTTGTTATCTTTAAACTTTTCTTCTTTCTTTTAAAAGAAATATTTTGCCTATTAGCGGGGCGACCACTTACTGATTTTGCCCATTGACGAACTTCAATTTTTAGGTCTAGAACACTCACACAAAATTCAGATCGCTATCTCTTTTTATTTGGGTCCCCGTACTAAAAGGCCTTCTATATATTTCAAATATCCTGGCAAAATCTATTGAAATTGTCAATTTTTTATGAATATTATGGTACATTATTTATGATACTAGATATTTTTGTTTTTGGATATTTTGTTTAAAAGTATAAAAGTGGATGTTACCACTTTTTAGCCCATAATAATAGCCTCATTGTGCGAGAGGCGGTTTTAAATTCATATTAAACTAAATTTCACTTGTAATAATATCATGTGCCAATTATGAGCCTCCAGAAATGGAAAATCACAAACGAAAATTACCGCAGGGAGTGAGTGCAGCGAGAATCAGGAGACAATTGAACATCGGTTGTGCCACTGCCCAGCGTTGGAAAACACACGCTCCATCGTAATGGTATATAGTTTTCTAAGTGATCTAGAGAAAGCAGCAGAGGTAGAGATCAAAAGGATAATAAACTTGGCACGAAACTGGAAATCCTTCAAGAAGACTAGACTAGAGGTTATAAATTTTGTGAAAATTAGGGTAGCAAAATGAACCACAGGTTTTCGAGTGAAAGAGAAGCGTTTACCAAACCCTTAAACAAGAAATATCCTTGAATAATTGAAAATAAATTTATGTATAAATTTCATGTGCGAGCGTGTACCCAATTCCAAAACAGCATTTTTTTGGTAAGATATCCTAATCAAAGACCATTATTAATTAATATGATTATTAACTTTATAAGTAAAAAAATATGATTGGATTTAATTTATTTAATCAATAACATTTTTATTCTTGTAGCAGCCAAGGAATGAATTGCATTGTAATAATTAGATACTTCTAAAACATTATTATCTATATATATATATATATATATATATATATGAGAGTATAAAATTAGCATATTCTCTATTATAACTCTAATATAAATTGCAAGTGTGTACCATTAGCTAGCTCTCTTACATAGCCTTGAAATATTTATATTGAACGCGATGTTTTGTTTTGTTTTCTTGTCAAGGATGCCATTATACAAATTATATAATAAATCTGCATATCCAGTCTGAAAACGATATTATGTAAATGGATATTACGGAAAATGTCATGATTTTAAAACATACATTTGTCGTTTCTAGAAAACCGATTAACATTACTAAGAAGCAATCTTTTGAAAAATTTTGCCCTCTTTTTGAGTGGCCTTCTAGATGCACTCAGGCAAAGATAATTAAGCATAATTGCTATTGACACTCAACCATACCCTTAAATAGTCCCAACACTGGTGTAATATTAATAGATGCTATATGGGGTCCTTAAGCAGCTTTAGTCTTGAAGTTAGTCATTACCAAAGAATACAATATACATAGCGGCGTATAAGCACGATTTTTGTGTCACCTAAAATTTTTAGTACGTATGCTGACCACTAGATGACAATAGCTGTTCGATATCGGTATTTAGTGCCATTATCAGCACAACCAACTGTACTTTGGCAGAACTTAGTACCAGTTGCCCGGATCACATCGAATCGGGGATGTACTTCAAATTTATATTAAAAGGGAATCCACCAATATTGATGAAATTGAGAATTGATGAATCCAACAATGCTGTATAAAATATTAATATTTGTTATATTTAAAAAACTGATATTTAAAGCGTATTCTTTTAAAATAGCAACGGAAACTACAAAAACAAATATTAATATTTTATACAGCTTGTAAAAAAAAATTAAAAAATTTTGACTAATTAATTCTAAAAATTCATAAAAATTTCATTAATATTGATGGATTCCCTTTTAATATAAATTTGAAGTACATCCCCGCTTCGATGTGATCCGACCAATTGGTACTAAGTTCTGCCAAAGAATACAGTTGATTTCTGAGCAGTGTATCTCAAAAGATCATGAACCGCAATAAACCTCAAATTCATAATATTCGCATAAAATATCATTCAGAACACTTCCATAATGGTTTTATCAAAATGAGAACCCAAAATTTTGCTTGAATAGAAATGTTTTTGGACCTTAATAATATTTCATTATCCTTGAATTTCAAATAAAATTTAATCCAAACACGTGCTCTATTAAGTAATACTGCTTACGTAATTTTTTTGTTTGTTAAATTGATATCCCATGTGTGAGGGCATACGGATAAAATTTTCTTTGATGTTCGAAAATCAATTTATATCAGTCATAAATTAGTTATTAATTATCTAAACAATTTGTTTATTTAAATTTTACACACCAAAAATTACAATACCATTTATCAAAACAAAATAAAGTTGTTTGTTCAAGTGTGTATCACGTATTATAAAGGGTTCGGTAATGATATCGTTCGGTAATGATAGGTAATGGTATCGGTTCAGTTTACTTACAAGTTTTCTATAAATACTCAAAACTTGATCAAGGTAACGGAGTCAGCTAGACTTTAAGAAAGTTAAGGGACTAATTATTGCGGCGCATAATTATTGTCAAGATTAATAAATTTGACAGTTTAGTACATGCGCTTTAGAAGTTGTAAACACGATTTCGACCTATCTTTAAATGTGGTCTTAAATATTATAGACGAGATACAATTTTCTCCGAATAAATCTAATGTAAAAGATTAAACGTTTTTGATTGTAAATTTTTTCCTTTAGAATTTTTATTTGAACATTTTCCTCATTCAAGGAACCGTTAGATAGATAGATAGGTTGTAGAGGCTGCCCTGAATGGGCTACACTTCGATCATAAGGTCCATTGTGATGCCTAAGGATGTGAGGATGTCAGCGGAGTGGAAAGAATTGTTGAATCATTGGTAGGATATGCGGCTGCAGTCAACTATGATAGGAACTATGCCGATATTCATCTGGAGTTCGTGAAGGAAACTGCAGAAAACCTTCTCAAGCATAGCCGGTTACTACGTTCTCGTCCATACGAGAAGATTACTATTCCACATTTTATATGGTCTTGTGGAAGTTAAAATCACCCAATAACTGGACTATTTACAGAACCCTAATATGAAAAAAAATGTCAATTGTATAATACACTTTAAAAAAAATTAATGATTTTATCAACGGCATCATAAGAATATGAATCATAATATAATTTGAATAATTCAGGATATATTATCAAAAATTATAATTCAAAAAGATAATTTTGTTAAAAGTAATTTATTGATTTATCTTATTTTACATCATAGTATATATTGTATATATACAATCCCATCAAAAACAATAATGTGACAGGGGCCAAGTTTTCGTATACAAAAAGTAGTGATATCCCAACAAAAAATCAAAAATATAGTAAACAAAAATTTTGACAAAATGGAAACCCGACTTCAAAAATCAAATATTCTAAAACCAAAAATGCACTAAAAAGTAAAAAAAAAAATTGCATATTCTTGTGTCAATTTTAGTTCACCTAAGCAAAAATTTTTGAATATATATGTACAATTATTGTTATTTTTGGAGGCGATGTCCAATTCATGACCTGGTCAATTTATATAAATCGTAAATATTTCTGAGTTCCCGAATAAACGTTAAGTAACGAGTTGTAATAACATTAATTTTCTATAACTTTGCTACTTACAAATTTTTCGATTTTTCCAATATTAAGAGAGATTTTGTGCCCCTCTCTCGAAACCTTCATTTTCCTTTTCCGATTTTGCCAATTAACAAACTTAGCCTTTTAAGTACGAAAAGGACCTCACTTTAAGCTTCATAGCCCCTGCATATTTCCTGAGATACAGAGGCTTAAAAACCTTCCTAGGAGGTATAGACGTCTATGCTTAGACTTGTGCTGACGCACAACCGTGCTATGTAATAAAAACATATTTTATTATTTTATTGTCATTTAAAATGCAAAGGGAATTTTCCTTAATTGCTATAATATACAAATTTTAGTTTTAATTAACAATTTTAATTTTATGCATAGATTAGTGGTTTTTAAATTTAAAAACAAATGTTATTTTTTTAAATGTTTATATTTTTGGCAATTTCCCACAAACCATATAATTTTTCATTCCTTCAAAAGCGTTCCAAATTAAAATTGACTTGATGAATCAAACACAACTTTTTAATGTGTTGATCAAACCTGCCAAGTAAAATATTAAATAGTTACTAAATAGGAAAATCTTGGTTCTCAGGTAATGTTAGGTTAGCAATGGCTTGGTTCTAAGGTTATATTAGGTTGTAGCGACTGTCCAGGATATCACACATTTAGAACAACTGTCCATTGTGATACCGAAAGGAACTCACCCAATTCATAGCTTCTATTCTTTCAACCATTTGGAGTCTTTCAAATTTGACCCTCATTTACATATCAATACTGTTTATGGTGAATATACGAATACTTGTGCCCCCCTTTTTACATGTGTGTTTTTGGATATCCATTTGTTGTAATATAGTACACATAGAATATATAAAAACTAACCAATTTTTGAGCATAAATTATATGAAAAATCTTTTAATTGCATGGAACAATTTCTAACAAAAGCTGTTTCTTTTTATTAAAGGAACATTTTTCTCCTAAAACTATTATTCTATCTCTTATGGTTTTAACGGTAGATATTTCCGTCATCCTCGCGTGGAGGGTATGTAATTTCCGGAGTTTTATATGTGTTTTTAGCCTAAGACCTGGGACAACTGGGAATTCCCTAGAGATTCGATTTTTAAACTATTTTGATTTTTAAACGAACCTTGATTTAGTTATATATCTTGGAAGCTACTAAAGCGATAATCGTGTAATTTGGTACGTTTTTTTCCTGGGATACAGAGACCTAAAAACGTTCCCTTATCCTCCCTTCTTTTGAAATGTAGTATGTTGTGTGTCTAGCTTACATTTACATACATATAGACAATAGGGAATATGCATGAAAATTTTTTTTCACTTGAATTGAAGCATGTTTACTAGACAAATATCAAGGTAAAATTACTTTCTAAATAACTTTAAAAATAAGCGAGATATGAATGATTGAAATTCCCGATTAGACAAAGAGGGTGATAGCCCTCTTGATATGTTATGTGACGTCATATTACACTTTCACCATTTAAAATACACGTAAAACTCCGTTTTTAGTATTTTTGCAAGAAAGAGACAGATAATAATTTTTAAAAGCTTATAGCTTCCTTGATATTTGTCGGATTTTAATTTCGTTTTTAAATATTATTACAGTATTAACAGTATTTTCATATTCTGAAAATAAATGTGAAAAAAAATTTTCATGCATATTCCCTATTTGTGAATACAGTGATGCTTTAACTTGGCCAGACGCAGTACCATGCTATGTGGTCGTCAGTTGATCTCACAATTTTTAATAGTATCTACTGCATTCTACAGATGTCTACAGAAATAATTATGGGCCCGCATCTTTGTCTAGATAAGGACGCTCTGGAAAGAGGCTTATGCTTTATCCCGCAAAGCATAAAGTCAAGAATTGTGAATACAGTGATGATTTAACTTGTCCAAGCGCATTACCATGCTATGTGGTCGTCAGTTGATCACACAATTTTTAATAGTTTCTACTGCATTTTCAGATGTCTGCAGAAATAATTATGGGCCTTCATCTGTCTCTAAATAAGCACGCTCTGGAAAGAGGCTTATGCTTTGCGGGATTTAGAGTTCCAGCATATACGTATTCACTGACAAAGAACTCAATATACAGGAGCTAGTCATTACAGAATATACAGTTCTTTTAGATCCGATTTTTTGAAAACCAATACTCTCAACTGCAAATCAGATCTTACTCAAAAATGAACTTTATTTACTATTGATTAATATATTAAAATTTCATAAAACCTTAATGACCCAAGAAACGTAAAATTAAATAAACCAATTATACTTACCTCCAATATGCCTTAATAATAATTAAAAATAGGGGTACCGCAAACGGGTCTCTAGCACCTAGACCAAGGAGTACTCCTTGACAACAGCCTGTGACCCGAAGGCGAGGCGCCTCCGGGTAAGAGTTGCTATTTTAAGCAGATGAAGCTATAAGATTCTGTCGAGGCCAGACGTCACACAGAAGGCCCACAACTTCGCCAGGATTGCTCTCAGGATTGATAGATCCAAAGTTTCGGACCCAAACATTCTATATCTGACACCCTGCAAGCTTCTGCAGGTGCATATAACATGTATGGAGGTTTCATCGTCTTCCATACAGGCCCTACAAGTGGGATCATCAGAGATCCACAACCTATATGCCTTATATTTCAAATTTTGCCTCTATTCCTAGAACATTTGTTTGTATTTTATAAATACGTATTTCGACTACAATGTAGTCATCATCAGTATGAATTAGCTAATCGTAACTATCTCTGGGATATGGATTCAGAGATATGTTGCTTGTTGCTAATTTGGTGCCTGTGTCACAACAAATTTTACAACACATTTTAGAAATATAATATTGAAGTTTCATATGAGTTTTACTTTTTACCTGGCTGCCCCAGAAGGAGGGATGCATACGAAAGTATATACATATACAAATTGAGAAAACATAATGAATGTAGACAATGGCCCAATTCCAAATTCTGATTTAATAAAATTAAATTATTTTCAAAAAAATCTAATACCTAAATATCAAGGTTAGCTTCGATACCCTCACTTTAGTGACAAAACAAACGCCGCATAGTCACCAATGGATAGATACCGTAAATAAATAGGTGAGGATCTTCACACACCTAATCCGTTAATCAGTCAACTTAAATAATCCTCAGGTCAGATTATACTCTCCGTCAAATCGTATAAAATAAAGAACTTTTTTAATGTCATTGTGAGACTCCCATCAAATTAGCAACAAGCAACATATCTCTGAATCCATATCCCAGAGATAGTTACGATTAGCTAATTCATACTGATGATGACTACATTGTAGTCGAAATACGTATTTATAAAATAGAAATGTTCCAGGAATAGGGGCAAAATTTGAAATATAATTTCAAAAAAACCTAGAGTTCTCTTTGATTATTTTAATAATCTTTACTATATGTCTTAGTTTTTTTACATTTATTGTACATGAATATATTCTCAAAATTATTTGAAAACAACTTTAAATAATCTGAAAAAAAAGATGGAACTTTGTCAGGATGATTTAAAAAAATAATAATAATAATTTTAAAATAATATTAAGTATAAAATATATTATAATTATATAAAACAATAATACAAGTTATATAAAAAAAAAAATTTAAAAAGTTGTTCATAAAAGATGTTTTCAATTGTTGAGACACAATTAGAAAACAGCCCAAAAATAAAAACAGATTATATAATTGAAAAATATTTGTAAAAAAAAAAAACATTGTACAAAAATTATAGAATTATAAAAAAATTATAATAGAAAAAAAGATAATTTCCCCAAAAATTACAAAAAAATTTGTGAAAATCGTCTTAATTGCTTGTCATTTAAGGAAAAAAGGAACCATTTTGAGAGTAGTTGTAAAAAAAAGTTATAGTTAAATAGTCGAATTATTTTGCCCAAATTAAAATTCTAAAATTACACGGCTTAATCTCAAATTAAACATATAAATCTTTTTCAAAACTAATTTTAGTACTGAAAAGTTCATTCCATTTGTTTGCGAAACATATTATTAATATGTGTGAAATTCTGGCAGTGATATGTTTAAAAATTTTACCGGTAAATGGAACGACGTTTCGAAAAAGATTAAAAAAAATTTTTTTTTTAATATTATTAATTTTTTAATTTTAAGTATATTACTTAGTTTTTAAGTTTCATAATTTTTTTTTTTTTCATTTTCAACAAAAAGTTTCTTAATTTATTTTTTTAAAAAACTTCAAATTTACTTTCAGTCTTTATAGAAATAGTTTCAAAAATAATAATAATAATAATTAAGGCTATAAATAAAGATACGCATTCGTAGATATAAAAAACAAATTCTTAAAAACACAGTCGTCATATGAATCGAAATAATAAAATCTAATTTTGAAGCCATTATCTTTCTGTTTGTGTATTAATCTGGAGTATCATAGCACTCAAACAGATGAACCGATTTTAATGCGGTTTATTTTCTTTGAAAGCTAGATAAAACAGAATGGCCCTAAGATACTAAATTAAAATTTTTTTAACTTTTAATAAAAATATCCCTTGTTTTCTAAAATAGTCTAAAATATAGATCTGGTTTTTGAAAGAAGATAATTTTCCCCATAAATCCGTATTTTTTTCTACAGCCTAATAATAATAGTAATAATTAATAACAAATTTAAATTTAAAAGATAAATTTTTACGTCAAAACTAAAAATATATATTTTTTTCTATAAAACTTTTTTTTGTATGATAAAAACAAGTATAGAAGAAAACAAAAGAAAGAGATAGAGAGAGAGAGAGATAAGAAAATAATAATAGAATAGAATTATATAATATTTATTTATATTATGAAAATCGGTAACAATTCGCAAAAGAGAAAATGCGTGGCAGTTTTTGTTTTTTTTTAATTATTTTTTAATAATTAATATAATATAGTCTATTGGTTTTATTTCATTTCTTTTAAATAAATACAAAAAAAAAAATTATAAAAAATTATAATCAATTACGAAAATTATAATTCAGAATTTTCCTAATTGATTTTTTTCTTTCATGTAAAAACAAAAAAAAAGTCTGACAAATTTTATCGTTCGGCAGCTCGAATCAAGTTTATTTTCTTGACGATAATGATGAACACAGAGTTGGCAGTGATTGTGTTGATACTTTTTGAACCAGATCTTGGGTGATCTAGGTAGTCTTGTTTGGTGATATAGTTTTTAGGCAGTTTTTATTTTAAATAGTTTCAGAAAAAATCTGTAACAAAAGAAGAATAAACATTAAAAAAACATAATCATAAAAAAATAAAAGCAATCAAATTTGCAAATTTGTGTAAGTTGTTAAGTCATAAATTTAAAATGCATTACCCCCCCAAAAAATTGGCAGGCAAAAAAAAGGTAATCATATAAAAATATAAAAATTAAGTCATGCAATTTTTCAATACCATTTTTTTTTTTTACTAAAAAATAATATAAAATCATAAATTATTGATATTTGCAAGGACAAAAATCAGGGTTTTTTTTTTCAACGAAAAAAAAAAATTAGATATTATAAATATGTGACCTTGAACAAATGACCATTCGCTTACTTAAGTTGGTTTTTAAAACATTTAATTTACATTTATGTGTGTACTCATGGAGTGTACACTCTAGCTCATAAAAACATGAATCAATCTGTAAGGATTTGCGTAATTCAGAAACTATTTTTTAAAACATTAGTGGTAAACTTTCTGATAAAACCTGACTGATTGTCCGTTTTGTAACTAAGAAAGTGCTATGCTAAATTTCAACCACTATTTTAAATGCAGCAAACATTGTATAGGGCTTGTTTTAACATCATTTGGATAAATTTCTAACTGTGTATACAGTTGTGTTTTAAAATACGATTAACAAAATACAGGTTATATAAGCATTTTGTTATGATGTCAGAATGATGCAGTTTTTTTGATTCTAAGTGTACTTATAAGTATAAAAACTGTCTTGATAATGCACACATATTGTTCGCAATAATAAATTAACGTCATCAATTTAAGAGATTGAATCATTTATTTAAAGAAAAACGACTACTAAATATTTATCCTTCTTAAATTGCAAATTAAATGATAATTAGATACCTACTAGGTATGTAATTAATTTTTATCGACAAATAAAAAGATATTACCCACAAAAAAAATAAAAAATTTTTTATTTGGAAGTCATATTAAATAGATTTTTTAAGTGCTTTTAAAAAAGTAATTTACAAATTCCTTGGAACATGATGTTTTTTTTTGTTTGTTGTGCACATTTGCTATTATTTAAAAGACTTTTTTTTCTTAAAAAATTTTTGCGAATAATAAAATTTTCTGCATTTCAAGGTTTCGGTTTTTATGATAATTTTTACTGTACAATAATTTCCAAAATGGATTTTTTTTTATTGTCGTTTTATGACGTAAAATGTCGGGAGTTAAATGGTAATACGTTTCATACAAACACGAGATCTAATTTAAATTTTAAAATATTTCAACACAGACATTAAGATCGGGAAAAGTGTAAACAACCTACCCAAGGGGGTGTAGTAAACAACCTAAAGGGTCTATAATTTAACCAACAGTAAATTCATAAAAGTTGTAAGCAGTGTTTACGTTTATCTACAACTAAAAACAGAAGAGAAATTTGCTATATGGACCATAGAAACGTAACATCGAGCCAATCCCTTTTAAATATTAAAGATCGAATTATCGAGTATATGGCAACTTTAAGTGATAAATGAAGTAAATTCTAGAATATTAAAGATTTAAAAACAAAATATCTATACTGAACTCCTACTGTGTTTAAATATTCAGGAAAAAGTAGTACATGACATAGAATTCTTCATGCAAACAAATTTAAATATTACGCGCCATTGATGAAGACGTATGTAAATCCATTTTTATCGATGCGCACATAATAATTAGCTGAATGAGAGCGTCCACTCGCTCACATTGGCGGCGACTGGTTATATATTTAATATGAAATGATTGGCAACAATTCACCTTTTATTTAAAGTCACGATCTAGATTAGTAATAAAAATTATACAAGAAAAAAAGAACAACATTGTTCGTGTAATTTCCGTGTATATAAGAAGCAAAACAAACGAGGCGGATTCTCTCTTCTATATGAAATCTATAAATAACAAACACAGAGCAGCTAATACCTACATTCGTTGTCAGTAAGGTGTCTCTTGGTGTTTGTTTGGTGTTTAAGAAAGTTATTCACCAATCTCTTTAAATAAATATGTATATATTATTATAGGTTATAGAAACAAGTATTATTAAATAAAGATAAAAGTATGCAATCATATGCAATTCATATTGAAAATAAATAAGGAACGCAGATATTCATAATATAATATTCAATATCATTGTCAATAGCGCAAATATTATAATGTAAATCCTAAAGTTAGGTTTACATGTGTATAATTATTTAATACTGGTATATAAATGATGCCTATAAATTTGTACTCAATTTATGTACTCATACTGTTTAGTTTTCGAAGAAGAAAATATGTTACAGAAAAAAAATGTTTGTGATGGGAAAAATTGGGCATGAAACTAAATTTCCGCCAAATACTAAAATTTAGCTCAATACTACTACGGTAAAATATCAATCAAATTCTTACTGATTGCAATTATTCAATAATTGTCTGTTAACTACGCTCTGCTACCATATGTAGCGAAAAAATTAGAGATTAAGGGTAATAGAGGTTAAACAAAGGAATCTTTTTGTAAAAATTAATAATAAATGATAAGTGATATTTTGAAATTGATCGGTTTGATAAAGAATAATTAAAACAGTATTGTTTTTAAATCTAAAATCGATATTTTACGTTTAAACACAAAAACGTTGCGGAACAACACATTGTATAAGAGTTAGTGTATATCTGGCCGAATTAAGTGTAATCACAGTGTTTTAAATGCAGTAAGTATGTTTATACAATATAAACGCGGCCGCGCTTATTTACACTTTTTAAATGCATTTAGAGAATCTATAGATATTTTTGTTATTAATAATTCTATAAATTATTATGAATTTGTCCTTGTTTATTTGTTTGTAGTATGTTGATTATAATTTTAATTTTTATTAGTTTTTCAATTTTAATATTTGCAATATCGTTTTTATTACATTCATTATTAATAAACTCTATGATTGCATTTTTAAACATACTTTAATGTGGTTATATTCTTTTTAAATGATTTCAATTGGCGTCTCACACAAGAATACACCTAAAGGATCCTTAGTTTTGATCCTAGCAAGTGAAATTATTCGAATATGTCTACTTTTTTTTTTAACACTCGCGGGGAAGTATAAAAAACATCCACCGCAGACGCATTCTGGGTAATGTCCGAGGGCATTGCTTCCAGGTAATTCATCTATTTCAGCCCAAGAATACTACAAATTTTTATTGCATATTCAAGAACTAACTATGCAAACTAAAAACTATTAAAATTGTACTACAAAAAGTGTTTTCCAGCTACTTACTGAGGAATTTATCAACATAATAAAAAATCCAAAACATGATTTTAACAAGTTAAGTAAGTCAGTTAATTAAACTGTGAGTATACCGATGCAATAAAAATATTATATAAACATATTTAAACACAAATCAAAGTCGAAATAAAACGAAAAATTATTAGTGTAGCCTTTGTGTCGTTGATAAAGAGATATATAAAGTATTATAAAAATCATTGGCTTTGTCGCTTTAAATATCTTTTCTTTTGAAACTTTTAAATATAATGTTGAATAATATTTTTTGTATTTTTGTATTTATATAGCCTAGTTATTTGATAAATATGTTTGTAAAATCAATAAATAATAATGGTTTTTAATACCAATTAAGTCATATAAAATGTATTGGAGATTACACAATAATTTTTTGAAAGAAAACATCTTATGTATAAGTTTACAAGAGGCTGTGAACTGCAGCATGTAAATTAATTATACATTCTTACAGGTATTATTAGCCTCGAGATTTATTTTAATTATTGATTCTCTGTTTAATCCGCGGTGTATGCTACTATAGTTAGGTAAACTTTATTACGCTCAATCAATTATAATATTGATTTTCATTTAGTTCCTGTCGTCTGTTAATTCAGTCTTTGATTAGGTTAATTTAAAAGCAGTTTTGTTAATACATCTAGAAAGTGAAGTTTCACCCACTTTAATTGCAAAACTTTGTTAATTGTAAGCAATTTACAGTTCAATAATATAGAGTTTATGAAAAAAAAAATTTGGCGACGCGGATGAGAAATGTGGCAAATTTAAGTGAGTAATTTAGTTTTAGAAAATGGTCAAAAAGAAAGAAAGAAATACCTTTATCTTTGTTGGAAAACACCAATTATTGTATTACCATTTTTCCCAGTTTTTTTTTTCTTAATTTCTCTAATAAACAATAACCGCACAATGTTAAGGAATGTATTGTGAAAAAAATCGGTACGGAATAGCCACGATTCTCGAGCTACATATTAAACCTCCCATCACACTTAACCGGTTTGGTTTTTATTCTTTTTAAATACCGCCTGATATGATCATCGATCTATCATTTTATAAATTACGATGATGTAATTGATTTTGTTGTATTGCAGGCCAAGCAGTATTAAAAAATGAAGTTATGCGTTGCACATATATATAATTAAATTCAATAAATATCGATTTATTGCTACTTATTTGTAAATATAATAATAATATTATACAATTCTCGCGGAGATATTCATTTTGAGGATATTTTAAAAGAATATTTAAAACACACAGTTTTTGGTAACGCAGTAAAAAGCAAAATATAAATATTAAAAAAAACTCTAATGGCTTATTGGCTTAATAATAAGGATCATTTTATATTTATGTTAATTTTTTTTTCAAAAAAAATTTGTACAAGGATTAACTTCATATTTATCCGATAAAATTTAATCCGTTACTAATTTGCATTTCCAGAATTAGGCCAATATGTGTTTCAATTTCAAGTAATTATTTTGAATTTATTTTATATTATTTTTTTTAATAATTATTTATTAAGTCATAAATTTCTTATCAAAAACAAATATTGAATTCACATAACTATTATTGGCGTTTGTACGCCAGACGGCCGGCGCTAAGCCTAGCTAATACATTATTGATCTACATTTTCTAGGTAACTGAATGTTATGACCTTGAATCACAATATTAAATATCCATTAATGTTTTATGTACATTTTTACTTGTGTTTAAGTAGTCCGGCCACAAATGTTTACAATTAAATGATAATGATAATGGTTAAATTAATCAATACTTTTATTGGCAATACCTAGGAAAAAAAGGCTTCTTACCGAGTAAAAATTTAAATGGCTGAGTAAAAATTTACATACTTTCTATAATATTTTTTTACTTTACCAATTTTGTTCCAGTTTTATAAGTACTTTTATGATATGCGAGTTATTTGCGCACGCTCGATACCTCAAAATATATATTATGCGAGTAATGATTTGACATATATTACTAAGAACCACAACCGGACTATTTAAAAATTTTTATATCAATACACAAAATTTTGCGATCAATTTTTGTTATTATTGGAAGAAAAAAAATTGTTTACAATTTGTTACTTGGATTTTTGAAATAAAAATTCTTTTTATTCCAAATATGGTTAAGTAAATTTTTTTTTTTTAAATAAATATTTAATTGAAGGTTATGAATTGACGACTTGATATTATATTATATATATATATATATATATATATATATATATATATATATATATATATATATATATATATATATATTGATATTATATTATATATATATATATATATATATATATATATATTGATGTTGTGTGATCATTTTTAACACTATACACAACTTCCCGATTCAAAATCAATAATGATTTTTATCTGATGTAATGTCGATTCAATATTGTATTACATAAAATTACATTTCAATTACTCCCTTTTACAAAAAGTCAATTATTCATGGTAATATATGTATGTATGTATGTAATATATAATGACTTGTTAATTTCTTAGTAAAATTTTTGCAATCAGAATTTTAAATGTTATACGAGGACAAAAACATGTCACCGCATAAATCTAGTAAGTATAAAATCTCTAAAGATCTAAAGACTGCGTCACTGGTTTGATAGAATCATAAAAATTCTATCAAACCAATGCAATCATCTGATTATTATGTAAAAACAAATCAGTTTTTCATATCAATATTAATTTACAAAATTCAATGACATTTGAGTTTGTCTATATAGTATAGGCTAGTTCTTTCATACTATGTTTTACATAATCCTGATGGAAATTGACATTATAATTTGTATTGTGTAGTCAGACACATCTGTGGGCAGACCTTGACTGCACTCAGCTCTGAGTGAGAGGTAGGAAGAGAGATAGAGTAAATATAGGGTATCCCCTACTAATTATTATTATTTTCTTTTTTTAATTAAAACATTTTCTGAAAAAAATATAATAATACCAACTATTTTTTATGGTCACTATTAATCAAAGTATACAATACATACATGCATTGAATACATACTCTGAAATTTTGGGGTGGTAATTTGGGGCATAAAATGTATCTTTTTACTATATTTGGGTATGAATAAAATATAAATGTTATATAAATTATAAAATACAAATCTTTTGATCTTTTACATTTACCGCTTGTAAATTTTTTGATGATTTAGCTTTAGTTTAGAATTTAGAATTAGATTTTAGGAAATTCCGAATAATTTGCCTAAACTATTTATATCGGAGAACTAATAAACAATTATTTACTTGATTTAATTATTTTTTCTTAATTTGTTACTAATTTCTAAATGGTTAAATTTTACATAAAGTGGGAATACATATAGTAGTTGTGGTTGTTGTAATTATTGTTATTACTATCATCATTATTGTTGTTATTATTGTTATTATTAATATTATGCTTTTTGGTGTATCTCTCCATATTGTAAAAGATATTTTTTAAACAATAAATACTTTATAAAACTAATTCTAAATTGATTGAATAAATTACTGGGCAATAATCGGTAGGACAACCTGTATTGAAACATCGTTCCGTCTTACTTCAAAACATACCTTTTTTACTTAATCTCACCCAGCTTATGGAGAGTCGTTCGACTCCGGCGAGCGCCTAATATTAATACTGTACTTCATATTAATACTGTCACTAATATGATAAAATACATTCATTCATCAGAATCATCCATGCCGTACTGGTAAGCACACTAGGCTAGATATGCAGGGTTAGATACGTTTAACAAAAACATTTTTTGGCATCAGATGCTCGATATGAAATGTCACACACATCTCGGCAGGGGATTGAACCCACGTAACTCAAATAAATATTAACCCGTCTTATTAATCCACAACGCGATTCTATGATTATCTGCGTGATATAATCGAATACACACAACTTTTACAACATAACAGAATAGAATCTTAGCTACCCAACGACCTTAATGTAACTATTTGCAAACAAAAAATGTTTTTTGAAAAAAAAATTAATTTTGAAAAAATATTTTTGACAATTTTTTCTGTACATAAACTTGTAAGAATTTACTTGCAACAAAACAATAGTTTTAACTTTACATACATTTAAAGCATCAACATATTAGAATCTAAACAAAAATATTCCAAAAAAAAAATATATATATATATAATTAAATTCTAATCACACACAAAGTAGAAAGAAAAAGTCCAATTTAATTGTAAAACATTCATTCATAAATTATAACCCGATGTACAGTTTTATGTATTTTAATAGGCGTGTTTCAACTCCATTGAATAGAAATCGTATATTTATTTATTTTAATAAATAAATTTTGATAATTACATCATCATTTGCATGTCGATACAAGCATATATATATATATATATATATATATATATATATATATATATTAGTTTATCTCTGGTATATCTGTAGATATATCATGTAAACAAAGAGTGCATATATACATACACCCGTTCAAAATAAATGAACAGGCCTGAAATGTTAATTATCTTACATTTTATAAAACTCCTCAGTTTTGTAACTCTCTGTATAATGTATAATCTTATTTATTTATAAAAAAAGATAAGTAGTATATTTTTTAAGTGTGTAAAAAAGAATTAGAAGTATAAACTGTATTTTTATTTGAATATACGGTGTCAGCGACAGAGTGAGAATTTAAAAAATATATTATGCAATGTTGATATAAAAATTATATAAAATGTTGTATCTGTTACTACAAGAATAATCGAAATTGTGAGAAACTAATTCGGTCCAAGTCAGTTCATTGTTTTTTGAACGGGAGTGTACACATAACTTGATAATCAAAACAAATAAAAAACTACTTCATTTCCCTATTGTTTCTCAGACTCATACAAGAACGTATGGCGCACCCTTGATATAACACATTTATTTATCCGATATGCATTTATTAGTACTATCGATTGCAGTCGATTTATGCCGAAAGTAGTTTTATACAAAAAATTTTTTCGAATATATGTATATTACAAATTTAAAGATATTTAACTAAGAATTTGCTCAGTAAAGTTTGGAATTTGTGGTTCCTTAAGGTCCTGTTTTTACTGTAAAGATCATAGATAAAGGATCTATATAAAAAGAACTTTGCTCAAAGTGAAAAAAGTTTTTTGCCGCAAAATGAGTATTAAATATTCATAAAAATAATAAATCATTACTTTAATATGTAAATTAATTGAAACTGTCATTAAATAATCGCATTTTTAATAGCTAGATAATTTATACTGATGATAGCTCCTTAATAGTTGAAATCTGAATATTCTAAATTAAATTATACACATAATCTTCCAAGTATTTTAATTGCATGTTAATTGCATGGTCTCATGTTATGAACTTCGAACGAGCGTCCACAATCATTCACAAAACCACCTACGGAAATGTTTTACGACACTTTTTTTTTTTTAATTACATCTCTTGTTACAAAAATCTACTTTCCGCATTCAAAAACAGTCAAGTGTGATTTATACGGCTGTTAGGTGTGACGCAGCAGTCAAGTGTGACGGAAATACGGCATTTCTAGTTTTCTATTGGCAACTGAAATCAGAGCCAATGCATCTATTGATTGTTAATGGAACTCATCTTGTCAATCATTGTTTTAATATTATAGATAAAAGATATAAGAAATTCTAGTTTGACTTGTCGGCGCAGTCAAAACTTTACCTAAATCCAAACATATACTAAAATGATCTAAATAAAGGTCACAACAATGGAGACATTGTCAAAATTTTCCAAAGGTAAATAAACATAGAGCTGAATTAATTTGTTTTGATTATTATATGCGCGTAAGGGGAACTAATTTAAAAGTAGAAGGGCAACTTATTTAAACCATATTTTAATCATATATTTAATACTTAGTATTAAATATATGTTTCCTTCCCGTCATTTTGAAAATAGACTGATCCACTCAAACTGTGACGATATTCGAGACTTCTTTACAAATTAATATACTTCTATCGATACTATCTCAAAGATTACAGTGTGACGCTAATGAATAAAAATAGCTGATATTTACCGGTTAAAATGAGTAATGCCTAATTTGCCTAAAATAGGGTATTAGAATGGTGTACGATTAGCATAAGTTCCGCATCCATGTGCTAGACGATGGTAATTGGTATTGTGTACTTCGAGGCCACAACTTATGATTTCGTTTGCTCACCTATAGTCGTCTGATGCATGGAATATTATAAATTCCTTCAATTTATTTTTTCTTTAAAAAGTGTATTGTATGTGTATATGTGGAATATACTATCAAATAAAATAATGAATATATATATATATATATATATATATATATAATTTTAAAAAACTTTTGAGTGTATTGACTTGGAGGTCAGTGTCTTTTTGAACCATCACAGATGATGTAAAGTACCTATAAGTTAATATATATGTAATTTTTTTGCTTATTATTCTTTAACTTTATTTTTGATTATAAATAAGAAAGATTTTAGCAAGTGTCTTCTGCATTCAAATGTTATTGAAAAAAATCATCTTAAATGCTGAGAGATCCCATCAAAAATTAGAATTAAAACAAATAAACGTAATCAAATTAATAATATACAAACTGTACTGCGATTATTTTGTGACCCTGAAGAAGTGACAATTGGTTACGAAACGATGTTCAATAAAATATGTTGCTAAAAATAAAAACACTTTAGATAGTCGTAATTTTTTAATCACCTTATAAAATTAGAAAAAATTTATTATTTGAGTAGTTTTGGGGAATTTTAGTTAAAATCAAAAAACAAACTTAGCATAAAGTCAGTTTTTTGTGTACTAAGCAAAGCTGAAGAGCTAAGGTGTTTTCTATATGCAGTAATCGGTGTGGGAAATCGTATTATAAATACATGTTTTGCAATTTATATCCAATTTTTTTTGTTTGTTCAAAACTTATAATTAAAGTATTAAACAACATTAGATAAGCAATAAATTATAATATTTAATAAATTCATACATATTTTTTTGTTTAATTCCATTTGAGTATACGTTTTAACTCCGCCTAAAATTTATATTTTTTGTATATTGTGTATAAAAAAACATTTTATAATTATCCATGTAAATCGTGAATATGTATCCTTTTTTACATGTAGTTCGAACAGAAATCGTAAAGTTAAGAATTCTATTTAAACTTGACATAATAAAAGAGGAAAATTATAAAATTAGAAATATGTCTCTTCACACATGAGAAATCGAAATTTTTTCAAGAATAAATATTGTAGAAAATATATTTTACTACAATTTATCTAGATATAATTTTTTATGTAAATTGAATATTAACAGAGTTATACACAATTTAACATATTTGTACTGACTGATGACGTCATATAGTACAGATTGTTAATACTTGTTCTATTAGTATTGTGTATACCGTGTGTGTTGGAAAGCTTTTCCCATAGAGAATCAATGTTAAATATTATTTATTACTGGCTGGCCGTGTGGTTACTGAGTGAAGTCAGTCAGTATACATGTAATGAGAGTGGGCTAAAGATGTTCCTTTAATTCTTAACTTTAGTATGTGCATTGCAAATCTCCACTCTTAAATGACAAACAAACAACCATACGCATACAGTATACCTATACACTATCCAGATGTTTGTATGTATGTGTATTGCATACTATAGGTGTACTGAATAGTTTTATAGTTAATATTTTATTCATTTATTAAACATTGATTATTAGAAATGCTTTTGAAAATGATCTGTATATAGTAAAACAAAATTGATAATTTTTTTTGTAAATGTATTCAATTTTTCCCGAAATAAATAAGAGTATTTAATGTGATCTTCTTAAACAATCTTTTTCGTTTTTAAAACTTATAAACATGTTGTGTGAGACAGACAGACAGACAGACCTACATGTTTAAATGCAATAATCATACAAATTATGTAATCATATACAGATCATACATATGTGCATGCAACTTTTCAAATTTGGAATTAGGAAGTAATAAAATTATTATTAATACGTTTTTTTTTTATTTAATAATAAAATTTTAATACTCCTACATTGTCACACAAGTTTTTGAAAACATATTATTTTGAATTTTATTGAAAAAAACTATATAACAAAAATATTAAATGAATTATAATAAATTTATTATTTTTTCCGTTTTTTGAAATTTAATTCAAACCATTAAACAAAAAAATATCAATTGTTTCAGTTGCTATCGTCGTGTCATTACTAAGGTGAACTCAAATTTGTAGAGAATTGCGTGTTGATAGGGCTATCAATGATATTTTTGAGCAATTACATGCAATATCTACGGAAAGGATTCGTGCATACCCCCTTTTTTTGACTGGAAAACTTTACTATATTTACATTTCTTTTGAAATCAAATATCATATCAATAGCATGAAAGTGCGTATGGCCAAGTTTATGGGGGCGTAGGCATGTGTACTTACAGTGGGCGTGGACATGTTGACTTACAGAAGCGCACTGCATTAACAAAATCTGTCAAATATGAATAATAACTAAATAACTAAAAATTATCTATATAATAATTAAATTTTAATAAAACTTTAAAAAGAAGGTGAATAATTCCTTGATAATTGTAATTCTCAAATAACAAACTAATTATATTTCGAAAAAATAAATTATTTTTTTGTAAATTCATTGACACATGAGATGATTTAATTAAGTTGATCATTGCCAAAACCAACAAGGGAAACCAATATTTATAACTTGCTTTTTTCTATTAAATTGCATTTTTGTTTGAAATAAATAAAAAAAACTGTTTAACTTTAACTATAATGTATAAAAAACAATGACATTTGAAATAGTAAATTAAATTTTTGTGGTATAAATATTATTTCAATTATTTTATTAAGACTAATTATTTAAGCTAAATTAATTTTTTTAAGTAATTCTAAATAATATATTTGGTACCCAGTGAGTACTCAGTCATTCCAATCTATACGAGAAATTGTTTTGAACAAAAGTTGTTCATTCATTTACAACCATGATTTACTTAATATTATTCAAAACAAATTTCCATGTCATTAATTACTTATTTTAGTTTAGTTATTTTTATTATTGATTATTGTTGGGTGATTGGTATTTGTTTAAGATTGATATGATCATACATACTCTCTGAAAACTACGAAGAAGTCCCATCAAGTGACGAAACGTCGTTATTCAATAATGTATTGATTGTAGAGGTTTTTATACCCTTGATAATTTTTTTAAAAAAAACTAATCATTACATTTAAGCAGGTCATATTAAGTTATAAAACTGGGTTATCAGTGTTAGTTTAAGGTTATAAGTCTCCTTGACCCAATTAATTATATTATACTATCCAACTCTACAAGTGGCATTTTTTTTCTGAAAATTTTATTTGAATCGTAATTGTTTAATTTTGGCCCAGATTTGAAGAATCTTTTTAAAGTTATATACGCAACTTCAACCACATTACATGTAAAATGAAGTTAAAACATGTGAAAATAGTAAGTAACTGAGTTAATTGTTAAAATTCCCGGTATATATTGAATTTATGAAAACAAGTTTCAAACACAAGTTGTTAATTTAAAAAAAACGGAAAATCTTTTACACAGCTGAAGATATAGACATTTCACCTCATATTCGAGAATCGTTTGAGCTCAAATTTTGAGAAATTTGTTGAGTTTATGAAAAAAAAGTTTCAAACAAAAGTAGTTTATCTCATAAGGTTTCTGAAATACAGAGCAATTTCATATGAGGGCAAGGCGGCCGCGACGTATAGCTAGAATATTCAAGATAAAATAACTTTGTACGCCACTGAAAAATTTTTTGAATGGATGAAAGAAAAACCTGTAATAAATATTGTATAAAAAAAAAATTAATCATAAATATATTATAAAGAACGTTCGTTGCAGCGTTCAAAATGTGACATGGAATATATTATTATTTGTATGCAATAAATTTACAATTTAATAAAATGAAGAGATTTTATATTTAAATACGAAAAAATTAATTAAAACTCATTAATTTAATTTAACTATGAATATTTAATGTAATAATTTGTTTTTAAAAGTGTTTTATTATACGATCACAAAGCGAAATAATAAAATCACTTTTATTTCAATTTTATAGGGTTATCACTCAACTATCAGGGATTTTGTTTTTCAAACTATAAGGTGGAGTTATTGATTTATTATTTTCTGTAGTATCGATAGTTGGATGACTATATCATAAGAAATAGATCATAAAAAATTACAGTAGAGTTCTGCTGAATCCTGCGCAGAAATAAGACCAGAGGTGTATTAATTATGTTGGGCATTAAAAACTAAAAGTTATAAAAAATAAAAGTTTTCCTGTTAACTTGGCAACATTGTATTCAATTTCTATAGCTTTTAATTCATTCTATCACTACCAACAAATTAGTATATACATTCTTCTTGAATATCTAGTATCTAAACAATATCCGAGTCGATTGTAGAAATCTACCCGGGTGTTTTCTAGCACTTGAGGAGAAATATTCGCAAAATTGTCAACAATTCATTGCCTTAATTGTTGCAAATTTTCAGGCCTCCGCGAATAGATCTGTGTTTTGAGAAAACCTCACAAAAAAAAGTCGTTAGGAGATAGATCTGGCGATCTGGCTGGCCACTTAAAGGTTCCAAAACCACTCATAAGGCGTTCCTGGAAAGTGTGTTCCCGGAACAGCCTTACTATCATGGCATTGTGAGCAGTGCAACCATCTTGTTGGAACCATATAGATTCCAGGTCTAAATTGGGATGAGCTCTAACAGTTGGCAATATATTATTTCGTAACAAACTCAAATATTTTTGAGAATCTAAAGATCCGTCAATGAAGAATGGTCCTTTAATATGGTCTACCAATATTCCAGTCCAGACATTCAGTTTCAGTATGTATGTGTATGTATGGTTTTATAGTAAATATTTTATTTACTTATTTAACATTGATTCTCTATTAGAAATGCTTTTGAAAACGGTCGGTATATATACTTTTTGAAGCTTAATTCATTTGATAAACAAATATATGGCATATTCAATTTCACTAACAAATCAGAATATACACTCCTTTTTTATATCAAGTATTACCACGCAGTAGAGATTTTTTTGTCAGTTGACTGAAGTGTGATGTTACCAGTTTTATGTCTACTCAAAATTGATAGGAAATTAATTTTTAATCAAATATTCAATGTTTTTTTTTGTAGATTCAAAGTTAGATAGAAAAAAAATTCAAAATGTTCGTAGGTTTTGACTTTACATTGTAAAAATAAAACAGCCTTAATTGAAATCTTTAAAAAAGGCATCACAAAAATTGTCTATTATTTTGATTATGCAATAAGAGGTTATTGCTCAGATGCGGAGGCGCAGTGCGTTAATTTTAAAAGAAACATGTATTATCTATGCATTTTTTATGTATAAAATCGAAGCTTATACTATGAGACTACAGTGTGCTCTAACTAGAAACTCCGTCCATATAAACAGATGTAACGCGTGATCAGAGCACATGGTGCAATATGATTGGCTCGGTTGATAACTTGGACCTTTAAATCTGAATTAATACAAGTCTCATTCGTTATATTCATATTTATAACAAAATGATAGAACGAAGTCGGTTTCTTTTGACATACGTGTTCAGTGAATGTATTTGTTATTGTCGCTGGACTGTGAAGCTTGAGTATACCATAGATTAAACATTTTCCGTGCGGAGGACATGGAGAGTATACTATATACAATACTCTGTGCATCGATCGATATGTGATAAATATAGTGACCTAGCTTAAAATCATCTGAATAACAATCATTCGCTTAACTATTTATCCTATGTGTATATGTTCAGGTTTTACTAAAACAAAGCGATTGCAGAATCGAAAAATTTCCCTACGCAGTCACTAAAACATCATGGAATATTTTCGAATTAGAATAAGAATTTCCTTGACTGATATAGTTGAAAATCAACTTCCTAAAAAGTAGTAGTAAGGTTAGTCTAGAGATTAAACTTTACCTTAACTTTAACCATAAGTAAACTGACTGTGAATAAATCGTCCAATTAAATGATAAATAAAATATTTACAATAAATATAAATATTATTTATTATTGGGAGTTCCTACTTAGATGATATTAAATACTCTCTACGGCTACGTATAAAATCTGCGCGAATACTCCAATCATTTGGTATATGACGATATAGCTACGTATGTGTATGTATACGTCGTATACAGAGAACTATTATATATATATATATATATATATATTGTGTATGTATTAAATATACTATATACACCTTTTAATATACTGAGATTGGAGGTGAACAACCTCAAACCTAATGGAAACATCACATACATAACATACACAAACATTGAGAGTGTTGCGGCATGGCCTAGAACATGCCGCCGAGCTATACGACGACACGACCAGGCCAAACGATCAATCGACAACTACGGAAGTAAGTGTCCCGGAAACATACTATTCAACATATTTGTTTTTTTAAATAAAATTGAGTGTTGTATGTTTGTAGTCATACTGGCAATCAACAAATTATATTTTTGCTTGTACATACAAAATTAACCAAATAAAAATAATTGATTGTTGAGAGCTTTAATTTGTGGAAGTCCATAATGATCGTGGATTTGCAAAAATAAATGTTGTAAAAGTAATTAATTTTACCCTCAACAAAAACCGATCAAATAAAAATATTTGAAAATCATCTTAGCGGAGCTCAATTAATCTGATTACAACTATTAAAGAATATTTACTAGAATCTATGGACCCCAAAAGTGGCATTTATTCAAATTTCTGTAATCGATTTGGGCCGAATTTATTTGATTGTTGAAAAAATGTTTCGAATAAATGTTGGTTGTTTTAAAAAGTATTACCATCTGCTGTTTAAACATTTTTTTCGAAAACCGATTGGATTCGTCATAAATATTGAAAACTCTAGCGCTTGGATGTGTTCTCTGGTGGATAAATAAGAAGCTAAAGCTGGTAGATCTATATTTTCAGTTCCATCCCCCGTGACATACCCTTCAGCCTACAAGTTTCGTGGTTGCACTCTGATGAATTTAGACACTACTGCTAATAGGTTCAAATATTTAGCTCCACCCCTGCTATAGATCACAATACTGTAAGCTTTTGACAAAAGAAACGACACTTGTGAAGTCCATAGTTTTTAAAAATCGGTTCATAAGTTTTATTGACTATCTCGGAAGACTTTAAATTCATGAAAAAGGTATCCCTAATAAATATGGAAAATGTTACCATGCCCCTACAAAAATCATATGTTCCATTTCTGTGAATTTACGATTTTACGATTTTTTCCCACGCCAAAATGTGGTTATTTTAATAACAATTTAGAAATGACAACAACAAAAAATGGTAAAATCTATTATTTAACAGAAAAAAAATGTATTGTCTAGTCGAGAAACCCTAGAGCGAAATAAATATGAGATAATTTTTCTTAATGTGCAGAAAAATAAATCGCCCTCCCCCCCAAAAAACATTTTTAATTCTCTAAAATATATGCGAACAAGTCAATTACTGAAGAATTTTACAGAAATAACATAAGAGACGAAAAAAAAACAACAAAATAAATAAAATATTCAAATAAAATTCATAAAAAGATCTTGAAGGTTGTTTCAAAGAATAAAAAATTCTAATCTACATAAATAAAATAAAATAAACACTTTTTATCTTCAAAAGCACGCAGCAAAAATTGTTTATTTATCAACCACAAAAATATTGCTCGAATCAAGAAACAATCAATATATACACAGATATATATATATATAGCAAGGCCTTATGTCAAATTAATTACATTGAAATGTCAAGAAGCAATTTTGACTGTCATGATACTGGGATTGATTTAAAAAAATATGCAAGGCCATAAAAAATAAATTAAAAATGCAATAATAACAATTTTTATGAAAAAAATAAAAGAGAAAAAAATAATAATTTTAATAGTTTTAATACCATATTAAAAGAAAAATGCATTTAATTACTGATTCATGACCTTGAGCAACACGGTACACGGTGATTACAAGACAAAAAAAAATTATTCACTTCATCTAGTCCGCGTGTACACTGACCTTTACATTTAAAAAAAAAAAACCTCCTAATGCAGATTTCGCTCTAAGGGAATTATTGTTTTTGTATGCCAGGGATGGCCTTGTTTACAAAATTAAATTTTGACGCCAGTTCAAAGGAAAAAAACTGTCGTATGCATAGAGATTTTTTAGAATACATCATCATCAATATAAAACTAACCTGTCAGAGTTTTTTTCAATGTTGAATTCCGCGCTCTCGTGCATGAGTACGGCTTGTGATCAGCTGATCGATAAACATCTTCTCCTTCGACAACTGGATGTTTCTTCTCGTCCACGAATTTTCAACGGCATTGTATTGAGTTCTTCTACACTAAACATTTTTATATTTTATAAAATTTGTTTGTTTATTTGTCTTTAGTATAAACCCGTTGGGTCAAGTCCATCTTTTCTGTTTTGTAGTTTATGACTAGTAGTAGTAATTTTTGATGATGCCATTTTTATTTTTCGATTTTTCACTTAGTTTTAATTAAAAATTCACTAAATATTAAGTTTTTATTTAAAGTTTATTTTCTTGTTGTTTTTTTTTTTTCGTTTTTCAATCGAAAAGAAAATTTTTTTTTTTTTTTTCAATAGAGTCCAGTTGGATCTAAATCTCTAATGATATCCATAGTAGAGAAAATTTCTTTTTTCTTTTCAATAAAGTCCCGTTGGGTCTAAATCTTTAATGATATCCATAATAGAGAAAATTTCTTTTTCTTTTCAATAGAGTCCTGTTGGGTCTAAATCTTTATTGATATCCATAGCAGAGAAAATTTCTTTTTTGTTTTCAATAGAGTCCAGTTGGGTCTAAATCTTTATTGATATCCATAGCAGAGAAAATTTCTTTTTTCTTTTCAATAGAGTCCAGTTGGGTCAAAATCTTTAATGATTTCCACAGCAGAGAAAATTTGTTTTTCTTTTCAATAGAGTCCAGTTGGGTCTAAATCTTTAATCATATCCATTTTGATTACAATTAAAAAATAAATCTTTTAAATTGAAAATAATAAATTTTTTTAAATTTTCAGTTTTCAGTAAAGACCAGTTGGATCAAGACCTCCCATTTTATAAAATTTTCTTTTAAAAATAACACACAAAAAATAAAACTTAATAAATTCGATCGTTTATCGATTTAAAAAAAAAAATTTAAAATGATTGATGATAACGATGAAATTACAACAAACACTTCTTGAAGAATTGTATGAATTTTGCTGACAAGCTAATACACACTGTGCGATAAATATGAAGCGAATGACGGCTGAGACCGGCAGACGTTTCCTTAAATGCACAGAGCAGCAGCGACACTCGGGAGTTCCGATAACTAAACGATATATCAACCAGCTGAGAGAAGTGTAATTTGTGTGTATACTTAAGTGAGAGTGGGGGCACAACACTTACACACACACACATGTGTACTACACACTGACTTAAGTGACTATACTATACTGTTTGTGTGTGTTAACTTTAAGTATATTAAAGCAGATAGTAAAACACGCTCACAAATACACTCTTAATGAGATATTTTTACATGCTGCTTACTAAGTACGTTGGCCAACAAACAGTAGGCCATGAGACAGTGTATTTGTGACATAGACTTGTGCATTTTGTAAAACAAATGTTTGATGACGATTATGCCTACCAGTGGAGATACCCTCCCCTTAGACCAAGAATATTCATATCATAGTAACAACATTTGATGCATTCGTTTGGAGTGTTTGGACATTCCTTATGATTGTTGTGAAAAAATAACTTTGAACTAATGACAAAAAAAAAACAATGAATTGATCTATTATGCAATTTATTGTTTAACAATTCCAGAATAGATTTTTATTCTTGTCTAGGAAAATATCCTTTGGAAAATGTACATTTTAAAATTATATAATTGATTTTTAACTTATTTATTCGGATTTTGGAAAAATGTTTCGAACAATTGTTGTTAGTATGGTTATAATGAACAACTTTTATCCGAAGCATTTTTTTCGAAAATCGAATAAAAAAGGTACAAATCAATTAAAAATTTTTGAAATGATGGTTCAACATATGTATATTTTTCGATAAATATTTTCCCAGACAAAAATATAAATCTATTAAGGAATTGTCAAACAATAAATTGCATAATAAATCAATTAATTTTTTTCCATTAGTTTTCTTTTACAATTAATTATATAATTTTGAAATGATAGCTCGACTTTTGACGCTATTGTATAACAGTAATCTGAACTATTATAAAAAAAGTGTAAATGTCTGCTTTTTTGTTTGGTGTTTGTTTGTTTGTTCGAGCACCACGTAAAAACTACTGAACCGATTTTTATGAAAATTTTTTAGTGGTAAGTCCAAATTTTTCCAATATTTAAAAAAATGTATTTTTGCATTACAGCTTATATTGTCCACAGTCAAAATGCATTTTTTTAAATAAGAAAATTTGGACTTACCTGGTTCTTGCATCAAGGCCGTCCATTCCAGAATAGATTTTTATTTTTGTCTGGGAAAATATCTTTCGGAAAATATACACAAATATTATGTAAATTTATAGTACAGTTTAATACAGTATTAACAATCGAGTAAAGAAAAAATAGTTTATACCTTTATTTTCCAAAGTTGAAGAATTTTTCACTTTAAGAAATCCAAAATAGAATTACAAATTTTACCATAAATCATCCATAAATTTTATTCGAAAACTACCTAAACAAATTAAATGAAATTTTGAATATTACTTCGAACAAGGTTCTAGAAGATTCAAAGTAGTTACAGCAGGCCCGTCACGAGGTTGGTACAGGTGTTTCTCTGTACCGAGACCTCCAGGGGGCTCCAGGGTTTGTTTCATTACCTCTACAGAGTAAATTCGAACGTTTTTTTTACAATTTTCAACAGGAAGGGTCTCCGATGAGTTTTGCTCCCAAGACCATTTCTTGAAGCTTATTCTGATTGTTGTAAAACTATATTTATTATTTTTAAATGTTGTTACAAATTACCTAAATGTATTTTTTGTTAATTTTTGTAAACATATTAATTATTTGGTATTCTGGATAATTTCCAGCAAGTCTTCTGTGATTTTTCATTGAATGATCGTTTTTCTCTTAAAATATTCTTCAAAATACTTTTCAGATTCCTGAAACAAAAAAATTTTTTAATAAATACGACGCATGACTAAAAACAATTGTTCAAAATCAAATCAAATCTGTTGGAATAGATTTATTGGAAAATTTATGATATCGTAATATAATGCAATACCAAAATACCGAAGTTCATTACTCCCAACCGAAAATATAAATAAACAAAACCATACATTTATTGACTAAATTGAATTTCCAACAAGTCAATGCATGATCAACAGATTCATTAATAATTTTAACAATAAACATCGAAATACCTCCATATTTTTTGTTTGTTTAATTTGCATATAAATATTCCAAAATATTTCAGATAATATTATCGTAAAACTAAGGCTACAATACTACCATAGCAATAAGTATCCATAAGTATATTAACTACCAAATATACAATTCACAGTTGGTAATTAATTAACCATCTAATTATAAATTAATTATCGTACAATCATCAATAAGTATTTATCATACATTAAATATTTGTTTTTGGAAAGTTGTAAAACACAAACCACAATAAATGTAAAGTCTCGTTAACACGATCGGCTTCATTTTTAACCCGACTTCAAAAAAGAGGATGGTTCTCAATTCGTCTGTATTTTTTTTAATATACTGATTACACCCGGCATATGTAAATATATAAGAGTATATTAAGTTTAGTCCCGACTTTGTAATGCGTGAAAATATTGATAGCAGACATACATTTTGGAATATGTGTTCATAAAATCGCCTAATTCGGGCATTTCCACATGTCTGTGCTTCTGTGGATACGATAACTCAAGAACGAAAAGAGATAACGAGCTGAAATTTTGAGTGTGTGTTTTAGAGCCAAAAAGTTTGTGGATAGGCAAAATCCGACCACCTTTAAGCAATTAACTCAGTCAGTTGGTATTTTTACTTGTTATTTTTTAAATTATTTTATATAGATATATTCAGCTTATACTATTAATTTTAAATCATCATATAATTCTTTAATTTAATTTTCATGTACCTTAAAGAAGCCAATGTATATGGTGATTGGGTAGTGATATTAACAAAGTAGATCTATATAGACAGCCTTGAATCTCGTCTGAACTATTAACGAGATAAATGAGAGAGCTGTAGATTTTCTGTTTGAAAATTGCCTCTAGCTTCGCAAGTGGAGTAATTTAACCACAGGTGTTGTAAAACGAAATTGTTTCAAACTTTGACAAGAGCGCCTTCAATCAACTCAGCATGTACTATCCATATGAGACGGTGACAGTTTTGGAGCTACTATCAGGACTGTAGTTATCATCGTGAGTATGAGGCTTTAGTTCATTTACAAATAAATTGATTTAACACAATAAGTGAATTGTTGTTTTTGTACAGATATATTGGAAGAATTCGATAATTCAACGAATATTATCAAAAAATAAACTTTTTACTATCTGAAAGTTGAATAGTCCATTATTTTTCTGAACAAAGTAATCTAAGCTGAGTAAATTCCATTCAAAAATAACAAAATTCTTACAATTGCGTACAAATGTTCCCTAACATGTAAATTTTATTTACTTTAGTAGTAGAATATTTTACAAGAAAATTAAAAAGGATCATATTTTTTAAATGCTTGAAAATCCATATCCACAGTGTTTAAGCAAATATTTACTTAGCAATTATTCATAGACAAATACCATGAAGAGGGAATTTTTATTTGCAGTAGAGATTTTCAAGATGTGTGTATATTAAAAAAATAAAGAAAATTTCCCCATTTTAAATTGATGTCACATTAGATAAAATATTTAGATAAATAATATTCCGAATAATTCTTGGGAATTATTTAATACATTTGGGGAAATATATTATAGGTGTGAATTCCAATGGTGAAATCTTATGAAAACTTTTAAGCATTGTTGACAACTATTATGCTCAAGATAGTGTTTTGATACATGATGAAAAACACTGTCCAAAATCACTTTTTCAATTTTTAGAAATACAGCTCCGGAAAATAGAAGTAAAAAAACTGTGCTTTAAATTCTAGAATTGATAGCTTTAATCAAGAAATGCTAAAAGGTCACTGAGTAACAAAAATTTAGAATTGAAATTGAAATGAAAAATATCTTTTTATTCAAAAATTTAAACAAAGCCTTCATGGATTATAGCTCACATCCACTTCTTTTTATATACATTGATAAATTTATCGAACCTAAACACCAGAAAGTTGTTGACTATTTCCCGAGGGTATATTTGGTAAATAGTGCTTTTGCGGACGACAAACATTCTTTATACGAACATTTTTAGATACGATCATTCATCTCATACAGTTACATCTTATTTTTTACCACTTTCTTCTCTTTCAAATTTTTTATTTTACTTCAAAATGACGTCACTTTGGATGAATTTCAATTATTAAGACAGTCATTTGTTTTTTTCCATTCTGTCATTGTTCATCAATAAAATAATGATTACAAATTACTCTATACTCAATTCACTAATGTTGAAGTTGCAAGGTGTACATTTTTTTTGTCGTATTCCGTACCAATGATGAACTTACAACCTCAATAACTTGTTTGCTGTGAATCCGCTAGCAAAAGAATTATAAAATAACGGAACAGTAATATATAAAATATATATTACACATATTATAAGCGAACGGGCCCCACTCGCACCATATTGATTGACAAGGTGTACTTACATTCATACATTGTACCTAGAGGAAATTCCACTTAAGACGACCCCTCAAAATTATATCTAGTTTGGGTCATTGCAAGTGCTTTTAAATATAAAATAATCCAAAAAAAATTTACACTAAATCTTTCCGCTTTTAAAATCATCATTGTATTACATATGTTGGTACATAGTGATGCCGTGAGGCGAGACGAGTAGACGTAGGAATTCTCTTCTATGATATTGACTTGAAAAGTTGTCAAACATCTCATCTATTTTTATAGTAAAATATTTAAAAAAAAACTAATTGTAATAATTTCATAAAACTCCTCACTTTTGTAACTCTCTGTATAATGTATAATTTTATTTATCTATAAACAAAGATAAGTAGTATATTTTTTAAGTGTGTAAAACAGAAATGGAAGTATAAACTGCATTTATATTTTTTATTTGTATATACGGTGTCACTGATAGAGTGAGAATAAAAAAAATATATTGAATGTTAATACATGTTAAGTGTTATATCTTACTCTTATGTATACAAATTAAATAAAATGTTGTATCTATTACTACCAGAATAATCAAAATTGTGAGGGATTGATTCGGATCAGGTCTGTCATTTTTTTGAACGAGAGTTTACCATGTCCGGCAAATAAAAAAGTACTAAAAGTACCAACACTAAAGTTAAACAGGACAAAGCAAGCCAATACGCCGTATAGTAATAATTCACTAAATAAAAGAAGATAAAGGCCCATATTCGTTTGAATGACCTCTATATAAATTTGATGATTATTAGAAGTAATAATGTGTATTTATTGTTTTTTCATATCTGTTCCAAAACACAATATTTCAATATTGAAAGATGATGGGAGGCCATTGTACTGTGCAAAAGAAATGAAGTTTGTTTTTTCTTTTAGATTCATGAGAATATATTATTTTAAAATAATAGTAAATTGAAACTTATACATATATATATATATATATATATATATATACATATTTATATATATATGTTTTTTTTGTTTGATATTAAGTGTATAAGTGTAATTTCTATTGTTTTTAAAAACTGTTATTTGAACTGTAATCTAATCTCTCATAATATGGTGAATACTGAATTAACATATATATATATATATATATATATATATATATATATATATATATATATATATATATATATATTTATTTATTTATTTATTATATATATATATATACTCATAAAATTTATCCAAACCAATTTATCTGAGCTCAATAATAATTATCAATTCTAAATGGTATTGTGCAGAAATATAGTAGATACATTAATTAACCTTAAATAAAACTTTTAAAAGTTACAGGATAAAATAATAGGACGAAGAAATTTTCCCGAGTAAAACTGGCCATGTTATAGAGAAAATCTATAAGTTATTCTGCATTTTTAATTCCTGGGAATATATAAAATTGTAAATAACATTAACAATTTAACAATACACTATAACTTCCAGAGTGGCTTACCGTCCAAGTGGCCGACCGCTCTAAGGCGTATGTCTGAGGTTATGGGTTCGAATCCCGACATCAGCAGTTTGTCAATTATTAAGGAAAAAAAAAGGGGGTGGTTAATTGACTAAACTTTTTTTTTAAAATTTATATTTCTAATCTTTTTCTCAACAATCGTTTGATGAATGTTAATAAAATTGTGCAAAATTTTTTTTTAGAGTTTAAATTACATCATTTTAAAATTTGGAACGCTCTTCATAAGATTACATGGAAATATAGTTTTTTAAATTAGAAATAACTTTTAAACGGCTTAGTAAATCGTTTTAATTTTGAGGTATTTAAAAAAGTAGTCAGCTGAAGAAGATCTTAAGGGAATAAGCAGCTTTCCAGACAAAATAAATAATATAAAGATCTTTGGTAAAGCCAAACTGCTTTTAGATAACCCGAGATATGTAGAAGAAATGAAATTTCCAGCGACGCATATTGTTTTGTTTCAGGTTTAATACATTCAATATAAATGAACAAAAATAAAAATATTGATTACTTTGAAGACCCCTCTCCCCACCCTCAAGCTCTCGTACATCCATCAGGCTTACGTGTTCCAACTCAAAGCTTACAAATAATCTCAAATAAAATAAAACTTTGAAATGTTTGGACATTTGAATTAAAAAATATTTTTCCTTATTATAAATAATCATATTATAATTATAAAACATAAAATTCCCATATATAATGGTATTTAATTATATTTATTATTTGTAAAAATTTTATGATTTTTGTAAACTGTACCCAATACTTACTGACCTAAATAAGTGTGTATAATGTATATATATATATATATATATATATATATATATATATATATATATATATATATATATATATATATATATATATATATATATATATATATATATATATATATATATGTATATATATATATATATTTGTGCTCAAACGCTTTCCGTAACATATATCGTCGATACCAAATATTATATTATGAACCTTAATGGCTTATATTATGTACCTTAATAAATTGTAATAAAAATTATATTTTATGTACCAAAAAATTACTTAATATTATGCAATATAACAATTGTGTGTACTTAACATCTCATATAAGTCGGTATATTTCAAAAAAAAAAAATCTATAAATAAATAAAAATTATAAAATATTAAAAAACCATAAGGTTTTTTTTATTGGGAACCAAATTTTTAGGAACAAAATTGTGTCTTTCTTTTTTATTTTTTTTGTGTAATAAAATTTCTAATTGAATACATTGATCATAAATGTGATCAGGTATTTGAAGTTGTAACAAATTTTTTTCTAGGAAAAAAAAGTATACAAAATTGTGATTTAATATGAATATACACGTAGCGACAGACGCTTTCATATTATCTTTGAGGGAACTTATTAAAAGGGATTTTATTTATGTAAAATTTTGTTTGCAGGTAAAATAAAGCTTTGAACTTGCGAACAGTCATACTAAACCTCTGAATTAAATATGGTCCTTTAGGCATGTGTTTTTTGAAACCATTTTATTAGCTTGATCTGTAATTAAACAAATTTTACAAGTCGCTTTTCAGTTACTTTTAATTGTTTAAGTTTGATATTATCAATATCAGGGGTTCCCAAACTTTTAGTCTGATCAAACACTTTGAGAATTCTGGAATTTTAACGAACTGATGATATACGAAAACAAATGGCGTCAAAAGACGAGCTATCATTAAAAAAATTTTATAATTGATTTGTGCCTTACATATTCGGATTTCGGAAAAATGTTTCGAATAAAAAAAACATGGTTTGTTATTAACATTTTGGGAATCCCTAATCTAGAGAAACTTATCATGGAATTCGTAAATATGCCACGAGATAGAAATTAGAATTAATTAAAAATACAAAAAAAGAAATTGTAAATGACTATGACGGTTTAATTTCAAAATAAAACTTCCCACACTAATACAAGTTTTTATAATTTTGCTTCTCAGTGCGTTATCATCCCCTAATTGTAGAGTGAATTTTACTTATTTTGAAAAAAACAAAATCTTTTTTTATATTACCATTCTACATGGGGCTGTCTCTAAATCAAGTAGGTATCGGCCTCTAGTGTCAAGAAATGATATTAGAGCTTCACACATACCATCTAAAATCTAAATTTAATACACCCATGTACGTAGGTATGTACCATCGACACCAATACTAGGGTTCTTTTTTTGATAATTTCATAGTGGATTTGTGTCTTATTTATTCGATTTATAAAAAATTGTTTAGAATAAAAAGTGTTCATTACATAAATACTAACAACTTTTATTGGAAACTTTTTTTTTTGAAAACCGAATGGATTCGACACAAATCAAGTTTAAAATTTTGGAAAAAAAAACGCCATTTTTGTTGTTAATTGTATCAAATATTAGATAATAGGTATTCATAGCGGCTGTGAGCGCTTCGTAAGTTATCGGTTAGGACACGAATGCGGGTTTCATTCAGCGCTTTCTTCGTTTGTTTGTTTAAAATTAGTTGGTATTTTTTTTATTGATACTGTTGGATATTTATATTCAATACATAAATAAAATAATAACTAATATCTAGTCTTTTGTTTAAAGAGTCATCAGCGTTTTGTTTCAATTGCTTTTGCTTTCAATAGCTGGCAGCTCTAAGCTTGTATCCGCTTAAGATATCCATTATTTCAAATTAGAAAGCGAATCTGAATTCCCTATCGAATTTCAGTCTGACTTTTTTACACTACCTTAGGACACTTTCAGAATGGGAGATGCTTTCGATATGTGATGATAGATAAACTTCATTAATGGTCAAATTCGGTAAAGGAGAAAAGGGCCCTCAAGGGAGGGGGAAACTTAAAATTTTTAATTTCTTAACATAAACTTTAAAAAAATAAATTTTACTACAATTTATCTCATAAATGTATATACCGTGTGTTCATTTGAAAACTTTCCACATTTTAGAAACAAAATTTTCCATCAAAAGTTGCTTACTTCAAAGAAGGAAACATACTGCAATAATTATATTTTTGTTCCATGCATCCGTGTTGCGTGGTACTAGTATATTTTAAACGGTGTACGATAGGGAAAATCAAAAACTGTTTATCTTATGAAAACAAACAACTTTTGTTTCAAACTTTTTTTCATACATTCGCTTGTTTTAGAGTAAATACGGCGTAAGTTTTACAATTACGCCATGCATAATGAAAAAATTTCAAACAAAAGTTGTTTGTTCTTTTTATAAGAATAATATAATACGTCATAAAAATCAACAACACTTGTTGAAACTTTTTTGCATGCATTCAAAGTTTCTGGCGTAAATGCAAAAATTATACCACATTTACATCAATGCTGGGAGATTTAAAAAAAAAAAGTTGTTTGTTTTTATGGGATAACATTTTTTGTATTTATAGATGTTTCCTATCTTTCACTGTTTAAAAGGTAAGTTATAACACGCGAGCACTTTAGTAGAACTTTTTCAAATGAACACATTGTATAATAGATAATATTTTTTTTGTGAAATCGTTTCATCGGTATAACATACCGAAAGAAAATTCAATTAAAAAAAATGTTTAATATATTTGCTTGATTATTCTAAAAAGCCTTCCTTTGATAAAACTTGGGCTCAAAGAATTAAGACTAAGATCAAGACTCCAAGAATTGATTTGAAAAAAAAGTTTCCACAACAACTAAATAAAGACAGAAAATTTATCATAATTTGCAGGTCCTTTTTAGGTATCGTTTACAAAATTATCCAAAAATATTTTGTAGTACCTGTGATCTACAAATTTTTTGTAGGTGTATTATATATATATATGTATTATATACGTATATATATACAGGAAATAATGACGTCATAAAAATAAATGACCACAAAAAATAAAATGATATGTAATACAAATTTATTTTAATATATTCATAAGTTTTTAACATTATCGATCTATGGATGTTTTTCAAAATTAGGTATATAATATAATAATATAATAATATAATATTATATAAACAGGTATATAATAAATCTATAAAAATTAAAAAAGTCCACAACTCCACACAAATCTATATTTATGATGCATTTATTGATCCATAATTGGAGCAACCAAGGGGGGTCTTACCCAAGTTTACAACGATACCAAAACATTTATAGATTTAAATTAGTCTTTTGCAAAACTTTCTTGGTAATAAATAATTCATAAAGTTATAATTTTGAGAAAGTAGGTGTCATAATATACTACCTATGTATTAGAATATTAGATCGGCCAACCGAATCGTTAAAAATTTACGATTATTTTTGGTGTGTACTAATGGATATATTAAAATATACCTATATAGTATTTAGATACACGTAGCAATTTCGTTCAAATTCTATTACTATATTGTCATCATTAGTGCATACATTTTGTAGTTCAAACATTTGTTGATAGTTTTACCTGACAGTATTCTGGGAGTTTTGATAGATTGGTATTTTTTAACGATATATATATATATATATATATATATATATATATATATATATATAAATAAATTTATGTGATGGTCATTTTCGATATTTACTAGGTAGGGTATTTGAAGAAATTTTTCCGAAATTCCTTCATCGGTACAAAATCAACATGTTGTAAGTGTACCAAAAATTGGACCATTTCTAAACTATACGATAATTGATCCATTTATATGATGAAGGTGAGTGATTTTTTTTAAATTAGAAAATTACTTATATACTTTTTACTGCCATTTTCCTCATGTTTAGTGCCCAAAAAGCCGCTCTGTAGGTATAAATATTCAAGCACATGTAATGTAAAATCAACAGTAAAAGTGGGCTCCTTGTTTAAAAAAATTTATAGTTGTTTTGTACCAATAGGGAATATGCATGAAAATTTTTATTCACATTTATTTTCAGAATATGAAAATACTGTTAATACTGTAATAATATTTAAAAACAAAATTAAAATCCGACAAATATCAAGGAAGCTATAAGCTTTTAAAGATTATTATGTGTCTCTTTCTTGCAAAAATACTAAAAACGGAGTTTTACGTGTATTTTAAATGGTGAAAGTGTAATATGACGTCACATAACATATCAAGAGGGCTATCACCCTCTTTGTCTAATCGGGAATTTCAATCATTCATATCTCGCTTATTTTTAAAGTTATTTAAAAAGTAACTTTACCTTGATATTTGTCAAGTAAACATGCTTCAATTCAAGTGAAAAAAAATTTTCATGCATATTCCCTATTCCATTCGGTATTTGTAAAAATGTTTGTCATAAAAATACTTAAAAACTGTTTGTTGAAAACAATGTTTTGTCGAAACTTTTTTCCAAAAATCAAATGGATTTGGCCGTTTTGGGCCCGCACAATATAAGTTAGACCTAAAGATTAGAATTATTAAATAAAAATCAAATATTTGAGATTTTTATAACAATATTTGTATTTTTGACTAAAGTTTCGGAAACTTTCAGTTTCTTCTTCAGAAAATATACAATAATGATAATAATTATTATTACGTGGATGAAATCTAAGTTATGAAATTATGAAATTACATGGATGAAATCTTATAAAGAAGGAACTGTGTTTCCGAAATTAAAAGTAAAAATAAAAACATTGTTATGAAATTCTCTAAGATTTGTTTTATTTAACAATTATAATGGATTTTTGACAGGTAATGATCAATTCAATGCACTGAAGATTAGACTTTATAATTTAGACTTTATAATGAATCCAACTAAATATTCGTCAACTTGTTAAACGATTTGATATAAATATTTTTTCAAAGAAATGTAAAAAAAAAAATAAACAACAACAAATTACTGAAATTACTTAAATTACACGACAAGTACTCGGTGCTGAGTGGAGTGAAGTGATTAAAAACAATGTACTTGAGTGCTTTGTAATGACTGATACATAAAATTCTAACTGTAACGTTTCATATATTTTAAGTTTATCAGTAGGTAACGGGAGATTTAGGAAGACAGTGTACATATTTTTTCGATTAATATATATTTAATATATATCTTTTATTTTATATATACTTTTTTTTTCATTTGATATGGCGGTGATGCGGTCTTTGGTTCATTGACATTATATATATATATATATATATATATATATATATATATATATATATATATATATATATATATATATATATATATACAGATAATTATTTTGTTATGATATTTTCCGTTAGAAAGTTCTTACTTCAAAAATTACTTTTACCAATAAAATATAGATAGAAACAGAAAAAAAAAATCACCATCTCTTTAAAAATAAATACGCGATTGCCACACTCATTAATCTTTAATACCCGAATAATATAAATATTATTACACATATTATTAATCTCCATATATTATATAAAAAGGGCAAAAACTGTTGTGTGAGTATGTGTATGTTTGACCGAATTGTTTGGAAAAAACTGTATAGGAAATACGATTCCTTACGATTTCAGAAAAACTACTATAATTTCAAAATTCCAAACCGTTTCAAAGTTATGGCCGTTTTCGGACGGTTGGATCTTTAATATAGTTTATAGTTTCTATAAAAATAATGGCATTAACAAAATTTTGAAAATAAATTATTTGTCAATAAATTTAAAAAAAATTGACGTTTTGACCTGTCAAAATTTAGAAAAAAATATTTATTAGACATAAATTTCCTATGCAATCTCTATTAGAATGTTTGAAGCTCTGGCAATGCCGGCTTCAGGATGATGAGCGTCAAGCTGGTACTTTGTAATTAGCTTCGTTTTGGCGAGACGTTCAATTTTTTTAAATATAAAATTTCGGAAAACGGTACCGTCATTTTCTGGAAGTCGTTGAACATTAAGGATGGGAGACTCAGAGTCCATTCCATTGAATTTGTAGGACGACAATTTTTCCTCGTTCTTTACTTGATTATCTTACAATTAAACTTGTATCGTAAACTTTGGATGAACTTATAGATGCAAAACTGTTGAGTTTTTTTTATATCTAGATATATGTACTTTAATATTTTTAGGTATGCAGTATAGTTAATAGCTGTAGAAACATCATTTTGGTTAATTTGTTGCTTGCTATAATGTTGGGTAGGCAGTTAAGAGCCAGGCGGATTGTACGAGTGAAGAACGAATGGTAAATAGAGTGAATGATGTTTTTATAACGGAATTGAAAAATGATAATCAAATCCGTTAGATTAATTACTTTATTAAATCGCTTTAATCATAATTTTTTACTATCTATACAGGATGTATCACGAAACGGTATTTTTGTTTAGTTTTGTTGTTATGTTATAGTAATTATTGTTAAGATAATTGTGTGAATTTTTTAATTATTTACTTATTTACTCGAGAGTTGGAGGGAGGTAAATTTTTTTAAACAGATAATTCAATTTCTAAATTTCTGAATGAATAAAATTGTTAAACAAAAATAATATGTAAGAAAAAAGCTATAATTTATAAAAAAATGTACACTCCCGTTCAAAAAAAAATGAACAGACTTGAACTGAATCAGTCCTTCACAATTTTGATTATTCTTGTAGTAAATGTTTTTGTTTACATAAATTGTTTACATAAATAAAAAATACAAAACGTACATTTCTTTTTTCACATTTAAAAAATATACTACTTACCTTTATATCATTTCAGGTCTGTTCATTTTTTTTTAACGGGAGTGTACTTAAATGTAAAAAGAAATTTTGTTTTCTATCCAGAAAATAACACTCTTTGTTGCATAGATGCGTCACAGAAACAACTAACTAATTATTTTTTCAACACATTCATTTAAAAACTAAAAGTTCTGGGGCGATCAGTTATGCGTCGAAACTGTGCCATGGTGTTATGCCCCAAAGCTTTTAGTTTCCAATGTAAGAATTTAAAATAAATGTTTAAAAGACATTTATCAGTATTTTCTGGGACGCACAAGTCTATTTTCTGTGCAACGGATGCTGTTATTTACCAAAAGAGAAAAAAAATTACTTTTTACTTTTTAGCACATTTTTTAAATAAATGTATTTTTTTTTTTAAATTTATTTTTCAATTTTTAGCTTAATATTTACTATAATATGGGCAACAGTAATGATGTTCATTTTTCAATATTTTATAATTGATATGTTAACCTTATCCATTAGGTTATCGAAAAAATGCTTTGAGTAAAAGTTATTCATGGTAAATTTACCATCGACTTTTATTTGAAATTTTTTTCCAAAAACTAAATGGACTTACCACAAATCAATTGTAAAATTTTGAAATATGAGCAATAGTTTCAGTTTCAGTTCATATCGATAACCGAAACTGGCACATAATCAGCTTGCAAGGTTTACAGCCATATTGGGTTATTCTAAACGTCATTACGCTTATCATATTTTACTTGCAACCTTTGAATATTCCAAAACTACATTGCATTGTCAACGTGATCAATAAGAACTGGCTGAAATTTTCAATACAAAATTTGCTGAATAAACTGATCAAAGAAAATTAAATAAAACCTTATAAAAATATCTGACGTCTAAACTTCATGTAACATCTTCGAATTCAGGATTCACGACATGAAATAATAAATCAGATGCATTCACTAAAGAAATTTTGTTGTTGTTTTGAAGATATGCAATTTGGGGTTTTTCCCTTTTTTGTAAATTCTAAATAGTTTTAAATGGTTTTTTCGTCAAGGTGACATTTAATAAACTGATCAAGGGTGGTTTGCCACCTACATTAAAAGTTTTTCCAAAAACTTTAATTACAAAATGTCATTAATCTACGTAAAAAACTTATGTCTATAATTTATAACATCCGTGGATTCTCCAATTTATATAATAGGTGGTTTTTCCGATGATCCTAAACAAAAATTTTTAATTTATTTCTCCGAATTTCATAAAATCTTAATGTTATTTATTAAATGAATTTTTCATTCAATCAATAATCATAATTTGAAATGGTATAATTGTGATCGTATCTGAATTTTATCGATTATTAATTATGTGGGAGTTTTACTAAGAAAATGCAATGTTATTTAGAATTTAAAATGACGTAGGTACTGTTGTTACTGGTCGTTTATTTCGAAGAAAAAAGAATCACTTTTGTTTGTTCAATAATTTTAATACATTAATTTGGTGCTCAAAAAGGGGGTTACCTGTACAGTTTACCCGAAGTTTTGAAAATTGGTATTTTTGTAGATTTTGCCGGGCTTGTTTCGAAGGTTCACTTTGCAATCATGCTGCTTGCACTGCGATTTTGGTAAGATGGCGCCTAAAAACAGTTTTCTGACAATTTCTTCTTTCCAATTCATTTTACGATGAAAATCTAGTCGCCTTGCGTGTCTGTCTGTATGTTTATCCGCTAGCTCCTTCTAAACCACGCAGCCGATTTTGAAACGGTTTTTACCATCATGTAGATAATTTTTTCCGGAAGGTTTATATACATAGTTGATCCTAACTAAAATTTTGTACGCGTAAATAATAAAGATGTTTCGAAAAAAATTTACTATCATCGCTTATGTATTTAGTTTTAAGTTAAAACACCAAAGTTACATATCACCTTAGTTACATATTATACAATTTTTACAATCTCAGATCATTGTGTAGTAATTAAAAACTACGGTGAACTTGGGTAATGTGGAAAGAAGATGGCATTGAAGATCATCCTAATGAAAATGATTATTTACGTCATTACGCATCCTGATGACAAAAAGAAACTAAAAAAGATGGTAGATAAAATTTATAAAAAAAATTTATAAAATTTATAAAAACTAATTAAATCTAATAAAAAAATTTGCAAATGACAGAAATATAATAATAAATAATAAAAATGTTTTTTTTTTGTTGTTGTCATTATTTAACGACTGAGTCAGTAGTTATAGTTACTAAGTCATAAGTTGTGTTACTAAGTGTATATATATATATATATATATATATATATATATATATATATATATATAAATATAAAATAATATATACATTAAATATATCTCAGTCAGTAGAGTGAAGTGAGTCAGTCTTCCTTACTAATACACATATAATATGACTTAAGTTACTTTAATAATATCATATATATTTATATATGTAGTGGTGTTGAGTGTCCTCTCACCTCTAACCGATGTTCAATATCTTCTCATGCTTTGAAAACAATTTAATTAAAACTATAAATAATATTAAAGAGAACTCTAGGATTTTTCGAAATAATTTCGATTTTTGCCCCAATTTCCTAGATCAAATTTTTTGTATTTTATAAATACGTATTTCGACTACAAAGTAGTCATCATCAGTATGAATTAGCTAATTGTAATTATTCTCCGAGGAGATGTTACTTGTTGCTAATTTGGTGACGGTCTGCACTCAGAATAATTACAATTAGCTAATTCATACTGATGAATACTAAATACTATATTAATACTATATTTTCTACTTTGTAGTCGAAATACGCATTTATAAAATACAAAAAATTTGATCTAGGAAATTGGGGCGAAAATCGAAATTTATTAATTAAAACTCTCTAAATTATTTAACTTGAAATCGTTTATATTCTTAAGCATACGTCTGCGAGGAAGGATTTCTTATGGAGTGCTGGATCGATCCAACTTTCTAAACTCTATGCAAGTGTAATTAATGAATTTACTTAATTTTTAACGATGTGTCCCAACGTGCTTAAGATTAAAATGTTTATGTTGTTTTTGATCATAGTTTGCTATGTATACGAATCGGTCTTTTGCCCGGTAATAAATGTCAAAAACGAGTAGGATGATACTTTTAATGGAGGTTGAAGCCATTTTAAATAAGTACAAGAGCTATTTCCCATTAAATTTAAGAATTATGATTTGTATATTCAAGTGTGTATGTATTTCTAGAAGTAGGTAGATAGATAGAAAGAAGAAGATAGATAAAAATCTTGGGGTATGAAACTATGACACTTCGATCTTATGGCCGATTGTGCTCTTCTTTCTACTTTAGTCTGACGAGGTTCGCTTCTCCAATATATTAGCAATAGTCAGGAGCTTGCTTAATAGGTTTTTCTGAAGGTTTACATATTCGGGGTGAAACTGGAAGGTTCTTCCTCCTACCCGCACAGTCTGCGCATAATGGATTCACTGTTGAAGCCTACTGCATGCAGATGCTTTCGTAGGGGATAATGTCTGGTGATGAATCCGGTAATCTTTCAAAGTTTTATCGTATTCAGGTGCATTCCGAAGCAGTATTATTCCGGTATTTTTCCCAGTGATTACGGTGTTTAGAGGTTCTAGGGCTAAGAAAGATAATCCGATTGCTTTCTTCTATCTGGAAGTATGTATTTCTATGGAAAAAAAACTCGACTGCTAAACTGACTAAAAAGTGTTTAAAAAATTTGCTACATACTTCAAGTCCGTATATGTATATATTAACAGGTTAGGAAAAATGCCTCAAACCTTCGTCTGCATCTTATCATTTGAAGATTTTCTATTTATAAGTACCTACTTACATTATTTACCGTAGTTCGAAGTTGTTTTTTACTTTTTAGTCCGTATATCACTGGGTTTTTTTTTTTGGTTTTGTTTAAAGTTTTTCATATTTCTGTCTTTTTAATTTTATTTATGTATCTATTATTAAGATTTTTTAAATATAAATATTAGATTTGTAATCCACTCTCGGGATTAATAGGAATCTAATGATATCTTATTTTTTAATATCTACCCTGCTGTTTGGGTGTTACCGAGGAATAAATATACGCGTCAAAAAACATTCTTTGCAATCTGGTAAAGAAAGTTTAATGTAGATAAGGATTTTGTGTATTTAGCGCATGTTATTTTCACGGTGAAAAAGTAGCAGAGGAATACGTTTCATTGATCAACGGGTTTTCCATTAAGTATTATAATATTATTTAAGTTAACTTGACTTAGGTAAATATATATAGGGAGTCTCACTTTATTCAATGATGATTTCTTTAAAGAAGCGGCTTTAGAAGTAGCCCGAATGAAAGTTGTTTTGTTTTGAGAATATATTATGGTGAAATTGACTGTGACCTTGACTCTACAAGGACATTTAAAGGTCAACTAATGTTTTTCATATAGAAACATTTATATTTCATCGTATCATTAGACATCTATGTTTAAAATGGCAACTATCTCAGCTATCCGATTCTGTCATAAAAGAAGATGGGTTGAGTAAGAAGCATTTTTAAATTGAGACACTCTGTATATATGCATATGTAAAATTTATAATAATAATACAAAAAAAATTAACACTTAGTGTCATTTGTGTTTGCCATATTATAATCACCTACACACATAAAACACTTTTATATAAAAACGTTATTCATTGAATAATAAATAACGATTTATTTTTCAACTTACTAAACAAAAACAAATGGCTCTAACATGTCTCTAAAATATATACTTATTTATTATATTATTTGCCATAAAAATTAGACCCAACGTTTTTTTTGTTCATGTTGTCTTTGCCAACATAGTCGTGTCTCATTTGACAAAAAATTTGTTTTATTATATTTATTGGGTTTTTATATTAAAATCGCAGTGCTGCGATTGCAAAACTAGAAATCCATCACAGTTGTAAACAAGATTATTTTAACCCGATGTTTAATCGAGTTTACGATGTTTTTAGACTTTTCAGTTTAAATTTCAAGCAGTTATTAATCTTTTCTTATTTAATATTTATATTTGTGGTGCAATATTTATCATTAGTTAAAATAGTTTACTAAAATATTATATACTAGCACTACCCGTCGCAGCTTCGCCCATGAAAATTGTAATTTTACAGACCTTATATTACTTAGTATTTAAGTAAATATACTGAATGTTTATGCAAAATTTGAAGTAGATTGGACCAAGGAATCACGTTGTTCCATACAAACTTTGCCCCCGTTTTTCACCCCCTTAGGGGTAGAATTTCGGAAAATTCTTTCTTATCGGATGTCTACGGCATACAAAGAACACACCCTCCAAGTTTCAGGTCTCTACGGTCAGCGGTTTAGGCTGTGCGTTGATCCCTCAGTCAGTCATTCAGGACAAAGCATTTTATATGTATACATATGTCCTCCAAGATATGTTTTCAATATAGTGTATAAATGTATATATTATTTTGTCATCAAGTGTAATTGTAGATGTTTGAGCTGAACTTTTGATATTCAGTTTATGAAAAAAAGCTTTAAACAAGAAATATTTAAATTTTTTATCTTTTTTTCTATTTCTTACGGTTATATAGATCCAGACACCAAAAATCTGTTTAAGTGTGAACAGTAAAGAAATTTATGTCTGGCATATGTGTCGCAACTTATGTCGTACTCTAAACGAAGCATTACAAAGTCGGGACTAAATTTATACTATCATTAGATTGGATTGATCGTAAACTATATACGTACATATATATAATGTACTTTTCGAAATTCACCTAGCTTTCTTACGCATGATTGTGAAATATTTATTTTGTTATTCTCAATTTCCCAGTGGTGCAACATTGTGAGATTTTTTGAACAATAGTCATAAGGAAAACCTGATTGATTGCATGATTTTCAAAACACATTGCACTACATACATCTATATGAGGAATTCCCTTCTATATCGGAAAAGCTGTGGAAATTTTTATTCTAATTATTTATATAAATTTTACAATTTTTCATAGTATAATTAATTATATAGAAACTATTATCAGGGGTTCCCTAATTAATATCGAAAAAGCTGTGGAAAATTATTTTATAATTATGTAAATAATTCTAGGAAAAGCTTATAATTTTAATTTGTAGTAATTTCAGATAATAAAACATTTCCTTTATTAAAAATTGTAAGTATTAGGCTATAGTGGGCTACAACGGTTAGTTGATACGCATCATAGTCTCCCATTTCAATGACAACCTCATCTTACCGGTGATGCAGCCTGATTCCGCAAACGAAGGATAGATATATCTCGCGGTATAAAAACTATTTCACTTTGACCTTATGGCTCATTGTGCTGCCCCTTGTTCTTCAGTCAGAAGAGATTAGCTTGTCCCATATCTTGGCCATAGCAAATCAGGTTTGCCTGAAGGTTTATATATTGTGAGGGAGATGCTCCGAATACCTTGTATCTGCTGTAACCGAGATATTCGCGGTTAAAGATGATATAGCTTGAGGTTTTTTCCTCCTCGCTGCACAGTCTGTAAATAGTGGATCCATTGTGGAGTCCTATGTGTAAAGATGCTTTCGTAGGTGATAATGTCCGGTGACGAATCAGATAATCCTTCAAAGTTGATATCTAGTTCAGGTTGGACGAGAGAAATATTGATGGAGACTGTCCGAATAAGCGTAATTTGAACCATAAATATTGGAGGAAATACTCCTCTTGACCACCTTCATGCTGAGGCTTTCTCGTAAGGTATAAGGTGACCATCTTACTCGGCTACGGTAGGTTAAGAACTAACTACCTTCTATTATTGAAGTTTTGATTATGCAAATCCTCTTTGGTAGAGTATAGATTAGAGATAGATTGTAGAGGCTGCTCTGGACGGGCTACTAACGGGCTACGGGATTGTGATGCCTAAGGATGTGAGGATGTGAGTGGAGTGGAAGGAATTTGTGAGTAGACTAGGAATTGGTAGGATATGCGGCTGCAGTCGACTTTGATAGGAACTATGCCGATATTAATCTGGAGTTCGTGAAGGAAACTGCAGAAAACCTTTTCAAGCATAGCTGGTTACTTCGCTCTTGTCCATACGCCGATAGTCAATTAACCGCCCCATTTGTTTTCTTAATAATTGACAAACTGCCGATGTCGGGATTCGAACGCATAACCTCCCAGTTTCCAAGTATGCATACTGCGCAGACATAACGCCCTAGCCCGCTCGGCTACTTGGACTGGTTTGGTAGAGTATAGTTAATGCCATATACTCCCTACCTGGGGGCGAACTTTGGTATTTGTAAATCAATTAGTCTACATTAAATTTTACATTGTTACACAATATTTTGTTTATTTAAAATTATTTAAGGGATACCCAATAAAAATGGAAACTATAAATTGAATCACTATTTCTTAATAATAATAAAAAATAATTTTTTTTTTAAACTAATAAAAATATTTTATACGGTCAATTAGGTATTCCCGATAAATTGAATTGAGATAAATGATTTCTATGAATTTTGTGTACAGTTCTCAAAAAATTGAAAAATACTTGAGGAAAATTTTTTTATTAATATATTATCTAGATAAAATTTATTTGAGAAAAAAATGTTATTAGGTATTCCCAATAGAAATCTAACACGTGTATTATTACCTTTCTGGAAAATTTTTAAAAATATACATACAAATTTTGTTTCGTCAGTCATAAAGCACCGTTTTCTGAAAATACGTTAGAGATCTTCCGGTTTAGCGTTCGTATTGAGTAGTCCCCATTTCAATAGTTTTATTATTGAAAATAGATTTATAATTTTCCGATGAAATGGTTTATATTGAGTTTTCTTAAGGTTTCTCAATGCAACTATCTTCAATTTGAAGAAAATAACTACATAAGAGAAACAATTTTAGCACTCTTGAAAGACTAATCTAAAAATTTAATTCACCTTTGCTCTATTTATTCTCGCATAAAATTTTTGAAATAAAATGAATCTGCATTCTGCATAAAAAAATCGTTATTTTGTGAGTATTGTAGTTGTAGCGGTGTCGCTTCATCATTTAATTATTATTATAATTTTGTTCATCATTTTTATCTGTTGCATAACAACTATAACTTCCCTCTATTATCACGGTTGCTTTGAATGTTAACAACCTTGGTAATTTACATATTAAAATAATAACATTTCATAAATAAAATTAAAAAGATCAATTTTAATTTTAACTAATAATTATTTAATATATCAAACATCTACTTTACATAGTCTTTGAGAAATGTGTCTCACCTCGAGACACGCAATGTTCGTATTCCCGAAGATTAATAACGACTAGTTTATTCATATTGATGATGACTACTTTGTATTTAAAATAAGAATTTACAAAATATCAATAATTGATACAGGAATTGGAGCAAGTTTTGAAGTTTAATTTCAAAAACCTAAAGTTCCCTTTGATTATCGATTAAAGCTTTTATTATAATTTTATTTTCATTATTCCTCTTGTTTTATTTTCAATTATTATTTTAATGATATTTATTTTAAGATTTCTCTGATTTTGTTGAAATTAAAGATATTTAGTGACGCCTTTTTCAGACGCAGATCGAAGAGGTACTCAAGTAGAGCATCCTTTTTATACGTTTCTCCTCTAGAAAATGAATTCTTGGTATGCACCCGGGTATCAGATTTTCAGTGTATCTGGGCGCAACACTCTGCCAGAACCAGCAGCTACCATCATTCTCTAATCTCAGCTTCTGGAGATGTTCCCTGAGCTGACAATAAACCCGCTAGTAACGTTATTCTATTTGTGTTCAGGTCAAAGCCGATCTTAGAATATCATTTACGCTAAGATAGATTATTTGCACCCGTCCTAGAAGAGTGAGGCTATTTTGATCTCTTCTTCCTTCCAAAGATCTTCTCTGCATATATAGTCGATGCTCCTTCAACATTACAAACCTGAACGCTCCTAGCTTTTATTTTCTTTTGAATCAAAGCTGTGTGGAAAATTTTAGTATGATTGGATACCCGGAAAAGTCTGCATAAAATCTTTTGTAAGATATTTTCCTCACAAACAGATACTGAAGTTAAATGAAAACTTTCCCATAAATAATAGTGGAAGTTGAAGAAATATTGCGTAAACCAGAGTTTTGTTGGCACCATCTATATACATGGTCATAAAATAAATACTATATCTTAATACATTTAATAAATCGTAAATCGTTGTATATTGTGGTTTTTTTTTGGCCATCCATATCTATCGCGTTTGCGCTTGTTTGGTCATTGTTCATTTCACTTGCTTTCAGAGTCATTCGATCTTCGTCCCACCTCAATATATATGTTTAAATAAAAAAAAAAAGTAAAGAAAAAAAAGCAGTGTAATGTAGAATGTTATAATATTTTTTGTACATATGAACTTTTAGCCTAGATTATTGCATAATGAAAAATTAGCATTGTCTTTGATGAAGTAACGGTGATTATACGTGGTCGCAACGCTAAGTTATATACATACAATTGTTAGTAACATATGTATATGTATATACTTATATGCAGTATGGAGTATGGAGTATTATATGTACAATTATTATGATTGTGATATGACTTGTTATAATATAATACGTCTTATTTTTTACAATAATATATAATCGTGGCCAATGTTTTTGTATGTACTCGTATGTATGTGTGTATGTATGTATTTATGTATGTAGTATGTACCTTCAAGATGCATTGAAAGGTGTGGGGCAAATATCTTCTTTACTGTATGCTACAAAATTTTATTAAAGAGCTAGTTATTAAAGCTCAATAGCTATCATATTCTCAAGCTACACAGTTCTGACATTTAAAAAAAATGAAATTCCATGATCATAGCGCATGATGCAATTTTATTGGTTCTGTTGATATCTTGGACCTTTAAATCTGAATGAATACTAGCCTTTTTACGCATGATTGTGAAATATTCATTTTGTTATTCTCAATTTCCTAGTGATGCAACATTGTTAGATTTTCTGAACAATTATCATAGGAAAACCTGATTGATTGCATGATTTTCACAACACATTGCACTACATACAACTATATAAGGAATTCCTTTCTATATTGGAAAAGCTGTGGAAATTATTATTCTAATTATGTATATAAAGTTTAGAAATTTGCATAGTATGATTAATTATATATAGAATCCATTAGGAGGGATTCCCTTATTAATATCGACAAATCTGTGGACATTTTAATTCTAACAATTTCGTTTAGTATGTGTGTATGAAAGCATGTATGTATGTATGTATGTACTCTTCAAGATGATAATTTCTTTCTTAATATGTCACTATGATAACTTGATTTAATATTTATTATTATTTCTTCCTGTACGGAAAGTTTGGACTTTCTATAATTTTGTCATCAGCTGCTTTTTTTAAATAGTCCCAGAAAAAGCTCAAAATAGGCATTTTTTAAAAGTTGCTAAATTAAGCAAACTTTTGCCAAATAGACAAAAGTAAGTGAGACTCAAATTAAGAAAAGCTGATATTTTAATGCATTTTCTTTTTTCTTTTATTGCCTCTTCTCCTAGATTTACAGATTTTTATCTCTAAACTACTCAAACAAATGACATTTCCGTACATTCTCTTTTTGAGCTTTCGTTATTACTGACCTAGACTAGATTATACTCGAATCAGGAGTAAGTCTTATAAAGAGCTTTTGTACTGGGTCCAATGAAATGTAATGTACCTCCATTTCTTCATAGGTGTTCCAAGAATCCTATAGTCTTGATAAACGTTAGGATAACTTTTGGCGACACTTAATTGATTTCATCTGGCTGTAGACCTGTCCATCCCAATTGATAGTGTCTAGAGAGAAGCTGTCGCAATCACACAGAATGTGAATACCGGTTTCCGCCTCTTCGTAAAATCTGTAGAGATCATTTCCTGTGGGATTGATTTTGTGCATATATTTATTGAGTGTGCACTGGCCAATAAATATCAAGGGTTTTTTCCTAGTTGTAAACGCAGAGAGACCTTTTTTCACGAGAAGGTTTTTATAGAAGCCTTTGCATGATCCCGGCCATGAGTATTTATTTAACGGTTGGACTCGAGTACCGTCCATTCTTTCCATTTTATATTTTATTGTACTTTTTGGTACTCCAAGAATCGGTTATGACTGACCTAGAGAAGACAGAGTGTATTTTGATGCCACAATATTTGTGTAACATCTTGTAAATATTATTCATATAAAGACCTCTTATAAAATACTGTGTTCAATAGGAATTTAGCGATGACATTAAAATAATATTTTTAAAATGTTTAAAACATTTATTTATAATATTCAACATTATTACACACAATACAACAATAATATTCGAATTAAATTTCAATGAATAATTATTTCATTCATAATCATAATCATATGTAGAGAGAGACCTTATTTTTTAAATAAAAAAAACGTGTTTCCTTTTTGTAAAAATAATTATTTTATTGTTTATATATATATATGAATATAATTAATAAAATTATTATCACTTCGTTGTGAATAATTACTTACTATAATATTTAATTGGAATTATTAATTATTTTGTATATTACTATGCATTATCGGTTGCGGCTTCGCCCGCAAAAGTTGTAATAGTCCCCGGCAAATCTAAATACCAATTTCCATGTCTGTTGAATGAATGAATGATAATGATGAGAATCTGGTGCACTGCGATCTATATTGTCTATTATGTTTCCCTATCTGGTGCCTGACGAGGAATGGCGGTACGCTCCTAAAATCAATTATGCTTTCTTTTAGAAACCATTGCTCCTCAGCTATATCCTTCCCAAGTTACCACAGTGATTGTCATAGTAAATTACCTTGGTAACTATCAACAAACATAATAGGAAGAGGTGCGTCTACAAAACCTACAGTTGATCTCATTTTCCAAGCCTACCTTTCAAAGGTATCCCCTGAGGCTACAATGCTTGCACAGAGGCTAAAATTATTCCCTGAGGGAAATCGCAGTATCTGCACTCTATACTTGCTCAGGGCAATCCAGGTTTTGTATCTTCTACAGTTAAAGTTCGCGAAAAGATTCTTAACCTGTCAGCCCTGGACGTGAGCTCACTTAGTCTTCTTCTGTTCTGATCTCTTTTCGGTAGAAGTGATCACCCAGTCCGCACTCCGGCCCTGGCCCCGGCACCCGGTTTGGAATGCATATGCTGACATACATGCCTGTTACTTAATATATACAAAATTTCATCCCTTTGTAGGGTGATTTTCTATTTCGATTTCTAGATCTACTACTGAACTAATACAAATTATTATTAAAGTAGCAAATAAAAATTATTCCAAAGAATTTTTTCCCCTAGAGACCTTGCAAAACATGCATTAGATTTGTAAACATCATTTTACAATAAACAAGTTAATATATTGGGTGGGATTAACAAAATGTTAAATAGTATTAACAAATCTCATGGCAATAAACAAGTTAATATATTGGACCAGCCAAGTAGCCGCGCTTGTTAAGGTGTTGTTTCTACTTGGAACTGGAAGGTTATGCGTTCGAATCCCGACACCGGAAGTTTGTCAATTAATAATTAATGTGGCGGTTGATTGACTAAACTGTCGGCGTATGGCGTATGGCTATGCTTGAGAAGTTTTTCTGCTGTTTCCTTCACGAACTTCAGATGAATATCGGCGTAGTTCCTATCAGAGTCTGCTACAGCCGCATATCCTACCAATTCCCAGCCTACTCACAAATTCCTTCCACCCCACTCACATCCTCACATCCTTAGGCAACACAATCTACAATCCTCTACAATCTATCTAAGCATCTGATTTTTAGGCTCCCCGTATATATTCATTCAAATATGAAATATTAATATATTAATAATATACTAACATAAAACCAATAAACATGTCAATTAACCTTTTACACTTGCAATAAATCATCAAACTAATTTGGTAAAATTGCAATGCTTGTCAATTTTATGTATGTTTATCTTGTGCGGAACAAGTGGTTTTATTTTTATTTTTTTTTGCATTTATTAATATTTGAAAATTAAATAAAAATTATTGATGCCATTTTTCAAAGGGGATACAATTTTTTTATATTCAAATTCGTATTTTGTTTCATAATAACCTTGACTTTTATAAGCAAGGATTTTAACAAAACACAAAAAAAAAAAAAAAAATTCTATTTAATGTTTTGTTTTTTTTTTTTGCCAAAAATTTATTCTAAGTTTTGATATTTAAAAGCATTACAATTACAGAAAATTCCATAGCCTTAAGGAAAATACAGTAAATTTATAAAATTCTTTATATCAAAATCATTTCTGCCGTAAATTCAAAAAAAAATCCGACAAAAAAAATAAATGTGAGAGGGGCCAAGTTTACGCACACATAAAGTATTGATTGAAATAATTGGTATATACTTATTGGGTAATCTACTCAGGTGCAGGGTTTTCATATTTTACTTGGGAAGTGGTCAGATTTTATAACACTTAATATACAAACATATTAAGTAAAATATGAAAACCCTGCACCTGAGAAACTTACCCAATAAATATTAGGGTGGTTTCAGACTAAGAACTATCTGCCTACCAGAAACTAACTTTCTTGGACAACAGAAAGTACCCGAGAATATTAATCATTAGTGAGTGAATCAGTGAGTCTCCAAAATGTCGATTTTAAGGGTTACATATTAAAGCTGTAATATTGAAACTTAGTACGCACCGTCAGATGACTGGCCCAGCAGTCTAGGGGCCAGCAGGCATAGATGGGCAGGGTTTGACTTCACAAGCTCTGAGTGAGAGGTAGGAAGAGAGATAGAGTAAATACAGGTTACTTACCAATTATTATTATTTTCTTTTTTTAATTAAAACATTTTCTGAAAAAAATATAATAATACCAACTCTTTTTTATGGTCACTATTATACAAAGTATACAATACGTTGAATACATACTCTGGAATTTTGGGCTGGTAAATTGGGGCATAAAATGTACCTTTTTAATATATTTGTGTATGAATAAAATATAAATATTATATAATCGATCGTTTCGTCTTATTTCAAAACTTTCCTTTCTTACTTACTATCACTTTCTTATGAGGAACCCCGTGGCTCCTAAGGCGTTATGTCTACTTGGAACTGAGAGGTTATGGGATCGAATCGCGACATCGACAATTTGTCAATTATTAAGAAAAAAAGGGGGCAGTTAATTGACTAAACTGTCGGCGTATGGACAAGAACGAAGTAACTGGCTATGCTTGTGAAGGTTTTCTGCAGTTTCCTTCACGAACTCCAGATGAATATCGGCATAGTTCCTATAAGAGTAGGCTGCAGCCGCACAACCTACCAATTCCTAGTCTACATACAAAAATTCCTTCCACTCCACTCACATCCTCACATCCTTAGGCAAATCTACATATCTATTTAGGTAGTGCTGAAACTGAATCTGACGCACTACTGTGCTATGTGATAACTACATGTTTATAACACTATGCCTGTGTCGTACAACACTATTCATAGACTTGCTGCAATTGGTCCATAGCTTCGGTATGAAATCAAGATGGTCCAATTTTTTTTCCAACCCCTATCAATGGTTCATTACCCCTGTATATAGCACCCTAACTACCGACAAATTTTCAACCGTATTGATTTCAATAGTTATCTGATAATATACATTTTAAGTTGATGCAATTAATTTATTACCAATGTTAATTGAGAAGAAACTTTCTTGACTGCAGAAAAAGAAATTGACAGAAACAAAGAAATAAGACAGGAAAATCCAAATGATATCTCTCTGCCTAACATCAACACCACCGGGTTCAAGAGAACCGATTAAGTAAGTAGGTAAAATAAAGTTAAATTTTGTAAAAAAATTTTTTTGTTCAAATCTCTATACAAACTATTAGAATTGAACTATTAGTTTTTTTATACTTAAATTAAATTAAATATAAAAAACAAATAAATAATTAAAAGAGTAAATTGCGTACATATAATAATATTAGTTTATTTATAATGACGATACATTATTAACCTGCTAAACTCTGTACATAATATTTATTAAAGGCACCTCAGGTTGTAACGTACAAATTCAATAATAATAATAATAATAGTTAATATGAGTCATCAGGTACAGTGTACTTAAGTCACTGAGAAATCTTTAACTAAGTAAATGGTAGTAAAATTATAAATAAATAATAGATATATTTGTATATAAATATATACAGACCGTTTTTCAAAAGCCTTTCTAATAGAGAATCAATGTTAAATAAATAAATAAAATATTTACTATAAAACCATACATACACATACATACTGAAACTGAATGTCTGCACTGGAATATTGGGTGACCATATTATAGGACCATTCTTCATTGACGGATCTTTAGATTCTCAAAAATATTTGAGTTTGTTACGAAATTATATTTTGCCAACTGTTAGAGCTCTTTCTAATTTAGCCCTGAGAATCTGTATGGTTCCAACAAGATGGTTGAACTGCACACAATGCCATGATAGTAAGGCTGTTCCTGGAACAAACTTTCCAGGAACGTCTTATGAGTGGCCAGCCAGATCTATCTCCTAACGAGTTTTTTTTTTGTGGAGATTTTCACGAAAAACAGATCTATTCACGGAATAGGCCTGAAAATTTGCAACAATTAGGTAAAGAATTGTTGTACAAATATTTCTCCTTAAGTGCTAGAAAATACCCGGGTAGATTTCTACAATCGACTCGGATATTTTTTAGCAAATAATGGAGGAATATTCGAACCGTTGGTTTAACTTTTTTTTTTGGTATTCTATTTTTTTTTCTTTTTGGGATTTTATTTTTCTTTTAATTTTTGTGGATTATTGTTTTATGTTATACCGTTAATAGAATACTATCATTTATTTTCAAACATTTCACATACAAATAATAAGAGATATTCAAAAAAGAATTTTCAATTGTTAGACGTAATGCTAAGCTTAAGAAGACAACAATGAACATATTTAACTCACTCTCATTACATGTTAATGCAGTACAAAACAGTCCAGCAAGCATACACAACAGACACACTAAAGAGTACCCCCACTATTTTTATTTCTTTATTAAGCATATTGTATAGTTATTATAGTAAATAATATGTAAAATTGATTCTCTATTAGCAATGCTTTCCAACACATACGGTATATATATATATATATATATATATATATATATATATATATATATATATATATATATATATATATATATATATATATATATAGATAAATACACTGCAAATATTATTATTTATTAGCGGTTTTTTTTCTGTTCTCTAATAAAATTGCCATAAATTTTTAACAATAGTTTTACTTACATATGCATATATGAATGTTTTAACACATACAAAAAAACAACGTCAAACAAATATTTAGTGTTAATTGGGTATGATAATCATTTATTTATTTTGTGATGAATTTAGGTTAAAAGTTCATCAGATTTTTCAGAAATAAAAATATTTTAATGAGTATGAGCATATTTACATGCAAATTTTTGTATTTTCCGTCATTTCCGTGTACCATCAAATTATTATACCAATTTACATACCGAAAACTTTCCATTCCAATTGTATCAATAAGAAATTACCATATAATTAAATATTGCTACTTATAAAATTTCAGAAAAACTTACCATAAAGAAAATATTAATGTAAGGCGAAGAAAACGAAATTTAAGAATGTCTGGAAAATCGTTAGACTTTTCAAATTAGAAATACATCTTTAAAATAAAGTATTTTAGAACACGCTTTTTTATACAAACTATATATTTTTTTCATTTTTTAACGACTGTTAAAAAAGTTAATGAGAACTATTCAAATTTTCAAAAATCTAATCATTGCATAAACGGTCTTAAGCTAAACCGTTTTTTCCTTAATTGACAATTTTCTTCCAATTATCACTGTCAACACCAAACATTTAGTTTGTAAAATGGTGAAGCGACTTGTTCAATCGATATTGTAAGATTAGTGATTTGGCTGAATACCGAAAATACGCCCAATACGCCCAATATTCGGCGAAAACTCGCCGAATGATGTTTGCATTTCGCGCGTAACAAGTTACGACCTGTCTCATTGCAGTGCTTGCGGGGGAGACGGGGCGGGCGTATTTGATTCATTTGCGAATAGATCAGGACACGCATCATTCTACCAAATACTTGATATGAAAAAAGTGTCCGAATAATAGCCGAATATTCGTGGCATCTCTAATTGTAACTGTATAAATATGTAAGAATTACTTGAGAGTATTAAAATCTTCCCTTTGAAAATCAAGTGAAATTTTCTTTAACTATTTATTTAAAAAAAAACAAATTAATTTTCATCAATGATTTTTGCCCACCTTTTTACTCATTCACTTTAATAAGTTTTATTTAACTTGTTAATGAATTTTTAAATGATTTATTAGCATACATTTATTGATTGTTAAAAAATAAATATTTGTTAATATTTTCGAATCATTTTAATAATTTCCGATTTATTTTCAAATACTCCAACGAGGATGTATGCGTGGGATATAAAATTTTGAGGAAAAAATTAATTTATATACTTATTTCTATGCGGTTGATTGAAAACTGGTTTTGATTAATTTTTAAAAGGTTTTTAATAGTTTAATATTTAAAATATACATTTATAAAAAAAAAAAAACATTGTTATTTTTTTGTTGAACGAATGGATATAATTTATATGCAGATATCAAAATAATTTAATAAAACAATAAATAATAACATTTTTTACATATTATAATTTATATACAATTTGAGTTATAGAGCATAATTTATATGCTTCTATCCATATAAACGCTAATTAGCCTTGACAATCAGAATTAAAATTATATAAATATATCACCACATACGACCACGCCTTCAACGATTTAAAAAAAAAAAAACTTGTCATGTCGTAACGAGATTGAAGACAATATTTCCACCTAATAATCACATTAAAAATGTTTTTCTTTTAAACAAGTTCCACATATTTCGAAATCAATACTCGAAATCTCAAATTTTCTATAATTATAGAAACTTTAAGGAATAGGTTTGAAGGAATACCCGGTATATATTATATATATACATGCGTATATTAAGTTTAATCCTGACTTTGTAAAATTTTGGGAATAGATGACCTAATAAAATGACCTAATTAATCCAGTCTAAAACACGATTAGATAGATAGATTGTAGAGGCTGCCCCGGACGGGCTACACTTCGATCATAAGGTCCGTTGTGATGCCTAAGGATGTGAGGATGTGAGTGGAGTGGAAGGAATTTTTGTGTATAGACTAGGAATTGGTAGAATATGCGGCTGCAACCGACTATGATAGGAACTATGAAGGTATTCATCTGGAGTTCGTGAAGGAAACTGTGTTCGTGATGCCAACGAGGGTAGATTAGTGAGAAAATAATAAAGTCCCCATATTTCAAATGAAATATCGAAAGTCCCCACCGAGCGGGCTTTCGGTAAAAATTTTATTCAAGGTCAAAGGTAAAAAATATTGGTTTGTCGAATATTTCTGTTGAACGGTAAGTGTTATCGTAAAATTAGAAGACAAAAGATATAGACCTAACTATTATCTACAAAAATTTTTCAGATACTTTTTTTCCTACAAATCATCATTCCTGAGATATCATGATTCCAAAAGTTGACAAAGTCATATTCAGCTCTATGCTAATTTTTTCTGACTTAAATTTTATTTTGACCGAGTCATCAACGAAATAAGTATACGCTGATTACTTTTCTTCTAGTTAAATTTTTAGAACTTTTAACAGCCAGACAAAATAACAGACATCAATATTCGATGTTTCATTAGAGATAATGTCCGACTTATATAAATAGATGTAATAAAAAAAAAACCACACCTATTAGAATGTTTTCTTCTTCCTAGAACCTATATAAAAAACTCTTCTTTGATATTTCTTTTCGCCTTGCTAGTAAGCAAAAGTTCTTTTATATAAATATGGGCAAAGATCCAATAATGTACACTATAATATATAATATTCAATACAATAAAAGCGATTACATTATGTGATTTGCATAATATTATACGAAACTATATATACATTATCAATCCATACAACCATCGATTGCAATTCCTATATAATTTCATTGTAAGGAGAATTCGTAAAATATTGATTATTTATTGAAAAAATACTGTACTTATTATATCTAAGGTCAGACTTAAAGTGCAAAAGATTAACGAGATTAATGGGGGATTTGGGTCGAGTGGACTCACCATTCATGAACTATAAAATACTTTGAACTCTATCTAGAACACGCAAAGAAAATTTCAGATCACTATCTCTGTTAACAGATAGAAATTGAGAACAGTGTAACTCCAATAGGGAATATGTAATAATATTTAAAAACGAAATTAAAATCCGACAAATATCAAGGAAGCTATAAGCTTTTAAAGATTATTATCTGTCTCTTTCTTGCAAAAATACTAAAAAAGGAGTTTTACGTGTATTTTAAATGGTGAAAGTGTAATATGACGTCACATAACATATCAAGAGGGCTATCACCCACTTTGTCTAATCGGGAATTTCAATCATTCATATCTCGCTTATTTTTAAAGTTATTTAAAAAGTAATTTTACCTTGATATTTGTCAAGTAAACATGCTTCAATTCAAGTGAAAAAAAATTTTCATGCATATTCCCTATTATCCGAACTAAAAATATCCGGATAGTCAATTATGTGAATCATTTTGAGGAAAAAAACCTTTTTCAAGTGGTTTTTACAACAACAAACATTAGAAACCTCTCTTTCAGGGTCAAGTCTTCAAGTCATCAAGTCTTTTTTATCAGTATTAACAAATTTATCTTCTTTCTTTTTAAACAAATATCCTTCTATCATTTATTTATCCCATTATTCAGATATTTTATTATTGGGAAGCCCTAATTAATCAGAACAGTTGGACTTATAGTACAGAAATAGACGGGATAGCAAAATTTTTACCACATTGGTAGATTAATATGAACTGTTCTAGTAATGTATAGTATATCACCTACGAAGGCATCTGCATACAATGGGACACCATAACGGAACCATTTTGTGCGATCTGTGTGGCCCCGAGGAATAAACATCCAACCACATCATCTTAAACTGCGAAATTCTCGATTACAACCAACAGATTCAAGATATACGGTACATTTCACTGGATTTCATCTGGATTTTTTCAAAATATGGGAGAAGCGAATCTTGTCATACTGAAGTAGAAGCAGGCGCACAATCGGCCACAAGGTCTGCGTGCAATACTTGCATATAGAAGTATATTAACTTGCAAAGAAGCCTCGAATATCGTCACAGTTCGAGTGGATCAGTCTATTTTCAAAATGACGGGGAGGAAACATATATTTAATACTAAGTATTAAATAAATGATTAAAATATGGTTTAAATAAGTTGCCCCTCTACTTTTAAATAAGTTCCCCTTACGCGCATATAATAGTCAAAACAAATTAATTCAGCTCTACCCCAAGATATTATATATCTATCTAATGAGTAGATCAAGAATGGCGGAATCAATTCCACTTACAATATTTTATAAACTCTTTGTACAGTAAAATAATTTTTATTATTAAAACTAAACAAACAATTAATATAAGTAGGTATAGATTATGTCGCTCGCATAAAATAATAGATAATATGTATATATATATATAAATTCAATCGGACGATTGAATGGTTTGTTTAGTTTGGTCAGTCTCGGTCAAGGCGACACTTTTGCCTTACATAACCCATTGAATTTATTTATTTTTCTATTTATTATTATTGTTATTATGTTTTGTATTGCTATTTCTGTTTAATACATTAGAAATTATATTTTGTATACTTTTTGGTTCAGCAAATTTAATGTGCCTTGTTGGGAGTTAATCATAAAAAACTGCCATTGAAAAAATTACCGCGAAAAAAACTGTCTATGGAAAAATTACCAGTGAACATACTACCAAATACTACCAAAACTGAGTTAATTGCCTAAATACCCGGTATATACCGAGTTAATGCAAAAAGTTACATACAAAAGTTGTTTATTTTTAAAAAAGGGACATTTATTGTCCCGTAATTCTATCTCTAACGGTTTCATAAATCATCCCCTCCCTTCCTGACGAATTCGACCTTCTTTTTAGCTCTCGACACAAATTTTCAGCTCGTTATCTCTTTTCTTTTTTTAGTTCGTCACAGACAGGCAGACGGGTGGATATGCGAAAATGGACTAAATTGGACATTTTATGAAATTTTTTCTACAAATAAGTTTTTTAACTGTTAAATATAAAGTCGAGACTTAAATAAATATACCCTTTATATACCAGGTATACAAATTAATAAACTATTGATATGTGTTTTGTAGCTCGTATCATATACTTAGATTCGTATCACTTGTGTTTCCACTAACTTAAAAACTTTGAAAGGAAAGTTCGAAGTCCATCTTTATGGACAGCCAACACGACACCAGACAAATTACATAAGAATAGCGGTATTATGATAATCATATTACCGCTATTTGTGAATCATTCAGCTTTTTTCTTACAATAACGAAATTTTCCACTCAGAGATTGTACTATGAAACTTATAATTTATGTTATTAAAATTATTTTATTTTCTGCATTTTTAAATAGAGGAAATTTATTGTATTTCTAAGAATTTTTTTACTTTTTGGACAAAAAACAAAAAAACATTTTAAATCATAAAATAAATTAACAAGTAAAATGTTTTGATTGCATTCTTTTTTTGATTTATTTGACATTCTTTTTGACAAAATAAATTTACTTATTAAAAGATTTAAGTACTATTTTATAATTTTTATTATGTAAAATAATTATAAATGATTAATAATTTGTAAAATATTTGTTGTGTTATCAAATTTTAAGATCAAAATCTCATAAACAGTTTATGGGAATTTTATTTTAATTATGTGAAAATTATAAAAACACCTACAACAAATTAAAAAAATTATAAAATTAACTCTAATAATTAATAAAGCACATTCAATTTAAACACGTACCGCATACTTATAAATATTATTATATACTTACAAAATATGGAAATTTTTGAACGGTAGGTGAAAAATATATATGACCTAAATTGTAGAACGTAAAAATTGTAAAAATAAAGTATCCTATCGGAATTTTTGTATCTCGATGGAGAGCCGAGTTATTGAAAAAAAACAAAATTTAACGCTTTTTTCAAGATGGCGGAGAATGCACATAAGAAATCTTGGTTGACAATTTTAAGTTAAGCATTTCTACCCCCCCTCCTTCCTACACAATAAAAAAAATCAGCTTTCTCGGTTCACCTGCATTTCCAAATGCATATAGTGACTGGACTATAAGATAATAATAAATATTAAAATTACAAATAAATTTGAATACAAGTTAGATACGTATGCATATATGAATATCATAATGCAAGAATAATAACGAATTTTTGTTTTTGTCTTTATACATGTTACCCTGGTACTCCATATTGTATATTTGTTTTTCAAGGGTTCCCCGGGCCCCGGACTTGATTATTTATGCGCACATTGTTTTGAAAGCGTTGATATCTGTCAGTCAACCACGAGTGGTCTTCATTTGGTTTCAGTATATCGGTTCTATTGAATGTTGTTGAAGAAAGGGAGAACCGTGAAAGGAAGTGGAGGTGTGTGCTATTATCCACTTGGTTCGACTCACCCTATATATATATTTTTTTTTTTTTTTTAGCTTATAATTAATATGACATGTTTGTTTTTTAAATAATAAATCGGATATATAATAATATTTTTATTCGTACTGTAAATAAAATATAAAATGTTTGATGCAAAGTTTCTTAAATTATATTAATTGTTCAGGTATTTCCGCGATCTTAATCATTTTTATTAATGCTATATTATTTAAATTGACTTTTACTTAATAAAGATATAAGTTTCAATAACACTTTGATTGTATATAATTATAATTATCAAAGTTATTTATTACCAAAAAAAATATGTATAAAAAAATCTATATTTATATATATATATATTTATTTATTAATAGGATATTTAGAGACCGGGGAACTGCAGATAGGGCGATAGGAGAGGACATTTCCTATCATTTGAACAAAGTAGTACTATTATAAATTTGACGGTTTTTTGTTTTATTTGGGATTTTCGATTATTTTGCCTGACATTAATGTTTTCGCCAACGAATTGAGATAAATAGTGTGTGTATCAATTACTAATTAGCCTCATTCGATAATGGCCCCACATTCAAGACGATAAGCTGGTTAAAAACAACTTTTATTTTTATGGGCTCTTTTAGGTCAGTAAAAGTTCACTGTAAAAGAAAAACTATCCCATTAAAAGACAATTTCTAATTGATTCTACAAATTTTATGCATTATAAAAAGTTTCAGGTTTTGTCGAGCAACCAGCGTTGTAAGAAAATCTTGTGCATGTGCAAGATAAACGACGTGCGTCGGTTTTGGAAAGGGAAAATTTGGAGATAATCAGGCAAGAAGAAAACAAGGCTTCGTAGAGGTGTAGAAAATCAACTTTATTTCAATTTCCGTTTTGAACATTTTCCTGTAACTGTAATATTTAATCAATATAGATATGAAAAGTTTAACTAATCTACCAGGTTTCGAACCATGGACCTCTGGATTTCATGCCCAATGTGCAATCCGTTAATATAGATAGATGAGTCTAAGTAGCCGGGTGGTCTAAGGCGTTATGTCTACTTGCAACTGGGAAGTTATGGGTTCGAATCCCGACGTCGACAGTTTGTCAATTATTAAGAAAAAAATAGGGGGAGGTTAATTGACTAAACTGTCGGCGTATGGACAAGTACGAAGTAACCGGCTGTACATGTGAAGGTTATCTGCAGTTTTCTTCACGAAATCCATATGAATATCGGCATAGTTCCTGTCATAGTCGGCTGCAGCCGCACATCCTACCAATTCCTAGTTTACTCACAAATTCCTTCCATTCCACTCAAATCCTTTTCCTGAGAAGAGTCTTCCTAGCACCTATACGTGAGAAATTTTTTATTCTAGTAAATAAAATATTCAAGAATATGAACTTTAAATCGAAAGTATTATTATCCAATTATGGAAAACAATAATATATTAGTTGACAAATATGTTTATCAAATATATTTTATGTAAATGAACTATAATGCTATAATTCACTCTTTATAATACTACAATCAATACTATTCAATCAAAATCAGCTGATGTTTACATTCTTCCAAATTCAATCTTACAGTTATTTCATTTTTATATATAAAAAAAAAATAGTACAATTAAACAAATAAAATAACACTCCTTAAAATCCATTACAACCAATACTAAATAATAAAAATAAAATAATATTATTATCGATTAATTTATATGCTTATTGCATAATTCATTCATCAAAATTTTGTGATTCAAATGACATTTTATAAAAAAAAAAACCAATAATGTAACAACTAACTGAGTTAATTGTTTGAATACCCAGTATATACTGAGTTTATGGGAAAAATTTTCAAATAAAAGTTAAAAAGAAGAAGATTTTTTGTTATAAAATTTTTCTTATATATCTTACGGTTCCAAAGATAGGCTGTTTTGCCCATTTTGCTCAAATATGGTCCAATTTTGCCTATTAACTTGACTTTACTGTTTTGCTCTAGATTACCCAAAAAAAATACAGCTCGTTATCTCTTTTCGTTCTTGAGTTATCTTGTCCACAGACATACGGACATGCGGAAATGGCCGAATAAGGCCATTTTATGAACATATATGTCAAAAATTCATGGCTACGAACAATATTTATAAGTGTTACAAAGTCGTTATCAAACTTAATATACCTGGTATATTCACATATACTGGGTATAATAATTGGGACAAAAGTTCAAAATATAATTGTAAATACAATGAAAATTGAAATTAATTCACGATTCAAACGTGCGATTGGGCAGTTTATATAGGGTGGCGCATAAGTAGCGTTATGATTTAATTAGTGAATAAATTTTTTGTTTACGTATTATTTTTCTTTTTTTTTTCAGAATTAACTTTGAAAAACTTGGGAAATTTATGATGGAAAGACTCAGCACAGAACAAAGAACCAAAGCTGTTCAATTTTATTTTGAAAGTCAGCATTCGATTATTCAGACACAAAGATCATATCGAAATTTCTTTCATGTTCCGACAATTTACAGATTGGATCAGCGTTTTCGGCAACATGGAGCTGACTGTGATCTTCCGCGTGCTGGAAGACCTCGTGCTGTTCCAAATGATGTAAACATTGCTCTGGTGCAAGCAAGTATTGAGGAAAATCCCGAAACTTCCACCAGGCGTCGTTATCTGTAGTTGGTGATGTCTAGGCGGTCTTTGCAAATAATTTTACACACGTTACATCTTTTCCCATATAAGATTCAATTGGTTCACGAGTTAAAATCAAATGATGCACAAATACGCATTCATTAAACAAATCATAACGTTACTTATGCGCCAGCCTTAATTGTAAGACTGTGTTTTTACAAGATTTTATTTAACTTCAATTGAGTGCACGTTTAGTTCTGGAGGAAAATTTAACAATTACAGTTTTGATTGATTCTAATTGGGCTAGACCTTTGAAATATTGCACATGTGTATTTATAACGTGATAATGGAATATCTCAAAGCGTTCCTTGAAGATGGAATTAGAAAATATTCGCTGAAATAGGCATTTGGTGGAAGGGTTGATAAATATTTGAAGTAGTGGAAGCGGTGGGAAATTGAATTGTGTTTTTTAGTCTTAAAATAAAGTTAAGTATAAAAAAATATATATATACATAAACCATTCTTTTAAAACAAGCTTTTATTTAATGAACTAAAAAGTAGAAAATACATGTTTTTTCCCCGAGACATCAATATATTACTATAATTAAAATCATGGGTATGCTCATAAAAGCTTGGAGCAAACATTTGAAATGTAAGCGCTCAAAGCTTTTATTGAAAGTCACATATATTGTTGATTGTTCATAATGACCAATTTTACCAAATAATGAACTTGCAACTTCAAATACTGAAAGCTCGGCACATATAAATTTTAATCTGTGTGGGCAAAATTGTGGCTTCTAGTACACACGCATTTTTATATGTATATATGTATATATGTATATAGATATTATATGTATATACCTAAACAGGGTGGCTCCTCATTTTAACAATCTAGCTGAATATTTTTTCAAGGATATATTTTTGGAAAAAATGATTAGATATATCCACCTCTGTTACGTTCAGAGGGAAATATTTTATGGTGACCTTGACTTTAGTCTTAACCCTGCCTTTCAAGGTTATTTGTAGCCAACTTGAGTTTTTCGAATGGAAACCCAAATTTTTTATATAATCAACTAATTGAGAAAAAAACCCATAAATACTGAGTAATTAATGATAAACCATTTTATAGTCGTTTTAAAAAATTGACTTTCGAAAATAAGTTGGCATTTTTTGAAAAAAATAAGTCTTTAGAAAAAATTTATCAAGAAAGAAAGTTTTTAATTTGTTGTCTATGAATAGGAATCGATCGTTTTTTACAAGCTTTTATTTAACTTGCAATAATGTATGTATGTATGTATGTATGTATTGTCGGGTCAAATCTTGCAAGCTGAATTAGAACCACTAAGAAGTAAAGTTGTAGAAAATTAAGTTTACTATAAATAGCTTGTTTTTAAAAATTTTTTTTTTAATAGAAACTCATTTCATTTATTTTTCTATGACCAATAATCACTGGTACATTTTGGTGATTCTACCATTCAAATGTCCTACCGATCATCGTATCCAAAAATAAAATAATTTATCGTATCCAAAAATAAAATAATAACGTAATTTTTAAAGAAATGTCCAACCAAGATAGGTAGTCTAAAATCTCCAAAAGATTATAAATAAAGGTTAAATATTATTAAATTGCTTAAAAATCACAGATTAAAATGCTCACAAGATAAAAGAAAAACTCCCTGATAGAATTTAAACCGGAAACTGGCCACATACTTCATGACATTACTTCATACTGCCCCGAAGGATACAAGTGGGTGTAGGGGGAAAATTTTATTTTATTTATTTTTGACATTGATATGCAAAGTGAGTGGGATTTTATATTGCTGGGATATTTTGTATATATATATATATACATATATATATATATATATATATATATATATATATATATATATATATATATATATATATATATATATATATATAAATTAGCAATATTTTTTGTATATTAGATGTTAATTATTTTATGCATTATAAAAATAGAATCAACCACAAAAATAAACAATTAAAACACAATAAACTGTATTTTAATAGGTAACTTGTAAATCACGTCAGTTGTTAGTAATTCAATGACTTGTAAATATTATTATTGATTTATTGGAAAATCCCTTCCTTTTTCTTATTATTCATAACATAATTATATGAAATAATCAATTGACTTTCGAAATACTTTATAGCATGTTTTGGGACTCTTTAAAACCTTCAACATTTATAAAATTTATGCTTTGTACAAAATTTATACAGTGTTTTCGAAAAAATTTAATTTTACCTGATTTTAATATTTCCAATATTTACTTTAGAAGCGAATATAAATATCAGCACCTTTAAGAACCAACTAATGTCTGCCAAATCGGTCCAAAAAGTATTTGAAAGCGAAAGAGAAAAAAATAAATGCTCGTTTCATTGGTTAGAAAAGACTTTTTTCTGAAAATCATATAAATAAAACAAATTTACGTTAATGCGGTTAAACAGTTATATCAACAAACATTTAACCCAATCAAATGAGGATTTAACCTCGGAATGAACAGTAATAAGCTGAAAACTTGCATAGACTTTTCTTTTGAAATTTTAAACTCTGGCTCAAAAGTGTCATATAATCACATGTCCGCTGCTTAAGAAATTTAAGGGGAAAGATCGTAAAACGTTTTTTTTTTAAATATCTTGTTTACTATGCGTTAAATAATATTTAAAGTCATTATGAAACTTGTAGAGCATAAAGTTTTTCTATAATTTATGTCCTGATAATTTTTTTAATCACCAACCGTTTTTGAGATACCTTTATCGTTTAGATAATGGTATTTTATTGAAATTTTTATTGATACTTGCTGGTCAATGGCTTCCTGTGATAAGAGACCGGATGATGTCTTCCTGCGATAACAACCTGGTCGGACGCTCTAGTTAATTTCAATATAACAAGTTCTAAATGTCCAGGGTTATCTAACGACTTCCTGTGATAAGAGGTCGTATGACGTCTTCTCAGATAAAAATCCGGAAACGTCCACGCGTAAATAACTAGTTCTAATATGCCCAAGGTTATCTAACGACTTCCTGTGATAAGACGCCGGTGACGTCTTCCCAGATAACAACACGGAAACGCCTACGCGCAAGTAACTAGTTCTAACATGTCCAAGGTTATCTAATGACTTCCTGTGATAAGACGTCAGATGCCGTCTTCCCAGATAACAACCCGGAAACGCCCACTCCAGGAAGTCATCTGAGATAACTTAGCCGAGATAAGAACCTTTCAGCGCCCCTTCCCCTACCTCCACACCACCACTCGCTTAGCAAAGTTCCAAACCACCGGTACGCCGAACGCAGCGCCACCAATGCCTCTGGTGGACAAATTTGGAAGTATGCGCTAGGACCGGCTTGATTATTCTACAGAGGTCACGCCCTCAATGGATGTGCCACAAAATGTGCTCTGTTTAAGAAAAGGTAAACAAAAAAATTAGGAAATGGTTTAAAAAAACTCCTGTTTTGTGTCAAATCTATTCGGTTTTCGAAAAATTATTTAGAATAAAACTGTCAGAATGTCTATAATGAACAACTTTATTTTTACCATTTTATTCGAAAACCATTTTTCAGAATAAATAAGGCACAAATAAATTATAAAATTTTGAAAAATGAGCACTAAGTTTGTGGCTATGTGTGCCACAATACCTGCAATACGATTCCTAAATATGATATCGTTTTTCTGAACCACTTTGAAATAACAATATTGTCAATAATAATTAATATTGCATATTACATATTTAATTAATAAATATTGTATGCGGTTAATAAAATAATTGAATGATTGATATTGTTAATTACATAAATTGTTGATAATAATTGGATTTATATTTCACAAAGAGTAATATTATGAAGGTTAAAGTCATGGCCAAATACTTTACTTGAATCTGGTTCACTTAAATCCTGGTTATACTATACTTACGGATATTCCTAGTTTAAAAAAATTTAAATTATTTAGCAAGTTCTTAAAAAAATGATTTCAGCTCAATTTTCCTTAAAGGTATTGTGGTGGCAGATAGAAAATTGAAAATATGGAAAACATTTGTTTGTGAAAAGAATTTTTAAAAAAATTTATGAATTTTTTAAAATAAATTACCAGGAGAATAGATGTATATATCAAAGTTAGATTGCTAACAAAATCTATACTAATTTGTCACACCAGATTTCTTGGGCTTTATTAGATACAGGCTGGATCAAAAAGTGTCACTTTATAGAAAAGCCATAACCATTACCAGAAAAAAGTGAACCAATGGCCAGAAAAATTATTTCAGATGAACCTAAGGCTACATATCCAAAAAGTAGCAGATAGAAAGGTGCATTTCGTAAATAAGAAACATTTAAAAGAATGAATGATATTGTACGCTTTAATTAACAGGCTATAGTTAGCAAAAATACAAATTTCGGATATTTTCCCAATATGCATGAACTGTTTTTCATATTTTGAGAATTTTTGCTATTAATATTAATACAGGGTAGGCCATTTTAATCGATGCACAGTAATACCTCCTCAAGAAGAGGTACTAAAGAAAAGTATTTCAGACAACAGTTTTAAGGTTTAATAAGGGTAAAATATTGGGGACACTTGTCCTTGAAATCAATTTTCAAGGTCAAATCGAGGTCTACATTGATTTTTCAATTTTATACTTTATTTGTTTTGATTACCGATTCGCATTCTACTGGAAAAAATACGTAAAAAACATTTCTCTTGAAAATGCTTCGTTCTCTCGTTTTACCTTTTCTGTTCCATTTGAATATTCCAGGGCATGATGGCAAAAATATTTGTTTTAAAATGGAACAGAATAGGTAAAGCGCCCTCTGGCGAGAGAACAGAGCATTTTCAAGAAAAGTATTTCCTACAAAAATTGCGTATTTTTCCCGTACTACGAATCGGTAATAGAAAATATATGTTTGTATTTAAAAAAATCAAAGTTGACCTTGATTTGACCTTGAAAATTGATTTCAAAGTCAAGTGCAGTGTCACCAATTTTCTTACAACTGTTGTCTGATATACTTTTCTCTAACACCTCTGTCTCAGGAGGTATTACTGTCATCGATTAAAATGGCTTACCATGTATATCCCACAAAATTGATACTTGAAGACTTTATTGTATTGCACTAAAAATTAAAAAATTAATGCAATTGTTAAATTCAATGTTATAATGGTTTATCCTCGATACCATGCACTCCTCATTAAAAAAATTTTTGTTTTTGCTTTTTAGTGCGTCACTAATAATGAAACCATGTTTTATTTTCAGATTCTCGTAGCGTATTTTCAAATTTCCACATCGGCTTGCAATCACAACTACATCCATCATCTTTGCGGTCAGTTTTTAATCTAAATTGACGGGCCAATCAATTTTCTTCAAATATATTGCGCTTACAAAATCCTTATGGATTAAAATCCTGATAGGTAACCCATAGTAAAAGCTTGTAGAAGTGACCATATAGAAGTGTATACGATCTAGGTCTAGTTTTACATGTCTATGTGATAGGGGATAGTTAATATAAACCGCCCGATAACAGTATATACACTTCTAAATATAAGTATGTGAGCATTTGAGTAAATATTTTCTGTATACTCATGGGGTGGAGTCGTAGTGTTTAGAAAATATTTATACGTATATTATTTTATTTCCATATATTATCAATACAATGAATAATACTGGCAGCATTGCAAGGTGTAATCGATTCGAAAAGTTTCTTCTCTTTTTTCCAGATTTTATAGTTGTTTTGTATACCGAAACTATTCGGTTTTTGAAAATATGCTTAGAACAAAAGTTGTTAGTATTTTTATCCTAAACAACTTTTACTGGAAAAATTTCTTCGAAAATCAAATGGATTTTGCACAAATCGATTACAAACTATTGAAAAATATACGTCATTTTCCGGGTCGATAGTACCATACATTGTAATATTGTGTGTAATTTCACTTTTAAATTAAATCTTGTAATATAATCAATTATAAAATTATTTTTAATTAAAGAAAAAAACTTATACAGAATGATTCGAAATAACTGGATTAAACAAAATCAGGTTGGACATGCAAGGACCGTGATCTCAGACCCCGTTTTTGAATTGAGCACAGATATGCTTCCAAAATTATACTCCTTCTCAAAACCATTCAATGTAATCTTTGATAGGGACATGTGGAAGGAAGGAGAATCACCCTGTCTCAGGAAAGGAATTGTCTGGTATACAGACGGATCCAAAATTGAAGAAGGGACCGGCTCAACTTGGGGAAATATGCCATGGTCTTTCAAGCAGAAGTCTACACCATACTGGGTTGCGTCCGTGAGAACCTACGTAGAGGCTACATAACTAGAATGTATGTATTCTCTGGGACAGTCAAGCTGGTCTAAAAATGATGACTACATTGTAGTCGAAATACGTATTTATAATACAAAAAACTGATCTAGGTAAAGGGGGTGAATTTGAAATTTTATTTCAAAAACCTAGAGTTCTCACTAATTATCATTCGATAATATAATGTTTACTTAGTATTTGTCTACTTACAAAATATTTGTAACCTTTTTTTTTGTAAACTTTTCAAGCGTCCGTGCATCTATTGTGGTGTTTCTAAAATGGTTACCAATCACGTTATACAAAAATGGCATGCTTTTGAATTGTCGCATAGTTTTTCGAATCATCCTGTACATACATCTGTAAAATCATTCGTTATATTTAATTAATTAATTTTTTTTTCTATATATTTATTTATAAATATAATTATAAATTATTAGTTAAGTGTATTATATTTGAAATGTTATTATTAATTATTTGTTTGAGTTAATTTTTTGTTTTAGAATTATTGATTGAATATTTATGACAAGTTAAGTGTCAGAATCAAATTATATATTACAGTGTATTACACTGTAATTAGACAACCAGATATGAATCATTTTTAATAATTAATAATTTATTTATATTAGACATTTTGTACAAAGATTGTTCTATATACGCTTTTATATGTTTTCGAATGATTAGTTACACTTGAGGAGAGAATTTTCCGCGGACATTTCTTCTGCAAAATCAACTTATTTTTATATATTTAAACTTAAAAGTTTTTTATTTCCTAGGATTTGCTATCTGAAAATTATTTAATAATATATTAATATTTTCAAAAAACTTTAAGTATATATTTTGTTCTAGCGCTCATTTTTCCAAATAAATGAATTGTGTCTTATTCCTTCGGTTTTTGAAAAAATACTGCGGATAAAAATTGTTCATTATAAATATACAAACAACTTTTATTTTAAACATTTTCTCAAAAACGGAAAGAATATATCACAAAAACAATTTGAAAAAAGTGCGCAAAATCAAAAAAAGAGAATGAACACTTTACTATTGTTTTTGTTTTGTTTTTTAAATTGTCTAAAACACTATGGCATACAGCAAAAATTTCAGTTACAAAATTATTCCTGATAAAAATATGAACAACTCTTGTACAGAACAGTTTTTCGTAAACAGAATAAATTAAGCTCATTTTGAGCTCAATAATTTACATACCTTCGTTGAAATACAATTTTGATAGTAAATAACTACCATAACATTCTATTTCAATGTTGAATTAAACGATATATGTTACAGAAATTTATTAAACTCTGTATATAGAGGTCGTGTGAGTATATCACACCAAATTTTATTGTAGGTAATAGCAGTAAAAGATAAATAAAAATTGGAGAACTATAAGTCAGTTTGTGTTGAAAATTTCTTTGAGCAAACTTATAATAGTTTAATTTTAATACAAAGCGCCGCACGCTTTTATAATTAAATAGAGATAATTATTTAATTATTTAAACACAAAATAATTAAATAGTTAATTATTTAAGTGTTTTTTTACATGACATGCACATATGCGAAAAATTCTTCGACTCTCTAGTTACAGAGATTAGTTGCTGATTATCAAAGGGACGTTAGAGTTGTCTTAAGGCTCTTTTGAAAGGTGGTATTCAAAGCTACCCGTTATCTAAATTATGTATTAAATTCTACTGCATGATATAAATATATAAAATGACTTTGAGGCCAACATTAAATAAATAAAATACCTACTAAAAAAAAACTAGTTATGTAATAATATTTGTTTTATTGGTCAGTAGTAAATCAATTTCCTTTTCAATTTCGATATAGAATTCTTAGAAATTTATACTTGTTAGTATATATATATATATATATATATATATATATATATATATATATATATATATATATATATATATGTAGGTATACTTACATATATAAAACTAATTGTAACTAATGTATAAAATGGTGGCCCTGACCTAAGTCAATGCATACAGAATATAAAATTATAAATATATATATATATAGGTATAGGTGTATATAATTGTTTATTGCATTTTACACATAGGCATTGCGTTTCAATCAATACTAATACTTATACCTCTAACGATATAATATTTACACCTTAATCAAAACGTTAATAAGCATTCGTAATGCGTTCAAGGGAAATAAAATACTTATATAATATTTATATGTATAGACCTACACTGATTATCATCAAAAATCAAACAATTCAAATATTAAGGTTTAGAGAGTTTATCGAACCTACCTAGTAGATCTAGAAAACGATCATCGTAAATATATACATATGCCGGGCTCTCTAATTGAATTTGTCATGAAAAGGATGTGCTCTTTATCCGCTTGGTGTAGTCTCATATATTACCACCATCTGCATAAAGTATTTATCCATTTAAATCTAGCACTTTTTTAGAATTTCGTATTTTTTCCAGCCCTGTTTTTAATCCATTCATAAAATCGTGATTTACAGCCCACAATTTGTGTACAATCAGAAATTTGGTATGCTACGTGTTTTTGGTAGTTGAAAGTCCAAGTTCGTTAATGGACAGAAACAGTCAAGGAAAAAAAGAGGAAGGTAGAAACAAAAATATGAAATATCACTTCTAATCTTATTTAAATAGAAAAATTTAACTGCTGAAGTTTTTGAAACATGCTATCGACAGATTTGATCCATATTTTCATTATGTACAGTGTAGGAAAAACTCTAGCTAGAGACGATTTTTTGCCTTAGCTGGAGATGTACACAACAACTAGAGCGCTCTAGAAGTAATAATGCCAAAAGGATTGAATCAATAATTGCACAATTTATAATGTCAAATGAACGCGGAAGTAAGAAAATTGCAATCCACTCTTACTCGTAGCTTTTTCTTGTCTTACTCGTAGCCTTTTTTTTCTTTTCTTCTTTTGCATTAAAACATACACTACTAGAGCAGCTGCAATGCGTCTACGGACCGACATGAAAGTTTCCAAACTAAAGTTGGAAGCTATTCTTCTCGATCTCTATACGTCGAGAAATCTATCGTCCTCGAGTTTACACAGCCCGTAGACAGCCCTAGGTATAGTAGGTCTAGAGTCTCTCTATGCTGCTCGAGAGTAGCCTAGCTAGAGAATGTCGACTCTAGCTAGAGTTTTCTCTACAGCATACAGCAGCCTTAAGAGACTATAGTTTTCGATGATCTGCCAGTGAAGCATTGCGGGTCAAAATTAACTGAATTTGTGAAATTCACGTATTCCCGAAAAATCACAAAGTAATCCAGAATGCATCTGGGTACTTTCTATCAAACATTGCCTCGTTGTATGCATGAAACACTAAGTATTTCCATTAGTGACTTAAAAGTGGCACAAAATCACAATTAATTTCTAGATCGTGTTCCATTTTGACTACCAGAAAGTATATTCATAATTTGTATTACTTATATAATTCTGATTGAATAAATGAAAAGACTTTATTGGCTATATGCCAGAAAGGCGCAATGTACGGTCACTAGGGCGTACATTACAATATAAATAATATGCAACAACTACTGCACTAACTATTTTTTTCTTCGTCTATTTTTTTTTATAAATAGACTTCTCTAGAAATTCCATTACCATAAATATTTAATGAAAAATAAAAGTAATTTTATTTTATTATATCTTGAATACATAATAATTAAGGCTAGAGCCATTTGTATATTTAAAAAGTCAGTCCTAATTTTATTACACACCAATTTTACCCTTTAAAATAAATATTGATCAAGGGCGTATCTGGAGTTTAAAAGTCAACTTGGTATATTCTAAAAATTATGTAAATTTTTTTTTTGTCTAAATACTAAAGGTTCTAAATCTTTAAATCTGTTGGTGGTTATATTGATTTGTGGTATTATCTATAATAAAAATTGAAATTCTGTGGAATTGTATAAAAGGAAGAAAAAAAAAGGGTTTTGGGGAAAAAAAATTTACATAATTTTTATGAATATTATTATGAATACAGTAGCCAAAACCAACACATTAAGAACTTAAGTTACAGAAGTCAATCTCTCACCAGTAGGAGGTGACAACCCCTTTTTTTGTACAAATAATATATAAGCTGAATAATAGTGTATTTGAAATACTTTTATAATCAGGTGTTAAAATTTATTGTTTATTACTCTTTTATAACCCTTTTATTTAATCTTTTGCATAGAGAGAGATTTGTATACAACAAAAGTTTATAATATATAATAATTCGCTTTATCTCAACTAATCTCTACTAATCTGTTTTAATAAAAGAGATTTTTTTATATTTTTATTACTTGTTAAGATATAATCAATTTTAAATCATAAATCAATTTTGATTTCTTGTTTTCAAAGTTTAAATATGATCGTATAACCGTTTTGAGTGTTAAAATGCAAATTTTTTGTATGCAAAAAATTGATAGTTTTGTCGTAATAAAATATTCTTTTTAAATATACTAGTTGTCAAATTAATATACGAGTACTTACATTGCAAAATTTGGATACAATTCGGACTAAACAGTTTTTAGGTATTTAATGATATGATCCAAGAGTGTCTAACGTGTATATCAATGTTTTTCGATGTATTTTGATCTGCTGAAAAATGGGACGAATATAAGTAATATTCTTGTACAAATTTTTTTGTTAAGTTTTTTTTGAAAATACCTTTATGCCTTTTTCGACCGGATTTTGCACTTTTATTATTGCATTATTTTTAATTTTTTTCTGGTATCATGACTGATCTTGTAATTTTTTGTTGAACCCGTAGTATTTTCGAAAAATATTCTCAAAGTTTATAAATATTATACATACTCTTTTGTACTATGGTAATGGTTTGAGAAATTTTTCGAGGAAAACTATAGGTTGTTCGAAAAAATCACAGTATACTTCTTTTGCTTAGTCAAGGTATCAGAAAAAATTTGGTTTTCTTATTTGTTTTTCACCCAAACACTTTCGAAAAACACGTTCTCGCAATCAAAATACATAGGAAAAATTTTAGTTCAAAAACCTTTGGCCTCAACGGCTACGAAAAGTTCCCTGGGTCTCAGGAGTAATTAGTTGTGCAGTTTTACCACTCTAACGACATCTGCGTACCCTATTTCAAAGATAAAAGAGGTGTGAAAAGTTAGCTTCTCATTTCTCGATAGTTTTCCGTTTTACGGAAAAGTTACAAATAATAAATTTTGTAGATGAATATTTCTACTGGCTTTTCTCTGTGTTATTCACGCACTTAATACTATTCATATCTCAGTTAAACGCCTAGAATATAATATAATGAATATTTGTAGATTTTGACGAACAAATATTTTAGATACCTATAGGATGTCATTATTTAATAAAATTTATTTCGCGAAAAATATATGCAGATACCTTTTTTGTAAACAATTTTTTAAGTTTTAATATATGAGAAAATAAGCTGAAACTAATTTTTCATCAGTTTCAAATAAAAGACACGGATCTTATTGAAAGCGGAAAAGCCGTCTTTGAAAGGAAGCATGCCGATATTCATCTGGAGTTTGTGAAAAGAAACTCCAGAAAAACGTCACAAGAATAGCTAGTTACTTTCATTTTTGTCCATATTCCCACAGTTTAGACAATTAGCCGACCCAATAATTTATTTTTTAAATTAATTTAATTGACACTCTGTCACTGTTTCGATCGAACCAGACACATTCCGAGTTCCGAGCCGAGTGCCTTTAACAGCTGGAACACTCGGAAAACGTGTAGTATTGACAATTCAACGGGTTTTCGGTCTTTCTATGTGATTAATGGTTAATACAGTGATTTTCAACCACTGTGCCGCCAAATTTTAGAAATGTATATAGTAAAGTATTAACCAACATAAAAACGAAAAAAAGATCGAGACTGATAAATGTAGAAGACGATATGAGAGTAGCATTGTCAATTTTACGACCAAGTAGAAATGAAATTATCAAAAAACATCAAGCTCAAATTTCTCATTAAAAGTATTCTTATTATTAACTTGTAATGAATCCCTTAATAAACGTACTGTTGTTTTTGTAGTACATATTATTTTATTTTACACCCAAAATTATTATCATGAACTATTTTACATAGTGTATTATAGGTAAGTAAACAACTTTTAAACTTATATCAAAATTTGAAATCGTTAAAAGTGTGCCGCGACAAAAAAAAGGTTGAGAATCACTGGGTTAATACACTTATGTATGTTGTTTGTATATTATATTTATATATATATATATATATATATAATGTATGTGTATTTTGCTGATTCAAATAAATTTTGTTCCACATATATAAATAAAACATTTATTTATTATTATAAATTTTACAATAATCTGCAAATACCAAATTTAACATACCTACATACATAATATTGTTATTTATTATCATTATTATGATAAAATACTTCAATTAGTAATTTATGCTAATTAATACATATTTTATTATATTGTTGTAATTAAATAATTATAATATAATTACAAATGTTTTGTTTTTTTATATTATATTATAAATATTATATACACTTTTCGACAATATATTATGCAAATAATTAAATATAAATTAAACCGTTTTGCTAATTACTTTTATGTTTTTGCATAAATGTTTTGTTAAATACTACTTATACTTACAATTAAATAAATAGACAAGTAAATGTTTTCACAAACGAAAAATAATACTCTAGTTCCTTCATACTATGTCTTCGTAATCTTAATGGAAATTGATATTATTCGTATTGTATTGTGACGCTTGAGTATAGACAAATAATGATAAATAATTAAAATATGAGAAATTATTAAATTAAAATTAAAAAAATCCGGCTACGTAAAAATGAAATAACCAAATAGACATACGGAAACTATAAATTACGAATAGAAAATCGTAAAATTATGTAGTCGACCTTCACAAACCAAATTAGAACCAATTTCAATTTGATGCTTCCAGAACGCAAAACTTGAGGCCTTTATCGCAGTGAATTGGGAATAAGAATTTTGAATACTGCAGGGGTAAAATTTAGTATAAATAAATATCGGATAAAAGAAAGATATGGATTATAGCATCTGCGAGAAACAATAACTATGAAACGAGAATGATACTCTGTCATCGAAATCAAAACAAGACGAGGTACACATTGTAAAGAGTCGAGTAACTCTTATCGAGAGTGGATAAGATGAATTTTTTTCGCGAACCCCCAAAATTTGCGAAAAAAGTAAAAAGATTACATTTTCGGCTTGCGGAAGCACTAACTTCGACACCAAAAAATTATACATGTCGACAACCATGAGTTAGATAAATCAATCTAATGCTAACCCTTTTTGGTATGCTTATCATGTTCGTCAACAACGCCGAGGACTTCAAATATGGCAGAATCTTACATGTATTTCGAAAAACTGTGAGGGTTCTATATCTCGTACATTCTATTCGTGAAAAAGATTAAAACGCATTAAAGAATTGACGTATTCTCATTATATGGTACGGAATCCTATAATATTGTACAGAAAGTGGCATATAGAAATTATAAAATGAAAGTCATATGGGAAATACAGAATAATTTTACAAAAAAAAAAAAAAAAATGCAATTAAAATTTCAACTATAATGCAGAAAAAATGCAAGTATTTTTATATATTTTATAGCGCGCGATATCTCTTTTATTAGCGAACAGGAAGTAAGATCTTCATATCCATTGCATTTATACTATTAGACCAGGAAATAGGTAGATTTGCATGACACTTCTCCGTTACATTTGCAAATTGCATATTCTTGTAGGGCTGATAGTCCAGATGAAGACCTACTATTTCCAACCACCGATTCACCTGCCATTATTTTTCCCACGCGTTCAAAGTTAGCGAAACGGAAAAAAAAAGAAGTTTTTGAGCGATAGCGACGAAACTGTGAATTTGACAGAAAAAAATTAAAAGAACCATTTTTAGGTATTGACATGACAAACAATTTGGCGTATCGGAAATTAAAATCGATTAATTAGTTCTCTCGCAAAGTAATAAAAACTAGCTGAACTGATCATTTCTAAAATAACTAATTATTAAGGCAATAATGCATGTAAAAATCTCGGAAAAATTGCCTCTTTGTATATTTTAATGAGTATTTCCAAAAATATATGCATTTAAAATAAAAAATGTTGTGTCTTATGCAATGTGGGGGTGTTGCCTACAATCAATTTTCGTACTACTCTCATCATTAGCTCTTTAATATTAAATTGTATAATAAGCAATTTGATTAATCGATTTTAATTTCCGAATTAAAATCTGCCAAATTGTGTGTCTTGTTAATACCTAAAAATGGTTCCTTTACTTTTTTTCTGTCAAATTCACAGTTTCGTCGCTATCGCTCAATAACCTCTTTTTTTCCGTTTCACTAACTTTGAACGCGTTGGAAAAATAATGGGAGGTGAATCGGTGGTTGGAAAATAGTTGGTCTTCATCTGAGCTATTAGCCCTACAAGAATATGCAATTCGCAAATGTAACGGAGAAATGTCATGCAAATCTACCCATTTCCTGGACTATATACATACAGCGGACAATCTAACTAAGGTAATATATCCATACGATCATCATCATTTATTGTGCATCGAGTATTGGACACAGCACAATTAAACGTAGAAGTTAGGTTTTGATATAAAAATCTATCAATGCGAGGTTGGGTCGCACAGAGAGGGTCCCGTACCACAAGTTAACGTCCTAGCACGAGTGAGTTTGTGCGTATTTATATATTTTCTCGTAAAAGAGGGATTTTCACTAAACTAGAACGGTAGAATCATCTCTATAATTTTTCTACAAAACTCTGTTAATTGTTTTACCCTTTTGTAAAATTGTTCTCGAAAACCACCATAGAAACAAAGCAGGAAAATGCCTGGTTTAAGAGAGAATTAATAAACAATTGATTCATTAGCTAAAAAGGACGATTTTTTTTATCTCGCAATGAAACATAGATAAACGAAAAATCATAAATTGCAGAACGCGTATTAAATATGGAGCTAAAAATCCTACCTGTCAAAATAATTAACTCAGTTAAATTTTACAATTGTCTTGACGCTTGACCCATACCTATATGTTGAAAGTATTTTAATCCATAAAACCCTTAACAGGGATGAGGGTCACATACCTGTCACTTAGTCGATTGGATGAATACAAATTTTAATCCTGTTCACCAATAAAAATTTCGATCGATAAAATATTATGTTACTTCCACTAAATGGCTCATTCAATGAATATGTGAAAAAGGTCATTTGGTATAATAATAATTAATTCATAGGAAATAGGATTAAAAGAATAAATGAATTGATTTCTTTTAATCCTATTTCCTACGAATTAATTATTATTATACATTATGGATACGAATATTGAAACATTGTCATTTGGTATATTTATAAGTTTTCTTTTCGCAAGGTATCAAGTTTTTTTTCGCTTGTATTTCCATGCGCTGCTCTCATTTAAGTTTTTCATGTGTTATATGAGGATTTAGCTTCTGACGACGGTTGCATCGCCTTCGAAATATTGCTGCCCATCTACCGGGTGGGTAAATAGTCCCTTTCTTATTTATGTTTCTATTAACTTTTAAACGTGATAAAAAACTAAGAAATAAATTGCAAATCAAAGTTTAACTCATGTATTTTTTTACATTAGATGTGAAAAATGATTTCGGATAAGTGCCCACCATTTTCATTGTATTGTGTATGTAGTAGAAGCGGAGGGTAGATCTAAAAGTGACAAGTAGGCCTTTCTAAACCTTTTTTACCAACCCCTAAAGGACAAGGAATTTGTATGTAGACTAGCAATAGGTACGTTGTGTGAGTTCAGCATACTTTAACAGGAATTATGCCGATATTCATCTAGAATTTGTGGAAGGAAACTGCATTAAAACCTTCACAAGCATAGCCGGTTATTTTCGTTCAATTACTGGCCCCATTAAATTTTTTTACATTAATTTAATTGACCAACTGCTGTGTTGTGATTCAGCCACCTCCAGCAACTTCCGAGTAAAGCGCCTTTAACAAGTGGACCACACAGACTGGTTTGTATTGTATAGTGTTCCTTTTTGGAATCTCCTTGAAATTAAAGCCTGAAATAAAACAAAAAATATTCATAAATAAAAAAGTTGACTGTGAAAACTGGCTATTTATAAAATGGGGTCAATTTCTTTGAGGCTCGGAGCAATGGAACTTTAAAACTTTTTGATTTGAATTGTTAAATTTAAAAGTTAAATTAAATTTAAAAGTAAAATTTTGAATTTCAAATTTAATTGTTAACTATGGTATCAAATTTTTAGACACCCACAACTCAATACGAACTTATCCTAAGTGTATTTAATATTTTTTTCTTTGAATCCACTCTCTACAGCGACAAAAATTGTCGCAGACAGAACGATAAACATTTGTAATTTTTTATGGGTTCTATTTATTGTCTTTACGGTACGGACTCCTTGAAAAATAATCATGACGCTATGTTTTGAATAATATACAACCATTAAAAGAGATCTTAACTCAATAAATGTTGACACTGGACATTCTCTTCAGTACGAAAGCGGGAGGGAGTTGATTGTTTGTTGGTGAAAGCGATTTGGAGAAATGTGCATTAAACGCAACATAATCATCCATCTTTGTTTGATTCATAAATTTTACTATATACGTATCTATTTCAATTGAGAAAGTTTAACGTATTTTATTTTTATTTTGAATGCTAATTACTAAATTAGTGCATACATTTAATAATTACTTCCGATATAATTTATTTATATGCAATTGGATTTCCTTTTTTTGTGTGTTTTTTAAAAGTAAAAAGGGAAGAAAATATACAATTTCTAATTTCTGGTTCATTAATTTTTGTTAAATAACAATCATTTTTCACACAAAACAAAGGTATTTTCGCTTAGAAATTTCTGTGTTATATTTTAAAGGCGATAGAATCGGAAAATGCTGAATTATATAAAAACTTTCGAAGGATCGTTTTCTAGACTTTACAGAGTTTACACTTAAGCTAATTTAAATGCTTTCTTTAATAACAGCATCTAGGTAGATCAGTTGGCAAAGCACTTGTCTGAAATGCCAAAGGTATTGAATTCAATCCCGAGCCAAGATGTGGAAGATTTTTCATATCCAAATATTGATGTCAAAATAATGTTTCTTTTTTTTGTACATTTTTGATAAATTTTGTCACGACACATATTTGTTGATAATTTGGCCAAAACCAAAACACGCACCTTTACACCCATGCGAAAGGGGAATAGGTGGAAAACCTCAAGAAAAGTGGGTCGATTTTTGTTATATGATATAGGTTAGGCTAGATTGTAGCGACTGTCCCGGCCGGGACACACTTAGACCATAAGGTCCATTGTGATACCTTTACATTAATGGATTTTGATCGGAACTATTTTATGATATTAATCAGGAGTTTGTTAACGGAAATTGCTAAAAACCTTCACAAGTATAGCTGGTTACTTTCGTTCTTGCCCAAACGCAGACAGTTTAGTCAATTAGCAAAAAAGTAATTTTTTTGTAAATTTAATTGACAATCTGTCATTGTTGGGTATCGAACCAGAAACCTCCTAGTTCCAAGCAGAGCGAGCGCCTTTGACAGAACCGCCACTCGGTGCTGGAATGGTGTGTTTTTATGATATAAAAATACACCATTTTCACATAACAGCTTTTTTGAATAAATTATTTCAAATCTAAATCTTATTTTCATTATGAACTTTTATATTATTAAGAAAAATTTTATAACGTCGTTCATTCGAATATAATTTGAAAAGACTAACGAGAAGTTGGTAGTGTTTGTAGATTTTTGGGAGGTTTTTGGTAGTAGAATGTTTATTTTGTAATATAGTTATGCCACGGAATTTTTTTAAAGTCGGCAATTACTTTTAATCCATAAGTATAACGTTAATTCTCACATGGAATATATGAACCTTCTGGAAGATCTGATCAGCAAGCTCCTGGCTATTGCCAAGATATGGGAGAAGCGTATCGCTTCAGACTGAAGTAGAAGGGGGAGCACAATGGACCATCAGGTCGAAGTGCAGTAGTTTGTATACCCCAGGATATATCTATCTATCCAAAACGTTATACGCCTGGAATACAACAAATTTTTCTTATTAACAGTTTTATTTAGTACGAAGTACGAAAAGAGCTGAAAATTCAATTATTATTCGAAATTCATCGACCTTTCGTTGTAAATTAGCTAGAATAAAACCTCTTTCATGAAAATCGGCCCAAAAACAAAACACTCTATACATAAATAAAATAGTACGGGAGTTGATGAAACAAATATTTTATACCTGATTTTGGTTGATACTTTACTAGGTCATTATTTGCAAATGAGTATCAAATCGCCTGGCAACAGGTTGGTTACAGTTTTGAAGGGCTGACAATTTTACGTCCTACTATTAAACAGTTAACTAATTTACGGTAACGAAATACATAGGTGCACTCTTGGTACTAACATCTCTCATTTCGAAATATCTATCCCCAATACAACTCATAGTTGGGTTCGCCCACTGACTTATTGAATTACTTACACATCACTCCAGCAGAAGGCAAAATGTACCGCGACAAGCGCTCGGGAGGGTGCTGCTTCAGAGTCCAACAAAGAGGCTATCTCTCGATGCACCGAGGCTGAACAGGATGCAACTGTGGAGGGATACTGGATTCATTGCCGGGCATTACCCCCTACTGAAGTATCTGCACACATTGGGACTCCATAACGGGTCCATTATGTGCAGATTGTGTGGCGAGGAGGAAGAAACATCCAGCTACATTACCTTTGACTGCCAACCTCTAGGTTACAGTAGATACAGGATATTCGGCGCATCTCATCCCGAATATATGAACCTTCGGGAGGATCTGATAAACAAGCTCCAGGCAATTGCCAACATATGGGAGAAGTGAATCTCGTCGGACTGAGGTAGAAGGAGGAGCTAACTGGACCATAAGGTCGAAGTGCAATACTTTTTAGACCCCAAGATGAATCAATCAACAGCAGAAGGCATTAAAATAAATCCAGAATAATATCAGATATAAAACATAAAATAAAAACATTCGTTACGCCGGAGAAAGATCTTAATCAACTTTTAGCTTACTAATGTTCGTGGCCACCGGTGACCGAGGGTAGCTACAAACAGATATATCTCTCAAGCGGTCACAATTTTATTCCAATCAAAATGAAATTTCGTATCTAAAATGCTATGGTATTTAAAAGGCCAAATTTGTGAATGAGTAAAATCGGTCAAGGAGAAAGGGAGGAAGGGAGGAAGAATCTCTTTGGTAGGTTTGATGTACACTTCACATCAAAAGTCGAGCTATCACTTCAAAATTTTATAATTTGAAGAACTTATAACTTATATATTTGGTTTTCGAAAAAATGCTTCGGCTACTAGTCATTCATTATAACTATGCTAACAACTTTTATTCGAAATATTTTTCCGAAAAATGTTTTTTCACGCTAAGTATACATTTGAAGTAATTTTTCCAAAATTTCTTCTGATATCCTTTTGGATATATCTTGACTTATATCTTTCCATTCGGAATTTATGGAAATTCTGGCACTATTTTTTTTTTGCGTGATTTATAATTAAATATGCGAACACTTTACAACCATGAATCTATCGAATAAGATGGCTTGGATATTTACAAAGAAGACCCCAAGCCAGTTAAAAAGCTGACATTTAGCAAGCCTTCAGGTGCTTGAAAAAGAGGTTGGTCACTCACTAGATGGCTTGATAATGTTGAAAAAGAACTCAGCGTGCTGGGTATTAGAAACTGGAGATCAGTGGGGTCGGACAGGTAGCAATGGCAATAGGTGACTGGGCTTGTAACCCTGTAGCGCCGAAGGAGAAAAAGTTCAGTACATAGGAATTCACTGAGTATTTTGGTCCACTAGCTTCTGGACTATAAGTGAGTATTATCTTTTATATTATGTTTAATATTATAACTAAGTAAGAGATGTGATGAAACCAGAAGGTCAATGAACTTTAGTAATATAGGAAGCATAACCAGATATTTATCCATTAGGCCAACTTCCAATTCAAACTAACCAAGTTTGGTTTGCTTTTATTATATACTTATACCACTTATATATAAGTAAGTATATAATATACTTTATATATTTATACTTATAGGAATATATATATATATATATATATATATATATATATATATATATATATATATATATATATTCCTATAAGTATAAATATATATGTGTATATATATATATATATATATCGCAAAAAAAATATATATATATATCACAAAAATTTTTTTTGTCCCCGATTTTGATATAAACATCGTTATAAACTAATTTGGACATAGCGAAATCGATGGCGTTAGATAAAATACGATACGATTAATGGTTTTCAAGAGATCAGACCCATAGTGCTAAAATTCAAAACTGTATGAATTGAGAACGGAATATTTTGAAATGTGTTCGTCAGACGTTAGAATGAACCAGATTTTCGTTCTATTTGGGTTAAAATTACCCTAGAAAATGATCATTATTAAAAACGAGAGCAAAAATTTTCTTCACTTTTTTTGCATTTTTTCCTTAAAATAATTGCAAAAATTGAACAAAATTTGTTTGTCCCCAATTTTCATATAAACTTTGTTTTAAGCTTATTTAGACTAAGCGAAACCGATGGCATTTGGTTAATAAAATCCAAACTGTTGTAATAAAATTATGATTTTTCAGCGCTGGTTATGATTATATTTTTCTGATTCAATTCCGTTACAAAACACTTCTTGTTTATCAAAAAAATCAAATTACAACAGAAAGTAAATTAAAAAAAATGATAAATATTAATAATAAATCATTCATTCGCTGAGTTAATTGCCCAAATACACGGTATATACTGAGTTTATGAAAATATGTTTCAAACAAGAGTTCATTATTTTTTTTAAACGAACATTTTAATTCTTTAAATTTTTCTTTTACGGTTTCAAAAATGAGCATTTTTGCCCATTTATCCCTAGCATGGTCAGATTTTGCCCATTCACGAACTTCTCCCTACTTTTCAGCTCCATAACACACACACAAAATTTCAGTTCGTTATCTCTTTTCGTTTTTGAGTTATCGTGTTCACAAACGGACGGAAATGCGAAAATGGCCGAGTTAGACCATTTTATGAAGACCTATTCCAAACATTTATGTCTGAGATCAATATTTTCAAGCGTTACAAAGTCGGGACTAAACTTAATATACCCTAGTATATTGACATATACTGGATATAAAAACATCATAAAAATAATATGAACCTTAATAAATCACTCGTTACATAAACCACAAACTTTTAATGCAGTAACTAGTAATTAAATTGGAATGCAATTTCTCATTACACTTCCTATTAAATATGTCAAATAGTTTCGCTTACTTAGTTTTCTGATTGGCATCAATGCTACATTTCAATAAAACTTTGTTACTTAACCTACGTTCAAAATACTTTAAACCTTTAATAATCAACAAACAAACGTCCTTCATCAATTTCATTTTTCTATATAGTTCCATAGAAAATTCTATTTTATAATTTAATGAAATAATAGTGGAGTTTTAGATAGATTGTAGAGGTTGTCCTGGACGGGACACACTTCGACCATAAGGTCCATTGTGATTCCTAAGGATGTACGGATGTGAGTGGAGTGGAAGAAATTTGTGAGCAGACTAGAAATTGGTCGGTTGTGCGGTTGCAGCTAACTTTGATAGGAACTATGACGATATCCATCGGAAGTTTGTGAACGGAAACTGCAGAAAACCTTCACAATGCTGTTTTGTAAGGCACGTACCAAATTAGCAACGAGCAACATATCTTCTCAGAGACAGCGAAAGACTATTTCATACTGATGCTGACTACTTTGTAGTGGAAATACGTATTAATGTAATGTAAATAATTTATTCAGGAGCATTAGTTTTGGCAAATTTTTAAATTTAAACTATAACACAATTATAAAATAGCCTTTGAACATATAGAAATATACATACTGCTCGAGTTGAAATTAAAATATTACTAACCATAGTTTAAATAGGTACATTGTCTCGTCGATGTAATAAATGACGGACTAATTAAAAGATATTTGTGATCGGAGATATTTAAATTTAATAAATTTTAATTATTAATTAATTACCGTATCCTTAAAATTGTGTGAGTATTAAAATTAAATTTGTGATTATGTCTCACTAGTGCGTGTACCCAATTATAATAATTATATGATTTTGGATTATTTAAAAATGATATGCCATTGAATTTGCATGAAATAATTTGAATTATTAAAAAAATTAATCTTATCCCCTCCAAAAAAATTATAAATCAATGATCTTTATTAATTGACGAACATGATTTGTATCACGTAGACACAATTATTTAAAAAATATAAACTTCAATTAGATGTTAATAATTAATTATATCACTTAAGGTTATACAAGTATACATTTTATATATTGAGTTATTAATTATTTAGCTGCATAAAGCCCGTAAGTATTCGCCAATCGAGGTTATGTATTAATGTCGAGAAAAATAAATCCGTTCTATAATTTCTCCTTAAAATAAAAATGGCCTATAATTGGGTTTTTTTTTAAATTAATATAAAAAAACTGTGTTAGTTTCATTATTAGGCCTTCGGTGAGCATATGATATAACTAACAAAAACCCCAAATTGGAAATAAATTTAAATGGCATATAATGGCAATTTTCTTATTTAATAATAAGAAGAAACCCAGAAATTTCGTATCATTTATTCCAAAGCTAGGAAAAAATAGTAATTGAAAAAAGTTGCGATGTAAATCTCTAAAAGATAAACACAAAGCGTGAAAATTGAAATTGATAAACCTATTCGCAAAAATATGAATGTAAAAAAATATCTGTTTGTAAGTATAATGTATAAAGTTTATTAGTATCTTCGAATTACAATAATATTACATATAAAGCTTTACCTATAAATTGACATCAGTTTAAGGAAATACATTGTTTACAAAAATCATCGTTAAGGAATGGAAAAAGTATTCTTAAACTAAAATCGCTACAAAATAATAAAATATTTAAAAAAAAGAACACAAAAGCACATGTTATATTTATAAACATTGGCTCTAGATTTAGTTTGCTTATTGGTCCCGTGGCGCTACCATCTTAAAAAGTTTCGCGTTTACCTTAGTTAGTCGTACCAAATTCATTAATAAAACTGCATGTATTTATCTACATAAATAATATTTTATGAAGTAACTAAAATTAAAAGTTTGTAAGCTTAAAATGGTAAGGCGCGTATACCATATCCAAAAATTACACACTACAGCCAAAATTCATTCATCTGTGGCGGATATGCAAGGAAGGAACACAATATTTTTGTGTCTATTTTTGAATTAATATAAAAAAATTCCGCGTTCTGAATATCAATGAAAATAAGTTGATTGTATGCACATAGGTTTGATTTATTTACAATCAAAATTTTATTACAATCAAAACATAAATAATAGTTGGTTGTAAACAGTTTTGGTGTTTACACCTTTTATGGACAATACTATTAATTTTATAATCAACAATATATACAAATATTGTATTATATTTATTATTTTAATTGAATGAGAATAATAATATTGGTTTCTGACCAATTAATAATTATATTTGTTTGTAAAAGAGATTTAACTCTTTGAATGAAGAAAATTCAAATTTCATAGAAACATGTAGAAAGGACCAAATTCTGCTATATTTTCCGACAAAAATAGAGATATCTACGTGAAGGCCAGGGCATTTCAAGGTTTTCCATAGTCTTTGTATTGAATTTTGTATTGAATATATCGTCATTTGACGAAAATCCATTATAATTATTAAATATTTTTTATTTTGGCTATTTCGGAAACACAGTTCCTCCTTCAGAAATATAATAATGCTGGTTTTCCTTAGTAACTATTTAATATTTTACTTGACAGCTCTATAAATAACTTGTTAAGTTAAATATATCTGAGAACTTGACAAGTTAATTATTAAATAGTTACTAGGGAAAACGTTATAATGGTAGATATCTTGTAGATTACTTTTCCGAAGAATATGCGAGAAATTCATGCTTTTAATATTTATTGGTTTCAAGTCGTTTGCTGCGTGTTGTTTGGGCTGTTATAATGTCTCCTATTTCCACAGGTATAATAAGCTCGAGGCCCAAAGAAAATGATGCAGGGTCAATTCCCTTCTCAATCAGTTGATTAAAGACTATTTTACAAGTTTATTTAATTTCACTTTCAGTTTGGTTGGTTTTTTAATTTCATTTGTACGGAAATAATCTTGCAATCAAAACTTCGACTAGTTCGAATTGAGCCAGAACTTGAAATTACGCACACTTGTATAAGTCACGTGACAATACAATGTAGTATATTGAATATGGTTCTATAAAAATAGATTTAGAAAATATATTCAGAAATAGGAGTTAGTCGAAATTGATGATTAATATCGGGAAGTAGTGGAAGCGGTGGGAAATTCAATTTCGAGTTTTTTAATTAAAAAAAAATCGTTAATAGACTAAAAAGCAGAAAATAATAAACATAAATTTTTTATTTAATGAATTAAAAAGTAGAAAATAAATTTTTATTTTCCGAGTTATAAATATGTGAGTATTATAATCGAAAGCTTGGAGCACTAATTAAACCTTGTGACAAACGTTTATAACCTGAGCGCTCCAACCTTATATTTATATTCGCATAGAAAAATATTTTATTTTCTGCTTTTTAGTTCATTAAATAAGAGTTCGTAAAAAAATTGTATTTTCGCAAAATTTAATTTGATGTATTTATTGAAAATTATTGACAGATATTTTCATTCAACGCTTTTTATATTACAGGTAGATTTTTCGATGAGTTTTTCTCCCATAAATTGTTCCCATTGGTAATTCTTTTCTGGATAATTTTAATCAAGATTCTTAATAATATAAATAAAAAACTTTTTGAACAATTGCACCATTTAATTAGTAAAAAAAAATCATTATACTACAAAAAAAGAATTTATATTGACAATATATTTTTGTCGCCGTAGGATATGATAGATAGATAAAAATAAGTGGGGATTGTTTGTTGCAGGAAGAAGATTCTGACTGACTATGTGAAACATCATCACCAGAGTGTATATTCTACTACATATAACAAACACAACACAGCATCTTCTTGTTGATAATAATAATAATAATGACGATGATGTGAGGAGGCTGATGGCCGACCTAGAGCGAGTCTGACCGCAGCGGTCACTGGGCGACTGCCCTACCAGGTTCACTAGGCTAAGGGTGATTGAACGCCACACTCACTCGCATTACTACATCTTATTGCTTGGCTCTGTGCGACGTCGTATATTTTATTCTCTATCTGAGTGTGTGTATACGTTTTTGTTGCTTTATTATTTACACATATACCAAGCACATACTAGTCATCAGCAGTAGCCAGCAAGCACCAGCAATGGTGTACTCAACTGAAGAGGAAGGAGATACTTCTCTTTAATAAATGATGATGACAATATTTAAAAATATAATAATAGAAGATCAAGGTGAGTTGTGCTTTTGTGTTCTATCACTCCATTTTTCAGAAGAAAATTTATTTTTGGAGAAAATGAACACAAAATTTAAAAAAAAGAAAAGTACTATGGGCCCCAGAAGATTTCACAGTATTTTGGAAAAAGATTATTATCCCACCTGTTACGTAGGAGACGGCGATTCGATTCCCCGCCCGAGAGTCAAAAATGTTGGAATATACCAAGATATCCTGATATAAATGATTTGTGCCGTATTCATTCGGTTTTCGAAAAAATGCTTCAGATAAAAGTTGTTCATTATAAATATCGTAACAACTTTTTTTTGAAGCATTTTTTCGAAAAGTGAATGAATAAGACAGAAATCGATTATAAAATTTAAATAAAATGACCAGGACTTCTTTCCTCCATAGTAAGCTTTTTGTACGATTCATTTGAATAACAATTGCGTCTCAATGAAAATTCCCAGTGTTTCAACTTTGACAGCAACATTTGCGTACTTTTTTCGTCTGTATTTATAAAAGTTTCCAAAAAATCATTTTACAATTTGTAAATTATTTTAAAGGTATGTTTTTTATTTTGAATCTAACATTTAAGACACAAATGTTTCAAACAAATGTTTCACAGTTTTAAAAGGAAAATATTATGCAATAATTATATGTTTGTGCCATGCATCCGTGGTTGCGTGGTATAATTTCTCTCTTTAACGGTGCAAGATAGGGAAAATTTTTAAATACAATAGCTGTTTATCTTATAAAAACAAAAAAAGACTTTCAAAATTCAAAAAAGAAAATTCAAAAATTTTTTCATACAGCCGCTAGTTTTGATAAAAATATGGCGTAAATTTTGTATTTAAGCCTGACATATTGGATAAATAAAATAAATTATCAAACCTTAGTTATTTGTTCTTTTTATAAGAACAAAATAATAATTATTATAAGAACTCACAAAACAAAAAATTTTAGTTAGAAACTTTTTGTCATGCATCGAATATTTCTGGCGTAAATACAATAATTGCGGCTCATTTATTAATAAACTCATAAAATACTAATAAAATTAGTATAAAGTACTAATAAAATAAAGTACTTATAAAATTAGTATAATTTCTCATAGTTCCCTACGCTTCCACTAAATTTGTACTAATAAAATTAGTATAATTTCTCATATTTACCTACGCTTCCACTAAATTTGTATTAATAAAATTAGTATAATATCTCATATTTTAATACGCTTCAACAAAATTTATAATTTATTTTCTATGGAATATTTTCGAGATCCATGATGAGTTCATTTAGATGGTGCCATATTATTCTATTGCGAAATAAAATATAAAATACCCTGCAACTGAAAAACTTAAATAAATAAATATATACCAATCATTTTCTCACTTATGTTAAAAAAAGTAGCCCTTTTATAAATTTCGCTACTTCTGTAGGAGAACATTTTTATTTTTTCTGGGATATCTTTACTTTTTGCATGCGAAAACTTGGTACCTCTCACATTTTTGTATTTTGTCGGATAAAAGTTTTACAAAAATAGTGAGCTATCTATATTCAAATAAAAAAACATAGTCTTTTTTAAAACATTTTTGAAATCCCGTCTAATCAAAAAGATTTTGCTTTATATCGAAAAGTTTATTTTATTGATGATACAAAAGCTTTATTTTAAAGATTGATAGTTTGGGCGCTTGTTGAATTGAAACTAAAATTAAAATATATGCCTGTCTTTATTTCCCGTAGAATTTAATGTTGAAAACTTTATATTTTGGATTAACTATTTCTAAAAATTAGTATTAAGCAGTCCAAATTTTTGATTGGGAAAAAATATCTTCGATACTTTTGATACTCTTGGAGGTTTGGTAGGCTCCTTTTTCCCTTTTTATATGTGAGGATCTGAAAATATATCGAACAAAATATTAAAAGTCTAAAATATTTTCAACGATTTTTTTTAGCTGCTAAGTATTTATTCACGATATATTTTAATCTCTAAAAAGTACACTAACGATAGTTCAGTTTAATATCGCTCTCGCTTTCACGATCGTAAAAAGCGTAATACAGGTCATTATTATAAATGCGGGTATATAATAATATGCATTAAAAACCATTACAACTTTTATACAAAACATTTCTTAAGGCAAATAATAAATATGAAATAAAATGATTATATGAATATTACATATTATGAAAAAATAAGGCATTATGTTAGTACTACAGTTATTCTCATAGGGGAATTTGATTTTAAATAGAATTCTTAGAAGTACAAAAAGAGATATGTATATTTATACACATTACCATCATAGTTTCTTAGAATTTTTTATCTCATAAAATATACAGTATATATACTCTCGTGACACAGTTTTTTTGATTCAATTAAATAAAAAATGAATGTTTTGAGAGGCGTATAGGAATTAGCCAAATATAATTGTACATAACCTTTTAATACTTGACATAGTAGACGATTCTTTAGTAGAATCAAAGCTTTTATCGGAAATGTTTTATGGTACACTGATTAAGTCGTTTTTTTGGCAGGCTCAACTATGATGTTTGTTTCAATCGAAAATTTCATATTGAATCTAAAAGCTAGGAGCTCGATATAGAGTATTCTCAAGTTTGTTCCATTACTTTAGCTGATAAAATAATGCATCAAAATGAGAAAAAGAGGCACATTTCAATATTTGTCCAGAAATGTTTCGTTCTCAAAATATATACCCGGGAAATTGTGGAAAAATAACTTGTTTCCGTTGTTGCTTAAACGGATCGGCAACATTTTTCAAAATGTCGAAGCAATTTATTAGAATTGGCAAGGTACTATGCACTATAAAAGTTAATGTCATTATTTTAAATTTATATAATTGATATTATTGATTCGCTTTTCCAAAAAATGCTTCGAATAAAAGTTGTTCATTATAATAAATATTGTAACAATTTTAATTTGGCGGAAAAATTCGAAATTATCAAGATTCACCTGTTTCTTTCTCTTGATCTTCGAAACGTACTCACTAAACCAACATTACAAATACGAAACGTGAAATTTTGCGCTTTTATGTTTCGTTTTATCTCGTGACAACACTATTGGGTATCCATAAGGCGCAATTTTTTGTTAAAATCGAAAAAATACAGTTTATCCCATTCTTATCCAATTAACATTCAAAATGTGCGATGCGTTACGCAATAGGCTTTATAAATCTATTTCCTAACGGTGCGAAACGGAGGTTGAACGACATACAGGTCACACAACAGGCCTACAAGTGTAATAATACATAAATAAATAAATAAATACTTTTAAAAAATTATGAAATATTTAAACTGCGTAGTTGTTTGTTAGGAAATTGATGATTACTTAACCTGTACAAATAGCAAAGAATGGCTAATAAAACTACAAACTAGTTATATTATTATATTTTGAATTTTTGACAATAAACAAACTTAACTATGACCATCAAAATTAACTCTTTTTAAATTTAAATATCCGATTTACAACTTTACAAAAAAATGTATATATATATATATATATATATATATATATATATATAGGGTGTCCCAGAAATAGTCGAGTTCCATAAGAGGGTAAGTAGAGGGTACGATTTTTTTCCAAAATCGTACCCACTTTTGAGAAAAATTATAATTTAACGAATTTAATTTGCGCTTTTTAAAAAAATTTATTATTAAAACAATTTATTTATTATATTTTTCAAAAAATAAAAAAATTTAATTAATGCATTTTTCAAAGAATTAATAATTTGAAAAATTTAAGCAATACATTTTACCAAAAATTGATAATTAAATCAAAACTGAATTATCAAAAAATTCACTTTTTGCAATTAATAAATAACTAATTAACGGTCTAATAAAAAAATGTCTCTGGACTTTTCGTTCCAAAATCGTACCCTCAACCTACCCTCTTATGGAACTCGACTACTTCTGGGCCACCCTATATATGTATATATATATATATATAAACAAATTTGTGTTGAAGAAAACCACACCTTCATTCACATATAATGAACAAAGAGCGAAAATATTATGCTTCTTTCGCCATCCTCTCCAAGAAGTCAAATAAAAAAAAAACCTCTTATGAATAAATTTCTGACTAGAGGAAATATCGAATAAAATGACCCTTCTTTAGGCTACCGTGCTCAATTGTCGAGATTCGCGACACTGTGAGACAAATGTCACTTCAATTTAGATTTATGTCTCAAATGTTAAATTTCAAATTTTGCCCCAATTCTTAGAACAATTATTTGTATTTTATAAATTCGTATTTCGACTTCAAGGTAGTCATCATCAGTATGAATTAAGCTAATCGTAACTATCTCTGGTATATGAAGTCAGAGATATGTTGCTCCTTGCTAATTTAGTGCGTGTCTCATATTTATTGAAATTTAATGCCTAAATATCAAGGTTAGCTTCGATCAACACCCTCACCTTATAGACAAGAACAATACCGCATGGTCAGAAGAGGATACCGCCAATAAATGGGTTTGGTTCTTCATACACTTAATCCCTTAATTGGTCAGTCAACGCAAATAATCCTTCAGAAACTTTTTTAATATTATTGTGAGACACTCCCTTTCCAATTGAATTGAGCTTAGCGTTTGAAGAGTCGTTACATTTGGAATGCGCTCTGCCATCAATAGACTAAAGTTTTTTAACTTTATCAATATATACACCATATTGTTGAGTTCCCCACACTCTCTATACGTACTCATGATGAAATTATGGTACGTGAGTGCATGGATTCGAACCAGCTGATGACGTGAGATTTACCATTGGTGTCATCGAACTTCTTATTGTATGTGTACAAAAAAAAAACAGATAATAATATCAGATGGGCCAAAAACTATGCAAGTTTGGTGTACGCGTATATAATATTTGTATGTATATTATTTTTAACTTTTTTATTGTGCTAGCCCCAAGAATGAATAAACATTATCTTGTGGTATTCTATTTAGTTCAAAGGTTACGAATTAGTCTATGCAAAACTATGTTTCTGAATTAGTCTATGACTCTATGGTAAGCTATTTTATTTTGTTTCAGAAAACAATGTCTTAAAAAAGGATATACTTATTTAAGTAATCTGATGACATTCTCAGGTGTTAGCGGGATCAAGCTCAAAGAGCATTGATTTTTGTCTATAAGGGCCTTATGTCCATAGAAATGATTTATCAAAAATAATTACTACTTATTATGAGCAAACTCTGCTTACATTTTAGTCAAATCTCCTTAAACTATTTCTTGCTACTTACAATTCAAGATTCGTAAAAAAAAATTTACTCTATCAAAATGAATATCTACCTAAATTTAATATACTTGGATTACATACTATAATTTCAAATTCGAGGTATAATCTGAGGTATTTATTACAGATTATGAGAATAAAATGACATGCATTTGACTTCGAAGAAATGGTGAAAGGTATCGAAATGATACTATTGGGTGGCGCATAAGTAACGTTATGATTTACTTAATGAATGCGTATTTGGGCATCATTTAGTTTTAACTCGTGAACCAATTGAATCTTCTATGAGAAATGGTGTAACATATGTAAAATTCATTGCAAAGACCACCTAGACATCAACTGCTGAGAACGTCGTCTGGTGGAAGTTTCGGGGTTTTCCTGAACACTTGCTGGCACCCGAGTAATGTTCACATCATTTCGAACTGCACGAGGTCTTCGAGCACGCGGAACATCACAGAGAGCCCCATATTGCCGAAAACGCTGAACCAATCGGTAAATTGTCGGAACATGAAAAAAATTTCGATATGATCTTTGTGTCTCAATAATCGAATGCTGACATTCAAAATAAAATTGAACAACTTTGGTTCTTTGCTCTGTGCTGAGTATTTCCATCATAAATTTCCCAAGTTTTTCAAAGTTAATTCTTAAAAAAAACAGAAAAAAAACAACGTAACCAAAAAATTTATTTGCTAATTATATCATAACGTTACTTATGCGCCATCCTATATAAGAAATTGAATAATGACCTCAAATTACGATTAAAATAATTGAAAGTTACAACTAACTAAGTTAATTGCTTAAATACCCGGTAGATGAAAAAAATGTATTTTAAAGACCGACTGATTTTTTTTACAACTATGTCAATTGAACATATCTAGTATAACATAGATTGTATTTTAACATTTATAATTTATTCACTATATATGTTGTACTATGCAAGAATTATTTTGACAGGGACTATTCAATATTTTTTGGGTCACTACTCCTGTAGGAGATACAGATTTATGGATATATCATATTATGCACGCTTTAAGATATTAACTACTTAGGGCTCACAGCTTTTGAGATATTTTTTTTGCCAGACGTTGGTTATACAAGAAAATTAAATGCATATAATTACTAAATGAGTATTGATAAACAGAAAAAAACAAACCGCATCTAATTTTTCAAATGATGATCGGATATTGATAAGGTTTGACAAACTTTTTTATATTCAGCACAAACGATACCGTTATTGCCATTTTTTTTTTAAATTTAATTGTTTTTTTTTTTTTAAAACAACAAAACCCCGATTAAATTTCTTACAAGATTTTATGTTTATAAAAATAAATAGAGTGCAACCGATATATATATATATATATATATATATATATATATATATATATATATATATATATTATTGCAAACTGGTGAAACCGGATACTTCTTGAACTGATATACGATTTGTGTATCATATCGGTCAAGCAGAAATTTATATATAAACTGCATATTACGTATAATATTATTGAAAACAACGGTATAGTAACATCATCACGGCGATCGAACAGGATATGAATCAGGACTAGAGTATCCAGTTTAATGATATAATATTGTTTGTTTGTTTTTACATAACGGTAAATTATTTTTGGTTTATACTTTTATAATATACACGAAAATCAATATTTATACCCGAAATATTATATAAACGTGTACATGGCCACAAAAGTAGCGCTCATATTTCAAAAATGTTTTAATTGTTTTGTGCGATATTTATTCGGTTTTCGGGAAAAATGATTCGGATAAAAAATTGCTCATTATAATTAATATACTAACAACTTTAATATTTTCCCATGAAGCAAATGAATATGGTATAAATCACCGGAGAATTGTTGAAAAATGAGCGCTGCCTTTGTGGCCCATACGGAAAAAAAACTGACCAACAAAATATATTCATTTAAAAAAAAATATACGTAAGGTAATGATTCTCGACGAGTAAACTCTTTGTCGCAAAACAGATAATAATCTTTTTATGCATTTTTAAGAATTAAATTATTCGAGATTCTTAAATGTATTCTAGAGCGCATATATATTGCCGCAGCAACACAAGTACATCGGATATATGTTTTGTGGAAATATTATTTACAGAATCATCAGACGTCTCTGGAAATTTCCATAGTGTAAAAAATAGCAACATCAAAATATTGAGCATCCCACGCCAGTAAGTGATTTTTAATCAACTAGCGCATCAGTCTAGAGTTTTCATGATAAAAGTAACCATAATTAGGGAAATGTTAGTTAAAAAAAAACTTTTAATACAGCGCACAGCGGTTTGGAAAGGTGACGACTTCCTCTATAAAAGATGCTACAATTTTTTTTATTAATCTATTCGACGAGTTTATGAAAATCAATACGATTTGATTCTAATAGTCAACGAATCGATTTGAAAACCATCAAAATCGCTCAAGAATTGTGACCTGTAGTCACAATATATATATATCCATATGTACTGTCCAATGAACGGAGATGTATGCCATTTTTCGAAAACGGAATGCAAATCATAATAAAAATGTTAAGAACTGTATTATCTTTTTTGCAGGAAGACGTCACCCATCCAAACCGCTGTATTAAAGGTTTTTGTTTATAAATTTCCCCGAGTTACTTTTATCATGAAAACTCGAAGCGGACGCGCTAGTCGATTATAAATCACATGTTCATGTGGAATGCCCAATATTTTTAAGTTGCTGTTTTTTACCCAAAAGATATTTCCGAATTACCAGAGACGTTAATGATTGTGTACAAGTGTGTACAAAACTTAATATTTACTATTAAATGGTGGAAACGGTGGGAATTATAAATTAATAAACGACTGAAAGTAAAATTTAAAAAAAAACACAGTGAATAACTTTTAAGACGATTATTTTCGCCAGATAATGGAAATGTTCAATAAGATGAAGAATACACATTTACCTTTGAGTGATGAGTTTTGGATCTGTTGATGTTTGCGAATAATAAAATCCTCTCTCCATCTCAAAAATATTATACATAATTCTTAAAAAAGCCCCCATATTATGAGTGATACTATTTTTAGCTTCGCGAGAAGTGTTATTTTTCACCGATTTCTACAAACATCTAGCTATATTAAAAAGATACGTATAAGTAAGTGGTGACCAACATAGCCAACTATGATCATGATATCGAAGAACGATCTGAGGAAATAGTTTTTTACGATGTTCATATCTTCTTGTTATGTGGTCTTGAAAACTGAAAAAAAAAGTAGAACGCTATTAAGAATTTATATGATTTTGCTATATTTTGATGAGTACTTCGAACACTTTTATCCTGAACATTTTGATATGCCTAACATTTTGATATGCCTGAAGAATTATATTTTCAGTATTCCGTGAAATACAAACAATTTTATTTTCATTAAAAAAAACCTATCTAGATTACAATAGAATTTCAATGGAACAAAAGGAAGAAATGCACAAGCATAAAAAATGCACATAAAACTATATATATATACAGGCTGTTCTGAAATTAATTCAAGAAAACTATACCATGGTGTAGACCTGCAAAAAACAAACAAAAAAGTTTAATAAAGTTTTTCGATTTTACGCTTATTTTTTAAGATATCAATTAAATACAATCATTTAAACATTGAAAAATTCCACCAATCACACAGAGTGCGTAGTGTAAGGAGGTGTGGCCTCACCATAAGAGCGTGGCGCTTTACCTTTTAAAGGCTCGCATATGGTAAGAGGTCCCTTACACTATGTGGTCTGTGATTGGTTCTACACCGTATACTTTTGTTGAATGAATTTCAGAACAGCCTATATATATATATATATATATATATATATATATATATATATATATATATATATATATATATATAGCAAACGATACACACATCGGCATAGAGTTGGATAGGGAATTGTTTTAAATAATATTACATTATTATAATGTAAAGTTTTGTACAACAAAATGGAATGAATATATGCGAACATCAGAATAATGGGTTTAAGTTTTATTATCAATAAGTACAATGTATTCGTTGATAACTGATACTTCTTGAGATATGCGTGAGGAAAAAACAGTTTATAGCTCTGTCAAATATTTTATTCTTTGTCTCAGTTTACCTAGAAATGAAATAATACTCATATTTTTTAGGTACCACCTTCTAAATGATAAACCAGTTCGTAAAGTCCAGTTGTCAAAGGTGCTATGCTTGGAACAGGGAGGGTGCTAGTTCAATTCTCAACGGTAGCAGTTTGTCAATTTAAAAAAATTAAGAAAAATAGGGCGATTAATTGACTTAACAGGCGGAGTATGGGCAAGAACAAAAATAACCGGATATGCTTGTGAATGTTTTCTGCAGTTTCCTTTCACCGAATATCGGCGTAGTTCCTATCAAAGCCAGCTGCAATTGCGTAAATCTACTAAATTTCTGGTCTGCATACAAATGTCTTGTCCTGTAGGGGTTGTTGAAAAAGGCCAAGAAAGACCTACATGCCAGGCTTAGACATTTCAAAACGTCTTCCGCTACTTCACATGCACATACCGACGTTTCTGTAAAATCGATGGATTCGGAATCTAGGGACCTCAAAACGTGAATATATGTTGAAATTTTCAATTCAAATAATCGGACCTATTACAATAACTTCTCAAATAGGAAGTTAATAAGGTCCAATGTATGGGGACCTTCTTTAACATGGAAGCAACGACGTGTTTATGACTTGCGTTTGTTATTTTAAAGCTGTGCATCTGAATGAAATTCTTACATAATATGAAATAAAGTCAAACACTTTGTACAGCATATTATAATACAATAATAATAATAATAATAATTGTGAGAACACGGATCTTTGTGTATAATGTGCTCCTCTTGTACGGTATCTTTGCCATCCGTATTATATTAAATAAAAAAGACTCCACATATTTTATTAAAATCTAGGTCAAGTCAATGAACAACATATTTTTGTATTTTATGTTCGTATTTTATGCACACGCATATTTTTATATTTTGAATCTATATTCCTGGTAATGATAATAATTACGTTTTGTATACTTGATTATATTAGCCATATTAAGATATCACATTTGCCTTCGGGCTGCTTTTTACTGGATTTCCCTTTTTTGCCAAAAATATTAACAAGCTAGCAAGAGTAGTATAAAACAAGTAAAAATAACAACTAACGTAGATAATTGCTTAAATACTCGGCCTATACGGAAGTAATAAAATAAAAATTCAAGTTGTTTATTTCTAAAAAAAGGAACATTTTTTGTTGTTAAATTTTTGTCCGATCTCTTACGGTGTCAAAGATAGACAGTTTTGCAGCTAGACAGTTTTTGAACTTGACCTTACTTTTTAGCTTTAGAATACGCATGCAAACTTTCAGCTCGTGTTTATAGACAGCCTTTACAAAGTCGGAACTAAACTTAATATACCCTATACCCTGGTAAATATTATATACCGGGTATAAAAAGACGTGAGTAAATCATAAACAGTTAAATCGAGAGTGTCCATATTGCAGCCTGTATAAATATATCACAAAAATAGAAAAAAACACTAAATGCACAGAGTAGTAGCGGAGGGGATGTCGAAACCTGGCTGGTAGGCCTTTCTAGACCTTATTTACCGACCCCTAAAGGACAAGGAATTTGTATCTAGACTAGAAATTGGGAAGTTGTGCAACTGCAGCCAACTAAGGTAGGAACTATGCCGATAGTCATCTGGATTTTGTGTAATGAAACTGCAGATAACCTTCACAAACATAGCCGGTTACTTTCTTCCATATCTATGCGCCGATAGTTGAGTCAATTAACCACCCCATTAATTTTTTTTTTCAATTTTATTTAATTGACAAACTGTCGCTGCAGTTTACGAATTTTAGGAATTCCAAGGACTGTATATCAACAGGTGATCAACGAGTGGTCAAATCACTGGGAAAAAGTACCGCAGCAGGAGCTCGGGAAAACACTGCTTCAGAGCGCAACCAAGAGGCTGCCTCTCGATGCACTGAAGCTTAACAGGATGCAACCGCGGATGGTTACCTGATTCATAACCGGGCATTATCCCCAGCAGAAGCATCTGCACACAATGGAACTCCATAACGGGTTCATTGTGTGCAGATTGTGTGGCGTGGAGGAAGAAATATCCAGCCACATTTACAGCAGATACAGGATATTCGGTGCATTTCACCCCGAATATACTGACCTTCAGGAATACCTGATAAGCAAGCTCCTTACTGTTGCCAACATATGGGAGAGGCGAATCTCGTTGGACTGAAGTAGAAGGGGGAGTACAATGAACCATAAGATCGAAGTACAATACTATTTAGTCCCCAAGATTCATCTATCTATCTAACTACCGCCGCTGGGAATCGAACCTGCAACCTCCCAGTTCCGAGCAGAGAGTCTTTAAATTCTGGACCACTCGGACGACAGCCGACTAAATTACTAACTCCAAAATAAATTTTTATTTATTTTCAATTTTGGAGGGGAACTAACGGTAAATATATATATTTCAAATAAGATATGCTCATTTCATGCCAGAGAAGAAGAAAAAAACCGCTAGTCTAATAATTATTTTAAAGTTGTTTTTTTTTCTGCTTGTAATATATTAATTTTGTGACGTTGATGTATTTCGTCATTGATGAGATAGAGAATAATTGAAAATGCGTGAGATAATAAATTTTTTTTTTACTATAAAAATAATTATTATTTTATTAGAAAACATTTTTATTGAAATAAGTCGATGAACTTTACAGAAACATTTATTTTTTAACATGTAAAGAAAACTTAATATTCAAAGTTTATATATATATATATATATATATATATATATATATATAATATATTTCTTTAATTTTACTTTAATTAGCACTATCTTTCTCATGTGCAACACGTGCAAATAACCTATAGGAAATGAGAAAGAAGAGATTAAAAAAAATATGTATATATATATCTATATATTTATATATGTACCTTTATGTTGAAAACACTGCAATTTGTAAATTTCTTGAGGGAAGGATTTATCTTTTCGAAAGGTTTTCTGGAATGGACAAATGTATGCATTTTATAGAATTCTGAATATATAACAAAATTATAAATTATATAAATATTATAAGGCAATAAAAAATAAATCATTATATCTTTGTTACATATATATATATATATATATATATATATATATATATATAGACCTATATAATAATAAACAAATGTAATTGTTTACGTGACTGTGTAAGACCACTAATCATTTCATATAAAAATTCAAAAAAAAAAAATGTTCAAAATTCACGTTTGAATACCATATCATTATCAGCGAGGAAAATTTTCAAAATAAACACAAAATTTAAATACAGGTAGGTTTCCTATTTGATAAAAATATTCATTTGAATATACAAATATGCATTCAATCATTGTACACTAAGTACATGTATACTAAAAATATTATTATAACACATTAAATATAAACTTTTATTCAAACATATTCGAAGTCATTTGTATTTTTTGATCAACTAAGAAAGTCATACAGTAATTTCAAACAGATAATTTTAAACTCCTAACAGTATACGTTAACATATATCCAAAATAATGGCAGATACAACATATAAAAATAGCACTTCTGGAGAATACAAAGACTACATTGTTTTTCCTTTAAGGTTCATAAAAGAAAGAAAAATACGTAACCAAAAAATTTATTCGCTAATTAAATTATAACGTTACTTATGCGCCACCCTATGCATAGGGTGGCATGCAATTGTAAATGTCTGTTTACGTACTTGTTTGTTCGAGGAACACGCAAAAAAATCTGGGCCGATTTTGATTAGATTTAAAAAACTGGTAATTTATCCTGACAGACAGAATTTGAAAATATTGGCTGTAATAGAAATTTGGTGGAAGTATCGATAAATATTTGAAGTTGTGGAAGCGGTGGTAATGGAAAATATCTGATGTAGTGGAAGCGGTGGGAAATTACATTAAAGTTTTTAGTCTTAAAATGATGGGTGCTGATGATATAACTATAAGATGCAAGCGATGCCACAGGTATAAGCTAGTAAAAGAATATTTTTAGTACACCAGTAAAATATATTTGTATTGAATATTGTTATAAAAGTAAGTAAACACAGTACAATGTTTTTTGTTGTCGTTTTAAATCGGTGCAGCAGTGCATACATAAAATGGTTATTAATTAGTGACTTTTTAAAATAACTAAGCACGTGCATATTACAAAAGGTAATTTAAATAACAACATAATAACGAAAACACCTTAACTCTAACTCTATACCTAGGTATACAAAATTTTAAATAAATTACTATACACAAAATCTTGCGCACAACGCCACACAACGTCTATATACAGTTGTATATGCACTTATACTATAGCCAGAGTATCCAGCCATATAAATAGACGAAATCGCGTGATCATAGCACATGGTGCAATATGATTGTTTCTTTTGATAACTTGGATCTTGAGTTTAGTATAGAGTTTAGTAATGGGTGAACTGTTAATTATATTTCTTACACACACACACAGATGTATAAAAATTCAAAGCAGTGCATAAAGGTACTGTATACATATATGATTTTGTAATCAAGCGTAATTAAAGATATGTAAGCGGAAGTTGTGGCACCAAAAATATTTCAAACTTAAGTTATTATTTAAAATAAACGTCACATTTTCGTTTTATAAATGTTTCTTTTAACTCTTACGGTTTCAACGACAAATGTACCACTCCTTATCTCCATCAAAAGAATGGGTGGACCAATTTTGCTCACAGGAATGTGGAAATGAACTAATTAGGTGAACATCTATACTAAAAATACTTTTTTCTGCTATCAATATTTTTAACCGTCCCCATATACTTTCAACCGTACCAACATCATATCATATAAAAACGAATTCCTCCCCTGAATTTACGGTGAAAGACCCAAGGCAGACATTACCCTCATCTTGGGGAAATATACCACCGTCTTTCACGTAGAACTCTACGCCATACTGGCTTGCGTCCGTTGGAAACTAAAATTCTTGCCTGCCACTGAAATCACCTCACGGGGTAGTCAAACATTTCCTAGAGGAACTGCTAGAGTTGGCAAAATGGAATAATGCTAAATTGATCTTGATATCAGGTCACAGTGGTTTCGAAGAAAATGAAAAATCCCAGAAACTATTGTAGGAATTCCAAAGACAACATGTAAACGAGTCGCCAAGGAGTGGATAGGCGTTGACTGGGAAAATATACCGTCACAAAAACTCGAGGAAATACTGTTTTGGATTGTATCCAAGAGGTTGTCTCTCGACGCACTCAACCTGAACAGTTACAGACTACAAACTTTCCGGAATCATCACCGGACATATTTTACTGCGAATCACTTGGTTACAGGAACATTCAGGAAAACTTGATAAGCAAGTTCCTGACTATTGCCAAGATATGGGAGAAGCGAATCTCGTCAGATTGAAGTAGAAGGGGGAGCACAATGCGCCGAAGGTCGAAGTGCAATACTTTATATACCCCAAGATATAAAGTATTGCACTTCGAATACTTTATCTATTCCTCAAGATAGATAGATAGATAGATTTCAGTAGAGGCTGCCCTGAACGGGCCACACTTCGACCATAAAGTCCATTGTGAAACTTAAGGATGTGAGGATGTTAGTGGAGTGAAAGGAATTTTTGTGTATAGACTAGGAATTGGTAGGATATGCGACTGCAGCCGACCATGATAGGAACTATGCCGATATTCATCTGGAGTTCGTGAAGGAAACTGCAAAAAATCTTCTCAAACATTCGGTTACATCGTTCTTGTCCATACGCCGTCAGTTTAGTCAATTAACCGCTCCTTTTTTTTCTTAATAATTGACAAACTGCCGATGTCGGGATTTGAACCCATAACCTCCCAGATCGCTCGGCCACTTAGACTGGTATCCCCCAAGATATATCTATCTGTTTATCTATCTACCCCTCTTCTCGTTAAAAATGTAACGTAGTTTATCGAAATGTTCCAGTCTGTATATAGAGGTACTCAAATAAATTAAAATTGCTTTACTAATCGAATGTAAATAAACAGTAGGTACCTACACTTAGTAATTATAATCAAAACATAAAACTATTATTATACAAAATATTAAAACAAGTGTTTACCTTATTCTAATTTATTCTTTTATTACCTCTACAAACTACAACGTAGTATGTAATATAAAGGTACTGTGTTCGATGTCGAAAATAATGTCAATATTTTTAATTGACTTTAATAGGATTTTATTGATATCTAGCATCTCTATCCTTATCCTTACATATTTTAAAAGAAATCCCCCATTCCGCGTCTGTCAACGAGTTTCGGATTTTCATACGAATTTCATTAATAGATGGAGTGATTATGAGGAAGGTTTAGGTGTACAATTCGTTGAGGTTTTGTGTAAATTGACTGAAATATGACGATAGATGAGGTAGATTGTAAAGGCTGCCCTGGACGGGCTACACTTCGACCCTAAGGTCCATTGTGATGCTTTAGGATGTGAGGATGTGAGTGGAGTGGAAGGAATTTGTGAGTAGACTAGGAATTGGTAGGATATGCGGCTGCAGCCGACTATGATAGGAACTATGCCGATATTCATCTGGAGTTCGTGAAGGAAACTGCAGAAAACCTTCTCAAGCATAGCCGGTTACTTCGTTCTTGTCCATACGCCGACAGTTTAGTCAATCAACCGCCCCTTTTTTTCCTTATAATTGACAAACTGCCGATGTCGGGATTCGAACCCATAACCTCCCAGTTTCCAAGTACTGCATACTGCGCAGACATGACGCCTTAGACCGCTCGGCTACTTGGACTGGTCTTGAAATATGACGATAATAGTTGAAGAAGTCGGAAAAGATCAGGGCGACTGGGAGCTTTAACTTATGCCATTTTTTGGGGTAATTATTTACGTCTCCTTATTAAATAATTCAGGCCATCGTTTTCTGTATATTATGTATAGATTAAATCTGATGCATTGTTTTTTTGCAATTAGGTGGTGGCATAGGTATTCGTTTTCTTTTTGAGTGTTGGCTGTCGTGCATAAATAGGTACCTAGGTAGTCAAAAATTCTGATTTTTTAGAAGGTTATATTTTATAGAAGGTTGCAATTGCATGGCGGTTGTTACGTAGTGAATCAATTAGTTTAAGGTCGCATTTTTGTTTTGTATTGTCTTTAGGTAGATTCGATGGGTAGGTACTTATTTTTAAATAAATTTAGCGTCTGAAAAATCTTAGCGTATCTTGATCTTTTTCGAGAAAATCTTGTTGATTTCAGAGATTTACAGAGTGAACGCTTTCACAGAAGCTTAATCATACACGCGCGATATCAAGGCCAATGGTATGCGAATATGGTGACTAACTTCTGTTAGTTAATGAAATGTGATATTCCAGATGCAAATCATAAATAACCATTTCGCGAGACATAGTTTTTCATGGAAAAACGAAACACCAAGTAGGCAGCTTCGTTCTCAAAAAAAAATTCTCATATTTTTGAGGTACGATAAAAAAAAGTGTGTTGATATACATCTTGGCTTGGTCATGTAAAAACAGCCACGTTGAATCCAAATCAACCGTTCAAAATTTGCATATTTAAGCCTGTGTTTAAACTAAAATCGTTAGTTCCTGTTACATTTGCAAAATCTACACGATGACATAAACAATTTATTTACACTTGTTTATTTAACAAAAACAAAAGGAAAGTAATTAATGTCATTTTTTTAGGTAATAAAATTTAAAATATTATCTCATACATACTGTGATATTCTGAAATATCCGATGACATCTATTGACTCTCCGATGTCTGACTGAAAATTTTTTCAAATTTTTTTTTTTTTTTTAATATACTAATATTAATAAATGAAAAAAAACAAATTTTAATAAAAACTTTATAGTTAAATTGTCCCTTATTCATTCGTGGTTTGGAAAAATGTTTCGAATAAAAGTTATTAGTATATTTATAATGAACGAATATTTCCCGAATGAATAAGGCCCAAATCAATTATAAAACTTTGAAAAATTGGGGCTAATTATTTGGTCCATAGTATCATGGTATTGCCAATTTACAAGCATGACTGTGATTTTTTCATTGACTACATTAAATTTTTATTCCTTTTTACTTCAAAAGTATGAATGTTTTCGGAAATTACTTCATTCATCAGCTTTATGAAGTTAGATTAAATTATAAATATCATGTTAATACCGTGAGTGTCACTACAATTTGATTTATAAGTCATTGGAAATTTTGGAATTTTGTTTTGTATTAGTTCAATTATTATTCAAAACAATATTATAAGATTAATGGTGTGTATTCGCTCCGAGCGCAACCGAAATCAGTGCAATGTGTGGTCAAAAAACAAACTTCATGACCAATGACAGTGTGTAAAATATAGGCTTTTAACAAAAATAATTAATTGAATTAAATAAACAACATGTAAAAGCTAAATTAATTAACTGTAACTTTTTGTTAAACGCCTATGGTTTATATAAACTGTCATTGGCCATGAAGTTGTTTTTTTGACCAAGCATGGCGCTGAGTACGGTTGCGCTCAGAGCGAATAAGTAAAGTTAAAAAAGCATCAAATTTTATTAAAATTTGTAAAAAATCCCAATTAGTTTTAAGTTCTGCAATTTAAAAAATTACTCATGCATATACCAAAAGTAGTACTTTTGTCAAAATCTTCCTAATTTTTCAATGGGTTTCACCTGGTAATAATAATAATATTAATAATGAATCAACCCACGTGATACACTTACAATATTCATTCATACACATCCGCTTTTTATATTAATAATAATTACCTGTAATCATTTTTACACTCTCGTGTAAAAAGACTGTAGGTGATTTTAATTCTTAAAAAAAACAATAAATATATATATATATATATATATATATATATATATATATATATATATATATATATATATATATATAGGATATTCTAAAATTCATTCAAGTAAACTATACCACGGTATAGAGCTGCAAAAAAAAACAAACAAAAAGTTTAATAAAATTTTTCGATTTGACGCTTATTTTTTAAGATATCAATTAAATACAATCAATTAAACATTGATAAATTCAACCAATCACAGAGCGCATAGTGTAAGGAGATGGAATCTCTTACCGCGTGCGAGCCTTTAAAAGGTAAAGTGCCACGCTACACTGCTTAGGCCACGCCACCTTATACTATGCGCTCTGTGAGATTGGTTGAATTTATCAATGTTAATTGATTGTATTTAATTGATATCTTAAAAAATAAGCGTCAAATCGAATCGTTTTCTTGAATGAATTTCAGAACACCCTATATATATATATATATATATATATATATATATATATATATATATATACATTTTATATGTATTAATTTTTGTTTTTAAGAGATAAACAAAGATGGAGAAATGACTCCTACACTTGAATATAAACATATTAGTAAAAGATCACATGATAAGACATCATACATATCATTAAATAAATGAAATAAATAAAGATAAAGATAGAATTTTTAAGATTATGGTAGGTATATACACACGGTCGTCAGTCTGTCCACCATGAAGCTGTGGCTTGTGTATGTGTGATTTCTTTTGCTGGCATATTATTAAGGGGATAGCTGCAAATTCTCAATCAATATAATGGTTCAATAGACACTATCAAACTGCAACTTTCGTCAGTAATTCGACGAAAAAGATCAAGGCTGAGAAATTGGAGAAAATCACAGGGCTGATAAGTGCTGCCCCAGTTCTGTTTGGAACTGGGAGGTTGCTGGTTCGATTTCCACCGGCGGCAGTTTGTCGATTATATTTTGTTAATTAATGGGGCGGTTAATTGCCAAGTACTTAACCAGCTATGCTTGTAAAATGTTTTATGCAGTTCTCCCAATGAATATCGGCATTGTTCCTATCTAAGTGGCTGTACTCGCCCAATCTACCAATTTCTAGCCTACATACAAATTCTTTAACCTTTAGGGGTTGGTAAAAAAGGCCTAGAATGGTCTACTTGCTAGGCTTCGACCTCACCTCCGCTACTACTATTAACTGAAAATTCCGAAAAATATCAAACCAACAGAAAAGTTGAAAACTATTTGCGATAATTTTGTAGAGAATAATCAAGAGTATTGTTTTATGTGTAAATTAAATGTCGAATGCAAAAGTGTTTTCAAAATTGCATTGTCAAACCTATATATCCGAGGTTTAGATATCAGCTTAAAAACTTACGGATATTGACGTTGTTATCATCTCAAAAATGTTATTACCTTATTTCGAGGTAAACTGAGAAAAACAACAAAATAGTTAAATTTCGATTGTTGCCCCAATTTCCTAGATCAAAAAATTTTCGTATTTTGTTAATACTTATTTCGACTACAAAGTAGTCATCATCAGTATGAATTAGCTAATTGTAATTATTCTCCGAGGAGATGTTACTTGTTGCTAATTTGGTGACGGTCTGCACGATCTGTGTGCAGACGTTATTTGATATAATGTTAAAATTGATTTGAATTGATTATAAAAAAATAAACTGTTCCCCCCTTAATAATAAAAAATATGCAATATAAGAACCACATCTGGTTGACTTGACTCATAATAACAGTGACCCAACCACACTGTTTTATTAAAATATTAAATAATATCACTACACTACACTACACTGTAATACAACAAGACAACTTGTAAACCTTACTTGTATCAATTTAATAGACAAGGATAACAAGCGGAACTAATATTATATTTTATATTAAATTATTATGTATAATTTTAATATTTTATCTTTGTCATTCGTGTACAATTTTTATTATAAAAATATGACTGATTGTACTACACACTATACCGTATGTGTTGGAAAGCATTGCTAATAGAGAATCAATGTTAAATATTATTTACTATAATAACTATACACAATATGCTTAATAAAGACATAAAAATAGTGGGGGTACTCTTTATCTTTAGTATATCTGTTGTGTATGCTTGCTGGACTGTTTTGTACTGCGTTAACATGTAATGAGAGTGGGTTAAATATGTTCATTGTTGTCTTCTTAAGCTCAGCATTACTTCTTACACTTGAAAATTCTTTTTTTAATATCCCTTATTATTTGTATGTGGAATGTTTGAAAATAAATGATAGTATGCTATTAACGGTATAACATAAAACTACAATCCACACAAATTAAAAGAAAAATAAAACCCCAAAGAGAAAAAGAATTCCGACAAAAAAAAAGTTAAACCAACGGTTCGAATATTTCTCCATTATTTGCTAAACAATATCCGAGTCGAATGTAAAAACCTACCCGGGGATTTTCTAGCACTTAAGGAGAAATATTCGCACAATTGTCAACAATTCTTTGCCTTAATTGTTGCAAATTTGCAGGCCTATTCCGCGAATAGATTTGTGTTTTGACAAAACCCCACCAAAAAAAGTCGTTAGGAGATAGATCTGGCAATCTGGCTGGTCACTTGAAGGTTCCAAAACCGCTCATAAGACGTTCCTGGAAAGTTTTTTCCAGGAACAGTCTTACTATCATGGTATTGTGTGCAGGGTAACCATCTTGTTGCAAACATACAGATTCTAGGTCTAAATTAGGAAGAGCTCTAACAGTTGGCAAAATATTATTTCGTAACAAACGCAAATATTTTTGAGAATCTAAAGATCCGTCAATGAAGAATGGTCCTGTAATATGGTCACCCAATATTCCAGTCCAGACATTCAGTTTCAGTATGTATGTGTATGTATGGTTTTATAGTAAATATTTTATTTATTTATTTAACATTGATTCTCTATTATAAATGCTTTTGAAAACGGTCTGTATATTCAACAATATAATTCTGTATTTTATTTATATGCATATCTAATTTGAATCAATAATTTTTGAAAAATCCTTTTTTCATATGTACATTTTTTGTGCCTATTCATCACGCTCCTCCGTATGATTGGTGATTTCTATGTTGTAGTTTATAACTGCCTAGTTTATAAGTAGTTCCTGTAGTTTATTTGAAGAAATTTTCAAAGTTTTTATTTTGAAAATATCCGTCTTTAAAGGAATACTATATACTGGGTGGCGCATAAGTAACGTTATGATTTAATTAGTGAATACATTTTTTTATATTTTTTTCAGAATTCACTTCGAAAAACTTGGGAAATTTATGATAGAAAGACTCAGCACAGAACAAAGAACCAAAGTTCAATAATAAAGTTGTTCAATTTTATTTTGAAAGTCAGCATTCGATTACTTATGCGCATAACGTTAATTATGATTGCAGTTCAAGCTGAATTAAACCCTGAAAATATTCATGAAAAATACTATTTATTCCAGGAAAAACTTTATTGACCCTGATTTAAATATTTAAAATAATTTATATATAAACTTGACGACCTATAATAATTAAATTTATCGATTCAATCCTACAGATAAAAAAATCGATTTTTATTATAGAAAAACTCCTTTATATAATAAAATTATATTCATAAATAATGTAAGATAATTGCATGTCATGTAAAATCTAAACGTCCTCCATTTATGACGCATAAAATCAATGCAACCAAAACGGTAAGAACGATAGACACCAATTTATTATTTATTTACTATATATATATTACCTATTAAAATTCTCGCAAAATGTATGGATTATAAAATGTTAATCCATTAATTAATGGCTTTTATATGTAAATAAAATTATTGAAAAGTGGGGGTAGTGCATTTTTTTTAAGTTTCATTTTTAGTGCCTGTATACTAGTGATGTCGATAGATGAGACTAGAGTAGTATGTCTCTTGTATTGTATTGACTTGTAAAAGTTTTCTATCGTTTCGTCTCGTTTCGTTTTTACAGTTTTTTATTCATATAAAGTGTAGATTTTTCTAATTAAATTAATTTTTTATATATTTTGATTGAAACAATAAAAATTATAGGAAAAATTAAATAATTACCATCAAAAATGATTTGTTGTTGATTAGAATATTTTTATAGATTAAAAATCTATAGAGATTGAAAGATAATACTATCGTCAGTTGCTCGATTATTTATTGAAAATGAGGAATTTAATCTTCGTCTTATCCCTCGCCTGGACTTATTCTCGCCTCATCTCGTTGCTTTTGTCTCTCGCGGCATCACTACTGTATACGTAATATTTTGTAAAAGTTGGACATATCCTTCGTAGAGAAAAAAGTTGGATCCAGGTGTCCATAAAATGATTTTTATTTCCGGTATGCTTGTATATCCGTCAACCCGATATTTCATAAACTCAACAGATGTGCGTCTTGGTATGTTTTCTATGAATCGATTGGCGTTTACTAATATTTGGGACTTGTCATACCAATATTGTTTATTAGTTTTGACAAATTAGGTCATCAGTTTCTTTGGCAATTTCCCTCCAGGTAAAGTCCAACAAGTTTCGATAAAACTCGGGTAAAACTACAATATTATAGTAATCTTAAAACACAGTAACGCTTCTAGCTTCATGCTGTGGCACTGAATCATTCATAAAAACGACTTATTCGTCATTCGAGATCCATTTTAGATTCAAATTGGTTCGGTATGTGCTAATTAATTTTTTGTTGAAGTTCTTATTCAGTTTTTTGGATTTTCACCAAAACAATACTGAAGGGTTTTACTGAAAAAAATCATTTTCTGGAGCAGCAATGTAGTTTTAAAAGAAAATCATTATTAAACCAGTTTTCATTTATTTTGTTTAAAAACTAAAATAATCAAATTTACTTCCCAACGCTTCCACTAGTTTCCAATATTTATCAACGCATTCACCAAATTCCTATTTCAGAGATACTTTCGAATGTCAGCATCAGTTCATCTTCATGGTACCAAATTATTGTATTGTCATCAGAATTGCATACATCATTTTGCAGATAAATAATTGGGTCAAATTTGAATAACTATTCTTAAAGGTGATAAACTTAAAAAAAACTATGGAAAAAATCTAACTGTTCAAAAAAAAATTGATATATTAAAATGACTAACTTTTAATTTTAAAGTACAATAAGATATCAGATAAATAATATATTGAATAATATTATTTCCTGAGATTTCTATAAATTAATTACAGTATTAAACAATTTAAATTAAATGGAAAATTACATGGTTATTGTCACTCAACTGAATTCACCTCACACTATCACAATGTTATTTACCTGGTTAACTGACATCGTGATTTCATAAAATGGTTACTGAACTATTATAATTCTTATAATTTATTTTCTTTATACAAATAAGTTAATCAGTTTAAGATTAATTATTGATTTAAATTAAATTGTATGTATGTATGTATATACCCTGTGTATAGTTTTTGTATAGACTATACAAAAATATGTACTACTTATGTGGAAGAGAAATTGTTATCTCTGCACAGTTAGGAAAACAATTCGAGAAAGATGAGAATTCAATTTTCTTTTTAACACAAATACAATTTTGTTTCGAGTATTTCTCCATTAGAGTGTATTTTCGACTGCCGTCATTTTAAGAATAAAAACCGCAATGTAATTTAACACCGCTTCCACTACTTTACATTATAGCTATCGTTCTGACCGCTTCCACAAGGTGTTCAAAAAATGACCTTATCAATCCATTTCCGCATGTTCGTGTTTCTTTAAACACAATAGATTAGAATCGATTCGAGTCAGGAGCAAGTCTTTTAAAAAGCGTTTGTATCGTGACCAATTTGATCTATTGTATCTCCTTTCCTTTAAAAGTGTGCCAGGAGTTCTATGGTCTTAATAAACGTAAAGATATTCCTCGGCAACACCTCGTTGATTTCATCTGGCTGGAGACCTTATAAATCTTAAGAGGTAAGCGTAAAGTTTAAGAACGAAAAACTTTCCTTTTTTAAAAATAAACAATTTTTGTTTGTAACTTTTTGTCAGTAATTGAATAGTATTGCCATAATTTCAACTCAAACATCTGTAATTATTGTAAATTAAATTTGTATAAATATGTGTATAAATAGAATAAAAATGAATACACTATATATGAACTCAATATTTACAGGGTATTTAAGCATTTATTTCACTTGTATTTGCATTTATTTTTATTATATTTGTTATTAGTAATAATATTTCGTCGGTTTTCGAATTTGTTTTATCTAGAGCACGGAAGTGCGCAAGGCCGAGTTATCATTCTTTACGAAGAGACTCAAACATCCTTAAGAGTACTAATATTACCACCTTCACCTCTAAGCCTTAATTAATTAATTAAAATTTTATTTTGTACTTTGATTTGTATGTCAAATCACAATATATATATATATACTATGGGCCACAAAAGTCGTGTCCTTTTTGTGTCAAAATTGTATGGTCTTTATGTGTCTTATTCATTCGGTTTTTAGGGAAAATGTTTCGAATAAAAGTGGTTCATTATAAATATACTACCCACTTTCATTCGAAACATTTCCCCCAAGAACCCAATAAATAAGGCACAAAATGACTATACTATTTGGGAAAAAAGGACACGACTTTTGTGGCGTTTGTATTAAAGTTAAATAAAATGTTAGTATTAAATTTTTTTATGAATAAAATTTACATATTTCGTTTATTATAATTCACGTTAATTTAAATTTGTTTCATTTAACTTTTTTAATTATATTCATAAATAATATTAAAATCGAATTAATTATAAATAATAATATATTAATACTAGCTAGCTACTGTAATGAGAGTTGATAATATGAACCTTAAATCGGTCAAATTGATATAAGGTTATATATAGGGTTCATCAAATCATTTATATATTATTCTTATAATTTATTTATTATGGATTTTATATTTACTATATTTTTAATATTTATAATTTATTTGTTTTAATAAATTCTTTTTTATTATCTGTACAGATGATAATATTCAGGATAATATTATTATTTGTTCTTTTTAATCGGTTGTTTTCTAATTGGATCGGGTCTAATAATTGCGCAAACACTAAAAAATAATTTTTCTTTCTCGAATTTTATAAAATTGAAGTATGACATTAAACACAATGTTTAATTGTGTAGCGGGTTATTCATAATTAGATGAAATATTTAACGATTATCGTGTATGTAAATGATTTACGCATATCCTCTTTTTTATACAAGTGGAAAAATTTTTGTCCACAGATTTCTTTCAAAAACAAATGCCTCATAAAGTTAACCAAATACATTAAGTATCGGCTATAAAAAGTCTATATGTCTTTAATAAATATGTGCGCACTCCTACAGAGTAAATTCGGACGTTTTTTTAGAAGTAAATTTTCTACTGGAGGAGTCCCTAAGATTTTTTTGCACCGGGGCCCTCAAGAACGTCGTAAAGCCCCCGAATCGGTACGGTATACTTACAATATGTACATATGTTTAAACGTTATTAATAAATACCTTTACTATAACACACACTAAATGGTAAAAGTAAATACCTTTAAAAAAACTATCTGTTTCTTTAATCATGAATTTAGAAAGAATGAATCTGTTTTTTTTTCTTCTTTCTTTACTTTAAGTGTATATGTTACAGTCAATATTCTTAACCGGTCAAAAGTACTTTTAACTGGTAAAATCAGTCAAAAGTACTTTTGACCGCAGGCTTTCGACAATAGTACTTTTGACTGACATAACAGTCAAAAGTACTATTGCCCAATGAAGTTGGTAAAAGTAGTTTTGACTGCTCATATTAGTCAAAACTCTTAAAAAGTTAAGGAGGTCCATAAAAATAACAAAGAAACGCATATACATTCTTTTTATAACTAAATATTGTGATGTACACTCCCGTTCAAAAAAATTGAACAGACCTGAAATGTTAATTATCTTACAATTCATAAAACTGGTCACTTTTGCAACTCTCTGTTTAATGTATAATTATATTTATTTATAAACAAAGATAAGTAGTATATTTTTTAAGTGTGTAAAAAAGAAATAGAAGTATAAACTGAATTTCTATTTTTTATTTGTATATACGGTGTCAGTGACAGTGTGAGAATTTAAAAAATATATGTAATGTTAATAAATGTTAAGTGTTATATCTTACTCTTACGTTTAAAAATAAAATAAAATGTTGTATCTGTTACTACAAGAATAATCAAAATTGTGATAGATTGATTCGGTGCAGGTCTGTTCAATTTTATTGAATGGGAGTGTATGTATGGTATGTGATATACGATGGTCGCATGAATTACAGATATGTAACTCATCGTATTAGATCATAAGTGGGCAGGGTTGGACTCTACAAGCTCTGAGTGAGAGGTGGGAAGAGATATAGAGTAAATACAGGGTATCCTACCAATTATTATTATTTTCTTTTTTTATTAAAACATTTTCGGAAAAAAATATAATAATACCAACCCTTTTTTATGGTCACTATCTATTATAATTATACAAAGTATACACTATTGACTATACAATACATACAATACATTGAATACATACTCTGGACTTTTGGGCATAAAATATACCTTTTTATAAATATAAATCTTTCGATCTTTTACGTTTACCACTTGACAATTGTAAACCGCTTGTAAATGTAGATGCCCACCTCTGTTAATTAAATTATACTTGTTTTTTATTATTATAAAATATATATATATATGGACAAATTATACTGCAGGTAAGTACTAATATAGATTATTAAAATAATCAAAGGAACTCTAGATTTTTTTTAATTATATTTCAAATTTTGTAAATTTTGTATTTTATAAATACGTATTTCGACTACAATGTAGTCATCATCAGTATGAATTAGCTAATCGCTAATATGGATATCCCAGAAATAGTTACGATTAGCTTATTCATACTGATGATGACAACATTGTTAAAGGGTAACTATGAATGAATTCGTTTTTTTTTCTTCATTATTTTACTGTCAATTTTTTAAATACTTGTTACTTTTTCTTTGTATTAGTTATAATACCAAACCTTCGTAATATTAAATATATAAATAGTTTTATTTCCATTTCAAACAGTTAAAAGTAAATCTGACTGAGTTTCTAGCGATTAAAAGTAGTTTTGACCAGAAGGGTCATTCAAAACCACTTTTGACCGCAAATTTACAGTCACTATTAACCACTGATTTTCAATACTTTTGACTGTTTTCTTTTTCAGTTATAAAAGTACTTTTGACCGGTTATGAGTTTTGACTGTAACATATACACTGAACAGAATAAAAACGAAATGTATATATATACATACTTTCCCTAATTGTTGCTACCGTGAAGTGCACAGGAAAGAAAACTAAGAGTGACTAAACATGATAATGATGTTTAGATTGTGAACGTAAGAAGAAAGTTAAAAAAAAAGTTTACTTTTTTTCATGTTGTAGAGTGAAAGAAATGAATGACTGTCTGTGGTAGGCTCGACTACTAGACAGAAAGTGAAAACCGTTTTTGTTTTTACTTTTTTATTATTAGTAGAAATATGTGAATCAATAATATTTTTTTTTTTTTTATGTTTTGATTTAAATTTATTATCTATAGAATGTTTTTTTGTTTTATTTTTAATCGTGTTGAAGATCTATTATTTTGTGGAATTTATTTTAATAATTATATTAAAAATATGTTTTATATTTAATTTGCATAATCTATTTACTACGAGAAATTTATTGTGATTTATATGTTTCGTCCTCTTCGGGACTTCATCAAACAATAGTTTATAATTTTTGCAATCTTGACTTTGTACAATTTTTCAATTATAATGACTTAAGGTGAGTTTTTGTTGCAAAATAATCAAAATGTGTTGCGGTTGGTTATTTTACCAACCGCAACATAACCGACCATCAATACAATTTAAAATCAACTTTCTCTAATTGGAGCCGTAGAACTCTTGAATACGATAATGCTATCTTCAGAACTTCCACAAGGTAAGTTCAACCTCCACCAACAATATCCGTGGAACTTAACGTGGCTATTTTGTCGCGGATATTTTCTCCTTGGTTCTTTTGTCGTTTGAATATTTTTTCGTCGGATATGTTGCCAATTTCCATTATGGATACGAAGAAATTAGTATGAAGGAACAAGTGTATACATTGATATAGTACAGTGTACACAAATAATAAATAGGGATCGCGATTAATTTATAACCGTTTTAAGGTAAAAATGAGTTTCTCTTAAAAAAACTTTTTTTTAAACAAGCTTTTTATAGCAAAACTAATTTTCTACAACTTTACCTCTTATGTGTTTTTCGATTATTTCAATATTAGGAGAGATATACCAAATTTTGTGTTTTCCTCTCTCTCTATACCCCCTTTACCCTTGTCGATTAAGGTCATGCTTACCATAAAAAAGCATTGTTATCGGAACTGAACCAACGTGTAAAAATTCAACTCCATAGGATAAGAGGAAGTGGATCTAATTCAGCTTGTAAGATTTGACACAAACATACATACATACATAAATACATACATACATTGCAAGTTAAATAAAAGCTTGTAATAAACTCCCTTGCAAAGCTATTATTACCGCTTTACTAAAAATAGACTATTTAATATTTCAAAAATTAATATACATTCAGTATGAATATATTAATGCTTAATGCTTAACGGTAGCGAAAATCGAAAACTTCAATGGTCCGTACCCCACGACCAGTCTCGTTTATGCAATCGAACCTAGTGCATTGTCTTCGAATTTACATGTATTTCATATACACAAGACAATCAAGTATTTTTTGACGTATCAGCTTCCGGGTCTATTAATATAAATCTGAAATTTGCAATCTGTTATATTAAAACAACGATTTGTAAAAGTAATTGGTTTCGAAAAAAAAAAAATTGTAATATATAAACCAATGAACTCAAATTATAGACAGATATATGTGAACTCAAAACTGTTTTTTTTGTTTTTTTGTTTTAGCTTATGTAGAAAGAAAATAAAAAATCTTTTTATGATTATTGATTAAAAATGTTGATATCAAAGAAGTGATTATCATAATTATTGGTTTTGCTTTGAAAATTATTAAAATTTGTTGAGTACCTACATGTCTAATATTTTTATTCAGTAGCTATAAAATGAAGTTGATTGATCTAATCTCTTTGTATAATTTGTTGTCTAATTTCTTTGTAGTATGATGTACTATGAGCAACAAAAGTAGCAAAAATTTTATGGTAGATTTGTGACTGATTAGCTCGTTTCATTTGGGAAAATGTTTCGAGTACAAGTTTTTAGTATGTTTATACTGAACCAATTTTATACGAAGCATTTTTTCGTTATCCGAATGAATAGGGCACAAATAAACTGCAAAATTTGGAAAAAAGAACGCCACATTTGTGGACTGTAATACTATAGCTGGCTGTCATCGTGAGAGACAAAAATTGTTATGGCGAATCATACAGTCATCACGAATGGATTCTATAATTTTATTTTTAGGTGATGACGTACGTCTTTTAAATATTATATTGGTATCCCTTTGCAAGTACAATTTCTGAATACAAGCTATGTGGAAAATGTCGGTAAATATTTAAGGGAGCAACCATAATACAAATATTGCTACGAAAATCTCAAATATTTGTTTCAATTAATAAATATATTCACTATGACTTCACCGGACAACAGCCAATAAGACTTCAGTAAGGTACGGACATTTTATTTCATTTTTTATAATTATATTGCTTTTAAGTATCCATTAAGAGTCGATATTAAAAGCAATGAATACGTACAATGAATGCTATACATTCTAAATAAACATTTAACCGCATTTATTTAAATAAAAATTTAAAAAAATATACGGTCCTACCCTGCTGACTTCTCATTGGTTACTGTTTGGTCTGTGGTCCTGACAATACTTCAATAATTGCTATAGAATTTCAAAGGTAGTTTCAACCTCAAACGAAGACATATCAACCAATAAAAACGGTAAAACTGAATATTAACTTGGTTACGGATCATAGCTTAAAATGTAATTAAAAAAAGTCTACAAATTCTAAATTTCTGTATCTAAAATGTTTTTATTTATCAGGGCATTAAATTTTGTCCAGTATCTATCTATTTATCCATCAAGATTTATAGTGAATGTATTACATACATATGGGGCATGCTGAATGGGTTATTAATCCCGACACCAGGGAAATTTTCGTAGCCGATTGTGGACCAAGGTTCCATCAAAATTTTCCGGTGTATTTTGATCTCCTGAATACGGTTTTTGAATGTGCTCTATTATAAAAAGTATTGGAAATTGTTTATAAACAATTTTGTTTAAAAAATAAAATTTTGTTTTATGAAAATTTTAGATTTAATGAGCTGGTGTCTTATGACATATTTCAGATTGAATATAGTCAATTGTTTGAAAATATCATTGTTTGAATGACTTATATTGCATATCCTGGAAATGATATGCAGAAAAACTTGAAGCAGAAATTTATTACTTTCAAAAATAACTCACGTAATAATTTTTTTTCTTCAAGTATTAATACTGCAATTGACTTAAAAATTCAAACCACCTGTATAAAGTCTTTAATATTCCTAGAAATATTTTTTTTTTAAAGGATATTGATTTGATATGTAAATAATAATTATAAACTGAACATTGATCTATATGTAATTGTACAACGTAATTATAAATTAATGAAAAACAGTAAATTATTAATCAATTATAATTTCTTCACACTTTTGAAATCAATTTCATTTCCTGTACTGTATTTTTAATTTGAAAATTAATTAGCCTATTTCTTGTCGTGTATGATTATCTTGATAAACTTCAGTAAATAATAAATTAAAAATGTGAAGAAAATAACACTACAACTGGGATTCGAACCATAAACTTCCGTCCATCTGGAATGGTGCTGTTACCAATTGGACTATGTATTGTGTGTTTTATATTTCTTCGTGCACATTACAATTGTATCAGTATAAATTGACCTATGGAATATACTGCTACTATATAAGTTTCATCAAAATCAGTCCGTTAGTTTCAATGTGATACGTGTACAACCAAACAGATAAAGAAGATAGGCAAAAATCCAAATATTACTCCTAATGCGTTCTATCATGTATTCATAGTCCCCACCATTTAATTTTTTGATAATATTTTCAATGCACAGGCACGATTTTGCTACAGTATTATTTATATGTAGAAAATAAAATCCCCCAGTCGCGTCTATCTGTCTGTTCGCGGTTAATTCAAAAACTACCGAACGGATTTTCATACGGTTTTCACCATTGAACGAAGTGGTTCATAAGGAAGGTTTAGGTGTATAATTAATTAAGGTTTTAAATTGGCTGAAATATGACGATGATAGTTGAAAAAATCGGAAAAAATCAGTTGAATATAATCTTTATATATAAAAAAGCGTACAACTTCTGAACGACTTGACCAATTGAGGCCATATTAACACAATAAATATGTTTTGTCGATACGATGGTTTATAGCTATGCTAGGATACGATAGCTATAGCTCAATACGATAGCTATAGTTTCAAGACCATCGGTCCTTGACGGGAGAAAATATTATGTTACTTGGTTATAAGGGTTTTGCAAAATTTTTGCGGCCGAAGCCACGACGGGTACTACTAGTTAAATAATCTAAAACATGTTTCTTTTTTCAAAAACCTGAAAAGTTCCATCGTCATTTTTTCTATGACAGCGTTTTAATCATCACCAAAAGTGATTAAATTTCAAGAAATAAAGTAGCATGCAAAACCTTTGAAAGTGATTTATTATGAATGAAATAAGTAACTTTATTACAACACTCAGACCACAAGTAACATTGCAACACATACTTAAAGGTGTTGCTTAATAGTTGCTTAATATGTTGAGTGTCGTCGAGTCCGAATCTTAACTTTATTCTTAAAAGACTGTTAAAAGATATATATATATATATATGTATATATATATATATATATATATATATATATATATATATATATATATATATATATATATATATATAAATGGCATGGGTATTTAAAAGACAAGACAGTGTGTAAGACCTATAATGTATAATTGGGCAACTAAGGTCAATGAACTTTGATAATATATTTTTACTATTATAAATACAATACGAATATCAGTTGAGTTTATAATTAGACATCCAAACTTATATACTCAAATATATCTCTTGAATCAAACACAAAAATTTAATTTATTCTTCATTTTATATTTTAAAATATCCAATACAAAAATCAACATGAAAATTTTTAGAGGTCTGTTTTAACGTATATATTTTAAAATGTATATCTATTGTATTTGTACATAATAAATGTTTAATATCATTGATGAAATGAAAACAGACTATTTAAATGATGAACTGCCCTACTAAAAATATTATTATACACTAGAATCTAGATTGTCATATAGAAAAGGATAGTTAATGAATCTATCAGCATTACTTTAGTGATGCAAATCTAACGTATCTGTAATGTACACTCCGTTCATAATAATTCAACCAGTTAAAACATTCAAAGTGATATTGTATGTATTATACATATATTTAGTAATATATAAATACATTTAAAAAAATACATAAAATACATATATCCCTGAGTTACCTTGTAATTACCAACAAACACATAAATTATTATTGAATTTCGAGGCGAAATTCTCATCGTCTAAATATTTATCACAGATTAGGTTACAGGTTGAATAAACCAAGATAACTTGATATTTTCCAGCATTTTTGGTTCTTTATCTGGGAATCGAACCCATCGTTCTTGCCATTCTAGACCCTAAGTTACATCCTGTAATATTTTACAATAAGTTTCATATAACATTATTTTCACTTAAGGATGCACGAGCGCTAATGTATAGTCCATTTATAAAATTTTATTATGTGAAAATTATCAAAATATGCCTTAAAACTCGAACTTTAACATTAAATAATTAATTCAAGACAAACGTACCCCCGTATAGCAAGTATAAAATAATATTTATATGTATGCTGTACTCGTATATGAATAATGCCTGCATACTACAAGTTTAAAATTCAATGTAAAGAAAGCGGGCCAACAAAAGCTATTGATTAGATCAATGTTTAGAATTTCATATTAGCTATTATTAATTCTGAGAATACGTGCAATGTAGTAGACATGTCATGTAGATTTGCTATTTTACAAATCCTAAGAATATCATTTTTATATATAGTGTTAATTTTTTTCAAAAATATTATTAAAATATTGGTCAGATGGATAATCTTAAAGACGTTACGCAGTAGATATCATGATGAATGGAAGTACAGGATCTGGATTGGGTCTAGGGATTGTAGGTCCCCGGTACGAATCTTGTAGACTCTCAGACATTTTGTTAGGAGGTGTTCTGAAATTTCCTCCATTTCTCCACAATACCTGCAGTTGCTCTTATTTCCCAAGTTTAGTTTCTCAAGTATCCTTTGAGTCTACAATGATCTGAGTATATTTAGGTCAATGGAGGTTTTGAATTTTTTGCGGTTATAATTCCCATGAAGATTCTTGGCCTGCCTGAACCCTGGAAGGTTTCTCCAGAGTGTGACTCTCTTGGTATCTTCTTCTTTTCTGATCTCCAGTCCGCAGAATGGCTTTTGTAAGGGATATCGAAAATTCCTTCCTTGCCAGAACATCCGCTATCTTATCCCCCTCTATTCCCGCATGCCTTGAGATACAGTGGAAGATGACTTTGTTCTTCTTGCCCAGATTGTTAGATATCATCATGATACCTGAAAGAATTTCGATGGAAAACTTTTCAATCCTAAATAAGCACCGATCAGGACGTTCTAGAATGCTATGTTGAAGATTCTCCGGAATAAGTTTCGACAAACACTATTTTGTGACTCTAAAATCAATATACCTTTAATAACTGAGCCAAATATAGGCCATCAGAAACTTAGAATAAAAAATATCAGGAAGGAAATTGAACCATCCATAACCAAGTACATTTTATTAAAAGAACAATAAAAAAAAATTAATAAATATACAAAAACAATAAAAATAAAAAAAACTTCACCATGAGTAGTAGAAGTTATTTCAAGGAAGAATTATTCGCTATGCTACATAAATGCAATAAAAATAAATAAGTCAGGTACTTGGTTTGTTTGTTGGTATCCCCGTTCTATGAGGTCTGTCAACCTGGAACCCGTTTCATTTGCTTGTAGTAACAAGATTCATCAAAATAAAACAATTAATTTGCTCAAAAGAAGGCTGGTGAGAACTACTTCTCAATCATTTGTTCGAGTAAACTACATACGGTTTTAAAAATACTCCAGTGGTTTTTTCTACGATAGTATAATTATCTTCTAATTTGAACACAATTAATTGTTTTAGTTTGATTAATCTTGTTACTACAAACAAATGAAACTTACTATGAACAATTATAGGGTTTGTAGTTTATTCAGTTCAAAATTGGTGTTAATCCGATAAAGTCGGGTTCCAGGTTGACAGACCTCGTTCTATGTTCTGTGTTCGTTGGAATGCATTTGACGCAACGAACCATGAATAGTAGTACTCGTATGTATCCTATATAAAATAGATTTCGCGGATTTAAATGTCAAAAATAAATATATTTATTTATAATATTTAATAAAAAAATTATTTTATATTTAATTATTTATAAACAGTTTAATAATTATATATATTTATTATTTACCTCTGTATACATGATATTTAACTGTTTTTGTAAACTTTTTATATTCATTATTAGTGTCTTTACCTTTCAGTTATGTTATACTAACGGATGTGACTGCCATTTTCTTAATTAAACATTTATGTGATATGTCTAAACATTTATAACATTCTTGTCGACATGAATTATTTGACATGGAAAATCTTACAGCATCCAGGTAGCTCAGTTGGTAGAGCAGTAGTCCAGAATGTCCGAGGTTTTGTGTTTTATTCGTTTTCAGTTATTTGTTTTATTCGTTTTTTGAATACTTTTTAATGGGAGGTGCTCCCGACAACTTAAATCATTTTTCATTAAAGTATTATTTATAACAATAACATACATACTAGCGGGCCCGACAGACGTTGTCCTGTACACACGTCTTAAATTCAACTTTTTTTGAAAATTTTAAATTATTTTTTTTTTCGGACTGAATTGTGAATCTAAACCATTCTCGAATCCACTGGAGCACACACACAAAATTTCATCAAAATCGTTCCAGCCGTTTAGGAAGAGTTCAGTCACATACACACGGACAGAAGAATTATATATATTAAGATATGTATATATATATATATATATATATATATATATATATATATATATATATATATATATATATATATATATATATATACTTTGGTTATTTGGACATTTGTGCGTAAGATAAAAAAAAAATACAGACGAATTGAAAACCATCCTCCTTTTTGATGTCAGGTTAAAAAGACAAGTAACCAGTTCACGCACTGATAATTTACTACACGTCGACCATAAGGACCATAGTGATGCCTAAGGATGTGAGGATGTGAGTGGAGTGGAAGGAATTTGTGAGTAAACTAAGAATTGGTAGGATATGCGGCTGCAGCCGACTCTGATAGGCATTATGCCGATATTCATCTGGAGTTCGTCAAGGAAACTGCATAAAACCTTTTCAAACATAGCCGATAACTTCGTTCTTGTCCATACGCCGACGGTTTAGTCAGATAAACCGCCCCTTTTTTTTATAATTGACAAACTGCCGATGTCGGGATTCGAACCCATAACCTCTCAGTTTTCAAGTATGCATACTACGCAAACATAACGCCTTAGACCGCTCGGCTTCTTGGACTGGTTTACTAAGTATATACTTGCAATGTTAACTTGTGAGCTTAATTCTCAAATCTGTACCTACCCGACATCCTTAAAACACTTTCAACACATGCACAAATGGCTACCTTAGATACCCAACTTGTTTGGTTTTTGTTTATAAAAAACCCATAGGACGTAAACAGCGGCAACACCTCTATATACTATCTTTAATTACTCCAATGGAGTAGATTCACCCATCACCCTTCCTGAGAGCAAGTAGCATGATCCTATTATTTAATACGTGTTAACAAACCATATAGTGTATACATAGAAGTTATGCGGCGTTTCACTGCATATTTTTTTAAATTAATATATGCAATATGATTGATTAGTTCCGTATATGTATTTAATTATAGTTCCGTATCAAAATTTTGTAAGCGAAATTTTAGGATCTACGATAAATATTTATCGTCTTTTGGACTAACAAAAATGGAATTTTTAAAACATTTGTTTTGAAGTAATGAAAAAATCTTATACTTGATTATTTAAATATATGTTTGAGTCTAGACCTGGACACCTTGAATAGAGTCTAATAGAACCCTTTATGAGTTCTGTTCTGAATCAGTTTCGCATATGATCGATCAATTTTTTATGATTAAATAACTTTATGTGTGCAATGTTGACTTTGATTTAGAAGGTAATAAAACGAGGTCATTTTATTATGAGATATATGCGGGATGTGGTAAGGAAATTTTTTTTTTGTCGTCCCTATCTATAAATCTTTATCTTTTCCAACACTGACATTATACAAAAATTTTGTGTTTACATGCTTTTTGGAATTTTCCAGTCAAATACTCTTTGGTAAGAAAAGTATACTAGGCTCCATATATATTCTAAAATATGTGTAAAGCAAACCATTCTACTATTGACAAATTTTGGATCACCCAAGTAAGAAGGATATTGGATCTACAAAGAATCTCGAATTTCTTATTAAATAGTTATAAATAATATAAATAGATCGATTAGATAGATTGTAAAGGCTGCCCTGGACGGGCTACACTTCGACCTGAAGGTCCATTGTGATGCCTTAGGATGTGAGGATGTGAGTGGAGTGGAAGGAACTTTTGTGTATAGACTAGGAATTGGTAGGATATGCTGCTGCAGTCGACTATGATAGAAACTATGCCGATATTCATCTGGAGTTCGTGAAGGAAACTGCAGAAAACCTTCTCAAGCATAACCGGTTACTTCGTTCTTGTCCATACACCGACAGTTTAGTCAATTAACCGCCCCTTTTTTTTTTCTTAATAATTGGCAAACTGCCGATGCGCGATTCGAACCCATAACTTCCCAGTTTTCAAGTAGGCATAATGCGCAGACATAACTCCTTAGACCGCTCAACTTCTTGGACTAGTACATACTACCATTGACAAATTTTGGATCACCCAAGTAAAAACAATATTGGAACTAGAAAGGATCTCTGCGGCATGCTCATTGAATAGTTATAAATAATAAAAATAAATAAAATTGTGAAGCAAGCTTTTATTTAATGGACTAAAAAGTATAAAATAAAATTTGTTCCCCGTAGTATGTGACTACGAATAAAAGCTTCTCGGTGTTCTCGGATATCAAAGTTCGCCTATTATATTTTTTTTTAATCGTTTAATGTATTTATTTTAATTTTAGTAATTTCAAGACTGAACTTAATTTCACACCGCTTCCACAACTCCAAATATTTATCAACACCTCCACAAAATTTCAATTTCCCCGAATATTTCCGTTTCTATGTAGAAAGATATACTATATAGCATTGACTTATATACGTATGCTAAATTTCAAAGGTCTAGAGCTCAATTAGAACAAATCGAAATTTTGATTACAAGATTTCGTCTCAACTAAACATACAAGTATATCTGTAAATAAAAGATGGTGAGCAGGCCTGTATAACAATATGAAATTTTGGTATTTTCGTTTGTATGCCGATAAAGCTTCCATGTGGCAAAAGGAAATGAATAAGAAAGAGATAGAAAGATTATATAATGTACCAAAATTGGGATATTGGGCTGAAAATTATTTGGCGAATTGTTTGGCAATTAACCAGACTAATAAAACCATAATAAGAACACACTTGCGTCAAATAGTACATTAAAAATTTTTAAAATCACGTACCTTCCGATCCGCTTAAAAAGAATACGGTTTTAGTATCAAGAACATGTGTGTGTCCTAAATAATCACCTACGTTATACAAGGAACTCCTGTACAAAATTGCATGCAGTTTGTAGATTTTTATTAAGTAGATAAAGGCCTAAAATTTTAGGTGTATTAAAAAATGTTTCAAATACTTTTTGGGTACAGCTGCATGGATGCATGAAATGAATGACTATTTATATCCTAAATGCTACCCGCTGAAATTTAGAAACAAAATAGGTTTAACCGTATTGGCGAATTGCTGGTTCAAATAGACAACAGGTAGATTTAAAATGTTTAAAATCTATTTAAAAATAATTTAAAAAAGGCAAAAAATTATCATGGTATTTAATAGACCATTATTGTAGAATTGTTTTTGAAAATATTTTCCAGGTAAAGAAAATTGTGGACCCTGTCCACAATTTTAAGTATACAAGGTGTTCTGAAATTCATTCAAGAAAACTATTTCACAGTGTAGATCTGCAAAAAACAAACAAAAAAGTTTAATAAAGTGTTTCGATTTGACGCTTATATTTTAAGATATCAAGTAAATACTATCAATTAAACATTGATAAATTCAACCAATCACAGAGCGCATAGTGTAACAAGACGGGGCTCTTACCGTCTGCGAGCCTTTAAAAGGTTAAGCGACGCGTTCTACTGCTGAGGCCACGCCTGCTTACACTATGCGCTCTGTGTGATTGGTTGAATTTAAGTGTCAAATCGAAATACTGCATTAAAGTTTTTTGATTGTTTTTTTGCAGCTCTGATATAGTTTTCTTGAATGAATTTCAGACACCCTGTATAGGGATATTACAATTGAAGAATGATTTCCCTATTGCTGAATAAATATCTGGGTAAAAAATAAAGTATATGTTTAGATGACGAGGTTATGAACTTAGTTTGATTGTATGTGGGGTCATTTTAATTATATATTATACAAATATTAATTATTACAGTCCTTATAAAATTAGGCAATTAAATATGTAGGCTTGACTATTTTTATACAGTGCGTTTATTTGAAAAGTTTCTAGCTATAAGTATTTTTTTAAATTATTTTTTAGAAAATCGTTTAGCATTTTAGAAAAAAGTGTTTCAAAACAAACATTTCCTAGTTTAAAGGGGAAAATACATAATACAATAATTCTATTTTTGTTTCATGCATTCGCGACGCACGGTATAACTTCGTTCATTTAAACGGTGCAAGATTGTGAAAATCTTGAAATAAAAAAAATGTTATCAATCTCATAAAAACAAACAACTTTGTTTGAAACTTTTTGCATACATCCCCTAATTTTGAAATAAATTTTGTATTTATGCCAGACATTTCAGATAAATGAGAAAAATTTTCAAAAACAGTTTTTTATTCTATTTATAAAAACAAATAACTTTTGTTTGAATCTTCTTGTTGTCCAAGAAATATTTCTGGCGTAAATACAAAATTTATACCACATTTACGCACCGCCCCTCATGTTTACACCAAAACTAGGTGAAGTATAAAAAAAATAACATCGTTTGATTTTATGAGATATAATCATTTTTTGTATTTATAGATTTTCCCTATCTTGCACCGTTCAAATGAAGTTGTATGACGCAGCGCGGTTGCATGAAACAATAATATAATTATTGCATTATGTTTCCCCCTTTAAACTAAGCAACTTTTGTTTGAAAGCATTTTTTTCGAAAATGCATATTTTTTTAAATATTTAAATAAAACTTACAGAAACTTTTCAAATAAACACACTGTATACAGATTGGTCAGTGAACTCCATATACAATTGTCTATACAAAATTTCTACCCAACTACCAATTAATAGAAACTATTCAACTCTTCCGATGTATCACCGAGAAAATTATACTTATTTTATATACAAGGTGCGCCCGTAAAGATCTTTCCAATTTCGAATAGCCATTTTATGAGAAAGACGTGACGTTTCTTTTTCGATATTTAAATTGTGTCGAATCTATTTGGCTAACGAAAAAATGTTTAAAACGAACAACGTTTACGCGAAACATTTTCTCGACAACGGAATGGTTTTGGGACATATCGACTTCAAAAACTTTAAAAAGGCGTACCACTTTAAGAATCGACAAGTACGTTGTATTTTTAATTCAAAGCATGGTTTGATCTGGTGAGCATTGCACTTTTGTTACCGAGGAGTTTTCTTAAAAATGCCGGATCGTTATTGTCTGATCCGGAGGATATTGTCAGATCTGAATCAAAAATTTTGATAGTTGATTTAATATTTTACATAAACTGAGAAGATGAGACCACCCAAGACAAAACTAATTTTTATTAAACCGCAAGTTTTTATAGAATACTGGCATATGGTCATATTTGGTCGGTAAGTACGTAGAATTTTTAATTCCAGGCATGGTTGAATCTGGTGACCATCGCAATTTTGCTATCGAGGAGTTTTCTTAAAAATAACGGATCCTTATTGAAGTCTCCGAAGGTTATTGTCAGCTCAGTATCAAAAATTTTGTTCATTGATTTAAGATCTTGCATAAACTTAAGAGTTGAGACCCCCCAAGACGAAAAAAATTTTGATTAAACCGGAATTTTTTATAGAATATTGGCATATGATCATATTTGCCAAATGTAGATGATGAGCAATGTGACTCTTTTTATAAGAATTCATTCGCTACTAAAGGATTTCGTATCGTATTATCAAGGACAATTGTTTTTTAATAACTATTATAAGTTGCATGGACTAATGATTTCAATTGACTAAACAGTTTTTTTTTTTTTTTTTATAAATCCATATGTGAAAACAAAGACATACACTATATCTATTAAATTTGCAGTGTGTTAAACAGAGAAGGAAACATACAATTTATGTATGTAATTTTATAATGTATTAGTGAACTAACAGAGATCTAGGTCGAGATTTGCCATTGAACTAGGTGACGTCACAACAGTCATTCAACTCAGCCAGAGCACATTGTGTAGCAGAGATATGTTTAATAATGATGACGTCATTATATTATAATATATAAGAACAAGAAACCTCACACATCTTATATATATATATATATATATAATAATAATATATATATATATATATATATATATATATATATATATATATACATATATACCGTCTGTTTTGGACAGCTTTGCTAATGGAGATTCAATGTAAAATATTATTTACTATAATAATACACAATGCTTCATAAAGAAATAAAAATAGTGGGGGTACTCTGTAGTCTGTAGTGTGTGTGCGTGTGCATACTAAATACATTAAGTGGGCATCACTAAATCCCCACTCTTAAATGGCATCAAAAAAACATCAATTTACATCATACCACAAGCAGTCAGATGTTTGTAAGTATGTGTATGTATGTATATATGATTTTATAGTAAATATTTTATTTATTTATTTACTATTAGAAATGCTTTTGAAAACAGACTATATATATATATATATATATATACTATATATATATATATATATGTATATATGTATATATGTATATATATATTGTTGCAGCAATGCTGGGCTGGGTTGTGGATGTTGATGATTGCTACATCGAGTTTTGTAACTCTATAATATGCGAGAGTTCGTTGCGACTTAGGTATATTGAAATGTGTCCAACCTTTTCTAAAGCAAACGCGCTGCTCAGCAACAACATCTCTGTGGTATTTTGCTTTGTGATATTATAATGATTTTATGTGATTAATTTAAATATCAAAGTGATTTTTTTTTAACTTTTGGTTTATTATTTTTATGAAAATAAAATTTAGTTAATAGTATTCGGGTTAAGAAACTATAACCCGACCGACCCGATGACAAATTGCATGAGCTCTAAAAAGTTTTTTTTCAATTAAATATTGTAAAGTTTATGGGTAAACATTTTTTTGAGTTGGCGCCTGTAAATAGATAGATAGCATAATAATATTTGATCATCAGTATTTTACATAAATTGTAGTACAATACATCTTAAAACTAGATCCTAGCCTATGCTTTACCTATAATATATCATCATATTAAATTATATACATCGAGATTATAAAATTATTTTAACATCGTTTAGAAATGGAAAAAACTTAATACCTAACATAAAACTTAATCTAAATTGGATGGATAAGCCATCCCTATAAACTAAACTTAAATAGAAAAACAAAAGAAAATATATACAATTAAGAAAACAACAGTATTAGTTGCAACGTATTCTGGTTAAATTGACCCAGTACGTTCATTTCGGGGAAAGCATTTTCGCGGGATGGTTGGAAAAAGGATTTGTAGGTAGCTTGGATAAATTTACGGATAGTAGGATGCTCAGTGTCAAAGTGGAGAGCTTCAGACGGAAATCTTAAGGGTTTTTTCGAAATTGTCCGAAGACAACGATTTTGAAGTATTAGTTCAAAAATAATAACCTTTGGTTCAATCACAAATATATAATTAGGCGGCATCAGAACAGCTTAAAAATAATTTTCTTTTACACTTAATTGACACCTTCTAAGAAAATTCAAGCAACAAAGTTTATAAAGTTTATTCAACCAATAATTCAAATAAATTTTCGTCAATTAACGACCAATTTAATACAAAATAGTTAGTTTTTGTTATCCTTGAAAGTAATAATTGTTAGATTTCTTTCCAGTGTCCCAAGTTATTTTCGTTAGGAGAATGTTTAAAGTTTGAGATACTTGTCCTTTTCCAAAATAACTTTGCCTACACAGTAAAAAAATTGGGTAAATTGATAAATTCATACTAAACATAGTTCAATGAACTTCGCGGCAGGTATAAATCTGCGAATCGAATGACGGTGAACCGAATGAATCAGTTCTTTGGCGTACACATTGCGAACAAATTACTTTCGGTTGCAACTTGAATTAGAGTTGAATTTTTTACAGTGTATTTTAATGTTAAAGCCGACTCATATCTACCGAAAAAAATAGATTTTTACGAAAACGTCTAAAAATCTTCTAATATTAACCATATAATAAGCCCCATATTTTGCTCTTTACCGATCTCTTCATAAATTACAAATTATGTATAGTGCGATAACAAAACTGGTGAGAATATGTCAAAATCTGGGTGGAGTTTATTAATATTATTTATATTTGTGGGAAGTAACAGAAAGGTCTTAAGGTTACATTTCTAATATGTAATTATCTACCCACAATTTTAATTAGAAATCAAGGATATAGTAGTTTTTCCTACTACATAATTTTAATTTAATTTCCTTTATGAAAATTCAAATGGAAATTTTTCAAATAAACATAAATTATTATTTTCGATCAATTTGACAAAAACAATGGATCTAAAGAATCTTGAATATATATTTAAAAAAAAAACAAATGGCTTTAATTACTTGTCTGGAGATTTTGGGTAATAGCAACAAAGAAATGTAGGTACCCAAAAATAAATAGTGATATTCACCCTAAAAAGTACAGACATAAAAAATGAAAAATAAATTTATTTAAAAAATAAATTTAATAAATTTAAAAAACTCAATAAATTTACATAAAAATACACTTATTATGACAATGCCGAAGTTAGACCAGATTCAGTAAATATAATAACAACCCATTCAAGGGCAAAGTCCGGATATAATTACGATCTGCTTGCAGGAAATTGTCAATTTTTTATGAAATACGCTCGTCGTTATTCTTTTCTTTCAAAAAACTTGTCTCGACTGTCTCTAGCGAATTTCAAAACGAGGTGAAATTATATTCGTCAGATTTCAGACCAGACTTACTATTTTTGGTTTAGATTGCTTTGAGACGAGACAAAAACCACAGGAGAAAATTCGAATTTTTTTCTCGAAAAATGGAAAAGTAAAAGTACGAAATAAGACTAAAACGAACTCACAAAGTTACCAAACAAAATTCGCCCAATCTCGAGTTTGTATGGGTCTTTATTACACATAGTCGACACAGTACTCATATTTCCTTCTAGATCCTATTGGTTTATCTGGAGTTTTAAGTAATTCCAAAGCCTGTCCTTTCATATACAGCCCGTATTTAGTGTAGAGTGTATAGTGTATCTATCGATGTCTATATGTAGTGTACTATGATATGGTTTACTTTGTCACACTGAAACTGTATTAAAATCAGTATTGCATAATATATAACTATTATACTTATCAGTCTCTAACTACAATCATTTATACATAGTTGCATCTTACTCGTGCATGTATACATCGTCTATATTGCCCGTCATCCGACTTGTGAGTGGGTCTACATGTATATGTAACAAAGACACCATTTTATAGTCACTACATATAGACAGCGATAGTTGTGCCGATTTATGTGCAATTACAGTACAGAATAGCCCTTTTCAGAAAAGTATTTAGGACTTGTTCTTGCGTAATTTAACCAGAACTCTGCGGTATCTGAAAATTTTTAACAATAATATAAGGAGCCAGTCATGTGGCCGTGCGGTCAAACGTGCTATGCTTGGAACTGGATGCTTGCGGGTTCGACTTCCAACGGTGACAGTTTTGTCAATTAAAATTAATGGGGCGTGATTAGTTGACTAAATTGTTGGCGTATAGTAAAGAATAACGTAGCCACTTATACTTATGAAGGTTTTCTGCAGATTCTCTTCACGAACCCCAAATTAATATCAGCATAGTACCTATCAAAGTCTTCGGAAGCCGCACAAATTACCAATTCCTAGTTTACATTCAAATTCCTTTTCCTCTACTCACGTCATATATGGTTTAAAATGAATCAAGGTTAAAACTAATAATGATGGTGGTGGCTTCTGATATAGACCGTGAAGTCTCAGAAACGGTGGAGAAAACCCCATAATTTCTTATATTTCTAACAATACTATTGAAATTTGAATTCCAATCAAACCGGAAGTGAATCTTTCAAAACCTTGAAAGATCGATTCTCATTTAAATGAAATACTTTCTGATACGGACTTCTAAAAACATCTCTCTGACCTTGTGCAAAAAAGATACAAAACTATCCATTTAAACAGAAAAAAAATTCACGACAATTAATGATTAAAAAAAAAAAATGTAAAAAAATCAGTAAAACTTGTTTTCTAGTAGCAAAACATACAACAACAAAAAATAGCGATAACATAGTTATTAAATTTCAAAAACAACAAATATTCTTTGATCTAAACTGCTAAGAGAAGTACTCGTCTAAACAAACAAGTCGAGACCAACAACCAAAATTTGATTAGGCACCAAGCAGAGTAGAAAAAAAAAATTGCATGTTCATTTTTTTGAGAAAAAAAATTCAAAACATAATAAAACAAACATTTTTGTATTTGAATTGTGTGAGAAGTAAGTTCAAGGACTACAAGAATTAAAATCTCGAATTAAAAAAAAAAAAAAACGTATTATAAACAAGTAACAGAAAATAAAATGTTATTATTATTAATGGTGTCTTGTCTCTTCCTTATAGTTTTTTTTAATACCCATACATTCGCTTTGCTATAGTAGAATAAACATTTGTGTATATGTGTTTTATTTATAGAAATATTTTTCACTACTGATCTTAATTTAAACAATTTTTTTTTGTATATTTATTTAAATATTAATAATAAGATATTTATTTCAAGGATTTTAATACATTTTTTTTTTTTTTTACATAATAGTTTTGCTATTTAGTTGTTTAAATAAACAGTTGTCTGTGGGGCGATTTGAAAAGCACTTGCAGGTACTGTTGATTTACGGCGCGTGTGTACGGTTTTTTTCTTTCAATTCATTAATATTCGAAAAATTTTCCAAGTGTTATTTTTTGTCAAATTAAATATAAATTTTTATTTATTTTTTTATTTGATATTCTATATAATATATTGATTGTACTATAGACCATATGGATTGTACTATGGAGGCTACATAAACCAGAACGAGGAGGTTATCTCGATCGAGGAGAACCTGATGTATTCTTTCGGACAGTCAAGCTGCTTTAAAAGCTTGTCTGAAACTGAGGTCCCCTCAAGGATAGTCAAGGATTGTCTGGAGGAACTTCAATATCTCAAACTGGGAAAACGAAATAATATTCAATTGATCTAGGTGCCGGGTCACAGTGGTTTCGAAGGAAACGAAAAAGTAGATACGTTAGTAATGATGGGAGTCTGACTACCCTTCATTGGCTCAGAGGCTATGTTAGGAATTCCAAGGACTGCATATAAACAGGTGATCAACGAGTGGTCAAATGCTGAACACCGTGATCACTGGGAAAAAGTACAGCGGCAAGAGCTCGGGAAGGTACTGCTTCCGAGTGCAACAAAGAGGCTATCTCTCGATGCACTGAGGCTGAACAGAATGCGACTGCGGAGGATTACCGGATTCATTACCGGGCATTACCCCTTGCGCACGCATCTGCACACAATGGGACTCCATAACGGGTCCATCATGTGCAGATTATGTGGTGAGGAGATTGTCTAGGTTACAACAGATACAGGATATTCGGTGCATCTCACCCCGAATATATGAACCTTCGGGAGGACTTGATGACCAAGCTCCTGGCTATTGCTATCATATGGGAGAAACGAATCTCGTCGGACTGAGGTAGAAGGGGGAGCACAATGGACCATAAAGTCGAAGTGCAATACTTTTTAGACACAAGTTGTTATTGATTGTTTAATATTTTATAATTGATTTGAGCCCTAATGATTCGGTTTGCGGAAAAATACTTCGAACAAAAGTTGTTCATCAAGTTGTTTAGTCCCGACTTTGTAACAGTTGAAATCCATTTCCGTAAGCCCATCTGTCTGTGTACAAGATAACTCAAAAATTAAAAGAGATCACAGTCGGAAAGTGTGTGTGTGTGTTCTAGATCTAAAAAGTAACTTCTTGAACGGGCAAAATCGGACCGTGTTCCCTTTGCTAGGGTGGGGGATATTCATCTTTGAAACCGTAAGAGATAGAAAAAAAATTTGTAAACAAAAATCTTCTTTTAAAATAAACTGTTGTTTGAAAATTGTTTTCATAAACTCAATAGTTCTCTCATAATTGGTGATCAAAGTTCCTCGGAAAACGAAAAATGCACCCCTTTTTAAAGCCACGATAGATGTACAATAAACTGGGTAGTCAAACAATTAACTCAGTTAGTTGTTACATTACTTGTTTATTACCATGCATGTTTATTGCTACAATGTATGTGTTTTATTTATAGAAATATTTTTCACTTCTGATCTTAATTTAAACATTTTTTATTTATTTAAATATTAATAATAAAATATTTACTTCAAGGATTTGAAAATAATAATAATAATTGTGTGTTAATCTATTAATTTATTGATATATAAATGGTTATTGTAAATAATAGTAATAAATAGTAGAAAAATTCTTTTTTTTTTAATGAATACAGGCTGTAACAAGAAAACAAAATTACAAAAAACTAGTGTTTCGTGTATCATTCTCGCTTGAGAGGGTAAAAGGCTGTTCTCGCTTTTGACGGCACACAGACAAATTTTTTCTGATCACGATTTTCGAGTCAAATAACAAATAGTTAAAACAACCATTGTCTAATTGAATGGGCGTTGCTTCGTATGTCCCGGGTTTGATTCACTTCAAATATGCAAAAAAATTACAAAAAATTTATATTAAATTAATATAGTATTACTTTTTCGACTTCTTGTGTCGTCTCTGGAGTGTTTTTCTGGCCTCGGCTCGACTTTGGCTGAGATCAAAATCATTAAATTTCCTCTTTTTTCTTGACAAAATGCTCTCATCTCGTTCTTGTTTCTTTTAGGTTCAAACAAAATTTTAAATAACAAGTGAAAATAACAACTAACTGAGTTAATTGAATAAATACCCGGTATATACTGCATTTATGAAAAAAAGTTTCTAAAAAAAGTTGTTTATTTTTAAATATTTTTGTCTTTATATTCTTGTTCTATCTGTTACGATTTCAAAGATCAACAGTTTTGCTTATTTAGCCCAAACATTAGCTCTAGAACACACGTACAAAATTTCAGCTCTTTTCGATTTTGAGTGATCCTATTCACAGACTATATCAGCCTGCGATCAATATTTTCAAGCGTTACAAAGTCAGGACTACACTTAATGTACTTATGTATATTTACATATACCGGGTATAACAAAGTCGGGACTAAACTTAATATACCTGGCATATTTACATGTACAGGGTATAACAAAGTCACACTTAAAATATATACTAGTTATCTTTGTTTAATAAACAAATCGTTATACAGAGAGTTACAAAAGTGAGAAGTTTTATGAAATGTAAGAAAATTCAGGTCTGTTCAATTTTATTGAACGGAAGTGTACATGACTAGACTTCTAGATATTATTGTATTGTGGATTTGTTTATAAAAAAAAATCGAGAATAAAAGATACAAACATCTTACACTTATTATTACAAATTTTTGTTTTTAATCTTTTTTGTTTTTCACGGAACACTTATTGTGCAAGTCCTCTTGCACTTGACCGATGATTTTCCAATCTTTATGTTAGCATCCTGTATATTAAACCGGTTTTACTATACAATACTACAGATGGATTAATTGGTTAAATAATATATACTATAAGAAAATTTATATTGTTTTCCATAATTTATTAAATTCTTGAAACGGTTACATTCATGAAATTTATTGATTAATACAAACTAAATACCAAGAATTTTATAAATATTATTGATGAAATCACACGAACTCAACGGGACACAATATGAGATACCAAAAAAAAACTTTCTGGCATAGGATTTTCCCAGTCCAGTGCGTTAATCTATACATATAAAATGCTTTGTCCTGAATGATTGACTGACGGATCAACGTACAACCTAAACCGCTGATCGTAGAGACCTGAAACTTAGAGGGTGTATTCTTTGTATGACGTAGGCATCCGTTAAGAAAGGATTTTCCGAAATTCTACCCCTAAAGGGGTGAAAAACGGGGGCAAAGTTTGTATGGGACATCGTGATTCCTTGATCCAATCCACTTCAAATTTTGCATAAACATTCAAAATTTATGTAATATAAGGCCTTTAAAATTACAATTTTCGTGGGCGAAGCTGCGACGGGCAGTGCTAGTTGTATATAAAGACATTATGTAAAATTAAACCATTGATTTACATAGAAGGGATGGTTATAAAAGACAACAATTGAATGATTATTATTTACTAAGCTGACCACACGAGCTTCTTACCACCTCAGAATCAATATCATCAAAAAAGCCGTTCCATACAAAATGTAGGAGAAAATGAATTTTCTTAATAAATTTTTTTTTTTCGTTAATTTTTCCGAAGTTTTAATAGTAATAGTGTAATAGTTCTGCTATTCGGTGCGGAGACAACCAACAAATCAAAGATCATACAAATCGGTCCAGCGGTTCTTGAGTTATAAACGGTGTATAACTAACTCGACTTTACTTTATATATATAGATTATTTAATTCTTCGATAGTAATTGTTCATTTTAAATTAAAATGTCCCCAAATTTTTAGGATTCGGTATATAATAAATTTTCATTATTAATCAGAAAAAGAACGATTAATTAAAACTCACGAGAGCGTGTTGAACTGTTAAGAAAATTTTCTTGCCGAACGAATCCTTTTTGATTCACAATAATATTATAAGACTGAATAATAAAATAATGCAAAATAGAATAATCAATAATAATACAGTCAAAACCGATTATACCGACATTGTTTACAACGACGGGTCAGTTATTACGACGAAATAGCATGGTCCCGCCGAATCCCCATATAAACACCTATGTAAACATACCGCTTGTAACAACATCGGATAAAGCGACATATCGCTTAAAGCGACGAACCTTTATCCTACACTATAAGGCATAATAAGGATAATTTTGTCTTATTACTAGCTATGCACTTTCTTCCAATCTGCACCCGAGTCTCTTTCGTGTTCTGTGCCATTTTACCTTGCAGTTATTACGACGTATTAAGTGCGAATAGCAACATTCGGCAGGTCATAGATAGATAGATAGATCGTAGAGGCTGCCCTGGACGGGCTACACTTCGCAATAAGGTCCATTGTGATGCCTAAGGATGAGATAATTTTTGTGTATAGACTAGGAATTTGTAGGATATGCGGCTGCAGCCGACAATGATATGAACTACGCCAATAATCATCTGGAGTTCGTGAAGGAAACTGCAGAAAACCTTCACAAGCATAGTCGGTTAGTTCGTTCTTGTCCATACGCCGACAGTTTGGTCAATTAACCGCCCCTTTTTTTTTCTTAATAATTGACAAACTGCCGATGTCGGTATTCGAACCCATAACCTTCCAGTTTCATTTTTCGAAAACCGAATAAATAAGGCACAAATCAATTATAAAATGTTTAAATGATAGCTCGGCTTTTCATATGTATACCGCTCATAACGCAACTATCGGATATAGCGTCCTTAATTATGTGATTCCTTCAATTTCGTTATAAGCGGTTTTGACTGTATTTCAATCATATTTAATTAATAAAATATAAATTGTAATATCTTCAATAATCATTTATAATGAAAATGTATAACTCTTAAGAGTTATTTCTATAGCTGAGAGTGTTGTGATCGAACACAACAAATCAATAATAATTATTGATATCAAATAAATAATATTTACTTACATTCACTTACTTACTCATTGCTATGCAATTTAATGCGTTTGATTAATTGAGTAATCGATATTATTATAGTTATTCAAAATATCATTATAATTTTATTGGAATTGAATTTTCAAAAGGAAAAAATTACTAATTGGATGAAGTTATTTTTCTGTGTAAGGCAGCATCATTACGTAAAGTCTTCTCAGACCCTTTTTGTAGAGCGTTCAAGTCCCTAGAGAATCATATCTTGCTCATTCCAGTACACTGATCCGTTGGCGAGTTATAGAATTCCAAAAAATAAATGTTTACCCGTGTTATTAAAATGATAAATAGAAATTCGGGCCGTTGCACCTCTTAATATTAATATTAAGGGCTCAAATTTGAACAGACTTCTTATGATACCCTCCTGCAAGTGTGAAACATGTTGGTTAACCTGTAAGTTGCCAAAAATGGCAAACCCTAAATTATATATATATATATATATATACACGGTATATACGGTTCGTATTTTGTGTGTTAAATTTTGTTGATCACCATCAAGCATTTTAATCAACAAAACGGACAAACAAGATATATCAATCGTTTCGATATGTCAATCGTAGAAAAAAGTTTTGGTACATGTGTTCATAAAACTCTCATTTCTAGATAACCGCCTGTTCGGTTGTCCTCGAGTAATCGAATGAGAATATTATGGCCACAGAACAATAAACCAATAAGGTGTATTACTGATTTATTCCTCTGTGGCCATAAAATTCTCATTCAATTACTATTTTAAATTTCGTTTTGGGAAACTGCATGAACTAATTCATCAACGCTAATAAATCGTTACCTACCTCGAACACAAGGAACCATTCTCATGAGTACATAAACAAACAGTCATTTTGTGTTGTATTTGTTGTGTTGATAAGTAACACACAACAAACAAACAAACAAACAAACGACTTATAATAATATAATATAACGCGTAAATAAGCTTCCTGTATTCAATAATTCATATAATAGGCATTTACAACAATATTTGCCTGTGCGTACATTTTTAGTCGGGTGCAATTATACACAAAAAACAAAAAAAAATGAAAATAACAACTAAGTGAGTTAATTGTTTAAATACCCGGTATATACTGAATTTATGGAAAAAATGTTTCATACAAAAGTTGTTTAAATAAGAATATTTTTTGTCTTTAAATTTTTGTTCTATCTCTTATCGTTTCAAAGATAGGCAGTTTTGTCTATTTTGCCCAAACATGGTCCAATTTTGCCTATTCAGAACGAAATCATTACAATTTCCGAAATTAATATACCAACATATCAATATAATATATAAGATTAACAAATGATAACTTATGAGAACTCAAGGATTTAAAATTTCAAATTCGCCCCAATACCTAGATCACTTTTTGTATTATAAATACGTTTCGTCGAAAAGTAGTCATCATCGGTATAAATTAGCTAGCCGTAATTTACTCTTTGACAATTTGAAATAGATAGAAAATCGAAATCAATCGACAAAAATATAAATAAATAAAAAATTAAACTAAACAAATTAAAATATAATAAATTTTTTTGAAATTACTCTTGTTAAAATTACTTTCATTCAAATTTACTCTTGTTAACATCACTCTTGTTAAAATTACTCTTATATTGTCTTAGGATATGTTATTCTTGGCTAATTTGGTGACAGTTTCACCAAATTAGCAATTAGCAATGAATGAATATAAATATTTGCGACTAGGCAATCATTGACTAGCTAGAGCTGTGACGTCACAAAATATATCATGCAGTGTCTGGAGATGTTTAAATTTAATAAAATTTTAATTATGAATTATTTATGATTACTTAATGGCCGTATCATTAAAATATTGTCAGTATCGTGTATTAATAATTACTAACCAGCAATTAAAACTAAGTTTGTGAAAAACCACGCCGCGAAACAAGACAAGACAAGATTCTCACGTCCCTTGTATTGTATTGAACTCACTATAGAATAAATTAAATCATTATCATCCAAAATGATTTACTGTTATGAAATAGGCGATGAGGTTCCAAGATATCCTAAAACCAAGTCTAATAATAATTAATGAAAGATAAGATTTGGGATCTAAACCAAACGTATATTTTTAACTCAAGGAAATATGTACTGCACGCAAAGGTTCCTAATATGAAAGAAAATTAATATTTAAAATCAAGTACAAGTACATTTTTACAGACTAAAGGTACTATTGTCTGTCTCACGAATATTTATCGAAAACCAGGATTCATCTCTCGCTCACTTCTTCTGGTTTCGTCTCGTTTTTCTCGTCTCTCGCGGCAACACTAATAAAATCTCACTAGTGTCTTGTACCGAATTGGGTTTCAAGGTAACCCAATCTAATTGCACCCGACTAACTCTCCAATCCTCAAACATTATAATAATATTTGACATTAAATAATAAACAATAAGTTTACAATAAAAGTGTACAAAAACTTAAACTTCAGTATATACACTTGTTTATTCTCATAAATAAATAATATTGACCTCTATATACAACATACAATTGTTATAAATCGATAACGTTAGCCAGCCTAGAAATCTGAGTTCAGAGCGGACCTCTTAAAAGGACTGTGAGCCAATATGCCTTGGATCGTACCGCAAATGCGAAAATCACACCGAAGGTTGAACGTAATTTTTATTCCGAAGTTCAAATAAGTGATTTACTTACACGTATTCAACTACAATACCCGCATAATGATGAATATTACAAATTCATCACCATGGTTACTTGATTTTTTATAATGTATTTAAATGAATTTTCTAGAAATTTTTTTTTGGGAGAATACAACTAAATGATATTCATGATATTATTTATTAAGGTAACCAGCATGATATCACTTTTTGACTGATTTTGCTCATTTTTTGTTTCACAGGCTAATAAATAACGTTTTCTAATAAATCCCAAAGTTTCAGAATTTTTGACCGTTTAAAATGCTAGATAATTAATAACAAAGTAATCATTCTCTCTCGTTCTATCTCATTAGAAGCACGGAAAACTTCATGCCCGTCCAACTATTACCTGTTTTATGGAGAAAAAAAACTCGAGAGAATTTAAAAAAAACTACGACAGTAAAGATAAATATTTCTAAAATAACTTTTTTTAAATCTCGTTTAACCATTTTGTTTTTGAAATATGATAATTTAAAATTTGTTTTTCTTCCAAAATGACATTAATTTGCATATAAATATATGTATGTTTGTATGTATGTATATTTTTATTAGTTCTATAATAAAATCAAACCGGTTTTTTGTCCTGATTATACAAAACAATGCTGGACCTACCTTAAGTAATATTTTGATTCACAATTTTTGAGAAAATTATATAGATTTTTTAGATTTATAGATTTATAATTTATAATCTTTTTTAAAATAATTAATTTTAAATAATTAAAAATTCTAACAATAATTACTATAAGAATATGAATTATATTTTCCGTAGACACTACATACGATGACTTCCGGTTCAAACATCATATATCGGTCATGTGTCATGTATCATTACGGATACATATTTTAATTTTATTAAAATTTATTAAACGATTAATTGAATCCAAAAGTTATAAAGTGGATATTTACCCTTAAAACTGAAATATCCATCAATGGTTTGAATTATATATCTATATATGGAAGTCATATGAGCGTGACACCAGATTATATTAATATGAAAAGATATGTTTACAACCACAAGACATTCTTAATATTGTTGATTATTTTTATGTACATAGACATTAATATTTTATTAGATGTCTAAGATTTTATTAAAACATTAAGTTAACACGACATTTGTATTTATCGAGCAATTATTCTTATTCCAATACTCCCTAGACAATAAAATGGAATATTGAGTCATTCAGCTAAAAATAAAGTTCTTTAAAACTAATGTAGTTGTAATGTCACATCATTTTTAACACGCTTTTATTAACTTGGTATGTATCTATTTATCTATCTATGTATCTATAAAGATCTATAATTTATGTAACGGAATCTATGAAGTCAATTTTACCTACTTCTAATTGTTGTATCGAAATGAAACTTTGTATGTACACTCCTGTTCAATAAAATTGAACAGATCTGAATCGAATCAGTCTCTCACAGTTTTTATTATTCTTGTAGTAAATGCTTTTTACTATACTTTCATTTCTTTTTTCACACTTAAAATATATACTACTTATCTTTGTTTATATATAAATCATTATACAGAGAGTTGCAAAAGTGAGGAATTTTATTAAATGTAAGAAAATTAACATTTCAGGTCTGTTCAATTTTATTGAAGGGGAGAGTATATGCAGTTTGGATGACAATGCATTTGTATGTTAAGCATGACCAGAATCGGTAAGGGGAAAGGGGGAAACACAAAATTTGGTATATCTCTCTTAATATTGAGAAAATCTAAAAACACATAAAAAGAAAAGTTGTAGAAAATTAATACTATAATTAAGTTCCTTATCATTTTTCTCTAATATTTACAGAGTTATTGACGGTTTAAGATTGAATCAATGCAAACAAAGTAATGGTTTTTTATATTTGCTAAATGCCTTACAAGAGATACTTTTAAAAAATTAGTAGTTTCATATAAAGAAGAGACAATATAATATTCTGCAACAAAAGAATTTGTTGTAATTATAATTACCATTTGATGTGAGTATATCTTAACATTACCAAACTGGATGATATATTGTGCAAGGCCAACTTCATGGACATGTTATATTTGTAAATGTCATTTGTTACAAGGAATGAAAATTTATCACTAAAGAGTATCATCTTCTATTGAATAATATAATCTTTATTGATTTCTGTAATAAATGTTAAAAGAATTTCATAAAGAATTTTCCTTTGCTTAATGTTTTTTTCATTTTTACATATTCTATGAAATAAATTTTATTATATATTGAAATAATATATTCGGTTTAATAGCTCCAAAGTATATAAAAGCTGGACGTCAAATTTTTATACCCAGTAGGAGTTTCAAATAGTAACTGATTTTTTTATAGAGAATCCGAATCTCCAATAAAAATTTGACAACTGTTAAAAATTCTAAGTAATAAACTTTAACTAATTATATTAAAATTGTAAAAAAGTATCAGCTGACATATGCTTTTGGAAATATTTGATTTTAGTAGCAAAAAAATCGTAAAAGTCTATCTGTGTTTATAATTTTTTTTATCAATTTTTTTAAATTTTATAATTAAGTTAATAATTTCAATAAATTACAAAAACAAAGAATAAAATTAATTTATATACTAGTCAATATATAAATCTGTAAATATATCTCCATACTACTATTTAAATGTGAAAGTAACTCTGTTTGCTTGCTACCTCTTGACGACTAAACGGCTAAACGGATCGTAATGAAATTTGGCAAGGAGATTGATTATATCCTGGGGAAAGACAAAAAATAATATTATTGTCTCAAAAAATAATCTTGAAAGGCGTGAACATTAAAAAAAGTCGAACATAGAATCTCCTCATTTTTTTGGAGTCGGTTAAAATTTTTGTCGGTTTTATCATTTCCACAGAAACTATACTTCTAAAGAATAACTATAAAATTATTTTATTAAAATTTTGTTTCAATTTTGAAATGTCAACTTTGTCGTTTCCATAGTAACTATAAACTATAATAGCACACTATAAATCGTTATATATTGATATACATGCACAAAAGAGTCTCATTAATCCGGCATGATAAAAAACTATAGGATGCCGGATTATTAGAAGTGCCGAACTATTAAGTGCCGGATTAGTGCGACTCTATCCTTGGAAAAATGTGAAAAAGTGAAGACAATTTTTCTTCTACACTTTAATAATAATCATTTTTTAGGCTAATTTTGACCCAAACAATACGAAAATCAGGTTCATTTTAACGTCCAACCAACACATTTCAAATTATTGCCTTCTCAATTCATACCGTTTGAAATTTTAGCACTATGGATCTGATACCTTGAAAACCGTTAATCGTATCATATTTTAACTAACGCCATCGGTTTCGCTAGGTCCAAATTAGCTTAAAACCAAGTCTTTATCAAAATCAGGGACATAAAGTTTTCCTCCAATTTTAGCGATTTTCTTAAGAGGTACCCCTTGGAAAAAATGTGAAAAAAGTGAAGAAAATTTTTCTTCTCCATTTTAATAATAATCATTTCCTAGACTAATTTTGACCCAAACAATTCGAAAATCAGGTTCATTTTAACGTCCAACCCACACATTTCAAAATTTTTCCTTCTCAATTCATACAGTTTGGAATTTTAGCACTATGGGTCTGATACTTTGAAAACCGTTAATCGTATCGTATTTTAAATAAGTATAAGTAAATAAATAAATATAGACGAATTCGCGGGAAACAGCTAGTATATATATATATATATATATATATATATATATATATATATATATATATATATATGTATATATAATTATATATATATATATATATATATATAATTATATATATATAATATTGTATATATTAATTTGACAGAAACGGAATTCCAAGATGTCAAATATAAACGTATTTTTACGTTACTGAAAATTGATTTTTTTAAATAAATTTGCATAAAATATTTTATCATTAATTTCTAACATATTTTAATATTTTCAAGAATTTTAATCTACTTAATAAAAATCTACAGACTGACTGAGGCAACGCACATTCTTAACCGGTGGGTCTAGAAGTTGGTGCCTTGAAATTAAAATCTCATTGTATTCTTAAAGAAACACTTTTTTAATACGTTACCTACAACGCTTTTTAATTGGTTACCTTCAAATAAAAAAGAGTTATTAAGTTTTCTTTTTAATATAAACAAACAAAAAATAACTTCATTTCTCATCGCTTCCATCATGTTAGTGGAGTGGAAGGAATTTTTGTGTAGGATATGCTGCTGCAGCCGACTATGATAGGAACTATGCCGATATTCATCTAGAGTTCGTGAAGAAAACTGCAGAAAAACTTATCAAGTATAGCCGGTTATTTCGTTCTTGTCCATACGCCGACAGTTTAGTCAATTAACCGCCCCTTTTTTTTCTCTTAATAATTTACAAACAGCCGATGTCGTGATTCGATCCCATAACCTCCTAGCTACCAAGTAGGCATACTGCGCAGACATAATGCTTTAGACCGCACAGAATGTGAATTGCGGTTTGCTCCGCGTCATGTCATGATAAAACACCTATCAAAATTTTGTAGAAATAATTCCCTGTGCATACATACACATACAAACAAACATACACACACATAGATCTTCCAAAGCCCAAAGCTAGTTTTCTGCGGGGATCTGAAAGCGGTAAAAATTTGATAAGTTCGCAATATCGATTTTCACCATAAAAATACAATTACGTCTATTAATTCTACGTATAGAGGTAAAAATGCATTTTCCATAAACTCTATCCGTTGTTCCTCCCAAACATACTTTGTTAATATAAGTGTGTACATCTCTATCTACGTACAAACATCGTTCGGTCGCTCGCTGGCTCGCTCGGTCATATGTTTTTAAAAAGATCGCATATTCTACGTAATAAGATACATATAAATACGTATATTTATTATTATAGCATAGCCATACCAGAACACAACAGCAAAGAACTCTAATATTATATACACACATACACACACACACACACACATATTCCCAAGTGTAGAGTATATATAAACGCGAACGTCGTGGGTCGGCGACCGCTGTTGTGATCCAAGCAAGCCCTGACCTACTAACTTCGCGAGGCCATTGCCCCGCCATTCTAGTTTCCCACCAAAGCAATAATAATAATCCGCATTATATATATATATATACATATATATATATATATATATATATATATATATATATATATATATATATATATATATATATATATATATATATATATATATATATTATATATATATATATATAAGCATAGCCATATACCCATATTATGCATAAGAGATGCTTTTTAATATGTGTGAGATCTTTACAGTGTGTTTGTAAATGATTGGCATTTTGTTGATATTAGTTTTGTCGATTATTGTCAAAGCTAATAACAGACAAAAGTAATAGTAGTCGTTCTTTTTTTTGAAAGTAATTCACTCATTTTTCTTAAGTATATGATGAAATTGGAATATGACATAAAGCTCAGTTATCAATTTTTTTTACCGACTGTGAAGCAAGATATTCACAATGAAAGCATACATTTCTATTTAAACACGGAACTGCTTTTTTTCATATTTCTCTCAGAAACAAATATCTAATAATGTTAAGCTTATTGTTAATAAATTAATAAAAAAACGAGTGAAAATAACATCTAACTGAGTTAATTGTGTAAATACCCGGTTTACACTGAGTTTTTTGAAAAAAAGTTTCAGACAAAATTTGTTTATTCTTAAAACGAATAATTGTCTTTCAATGTATTCCTTCTTTCAATCTTTTACCGTTTCAAAGATGGATATGACGCCTGATCTGATTTTTCCCATTACGAACTTGACTTTACTTTTTAGCTCTATAATATAAAATTTCAGATCGATATCTCTTTTCGTTTTTGAGTTATCGTGTCCACGTACAGACGGACAGGCGGGCTGAATGAAATGCGGATATGAACCAATTAGGACATTTTATGAACAAATATTTTTGGGCATCAATATTTTCAACCGTATATTACTAGCTGCTGCCGTATGTTCACTCCCGTTTTATTGTTATATCTACGACTCCCGTCATTACAAGTCTGAAATCCCAATACAATTTCACACCGCTTCCATTTTCTTAAATATGTATCGTTCCCACCACCTCCACTGCGTCAAATATTTATCGACTCTTCCTTCCATCAAATTACTATTTCAGCAAATGTTATCCAATTCTATCTCTCGAAGCAAGATAACGAATAACTTTTATGAAGACAAGCATTGTATCTGTAATTGTTTTTCGTTGAAGACCAAAAGCTAACATCCTCAAGGTTGTAAAACTGTCAATGATCATAGGACAAAGCAAAAACGGGAATAATGGGATCAAACTATACCTGTTACTAAACCATCCGAAATACACACCCAAATCATAATTTATCCACAAGCTACTAATATATTTATAAACATAGCAATTACCCAGACTAATGTAAAATCACGCTGGGATTGGCCGGTTCCGGCAGCCCTGACAAATATTATCCAATTATTGTGTATGGTCTATAAAATAAACTACGCAATTGGAGTTTCACCGATCAAATCTGATTGGGTTGTCATATAACTGTGTCCTACAACAAGTTACATAATGTGCCAACCATTACAGCCAATCATTTTCGACTACCCTATAGAATTCTTTAACAAAATTTTTTTTTTTTAATATTGTAGGTATGAAATAAATTATTATCTGTTTTTACTACCGTCTTCACTTTATCAAGCATAAAAAAAATTACATTTTTAGTGAATGTATACTTACTATTATGCACAGTGAAAGTTATACATATTCAGTGAAAGTGTAATTAATACCAAAAATCATTGATAAAATTTAAAGTCATATATTAATACACCACTTGCAGCCAATGTAATACTTTTACTAGTGTTAAACTTTCACTGAATATATACTTCATATTATGTACAAAAGTCGTGTACCGTGTGTTCATTTTTAAAGTTACCACTTAAATATTTTTTTAAATATTAATTTTTTTTTAAAATGTTTCAAATTACACAGTTTTAAGAGAAAAAATATATAATGCAATAATTATATTTTTGTTCTATGTATCCATATCCGCGAAGTATAACGTAGTATAACTGCACTCTTTTAAATGGTGCACGATAAGGAAAATCTTTAAATAAATAAAAAATTGTATCTTATAAAAACAAGAAACTTTTGTTTGAAACATATTTTCATACATCTCATAGTTTTGGCGTAAATATGGTATAAATTTTAAAATTACGTCAGAAATATTGGATGCATGAAAAAAACTTTCAAACAAAATTTGTTTGATTTTATAAAAACACTAGCATTACCCGTCGCGGCTTCGCCCGCAAAAATTTTGTAACGCCCTTATAACCAAGTAATATAATATTTTCTACACCGCTTATATACACCACATATATACACCACTGATATCTTGCAATCTATTGTAAGTTTAATGAACTAATGTGTAGGAATATAGTTTCACTGCCATCTATCAATGAAAATTAAAAGCTATTATTATATTATATGGTAATCAATAAAATGTATAAAAATGTATAAAATGTCTACATCCCCACTCCTGACGAACATCTTTTACCATGCATTGATAAATTATACACCTATACATCAATAAATTATATTATATCTAACTATATCGTCCTCATGAATCATTTTTATAATATGTAAGGACCAATGTATACAAAAACTTGACAAATTATATACTAAAACCTTCCTCGAGAACCACTCAATCAATTGGTGAAAACAGCATGAAAATCGGTGCAGTAGTTTTTGAGTTTATCGCAAACAGACAGACAGACAGACAGACGCGGCTGGGGACCTTATTTTATAGTATATAAGGATTTTTGCGTTTAAATATTTTCCATATCTTGCACCGTTTAAAAGAAGTTATAACCAGATAGGCACGGATACATAGAATGGTTTTTCTATTAAACTGTGTAACTTTTGTTTGTTTCAAACATTTTTTTCTAAAATGCAAACATTAAAAAATATTTAAGTGGTAACTTTTCAAATGAACACTTGGTATATGTAAGATAGATATTAAATATATAATGTAATATATATTTATAAGTTATGGTTGGTTATATAGCAATGTATCGTTATTTATCAATATATTCTTATCTCTCGTCTTTACACTTATTTGTATGTATAATATTTCTACTTTAAACTATTTCTTGTGTAATTTTTACACAAAAAATTATATGTGTACGGTCATAGACTATACAAATCTTTTTAATTTACTCTATAGTACACACTAGATTATTGTAAAAATTGATCAAAGTAAGTTTTTTTTTAATTTTAGGCTTTTTTTAAGCACATCATATCGGAATTTTATTGGATCAGTCTCTTTTTTAATATTTCTATTTCCTATTGCGTAGTTTTATTTTGTTCTAAGTGAAAATTATCAAAATATGTCAAAATATGTGTTAAAATATTAAAAATCTATTGTTACAACTCGAACTTTAACATTAAATAATTAATTCAAGAACCATCGTAACCCCCCCTGAAACTTTTATAATTGTTTTATATGCACTTCAACTACATGTAAACAAAAAATCAAGCCATAATATCTTTGAAGCTCCAGTGCTCGTTCATCCTTAACAGTTACAATTTAATTTGTGTTTAAATTTGACTAATCAAAGTATGAATTATTTCAAATTTTTGAGACGATAGGAAATCTTTAAATATTTTTATATGTATATTATTCTACTGGAATATTATATATATATATATATATATATATATATAATATATATATATATATATATATATATATATATATATATATATATATATATATATATATATATATATATATATATGAATATAGAATATATTATAGTAAAAGTAAACATTAGTAACAAATAACAAATGAATATGATTGGTCAATAATATATTTCCAATGTTTTTTCAATATTGAATATTGATAATGATTTTTTTTCTTCTATTTTTATTATCATTATTATTATTCTAATTCAATGACAATGTTTATTTTCTTAAGGCTTCAACACTATCTCTGTATATGATATATTCTTTCAATAATATTATTATGCAACTAATTTTTTAATATTCTTGTTTTTTTTTCTTCAAATAATAAAATTACCTTTTGAAAAACTAAGATCCAACTCAAACAGAAAATATGTTATGGAATTCCTCACACATACTTTAATAATAAGAACGCCACAAATGATTTACACGAGAGTTTATAAAAAACTATAACAGAGCCTGTGGAGTTCGTTTCCCAGTATTGAAACCAAACTGTTAAAATTTGTTCGGGGTAACCATAGGCTCCAACAAAAACAATATATGGAACGAGCTTCTAAATTAACTAGAAAATATATAGAAAGATTATTAAGATAATCAAAAAGAACTCAAAGAGAGTCAAAGATATGTTACTCATTTAAAATCAATGTGAGACAAGCACCATATTAGCAATGAGTAACGTATCTTTGACTCCATATCCCGGAGATGTTACGGAGTATCCCGGAGGTTCGATTAGCTAATTAATACTGATGATGACTACTTGGTAGTCGAAATACGTATTTATAGAATACAAACAATTGTTCTAGGAATTGGGGCGCAATTTGAAATTTAATTGGAAACTATATATTACAGTATTGATTGTGTAAGAGCTGTTTTACCAGTCCAAGGGACCGAGCGGTCCAAGGCGTTATGTCTGCGCAGTATGCCTACTTGGAAACTGGGAGGTTATGGGTTCAAATCCCGACATCGGCAGTTTGTCAATTATTAAGAAAAAAGAAGGGGCGGTTAATTGACTAAACTGTCGGCGTATGAACAAGAACGAAGTAACCGGCTATGCTTGAGAAGGTTTTCTGCAGTTTCCTTCACGAACTCCAGATGATTATCCGCATAGTTCCAATCATACTCGGCTGCAGCCGCATATGCTACCAATTCCTAGTTTATACACAAAAATTCCTTCCACTCCACTCACATCCTCACACCTTAGGCATCACAATGGACCTTATGAACGAAGTGTAGCCCATCCAGGGTAGCCTCTACAATCGATTTATATAAGAGCTGTTTAAAGGCTAAGTATAATCAATGCAAAGAACATTTTTCACGTGTAAATAATTACATATGTTACCATGCGAATATATACACTTCAACGAAATAATAAAACTAAATTTAACAACAACAAAAAATGCATACTAACACTTAAGGAAGTCAATATCATCTTAAAAAAATCAATTAATTTAATTAATAGTCATTAATTTTTCTATTAATTATGCAAATAAATCTTACCCAAAAGAAAAAAATATTAAAAGAAATCAATTTTCTCTGAAGAGTGCAACAAAACTTGAAAATCAGAGAATCATAATAATAAAAAAAAAAAAAAAAAACATATTATATACAAAAAATAATAAACTATAGGTTCTCTATAGTTCTATAATCTATACAATAAGAGAATATTAAATAATTATACTTTTGAGAAATGTTGTTTATTTCAAATAAATTGAGTACCTCAAAATTAAGCAAATCAACAGTCAAAACCAATAAAGATTTGAGTACGTCAAATCTCAGTTTTTGAGTCTTTCAAAACACATTTCCCTTTTATATAACTTAATTTCCAAAAATATTTATATTAAAATATTAATAATAATAAAATTAATTGATATTAAAAGATTAGTTTAAATTAAAAGATTACTAAATAATCAAGTTTCGAGATCAAACACGAAGTATGCGAAAGCAGAGTTGACATTAATTATTATTAATTTTAAATAATTCCGATGGGTTATTCAGATTACGTATACAATTGAAATTGTCCAGCGAGACAAATGCCCGTATTGGGGAAAATGATAGCAAACAACAAACTGCAAACAGGCAAGGAAATTCGAATACAAATACTAAAAATTATACAAGATTGTTTTTGTGTTTTAGCCTTCAAATTCATTATTAATTTCTAGCTACTTAATTTTTAATTTCAATTAATTATGTTTATTATTATTTTTAAATATTTTTGATTTTATACATTAGATTACATGTTTTGTCTAGGCAAACACACAAGTTCACAGGATAACAAGTTCACAAGATATATTAAAAATCGAATATTTTTTTAAACTCAAGTTGTTGCATATTATCTTGGCTGAGTCAAAACCTGGCCATTTATTGTATTGAGTCCCAGCAACTTTTTTTATCGGGTCATAAGCTACAAAAAAAATTGTTTTAAACGAGGACCAAAATCCTATCTTTTTGGGCGGTATCCTGTTTTTTGAAATTTTGGTGTTAGGTGTAATTAATTTACCATAATGAAGCTATATTTTAAAGTAGGGGAGTTGATAGTCCACGAAGAGGAGATAATAAATAAAAACAAATGAAGAAATTTGTTCTTTGCTCTTAAAATAATGGTAATAAAAATCTTCCTCTATTTTTAATAGTTTAACCATAAAATTATTGTAAAATTCAATTGAAAACTTGAGTTGATTCACTTGTTTGAACGTTTTGCATTTGAATCAATTCAAGTTTTTACTTGATGCCTAAAAGCCAATTGTCGTTACCCGATGAAAATTATAATTATAATTATTAAATAAAACCAATATTTGAGATTTTCGTAACAATATTTTTGTTTTAATGACTATGAGTTACGCCATAACTGTTGCTTCTTCAGAAAATATATCATTATGTTACAAAAATCTCAAATATTTGTTTTATTTAATAATTTTATTGAACTATTGAACATAAAACCGTTTAAGAATTTATTTATCTATAGTTTTATGGCACTTTTCCCTGAAATTATTTTCTGTACCCTGCGTTATTTAAAAAATTAACCTTGATGTTCAAGAAGAAGTTGTTGTTTAATGAACCCTATTGTTATTATGGTAAAATACACCTACAATGACAAAAAAATGACAGTTCTATACCTTTTAATCGATTTTTTCCCCGCGACTACAGCTCTATTTAGTACCATAATCCTAATTTGATTGGCGCGCGTAAACTATAAAAGCGTTCAATGTGCATGAAAACAACTATAAATAGTTTTGTAGGTATATAAATATATAGGAGTTTAGTTCATATTATATACTATATAAGATATATTTCTAGTTTAACTAGTTATACTATTGTAAAACCAAAAGATGTCAATAACCGAACATATGTAAATAATCTTCTATTTCAAAACATAATATAGGTATACCTATTATATACAACCTAATATACATAGAACACATGTATAAATTTTATATATATACGAATACCTTTACACAACACCAGTCAAACTCTCAAAGGGTCAAAACAATTTTTGATTATAGGAAACATATAAAAATATTTGTTGTTGGTTTGGTTGACTTGAAGTGCGTCTTGTTTTTTTTATTAGATATATAAAAAATAGAAATACCTTAAGAATATTTTATGAGTTTTTTATAGAGTTAGTTGAGTAATAAGACCTTGATTCTATTCAATGATAGATGCATACATACATACATACAGACGTATACATACGTAAATAGATTCTTTTTGTTTCGTAATATAGTGTAAAGAAATGAATCTTAAATAGAAAGTAAAAGATAGTAAAAGAGAAAGAAATATAAAGTTACTAACCTAAGATAACTATAAATTGATTAGGAATTTTGTTGTGTTTTGTTTATATTTTGTCAAGGACAAATTTCATTCTTTCTTTTTATAGTAGGTATATAACGCTATCGACTTTCTTCATTCATAAAACCGTTGTAATTACTGTAAAACAAAAATGTTTACGGAGAATTATCAGTTCAGAGTCGTGGAACCCTAAAATAAGACATATTTAAGCAGTATAGTGTGATATTTATACGTCAAAAGGCTTAGGTTCTGAGTGAAAGATGATTCTTTATATTAATCCAACAAAGTAATTACTTCTAATTATTTATTGATAATATCTCTAATTACAGTAACCTGCAGTAGACTGCAACAAAGAGAACATATACAACGAGCTTCTGAACCAAAATACTGTATGAAGAAGTTGATTCATGCACCAGAGTCGTTCTTGGTGTAACGATAAGCACGTTAGGGTTAGAAATCGAGAGGTCTAACTTCGATTCCTAGTGTATGAGTTAATTTTTTTTCCATATCAATCTTTAATTAAGATACTGGATCGAGTCCGTCTGCCTTTACACTATATTCGGACTCAATGCTTACAAATTATTATGACCTCAGTTTTCACAACTTTATAATAAATTTGATCGGGTCGCTTGGGAATGACTGTCAATCAAGACCTGACGATCGCCGTTACTAATTTCATGGTGTCATGTAGCAATCCGGATATAATTTTAATAGAGAAAATAAATTTGTGGACATGAATCTGAAATAAAAAGTAGTGATGCCGCGATAGATGATTGAGAAACGTCACGAGACGACAATTAGAAGCCTAATTTTCGATAAATATTCGAGAGACAGACGATGATAGTACACTCTTTCAATCTGTATAGATTTTTAATCTGTAAAAATGTACGAATCATAAAACGGCGAAACATTTTGGGTGGTAATGTAATGAATTTAATTTTTTCTTTAGTCTTTATTGTTTCAATTAAAATATAAAAAATTAAATAAGTTAGAAAAATATGCAAAGTACACAAATGATTTATTTTAAATTGTTTAAATTTTAAAGATGAGACAATAGAAAACTTTTACAAGTCAATACAATGCAAGAGACATACTAATATCCTCTCGTCTCATCTCGCGGCAACAATAATAGAAAGTAAAAAATAGTAAACAAAAAATAATATTACTAACCTAAGATAACTCTAAATATATTAGAAATTTTGTTATTATATTTTTATTTTCTCAAGGACAAATTTTATTCTTTCTTTTTGTGTATATCAATCACACTAGACTTCGCTGTTTTATTCATTAAAATGTTGTAAGTATAGTAAAAAACATTTTACTTCAGATTATTAGTCCACAGCCGTGAGACTGACTAATGACACAGGCGTATTTAGCAGAATAGATTGTTTTCAGAAAATGAATGGTGTCAAGCATGGTTTTTGGTTCTTTAAAATGGAAGTGTTTTGAAGAAAACACTTTCGTGGATCCAGGCTTTTATTTTTAGGTTGCAACAAAGTTTATATTCAGTCAGGGCTCAGTTGCCCTTTGAACCCTGACCTTTTGAACCATTCGAGTATCATAAATGTAAATTTGGCCTGAGGACTGTCATTATAACTGACAGTTATAGTTTATGTAAACATGTAGTTCAGTTTGCCTATACAATTGACTTGTGCCGAAACTGGCCTGAGCCGAAACTGGACAATATCAGAAATATTCAAACACATATTTTATTAAACATAAATCGGGAATATTTATCGGAATGAGGATTATGGATTGGAACTGATTCATAGTAAAATCTTATTGTATTATGAAATAGACAAATCAATGAATAAAAGAAACAAACATGGATTAAAGTTAAAAACAAAACAAAAAATTCACTAAAGGTTGATGCCCTTCCCCTACTAATATCCATACACACAAGCCAACAAAAATGCATTAACAAATTATATTGGGTAGAGAGCAAATTATACAGGAAGTATTATTAGATAATTGTCAAATTGGTAAATTAATATTTAAAGAAAGAAAAATTTAAAAAAAAACTTGATACGATCATTCATTTTTAAGGTGCTCGCTGCTGGCTAGCCTAGCTTGCTGGCATCTGATTGCATTTAAGTTATTAATATTACTATAATCTTGATTAACATTTTGTATATGTTGTACATTGTCCTGCAAAAAATTTGAACCAATCTGAACTTGACTTTAAGCAATGTCCAAGATTTTGATATTGGATGTAGTAAGGTTAATATTTGATACACTAAATAGAATTTGATCCCAAAATAAATTATTGATGGTTTTACTATTGTTAAACCAATGCATACATACCGGTTTTAATACCCCCTCCCCCCGTTTCCCGTTGGTTGTATAAAGTATATGACATTTTAGTCAAAAAATTAATTAAGATATCTAATTCCAAAAGAAAAATCGTGTATTTATTCGGAGTAAATTCGCTAAGTTGGCGCAACTCCTGCGCAACGAATTTTTTATTAATATCTTATTTTATTTATTTATTTTATTAATTTTTTACAAATAATCTAAATGATAAACAGAGTAAGTATACAAAAAATGATATCTAATTCTTCAAGATAAAAATGATTAATACATATTTTATAGTTTTCGTTATTAATATTACAAACACCAACAAGCGGGAACTTTTTGGATTCGGTTTGGTTCAATTTTATTGTAGCAGAATGTACGTTTTTTAAGTATATTCAGATTCACTAACTGACAAGTTTTACATATTGTAAATTCATATTTGAATTCTATTAGAAGATTAGTTTTCAAATGTATAATTTTAATTAGTTCTACACAAAGTAATCTTTTGCAACTTTTAAAGTCTTTTTACGTGTGTATGTGTGGCAATGAATATATGTGTATTTGTGCGTTTGAGTGTGATTAAGGAGGTACGGACATCGAAGTGTAGTGATTCAGAATGAATCATTAATTTTTAACATTAGCTGTTACATCCCCCACAAGTTGAGCAAGTAAAATCATTAGAAGTTTTACCAGAAGCAACTTGCAATAAGATCATATGTTACTTTGCTAGATCGATACATTGGTTTTATGACTACCGATTTGTACGCCGAGTGTCGATTCGAGATTGTCGATAAAAGATGTGATATTGTCTAAGAGACACTCTCACACGTACTAACCAACAATGATGTTCAAAATCCACATATGCATTCCTTTTGCAAGTGCACACTCGGCAGCAGAAGTTTGAGCAGAATAACCCACTTGCTGCTGAGTTATTCTCGAAGGACTATAATATCTATTTGCATTTGTCGTTTGTTCCCTCGAAACTGGGCTAGAGTAGAGCAACCAAGCTGCGCACAACTAACTCTGGGTATAGCCCCAAAATATACTCCGGCTAATCACGACCATACATATCAACGTATGCATAAATCAGCTGGTCCCATATAGTCCTTTCAAATCGTGAATTCCTGAAAAAAAGGACAAGAGAAACTTTTATTATAATAATCATTACTCAAAATACAATATTTTTTATTTGATTTAACCTCCTTCACTAATAATTTCTGACGCAAGGTAAAGGTGTATTCAGATATCTAATAATATAATATGTATAAATTTAATTTAAAGTCACCAGCATCCGCTGCCGAAACTGGTTTTTTTTATGTTTAGCGTTTATTAAATCCCTAATTATTATACAAAAAAAAAATCATTTAATTTAATATACTTTTACTTTAATAAACTTACATTTTAATATGGAGGTATTGTCATTCAAAAACATATATATGTAATTGTTTTGTTTTTAAGAGGCCTAAGTTTCAAGTTAATTCCTCTATTTTTAATATTTTAACAACCCAATTTATCTCCTTATATAGATTTAATTTCATAAAGTTTCTAAAAATCTATCCAGTTATTTAGATTAAAGATTATAATTCATCAAATTTACAATCGATAAGAGAATATTCAGATTTTTTATAGTCAAACATACTAACCCAAAACATGGACAAATTGTTTCTTATCTGGAAAACAATCAGAAGTTACTCATTTTTTTAAATTTTGATTCCTTTTTTTCACACTCTAATATTTATATTTTGAACTAAATTTAAAAAAAATTATGTTTCAGAGAACTTTAACAGCAATATTCATTTCGGCTCTAGTACCGATGTTCGATTTCAAGACCTCTACAACAAAAGTTTTCCCAAAACCTCGCAGTGTTTGAGATACCTAGACATACCAAGACATAAAATTTCAAATTCGCCCCAATACCTAGAACAGTTTTTGTATTATAAATACGTATTTCGACTACAAATTAGTCATCATCAGTATAAATTAGCTAGTCGTAATTTACTTTTTGACAATTAGAAATAGATAGAAAATCGAAATCAATAGACAAAAAGAAAAATAAATTAAAATTAAACAAAATAAATTAAAATAAAATAAATTTTGTTGAAATTACTCTTGTTAAAATTACTGTCATTCAATTTACTTTTGTTAACATCACTCTTATTAAAATTACTCTTATATTGTCTCAGGATATGTTATTCGTTGCTAATTTGGTGACAATTTCACAAGACATACCAAGACATTTTTGAAAAGTCATAAAAACTCTTAGCAATCTTAGATAATTTTCATGGATCTTCGTGAAATATTTCGTAGTTTTCATTTCTCTAAAATAAAATTTATCTTTTCATACTAAAATACAGCTTTTTATGAGCAAGTAACGTATTAAAAGAGAAATAAATAAATTTGTGGGGCACTTCGTATTGACATAAAAACCATCACAGTCTTCTCAAAGAAATTTTCAACTATATTTTTTATTTCTATTTTATGGCATATTTACGAGTTCCATCAAAATTGCACGTAAAATCTGTTATCTTTACCTACGGCAATCAAAAGTGGATGGAAATGTTACATTCCTAAAACCCCATGTTAATATTGAAATGTCCTTGTAGGTCAAAATTAAGGTCAAACTCAAGGTGCCTTTTTAATTTTTTACGACTCTTTTCAACAACTTTTTAGAACAACATGTAGGTTTTTAGAGATTTATACGCGTATATATTTTTTGCATGAAAGTCGCATGAAGACTATCAATTTTTCTTTCACTTCAAATATTTTTTTTAAACTGAAAATTAATATTCAGAATAAATTATATGAACTATACCGAAAAATCAGTATAAGTGTTCATCAATACTTTTAAAAATAAATTGATTAAATAAAAATAAAATTTTAAAAAAATCTAAAACTAATTATATTATTTAATTCAGTGATTCTCAACCACTGTGCCGCGACACTTTTGTGTGCCGCTAAATTCTTAAAGTGTGCCGCCATATTTTAGAAATGTATATAGTAAAGTATTAACCAACATAAGAACGAAAAAAAGATCGAGACTGTTAAATGTAGATGACGATATGAGAGAAGCATTGTCATTTTTACGACCAAATATAAATGAAATTATCAAAAAACATCAAGCTCAAATTTGCCATTAAAAATATTCTTATTATTCACTTGTAATTAATCCCTTAATAAACGTACTGTTGTTTTTGTAGTACATATTATTTTATTTTACATTCAAAGTTATTATCATAAACTATTTTACACAGTGTATTATAGGTAAGTAAACAAACTTTTAAACTTATCTTTTTCTTTGTGTGCCGTCAAATTTTGAAATCGTTAAAAGTATGCCGCGACAAAAAAATGGTAGAGAAGCACTGATTTAATTCGTTTAAGAAATCTCTTTCAATGGTGAAGGTGACTGACACGTCATACATAATATAATTAGATCGCATAAACACTTCCGAAATACCACACATAAATTTAACTATTTATTTCTCAAATGTATTTATTGTACATTTATTGGGATACATTCACCGATTTTGCCCATTCACTAGATAGATAGACATATTGTAGAGGTAAGGATGTGAGAATGAGAGTGGAGGACAAGGAACTTTGTGTGTAGACTAGGAATTGGTAGGATGTGCGGCTGCAGCCGACTTTTGTAGGAACTATGCCGATATTCATCTGGAGTTTGTGACGGAAACTGCAGAAAACTTTCTCAAGCATAGCCGGTTACTTCGTTCTTGTCCATACGCCGACAGTTAAGTCAATTAACCGCTCTCCTCTTTATTTTTTAATAATTGACAACTGCCGATGTTGGGATTCGAACACATAACCTCCCAGTTCCAAGTACACATGACACCTTTTACAAGCGCGACTACTTGGCTGGCATTATCACTTTTCGGTTTTTGAATTATCGAGTTGAACGATACGAACGGACTCACAAAAAGGCAGACGAGCATGCGACAAATGGACTATAATTCGAACATTTTATAAATATCCAAACCAGAATATAATGACAAGAAATTAAAAATAATATATGTATAAATTTTTATCATTTCATTTTGGTAACTTTATATTGGTAATATATTTCGACAATTATTATCGAACCATAATAATAATAATCATAATAATAATAATAATATTTTATTTTTAATATATTTATACTTTTAACGTTACTCTACGGAATCTTACGGAATGTAAATTATATCACAGATAACTTGCTCGTAAGATACCAAAAAATTACGAAACTTTTTCTTTTTTTTAAAGTCATAACAAATAAACATACAATTTTATTCAGAAATATTTTATGGCGATCAGGGACGGATTATCAAAACGAATTATTTATCATATTATTATTTGTGTATACATTTAAGCGGTACAATACTATACTAATGTCAATTTCTGTAGCCCCTTGTGTATTAATTACGAGTCTGACTGGTGTAAACTCATTTTTACTTTGTGAAAAAATGACGAGTCTGACTCGTGTAAATCTAAATTTTCTTCAATCACGAGTTAGACTATCCATATACATGTTCCTGAGTGCTTCGAAAAGAATCACACACTGAACGACTAACAGTTTATATTTATTTTACACTGTAATATATATATATATATATATATATATATATATATATATATATATATATATATATATATATATATATATATATATATATATATACATAATAAATGAAATTATCTATTTTATTCAAATAAGTAATCATTTCAGATACATAATATATTTTAACAATTAAAACTACAAGGGGTAAAGGATACGAAGACATAGTATGATGCAGTTTTAGAATTTTTGGCCGTTTAGAACGCGAGATAATTAATAGCAAAGTAATCATTCTCTCTCATTAGAAGCATGTAAAACTTCATGTCCACCTAACTATTATCTGTTGTGTTAAAAAAAAATACTCGACATAATTTAAAAAAGAAAACTAGGATAGTAAAGATAAATATTTATTAAATAATTTTTTTTTTAAATCGAATTTTACCGTTTTGTTTTCGAAAGATAAAAGTTTAAAATTATTTTTTATTTTATTTTTTATTTCCAATAATTTGTATATATGAATAGTGAATATATCAGTGTGTTGGGTGTGTGTGTGTGTGTATGTATTTGTTCTATAATAAAAGCAAACCGGTTTTTTGTCCTGATAATATAAGACAGTGCTGGAACTACCTTAAAATCTAATAAAGCACTCCAAAAAAAATATAAATTGTTGGTCACTTTGCTGACGGGTTAAATGCTGATCGGTTTTTGGTTATTGCTATATTATATAAAATCGAAGGAATATTCAAAAGACTTAAGTCTTTTTCCGTCAACTCAACAGATTATTTTGACGTTACAATTACAAAATGACCTTTTTATTGACCTATTGTTTACAACATCCATTGTGAAATTTTTTTATTTCAATTTGATTGATCGAAGTTATATACGATGACCCTTAAATTTATACCAGCAGTACCAAATCAATATAAATGATTATTTATAGTATAGAATATAAAAAATTATGAAAGAAATGAAAGAAAGCCAACATAGGTTGTTGACTTGACCCAAACCTGGTCCCGTATTAGGTACCCATACTTTTTACTCGTGTCCATAATTTCATATCTTGATATTTGAGTATAATGCAATAATACAGATATCATTATTTTCTTCCATGCATCCCTGTCACGTGGTACAACTATCTTTTAAACTGTTGGAAATAGGGAACATCTGTATTATGGTGTAGTCAAATTATCTTCAAAAACGTGATTTCAGGCAGGTTGCTCGGAACCGCAATTTTTTTTTTCGATTCATTTTGACGTCCTGAATATGACCCTAAATTTTTACGTTCCGACTCGTGACGGAACAAGGTCAAAATTTTAAGGTTATACCACAGATACCACAAGGGTCAAATGTGTGCTCTATGTGACTTCAGTAGTATTTATATTCAGTGAGATAGAAATATAACTTCTGTGCAAGCATCAATGAGTTACATGTGTGTTTACTAAAATGTCAAGATTATTAATATTTCATTGGAAAGACTTTATGTGGTAAATGTAACTGTATTAATAAAAATTACGTTATATGTTTTGTAATAAAAAACATGTGTATATTATTGATATCGTCACATACCGCATTCGAGGTATTTTGAATTATGCGTGAGTCCTAACCTTTTTGATGGCGTTGCCACATGTAATTAACATAGTAGATTTTTCGTAATTATTTGCTAATCACTCTTATCACACTCTCTGAACCTCGATTTGTGAGTAACCAAAATATTCGAAAATTTTTTTCCTTTTTGTTGATACCACTTTCATTGTAATCTGAACGGTACTTTTTGTGAAATAAATTCGCACTCTCTAAAAGGATTTTTTGAAGCCCGGCCAACGCTGAGTATTTCAGCTAGCATCAAATAAAATAAATGGCATTCTCAAAATACTAAACTCAAATTTAGTTTCGTTTCCTGATCTCTAGAATTCGTCGCCCACATTAACCTTCCATTTCGTTATTTTAACCCTATATTGTGTAAATTTAAGACTAATTAAATCATTTGGCGACTACCTGAACCAGTAAAGAACAAAACATTAAAGATAAACGCGTAAGTACCAAAAAAACATTCGTATTATATGAGATTTATTATTCATGGATGAAGTGACCAAATTTCTTCTGAAGAGTGTGTTAAAATGGGACAATTAAAAACGGAATAACTGATAATATTTGCAATAACAAATTTTGTAAAAAAAAATTGTGTTTGACAATTGTAAACCACACGGGATTAATAGCATGCGACCGACTTTGACCCAAAAGACTTTGTATTTGTTGACCAATTGTTAAAATAGCAAATAATAACCCAACACTTTAGATAGTATTGAAAGTATTTATATTCTCTAATAAATTCAATAACCAATCGATCAAAACATGAATTATATATTCCACAATATTGTAAAAGGGCACAAGCCAAGACAACAAAAAAATGAACTGAGATGTAGGTAAAATCATCAAATATGTCCACATCTGTAGTAGCAAAAAAAAAAGTACACTAATTAGTGAATGTATATCCTTTAGAAGAGAAGGATTTTTGAAAAATTTATAGTTAAATCTTACAACAAAACAGCTGAGAAGATATTCGGACATACAAATTTGGTACATCACATTCTTTTTTCCTTTTTTTTCCATTCACAGACAATTGAATTTTTGGCAGCTGAGTAGCACGCCTGATTTATCTTTTGTTAATGAAGTTTTAACGAAGTGACTACACTGACCATCTTTTCAATCGGATGGACGTCGGTTTGACCAAATAAAGAGAGACATTTAATCCTTTAAACAGTAAAGGATTAACAAAAAAAAAAAGCATTTTTTTCCATCAATGAAATATACGTTTTGTATGTCCTTTGAGATTTCAAAACTATTTTATGAAAAATTTCATTTTAAAATAATTTTAATCAGTTTTTAGTTTTCAAAATCCCTTAAGTAATAAATATTTCAAAAGGATCTATTTTATGCAATGTTTCTAAAATGTTTGTAGTGAGAGTTAGACACTCAGACGACCCTTGTAACATAAGTTTAATTGTTGCACTGTTTTGTTGTTACCAAATTGCACACCATTTGGTCCTTTGCCATTGAATGGCGAAACTGAGCCCTAAAGCGTGTTGTAGTCGTGGTCAGAGATACCAGGATAATCGCTCAATTAGGTATGCTATTCTAAGATATTGCGAGACAAAATGCAACAATTTCTTGGCAATTACCTTTGTTTAATTGAGCGAATAGGGAATATGCATGAAAATTTTTTTTCACTTGAATTGAAGCATGTTTACTTGACAAATATCAAGGTAAAATTACTTTTTAAATAACTTTAAAAATAAGCGAGATATGAATGATTGAAATTCCCGATTAGACAAAGAGGGTGATAGCCCTCTTGATATGTTATGTGACGTCATATTACACTTTCACCATTTAAAATACACGTAAAATTTCGTTTTTAGTATTTTTGCAAAAAAGAGACAGATAATAATCTTTAAAAGCTTATAGCTTCCTCGATATTTGTCGGATTTTAATTTCGTTTTTAAATATTATTACAGTATTAACAGTATTTTCATATTCTGAAAATAAATGTCAAAAAAAATTTTCATGTATATTCCTTATTAAAGCAGTTTCATCCAAGATGTGTCTTTACGCATCTAGACTTTATTTTTGAAGAATCTAAACTATAAAAGAATGTCAAAATACATCTGCCAAAGCATAATGACTCAAAGTCTTAATTATTCTCCTGCAAAATTAATATACAAGTTAATTGTTAGGAAAAAAGATAAGAAAAATTTATGAAAATACTTGAGAAAAAGCTTTAGGCTACGAATATAATATGGAAATAATTGGTAAGAGAGTATTCATACAAATATTTGAATAATTTGTTCAAAATGATTTAACTAATTATTATGAGAAACAAATCATAATTTTTTTTTTTGAAGATAGTGTTTCTAATAATATTTAATCATATTTTCAAAGCATGTTTAGAGATATAATATTTGATTACTATCTAATTGTATGCGTTGCAAGTTTTACAAATGAAACACGCATATTTTAAATATATATAAGTGTATATACACGCATATTTTATCACTTCCATAATTTCCTTCAATACTTCATTATTTGATAAAACTTTTTTAAATTAATTAAATGTTTTTACGGAAAGTTTTTTACCTTAAAAAATCGGTACTAATATTTTCAGAAACAATTTTGTACACTAAAATTATTTGAAAACCGATTTTATAAGTAAACTATTAAAATAGGAAGTATTGGTAGGAATAATTTATAAAAAACTATTTTTGAAGTTATACTTCTTTACGCGCATTTTTGTATTTTTATCCATAGTATAAGTTTAGCATGCGTACACATGCTAAACTAATACTCTGCGTGCTTGCTAAACAAACTATGTTAAGTTGCTATATTTGAAATAAGTTTATTACAAGCTTTTATTTAGTTTCACCTGTCCCGTTGTCTGTAATGGAATCTTGCAAGTTAAATTTGACCCACTTTCCAGTGTTCGATTTAGCTGAAATTTGGACACTCGTTTGGTTTTCGTGGCAATGCACGAATACAAATGCCACCATTTTTAATCCAATATGGCGGCCGTCGCAAAATGGAGATTTATAATTTCTAAATTAACCCCTATGATATGGGTATCAAATGAAAGGGCCTGATGAGCGAAACACAGTAAGTAAAGCGACGCCATTCTAAATCCAATTTGGCAGCAGCCGCCACAAACTAATAAAAGCTTGTTTTTTTTTAATTTCTTTTTTCGTTTATCTTGTTTTATAACTATTGTTCTCAACATTATTAAAGATATATCTACTGCGATAATATGTGATCAACTAAGGGTTAAAACAAATTCTGATTGCATTATTAAAACTAATTTTTTTTACAGCAAAGTGCAATTCAAAAAATAGCAATATTATTTGTTCATATACAATTATGGAAGTTTTAGGTTGTTTCATCATAAGCCAAATTTTTATTAAGGTAATAAAAAATGTGATTAATTATTTTTATACTACAAGTAATTTAAATAACGGGCCCAAAAATTTTTCTTTGTCATGTTCAAGTTTCATGTATATATGTACGTGTATTTACAATTAAACATTCGATTTTATTTTTATATATGAAGTGTAATTCACTTTTAATGACATAAAAACTTCTATTACACAAACGGTATATCAAAATTTCTTCTGATTTTTCTGTTGATAAAAAGTATTAAAAAAATTTGTTTACCTTTATATCTTGTTGCAATCTTAATAATCAGTTCAGAATATTAATTATCTTTGAATAATGATCTTTTTAAATAATATTAAAGGATAAAGGATAGTCCTTGTGTAAATCTATTGTGCATATAATAAGTCCTGACAAAACTTACAAAATTATAGTTTACACTTTTTTAGACAATTAAAAGAAATTGTATTTGCATGGGTATTCAAAAAAATATTAATGGTTCCACCTGACTTAAATTATTCAAAGAGATTATTCATTTTTTCAGCAAAAACTGTTGTATGATTATTATATTCCCTGCAGTATTATTAAACCATTAGCTTACAACAATTATTTCTAATGTTCTTTGACAGATTTCGAGGGTTTGTTTTTCTTAAAAGAGTCTTGATTTATCAATAATATATTTGTGCAACAAGTATTTTTCCAATCTTCGAAGTACTTTTGGAATGGAATTTCCGAAATGACGTTTTGGGAGTGATATGCAAAATACTTTCCTGTAGATTTGAAACTCGGCGCTCATGGATTAAATGATTATAAGCTCTATTAGTTAATACCATACATAATACAATATTTCAAAATACAATATTTTGAAACTCGTTATTCAAGTACTTGAAATTGGTAGCGTGAATTTACTTTCTTTAATTATTATTTCTAAGCGGTATATAATAAACCTATTGTAATAATATAAAAACTTAAATTATGAGTATCAAATTAAAATTAATTGAATATTTTTTCATAGTCAATAAATTTATCAATACACATTAATTTAAAATACACCGGCATACCATAAATAATATTCAACACATATTTGTAGGACCGAAACAAAATATTTAATTTATGGAACATTTCAAATTATAAAACTTAAAAACCAATTATAAACTTTATAGTGGATTTCGTAGAATTTTATGAATTTTTTTAAAAATCGTGTGTTACCGTTTTGATTTCGAAATATAAAAGTTTAAAATTATTATTTTTCATCAAAATAACATTATTTTGTATATGTGAACAATGTATTATATGTGTGTTTCTGAATTTGTGTTATAATAAAATCAAACCGGTTTTTTGTTCTGATTATATAACACAGGGCTGGAACGTCCTTAATGTACAATAATATTTTTTGTACAACTATAACCATTTTTTTTTTAAATATCTATATAAAAGAATAAATAAATTTTATATGTACACATGATTATTTATTGAAATTCCATTCTAAAAAATATAAATACTGTTATCAAATAAAAAATAACTTGAAAAATATGCTATTACGCTCACAATGTTTTTGATTTATAACGTCAACGTTCAAGTGCGTATCAAACTAATAAAAAACATGATTTTAATTATTGTATTACATCATTGTAACTTCCATAACACCTTATCATGAAGACTTGCTTTCGAATCATCACATTTATGTTTCCAAATTTATTATGAATTAATCATTTGGAAATTCCGAAGTTTAAATTTCGATTTAATGGATGAAAGAAAATTGTCAACCAAATTAAATTCTAACAGTATCCTGTCACACTAAAATTGAGTATCTAATATTTGATAACACTATAATGGAAGTCAGAAATATGTATATGAAGATATTTTAAAATCATATAAACAACAAAATAAATTATTTTGATGTTTTTCTTTGAAAATATTTATTATGATTTGATAATCACTTAATTGAGTTTAAAGTTTTCAAAAATATTATTATAATAAATATTAATCAAAGTCGAGCGAACGTACGCAATCAATAACGCATCCAATAGTATTATAAATGTATAGATTGTTTGTTAAAACAATTTTCAGTATAAATTTTTTCACGTCTTAAAGATTCAACACAATAGGGAATATACATGAAAATTTTTTTTCACTTGAATTGAAGCATGTTTACTTGACAAATATCAAGGTAAAATTATTTTTTAAATAACTTTAAAAATAAGCGAGATATGAATGATTGAAATTCCCGATTAGACAAAGAGGGTGATAGCTCTCTTGATATGTTATGTGACGTCATATTACACTTTCACCATTTAAAATACACGTAAAACTCCGTTTTTAGTATTTTTGCAAAAAAGAGACAGATAATTATCTTTAAAAGCTTATAGCATCCTTGATATTTGTCGGATTTTAATTTCGTTTTTAAATATTATTACAGTATTAACAGTATTTTCATATTCTGAAAATAAATGTGAAAAAAAATTTTTATGCATATTCCCTAATTATGTTCATTAAAAAAGTGAAAATAACTACTAAATGAGTTAATTGCTTAAATACCCGGTATAAACTGAGTTTATGGAAAAAAATTTCAAACAATTGTTTATTTTTAAGAAAGGAACATTTTTTCTTTTCAAATTTGTTATAAAACTCTTACAATGAAATATGGGCATTTTTCCCCTGCAGCGTCAATGTTAGAGCACAAATTATGAGAAATCTATGTTTCAGTCTAGAACACACAAACTAAATTTCAGTTCGTTATCTTCGGGTATAAAAATAGTCTATCCTAAAAGTTATACCGTTTTGTTAGCTTGGTAAAGTTGTCATTTACATACTGTATATGAATTACATAATTATATATATGGATTGCAAGCGAATCGAAAGATGGAACCGTTTTTAGTCTTCTGTACTTCCCACAATAGGGGTTAAATTGAAATTTAACCCATGGCGGCGTGTATAAATACGGCGAACCAAATGAATCAGTTCTCTGGACTACGGGGCGTATTTGCTTTAACTTTGCGGTGTAGCTGAAAGAATTTAACTTAGTTTGACGCAAATTTATAAATTTTTTGATTGAAAGTGATTACTTTTTGAACACCAAATATATACATTACTGAAGTTCAAAGAAAAGCATTCATTTCATGTATTAATTCATCATCGTTTTATTTAATGAAGTTTTGTACCGAACTACGAACAAATTCCTTATCACTTTGGGTAACGACTTGAATTATTCACATCTCTCTATAATTTTTCTGTCTATAGAGTTCAGTTTCCGTATTATCTCTGAATACATGATGTTCTCAATTGCACTCACTATATATACTTACAATAAGATCATATCTACAATTTATTGATTTGATAACAACATATACACTTTACTCAACAGATCATGTCACAAGAGAGTTTAAAAATTTTAGTATTATTTTATATGTACCTATTAAATCTGAAGTATATGGAGAAATTGTAATAATTGTTGTCTCCAGACAACATCCGGAAAGGTGGCAACCATATATTGTATCAGTTGGAAAGGCACTAGAGGAACCTTCGACTTAGTTCCCCTAGTGCTTATTATTATTAAATGCTTTTTTTTCGAAATTCAAAAACAAAGACTTGTTTCCAACTTTTGAGTTGGTTTTTCGTGTTTTTTTTTTTGAATAAAAATTGTCCAGGAATTTAATTTCTCCACTTTTAGTTTCTATATAATCTACATATCCTATGCAAAGTGAGTGATTCTTTTTTGATGACACTTAAAAATATATTTTAGTTATTGTGATTGTAAACTGCTTGAATTTTAGGTTGAGAACTTTTTTTTTAAATGACTGTTTAAACTATGCATACTATAATTTGTATTGATAAACCCATCAAATCTGTCAATTATTACATAACCAACTAATAACATGAATATTGTTGTACCTATTAATGATAGCATCAATCGATTGATCAGTGTTGGTTTTTTTTTTGTCAAGTTGTTTGGATCTTTAAAGGCATTATTATTATATTTAAACGTTCCTTACAAAATACCAAAATACACTAGCTATTGGGTTGTACTTACGAACGATAAATATGAATTATTCATGAGAGGTGCTTAGACTTTAAATTAATAATACCATATTATTTTCTTTGACTCGTTTTAGTTCATTATATAATATATATATATATATATATATATATATATATATATATATATATATATATATATATATATATAGTAAAATTATGTTACAAAATTATTTATTTTTCATTTCAAAACACATAGTATCCAAAAAACGAATTTAAAAAAAATTCCTTCGTCCTGAACTATCCAATGAGCTGAATTTTGACGCAAGCTTGAGGTTAAAACTTAGGTGATACCAATTTCGACGCAGCCTGCTCGTAATTTTTAAAAGAGTTGCCATCGGTTTAGGAAAATATTAGAATCGTAAGGATGTTAGCACTGTCGAAATTTTCATTCAAATTCTATCTCAAAGCTCTCTATTAAATTAAACGTTTAAAAATGGAAGCTTCAAATTAGGACAGATAATAGTTGGGGGGCATGAAGTTTTACATAATAAGTAAGCTTCTAATAAGAGAGAGTGAGAGAGAATGATAAGTTTGATATTAATTATCTCGCGTTCAAAACCGTCAAAAATTCTGAAACTTCGGAATCTATTAGAAAACCTTATTTTTAGCTTGTAAAAAAAATGAGCAAAATCTGTAGAAAAGTGATAGTATGCTGGAACATCCTTAACAAACAAAAAACAATATATATATATATATATATATATATATTTTTATAATTTATTAACAGCATGTAGGTACGTCTAAATTCTAAAACTCTAAACTCTAAATATTGTATTTTAAATATTAGATAATATCTGTAAGCCAAATCATAAAATTATATATATATATATATATATATATATATATATATATATATATATATATATATATATATATATATATATATATATATATATTAATATATATATATATATTTATGTATATGGTCATAGAATTATTATGGATGGTCCCGTTTTAAATACTCTTCATTGCATCATAAACAAAGATAGAATTTAGTTGTTTTTTTTGGACAAATTTATGATAGCTATTTAAAAAACCTGGTGTGAACAACCTCTTGAACACAACCTCTGTGTACAGTCAACGTGTGTATACAGAGTATATGTGGTTGCTCACGTCATTATTTAAAAGAACTCCCAAAGTTTAAAATGATTTTGTATATTATAATTAGCTGGGCCTGGCATGCATTGCAACAATGCAGATACATTTAAATTTACAAAATAAATGAAAGACAATGATTTTTAAGTGACGCTACGCTTTAAGTAATTCTTCGCGTTTAGCAACGTTCCCTTTTAAGTCATACTGCGCTAAAGTAGCACTTCGTGTTTAGTAACGCGAATCGTACTGTTACTGTTAACGTTTGAACAGAAATTATAGCAATCCTATAATTTTTATTTAAAAAAAGTTTAAAACAAAAGTAGTTTCTTTTGTTTGAAAAAGAAAATTTTTCTTTAAACTTTTCTTTTATATCTTCCCGTTTTCTAGAAAGAAATTTTCGCCCCCCTCCATCTTGTCAGAAACCTACGCGGATAAAAACCCTTCGCACAATAACCAAAGTTTCATCGTATTCGGATGAATGGTATAAGAACAAATCATTTTTTACCAACGAAAAGAAGGAGGTACTCAATTCAACCTGTATATTTTTTTGTTTTTTTTTGTTTTATGTATGATCACGCATAACTTTTTACAGAGTAGTCCGATTTTGATAATTATTTTTTTGTTGGATAGGGAATTCTTCAAATTTGGTCTCATATAAGTTTTAAAAAAATTTCAAATTTTAACCACAAAAAAAAAGAAAAATAAGACTTCCCAGCGCTTCCACTAAACAACAAATATCACAATCGCTGTATATTGTATATTGTTATTATCTATACATATAAAATGCTTTGTCCTGAATGATTGACTGACGGATCAACGCACTGTCTAAACCGCTGATCGTAGAGACCTGAAACTTGGAGGGTGTGTTCTTTGTATGACGTAGGCATCCGATAAGAAAGACTATTCCAAAATTCTACCCCTAAGGGGTGAAACACGGGGGCAAAATTTGTATGGGACAACGTGATTCCTTGGTCCAATCTACTTCAAATTTTGCATAAATATTCAGAATATTTACTTAAATACTAAGTAATATAACATATATATATATATGTATATACTAAGTAGTATATACATATATATATATATATATATATATATATAGAAATCCATAGTGCTAAAATTCCAAACTGTATGAATTGAGAAGGCAAAATTTTGAAATTTGTTGGTTGGACGTTAAAACGAACCCGATTTTCGTATTGTTTGGGTCAAAATTAGCCTAGGAAATGATTATTATTAAAATGGAGAAGAAAAATTTTATTCACTTTTTTCACATTTTTTCCAAGGGGTACCCCTTAAAAAAATCGCTAAAATTGGAGGAAAATTTTATGTCCCTGATTTTGATAAAAACTTGGTTTTAAGCTAATTTGGACCTAGCGAAACCGATGGCGTTGGTTAAAATATGATACGATTAACGGTTTTCAAGGTATCAGATCCATTGTGCTAAAATTCCAAACTTTGTTTTTTTAATATTTGATGATTTTGTAGCGAGTTTAGTAAATTTTTGTACTTGATACTGTCAATAATTTTGATATTTAGTTTTGTGGCCCGAAGAACTAGTTGCAACTGTATACATATATTTGACATGTTAGGTTAGTTAGTATTTACGAATGGGTTTTTCAATTTTCAATTTCCACGCTTTGTGTCTATCTTTTAGAGATTCACACATCAACTTACTTTCAATTAATGTTTTTTCTTTACGCAGCTTTTGGAAAATAATGAAACGAAATTACTGAGTTTCTTCTTTTATCAGATGAACACAATGGGACTGAACCAGATGCAGACATTATTAAATTAGAAAATTTCCTAAAAAAAAAACGCATGCAGAATTAAATTTACATATATGCCATGTAATTAATTAAAAATTAATTCTCTGTTTTGGTATTTTAATTAGTTACATCAAATGCTTTGCAGGTTTTGCGAATAGGGAATATGCATGAAAATTTTTTTTCACATTTATTTTCAGAATATGAAAATACTGTTAATACTGTAATAATATTTAAAAACGAAATTAAAATCCGACAAATATGAAGGAAGCTATAAGCTTTTAAAGATTATTATCTGTCTCTTTCTTGCAAAAATACTAAAAACGGAGTTTTACGTGTATTTTAAATGGTGAAAGTGTAATATGACGTCACATAACATATCAAGAGGACTATCACCCTCTTTGTCTAATCGGGAATTTCAATCATTCATATCTCGCTTATTTTTAAAGTAATTTAAAAAGTAATTTTACCTTCATATTTGTCAAGTAAACATGCTTCAATTCAAGTGAAAAAAAATTTTCATGCATATTCCCTATTGTCTTCACATACACAAAAATGTATATACGCCTGTTATGTGAGTATTTTTTAAAAATTATATTGTAAAAATATTTGGTTTAGTTAAAATTACTTGTCGGTTAAAGTATTTAATGTTTTGTTCACTTGTTGATCTTAACACGTTTTTGCTTCGGATACTAAACCTATACATACAATTTTTTTTTCTACTCAAAATATTGTATTATTACCTAACGGTTCAAAACTATAAATTTCGTCATCAGTTCTATGTTTTTTTTCTATGGCAGAAAAAATTTTTTATGTTTGAAAATAATTAAGTTAGTATGTTCATATAATTACATGTACAGAGAAAAAAAAAAACATACTGCATAAAAGTTAAAAGTTACAAATACAAACTGTTTATTTCTTTCAAAAAAAAAAAGAGTAATATATTTCATTATTATGCAATCAGTTCATTAACTTTTGATAAACTTTTGATATAAGACCATCTATATATCTATTTTTGTACACATAACCACACTTAAGTGACGTTCGTTTTTAAAAACTTCGAATCTATTCTATTTTCGAAAAATGCTTAGAACAAGAGTTTTATGAATTTTAATGATGAATAACTTTTTTAGATTGAAAACCAAGTGGAATTACACTTAGTGTCGGGTTTTTTAGCGAATTTCCTCCAAACTAAATGCAGCTATTGTTTTTGTATCAATGTTGAAATTTCGTAAAAATTTCTTCAAGTGTCCATTGATCCTACCTACTAGATGTCAAAAATCTCTATTGTTAAAATTTTGACATATGTATATTTGGAATGAAATTTGGTATTTGAGGCGCTTTTGGTATTCAAAGGTCAAATTCGTTAATGGGTAAAGCGGACGATGGAAAAGGGGGGTTTAGAGGGAGGGGGAGACACAAAATTTGACATATCTCTCTTAATATTTGAAAAAAAACTATCAAGTTTTGTTCTGGCGCTACGTATTTGGTTAAATCCGCATGGTCTAATATTATAAAATCGTAGTTTGGACAGCTCTGCTACAAATTATTATTTATCGAATGGTTTAAAAATATAAATAAAATAGTTTAGAAATACTTGTCAATTTAATGACTCAGTAATATAAACAAGTACATTACATGTTTGTCAAACAAGTTGCATATCACTTAAAATTAATGAATAGTTTTATATTCATATGGTAAGAAATATTGAAAATAGATATCCATGAAGGTCTTCATAAAAATTTAAACAAAAAATAAATGATTTTCAACAACAAAGAAACTTATTTCATAGAACAATAATAATAAGGATTCAAATGGTTTTGTGGCCAAAAAATTTAAACAATACAAAAAAGGAATAGCAAAAAAAATATATTAAACAAATAAAAAACGAAACAAAACTCTCAAAAACCAAAATTATCCTGAACTATTATTAACAACTGTTCTTTCTGTTAAATATTTTTTATAATATTGTTGTTTTTTTTTATTATTCAAACACGGAAGAAGAGACAATAAAATATAATAATTTTTTTCGAAGTTTTTGAGTCCATATTTATCATACCCTGTTTGCCTGCACCGTAAAACACAAGGTGAGACTACCTTATTCTTTTCTGAGAACAAACAGTAAATATATATCGCCTTGGAGTTCTTTTATTGAATATTATATATAATAATATTATAATAAATATTATGTGGTATAGGGTGGAACTAATTTTTAAAAAGGACTATTTGACCATGTTTATAAGACTTTGATGTTAAAATATTACTTAATATTAATTCGTGCAAGGAAAGAAGAAATCAGTCAATCAGTAAGCATTACTTCTATTTTAATTTGATTTAAAATTTAGATCTTTTCCAATTTAATTCGGAAATATTTATGAAACGATCTGTTGTACTATGGGCCACAAAATTAGCTTCTGAAATGACCAACTTAAAGCATTTAACCAACATTACGTAAGAGCAGTGGCGGATTATGCATAATGCAAACTAGGCATACGCCTAGGGGCGCGAGGTTACAAAAGGGCGCGTGTGGAAACTTTTAAACGAAGAAAATAATAATACCTATAAGTCCTTCCAGAGAGTTAGATGCCGCCAACGCGATTCTACAGGTTCTAAGAAATAAAGCGCTTGAAACAATTTACCCAAACGTTGGCATAGCCTTAAAAATGTGCGTATCGACGGCAGTCAGCAATTGCAGTGGTGAGCGGAGTTTTTCTTATCTAAAGAGAATGAAATAGTATCTGCGCTCAACCATGACCGATAAAAGATTAAATTCGCTAGCGATACTTAAAATTGAACCAAACTTATTGCTATCTTTAAACTATGATGATGTTATTGACAATTTCGCAAGACAAAAATGTAGACGAAGAAATTTTTAACATATGTGATTGGATAAATAATTATTTTGTAACAACCTAACAACTTTAAACAATATACAATTTTAATCATAGTCTTATTGTTTTTATATGTAAAATATTAATTATTAATGATAAAAAACAATCGGTTAGAAACTGTTTATGGTATTCACAATAACTAAACATACATAGTCACATCTATTTCCTGGAAGAAAAGGCACAGAGACCACGAATTTCCAAGTTCTATCCTTCTTGCTTTCGTCACTCTCATCATATAGTTGAAATTTATAATATACTAAACTTTGCCAGCGGCTTCACCCGCATGGCTTGTGACTTTCCCGGGATAAAAGTATCTTATGTGTTAATTCAAGGTATAAGATAACTTCATACAAATTTCTTCAAAATCCGTTAAGTAGTTTTTGCGTGAAAGAGTAACAAATATTCATCCATTCACCCTCACAAACTTTCGCGTTATAATATTAGTAAAATGGAAACTAGAGAGGCGCTGATGAGGTGCTAGCCTAGGGCGCTCCTCCTTGCTCTTACGCCTCTGCGTAAGAGCAACCATACTAAAAACGGATGAATAAATGTTAGGAAAACAAGTTTATATATCCAATATTTATTTCGTAGGACCTTTGATAGATATGTGTTATTTCAAATTAAAAGTCAAGGACCTTTTGTAAATGAATTATAAAAATATCCATCCTGTAGATAATTTGAACATCCAAGAAACAACGGTACATTTTTTAAAAAAAGACATATTAGATAATACTGTAGCAGTGATGTATGCATGTTTTTTTTTGTAGGCACCCTTCATTAGTCAGTCATGTTTCTATAAAAATGTTTCCGCCCTTGGAGATGTTAGTTACATCGATGGTAAGTACTATATGCCACAACAACACATAATATAGGACGATGAAGGAGATGTTTTGTAATGGACATTGTAACCAACACAAATAATAAATACTAGATTCTTCCATAAATAGAATGCTTAGAAGGTCAAACACCCCCAAAAATAACGGTATCACATGATACATTATAATATATAAAAAAATAAAAATAAAGACTTTTTGTTGCCCGGTGGTCACAGGAATAATACGCTGTCAACATTTTTTTTTAATAATAAAAATGGATGTTCAAATTAGATGTTTCTGGTTTTGTTACTGGTTTGAATATTTCATTTAATTTATCGATTTGTTTGTTTTTTTTTTTTTTTGGAAATGATTGATGCATTTACTGAAATTATGACATTATGTTATAAATTTTAGAATGTCAAAATATGGGAGGATTCTAATCAGAGTGTGTTGGTCTACATGTTCCACGATGATTTAAATCATATTTCTTTACAAAACCAAAAGACTGAAATGTTATTAATATTACACTAGATGATGGCACAGGAATTGTGCCTAAACTATTTGTTGTATGAAAAAATGTATCATACAAAAGTTGTTTGTTTTTAAATAGACATTAAAATAAACATATATATATATATATATATATATATATATATATATATATATATATATATATATATACATGTATATACATAAATGTTTATCACCAGTCCAAGTGGCCGAGCGGTCTAAGGCGTTATGTCTGCGCAGTATGCCTACTTGAAAACTGAGAGGTTATGGGTTCGAATCCCGACATCAGCAGTTTGTCAATTATTAAGAAAAAAAATGGGTGGTTAATTGACTAAACTGTCGGCGTATGGATAAGAACGAAGTAACCGGCTATGCTTGTGAAGGTTTTCTGCAGTTTCCTTCACCAACTCCAGATTAATATCGGCATAGTTTCTATCATAGTCGGCTGCAGAATCCTACTGATTCCTAGTCTATACATAAAAATTCCTTCCACTCACATCCTCACATCCTTAGGCATCACAATGGACCTTATGGTCGAAGTGTACCCCGTCCAAGGTAGCTTCTACGCGATATCGATGCATGAAATACATGGGACATCTGATGCGAAAAGAGTTTTTTTTTTATAATCGAGCTGGTAGTTAACAAACTCTCCAGTTTTATATCACATAGCACGATAGTGCCTCAGATCGAGTTTTATTGGTATAGATATTAATATTTTAGAAAGATTTGACTTCCCGTCTTCGAGTAATTAAACTACAATTGCTAAAGATAATAAATTAGAAAACTTGAAATTAATTATTAAACTACCGGAGACTACTTTAAAAATATAAAATATTAATAATCTCAAAATAAAAATTGTGAAAACTAAAATTGTAGCAACGTTGTATTTACAACAACTTCAACGCTTAGCATTTTTGTTGAAAAGTTGAAAATAACCAAATTATTCAGCAAAAACAATTCCGAATTTCTGAATTGAACTGAACTAAAAACTTCTATGTAATTTCCCAGCGCTTCCACTACTTTAAAAATTTTATCGTTCCCACCGCTTCCATTCTTTAAATATTTATCGACACTTCCACGAAATTTCTATTTCAGAAAATATTTTCGAATATTATAACGACATAAAATACTTACCTGTTTTTAAGTCAAATCTTAAGCTTTTAAACAAAAAAAGTTTCATCAAAATCGGTCCAGTAGTTTTTGCGTGATGCTCGAACATACAAACAAACAAATAAACATACATTTACAATTTTATAATAGTAGAGATCAATTAATTATCGAAGTCGAAACATTGAGTAAATATTTCGGGGAAATTCCCTAGATTAAGTAAGTACTTGTAATTCCCAGATTAAGTACTTGCATTTTGTATATACGTATGTCGACTACAAAGCAGTCATAATCCAGTTTCCAGGAAAATATTTTACAAGTTGTTAATTTGGTGCGTGTCTCACAAATTATCAACAAGAAATATCTTCCCGAAGATTAATTACAATTAGTTAATGCATGCTGATGATGACTACTTTGTAACCCTAAAAGCACTCTAAAAAATCAGGTTGAACTTAAACCAAAATTTCTTGAAAATTTAATACTACACGATTTTGGCGTGAAAACTGCATTTAAAATAGTTGAGCCCACAACAGATAGATCATATCTTTACGTGTCTGTCGCGTTGTATTTATTTTGCCTGTGGCGGAATCGTACCAGTGAAGGCATTTGCGGCATTGTGAAGAGTTTGCGCAGCACAACTAGGAGCAAAATTGAGACATAAAAAATATTCGCCGGAAGAATATAAGTGAAAATCGGTATTAAATTAAAATTACAAAATAATTGAATATTATGTCTCATTTGACTCGTAAATATGCTTTGAATTATAGAAAACGCATATCAGAATAAAGCTCACGTCGAAAGTAAGACGTTTGGCCAGCGACAGTCCAAACGTCTACGGATCATGTGCTGAAAGTTTTCACGAAAAACATACGACGCAGAACGAACTGGGCATTTCTTCATTTTTATTAACATATTTGGTCACCTGGTATTAAAAGGTTCAACTAATCCATGTTTTAAATCTAAAAAAATTATTTTGTATTATCAAATGATTCAGCGTATTTGTTAATAGATGGCCAGTTACATCGATATATTTGGTAGAACCAAAGAATACAATATAATTCTTTGGTAGAACCAAAGAATACAATCAGAGATTAGTTAACTCTGATACAATATATACAAGAATACAGTTGGTTGTGCTGATAATGGCACTAAATACCGAAATCGAACAGCTATTGTCATCTAGGGGTCAAGGTACCAGCTTCAAATTTCAAGTGACACAAAAATCGTAGTTATACGCTTCTATGTATATTGTATTCTTTGGTAAGACCAAAGAATACGGGTCCCTTGCGTGGCTTCAGCGTGAAGCGTTTAAAGCCATTATAATATATTTTTCGTCGGTCATACTCCGAGTTGGTCGGTTCAGCGTCGGACTGGCCATATAGTCGAGGTGGCGTTTGCCAGCCGGGCCCTAGCGTACGCGGGCCCCCCACGGGCCTGGCTTGCGAGGTTTGCCACAAGCCAAGCGGTAGGTACGGTAGCCTAGGGCCCGGCTCTTGCGATCTACATGTAAAGTAGATAGTTCATACATACTTAGAAATGAAACAGAAAAATTAAAACTTGTTTTATAAATTTCTGAACGGCGATAACTTTTGAACGAATCAACCGATTTTGACGTGTATCATAATACACGACATTTGACATTGTTTAAGAGATGCATTATATAGATACGATTTTCAGTGCTGAAGCGCATTAAAACGAGTCTTTGCCTCTATTAATAATAATAATAATAATAATTCATTTATTGATTCTTTTTTCCGCAATACAAAGATCGTACAGAATAGATCAATTAAGTTTCATAAAAAAGGGAAATGGGCATGATCGGACAAGAACTGTTGGATTCGTTGATTATATTAAACACTGAATCGGATCTTATCAAGGATGACGAGAATAGCAACTTTTACGATCGAGTTATCGACAGCTTAGCTGAAACTTCTCCTCTTTAAAAAAAAATGTTGATTGGTTAGCTTTCGATTTGTTAAAAAGTAATTGGAACTATATTTACCTAATCTAATATACTATAATGCTAAAAGTGAAGCTGACTGACTGACTGACACACTGATCTATATAAAACCTAACCCACATCTAGACATGCTAGAAAGATGCTGTTTTTGCATTCGACGCGAAATTGCTTCAAACCGACGAGAAAAATCGGAAAACTTCAATTTTTTCATTTCAACCCCCCGGAAAATCGGAAAAACATCCCCCAAAATTACGTTTATCTGTTCTATACATTCTAGAAAGTTGAAATTTTCACCAATCGACCCGAAATAAAGTCAAATTAACATAAAACTTCATTACTTCCATCGCAACCCCCCGAAAATGGGAAAAACACCCCTAAAACTGCCCCTTTCACTTCTATTCATGCTAGATTGATGCGGTTTTTTGCATTCGACGCGAAATTGCTTCAAACCGACGAGAAAAATCGGTAAACTTCAATTTTTTCAGTGCAATTACCCCCCCCCCCCCCCGGAAAATCGGAAGAACATCCTTTAAAATTACGTTTTTCTGTTCTATACATGCTAGAAAGATGGGATTTTCACTAATCGACCCGAAATAATGTCAAATTTACAGAATATTTTGAAAAATTTCATTACCTACATCGCAACCCTACCAAAAATGGGAAAAACATCCCTAAAACTGACCTTTTCACTTCTATTTATGATAGAAAGATCAGGTTTTTCCATTTGACGTGGAACAGGTTCAAGATAACAGAATTATTTGAAAAAAGTAAATTTTTCCATCACAACCCTTCGCAGCTGGGAAAAACACCCGTAAAACTACCTCTTTCCTTCTATACATGCTAGAAAGATGCAGTTTTTTGCAATCGACGCTAAATAGCTACAAATTAGGAAGTTAATCCAAAAAACTTAATATTTTTTATTGCAACCTCCCGGAAAATCGAAAAAACACACCCCAAAATTATTTTTTTCAGTTCTATGCATGCTAGAATGATAGGATTTTCACCAATCGACCCGAAATAAAGTCAAATTAACAAAAAAATTTGAAAAATTTCATTACCTGCATCGCAATCTTCCGAAAAGTGAAAAACATACGTAAAACTGCCCTTTTCACTTCTTATCATGTTAGAAAGATCAGTTTTTTTCATTCGACGTGGAACAGGTTTAAAATAACAGGATTATTAAAAAACACAAATTTTTCCATCGAAACCCTTCGCAAATGGGATAAACAACCCTAAAACTACCCCTTTTCTTCTATACATGCTAGAAAGATGCGGTTTTTTCAACGCAGAATAACTGCAAATTAATCGGTTGATTCGAAAAACGTAATTTTTTTCGTCAACCCCTATCTCTTGAAAATGATAAGGTGAGACCTATCTATGCGCAGTCTCCCTAAACCCACTTCACCCAAAAACTTTCCCCTCCCCCTGAAAAAAACCCTCTAAATTCTTCCCAAAAAATTACCTCCCCCCTCCATTAATTCTCTAATGGTAAGTACTTTTTGATAAGTATTTTTTTCAACTTTTTTTACAATTCATGTAATGTTATTTTCTGTCACGCGGAGCCACGGGGTCAAAGGGATACTCCCTTGCGAGCAAAGCGAGTAATATATATAAAGTTGATAATTAAAAATTTGTATATTTCATTATTTTTCGATAGTATCCCATCTACCATAATCCCGTTCCGGGCCCCGGGCTTGTGGGAAGCCACCCGGGCCCTCTCGGCCCAGTCCGACCCTGGATCGGTTTGGGTGTTTTTGGGCCCCCGCACTAAAAGGCGATCTATATATTTCACAAATTGTGGCAAAAACTAAAGTACTCGGGTGGAATAGTCACCTTATTTAATTTCAATAGTTTTTGCCACAATATCTGAACATTAGTTTAATCTAAATTTTAACTCACGCTAGCACGGCAGTTTAGCGCGGTTCTCGATATATCTTTTCACCGCATAGCGGTTTAAAAAAATGTAATTTTGAGAAAAACGCATTTTAAATTTTAGCATTATTTAAATTATAATAAATTGATACATAAAAATATCAGGACACAATACACAATTATCAACTTTAAATTTTAATTATTTAATTTACATTGCTAGGTTAAAAAATTGTATACAAAATGTATTTTCCAATTAGCTGAGCTTTTTTTATAATTATTCGTTGTCGGATATATCAGATTGATATCGTTTGTTTTTTTATTAATTATTCTTTCGCATGCATTCGATTTCATATGGTTAGCTAAATTGTTTGTCGATTAAATGTTCTATCACAATCATCGCATGAAAATGGTTTTTCTCCAGTGTATATTAGTTTATGTCGAGATAAATGGCTTCTCTGTTGAAATGTTCGATCACAATCATCACATGAAAAAGGTTTGTCTTCACTGTGGACTCGTTTATTTTGAGTTAAATTACTTTGCGTATTAAATGCTTTATCAAAAAATTCACATGATAATGGTTTTTTTCGACTGTGGATTCGTTTATATTAAGTTATATTATTTTGCATATTAAATGTTTTATCACAAAATTTACATTATAATCGTTTTTCTCCCGTATGGATTAGTTTATGTTTAGTTAAATTCCATTGCGTAATAAATTTTTTATCACAAGCATCACATGAAAATGATTTTTCTCTAGTTTGAATCAGTTTAGTCCGAGTTAAATTCCTTTGCTTTTTGGATGTTTTGGAAATGTGGATTCGTTTATGTTTAGTCAAATTACTTTGTGTACTAAATGTTTTAGCACAAACTGCACAAGCGAATGGTTCGTCTCCACTGTGGATTCTTTTATGTTTACTTAAATTCTTTTTTGTACTAAATGTTTTAGCACAAACTTCACAAGAGAATGGTTCGTCTCCACTGTGGGTTCGTTTATGTTTAGTTAAATAACTTTGCGTACTAAATGTTTCATCACAAACTTCACAAGAGAATAGTTTGTATCCACTGTGGATTTGTTTATGTTTAGTTAACTTATTTTGCGTGATAAATTTTTTATCACAAACTTCACAAGAGAATGGTTTATCTCCACTGTGGGTTCGTTTATGTTTAGTTAAATTATTTCGCCATCTATATTTTTTACCACAAACTTCACAAGATAATGGTTTGTCTCCACTGTGGATTCGTTTATGTTTAGTTAAATAATTTCGCGTTCTAAATTTTTTATCACAAACTTTACAAGAGAATGGCTTTTTTCCACCGTGAATTTGTTTATGTTGAATTAAACATTTTTGTGTACGAAATGTTTTAGCACAAACTTCACAAGATAATGGTTTTTCCCCACTGTGCATTTGTTTATGTTGAGTTAAAAATTTTTGCGTACTAAATGTTTTATCACAAACTTCACAAGAGAATGGTTTTTCCTCACTGTGCATTCGTTTATGTCGAGTTAAAGATCTTTGACTTAAAAATGTTTTATTACACAGATCGCATGAAAATGGTTTTTTTCCATTGTGGACGATTACTTTATGATTAATTAAAATGTTTTGCGAACTAAATGTTTTATCACATTCATCACATGAAAATGGTTTTTCTGCAGTGTGGGTTAGTTTATGCTTTGTTAAAAGGTATTTCCGATTAAATGTAATATCACATTCATCACATGAAAATGGTTTTTCGCCAGTGTGGATAAGTTTATGTTCAATTAAATGGCATTTACGTTTGAATTTTTTATTACAAACATTACATGTAAATGGTTTTTCTCCACTGTGCATTTGTTTATGTTGAGTTAAAGAGCTTTGACTTAAAAATGGTTTTTCTGCAGTGTGGGTTAGTTTATGCTGTGTTAAAAGGTATTTCCGATTAAATGTAATATTACATTCATCACATGAAAATGGTTTTTCGCCAGTGTGAATAAGTTTATGTTCAATTAAATGGCATTTACGTTTGAATTTTTTATTACAAACATTACATGTAAATGGTTTTTCTCCACTGTGCATTCGTTTATGTTGAATTAAAGAGCTTTGACTTAAAAATGTTTTATTACAAATAACACATGTAAAACGTTTTTTTTCAGTCTGAATTTCTTGGTGTTCCGAATCATTTTCATCGAAAGATTCATTCTTAATAATGAATTCTGTATTCAATTCTTTTTCAAGTTTAATTCTTTCATTTTCATGGATTCGTTCTTGTTTTATTTTAACATTTTCATTATCTGTAATTGGTTCGTGTTCTATTTTAACATCTTCATCAAATGTTTCATCTGTAGTTATTTCATTCTCCATTACAAAGCTTTCATCTTTGATTATGAATTCTGTATTCAATTCCTTTTCAAGTTTAATTTTTTCTTTTTCATAGATTCGTTCCTGTTTTATTTCAACATTCTCATTAGATATTTCTTCAGTAATTTGCACGTGTTCCATTTTAACATCTTCATTAAATATTTCGTCTGTATTCAATTGTTTTTCATGTTTAATATTTTCCACATTGATATCTTCCATTTTGTTCAATTTTTTTTGTTAATTTTATTAAATCATCATTTCTACAGGCTAGAAGTTACAGCAGCTTTAGCAGATCTGAAAAACAAGCTTGGGTACCAGGGCCGTAAAATTATGGTACACCATAGACAAACTTCTTTTTTTGTCCACGTGGTATACTTTCGAAAAATATGGTAGACAAGGTATGTTCCGATATGCACTGCGAAACATCAATAATAAGTATTTACATAAATTTATACAATTTATAGCTAATGGAATACGCAAAATTGACAACAGCTGTTGTTATTGGTGCAGTTCGAAATTTATTTAAATCTTCTGCTGATGATTTTAGTGTAGACGAAGATCTTATACTTATGTTGCTTTGGAAACCGCGTGGGAATGACAAAATATCATACCAATAACTGAAAATTAAGTGGAGACTAGAGTTTTTCGAATGACTGATGAAACTTTTATAATTCATTTTGGGTAAGGCGTTTTTGACTAATCAAGATTTATTTCTTTTGAAAATTGAAAGCTCAAAACACTTATTGTTAACTTTTATTGATTGTATCGTTTATGCCAATAAAATCTAGTATGAGACCTGCTAATTAAGATATGACATCCCACTTCTTTTAGAAAACAGTTTCTTTTCAGTATTTGGACTATGGCAACATCTGATTCGAACAGATATAATATTTTTTGGCCTACTCATCAAGAAACAAGAACATCAGATTATGGGTTTAATCGTATTTAAGGGGGTAACTTACGAGATGAATTTCCAAAAACGCTGATACAACTGCGTTCCATTTATAAACAAAAACACCAATTTCCATTTTTCTAACTTCTTAAAGGATTAACTACTATACAAATTTTTATCCCCTATTTAACCCATTTAGGGGATGGATTGTGAATGTAAAATCCTTTCTAAACCCAAATTGTATATAAGAAACTCCTGTGCAAAATTAGGTGTTTTGGTAAAATAGCGGTAAAATGCCAGTACTCACATTACAAAAAAAGCGGCGATTTATACCGTCATTAATTTTCCTAGGGTACAGAAGTAGGTAGAACATTTGCATAACGAATTTATCACCAGTAAGTCTACTGAACGTTGCTTATAGTGTATACTGGAACATACACAAGATGAATTCATAGATCTCGAAAGTTTATTATAGCGGCAAATTCAAATTGATAAGAAATAATCGTACGATTAGATGTATTTTCGCATATCATTCGATATAGACCCCTCAAAAATATCAAAAATAAATATAATTTTTAATGATGTTTCCAAAAAATCATTCCGGATGCCGAGAAATACGTTTCTGGGCCCAAAAAATGAAAATTATTAATTTTATAAATTAATCCATATTTAAATTAAATGCCATATATTGAATTTCTTATAATTGTAAACACAATAACAAATTATGTAACACAACTTATTTTGTTTAATATAATAAATATCATTATGAGGATCCAACATGGATGATGGCTTGTGTTGTTTAAATCAGGGGGTTTGAGAGGGACATCATTTGGGCCTGGGTGGCAACCGCCACCCTGACTCTATGGCCAGTCCGGCAATGGTTCCCTATACCGGGAAGTTAATCATATAAAAATGAAATGAATATGTAATGTTTTATAACTTTTATTTAATTTTTACAAATACATATGGTTTAGTTTTTTTTATATTTTTCTTTATTTATTTACATAATACACAGTCAAGCAGTTTTTTAATTTTTAATTATCTTGTTTTTTCTTTCAATTTTGTACATTCGACAATAATTATTAAGTAATGTTTTTCTTTAATTAATTTATATATTTATTTAATTAATTTAAGTACAGAATACTATTTGTTTTAATTAATTAAATGAGATTTTGTTCAATTCTATATACCGACTTATAATGGGGGTGTCCGTTATCACTTGTACAAACCTTTGTCAAAAAAGAAAAGAGATTTAAAAAAAGTTTTAACCAATAGTGCTAATGAGGTAATCACTAAAAAACTATAAAGAAAACTTGAAACGGAGCAAATCGACTGTCTGATCGACACTATTTGTGAAAATCGACTCTATTATCTGGATATTCGATTATTCGGATCGTCTTCGGTACCAATTAATCCGGATACTAGAAATTCTATTGTATTTCAAAAAGCTTACGCCTTGTTTTCAAACTAGGCCATATTCTGTTTATAGATTTGCGTACTCAATTTGACCATTGGTCAAATTTTTTACGATTTATTGTAAAATTCACGTCTCATTCTTTCTTAAAATGCACCTGAATAAGGATCAAGATTTTGTCCTACGAAAATCTGATCCCAATTTGTTTTTCATTTGGCAACCCGAATGACAGAACATTTTGAAAAGCGCTTCTCTTTTATATACGTTTTAGCATTTATTTGACAATTAGAAAACAAAGCTTTGGAATGAAATAATCCGTAATTACACTGCAGGATTTAATTGAGACAACTTCAAAGATTATTTAAGAATTTTGGTAAACTCATAAATTTCATTTTTTAACATTGTTTTTCAGCGTTGAAAAAACTACTGTTTTTGCGTTTTTTCGAACATTAAATGATTTATAACTCGGAAACGGTTAAGTTTACGAAAAAATGGCTGAATTTATATTTTCTTTTTTTTAAAGGGTCCAAAATATCTATAAAAAACTCCATTTGGGTCAAAATATTCGGTCATTCGAGTTGGCAAAAAAAAGTAAGTTAGCAAATAATTGGGACCTGATTTTCGTAGGACTAAACCTTGATTCTTATTCAGGGGCATGTCTGAAACGTGAATATGCAAAAACCTTGTCTAAAAAGTATGTACGAGTAGTAAGGGACATTCTGTATAATTAATATATTAGAATTAAATAAATAATCTTTTTTTTTTGTTAAGTGCTAATTTCAATTTTTTCTTTTTGTTTAATTAAAACTACTCTACAGTTTTATAAAGCTATGTTCCCTGTCAGCTGACCTCCTTTTTTATATACAATAAGGAGTGGTCCCGAACATCTACTAATCCATTTAATTAAAATTTAGGTGAATGAAACAATGTTTTGAAATGTTTGATAATGATTTAAGAAATGAAATCAATTACGAATTAATGAAAGCTTTTTTAATTCGTAGAAGAATATATTTCATTCGAAATAACATTCATGTAAAGCATAGATGCACAGTCCTTTTTGAAATATTTCTATCCCAGATTTCTCCGACCATATTTGTTGAGGTGGAAAAGAGTTGGCATTCTAAGACAACTTTTTATAAGGAGTGCTAGTGCCATTAAACATATCAAAAACACAAACACACACAAAAGTATCCATATAGGTTCAATAGTTTTGAAGAAAATTAGTAACAGATAAAAACTTCTTAACTTTAACACATAATCCTTTGGTGTTCCATCGTGGAAATTATAACTGATTACAAAATTGGTCATGAAAATCCGTATATGGAGTTAATTGAGAACTATAGAACTAACTAATCTTTGAATTTTTATTAAGGCTTTAGAAAGACTGTCCGGAAAGTTTGCATGAACATAATAAAGTTAGTTTATTAGTTCTATTTTATGGGTCAAAAAAATTGTGAACCCAATTTATGTAATTTTCAACCTTAGTTGGACAATATCATATTTAAAACATACTAGCTTATAACCGCGGCTTCGTTATTGTTATATATCCGGGTCCCGTCATTCTAAGACTAAAAATCACAATGTAAATATCCCACCGCTTACACTATTTCAAATATTTATTGTCACCACCGCTACCACTACATCAAACATTTACCGACACTTTCACCAAATTTCTCTTTCAGCGAATATTATCAAATTATATCTCTCGTGGCGAGATAAAATACATATGCACACTCCCGTTCAAAAAAAAAGAAACAAACCTGAAACGAATTAGTCTCTCACAATTTTGATTATTCTTGTAGTAAACGTTTTTGTTTACATAAATACAAAATATAAAACTTCCATTTCTTTTTTCACATTTAAAAAATATACTACTTATCTTTGTTTATAAATAAATAATATACAGAGAGTTACAAAAGTGACGAGTTTTATGAAATGTAAGAAAATTAACATTTCAGGTCTGTTCAGGTTCTTTTTGAACGGGAGTGTACATACATAAGCTATTAAAAACAATTTTCATCAAAATCGGTGTTGAAGTTTTTGCGTGAAGCTAACAAATAAAATAACAAATTAACAAATATTTACAATTTTATAATAGTATAGAGAAGATTACACTCTTTTGAAAGTAAATCTGCCTAGGCTAAAATCGATTCCTATCCAATTAGGAAAACTAAACACAATTCATCAGAATAATATTCTAAAGGACTGTTCACGTATGCTTTGCCATGAATAAAATTGAGTAAAATAAAGGTCCCATTTATTTTTCTAATATATACTTCGTATATATATAGAGAGATCTACCACGAACATCTATTTTCTTTGAGCTAAATTCTTAAAATAAATATTTGTGCAGTGAGATTGTTTGAGCGTTTTATGTTTGTAGAATTAAATCACGCATCTGCAGATGCGTGAAAATAAGTACAATATATTTTAAATTAGAGATTGCTTTGTAAAAATGTTTTTGATTGTATTTGAAAAAAGGTAGAGAGACCACGAACGATACTGAACTTTGCCAAAATAGAAACCCCATGCAGGATTTTTATATTTTATGGAATACATACTCCGCCTCATGATCATATTAAAACCGGTTGAAAATCAAAGAAAATCCTGATCTTTTTCTAAGGATCGACGCTGTTTGTCTGCGTATCTGTCTGTGACATATATGCTACCAAACGGATGGACCGATTTCAATGCGGTTTTCGATTTATTTGAAGGCTGATTTAATCGGTATTGTTCTTTGTTATGTTTCATGAAAGTCTGTACAGCTGTTTAACGATCATCAACTTCCAAACGATTCCACTTTTAATCCATCATAATCACTTCAATGTGTCGGGAGTTTTTTCAAAGGATCCTCCACAAACCTTATGGGAAAGTAGATTTTTGAACTTTGACCATTGGTTTGTTGTCGAAAAACAAGTTTGTGACCCTGGTGACCATTGATATTTTTGATCACTACCTTATAAACTATCGATTTGCTGGGGTTAGATTTGAATCCACCGAAACTGTTTTCCCATAAGGTTTGTGCAGGGTTCGAGCTAATAAAACAAATTACACTTGTTAACAAAATTAATTAATGGTGGTTTAATTTCAACACAAAGAAACCCACGCTTAAATAGTTTTATTATTTTTTGCTTTTAAGAGCGAAATTAACTTAACCTAAATGTAATTCGTCAGTCAGGTTTTTCACGATCTGGTACCGGTTTTATGTTTACGCAATATATAAATACTGCACAATTATCGCATAAGGTAGGATTTATGTCATGGTCTCTTAATATACTACGGGAATTAATTTTCTAAATGAATGTTGACAAAAATAATCAATAAGTTTTCAGCACCCATCCAGCTTTTTTGTTGGTGTTAGAATTCATTTGTTTGTTTTCTCCTTTCAAATTTAAAAATTGATTTTTTTCATTTATAAAAATATTAATGCAATATTTTTTTTGGAAAAAATTTGAATGAATTGTTTATCTCTAATGACATTTATGAGATTTTTGTTTTAAAGGCATTTTTGAGAATGAATTACATATTTTTCTCTAGTAAGAATGACAATTTTTTTGGCAATTTTATTTTGATAGTAATAAATTACAGTGAACGTTTTTTTTTTTTTTGGACACAGATGTGTTTATAAAAGGCTTAAAGAGTTAACAATACACACAGTTTTTTGTCTAGATTTAATATGCACATCTGTGTTGTTTGTTAGTATGTACGCTTGCCTGAAAACATGATAGCAAAAATTTGATAGATAGTGTAGAGCGTACACAAAACAGAATGCCCCACAATTTACAAAAACATTATTTGCTTAACTGTCAGACATTTTTCGAAAAAAAAGATATCAAATTCAAAAGTTTTCGATTGAAATTACGAACAAAGTGTTAACCTTTCCAAAACTAAGCTGATATAGATTATTAAAATAATCAAAGAGAACTCAAGGTTTTTTTGAAATTATATTTCAAATTTTGCCCCTATTCCTAGAACATTTGTTTGTATTTTATAAATACGTATTTCGACTACAATGTAGTCATCATCGTATGAATTAGCTAATCGTAACTGTCTCTGGGATATGGATTCAGAGATATGTTGCTTGTTGCTAATTTGGTGCCTGTGTCACAGGAAATGTTCTAGGAATAGGGGCAAAATTTGAAATATAATTTCTAAGCTGATATGTTGGAGCTGAAATTATAAAAAAATATATTCAGTTTATGAAAAAAAGTTTTGAATAAATGTTATTTGTTTAAAAAAATATTTTTTGCCATTAAAATTTTTTGTTCTAGCGTGGGAATGCATGGACTGATTGTGCTGATTTTTGGAATCACTGTTTAGTTCTAGAATACACACATACTAAATTTCAGTTCATTATCTCGTTTCGTTTTTCAGTTATGATGTTTAGTCGTACTAATTTTATAATACTTTTATAGATATTATAAATATACAAAATATAAAAACATACTTTATTTGTTCAAGATGTTCGTAAAATGATCTCATAAATCATATCACCGCACATCCGTCCGTCCGTCTGAGTCAACACGACAACTTCGAAAGAAAACTAAACAGATATCGAGCTGAAATTTTGTGAGTCTAACTAAAGCTAAAAGGTGATTTCAAGTTCGTGAATGGGAAAAATCAGTCCGTGCGTTGTATCTATGGGGAGGGGGAGGGCATCTCTACCTTTGAAACCATAGGAGAAAAGTCTAGGTAGGTTCGATGAATATTTGAAGAAATTTTTCCGAAATTCCCTCATCGGTACAACACCAATGGCTACACTTTCTTCGAAAATTCGTTTAAATTTATGCCTACCATGTAAAACAGTTAAGGAAATAAAATCTGTAATGTAAAATGTAGGACACCTTGTATTTTACTTACGTAAGAATATTTTTGTTTCTTTTTATTTGCTTATTGCAATAAATTTTTTGTTTTTATAAGAATAATTCTAAATTATGTATTAAAAATATTTACAAAATATTACTTTTTTTTTTCAAATATTTTACAAGTTTTATAGAGAGAGCACACATTATATTTTATCCGATATACATATATATAATATTTCTTTTTGTAAATCTACATTAAATAAGATATAATGTTTCTGATTTTTTTTTTAGTTATTGGTCGATTTGTTTTTTCATTAAACATCTATTCATATGTAATTTTTTGTAATATATTATTTTAAAGTTTTACAATATCATATTTAAATATTTTGTGTATAAGTAGTCTTCTACAATTTTTTTGTTTTTTTAATTCTATTATTTTTTATAAAATCAGAACCAGCTGATTTTTTAATTTTTAAATAATTGTGTAAATATTTTTTTAAATTTTCTAATATAATTATTATATTCAAGTATCAACTATTTTTTTTATAAATATTATTATTAATTGCTATTTAGAAAAACAAAAATCAGAATGATTTTTAATTATGTTGCTACTGAAAATATCTTGAAAGTATTATAGACAGTTGTATATAACAAATATGTAATACAAGTTGCATATATTAATCACTTATTGAAGGCAAATTTGATTTCTACATATTTCCAAATTTGTGGAAAAGGTTAATTTTCTTTTAAACTATTGTAAATATTGAAATTATTCAAACAAGTTCAGTTTGTATCGATTTTTGTTAATTTATACATTTAAAACTCCATTTGTTTTAATCTATATACATAGTTCACAATCGATTGTTACTTTACAGATTTTCATCGATATGATTATAGATCAATTTACTATAGATCCCTTAAATAGTAAACCGTTACCATAAAATCATATTAAATTCTCTCTGATCTAATCGAAAAATAATCTATTTTTTTCTTTAAGGGTTATCTCAAAATTAACATATTTCTTAATTAAATACAACATTTTCTGCCGTTGATAAGACGTGGAAGAAGTCTGTGCTAATTTTATATTTGCTGTAGAGTCAATTCAGTGTAAAATGATTTACCACGATCATCTTTTATACTAAAAATTGTTAAAATAGGGTTGAAACACAAACAATGATCGCCCCTTTACTAAAACGAAATAAAATCACAGCTATTTTAAATTAAACAAAAAATATTTGAATATTTAGTATAGGCAAGTTGAGTGACATATTTGTATTACACATTGCATAAGTTAGCTAAATAAGTAGTCTCGCAGCAGTTTAGTTTTTTAGATTGTAAATTGATGTTTTTTTTTTATATATTTTTAAAGTTACAAATATATTTTTTAATTTTATTTATTTATTTCATATAAATGGGGCGGAAAAAGTACTTTTTTATTAGTCTAAATTTTACATCATATTGTAGTGGTCTAAATATGATTATTATTATTTATTATTCTTCTGAAGATGGTGGATTTTCTTGTTGTTGTGCTATTTGAGCTCGAATTTCGGCATCTAAAAATAAATATCATTCGAATTACAATTTGAATCCAGTTAAGGAGACCTGAGAATTAGATCAAGAACTAGAGTTTGGGCACATATGTCGGTAATAACATTGTGATTACATTTTTTTATTCAATTAAATAGTTCAATTAAGTGTTATCACATGTTGTCTTATTATTTTAAATTAATATTTTATTTATTTTTATTGATTTGATCTTTTATAACTTACCATTTTTTTATTGAATGTCTTTACCCTTTGCGTTTTTACATCAACAATATTTTCTTTACAATTTTTTATAGTTAATTTTTTATTTCTTTATTTTTGTTATCACGTTTAATACTATTGATTATAATATTTGACTCTTTTATTTAACAACCAGGTTTTTTATAAAGTTTTTTATTAAACCTTTTTGTCTACATGTTTAATAATTTTATGAATAAGAAATAGAAAAAAAATTGCCGGTTATTCACTTTTTAGGGATGTTAAAAACATTAGCATTCGCATTTGCAAATGCGGAGCACTCGCGTCGTTTTTTTTAGCATTGCATCCGATTGTCAACAATCGTTGCGGATGTTTTGGGAATGCGGATTAATACATTGGGTGTGCATCGGTTTGTAAATATTTTGGTTTTGAAAACTAAATATATTTGTTACTAACTCGGTCGCTTTGCATTACCTTGTTTTACGTAAATATGAGTAAAATTCCCCTATCCGCATTCGCGTCTGTATTTGTGCAGGCCAATAAAATTCACACCCATAACATCCCTGATTCTGACCTCATATGTGTACGAAAGGTTAAAATAATATGTATCGAAAGAGTAGTTGAATAATTTTTAAATTGTATTTGTTTCCGATATAAAAAGTTATACGTATCTTGGATGGGAATCGAACCCAGAATCTGTGTATTTCTATACAGGGCCTCTATCAGGTAAGCTACCGAGATGATATTGTAGGATTTGAAACAAAGTTGGAAACAAAACTAAAACTGGAAACAAAGCAACCCAATAGTTCATATAATTACCTTTTGCAGCCTGTTCTTTCCATATTCGTTTATTTTCACCTAAACAATGCACCCATGGTCTTTGTATTTTTGTTTTCTTACTCTTTGATGGTGATGATTGGCTACCCGGTTTCTCTTCGATAGTTTGATGATGTTGTACAATACTTGATGTGCCAATAGTTGTTGATGATGATGATGTTGTAGTAGTATTTGATTGAAATGGTCCTAGTATTACTTCTAACATATCACTGCATACCGTTAAACTTGGTTCAACGATAAATTCAATAAAACCAATTTGTGATTCTGCTACCAATGTATTGTTACGATCACATAGTGGACTAAATGGTAAACCTAATTCTTGTTCTTTATCACCTTGTCGAAAGAATTCTTCTAATAATAACATGGTCCAACGATGATGTAAGTCATATTCCTTGAAACATCAAAAACGAATTATTTATAGTACCTGATTAAATTATTTCTAATAGCTTTACTCGTAACAGATACTGATTTTCAAAACTCTTACACGGCTATATAAACTCTCATTTACAAAACTTGTAACGGAAAATGTACAAATGTTTGCTCGTCTAACAGTATAGGATACAAAAATGTTGCTACTTTTTATCGAGTTTGCAACGACATCATCATACCAATGTCGTACAAGTTGCCTACGTTTAACAAAGTTTCTCGCTTTTTTCTTGTTTTGCGAAAACTCACAGATATGGAGTTTAAATAAATAAATAAATATATAAATGCTGTTCGTTTTATAGTATAGGATTATTAAAAATACAACTGGCTAATTCATACTGATGATTAGTACCTTGAAGTCGACATACGTATTTATTTGATACAAATAATTCATCTAGAATTCGGGGCAATTTTTAAATATTGTATAAATTGAAGAGTCTATTAGGGTTGTGGGTATGCTCATCGTGCCCACAACGGTAGATCCGCACTTGACACACGGTATAAAGGTTTCATCGAACTAATTTGACAGTGAAATTGTTTCATTTTTCTAAATTAATTCATCTAACACTGCATATATTCGTGTTGTAGTTTCAACGTGGCTTACAATATAGGACGGAAAATAGCGGATTTACAATAAATCAATTCTAAAATAACGATTGGCGTCAACCCAAGCCAAATAGTTGGTTTCATTTCAACTTTTATCGATTTAAAAGATGTGCGTCAAAACTGGTCACGTTACCAATTCTCTTGGCTCATTAGTCATTTTGACACCCGCCACCAGCGTCTAACATGAAAATATACCATAAAAAGGGGGATCATTAATTTTGAAGATGTCTAGGGCGGTAAAATGTCCTAATCCGCCCCTGTTTGCAGCTGGTATATTTATTTACTTTCAAGGCAGTTAGTAGATGTTGAGAGATAATATTTTATCGTAACTGTTTTTTTTTTGAGAAGATAAAGAAAGGAAAGTCGTAGATAAGGATAAATACATACCTTTGCAGGATGTGATATATCACAACAATGTAATACTAATGATACAGCTTTTGATTTATCTACAGTTGGTTCAGCCAATGATATTAAATTTTTCATATTTTTTAGTTGTTGAAAATGAAAGCTCATATCTGTTGCTAATACCATATCAATGACTAATGTACGAAACTCACGAAATTCATCACGCGACAAATTTTGTAATATATTGCATTCATCATCTTTCATTACCCTGCAAATTTTGAATTCTTTATGTTATATAAAATTTTTTAATATTTGATATATAGTATGTTCAAAAAATTCAACAAATTCTACTTTTTAGGGTAAAGTTTTCCAACATACCTAAATGATGCACTGATATGATGATTTTCTAAAACAGCTCGATCATTATATAATAAAGCTGTTTCTGTTCCAGACATAACATGAAAATTATTTGTGGTTCCAGTATGTTCATAATCATGGATAATTGCTGCAACTAATGTTGCAAATATTTCTAAATCAGTTAACCAATTCTATAAAGATACATAATTTTTAACAAAATAAAATTTCTCTGCATAAATCTAAACCTCTGTAAGTCCTCTTAATGCTGATCAACGAGTGGTCAAATGCTAAACACCGTTATCGTGCAATCAAGAGGCTGTCTCTCGATGCACTGAAGCTGAACAGGATTAAACTGCGGAGGGTTACTGGATTCATTACCGGGCATTATCCCCTGTGGAAGCATCTGCACACAATGGGACTCCATATCGGGTCCATTAAGTGCAGATTGTGTGGCAAGGAGGATGAAACATCCAGCCATATTATCTTTGACTGCGAACCTCTGGGTTACATCAGACACAGGATATTAATTGCATCTCACCCCGAATATATGAAGCTTCAGGAAGACCTGATAAGCAACCTTCTGGCTATGTCATAATGTGGGAGAAGCGAATTTCGTCGGACTGAAATAGAAAGGGAAGCACAATGGTCCATAAGACCGAAGTGCAATACTTTTTAGACCCCAAGATGTATCTATCTATCTATCTAAATCCTCCTAATAATGCACCCATTATGGCTAAAATATATCCCATCGTTTTAGAAATAAGTCTAAAAAGAAAACTAATTTATACCGAATCCGATTAAAGTACAAAAATAAATAATAATAAGTTTTCCTGGAGATCTATGACGTCGGAAAATTTATCATGCAATAATTTTAGATACTTCACATTTTTTTACCTCCTAAAATAAGGAATTTCGACGACTAATCTATTTCACGACATTTTCATTGAAATGAGTACATGAATGCTACCTACATTCGTGCAAAGTTTCATGTCTTTTACCGGATGTAGGCCATATTTCATGCTAGGGAACTAATCTATTTTCAATCTTTTGGGAGATACCCACAGTAGTGCCGTGCGCCTTAATTAGTCGGGTGGGCCAGTTTCGGACTCGATGAATTTAAGGTTAGTTCATGAGCACACATTCATGCAAAGCTTCATGCTTTTTACCGGATGTGGGCCATATTTCTAGCTAAAGGACTACCCTTCTTCAAATCTTTTAGGAGAGACCTACAGTAGCGTCGTGACCCTTCCTTAGTCGGGTGGGTCGGTATCGCATGCTGTCGTCACCCCTGGATACCCATTAAAGGTAATTCCAGGAATTTTAATAATTCTATGCCGTGAAAATAGCTTAAACTTCTGAGACCCAATCCTCCTGAGATTGCAACTTCTTTAACTTTTTATCAACTTAATGCATCAACGTACAGAGGTTTAACTGTAATCATAAATGACATACCATAAGACCTGTTTGACATAACATATAATGTACTGTTTGTGCAACATCTGCGGCATGTAAATTATTATGATATGGATTCTTATATTTACAATAGCCATCTTCGATACGACTTAGAAATGTTTCTAATATTGATGGTGGTACTTTAAATTTATGTATCATACCATAACGATTTAATAAATCATATCCCAAATACTTCAATGGTTGTGATGTTGCCGCTTCACTTAATCCAAATACATCAAATGACCAATCGTCTAATGTCTACAAAATATTCAGAGATTTTATGTTTTAATTCTCATTTTAAAGTGGTAATTCACACGTAATCTCATTTTTATTTAGAATTTTGATAAGAATGAAATATGATATTAAGGACGTTCATGTTCATTTTTTTGACTTGATATTAGATAAAACTTTTAATCATTGATATTTGGCAATTTGAATCAATTGTTTCCTCAAAAATTCAAAACCGCTTTTCGAATATCTGAAAAACTTATCAACGATTAAAAATCAAATTAGTCATATGGGAAAATATAATTTTTGATAAACTTGTAACAATTATGTTAATAAATTAGACAATGTGATAAATATTGTTTGAAAATATTCTTTGAATTATACAGTTTTAATTGAATTAAAAAAATAGTGTTATTGAACATTATAATTAATTATTAAGTAATTATTTTAATCGGAAAAAATTTTTACACTAAAAAAATATACAAATTTACTGAAACAAGTATATGTTTATTAAAATAATTAATTTTTATTTTTATTTACTTATTTAATTTTAATTTTATGAATATAGACCTAGATTGGATTTAATTTGTAGAATTTCATAAATGTACTCTATCTAGCACATGAACGTTCTCAACCTTCATGCCCTTTCTTTAATTAAAATAGAAAACACTTTATGTTCGATTATAAAGCGATATATTCGCAAGCAAAGTTGAAACTTTTAACAGGTGCGGAATATACAAACGGATTTCACATGCCCTATTGTTTTATAAAACCGGAAAGCCGGAAAGATATTAATATTTAAATGTGATAATCACTATCAACACAAGTCTTGCATAATACATCATATAGTACATTTTATCCTAAATGTTAAAACACTATAATATATTAAGTTATACTAGCTATGTTTAATTACCATAGCTGTATAAAGTAAGTTTACTATACTTTATTTTATATTTTTGCTTCGACTGTTACAAGTAAACTACCTTAATTATCTGTAATTTTAGATCAAAGTTATAATTAAGGATATAGCTATTTATTTTATAGACGTTGAGAAAAAAATTATGTAAGGATTAGTCATCCTTGTGGACTACTTCCAATATCTACAAATTTTACACTAAGAAAAAGCTGCTTAGAAACAAGTAGTAGACAATTCATGATATTTATATCCATCAATAAACAAATATTATGATTAATAATCCTAATTAAAATGTTGGGAATATATTATTTAGCCTTGAATTGTCACTTTCATAATTAGATCAATGGATACTTCAAATAGATAATAATTTCAAGTTTTGAATTAATTGAATTAATTAAACTTTGTTCTTATAATTAAATAGGCAAAATAAAAGTTTGGTTTAAGGGAGTTCCAGCATGTAATTCGACGGATTTTGCTAATTTTTTTTCACATGGTAAAAATAATGTTTTCTAATAAATCCCGAAGTTTCAGAATTTTTTCAGTATAGAACGCGAGATAATTAATAACAAAGTAATAATTCATGCCCGCCCAACTATTATCTGTTGTATTAAAAAAAAATACTCGACAGAAAAAATAAACTAGTATGATAAATATTTATTAAATAAATTAAAAAAAAACTCGCGTTTACCGTTTTGTTATCGAAATATAATAGTTATTAATTACATTAATTTATATATATATATATAAATATAAACATATATATATATACATACATACATATATATATATATATATATATATATATATATATATATATATATATATATATATATATATATGTTTATTTGTTGTGTGTATGTATTTTTTCTATAATAAAAGAATAAAAGCAAACCGTTTTTTTGTCCTGATTATACAAGACAGTGCTGGATCTACCTTAAAGTTCAAAAAATTGTCAATAGAAATTTAAACAATAAACTATTAAAATGAACAAAAAATTTCTTTTGACAATGCACCTTTAATACTTTAACAACTTCTGGTGGAAATTGCATCATAGCCGAGCTCGAAACACGTCGATATATTCGATCAACAAATATACCAGCACGTATTGCATGCGCAACACTCCGAAATTTCGGCTTTTCATCAGCTTTACGTCGTGTTGTCGCCAACTGTCGTGTGAATGTCGATGCTAACCATTCTCGTACTTCAGGGGGTACAGCATCTGGCTGGACTTCAGATAGTTCATCATCTTCATCAGCTAAACGTCTAGATATGTTTTGAAAAAAACAAAATATTAAAAAAATTAATTTATAAAATTATTCCAACGTTTATATTAATTAATAGTCTCTACGTGTTTATACTTAGTTTGTAATTGTTTTTCCGATAAAGTTTTATGAAGTGAATCGGTGGGTAGTCAGCATATAACCGCGGAATAATTTTTAAAATGATCATTACGTTTCAACTAATTGCAATGTTTTACGATCAGAAATGATAACAAAACAATTACATAAACAGATCATATAGTACATACAAGTGGGTTTACAAAAATGGACCATCATATACCGTCTGTTTTGGACAGCTTTGCTAATAGAGAATCAATGATAAATATTATTTACTATAATAATTACACAATGCTTCATAAAGAAATAAAAAATAGTGGGGGTACTCTGTAGTCTGTAGTGTGCGCATACGTAATGAATAATAATATTATAAATTAAGTGGGCATCACTAAATCCCCACTCTTAAATGGCATCAAACAAACATCAATTTACACCATACCACAAGCAGTCAGAGGTTTGTAAGTATGTGTATGTATGTATGTATGTATGGTTTTATAGTAAATATTTTATTTATTTATTTACTATTAGAAATGCTTTTGAAAACAGACTGTATAAACTTTAACATTAGCTGACAAACATACTGACAGTACTAATATAAATGATTGAATTTAAAGAGACCCCTATCGTTCGAAATTCATATTAATCGGACTGTATTTAAAATAAAAAACAACTCTCTTTTTCAACACAAAAATTGTTACCTACAGAGGCTCGAATTTCGAATAAAAAAGTCAACGGGAGAATATCTGCATCTTTTTTATTTTTCGATATTCGATATTTCATGAATATTTTATATTTATATTACCCAATTCCACATTAAATATCTCGTAAACTAATAGAGATAAGCATATACTATCAAATAACTGTGGTATGGACAAAAGTCTCGAAGCCGCAGAAAGATAAAAAAGTGTTTGGGACAATTTATTGTAAACAATTTTATTCTCTACATTTTCATTAAAATATTCAGTCATATTTTCTTCATTTTGCATATTTTTCCCATGAGTATAGCGAAAACTAGGAATTAAATGAACATATTCAATATTGGTATAAAAACTTTTTACAATAAAACTGTACGAGATATAGAGGATATCCCTAAAAATTCTTTACAATGCTTTACCACATATACTCGTACTATGGCTTAAAACAAGACGATTGAATCCTCATGAAGATTGCGATACGATTTTCATCGGCATAGACGATTTCGTTATGGAAATTGGTTAGCCCTTTTCGTGTAAAGCATGCCTCGCATTCGTAAATATTTTTGCCAAAGTTCAAGCCCGCTTCTATTTGCCTGTTCTAAAATCGACAAAAGCCTAGACGCATTGCAGGATCTTGGGGTAAGAGGTCTTGAACTCATATCTTATATGGTAGTTGCTATTTCAGTACTCTATTAAAGGTATTTTATTATGTAGAAATTATAACAACCACCAACCAGAATAGTTTGAGTAAAGGCTAATATCTGAAAATTTGCTAAACCCGTATACCGAAATCAGCTAACATGTATAAACCATAAAGGGTGTTCTGAAACGAATGAATGCTGTTGTTTAAAAGTGCTAATTTTAATATGATATGACCAAAAAATTTCGTATGGGTTGTTTTGTATAATAAAACAGTAGCACCATACCATAATTTTATCAAAATCGCGCAATCCGTTCTAATTTAAAGGAAAAAAATTTTCAAAATGCAATTTCAACAGCATACAGAGCTCAATGGCGCTCAATCAATTTTTACTGGTACAAATTTAACTCAACCGTCTTGTTTTATGCCGTGGTAAAGCGTTGTAGAGACCTTTAAAGGACACTCTGTATATTTCTCTCGATTTTCTTGCAAAGAACTTCCTTCTCTCTGAATAACAGACTTCCTTCTCTCTGAATATGCATCGATTTTTTTTTGAATACGATTACTAAGGCCAAATTCAGTAAAAACAATTTATAGTCCACATTTATTGATGCCCGTGTCATCTATAGCCTACATTCTTCAAGTAATATTTCTTAAACAAAAATCAGGCAATATGCTTCTCGCTAATTCTTTTAGGAAAGCCCCACCAGAAAATGGTTCTCGCAATATCAGTGAATAAACGATAAATTGAATAAACATTCGCTTTTCCATGCAGTAAAACTTAAAAACTATAAAATGGCAAACCGGAGGAATTTTTATGTTCCCGGTAATTTTCCCTACTATCCCTACCTGACCCACAAAAGTATACGATATATAATTTTATAAACAATATATTTACACTACTTCTAATTAAAAAAAAAAAAAGTTGTGAAAATGAAAAAATAAAAATGATAATTTGAGGTGAAGAACTTTAATGATGTAAATGAGACCTTGCCCAGACGGGCGTCCGTAGACGTCTACGTTGTACGGCGGGCTGCGTACTATTATTACTTCGCAGCTCGCATGATGTTGTACGTGAGGAGGGCGCTTGATGTGATGTTTCTTCATTATTTTGTCCTCTTGATGGTGTCTCCCTAGGGTGTGCATTATAGTTTTTTAAAATTACAAAAATACAATTTTTATCTCAAAAAATACAAATCATTTTGTATTGTTTACAAAAATTTCAATTATTTAATTTTCTATAGCTAAAAAATATTTATTTATTTATTATTATTATTTATAATTAATTAAAATTTGATGATAAATCAATTCAGAAAATACTCACTTTGTTTCATCAATAAAAACGGCTTCAAGCACTCGAGCTGCATAATGCAAATTGCGTTGCAATAAATCTGCGGAGATTTCTCCACATTGCAATTGTCGCAATAAGCATCGCAACCTGTGAAGTAAACAGAAATGCAATCAATAAATGCAATAAAGATTGAAGAAGAACCTAAACTCCAATGGACTCGTTCACAAAGCAGTATTGAAAATGTTAAATAAAAAAAAAAAGGGACAAAGAAAACTGAATCATAGGTGCTTTTCCTCTTTTAAGAAGCTGAAGCGATTCATTCAATCAAAGAACTTTTTTAGTATCGAAATTTAAAAAAAATCTCCAGCAGAAAGATATCCGCCAGAATCCAGTTATAACATGCTAAAAATTTTATCCCGGAAGAGCGTTTCTCTCTGAACAGATAGTTAGGAATCATAAAGAAACTCGAAATTTTTTAAAATTTTGAAATAGATGTATTATTTTTTAAAATTTTGAAATAGATTTACAATAAGAAATTTTATGTTCTAAAATTTGTATCAAAATTTTAATATATTTCTAGTTACTTATGAAAAACTGAGACATTTGCATACGTTATTAGCGATTTGTTATCACTCTGAACTTATTGACTAATGCCCTTTTTGCTTTTCCATACGGTAACGCTAATTAAAGTAAACCAAGAAACGTCTGAAATATAATCAAAAATAGATATCGCCTACTGATCGGTTTGTATCTGGTGCCCGACTTTCCAGTTCTGTTTTCTGAACGAGTCCATTCAATGCCTATGAAAACGTGTATATTTACCTGAGTGCAGCCTTATCACATGCATCAGGTGTATCAACCGCTGGTAAATTATCAGTGGACAAGTCCACTGTCTCCAATATACTATCATCGTCTGTACATGACGCTGGCTGTACGGAAGTTGTGACCGAAGTATTTGACACAGCAGCCATTGCCCCCGACGATGATAACGAATCGATGGCGCCCGCGACCCCCGATCCTGTTGGTGATTGTGGTGATGTACGATTTGATTTTTTCCCACTACTGCGTCTCACAATTGTTAATGATCCTTGTTCTGTAACAATTTAGAGAAAAATCTATATAATTAATTTTACAGGAAGACAGGAAGCTTGAACACGTTTATGTATGACAAAAAATTAAATGCGGGAAAGGTGTACAAAAATAGACATGTATGGAATTTTTCAAGAGAGAAGAAGTACGTACTGGCTAACTGACCATTTCGATTATTTCCTTGTGTTGCTGGTTGTCTCGAACAAATAACACTGTCGTCTTTAGTTATTCGTCGATCTGGCGGACTCGCAACTGTAACAATTTAGAAAAATATATTCCTATAGATACAAAAATAAAATGTGTAACGATATGATGAAGATTATTTATGAAAATGAGTAACAAACAAAGATACGTATAGATTAGGTTCTGAATTGAAACAAAGATAGATTACGAGTCAATCGATTTAATCTCGACGAATTTTGAGTATAAGGTTGTTAAAATATGTTTATAAACAATTTAAACACAATTGTAAGGTATTTCGAGAATTAAAAATAAGCATTTCGTTATTCTATCGATGCTTGATACTTGTGGTTTTGAGCGATCATTTTGTACAAGTGTTATAATTTTGAATGTTACAATGGTTTGCAGTGGACCAGTCAACGCTGCAGTTCTTTCAAGTTTGCAGATATTGATTTCAAACTGAAACCATGATTTCAAAGAGCATTTAATGGTCTATATTTTATATTTCAAAAACAAAAAAATTCATAATTTCAGTGTGATCAAAATGAAATATCATATCACGAACTTGAAAATCAACTCAAATACCAAATACCAAATTTCATTCTAATCAGAATAAAACTGTGACCGCTAGAGAGTTCACAAATACATAAGCTTATATATATATATGTTGATATGCGTATATATATATATATATATATATATATATATATATATATATATATATTTTCAACGTTGATAGTGACTACTAATGCTGTAAACCAATACCGTGATATAAAAATAATTTCCAATAATTTGGTGGTTTTTATTCCATAGAAAATTTATCCACGGTTTATCGAATTGGAAAACTTGTGGTGTTTTATTTATGCTCACAACAATCTACAGATAGACAAAAATCGTCACGGTTGTAGAAATTTTGAAAAAGAACGTTACTTTTGTGGTCATGTTATGGACTACAAAAGCTTAAATCATTTAAAAAATTTTATAATTTATTTGTGTCTTATTGATTCGGTTTTCGAAAAAATACTTCGAATAAAAGTTGTTCATTAGAAATAATGTAAAAACGTTTATTCGAAATTTTTTTCCGAAAACCGAATGAAGGCACAGATGAATTATAAAATTTAAAAAAAATGACGTTAACTTTTGTGGCTAAGTGCACATGATAAGTATTGAAAGAAGTCTTCCTGCGATAATCTAGTCAGTTCGAGACATAATAGATCAAACAAAGGTTTGTAATATGTATAATCTCGTAAATTAATAGACATATATTTCATTGAACCCCCGAATATTTCCTTGCGGTGGTTCTTGTTTGATAAAAATCGGTTCAGTCGTTTGAACATAAACAGCTCTTTTCCCAAGATGATGCGTATAGATAGATAGATTGTAGAGGCTACCCTGGACGGGCTACACTTCGACCATAAGGTCCATTGTGATGCCTAAGGATGTGAGGATGTGAGTGGAGTGGAAGGAATTTTTGTGTATAGACTAGGAATTGGAAGGATATGCGGCTGCAGCCGACTATGATATGAACTATGCGGATATTCATCTGGAGTTCGTGAAGGAAACTGCAGAAAACCTTATCAAACATAGTCGTTCACTTCGTTCTTGCCCATCGCCGACTGTTTAGTCAATTAACCACCCCTTTTTTTCTAATAATTAACAAACTGCCGATGTCAGGATTCGAACCCATAACCTCAAAGTTTCCAAGTAGGCATACTGCGCACACATAACGCCTTAGACCGCTCGGCCACTTGGATTGGTATGCATATAGGCATATTATACATTTTACATATACATTTGTGGAGATAACGGGAACTTCTTATTATATATCATATGATTATGATTCATATGTAGGGGGTTTTTTCCAGTTTTTAATCTTACTTGTTAATTAAATGTTATCTATGCGGGGAATTTTTTGTTTCTCAATAAAATGAACCTCGCTGAGTACGTTGTGAATGAAACAAAGACCTTCAATATATTTTTGTCATTTGTTTTTTTGAACGATAGCAAAAAAATATTTGCACAGTTTAATTATTATTAAGTTATTATAATTAATGGTTATAATTTATTCAAACACAAATACGAAGTAGGGTAGAGTCGTAGACTGCGGTCGGTTGAAACAGAGTACGGTTGAAACAAGGCTAATAATTCAATAAATAATGTTGATAGCGGGGCGCCGTACAAGGAGGAAAGAACGAGCCTTTATTGTCGGAACATGCTTGTCAATGTTCATTGTCGCGTCGAAATCATTATACGTGTGCAAGAGCAGCCATTGTGTTTTTGAGTACATAAGTTGTTATAGTATTTAATGTAGGAACTTTGGTTATTGAAGGACAGGTAAGGGTAATTATTTTTTATTTAAATTGACTTTTTTGGGAGTTATGACAACAAATTTTATAAAACATGTGCCGGAAACGGTTGTAACAATATTTTGTGGTCGGATGAAACGTTTTAACCGACTCCATCTACCCCTTTAATCGAAGTGATTTACCCGTTTAATCGCAACATATTTTCGGAACTTGATTTTGCGCCATCTTATGTTACAGACCGGTTATGATCAGCCAAATCCAAGTGAAGAGAATCCGGAAGATGCCGATCATTTTCAGGCTATAAGTCGTTTCATTGTTAATTAACAGCTAAACTTCCATGTAGGAGATGATGAACACACGCCAAATCTGAATGATGCAAGTTGTGAAAGAAATGAAGCATGTTCTAGTGCAAGTCTAGATTCTATTCAGTCTTCTCTAGTAACTGCAATAATTCCTCCAATACGTGAAAATGTAACTCGTCCAACAGATCATACAAGAACATATACAAGTCGAACAGATTTAACAAAGCCACCTACGAGCACTGAAGTATTTTCACCTGAAATAGTAAAACCTGGCCACATAGCTGCGGCAAACAAGGAGCACAAAAAGAGAAAATCGACTATATATATACAGATACGCTATATATAGAAAAGCTATTTTTGTTACTTTCTGTAATTTTGTCTTAATAAATAATTATATAACAACATTATTTGCTTTATTCAGATAGTGTTAGAACTGAACCCAATCACTATTACAACCGCCCCAGGTATGGTTCCGATTGAAACATTTTCCCTAATATTTTAAAATTGGTCCCAGAGGTTTTTTCATTGTAGATAATGCCACTATAATCATATCTATTAGTAGTTGAATAACTAAAGTTCAATTAAGGCATACTGTCAAATACGTTCAGTTTAAATTGTTCATAAAGACAGGGATTTTGCCGTAAAATGGCTCAACCGACCCGGTCTCCCCTACTCGTATTCCTTTACAATTAGTTACATGTAATTAATATAATGATAATCGATAGTGTATTGTAAACATAAACCCTTTAGTGTATGCGAATTATTAACTGACACTAATGGAAATAATTAATTGATTCATGATTTTTAAACCATTAAAATTAGTATTAAACAAGTGGAAAATAACAACTACCTGAGGTAATTGCTTCAATACCCGGTATATACTATGCAAAAAAGTTTCAAGTAAAAGTTATTCATTTAAAAAAAGGCGCATTATTTGTCTTCAAATTCAGTTTACCTCTTCCGGATTTACAGATTCCGGATCCCGCGCATGCTATTCACGGATTCTTAGAATTGAAAAGTGAATTGAAAAAGAAGTTTAATATTATAGAAATTTTTAGTTAAGTAGTTAGCTGTGGGGATTGAAATGGAAAAAGAATATTGTTTTTCAAGGGCATCTTGTATGGTTTCAAACGAAAATTTTACCAGCAAGAGGATCGTTCAGAAAAATCTTTAAAAAAACCGTTAACATTGAGATTGATGTAATAATCTAGCGAGCTATTAATCGTATCAAAATTATCAGGATAGAAAAATTGACTTTTACTACAATTCAATTTGTAATTACGGTTATATACAAAACAACATTACATAATGCGGTTTGCCTATTGCAACAAAAGGTTTGAATTAAATTTTGTTCGTATAAAATATCTCTCGGAGACATTTTATAGATTTTATACGAATATGGTAATAAATCAGTAATACAATAAAATACAATAAAATTATTCGCATTAAATATGTAACATGAAATTTTGGAATATGCCCGCAAGTATCTGACCTTATACACCGGAGGGTTAATCGATTCAAATAGTGCGCAATTGATTTATATTCATCCGATATCGATTCACACTCTATAACTAAATAATTATTGATTTTATTAATCTCACGTGAAAAATCAAGCGGATAAAAACACTTGATAAGCGCTATGTGAATTAACGGGCAGGACATTACTCAGAGTTTTTAGCAGCGTTTTGCAGATTCACCATTTTGCTGATTCGTTTAATTCAAATTGAATTTACCTTATATAAAATTAATTAATTCTGTTCGTGTTGGCTTATGAACACTTATACACTACTCTAAAAAAAGCTGTTCGTTTTGACATTGTAAGTACACTCCCGTTCATAAAAATTGAACCAACAGTAAGTCACATTCTAAGCGAATATATTACTAAATATATGTATATTACAAACAATAACGCTTAGAATGCTTCAACTCGTTCAATTTTTATGAACGGGTGTGTACGCGTGTATGCGACAGTTCATCAATATTCAATATGATGGATGAAAACTATTTAGCTGTTTGACAAGCAATAGAATGTTTGTTTGAGTGACTTCAAAAGCCCCTAATATCAAAGCAAAGTCCCCTAAACTGACAATTTGATAAATTATGTCGGTAATGTAGGGTTTTTCTAATACGATTTTGTATGTTATGTGGGTTTTTTTTGTTTATTCAAAAAAGACTTAAAACATTAAAATGGAATACGCTAAAAGAAACCCGGTTCACAAGACATATAAATAAGACGATTTGGCGCTCACGCTTTTGTTGGGCTGCCTTGATTGAGAAAACGTCCGTGAGCGTGGTGTCTATCGTGGAACTCAACCATTCGTGCGCTTTGTCAGCATACACAGTGTCCAGATTAACAGTAACAAGTAACGGAACAACTAACTGAGTTAATTGTTTGAATACCCAGTATATACTGAGTTGTATATCAATGTTTGAATTGTTAAAAATATTTTAATTGTCACACAATTTAAAAAAAATCTCTTATGGTTTTAAAGATGGGCTTATTTTTCGCTTTCCGTGGAACTTTTGAGCACAAATTATGAGGAAAATATTGAGTTTCTGGAAAAATTTTTCAAACAAAAGTTGTTTATTTTAAAAATATGAAGATTTTTTTATTAAATTCTTGTTATATCTCTTACGGTTTCAAAGATAGACAGTTTTGTCCATTTTTCCCAAACATGGTCCGATTTGCCCATTATCGAACTTGATCTTACTTTTTTTGCTCTAGAACACACACACAAATTTCAGCTCGTTATCTCTTTTCGTTCTTGAGTTATCGTATCCACGGACAGACGGACGGACATGCGAAAACAAGTTTCTCTAAATTGGTACAAAAATAATCAAAGAGAACTCAGTAGTTATAATTTCTATCTATAGATATAGTTTGTTAAGTTTCAAACATTTTGAGTCTGGTGTTGGACAAGGAAACGAAATCATGTAGAGACAACGGAGATTGATTCGATTTTCTTGGTTGGAAAAAATTTTATAACTAAAAAAAAATTAGAAAAATAATTTTTTAATAATATAATATAACAATAATCTCTAGCGTGTGAATACACATCGTACATATTTTCCTATAAATATGTACGATTCAAACAACATTCGTTAAACAGAAAAAAATATGTATAATTTTATGAAATTCGTCATATTATTAATCAGTATTATTGTTGTCTCCAACAATAATATTGTAAACGGGAAAAAATTTAAAAATGAATGTGAAGTTGCTAGGGAATTATTGAATCATGGTTTCCCGCAAAACCAATTGGATGACTGTAAGTTATAAAATATATTGCACATTTTTTTTTGGATAATATTTTAAGTAAGAGGCCTCGTTGAACTACCATCTTCATAACTTGGGGATCTTTGATGATCCCACTTGTAGGGCTTGTATGGAGGACGATGAAACCTCCATACATGTTATATGCACCTGCAGAAGCCTGCAGGGTGTCAGATATAAAATGTTTGGGTCCGAAACTTTGGATCTATCAATCCTGGAAGCAATCCCGGCAGAGAAGTTGTTCTCAAGGAGGGCACAGAGGACCCCTTCGTCTAGGTGCTAGGGACCCGTTGGCGGTACTCCTCTTACTAATTATTATTATTAAGAGGCCTCGTTTTAGCGGTAGTTACTGTCTAAAAGATATTTGTCACACACATTATTATTTGTGTATACGTCATAGTACCAGTATCAATTTCCATTACGGTTACGAAGACATAAGTATGAAAGAACAAGCGTATACTATATAGACTAAAATGTCATTGAATTTTATTAATTAATGGCAATTGACATTCGTAGTACTGTGGCGTTTAAGTATACAAGTATCGCTTTGTCCGGTTTACAAAAAACTCGTTCACAGTAATCTTAGACCTAATACAAGAAAAAGGAGCTCTCAATAATTTCCGAAAAATTAAACCAATTAATGACTACTATTAAACATATATATATTTGTCCAAAAATTTTGGCGCATGGTTTTCGTTATCATAAAACTTCAATATGCATTGAACTCAAAAAGTTCAAATTTCAAATTTCCATGGATGTATACGAACTTATAAGTCCGACACTAAGAAATATTCGAATAATTGGCGCAATTCAATTGTTTTAATCACATTGTTGCTGTTTTTATTTTTCAGGGACATGTTTAGTGCTCAGCGAAAGTAGTGGTGACACAACAAAAACGCATAAGAATAAAAATGGAAGTACTGATTATGGACTATTTCAAATAAATGATCGTTATTGGTGTGCCCATGGTAAAAATGGCAAAGATTGTAATGTCAGTTGTAATGGTAAGAGTTAATTTCTTTGCGCTTTTTGTAGACAACTTGCTTCCGAGACACCTAGTCCTTAAAAACGGAGCAGGGTGTATTTATCTTTATTACAGATAATTTTTGGGACTATTATTTCTCAAAGAGACCTAGACATTCCTATAAAAATTTGCCTCTTTTCATTTAAAATGAGGAATCGGTAGGTTTGCTAAATTGACAGTCAACCTGGTGAAATAACTTTCTATAAAAATACATAGAAAAAGGCTGTTATTATTGCTGCTAAATTGATGTAAATTATTTGTGAAATAAAGAAATTTAACACTTTTGTCAACTTCGACAAAAACGACAAATATTCGTTATTTTTAGATCGAATTATCGAAAAAATAACGTAAATGTATGATCCGATTTTTATTTGTTTTGAAATAGTTGTTTTGCTAAGTTGACAATACTTCTGTTTTTGAAAAAATTTGTTCCCACTGTTTGTTAACGCATCTCAATTATAGAGATTCTTGGATGAGAATGCAGCAACAAGCTTAACAACTATAATCTGTATAGAAATCTAAAAATTTTAATTTTTCAGATTTGTTAAAAGATGATATAACCATAGCAGCAAAATGTGCCAAAAAAGTGTATGCTCGGCATCAATTTGAGGCATGGAATGGTTGGAAATCTAAATGTAAAAATGGTAAAGCAAAATCAGTTCAATATTGTTTCAAATAAATTGTAATAATGATCTTACACATTTTATCTATGGCGATTGTTCTTTGTAAACAAACAGCTTAAAAATAAAATCGTCTATTCCTGTAAATATATAGATTACTTAAATCATTTCTAATCCTTTCTAAATTAAATTTCCATTCTAAATAAATTACAGATTATTATCACAGCAATGCATCATGTTTGTCGCGAAACGAGATTAAATCAGAATATTCTCTACATTCGGCCATGCCGTGAGTTCATTACTGTATCGTATGTTTTGCAATTGCCAAAAAATTTCCTCGTCGCATTTATCGAAACATTACTACCTACTTAGATAGATATATATCTTGGGGTTTATAAGAAATATTCCATGTCGACCTTATGGCCTATTGTGCTTCCTCTTGACTTCTGTCTGACAAGGTTCACCCCTTCTATGTTTTGGCAATAGCCCGGAGTTTGCTTATTAAGTTTTCTGTAGGTTCATATATTCGGAGTGAACTGCACCGATTATCTTGTATCTGCTGTAATCAAGAGATTCGCAGTAAAAGATGATGTGGCTGGGTGTTTCTATTTTGAGGGGAAAGGCGTAAGGGGGGGGGGGTATCAAGTAAATATAATATGGTTATTTGATAAATAATAATACTCGTGAGTCGTGAGTCGTGACTCGTAATTTTTCTTTTATTTTAAATAAAAAAGTAAACTCTTGTATTTTGCTTCTCTAAAATGATAAAATTACTTATATAATTCATGATTACTTTCCAAAATGCATTTGAACATACTTTCATCTTTGGCTCAAATAAATCCTTGTTTATTTAACAACAATTTACATAGTTTTATAAAAACTTCTCTGCATTTTAAACTATGTTTTATTTGATTATAAAGATTAAATTTGTAGTTTCTCCATAAGACCCAATGTTAAAAGTATGATTTTCAATATCGAAAAAAAAGCGAAAAAATGCATTTGAACTAATATTTTGAAGCATACCAATGAATTCGTAATAACTTTTTTTAAAACATATTTAATTAACAGGAACTTCTCTGCATTTTTTTTCTCTTTCGAACGTCCTTAAATAACGATTAGTAATTGTTATAATTATATGACCGTATCAAATCAATTTTTAATTCCTTGTCAAAATTGTCATTTCCTTTCAAAATTCTGTAGAAAAGTATTGTAAATTCTACATGATTGCAATTTATCCAATGGAGATTAGATAAATGAATTTTTGAAGTATTTTCAAATTTAGTATAAAAGTTGAAAACAAAAATAAAACAATTGATCAGTTTTAAAAGTATTTTAAATTGATTAAGTTTTAAAAATGAAATCGATTTTCGTAATTTGTTTGTTTGTATTCATTAGTGTTTACCAAATAAACGCTATTGTTTTGTCACGGTGTCAGCTCGCACGTGAGTTTAAACAAAAGGGTGATTTCACTGATGAAGATTTACCAAATTGTAAGTATTATTATTAATTTTTATTAAGGATGTATCAGCACTGAAGCTTCAAAAAAGATTAATACTTGATTTTTTGTTTATATGTCGTTGAAGTGCATATAAATCAATTATAAAAGTTTCAGGGGGGATTAAGGGGGTCTTGAATTAATTATTTAAAGTTAATGTTCGAGTTTTAATGCATTGCTCTTATGGAGAAACACATATTTTCACAAAATTGTTGATTTTGACAAATTTTGATAGTTTTCACTTGGAATAAAATAAGACGAATGAAAAACAAACTACGCAATAGAAAATATAAAAATTAACAACAAAACAGACATTAAAACAACTGAGATTTCGGGTAAATTTTATTTCTGTCAGCGGTAACTTAATTACCCGAAATCTCAGGTTTTTTCTTAAATAGCTTTTTTGTTAGGCTCGATATGACGGGCCTGAATTAAACTATAATTTTAACAAAAATAATAAACTTAGTGTAGGCTTTTATGAATGTACTATATAAGATTTTGAAGAATTTTATAAATGGACTATAAATCAGCGCTCGTACATCCTTAACTCAGCTAATGTTTTAATATATATTTGTACATAAGCCATAAAAGTGTTTCTCATATCTCAAAATTTACAAGTTAATTTGTATCTTAATCATTCGGTTTTTGGGAAAATGTTTTGAATAAAAGTTGTTAGTATATTTATAATTAACAACTTTTATCCGAAGAATTTTTTCGAAAATCAAATGAATAAGACACAAATCAAATATAATTTTGAAAAATGAGCGCTATTTTAGACGGAATGTGTACTATTTAGCTAGTCAAAGAGAACAATACGTTTTCGAAATTAAATTTTAAAACTTGCCCTAATCCATGAATCAATTATTTGCATTTTATAAATAGGTATTTCGACTACAAAGTAGCCATCATCAATATGAATTAGCTTATCGTGAAAGATACCGTGCGAAAATTTGTAAATCTTGCCAATACAAAACAAACCTTAAATTTCAAAATTTGCACCAATTCCTAAAACAATTATTTGTATTTTATAAATATGTATTTCGACTATAAGGTAATCATCATCAGTATGAATTAGCTAATCGTAATTATCTCTGACTCCATATCCCAGTGCTAGTTACGATTAGCTAATTCATACTAATGATGACTACCTTGTAGTCGAAAGACGTATTTATAAAATACAAATAATTGTTCTAGAAATTGGGGCAAAATTTGAAATGAGTCCTCTTTGAATATTTTAATAATTTTTATAAAAACAACCTTGTAAAAAAAATAAACCTTATTAACGTAAATGATTAAAATTTGTCGTAGTTGTAAAATGCGTGTACCCAAATACGGAATAAAAACGGAGGTTAATAAATTAGAATTAGAAGGGGTAAGTTTTGGGTTTTGAAACGGCAAATTAAAAAAAAATCAGTGTTCAAGATTATTTTGTTCATTAAACAATTTTTGAAGCAAATTTATAAAATGTATACTTAATTTTTTGCTTGTGGTTAATTTTGTGAAAACATTTTTTGGAAAAAATGGTCCAAAGTTGCTGCCCCCAGTATATATCCAAAAGTAAATTTGAATAAAATCACGATTACAGATAATACCTTATTATCTGTAATCGTGAATAATGAAATCGTGAATAATGATCTGTAATAATGAAAGAAAATTAAGGTGTAGAAATGCGAAGGCGATAATTTTGGGTGAAGAAACGAAAAAGATTTTTTTTTAAGTATAATTGTGTGGAGTAGGATGGGATTAAAAGCTGTTTGTGTGTTAATTGTGATAAACAATTTAACTGAAAAACATTCAAAAATCATGTTACTAAACATTAATAATTTATTTCACGAATCACATATTGTACTTGCATAAAATTTATAGAAGTTTCTCAGTTTACAAGAAAAAAATTGATAAATGTGAATCGTTAAGATGGGCACAAATTTTTGAGTATCTTTGGAAAATTTACGTTATTCAATTTTTAATTAATTATTCCTCTGAATTATTTCATTTTAAAGGGGTATGCATTGCCGAACATGAAAGTCATGGAAATACATCAGCAATTCGTGGTCCCGGCTGGGATGGTAGCTACGATTATGGTCTATTCTATTTGAGTGATAACTATTGGTGCAATCGTGGTGTGGCCGGTAAACAATGTAATGTAGCATGCGAAGATTTGGTATTGGATGATGTTCAAGCATCCGTCGATTGTGCTAAAGTCGTTTATTATTATCATGGATTTACCGCATGGCAAAGTTGGTATGCATTCTGTAATGGTAAATTACCGGATTTAACTGAATGTTTTACTAATTCTAGTAATGTTTTGTAATTTATTATTTTCTAATGAATAAAATTCTATATATTTAAAACAAAATATATTTTCTTTTGACAGCCTAAAAGTGATTACCAACAGATTTTCATACAAGCTTTAACCTCCAACGTAGTTTATAGAGTCTACGTTATCTATACATAATATAAAAGGAATTCGCCTTCCGCGTCTGTCTGTATGTTTATCCGCTAGCTCCTTCTAAACCACGCAACGGATTTTGAAACGGTTTTTACCATCATGTAGATAATTTTTTTCGGAAGGAGTATGGTACATCATAATTGAAATTTCGTATGTGTAAATAATAAAGATATTTAGAAAAAAATTTACTTTCTTGACTTACGTATTTACACATTTTAAGTTAATAGAACAAAGTTACATATCACCTGAGTTACATATTACACACAAGTAACTAAATTTTTTTTAACTCTCCCATGTGAGGTGTTATAATAGTGTGGATATATCCATCTATTTGGCTGTTATATGTTATCGATTCTTCGATCAATGAGCTCAGATCAAAGTATAGTAATTAACCGTGCGAAGCCGGGTCAGGACACTATTTTATAACAAAAAGGTTATATCTTTGATGTAATAAAAAGTAGCCTCATAATCATAATTGATTTATGCTTTTTTCTTTCGGTTTTCGAAAAAATTGCCTCTGATAAAAGTTGTTCAATATAAATATACTAACAGCTTTTATTCGAAACATTTTCCAAAAAACCGAATGAATAAAGTACAAATGACGAACGAAAAAAAAATTGTACAAATGAAAAAAATTGAAAAATTAGCGTTAATTTTGTGTTGACTTTTTACCGAGTTTTAACGTTCTGAGATTTTTGATGAGAAAGAGACCTATCCGAAACATACATTTCGGATACTTTGTTTCAGAATTCATTAGACGTCATAAAATTTTGATATCCAACAGATTTTTTATTTTATTTGTATACCTAATATATACAGGATGAGTCGAAGCAGGTTGATAATAGCACACACCTATATATATATATATATATATATATATATATATATATATATATATATATATATATTATATATATATAAATATATATATATATATATATATATATATATATATATATATATATATAAATGTATATATACAAACATATTGATCAAAGAAAATAAATTTAGGGATAGTTCATAATATAATACGAAGTACATTTGCACACTCCATCCGTAGACTCGATAACTCAATTATTCTAGAGTATTCTAGAGCTAAAACGTGAGGTCTGATTTGTGAATGGGCAAAATCGAACCGTGTTTCTCTTCGCCAAGGGGGGAGGGGTTGGATTGGTTATATCATCTCAGAAACTATAGGAAATACAAATAAATTTGGAGACAAAAATGGCCCTTCTTAAAAAGAAACAACTTGTGTTAAAAACTTTTATTTCATAAACTGATTAGTTTTGCCTTAGTTACACTTGTTAGGTTTAACTCTTTACTTATAAAGTTCTATTCCACACTAGTTTTTAATCGTTGAAGGAGCGAAAATGGGGTGTGGAATATCCTTTATATATAACTGTTGAAGTACATGATCAATAAACTTCCGCCAAACCATTGATTTTAAAATCCTAACGTAGAAAATTGTGAAAAAATAAAAGAAGAAATGATATTTAATTCATTATTCAAAAATTTTCCTAGACAAGCGTGCTCAATAATATATAGGCAACCAAATTTACATTTTCGTATAAATATTGGTATCTTTAAAATTATTTGTTAAATCAGGGTAATCTGACAATAAAACCTGATAGCATGGAATGTAAGAGGATAATGGCTAAAGAGTGCAGATAATATTAAATTATTTTTAGAACATAAATTTAGTCTGTTTATTATTATTATTTTTTTAAAACTTTGATCTGAGATAATAAATAGATTTGAGATAATTTGAATTAGCTAGAGTTTTATTAATAATTATTATTACAGTATGACATGACTTAGCTGAGATTCTCATAAATTCCTCTGCCTCATAAAGACCTCTGTAAAATGATCCAACTATAGTTTCTTGTATAGCAAAAAAGTCTAAGTCCACTGTAATGCACCACTAAGCTGATTAGTCTTTACTCGAATGGTCTCGCAGATATTTCCGATAGCTGATGAGACCATGGAGACAATATAAAGGAGATCTAACTCAAACGGGAAAATTGACAAAATATGGCAACGAAATGGTAGAAGTTATATTTACTTTTATGCCGCTAGGGTCGCTGGTTGTTGATAGGAACTCATCGGTACCGAAGTGAAATACCGAACGTTAGATAGAACGTTAGATAGGCAGACAGACAGACGGACGGACGGACATGCGGAAATGGACTAATTAGGTAATTTTATGAACACCTATAACAAGCGTTACAAAGTCGGAACGAAACTTAATATACCTTGTATATTTACAAATATACTGGGTATAAATTGCAAAGTCGGATCGAAACTTAATATACCTTGTATATTTACAAATATACTAGGTATAAAAAATTACCAACCATATTTCGAATTACCACAGATATTTCGAAGTTTGAAACCGTTTTCAATGAATGAAGAATCAGCGCTTATTCACTGGAATAATTTATCGATTACCTAAGGTTCAGAAAAACGACTTGAAGAAATTTAGTTAGAAAAATTGATCATCACCTAGTTGTAGAAAATACATTTTACTAAAATTGATCACCTTGCATATTTATTGAAATTCTAATATTAACAGAAATATTTGAAAAAGTTTTAATAATTTGTTATGAACACGATGGGGAAACCCAGTTGTAAGAGGAAAATATACTTAATAAAATCAAATCTACAAATAAAAACCTGACTCAGAAATTATTGGTGGCAACAGTCACATAATCATCTATATACAGAATAAAATATTTTAAAACTTTTATACCTACATTAAAAAAAAAATATTTAACGTTATTGGGATTTTTACTAACAGCCTTCTTAATAGTTTCTGATTTCTTGAACCATATTTGAACCACAGGGTTCAATAAAGCATTCAATTGAATATTTAATTTTGAATATGTATTTCTGTAGATGATAAAAAATTGAGCTTTTGATCGAAATCATAAAACCGGAACTGACTTCATTTACTGATGGTTTTTATTAGTTGTTTTGGATTTTCACTTCGTTTTGCCAAAATAGAGATTTGTTTTTCTAACTATAGGTCATGATACTATTTTTTTACTAATGCGGGGTAAGTACTATTTTTTTTACTAATGCAGGGTAAGTGCCATTTAACGCCCGTTTTTTCGGGCGTTAAATGGCTGGTGCGCAAAGTAAATATTTACCATAGATCTAAGTAGTCTGGTAATAATTGAATAGGCAAACAGTCATTTACGGCACGAAAAAGCGGGCACTAAGATAGTACTTATCCCGCGTTAGTAAAAAAAATATTTTATATAACTCTGATATTATTTATTTGTTATCAAATTTAATTAACAGTTATTTTATGTATATTTGTGATTCGACTACTTATTTAAATTATTTATAACAAACTACACATGATCTATTCTTCCTCAAGGTTTTAAATAACCTTGAGGAAGACTACTTATATCCACACAGATCAGTGATTAAAAATAAGACTAGATAACGCTGTAGCCTGTATATGGAGGTAAAATATTTACATACCAGTGTGTAAAATAAAATTATAAAGAACTAAAATAAACAAAGTAACTCTTCAGTAAAGTAATATTGTTTAAATTGAAATGAAGTCCATAATATGTTTATTAATAATATTATTAAGTTCAGATTTAAGTTTGGGAAAAGTTTTTTCAAAATGTGGATTTGCCATAGAACTATTTAATCATGGTATGAATCCCAAGGAAATCGCAAACTGTAAGTGCAAATCACTAAGAAATATAATTAGTTCTAGTGTTAATATATTTTATTTCGTATACCATTTAGGGGTTTGTATTGCGGAATTTGGGAGTCAATTTAATACATCTGCAAGACGAGGCCCCGATGCGGATCAAAGTATGTATCATGGACCTTTTTTGATCAGTGATCGTTGGTGGTGTGCTAATGGGTCAAAAAAATCTGAAAATTACTGTCAAGTCAAATGTTCAGGTATGGTATTGTATATATTACAAGTAAAAAAATTGAAATTACTCAACTATAGTAAAATAAGAGAAAAGTATTAACAGTTGTACTAGCAGACCTTTGAGTTAAGGATGTTTAGGAGATACAATCGAAGAAAAATTAGAAAGTCGTGAATATCTACGTATTGTAGCATAATAAATAGTGTCAATACTAAAAAAATATATATAATTTAAAAAAAAGGAATATTTACCAATAACTAACATTATGACATAATTTTGATAGTGCGTTTAATTTAAATAAACAAAAACATCCAGCCGTTTTCTATCTATACCATATGCATATAAATGACAAAGACATATTCTATTTATAAATTTTTTCTCAACAACCGTTTAGTGAATGCTATTAACATTGTGCTATTGTTTCTTTAGAGTTTAAGTAATATTATTAAAAAAATTTAGGACGCTTCCTAGCTTTTTGAAATCAATTTAATCTATCGCGAGTGAAGAAATTTCCATAATAACAAATTTAAAATTACGATTGATATAATTTTTTTTTAAATTCAATAACTTTTAAACGGCGTAGTAAACCTGATTGGAATTTTCACAGGACTTAAGCATTAAGTGTGGAACGCTTCACTTTATTTTCAATATACCTCACAAACATCCTTATACTTTAACTTTTTCAATATGGTGGGTGATTATGGGAGATTCTAACTTTTATTAGTAATGACGACAATTATTGAAGTGAAGACTTTGGCGTTTGCGAGGGATATTTTGAAAAAGAAACTAAAGTTTTTTTTCTGGTATGAGTGTGGTGCTATAGAAAATTTAGTTAACGAAAAGATATTTTTGATCGTAATGTGCTTGCTTTGCTATACATCTAAAACCCTTTTTCATCTCATGTCCTCATCGTATGCCACCCTCCAAAATTTATGCGCCGTAGACCGCATATGATTAGATTATTGAGTACTATTACTTCCGGAAGCTTGGCATGATATTTTTTGAAGTTCTTATCAAATTGGTTTCTGTACGAATATTCAAAAATTGTTTGGTTTGTTTCATTCACAGTGGTTTACAACCCAATGGTTTCTTCAAAAATTAAGTATTTTATCTGTGTATTATTTTTTAGATTTACGAAAAAGACGTATAACACCAAGCGTAAATTGTGCGAGAAAAATTTACCAACAACACGGCTATGAGGCATGGACGGACACTTGGCCAAATCATTGTAAGGATAAATTACCAAATATAAACAACTGTTTATCAACTGATGGACGATATGGTGGTTAAAAATCAGATAATTGTTAAGAAAAATAACGGAATTACTGTCCAATTCATATTACTGCATCCGAAAATTGTGCAAAAATAATTTCTCAACCATATGATTATACAGATTTTTATTATTAAGTACTAAAGTATTCATGGAAAGTATTAAATTTAAAAATTAACCCCCATTCCTAAATCAATTATTTGTATTTTAAAAATACGTATTTCCACTACAAGGTAGTCATCGTCAGTTACTCGTTGTTTGTTACTCGTTGCTGTATTCGATGCGTATCTCACGCTTGTCTTATCAAATTTGCGCAACGAGTAATATATTTACCCCGAGACTAATTACTATTAGCAAAATTATACTTTAAGTAAAGTACTTATAAAAAGTACTTTTTTAGTTCTGGTTATTTGTACTTGTGACATAAATCTTCAATACTAACAGTAACGTTTCTTAAAGCACTGTCAGGCAGTACTTAAAAAAATTTTAATGCAAGGACTAAGTTCTCATCGTTATTCATCAACGCGGACAGATAGCTTGTATAAATGAATTTCAAGTTGAACTTCTACAGTCTAATTATTATCAACACTTGGTTCACTTTTCCCGAATATTAAATTTTGTAACCATGAGGGCAGACTGGCAACAAAATTAGCGCTTTTAGTTAAAATTAAAAGGCTTTAAAGGTTCAATTATAATTAAAATAGAATAATTAAAAAATTAAATTGTATTTTATTTTTTTGAAAAATATAAATTTGTTTTAAGGACCACAAATTTATTTAATTTATCATATATTTTCCAACGTTTCCACTCTATTTGAAATTTCGATTTTTTGACATAATTAGTTCATTTAGATGGAGCCATATTATTATATTTCCATCAGAACTATATAAACTATATAACTTTTAAATCGTTACGTCAATTCGAAGTGAGTGAAAAGTGACTTTTAAAATTTGCTTACATAGTTGTTACAGTCCAAGTGGCCGAGCGGTCTAAGGCGTTATGTCTGCGCAGTATGCCTACTTGGAAACTGTGAGGTTATTGGTTCGAATCCCGACATCGGCAGGTTGTCAATTATTTAAAAAAAAAACAAGGGGCGGTTAATTGACTAAAATGTCGGCGTATGGACAAGAACGAAGTAACCAGCTATGCTTGAGAAGGTTTTCTGCAGTTTTCTTCACGAACTCCAGATGAATATCGGTATAGTTCCTATCATAGGCGGCTGCAGCCGCATATCCTAGTCTATACTCAAAAATTTCTTCCACTCCACTCACATCCTCACATTCTTAGCCATCACAATGGACCTTATGGTCGAAGTGTAGCCGGTCCGTCCAGGCAGCCTCTACAATCTATCTATCTAGTTGTTACAGGTCAAGTAACAAAAACGTGTTAAAATATTAAAAAAGTATTATATTAACCTTATTAACCAGACTAAATTTAGTCCAATTAGAAATAACTTAGGAGTTATAAATTAATTGAAAATACGCCACAAGATTGTTGATTACAGAAATTCTTGCTGTAAGCTTATTCTTGATTATAGAATAAGCTTACAGCAATTGTAATAAAATTAAGAAGTATAGAACACAAAATTTTACTTAAAACATTCTAAAATCCATTTCTCAAATTTTATGGCGTCATTAAATTGCAGAAAATTACCAACTATGATGGAAAAAACCAGTTGCAAGAGGAAAATATACTTAATAAAATAAAATCTACAAATAAAAACCTGATGCACCTGAAAATATACCTGATGCACAAATTTTTGGTGGCAACAACTTCTGACTTCGTATGAAAGATTGCGTGACAAATTTAAAGCAGATTTTTTAAAACTATTATACATTTAAAAAAATTATTTAATGCTATTGTCTTCTTGATAGATGGAGTTTCTGATTTCTCGAACAACATTGCGAAATAAAGATGATACACATGTTCGAAATCATGAAACCGCAACAAAAAACCATTTACTGAAGGATTTTAAGATTATCCTTAATATTTTACTAGATAAGTCTATATATATCGTGCTGGGAGTTTTTGAGGTATAAAATGTGTTTTCGCAGTTGAAATCCAAAAATACGAAACGCCTTTAGACTCCTTCCTTAGTGGCTATCTTAAATCGCAGGTCAATGCGGATAAACTGCAAACAATTTATGCACTGAATGTAAACATTACGAACGCCATCCAGCAAATTCAGTCAGATTTATGCGATAAAGTCATCAGAAATTGGATCTCCCGAATACGTGCCAGCAAGCAAAGCCGCGACGGACATTTCAACGACATCATATTTCACACTTAATGCCACAAAATATCCTTTAAAATAAAAAAAAATTGGATTGGATATCTCACACACAACTTATTTTATTTATATTTAAAAATCGAGCGTCCTTATTGAAAGATCCCGTATTTGGAAAATGAAGTCTTTGATTATTTAAGGCTTTTTATTTTGAATGCTTGTCCTTCCCGTCAAAACAGAATTTACTGTTTACAAAACGTTGGTCTTCAAACAACAAACCGAGATGTCTGCTTTTAAAAAGTGTAGTACATCCAATTTTCGAAAATAAATTGAAAAATCGCAAAGTAAAGATTTATTTTACTTATGATTTTGTAACGATGTAGCCCTTTTTTCTTTTGAAATATCATGTTCATTTGTACACATCCAAACAAATAAATGGTCAAAATTGTGGTAGTTTTTCCGGTATTGTGATGGACTTCAAACCGATAACATCTATATTAAATACTACAATGTAGTTTATATATAGAGGTCATATGCTATAAATAATTGTAGAGATAAAATATTTTTTTAAATAATAAGAACATAAAACATGAGCTCAAACAATGAAACTGATTATTAAAATATCTTCGTTCATAAAGCAGGCATTTCTTGAAAACGAATCTGCAAAAATGAAGTTTCAAATTTGTTTATTAATAATCTTATTAAATTTCGATTTAAATTGTGGAAAAGTATTTTCCCAGTGTGGATTTGCCAAAGAATTATATAATTATGGAATGGCTCCCATAGAAATCTCCAAATGTAAGTTCAAATTACATAAAACCAAGTTAAAATAAAAACTAACTGAGTTAGTTACTTAAATACCTGGTATATATTGAGATTATGAAAGAAGTTTCAAACAAAACTTGTTTATCTTTAAGAAAGGAAATTTTATTTGTTCCTATATTTTTGTTCTTTCTCTTACGGTGTCATAGATTTATACCTAGTATTTGATTCTAGAACACACACATCATTTCAGGACGTTATCTTTTTTGGTTTAGGAGTTATAGTGTCCACAGTCGTACAGACTTGCAGAAATGAATTAATTAAGTCAATATTTTCAACCATTAAAATGTCGGAACTAAACTTAAAATACCCTTGTATGAATTATATATACCGGGTATAAAAATAATTATTGTTAATTTTAAAAAAAATTTAAATTTACACCTTTAGGGGTCTGTATTGCTGGTGACAGGTCTGGTTTTAATTCATCAGCAAGTCAGAGTAATGGGAATAATATGTTTCATGGACCTTTTTTGATCAGTGACCAATGGTGGTGCAATAACAATCAGAAAACTTCATTAAACCACTGTGGTGTCAAATGTGAAGGTATCTTATAATGTATCTTATAAGCGGTCATGGTGTCTGTTCGTTTAAAACAGTACAAATGTAGTGAGTCCTTTGAGAAAATTAACTTAGTCCACGTAGCTTCTACGTGATTTAATTGTTATTTTTGTCTATTTGGTTTTTATGTTAAGATCGCGCATTGCCGCAATGTCAAAACTTGAAATCCTTAACAGTTGTAAACAAGATTATTTTAACGTGCTGTGCAAAAGTGTTTACGATGTTTTTAGACTTTTCAGTTAAAATATCCAGCAGTTATTAATCGGTTTTTTACTGAATAGTTATATTTTTCGTTTAATATTTATCATTTGTTAAAATATTTTACTAAAATATTAGATATGTCCTTCAAAATATGTTTTTAATTTTAATTTTTCTGAATATTTTGGAAATTTATGGAAACTAATATCATAATTTATTCTTTTTGAAGATTTGCAGTTCGGAACCCAACAATTTGCGAACATATTAAATTGCCACAAACTATTTTTATAATGAAAAAATAGCACAGTTCCTATAAAAGTTAATATGTTTTATTTGTTTGTTTACATTCACCAATGGTCCTTGTTTTTCACGCTAGTCTCTGTTAGTTGGAATTTGCATGGGACGTTTTTTAGAATAAGGTGATGGTAGGATCATGCAAAATATTTTTCTGTGAATAATATAAGACAATTTTGTTTCAATCACAGTGTAAGATGATAGCTTTTACAAAAATGTATTTCTTTTTTTAGATTTACGTAAAGATGATATTACAGCATCTATAAATTGTGCCAGAAAAATTTACCAAGATCTCGGCTTTGAGGCTTGGCGTGGAGCCTGGTCATTTTGTAAGAACCACTTACCAAATGTAGATAATTGTTTTCCACGTGGAGGACGTTATGGTTAAAAAACAATTGATTAATTTCATTTTTTTTTTAAATCACCAAAATGATGATTAACTTTTGATGATTGGTCATATATTGTAAGATTTAAAAAAGCATTAATATTTTTAATTTTCTTTCGAAAAAAATATTTGAAAGTTCTACTTTGTCATGGGAAAGTTGCAAATTGTGAAATCAATTACCAAAGGATCCTGCATACAAACCATATGCGAAAACACGTTCGGTGAATTTGAATCTAACCCCGTTAAGTCGATAGTTAATAAGATGGTGATCAAACTTCTCATTGGCCCCCTATCCCCATATATATATATATATATATATATATGTATATATATATATATATATATATATATATATATATATATATATATATATATATATATACATATATTATATATTTATCTGTAAGTGTTTAGTGTGAGTTGTGAGCATTGCCTTGAATATTAATCGGAATAGAAACGGAAGTGAAAATGGAACCCAACGAAAATGTTTTCCTATAAAAGGTTTGTGCGTATCCCGATATATATATATATATATATATATATATATATATATATATATATATTATATATATTTGTCTGTAAGTCTTTAGTGTGAGTTGTGAGAAACGGAAGTGAAAACGGAACCCAACGAAAATGTTTTCCTATAAAAGGTTTGTGCGGGGTCTTTAGAAAAGTGTTTTCATAATTTATAATCAAATACAGTTATCAATTATCCTAACACACACTAAAAATTATAAAAAATAACAATGATTAAATTAATTTTACTCATTTGACTGTTTTATTTTATAAAAATTTTGTTTTACAAAAACAATTATCCATATAGGTTTCTTCTAGTTACTCAAAAATAAATAATCGATGATTTAATATAAGTTATCGATTATTTTCCGATACTAATAGTGATATCGACGAGACGATTAAACCATTTTAATGTTATGCTTAGTAGCTATTTAATATTTTACTAGGTTTAGTTTATATATATACATCGTGCTGGGAGTTTTTCGGGCATGAAAAGTATTTGGGGTACGACAATCTCGGGGTAAAGTGTGGCACTTCGATCTTATGGCCCATAGTGTTCCCCCTTCTACTTCAATCAGGCGAGCTTCCTCCATATTTTTACAATAACCAGGAGCTTGCTTATTCAGGTTCATATATTTGAGGTGAGTTGCATCGAATATATTGTATCTGCTGTAATCGAGAGATTTGCATTTAAAAATGATGTGGCTGGATGTTTCTTCCTCTTCGCCGCACAATCTGCACATAATGGATCCAATTGTGTGTACGTGTTTTTGTAGGTGATGAATCTGGTACCATTTCGAAGTTATATTCTACCCAGGTTGAGTGCGAGGGACAGCCTTTTGGGTGCATTCCAAAACAGTATTCACTGTGACCTGGTATTCAGATCAATTTAACGTTTTTTTTTTCATTTTGATAGCTCCAGTAGTTCCTCTAGGCCATCCGTAAAAAACGAAAAAAATTTTAAGTCATTAACAATTGAAGAAGTTTAAATAAAATACATCAATTGTTAAAAACTTAAAAAATTATTATACTATTTACGAGTTTTGGACTTACTAAGTGAAATAACTGACGAAACGAACAAGGCACAGATCTAGAGTTAAAGTTTGGAGGGGGCCATAGATTGAAGTTTCTCGAAGACTCAACATTGTACATATTACAAAAATTAAAAAATTCGTTACGCAGGAGCTGCTTCAACTTAGCGAATTTCCTTAAAATATATAAATCACTTTCTAGCGGTCACAATTTCAGTCCGATCAAAATGAAATGTCGTATATGATTTTACTATTTGCAAGGCTAATTAGCGAATTTCCTGAAAGGAAATAGAGCTATTGGTCCCGTACCGAAGTCAAAATTTCGCAAAAATTTCTTCAAATGTCCATCGATCCTACCTAGTAGATGTCAAAAATCACCATCTGAAAAATTTATATATATATATCTATGGACACATATATATATATATATATATATACATATATATATATATATATATATGTGTCTGTCATCACTCTAGCGGCCACAGTTTTCATTTTATCGGGATGAGATTTGGTATTTGAGGCGCTTTTGATATTCAAAAGGTCAAGTTCGTTAATGGGTAAAATCGGACCAGGGGAAAGGGGGGTTTAGAGGGAGGGGGAAACATAAAATTTGAGATATCTCCCTTTAAATTTGAAAAATCGAAAAATTTATAAGAAGTAAAGTTGTAGGTACTAAGTTTTACTGTAATTTTGTTTCTTATCATTTTTTCTGTTACCCTAATATTTACAGAAATATTGACGGTTTAATATTGAAAATAAAATTCCTTAATATCTCTGTACACATTAGAGTTTGAGCAAAAATGATAAGGTGATGAATTGTAGCAAACATGATTTTCTCCAACTTTATTCCTTACGCAATTTTTGATTGTTCTAATTATAAGAGAGATATTTTATATTTTGTGTTTTCTTCTTTTTTTATACCTCCCCCCATTTGCCTCGACGTATGTCATTTATTGAGAAAATTGGACTTGCAAATGCTAAAATCATATATGACATTTCATTTTGATCAGACTAAAATTGTGATCACTAGAGAGTGATTTATTCTAAGGAAATTCGCTAAGTTGAAGCAGCTCCTGCGTAACGAATTTTTTTATTATTAAATGACACGTCAAGGGGAAATGCGGGCATACAGAAAGAAGAAAACACAAAATATCTCTCTTATAATTAGAACAATCAAAAATTGCGTAAGGAATAAAGTTGGAGAAAATCATGTTTGCTACAATTCATCACCTTATCATTTTTGCTCAAACTCGAATGTGTACAGAGATGTGAGGAATTTAATTTTCAATCTTAAACCGTCAATATTTCTGTAAATATTAGGGTAACAGAAAAAATGATAAGAAATAAAATTACAGTAAAACTTAGTACCTACAACTTTACTTCTTATAAATTTTTCAATTTTTCCAATATTAAGGGAGATATGTCAGATTTTGTGTTTCCCCCTCCCGTTAAACCCCCCTTTCCCCTTGTTCGATTTTACCCATTAACGAACTTGACCTTTTGAATACCAAAAGCGCCTCAAATACCAAATTTCATTCCGATAAAATGAAAACTGTGACCGCTAGAGTGATTACAGACATATATATATATATATATATATATATATATATATATATATATATATAAATTTTACAGATGGTGATTTTTGACATCTACTAGGTGGATCGATGGACATTTGAAGAAATTTTTGCGAAATTTTGACTTCGGTACGGGACCAATAGCTCTATTTCCTTTCAGGAAATTCGCTAAAAAATGAGAAATAGAATTTTCTACGAAGTACTGGCTGTCATCGGAGAATAAGAGATAACTATACCCATTTAACAAACATATTTTTTATGAAATTTCTTGTTGTGTATATTGTTTGCATCAGGGATAAAACATATACCTTAGAAATCCTGGTTTTCATTCCCGCCATTCTTTCATCTCAATGTAAGATTTGAGAGAAATTATACTTAAATAAACGGTATTTAGTTCGGGGAGAGGGGTCATAGTATCCACAACCCTTCCTTTAGATCCACGCTTGGAAACGGTAAGTATTGAAAAGGTTCTTTGCATGAAATTTTATGCTGTAAAACATTTAGTGCATTTAAGCAACATTTTTTGCTTTGCTTGACCGATTCACTGCCAATTTCCCATTTACATACAGTATAATCATAAATAATAAACATGTTTATAAATTAACTACAGTATTTTTATTCGTTTTATTTTTAAAAAATTTTTGATATTTCAAACCAATAGCCCCTACAGGTATCTCTTCTTTCAACAAAAATAAATAAACAGAGTCAAAAACAAATGTATTCCACGAATTTGTTTTGAATTGTAATTGTAATTGTAATCAATCAATAGAAATATAATTTGTATTCAAATGAACAAAAAAAATATATAGATATTATTTCATTATGTTTTTAGTATTCCGTATTTAAAAATGTATGGATTGAGTTGTCGCACACAATGCTTTGAAACAAATCGGTTAGAATACATCCCTATACACCAGGGGTGGCAAACAAGTCGATAGCGATCAATTTGTTTTAATTGAAGTTTTGTTTTAATTAAAGAATTTGAGGTATGTTTTCTAGATTTTGAAAAAAAAAAAAAATTGTGACTTTTATATATTATATATTTTCTTTTAAAAAAGATTTCGCATTCTGATTTCGCATTAGCCAAAAAATTTCAGATATATTTTATATGGAGCAAAAAGCGTTAAAAAATTAAATTATAATTTTACAAACTGATTTAATCTTACAAACTAGAAAATTTGAAGAAGATTTTTGGAATACGTCAACCGAGACCGACACTTCATCTTCATTTTATTTTGTGGTGTTTTCCAGAGAAAATATCTGTGAAAGAATATGGATTTTATTATTATTTTTCTTAATTACGATTTTTTAGAAAATGTATTTTTTCTTCTATTTATAAAATTATTAAAAATAAAATTTTGGAAAACTCAAGCTTTAGTTTGCTTAAAGATAACGTAAAAATTATAAGCCTGATTTTGTATAGACAGAATTTAAATACCCAAATATCGATGTAATGATGGTACGGACTCTTCTCCATGTGAGTGAAACTCACGCTTAGTCCATTTTGTAATGTTTATTTTATTTGAATTTCTATTAAAAATGTTTTTAATTAATTTTTTTTGTTAGGCAACTAAAATTACATATGAGTATTAGATACAGTATAAGTGCAAGTATAAAAAATTGCTACTGTTATAATTTATTGAAAATATATACCACAAATTATGTTGCTATTTGTTTGATGTTGATTAAATATGAAAAATGAGTATTAATTAATAGAATTATATCCATCGAATTCTTTGCTGAATTAATTTTATAACCGGAAAATGATTATTTTGACAGATGATCCAAGATAAACATATAGATAATATAATTTGTATCAATTCAGCTATGGTGTTTATCTAAAGATCAGTTTACAAAAAATATGATGTAAAATACTTTTTCATTTATTATACAATTTAGTGACCGTGATGTACTAAAAGTTAGAAAATAAAGTTTTGAGTCCGGGACTCAGACATGATGAGAATATAAATGTTAATTTTTCAAAATTGCATTTTTTTTTCTGTTCAATTTGTTTGGTCTCCAAAAAAATGATAATAAATAAATTTCGTACAAAGTTTCATGCAAACTAGTTCGATTGCTTAGACTTAATTGAATTCAAACATCACACCATCCAAACTTTAAAAAAATTCATCAAGTAACCATAGTGATTGTATTATTCATTATTATATGGGTATTGTATTTAAATTGCAAATATTTCTGGAAATATTCGAGTTCAGAAAATATGGTCGGGTAATCAATTGTGTAAAATTTATTTACTACATCTTTACTTGTGATAAATTTTTCCAGTTTACTAATATTAAGAAAGAAATTCAAGATTTTAGATATCAAATTTCAATTGCAAATATTAGAGTTACAGAAAATATAGTCAGATATTGTATTATAGTAAAATTGACTACTACTAATTAATTAATTACAAATTATTCTAATATTAAGAGAGAAATCGAATATCCTATGTATCACTCTTCCTCTAAGTCCCCCTTTAACCTTGTCCGATTGTGCCCGTTAACGAACCTGACCTTTCAGATACAAAAAAAAACGACATATTCGAAAATTCACTAATACAGAAATCAAAAATTGAACAATTATTTTACAATATACGCAACGTGTAATACACATATAATAAATTATTGCATTAAACTAATTAAAATCGAGTAATTATGGAAATTTTTTGGAAAATCAATGAAGATAAATAATCGAAAAAATTTGATATATTGTGTTGTTGTTTAGAATGTTTTTTTTTTGTTATCATTTAGAAGTGAACATTATTTTTCCTCGCGTGATTTGTCAAGTATACCGGTACATTTTCTTATCGTTAGTAATTAATTTCTATATGAAGTAAATGCAAATACAATGTAAGACCATCAGAATCATGAATGATTCAAGTAATGACATCGATAAAATTGATTCAAGTTAAAAATTTTAATTTTAGTCAAGACAATTTAGACTCCAGATTGTTGATAATAATTCAGACTTTTGAATTGCTGACAATCATTTGGAAATCTTTGGCAGTAGTTGAAATGTAAAGTACCTGGAATTTTTATGCCCGTACAAGCAAAGTTAGCGATTAAAAATATTAATCCAAAAATCTTGAACTAGAAATTTTCCATAATTTGCTCTAAAATAAATTAAAACTTTCGATGTGAGTACTTGAATTGACCCGGGAAAAGCCATCCGTCAGAATATCGGTTTTCATCTTTCTTTCTTGGTAGATACACTATCTTTTAATATATGACGATTTTTTTAAACGAATATAGCGTTCTTTACATGCCTCCTTATTTGAGGCAATTGATCAGGTCTATAATTATATTACTTTTACCCTTCAGTCATCGCATATTGGATCTTCAATTCACCAACTAGTTAGTAAACTAGTTAAAACTAAAATCACCTACACATCTCCATATTAGTTGCAAGGTTTCTACATTACCTCTGACATAAATTTGATTTTAATAAAGCGATGCTTATTGTTTTGCGATATTTTATATTATCGTGACTCATACAACGATGACTCCGACACGCAGTTCGTAGGATATTAATGTCCGCGGGAGCACATCACGGCAAAAAACACTGGCCTCTATATAACTGGACAGATTATCCAACGTTACGCCATTAGCCAAAATTGAAATATTCCTGAACTAGCCAAGCAAATCATAAATACTTTACGCGAAATTTGACTTTTTTAGACCCCTCCCTCGTTTTGTCACGCGGCGTCGCAATTTCTGCGACCCCCCTGTAAATATTATGTCACAAAAGCTCATCTGCCCCTTCTTTACTCTGAATATGCTTAATTGCGATTAATAAGGTATAAATATTAATGTTTTCAAATATTTATTTCATTAACTATTTTAATTATAATGTTTTTAAATAAATCATTAAATATGTTTGATAACTAATAAATAAATAGTTTTCTCATTTATCAGAAGTTCGAGGATTTTTTAAATGCTCAGTAATATCAACGATTGGCTGGTTATACCATCGGCCCAATTGCTGTATACCCAGGCTTGGGACGAAGTTATCATCTCGATGTTTTTAACTGAGCTTAGGCCAAAATTGGTATACAAGCCTAGACCAGTCTTGGCCCTGTCGTAATTTCTTTCATGGGAAGCTGTCAATTATTATGAACAAAATGTATATGTAAAAAAAAAAAAATACAGACGAATTGAGAACCATCCTCCTTTTTGAAGTCGGGTTAAAAATAGTCATATATTTACAAATACAAATCAAATGACTTTTATCGTATGAATAATTTTTAAAAAAAATCAAGAAAACAATAACAGCAGAATTATTTGATGAACTGCAAACGTTATATTTTCTCACTCACCCCTTCCACCCTTCGTCATATTCTGTCACACCAAGCAAGAACCTCCCACCACCTTATATGTGAATGTATTTTAAGAACGGCACCCAAGATACTAAATTTTACTTTCGTCGCTGCGTGGCGTTTATATGTAGTAAATTTCTGTTAATGTATGTGTGTTTGTCACATTTATTTCCCCTTCACTCATAAAGTTTTAAGTACCTTGTCTAGCCGAGGCACCACTGTCTACCCTTCTATTTTGTACGTTATTTCACGTTTAGGACCATAAAGATCTTCTGTTCAGTTTTATAGAGATTAGTGGCAGAAATACATAGCGGTAGTAGATAGATAGATATATTGTTGAGGCTGTCCTGGATGGGATACACATCGACCATAAGGTATATTGTGATGCCTAAGGATGTGAGGATGTGAGAGGAGTGGAAGGCATTTTTGTATATAGACTAGGAATTGGTAGGATATGCGGCTGAAGCCGACTATGATAGGAACTACGCCGATATTCATCTGGAGTTCGTGAAGGAAACTGCAGAAAACCTTCTCAAGCATAGCCGGTTATTTCGTTCTTGTCCATACGCCGAAAGTCTAGTCAACTAACCACTTCCCCCTTTTTTTTCTCTTAATAACTGACAAACTGCCGATGTCGGGATTCGAAACGATCACCTCCCAGTTTCCAAATAGGCATACTGCGCAGACATAACGCCTTAGACCGCTTGGACTGGTTAGCGGTAGTAGATAAAATACTTCAATAACTAGACTAAACCAGAAAGATATGGGTTATGCCTGAAGTATTTAAACAATTTTTGATGATGATTTTTAATAACGATGATATTATTGATTCAAGTACCTTGTTTGTACATAATTTTTTTTAAATATTTGATTAAAATTAAAAATAATTTAGAATATAATTAAAGTAAAATAAATAATTATTATGATAATTGCACCTGTAATCACACTTTAAATTAAGTATTTAAAGCCGACTTAAATTGAAATTGAATTTAGTTCTTATAATTATTCAGAACTATTAATATGATAAAAATTCTACAAATTATATCGTGTATTGGACTGATGGTAACTTTTGTTGCCACACATCCAATTGAAACACACGACGAATGGTTAGCAGCGGATAAAGAATGGTGGCAAACTGCTGTGTTCTATCAAATTTATCCAAGATCATTCCAGGATAGTGATGGCGATGGCAATGGAGACTTAAATGGTAAACATTTTAAATTTAATTATTAAATGTAACATTTGATTGTAAAGTTTATTCTTCGAACAGGAATCACAGAGCGACTTCCACATTTAAAAGATATCGGAATTACTTCAGCATGGCTTTCTCCAATTTACACATCACCCCAAGTCGATGGAGGTTATGACATCGCTGATTTTAAGGATGTCGATTCAATTTATGGAACTTTAGATGATTTTGATAAGTTGGTCGCTGAAGCAAAGAAAGTTGGTATTAAAATTGTTTTGGATTTTGTACCAAATCACTCCAGTGATAAACATGAATGGTTTGAGAAATCTATTAAACGTATCGATCCGTACACTAATTATTACGTATGGGCCGATGGAAAAACTGTAAATGGTAAACGACAACCACCAAATAATTGGATCAGTGAATTCCATAATAGTGCATGGGAATGGAATGAACAACGTGGACAGTATTATCTACATCAATTTGCAATCCAACAACCAGATTTGAACTACCGTGATCCATATTTAGTTGAAGAAATGAAGAATGTATTACGTTTTTGGATGGATCGTGGTGTATCGGGATTCCGTGTTGATACAATTCCAAGTTTATTTGAAGTTCCATCATTGCCAGATGAGCCAGAGAATCCAAATAAGGGTAAAGATTGTTTACCAGTGGACTATTGTTATTTGGATCATGTTTATACCAAAGATCAGAATGAAACTTACGATATGGTTGTACAATGGCGCGAGGTTTTAAAAGAACATTCAGCAGCCACAGATAAAGTACCAAGAGTGATCATGACTGAAGCGTACAGTCCCATTGATAAGGTATTTGGATATTTTGGAAATTCAACACACGATGGTGCTAGTTTTACTTTCAATTTCTTTTTAATTATGAATTTGACGAAATCATCGAATGCAAATGATTTCAAACAATTAGTTGACACATATTTGGAATATTTACCACAAGGCCGAACAGCTAATTGGGTGGTAAGAGCAATATTTTTATTCTATAAACACTAAATTTTTCCGGAGATTCCGAAGATTGGGATTAATGAACTTTTTTGGATTTAGCTAGGAAATCATGATCAGCATCGCGTAGCTGATCGTATTGGTGTAGGCCGTATTGACGCATTAAATATTTTCACAATGACATTACCTGGAGTTGGTGTTTCATACAATGGTGAAGAGATTGGCCAAGAAGATGGTTTTGTATCATGGAAGGATACACAAGATCCAAATGCAATTAACGCTGGTGAAGATCGATATTTACAATTCACACGGGATCCAGAACGTACACCTTTACAATGGGATACAAGTAAAAATGCTGGATTTAGTACAGCCAGCAAAACATGGTTACCAGTTAGTGACAAATACAAGCAAACGAATAGCAAAAGTCAATCATCGGCAAATGCCGATTCACATTACAACGTTTACAAATCACTCACACAGCTACGTAAAAAATCAACATTACAAGATGGATCATTAGAGACCGCAACAGTGGGCAAAAATGTTTTGGTATTAACAAGGTAAATTTGTAAAAACAGTTTCCGATAGTAGATACATTTTAAAAATTTGTGTTTGTTTTAGAGAATTGGATAATTCACCAACTTATTTATCAGTATTAAATTTGGGTGATCAAAACGAAGTTGTGGATTTATCGAAAGTTGCCAGTAACGTTGTTGAGCACAGTTTAAAAGTTGAAGTTGCTAGTGTGGGTGCTTCCAACAAAAAGGGGTACGCATATTTACATACATATAAATTCTATAATAATAAGTTATAAGTTCTAATATTTTATTTTAATTTTTTTCCAGATCAAAAATTCCTAACGGTGAATTGAAATTAGGTCCAAATGAGGCTTATGTTTTGTCTACTGATCTATGAAATAATTAGATTGTTCGTATTTTCATAAAATATGCCACCATTTCCACTAATTTTCATAAATAATTATTATATAATTATATTTGCTTTAAATTAAAATTTATTATATGAAAAATAAATAAATAATTTTCTTTCAAGTAATAGATTTGAGTTTTTTTTTTCCTTGAACTACATTGAATTAAATTCGATAAATTTTCCATTATAAAAGGTTTTTATTATGCAATAAATTAAGAAACTAAAACCCGAAGATGAAAAAAGTACGAAACAAGTTTGAAGAGTCTAATAATTTTCCTATGGTCGAAGATCCAACTGCGATTTACACAGCAAAACTGTAACCATTCCCGGCTTTCGACAATGAGAAATATATACAGACTGTGTTGGACAGCTTTTACTATAGTGAATCAATGTTAAATATTATTTATTACTGCCTGGCCGTCTGGTACTGTATGAAGTCAGTCAGTACACATGTAAATAATGCCAGTCAGTTAACTCATAGCTATACTGTATGCGTATAGTCGTTTGATTGTCATTTAAGAGTGGGAACACAATGCACATACTAAAGTGTACTCTCATCACATGTGTACTGACTGACTTCATACAGTACCAGACGGCCAGGCAGTAATAAATAATAATTTACATTGATTCACTATAGGAAAAGCTGTCCAAAACACACAGAATAACGCTCTTCAAACTTGTTTCGTAGTCGGATTATAGATTTTTAAACTAATTTATTTAAGACTTTTCAGTATAATATTAAGAATATGTGAATTAAAACCATTCATTTGATACCAAACTCGATACATCATAAGTCATAACCACCACGTTTCCCACGTTGGATTTATTATGACGTCACAAAGCCTATGAGACAAGGAACTCTATGACGAACCTAACGATACCTCGTTTGTCAAAATATGATAAGGAGCTTGTGAGCTGTACTCGAACAGATGTTATGTTAACAGACTTCCAGACATACATAGACTGCTTAGCATAGAACTCTCCGTAGTCGAGTAAATATACAAACAAAAATAAAAATTGCTGCTAGTAAAATATGTTGAACAAAAGCGTAATTTATACGGGCAGCTAACAAGTGAAATGAATTATATGAATGTTTCGTGTATACTAGTGGATTTTTCGGTACTGTATACCCGATATACTAATGGTAGAAATGTTAAAGTTAGTCCATCTTTAACAAAACGATAACCTATGTAAGCTCGGTTTAATAGGTGACGTTTTTAATGAAACTTTTACAGTCAATTTGTGCCAACTCTATTTGGTTTTCGAAAAAATGCTTCGATCAAAAGTTGTTAGTATTTTAACAAGTACCGATACTTTTATAATCAAGAGTCATTACATATGTTTGAGCTGAAATTGTGGCAAAATCAGTTTAGTTTATGAAATAAAGAAGAACAGAAGTTGTTAACGAAATTTTTTGGCTTTAAATTTTATACGGCTTCAAAGAGACATGTGAGGATCCATTTTTTCCTTTTGCACACTTGAAGTCGGAAATTATTCAAGTTAGAGACATGAAATTTGGAATATAAGGTACAAAAAAAATAATAAAAAGCTTTTTTAGAACAACGCCTTCTGAGAGGGTGAAATAGGCGAATTAATGTTTCTTAAATTTTGACAGTTTGAAATGTCAATTATTGATGTGAAAACATCTATTGCAAAACTATACAAGAATGATTTTTATAGGGGATTTTCATATTAACGATCGGCTATGAAATCATTTTAAATTTATTGACTAATAATTAATTTCCAAAATTTTGTAAACGCAGCCATTTTTAAAATATGAAAAAAATCGGGGCTAAGCTATATCTATACATAAGCTAGTACCACAAAAATTGGTAGTTCGTATATTAATAATAAACAAAGAAAAACGCATTTCAGTGTTTTTCGAAGATCAACCCCCAAGAGGGTGAAATCCATGGTGAAAGATTGTATTGAGGTCTCGTTTTTATATGAAGCTAGGTACATGAAAATTGGTATTTTATAAATAAATAAATAAATAGGTGTCTTAAGAAAACAGCGTTTTAAGAAAATCAATCTTTGATGGGGAGAAATATTATGTTATTCGGTTTTAAGATTTTACACAATTTTCATGAGCGAAGCCGCAACAGGGATACCAGTATTATATATATATCGGGTCTAAAATACAACATATATGCTGAGAAGTTTGAAATTTTGACTGAAAGTTATTTGAATGCCAAATTGTTGGTTTATTGGATTAAATAATAAACCATCGAAAGAGTAATTACAGATGTTGTAAGGTTTTTTATCTTTAAAAAAGAAATATTTTTTGTCTTTAACATTTGTTTATCTCTTTCAAAGATGGGGGCCGCACGGTCCGATTTTACCCATTCACGACCTTTACCCCACTTTTTAGCTCTAGAAGACACTAAATTTCAATTCGGGTTATTGTGTTTACGAACATACAGGCGGACGGTTATGTCCTAATCAAATTTTAGTTGCATATGAGTTGCTATGCCGCTAAAACAAGCTAATCCGATACTTCCTCCCAAATAAGACAACCCTTGTTTGAACGGACAGTACAGTACATTTCATAATAAACAGAAACACTCTTTTTAACAGAAATTAAAAATTTTTATCTGTAAATTAATTATTTAAATTTAGATAGCATCTAACATCACTAGTAATCGAATTTATGTAATTATTTAATTACTAAAAATAATAAATAATCGTCTTTTGACGATTTGACGAAAATTTTCGTGAATTTTTTTTCATTTTAATTAAGATATTTACAAAACTCTTCGTCAGACTATTTTTTGTTTAAATTTTAACGTAATGTACGAGATTTAATTTATAATAGTAGAAGTTTTTTATTTTTTAATCTATAGAAGGTGGAGCAACATTATCGAAAATGTTTGTGTTCATTCAACATTTGCTATTCATAACATGTTAAAATTCCAATTTTTAATTATTAATTACATGAAAACCCTTCGTCAGATTTTTTTCAAATAATTATTTTATACCTATGAGTAAACAATTAATAAAATATATCAAAAATTCAGATTTTTATCTATACATTGCCGATTTTATCTATAAATGTGTCCGATCAACCTTAAATGTATGAAAAAATGAATTAATGTGTCGAGTGGATACGTGGATTAAAATGACAAAAAATTGAACTTATTGGTTTCGATAATTTCAAGTCCTTGTATAAACTGGATTATATTAAAGATAACTATCATTCAATAGCTTATTGATAAACAAATCAATTTACAAACAAAGTTATTTATTTTTTATTCTGTCATCATATCCTTATCGTTCCAGAAGTGTTTTATTTACATTATAGAATTTTCTCCTTGCCATAAATCAAGAAAATTTCCTATCAAACTGGACACGTGATATCATTGTTTACTCTAACACAAAAATTATTCATTGCAAAAATAATTAGGATGTGTTCAATTGATAACATTTTGATATGAAAAGAATTTTTTCTTAGAAATTTTTGATTTTCTTTGAAATTTTACCATTCCAAAATAATTCATAAGTTTTGTACTTATGAATGATTAAAACATAAATCTTATACTGTTTCGTAATCATTTAGGGGACCTTAGAGTCCAAAAGTGCCTATTTATTTAGGGGGTGAAAAGGGGGAGATTTCAATCACGTGCCTAGGCTGCCCTGTGAGAACCTGATTTGACAGGGGTTGTCCAAATGTTAAATCTTTTATCGTGTATAACTTTTTTACTAAAAAAATCATAAGAAAAACTAAAACTATTTACATATCTATTAAAGTTTCTGATATATCTTTTACCTATTATCTTTCTATATATTTCTTTGCTCAGAAACTGTAATAGAAATGAAAGAAGTGACATACAAAATTTGTTGGAAATAAAATTTTATGAAAAAAAGTATGTATTTTACAAGCTTTTATTTAACTTGCAATGTATGTATGTATGTATGTATGTATGTGTGTATGTATGTATATATGCATGCATGAATGTTCGCGTCAAATCTTGCAAGCTGAATTCGAACCACTTCCTGTTCTCCTACGGAGTTGAATTATTACATGTTGGTTCATTTCCGGTGGCAATGCATTTCATGGTAAGCATGACAAGAATCGACAAGGGTAAAGGTAGGTTTAGAGGGAGGGTGAAACACAAAATTTGGTATATCTCTTTTAATATTTAAAAAATCGAAAAACACATAAGAAGTAAAGTTGTAGAAAATTAGTTTTACTATAAAAACCGTGTTTCTATAAAAAATTTTTTTTATAGAATCTTATTTCTCGTAATTATTATAGAAACAAAGGTATGTGTTATAAAATATTAGGGCAACCCCCTCCCTTATCAGATCAACTTCTCGCAGGGTTGCCTAGGCAAATGATTGCAGTATATGTACGATCTCTTCTGAAAGTTTCATCTCCAAAAAATTGTAATTTGTCCGATATTAGAATCGAAATCCTCTATTATTTTCTAAAACATGTTAATTTTAAAAGACAATAACATCCAAATCAGTCCAATAGTTTTGGCGTGATGTATGAATAAATACTGAGGCAGTAACAGTATTTATCAAATATGTGAATACAAATCCATTTCATGCGGAGTGGTCAAGCTTCATTCGAAATCTTTTAAATACGGATCCCATGTCATATATACATGTTCATACTTGACTATTCCATTGATAGTATTTTAAAGTATTTAAGTCAAATCATTTGACTAAACAACAGCATTCATTGTTTTTCACTGACAGGAATACAGAATGCAAGCAAGAATGAAAATAATTTTACAAATTTCATTTAGTATTGTAATTATTGCAACTTTTGTTGCCACAAATCCAATTGAAACATATGAAGAATCATTGGCAGTAGATAAAGAATGGTGGCAAACTGCTGTATTCTATCAAATTTATCCCAGATCATTTCAAGACAGTGATGGCGATGGAAGTGGAGACTTAAACGGTAAAGTTTAAAAAAATATATTAAATTTTTTTACTAAACGTTAAGTTTCAATAGGAATTAGAAGCCGACTTCCACATTTAAAAGATATTGGAATCACTTCTGCATGGTTATCCCCAATCTACAAATCACCTCAAGTGGATGGAGGCTATGATATCTCAGATTTCAGAGATATTGATCCAATGTATGGCACTTTAGAAGATTTTGATAATTTAGTGGCTGAAGCAAAGCAGCTTGATATTAAAATTGTCCTAGATTTTGTTCCAAATCATTCCAGTGACCAACATGAATGGTTTAAGAAATCTGTAAAGCGTGTTAATCCATATACCAATTATTATGTATGGGCTGATGCAAAAATTGTGAATGGAACACGACAGCCGCCAAATAATTGGATCAGTTGGTTCAATAAAGGGGCATGGGAATGGAATAAAGAACGTGAACAATATTATCTACATCAATTTGCAATCCAACAACCAGATTTAAATTACCGTGATCCGAATTTAGTTGAAGAAATGAAGAATGTATTACGTTTTTGGATGGATCGTGGTGTATCGGGATTCCGTGTTGATACACTACCAAGTTTGGTTGAAGTTGAATCGTTACCAGACGAACCACTAAATCCAAATCCTGGAGACGATTGTTTGCCCGATGATTATTGTTATTTGGATCATATTCATACGAATGACCAACCTTTGACGTATGATATGTTGGCACAATGGCGTGAGGTACTGAAAGAACATTCAGCTACGACAGATAAAATTCCGAGAGTGATTATGATTGAATCTGCGAGTCCAATTGATTTGAATATGAAATATTATGGAAATGAAACCCACGATGGTGCTTGCTTTCCGTTCAATTTCTTTATTATATTCAATTTGACACAAACATCTGACGCCACTGATTTTAAATATTTAATTGATAATTATTTTACGTATTTACCAAAAGGGCGTACAGCAAATTGGGTGGTAAGTTTGTAAAAATTTCTTTAATTCATTTTTTTAAAAGTTTAAAAAAATTTAGTAATACAACGGACTCAGTCGACTTGTTATTAAAAGCTAATTTTCCACTTAGCTGAAGATTTGAATTTATTTTCATATCGCAAAAGTTATCTGCGATATTGGTTTAATTTTTTTAAGATTTTTGGATACCACTTATGAATATTATGCATTCTGACAAACTGCCCAAGATGTCAATTATGTATGCAGGTTGATCTGTTACAAGACGGCGTTGATGTATGCGAGTATGTGATCAACAATATAATTTCGCCAGATTAATCCAGGAGCTCTCATTTCCAAACGTTCTATACAATTTAGTGCCCTTCCTGAACATAGTTTTAAATCTCCTATTTTAGATCGACAGATTCAAAATAATGAATGGATTCAGTTTAGTTGCAAAATCATGACTTCGTTTGCACATACTTGAAAAACTTCTACTGGACTGATTTATTAAAATACCAATGAGTTCTCAGATAGGGCAGTTTCAATTTTGTAGGGTCTTTAATAGCTTGGCTCGGGTATCTGAATTGTTGAGAGTAAAATTATTCTCACTCTCAGCGAAAAAAATCTCGTCTATTTTCTTATCACGCTTTGATTTTAGTCGTGATCAAAACGATTAATTGAATTTTTATCTGAATTAAGCTGGGAAATCATGACCGACACCGTGTAGCCGATCGCTTAGGAGTTGGACGTATTGATGCTTTACACATGTTAATAATGACTTTGCCTGGAGTAGCTATTTCATACAATGGTGAAGAAATTGGTCAAGAAGATGGATATGTGTCATGGAAAGATACACAAGATCCATGGGGTTTGAATGCAGGTGAAGATCGATATCTATTATTCACACGTGACCCGGAACGAACACCTTTACAATGGGATACAACCAAAAATGCTGGATTTAGTACAGCGAACAAAACGTGGTTACCAGTTAGTGAGAAATATACGTCTACGAATGTAAAAGCTCAAGCTCCGGCTAAAGCCGATTCGCATTACAACGTTTACAAATCACTTATACAGTTACGTAAAAAATCAACATTACAAAATGGAGAATTAACGACTCAAACAGTTGGCAAGAATGTTTTGGTAGTAACCAGGTAAAATTATCTTAAAATTTTAGCTAACTTTTACGATTTAATAATTTTTATATTTTTTCTGTGTTATAGAGAATTGAAAAATACTCCAAGCTATATATCAGTATTAAATTTGGGACACAAAAGCGAAGTTGTAGATTTATCTAAAATTGAAATAAACTCAGCCCTAACAAAATTAAAAGTCGAAGTTGCTAGTGTTGGTGCTCCAAATAAAAAAGGGTTTGTAAAACTTATTAGATGAGTTAAATGAGTAATTCTTTATTTATTTTTAATAATGAATTTTAATTTTTTCAGGTCTATAATTTCAAGAGAAAAATTAGAATTAGGTCCAAATGAAGCGTGTGTTTTGTCTACGGATCTTTGAACAAGACCAATCATTCATGTTTTTATAAAATATGATATAATAGTTACATCAATTAAATCACATTAATGTAATTGTATTAAATTATTTAATTTTTAAGAATAATCGTTTACAAAATAAAATCGTTGCAATTAATTTACACAAGTTTATTATTATTATATTTGTCCTTTTTTTCCAGTGGTTTAAAATCAATGGGATTTGGTCGCTAAGAAATTTTGATTATCTAAAGATCGTTGAACTAATTTCATTGCGACTTGATTTAACTATTTTCATTTATCTGATCCGGTCTGATTCGATAAAATTTGCTGGAATCGATATATTATTCCTTTTGAGCTCCTGATCAAATGGTCGGAAAATGGACAGCTTTCTAGATATGGGGGTGAAAAGTAGATTTTTCGTTTTTGTTTCTTCTCTAGAATATGGAGCTGTGGTTCATTCAACGTATCTTTGCTAGTTTTCTACTGGAGTTTTTCTAGTCGCTAATTTCGAATATGATGTCGAATGTAGCATCTGCATCTGACAGTTAACATCTGCCAATCGCCATATGCCAACCAGCCAAGTGGCCGAGCGGTTAAGGCGTTATGTTTGCGCAGTATGCTTACTTGGAAACTGGGAGGTTATGGGTTCGAATCCCGACATCGGCAATTTGTCAATTATTCAGATAAAAAACGGGCGGTTGACTAAACTGCCGGCGTATGGACAAGAACGAAGTACCCGGCTATGCTTGAGAAGGTTTTCTGCATTTTCCTTCACGAACTCCAGATGAATATCGGTATAGATCCTACCAAAGTCGGCTGCAGCCGCATATCCTAACAATTCCTAGTCTATACACAAAAATTTCGTCCACTCTATTCACATCCTCACATCCTTAGGCATCACAATGGACTTTATGGTCGAAGTGTAGCCCGTCCAGGGCAGCCTCTACAATCTATCTATCTATCTATGTGACAATCGACTTTCCATCCCCCATATCTGGAAAATGAGAATGATAACTTTTGGTCAAGACCTCAAAAGGAATAACAAGTATCTATTCCAGCGAATTCACAGAGGGCGGCTTCCCATAAGAAATGTACGGGGTCCTTTCTACATAAGGTCTAGATGATTAAATTTTTTTGGCACTGGATGCCAAATTTAAAGTGGGTGGTAGGGTTGAGTGGCAAGTTTTATCAATATTTTATTGAATAGTGGACTAAAACTCCTATCCCTTGTACAATATCTCTTCATATGTCTATGTATAAGGAAAACAAAAATATTCAGGACTGCTTGGACTCTTGTTAGTATAACGTCACTTGTGGCTTCGATGGATGAAAGTTAATTAGATGTGGTAACTAAAGTTATTAAAGGTCGGAAAACAGGGTTTAGATAAAAGCCTACTTCGCCCAATCTGCAGTCTACAATCTCTGTTGTCCATTGTTACTACGATGTTCACAGATCAATGTTTACAGACGGAAAATTTTCAGCAATTCGAGTACAATTTAGATCATTCTATTGATAATTAATTTTTTTGACTATAATCATTTCTTATCAAGCCTCTTGTTAGAACCGATAACATTCCATAGTTCTCCAAATGTATATAAAACATTGTTCCAGAAACAATAAATTTATTTAAAATGAAGCCATTAAAATATTCTCTGATAATTTTATTCCTAAATATTAATCAGATAATCGGTGCAGGTGATTATCTGATTTCGTCTGATCATATCAATGAAGATTGGTGGAAAACAACTGTATTCTATCAAATTTATCCAAGATCTTTTCAAGATAGTGATGGCGACGGTATTGGAGATTTAAATGGTATCAAACAACGTTTGGGACACTTAAAAAATTTAGGTATAACAGCCACATGGCTATCACCAATTTACAAATCACCAATGGCTGATCATGGTTACGATATTAGTGATTTTCGTGCAATTGATCCGGTATTTGGTACAATGGATGATTTTGATCAGTTACTAATGGAAGCAAATCGATTAGGTATTAAAGTTATCTTGGATTATGTGCCGAATCATTCAAGTGATGAACATGAATGGTTCGAAAAATCTGTAAAACGTATTGAACCATATACGGATTATTATGTATGGCATGATGGAAAAACTGTGAATGGAACACGGCAACCACCAAATAATTGGGTAAGATTTTGTTAAATGTAGTATACAAATTGCAAAATTCACGGTTCTAAAGAATCTATTGTAAGGAGTCCTTAGTGGATAGATACCACCGATCTTAAAGTATATTATTATTGACTTTTTGTTACAGACCAGCGAAATGGCCCATTCAAGTGCATGGGAATGGAATTCAGAACGTGGACAATATTATTACCATCAATTTACAATTAAACAGCCAGATTTGAACTATCGGAATCCAAAAGTAGTTCAAGAAATGAAAGTATAATGTTTATTAATATTTAAAAAAAAAAACATTTCTAATTATTTTCTTTTGGAAATTTTGCAGGATATTTTAATATTCTGGATGGAAAAAGGTGTCGCTGGTTTTCGTGTGGATGCAATTTCTCCATTATTTGAAGACGAACAACTGCGTGACGAGCCAGTAACCAATGCACCTAATTGTCCAGTTCCATCAGATAAATGTTATAAATATCCAATTTATACACGAAATATACCAGAGACATTTGATATGGCTGTACAATGGCGGGATGTTTTAAAAGAATATGCAGCGAAAACTGATAATATTTCGAGGTAATTACTTTTTATTATTAATCGGGTCACGTGGGGAATGTAGGCAATTGTTCAGAGAACAAAATTTGGGAACCGTAAATTTGTCTCAAATTAGTTGTCGCCAATTGTTATCCTCTGATGATAATGTTCCGGATATATTACTTGGTACCCATAGAGTTATAAAAGTCTGAGAGTTGCTTTTTATTCACTCGTTTCTTTTATATGAATTGATATTTTTAGGGTAATGATGGTGGAATCATATACGAGTCCACCATTTGTAATGCAATATTATGGTAATTCCACTCACGATGGGGCATCATTTCCATTTAATTTTCAATTCATTACAAACGTTTCGTTACAGTCCAGTGCCCATGAATATAAAGCATTAGTTGATAAATGGATGGATAATTTGCCAGAAGGTCGTGTTGCTAATTGGGTTGTAAGTACTACCATTTTACTTGTAGTGGTGAATACAAACTTCTGTTAAACACCGTGATCACTGGAAAATACAATGGATCATAAGGTCAAAGTGCAGTACATTTTATACCTCATGATATATCTATCTATCCATCTATCTAAAAACTTCTAGGATAATCTTGATATCCTTTCGATATTCGAAACAAAGTCTTTTTAATCATATAAATATTACTTAATTAGTATCTAATTTTGTTTAGTTAGGAAATCATGATAGACATCGTGTCGCTACTCGCCTTGGCCCAGAACGAATTGATACACTAAATATGCTTATAATGACATTACCTGGAGTGGGAGTCACTTATCAAGGTGAAGAAATTGGCATGGAGGATGGTTTTGTATCATGGGAAGATACTCAAGATCCAAATGCAATTAATGCCGGTGAAGAGCTATATTTAAATTATACACGTGATCCAGAACGTACACCACTGCAGTGGGATGATACGAAAAATGCTGGATTTAGTACAGCAAATAAAACTTGGTTACCAGTAAGTGAGAAATACAAGCAAACGAATGTGAAAAAGCAATCAAATAAAAGTATTGAGTCACATTTAAATGTTTACCGAGAATTAATACAATTACGGCTTAAAGCAACTTTACAATTTGGTGATTTGCAGACCATGGTCATTAATGACAATGTTTTCATTATCGTACGGTATGTATTTTAAATCATTTGAAAAGAGCTAAAGAATACTCTCTTTAAAGGATATTCTAGTTTGGCAACACACAGTAAAAACTGTTGATACGTAGAATTTCCTGGAAAAATCTAGCGAACCACAGGCAGTGCAAGAATTTTCGTCAATAACGATTATTAGTGGATTTCATCACTCAGAAAAAAATACTCAAGCAAGGAAGTCAACAAGCAATTTAGTCTGATATTTACAAGTGATCCACTATCCTGAGAATTAATTCCCAACCTTTAATATCTAAAAGAAACAGCACTTGAAACGGAACTCTATAATGTAAAATAATTTCTTCGGTATAGATACAAGTGGTGATGCACAAACTTTTTGTGCTTGATATTGTATAGATAATGCAACGATTTTGTGAGAAGTTATTGTTTAGAAACTGTCTGAAAAATTACGTCCAATTACTTTCTTATTAGAAAATTTACTTGTTTTGCAAAATTGCATTTTTTGTTGTTGAAAATTTCCCGAATATTTGACTGCTAAAATTGAATTTTTTTTACAGAGCACTTAAGGGTTACAGAACAATTGTATCAATATTAAACTTGGGCAAAAATTTGGAAAAAATTACATTAAATGATATCAAGCCATTTCCAAGTGAAGCAATAGTAGTTATAAATTCCGTTGGAGCAAATCTTAAACCGGGGTAATAGATTATATATACTTAAATTTGAGGAAATTTGATTAGTTCATGTCTAGTCTTGTGAAAACTTTTGAAACACCTAAAGTTTTTTTTCAATATTCCTGTAGGTTAATCCCAAAAAACATATAATAGTGTACTACCGCAAACTTACGGTATATCGCTAAGATTCATATTCAGTTGTGTTATTCTCCTAGATTTACCTCACATGAAATGGAGATTCAGAATCTCGACCGATAGTTTCTTCGGGAGAGCACAGTTTTCGGCTATATTTTTTTAAATAGAATGTTTTCAGACCTATGTTATTGTTCATGGCACAGAAACAGAACAAGCACAGAGAAAAAGACTTACTAGCCTGAAAAAAAGACCGATCTATAAATTTTCTTGAATTAAAAATTTTTTTTGAATTTAAAGTAATCGACAATAATAATATTAATTATCGATATCAATAATAAAACAAAACTTAAAAAAATATATATATATATATATATATATATATATATATATATATATATATGTATATATATATATATATATATACATATCCCTGTGTACGTCGGCATCACACAAGGTCTAATATACTATACAGCTAGACATGACTGGCTGACTGAAGTATACAAGTTATACACACACATTACTAAAAAGTGAAAGGTGCGCACAATAGATTGCGCACAAAAACGTAACGAAGTTATTCGATCACTAAATTTTACTCTTCATATTTTTTTCATCCCGGGCGCCTTATATGAAAATCGATTCTTAAGGAGTTAACTCCAAAATTTGGAATCATTCCAATATGATTATGTCATTTTTACAAGCTTTTATTTAACAAGCTTTTATTTAACTTGCAATGTATGTATGTATGTATGTATGTGTGTATGTATGTATGTATGTAAGTATGTATGTATGTATGTATGTGTGTATGTATGTATGCATGTATGTATATATGTATGTATGTATGTATGTATGTATGTATGTATGTATGTATGTATGTTCGGGTCAAATCTTGCAAGTTGAATTAGAACCACTTCCCCTTATCCTACAGAGTTGAATTTTTACATATTGGTTCAGTTCCGATGACAATGCATTTTTATGGTAAGCATGACAAGAATCGACAAGGGGAAAGGGGAGGGGGGTTTAGAGGGAGGGGGAAACACATAATTTTGTAAATCTCTCTTAATATTGAAAAAATCGAAAAACACATAAGTAAGTAAAGTTGTAGAAAATTAGTTTTACTATAAAAACCTTGTTTTTTTTAATAGAAACTGATATTTATTTATTTTGTTTTTTTAGATATACAATAACACGAGCCTTTATGTTAACATTGAAACCATACGAAGGCTATGTATTTATTGAATATAATTAATTAAAAAAAAACAAAATTTTTCCTAATCTATTGTGTATTTAATATATCAATGTTACAAAAACATTACACTTATTACCTATTATGATAGAGAAATATAAAAACAAATTACTTTATTTAAAAAAAAAACTCTTCAAATTATTTAGTAGTTAGAATATTTACATGCAAAGCGATCATTAAAATAGAGCAAAAACAATATCATAAATTTGTTTTTTTTAATGATGAATATCAATGAAAAATTTGGTGTGCACTGTCTTACACCTCTATATATACGGATGGAGAGGTTCAGACAAGGAACACTATAACCAAGATTTTTATCTAATTTATTTAATAATAATATTAAAAAAGTTTTGTCCTTTTATATGATCGGACTGAGGTAATACCTGAAGGATTATTTGAGTTTACTGACCAATTAAACCCATTAAGACCAACACATTTATTGGCGGTAACCTTTTCTGACGATGCGGTGTTGTTATTGTCAATAAGGTGAGGGTGTTGATCGAAGCTAACTTTGATATACAGGTATTACATTTTGAATATGATTTAATTTTATTAAATCAGAATTTGGAATTGGGCCATTGCCTAAATTCATTATCTGTTTTCTTAATTTGTGTATGTAGATACTTTCGAATGCATCTAATTCTGTGGGGGTTTTGTACCGATTTCAGTAGTTTTAAATTCGACTAGTTAATTTTGTGGTTGTTCTCAATAACGTGCGCAGCTATACATGATTTTTCGATTCTCTCAAATTTCACATGAGCCAGATGTTCTCTGATTCGAGTTCCGATTTGGCAACGACTTTGACCAACATAAATTTTCGAATAGTTTTGACAACTGACACTATATATGCCCGATTGTTTTTCCTTGATAATTTGGTCCTTAGGGTTGATTCATTTACCACAGTCATCCTTGGTGTAACGGTTTGCATACTGGGCTAGAAAGCCAGATGTCTAAGTTCGATTCCTGGTGGATGAGTTAATTTTTTCATATGAATATTTAGTTTTGAGAACTTATGAAAAATTTGGAAAACTATTCCATTTCGGAGTATTTTATTATGTTTTTAGTGCTTTATTTAAAAAGAAATACTCTCTATTAGTGCCATTTTTAGTAACCTCCTAGTTGGGGTGCTTACCAGTCACTGCAGTCTCCTATCTCTCATGATGTTACACGACAGTGCGATCTGTCCGCACTATGATGGGGTGGATGGTACGCACTTCAAACTTCTGGCAGAATGTCCTTTCAAAGCCATAATAAGTAAACTTGCCTTCAGCTCAACTAAAATGGGGGAATCTGAGGTAAAATAATCAAAGTGGAACTCTGTCCTGTTATTCGCAAAGAAGGCAGATAGGTTGGACAAGGAACGCAGGGCTAGAGGAAACGAATCATATGTGGACGTTGGATGAGTTCGAGGAATGGGTATCTTAGGGATCGGTAAAAAAAAGGCTAGAAAGTTCTCCCCTCTACTACTACTTCTGTTACTGTACCAATGTTACGCTTTTATAAAAGTAATTACATAAATATTGAAAGATTGAAATTCATTAAAAGAGATAATCATGAATATGTAGGAAATTAAATAATATTAAGTTTTAATAATTAATGAAGGAAGTCAATACTTCAAAGATTAAATACTTATCTAATTATTTTTGATTGAAACAAAGTATATTATACCTTATCATATATAATTTGGTTGTTCGTACAATGTGCGATATCTGACGTCCAAAACTATCTCAGGTCGCTATACTAGCTCAGGTCGCTATTACCAATCTACGGAACGTAAACGCCACACTTTTGTTTAGGAACCGTTGACGTCACATCCATTAAGAACATTCATTTGCTACGCTAGAGTCCAATTAGTACTATCTTTAAAGTACTATCTTTAATAACATTTATTTCGGATTTGAAAAAAGTTGTCAAGGATATCAATAATCTTATAACGATTTGTAACCTTTTTTAACCCGACTTCAAAAAGGAGGATGGATCTCAATTCGTCTGTATTTTTTTATTTATTTAGATATTAGATTATCAAATGATAATTAATGAGAACTCTAGGTTTATGCAATAAAATTTCTAATTCGCCCCAATACCTAGATAAGTTTTTGTATTATAAATACGTATTTCGACTACAAAGTAGCCATCATTAATATAAATAACTAGTCGTAATTTATTCTTTGACAATTAGAAATAGATAGAAAATAGAGATCAATAGACAAAAATAAAATTTAAAAAAAATTAAACAAAATGAAGTAAAATATAATAAATTTTATTGAAATTACTCTTTTATTGAAATATTTACTTTTATTGAAATTGTCTCAGAATATGTTATGCGTTGCTAATTTGGTGTCACCAATTTAAATATTAAATCGAGATGGCAACAGTATTATTAACTATTATAAGTATTAGAACATTAAAATCGGCAATATTTCTGTAAAGATTCGAGTTACAAAAAATTATTATATTGAATAAAGTCTAGGATAAAAGACATATTTCTCGATGACTGTACGAGTAACATGAAGCAACAGCGGAGAATTACCGGAGTAGACCCCAAGAAGCATCTATCTATCTAACATGAATTTCCTCGCATCTTACTTAAACGACTGGAATGGGACTGATAAATTTGACGAGATGTTACTGATCGTTGAACGTGATGATGACATTCCGTAACGTGCAAACCACCTTTAAAAACATAAGTAATTATCCGATTCCATTGATAGAGGTATCCGTATTTCAAGTGTGAAAGTATTTTAAATAAGAAAAATACATGAAATTGAAAAAAATCCTGCTGTGAAAGAACAACCCATCTCTTGACAAGCAATCTGCCTATCTCTATTATAGTACACTGAATGGGAGCTTGGAGTTCGCTCTTATACAGTGACATACCAGGTTACAGATCACATACCATATTTTTACACCTCGTTGGTTTACGTCACTGATCAACTTTTAAGAAGTTGAAACTTTACATGTAGATTGATATGAGATCTGAGGGATATTATTAAGATGATATATTTTACAGGAATAGAGCTATTCCCTGTTTAATCTCATATCAATATCAAATAAGAATTTTTCGTCTCTCACATTTAAAGCGATACTATAGGGTCGATAACGTTAAAAACGTTAAAATCGGAAATTAAAGCATAAAAAGTTAAGAAAAACAAAAGTTTTAACATTGGAAGCTATGGATTATACCTTTGATTTTTCAACGGAATTTATCTAGATTTAAATAATAAACTGATATCGCGTCGAATTGTTTCAAAAATTTAATATGATTACAATTAAAAAAAAAACTACATAATAATAAACAACATATTGTGATGACTCAAGGTCCTCCTAATTTCGTTACAAAACATTTTCATTTAATATATGTTTCATTTAATTATTATAAGTATCAAAATAATTATATATTTATGATTATTTGCCTCTGAACATCCTCTGTTCTCTGTCCTCTGGCCAAAAAGATCTCAAAAACTATAATACTCGGGAAATAAATATTTGTTATTATACATATATAGTACAATAGGATATAGAGTTTTCAATAATATAGATAGATAGATAGAGGTTGTAGAGGTTGTCCTGGATGGGACACACTTCGACCATAAGGTCCATTGTGATGCCTAATGATGTGAGAATATGAGTGGAGGACAAGTAATTTTGTATGTAGATGTGCGGCGGCAGCCAACTTTGATAGGAACTATGCCGATACTCATCTGGAGTTCGTGAAGGAAACTGCAGAAAACCTTCATAATCATAGCCGGTTTCTTCGTTCTTGTCCATACGCCGACAGTTTAACCAATGAACCGCGCGAAAAGAACTATATAACTTGTACTCTTGCGCATTGTTGAAAACAGCTGTCCGTTGTCGTCAGTGTTCCCATTCATCACATAACATATCATGCATATACTGGCCATCATACATATACTAGTATATAATTTCAAACGACTTGCAAACAGCGGCGCGGTGCTCAGGACGCCAACTGAACTATAAAAAATAGCCTACTGCTGCGGACATAAAAAAAAATTCACTTTTTTACGCATATTTTATCAAAAAACTAAACAACCCGATGGTCATTCTCCGAAAGTTTTAAGGAAAAATATTTCGGGAAGGAATTGAGGAAAGTATACGTCGAATTTCAGAACAACCGTGACTATATTAAGAGAGTTCGAAGGTTTTTTTTTGAGTTTGACTGTTCGAAGTTGTTTCGAACAGTCGGAATCGTGCATTTTATTTCACCATATTTATGAAGATGCATGTTAAATTTCTCCAACTTACATAACGATTTTCTCAAAAACGCCATGGTGATAAATTCTCAAAAAAATTCAGCTGATTTCTGAGGATTCATTTTACTAATATTGTGAATTTCATGAAGTTCTTGACAACCAAATAATAGTTTGGAAATACCTTAAATAGGCTTTCTCAAAATAATTGGAGACAATATCAATTTTAAAAACCGTATAATATAATCATTATAAAAAATGTACGATTGTCATGTTCATTTTTCAACAGGTTTTATCTAATGACTTTTTTTTTATCTGACAAATTGTGCAACCGATTATCTTATAAATTATTCCAACACTATTGTCATTTAACATATAACGAGTACAATTATTGAAATTAATTGTAGTATTGTTTTCAAGAACAAAAAAAAAAAATTAAATTAAATTATGTTAAAAGTTAATCTGTTATTGTTACTCGTTTCTTGTATTTTGTATGTAAATGGTCGAATACTTACACAATCAAACTTAGATGACGACAAAAAACCAAGTTTAGAGTGGTGGCAAGATACAATCTTTTATCAAATTTATCCAAGATCATTTAAAGATACTGATGGAGATGGAATTGGCGATTTAAAAGGTATGTTTATAAACAACAAAAAGAGTTACTAATTACAATTATAAGAAGTGAAAATTATAACAACCAATTGAGTTACGGATGTTCGAAACAGTCATTTTGCGGGGAAAAACGTAAGGGGGATATTAAGCGACTGCACATGCCCGCAGCGTTACAGATTTAATGTACACGTTGAAACTAGATTTAAATATGCTATGGTTATTTGGTAAATAATAATACTCGTGAGTCGTGACTCGTAATGTTTCTTGTATTTTAAATAAAAAAGTAAAATCCTGTGTTTTGCTTCTCTAAAATGACAATATTACTTATATAATTCATTATTGCTTTCCAAAATGCATTTGAACATACCTTCATCTTTGGCTCAAATAAATCCTTGTTTATTTAACAAAAATTTACACAGTTTTATGAAAACTTCTCTGCATTTTTAACTTTGTTTTATTCGATTATAAATATTAAATTTGTAGTTTCTCCATAAGACCCAATGTTAAAAGTGTTATTTTCAATATCGAAAATAACGAAAAAATACATTTGAACTTACATTTTGAAGCATACCAATGAATTCGTATTGACGTTTTTTATAACATATTTAATTTATAGGAACTTCTGTGCATTTTATTTTCTATTTTGAACGTCCTTAATTGCTTAAATACCCGGTATATATTACAATTATGAAAAAAAAGTTTGTTACTAAAGTTGTTTATTTGTAAAAAGGGGACACATTTTGTCTTTAAATTTTTGTACACTCTTACGCTTTCAAAGATCGGAAGTTTTACCTGTTTTACCCAAACATGGTCCGATTGTGTCCATTCACGAACTTGACCTTACTTTTAAGCAGTTTCCCAGTAGGCATACTGCGCAGACATAACGCTTTAGACCGCTCGGCCACTTGGACTGGTTAACTTAACTATCGGTGTATGAATAAGGATGAAATACTTTCACAAACGTAAGATGAATATCGGCATAGTTCCTATCAAAATCGGCTGTAGTAGCACACTCTTCCAATTCCTAGTCTACAAAAAAATTGCTTGTCCTTTATGACTCGGTAAAAAAGGCCTAGAAAGGCCCACTTGCCAGGCTTCAACGTTCCCTCCGCTACTATTACTACAAAGAATTCGATGAAATTGAAATAAACCTATGGACCGATTTAGAATATAATATCAGTATCTTTATACATTCATCACAAAAATATTTATATTATAGGTATCACAGAAAAATTAAAATATTTAAAAGAATCTGGTGTCGATGGAACATGGCTATCACCGATTTTCAAATCACCAATGGTCGACTTCGGCTATGACATTTCCGATTATAATGCCATACAACCCGATTATGGTACCATGGAAGATTTTGAGGAATTAATACGTGTAGCAAAAGAATTAGATATCAAAATTGTTTTGGATTTTGTACCAAATCATACAAGTGATCAACATAAATGGTTTGAAAAGTCGATAAAACGTGAACCAGTCTATGATAATTTTTATATTTGGCATCCGGGAACAATCTTGCCAAATGGAACCAGAGTACCACCAAATAATTGGGTTTGTTTGATATGCAGAATTATTTTTTTTTTGGCTATGTTTATTTTATATAATTTTCATTGATTTATATTATAGATCAGTATTTTTTCTGGTCCGGCTTGGGAATGGAATGAAGAACGTCAAGAATATTATTACCATACATTTACAGTTCAACAGCCTGATTTAAACTTTCGTGATCCAAATATGGTTGAAGCAATTAAGGTAATATTTAACAGTATCAAATAAAATTCAGTTCAAGTGTATTGGCCAAATACCATAAACCATAAACCATAAACTAGCAACGAGAGCGTGATGTCGGCGAAAACGAGTCGGCGCCAAAAAATCTCCATCGAAAGAGTGACGCACAAAAAATGTTTCTTGAAGAAAGATGAATAACTTTTACATCAAACATTTTTTCGACACATTTTATAAAGTTTCACCACAAATAGAATAAGAAAGAGTTTGTAGCGGTGTCGGTATCATTAAATTATTATTATAATTTTGTTCTTCATTTTTATCTGTTGCATTTCAATTACAACTTCCCTCTATTATCACGTTTGCTGTGAATGTTAACAACTTTGGTAATTTACACATAAAAATAATAACAATTCATAAATGAAATTAAAAATATCAATTTTAATTAATAATGATCAATTATATCTTTTACATGTATTTATTATTTATTTAAATAATAATTTTTTAATATAACAAATATGTACTTTACAAGTTCATACACATTGATTTGATTGACACAGCATATATAACTAATTTAACTGCAGCTCATTTGATTTACATCCTTAATTTGTTTCTCAAAAGGATGTCTTAAGATTCTGGATGGACAAGGGTGTATATGGATTTCGTGTGGATGCTGTTCCACATTTAGTTGAACAAGATCATCTTAAAGATGAACCAATAAATGAAGGAAGTGGTGTGACACCAAACGATTGGACCTATTTAGATCATATTTACACAGTTAATCAACCAGAAAATTATGAAGTAGTTCGCGGATGGCGTGAAACTTTAGATGAATATGCACGAACACATGATAATATTCCACGGTATGTATTCCAAAAGTTTAGATCACAATAAAATTCATAATTTGAACTAATTGTCTAAAATATATTTGTCGTAGGGTAATGATGTTAGAAGTGTACGCAGATGTTGAAACATCATTAAAGTATTACGATGCTGGTGCTTCATTCTCATTTAACTTCAATTTAGTGAATAATGTACATAATTATTCGACAGCCAAAAGCATAAGTGATATACTATTGGGATGGTTAGATAATGTCCCTTCGAATTACACATCCAATTGGGTGGTAAGTCCACCTAAATATCATATCCAATCTATGGACAGTCGGGAGACGAGACGAGAGTAGCATGTCTTTTGTTTTGTATTGATTTGTAAAAGTTTTCTATCGTCTCATCTCGTATCGTTTTTACAGTTGCATTTTTATATATTAATAAAAACAATAAAGGCTCTGTTTTCTGATTGGTACATTTTTATGATTGGTACAAAATCTATAGAGATGGAAAAGAATGCACACACGAAATCGATTCGTTCTACGTTTTCGTTCTACGTTCTTGTTTCTGAATAGAGGTAAATTTTGATTCTCATTTTTTAGATGGGAAATCACGATAACAACCGTGTAGCAACAAATACCGGACCAGATCGTGTTGATGGCGTCAATATGATGTTGTTAATTTTACCTGGTGTTGGTGTGACATATTACGGTGAAGAAATTGGTATGGAAAATGGACATTTAACATGGGAACAACATCAAGATACCACATGTACCAAAGTAGAATTTGATGCCGGAAAATGTCGTGATTTTGAGCGTACACCATTTCAATGGGACGATTCACATATGGCTGGTTTTACAACTGGTAATAATCCATGGCTACCAGTTGATCCATCATATAAAACATTGAATTTAAAATTAGAACAAGTGACAAGAGAAAGTCATTGGAAAGTTTATCAAGCTATGGCGAAACTTCGTAAAAATGATATTTTACGATATGGTAATTATTCGATTGATATCAGTGATTCAGGATCTTCATTAATTATAAAACGGTAAGTTTGATTGCTGCAGCCAAATTGGCATCCCATAATTTACAATTTTTATTTTTGTTTTAAAGATTCTTAAGTAAGACTGATTCGATCATTTTCGTATTTAATTTGGGTTCTAAATTAGAAAATGTTCGAGTTGATGATCAAGGTGTTGGAGAACTTATTGTACGAAGTAGTAATGCAAAAGATTTGGAAGTTGGGTAAGTTATATTTCAAACAGAAATAACCAAAAGGTTATTTTCCTACGAAAATATTGAACAAGTTACAACAGAACCAAATTTAAAGTTTCTTATTTTGAAAATTTATTCCGGAAAATAACAATTGATTATAATAACATTGGCGTAAACATTGGTTTTATCAAAAAAAACGTAGAAGACCATTTTTATTCAAAATTCCATTTCAGTTAGTTAGTGCAATATTTGCAATGGTTTTGAGATATATGCAGCTTATACGTTACACGTTTACCCTGAACATTCAAGTGTTTAACTAGCTGTTTTAGAACAAAACACATAAGTGTTATTTTTTAGCAAAAAAAAAAAATGGTTTAAACGTTTAATAAATTATTCTAAACATTACAAATGTTTAAAAAAATAGTATAAAACACTTTAATGATTTTACCGAATAGTGATTGTCTGGATATAATTTCCCAAAGAAAAATTTTATGGCAGTTTTATTTAGTATACCGTAGGCGATGTCCGTCCACAGTATATTTTTATCTATTCTAATTTGTTCATGGTTGGATTTTTTTTCACTGTCCTATTCATTCTGTTGCGGTAATTAACTATATGACAATTCATAGAATGATCTGAAATTTTTGATTACAAGTTTAATCTTGAGTTAAATCGAGGACAAATTTTTCAATCTCGATTTTCATTCAAAGGTATAGAATCGGAAAAAAAACCGCTAGACGAACATACTATGGTTTTAAGAAGTTTTTGAAATTATAAATAATATTATTTTATTATTTTTTAAACAGGGATCTAATTGACTTGACTACAGTTCCGGTAAAACCAAATGAAGCGTTTGTCTTAAGACGTTATAAATAACTAAATTCACAAAGGGTTTGTATGGTTTTAAAAAAAGATTGACGAAGATTAAACTTTCTCGAAAAGCTCACCGTTTATAATTTGAACATAAAAATGTATGAAACCTCTAAAAAAATAATAATAAATATAATAATTTAAATATAAATTTTATATCAATTACGATTTATATAGTTTTTTTATTTTTCTGTATTTCCTTCTTCCAAATCCCAACAATACTGCTCTAAATAAAATGGTTCATGATTTTCATAATCCTGTTTATTATGTTCCCAAGAGTTTCACCATAGCAGTAACGAAACAAACACTAATAAAATGAAACTATACTCTTAAAAAAAGGCTACATCGTCAATTTTTATTATGTAAAATAAAACAAAAAACATAAATAAAATACCTATAGTACACGGAAAAACATTTTCACACACCGTTGTGAAAAATAAATATACACGATCATAAAAGTAAATGATATACCTAGAAAATGATGATAGTATTCGAAAAGATACTAGATCAGGTGTACAGAGTGTCTGAGAATAAATTATTCCTATAATTTCCAAGATAATTCTTGTTAATATTAGTGTTAATAAGAGTTTTATGTTATATTAAAAAAAAAGTATTCTAAATTAAAAAGCTATTATTTAATTATAAAAAAAGCATTTAAATTAAAAGAATAAATATAATATGTTTCTCAGTTACACGGTGTATATTGGTAACCTATATCGTACTTCAAGATCAGATCAGATTCCAACAAAAAAACAAAAACATCTCGCTAAGTCATTTGAGTGGAAGTGTTTCTAACAAGGCAGTGGGAATTGTTTTGTTGGCAGTTTGTCAATTATTAAGAAAAAAAAATGGGGCAGATAATTGACTAAACTGTCGGCGTATGGACAAGAACGAAGTAACCGGCTATGCATGCTATGCAGTTTCCTTCACGAACTCCAGATGAATATAGGCATAGTTCCTATCACAGTAGGTTGCAGCTGCACATCCTGCCAATCTCTAGTCTATACACAAAAATTCCTTCCACTATACTCACATCCTCACATCCTTAGGCATCACAATGGACCTTATAGTCGAAGAGTAGCCCGTTTAGAGCAGCCGCTACTATCTATCTATCTATCTATCCATACTAAAGCATTCGGTACACAGTAAAATAAAAATAACAATGTTTTTCATTACAAAGTAGTCTTATCTAAGTTGTTTAGTATTCGTTTAAGTACCTCATTGAATGAGACCATGTGTCTGGGGTTGCCTTATTTTGCTTTGAATGTGTTATTTTTAGTCAATTTACTTTTATTCCGTTCATGTCTAACACCTTCTATCAAAACCTTTTCATTCTGATATCTGTCTTACACTCGATGAATATCGATTGTGTAACAGGATATTAACTATGTGATATTTACATTGTGAGAATTTGTAAACATACAGAACATCCTTATTCTAAACAATGAACTAGAATATTCTTTCAAGGAATTGATTTTTGGAAAAACTGAAACGCATAAGTAATTACTTAAAAAAAAATTACCAACAATCCACTGATACAAAAAACTATAACTTTTAAATTATATTAGTGACATGCATGTTTCAGCTTTTAAGCAATCTTCAGACTGGCGTAAAGCTTAAAACCGGAAACGTATATGATACTAATATTCTGTAAAAGTTATAATTTTAAATAAGAGAATTGTTGCTATAATTAATATATAAAAATCTTAAAATAAATAAATATGGAATTCCACAAATACAAAGTCGTTTTGTTCGAAGAGGAGAACACATCTTATGGTGACATGGATTTTCATCTTGATCTTGGCAATCAAGGTTATTTGAGGGTCAGCTTGTGTTTTTCAAATGGGGACCCAAATTTATTTAACATAATCAGATAGCTGAGGAAACAACAAATAAAAACTGAGTGATCAAGTCTATTGTGGTTAATAATTGACCATTTTATAGGCGTTTTAAAATAATTAATTTACAAAGAAAATTTAGGTAACCATTTTTTACAATTATTTAAATATTTATTTTTATAAAAAATATTAACTTTTTGTTTTTTGAAAAATGTTTTCTAAAAACTTTATTTTCCGCGAAAAATTTAATCGTATCTTTAAAGTGTTTCGTTGGCAAATGGTTAATTATGAACCAAAATAGAGTTAGTTTGAATTTTTTTCTTCAAACATCGGAATGCGTAAAAAAATGTAGGTGTCCATTTGAAAAATATAAGTTGGTTGTTAAAATAACCTTAAAAGTCAACGTCAAAGTCAGAATCAAGGTCATCCCTATAAGATGCCCTCCTCCGAAGAAAACTTTTATTCGGGTCATCTTTTTTTAAAAACACTCCCTTGAACAAATATTTTGGTGCATTCTTGAAAATAAGATAAAACACCCTGTATAGTTGTAAGGATACAGGAATATAGTTGAACATTGTAAAATTTTTATTTTATATTATATTATTCTATTCCTAACTTTATGTTCTTCAAGGTCATGAACTACTTTATGTTGTGTTGTGGATCATGCTTGTGATGATAATTTTTCCAATGTTTTCATACCTGAAACAAAAGAAAATTCATATTAAATTTCATTGTATTTTAGAAATCAAGTTTTTAATGGTAGCGACACCCAAAGAGTGTTTTTTTTGGCTGTATTTTTTTATTAAAATATAAATGGAAGCGAAGGCCAGTAATAATTTTGCATTAATTATTGTTAAAAATGTGGTCTACTTACAAAGTTTGCGTGCAAAGATTTTCAAATATTGTTTAATGTCAAAATTGTTCATTGTATTGATACCATGGAGATGAGCAAAACGAAATATCTCTAAGGGGACCATTCTCTAGAGCATATTGAAACAACCAGGTTGCGGAACAAATTGCTAGCGATGGAATTTCTCAAATATCGCCTATAGTCACACGGGACTACAAAAATTCAAAGTATGTGATTTGAAAAATAACACTCTCTAAGAGTCATTTTTATTTTAATAATTTTCCGTATTTTGAATATTTTTACAAACAATTTTATTACTTTTACGTATAAGCTTCATTTTGTTTACAAAGATTGTTAGTTATGAGCTTTGTATTTTAATAAAATAAAAACAACCATTGAATACAAACCCCTTAAGTTTTTTAAATAGAAAATCTAAAACATACTGAAATATCAAAAATATTGTTATCGGATAAGATCAAGGATCAAAAGGCACTTTCTCTTGTGTCACCAAAATCCAAAACGTTAGTACTTTCGTCATTCAAATGCAATTTTTTGGCGATTTTTTCAATCGAAATAAGTTTTTTATCTGTTTTTTTTTTAATTTTTAGTGCATTTTTTCATAACAGATTTACAGTTTTTTTACATGCATTTTGTTTTTTTTTTGGGGTCGGTTTTTTTTGTAAAAAATTTTTTTGAAGTCGGTTTTTAAAAAAATTTTCTTATTTTCCCATTATGAATGAGTATATCCTATAAAAAAAAAATTCGCAGAAATCGGTTATCACATATAAAATGAGGATTTTCCTCGATTTCCCGGGGATCCTCTTATCAGAATGCGATTTGGTGTCAATGGAACCAATAGGAAACCAAACCCTTTAAAACAAAAAAAAATTTCAAAATCGGTTCATAAATGACGGCGTTCTGAGGTGACACACATTAAAAAAAATATATAAAAAACACAGACGAATTGAGAACGAGAATGGATCATCTATTCCAAACATTTATGTCTGCGATCAATATTTCAAAGCGTTACAAAGTCAGGAATAAACTTAACATACCCTTGTATATTTACATATACCGGGTATAATATTATTTTTTAACTACTAGTAGTACAATATATTCTCCATGTATTCGACTTGTTGACATTTTATTATTCTTTTTTTTTTGATAAAGGTAAACTCGTCAGTATAGCTACCTACCTTCGTATCATTATTATTATTCTTAACAGTACCTACACATAAATGTTGTTGATGTTACCTTAGCAACTACACAAATCCCCCCCACATCATTATAATAATAAGACTAACTTCGAAAAAGATAATATACAGAATGTATCACTAACTTTGGAATTTAGTACAGAAATGAATGAAAACTATCAGAATACATTTAAAAATTCATATCACATTGAAAATTGATATGAAAAAAATCGATATCACATTATTGATATGAAAAATCATACACATCTAAGTAGGAAATCGAACCCACGAAACTAAATTGATCAGTAATTCTATCTATCTATCTATCTAAGGTAAAGTTAATGAGTAGGCACAATCGAACCATATTTGGACTAAATGGGCAAAAATGCCTGTCTTTAAAACACCGTCAGAGATAGATAAAAAATTTAAAAACAAAAAATTTGCTTTTTTTATAAAAATAAACAACTTTTGTTTGAAACTTTTTTCATAAATTCCGTATATACTGGATATTTAAACAAATAACTCAGTTTATTGTTTATTTTCACTTATTTTATTATAAAAATAAATTATTAAAATTATTTTTTAAATATTATGTTTTGTCCCCAATTGCCTATCGATTCAATAAAATATGATGTAAATCATGTTTTCGATGTTTCGGCCATTGTTCGGTGTGAAATCGAATGCTTTTATGCCATCTCTCTCATATTCAACTGACGATGCCAGCCGATTTCGAAGATTTTTGTATGATTTTTGTATTTTTGAATAATCCTATTATTGTATGTCTTTTGTAATAATTAGTTTAAATATGTAATTGATGTCTTTTTTTTTTCTAAATAAATTAGGGAAAATTTGTTTGATATAAACATACTTCAAAGAATCATTAATTTATAATTTAATTCTTGTATGATTGCTTGAAGCTATATAATTTTATAATTAGCTCAATCGATTACATTTTTTATTTTTATTTCATCAAATAAAAATAATATTAATAGCACAGCATTTTATAAGAAAATTAAATCACTACAACTCACAGATATTCATTGACTGAAATTTCTGTTTCGTGTTATGTTTTTCCCAAATCACACGGTTTTTCTTAAACCATACATTTTTACAAAATTCCGTAGCAGAAAATTTAATGTACGGCCCGTAAAAATTTGTTTCACCATTCTTGTGCTCCATCTAGAATGGTGAATTCACTTCGCATTTCTTTGTTCAATATAGAAAGATACATCTTGGGGTTTAAAAAGTATTTCACTTCGACCTTATGGTCCATTGTGCACCCCCTTCTACTTCAATCCGACGTGATTCGTTTCTCCCATATGTTGGCAATAGCCAGGAGCTTGCTTATCCGGTCTTCCTGAAGGTTCATATATTCGGGATGAGATGCACCGAATATCCTGTATCTGCTGTAACCTAGAGGTTCGCAGTCAAAGATTATGTGGCTGGATGTTTCATCCTCCTCGCCACACAATCTGCATACAATGGACCCGTTATGGAGTCATAACGGGTAGATGCTTCCGCAGGGGATAATGCCCGGGAATGAATTCGGTAACCCTACGCAGTTGTATCCTGCTCAGCCTCAGTGCATCGAGAGATAGCCTCGTGGTTACACTCTGAAGCAGTACTTTCCCGAGCTCTTGCCGCGGTACTTTTTCCCAGTGATCACGGTGTTTAGCATTTGACCACTCGTTGATCACCTGTTTACATGCAGTCCTTGGAATTCTTAAAATAGGCTCAGAGCCAATGAAGGGTATTCCGACTCCCTTCTTTGCTAAGGTATCTGATTTTTCGTTTCCTTCGAAACCACAGCTCCCACAGTTCCTCCAGACAATTCTTGACTATTCTAGAGGTGACCTTGGTTCCAGGCAAGGCTTTTAAAGCAGCTTGCCTGTCCAAGAAAATACATACGTTCTGGTTTATGTAGCCTCTACGTAGGTTCTCACGGCGCAAGCCAGTATGGCGTAGACTTCTGCTTGAAAAGTTCATATCAATTTATCTTCTTATTTTTAGGAGATATATCGCCTATTCATTTTTCTGGAGTTAAATCTGTGTCACCCTGTGTATTAAGATGTAAAATTTTATTGCACGAAACACAAGTCACAGAGACATCAACAAAATTAGATTACCATAACAAAAATTTTTTTCTGAATAACCAGTTCGTTCGACAACCAAAATGAAACACACAAAAAAATCATACATATCTCGTTTTCCACAAAATATGCACAAATAATTAGATTTACGAAAAATATTTTCTATATGAACCAAAAAAAAAAAAACGGAATAAATAACTGTCTGTTGAATAGTATAGAATTTACATATTTTGAAATGAAATATAATGATATGGGTGGCGTTGATGGTCGAGTGTTTAGGAGTTTTTTGTTGTTTGTAATATTGAAAAGGAAAGTCAAATATATATACATACATACATATATATATATATATATATATATATATATATATATATATATATATATATTATTTTCTTTATCCGGAGGTTGAATAGAAGAAGAATGCCTTGTAGGGAATATCCTTAGCACAGTGCGACAGGCCGAGTAATATATATATATATATATATATATATATATATATATATATATATATATATATATTGATGTCCTCGAGAAAAAAAGGTGTTTTGTGTATATATTTTTCATTTCCAATGTATTGTTATGTAAAATAAATATATCCTTCAAACAAGGATCACTAAATATCCTCATTTTTTTATAAATATTATTCCTTTTTCTATGAATAAAAAATAAATATATTTTTAATATATTTTCCAGTACTTTTTTTTCGTTTCATATATTTTTAATATTTGTTTAAAAAAATACAAACAGATAAAGAACCTGTTGGGGGGGGGGGGTAAATAGTGTTGGTATATATCCAAAAATCCCTAATCCCGTTGCCTGAGTTGGTTAATTAATGAAGAAACAATTGATTGTTAAGTGCCTGTATCTAGATATAAAATATACGGGTACGTGGATTTGAAAAGACTGTCTGTATAAGGAGAAGTATGTTAGCGACTTTCGGCAGGAGGTTTAATATCATACCATGTTCTGAAAGTAGGTGTAATCTTTTAATATACCTATCAAAAATTGAATAAATATTAATGATGCCGCAAGAAGTGATAGAAACAAGTCGAGACGAATCTGATTTTCGATAAATATTCAAGTGGCAGACGATGTTACTCTCTTTCAATCTCTATAGATGTTTAACCTTTAAAAATGTACTAATCACAAAAAAAACAAATTATTTGGGCGCGAGAGGGCTGTCATGATTAATTTTTTATTGTAAGTCTTCAAGAAAATCTTCAACTTTGAAAATGAAACGATAGAAAACGTTTACAAGTCAAAAGAATACAAGAGACATCGTCTCGCGGCATTACTTATAAATATCCACGATAAAAGTGAAAGACTTACGAAAACGAAAAATTGGTATAACACATTACAAGCGGGATTTACTTCAACTGTTCAATCACGCAAATTAATGAAAATTGAAGCTGTTCATTAATTTTCGTGAAAACAGTAAGATATTTTCTTCTCTCTTACAATTTCTTGATATAAATACCGGGAAAAGCGAGTATAAAATTTAGACAATCCTAAACCAGCTCTTTAAAATCTGTATGACAAGACATTTGATGTCACGGGCTTATTTGAGTGAATAATAGTCCGGGACAACAAACAGTTTTTTTGAGGATGATGAGCATCAAGCTGGTTCTTTGTAAGTAGCTTCGTTTTGACAAGACGCCCAACTTTTTTAATTTAAAAATTTTGGAAAACGATATCGAAATTTTCCGGAAGCCGTTGGACATTGAGGATGGGAGACTCGAAGTCCATTCCATTGAATTTGTAGGACGAAAATTTTTCCTCGTTCTTCACTTGATCATCATTAAACTAAAAAATAACTTGATGCTCGTTTACGAATATACGAACTTACTGTGCTCCGAAACTAGTCAAATAAAGTAATTCAACGATAATTTCAATAATCATAATTCTTGGGATCAAAAAAAGAACATTAACGACACTAATTTATAAACTAAATATCTATTTCAAATTTACTTTTTAAATTATCTGCTCTTGAAATTCGTTTAAATGACCTTGATTTTAAGTATAAGATTGCATTATTATTTGTATTAAAGAAAAAACAAACATAATACTTGAATTTTTATCAAAACTTTTTGTTTTTCCTTAAAAAAACTCGATAGCTAACAAATCGCGACCTTCATAAAAATAATACAGGATATTGAAAAAAGACTTGATTAATTTGATAAGATAAGAATTGACAATTTTTTGGTGTTAAAATTTAATTGGTCAATTGAACTATCATTACTAGAACAAATAAACAACTTAGGAAAATTTTTTGGATGGCATTTTGAAAAAAAAATCATATTTCAACGGAAAAGTATTACCAAGAAAAAGTAGTACATTGTTCGGTTGAATGACTGCATACCAATATCTATTATAAACCACTTAAAATTTTTCCTGGTTGATAACAAACAGGTCGGTAGAACATTATTTCGTGACAAAATACTATAAGATTTCAAACGATAATGGCTTCGAGACTAATGGTTGAGACACCAGTCCAAGTGGCCGAGCGGTCTAAGGCTTCATGACTGCGCAGTATGCCTACTTGGAAAATGGGAGGTTATGGGTTCGAATCCCGGCAGTTTGTCAATTATTAAGAAAGAAAAAAGGGAGCGGTTATTGACTAAACTGTCGGACTAACTCTTTCATCGGTTTTTTCCCTCAAAATGAACTTCAGAAATTGTTGTACGAGAAAATGAGCTTCAGAATACAATTGAATTTTTCCAAGCTTATTTCTAAAAGCCGTCTTAGCCATAGGTCCTCGGTTTCGGCCCTCAATGATGACATAATAAATTTCATTTAAAACCTAGATTCTTTTATTTTCGCAATAAACTGCTTAGTAACTAAGATTAATGCCATTAAAATCGTACATTCATACAATTTTAAAATTTTCGTAAAAAAATTAAAAAATTTGTAAATTAATAAAAAAAAATATTTAATTGTTCGGCGTTTTATTTGGCATTCCCATTTCCTAAATTTTACGTTTCGTTTATTTTGTTTTACAGTCAGTAAAGCAACTTGAACCTTCTTATTACTTTCTATAAGTTATATAATTATCCTACATATATGCTACTACTTTACAAATCTGATAACAGATTGCCTATAGCTCACTCCATCCTGGAACCTACATAATACGAAATTGAATAAAACCTTTCGAAAAATCAATTTTCTAATAACTTTTGTATTTAAATTACAACAAAAAAAAAGACTCGTTCATAGCCGAATGAGTCCCCATATGGTGTTACTATGATTGAGGTAAATTGTCAATTTACCTCCCAAAAAAAACCTACTTTATTCGATTTACCTGACTGTGTTTCGTCTAACGAAAAAAAGAAAAGGTAGACACATAAACAAAATTTGTATATATAAAAAAATATATAAAAAAAAGTCATCAGATATATTTTTTTCTAGATAGTTAAACATAATAACAAGAAAAATATTGTTTTCGTTTTTCCACGTCGTGTCACGCCAGTATATTGAGGAAATTGTGTAGAAAAAAAAAAGGTTGGTATACATTGAAATAATTCCCTTTTATAAAGGATGATCGAAAATGGTTGTGGATGTGGAACGTATTAGATTATCATCATGGATACTTTGAAATTACTTTGACAAAGCTTTAGCCAGACAATTTTTGAGTGAATACGAAACTTTTATTGTAGATTTATATATTTCTATTTCACCAGGCAAGCCGAAGTGTCATAACAGTCATGTTTACCAATAATATATCGAGTGTTGCACATTCGTTGAAATTGGGAGGTATCCAGGTAGTTGGATGTGTTTCAGAAGCAGTAGCCTACTTACAATTTCTTCCAAATTCGTTCAATCTTTTCTCTGCAATATCGACATAATGTTTAATTGAAAATGATGTTCTGAGATGTTTCTCTGAAACGCGATGAACGAGATTGCACTCACTTCGTCAACGCTACCTTAAAAGTAGAGTCAAAGTAAGCGAGTGGCGAGTGCGAGCACCATCAGTACACTTTCGTCTACATTCGATTCAACATTCAACCGCCATTTTTAAATATTTAACTATCAACCGTTTTATACGTTATAAAAATTGTATAAATTTATGAATACTTTTTTTATTCTTATAGAGTGTCATTACGCATTTGAATAACAATTATTTTTTTTAGTTCAATCGAAAAATTACTACTCCGTAACTTTTAATTTAAATATGTAACTTTTCAGGTATACCAACGTTATTTCTGGCCAAGCCACGTTGTTAACATTGACGAGAATTGTATTGCCGGTCGAATACTGGGTGATAGTGTTCACAGCTCCATCGCTGCTCCTTGCTTTACGAGTGTCTCGCCAAATTCTCACGCCGAGTGTGTACTGCCGGCATTAAGTATTTTTGTCGTAATTTTATTGGCTCTGGTCAACCATCCTGTATATATTTTGTACTTAATAATAATAATAATATGTATAAGGAAAATATTATTTTATTATGTATGAATAAAAAAAAAACAAAATTTAAAAAAAAAATAAAATAGAATACAAAAAAAAAATCTTATATATGTATAAAACATGATTGATCGAGATGGATCGATTCACACACACATCGAATTTTGTCTAGTAATTTCTAGAAAAAATAATAAATTTGTTTTATTTTCTTTTATTCGATAAACATAAATATCGAATAATAACAACATATGTGTTTATCGAGTCGAACACGAAGTACAATTCGATGTAAACAGACGAGAAACGAGAGAACGAACAACGAGTGATGTTTAGTTTTTGTTTTTCTTTTTTGTATTATAGAATAAACGATTTCGTTGTCATCTTCTTGTTGACAATAAAAATGTCTGTGATGATAATAATAAAAGAAAGTCTGGTCCACATATTGTGTTAATATATAATAAGTTTGTAAAACAATAAACAGTAATAGAATGGAAAATGGGTGCACGGAATTTTGTAACTGCTATTAAAAAGCATTTACTGAATCCTAATCCATCTCCTCTGAATGCGGCATTGATCTGACTGACATTGTGCACAGATTTTGTGTTAGATTCCACTGACATGGGTAACTGTTTATTGCGCTTGATCCTGTAACTTTCATATTGCTATATGTTTTGTTTTAGTTATACCGGGTGTCCAGAAAGTACCGCAGGGTATTGATAGGGTAGATAGAGAATACAATTCTGAGACGAAATGTCCGCTACCGTTTTTTAATCTGATGTGTAGGCAATTAATTTTTAATTAAAATAAGTAAATAATCAGAGGCGCCCAATAGCGGTAAGCAGGGATGTGGAAGAGTCATAAGGGAAGGGAGAACGGGAGGGACAGAGGGGAAGCAGTCGACTGGCTCACACTGGGTTATATTTCTTTATTATGACTGTGTATTTGTTTAGATGTTAATGGGCATGTTTAAATTCATATTTAATAACTATGTACACTCCCGTTTATAAAAATTGAACATATTATACATATTATACATATTATACATATATATACATATTATACATATATTGAACATATATTCAAAATTGACATATATTGATATTATACATCTATATTTAGTAATATACAGCTTCGAATGTGACTTACTGGTTCAATTTTTATGAACGGGACTGTACTTGCATAAGTAATTTAGATATATGTATTAAATATCTCCCATTCATGACAGAATCATTGAGATTGTCGATAGGTTGTTTATTTGACATCAGATGCCGGCTACCCTTACCTATAATTTTCTTGAGTTTTTCATAAGTGTACTTGGATTATTATTGGGATAGTTTTTTATGAAGCTATACAGGCCTCTTATAGCTGTCTAATAGCTGCCAGGCCTAAAAGGCCTATTTTTTAAAACTTGTTTTCAAAATAAGTTTTGAATGCTATCGAGATAGCAAACAAATCTACAAAAATCAAATTTATTTATTTATAGTAATTCGTTTATTTAGTATGATAATTTATGATTCGAATTATCGAATACCATAATTTCATTTTGAATAGTGTGGTCCAGGCACATACTATAAATTTGAAATAAGCTGAAAAGAACAATTGGCATTCACGCCATAGTATAGCACAATTCACGCCATGTCAATATCATGTGTATGTATCTCTAGAGCATGAATTATCGTTTCAACTAGATAAGCTTTCTGAAGCTTTCTGAATAAAGAAGCATTCAATAAAATATCTGGAACAAAAGTTGGTAAGTCAAAAAAATTAAAAAGATTGTTTCTATTCAATTGCATTAGGATGAGTCAGGAGGATTATTTCAAATGTTAGTCAGAAACATCTAATGCGGCGGGTTAGTTGGTCTGGCAACATTCGCTACGAAGTTGTTCATAGATGACATTACATATAACAAATCAGTTTTAAAAAGTTTCTCATAGATGGCAGTACATGAACAGTTTCAAAAACTCACTATACAAAATAGTTTCGATGTTTCGAAGTAAGAATATGACCTTTGTGAACAATTTTAGAGAAACAATTCTCCATTCTGATCAAAATTTATCTAAAAAATTCAACTTCTTAATGTTTCACATAATTTACAGTCATTTGATGCATTTTTAATGGTACTGCAAATATTTATAGTAGACAATAACCTCTAGAAAAAATTTCAAGTATATATTGTAAAAAATGTACACCTGGTACAAAATGTATTAAAAAACACACACACACACACACATAGTTATATATATAATCGTATTTTTATTGACGATGCACAAATTGATTTGATTTGATTTATTAAAGCAAATAAATAATCAAAGAAAACACATGACACTACACTTCATTTCCAGCTGAAAACATAACTTATATACATCAAGAAAATTGAGAAATAAAAAACTATAAATGCATTTTCAACATAGAATGTGCTCTTGGAATGAAAATTCAATCTCTATTAAAGTTTTTCTTATACTTCTTGCAAGTACGAACTAGCAATGTTGATTATTTATTCATCAACATAGTTTATTTAACGTGGCACACGTTCGTACCATACATTATATACTACACTGTCAGGCAAATAAAATGGGGCACCAGCTCTTGTCAATTTGGACCAATAAATTTGATTAGTTTCGTGATAAAATTATTGAAATATAACTCTAGGTATTTGAAATAGAACTTTGAAAAAGTTGCTTTAATTCATAGATACGCTATTTTTATACTCGGTATATGTAAATATGCAAGGGTATATTCATAATCCAATTAATTATTTAATAGAAACTATATTAGAGATTTAACCGTCAGAAAACGTTAAAGCAGTAAAAAAACGACTTTGAAACGCTTTCGAATTTTGTGCTTCTGCTAGTTTTTCTGGAGTCGCAAGGAATTTACCTAAGGTATTCCTGGATAAATTGACATTATTACACATATTTTACATAGGTAAAATCCATATTAGGCGCGTTGGGACATTTACGGAACGCCCAAATTTTGGTGATGACCTATCTAAATGGGATCCACTCACGTAGACTCCCACTTACATGCTTGGACCCATTGCAGGTCGAAATCGAGGAATTTTGGAGGTCAATGTTAACCACAATGGGAACCATTGACACCATCCATATGGTACGTACGATATTTAATTTCACAAATGCACGTTATGCGTCACTCTGATTTATAATAGTAAATAGAATGCAATTTAGATAATTAAACCATACTTTGGTTATTAAACAATCACACACTGCACAGCAAAAAAAGCGGCGCACGTTGAAAAATTCATTTTAATTATTTTCTCTGGAATTTTTTTGCATTTCAACTACATTTTTATAAATTTGGATATGTTTTTGTTGATGTGGGGGTAAAATTGTAAACGAAAACATTTTAATTTACGGGAAAAAAAATTAATTTTAAAAAATTGGCTAATTTTCATTAATTTTAAAATTAAAAAAAAAAAAGCATTTTATTTCGAGATTTTTAGATTACGTTGAACAAGCTCGTCTGAAAGATATTCTATGGAATTTCATTCAGGGCTACATGGAAAGCATCTGAAAATCAGAATCTCAATCGTTTTATTTTAATGAAGTGTGCCGCTTTTTTGCTGTGCAGTGTATATAATTGGTATACACATTCGTAGAATTCTTGGTGATAATAATAACCCTAACATAATTTTAATAATTATAAATTGTTATTAAAAACTTTTTGCCATATGTTTTTCACGTGATACACAAATTAAATGAACACAGTGGTGAATTTGTGTATTATTAAGGGTGGATTTCCCACATCTTTCTGACATTGAAGATAAGATAATATAATATTTCCTCCCGTCACTGTGATCTGAAGGATCTATTATAATGTTTCCCTTCTTTATTAGGATCCCCAGATTAGGATCAGGTTCTTGACAAAGCCTTCACTTTATTAGAAATCTGCCGATAAAAAAACATCTGATTACATTCGACTTTGTAGCTAGTCTGTATCTATAGAGATAAACATTAACATGTTTGAATCATGTTTACCGAATGACGAGGAAAGGAATATTAATCGACAATATAAAGATGCAGTTTTGAATAACATGAGTATCATGATTTCAATGCATGCCGTCCGTATCCATATAGGGGGTTTCATAATTCCAAAGAAAATACTAAAAATAATTAATAATTATATGAAATTTATAAAATGATAATTTAATAATTTAGTTATTTTATTATTATCATTGGAAACAATACATATAGGTATTAATTATCACATAAGCGTAAATTTTTTATAAAACAATTACAATGTAATTTAAATTTGTTTTAGCAGAGACAAATATGCATTAAAAAAAATATTAAATATTGTCGTAATACAAATTCTACACGTAGGAGTTTCGTAGAATTTCGTAGTGAATTTTTCTCCGGGAGAAGAATCCTAATGAACATCATATTACGGTACCATGGTGTTATTCGTAATATTAATTATTGTACACAGCTGAAATAGCCGGCTTTCAAAAAAATCCTTATATGTTGCTCGTTGCTAATTTGGTGTGTGTCTCAAATAATTGTTCTAGGAATTGGGGCAAAATTTGAAATTTAATTTTCAAAGTTGTAAATATATTTATCATGCACAAGTTTTTATCTGAAGCATTTTGTCGAAACCCGATTAAATAAGGTAGAAATTGTAAAGACCAGCCAAGTAGCCGCGCTTGTTAAGGCGTTGTTTCTACTTGGAACTGGGAGGTTATGGGTTAAAATCCCGACACAGGCAGTTTGTCAATTAAAAAAAAAAATTGATGGGGCGGTTTATTGACTAAACTGTCGGTGTATGGATAAGAACGAAATAACCGGCTATGCATGTGAAGGTTTTCTGCAGTTTCCCTTCACGAACTCCAGATGAATATCGGCATAGTTCCTATCAAAGTCGGCTGCAGCCGCACACCTACCAATTCCTAGTCTGTATACGAATTCCTGATCCTTCACTCACATCATAAAAATGTAATGTAAAAAATTAATAAAGGCTGTTATAGACCGTTGTGTCTCAAGAACGGAGGTTAAACCCCATTATTATTATTATTATTATTAAATTGTAAATTTTGAATAAAGAACGCTAATTTTGTGATTTTGTATGCATACTAAATTGCAGGCAGACTGTATATAGAGATAAAAGTATGATCAAATTAATTTGATTTTAACATCTATAATTAAAGCTTAACTATTTCATCTTAACACACACAAAGGTCATATTTTAATAACTGTTGATAGGTCTAACCCTGATTTCAGGCAAAACAGTAATTCGACAGATTTTAATCATTAGTATTTTTTTTTATTAGGAAGCAAAGCGAATAATTATTATTTGGATTTAATATTCTCTAACATTATGTATACAAATTATTAAATATTTATCTTACCTATGTACACAAATTATTTATAACAAATCAAAACATTACACATTTAATGCGAGTGTATTAAACTATACCGACTTACCATAAATATTATTGCATAGTAGATAAACTAAAATTATAACTAAACTACCTTATACCCGCGGTTACGCCACGTTTATTGTTATATATCCGGCTTCCGCCATGAATAAACGAATGGTAATGGCGGAATTTGGTGCACTGCAACCTATAAGATCTATTGTGCTACCCCATCTGGTGCCTACCATGGAGTGGTCTTGTCTTACAGAACCTCTTCCAGCCCTGTTTCCTTCAGGAAGCACAAGATCCGGATTGGGTCTAGCGATTATAGTTCCCCTGTACGAATCTGGTCCCCTGGTATGAGTCCCAGACATTTTATTCTTTTGTGTATGAGGACACAGTATCACAGTGTATTAGGAGGTGTTCCGGAGTTTCCTCCATTCTCCGCAATACCTGCAGTTGCCCTCATTTTCCAGGCATAGCTTCCTGAAAACCTCGTCATAAGCCGCAATCTATTTTTTCTCAGGCCAATGCAGGTCTTGTATCTTTTACGGTTTTAATTCCCGAGAAGATTCTTGGTCTGCCGGAGTCCAGGAAGGCATCTCCAGAGAGTGCTTCTCTTTGTGTCTTCCTCCTTTTTGATCTCTTCTCGATAGAAGTATTCACCAAGTCCATAGAATGGCTCTGGACCTGTAAGGGATGTCGATATTCCCTTCTTCGCCAGACCATCTGCTATCTTATTCCCCGCCACTTCCATATGCCCTGGAATCGAGTAGAGGGTGACCTTGTTATTCTTGCTCCGATTGTTAAGTTTATCTAGGCACTAAAATACCATCTTTGAGCTGATGACGTAAGAACTTAGTGCTTTGATGGCCATTTGACTGTGGGAGAGGATCGCTATTCCGATAGTTCCTATCTAGGTTCCGCCATCGTAGCAAGATAAATTATATACCAGTTTTTACATCTAATAATAAGCTTTTAAACAAACAAAAGTTTCATGAAAACCGGTCCAGTAGTTTTTGCGTGACGCTCGAACAAACAAACAATCCAACAAACAAGCAAACAAACAAATAAACAAATGAACAGACATTTACAATTTTATAATGGCGGAGATAGTATTACTTGATTATTAGAAGTGATGATTTAAAAGCGAGCAATTCTTAATTCTCATTGTTTCAATTAGAAACCGTTTCATGCTTGGCCCTAACTAGTGCACAATCCTGTATTATTAAGAAGTATTGGGGTATGCGGCGATAAAAAATGTAGTACTATTAATGGATGATATAAATTTATAAATGTATTGGATAATTTTTTTGAAAGCAGACATTTTAATAATTTTGATTGGTCGATTCAAATTTAATTTCATGCTTATTCAAAGAAATGAATATTAAATACAGATTCTACAATTCATTTACTAACGATTGACTGACTTTTATTTCCGAATTATTGATTAATACATATTTTTAAACCCGGTATATAGATATAGTATATATACAAGCGTATTATTAGTTTAGTTACGATTTGAAATATTGATAGTAGAAAAAAATTATATAGGTATAAAATGACCAAATCAGTTCATTTCTGCCTGCTCGTTTGTCTGTCTGTCTGTCGCTGAAACGACACTAACAAGCTGAAATTTTTATGTTCTACAGCTAAAAAATAATGGGGAAAATCGGACCGAAGTTCCCTCGCCAGTTGGCAAAATATCCATCTTTGATACAGTATGAGATAGAAAAAAATATTCTGCGATCAAAATTTACAAACATTACAAAATCGGTAGTAAACTTAAGCATCATTGAGGAATCAATGATGTTTCAATAAAAAATTAATATATAAAAACACTCATTTCCATTCAAACGATAATTATAATATTATTTGCTCATATTATAAATTAAATGTATATAATAATATTTTTAATATACTTGTATGGATACAATTTACACGTTATCAATAATATGATTATGCATTGCAATTGAATTTGTAGATTTCGAGTAGGCATATTTGTTACTTTGTAATACATTATTAATTGATTAATTGATTATTGAATTAATACCGTTACAATCATATTATTATATTTATTATTATATCATATTATTGAATTTAACATTAAAATACACATAAATAGATAGTATAGGTAAAAAATATTAATTCTAATCAAAATAAGGACAATAATGATATTAATTATCTATTAGGTAAGGATTAACTGAAATCTTTTTTGATGATAAAATCATGTTTTATAATTTTATTTCAAGTTATTTCATAACATTATTTTGGAAGAATCATTTCAATTTGATTAGAATTGATAAAAAAAATCGATACAAGAGTTTAGTTTTAGTATTAAATTTAACCATCTAAATAGATAGATAGATAGATAGGTAGATAGATAGATAGACAAATATATCTTGTAGTATAAAAAGTTCAGCACTTATGGCCAATTGTACTCCCCCTTCTAGTTTAGCTAATTTGGACCTAGCAAAAATGATGGCGTTAGTGAAAATAGGATGGGATTAACGGTTTTCAAGGTATCAGATCCATAGTGCTAAAATTCCAAACTGTATGAATTTAGAAGGCAAAATTTTAAAATGTGTTAGTCGGGCGTTAAAATGAACCTGATTTTCGTACTGTTTGGGTCAAAATTAGCCTAGAAAATGATTATTATTAAAAAAGAGAAGAAGCATTTTTTTCACTTTTTTCACATTTTTTCCAAGGGGTACCCCTTAAAAATATCGCTAAAATTGGAGGAAAATTTTATGTCCCCGATTTTCATAAAAACTAGGTTTTAAGCTAACTTGGACCTGAGAAAAACGATGGCGTTGGTTAAAATACGATACGATTAACGGTTTTCAAGGTATCAGACCCATAGTGCTAAAATTCCAAACTGGATGAATTGAGAAGGCAAAATTTTGAAATGTGTTGGTCAGACGTTTATATGAACCTGATTATCATACTGTTTGGGTCAAAATATGCCTAGAAAATGATTATTATTAAAATCGAGATAAAAAATTTTCTTCACTTTTTTCACATTTTTTCCAAGGGGTACCCCTTAAAAATATCGCTAAAATTGGAGGAAAATTTTATGTCCCCGATTTAGATAAAAACTTGGTTTCAAGCTAATTTGCACCTAGGAAAAATGATGGCGTTAGTGAAAGTACAATAGGATTAACGGTTTTCAAGGTATCAGACCCATAGTGCTAAAATTCCAAACTGTCTGATTTAGAAGGCAAACTTTTGAAATGTGTTGATCGGGCGTTAAAATGAACCTGATTTTCGTACTATTTGGGTCAAAATTAGCCCAGAAACTGATTATTATTAAAATGGAGAAGCAAAATTTTTTTCACTTTTTTCACATTTTTTCCAAGGGGTACCCCTTAAAAATATCGCTAAAATTGGAGGAAAATTTTATGTCCCCGATTTTCATAAAAACTAGGTTTTAAGCTAACTTGGACCTGAGAAAAACGATGGCGTTGGTTAAAATACGATACGATTAACGGTTTTCAAGGTATCAGACCCATAGTGCTAAAATTCCAAACTGGATGAATTGAGAAGGCAAAATTTTGAAATGTGTTGGTCAGACGTTTATATGAACCTGATTATCATACTGTTTGGGTCAAAATATGCCTAGAAAATGATTATTATTAAAATCGAGATAAAAAATTTTCTTCACTTTTTTCACATTTTTTCCAAGGGGTACCCCTTAAAAATATCGCTAAAATTGGAGGAAAATTTTATGTCCCCGATTTAGATAAAAACTTGGTTTCAAGCTAATTTGCACCTAGGAAAAATGATGGCGTTAGTGAAAGTACAATAGGATTAACGGTTTTCAAGGTATCAGACCCATAGTGCTAAAATTCCAAACTGTCTGATTTAGAAGGCAAACTTTTGAAATGTGTTGATCGGGCGTTAAAATGAACCTGATTTTCGTACTATTTGGGTCAAAATTAGCCCAGAAACTGATTATTATTAAAATGGAGAAGCAAAATTTTTTTCACTTTTTTCACATTTTTTCCAAGGGGTACCCCTTAAAAAATCGCTAAAATTGGAGGAAAATTTTATGTCCCCGATTTTGATAAAAACTTGGTTTTAAGCTAATTTGGACCCAGCGAAAACGATGGTGTTAGTTAAAATACGTTATGATTAACGATTTTCAACGTATCAGATCCATAGTGCTAAAATTCCAAACTGTATGAATTCAGAAGGCAAAATTTTGTAATGTGTTGGTCGGGCGTTAAAATGAACCTGATTTCGTACTGTTTGGGTCAAAATTAGCCTAGAAAATGATTATTATTAAAATGGAGAAGAAACATTTTCTACACTTTTTTCACATTTTTTCCAAGGGGTACCCCTTAAAAAAATCGCTAAATTGATATTAACAAATAAAATTTTAAATTGATATTAACAAAATTTCTAAATGCGTCACTGGCCGGAAATGGTGAAATTAATTGTGAAAAACAAAAAACTTAATACTTACAAAGAATTCTCATTATAAAGGAAACAATTGTAAAAAATTCAATTGTAAAAAATTGTATCAATATTTGTAAAATTAATACTCTGTATTTGAAGCACAAACAAATCTATTGACATACATAGCAATTTTATTTCATTTTTTTAATTAAGAATTGTAACAGGTGATGGAAATTTTAATTGGTTAAAACAATAAACAATTTTCATGTAATTATATCAAAAATTTTTCATAGATTATTCTACATAATAATAATCTATTCTAAATAAAACTTCACAAATTCATTTCGTGGCATACATCCACTTACATAAAAAACTTTCTTGCGTACTTCGACTTTCGAGATACTCTCCCTTCTGTCTTTATTGATTTCATAAGACTTTGCACTACTAACATTTCTGTCCATGTGTTAGATTGAAATTTTTCTGTCCGTTTTACAGTGAAGAATCCGTTTTTGTTCATCTATTATATCTTCTAATTCGATCATATCTGGAAGATATAAATGTGCTGACATTGTTACCATTTCAAAATATTATATCCATAGCTGCTGTGTTGTAGGACCTCGTGCTTTTAATTCATTCAGTTTATCCTTAAATTCATCAATTAATGAGCTTGAGTTCTCTGCACATCCTTAACAATTAACAGTTAACTCATCAAACACACAACTTTCGATCTCCATGTCTTTAAAAATCATCATATTTCTTGAATTAGCGGGACCATTCAACATCTTGTCGACATCATTCATGATGGACTTTGCGCTATGACATGTATGGATGAGCGCTCCGCACTCTATTTCAAAAACGGTTGGACATCGATTTATGCGAATCATTTTTTCAAAAACCGAATCAATAAGGCACAAACCAGTAATAAAATTAAAAGAACTAACATCAACTTTTGACGCCTATTTGTACTACATACTATATTAAACTTCAATGACGTATAGGTACACATAATAGGTTTTACACAATTCTTGGAATTTAACGTTTTATGGCTGATGTCTTTTTTAACCCGACTTCAAAAAGGAGGATGGTTCTCAATTCGTCTGTATTTTTTTTTTTTTATGTGTGTCCCCTCAGAACTCCGTCATTTATGAACCGATTTGAAATTTTTTGTTTTTGTTATAAAGGGTTTGGTTTCCGATTGGTCCCATTGTCACCAAATCGCATTCTGATGAAGGGATCCCCTGGAAATCGAGGAAAACCCTCATTTTATATGTGATAACCGATTTCTGCGAAATTTTTTTTTTTTTGAAAGGATATACTCATTCATAATGGGAAAATAACAAAATTTTTTTAAAAACCGACTTCAAAAAAATTTTTTACAAAAAAAACCGACCCCAAAAAAAAAAATTTTACAAAAAAAAAACAAAATGCTTGTAAAAAAATTGAAAATCTGTTTAGTAGGTGTACCCATATTTAGACAAATAAAATCAGTTATAGAACTTCAAAGTCACTAAAAAGCGAGAAATAAAACCTATTTTGACAAAATGGAAACTAAAACTATTCTATAACAAAAAATGCACTAAAAAGTAAAAAAATAATTGCATATTCTTGTGCCTATTTTAGTTCACCTAAGCAAAAATTTTTAAATATATATGTACAATTATTGTTATTTTTGGAGGCGGTGTCCAAAATTTATGTGAATTTCTCTATGCTGACACCGACTCCAAAAATAACAATTATTGCACATATATATTTAAAAATTTTTGCTTAGGTGAACTAAAATTGGCACAAGAATATGCAATTATTTTTTTAATTTTTAGTGCATTTTTTGTTATAGAATATTTGCTTTTTGAAGTCGGGTTTCCATATTGTCAAAATAGGTTTTATTAATAATAATAAGGATCCAAATGTGTCCCTTAAACTCGGCCTTGCGCACTACCGTGCTCTAGATAATAATTATTATTATTCGTGTTTTTGGTTTTATTTTTTATAATAGGCCTCTGTTCAACCAATCGTGACCATTATGTTTAAACTGTACGTCATAAGGACATCTATCTATTCCGTCTGTTGTTTGTGGACTGCATAGCAGAAGAGTACTAGAAATAGTGTGCAAATTTTATTTAGTGAAAAATGTCATCAATAATTGTAATAAAGAATATTCAAAATAAAAAATTAGTTAATCTATCGTTATTCAAAAAATATTCGACAAAAATTCTGCATCAACTTTCTGGAACTGCGAATTTTCTCTGGATAAATACATCACTTCTCTTTTGGAAATAGATCTTAATTAATTTCTATCTTATTACCGTTAATGGTGATTGGGACCGCTAGAGTGGCACAGAAACACTTGTATAAATAAATATGTTTTCGTATCTGATATACTTTTGTTATTTCAAAGGCCTTCAGAGAAAGAAGAAAACACAAATTATGGAATATTCTTCTTCACATTAGAAAAATCCATTTAAATGCATTCAAAATATCAAGTAACCATGGTCATTTGCCTTTGTAATATTCATTATGATGGGTATTGCTTTTACATATATTTTTGTTAATACTAGATTTACAGAAAATATAGCCAGATAATGAACTGTAGTAAAACTGATTTACTACAACTTTACTAATTATACACTGATAGAAGGAATTTTTTGAACCAAGTAAATATGTTTTCTTCAAAATAATATACTCTGAGGAAGAAATCCTTGTTTTCATTCAAGAATTTGTTTACTTGAAGTTTACTTATCCATACATATTCTTAAAAAAAATATCTAGATATTTTACGATATCGATATTTAAATTTCGATCAACTGAATGTCGGTATATCGATCCTGAAGTGTTATTTTTCTATCTTTAGATATAACTACTTTAGTAGTACTCATATGTATACCATTTTTATCACAGAACGAACGTCATGACGAGTAGATCACCTGAACTACTTAAAAAATTATTTAGTTAATTATTATTAATATGATTGATACCGTCGAGTGGTATATATAAAGACAAGTTCAACTTAAATCATCACAAGTTAGTTTATTTACCTTAGAAGTAAGCACTAAAGCTTACTTTACAAAAATAAAATACAATGTTTTTGGTAAAATGTTTAATTGTAACAATACTTTGTATTGTTACAATCAATGCAAAAGATTGGTGGGAAAATGAAGTCTTTTATCAAATTTATCCGAGATCCTTTATGGATAGTGATGGGGATGGCGTAGGCGATTTACAAGGTAAGATTTTTAATTTTTCCCAAAAAAAAAAAAAGAAATATTTTTTTTATTGGTTTTTTTGTTTTAGCAAATTACTTGAGAATACAAAAATTACTCTTTAACGGTCACAATTTTTAGTCTGATCAATATTAAATGTCGTATCTGATATCATTTTGGTATTTACAAGGCCAATTTTATTAATAATTGGCACATATCATGGGAAAAGGGGGGACATAGAGAAAGAAGAAAACACAAAATATAAAATGTCTCTATTAATATTAGAACAATCGAAAAATGCATAAGAAGTAAAGTTGTAGAAAATCATGTTTGCTACAATTCATTACCTGATCATTTTTCTCAAACTCTAATGGGTACAGAGATATTTAGGATTTTTACTTTCAATCTTAAATTGTAAGTGTATCTGTAAATATTAGTGTAACAGCAAGAAACAAAATTATAGTAAAACTAATTTCTACAACTTTATTTCTTTTTAAATTTTTCGATTTTTCGAATATTAAGGGAGATATGTCAATTTTGCGTTTCCAAATTTTGTGTTTATGAACGTAGGTTCGTTTACTCATTATAGTCAAAGCAAAAAGTAAAAATTCACCATCGACTCTGAATATATCACTTTTCTTTTTTGGAAATACATCTTAATTAACTTTTATCTTATGAATGATATGCATTTAGTTTCTTAAATGTCAAGTTCGTTAATGAATAGAATCGATCAAGGGTAAGGGGCGTTTAGAGAAAAACGGTAACACAAAATATGGATTATCCATCTTAACATTAGAAAAGTTCATTTATTTAAAAATGGCAAGTAACCATGGTGATGCATTTTTAATATTTAATTTTATGGGTATTGTTTTTAATTGCAAATATTCCTGTTAATATAAGAGATATAGAAAATATATTCAGGAAATGAATTGTAGTATAATTTATTTACTACAACTTTACCCCTTACAAATTTTTCCATTTGACTAATATTACGAGAGCATGTATTCTTTAAATACATGCAAAACATTTAAATTAATATCATATTTCAAAATCAACACATTCTCAAGAAAAATGAGTTTACGCGTGAACTACCTTAACCTATTTCATTTTTTGATATTTCGAAAAACAATTTATTTCGATTTAAAATTTTTTATCTGTTTTAAAACTCTTTTTTAACGATAAAATCTGTTCGATCCATTCATAGTGATGATAGAAATTTTGAGTCAAATTAGATGATAATATGAACATATTTTGAGAAATGCCTTGTCTCTCATTTGTATATTACCAAATTTTATTTGAATATTTACTTGACCTTAAATATTTTGACTAATTGGTCATGTTCATTCGGTTTTTGGGAAAATGTTTCGAATAAAATTTGTTAGAATATTTATAATGAACAACTTTCATCCGAATCATTTTTTCGAAAATCGAATGCATAAGTTGAATATGTGTACTAACATATATAGGTTGTCAAAAAATCATAGCCATATAATATAGATAATTTCTTAATCTTCTAGCCCCAATAAGCTTCCGTTCGATTCAATATATTTGCATCAAGAGCGGATATAGGATTAAATTTTCGGTGGGTCCTACCATAAACTTTAATTTTTCAAACTCTATTAACTCTAATTCGGGCTCCACCAAGTGCAAAAAACCACTAACTGAGTTAACTTTTAAATACTCGGTATAAATTGAGTTTATAATAAAAGTTTCAAACAGTTTCAAACAAGTTTTTTTTTTTAACTGGAACATTTTTTGTCCTTAAATTTTGTTCTATCTCAAAGGTTTCAAATTTAGATAATTATTTGAAGTAGTGGAAGCGATGGAAAATTACATTGACGTTTTTAGGCTTAAAGTAAAATAATTATTTAAAAAAACAAGCATTCATTTAAGATTTCCCCGAATTACTAATATGTGACCATACAAAAGCTTTTTTGGGGGACGCGCAGATTTTAAATGTATTAAAAGTTTGTATGACACCCTAAGCTTTTGTTTATGGTCACATATTAGTGATTGGGGGAGAAATTTTTATTGTCTACTTTTTATTACAGTAAATAAAAGCTTGTTTAAAATATTTTATGTCTATTATTTTAACATAATATCAACAAACATTGTCGTAAGAAAATAATATTTCTCATTAAAAAAAATTAATTATTTTATTTTGATAATTAGTTAAAATAATTTCCAGGTTATTGTTGTTTTTTTTTTATAAATATTTAATTACATCTGGACACGCGATTAAATCATTTCAACGTTGAGGGTCTTTAATAATAGTGATTATTGTTTTTCTTCAAAGGTTATTTCTAATTTTCGTCAATTATTTTCCAGGAATCAAATCAAAATTACAGCATATAAAAGATGCTGGACTTAATTGTACATGGCTGTCACCAATTTTCTCATCACCCATGATCGATTTTGGTTATGATATCTCTGATTTTCGTGATATTCATTATGAATTTGGTACACTTGAAGATTTTGATGATTTAGCAAAGGAAGCAAAAAAGCTGGATATTAAATTAATTTTAGATTTTGTACCAAATCATTCAAGTGATAAACATAAATGGTTTGAACTATCAGCAAATCGTACCAAAGGATATGAAGATTATTATGTTTGGGTTGATGCTAAAGGTGTCGATAAAGACGGAAAACCTATTCCACCAAATAATTGGGTAAGAAATATTATTTTGCATATCCCACTGTTATGTGTTCTAATATGGGCTACGGTGCTAGCTTCCGGTTTGAATGACAGAAGTTGTTTATCACTCTTATATTTTATATATAACCAACTTTTACGTTTTGGAAAAATATATTTAGTATGTTGTCAATTTGTTTTTGAAAAATGACATGTATCGACGTCCAATGGTCTCTACGAATATATGTATGTCAACACGCTAGGTACAGGTCGCTAATTTCTGATGATTTTTTTAACCGATTCTTTATCTATCAGATTAAAACCCAGCAGAAATAATTCTATGCTATGAAAAGAAAATAATCGAAAACGGTTAAAATATTTCGATAAAATTTTCCAGTAGTTTTCGAGGGCAGAAAGTCGATTTAGCTAGGTTTTATCTCTGGGAAAAATCGTTTTTTACAGTTTTCACAAGCAAAGAAGTAGGTTGAAATGTTTTAAGCCTAGGTAACCTGTAAGCCATTAGTGTAATGATATTGTGTAAACTCAAATAAGAGTAACCACTTACTGAATCTTTTTGAGATCCAATATATAAATTTTGAGTTAAATAATAAATCTGGTTAGACGTTTCACCTCTGCTCCAATCAGAGATCGGTCGCCCACGTGGTTATATTAACCAGAACAGTTTTAGTTTTACCAACGATTTGCATTTGAGATTTAAATGTAACATAATTTTGATTTCTCTTCCAAAATAGAACAGTAATTTTGGCGGTTCAGCATGGGAATGGCATGAAGGTCGTCAACAATTTTATTTACATCAATTTGCAATTCAACAACCAGATTTAAATTACCGCAATCCAAAATTAGTACAAGAAATGAAAGATATTATTGTATATTGGTTGGAAAAAGGTATCGCCGGTTTTAGGATTGATGCTGTTCCATTTTTATTTGAAGTAGAAGATTTAAGAGACGAACCACTTTCGAATAGTCCAACAGCTGAACCGACGGATTATGGATATTTAGCACATCCATATACCAATAATTTAGCCGAAACTTATGATATGGTTTATCAATGGCGAGCTGTTTTAGATGATTTTTCGAAAAAAACTGATAATGTTACAAGGTAATTATAAGCGACGTTTTACTGTAAAGCAAATTACACTAATTAGGACCGAAGTGGTCAATTAATATATGGCAAATCGTTATTTTCTCGCTGGATATTGAAAGGTCAGAGCTCAAATTGATAGAAGTAGAATTTAGTGGTAAAATTTTGAAGTAGTTTATAAACATTCAATAGATTTTACAGATGACCCAACCTATAACTTTTTTAGATGTGTAGATTTTTCTCTTTTTTACAATAGGGAATATGCATGAAAATTTTTTTTCACATTTATTTTCAGAATATGAAAATACTGTTAATACTGTAATAATATTTAAAAACAAAATTAAAATCCGACAAATATCAAGGAAACTATAAGCTTTTAAAGATTATTATCTGTCTCTTTCTTGCAAAAATACTAAAAACGGAGTTTTACGTGTATTTTAAATGGTGAAAGTGTAATATGACGTCACATAACATATCAAGAGGGCTATCACCCTCTTTGTCTAATCTGGAATTTCAATCATTCATATCTCGCTTATTTTTAAAGTTATTTAAAAAGTAATTTTACCTTGATATTTGTCAAGTAAACATGCTTCAATTCAAGTGAAAAAAATTTTTCATGCATATTCCCTATTTTGACGTTATTTCGTAAATCGCTCACCAAATTATCAAATGAATTTCAACGGTTTTGGTGTTTTTTAAGCCGTTTACGTCGTTTTCGAAATTATTTTAGATTTTATTTAAAATCAGTTCACTGCTTCCGAAAATCACAATATTATTCATAAATTGTATGTTATCGATTTGAAAGAAAGTTTGCTTCTATGGTAAATTGGCTCCAAAAAACACAAACATCTAGTTGGTTCCACAATTTGATGGATGGTTTCTGAGTTATTCCCTCTATATTCGATTTTGATATCTTGATTTCTTGAAAATAATTGAATTCATTATTAAGACAACTCTTCCTTAGAATAGTTATTCATTATTTTCATTTCAAATTGGGCAATGAGTTTCTCAGGTGGCCAGGGATTAGTGAGGGAATTGCTTAACAGTATTTTTATCCCTACCTTAGAATACTAAATTGTGAAAAATCCAATGTTCTAATTCTTTGACATATGGGGGTCGGTGGTAAATACAACTTTTTCGGAGCATATGACCCGAAGCTCTTGATAAAATACAGATTCGGACACGTATCACTTTATTTTTCAAAGATAATATTTTTTATTTTACTTATTTATATTTTTTACACTTATTTATATTTTTTAAATGTGTTTTTTTTCTTCTGTCGATAGAATCATGATGACTGAAGCATATGCTGATATTAAACAACAAATGTTATATTATGGAAATGACACGACGAAAGGAGCTCATTTTACATTTAATTTCCTATTAATTACTGATTTAAATACTAATTCTACCGCTCATGATTTTATGTTTACCATCAATAAATGGCTGTCATATTTGCCACTCGAATATACATCTAATTGGGTGGTAAGTGTTTCACATATATCAATATTTTATATTTCAGTCTGACCGTGTTTTTCATTTACTTAAAATAATAAATGCCAATAGTGCCATTGTAGTAATTTTTTTAAAGTGTTTACTAAGTTAATATTAGTGTTCCATTTTTCCATGTGGCTTTCTAGAAAATATTTTGAGCAAATGTTGTCAGTAGTTTTCATAAGGAACAATTTTATAATTTGAAGTTTTACTTTACCTCTATTGGGGGGTACTGACCACTTTGGAAAAGACCAGGTGGTTAAAATTCTAATAATGATAAGGTTGCATTGCATTCTACTAAAAGGGAAAAGAGGTACTTTTGAGCAACATCTGAACCTACCAAGTTAAAAATTTCCTTCAAAGAAAGCATTAAATTATTTGCAATCTAAAGTCAGTCATATCAATTAAGCTATGCCGCCATGTCAGTTCCCAATCATTTAAAATAAATTTTTGGGTTGGCGGGTGGGATGAATGCCTTTTATCTATAATTATTCGCAAAAGTAGATAGGTAGACCTCTTTCTGAGATCGGGTAACTTTTATGAAACAACTCGAAACTTTTATCAAGTGTTTTATTTATAATTAAAGAACTCGGCGTTCAAGAAACTATCTTCCACTTTGATATAAGCTTGTTGTAGCCCATATCACATATAACTAAAGGCGTGATTGGCCGAATGTCCAAAGGTACATTTTGTGCTTTTTTGGGCCCAAAAATGCAATTTCTGATTCATACCTTCTTAAATAAATCATTTGGTCAAAGTCGCCAGTATTTTCATCAGTCACTCGGTCATTGCCATTTTTCGGATAATTGTCATTGTTGTTTAAGGCACCCGTTAAAATGATAAAAGACGTACGAGATCGTCTCACCAGTTTTTGACACGCAAGATCGGTAACCGTAAACTGAGCGCACTTAGTGGAACATATACTTGTCGAATTTCATAATACCGAAATTTTGATGATCGAAATTGCCGAAGGATCGAATTTTTTATCGAAATTAAGCACCGATGTCAAAGACATCCTAGATGATATTCCAAAGGATATACAAAACCATTTTTTGCCATTCTTCTAAGAGGGATTCATAGCAAATTTAATAATAAAGCATATTACTTACCGGCTTATTACTCTAAAGTCTAGAAAGATAGAGATCGTAATCCTGAGAGACTCTGTATAATGAACTTGCTTTTAATCGAAATGATATTTATTTTTATAGCTTGGAAATCATGATAATCACCGTGTTGGAAGCCGATATGGTGCCGAACGTATTGACGGTTTAAATATGTTATTAATGGTTTTACCCGGTGTCGGTGTTACATACTATGGTGACGAAATTGGTATGTTAGATACATTCATCAGTTGGGAAGACACTATCGATCCAATTGGTTTAAATGCTGGCCCCGATCGTTATTTACTATTCACACGTGACCCAGAACGTACACCATTCCAATGGGATGGTACATTGAATACAGGATTTAGTACATCCAAAAATGGTACATGGTTACCAGTGAATGACAATTATAAGACACTAAATTTGAAGAATCAAAAAGCAGCTTCATTCAGCCACTTCCAATTGTATCAAAAATTAATGGTATTACGTCAGGAGAAAACAATACAGGAGGGAGATTTAGTGGTGAAAGCTTTAAATGATAATGTTCTAACCTTGATTCGTACACTCAGCGGCCATGATACTTTCGTGTATGTCTTCAATATGGGAGGAAAGGCCGAAACAATAAATTTACAACCATATACACAATTACCAAGTAAACTTAAGATCGAATTAACAAGTGTAAATGCTACTTTACAATTCGGTACAACTGTACCTAAATCTGGATTTGATGTTGGACCTTATGAAGCATATATATTATCTGCCGACTCAGCTGACATTGCAGTATCTTCATATTTTGGTGATTTATTTTAATAAATAGCCAATAAATTGGTCGTTTTATAAATTTTGTTTTATTTTTCACACGCTTTTATTAGCTTGACCTGTATGTAAATAAATATTGAAAGTAACTTTTCTGCTACTTTTAATTACTCTGTCGATCTAAAAGATCGAAATGAAATTTGGGAAGCCAAGTTTATTAATGGACCAAATCCAAAAATTGGTGACTTAGCCTGAGAATGAGAGGGAACATTTTAAATAAGTAAAGTTGTAGAATATTTATATTACTACAATTTATCTGCTTACCATTTTTTGATTAGCTCCAATATTTGCAAAAATTTTGTTGACTTTAATATTCTAGTACTAAAAAGTATCTGGGCGATTGATCTCCGTTCGGGACAGATGTGAAACGTTCAGTTACATCTATTTTGTAACCCAAAATTTACATATTGGATCTCAAACAGATTTAATAAGCAGTTACTTTTTGTCCAGCTTAGACAACATTATCACACCACCGTCTGATAAGTTGCCTACCTTTAATAAGGTTTCAAACTATTTCTTTGCTTGTGGCAAGATGGAAAAAGATATTTTTTTCTAGAGTTAAAACCTAGTTAGATCGACTTTTTTCCTCAGAAAGTTTCTTCTCAGAAATGTTTATGGATATCGGTTGAGCCGTTATCGAGAGTACGCAACCTTGTGACACAATCTAAAAAAATATACCATCAAAAAATATACTTTTGTTTATAAAGATTTGGAAATTTCTTACCGTTATGATGTTTGGTAACGTTTTTTGAACGAGAATGTTTCTTGGCGCTGAGTATTACCTTTAAATACCCCATTCAATGTTTCTGATTTTGTGATTGCCTATACAGTTGTTACCTGTGTAAAATCGCTCTTTTTATTCCTTACAATAAGTTTTATCTCTATTTAACAAAGGACATCCTCTAACTAAAGTTTTTCACTCTTTATACTGTAAAGGAGAACTTCTCGTGAGCCTAATATTTTCAGATATCTCTTGAAGGTTGGTATATTAAACCCAAGAAAGAGGTAAATCGGAGAGAATAGGCAGCGTTATATAGGGCAGTATATATGATAATCTTATTCGTGTGTGTGTGTTGGTCTATACAAAAAGTTTTTATACACAGGATGAATATCCCTTCTACCCTTCTACTTCAGTACAAATACGTTCAATATTTATCATCGTATATTAATGGCCCACTTCATATAAACCGTCATACCTAGATGAGCGAGAGTTCAAAAGACAGGAATTCTTTTTCGCTTATTGAGGTTTTTCACTTAACCAACTTTCTCACTTATAGAGGTGACCAGCGATTTTGGTCGAAAGGTATAAAAAATACAGGAAACCGTTATATATATGTAAATAAATTTAGAAAGCGTCATAAATAACAGATAATAAATACGGTCGGCTCTTGCTTGCAGATATAAGGGAAGTGGCAGTCTCATAAGAGGACGGAACCTAAGAACTACTCTCACTCGTAGAGTTTTTGTGCTTATCCAGATTTCACTGTATAAAATATTCAGTTTTTTTTATCAATATAGCATAATAAAATGTACATAAAATGTACATATGGTGTAAGAATGTCATGTGACTATAAATTTTCGTTAAATTTACGTAAAACAAAAAACCGACAAAAAGTGGGAGTTAAAACTGTATTTTATGAGACCTTATATGCAAATAGTAGTGACATAATAGTTTTTTCATTATTAAGTAAATAATTTATTATTATATTTCGCAATGTAAAGGATGGCGCATAAGTAACGTTATGATTTATTTTATGAATGTGTAGCGGTGTCGCTTCATCATTAAATTATTATTATAATTTTGTTCTTCATTTTTTATCTGTTGCATTTCAACTATAACTTCCCTCTATTATCACGGTTGCTGTGAATGTTAACAAATTAATTTGTAAAGTAAATGATTGTTACATTAAATAATTATTATTTAAATAAATAATAAATATATGTAAAAGACATAATTGATCTTTATTAATTAAAATTGATCTTTTTAATTTGATTTATGAAATGTTATTGTTTTTATATGTAAATTACCAAGATTGTTAACAATCACAGCAACCGTGATAATAGAGGGAAGTTATAGTTGAAATGCAACAGATAAAAGATGAAGAACAAAATTATAAGAATGATTTAATGATGAAACGACACCGCTACAAATGCGTATTTGTGCATCATTTGGTTTTAACTTGTGAACCAATTGAATCTTATATGGGAAAAGGTGTAACGTATGTAAAATTCTTTGAAAAGACCGCCTAGACATCAGCAACTGCTGAGAACGTCACCTGGTGGAAGTTTCGGGGTTTTCCTCAACACTTGCTTGCACCCGAGCAATGTTCACATCAATTCGAACTGCACGAGGTCTTCCAGCACGCGGAAGATCACAGACAGCCCCATGTTACCGCAAATGCTGAGCCAATCGGTAAATTTTCGGAATATGAAAGAAATTTCGATATGATCTTTATGTCTGAATAATCGAATGCTTGTTCTATGCTGAGTCTTTTCATCATAAATTTTCCAAGTTTTTCAAAGTTAATTCTGAAAAAAAAAAAACAAAAATTGATTCACTAATTAAATCATAACGTTACTTATGCGCCACCCTATATGTAGCGGTAACGTTGCAGGGTGCGATAGAGTCGTTCTGATACGCTGCTATTTTATATTTATTTTGTTTTGTTGTTTTTTTCGGCGTAAGTGTTAACAACAAACTTATAGGGTAATATTGCCCAAGTGAACGATTGAATTTGAAACTATATGAAGCTGGCTGTGAAGGGGAACTTTGTTAAATTTGTATAGTGACTTCTATATTTCGTGTAAATAATTATGTTTCTTGAAAAATCTATTTAATTCCTTCAGCAATGTCAATACGATGTTGAAAAAAAATGGTACAATGTCTCGCTGACTTCCGCAGTGCGTACTCTTGGAGTGAATTAAAGTAATTAGCAAAAGGCTCCCGAAGACAATAGAATGTGACGATAAAATTTAATTATCGAAGCTACCAATTATAGTCTCATTCGAAATGTCCGCCATCGATCGTCAAACAAACATTCATAAATGCAAACTTCGTATGTTAAAGAATTTGGATTCAGCAATAAATACTCCAAAATCAACTTAATTTTATTCAGTGCGTACTAACTGTTGCGACATCGTACTCTAGCAGGCGGCCGGCTGTTTTTAGGAAGGTTAAAAATGTCTCTCGAGTTTACACTTTAAATGCTTCATTAATTTTGCAACGAAGGGAATTAACTCATTCCTATATCTCTGGTTTTTATAAAACGCACAAAAACTGTGTAATCTTAGGCAGCCTTACTATACATCAATCATCGCATAATACATTAACGAAGGAACAAAAAGGGTTAGGGAGAGAAATGATAGTACCATGGTGGTACGAAGAATTCTCATATATTTTTCCTCTCTATACTAAGTTTTACACATATTTCCTTAATATATGCTACGTGAAAATGAAATATTTGTTTATAATTGGAAATTCTTTAAAGCCGATGGAGAAATGTGTTTTTTTACTAAAATGGTTTAAAAAAAAACCAAATGTTAGATTGACACGCTACGACAGAAGTAGATTTGTAAAAGTTTTCAATCTCTTGTACCACGGTCGATCTTGGTTGTACCACGGTCCCATTCTCCGGATTTTAGAACAGATATCCATATAGAAAAATAGAAATAAAATTTAATTTGAGTTTATAATTTCAATAGTTTTTTTTCAGGTACGAGAATTGTTAAAATAGTGGTCCAAAGTTATCCTATTTGACTATGAACCTAAGAAACCATTAAGCTCTAACCTTTATTGCGTTTCTAACCTTTGCTAGACTTCAAAAACTAGAAACTTTGTCACGATTTGTTTGACCTAGTATAATTGAATAGTAGAAGTGGATGGAAGGCCAGATTCTGGCAGGTAGGCGTTTCTAGGTCTTTTGTAATCCTCAACCACCCCTATCCTCTATAAGACCGTTTCCTCTATCTATATATTTGTTGTCGAACCTTTCAATCTGCTTTGCGAATTTCAAGGCTGAGTTCTGCCTCGTTAGAGTCCGGGCAGATCGCATTGTCTTCTAATCCCATTAGAGATAGGTGCCTCTTGAGGCGGCAGTGACCGGTAAGCACCCCCGACTAAAAAGTTTATCTCTTTCCGGTGGTTTTTGGATAGGTTGCCTGATTGACCTCGTGGTATTGTACCCAGCTATAATTTATTTGGCTTGTCTAGAGTCTGCTGTAACTTTTTATTTCCTATTCAAAGAACTATCCACCCATTCATTTAGGGCAGAGATTGTCTCTCTTCTAATTATTCCGAAATATGGTTCCGGTCGTTAACATGGGAATAGGAAACCTTTACTGGTTAGTTCGTCGATCGTTTCATATCCCCCGCAGTGCCCTGGTACCCACATCAAGGTGATATCTTTCATTCTGACCAGGCTCTCCAGTTCTGCGCATCCTATGCGAGATCCGAAGGAAATATTATCACATTTTACAAGACGAGATTTCCGATTATAAACTTCAAATACAGAATAATTCTATTGAGAACCAATTTTCCAGATAATTTACGGGGAATATTTTCATAATTATATTCGTAATTTGATATTTATTTATAAATATAATATTATATTTTCGTCAAATAAAATCAATGTATCGTCCTTGAAAATATATATTTTGAATGATGAGGTGTTTCGTGGTTTAGTTTGGATAATTACTTGACACATTTTCTATACATTTTCAGTTAACACAATATTTGAATGGAAAAATAATATTTTCCCATCATTGAATAGGAATAAAATGAAAATGTACACAAGAATTAATTAACAAAATAATATTATTTATATTTACAGGTGCGTTTATTCACATAATGTTATACAGCGATGTTATATCCATTGTACGAAAATGATCAGTGATAGACTAAAAGTCGGCCAGAACACGTTGAAACAGGTAGATAAATTATATATGCTCGTTCAATAAATATAAATATATATATATATATATATATATATATATATATATATATATATATATATATATATATTGCTCGTTGCGATTAGCTAATTCATACTGACGATGACTACCTTGGTAGTCGAAATACGTATTTATAAAATACAAATAATTGTTCTAGGAATCGGGCCAAAATTTGAAATTTAATATACTTATCGAATCAATGACAACGATTGAAACCCCTTGTTTCTCCTTAGTTTCTGATATGTATTAAGTAAAAAAAAAAACTTGATCAAGATTTTGATAAAGCAGATAGAAAGATAGATACATCTTGGGGTGTAAAAAGTATTGCACTTCGACCTTATGGACCAATGTGCTCCCCCTTCTACCTCAGTTCGACGAGATTCCCTTCTCTCACATGTTGGCAATAGCTTGGAGCCTCTCAGCCCGAATATATCCTCCCGAAGGTTCGGAAGGATATATTCGTGGTGAGATGCACCAAATATTCTGTATCTGCTGTAACCTAGAGGTTCGCAGTCAAAGATAATGTGGCTGGATTGTTCCTCCTCCTCGCCACACAATCTCCACATAATGGGCCCGTTATGGAGTCCCATTGCGTGCAGATGCTTCCGCAGGGAATAATGTCCGGTAATGAATCCGTCAACCCTCCGCAGTTCCATCCTGTTCAGCATCAGTGCATTGAGAGATAGTCTCTTTGTTGCACTCTGAAGCAATACCTTCCCGAGTACCGTCCCATAAAATAACTTTTTCCCAGTGATCACGGTGTTTCACATTTGACCACTCGTTGATCATCTGTTTACATGCAGTCCTTGGAATTCATTAAATAGTCTCTGAGCCAATGAAGGGTATTCCGATTCTTTTCGTTGCTAAGGTATCTGCTTTTTCGTTTCCTTCGAAACCACTGAGATCCGACACCCAGATCAATTAAACATTGTTCCGTTTTGCCAGTTTCAGACGTTCTCCAGAGAATCCTTGACTACCCTTGAGGTGATCTCAGTTAAGTTCCTTTATCACAGCGGTATTTTTTTCAATGTGTTTTTTCGTCAACGGATAATTATTATATATATAATTAAATATTATTCGGATGGGCATAAAAGGTATGAGACTAAACTATTATTTCGAGTGTGTAGGTGTTCGTTCGTTTTCTATTACGTACCCGACATATCAAACAAATTTTCTACACATATAAACTTTTATTCAAACATAATTAAATTGAAAATATCCTCAATTTTTGTGTTTTCTCAGTAACGCTTGTACTATCCATGTGTTAAATTTATTGAGTAAATATTTTGGATAATTCGGTTTGAAAATCAATTAAAAAGGAACCGTCTTTGAAAATAGTAGAACGCAATGCATCCATCCATTCATCCAAAGTGTTTTAAAAATACTTTGAAACACACCTTTCGTGTGTCACCCATTAACGAACTTGGGTTATGTCTCTCTTAATATTGAAAAAATGGAATATATATATATATATATATATATATATATATATATATATATATATATATATATATATATATATATATAAATATATATATAAAATACTTTGAAACACACCTTTCGTGTGTCACCCATTAACGAACTTGGGTTATGTCTCTCTTAATATTGAAAAAATGGAATATATATATATATATATATATATATATATATATATATATATATAAATATATATATATTCCATTTTTTCACCTTTCGTGTGTCACCCATTAACGAACTTGGGTTATGTCTCTCTTAATATTGAAAAAATGGAATATATATATATATATATATATATATATATATATTCCATTTTTTCAATATTAAGAGAGACATGGAATATATATATATATATATATATATATATATATATATATATATATATTCCATTTTTTCAATATTAAGAGAGACATAACCCAAGTTCGTTAATGGGTGACACACGAAAGGTGAAAAAATGGAATATATATATATTTATATATATATATATATATTCCATTTTTTCAATATTAAGAGAGACATAACCCAAGTTCGTTAATGGGTGACACACGAAAGGTGTGTTTCAAAGTATTTTATATATATATTTATATATATATATATATATATATATATATATATATATATATATATATATATATATATATATATATATATATATATACTTGGGTTACGTCTCTCTTAATATTGAAAAAATGAAATATATATATATATATATATATATATATAAATATATATATATATTCCATTTTTTCAATATTAAGAGAGACGTAACCCAAGTATATATATATATATATATATATATATATATATATATATATATCTATATATATATATATATATAAATATATATATAAAATACTTTGAAACACACCTTTCGTGTGTCACCCATTAACGAACTTGGGTTATGTCTCTCTTAATATTGAAAAAATGGAATATATATATATATATATATATATATATAAATATATATATATTCCATTTTTTCACCTTTCGTGTGTCACCCATTAACGAACTTGGGTTATGTCTCTCTTAATATTGAAAAAATGGAATATATATATATATATATATATATATATATATATATATATATATATATATATATATATTCCATGTCTCTCTTTCATCGAACATAGACATTCATCGAACGGTTGAACACTTTTCAACCGTTACAATATATATATATATATATATATATATATATATATATATATATATATATATATATACTTGGGTTACGTCTCTCTTAATATTGAAAAAATGAAATATATATATATATATATATATATATAAATATATATATATATTCCATTTTTTCAATATTAAGAGAGACGTAACCCAAGTATATATATATATATATATATATATATATATATATATATATATATATATATATATTGTAACGGTTGAAAAGTGTTCAACCGTTCGATGAATGTCTTTATTTATTTTTGTTTTTTTTTGGATATTTTTCGTGGATTCGACGCGACTGGTCGCTGGTGCCGAAGGACACCGGGCCAGAAACGAAGAGAACGGCTTCGAAATCCGATGTCGCTGTCGACATTAATTATAATTATTTGTATTTATTTATTTTATTTTTTTAAGTTCGCACGCATTAAATAATTACCGATCTCGCTCAATCATCGATCATCGACATGGAGGTTGGAATGGTGTACGAGGAGCCGACTATTTGTATGGAGGTCTGTAACATCCACTACTGCTCGTCAACAGTTGCTGTATTTGTAAATAAAATTAAACAGGCCTGTATTATGAACTTGTTAAACTGGTGATCGTTAAGTTCGAGTGTATAATTGTTTGGGACTCGTTTCGTTTATCATGAACGTGGATGGTGTAAACTTCGTTTACAACGTAAAGAAGAACATTACACGATAATTGATGTTTCGTTATGTTGAGTTGTTGGTTGGATTTTGGAAGTGTGTGTGAATTCGATATTATTCAAGCTTGAAAAGCATATTTTATATTGGATGAATTAATGATGGGTGGTGAAAAACAAATAGCATCAGCAACATCACACCAAATGAAATAGTGAATCAAATGAATATTGGAAAAAAATTCATAATTCAAAGTCCAACCCTGGTGTTGAAATTATCATTTTGTGACAAATAAGTTTTAAAAAAATATTAAGGAATGTGACCAACAGTGTTGTTTTGTGTTTTTTTGTTTTCGTGCGACGGACTTTTTGTTGGAGAAGAGATTCTTATTTCGAAAGCCGTACGATTCGTATCGTAGCGTAATTGACGAATTGTTAATACGATATTTTGTTTTAAACTGCGAAACTACTATTTTTGTCGATCTGTTGAACATTATTGTTATTTTTTGTAAATTTTAATCGTGATTTTTTGGACATATTTCTTTGTTTTATCGAAACGTCAATACGAGCAAGGTTTGGTTATTTTTTTTTGCGTGTGAGCGTGTTTATGTGAGGTAATTTCGTTTTAATCGTTCTTGCGGAATAAATTTAATTTTTAGTTTCTCGAATTGTTTAATTTCATTATTTTTTTTGTTTTTTTAAAAAATCGATTCACGTAAACACGTTCTGGTACCGAATTTATGTAATTTTTTTTTTACTGTAGTTATTTTTGTTGTTGTTCTTGAATTCGATTATATTTTTGTTGTTGTTCATTAATTCGATATAACGTCACTGTATTGTAACCAAATTATTATTTATTTCCGTAAATTAAAGTATTTGTTTTTCATTGAATTAATTTTTTTTGTTATCGTAAATAAATATTTTTTTTTGTTTCGTAATTTTTTTTTATTATTCGTGACAATCAGACGAGTGTCCACCTTTTTGACCTGCCACCCAGAGCAAGGGTTGACGAGCTGCCGTTTCGAATTCGTGAGTGGTACTCTATAAAAACCTGGCGCCCAACATAATTTTTTTTGTTTCGAATTGGTGCTACAATTTGTCGGCTAGCCATCACCTTGTTGATTCCAAGGTGGTGAAACTACCGTCACAAATTTTGGCGCCCAACGTGGGGCAAACAAAGGACGAAATTGGACACGAATCATCGTCTGATTCGAAACGCGATTCGAAATATTTCCGTTGTTGTAATTTACGTATTGTTCAAACGTGTATTTTGTTTTTGTTTTTTGTTGTTGCTTATTTTGTTGGTCGTGACAAATACATTTAAAAAAAAAAAATGGGTGACGAACGGGAATGTGAGGTTCCAACTCTTACGGTGCCGGAAGATAGTCCTTTTTCATGGATTGATGTCCTGACTACAATGCAGATCCAGAGATTCCTGATGACCCTAAACGCTAATGCTACAGGGTCATCCGGAGTTCTGCGGGATCGTTTATACCGTGTTATTAGACGCAAAAACGACCCGAGTATTGCGTGGACGAATGACGATCAGCCGTTGCCAGACCGTGAGCTGGTTCGCGAAGAAAATCGACTGAGTGTAAGCGTGGCGAGCTCAGCGCCATTGAGTAGTCAAATTAGCACCGCGACAACGACAATGACCACGACTGAGACGGGTACTACCTCGACCACGTGTTTGTTGGCCGTGGACACGGATAGTCCGATTACGGTTACAGGGCTTCCATCGGGCCAAAAGAGGCCAATTCCAACCCCACGAACCCGCTTTTTGAATCATGTTAATTTTTCACCACGAGATCGTTCGGAATCGCCTCGAATTGACGAGCTGTTCAGACTGGTCCGGGACTGTACAGACCGTATTGAACAGCTGTATATAATGGTTCGGGACTTGCACAGTCCATGTTGTTGTAAACAGCCACGTACGACCATGATGTCGGATGAAAGGGTTATACCCGAGTCGAAGGAGACGAGTCCGTCTAATGTCGCTGCCGCTGAGACCAGTGGAGACGAGGTGTCACCGTCTTCACGTTCGCCGAAACGCTCGAGAAGGGGCAAAAGACGGTCCAAAAAGGACTAATGTTGCTGGACCCACTGGACCAGCACCAGTGACCCCTCCGCCGCTAGTACGATGGCCGTCGCGTCCATCACCGCAAATACCAACCGTGCGGTTACCACGAGTTGCTGCTATATTGACATCGCCACGACAGGGCGGTCCGACAACGCGTTTCGGGAAGCCACGGTCGTTTTCGATCGCAATGGAACGAAGAGGGCGTTGTTTTAATTGCAAAACGCTCGGACATGGCCATTACGAGTGTACCATTGCGAGACGTACCGGGTTTTGTTGGACATGTGGAACCGAGACCACGCCGACGCCTGGCTGCCCGAATTGTGAACGATGGCATAAATTTCGAATTCGACGACCGGGAGATTGAACTCCCTAAATATTCGAAACGCTAGCTTTTTTTGTTTGTTTGTTTGATTGTTGTTTCGTTAGTTCGACCTAGAGATAACTCTAAGGAATTCGCTAAGTTGACGTTACGTAGCTCCTACGTAACAATTTTGTGTTTGTATCGTAATGTATGTACGTGTGGTTGGGTTTTGATGTTTTGGATGTCGATCTAGTGGAGTTAGTATACGTTTTTTTTTGTTTCAATTATTTTTTTTTGCTAAAAACTTCCTGATTAGTAGTTGGTTTTGGTGGCGGGTACCTTAGGGTGTCAATAAAATGTAGATGTGATCGTCCATGGTACCAACGCACAAAATACGACCAACTAAGCTCCCAGTCGACGTCTGGGGGGAGGTTTTGTAACGGTTGAAAAGTGTTCAACCGTTCGATGAATGTCTTTATTTATTTTTTATTTTTTTTGGATATTTTTCGTGGATTCGACGCGACTGGTCGCTGGTGCCGAAGGACACCGGGCCAGAAACGAAGAGAACGGCTTCGAAATCCGATGTCGCTGTCGACATTAATTATAATTATTTGTATTTATTTATTTTATTTTTTTAAGTTCGCACGCATTAAATAATTACCGATCTCGCTCAATCATCGATCATCGACATGGAGGTTGGAATGGTGTACGAGGAGCCGACTATTTGTATGGAGGTCTGTAACATCCACTACTGCTCGTCAACAGTTGCTGTATTTGTAAATAAAATTAAACAGGCCTGTATTATGAACTTGTTAAACTGGTGATCGTTAAGTTCGAGTGTATAATTGTTTGGGACTCGTTTCGTTTATCATGAACGTGGATGGTGTAAACTTCGTTTACAACGTAAAGAAGAACATTACACGATAATTGATGTTTCGTTATGTTGAGTTGTTGGTTGGATTTTGGAAGTGTGTGTGAATTCGATATTATTCAAGCTTGAAAAGCATATTTTATATTGGATGAATTAATGATGGGTGGTGAAAAACAAATAGCATCAGCAACATCACACCAAATGAAATAGTGAATCAAATGAATATTGGAAAAAAATTCATAATTCAAAGTCCAACCCTGGTGTTGAAATTATCATTTTGTGACAAATAAGTTTTAAAAAAATATTAAGGAATGTGACCAACAGTGTTGTTTTGTGTTTTTTTGTTTTCGTGCGACGGACTTTTTGTTGGAGAAGAGATTCTTATTTCGAAAGCCGTACGATTCGTATCGTAGCGTAATTGACGAATTGTTAATACGATATTTTGTTTTAAACTGCGAAACTACTATTTTTGTCGATCTGTTGAACATTATTGTTATTTTTTGTAAATTTTAATCGTGATTTTTTGGACATATTTCTTTGTTTTATCGAAACGTCAATACGAGCGAGGTTTGGTTATTTTTTTTTGCGTGTGAGCGTGTTTATGTGAGGTAATTTCGTTTTAATCGTTCTTGCGGAATAAATTTAATTTTTAGTTTCTCGAATTGTTTAATTTCATTATTTTTTTTGTTTTTTTAAAAAATCGATTCACGTAAACACGTTCTGGTACCGAATTTATGTAATTTTTTTTTTACTGTAGTTATTTTTGTTGTTGTTCTTGAATTCGATTATATTTTTGTTGTTGTTCATTAATTCGATATAACGTCACTGTATTGTAACCAAATTATTATTTATTTCCGTAAATTAAAGTATTTGTTTTTCATTGAATTAATTTTTTTTGTTATCGTAAATAAATATTTTTTTTTGTTTCGTAATTTTTTTTTATTATTCGTGACAATCAGACGAGTGTCCACCTTTTTGACCTGCCACCCAGAGCAAGGGTTGACGAGCTGCCGTTTCGAATTCGTGAGTGGTACTCTATAAAAACCTGGCGCCCAACATAATTTTTTTTGTTTCGAATTGGTGCTACAATTTGTCGGCTAGCCATCACCTTGTTGATTCCAAGGTGGTGAAACTACCGTCACAATATATATATATATATATATATATAAATGGTGTAGTAAAAAGAAATCCATTATTTTTGCATGAAATTGAGGTTTTATTTAACATGCTTAGAATGATCGGATTTAGGTCAAATATGCGCCCTTTTGTTCGATAACTTGTTGTCATTTTGAAGGTAATTCCATTATGTCTCTCTTGTTATTATGTCTCTCCATAGTTAGCCATGGACAGGAACATGTGGCAATCACCGTCTGAAGAAAGCAATCACCCAGAAGCAACCACAATCTTCAAATATAACTTATACTACAATCATCAAAGCATTATCTGATTCAATTATCAGATGACAGGTTTCCAAAACAATGACGTTTTCTATAACAATATTTTCGATTAAGTTATTCCTAAACTCCTAAAGATTTATTACCAAAATGGTTCTATTTACCTTGAAAAATTACAGGTTGTGTTAAAAAAATTAGGTTAGCAGTTTTGATACATCCCATGTCTGGTTTTGTAGCGGAAATTGAAAATATCTGAAATATTTGCTAAAATAGAATTTCCGGTAATTTTTGATATAATTAATTTACCGTTTGTAGTTTAAACGTTTGAATCTGGAGCTAAGATACACCCAATATTTATTTAGAATTATTTCACAGCAAGATACGGAGAGTAAGTAAAAAACGGCAGATATTTTGTTCCATAAAAGTCTATGACAGCGAGCTAAAAGGGTGAACGTATGTTCGATACAATGAAATTTGTAAAGATGGAAGCTATTTCACAACCAAATAAACGAAAAAAACATATTGTTTTATGTTTCAGGCCAGCCATTTTTTTAATATAACTCTGTATATATTTAAATAATAAATTTTCCAAGCAGGTTAACACGATGTATAGAGCAATCCATATCATCTAGCATCATAGAATGCCGACAATGAATAGAGAAAAACTCTGTTTGGTCTCTTTGTGAAATGTTTATTTATTTATTTTTTTTTTTGTATTTGCCAATACCTGTCGTAAACGGAAAGCTGATTAATGTTGACAATACCAAGCGATCATATTCGCTGGGATCATTGCATACAAGCATTTTACTTTGATATCAAAAGCGCTTGTATTTATTTATTTTTTTATATTCTAGAATATCGTGTAGTTTTTAACCTTCGTATAAACAAGTTTCCATAAAAGCTTGATTTATCAAGCTGGAATCTCATAAAATAGTGGTTGTTAATTGTGGTTTTGAGTATCCATTGAAATGGTCACAAATTCAAAAGATACCTTTAATTTAAGATATCCTTGGGTTTTACTTTTTATACTTTTGAAATTTACTATCGATACGATCCCTACTTTTTGATAATTATTGTTTACTGTTTATAGTTCCATAACGGTGCTAAAACTGAAACATGTGACGATTCTTCAAAAAATAAAATAGTAACGTCTAATAGAAATACCATCTAGATGAACTTGTAGCGGTGTCGCTTCATTATTAAATTATTATTATAATTTTGTTCATCATTTTTATCTGTTGCATAACAACTATAACTTCCCTCTATTATCACGGTTGCTTCGAATGTTAACAACCATGGTATTTTACATATAAATAAAAATAACATTTCATAAATCAAATCAATAAAGATCAATTATATCTTTTATATATATTTAATAGAATCATAAAATATTGTAACGATTGTACGTGAAGAACGCTCGCTGGTAGATTATTCCATAGAGACGGTTTTAGGTCTCTGTTTATCAGCAACCATAAAAGCGATACTGGCAAGAAAAATATGAAATACCCTGCATGTGAGAAACTTACATAATAAATTTATACCAATCATTTTCTTACTTACTTGGTCCTTCGGAATGTTTTTGATTTTTGCTGGGATCTCAATACTTTTTATATGCGAAAACTTGGTCCCTTTCACATTTTTATTCATGGTGGAATTTATAAAAAAAAATTATCAAAACATATAATTAAAATGGTAAGACATTCAAAATCTAAGCTTTCATACAATGCAAGCTCATCGTGATAATTGTGTTGACATAGATACTCTTCCAAGGTACAGATAAGTACAATCACATGATAGTCATGTGAAGTTTTTAAGTGAAACATGATGCTTTTGCTACATAAATATTTTTATTTTTATTCAATGAATAAATAATTTTATATATACATACAAAAAAAAATTTCCAATTTTTTTCTGTTTCTGCATGTAAGAGCAGACTGATATTTTCCCACGTTCATGCTATTTTTTTGAATAATTGTTGCTGCAGATCCTGATATAATCCAACTTGCTATTCATAATTCTTTCTGAGAATAATATCGACAAGTAATCCAAAATTACATAAGAATTTCATGCGATTTGTCTTTTTGAGGGAAAATATTTTATAGTTTATGAATTTCGATAAAAACTATTAAAATTAATAAGAAAATTTAAATAGAATAATTTTTTCTGTTCTTGAGATATTTTGGTTATGGTGTTGGAGACATCATCATTCAATGGACAGATTGTTTAATGAAAATTTCTGATTTTTAGAGCTTGTAAGATATTTTATAGTGAATATGGCAGATTTGAGGAAAATCCCCATTTTCATGCCTACTTTCAAACTTTTGTAGAGAGTAATATACAACCTTGAAAAGTATGTCCAGAAAAAAACTGACTTTTAAGGTATCAATCGTGGCAAAGTTTTGAACGTTCAATAGACATAAAATGTAGTCCATTATATATGTACTCTATAATATAGTTTGGGATTTAAATCAATTTCTACAGCACATTTTCAAAAATAGCTATACACAATGGCCCCATTAAAAAAACATGTATTTAACTATCCAAATATAGATGGTTCAATTTTGTATAAAAAAATTGCGGATATATAAAGGCTCACATCCACGGATGCGGTTGCGCCTTTGTATGACAAGTTTTTTTTAAGATATACTTAGGTGTTTGAATAAAGGAATCAGATGGTAATAATTTTTAATAACCTTTAATTATATTTAATAAAGAGCAATGCCACTGTCTTTTCTGGTTCTATCAGAGGTTCATAGATTCATCCCGCGCTAAACAGGCCAAACTGCTCCGGGTGCATCGCTTTTAGATGATTCTTCAACGACGTAGTACGGTCTTGGGATTTATCTTGGGCCACTGAGATTTATCTCGGACATGCTCATCTAGTTTAAAGTAAGACTAAATCACACTTTGTATCGGTGAGGGTATTGTTGACTCACTTTTCAAATAGATTATTCAAGACGAAACACTCAATAATAATGTAAATTGTAGAAATTAATCAAAAAACATCCATATAATAACACGCCTAAACATGTTGTGATTTATTTACAATCAAAAATGCTAAACAAAACAAGCAACGTCCGCACCCCGCAAAGAGCATCGATTATTGCGGATGCTGATATCAATACGGAGTTCCACGATTTCGGATGTAGATGCGTATATCCGCAACATTCCAACATGTGAATATAGTATAGAAGTAAAAGTACTTTGTCATAAAGATCTTTTAATAACCTATATTTTATAAAATAATAATATAATTGTCACTTAGTATTAAGTTTAAATAAACATGTATAATAAACTATATAAATACAAAAAGATTATCGGAGATTAACGCCCTTTTCAACAAGGGTTTTATTATTATCGATAAGCTTCTTATATACGATAACACACTAAATAAATATTCATGTGATATTTGGATGTATATATATTTATAGGAGCTTATCAACAGCTTTTTATAATATACAATTTTATGCGGGTGAGCTTTTATTGAAAGTAAAAATATTATTCGTTTAAGAATATTGTTACATTCAACGAGAATAATAAACCATTGTAATCGAATCGGAAAATAAAATTTTGAAACACTCTCCCCTCTTAAAATTTGGAGGTTTTTGAAAAAAATTTTCTGAAATTTGCTTCGAATTTTAGATCAATTTGTATTATAAAGATACGTATTTTGATTACAAAGTTACGATTAGTTAATTCATACTGATATGATACTGACACGATGACTACATGGTAGTCGAAATACCCCTCAAAATACGTAGATAGATTGATAGTTATTTGTCTATTGATTTCGATTTTCTATCTATTTCTAATTGTCAAAGAGAAAAAAACGATTAACTAATTTATACGTATTTATAATACAAAAACTGATCTAGGTATTGGGCGAATTCGAAATGGGCTGACCAACCAGTCTGATATCGATTTACAGATGGCGTGATCCAATAATGCTATTTCTTAGCGCGAAAGTGGTAAAATTTTTAATTCAAAATCTTACGTAATATTAGATTCTCTACCTCCCTGCCTATGGTAAGAACTTATAATATTCAGTCAACACCCCCACCCCTCCCCTAAACGCCTTACATAATTAATGAACGGCCCCTAAAGATAATTAAACGTATTTGTAGTTGTAATGTAAAAAAGTACCTTATCTTGGGTACAAGATCATCATAAGTTACAATACAGGCGCCAAAAATCACACAACTAAAACTTCACGTACCAATGACCAAGAAAACTAGACTAACATGATTGTCGTAGTTGAACAGCCACAAGTTGGTCTAGTTCTACGTATTGCCGCTAGCTAGTAGCACTCTTTTGACACCGAAAAGAGTGACACCAAACTTCATTCAGCCCCGGTACCCTGTTGTGCCCCGGGTTCGCTTACATACAAAATTAATCTGTTACATACTGTAATTTTGGTCCTGTTGAGGTAAGATTAAATCGATTGTATGACCATATTAACTTCAGGGTAAAATCAATTATTCAATAAAATTGGTCTGTTACACACCGACATTACCACGTGCTATTATTATTATAGATAGCACCAATTTACCCACTAATACCAGGATCAATGTTTCAATTAACCTACCATATATGCTATAATGCTTATGTACACAATATTCCTTCAGGACACTTTGTTTACTCCAATTCACAATAATTTTCAATGAATTTCAATACAAAATTAAATTGTTATTATGCGAGGCTAGAGTTAAGGTTTTTGGAGTGGACTTGGCAAGAAACATATGCCAAGAGTTGAGACACAAATCTCAAAAATTCGTCACGTGAGAACAACCTAGTCGAAGCGAGCTGTCTTATAGATAGAAATCATAATGAAAATAAAATCTAGGTACCAAGGTGATACTTGGTACCTATTGATTTTTCCTGGAAATGTGTCCACATAATACTTTGTGGTAAAGTTTATTTCCACAATTAATGTCATTATTTTTATACCCAGTATATAATATATACCATGGTATTTTAAGTTAAGTCCCGACTTTGTAACGGTTAAAAAGTTTGATCGCAGAAAAAAATGGGTATAGAGGTATTCATAAAATGATCTTATTAGTCCATTTTCGCATATCTGTCTGTTCGTCTGTCGAAAAACGAAAAGAAATAGCGAGGTTCTAGAGCTAAAAAGTAAGGTCAAGTTAGTGAATGGGTAAAATCGGACCATGTTTGGGCAAAATGGGCAAAATTGTTTATCCTTTAAACCGTAAGAGATTGGTCAAAAATGTTTTTTTTTGAGAAATAAACAACTTTTATTTCTTATAGATATAAATTTTGTCCATAAATTCAGTACATACCAGGTATTTAAGCAATTAACACAATTAGCTGTTTTTTTCACCTGTTTTTATTAACATTAAAAGAGAAATTTTGTAAAGCTATTTTAAAGATCTCTATCGAAGTTGCTAACTAAAGAAAAATCATTATCGAACTTCACCCTAAAAAATCTTTTATTAATTATGCATTCATTAAGAGGAATTCCGGTGCATTTATGTCAAAACTAGGACTAAATCTATATAAAAATCTTAAAATCTATATAAAAAAAATTCAGTCAAAACTGATTTAATTTTAAAACGAATATTTCTACGTACCACGGTAAATTTTTACAAGCATACACAAAGCTTTAGAAATTAACAGTGAAAATGAGAGCACTTTTACAAATTAATGTGTTAAAATCTTTTCTGGATGTCAGGAGATTAGTTATAAACACCAGGTCAAAAACTTTATGAGTCCATTTTAAAACAAATTAAAAGATTTTAAAACAAATTATGTCAAGTTATCCTGTGAGATATTACCATATACCCATATAGTAAGTACTTTGATACATGTTTCCTTGAGGGAATTCTTTAAGGGTAAAATACTAGTGAAAAAGGTTAAGTTAGTAATTTCATGTACAATAAGTTTTTTTAAAATTTGGGTTGGAACATTCATTGAAATATATGATAATTGATAAACCTTTTTATTATGTATTGAGTGCTACTGAAAAAGTGGCCCAAGCGTTAAAGAGCAACACGATTTAAAAAAATCGGTCTCGTGCAAACTATGCACAATAAGTGTTTTGTGAAAATAAATATACAAAAATTATTGAAATTTATATAATGTGAAAACGCGTTTAGATAGGACATTAATTCTAGTATCAATTTGAAGAGCTTGCGGTGCATTACTAGGAGGCAAAGTGAGACAATAAAAATATTCGCCAAAATATCATTGAAAATCGGTATTTAATTGAAAATTACAAAAAAATTCTCATATATAACTCGGAAAATATCATCAGAATGACAGAAAATGTTTTAGAGGAAATATTGCGTTAAAAAGAATCGATCGAGTCTAAAAAGTCCAGAGCTGAACGAATGCGAGAGCTACAACAGGGTCGAAAATAAATGAAAAGATTTCGCAAAGCGATTACGTAGCTGGCCTATCGGGCATACAGCGGCTAACGACAGTCCAACCATCTACGGAACATGTGCCACGTTTTCTGCATCACAGACCCGAAATGCGGCTTTCCTTTTTTTGTTATTAACTTTTATTTTCCACAAAATAGCATACAATATTTGTTTTTCGTGAATAAAAGTTTTCCTCTCATGAGCTTTTAGCGAGTTAACTTTCTAACTTTATTAGATTATTGTTACAAATCGCGTACGAAAAAAAAGTCCTTTATATAGAGATAATAGACTAAAAATTTTCTACAATTGTTATTTGATTTCAACCACATTATCATTTGGCCTTTGTCATTGAAAATCAAGATATATTTTTATATCTTTATTTAATACACATATAAATGTACATTATAATTGGGTTAAAGGGGTGAGTTATACGAGGGTTTGTGTAAGCCATATATATTATATAATTTTTTTGTTAGGGATTACATAGAATTTTCTTTTTATCTTTTTTTTTTTCGTTTTTCGCCAATAAAACATTTTGTTAGATAATATACTAATAATGTGGTCCCAGTCTATCCTTCCATCGATCATTGTTATAACCATAAACTCATAAAATCCATGGTTTTTAAGCATTACATATTTTTTGTTACTTTATTTGTGTGGTTACTGCAATGTAAGTATAGGTTGATCAAAATATGGTATAAAAGCTCCAGTATTTGTTACGTTATTTCAACCTTTGGGATTTTTAATTCACGTTGGTGCAGAGAGTTTACACCATAGGGATGTGTATTAAAAATTATTCAAGACACCAGGGTCACCAGAGACACCAGGGACACCAGGGTATGTATGGCGGGTGATATTTAAATTAAAAAATCATTTTGGACAAGTCGCAAACATTTCCAATTGGTTTCAAATACTTTTGAGGACAATACAGTCGATAGATGCACCTTTGCTCTTTGACCAGGACTTTAAGATCACGGAATCAGAATTGAGGAACTAAGATTACAAAGCAGTAATCCATCTAGTCGTTTTGTATAGTTCTAAAATATATACTCTCTCAAAAAATGAAAAGGAAAAATTGAAAAAATAGGAGACAAGGATACTGAAAATCCTTGAAGTTCTTGAGAATGGAATCTGAAGGAAACGGGAAAACGGAGAATTAGAAGAACTATTTCAAAAGCCGTTCATTACGGTGAAAAAAAGCCACCTGAGGTTAAAAGTGTATTTGCAGGAAACCACGGAAAAAAACGGAATAGGTCCAGACGGAGAAATAGGGGATTAAAGGGCCTAGCAAGGAATCTCCGTAAGTTGACAAGAAGGGGATGGACGGGAACTGTAATTTACCGAGTCAAATTGAAATCTCTCCTAGATGAAGTCATGGTCAGAAGAATAAATATGACGCTCTCGTAGATGAAATCGTCAGAAAGATAAATATGACAAAAGATAAAATGAGGTTCAGAAAATGAATAAATTCAAAGGAAACTTGAAACAAACGTTAAACCGAATATTCAGCCTTATTTATATCAATAATACTAAATAATTAACCACCCAGTAGGAGGGATAATCGAAATATACCATCTTTTGACGCCTTCGGCAGAGTGGTTGCCAGAAGAAATTTTTCTTGGTGACCATACACTCTTAAAATATGGACTGTAAATTAAATCCATCCAAATTTCCAGAGCTAATATTTCAATTTAGCAACTTTGATACAAGCATGAGTAAGGTGTAATTGCTCTGTGCCCACGATAAACATGCGTTTATCATTTGGATATCATTTGGAGAAATACATATATATTTTCACCATTGGAAATAAAATCCAAAATTCGATCAGTGGACCAAAAGTGGCTTTTGTACCATATAGAAAAGCTCACATTTATTTTGTCTACATTTTTAATATTCACATAATTGAAAAAAATCTGGAAAAGGAATATAGGTTCTGCCATAATCTGTGTCGAAATTATTTAACTGAATATTTTGTTTTCCAGATATAGCTTTGGGAAATTATGACAAAAACGCCCTTTTATCGCGAATGAAATCCATTAAACAATGCTTTATTTGAGACGTACGGAATTTCTAATGAAAGTATTCTCTTTTTTAACATCTCATATCTGGCAAACAAAACATTGCCGTCCCCAATCAACAGTATTTTGATTAACATTTATTGTAGACATTTAATGGAATTTCATACACAAACAAATATATTTACTCATTTTTCAGCACACTCTGTATATTGCTGGAGAATGGGACTTGCTAAATGGTTCAAAATAAAAGCCACCAACAATATTCTTTTTTGTAGATTTATTGTGTGTTGGAGTTCCAGCACTCTAAGAAGCATGAAATGGAAACGCTACATTACAGAGTAGTTCAAAATAAATGTATCTTACCTATAACGTACGAATAACCATCTAATGTGAGAACGCATTTACGTGGAGGAATTGATGTTGAATGGCTACAACTACCAGCGGATCGATGTCGTGGGGGTCGTATAACAGTATTACCCGTATTTCCGTTTTTATTCACCGATTTCGATTGTTCTTTATTCGAATTCACACCAATGGCTGTTGGGGATCGTTCACGTTCACTAGATCCACCTGGATCACTATTACACTTATGTATTAAATCTTTACGCACTGTATCCAATAAATGTATTCGTCCAATCCCCGATAATAATGGGACATCAACTGCTGCAGTTCGTTGATGTTCGATTTCATGTTCATCGGTACACTCTGAAACACTGTCCACACTATCCGAATGTTCCAGGCTGTGACTTACACTACTGCTGTACGATAGTATACTATTCTTTCTGAGCGATTGTTGTTTTTCAGGTGGACCGTTTTTTCTATCCTGTTCATATGATGGTTCACAACTACTAGTATCCATATTAATAACCACTGTGTTTTCATTAGAAATTATTACTGTTTATTTTAGGTTTATCATTTTTTTATGGATCATAATTTTTTTTTTGGGGTCAGATATTTATCGTCTCTTGCTAATTTTGCTAAACAAACAAAAAAGTAATCATGATTTAGGATGATTTTTCCAAATAGTTTTCTTTTCAAAACAATGCAAACCTTTTTTAAACCATGCCAAACTGTTTAACTTTACATCAGATACAGATTGATTTTGTGCCTGATTAAACTTGCATGAAATGTATACTTGTCTTATTAAATTGGTTTAATTAGTTTACCGTGCAAGTAACTAAACAGTATATCGTGCAAGGAACTAAACTTGCACGATATACTGTTTATACTTTAATATAATATTGTAAGTTATATACAGACTGTGTTGGACAGCTTTTCCTATAGTAAATCAATGTTAAATATTATTTATTACTAGCTGTCCGTCTGGTACTGTGTGAAGTCAGTCAGTACACATATAAATAAAGTCAGTCAGTTATCTCACAGCTATACTGTATGCGTATGGTTGTTTGTTTGTCATTAAAGAGTGGGGGTTTTGTGATGCACAATGCACATACTAAAGTGTACTTTCATCACATGTGTACTGACTGACTTCATACAGTACCAGACGGACAGCTCGTAATAAATAATATTTAACATTGATTAACTATAGGAAAAGCTGTCCAACACAGTCTGTATATGATCTCTACCATACGATAAATTGGATCATGATTTTTACTCTTATTATACAGTGTACACTCCAGTTCATTAAAATTGAACCAGTTGAAACATTCTAAGTGTTATTGTATGTAAAATACATATGTTTAGTAATATAATTATACGGTTAGTGACTTACTGATGGTTCAATTTTTATGAACAGGAGTGTACACTTACGATATATGGTTCAAACTTGAATGTAATACTTTAAACTGTCTTTATGATCAATATAAGATCATAATTTTTACGTTTATTTGTTAAAGTTCCCCGATATACTGCCTAAACTTGAAAGTGTAAACCTGAAAGTTGTTTTTATAATTAGTTGGATTTTGATTTTTGACGCTTGATCGGGAATTTAAAAATAATTCCCAGCAGAAGCTTCCGCAGGGGATAATGCCCGATAATGAATCCGGCAACCCTCCACAGTTGCATCCTGTTCAGCCTCAGTGCATCGAAAGGTAACCTCTTGGTTGCACTCAGAAGCAGTACCTTCCCGAGCTCCTGCGGCGGAACTTTTTCCCAGTGATCACAGTGTTTAGCATTTGACCACTCGTTGATCACCTGCTTACATGCAGTCCTTGGAATTCCTAAAATAAGCTCTGAGCCAATATATTTTTTCGTTTCCTTCTAAACCACTGTGACCCGGCACCCAGATCAAATTAACATTTTTCCGTTTTGCCAGCTCCAACAGCTCCTCCATACAATTCTTAACTACCCTTGAGGTGACCTCAGTTCCAGACAAGACTTTTAAAGCAGCCTGACTGTTCGAGAGAATACATACGTTCTGGTTTATGTAGCCTCTGCGTAGGTTCTCACGGACGCAAGTCAGTATGGCGTAGACTTTTGCTTGAAAGACTGTGGCATGTGGGTGGTTTCCCTTCCGTCTACATGGCCCTATCACAGACTAGAGTGAAAGGTTTTGAGAAGGAGTATATTTTGGGAAGCATATCTGTGTCCATTTCAAAAACGAGGTCTGAGATAATTGATGTTCCCACGATCCTTGCATATCTTTATGATTAGTTGGATTATACCGTGAACATTGAAATTACGAATAGTTATAAAATTAAATTAATTATTCGAATGATTATCGGAAAGATATTTACATTTTTTTTTTTGGATATAAAGCTATTTATACGTTGGTTGTTGGAGGGTTAACTTTTTGATACGTATTACATAACGTATATGAAAAAATATCGAGTAGACTGATTTTTAAATAAAAAGTCTACACAATTGACTTCTTCACTTTTCCTTTTTATTCGGCATAATTGGGTTAGAAGGGGGTGAGATAAAAGTGGATTGAGGAGAATATATTATCTTTGGTTAGTGATTACATGTATTTTCTTTTTGTCTGAGTGTTTTTTTTTTTTGCAAATAAAACATTTTTTTAAAATTTAAATTGCACTTAATTTTCCCATCAAAATTCTGTAAATGGAGAGAATGAAAATTGGATGATTTTTAGATCCACTATAACAAATTGATATCTATAAATTAGTTTCCGAAAAATACGATCTGTCATAAAATAGAATTCGTGCTAAAAGACCTCAAAGAATCAGTTGAAAGACCTCGGCTCAATTTTCAGATTAAATCACCTATATTTTTTAAATATCTTGGTATTGGTTGGGTTTACATCTTCGATAGTTATTACCAATCTTGAAAGGGTTAACATTTAGAACAAATTTTCTAATTAAAAAACCAATAGCCAGTAGTGCCAACATAATACATATTTGCGAATTTTGACACTACTTTATGCATGAAGTTTATTTCCTCGGGTGGCAGCATCCACTGTACTCATAGAACCAGTTTTTCATTTCATTCCCAATATATATGAGTATATAGATCTATGCATTGTATAAAAAGAAGTCGCCTCCTGCGTCTGTCTATCTGTTTATCCGCTAACTCCTTTTAAACCATGCAACGGATTTTTAAACGGTTTTCCCAATCATAATTTTAGTAGATAATTTTTTCCGGAAGGTTTATATGTATAGCACATCCTAATTAGATCTGGATTGTCTGGAGGAACTTCTGAAACTGGCAAAACGGAACAATGTTAAATTGATCTGGGTGCCGGGTCACAGTGGTTTCGAAGGAAACAAAAAAACCTTAGCAAAGAAGAGAGTCGGAATACCCTTCATTGGATCAGAGCCTATTTTAGGAATTCCATGGACTGCCTGTAAACAGGTGATCAACGAGTGGTCAAATGCTAAAAACCGTGATCACTGGGAAAAAGTACCGCGACAAGAGCTCGGGAAGCTACTGCTTCAGAGTGCAACATGATGGTTTTCAAGCTCAAGAAAATTTACCTAAGATAATTCAAATTAAAATAATTAATTCATTTAACTGGTCCCAATAGATACGAGTAGAAAAATATCAGATACCCGAAATTTTGTGCTATAAGGCCATTCATTTGACTCCAACTACTGGACTTATAGACATTTCTTTCATAAAATTATCTTAGAAATAGGCTCTTCAAAGCAGGGTTTCGAAAGGGCACGTTTGAATGACGTCAAACCGTATCTTAAATAAGTAAATCTATAGATACACGGCAAATATTATATTTTGAATTATGATGTTTGAATTTTTCATGTAGAATTTATAAATCAAAAGTTTCCTTCGCTGATAAAAAAAATATTTTTCATCTTAAAAGAAATACTGAAAAATTATTTATTATAACTTTAATACAAAAAGAAAATTTATAATAACTCAACAGACACAAAAAATCATATTAATCATAATCCCATACGAAAATATAAAAGGAAAACTCTTATGATTACTTGTGTGAATTTTCACGAACAAACGTGATCTGCTTCGTACGGGGAAAAATGTACTTGTAATATTTATAATTCAAGTACAACGTGTCACAAATAGATGTGCCCACAAATATATATATCTAACAGTGATCAATGATGAAAATTGTCATTGTTCTTCGATCGGAATATACGACAATAATTTTTTGAAAGTAAAGCTAAACGAACTTTTAAACACTCACAATAGTAAATTCTTTGTCATTCATATTAACATATTTTTTAAGTGACAGAATTTGTACACAATACCAAAATACACGCATTAATTAGTAGATAATGCGTTAAAAAGCTAAAAATAAAAAATTGTAATAGCGAGGGGTACAATATGTTGACTACTTCGGGTGCATATGCAAAAAATTTGCCAGAGCACTTCTAAACGTAGTTCCAAATTTATGATTTAAGATTCAAGATTTTGACACCGAATAGAGCGCCTTAAACAACTATACCAGTCGGACTGGTGATATGCTCGTATTACTTGAAATCCGAATTTGTAATGAAAATATACTTGAAGAATATTAAACACTAAATTACGGCTGGTCACCTTAGTACATACTGTATCCGAAATTATCTATACAGACATGACTGGTTTTAATAAAATGTTGATATGGTATGGTGTATATTCTTCGTACATATTATATATTTTAATATTCTATCATAGATGAACTCTAAACCAAAACCGATAGACAAACAGACAGGCAGACAGTTACACGGCGGGTACATTCGGTGACATATATATTCGACAAATGTAATACTCAGACAACAGAGCCAGCATACAATTAAGTGATTATATAATTTCTTAATGAATTAATTTACATATATTTTCTATTTGATAATAATAATCTCTATAGGTATTTCTTTAGATATTTTCTTCCAAAAATTTTACTTCGTTAATTGAATTTTATGACACAAAATTTCCATTTTAAATTTTATACCAAAAAAACATTTATTTTATCATTTAGTTACTACGGCTATATTATAACATATATACAATACAGGTGGCCTATATGTATTTATACATGTACAGCAATTTATTTTACATTTATGTAAAATTAGTTGCCTATACGTGTCTTACATAACTTTTAATATTACATTTGGTAGTGCTTTTATCGTTTGAAAGTAGGTAGTTTTTTTTTTCGCCTTTCTTTTATGTGAAAAACCGTTCAAGTGTGATTTGTATAAAGAAAAAGGTTCTATGAAGCAATTTCTCAAAAATTTTAAGATCTAAAACCGTTAATAGAAGATACGCACAATGCCACAGACCCCTCATTGTTTGATAATCAAGCGGCCATAAAAGTACTGAATAACATTGGCTCAAAAAGGCGTGGTGGTATTATTAGATTTGTATCCAATTAACATAATATAGGCATAATAACACTTCAGAATGTTAGGGAAAGATAATCGGAGGCAAAATCGTACATTCATTGACAAGTTTTGGCAGTGATGTACCTTTAATTTAAATCAACAAAAATACATATCCTTTTTATTTCTATAGAATATACGTATATGTAACAAAGACATTAACAACCGTTTAGTGAATGTTACTAAAATTGTGCAAAATTGTTTTTATAGAGCTCAAGTTAGACTAAGTTAGACTAAGGATTTAGTTAGACCTTAGTTAGACTAAGGATTTCATGGTAACTTTTAAAGATATTTCGATTGGATAAGAAGTGTAATTGTTCTTGATACGGAATCTTAAAAGAAATAAAAAATTACAACAAAATGTATATAATATTTGTTCTTTCTGTAAATCTTTTTAGAACATTTCTATGTTTAATATATTATGTACATAGAAGAAAAAAGGAAACGATCTTTATGCTTCAAGCCTGTATGTATACATAAAGAAGCTTTCGTTAAGTTTTACGTTCACTTACTCATTTGTTACCGTTTCTTCGGTGTATGGAAGGAAATATACATATAACAGATAGTTAGGTCAGTGAAATGAAAGGGAGTTAGTGAAAATAATACAGAGCTTTGAAAATTAATTCTGCTTTCTTTTCTGTCTAAAATCTCGATGAAATTTTGTGTGTTAATAAAAGCTTTATATTTTCAAAAATTCATGGGCTTGGAAAATAATTGTTTGAACTTTTTCGACATAAATTTTGTTAAGAAATGTTACACACCTTAAGGGGAGTCTTTCACTTACTTCAATATACACTTAAAAAAGACGACAAGATAAAATTAAATTTTCTTAAAAAAACTTGAAGTGAAGCAGTAAAAATTTCCCTGTTTCTGAGTATTTGAATATTTTCTTTTCTATAATAGTAAATTTCACTTTTAGTCGTGAAAAAGTTAATTTATGTTGGCCAATGAATTTATGTTTGAAAATGAACTCAAATATCGTTTCGTCAACAATATGGGACATACTTTTAACATAAAATTATGTAGAATAACCAATATTTGTCCCATGTTTACTTTAAAGTAGGTTAATTATTTTTAATACTAGAACTATGCTTCCAATTCTTACGTATTTCAACTGTATGGGAATTGGCTTACGACTTATGGGACACTATCACGACGATGAGACGTTTGCCCAAAAAAGTAAATATACTTGTACAATGCTTTTTTAAATAAACTAGGTTAAATGTTTTATTTTGATATATCTAGCTCCCGTCATTTTAAGACTAAAATCCTCAATTAATTTCCAATCGTTTCCACTACTTCTAATATTTATCATCAGTATCACTGCTTCCACTGGTTCAGCGAATTTCGATTTTAGCGAGTATTTTCGAATTATATCTTTCGTAGCGAGATAAATATATACACCAATTTTAAGTCTAATCATAAACTTTTTAACAAAAAAAGTTTCATCAAAATCGATCCAGTAGTCTTTGCGTGATGCTCGACCAAACAATTAAATATTAGATATTTACAATTTTATAATGGTAGAGATATTTAATGGCATTAAAATAGCCATCTCTGATTTTCCTCCTCATCAAAAAAGGTTATCTTTACAATTTTAGACACCTTGGCCAGGAGAAATGTCTTGCGATATTTGATCGTTGCCAGTTCCTTTATTAATTGACAACCATCTACTCCCAATATTAACTCTAGAATACTAACCATGAGTAAAACTTACGTACACAAAAATAAAAACCAAGCATGCGCTAAAGTCACGTGTCAGTCACTCCTCTACTACATATCTAACATTTCTCCGAATAGTGCTCTATGTGATTCCATCAATTAATCACATAAATCACTGTTTCGAAAAATGTTAGATATGTAGTAGAGGAGTGACTGACACGTGACTTTGGCGCATGCGTGGTTTTTATTTTTGTGTATGTAAGTTTTACGCATGGTTAGTGTTCTAGGGTTAATTAACACTTTTTATGATATTTAAATGTTCAAAATTGTCTTAAAGTTTTTATTTCTTACATATTTTGTATCTTATTAAACAATTTTATAAATATATACAACAAAATTGTCAGCAAAATGTGTAATAATTTTTTTAAACTAAATCTACAAATCTTACGCATGGTTAGTTTTGAAGGGTTATATTTTAAGGTTAGTGTTCTAGGGTTAAGGTGTAAAACATAAATTTCGAAATGATTCCAGTGCCCTACACTAAATATAATTGTGTTGAAAGCTTCTATTTGTTAGTAAATAATGGGCACAACACGCTCAGGTACATACATATCTGTGATTTTCTTTATTTAAGATCCCTTTTTGCAATGTTAGCTTAAAGGCATTCAAACAAATTAAATTCGTCAAGTTACGAGAAAATAAATAAACAGACATACGTATACGTAATAAGTACTTGTTTGAAATATATGAATTAAACTTTTAAGATTGATGTCTAATTATTTTGATAAGACCTATTTTTTTCCGACAAAAGTTTACATACATTGTTTGTTATTTTCTTGACTACAAAGTGTATTAAATAAAACCTGTATTGGGGTGTCATTTAATTCATACACGAATGGTTTCAGAAATAATAAGTAAAATGTTTAAAGTACTTTATTCGTAAACTCATTTTTCTTAAGAATTTGATGAAATTGAAATATGATATTAAGGCATGAGGGTTCTTTATTTAATTTAAAATTTCACGGTATTCATAAATGGTTAAAAAGCTCAGTATCAGTTCTGAAATTAATTCAAGAAAACTATACCACGGTGTAGAGCTACAAAAAACAAATAAGAAAGTTTAATAAAGTTTTTAGATTTGACGCTAATTTCTTGAGATATAATCAATTAAAACATTGATAAATTCAAGCAATCACAGAGCTCATAGTGTAAGGAGGCGGGGCCACAGTAGTGGAGTAGGGCGTATTACCTTTTAAAGGCTCGCAGACGATAAGAGAGAGATAGAGCATGTTAGAGTAGCGACAATTAGAGTTTTCAATAAGTGTAGCGACACCCGCGAAAATTAAAAAATGCCAAAACCAAATAAATAGTAATTTAGTGTCTACACTTGATAACTGTGTCGACCAAACCTTTTAAAATTTGCAATTCTCAATCGCGCATCACATTGGCCAGAGGGGTAATGTTAGCCTACTAAATAAACTTTTAAGGTCACGCCACCTTACACTATGCGCCCTGTGATTGGCCATTTATTAATATTTATTTGATTATATCTCAAAAACTAAGCAGCTCTACACCGTGGTATCGTTTTCCTATATATTGCATAGTGTTCAAAAATTTAACTCGGTTTATATATAGTTCATTATATTATTCATTAATTCTTTTTTTCTTCCTTTTTTCTTTGATTCTTCCTTCAATGGCTTCGGTTTATTTATAAGACCTTTTATTTTGCAACATCCAGTGAATGATAGTTTTAGAAGGTAGAACTTGAAACACACAATACAAAAATATGAAAAGCAATATTTCAATTGAAATAATTTTAAATTAGAAATTAACACAATTTACTGAAAATATTTATTAGTCAAGATGATTTAAGTCAATTAAATCGCAAATTAATATTAATAATTTAATTATGACATGAAATTAAAACATAAATTTAACTTTACTATTTAATTAAAGTCAATTTTATAAAGTTATAGTTAATTCAATGACGCATCTGCTAGAGTCCGTAGTGATATACCCGTTCCATGGAATAACTTTTATTATGTATTTTTTAATATCAATTTTGCTTATAATTGTTCATTTTTGTAAGAAAGATGTAATGACAGATAAGTTCAAACAGTTTTACTTCGTAAGAAAGCATTGCAAAACGGTCGTATGCGGCTGCATATAATTGGTGTTGCCGCGAGAAACGAGAATATCAAGGTGAGATAATAATCTCGAAGTTAAGATTTTCAATCTTGACTGAAGCCTAGGCGAGACGAGAAACAGATTTTCGAGAGTTGAGAAACACATGTTGAGAGCCGGTAAGTTGAGAATCTATAATAGATTTAAGTGGAAAATATCTTAAAATGCTACTTTTATTATCGAGTTTTATTTCTCGATGATAGCGAGAACAATTAATTCTTTCGAAATGCGTGTGGAATCGCAACGAGAAAAGTCGAATTCACGTCCTGCAGTGACAAGTATGCGGCTGATTATGATTGGTGGAGCTGTTAGAAACGAAAATATCAACGTGTGTAAGCTAAAATATATCGTACGAATAGGTAAAAAGATTTGCAACTTATCTGTACTCCTAAAAGTCCTCATTATCTTCAATGCAAATAAAAACCTCTAACTAGAAACATTACAGCATCCGTCACTGCTTGATATGAATTAACTAATTAAGTGTACATGAAAGCTTTTTAATTTTGAATGACCTAAGAAAACTGAAGTTTAGCTTTATAATTATTATTACATTACTATTTAGTTAGTAATAAAAGGTATAAAGGCAATGATATAAAAGGTTTCTTCACTTCATTATACACCATTTAGTTTGAGTATTTACATAAATGTTAGAATATTTGCCTATACTTTATATAACAGTTCTAAGAAATATTGTTATAGAAATGTATAAGCTGTAACCTGCGGCTTTGACATACGAATTTTAAATATCCATTCATTTGGCTCTAGTTACTATACTTAGGGACGAATGACGTAAAACGAAATGAGTTATTTCCCTTAAAGTTTAACCGATGTATAGTTTTCATTTCCTTTTGTTTTCTTATAGTTTTCCTTACCTTTTGTCTATATTTACAAACTTTACATATGTCATTTTTATCCCAGAAAAGATAAGTAAAATTTCAGTGTGTTATCCTGTTTATTTTTATACCCAGTTTTAACAATATATGAAAGCGTATATTAAGTTTAGATCTTTTTTTAAATAATATACTACTCTTTTCATAAAATGGTTTCCCACAATTTCGGCTTAAAACCTAAAATACAAAGTTTATTGATAATGAAAACAGCATATACAGGTAGTATAAGCAATTAACTCAGTTTGTTGTTACTTTCGCTTGTTCTATTTACCGCCTTATTTACTGTCAGCTACCCCATCAAGTCTGGTTTTTCTCAAAAAAGAAATCAAGTGGTTTGAATCCGGAAATGTAAACACTTTGAAGCTTGGGATGCTTTTCTTATGAAGTTCCGAAGTTTCTTAAAAGACGCCACAGAGCATGGATCGTTCTCCCGTTTTGAAATGTTTTCATAGCTTATATTAATCTGCAGTTACAAGGGTAGACATCTATACAAAAATGAATTTAATGACTTTTACTATAAGCAATTTCTTCTAGTATCGAAATTCGTAACCGTTACAAATTGATCTAAATAATGGTCGTGCACACACATACCATAAAAATTAATTTTTGAGCTCGCAGAAAAAAATCGAAAATTCGAAGATGAGAAGATGAGAAGATCAACCTTTTGAAGAACCTTTTTGTATATTATGTACCTATATATCATTTTTACATTTCGTTTATGTATGTCTTTTTTATTTACCACACGGTATTACAATAAAATCTATTATATTTAATGAAAATACATTTTCTATGGATTCAGTTAATTTTACTTTAGAGAATTTTCTTGAGTGGATAATATATAACTTGATTGACCCTATTCATGCTATTATATTGTTGGTATTCAGTAAGGACCGATTTGAATGTCACTGACGCAATGAAAATCTCATCATCAATGATTTTTCGATTATCACATTTTCGATCATTTGTTATCAAGTTGTGGACAGTAAATTTACTTTTATAATTCTTTATTTTATATGTTCCGATTTAATTGTTTATTGTTACCATGGACTACGACAAATAGAATATATGCAACAATCTTCTAATTTTAATTCCCTGGAATGTCCTTATGGTCCGGCACCCATATTAAGTTTACATTGACATTTACCGACAGCTCATTCAGAGAAAATTGGCAGCCCTGAGCGACCATAGAAGATAGGTAGACCAAGCTTAGGAATTTTATCGCCACCTGGCTATCAGAGAAGACAGCAATATCGTTAAAATGTTCAATCTTACCCATTCAGATACCTCGTTAATAGCCATCATTTCCGCTTGATATACACTGCATTGCACTGGCAGTCGGGATGATAACATTACATCTAGGTCTTCAAATAGTGTTTCACCGAGGCTACGAGGTAACCTCGCCTCACCTCGGTCCTCGGTTACGAGGCACGAGGAGAGGCGAGGTTCGAAATTTTAATCCTCGTTACTAACCGACGCGAGGCGAGGTATTTTGCCCCAAAAACGTAACCTCGGCCGAGGCAAATTTACAAAAAGTAATTTTTTTTTTTTAAATAATATAGTAACAAGGAAAAAGTAATTTTATGCCATGATTACCTTTTATACTAATAATCATAAATTTGTTCATCGCCGGTTTGCAAATTTTATAGAGAAAAGTAAATATATTATTTTTTTTGTTGTTGATCGATCGATTTCGATAGAAGATCGTCGTTTTTGTGGCTATGAGTATGGACAACCTTATCGGCAGTAACCATGTACGCACGAACGCATACATATATTCTGTTAAGTAAATAGAATTGTCCTGTTCATTTTGTGTATAATATTTTGTTAGTTATTCAAAGAACTTGTAAATGCCCTCAAACAATTTTCAACTCAAATAATATTTATTTAAAATTGTATTTGTCAGAAATCACGTTAAAAAAAGTTTTAACAAAACGAAAAAGTTAAAACAAAACAGAACAAAAAAACCACAAAATTATAACAGAAGGTAAAAAATGAATACTTATAGACTAAGCGCCTTTGGGAAAAAAACCGAACGATATTATTTGGCTAAGGTAATAACCTCAGAAAAGTATATAAGTCATAGTATATGCTATATTTGCTAGTAATTTTATTAAAAATATGATGAAATAAACTTAGTGTCCCTTCGATTGAATTCAAAAATTCAAATTAACGGTTTAAGTTAACGATTCGGATTGTTTTTTTTATAAAAGAGGAAAGATTGTTCCGATTGTGCCGTGCCCATTCATGAACTTAATCCTACTTTTTAGCTTTAGAACACCAAATTTCAGCTCGCTATCTCTTTTCGTTTTTGAGGTATCATATTTACAGACGAACGGACGACTTGCGGAAATGAGAAAACTAGAAGTTTTTTTCTGCGATCAATATTTTCAAGCGTTACAAAGTCGGGACTAACTTAATATATCTTGATATATATTCAATATCAGGTATAAAAAAAAATTCGATTTTCATTAATTTAAAAAAAAAACTGATTTTTAAAAAGATAACTTGCAACTGTGATACCAAAAACAATAATAATAGCTGTCAACGCAAGTCTTGCATAGTTCAGCATATTGGACATTGTATCATAAATGTTCAAACACTATATATATTATACAAGATATGTTCAGTTGATCGGAAAGCTGTAATAAGTGAGTTTTAATCAGACTGTATTTTATATTTTTTGTTCCAAAAACTAGAAATATGTTTAAAAACAGTGCTGCCACCTTTAAAACCTATTGTACACTTGGCCACAAAAGTTGATGTCATTTATTTAAATTTTATAATTGAAAAAAAATTTCGAATAAAAGTTGATACTTTATTTATTCAATTATTTATAATGAACAACTTTTATCCGAAGCATTTTTTCGAATAAAGCACAAATCAATTATACAATTTAAAAAAAATGACATTAACTAGTGTGGTCCATCTCTATCGTACCTTATTTCTAACATCCAAAGGCATTGTATCATCACACAACGAAATAATAGATTTTTTTAAAGTTATAGATACGGACACTCATTATTCCTTAAACCACCTTTCAAAAAAAAAAAAAAAACAGCATTAAAATCGGTTTCCCACACCCCTTCGTGTTATACCCATTGGTGATTAAAATAAAACAATAAATCTGCCAATTATGTACCTATATGGCTTTTGTATTGATTTGAATATAATTTATTATCGGTTTGTTATGTTTCGGTTGTCAATTAAATTAAAAATTCATTGATTTTATAAACATTGAAAACAATAAACTGTTTTGTATTTACTATAGTTAATCTCATCTTTGAATAAATGACAAATACATTATTTAATATAGAAAATGACATTACAATTATAGTATGTAAAAATTCTGAATACAGGGTCAGTGGTGGTACGGCGTCGTGGAAGAGTGAACTATTTTGTACATAATGATATGTACAACGGCGCCAATCGAGCGTAAAAACCAATGAAAAGAGGCACAAAAAATGAAAATATTGTTAGTCTATTAATTGTAAACATTGTTAAAAGTAATGTAAAATATTTCATTCGATTAATCCGGGATATAAAAATGATGAGTTATTACTAAACAAACAAACGGGCAATAGAGAGTGCCTATATCGAGTTTTAAAGTTCTATTAATAGAGAAGAAAATCGCAAACAAAATTGAAGTCAAAATGATCACTTTATATAAAACTCACTAAAATAAAATAAAATTTCGCTAAGGTATCCAAAACTATGTTTTTTTGGGATCAATTTCTAAGAAAAAACAATTTTGCTCCATCACATCCAAATTTTATCCGACCCCTTATACAAACTTGTCATTTTATTTTCATATATTTTGGGTTTTATCTTTCAACACTAATGTATTTTGTGCAATTATTATGAGATATCTCAGAAAAATTATTAACGTAGGAGCCACGTAGGCTTCTTGTATTAATTATAAATCTCTCTTTGGACATACAAAGAAGTAGAAGAAAGGGCATTTCGGGTTCACGTCGTCGATTTTTCCTGAAAATGTCCCACACATGATCGATAAACGTTTGAACTGTCGATGGCTGCTGTATGTCCGATGGGCCACTTAATCGATTTGCGCTGCTTTTCCGTTTTTTTTTTCACGCGGTTGTAGATTTCGCATTTATTCGAGTGTATACTTTTTAAGCTCGTTGGATTACTTTCGATGCAAGCTTTTCTTTGATATGCGTTTTCTATAATTCCGAGCAGACTTACAAGTCAGATGAGACGAAATCTTCCTTTTTTTGTAATTTACAATTCAATACCGATTTTTACTTATATTCCGGCGAATATTTTTACTGTCTTAGTTTTCCTCCGAGTATTGCTCCGCAAGTTCTTCACACTGATCGCCAAATCAATTTCCACGCTACATCACGTTTATAACTTTACACAAAACTATTACGTAACCATTCACGCGCCTTAACTGGTATGATGACTTTACAGGCGAAACAAATACAGCGCGACAAATACTTAAAGACATGGTCTATCTGTTGTAAGCTGAACCATTGTTGGCACATTATTAATTATTGAGTTCCACCAACCATCAGTGTAACGAGCGAATGGGTAAACGAAAGAAAAATAAAACTCATTGTTGTATTTTTTTGCATAATCACAACCGACTAGGATCTATGCAGTAAAATAGAATTTATTATGAAATATAAATAAGATTTTTAAACACAGTTACATAATTTTCATTGTGCTTATTATTATTATTACTATTATTATTATTATGATTATTATTATTATTATATTTATATATATATTTAAATTATGAATAAATTGAATGTGTAATTATTGAATATAAAAACATTCAGTTCCATTTATAAAACATAATATGTAATTATAGATCGGTTGCTCGGAATCGGGTCGGCGACTATTATTATTATTATAGGTAATTCGAGTACTCTAAAACGCAATCTAATTACTAGGTGTAGTACACACACGATAATACAATATTATTATAGGTATTAATATTATATGAATGAAAATGTATGATCGAAAAAGATGAAACAATCTGAATGATAATTAAATTTGTTTAAGCGAATTTTCTTTCTTAAGAACACTTTGTTTTGCTGTTACAAATCTATAATTCACAGCAAAAGTAGCGTTAACATTTCAGATTTTAATTTTGGAAAACCTAATGGATTCAGCACAATTTGACTGTAAAAATATTAAAAAGTCCACTCTACTTTAGCAGTTGATAGTTACCAATGTAACAATTTCACAGAAATTTTTTCAATTGTATATCGATTCTATTTAGCAGATTATACAAAATTCGTTATGCCAGAGTTGCATCAACTTAGCGAATTTCATCAGAATAAATAAATTTAGTCCAGTATATGGGTAACCTGAGAGGCGTCGAGCGTGCATTAATTTGGTGGAAAAAAAATTTTTTTTTAGTATTGTTTGGTATGGTAAGGGGAGCCTGAAACTCAGTTTGCGACCTCGAAAGCCACTGCAAGAACTTTTGGTAGGCGAAAAACTTCAAAATTTTGTCACTTATTTCATTTTTTTGCTTATAACTCAAAAACTACATGTCCTACAGAAAATTTTAATAGATAAAATTCCCTACAAAATGCATTTGTCAAACTTATATCATCTTAACCCATTACCTACATTTTTTCAAAAAATCTTAAAACCACACTTCCACTTTAACTTTGCTGGACCTCATCAATGTTTGTTTTTATATTTAAATATGACCCTTTTTTTGTTATTCCATAATCTAAATATTGTCAATAATCACCAAGCGAAATATGGCATATTATTTCACTGCCACCGTGAAGATTACTTCAAAATATTTGAACAAAGGTGTACAGTTAACTGTATGAATAGGTGTACAAAGTAATAGTTTATTATTTTTAACTAAATAAATAATGAAATGCCAATAACCAAACTAAATAGTGTAACTAGTTTTTAAAACTGATAATTATTATTATCAAGATTTTAATAAAAGGTATTTATTTATTATTTTATTTTATATATATATATATATATATATATATATATATATATATATATATATATATATATATATATATATATATATATATATATATATATATATATATATATGATTATTATATTCAAATCAAATCAATAGCTTTATATTACTATCGAACTACTATACTAATACCTTATTTTATTTATATAACATATTTTTTTATCTATTTTTGTTTAGATTATATAGATTTATAAATATAAATCAATAATACACATAACATTTTACTTTCAAATCGATACAATCATGGGCGTATAGCAATGTTTTAGTTCTTCATATTTACTATTCATTGTATTTTTTTTTAATAAACAAATTTATGACGATGCTTATCAAATCGTTTTTAATATTTCAATTTTAAGCTTCTTCTATTTAAAACGTTTTTCTATTAGCATCACCTTTAACAACTTTGTAATCAAATATTACAAGTTACATTCATACAGGATATACCGGGTATTTAAGCAGTTAACTAAGTTAGTTTTTTTTTTCACTTATTTTCGTACAAATTCGATAAAATCGTTGCTTAATTATAGGAAATTCTATTAATTTTTGTACTAAACGAGTTAATTGTTTAAATTGCCTTAATATACAGAGTTATAATCAGTGCGTGACTATTTAACTCTTCCAGGTACAGATGTAAAAAACATGGCTGATGCATATACTAAGGTGTTATAAACTTTTGTAGTAAATACTTTTGTCAGTAATCTATAGATAATTACAGATGTTTGTTTATGAAAAAAAGTTTTGTTCAGTTTATGAAAAAAGGTTTTGTTCAGTTTATGAACAAAAGTTTCTTTTTAAAAAAGGAACATTTTCTGTACATAAACTGTTATTCTGTCTCTTGCGGTTTTAAAATTAAATAACTTTTTATCCTACACATAAAATTAACCATAATATATATCTCCCATAGCTTGCCTCACCATGGCTATGCCCATGGGTGTGGTGCTAATCGACAATATTTATTACAATATCTTTTAAAATCACATGACTTGCCAATTTTTAAAAACGCTATTGGTTTACCGTTTTTATTAACCTATCGTGTGCTAATTGGCAAATTGATATAGCGATTGCTTAGTAAGGTGTGACATATCTGAAATTGTTTATTCGGAGTGGCAATCAAAATGATGTTACGAAATTCTCTTACTTGTCACTGATTATTCACTGACCGAAATAAAATATGAGGTGGTTTTGGCATATGAAAGGCCAAGATCGTTAATGAGCAAAATCAGATAAAGAATTTTGGGGGTTAACTTTCGAGTGACAATATTTGGTATAATTATCTTGGGAAATTAGGAAAAATTGAATTCTGCTTATTTTAAAACTTTTTTTTCTATGCAATCTTATCTTTGCAAATTCATTTTTTAAAACAGCTATAAAATGGTTAATTATTAACCAAAAAAGATTTTATTACCCAGTTTGATATTCTTTACCTCAGGTATCTGATTCTGTCACACATAAAAATAATTTCTCATTTTAAAAACGTAGGCTGATCTTCAAATAATACCTTTAAGTTCAGGGTTAAGATAAAATCATGATATAATGACATTTGCACCTCCACATAAAACTACATTTATTCGGGTCCTTTTTTCCAAAAACGCTTCCTTGAAGAAATATTCAGGTGCATTGTCTAAAATGAGACATCCTGTATATATATATCTGTAGCCATTCCAACGATCACAGGTCGCCATGAACATTAGTAAGATAAAAGTTAATTTGTATCTGTATCCAAAAGATAAGTGATTTACGTAATCTGTGAAAATTCGCATCCCCTACGTCACGTAGTTTTTGTCATTCAAATCGATCGTAATCGAATCAGTTGAGTTATGTCGAATCTTTTCGGTTTTGGGAAAAACTTTTGATACAAAACTATTTTGATATCCAACCACTTTTATTAGAAAGATTTTTCGAACACCAAATAGTCGACACAAATCGAACGGAAACAATGATCGTCTATAGGCAACTTGAATGATCATTTCAGATAATTTTATAATGGTTTGTTGATTGAATTGAAATTGTCTTTCTAAACTAACATTAATTAAATGTCGATCTATTAACACAAATAAATTGTAAATTGAATCATCATACATAAGGGGTGGTTTTATAATCAGTTTTAAGAAGATGGGGCGGGAAAGGGGGAGGTAGGTTGAGTGTTGCTACTGGAAGTATCATAATAACATACATAACCTTTATTATATGTGCCATGACAATTCATTCAATATATTACGTCAACAATGTAAATGTTGTTCTCTGTGACGTAAATGGTATGTTTAACAATTCAATGGGGCGTTGTTTATTTAAATGATGCTGAAAATTATAGATATAAATTTTAATGTGAAAATCAAACTTTATCACATATAATTTTGCAAATTTACATTGAAATTTTTGTGTAATCAAAAGAAAATCAAGAATCGGTTATGTAACTGTTATTTAAGGCGATTATATACGACTATATGTTTACGAGTCCTGTATAAGGAGGTCAAATTTTATGACTAAAGTTTTGTAAGATAGATAGTATCCCGGGATATGTAAAGTATTACACCTTATGGCCCATTGTGCTCCCTCTTCTAATGCAGTCTGACGAGGTTCGCTTCTCGCCACACAGTCGGCACATAATGAATCCATTTTGGAGTCCTATTGTGTACAGATGCTTTCGTAGGTAATAATGTCCGTTGATGAATTGGGTAGCCTTTCCCAGTGATCACGGTGTTCAGAGTCTATTCACTCGTTGAACACTTGTTTGCGTGCTGTTTTCGGAATTCCTAAAATAGTTTTTGGAATTATGAAAGGTACTCCGACTCCCTTTTTGAAAGGACTCTGACCTGGAATCCAGATGAAACTTGCTCCGATTTCCGTGGCAGGAAAGGCTTTCGGAGCAGCTTGACTGTCCGAGAGAATATTTAAGTTATGGTTTATGTAACCTCTACGTAGCTTCTTCCGGGCGCAAGCCACTACGGCGAAGACAGTGGCATTAAATCCATATGCTACTGAAAGATATTGGCATATTTCTCAAATTGAGACTTATGTTTGCCTTGGGTTTTTCACCGTAAATTTCCGACTTTGTAACGGTTGAAAATATTGATTACGGTATAGGTGTTCGTAAAATGAACTAATTAGTTCATTTCTGTCCGTCCGTCTATCTATCTGTTAACACGAGTACTCAAAAACAAATAGAGATAGCGAGCTACAACGAAGTATCAAGTTCGTGAATGGGTAAAACCGGATCGTGCTCCCCTCAGCCAGGGTAGGGGAAAATATTTAGCTTTGATACCGTAAGAGAAAGAAAAGAAAAAAGTGTTCCTTTTTTTATATAAACAACCATTGTTTGAAACTATTCTGTATAAACTTAGTATATACCCGGTATTTAAGCAATTCACTCATTTAGTTGTTATTTTCACTTGTTTTCCTAAGTTTCCTATTTAATTCACAAAATGTAACATACATTTGAATTTCCGTTTGTGTATAAATCATTCTGTATTATAAATAACAATGAAAAATTTTATCTTTAATTACGCATGAAAATTTATAGAAAATAAAAGAAAAGAGAAAAGAAAACTTGTGATAATATAAGTTTCCTTCTACTGTGCTTGTTCAAACTTCAATAAAAAAACCATTTAGCGCGCCACAGTCCAATGTTTGGTACAAATTCTTTATGGTTGTTGTATTATTCGTGACAGGCATTTACAAAGTGTACCACCAACTGTGTGCCACCATGTGTCTACCGTGGTATGGCGCGTCGCGATCTATCATTTGTACCACCTCAAAACTTGAACATAGCTTTCATTAATTGTCTCTGTATGGAATATTTCTTTGGAAGTTTCAAAATTTTTTCTAAAACCTGTTCCACAAACCGTTTTCTCTGGGGAGCTTGATACGAAAAATTATATAACACATCTTGGATGAGAATCGGACCCAACATCTATGGCTCTCCAAACCAGTACTCTCCTAGTAAGCCACCGAGATGCTTTAGAGGTGAGATGTATATAATTATTCAAATCTTGATGTCAATGTATTATTACTTGCTTTGGTTTTAACTATTTAAGATATTTAATTGTTTAGGTAGACTTGCGCCTATCAATCCTTTGTTGGTATGGTTGTCTGTACAGTTATGTTATACAAACGGAGTTGACTAGCGTTTATTTATTTTGATGTTAAAATTGACATCAATGTTTGATATGAAAAATCATGTGCTGTTCATTGCTGCAGTAAAAGGATAGGCCGTGAAAAATTGATTGAGTAACTGAGTAACTAATGTGATCGATTGATTAAATGATTTTTTTCACACTCCCAAAAACTTTTTTGACAAAAACTTTGTTTTGAACAATAAATTAGATGTAGAGAAAATGATGCTGTTCGTTAAGATTTGTTCAGGAATATAGTTTGTAAGATACCAACCTGAGGCTAACCTAAGATCCAAAACAGTTAAAAGTTGAAATTCCAATAATTTTTATCGGGATTAGTTTAGCCCAAGTAGGTACAACAGAAGTTTTATTTTTTATATAGAATATATAAAAAATTTTAATAGATAGTTTTAAATAGATAGTTTTCCAGAAATATTGAAAGATTAAAATAAATAGTCCGCACTTCTTCATATGAATATATTTGACTTCTTATGGCACAATAATATTAGTTTTAAAGCCATCGCTTTTGCTGGTGACTAATATTACTTTTAATAAAGTGGTCAATAGACGATCAATGTTGTTGTCCCTGTTCTGTGCCCCATATCAGCATTTCAGAGATATAAACATTTGTAAAAACAATGAATATGGGGAGTGAATTTTCAAGTAAAATCATGTATGGACTGTTCTGTATTCAATGACCTATTTCTAGTGAATGGACAATCGAAAACATATAAATAGTTAAAAATCGTATTGATTCCGGATAAAGAACTGGCTTCATGGTAATAGCTAACGAGAGTGACTTCATTTAAGTACCAAAGCATATCTCGCCATAGACAACACAATTGATGACTCGAACAAAGGTAATAAACTTGGCGTTAAATTGTATACGCGACTGAAAAACCGCAGAAGAGTTGCTAGAATGATTTAGTAGCCCAGCTGTTCTTATTTCAGCAACAGCATTATTTGAAATTTTGAAATCAGTTAAATATTTAATAGTTATTACGTAATGTCTTATAATATTTGACGCTTTTTTAATAATGATGTTTCCTATAAGCTTTATTAATTTATTATTTTATAACTGGACTGAAGCTGCAGAAGTGAACTGTATTTGATAGAAAATTAAATAACCAGTGAACTAAAACAATAATAGAGAACGTCTATGGGTCGCTGAAGAAATGAATGATTAATAAATACTATTTGAAGTTAGAAAAGGTAAAATTAAAATAAAGTTAAACATGATAATTCGTTCGAACGGCACCATTCTGTGAATAATGGTTGCGTCTCGTATTGTGTGTCGTATCATATGCCTTTTAGTTTACAAGGAAATTCATTAATTTAACGATTTGTTTGACATACCATGTGACTTAGAATATTCTTCCGTCATCATTGTCAAACACATTAAACATTTTCCGACCTAATGTGCTTTCTCTTATTTTGTCGTATATGTGTGAAGGTTGGGGCAGAGGGTGCGCAGAGGATGTTAGATGATGGTGTTATGTGACCAATATTGATGTTTATTTTCAATGCGGTATTATTATTATTATTAGTGACGTTTGGAAAACTATTTATTTTCGATTATTGCTTATTATATCACTTCCCAGAGTCATAATTAAATGGCATATAAAGACGATACTATAAGAGGCGTTTATTTTAAACATCATCGTTCGTTTGAATTGAGAAAATCCGTTCTATTAAATTTATAAATTTTATGGTTGTATTGTTTTTTATTGTCGTATTTTTAGTAGAAATTGTAAATCACATTTGTCGATGCTACAGCCATTGAAATCAGGAAATAAACTTATAAATCACCTCTATATAGAAATCGATAGCAAAATACAAATAATTAAAAACACAAAGTTTTTAATTATTGTTTAGTAAAATATATCCAAATAAAAAAATAATGGTAAAGTTTAATTATTAAGAAACTTTAGTAATAAAATACTGGAACAATTAGGTAATGTTAGGGAACATGACAGGCGATAGAAGGAGTATGGTTACAATCAACTTTTTGTACTGTTAAAATAAAATTTTTTTACTGTTAGTTAAAATAATTTAACTAAAATTTTACGACTTGTGGATGAAGAAATTGTGTTTTTGTTTTTTACTTAAGTACAGTATATTTGGAAAATAATGTTTAAAACGTACAGTACATTTCTGATCCTCTTAGACCCAGCCATAGATGTCCTTAATAACCATTAGATTGTTTGTAAAAGAAAAAGTTTGTGAAAGAGCGTTTGTAAAGCTGGTAAAGAAAAAGAATATACAGGTTGAATTGAGTACCTCCTACTTTTTGTCGGTAAAAAAGCATTTGTTTCCATCTACATTGCAAAGCAATCTTTTCCAGAGAAATTTGCAGCCATAACTCCTAAATTATTGTTGTTTTGAAATTACTATAACTTCGCATGGGCAACTAATCACTTTGGTCACAACGTCTGGTGACCAAAAATGAAACCAAGTTTAGTGTGCATTATACCCTTCTATACATAAAAGGGAAATATGATGTGTGTTTGTCCGAATTGTTTGAAGAAAACTACATGAGAGATCGAAATAATGATGAGAGAAGACCCTACTAGGTGAATTTTCCTTATCACTCCAGAGAAACTATCAGAAGTAGCCGTTTTATGGCTCGATCTCTAATATAGTTTATAGTTTCTATAGAAAAACCTACATTATCAAAATTTTGTTAATGAACTAGTTTTTATAAAATGTCAAAAGTTAGAAAAACAAATTATTATTTGACATAAGTTAATTCAATAAATATGATTACTGAATATAAACAAATGGATTACTCTTTCGTTGCATACAAAAGTTAGCCATGTTTTTTAAGCCCCGCCCTCAGGTCAGTTCTCAATAAAGAGAACTGTTTGCAATATCAAACGGTATATAAAAACAATTCTACTTAATGAAAATAAACTTCTATAGATTTTGTAGCTAATTTTATTTTAGAGAATTTTCCAACATTGAAAATATATGACCTGCATGATCTCTTGCACAGGATATTATTTTATGAATCCAGTAGGGACTCATTTAAATATCACTGACGTATAAACGAAATGTAATTTTTAATGATTATTCGATAATTAGATTTTCGACTTGTTGAATTCTGTAATTTTATGTTAACAGTAATTTTTTTGACTGCACTTTTATCTATAAAAATAATAACAGAGGTATTTTTAGAAGTTATATGTTTAGATATATCGTTGCAGAAGATTTTCTGATCACAGACAAACTTATAGTTAACATTTGTAGTTGTAAACTCTTTGGGGGGGGCATTTTGAAGTTTGTTTGAATTTAATTAGACAACCATTTAAACATTGTATAAACTTTATAATGTAAAGTGCACTATGTATAGTTTCGTGTATGTATAATTTTTCTCAAGAGAATGAAACATGTTAAGGATGTACGAGCACTGGAGCTTCAAAAAGATTAAGGCTTGATTTTTTATTTACATGTAATTGAAGTGCATATAAATCAATTATAAAGGTTTCAGGGGGGATTACGGGAGTCTTAAATTAATTATTTAATGTTAAAGTTCGAGTTTTAATGCATTGCTCTTATGGAGAAACCCATATTTTTACACATATTTTGACATATAGGAATAATTTTCACTTGGAATAAAATAAGACGAATATAAAAAACTACGCAATAGAAAATAGAAATATTAATTAAGAGATTGATACAATAAAATTCCGGTATTACGGGCCTAAAAAAAAGATATCTTGAAAACAACTGAGATTTTGGATAAATTTCATTTCTGTCGGCGGAAGCTTAATTACCCGAAATGTCAGGCTTTTTTCTTAAATGTCTGTTTTTTAGGCCCGGGCCTATATTAAATTTTAATTTTAACTTACGACAAAATATAATAAACATGTGGTTTTTATGAATGTACTATATAAGATTTTGAAGAATTTTATAAATGAACTATACATAAGCGCTCGTACATCCGTAAGTTATAAAATGAATGAAAGTTGTAAACGTTTGCATCCATACCCGCAAATGCGGGGCATTCGTAAGTTTTAAACACCATCATCTGCAACCATTTAACAAGTTTGATATGAAAAGTTTTAGCATTGGTCAGATTGGATCATATTTTTATTGAGCTGTACAAAATAAATTCACAAATTAAAATGTCTCTTGACTTCAAAAATTCAATCGATTTACATTTCAAAAACTCACGTAAGTATTTACTAATTGCAAGGTCATTGTGAATAAAAAATAATCTTTAGTTAAATTATGCCTGATTCAAACTTTGTCAAATTTGGTTTTTTATTTTTTATTATTAACCTTCCGTCGGGCGCATTTGACATCTGACAGGCTCAGGACTGCTATTTTGTCAATTTGCCTCGGCCCTATGCGGCGTTTCCACCTTTTCGTTTAGTTTCACCTGAACCTTCAAAGAAAAGGTATTCACGTTTTCTTCAATTAAGTTCATTAAAATAAAAAATAAAAAATATATATTTTATATATATATATATAAATATATATACATATATATATAGGTGACTCATTTTTAAACAATGCACCTGAATATTTCTTCAAGGAAGTTTTTTTTCTAAAAAAACCTGAATAAAAGTTATTTAAGGATGACGATCTTGATTTTCTCCTTCAAACAATGGCCTTCAAGATTATTTGATGTTCAACTTGAGTTTTGGAAACTCAAATATATTTTGACAGAATCAAATATCTAGAACATTAAAACTGAGTAATAAAGTCTATTTTGGTTTATTATTAACCAAATTTGGATTCTTTTTTAAAAATAAACATTAAACTTTTTTACATAAATTCAGTATATACTGGGTATTTATGCAATTAACTCAGTTAGTTTTTATTTTCACTTGTTTTTAACAAATTTTTAATCATAGGTAAATGTAGATCAGGCATTAGCTCTAACAAAGTAAGCAAACTTCAATAAATATACAAACATACAAGGATTTTTTGAAGTTGTAATGAATTATTAAAAATTAATTTTCTCAAGGTTTTTGTGTCGTTTTTCATTAAAAATTGAAATAAAAAAAAACAAAGTACACATAAAGCCGAGAGTTAAATTATTTAAAAATATTCATAATAATTTGTTGTATTTTGTAAGCTTCTGATTTTATATTAACCTCTTGTGGTCGTGTTTTTTTAATTGTTTTACAAATTTTTTATTATTTAATTTTTAAAATATCATAAAATGTTATGGCCAGAGAGTTTTAATCGTTTAACAACCATAAATCTTTAAAAGCCACTGTAACTTAATTTTTATAGTAACCACAAATTATAATTTTTTATGGTAACTAACAATGCAACTCATGAAATGCGGATATAGTATAAGTTCAGTCACAAGTTTGGGAAAAAATTTCGTATGGATGTTCATAAAATGTATTAACTACTCTATTAACGGGTGTCCGTCTGTATGTCCATTGAGTGCGTTTAAAAGCGAAAAAATGAACGTTGAGTGCGTGAATAGGTCCATTCATTTTCTTTCAAAATTCTATGTTTTTATTTAAAAAAAAGTATTTTTGCCACAATATCAGATGAAACATTTCTAATGTTCCAATGCCTATTGCAAACTAGTTTGCGAAACACAAAATTTGCGTGAACACTAAATTTGGTATATCTCCCTTAATATTGAAAAAATCGAAAAACATATAAGATGTACGGTTTTAGAAAATTAGTTTTACTACAATTTAGTTTCCGTTCATTTTTTCTGTTACTCTAATATTTACAGAAATATTTACGGTTTTCACATTAAAAGTTAAAATCCTAAATATCTTTGTACACCGTAGAGTTTAAGAAAAAATGATGAGGTACTGAATTGTGGCAAACATGATTTTCTACAACTTTACTCCTTATACAATTTTTAATTTTTCTAATATTAAATGAGATATTTTATATTTTGTGTTTTCTTCTTTCTCTTTGCTCCTCTTTCCCCATGGCACAAGCCGCATATTAACAAATTTGGCCTTGAAAATATCAAAGTCATATCAGATGATTTCTTTTGATCAGACTAAAATTGTGAGCGCTAGTGAGTTATTTATTCTAAGGAAATTCCGAAGTTGACGCAGCTCCGAATTTTTTGTTTTTAGTTACTCATGAAAAATAATTTTTATTCTCCTTCCGTGCACTTATTAAAATAATAAAACGAAAAGAAAAAAAATTTTCTTTTCATGTGTAGCCCTTAGGTTATTCATATTGAAAAACTTAATCAAACCAAAAAAATTCAGAGAGAATGGGTAAAAGAAATGGTATTGTATATAAACATAAGGTAGTAAAAATATATATACAATATTTAGAAGTACCTACACACAAAACCAGTTTTATATATAGAATTTATCCACAATCCAAAAAAAATTTAATAATCATAAAAGTTTATCCGACCAAAATAAAAAATGTGAGAGGGACCAAGTTTTCGTATGCAAAAAGTATTTATATCCCAAACAAAAAATGTTCGCCTACAAAAGTAGTGAAATCTATATAAGGTCCAAGCTGCAACTCTGCAAAGTTTTCTCAAGACACAAGTTTAATAAATAGAGTTAAAAAAAAGTCCAAAAAATCTTTTATATGCACGAAAATTTTATTTAGTTTGGTTGCATAGCGTTACTAAATGAGATCTGATTTGCTTATGTTATCCAATCACAGATCATACAATATATTAAATTAAAACTACCATGTAGAAAACAATTTCTATAAGATTAACATTGTAATTTTCAAAACCTCAAAAATTATCATTTTTAAGGTTTTTGTGGATGGTTGCGACTAAGACCTTCCTACTAAATACCAAATTTCTAGTACAACTGGAAGTACCTTAGAATATTGATGATGTAAGTCAGTGACTGAGACCAAAATGTCGATTTTAGGGTTGCATATCTTGGAAACTATCAAAGCTGTAATGTTGAAAGTTAGTATCTAATGTCAAATGGTAGATCTCACGCTTTATTCTAAATTTAGGCTTCATTGCTCCTGAGTGGTCCTTTTGGTTTCTTAGATACAGGGTCTTAAACACGTCCCTTCCTGTAAAATAAAGTACGGTAGGCGTCTATGCTAAAACTTGGACCGACGCATAACCGTGCTATGTGATTTGAAATAAAATCTATACGTTTAGAAAAGATTTTGCTTGTAATTTGTAGATATTGCATGACAAGAAACTAAATTCAATTAGATTGAACAAACCTAATTTATGTAATACGAAGTTGAAATTATAATACATCCGGTTTTCACTGTATACAAAAAATAATAATGTTCCGTTATGGTGTATTAGTTTCAATATATATCATGTGAAAATTCGTGTTGACTATTTTTATATATTTGTACTGGGTGTAGATTTTAAGATATAACAAGTAATGTAACAACTAACTGAGTTAATTATTTGAATACCCAGTATATACAGTTGTATATCAGTGATTGAATTGTTAACAATTCTGCGTATTCGAATTGTTAACAATTCTTTTTCCGAGGAACATTTAATCCATAAATTATGGGAAAACTATTGAGTTTATGAAAAATATTTTCAAAAAAAAGTTGTTTATTTTAAAGAGAAGAAGATCTTTTGTTAACAATTTTTTTTTCAATCTCTTACGGTTTCAAAGACGTATATTCCCGATTTTCGGGAATACCGATTCACGTTCCGATTTTGCCCATTAACAAACTTGACCTTACTTTTTTGTTCTAAAACACACACAAAAATTTTTAGCTCGTTATCTCTTTTCGTTTTTGAGTAATCGGCTTCACGGACAGACGGACAGAAGGACGGACATGTGTAAATGGCCGAATTAGGTCATTTTATGAATACCGTTGTGAAGCATTTTTGTCAAGGATTAATATTTTCAAGCGTTACAAAGTCGGGAATAAACTTAATATACCTTGTATATTTACATATATACAGGGTATAAAAAGATTGTCCCATAATTTGCTGACATTTTAATTTGTTTTAAATAATCAACATTTTTGAAGTTATACTTCCTTTGGCGCATTATGAAAATCCGATCAGAGTGTATTTTCAGCAAGTAACGTAAACCTAACATGCTTTCCAGTAACATAAGACATATTTAGAGGTAAATATAGCGATCTTTAACTATTTACGTCAGAAAGACAAACGTTTTATTCTCTACTTTAACCAAAAAAGTACTACTCAAAAATACCAAATAACCTTCAAACGTCGAAAATTATATACCCGTATCGTGAGTTCTCTCGCTATAGTTTATGAACTGAATTTATTTTAAAAAATTTCAAAAATAAATCAAAAATTCTTTGGAAAATATGCGAAGATATTGTGTTGAATGAAAATAGTTGCAATAATATTTCCCACTTATGTAGAAACTCCTTAAAATTCCATTCTCATTTGCATGTTAATTTCAAGATGATCAGATAATTAATTTATTAAGAAAAGTACTTTATATTTATAAAAGTTGTCGTAGATACTTATAACATTAATTTATTAATTAATTCTAATTAAACGTTTAATTTACATGAACTGTGTTTATACACCATACATACATATTCCATTTACTTGGCGAAGCTCGTTGAAGAACCAATAAAGCAATCATTACCGACCGGGATTTTGTTTGAATTACCTGGGTCTTAATATAAAAAATTAATAAAATAGTTTCTCATGGTCATTGCTAAATGTGATTAAGCAGTGCCATTTGGAACACGTTTTCATTAGATCCCAAAGTAAATTTTAGGTATTGGTATTCCCCGATTATCCTGTACCTACTGTAGGATTTAAGGAGGGAAGAAATGTATTTCCCATGTATCTCGAAAACTATAAAGTTCATCTCAAACATTGATAGTAGCAAAATTGGTTCGTATTACACAATACTATTATCAACATTGAATTTACCCAAAAAATACTGCACGAATATTAGATCATCATTAAAACGGCGATGGCCTGTCACGTGGTTATGTTTGAGCGACGTTTATGGGACCCAACCATGTACTAACCTAGCAAGTAGACCTATCTAGGCCTTTTTTCTAAGGAAACCATGCTCTCGACGTCTTCTATCCTCTACCACGCCTTGTTCGTCTACTCTAGTCCTAAGGACGTTGTAAAACCTACCCGCCTTCTTTGCAAATGATAGAACAGAGCTCCACTTCAGTTGTTTTACCTCAGATTCCCCTATCACTGTCGAGCCGAAGGCTAGGTACCATATTCTGGTATTGTAAGGACGTTCTGCCAGAAGGGGGAAGGGCTTATCATCCGCCTGTTACAGTCCGGACAGATTGTCCTCTAACCGTATGAGAGATAGATGCCTCTTGAGCCTTCAGTGACGGATAAGGAATGCAACCAGAAGGTTTATCTACTTCCAGTTTTTGGCAATAAGCCAGGTTGACCTCGCCGCATTGTATCCAGCTATCATTTGTTTGGCTATTCTGCATACTGCTGTAAGTTTCCAATTTCTATTCATAAACTTATCCACCCATTAATTTAGGGCAGAGATAGTCTGTCGTCGAGTTATTCCAAGATATGGTTCAGATCCATGGCCATGTCCACCCATATCTTTAGGACAGAAATAGGCTGACCTAGTACTAACGGATCATGAAGAATGCAAGTGGTAAAATACTTGCTTACCATTGAGTTTGTTACTGAAGGGCTTTGCTCAATAAACGGACTGCTGAGATGGGCTTATAATAGCAGGCTTTTGTTAATGTCTTCATTACCAAATTTTAATCTTCAGTCTTTATTTTTACATCATTTTTAATCACTTACTAGCAAGATTAAAATATATATTTGGATGTTCTTTTGACTTTTTAATTAAAAGCATTAGGGTCAAAAGCTGTATGCCTATCGAAAAATACCTCAAACACTTTTAAGCCATTTTCAAGTCCTTTAAAGCATGACACAGAGGACATACACGCTAATTATGTATTAAAATTGTACATTCATTTTAATTAATAATCAATTTAATTATTTTTAAACATTATTTTCTATTTTATTTTATACAAACTGGTTTGTAGAAGAGATACGGGGATTAAAAAGGTATAGGTACTACATATACCATGCCGGGCGGAGGTTGAATTTATGTATACGTTTTTGAACAATTAAAAATAATATTTGAGAAATTGATTAAAAAGGGAGCAATAAATGTAATAAGTTTGAGTACCACCGTTGAATATATATTCCCAATACAATAATTTTAATGAATATTTATAATACATTGTCGCTATGAGAATATTCAGTACCTGAAAATTCATTCCATCATTTTACGACGGGTAGATAGTCTTAGGACTTTTTCAATGTATTAATTTTTTACCTCCATACCGGTGAATGCTATTTTATGATGAGTATCTAAAAAAAATTTACCTTTTCCGATTTTATATCTTTATATAGGGTGCCGCATAATGCGTTATGATTTAATTAGTGAATAAATTTTTGTTTACTTTTTTTCTTTTCTTTTTTTTTTCAGATTTAACTTTCAAAAACTTGGGAAATTTATGATGGAAAGACTCAGCACAGAACAAAGAACCAAAGTTGTGCAATTTTATTTTGAAAGTCAGCATTCGATTATTCAGACACAAAGATCATATCTTAATTTCTTTCATGTTCCACCAATTTACCGATTGGTTCAGCGTTTTCGGCAACATACGGCTGTCTGTGATCTTCCGCGTGCTGGACGACCTCGTACGGTTCAAAATGATGTGAACATTGCTCGGGTGAAAGCAAGTGTTGAGGAAAACTCCGAACCATCCACCAGGCAACGTTCTCAGCAGTTGGTGATATTTAGGAGGTCTTTGCAAAGAATTTTGCATACGTTACACCTTTTCCCATATAATATTCAATTGGTTCACGGGTTAAAACCAAATGATGCACAAATACGCATTCATTAAATAAATCATAACGTTACTTATGCGCCATCCTTTTGCCCAACCACACACATCTTTATTTTTGCCCAATAAAGATGTGTGTGGGACTGTGGGATGCGCTTACTCCGTCAAAAACGATAAATTTATTTTAATCTAATAAAATATGGTCAAACCAATGATATTAACTTTTAAAAATAACGCAGTTGTATTTTGATATCATGTAGAAAATGGGTTGAAAAGAAAAATCCATATTCCTGCATTTCCAAAATATTTGTGATTTTATGGAGGATATAATATATTCAGTGATACTTCAGCGAAAAATGAACACATAATTAATAGTTAATTCAAGATAATGATTAGAAAATGTATAGTTGTTTAAAAAGATATATATTTTTGATTTATCAGTGATAGAGTGAATATATTGAATACAACTGTAGTGTACTTATGCAAGAACTTGAGAAGATCTTCGAGCAATACATATGGCCCAAAGTTACACATCATAACCAACAACAAAAATGTATATTCATTATTAAATATTCAGGTAAATATAAACATAGGTTTATTGATTTAATATTCTTTAGCTTAAAATTCAGCTAGAAAATATCAGGATATTTTGGTATATTCCAACAGGAACGTTGCTATATTAACAATAACGAATAAAATTGTATTAATAAAGCGTCTTTAAATGTCTTGGGACACGCTTTTTTATTACTAGAAAAGGTAGAAAATGAGCCAGAATAATTTTCATTTAGAAAAAAAACTTTTAAAATATAATTTTATTATACTTTTGTATATAAAAGTCGTGTGAGTGTTGTTGAATCAAAGTTTTTTTTAATAATAAATTATAATTTTAATAAAAATACTTTTTTTTCCCGTTTGCCTTTTTCAATAGAATTTAATATATATATATATATATATATATATATATATATATATATATATATATATATATATATATATATCGCCTAACCGAATCGACATACGCCAACCATCTCGTCCACTGTATGTGAATGTATATCGTGGTCTCATTGTGGAATCTGTTTTTTCAACAAGAACCTAGACATTTCAAGAAACGTGTAAACATAAAAAGTTACATGAAGTCTCTAGACTTCTAGAGGTTTCGTGACAAGCCGGCACCATACTTCGACGGATAGGATCTAACATAATCTGCCTGCCTTATTTTGTATCGTAGCCTCAATGTGAAATTCTTTTTTAACGAAGGTCCTAGGCACTTCATAACCAATTGTTGTATTGTTGCCATGTATAAAATTACACATGCATACTATGCATACATTATAATGAATTTTATGAAATTAGGCTAAATTAGGCCTTCGGTAATCGGATGAATATTTGATTTATCTGGCCAAAATAACTTATTTTAATTTGTCCAATTCTGTATAAATGCAGTATTCCCTCAAAGGTTACATTGTTCCTTTTTCAGTTTCAAATTCTAACTATACCATATTTTTAGCCATGATACTTGAAATATCTAGAACGCCCTTCAGTGTGGCGCCCAAAAACACCCGATCAACTCGAGGTATGATCGATGGAGTGAAAGATTGCAGTACCCGGTTGGAATAGTTTATTTATTCAATTCCTCAGTAATTACAACGTCCATTGTTTACAAATGCTTAGAAATTACAAACAAATATAAAAATTTTTGTTGACAAATCTTTTCTTATGCAAATAACCTGACGAATAAAACTACATTCGTTTCGGTTTTCACTCCTTCGGTTTTTTAATTAAGTTTTTGAATATTTACTGGAGTGGCGTTTTTTTTTTTTTAAATGAAAAAAAATATTTATTGAGTTGTTTTAAATATAATTTTGAATATAATTTTGTATTTCAATCTAATATACAATATGCCTTCTTTTCTTGATAACATTGGTAAATTTTACGTAACATAAAAAGCTTTTTTTCTTTGCGCACTTTACGTAGCTGCATCATTTAAACTACGACAGATTATGTTGGACACAATCTGTCGAAATAAGATGGGCTTTTACACAATACGCTGACGATTTATGAAATGCCCGGGATCTTCGTGAAAAGATAGATTTCACAATGAGACCACACACACACATACATATATACTATTTATTCATGTATAGTTACACAAAATTGTAAAGATAAACAAACTTGAATATAATAATGCTGGGTGTACATTTCTCTGTGGGTTTACGTTTTCAAAACATAAACACAAAACTGCCTAACGGCTACTTTAAACAAACGCAGTAAAGAGAAGTAAATGTTGTAACCTAACTATTTATTATTTAAACAAAACTTTGCTTTTGCTTTTGCATCACTCACAGAAAACTTCTATATACAGTGAAACCTGGATATAACAAATCTGACGGAGATTAGAAAATATTCGTTATATCAAGTAATTTGTTCCAATGAGGTTTGTTATATAGAGATTAGGTTGGTCTAAGATTCGTTTTAGCAAGGTAAACAAACTTAAAAAAAAGTAAAACACATTGTAATGAATGTACTTTAATTTATTGAAAAACACAATAATAAAAATTGGCTCAAAATAATCAAAATTTAACTAACATACAACATTGTGGTCAAGATAGTCTAATTTTTATTTTGTTTGTCTTAATAATATTAAAGAGAACTCTAGGATTTTTCGAAATAAATTTCGATTTTTGCCCCAATTTCCTAGATCAAAATTTTTTGTATTGTTATTGTTAATGTAATAATGTTATTGTTATGTTAATAACGTTATTGAAAATAATCATAAAATCGACAAATCGAACTTAAAACTTTTAAAATCGGTACCGAACCCTGCCGAACTAGATGCATATGAAAGCATCTATATTCATAAAATTGGAAATGATACAATGAATTTAGACAAAGGACCTATTCCAAATTCCGATTTAATAAGAATTTTAAAATTAAGATTGAACTGTTAGGATTAAGACTGATTTTGAAATTAAAACTATTTGGTTTCATGATTTAGTCTAGTTCAAAATCGGATGTGATTTAACAAAAAAATTTCAGAATTAAGATCGAATTGTTGAAGTTAAAACCAATTTAGAAAAATTGAAACGATTTAGTTTCGTAAGTCGATTTTGGAATTTATTATTATTAATTTTGAGATCTTGAACTGTCAAAATCACGTGTTCCAATACTTCAACATCATTGGCCGAACTTTGGCCAATCACTTAACACGTGATCGATGTTGATTGGGTGACATAACAATTTGGTAGGTTATTAGAAAGTATCAATTATGCACATACCAAAAATCTGTGTGCAGGCCGTCACCAAATTACCAACAAGTAACATCTCCTCGGAGAATAATTACAATTAGCTAATTCATACTGATGATGACTACTTGGTAGTCGAAATACGTATTTATAAAATACAAAAAATTTTGATCTAGGAAATTGGAGCAAAAAATCGAAATTTATTTTGTTTGTCTTGATTAGAGAAAAAGAAATAAATTGTGGTCTGTTTACCACCAGTAACAGTTATCTCAGACCACTCTTTATGAGAAACACACAATTTATTACATGTAGAACTCTACGAGCATCATTTATTGTAAAATCTGTGTGTCTGAACCGGTCGAGATATGAATTTATTGTTAGATGGATTAGTAGAATACTTTATGCAGAGGTTAATTATACTTTCTATTTATGTTACTTAATGTAAAGGTATATTTTTCATTAACTTTTACTAGTTCTAAGGGATTTCTAACAATTTGTTAAATCGAAAAAATCGTTATATTGATGTTCGTTATACTAAGGTTTCACTGTACTCATTATTTGTATTCAAGCCGAAAAGAAAGAGTAAATAACACACAGTGTGTTCAACAAAAAATGGGATAACTTATTTAAATTTTAGTATTTTTGGATTGATACAAATTTTATTAAAAATTATTATAACTTTGTAATTATGGATACATTAAAAACACAAATTTTTGATATTTTTAATAATCCTATAAATAAATTAGAATACTAAACAAGTGAAAATAACAACTAACTAAGTTCATTGCATAAATACTGAAAATATACTGAATATACTGAAAAAAGTTCAATACAAATGTTTATTTATTTTTAAAAAAGGAACATTTTTTCTCTTTAAATTTTTGTTCTATATCTTACGGTTTCAAAAAGATGAACAGTTTTGCCCATTTTGCCCAAACACCCTGGTATATATTATATAACGGGTATAAAATAATAATAATAAATTTTAATAAAATCTATAAATAAAACAAGAGAAAATCACTTTTTATTTTCATATCTATTACAATTTCTAAGAAAAGAAATATATAAAGATAATAAATATATAGATATAGATATTTATATATATACATATATATGAAACAACATGCAAACAAGTTATCAACGAGTGGAAAGACTTTAACACAATAATCACTGGTCAAATATACCGCAACAAAACTCGGGAAAATACTATTTTGGAATGTATCCAAGAGACTGTTGTTCGATGCACTCAACCTGACTAGGATACAACTTCGAATAGGACTCCACAATGGATCCATTATGTGTAGGCTGTGTGGCGAGGTGCAAGAAATATCCAGCCATATCATCTTTAAATGCGAATCTCTCAATTACCGCAGATACAATATATTCGGTGCATCTCACCCCGAATACATCAGCATTCAGGAAAACCAGATAAGCAAGCTCCTGGTCAATGCCAAGATATGCGATAAGTGTACCTTTTCATACCCCAAGATTTATCTATATATCTGTCTATAGATATGAAAAAAAATGTATACTAATATACAAATATATAAAAAAGGTTTGGATGCATGTTTGTCATAGTTATTATAGAATAAAAGTTATGGGCGATAAAATATTTAGGGGTGGGCAGTAACCTCGCAGGGTAGCCGAGGCATGTGAGGCAAGTCACTATATGCACTATCTTTTCTAATTGTATATTAGTATATCACTTGGAATCCTTTTTTTATGAACACCATTAATTGTTTATTTAATATGTGTCATGTTTTTAATTTTCATAAATAAATCTTTAGTTGTTAATTTTTTTTTTAATTATCAGCAGTTAACACGTGTGTAAAAATCTGCCAATGTACATGAATCGATTCGATTTTTTTGGAGATCATTATAAAGATTTATGATATTGTAATTTTTTTATAATAAACCACACAGAAAAATAATAAGATTTTAAGGTTTGATAAAACAAAATCATGTAAACATGTATGTACAGTTTTTATTTAATAATACGTATTAAAATTGTTTTATGGCCCACAAAACACATAATACCAATCTTAAGTTAAATACAAAACGAATTGTTCATGGTGTTTTTTATTTATATCAAACTTGGGTATAAGACTATAAATCAATTGAATATTTACCCGTATATAAAATTTTGTATTGATGCAAGGGCGTAAAATAAGTGTTTTTGTTTTGAATAGGTTAGTTATTATGGACAGTTATAATTATTCGAAAAAAAATATTTTGAAATTTTCGTAATAATATTGTTACGTATAATCTCAAATTTTATTTTTATTTAATAACTAAGTGTTTTAAAGTCACATAGAGTCAAATAAATGTGGGCGTAAGCGTTGTTAAATTTGTTATGCAAGAGCTGCTTCAACTTAGCGAAATTTCTCATAATAAATACATCACTTCTCTTTTGAAAAACATTCTTAATTAACTTTAATTAATCGTTAGAATAGTTAGCAACAAATATGAACTAATACCGATTTTAAACTCTTTTTGATAACTGCCTTAGAAAATATAAATGGAACTTTGGTTGCGATTATCTTTTAAACGCTTACACTTATCGATTAAAATTAAATTTTTGTAAATCAGTAAGCTTCCTGCGAAAATATTTATTGCTCATTTTCTAATGGTCACCAATCAGTGAGTAATTAAACGTAGAACTCAAAATATTTATTTTAATTTTACAAAGTTTGATCTCCATTATCATTAGAATGGTTGGGTCAATAATATTAGCGAGATTAATATTAATATCTAGAGTTCATATTGAAGAAACCCTGTTTGAGTTTCACAGCAATCAATTTTTATGATACCAAATTTAAAAAAAATTTGTTTCCACCCTAATATATATATACTTAAGTATACAAAAATAAAAATATCTCTTTGTCTAAAAATGTTTGTATTGTAGATCCACTTTATTTAATATACAGGGTGAATCGAACCAGGCGAATAATACAATACGCCCCTATTTATTTCTATGATCCTCCCATTTTTTAATAAATACAATAGAATGTTATACGTACATGTTATACGTATCTTCAGAACTAAGATGCTAGGCCAATAATATGCCTCTCTCAAATATATTCACACTTTTCACACATATATTGTCTAATATATGCTGTATTATAACCTCTCCATTAAAAATAACTATTATGCGCCTGGTTCGATTCATCCTGTATATATTGTGACAAGTTTCGATTTTTGCGATCATTCTCAAAGTGTTCACTTATTTTTCAATTCCAGATTCTACAATGGAACTCCAGAAAATAAAGCTCGAAACAATAAATACAAAAATCTATCTCATTGTCTACAGTAGTTTCGTTTAAAAAAAATTAGCATAGAGATTATAAAGACAAAAACTTAACAAATTCTACTCACAATAAAATATGTGAGTAGAATTGAAATTATATGGAAAATGGATCAAAACATTTACATCAAGCAAAAAAAGGGTTGTATACAGAGATATTACGATATAGTGAAAGGGTAAAAATAGGATATGGAAACAAAGAGGTTCACGTTTGGTATGAGGAAAGGTCATGACCTCTTATATTATAAGTTATACAAACACCCGTATCACATTTATTAATCGTAACAAATAGAATTGTGTATACTAAAACCAAGTAGCAGGTTTACTAGTACTATACAGCTAGCTACTAGCTAGCTAGCTAGCACACATAAAATAAGTAATTTGTTGGTAATTTAAAAAAAAATATAGGTCACTGCTTTTAGATCACACAATAATAATATTCGATGACGCCATATCACCACATTTTTCTTAAGGTTATAAAAGATTCACCATATCTATGTACACAGATCCTCAGATGTAGTGCTTTAAATTTTTAATTATTGATTTGTATCTTATGGATTCGTTTTTCGAAAAAATGCTTCGGATAAAACTTGTTCATTATAAATATACTAACAACTTTTATTCGGAACATTTTCCCCACAAACCGAATGAATGGTACAAATCAAATTATAAAATTTTGAAAACTGAGCGCTTCTTTTGTGGCTAAGTGTACATAGATATGTACCAATCATGTAAATTACGACTAGCTTATTTATACTGATGATGACTACTTTTTAGTCGAAATACGTATTTATAATACAAAAACTGATCTAGGTATTAGGGCGAATTTGAAATTTTAATAACTTCAATGTTAACAATTGGATTTTTAATCGTTGATAATTGTTCAAATGATCAAGAAGAATTTTTCAGTAAACAAAATGACGTGATTACTAAATATCAGTCTTTAAGATCTTATTGTTAAATTAATCGTGATCCCTGTCATTAGTGTTTAAATTCCTTTCTATAAAGAATTTTAATAAACTATATTATTACAGGTACTTTTTAATGAACATCACGGTAAGAGACTAGTATCCTAAATAATTCTATTTTTATGCTTTTCCTTCCTGACTGGATGATATTGTGGTCTGGTTTTTTTATTTTTATTCGTATTAAATATTATATTGTAATTCGATTCATATCACATATCTAGATTCTAGAGCCAGGGGCTAGAAGCGCCCCATTCCATTCTATTTTAACATTCCTATTACCTGCTCCTTTCAACAATAATTGTTGGAGACGCTCGTGTTTTGCATGCATATATAAGTTAATTAGTTTTTCTTTTATTATTATTATTATTACAAATGTTGACGTCATTTGTGGAGAATTTTCCGTTTTTTTTTTTTAAATAAATTTCCTTTTGAACAACAAAAATGATATTAATATGAATATTAAAAAAATTATTATTCTATTCTTTATTCAGTTTTTACTGTGTATTTATTAAAATTGTGAACCAGGTTTGTGACCTAATAATTGTTGGAATACCGTACCATATAATAGCACAAAAAATTACATGAAGATATTATTATCATTTTTGACAATGTTATCCGAAGACAAATGTCATTGAATTAAAATTAAATAGCGATATGAAAAAATTAACTCGTCAACCAGGAATCGAACCTCGGGCCTCCGGACATCCAGTCCAGTATGCCACCGCCACACCAAAGACGACTTTGACGAAAGAGCCAACTTTTTCATATAATTCTTATTTTTTATTTTGACAGGCACCTACTCAACTTAGAAGAGCGCCGAGATAAACCTAGCTGAAACCACTTTCTCCGCTACGGCATCCTTTGTAAATAATTTCACATCTGGGTAGACAAACATTTAATTTTTGTTTGTCACGTCATTTTAATACGAGGGAAAACAAAATTTTTTTTTCGTACATTTGTCAGATATTTTTCATAAAATATATTTATTTCATGTGTCTCGTCTGTTCTTCATGTGACGAACAAACGGGAAAAAAAACCGAGATTCTCTAATCAAAAGACCAGGTGGAGAACATCATCGTCTTCAAATTATAGTACATGATAAAACCTTCATACTATTTATACATACAATATACAGGATGTCTCAGATTTTAATCCGGAAAATTGAATAGGTGATAAATTTCCTAAAAATAAGGAGAAAAGTTCATATGAACTTGGATGTTTTCAAGCTTCGTTTTGGAGACACATCCAGTCCAAGTGGCCGAGCGGTCTAAGGGGTTATGTCTGCGCAGTATGCATACTTGGAAATTGGGAGGTTATGGGTTCAAATCCCGACATCGGCAGTTTGTCAATTATTAAAAAAAAAAGAGGCGGTTACTTTACTAAACTGTCGGCATATGGACAAGAACGAAGTAACCGGCTATGCTTGAAAAGATTTTCTGCAGTTTCCTTGACGAGCTCCAGTTGAATATTGCCATAGTTCCTATCATAGTCGGCTGTAGCCGCATATCCTACCAATTCCAAGTCTACTCACAAATTTCTTCCACTCCACTCACATCCTCACATCCTTAAGCATCACAATGGACCTTATGGTCGAAGTGTAGCCCGTCGAGGGCAGCCTCTACAATCTATCTATCTATCTCGGGGACACAGGATGTTAATGTTAATAAAAAAAAATTTTTTTTATTAACAATTTTTAATATACAGAGAGTCACAAAAGTGAGAAATGTAAGAAAATTAACATTGCAGGTTGGTTCAATTTTATTGAACGGAGTGTACATATATATATGTAGTGGAACACTCCCATAATTTTAAAGCTTCAGGTCTTTTATTTGTTCGTTTTTTGACATAAAATATCTTCTTTATGTTATATTAGAAGATACAGAAAATACAACAACATATTCTTATATATGATACTTATATGTAATCTTCAAATTCACCGTTCTAACTGAAGCCAACATCCTCCTCCCCCCACCCACTATCACATACACCCTTCAGAATATAAGGGTTCAGCTGTAAGGGTCGTCCGTGTGTGTAATCAGAACATCAACAATAACAATATATCTAAAACGTTTTGTGTTTTGTCTAGGGAAATACAATTTTCACAAAATTCGTTTTCACAAACTGCTATATGCTATGTGTGCTTATATTTAGTTTAAAAAAAAAACTGAAACCATCTCAAGAATATACTTTGTTAGAAATACAGACAGCCGCCTTTGGCAGAATATCCGAAGTATCCGAAATTTAACTGCAGTTATAGTTATCGTTATCATTATATTCAGATATTTTATTTTAATATTTTTTTAAATAGAGGTCAATAGTCATAGCGTCACAAATGTAGCGTTCTTTTTTCAAAATTTTAATGTTAATTTATGCCATATTCATCCTTTTTTTGGGGTATTGTTTTGAATAAAAATAATTAGTATATTTTTAATGAACAACTTTTAACTTTTTTTCTTGAAAACGGAATAAGAAACCACTTGTAAAATTTTGAAAAAAAGAACGTCACTTTTGTGACGTTCCATTTTCGTGACGAACCATTACATTTGGGAAAAGTTTTTTTTGGGTAATTAAAGTTTGAAAGTTTTCTTTTTTTTTTTTAATGAACAACTTTTAACTTTTTTTCTTGAAAACGGAATAAGAAACCACTTGTAAAATTTTGAAAAAAAGAACGTCACTTTTGTGACGTTCCATTTTCGTGACGAACCATTACATTTGGGAAAAGTTTTTTTTGGGTAATTAAAGTTTGAAAGTTTTCGCGTCAAATGCAAAAAACCAAAGTCTTTTGACATTTCTAGATTTTGGTTAGATTTTGTATACGTGAGTGAGTCATTAAAGGCTGTATATATATCGAAGATTAATAAAAAGTGGGGCTAAATTTAATACACCCCGGTATATATTATATATACCGGGTATAAAAAGTTATCTTGAACAAAAAATAAGAAAGGCACAGTTCAGGACAGAACCGTATATTTTTCGTGAAACCGTTTTACACATGATTTGTAGACGTTTGGACTGTCGCTGGCCGCTGTATGTCCGATGGGCCAGCTTTGTAATCAAATTTTTTGCTCAACACTGTACTTCGTATTAGATTTCTTTTGACGCGAATTTTTTTCTGTGTTTTTTATAGTACCGAATCATATGAGACGAAATGTTAATTATTTTGTAATTGTCAAATTAATGCTGATTTTCACGTATATTCCACGAATTTTTTGAAGGCTCACACTATGGCTCCTAGTAGTGCTTCGCAAGCTCTTCACAATGAGATCCGAGTCAATATCCTAACTAAACTCGTTTCCATGCTACACTAATTTAAGTCTTTACACAAAACTAGTTCGTAACGATTCACATGCATGCGTCTACTCTGGTACACTAACAACGTACGTCACAAGCAAAACAAACACAGCGCGACAGACACGTACTGATCTATCTCATGATCTATCTGTGGTGGGTTTAACAATTGTAAACACGCTATTAGCGATTCAAATATGACGGTATTATGTAGCACAAGAAAGTTCGACCGCTTATACCAGTGTACCGAGAGAATAGACGTTTTCACGTCAAAATTGTTTATTGTTGTTGAAAAGGGTATGTTTTAACAAAATTTATTGCCAATTTCAATTTTTTTGTTGTGCTTGAGTAGCAGTGCACTTTCAAATCAAATCAAATAAATACTTTCAAACCCAATAATAATAGGTTTTCTCTCTTTAAAAGTAATAGAAATCACAGACATATATTGATATTATACTTGAAATGTGTTATAGAATTTTCAAGTTTGTATAATATTTATTTAGAAGATATGTCAATCAGAATTATGTGATCATATAATAATTTATTTGCAATATTCCATCAAATTATTGTTTACAATTTATTTTTCAAGAAAATAATGAGAATAACAATCGATTTATCCAGTTGTTTAAACAGAGAATTTGTTATCCTCCACACTATGCGACGAAAAGACACCAATCATTACCCAGTCAAATTGCACTAGAGATTTTCCAAAACGATTCTATTTATTAAAAATTATTATTAAAAAAATTGATTTTTTTTGCCTGTCTATTTGTCTGTTCCCGAGACTGAACCGATTTTGATGCGTTTTTCAGCAAGTTATAATTATAGCTAGGGCCGGATTAACCATAAATCTAAGAAGACTATAGCCTTAGGCCCTTCAAATTTCGACCCAGAATGATGACAAATAAATTTCATTAATTTCATTAGTTCCTTGCTCGCAGCTGCTTAATAACAAAGATTTATGCGATTAAAATTACTGCATTAAAACAATTTTAAAATTTAAGTTATTCAAATTTTTATTAAAAGTTCTACATTAAATTTTTCTTATTCGGCCTTTTCTAGTATATTAGTCCTAGACCTAAAAGTATTTAGCCCTGATTATAGCGGCATTCATGCAACATTTCAACGCAAAAAACATTTATTATATAAATGTTTGCAGTATTTCAAATTATGTAAAACAGTGATGTAAATATTGCTATCAGCATCATCTTTGCTACAAAACTAAGACAGTCGCATAGTTGCATGGCATACACTTAATATGTATTTGCTATTTGCTCATGCATTGTCTAGCAAAATTCGTATATCTTGCGACCAAAGAACAATAAACTTTTGTTTGAAACAACGATTTTCAAACCAATTTTGTGTGAAACATTTTTTTGTACACCCAAGAGATTGAATACACCAAATAGAATATTGAAAATAACTTGTTCGCGTTTATGATAATCGTTTGATGGATATGAGGAAACAAGTGTTTAGAGTCCTTATCATTTTTCAAAATTTAATATTAATACAGTATGTATAGTAGCTACTAAATTGTAGTCCCCAAAGGATTAAAAGGCAGCTTTTGTATAAATTAAAAAGGTACGCATACAATTTAATAAAAATATGTAAACATATTTGTTTACATTTGATTGAATAAATAATACTACTACTGTATTTTGTATTATTCAATATTGTCAGATATTTACACGGTGGAATGAGAAAGTAATAATAAATTTTATTTTATTTATTTTTTCATTTTTCTAAAAATTAATTAATTAAACATATATATATATACTATACACATAATATAATATAATATTTTATTATTGATTTAAGTTAATTATTTATTTTTAATAAACATGAGAAATATCACGATTCAAGGATTAATTATTCAATGGATTTTATTAATATTACCATCTCTCTCTGATGACAGTATGTACAAGAATAGGTATTCCTAATATTTCGGATCAAGAGGTAGAGGTAGATTGTAAAGGCTGCCCTGGACGGGCTACACTTCGACCATAAGGTCCATTGTGATGCCTTAGGATGTGAGTGGAGTGGAAGGAATTTGTGAGTAGACTAGGAATTGGTAGGATATGCGGCTGCAGCCGACAATGATAGGAACTATGCCGATATTCATCTGAAGTTCGTGAAGGAAACTGCAGAAAACCTTCTCAAGCATAGCCGGTTACTTCGTTCTTGTCCATACGCCGTCAGTTTAGTCAATTAACCGCCCCCTTTTTTTTATAATTGACAAACTGCCGATGTCGGGATTCGAACCCATAACCTCCCAGTTTTCAAGTCGGGCATACTGCGCAGACATGACGCCTTAGACCGCTCGGCTACTTGGCTGGTTATCAATATATGTTGTTTCGGAACAATATATGTTATTCGACCATAAGGTCCATTGTGATGCCTTAGGATGTGAGGATGTGAGTGGAGTGGAAGGAATTTGTGAGTAGACTAAGAAGTGGAAGGATATGCGGCTGCAGCCGACAATGATAAGAACTATGCCGATATTCATCTGGAGTTCGTGAAGGAAACTGCAGAAAACCTTCTCCTAAGCATAGCCGGTTACTTCGTTCTTGTCCATACGCCGACAGTTTAGTCAATCAACCGCCCCCTTTTTTTTATAATTGACAAACTGCCGATGTTGGGATTCGAATGTTATTAAACACATTGGGTTAGTATCGTCCCATGTTCAGTCAGAATTTGGCTTATTTGCCAACGTTGTATGCACCATGAGTTTTTGCTTCCCAAACAACTTTCTTAATGTTTTGGAAATCAAACAGATTTTTTTCCAATGTTAATATCCATATCCATTTGAAAAAGATAATTAAACCACTCGGACTCGAACCTAAAACCTTCGTCTAGCCGGGACGATGTTCTTACCATTAGACTACAGTAACTTACTTAATTTATAACATAAATTGATTAACTCTAGCTAGAAAAATAGATAGATCTTGGGATATTAAAAGTATTGCACTTCGAACTTAAGGCTCATTCTTCTCCCCTTCTACTTCAGTTCAGAGAGATCCGCAGTTAAGGAATATGTGGCCGAATGTTTCTACCTCCTGGTCGCACAATCAGCACTTATTGTGTGCAAATGCATACGGTGTTTAACGTTTATCCATCCGTTGATCACTTGATTGCATGCTGTCCTTGGAATTCCCAAAATAGGTTCTGGGCTTATATCGTTTCCTTCGAAATCGCAGTGATCTAGTATCCATATCAATTTAACATTGTTCCGTTTTGCCAGCTCCAGTAGCTTCTTTAGGAAATCTCTATCAACACCTGATGTGATATCAGTGACAAGCAAGGCTTTTAGAGCAGCTTGATTGCTCGAGAGACCAACCAGGACGTATATAGATACGTCCTGGTTTATGTAGCCCTACGTAGGTTCTCACGGACGCAAGCCAGTAAGGTGTAGACTACTGCCTGAAAAACTGTGGCATATTTCCCCAAGTTGATGCTAATGTTAACCGTGGATCTTTCATCGTATATTCCCGCTACGGTTCCAGATTTGGAGCCGTCTATATATTATTTTTATTCTTCAGATAGGATGGTTCCCCTTGCGTCCATATGTCCCTATCTCAGGCTACAGATAAACTCTAAATAGTGGACATCTCGTTGTTTCAAATACAATTATAGGTTTTATTGATATTTCATATTCTGACATTAATATAAGTTCACAAAAAAGATGATAGATTTGAATATTGCATTGGTTCGAAAGATTTTTCATCATTTTAGGCAAAGTGATCCAACGTCCTTAAAATAAACAACCTTTATTTATAAATTTGTGAACAACAATACTTAAGGGTTTCACAAAAATGATACCTGCTTAATTTTTCTGTAGTAAATTTCCAGATCTAAATACCCAACACATGATACCGAATCTATTGAGGAAAATCTTTGTACCATATCGTTATATGTCAATGCATTCGAATTTCTTGTGTTTCAAAATTTTTTAATTGAAAGTTACTTATTTTTAAACACCGAATCAACCAGTCTAAGTGGCCGAGCAGTCTAAGGCGTTATATCTGCGCAGTATCCTACTTGGAAACCGGAAAGTTTCCAAGGGTTCGAATCCCGAAATCGGCAGTTTGTTTATTATTAAGAAACAAAAGGGGCGGTTAATTGACTAAACTGTCGGCGTATGGACAAGAACGAGTAACCGACTATGCTTGAGAAGGTTTTCTGCAGTTTCCTTCACGAACTCCAGACGAATATCGGCGTAGTTCCTATCATAGTCTGCTGCAGCCGCATATCCTACCAATTCCTAGTCTATACACAAAAATTTCTTCCACTCCACTCACATCCTCACATGCTTAGGCACCACAATGCACTATATGGTGGAAGTGTAGCCCGTCCAGGGCTGCCCCTACAATCTATCTAACACCGAATCAGCAAAAATTCGGACTAATTATTCTGGCACATTTGGTACATTAATTAACATTGGTGTATATCTATCTTTCTTGCGCCCAATGTTGCTCATGTACACATCGTCTAATGTTTGCTCATCTTAATTAAATCATTAAAAAATATATATTTTCCGTTTATAATAGATTTTATACAAAAAAGAAAATTGTGAAAAATTTCTGTCATTCATTTGTTTAAAAAAAAATAAAAATCAAGATTTTCTTTAACATTCTTTAGGAAACGGTTCATTTTTCTTGCAGAATATGATTGAATACAGACAACAGCAATCATAAAAATATTATTCCATATTATAATCAGTACGGAACCGGTTTTTAATTTATTTGTATACAGTCAGGAGTGTATTCTGCATATCAATTACATATGAGAAATACTTAGTAGTGAAAAACCCAAATGATGTAAATCCGATTATTTTTGTTCATTTTCAAGTTCAAGCATCATAAATAATGCAACTCTAGTTGCCATGAGTACTATTTCACGTAGATGATTTAAATTAGGAATAAGTGTAACATGCATTTACCCAAATACAAGACAAAATGGAATAATGTTAAATGGATCTGGACAAACAGTTACTGGGTAACCCTAAGGATAAAATTACTAATGAAAAACAATCGGGCATATATGGTGTTAATTGTCAAAACTGTTAGAAAATTTATGTTGTTCAAAGTCGTCGCCAAATCGGTATTCGAATCAAAAAACATCTGGGTCCTGTGAAATTTGGGAGAACCGAAAAATCGTGTATAGCGGCGCACGTTATTGAGAACAACCATAAAATTGATAAATCGAATCTAAAACTACTTAAATCGGTACAAAACCCCACAGAATTAGATGCATACGAAAGCATCTACATATACAAATTGAGAAAACAGATAATGAATTTAGACAATGGCCCAATTCCAAATTCTGATTTAATAAAATTAAACCATTTTCAAAAATAAAAATTCAATACCTGAATGTCAAGGTTTTCGTAGGTACACTCACTTTAGTGACAAGACAAACGCCGCAGATTCACCAAAGAATACCGCCAATAAGTAGGTGGGGCTTTCCACACACCTAATCCAGTAGTCAGGCAACTTAAATAATCCTCAAAGCCAAATCGTATAAAAGGACAGAATTTTTTAATATCATTGTGACACAGGCACCAAATTAGCAACAAGCAACATATCTCTGAATCCATATCCCAGAGATAGTTACGATTAGCTAATTCATACTGATGATGACTACATTGTAGTCGAAATACATATTTATAAAATACAAACAAATGTTCTAGGAATAGGGGCAAAATTTGAAATATAATTTCAAAAAAACCTAGAGTTCTCTTTGATTATTTTAATAATCTATATATACAGGATGTTTAAGCAATTAATACATATATATGTTATTTTCTCAAGTACTACATTTTTTCGTCATTTTTATAATATATTTTAAGATTGACAAATTTAATAAATACACAAAGTAGGGCGTAGATTTAAATTCAAATCCATCGAAATGGTTTACCCATAACGTTTGTGTAGGGTCTTGACTCCAAAAATGAAAAATTTGATTATGAAAAAAAATGGATATTTATAAGTAAATTGAAGAAAATAAATAACGCAATTATTTTTTACTTTTTAGTGCATTGTTTCATAGCAGATATTTTTAGATCCTCTTTTGGAGTCGGGTTTTGTTTTTTTGTTATAAAAAATTTTTATTATAACGATCAATTCAATTATTTTGTTAAATAGACCACGATTGTACCGTTTGTTTTTACAGCGAGTAAGTTTGAATTGAAACAATTCCTTATTCCTACGAAGTTAGTAAAATCCTTTCATAATTCTATTATAGTTCCTAGGGGATACTTTTAATTCTGTATAATAAAGATAACATTCATTTACCTTATATTTTATTACCAAATGACTAAAGCTATTTGAAAACTATATAGAAAACTCAATGATTAAAACAAAGCTCAATGGGCTTATTAATACATTCAAGTTTAAACGGCGGCTCATTATCTATTTATGAGCTATAGATAAATTTTCTCCAATTTTTTTACCATATTATATTGGAAGTAAAATATATTTTTAAAAAAAAGATGGAGTGATGCGTAGGTAGCTGGGTGAACTGTAGATGTTAGAAAGTGGATTATGAGAGAGATCTCTTAATTTTTGAAATGAAGATTCTGAAGAGGAATTCATTAAAAGCACTGATTTTATTGTTCATATTTTTGTTTTGTTTTTTTTTTTTTTAACAAAATTTAACAGGAATATTATTTGATAATGGATTTTTGTTACGATAACAAAAAATTTATTATATTTTTTAAAAACCATTTTTGTACGTTTTTATTACTTTTTTTTTAAAGGGAGGTATACACTACAATAATAGCAATATTTGTTTTGTACAGAGAGACTGAGAATAACTATTCCTAAGCTACAGGAGTGATAGTTCAAAGAGCTGTTTTCCCAAACCGTATCACCCCCATTGCAATAAGTAATCACTAAACATTATTTGCAATCGATTTTTATCAATTCGATTCGATTCGATGTTTCGGCCATAAAATTAGCGCTCATTTTTCAAAATTTTATAATTGATTTGTACCTTATTCATTCAGTTTTCGCAAAAATGCTTCGGATAAAAGTTGTTCATATATACAACTTTTATTCGAAACATTTTTTAAAAAGCAAAATGAATTAGGCCCAAATAAACTAAATGAGCGCTACTCTTTTGATCATGTGTACTATAAATTTAGTGTTAAGTTCTTAACAGTTAAAAATGTTGATCGGAGAAAATTAATTTTGGTATAGGTGTTCATAAAATATTCTAATTTCACCATTTCCGAATGTCCACCAACAGGAAACCTCAAAAACGAAAATGTATAACGAGCTAAATTTTAGCATGTTCTACAGCATAAAAGTGACCTCATATTTATGAAAAGACCAATAGATCCATGCATGAGAGGAAACAAAAAAATATATTTAAGAGATTGAAGAAAACAAAAAAATGTTTCATTGTATAAAAACAAACAACTTTTGCTTGAAACTATTTTTGGAGTCAATAGTTAAATTTTGAAGTCAATCGAAACCACAACTTTTGAGGTCGTGGGTTCGATTCCCATCCCAAATGTGTATGATATTTCATTACAAGCATTTGATGTTGTAGCGGTAGCGCTCCTAAAATATGATTTCTTTTATAATAGAAATCATTGCTCCTCAACTATATCCTCCCCAAGTAACCACGGTAATTGTTATTGTAAATTATCTTGGTAACTATCAACAAATATAATTTGACATTCATTTAATATGTTCAATAAAGATAATTTATATCTTTCAACTTACATTTATCATCTTACAAAGCATGTTATCAATATTCAGATATATTACTTAAACGTCAAACTGACTAAAAGCTAGTTACTTCCGTTGGTATAATACAACTGAGAGACAAACATACTAACAATGCATAAGATTTACGCAAGATTACAAAAAATCAATTTAAAAAATATATAAATAGTAAATAAACACAAAATTAATAATGCAATGACATCAAGATAATGAGAAATCAAAAGTATTCTATAACCATAGCAACTCGTAACTCAGAGGCAGAGCGTTGGTCTAAAATGCCAAAATTCGTGGGTTCGATTCCCATCCTATCCCATATTTATATAACTATTTATTTAATTACCCAAGCTGGCAACACTGCTCTGTTTCAAAGAGTATTATAGTTTTGTCAACATGTTTAATAATTTTCAATTTCGTATAGAGCATAGTTAAAACCTCTGGACTACAAATGACATAAGGGTTGCAGAAGATTTTAAAATGCTTACGTATTCAGATATGACGATATACAGAATATAATATGAAATTTTCATTTTAAGTTTACATTAGGTCAATAAGCTGATGGTCAATGTGGTGTTTTTCAATGGAAACTGCACATTTTATATATAATAGAATATAGGACTAGAATTTGTTCTGAATTTTATTTTTATATTCTGCAGATTCTCCAAGTAATTAAACCTTAGTAGTAATCAATAAGGAATAAAGAATCAATAAAGCCTATAAATCAATAAAATTACCGAATCCTCAGAAACCGGGTTTAACCTCTGGAAATGGTTTGTAGCTCTTAAAATTTCGAAGATACCGGTTCTTTAAACGAACCAAAGTCGGGACTAAACTTAATGTACGTGTTATACGGAGTATATTAAGCTCTAGTGTAGATATATAAAATGCTAGACAATACGATTTGTTATGAAACGTAACCTTTCTTATGAAGCACACTGTATTAATTCTCACTCCACCCATATCATTCTACTACGTCTTTTGTGTGATGCTATTTTGACAAAGTGTTGTCAAGGGTGATCGAATCTGCCATTTAAAAAGAAAATTTGATTTTCTTTTAACTCTTTTATAAAATTTATAGATAGTATCAAAACACTGTTGATAAATTCTCCAAAAAAGTTTTCCTTTTCTTTCGTAAATCGAATACTTAATGTTTCTTTAAAATAAGTTGGAATTTTATCAATACAACGAAGGTGTTTTTTTTCGATTCTATGGTTTTGATAGAAAATTACTTCGTTATTCGTTATAATTGAAGTTACAAAAAGATTCAAAAGTTTTGTAAACTTTTAACCGGCTTTTAAAAAAGCTCTCAATTTTTTTCAAATAAAATAGAATGGATAATAAAAAACACAATGAAAATTTGATCCCTTCTTTTTTAAGACCAGTTTGCATTTTCAATTTAAAAAAGGTTTGCAATTTAAAAATTGATAAATTTTTCTCTATACAAGACTCAAATTACATCCATCATTTCGATTCTATTTTTTTTTTAGTTTCAAAAACCGGAAAAGTTAAAACTAAACCGATCTGTTTTAGTATAATACTCACTCCTTCAGTGAATAGATTTGTTTTTAAATTTTGGACTGTGTACGTTGAGTTCGGTATAGTTTAAAAATTATTTGGAAAAATTACCCAAAAAAACTAAAATTCTCTACAACAAATTTTTCACTTCTTTTGCACTCATATTTCAACAATAAAAAAATACGAAATAATTGCGCACTGCACAAAAAAATTTTGATAATTTCCAAAAAAAATGGCAAAAATTTTCTTCTTTTTTTTTTTAATAGAAAATCACACTGTATTGGACTAAAGCACGTTAAATTTTCACACACTTTTTGAATCTCAAAAATTGGGTTCTTTAAATTTGGACGGTGTTTTATAGACACAAAATACGCGAAAAAAAATGTTTTTTTTTATTAGGACGGTCACGATCTTTGGTCACAACGAAAACGACGCTACTTATCTTTCTTATTTTTTTGTTTTTAGTTAAACAATGTATTTAAGCGGACGCGCGCGAATCACCGCGATGCTTACATGTTTACAACTGAGTTTAGGATAACATAAACGCCGATGCATTGCATGGTATACAGTATATAGTCGGCGGTATTGCTGCTTAAAGTCGCCACCGTAGCGCGTCGCGTCGTATTCCTCGTCTATATTTATGTCATCCAAACTATACATACATACATACATACATACATACATACATACATACATACATATACACACAAATATTTACATGAAATCGTATGTGTCGTTAAACGAACAACGGAATAACGGACTTAGTTTTAAACTGACCATAGACGTTCAATATTTTTGCTCTGTTCTACATTCATCATATGTCAGTACGCTCTTTACAGGTCACGATTTTAGTCAGATTGGAATGAAATTTGGTATACAATATTATTTTGGTATTTGAAAGGCAAGTTCGTTAGTGGGTAAAATCGATCAAGGGGAATGTGGGGTTTAGAGAGAAAATGGAAAAAAAAATTAAATAGTGTTAAATCTCACCGAAATTAAAACTTCAAATGATTTTCTTGTTTAAAAAATTGGCGAGGAGGTTTTTAGACACATAAAAACCAAATGATTTTTTTTTATTATAAAAAAAATTCTGGGATTTGTTTTCGAGTACATTCAGATATACCAACAAAAAAAAAACACTTTTCTATAGTCTCGTGTCGGTTTTCTCCAAAACCTTATTTGGTAAAACTGTAGAGATATATTAACTAGGTCAGGTTTTTCGATTATAATGTATTTCGGCATATCGTGTTCGCAGACATAAACACATAAATATTCAACCTTTCCTTTCACGCAGATCAATGGTCAAAAATGCAATTTTTAATATCAGAGGACTTCAAGACGTAAAGATCCAGGAAAAATGCAATGTCAATTATTAATCTCGAAAGTACTTAACGGTTATATTACACAATACATAATTGGAGCCTGTATAATAATAATAATGGGGTTCGTTTCTGTGACGCCACGATCAATAACAGAGGCCATCCACATCATTATTTTTTTACCTTTATTAATTTTTAAGCATACATTAATGATGTGAATGGAAGAAAAGGAATTTGTATGCATATTCGAAATTAGTAGCTTGTACGGACTTTGATAGGAACTATGCCGATATTCATCTGGAGTTCGTGAAGGGAAATTGCAAAAAACCTTCACGAGCAGAACCGGCTACTTCATTCTTGTCAATAAGCCCAGAGTATAGTCAATTAGCTAACAACTACAACAACCTTCCATTTCCAAACAGAGCTCGTTAGATCGCATGGCCTGGACTGCATCTGCATATAGAGGAAACAAATGAATAAGATTTCGGGTTCTAGTAACGGTTTCAACAGTGAACAAAGATTTTATTTTTAAATTGAACGTTTATAGATCACTTTAGTTTAGAAAACGGGTTGATTTATCATATGGATAATATACACACCACCACCATCGAGTGGAACTCTTAGTGACACAATGGAGTTATGTCTATCGTATCTACTTTTCACACATTTAAACTATCATCACAACAAATTACAAAATTTGTACATATTCACAATGCTCTGGCTGTTGTGGTTTTAGTGGTTATAGCAACTAGCCAACTATATCATCAATGTCTCTCATCCAACAAAATTTTTTGCCTCTGGCATCAATTTTAACCATTGCGTCACTTTATTAAAACAAAACAAAACAAAACTTGACACCTAAAAGTACAATAGAAATTTATGATATCATTTTTTTTAAAATCTACTTATTACGGAGACTTAAATAAAATGAAAACAGTCAGTCATGTTCACAAAAAAATGTTCGAGGTGGTCTACTTTACAAGTTTCCATAGAATACATAAATCATTCTCTAGCGGTCACAATTTTAGTCTGATCATCATTAAATGTCTTCACTGATATGATTTTAGTATTTGCAAGACCCAGTTTCTTGATAAATGGCATAGGTCAGGAGGAAATGGGGCCATAGAGAAAGATGAAAACACGAAATATAAAATATCTCTCTTAAGGATGCACGAGCGCTGATGTATAGTTATTTTATAAAATTCTTCAAAATCTTATATAGTACATTCACAAACAGACACAAAAATATAGTATAACTTATTTCCTACAACTTTACTTCTAATATATTTTTCAAAAATATTTAAATAAACGAATATTTCTCCGAAGAATAAATACGATTAGCTAATTCGTGAATTCGGTATCAAGTAATCTAAGAATTGAAGCAGAAGAAATTTAATTAAATTTTTACAAATACCTAACTAAAACCCGTTTACGAGTTAACAGCAAGATCACGTCCGTTTCTTGGTCTAATATGTGTATTCATAAAATTTTTTTGTACTAAATGAGAGCCCACTACTCTCTTTTAAAGCTTCTGTGTTATAAAGATGCATATTATAGCTTATCTGTTTCTTGAAATTGCATACAGAATAGTTTAATACATGTACAGAAATATTGTATCGATAATTCATGTGCGTTTTTTGAAAAAATATCTACTTCCGCGTGCAAAATTTTAATTACTCTCTTTGAAATAGCTTTGATTGGGCAAACCACATCCGACATCCGACATATTTTCAGGATATTGTGTATCATTATAAATTATTTGATATATATATATATATATATATATATATATATATATATATATATATATATATATATATATATATATATATATATATATATATATATATATGTATTTAATCTATAAATTGTATTAGAAATATATTAGTAATTGTATTAGTAATATACAGGTTGCTAAGTAAAACATTGTGTATATGAATTTGGCTGTTACGTGCACTTAAAATTTTCAAAAAATGGCATTTTATTTTGAATTTTAATAAAGTAACAATATTTTTTATTCAAAATATTATTGTCAAGTTGATTTAATAATCTTTTAGTTCTATATGTATAAGGTTTTACTTACGGATGTACAAGCACTGAAGCTTCAAAAAGATTAAGGCTTGATTTTTTGTTTACATGTAGTGAAGTGCATATAAATCAATTATAAAAGTTTCATGCGGGGGGGGGGGGGGGTTACGGGGGTCATGAATTAATTATTTAATGTTAAAGTTCGAGTATTAATGCATTGTTCTTATGGAGAAACTCATATTTTTACACATATTTTGATAATTTTCACTTGGAATAAAATAGGACGAATTAAAAAAAAACTACACAATATAAAATAGAAATATTAATAAAGGGATTGATCTTATCTTATTTCTGTCGGCAGTAGCTTAATTACCCGAAATCTCAAGTTTTTAAATATCTGTTTTGTTAGGCCCGGTATGGCGGGCTTAAAATAAATTTTAATTCTAACTTACGACAAAAAATAATAAACATTATTGTGGACTTTTATGAATGTACTATATAATATTTTTAAGAATTTTATAAATGGACAATACATCTCAGCGCTCGTACATCCTTAACGATCTGTATTTACAAAAAAAACAAAGATATATAATAGTAATCTTCTTTACCGACTGACTTAGTAGATAGAGATATCTAAGTCATCGTAAGCTTCATGTAATTACATTATAAGATAGTCACTGAATTTCTTTTTAAATTGTATAGTATTTGTTATTGTTTCTGTTGTAAAATAGTCATTGCAATTCCTATTGTATATAAATTAGTTCAATGTACTACAGAACATCACCACCCAATCAATTTGCTGTTTTAATAGTTCCAATAAAAACATAATTTTGCTAAATTAACAAAACTGAACGAGTCAATATGTAGCGAGTTCTAAGTAGATAGTCCGGTCACATAATAATTTCCGGATAAGTGATAATTGATTTTGTGGTAATCAATGCTTAGGACATTTTTATTGACAATCGTGGGGAAAAAATGGCTTCTAACGGGGTTAAAATTCAAATAATTCTGATTTTAATACTTATAGTAGTTCACCTGTAAACCCACTTTTCTGATTTTTTGATGAAATTGAAATAAAATATTAATCTAAATTTTTTTGCAATTATTCAAAAGTTTTTTGACGGATTTAGAAGCGAAATATATGCTATCAAAGTTGATATGCATGGCATACGTAAACAGTAAGCTCATACTCCATTTTTTTATTAAAAAACTGGATAAATTTTCTATACATTTCTTTCCAAAACAAATATTTTTTAAAGTTAAACTTAATAAACTTGCTTAAAAAAAACCTACTCGTATATTGCGGATTTTAAAATTTAAAAATCGAATTGTAATAATTTGTAATTGCGACTCAAAAAATATTGTATAATCCCTGTCAAAACAATTCTTGCATAGTACAACGAATAGTAAATTGTATTGATCATAAATGTTAAAACATTATATATGTTATACTACATATGTTCAATTGGTATAGTTGATCATATTGTATTTTATACTTTTGTTTTTACTGACTGTAACAAGTGAACTACCTTAACACAGGAACATATATTTCAACGTAGATAATAATGAAATGAATTCAACAATATTACTCTACAAATTCGAACAATTACGTTTAAAAATATTTATTTTTATCTGTACTTTTGTGGTTTGTTGCATTTTTTGTAGAAAAAGAATTATATTAAAATCGTCTACACGGGATACCGGAACACAATCACTTCCATTGTAGGTTGCAGCTCAGCAGTGACGGTATAGTCAGCAAGCAGGTCAATTTTGAATTATTCATATGGAAACCGAAAATATGGGATTTCTATAAAATACGGAAACATAAAAATTATACGATTAAACTTTTAAATTAAATGTATTTTTAACTAGCTGTACTTGGAATACCTCGCAATACCTCGCGCATCCCGCTTTAAGTAACGCTTCGCGTTAACTTACGCTTATCGTTGACTACCGCTTCATGTTGACTAATGCTTCGCGTTGACTTACGTTTTGCGTTGACTACGCTTCTCGTTAACTAACGCATGGCGTTAATTTTATGCAAAAAAGTTTAAATCAAAATTTGTTTTCTGTATAGAAAAGGGAAATTTTCAATTTTGAATTAATAATAAGGAAATCAAAAATATTGACTTTCCATAAAACAGGGACACATTAAAATATTCATATGGAAACGTAAAATGCCCAAAACCTGATCAAATCAAAATATAATTTATAATGCGAAAAAACTTTTTTTCATAACTTTTTTATTAAAGTTAATATACATTAATATTTTTCTTTTAGGGATTTTAAAACATAAAAATACTTTTTAGGGATTGTAAAACATTTAATAATGTTTTATTTAATTGTTGACTTGACCACTCAAAATAAGGCCGGGCTGCTCTAAATATGAAAATACAGTAATATTTAGAGAAAACTTCGCATTTAAACGAAGGGTGATACAAAGTTTGGAAATTCAAATGCGGTATACGCTAGTGAAACCGCGAGAGACGAGCGAAACGAAACGATACAAGAATATGTCAGCGAGAGACGAGTCGAAAATACAATCCTGATTTTCGATAAATCTTCGAGAGACAGACGATAATACTCTCTTTCAATATCTATAGATGTTTAACCTATAAAAATGTAGATACTAATCATAAAACAGCAAATCATTTTGGGTGGTAATGATTGAATTTTTTTTATAGTCTTTATTGTTTCAATTAAAATAAAAAAAAGTTAAATTAATTAGAAAACTATACACTTTATATTAATAGAAAAAAAAGATTTTATTATATATAAAGTAAAAAAAAAAAGATTTTTTTAATAATTATATGTTTTGAAAAAAAGTTTCTGTAAAAAAACGACGAGACCAGATGATAGAAAACTTTTACAAGTCATTAAAATACATGAGACATGGTAATTTCATCCCGTCGCGTCTCGCGGCGTCACTAATATACGTTAGAAATGCTATACTCTCGTTAGAAAAAGTCTAGATTTTTGCTATCGTATGTTTAATAATTTTAAATATTATGGAAGTTGTAAGATAACCTTCATGCAACCAACCAATTACACATACGACCTTCCAGATTATATATATGATCGCAACGAATCAAATAATAAATGTACAGACTCGGCATCTCTCTGATAAAGACATCATCATCATATGGACCATAAAACGTGTCTTGTATTTATTTAATACCTCCATCGAACATGTTGGTATCTTAGGGAACATACCCATACTACGTGACCTGTTTAGGGGGGGGGGGGGTAGATCTTTAAAATACTACGCTCGGTCACGGGAATGGGGGTGGGGGTGGCTTTGATTTTTGTCACGTAGTCGATCGATTTCGCCGAGAGAAATCTCGCGCTTTTTCGAACTATATTTGACTATGACTAACGCCGTATTAATAAAGACGAATATGAGCCAAATTATTTTTATTTGTTTCACTTTCTGCTTGCAAAATGATTAATAATCATAATTGTCAATACTACGTAACAACTTTAGGGGGAGGGGGGGGGGGTCTTGGCATATACCACAAATGGTTACCGAGGGGAGGGGGGGGTCGAAAAATCTTAAAAAATAGGTCACGTAGTATGGGTACGTTCCCTTATCCTGGTGATATATATATATATATATAACTATATATCGGCTACGTTTTACTTGAAGATAATAATAATTTTTCAGATTCTTTTTCGATTTAAAAAGATGAAAAAAAAATTAAAAAAAGTTTTCGATTATATTTTTTGTTTGTTTTTGTTTTTTCTTTTCAATGCTATTCTACGGAATTGAACATCCAGCGAGCAAGATAAATGTCATTTATTGTCGTTGTTTTAGATGTTTTGGGTTCTACAAATATATTGTACAAACTAATTACATAACATATAAGCGGATTTTGTAAACAAATCACGTCCATTTTGTTATTGTTATTTACGATTCTACTATACAATACGTTAAGTGAATAATTTATTTATTAAATATATAAATGTACGGATTTGGACCCATGTGGGAAAATACTTATTGGTTGGAAAGAATGATCAGGGTCGGTTGCTTTTGTATATTAGACGATTAGTGTACAAATTAAAAACAAATCATCTGGATTATCCATCCGGGTATTAATTTATTATCTTTTAAAGAAAGTAGGCATCTGTTTGACATACATTATATATGAAACAAACTATGTGATTGGATTTTGTTTTAATCGAACAAAACCAATTTTGTAATTAAATTTCAAATTATGTTCGTATGGTAGCACTTCGAATTGAAGTTGTTACAATATTTATAATGAACAACTTTTATCCGAAGCATTATTTCGAAAACCAAATGAATAAGGCACAAATCAATTAAATAATTTTGAAAAATGATCAGGACTACTTCTGTGGCCCATAGTACATGAACGGATCGTGATTGTTTTTTTTCACACTCAATGAGCATTTTCGTACTTTGAGCAACAACATACATATGATAGTTAAGATTAGGTATTGCATTGAAAAATAAAGAGTACATTAAATATCTTCATCTAAAAACATTTTAGTTTTTATTCCAAGTAAAATGGTGGATTAAATGAGATATTTAATCATTTTTAAAGGATATTTAATGACAAAATTTTTATTTCATATTTTATATTAAATTTACAATTTTTTTAAATTGCAAAATTTGATTCGTTTTTCATTTCTAGATTAATGTAATATTCAAGAATATTTTTAATAACTTAAGATTGATAAAGAAACTTATTAAAATCCAAAGAAGTAGAAATTATGTCAGGGTCTCGTCAACTTGCCATATTATATGCCTCAGATCGCTGACTTTGAACCAAAGCTTCTTAAATCTTGGTATTTTGATATTATTAAGAAATAAAGACAACGATATCTATAAATGTTTTCTTCTGTATTTTAACAAATTAATTGAACTAAAACTACAATTTAAATAGATACGGCTATTTGAAAATTGTCTGATGAATTCATTGAGATCAATTAATTTTACTATGTTAACTCAACTCGAAATGTGATCCGATGGAAATGAGTTTGTAAGAAGATTTAAATGAAAGATGATAAAATGATTATAATAATAATAATTAGAAAGAGGGGTACCGCAAACGGGGCCCTAGCACCTTGACCAAGGGATCTTCTGTGCCCTCCTTGAGAACAACCTGTCACCCGAAGGCGAGACGCTTAATAAAATGCTTCATAAAATGATTATAATTGAATCATTAATAAAAATCAAGAAAAATTAAAGATATCTTTATTAAAAATATTAATTGAATGTTAAAATATGTTTATTGATAATTACCAAGGAAATTTTTTACAATAACAATTACCGTGGTAATTTGAGAAGGATGTAGTTGAGGAGCAATGGTTTCTAAAAGAAAGAATAATTGATTTTAGGAGCGTACCGCTACAAGTTAATCAATGGCCGATGCTTTGTAAAATTTTATGAATATCATGGACTAAGGAGTAAAAATGGATAACGACGAAGAACCCTAAGCTGGTGTAATATCGTTTACTACTATTTACTGATACCGATATGGTGGTTTTGTAGTGTATTCGCCACTAAATCTCTATTTACTTGCATATTTAGATATCTCTACGTACACACTATATATGCCCTTTGTTACCACGGTAACTACTAATAAATTATGATTTAGTATTACTTAAGGAACCTTATCTCTATCTCCTATAGTAAAAATATCTTTCTTATATATAAATAACATAAAAGTCGATGTATATAAATATTTCTCATAAATATAGATTATTTAATTTACGGTCAGTGGAAAAGAAAAATGAAACAAATTGAAATATTCGGTAGAAGAAGTACTATATGTTATACTACCTGCTCATAAAGTAATACGTACACTTAGAATGTGACTTACTGATTCAAAAATATTGCATTGACGTGTACTTATTTCGAAATAAATTCTGTTTTTCTTTCTTTTCTTTCTCTTTTGTTCAATATTGATTTCACGTCGAATGTTTCGTATTAAATTCTAAATTGAGTTGACTTGGTTAGTGGTACTCTCTTGACTTATTCAATAATTGATTGAATAATTTAAATATTCAAATAAAAACACCACTAACCATTTGAAAATCACAAGAACTTGATGAAAATCTTACAAAAAACGCAAAAAAAAAAGATGAAAGAAAAAATTTACATAAAAAACACTTACTTAACTTTGAATTGTACAACGTGTTTAATTTTTATTCGGATTTGGCATAGTCAGTGGGTTTTAATTTTTAACAAAATATTTATCCTTTTTACCCTTTCTTCTGATAAATTATTCAGATTATAGAAAATTTTAATTTGGTTGATGATTATCTTGCTTGACCCATTAGCCAATAGCTGTCGTCCAAATATAATTAATAATAAGTATAAGTTATATGCTTAAGCGTTTAATAACTTTTTAAATAAATAATATCCAAACAAGGCTTTATTTAATGAACAATAATTAAAAATTAAAATTTGTTTTCCCTAGTAATCAGTATTATAAATAAAAGCTTCGGCCGCTTCGGTTTTAAATGTTCATCCATGCCTTTATTTGTAGTCATACTATATTAACCTACTATATTTGAGCTTAGAAATGTTTTTTTTTTGTTAAAAAAAGAATGAATGAATCTTACCTTGACAAAATAAATATGTTCAAATGTTCGCAGACATTTGATAATACTTCTTTCCGTTTCTCATTAGGGTTATTTCTCTAAAATAAAGCACTTTTATTTGATTTTAGTGTACACACCTAGAAAAGTATGCCTATATTTCATGAAATAATATATTATACATTATACTTAATAAAGTAAACACTCTGTATATTTTCATATGTGAAAAAATTTGTATTGGTTAGATCAAAAGTAAAAAAGATACCAACATTTCCTATATATCATCTAAAAGGAATTTGTTTTGAGAAAATCATTCATGCACTACAATTTTTTGGTTGATTTTAATGTACTCGATTTTAACAGTATGTTTCAGAATACTTTCTTTAATTTTAAGACATTTAATTCACCCAAGAAAATAATCCAAGATAAATATCCTATTTGACCTAGCGTAACACAATAGAAATGAACCACGTGACACAAGTGCCATTATAAACCAATTTTATATAAACATATATAAATAAAAGCGTGATACATCGGAATAAAAGGAAATTTTAGAAGCTCATATAATAACTTTTTAGAAATAGCTTTGATAATAAAAAAAAACTTTTAGTGAAAAAACTAAAATTTCAGGTTGTTTGTAATGAAATTTTGCATGTGACGTGCTTTTTGTATTTGAAAGGTCAAGTTCGTTAATGAGCAAAATCGGACGAGTGTAATGCGGGGCGTAGAGGAAGGGTGAAACATAATATCTAAAAATTCTCTCTTTATATTAGTTAAAATTGAAAATTATATAATAAATAAAGTTGTAGCAAATCTATTTTTCTACAATTCATTACCTGATCATATTGTCTGTAACTCTTATATTTACAGTAATATTTGTAATTTCAGCATAATACCCATAATAATGAATATTACAAATGAATCACCATGGTTACTTGATTTTTTTACAATGTATTTAAATAAATTTTCTGGAAATAATGACATAAATCAGTTTAAGATTTTGAAATACTGTATCAAAATTGCATAGATTTAAAAATTATTAAGCAATGAAATAAATAGATATTATTCATAAATAGAAATTTATTTTAGGGTCCCCGGCTGCTAGGAGCTTTTGGGCTCTGAACCAAAAAGCTTCACTTAAAAATTGAGACACTATTTCGAGATAAAAGATTTTTGAATACATCTAGTATTGTAAAGTTTTAAAAGAGTGTATAGTGATTTTGGGGTATTGAAAATACGAGAACCGGAAACTATACTCAGATTCATACACTTAGACCCTAAATAACAAAAATTGAGACGGCGGGGGGGGGGGTAAGCAGGGCACTAAATTGAAAATAGAGAATGCAATTTTTTGATATCTCGTTCAGCTTTCGAGATATGTATAAAAATATGTATTTACTAAATATGTTCGTGGCTATAAACACTTCTTCCGCAGAAATAACCCTATTCGAACATTTTGTTTAGAAATCAATTTCCATCAAGAAAGCCTTTCGATAATTTGAGTCCCCCAACACCGTTGGTACAGTCCTGCTTCATTTTCAGTTTGGTGTCCGTTTTTTGTTACACTCTGTTTTTAGAGTACTGGTTTTAAAACATTCGATGTATATTGTATAGATAAAAATGTTTCCGCTGTTGTTGAATATAAGACAACTTTTGTATAATTCTAATATTTACTGTATATTGGTTATATATAGTGTTTGTGTCAGTTGCCAAAAAAATACATATTCGAAATTCTTTTTACATATTTGCCGTCTCTACACCTTCTTATCCCGTATACTCAATTTGACATACATATACTTCAAATATATAGTCTAAGAGCGTGTATTCGAAAGGCTTAATTAATTTCAATGAAGTTTACATTGAATTATTCTATTACACTTGTCACATATTAAATCGGGTTTCTTGGTCATCGGTTCTACTAGGTTCCACTTTTCTTATTTTACTAGGTTCTAGATAGAATTTTCGTTGAGCTTGATTATGTTGATTTTCGAAATAAATATTATCAAATAATAAAGTAAGTAATCGCATTTACATAAGTTTTATATATGTTTTTCATACGTTTTAGTGATCAACTCGGAAACTCTTTAAAGATTATTTAAGAATTTCGGTAAATTCAAAAATTTCATCTTGTAACATTGTTTTTCAGTCTTTAAAACGGCCGTTTTTGCGTTTTTTCAAACATTAAATTGTTTATAAATCGGAAACGGTCAACTTACGAAATAATGATAAGCTACTTTTTTGTTAAAAGTGACACAAAAACCCTAAAAAAACTCCATCATTCAAGTTGGGAAAAAAATTAGTTTAAAAAAATTGGGACCAGATTTTTGTACGAGAAAATCTTGATCCATATTCAGAGGCGGCATTCTTCAAACGTAAACATGCAATATATATATATATATATATATATATATATATATATATATATATATATATATATATATATATATATATATATATATATATATATATTTATATATATATATATATATACTATTTTGTATCTTATATATATATATATATAAGATACAAAAGGTTTTTCATATATTATTAATATATATATTTATATTATATATATATATATATATATATATATATATATTTTATATATATATATATATATATATATATATATATAATATATATATATAATATATATATATATATATAATATATAAAAACCCTTTTGAATCTTTATAAAGTAAATCATTATAATTTATCATACGTCGATACGTATTTCTTTTTAAAATTTATGTTTCTTTGTCTAATGAAAAAGAAAAATATAAAATTTTATTTTCCCTTAAATGGACTAAAATAATGGTCTCTGTCTCTCTCCGTCTCTGCGGTGGTATGCAGGGGTAAATAAATATTTAAGACAAAGGGAAAAAATGCTGTAGCTAGAATAATGAATAAAATTTTCCTTTAGGGATAATTTATTTTAAAATGAGGTCAAATTTTATTTTTCCCCACTGTATTACATATAAGTAATTTAAACTATAAACAAATATATGTACAGCGTGTTACGGAGGAGTATGAATTGTTTTGATATTTAAAAGACATATGAAGAATAAGTAAACCAAAAACATTTCGAACAACGTTAACTCGTGTTTAAAATAAGTGTACATTCATATAGTCCTTACATGTCTTTGTTAAGTCCTTAAATGTCTTTGAGACATTCAGAGGATTAAATTTTTTTAAATAAACTTTAAAAAAAACTATACTTTTTCTGTAGACGTAAAAAATATAATTCCATAAGATTACTTTTAGAAATTTATTTTTCAGTTTTTTTTTTTTTGTTCTTCGAATTGTTTTATACAAACTTTGTATTTAATTTGATTTTTTTTTTCGATCTGAACCAATTTGAAAAGATAATAAGAGAATATTGTCCATAAATTTAAATATTTAAATTGTTCGGAATTATATTTTATTTTATTTTTTTTTGTTTTTCACATTTAAATAGATAAGATTTTAACAATTACACTTCAATGTTCGAAAATACATGCGGTCTATCTAACGATAAAAACATAAAATATTACATGCTATTTTATTATTTTAGAGTTCCGTACCGCTAAATGAAACAAATACAAAATCTCTTATTAGTTTATTGATTGCTCGACTAAACGCTACTGTTAATGCGAAATAGAAGAAGTACGATAACTCGAACTGAGATAAAACTGAGTTAACTCAATAGAGGAAAGTCTGCAAAATAGAGTTACGTAGTATCATAAACACGTGTTTATGATACTACGTAAGAATCTAATGAGAATCCAATATCAAATAAGAATCGATAAGAATCCAATATCAAAAGTCGTTTGCTGACTTAACGTCAAATTAGCAGAGCTTACCCGAAAAATGAATTAACGTTGTACCATTAGGTGCTAATTTAGTGCTTAGTTTGTAATTTTAGTGCTTTTTGGATCTAGACAAGAATGCAATCTCTAATCTTCTCTGCTGACTTGATCAAGCTAGCAGAGCTTTTCTGCAATGTAAACTATTAGTAACTCTTATTGCATAGAATTTAAGTGGTATTTCACCAGTCCAAGTGGCCGAGCGGTCTAAAGCGTTATGTCTGCGCAGTATGCCTACTTGGAAACTGGGAGGTCTTGGGTTCGAATCCCGACATCGGCAGTTATTAAGAAAAAAAAAAGTTTAACTTTAGTCCCGACTTGTAACATTTGTAATTATTGATCGCAGAAAACAAATTTTAGTATAGGTGTTCATAAAATGATCTAATTAGTCCATTTTCAAAAATTTGTCCGTCCGTGTGTCTGTAAACAAGATTACTCAAAAACGTTAAGAGATAGCGAGCTGAATGGGTAAAAGTGGACCATATTTGGGCAAAATGGGCAAAACTGTTTATCGTTGAAACCATAAGAGATACAACAAAAATTTAAAGACAAAAAATAAGCAACTTCCTTTTTTCAAAATAAACAACTTTTGTTTTTTATATATATTTTTTTACGGCACACGAATTGTGTCAATATAGCTCTTGCGTTGGTCATTTTTTTTTTAATAAATTGATAAACGATCTACAATTTTTTCTATGTTGTTTTTCATTTCTCATGTAATACTCGTACGTGTAGTTATATACATGATAAAAATTTGTAATTGTCAAAATGTAATAATATACGTCAAATGAATAATCCCGAAGGAATATAAATGTCATTTATATTAAACATATTTTATTGGTGTAAAAGTATCACCTGTCGTTGCGTCCTTGTACATTAGCTTGATGGTTGGTTAGTCGGTTCGTGTTAGATGGATATGTATTAGATAGATCGGTTACGTTAATAATCATATTCTATAGGTAAATGGTGTTTGCACTTCAATTTTTCCTTATTATATACTCAATTGATTTGAAAGTCTCTTTACATTGATGTTAGTGATGCCGCAAGGCGAGACGAGAGTGGCATGTCTCTTGTGTTGTATTGACTTTTAAAACTTTTCTATCATCTCGTTTTAACAGTTTCTTGAAAAAAAAAATATTTAAAAAAATCATTTTTTGAACTTGAGTCGAGATTACCATGTCTCTTGTATTCTAATGACGTGTAAAAGTTTTCTATAGTCTGGTCTTGTCTCGTTTTTACAGTTTGAAACTTTTCTTAAAAAATACAATTTAAAAAATATTAACCCGTCGTGGCGATGCCTTGCAGATGTGAAACACCGAAACTATTTTGTATAGAAAGATATGCATGAAAGGATGGTTTATTAAAGGCAAATAAATAAATAAATTATTCTTTATTTAAAAAATACATATTCATTTAATACCAAAATTCAATTACTTAAACAACCCAATTCTTTCAATCAGTTACTTAAACTTTTCTTATTATTATTAACTATTTTGTACAGAAAATATGCATTGCCACCTATGAATGAGTTTGGGAACCTGTAAATGTACTACCATCTATCAGCATCTTTTTTTAAACCTATCTGTAATATCACCTATGAATAACCTGTTGACGCATGGTGAGAAAACTTCGCTGAGTCGTTACCAGGTAACAAATGTCAACAAACGGTCTAACCCGCTGCAATAAATGTTTCACATCAAAATTTTAATATAACTTTAAAATCCTTTTTCCATTCATATAGTAGGCGATTTAATATAATAAGCGAATAATGTGATGGCTTTTTTCGAATTTATTTAATTTTTTATATTTTAATTGAAAAAATAAAGGCTATAGAAAAAATTAAATCATACCGAAAACGATTTGCTGTTTTATGATAAGTACATAAATCCATAGAGATTGAAAGAGAGTAATATCGTCTATCTCTCGAATATTTATCGAAAATCAGGATTATAATTTTCTTCTCGTCTCTCGCTGCTTATTCTCGTCTCGTCTCGTTTGTTTCGATCCTCGCCGCATCACTAATTGATATACAATATTATACGGATTGATACTAAATACAGGATAGATCCTTTTCATTTTTATAAAACTTAAATCACTTTTTTGGTGCTTAGGTTAATCGCAGCGTTGAAAAGTCAATAAGATCTGATACAAATTTTATCTAATTCAAACAAGGCGAAAGTGGAGCTTAGAGAGAGGGGGCAACCGAAGGTTGATAAAAATCTCTTAATTAGAATTTATTAGACGTAAAGTAAAAGTAAATATAATTCACGATAATTTATCTACGGTTTAATTCTATCATACTCTTACAAATTTAGGAATTTTAACAGAGTAGAGCCATTTACAAACACAGAGCAGAGGTCAAAAATAGAAAATTTGATGGAAATATTGGGAATAATGTTAAACTAAAACTTTGTAAGATAAACGGTTATATGCATTTCAATCGATAATTATTCTAAAAGCTAGAGAATTATGGATGATCAATCTGGGACTTTGACGGGTTTTATTAAGTTTTTGGGCACATAACAAATAGTTTGTATATAATATATAAGGATTGAAGAAGTCAGTAAAAAGTAATATATAAAAATAAAATGCACCACACGATTTTATATTATTTTGAACAAAGTTGATTGATGATTCTTGATAACACTATGTATATAGTTGGGTTTAACTCTGTTAACAATTCTTATACAGCTTGTATTTTAAAATACACCCAATCTAGAAACAATTTATAGTGTATCTATTGCAGTCTATATGCAGTGTACTATGATATGGTATCTTTGTTACATATACATGTAAACACACTAACACGACGAATGATGGATACTGACGATCATCATTACAACACAACGGATGATGTATACATGCACGAGTAAGATACAACTAGTATATATAGTTATATGTTATACAATACTGATTTTAATGCAGTTTAAGTGTAACAAAGACACTATATCATAGTACACTGCATATAGACAGTGATAGATACACTATACATTGTTTGCAGATTGGATTTATTTTAAAATACAAGCAGTATACCTAATATGATTTTAAAACATATAGTGTTTATGATTAATGGGAAATATATTTCAGGATATTTCACATGATCCAATAATAAAATATAGACATAAATAATGAAATATCAAACAATATTTTTTTAAATTTATTTATTAAAAAATAATTGACCATAAAAATAAAAAAATAATATATTAAAATTATGGTTTAATAAAAATTATAATTTTAAAATATTTCATATGTTCCTATACAGAATAGTCAAAAATTGTATTATACATTATTATACATTGGATTTAACGGTAAGTATACGAATATACGAAGATATCGCACTAGATCTAATCATTTCTACCCCTTCTTTTCAAATTCTATACGTTTTTGTATAGATTTTGGTAAGCAAGATTTAGATGTATAGTGCAGACCGTCACCAAATTAGCAACAAGTAACATCTCCTCGGAGAACAATTACAATTAGCCAATTCATACTGATGATGACTACTTTGTAGTCGAAATACTTATTTATAAAACACAAAAAATTTTGATCTAGGAAATTGGGGCAAAAATCGAAATGTATTTCTAGAAGCGAGTATCTTCACTATACGAGTTCGAATGTATAATAATATTTTTAAGCATAGGGTAGCTCGATAAATCGATATAATAAAACGCTTCATGTTGTGTGTTTGTCATTGACCATTGTGTGCTATTATTTTGAGGGGTTGGGAGTTTATAGTGGTGACTCGGTGATGATAAAATAATGGATCGATCATCATTATTATTATTATTTTAGTCAATTTTTACGATTATAATATAAATTTTAATGTTTTTATTAAGGGTAGAAAAATTATTACCTACTATATATGGTAGTGTTTAAGTACTTTTGGTACGGGGGTAGTGTTTTTTTTTTGTTTGTGGATTGATATGATATGAAAACTTTATTATATTCTCTATATGGTGGTATGTAATGATGGTTTATTACAAATAAAATGCATCAATATATATTTTTATTACAAAAATCGATTATATATGAAGTGATACTTGAAGATAGAGGGTTGTCTAGTGAATGACTAAATTAGCATCACCGGGTAACCACTGAAGCAGTATCAGCTCGAAGTTGACAAATTCTTAAGAATGGATTTCTTCATTACATAAAAGTGCTGACACTAACGACAGCAGGAATCTTTAGGCTAATAGTTTTTCAACAGTTTAAACATTATCTAATTCGATTCACTTACTTTTTGAATTTTTTCAGGAGTATTTTACCAGATTTTACTTCAGTTTGACCAGATATAATAATTTGATTTATATTTAACCATTTAACTGCGTACGAATCGTTTTGAAGTCGTTACTAAATTATATTTTTTAAGGTGCGACTAAAAGTCAGTGATAAGAGTGAAGCCTGTGCTTGACTGTGAAAATGTCTGGCATCGTAGTTCCCAAAACCGATTTCGATGCATTTTTATTTTATTTAAAGGCTAGTTTAATTGAGATGGTTATTAGCTATGTTTTATGAATATCTATTCAGCCGTTTAAAGATAATTAGTTCTTTTTCAAGCTTATGACGGGATTTTTAAAGAGTGGAAGCGCTGTGAAGTTATAAGTCTAGAACATTATATAGGAAAACATCTTCCCAGCGCTTCACGCTATAAAAGAAGCTTGAATCTGGTTTTTAAACCTGGTTTACTCGAGATGATTTTTAGCTATGTTTGAGAAAAATCACTTCATTTTATCGGGTTTTTTATTAATACAATTTCACTTAACCTAAATTTCACTTTTAACGCTACACTATTGTCGTGGTGTTTGCCGGTATGCGTATTATAGTTGGGAATAATCGTTTATAACATAAGTTAAAAGTTTATTCTATTTTCAATTAGTTTCGTAGAAGTTTCTTACTTTATTAATCACTAATTTGATAACTCTAAAAACACGTATATTTCTATATCTACGATGTCATTGTTCGATGACACGTCCGATAGAGTAATGAATATCAAGCAATTACGTTATTGTATTTACGTTTGTAGAAGTGTGAACAAATATGTGATGCTAATTGGTTGAGTATGGGTAAATCAAGTTAATAATTGTCTCGCCTATCTATGTACACTCCCATTCAATATATTTGAACCAGTCAGTCATTTCTAAGCGTATATATTATTTCTAAGCTGAATATATGTATAATATTACATACAGTATTTTTTTCAACTTTTGTTTCAAAGTCCCGACTTTGTAACGATTAGAACTATTGAGGGCAAAACACAATTTTTGGTATAGTTGTTCTTAAAAGGACCATTTTCGCGTTACTCTTTAACTGTAGGAGATATAACGAAACTTATAGGCAATAAATGTCCCCTCTTTAAAAAGAAACGACTCTTGTTTCAAACTTTTTTTCATAAACTGAATAGTTTGGCAACTGTCTACATTACATTGTAGTTTTATACATTTGTGCGTGGGTAAAAAGTAAAATAAACTGTTCACGCATTGGTAATGACTTTATATGTGAGTTGACCTGTATATAGATATAAACATCAACCATTTTGCACTAGAGGATAAAGAAACTAATGGAACATAGTTTAGAGCAATATGTTGATGTAATTTATGCGTCAATCAACGAGAAGGTCATTCGTTTAATTCCCCCTGATACCGAAAATATTCCTAATTGAAATTAAAAGTATTAAATCTGAGTTAGTATTTAAATGTATGCGGAAAAATATCTGAACGTGGAAAAATTTGTAATTAAGTTAACTGTAATTAAATTATGGACCACATATGGTAATACTAATAACATTTATTAAAATATGAAACCATATGAAATGGTCTTAAAATTAATCGTACGTGATCATTTTAAAATACATTTTCGTAAAATGAGACCAACAATATTTTACATAAAATTGAATCCTTTTAGTTTATTTTTGTATTTATTATAAATATAAAATAAACTTTTGTAATTGATGCAGGAAAAACAGATTCCTTAAATTTTGAGGTTAAAGAACAATTAAAGCACATTCCGTGGGCCCGCCCGTCCGCATGCGGTCCAAAATTTTTGTCGTCTCTCTTGCTTTTAAATTATTAAATTAAATGAGATGAAAATTTGAAAGTAGTTTAAGATTTACGCTTAGGTAGTTAATGCCCAGGTGACCCTATCAGAATTTATAAAGATGGTACAATTTATCCCTTAAAAATATTCAGATCGGGCCGAGGAAATTAATGATAAGAACATTATATCTAAGAATTGTAGAAATTTTCATAAAATTACTTGAACATCTAAGGAAAATCTTACACATCTTGGCTAGGGAATGATCCCAAGAACTCTGGCACTCCAGACCAGTGCTCTGTCAACAGCGGTTTAATTTTAATTTAATTCACACTCATAGCTTCCCATTTCGAAAATTTTGGAAATTTTTTGAAGTCTGGTTTCTACCGTATTAATTTGAATGGGTTGAAAATTGGTACTTGAACGGAATTTATTGTGAGGTTAGAAAGCGGTACGAAAAAATTTCTATACACTTTTAAAAATTTGGTTGGGGTCGCCAAGAGTTTTTATTGAGGTTTTCAGATTGATATAGAAAATAAACTCTTGTGCAAGTCACTCGTACAGTTTTTATTCTACAATCATTTTAGAGAATTTAATATTTTATGAAATTTATTTTAACACTTGTATGTATAGGGTGTAACAGTGGGTAATATAGTTAAATAAAGTTTCTATAAGGTTAAAAACAATGAATTTTGTCAAGCAAGTAATGGCAAAAACAAAAGAAAAGATTTCCAAAAAAGTAATTATAACATAAAAAATAGCACCCCCCGGAGAGTTTCTTTTTAAATAAATAGCAGAAAACCTCTAAACTCGGAGAGTTGTCCTAGTATCCTAGTTCACGGTAGGTGACATGCCAAGTTTAAGGGGTGTAGACAGGTACACTTACAGCAGACTATACCGTGTGTGTTTGAAAGCTTTTCCAATAGAGAATCAATGATAAATATTATTTATTACTGGCTGGCCGTATGGTTACTGTGTGAAGTCAGTCAGTACACATGTAATGAGAGTGGGTTAAATATGTCCATTGAATTCTTAACTTTAGTATGTGCATCACTCTTAAATGACAAACAAACAACCATACGCATACAGTATACCTATACAGTATACACTATCCAGAAGTTTGTATGTATGTGTATTGTATAGGTGTACTGTATAGTTGTATAGTTTACAACTATAAATATTTAATATTTTATTTATTTATTAAACATTGATTCTCTATTAGAAATGCTTTTGAAAATGGTCTGTATATACATCAAATATTACGTCAAAAATGACTCCTTGTAACTTTTGAACCAAAAGAGCTATAGTGTTGGGTTTTCGACTATAGCAAGATTATAGAATCATACTATTACTTTTTTATGCTCATCGCTACTGGATAAATAGTTTAAAAGATATTTTAACTCAAACATCGAAATATCGGTACCACTCGACAGCGCACAGTAAAAAAAATATACAAATACAATTACACGAGAACAAAACATAGTTTATTGTCAGATCTGTCAAAACAAGTCAAATCAATTTCTAATTTACATTTCCTGATATTTTACAATTTTACAATAAATACTTTTAAAATATTTAGGACAAATAAAAAACGGTTATAAATCGTTGTTAGATTATTGATATACTTTACAACTTTTTAAAAATCCTAAATAAATTTTATTAAAGATAAAACTCATTTGACAGTGAATTTGCATAGCACATGAACGTCCTTAAATAAACATATTTAATAGTTTATCTATTTGCATGTGTACAGAATTATATTACATACTGAAACAGACAGTATACAAAAATGCATAACAGTTTTAGTTTGCTTTAGGGAGCTTTATAAAATATATAAAGTAGTTGTTGTTTCCATATGTGGGGCTTAAGTTGCTGATAGCTGAAGCGACAAGCAACGTATATTTAAAAGCAGAAACAAAATACAGAACAAAGCGACACACAACCTATGCACAAGCTATTTTCAATACAGCTTTGTGGAAATTAAATACAGATTGATTTTTAAATCATTTCATACATAAATGATTTACATTGACGAATATTTGATGTGGGTGCAGTTAGGGAAAATGTGGATTACATACATTCGATTTTCTTGGTAGCAAATGATAGCTGCTGAAACTTGCCAAAACTAAACATATAAAATCCGTTTCGAACGGCTATGGTAACAAATGGTTCATTATTGCGAATATCCGATAGTTTCGATTAGTGTTGGTGAACAACTTTGCACCCACCGGTTTCCTATACATGGTTTTAGCGGTAAGTAGTGGTAGAAATAAATAGATCAAAGATATCTTGCAATAAACTTGGTGAATGAAAATGTTAGTTTACGAGCCAAATTCTCGACATTTTCGTGGAGGTTTAAATTTTCGTTTTTTTTTAGTGGTTTCAACTCAAGAACGGTGATTTTCACGCCGAAAAACGACCAAGCGGTAGAAGAGAGAAGGTTTTTGAAGATGCAGAATTGGAGACATTACTTAATAAAGACTCTTGTCAAAGTCTTAAACAATTTGCACGATCATTACAGTCAATTTACATGCAATTTCAAGATGCCTCAAAGTCAAATTTCACAAAAAAATCAGCAGAAGCAAAGTTGTATACCTATAATATAACATGCATTACCTACATACCGTCTGTTTTGGAATGCTTTGATAATAGAGAATCAATGTTAGTAACTACATAATGCTTCATAAAGAAATAAAAATAGCGGGGGTACAATCAAACACCATACCACAAGTAAGTAGTAAAGTATCAAAAATAAGTATGTGTATGCATGTGTGGTTTTATAGTAAATATTTTATTTATTTATTTAACATTGATTTCCTATTAGAAATGCTATTGAAAACAGATACAGACTGTATATTAAATGACTCGTAAATATTTAGATTTTTTTTACATTATACTATGCAGTCAGTCAGCACTGTGCAGTAGCTATATATATGTATATATATATATATACGCCCTATTTTTAAATTTGAAATACTCGCGTTTCTGTAGTTCCAATATCAAATGATTTAATTTACAATCTGTATATACAAGCATATAATATTGTGGGTCCGTCCATTGTTTTATTAAAATGCATATTCCATTTTAAAATAAAACCAAAAAAAATATTAGATATTGTGAAAACTAAACTTACAGATACAGGATTGTTCAAATTAAAGGATACCATTTTAAAAATATTCGTACGATATCTACAATTGCCAAAAAAATTTAGAAAACGGAAAAATAAAGTTCGTTCAAAACAATTTGATTGCTTAAGGACGTTCATGTGCTACGCTAGAGTCAAAGGATTTAAAAAAAGGTGTAAAGTTTATCAAGAATCTTACAACAATTTATAACCGTTTCTTATTTGTCCTAAATATTTTAAAAGTATTTATTGTAAAATATCAGCAAATGTAAATTAAAAATTGATTTGACTGTGTATATGTGCATATGTATATGTATATTTTATTTACTGTGCGCTGTCGCAAGTTTTCAAAATATGGTGGCAAAATAAAACCTTACAAAACAGTTTTAATTATTTTTTTAATGCAAATATATAAACTGCATATATGAAAGAATATTTATAAACATTATTTATTATGGTGGCTACTTTAATGATATAGTTATTATAATATTAAGTACAAACAAATTATGTTCTCAATAAGATGCTGAGTTAAAAGTTTGATTTTTAATCGATAATTAGTCTTTGAAATGATCAACAGGTTTAAAATTTTTGAGGGAGGATAACTACATAATTGAGCTATTCAATTCTCTAAAAAAGAAAATTTTTGTATTCACTATCAAGCCCCATGCATGAACGTCCTTAAATACTAGCGTATACTGAATTCGTTATAAATATCTTTCCAAAATACGAAACATATTTAATATCGTTTTTAGACTGTATATTTTTATTATATTTACATAATTTTTAATACACATCCTGTATAAAGCAATATTAGAACTGTATGAAAATTGTTTTATAGGTTTGTAAACTCCACAGTCAGTCAGTACTAAAATATTCATTTCCTAAATCACATTTCTAGTATTTTATTGCAAAAAAAAAAAAAAATTATTTTATATAAAATTTGTCTCCATCATTTCATAGTGGCTACTATAACTTTAATATCCTGAAATAACAGTTTAATTTTAATCTAAAAATAATTTTTACCCATAAAAGAATAATTTTAATGGACTCAATGTGTATTAAGTATATCAGTCATAAAAGTGTAACGTTCTGTGCGAAATAGATTTTTAATTCAAATTAGATGAATTAAAAAGACTCAACCTCGGATTGAAAGAATCTATGCTACTATATCCATACCTATATAAATGTGGAAGTAACTCTGTTTGCTACGTCTTCACGACTAATCGGCTAAACTGATCGTAACTTTGATTGTTGTTTCCATAGTAACTATAAACTATAATAGCACTCTATAAATCGTTATAATATATCGATATACGTATACAGTAGAATCTCATTAATTCGGCACTAAAAAAACTATTCATGTCGGATAAGTGAGACTCTATTGTATATATATATATATATATATATATATATATATATATATATATAAATAACGTATAAATGTACCCCTTGGAAAAACTATGAAAAAAGTGGAAAAAATGTTTGTTCTCGATTTTAAAAATAATCATTTTCTAGGCTAATTTTGACCCAAACAGTATGATAATCAGGTTCATATAAACGTCTGACCAACACATTTCAAAATTTTGCCTTCTCAATTCATTCAGTTTGGAATTTTAGCACTATGGGTCTGATACCTTGAAAACCGTTAATCGTACCGTATTTTAACCAACGCCATCGTTTTTCTTAGGTCCAAGTTAGCTTAAAACCTAGTTTTTATGAAAATCGGGGACATAAAATTTTCCTCCAATTTTAGCGATATTTTTAAGGGGAAAAAATGTGAAAAAAGTGAAAAAAATTTTTTGTCTCGATTTTAATAATAATCATTTTCTAGGCATATTTTGACCCAAACAGTATGAAAATCAGGTTCATTTTAACGTCCAACCAACACATTTCAAAATTTTGCCTTCTCAATTCATCCAGTTTGGAATTTTAGCACTATGGGTCTGATACCTTGAAAACCGTTAATCGTATCGTATTTTAACCAACGCCATCGTTTTTCTTAGGTCCAAGTTAGCTTAAAACCAAGTTTTTATGAAAATCGGGGACATAAAATTTTCCTCCAATTTTAGCGATTTGTTTAAGGGGAGTAATTTGAGTTTGTATATATGAAGATACTTAACTCTGATAGGAGAGTAGGGAATCGATATTATTATCTTACCTATGGTTTTTACAGTTAGTCGCTAAAATGGATAATGACTCTTCTAATGCCCGGGCAACAGTGGGTAATCAACTAATGTATACACATACAAATAATAAAACTTTTATGATAGATAATTATTATATAATATTCGTTATATTAAACATTTATAAATTACTGTATATATTGTATTGGATATATGTGTACATATACTGAGTGGCCATTAATTATAATTCGTAATCATAAATCATTGTAAATGATATTTTAATGTTCGTTGCAAAACTTTTAATATCTTCTTCGTTTTTTTTTGTATTCTTACGGAAACATTTCTCCATACTAATTACATTTTTAAAATACATACTAGTTTATTACTTTGTTCAAAGTTTAACTTTATTGTATAGTGAAATGCTTTTATTGCGATCCAAGGTCACATTATATAAAGATATTTTACGATGACGTCCAACATAACTATTACTATCAAACAAATACTCTGTGGTTTTTACTTTTGTGGAAGAATGAACCTATTTGGGTAATTCTGACGAGTTGTAGTACTAACGATGTTTTAATTTGCCATCGCCAAGTGCCACACAATCAAACTCAATCCCGTCTAGCTAACAAATGCGCAAATAAGCTAACAAATCTTACTAACTCAAAACAATATCAAAGCACAAATACTAAAAAAGAATTTCCGATATAATATTGTGTCCAATCACATAAAAATCATTAATAAATAAATTTTTTTGCACTTTTGGGACTAAAATGACAACTTTACTCCCTCCAAATAGGTACTAAAGTGGTACTTTTTCTGCCATGGAAGAAAAAGCAGATTATTTTTCCCATGGGAGAAAAAGTAAAAAATTTGTTAAATAGAAATTTCATTTTGATTTTGTTGCTAGGATACGTATTAAATTTACTTTTTCTCCCATGGGAAAAAAATCTACTTTTTCTCCAATAGGAGAAAAAGTACTACTTTAGTACCTATTTGGAGGGAGAAAAATTTGTCATTTTAGTCCCGAAAGTGCAAAAAATAATATATTTACCGTGGGACTAAAGTGCCTTTAATCCCTTGAGAGTGGTTGTTACAAATTCCAATCGCGGGATTAAAAATGTCTTTAGTCCCATGCTTAATAATATACTATTTTTTTCTATGACGTCCGCTTAATATTAAAATTTTTTATTGTTGGATTCAATCCAGTTGTATTGCACTGAACCCAAATATATTGCAGGATAAAAAGCTGATATTACGTCTTAGGTTTACAATTTAGAAATAGAAGTTCTTTTAAAACATTGTAATCGGAAACTTGGTGATGCTGATTATCATTAGATAATCGACTACGTAGTGGATTCATTCCACTACAACTCGACTACGAAAAAAGCATGAATCCAATTCGAAAAGCCTTGTAAATATTTCTCGTAGTCGAAGGCGGGGAATTGGTACAGTTTGGGCTGTGCAACGCAGTTGGGCCTTAAACTCCGAGAAATATTTACAAGGCTGTTTATATTTATTTATATATGTTATATTTAAAATCTTTTTGGACCAATTTTGACTAATGCCTGTCTGTTACCAATTTGTGGAAATCTTGTTGCTAGTTTCTAATATCATTAGAAAATAATTTCACATTATCTTAATGCAATATTTTATTTTAACTTCTTAACGATATTTAACTTGTCATAGATGTTAATAAAATTTTAATTTATAATCAATTTAAAAACGTATTTCAATATTTATAAAACACTAAAAAAGTATATTTATCTCGTAATCTACAATGTTATTAAGGGTGAAAGGAGCGTTTTTCTAACTTTTATAGTTGATTTATACCATATCCATTCGCTTATCGAAAAAAGGTTTAAAAGTTGTTCGTTATAAATATACTAATAACTTTTAATCGAAATATTTTCCATAACAGCCGAATGAATAATAACACAACTACATTTTCTTCGAAACAATTCCACCTTATTTTCGATTTAGTACAAAAAAAATTCCCTTTAGGATAAATTATTCGTGGACCACTGTTTACAAGTGAAGAAAGACCATTTTTCGAAATCACTTTCAAAGACATAGGTACCTAAAATGCAAATTATGCTATCTCATATTTTATTTTCTAATTAATTTCTGCTTTGGGGATTTAAGTGTTTGCAGGAAGTTAACTTTCAAAGTTCATATTGCTATTATATTGTGTAAGAGGTGTACAAGTGTTTGAAGGGATGGTTAATATTAAATAATAATATACTAATTTAATGTAATTATATATTTCAGGGATTGTTATATTTTAAGTAATAAATAAATAATTGGTACACACTTATTGTTGAAGTATATTCTAGAAAATTTTCATTAAGATAATTTAATTAAATTAGCCTTGTCTTATTTAAAATAATTTTCAGAATAAGGAGTTATATAGTAACAATATTGATAGAAGGATTGATATGAAGTTGAATTTAAGAATACATTTTGACGAAATTAATTAATTAAATCAAAATTAATTTCAATTTTTAAATATAAATTAAAAAAAAAATATTTTCAATTAAGGACATAGTTAATTTTGATTTGAACAAATCAAGTCAAAAGTACTGGGTGCAGCTTAAAAAATATCGAGAAATTTAAAAGGTTTTTATCTCGTATCGTTTCTCTCGTCTCCTAATAATTAACAAACTGCCGATGTAAGGATTCGAACCCATAATCTCCCAGTTTTCAAGTAGGCATACTGCGCAGACATAACGCATTAGACCGCTCGGCCACTTGGACTGGTCGGCTAGTATAAAATAATAACTGTTTCTAAGTAGGCCTACTTGTTTATGACTTTAACATAATAACTTAATACGAATTATAATAAAAACTCCTTTCTCCAAGAAGAAAAATATTTTGTTTTAAATATTTTTCCTTTACAAGTTAATACTTTTCTTTTTGCTTAGAACTATGGGTTGAGGCCCCAAAAATTATTCTCAATAATTTTCAACACAACAACATTTACTTTGTTCTAAAATGGCCTTATGATTGGTTCATTCTGTACATAATCTATGCGATCTGTATCACATTCAAGCGAAGTAAATAATCAAAAAAATATAATACAAAAAAATATTTTTTCCGTTCAATTCATTTTGTATAGTACATAGACATTATCAAATAAGACTGCAAGAGAGCTATGGCTGGGACGGAATTGTTTAATATTTCATGATGAGGCTTCATCATATACAACCTTACAAATTGAAGAAAACATCGGTAGGTATACATTGTACATTGTATTATACAGAGTAAGTAGAGGATGTTGCTTCCGTCCCCGGTTCCGTCCATACATCCATTCATTTCTCAGTAAACGAACGAACGATGCCAATTCTTAAATATAGCTTATTCGTCTTCGCCATCTTCGTCTCGATCTAATATTATGTTAGGTATATTGTCGTATTTCAATTATAAATTTATAAATTGACTTTGAGATATCGATTGAATTTTCCTTTCAAACATGTATATAGTCCGTTTCACTAAATATTATTATTACTATTGTACAGAATGCTACAGAAATATCTGTACTAAATTTTCATGAGTCTTTTAAACTGAATAGTTACGTTTACAAAAACAATTGAAAATATATAAATAGTAAAAAAACGAAATTATAGTACACGGACATCAAGATAGTGTAAAATTATGTAGACCCCAAATAGCATATTTGTGTCTAAGTTGGTAGTGCACAGATCCGGAAAGCTAGAGGTCGTGGAATCGATCCCCACCAAGATCTTGATTTTTCATACTAAAACATTGATGTCAAAATTTTAACCAACAATTTGGGCATATAACTGAAATGTGTAATTAAGTTAACGATAGTCACCCATGTTAGTATAACTTAAAATGGTAGACATTTCTTTTTATGACTACCCTCAAACAATCAGCCCGAATGGCCAAAAGGTCAAAGGCACTCTAGTTGGAACTGGGAGGTTACTGGTTCGATTCCCAACGGTGGCAGTTTGCCGATTTAATTAATTAAGAAAAAAATTAATGAGACGGTTAATTAACTAAACTTCCGGCGTATGGACCAAAACGAAAATAACCGGCTTTGTTTGTGAAGGTTTTCTGCAACTTTCTTTTACAAACTCCACATGAATATTGGCATAGTTCCTTTCAAAGTCGGCTGCAGTCGCACAATCTACCAATTCCTAGTCTGTATTCAAATTCTTAAATTCTTTCACCCAAATTCTTAATGTATAGGTATCACAATGGACCTTATGGTCTAAGTGTGTCCCACCCGGGACAGCCGCTACAACCTGACCTAACCACACCACCAAACATTGCGAAGAGTAAATAAAACAAAACACTTGCTAACTATGTTATGTGATATTCAAATAAAACATTGATTTATTTTGTATACACACTGTGTAGATGTTAGTGTAGATCCTGATGGTGCGTCCACATATGCGCGCTGCGCCGAACGCACGCCACTCGTGCGCATCGAATTCGTTATATGTGGACGGTACGCGCGTACAGCGGAAGTCGGTTTTTTCAACGAACACTTTGTATGTTCGCTGTTCATATTTGGACGTGTTCGTGAAAGGTTCGTCGTTTTTAGCACGCATGTGATTATTGCTTTTTAAAATATTAATTGGAATGTAATATTTTAGTTTAACTTGAACATTTTTCAAGCTGAACTAAAATGTAAACATTTTAATTAATATCTTTAGATTATTTTCACTGCAATATGAATATATGTTCGTGGGTTTCCTATGAATCGCTGGAGGTTCGTTGGAATCTACAATTCCAACGAACCAAAGGCGAGCGGCACGCATACGGCGCGCACTCCACTCGGGGTTCGTGGCGCGTACATGTGTACGCACCTTAATATGATTCACTATTCAATATACCGATTATAATATTGTATTTGTTTGGAAGTTCGGAGCCGTAATCATGAAACACTCTGTATACCCTCTTAAATAATTTCCCTCAAATTTGACATAAACATTAATTATATACACTCCGATTTCTTATGTTGTGTACTATGATAGATAGATGATAAATTGATTGACATGCGAGTCTGTCTATGAGTCAGTCTGATGATTGAAGAAGAGGTAAATAAACTTATTACTCTCAATCAGAGCTGGGCAATGTAGCGGGCGTAACAGTACTTTAAATAACAAGTGCCAAGTATTGAATTATATACTTTGTACCAAGTATTGAAAATAATATAAATAATGAATCCCAACTTCATTTCAAAAATAAGTTGGTAAAAGTACTTTGAAGGTACTATAGAAAAAAAATGAAAGGAGATATACCAAATTTTGGGTTTCCCCCTTTCTCTAAACCTCCCTTTCCACTTGTCCGATTTTACCCATTAACGAGCTTGACCTATAGAATACCAAAAGCGCCTCAAATACCAAATTTCATATATATATATACAAATTTTAGCGATAGTGATTTTTAACATCTAATAGGTAGGATCGATGGACATTTGAAGAAATTTTTACGAAATTCCAATATTGGAGCAAAAACAATAGCTGCATTTCCTTTGGAGGAAATTTGCTAAAAAGTATAGAATTTAAATTCAATCCATATTAGGAAATCATTCAATATATATTGGTTTTTGTTTCTTAGAACTAACCCCTCTGGTGGCAAAAATTAGCAACAAAGTATTCAGGTTCAACTGTGATAGTTACATAGGCGTTACAAAGGTTATTTTATTAAAATAAACAAAAAAAATTTATTTTGTTGATGAAACTCATATTTTCTTATGAAAAGTGATAATTATGGTATGAGCTTTTCACCAAGAAAATCGAAAAGATATACTATAGTGTGTATGGATACTCAAGTAGAGCAGAATAACGACTTCACTATTTGATTTCATAAACTTCTTATATTTGGTCAACTTCTTATAAATAAATAAAATACTTATGGAGAAATTGAAAAAAACAGATCGTCAACAAGTAAATAATCTTTTTACTGAAATGACGGCAAGCATGACCCACATTTCAGAAATGCTGAGATGTACGTTACTTAAAGTACTGCCCAGATCTGCAGTATCAATGAAAACTCAAGAATGGTGGTTGTTGAGTTTAGAATATGTCAGAAAATTTATGAGTAAAGTTTTATATCTGTGTAAATGTGTAAATTTATTTTCTTCATATTGATGATTTTTCAATGAATGTCAATAGAAAAGTTTTTCCTTATGAAAATGTGTTTCAAATATTTGAGAAGTTGTGGAGAAGCTTTGAATGCTTAATTGAATAACACTGATTGAAAAATGCATTATCGAAATTATGAAAAAACAAAATAATTAATTTTAGTTAGTCATGGTCTGTTGAATTTTCATTTCGTAATGTAATCTAGAATAACATTGTTTTAATTAATATAAACTATAGAGTAATTCGGGGCAAATGAACACAGTGGGTAAAGGGCTAAATTTCTGCAGGAGATATAATTTGGACTTGCAACTAAATTTTATGATATATAAATGTTTATAATCACGATTAAAGATGTGTGGCGGATATGTAGGTTAGAGAGTATCCCGACATTCTTACTGCTAGTAAAATAAGTAATTCGGGGCAAATGAACACAGTGGATAAGTGGGTATAAGTGTTCAATCTCTGCAGGGGATATAATTTAGACCTACAACTAAATTTTATGGTATGTAAATGTTTATATTCACGCATGACGGATATGTAGGTTAGAGAATATCCCGAAACTATTCCTGCTAGTAAACAACAGATTGATACTCTCACCTATCAGAAAATTGTATCTCTGGAAAAGACTGGTCATATTGTTTTCTAAGAAATCGCGTAATAATAAAAAAAAACAGAGTTTGTGAAACACAAAAATAGACGAACGTTCTGAGTATAATAGTTGAGCTCAGGGTCACTCTAATCCACCTAGAAGATGAACAATATTTGTAAAGTGGAAGGTTTTATAATTTTCGAAAATTTCGTCAAATACGAGCTACGTAGGCTAAGTGAATTTTCTTAGAGAAAGGAACTATAATGATATAAAATCAATATAGTTTAAAACGGGATTATGAGGGGGGTTTGTTGTTCTACCTCGATTACAATAGTTTATTATCTAGAGCACGGAAGTGCGCAAAGCCGAGTTATAATTAATAAACTAAAATAGATGTAGAAACGCTGTACAAAAAAAAACTCATTAATTTTTCTAATTACCGTTTTGTCAACGGACGGTCGGATATCGATTAATTACGTCATTTGTAAACTCAGAATTGAACACATAATTCTGTTCAGATTATCACAGAATATTAACTTTCATCAATGTTAAGGTTGTTCCAGCATAGACTTGTATAATCAGGACAAAAAACTGGTTTGATTTTATTGTAGAACAAATACAAATACACATATATACTCACATACATACATATATGTATATATATATATATCATATATATACACATTATTAGAAATGTTATTTTTACCCTATGAAAAAGAAATGAGCAAAATCTGTTGATAAGTGATTTCATGCTGGAACAACCTTAATAAATAAAAACCTATTTTGACAAAATGGAAACTCAACTTCAAAAATCAAATATTCTATAACAAAAAATGTACTAAAAAGTAAAAAAATTATTGCATATTCTTGTGCCAATTTTAGTTCACCTAAGAAAAAATTTTTAAATATATATGTACAATTATTGTTATTTTTGGAGTCGGTGTCAGCATAGAGAAATTCATATAACTTTTGGACACCGCCTCCAAAGAATATGCAACTATTTTTTTACTTTTTAGTGCATTTTTTGTGATAGAATATATGATTTTTGAAGTCGGGTTTCCATTTTGTCAAAATAGGTTTTATTTCTCGCTTTTTAGTGACTTTGTAAAATTTTTTTTTTTGGGCTGTTTTTTTTTTGTAAAACATTTTTTTGAAGTCGGTTTTTAAAAAAAATTTCTCATTTTCCCATTATGAATGAGTATACCCTTTCAAAAAAAAAAAAATTCGCAAAAATCGGTTATCACATACAAATTGAGGATTTTCTTCGATTTCCAGGGGCCCTCACTAGAATGCGATGGTGACAATGGGACCAATCTGAAATCAAACCCTTTAAAACAAAAAATTCGAAATCGGTTCATAAATGACGCAGTTCTGAGGTGACAAACATTAAAAAAAATAAATAAATAAAGTAAATGAAAATACAGACGAATTGAGAACCATCCTCCTTTTTGAAGTCGGGTTAAAAATTCTACATATATTGTCAAAAAATACTCGTTTAAAAAAATATAGTTTCCATTAGTCATTTGGGATCGATCAAATCAGAATACAATCTAATTCCAATTTTTATTTTATTTTTCTATATCTATAATGGTTCCATTACTATTTTATTCACAAAAAAATCCATACTCTCTTCCCTAAGGATATTACTTGTATAACTATATTATTCGACTGGATAATACCCAGGTAATGCATACAAAATTATTTTTTTTATTTTGAAATAAAAAGAATATTTTTATTAAAAAAAAGGTACATACAACTAACCGAGTTAATTGTTTGAATACCCAGTATATACTAAGTTTATGAAAAAATTTTATCAAATCAAAAGTTGTTTATTGAAAAAAGAAGAAGATTTTTTGTTATTAAATTTTTGTTATATCTCTTATGGTTTCAAAGATATTTAGATTTAACCATTTTACATTTCAAATTTTGCCCCTATTCCTAGAACAATTGTTTGTATTTTATTAGTACGTATTTTGACTACAATGTAGTCATCATCAGTATGAATTAGCTAATTGTAACTATCTCTGGGATATGGATTCAGAGATATGTTGCTTGTTGCTAATTTGGTGCGTGTCTCAAATAATTGTTCTAGGAATGAGACACGCACCAAATTAGCAACAAGCAACATATCTCTGATTACGATTAGCTAATTCATACTGATGATGACTACATTGTAGATGAAATACGTATTTATAAAATACAAATAAATGTTCTAGGAATAGGGACAAAATTTGAAATGTAATTTCAAAAAACCTAGAGTTCTCTTTGATTATTTTAATAAATTTTATTTACCCATTTTGCCCAAACATGGTCCGATTTTACCCATTACGAGCTTGACTTTACAGTGTTGCTCTAGAATACACACACAAAATTTCAACTCGTTATCTCTTTTCGTTCTTGAGTTATTGTGTCCATAGACAGACAGACAGACAGACGGACGGACAGACATGCAAAAATGGCCGAATTAGGCCATTTTATGAACACCTATACCAAGAATTTATGTCAAGGATTAACATTTTCAAGCGTTACAACCTGAATATACCTTGTCTATTTGCATATACTGGGTATAAAAACATTAGTTTCTAGTATATAGTGAAAATTCTGCACATAAAAGTGAACGACCTAACCTAAATGTATGAAGAAAACAAGTTTAATAAAATAATAAATATATAGTTTTAGAAACTTTTCACGAAAATTTCTATAATTTATTAGTTGAAAATAGAACAAAATAATAATTATTAAACTTTTATTGTTCTTTTATTAATAAATTTTTGTAATTTTCAAAATAATGTTTATTTATTGTTTCTCGAGTTTTGCAAAAAAACAGCATGTTATACTCGTACTTTGATTTAGTATCTAACCGATAATCCGTGTATCAAATGTTCTGTAATAAGGAATATGCATGAACATTTTTTTTCACTTTTATTTTCAGAATATGAAAATACTGTTAATACTGTAATAATATTTAAAAACGAAATTAAAATTCGACATATATAAAGAAAGCTATAAGCTTTTAAAGATTACTATCTGCCTCTTTCTTGCAAAAATACTAAAAACGGAGTTTTACGTGTATTTTAAATGGTGAAAGTGTAATATGACGTCACATAACATATCAAGAGGGCTATCACCCTCTTTGTCTAATCGGGAATTTCAATCATTCATATCTCGCTTATTTTTAAAGTTATTTAAAAAGTAATTTTACCTTGATATTAGTCAAGTACACATGCTTCAATTCAAGTGAAAAAAAATGTTCTTGCATATTCCCTATTATAGACAGAGTATTTCGAAACAACTGTTCGCACGATGCTTTCCCTTCCACAAATCAGAATAAATAAATAATTTAATATGGCACATCACTTGTATCGTTTTTTTCAAATTTTTGTAGTCAAACCACCAGTTCCAGTGGCCGAGCGGTCTAAAGCGTTATGTCTGCGCAGTATGCCTACTTGGAAACTAGGAGGTTATGGGTTCGAATCCCGGCATCGGCAGTTTGTCAATTATTAAGAAAAAAAAGGGGCGGTTAATTGACTAAACTGTCGGCGTATGGACAAGAACGAAGTAACCGGCTATGCCTGATAAGGTTTTCTGCAGTTTCCTTCACGAACTTCTGATCAGCATAGTTCCTATCACAGTCGGCTGCAACCCCATATCCTACATATTCCTAGTCTATACACAAAAATTCCTTCCACTCCACTCACATCCTCACATCCTTAGGCATGACAATAGACTTTATGGTCGAAGTGTAGCCCGTTCAGGGCAGCCGCTGCATTGGAAATTGTGTGTTTTTCGCAAATCGCTAAAAACATAAACACTAAAAAATCGGAAAAACTCGAAAAGTACAAATTCTTAATGTCTTCCTATCAAGAATTTGTGATTTACAAACCTTTCAATTTTTTCTTTGCCAGCTTCTTTGTTTAGTCTGGATAAGGTTAAGATAGATAAGATTAAATGATAGTTTTTTTTTAATCGAATGGTTAAATGAGGTTTTGTAAAATACTTTTTATACAGAACATTATGTTATTTAATACCGTTTTAAACTCGATTAACGGGAAAAATTTGTACAAACTAAAAAAAAAGTGATAAAATGATGGTGAGAGTATGATCGTATTTCTTCCTCGATAGTAGGTACATATGGCCTTATAAATTTTATGTTATCGTCTACACCTTCGGAGTAAATTGTATGTTACATTCTATAGAAAACATTTGAAGTTTTTTTTGTTCTTTAGATTTTCCTTTGATAGAAATGAAATAGTTAGTTTCTAAATTCCTTAAGGCATATTTTGTCTAGAAAGTTAATAGTATCTCAATTCGACACAAAACCAAAAAGTCTTTCAACACAATAATATAATTGTCTTAAAAGTACCAAACCTAAAGCGCATATTATATTGCACTTCTAAATTTATACCTCTAATCAAGTCGCGTAATCATTAAAGTAATTTACTAGAGTATATCTTTGGGCTATTATAAAATATTTTAGGATTGCCTTTTCCAGATACCGCCTTTCTAATTAATTTTATACAAGAATGTTCAGATTATAATGGCATATTTCTGTTTCAAAAAATGTTTTCGGATGTTTACAAAAGAAAATGGGAGTTCATTAAATTTATCCTCGAGCTTATAAATGCAAATTCCGTAGTTTATTTCTTTGAGTTTATGTAAACTTATATTATATGGGAACCATATCCTATGTACAGGATGTCGTACTTTAAACAATGCTCGCAAGGAAGCGTTTTTGGGAAAAATTACTCGGTTAAAAGTTGTTTTGTTCGACGAAGGATAACTTATGGTGATCTTGAGTTTCTTCCTGACCATAGCCTCCCTGGTTATCTGAAGATCTTATAAAAACGCAAGTTTTTAAAACAGGAACCCACATTTTTCGGATAGCAAAAAGCAAAAACGTTAAACAGTTTAAAAAAATTAATTTTCTAAGATGATGCATTTTTTGAGAAAAAAAAAGGTCTTTAGAAAAATTTATTAAAAATTGAGTTCATTATCAATGCGTGAACTGTTTATTTTAGTTTTTGAGTTGAATTTGTGGCAAAACTATTCAGTTTACGAAAAAAAGTTTCAAACATAAATTTCAAACAAATTTTTAAAAAAGAATCTCTTTTTGTATTTAAACGTTTTCTCTACCTCTTATGGTATCAAAAATGGATATGACGGTCCGATTTTGCCCATTCATGAACTTAACCTCAGTTTTTAGCTCTAGAAGTAACACACAAAATTTCAGCTTGTTATCTCTTTTCATTTTTCAGTAATTGTGTTGACGGACAGATGGGCAGACGGACGGACTTGCGTGACTAAACTTAGTAAGCCTTGATATATATTATATATATATACACCGATAATTTTTTTTTCTATACAATTAAAGATTTTAAAGAGTCTAAATAATTAAAGAAAACAAATTTTGTATTAGATATTTTCACAACAAAAAAAAGATCGATTCCAACTAAATGATCTGCATCAATAAAAACTTTAAACCTGACAGATTTTTTCTTAAGACTTTATAACGTTATAACGGCTGTAAAATGTTTAATTATAAACCAAAACAGACTTTATTACCCAGTTTTAATGTTATTTTTGTCTAAGATATTGAATTTTGTCAAGAAATATATGAGTTTCAAAAACTCAAGTTGAAAAATAACCTTCAAATAACCTTGAAGGTCATTGCTTGAAAGTGAAAATCAAGATCGTCAATCCAAACAAAACAACTTTTATTCAGGTCTTTTTTTTCAAAAACACACTTCCTTGAAGAAATATTCAAGTGCATTGTTTAAAAATGAGTCACCTATATATATATATATATATATTTATATATATATATATATATATATATATATATATATATATATATATACATATATATATATATATATAAGAATCGATATTTCAATTTATTAAATTGATGTGAGTAAAATGTATTCCTGGTAAGTTGATAAATTAGTAAGGAGCCCCTAAAGCCAACACAAACCTGGCACTAGCTTTTAGATTAGATAGTGTATATAGAATATTATACATAGATAGATAGATTGCTGCTTGTATTGGAAACACATCACAGCGTAGTGTAGATACTATTATAAAATATGATTGTTTATGTTATCTAGGTTTATTATATACTATCTGCATATACGCTACCATCTATTTCATTTTAAAAACGATATTATATTTACAACCAGGGATGGATAAAATTACTATTTCAATATATTAAAAATGTAGGTAGTAATGTATTTAAGGACGTTCATGTGCTATACATAGTAGTTCATTCAACAAATTATACAAAATTCAATATAGTACATTCATAAAATTCAACAAAATTTGTATAACTGTGTATAGTTTTTTTATCGCGAAAAAACAAAATCGTTTCAATTATGTTGATTGAAACTAGCTAATAATTAATTCGAACGTTCGATAACACTATTTTTATACCCAGTATATGTAAATATACAAGCTATATTAGTATACCCAGTATATGTAAATATACAAGGTATATTAAGTTTAGTCCCGAGTTTGTAACGCTTGAAAATATTAATCCTTGACAAAAATACTTCGCAAAGGTATTTATAAAATGGCCTAGTTCGGCCATTTCCGCTTGTCCGTTCGTCTGTGAACACGATAACTCAAGAACGAAAAGAGATAACAAGCTGAAAAGGAGCTTTTTTATGTGGTCTAGAGCAAAAAAGTAAGTTCGTTAATGAGCAAAATCGGAACGTGTTTCCCCCTGCCAGGGAGGAAAATTATTATCTTTGAAACCGTAAGAGGTAGCAAAATATTATGTTAACAAACAATCTTTTTCTCATTAAAATAAAGATTGATATACAACTCAGTATATACAGGGTATCCAACCAATGAACTCAGTTAGTTGTTACATTACTTGTTTCAGTTCAATTAAATAAAACTGTATAATTCGAAGAATATTTTAAAATAATATTTATCACAGTGTTTAATTTATTAACATAGTTGTTACAAGTTTAAATATAAAAAATTATATTATCCCATAAGACGCTATACCTATTAAAAATTTCATTATTAATGAGAGATAACGTCCGTCTTTGAGCATAAAAGTAAGGTCAAGTTCGTGAATAAGCAAAATCGGACCAAGCTTGGGAAAAATGGACTACCCATCTTTGAAACCATAAAAGATAGAATAAACATGTAAAGGCAAAAAATGTTCCTGTTTTAAAAATAAACAACTTTTGTGATAAACTTCTTTGAACTAAACATAAACTCAGTATATACCGGGTATTTAAGCAATTAACTCAATTAGTTGTTATTTTCACTTGTTTTTTACTTTATTTTTGTTCTTGTCGATAATAGAAAACATAATGAAACTTTAAGCACATTCAATGGCCACAATATATTCCATTTATTAAACTTCATTTAGTTCGATGATAATATCACTTTAATTTTAGATTTGCATTAAATGTGATCGAATTGATAACGACTATAGTTGGCTGACTGGCTGGCAAAGTACAGATAATATGACCAATATTATCTGTCATATACAGTATGAATAACTATATTATTATACGTTTATAGATTTCAAAGAAGCATATAAGTACCATCATCATCATCATCATAAAGATGTTATCTTAAATACATATATCTGTTAGTTATAACCACGTAATGTAAGTAATGTAACAACTAACTGAATTAATTGTTTGAATATCCAGTATATACTGACTGTATGGACAAATTTTTCAAACAAAAGTTGTTTATTTTAAAGAGAAGAAGATTTTTTGTTCTTAAACTTTTGTTATATCTCTTACGGTTTCAAAGATAGGCAGTTTTGCCCATTTGCCCAAACATGGTCCGATTTTGCCCATTAACGAACTTGTCATTACTTTTTTGCTCTAAATCACACATAAAAAATTTCAGTTCGTTATCCCTTTTTGTTCTTGAATTATCGGGTTCACAGGCAGACAGTCGGACAGGCATGCGGAAATGGCCGAATTAGATCATTTTATGAACACTTATGCCAAAAATTCATGTCTACTATCAATATTTTTAAGCGTTACAAAGTTGTGATCAAACTGACACCGATAAATGTTTTTTATTCTCTATTTTAACAAATAATAACTGAATTAATTTTAGATAGTGAAAAATAGTGTTGCACCATCAGATAGTGAGAAATTATCCACGTTCGACTAACGCATCTGGGTAGCTCATAAGGCAGAGCACTGATCTAGAATGCCAGAATGGTCTTTGGTTCAATTCCCACGCAAGATGTGTAAGCTTTTACATTGAAAAATAATGATACAAACGTTCAGACATATTACTTAAAATATCAAATTAATTAAAGGCTAGCCACCTCTGTTAGTATAACATAACTGAAAGACAGCCGCATCCTTAAAAATTTATGAGTATAATAATTCAAAGTTAATTGGAAATTTAATTTAATTTTTTCATGGATCGAACTATACTATATGTCTATTAACATAGACCCAATAGAAACATTGTGTAGTGCATCCATCACTGTCCATATCGCACCCTGATTCGGTGCACTCTTTTACACCCAAATTCACAAACATTTGTAGAGTGCAGTTTCGGTGGAACAAGGCTGTCCACATCATCGCTCACTGTGCACAGACAGTGTTGTACATATCACTGTCTGTATACATATCAATGAATACATATTCTACATTTTGCATTCTAAAAATATGTCTGTGAGTAACAGAGTGCACCGTCGTATCATGGTGCGCTGTATATGGACAGCGATAGATACATACATTGTTTCCAGATTGGGTGTAGTTTAAAAAACACACTGTATAACAATATTTTTATTCATTCTGTGTACAATCCCCATTATTAAAGTATCGAATTATTTATTATCTATAGTTTCAATTTAAATATTTTATCATCAGCTAATGTGAGGCCAGTCCAGGTGTATTTGTTTGTTGTATATTTAGATCTCTGGGATTTCACTTGTCATCCAATCATTTTATGCATATTGCACACGCAAAGTATTCCTCTCTCTCTCTCTCTCCATCTCTCTGTATGTGTTCGAATGCACCTACACTTGTAATTACATAATTTGTGATTTGATATTTTCATAGTAATGTGTTTGTTTGTTATTATGTGGTCATTGGTCAGTCACAAGGGGGGGGGGTCAGTTCATCAGAAATCGATTACTATTTGTATGGTTAGTCTACCTAAAAAGCTTTTTATTCGTTGATTGAGGTTTGACTGTACAGAATGGTTTTTGGTTGAATTTGATTTCAAATGGTTTATTTATTTATGTTGTCATATTACTATAGTTGCATTATAATGATTTATTAGACGAAAAATATGGCGTAAACGCATCACACAACCTTTTTATTTGTAAAGTACAGACAGTGTTGGACAGCTTTTCCTATAGTAAATCAATGTTAAATATTATTTATTACTGCCTGGCCGTCTGGTACTGTATGAAGTCAGTCAGTACACATGTAAATAAAGTCAGTCAGTTATGTCATAGTTATACTTTATGCGTATGGTTGTTTGTTTGTCATTTAAGAGTGGGGATTTTGTGATACACAATGCACATACTAAAGTGTACTCTCATCACATATGTACTGACTGACTTCATACAGTACCAGACGGCCAGACAGTAATAAATAATATTTAACATTGATTCACTATAGGAAAAGCTGTCCAAAACACACAGTATACAAAAATACATCAAAGAATATTATAATATTTGGGTTTCTTTTGAAATGACTATCTAAGTTGTCCTTGAATTCAACAAGAGTCCAGAGGACCAGAATAAAGAGAAAAATACTTTTGTGTGTAGGGGAATCTAGGCCACAGCGGGGTACCACGACGGAATGAAGTTTGACTATTTTCGATGTCGAGATGCTGCTAGCGAGCGGCAATACGTAAAACTTTACCAACATGTGGCTGGTCAACTACGACATTCATGTTAGTCTAGTTTTCTTGGTCGTTGGTGGAAGTTTTAGTTGTGTGATTTTTTGATCCTGTATTGTAACTTATGATAATCTTGTAAGCAAGATAAAGTATACATACTTAAAATTTCAAATTCGCCCCCTTTACCTAGATCAGTTTTTTGTATTATAAATACGTATTTCGACTACAATGTAGTCATCATCAGTATAAATTAGCTAGTCGTACTTTACTCTTTGACAATTAGAAATAGATATAAAGTCGATATCAACAGACAACAATAAAAATAAATAGAAAATTAACTAGATTAAAATATACTAGATTTAAAATATAATAAATTTTAAATTATATTGAAATTGCTCTTGTTAAAATTTCCTTCATTCACATTTATTCCTGTTAATTTTACTCTTATATTGTCGCAGAGGATATGTTACTAATTTGGTGACAGTTTCACAAACTGATTTCATATCAAAAATATTGGGTGGGAAAAATTATCACACACAACGATAGATCGGAGCAAAAGATAACAGTGAAACAGCGATAAAAGAAATAAATTAACCTGGCTGTTGTTCAAATTTTTATTTTATTCTACTTTAAATGTAAATTTTTATTTTAAATCCCCAACCATTTGTTTAAACTGTTTTAAAAATATTCACCATCTTAACTTACTTGAATGTTATCAAAAAATAAATATTACCACCTTCAGCAGATGTCTACTGCTAGTCTACTGAAAAAACGATTATCGAGGAGGAATATTTATAGAAAAATGGTTATGTATTATTTCAGTGCCAATTTTCTTTTGTTCGTCGTTTGTTCTTATTCAAAAATAAGAAAACAATGATTTTTTCTCCCGTAAAAAAAAATGTGCCATGTTTTTGGCAAATGCTGAAAAACTGCAATGCAGTGTTTTGTTTAACATTTAACTTCTTATTCTTTATGATTTATTGTCATATGTATGACATAATTGTAGTGTCTGCACAATATATTTATACAAAAATTTTGCAGAAAATATATTTTGAATAAATTTTCTCTTACCTTCTGGAAAATAATTTTCAAAGCAGAAGCGTTTAAATATTTGTGACGATCAATGAAATGATGTTGGACTCACCTGAAATTAAAAAATTAAAAGAATTATTAGATAGTTGTACTAAACTCTAAACATTTAAAAAAACACGTCAATATGGATCTACATTTAGCCAATTTTGCATTATTTTCAATGTTTGATCATTGTTAGCGGATAGTTTTCGAAGGTTTTCTAGTCATAAACACTGTATTTCAACAACGAAATATTTTATCGAAATCGGGGAAAATGTAACCATTTGAAAACTTAACGAACTCAAATCTATACATCTCCTATCTTTGGATTTCTGGTAATAATTTTAAAAGAGTTGAAAAAAAATTACTTCGGATAGGTTCGCTGATTTGGAAGATGGATGTCACGCTTCACTGAACTTGCTAGACAATTTTCATCCATATTAAGCTTCTCAGAAATACTCTGCATAGCATATTTTGCGACGACCGAATGTTTTTATTCGTTTTCAGGATTGAAACTCAAATTTGGAAATATAAAAAATAGTTAGAGTGAAAAAATCGGATAAAAATAATTGCAGTGAAAAATAGAGTACAATAAAAAAATTTTTGTACACTTAAAAATGCTTTTAATAAAAGTATTTTTAAAAGGGGTTTTAAAAGTTCAAACAAATCAAATATAGAATTTATGGGAAAATGTGTATTTATAAATTATTAAAATAGTTTATTTTATCCATCCACCTATGTTTTTGATTCTACCTATGTTTGATTCCATACTAAGTAGCTTAAAGTTTTAAATACGGAGTGGCAATCGAAATGGTATTATGATGTTCTATTACTATTTATTATGTTCTCTTACTATTTATTATGTTCTCTCTATTTTTGTGTTGTAGTTTCATTCTTCATACCAGCCCAAGTGGCCGAGTGGTGTAAGGCGTTATGTCTGCGCAGTATGCCTACTTGGAAACTGGGAAGTTATGGGTTCGAACCCCGACATCGGCAGTCAATTGTTAAGAAAAAAAAAAGGGGGCGGTTAATTGACTAAATTGTCGGTGTATGGATAAGAACGAAGTAACCGGCAATGCTTGAGAAGGTTTTCTGCAGTTTCTTTCACGAACTCCAGATGAATATCGGCATAGTTCCTATCATAGTCGGCTGCAGCCGCATATCCTACAGAAATGTCAACAACAAAATTTTAATAAAAAAATGACATTTCCAACTGTTTAAATTTAGGAAATAATAATAATTCGATGTATCTTTGATAAGAATTTGATTCCGTCCTTCGTGGTAATAATAATGAAGAATGAAGATAGATAGATAGATTGTAGAGGCTGCCCTGAACGGGCTACACTTCGACCATAAGGTCCATTGTGATGCCTAAGGATGTGAGGATTTGAGTGGAGTGGAAGGAATTTTGTGTATAGACTAGGAATTGATAGGTTAAGCCGACTGCAGCTGACTATGATGGGAACTATGCCGATATTCATCTAGAGTTCGTGAAGGAAACTGCAGAAAACCTTCTCAAGCATAGACGGTTAGTCCGTTCTTGTCCACACGCCGGCAGTTTAGTCAATTAACCGCCCCTTTTTATTTCTTAATAATTGACAAACTGCCGAAGTCGAGATTCGAAATCATAAGCTCCCAGTTTCAAAGTAGGCATACGACGCAGACATAATGCCTTAGACCGCTCGGCCACTTGGACTGGTTTCATGTGTATAATATACTCCTAAAGTTTTGTACGTTTCTACCGACTAACATTGTATAGGTACAGTTATTGGATGACAAACATGAGTGTAGCATAAAATATTTGATATCAAATATGATTGCCAACAAGCTTTAAATCAAGTACAACAATATTGTATTACATTAGAACAGGATAGAGACAGGAATAACACAGAATACAGAGAGCTATGAGATAGGAATTCCATATTATTGTCAATAAATGTAAAATGATATTTGACATACCATAATGTTATACATCAGAGGAACTAGACATAAATGTTTTTTCGAATAGAAATATTTTTACTTGTAGGCTTTTTTTGTGAATACTTTGAAAACTATCAGAGAGTAAGCATGTTTTAATCGTCTATTAAAGAAACAAATTTGGGCACACTATTTTATAATTTGAAAAGTATTTCAGGAGTTTTTTCTAGGAAATTTTATGATCTCCAAGTTTTAATCAATATATTTTTTTTTCTAAACTTTAATGCATAACGAGTTTTTTTTATGAAAAATTCGAAAAACTTTTCATGTTTAAGGGCCTTATACACGATTAAATAATTTGCGCAACAACCGCATTAGTGCGACATCATATTTGCGCAAACAATGGCACATTGATATTCCAACAGCTATTGCAGGTTTCATTCCATTTTGTGGTGTTCTCGATAGAAAACATCTCGCACAGTCGAATGTTGTATCGCGATTGTTTTGGGTTTTTTGACGAAAAAGAGTAACTAAATTGGAAAAGGGAGCAGTGGGTGTTGGGGAAAATTGGTTGATGTAGAGGAGCGTATTTAGCCATGTCGGTTTAGTTTCAGAACTTAGATTAACTTTAGCTGGAGAAAGAATTTAATTGCAATTAAATACGAGGAGATCTTCTCTCGGCTAAACACTGCCATATACGCTCAAATCGATTGTCTAGTGCGGAAGTGTAGCGAAATACATTTTGACCCCAATAATTTGTTTCAAACCATTGTGCGACAAATCAATTCATGCCATCCAATCGGTCGTCGATTTGTTTAAAAAGAAAGATTCTCCAGGAGTGTTTTTTCTACGTTATATCTTAACATAATTCGGGTATCTTTTTCCCTAATATCATTCTATTAAAGCTCCCATACACGATCATGCAGTTTGCGGAACAACCTGTTTGCGCAAATAATGTGATGGTGTATGCCATGGATTGAGCTATTGTACAACGGTTTGAGGGAAAGTGCTCGACGTCTCCGCCCTTGACAAGCGGGTTGGACGTGTATGGTAGTATTTTCCTCGAGAAAACTGGAAAATGACATAAGGTTTGTATTGAAAGGTATATGAACCAATATTTTCGCGAACATGACGTTGCAAAGTTTGCTCTCGAGAACACCACTAAATGAAATGAAGTTCTTGGACTGTGTATGGACCAAACATGATGAAGCACGAATATGGTTGTTGCGAAAATTACTTGATCGTGTATGAGGACTTTTAGTAATTTGTAAAATTCATTCCCTATTTTGTCTTTTTTTGCTTGGTCTAAAACGTTATTTAGTTTTTCCACTGTGATTTATTTATCCTTCTGGAAAAAGGCTTTTGATATAAATCAATATATTTAAAACTAAAATAATTTTCGAATAAATCAAAAATGATTTTGTTTATGTGAAATTTGTAGTAAATATATATTCCCGATTAATTATTATAGTTGAATAAATCACTAATTAATAGACCTAATTGAAATTCCCAACTCGAAATATCTGTTTAAATTGTGCACATACAATAGGCTTTATTGTGTATAGACTAAATATCTACCATCCCTATGGAAGGTACTCTCGAATTTAAAATAATCACTGCCAATGATTACATTAAGTTTTTTTGATTGATTTTTTTCTAGAACTTTATAATACTTTATTATGTTAGACAACACCATTTCAATATAGTAATTAATAAAATTTTATCCAAATTGTTTTTCGTAAAATAGTGGAAAAATAATCAACCTCTCAATAACCCTTTGCACTTTGGAAAGAATCTTACTTTTAAAGTAACCTGATTAAAATTTAAAGAGATGTAAATTTTAAATTCTTACTAGAAATCGAAATTAGAGTAGTTTTTGAGACAAATGAAAAAAACAGTTTTTTTTATTAACTTCCTGTTTCTCGGAATAATCTGTTTCTCGAAAACGAATCTTGAAAACATCCAAGTTGAACTGTTTTTCTGATTTCTGGGAGATTTATCGCCTATTAAATTTTTGGAATTAAAATTTTAGATAGGCAGATATCTCACTGTTTACATACCGTACTGAAATTTTTTATGATTGTTCTGAAAATGAAAAACAAGACTAAGTTCGTGAATGGGAAACATTGGAACGAGCATCCCTCCAGCTAGGGGGAAAATATCCATCCTTGAAGCGGTAATGTACCGCTACTAAAAATAAACAACTTTGGTCTGAAACTTTTTTTTCCTGAATAATCTCACCAAGATTCCCAAACATCTGTACTTCACTTTACACTACTTTGTATTTTAATAAATTTTCTCGTGTGTAAAAAGTTGAATCAACAGTTCACGCATGGATAATGAACTCCGTATATACCAAGTATTAAGGCAATTAGCTCAGTTAGTTGTTATTTTCACTTGTTCAATAAGTTATTTAGTCACACCTTGTTTTCAAAACAAAAAAGCAAATATTAGGTTGTTTTTAATGAAAAAAGTGTTACAGTGGAATTGCCAATTTCTGATTGTAGGACTGAGGAAATGAGCCATTTATTTCGTAGACACATATTTTATACATCTCTACTATTATAAAACTATAATTGTCTGTTTGTTCAAACATCACGCAAAAACTACTGGACCGATTTTGATGAAACTTTGTGTTTAAAAGATTATGATTAAACTTAAAAACTGGTATGTATTTTATCTCGTTTCGATGACGGGAGCCGGAGCTAACAATGTAAGGCGATCGAAGTCGCCAGTCCATTAATTCATCCACGTTATTGAAATAAGTTCAGATTCTCGTTTACAAACCATTTGTGGTGATTGGTACAATTTATTCAAATTATAGTGTACTCTATATAATGTAGTATAAGTTTTATTATTTGAATAAATACAGTTGACTCTATTTTACGTATTGTAATTTCATAAATCAATATTATTAAAAATCAATACCCATTACTATCGAAAATAGTTATTAGATTTGGGTTGACATATCGTACCCAAATCTATACATCTCTGAAATGAAAATTATTATTATTATATATTTACATATATATATATATATATATATATATATATATATATATCTAAATATAATTCAATACCAATCATTTTCATTTCATTAATTATAATTAACTCATTGTCAGTTTATTAATTAATAGATATACCTTTTAGTTTGGCATCGTTAAATATTGCAATACAGTTAGAACACATTCTTTAAAACTTAGGCGTACAAATCTCACGAGCGCATGGAAACAACATAGCCCTATTCGCTCCGAGCGAATTGTATTGTGACGCTTAAGTAATAATAATATATTAAATTCATCTATTGATAACAGCTATGTTTAACCCTTTGGCATATACTTTTAATTATGATTATTCTGACATAGGGTTATTCGCTCCGAGCGCAACCGTAATCAGCGCCATACGTGGTCAAAAAAACAACTTCATGACCAATGTCAGTATATTAAAAACCATAAGGCGTTTAACAAAAAGTTACAGTTAATTTAGCTTTTACATGTTGTTTATTTAATTAAATTAATTATTTTTGTTAAACGCCTATGGTTTTTATAAACTTTCATTGGTCATGAAGTTGTTTTTTTGACCACGCATGGCGCTGAGTACGGTAGCGCTCAAAGCGAATAACCCTATGTCAGAATAATCATAATTAAAAGTATATGCCAAAGGGTTAAACATAGCTGTTATCAATAGATGAATTTAATATATTATTATTACTTAAGCGTCACAATACAATACTAAAGACAATTTCCATTAGGGTTATGTAAGACATTGCATTAAAGAACCGGCGTATACTATACAGACAAATATGCCATTTTATTCATCGATAATTCAACGATGTATGTAATATGGGCTTCATAAAACTTACTTGCTGTGTTTCTCTTGGGAAATTTAAATGGCACCGTTTTGCCTATTCACGTATTTATTCACCTTTGAATTTTAAAATTATCAAGTATAAAATTAGTTCTAAATATTTTGAAAATTATTACTATGGATACTTATTTCATGCTAAATATCTGTTTAAAAGAATTTTAAGAGAATAATTAATTTGTGTTTTATTAGTTCGGTTTTCGAAAAAAAGCTTCCGGTAAAAGTTTTTCATTGTAAATATACTAACAACGTATTTCCAACAAAATATACAAACGAAAAACTTTCTCAAACGCCAAGAAGGTACAAGTAGCCATAAAGTAGTGTTCTATTTTTAAAATTTCATAGTCAATTTGCACGTTATTAATTCGGTTTTCGAAAAAAAAGTTCGGCTAAAAGTTAATGTTCATTGTAAATGTACTAACAACTTTTATTCGAAGTATTTTCACAAAAACCGAATGAATCAGGCACAAATCAACTCTAAAATTTTAAAAATAGAACACTATTTTTGTGGCTCATGGTATCTTACTCATTCGGCGTTTTAGAAAATGTTTCGTTAGTATATTTCTTTGGCAAAAACTTGTAGTATATTTATAACTATCAACTTTAATTTGTAGTTTTTTTTTTGAAAAAAGGCAAAAAGAATGACCGCTACTTTTGTGGCCATGTGTACCTGAAATTATTTAATTATAGTTTATCCAAAATAAGATACATTTACTAAAATCTGCAACCACTAAAATGAATCATAATCTCATATATTTTCTGTGGTGGCTATAAATGAAACACAAGATGCCTATGTATTCAATTCAAAAGCCCTTTTGTTGGTTTATAGTTCCATCTAATACACAGTTTGTTTACATTTAAATATGTTTGAATGTACACTCCCGATCATAAAAATTGAATCACATTATAAGCGTATATATTAATAAATACATGTATATTACATACAATGACACTTAGAATGTTTTAATTGGTTCAATTTTTATGAACGGGAGTGTATTTGTGTGTGTTTTCTAAATAATAAGCTCTCTATATAAGCATTAACCATTAAATATGGTAGTAGCGAAGTTTGAATAGTAATTTAAACTAGTTTATATTTAGATATATAAATGTTTTGTTTTAAAATTAGAAAACTCCCATTATTCAATTCAACTATAAATTAATTAATGTTTACGTTTTAAACCATTTTTAATATGGTGTATTTTTAATAATACCATTAATGCTTTCGTTGGAATTGATGAGATGGTTCCAAGAAATCTAAAAAATCTAACAAATAAATAATAGGGAATATGCATGAAAATTTTTTTTCACTTGAATTGAAGCATGTTTATTTGACAAATATCAAGGTAAAATTACTTTTTAAATGACTTTAAAAATAAGCGAGATATCAAAGAGGGTGATAGCCCTCTTGATATGTTATGTGACGTCATATTACACTTTCACCATTTAAAATACACGTAAAACTCCGTTTTTAGTATTTTTGCAAGAAAGAGACAGATAATAATCTTTAAAAGCTTATAGCTTCCTTGATATTTGTCGTATTTTAATTTCGTTTTTAAATATTACTACAGTATTAACAGTATTTTCATATTCTGAAAATAAATGTGAAAAAAAATTCTCATGCCTATTCCCTATTATCCTCGGTATTTCAGTGGTCGACTGAAATACCTCTATGTTTGTTTATGACCGACACTTGCTTGAAAGAGTCCCACTTTTTTTGTAGGACAGTAGTACAATCGTCTTCCACACTGCATTCCCATGAAAAAAATGAAAAAAACACAAATTAGATTGTTATTAATGAAAAAAGTGTTACAGTGGAATTGGCAATTTCCGATTGTAGGACTGACGAAATGTGCCATTTGTTTTGTAGGACAAGTGTAGCTATATAATTTTCAAAATATTCACTAAGTAACAGTAAAAAAATCAGTTGATTAGTAATCATTTTTGATGACCTCGTCATTTGGACATGTTGGGAGTGGAGGACGCTTCGGTCAAACCATCCATTTTGTAGGACAAACATCATTTTCTCGAGTTTTTTTTAAAATTATCTCAAGATTCTACTAAAGAACTAACTGTTATAAATAATATTTGGACAGTCACCCAGTCTACTTCTTTTTTTACGCTTGCGCACTTTATTAGGTCCCTGTATCGAGAGTTTTAGTAGAGAGAAAATTGGGTGTCTTGTCAAAACGAAGCTATACTCATGAAGATTCAGCCTACTAAAAGAGGTATTGTACTGTGGACTAATATACTTCTATTTTAAATGTAAAATAAAAATGATTATTTTGAAAAATCTAAAATGGAAAATATAAAATGGAAAATGCAATTTACATTTTAAATACCTTCTTTAAAATTGAACCATTTCAAATATTACCTATTACTGGCACCATAGCACTCAGTCCACATTATCCTTTACTTATGGGAAGGGAGTCCTCTGTTGTCTGCAGAGATTATTACCATATAGTATACTAATATTTCCAATGCTTTTTTTTTCGTGGAGATACTATACCTTATCCGTGGTAACAATATTTACTGGTACACATTTCACCGTGTACAATTGATCAGAACTTCGATAATCTCAATAATAGAAAGTTTCTCTCTAATCTCAATCAAACAGAACGAGGTTTCACTTCATTAATTTTCCTGGAGACATCAAACACACAAAGAAGATGACACAGTTCTTATTTGAAGTGCCTTTATATCGTCAGACTTATACAAAATAAACCTGAATATTATCTTACCAAACTGAACTAGTTCGTTTATATTATAATAATAATAATAATAATATGATAAAGTTCATTCGTTCAAGAACCTCCTATCTGTGTCTGTTATAAATTAAGTATACAAGACGAAGCTTGTAAAGCTTGAGAGAGCTTTATACGTATACGTGGTACGTATATTCATACGTATGTAATTTTAATAAGAATTATTATATACATTGAATCCTTGAACATTGTTTACAGGATGTCACAAAAGAAATATTCTTAGCTTTCATGTATGAAGGGGTTCTGTTCTATATGAAACTACCGAAATATTTTGGCTTTACTCGAGTTGTTACAGACGCTCTGCGCGGAAGTGGGAGGTTGCTGGTTCGATTCTTAACGGCGTCAGTTTGTCAATTCATGAGGCGATTAATTAATGAAACTGTCGGCGTATGGACATGGAGGAAAGTAATCGGCTGTGCTTGTATAGGTTTTCTACAGTTTCCTTTCACAAACTCCAGAGGAATATCGACTCCATTGTCTCCATCGAAGTCGGCTGCAATCGCACAACTTATCAATACTTAGTACAAACAAATTCCATGTCCTTAAAGGGTCGGTAAAAAAGGCCGAGAAAGGTCTACTTGCTAGGCTTCGATCTCCCCGCCGCTACTACTACCAGCGAGATATTTGTTTATTCGTAGCTTTAGTTACAAATAAAGAAAACATATGCAACTAAACTTCTTTTTTATCTTCTATTTTTCCTCTACTTTTGTCCTAAAACCTACATTTCTAAACTAAATTTTAGGTTTCAGACCCTTCTGAAAGTGACCCAAATGATCGATCAGTGGATCAAATACAAATTTATTAAAGGTTATTCGAAGTTGAATTTTTGGGTAACCATTATATGCCAGATTGAAATTTGCAATGGAGAATTATTTACTATTTAGTGGTCAATACTTGGAATTAGGAAAATTAAACTGTTAGTTTACCTTGCATCTGAAACAGCTTCGAAGCATTGCGGGTACAGAGTAGTAGTGCGACATGGAACATAGTAGTGTAGCAATATATTGCCGAACACTCAGATAATCGGCATAGTTCCTATTATAATCGGATGCAGCCGCATATCCTATCAATTCCTAGTCTATACACAAAAATTCCTTCCACACCAGTCACATCCTAAGGCATCAGAATGGACCTTATGGTCGAAGTGTAGCACGTCCAGGGCAGCCTCTACAATCTATCTATCTATCTGATTGAACGATAAGAATAGTTCGTCTGAGCACCCTGTATATAGATGGCTGTTCTATTAAATTTACAACTAGTGCTAGCTAGTGACTATCTTTCATATCGCAACTTAATATTATTCTGATGATGGTACACCAACTTACTACAGTAAAGATTGTAATGAAATGGGCGGGGTTTTTTTTTTATCAACTATAAGGTGATTACACACATTACGTGTATAATTAGACTCTTTAAATATTATGTTGTTTATCTGTATACTTTGTAAACTAAATATTTAGGAGAACTAGTGATGCCGCGAGACGAGACAACGATATTAGAGTGATATATCTATATTGTATTGACTTGTCAGAGTTTTCTACCTAGTCGCATATCGTCCTTACAGGTTGAAGATTTCCTTGAAAAAAATTTAAATATAGCTTAAAATCTTTTAACTATTCATTTGAATAGTATCTTTTTCTAATTTATTTAATTTTTAACATGCTTTTATTAGCTTGACCTGTATGTATATATCTATGTATAAATGTAATGAAAGTTTGTAAGTCAGTTTTTACCCACTTCCGGACGTCTGAACAATCTGCAATTTTGCAGACGTGTTAAGAATCGGTGACAATACACTAATATACAATTGAATTGAATTTTTGAAATGAAAAATAATATAAAATAGAAATAGAATAAAGAGATTAACAACAAAATTTTCTCTAAGCACCCCATGCTTTTATCTCTAATAAAAGCATGGGGTGCTCTCTACTAACATTTTCATAATGGCCCTACGATTACAAGAGTAAGTATAGAGCACCCCATGCTTTTCTTTACACTAAAGTTAATTTTGTTTTCCACTCTCTTTATTCTATTTCTATTTGAAATTATTTGTCATTTTTTAGTTTATATTCCTGTAAAAACATGTATTTTTAGATTTTTTAAACTCTAAATTTTATTATACAGCTTTTATTTTAAAATACACTCAATCTGCAAACAATGTACAGTGTATCTATCGCTGTCTATATGTAGTGTACTATGATATGGTGTCTTTGTTACACTTAAACTGCATTAAAATCAGTATTGTATAACATATAACTATTATACATATCACTCTCTATCTATAATCATTTATATATAGTTGGATTTTACTCGGACATGTATACATGGTCGTTATTGTACGTCGTCCGTTGTGTGAGTGTGTCTTCATGTATATGTAACAAAGATACCATATCATAGTCACTGCATATAGACAGCGATTGATACACTATACATTGTTTCTAGATTGTGTGTATTTTAAAAAACAATCAGTACATTAACTGAAACACTAAAGACTTCAATCATTACCACCCAAAATGATTTACTGTTTTGTGATTACTACATTTTTACAGATTAAAAATCTATAGATATTGAAAGAGAGTACTATCGTCTGTCTCTCGAATATTTATCGATAATCCGGATTATAATTTTCGACTTATTCTCATTTCTCACGGCATCACTAAGAAAAAAAAACCGAAAACAAATGGCTTGAATAACTGTTTTTTTCTTCAGTTTTTAATTTTTTTAAGCTTGTGGGCATACTTCACTTTCGTAACAAAGCGGCGACAGTGGGTTATCTAATGACTTCAACGACAAAAAATGATTAAAAAAAAGTGTGTAATTCATATTTAGCGTAAAAAAATTCACAGACATTTTATTTTTACTTTTTACATCTACTTTTTGAAAAGTAATGGTTTTCTTGGGATATTTTACAATAATTTTACCAAAAAATTTCATAAAGCCGAAATTTTTACCCATAAAGAGAAAAAGTTACGGATCTAGAAGCAGTTTCTATAACGTTCTATCTTTCTTAAAACTCAAAATATCAATCACGCAACTTACACAGGAGTTCAAAAGCCGCCAAATCGATAAATTATATTTATATTAAGTATTCTATTTCTGGCTCAAATGACCGCATGGAATTTAGTATGAACATACCTTTATAATAATAGAACATTTATTTCAAAATGTAATTGACCTAACTCACCTCTTTTCCTTATCAGTTTGCGTGTTAATTCGCAATAATTTAAACAGATATATATCATATGTCGGAAGTAACAAGTGATATTTATTTATCAGCAGAGTTGTAAGAAAGTTTCTTTGTTAGTGCTGTGTAAACTTTGTGTTGCAAATTATAGGTTTTTTTTCTCTTATATTCTATTGCGTGCATTGAACATTTAAAGCTCGGTTTATCAATAAATAAATAAATAAAATATATAAATACATCGGAATGTCTGGAACTCGAGCCCTAGATCACATCATAAAATTCATTTTATTTTATAACTTTTTAATATTTATATTATTACAGACCATTAAGTTTTTTTTTACTACTATATTAAGACCACAATATAGAACATACAAGGTGTTAAAACATATAGTGCAAAATATTTAATTGAGTGATACATTTTATCAACGCAAGAAGAAAAGCTGGTATAAACTTGAATTCGCTTTTTTTTCATGGTTCGAATTCACTCTACATTGAACAGTTTTGAATGAGCAAGACAGATTTCTCTCAATAGTGTATTATTTTTTTTGAACTCCTCGTTCCCTAGTTTATAGAAGTCCTTTAAACTCTTTTTGCCAATTGTGACGATATATTGTCCCTTTGAATCGAGATAATATCGGTGCCAGACACCGACTTCGTATATATAGTATTGAGGTATGTAATTAATTTGTACATAATAAGCATCTGTTATTGTTTGCATTTATTATTATTGTGAATTATTTTCCACCATATAGTTCTTTGTTTTTGAAGTCGGTTAATTTTTTTAAAACTATGTAATTGTTAATTTCGGGCGTTTTAGTGTCTTCCGCCTTAAAGCGATTGTGTGTATTAAAAATTAACAAAAAAAGAACATACAACTTACTAGGGAAACTAGTAAATATACTAGAACTTTTCCATAAATATGTAGATTACCAGGTGAACGAATATCAAAATCGATATAGACACCAAGTGTCTATGTGTGCACACAGGTGTCTCTAATTGTGACATTTATTGCGACACTATAATTAGTGTCGAATCAGCGGCTGTGTAAACACCTTGTGTCCAAGGGTCAAAGTGTCTGTTTTCATGTTTTCAAACAGGTTCGACATTTGTTCATACATTCCAGGTACATAGTATATAGTAAAATATATAGCGTTTACGTCGTTGTTTAATTACAAAATAAGCAGCAATAAGTTCTTTTGTGTGTGAACAGCTCGGACACAAGTTCCGTACATTTTTATACATTTGTGTCGCAACTTATGTCGTTATCTAAACGAAGCATTATTTACATATCAAGCCGATTACACAATGAATAAGGTATAAGAATAAGATATAAGATATAAGGAATAGTGGAATCCAGCAGATGGCAGAACCGTTGATCAATTCACAATTCAAAAACAAGGAATAAGAAATAAGATATAGCAACAGAATTTCCGTCGCGTTGGATATCTATTCCTTATTTCTTATTCTCAGCCAATCATAATGCTACGCGCAGGATGTTATGCGCAGTCGACTCTCCGACTTATGTTTTTCACATTTGTGCACACACCAGCAGCTGGCATTCAACAACTGTGATTGATTGAATATTATATCTTATCGCCCACTGTGTTTTGGTCGCTGTGCTATATCTTATATCTTATTCTTATATTTTATTCCTTATTTTTTTCATTGTGTAATGGCCTTCAATAATTGTTTTTGTTAACTTAATGTCTATTTTTTCCTTTTTAGTGTGTTACACACTTACAAGTAGAAAAGCGTGTATTTTATTTTTTCCTGAAGAAAAACAATTTTTCTATTACATTTATATATATATATATAGAAGTCATGAGAGTATTTTACACACTATTTTATCATTTCGTAAAACAAAAAAATATTTTATTGAATTTTTTTCTCCCGTTGTAATTTTAAGAGCTTTATTAAATACCCTTATATGTTCGCCGTTACCTTTTTTTTTAATGTAGGTAGGTTGTTGTTTTTTGTTTTTGTTTTTCTATAATGAAATTAAAAAATTTCGTTGTCTTGTTTCATTTTATTGACATTAACATTTTATTGGTCATATCAAAAAAACAGAGACTCAGATCTAGTAACAAAAGAGAAAAATTTTCGTAGCAAGAATTTCTTAATAAACGTTTAACTAATCCTTTGTGTACTCAAGTTACCTCTAAAATATTATATTATATTTTTAAATGACCTTGAAGTAATGGTATTAAATTTGGTCATTTACAGATATTTGATAAGAAAATAGTGTTAATGATCTTTCTTTTTCTTCCATCAAGTCATAATAATTAATTTAAAACTGTCCACTGTGTCCTTTATTTAACTTTACACATTTCTTTCAAGAAACAAATTTAATTATATTTTTGTCCCATGCATCCGTTGCCGCGTGGTATAACTTATCTTTTATGCGGTGAAAGATAGGGACTATCTTTAAATACAAAAAAAAAAATTTAAGGGTGTAGGAACACTGGAGCTTCAAAAATATTAAGGCTTGTTTTTTTTACATGTAGTTAGAGTGTATGTAAATCAATTATAAAAGTTTCTGGAGGGAGGTTACGGGGGTCTTGAATTAATTATTTAATGTTAAAGTTCGAGTTTTAATGCATTTCTCTAATGGAGAAATCCATATTTTCACACATATTTGGACATATTTTGATAATTTTCACTTGGAATAAAATAAGACAAATAAAAAAAAAACAACGCAATAGAAAATATAGATATATTAATAAAGATATTGATCCAATAAAATTCCGGTATGGCGGGCCTAAAAAAACATACTTTAGGACGGACCTAAATTAAATTTTAATTTTAAGTTACGACAAAAAATAATAAACATTATTGTGGACTTTTATGAATGTACTATAGAAGATTTTGAAGAATTTTATAAAAGGACTATAAATAGCACTCGTGCATCCTTAAGTCATAAGTTTTGTTTGAAACATTTTTCTATACATCTCATAGTTTTAGTGTAAATAGGGCGTAAATGTGGTGTAAATTTTGTATTTACGCCAGAAATAATGAATGCATGAAAAAAAAGTTATAAACAAAAATTGTTTGTTTTAATGAGGTCTTTTAAAATATTGTTGTATGTTTCTATTGTTCAAAGTATTTCAACACATTGAAAGCATTGTTTACAAATATAATCCAACGTGTCATGTACACTCCCGTTCGTAAAATTTGAACCAGTTGAAACGTTCTAAGTGTTACTGTATGTAATATTCATATATTTAGTAATATATATAGCTTAAAATGTGACTTACTGGTGGTTCAATTTTTATGAACAGGTGTGTAAATAGCTTTTAAGTGACCCATTCTCCAGATGTATTAAAATTACGGAAAATATGTATTATTAGAGCATAAAATTTCGTACAAAAAGTCTTTTTAAACTTTTTGATTTATCAAGTAGTTCGCTTTATAGAGTGAAAACGCCGTGGTTGAGCTAGAAAAAAATCCATATTCATTCATTTCTAAAAAAATTTGCAAATTTCTTGACGCATCAACAAGTGTTATAGTTTTTATACCCGGTATATAAAACATTCCATGGTATATTAAGTTTATTTCTGACTTTGTAACAGTTGAAAATGTTGATCGCAGAAAAAAAAGTTTGGTATAAGTGTTCATAAAATGACCTAATTAGTCCATTTCCGCGTGTCTGTCCATCTGCCCTTCCATCCGTGAACACGATAACTAAAAAACGATGAGTTTGTATGTGTTCTAGAACTAAAAAGTAAAGTCAAATTCGACAAAATCGATCAACCATGCTTGGGCAAAATAAGTAAAACTGTCTATCTTTGAAACCCTAAGAGATAGAACAAAAAGTATTCTTTTTTTTAAATATATTAAAACTTTTGTTTGAAACTTTTTTTCATATATTCAGTAAATATCGTGTATTTGAGCAATTTACTCAGTTAGTTGTTATTTTCACTTGTTTTTGTCAGCAATTTTATCCTCTTTATCTTATTAATACATTTTTATCGTAATTTTAATACATTTCGATTGATTTAAGGAAAATTTCAAATTGTTTTCAATTTTCCTAGGATGAAGTCTGAGAAGAACACACCCTTTACATGAATATGCCATAAGAATTAACACCACCTACCATTTGTTGTATTAAAATGATCTCGTAATAAAATTCCATCTGTATCAATAATTATAATATCAGGTTGTCCACGACCACTAATTGTTAAATTTGGACATGACATACTCGATTGATCTGTCTTTATTAAATATTTAAATTTTGTATTATACATTTTGTTGTTTGTTTTTTTTCTTTCAATCAATTAAAATTATAATTATTTAATTAGAACACTAATTACTAAACACAAACACACACACACTCCAAAAAATAAAATTAATTAATTTTTTAATACAATAATACAACCGCACACCTATTATTAAACTACAATTAAAACACAATCAGTCATTCTTTTATTAATAGCAATCAATAAACACTAAACACAAAATTAGAAAATTAATTTTTGACAATCAATCAATTGATGATTAATCAATAATAAAACACATGCAAAGATTATATATAAACACAAGTCTCCCCCGAATACAAGTGAATGACAACAAAATGTGAATGATAAATCCACGACGTAAAACGTTTTAAAAATAATAAACAATTTCGTATTCGGAAATTTTTGTTATGATGTCTAAAATAGTTTTGCTACTCGTGTGATTCGTAAAAGAACTATACAGCATGCTAGGATTGCTCGAACCCTACTAATACACTGTTATGATTTTTCAAATGAGACAAAGACAGTGCAACAACTAACTTAAAGAGGTGTATTTTATTTTATTTACTATTTTTATTTTAGAATCAAGTCTAATAAATAGATAATTATTATATAAGAAATATATTGAATGTGTTTTTTATAGTTATAGCTAGATAAATTATATTGCCTGGTTCATATGTATCAATGTTTTAATAGCCAGATATCATAGTTTGACCAGTCCATGTTGCCGAGCGGTCTAAGGCGTTAAGTCTGTTCAGTATGCATACTTGGAAACTGGGAGGTTATGGGTTCGAATCCCGACATCGGCAGTTTGTCAATTATTAGGAAAAAAAAAGGGGCGGTTAATTGACTAAACTGTCGGCGTATGGACAAGAACGAAGTAACCGGCTATGTTTGAGAAGGTTGTCTGCAGTTTCCTTCACGAACATAGTCGGCTGCAGCAACACATTCTACCAATTACTAGTCTATACACAAAAATTTCTTCCAGTCCACTCACAGCCTCACATCCTTAGACATCGCAATGGGCCTTATGGTCGAAGTGTAGCCCGTCCAGGGCAGCCTCTACAATCTATCTATCTATCATAGTGTAGGTGACGGTGATTGACAGACAGGCGATATCGTGATACTTTTCATGATTAACGTTGAATGTAGATTCCTCTTTCAGAGATACCTAGGGTATATAACATTCGGTGGAAACATATGAGACCCAAGATAATATTATTCCAACGTCTAAAGGCTATTCGCAATTTTCGATTTTTTATCAATGTTGTCCTGAAGGTCAACGAATACCATAGCGTTACAAAGTCAGTACGATAACTTTTTTAAACTGAATTTGTTTTGATATTTTAGCAATATTAAATTTTAGCAATTTCTTTGTGACGTGTTTTCATGGAATTTGTAAGGTTTGTAAATAATCAAGGTAAAGGAAAAATCACCCTGCCAAATGATAATTTCAAATTGGTACATTTAAGTAATAATCAGTTAGGAGACAATCAGTTACATCGGATACTGATCTTTTGGACTCTCGAATATACCCGATTTTATTCAATGTAAGTAAGGGTCCACATTACATTATTTCGTTAGTGTCTAATAGAATGATGAATGCTTTGAACGCTCATATCACTCACTCTTTTAACTGATGATCGCTTCCATATTCACTAGATTCAGACATCATAGTTTTCCAATTGACTATAACATGATCATGAGTCTGAAAATGATTTGTTTTCGAGATACATCCCAAAGCAAATTCTTTCTGATTATAGTGTAATGGGATATAATATTGCAACAATCATAGTACATGGCGTCAAAAGCCGAGCTATCATTTCAAAATTTTATAATTGATTAGTGCCTTATTTATTCGGATTACGGAAAAATGTTTCGAACAAAAGTTGTTAGTATAATTATAATGAACACCTTTAACCGTCGCATTTTGCCGAAAAACGACTAAATAAGGCACAAATCAATTATCAAATATTGAAATGATAGCTCGACTTTTGACGCCAAGTATACACATATATAAATAAAATTAAGAATAAAAATGTATCTACTTAGTGTCAATCAGCCATTATATTGCTTGAAAATCACTTTCTAAGTGCAAATGTTATAATTTTGGTGTGGTATAGTCAATACATATACAAATAAATAAATCATTTATATATACTTAACTTAAGTCAATATATATAAAATATAAATACATTTTAAGTAACATGAGTTATTGACTTAAATGATTTCTTATCTTTGTTTTTAAACTTGTTCACGTTTATTAAACTGTCTATGCGACGGTATGATTGTTACGTGTGATATTATTCATTCAGTCACAGATAGGAAGATCATATTTTATTATTTAACCTAAATAATTTTATAATTTATGTAAATTAAAAACGTATTGTTTTTGAAAAACTTTTGAAACACACTGTATATGGTATAAATAGTGTCAAATCGGTATTTTTTAAAAGAAATAATTTAATAATGACTTTATTTATTTATTTATATATATTTTTTTGTATTTGTATAAATGAAACATTTTTATTTTTAAATCGCATACCAATCATAGAGTTAAACCAGCCAAAGCGGCTTTATGTAAAGACAATTAAATGCATACAGGATGTTTTAATATTTAAACAAACGGTAGAGATAAGTTCTCGGGTTGAGACTTTCTTTTCTGAAAATTTACACCGAGGAAATCTTAAAAATTTAGTATTTCACATTTAGACGTCTACGTTAATTTTTTCCCAACATCATTTGAACAAAGAGATTTCTTTTTGCATAGGCGTCTATAGAAGCAGGTTATACATAAGAAAATAAAATTTTGTTCAAGCCGAAGAATCGACTGACGTCAAATGATTCATTGAAAAGTGAAAAAAAAAACACTATGATAGGAAAAAAGTATACCGTTTTAGGTCAAAAAAAGGTAAGAATAAGTTCAGAAATTACCAATAAATAGCATGATATTGATGTCAGGACACTCAACCAGGTTAATATGGGTTGCATTTTCAATACTTTTATAAAGCTGTAAATTCGCCACAAAATTTTAAACTACAACAAATGTTCTGCTTTTAACAGGCTTTTCCATCAAATATTGTTGACACACCCTCTATATAAAACATTATATGGTGGCCATTAAATATTTTACTGATTTCAAAAAATATAGAAAGAAAAATAATTTCTTGTTTGAAAAATGATTAATGGCCTCTCTTTATATATTAAATATTATTATTATAAGTAAAAATATTTCTTGGTGGATTAATTTCTGCGCAGCTATGACTTAAGTATCGTATCAACACACAAACATAGTCATTACTTATTATATCACTTAAATGCATTCCAATATTGCAATTAATTTTATAAATGTTTAGATGTTTGCAATGTAATGCAATGTTAAGGATGTACGAGCGCTGATGTATAGTCCATTTATCAAATTCTTCAAAATCTTATATAGTGCATTCATAAAAGTCCACAATAATGTTTATTATTTTTTGGCGTAAGTTAAAATTAAAATTTCATTTAAACCCGTCATACAGGGCCTATCAAAAAAGCTACTTAAGAAAAAAACCTTAGATTTCGGGTAATTAAGCTAACGCCGACAGAAATAAAATTTACCCGAAATCTCAATTGTTTTCTTAAATACCTTTTGTTTAGGTCTGTCATATGGGAATTTAATTGGATCAATTTTTTTATTAATATTTCTATTATCTATTACGTGGTTTTTTCATATTCGTCTTATTTTACTCCAAGTGAAAGTTATCAAAATATATCAAAATATGTGTAAAAATATGGATTTCTCCATAACAGCAATGCATTAAAACTCGAACTTTAACATTAAATAATTAACTCAAAACCCCTGGACCCCCCTCAGGAGAGGGGCCTGAACTTTTTATAATTGATTTATATGCATGTAAACAAAATTTAACTACATGTAAACAAAAAATCAAGGCTTAATCTTTTTGAAGCTTCAGTGTTCGTACATCCTTAAAGTACATATTTCTAATATTTTTTATACTGATGTTACATACGAGTACAGCTGGCTTCTATAGCTGGTTTTTTTAAATAATATTAATATAGAAATGATTAATATATTTATTTAATTACACTTATAATTATCTGTCAATTACTTAACTAACACATATTTTTCATTTATTTTAATTATTATTCATATTTTAATAAAAGCATTAATTTTAAAATAACTTCTTTTTTTCTAAGATAGGTGTTACACCATCAGTCAGCGTCATTCATCGACTATCAGTTCATACTTCATTCCTTGAATATAATCCAACCATAATGTTGATTGATAGAATATCAACTTGAATGATAAAGTTGTATTGGTAATATTTATCTTGGTATATTTGTTAGTAGATTGATTGTATAATAGGGAATATGCATGAAAATTTTTTTTCACATTTATTTCCAGAATATGAAAATACTGTTAATACTGTAATAATATTTAAAAACGAAATTAAAATCCGACAAATATCAAGGAAGCTATAAGCTTTTAAAGGTTATTATCTGTCTCTTTCTTGCAAAAATACTAAAAACGGAGTTTTACATGTATTTTAAATGGTGAAAGTGTAATATGACGTCACATAACATATCAAGAGGGCTATCACCCTCTTTGTCTAATCGGGAATTTCAATCATTCATATCTCGCTTATTTTTAAAGTTATTTAAAAAGTAATTTTACCTTGATATTTGTCAAGTAAACATGCTTCAATTCAAGTGAAAAAAAATTTTCATGCATAGACCCTATTGCATTTCATCAGGCTACCGTTTGTTTATGTTTGTCACCGTCAGACAACGACGGAGATAGTTAACAATCTTTAGAGGAAGACTGACGTCATAATTATGTCTGGTGGATAATCTAGAATGATCATGTATATTCTTCGTTTAGTTCCTTAGTTTATTATCAATCTGTCCATGATCAAGACCTTAGTATGGACGGACCTGTAACACCTATATAACCCCTGTAACTTTCGTTTTTACACCACCTACAACTTCTTTTTTTAGTCGGGAGGCTTAAGTTACTTATTCGAAATCCACATATTGTTGGTTGTAACGTACTTCGTTCTTTAGCCTAGAGCGTGTTGCCAAAGTGGGCAGTATGTTTATTTGGCTACCAAAGGAGGAAAAATTATTTTTTCCAAATAAATTACACGGATTTTAAACAATTGATCTCACACATTGATTTCTGAAATGAAGCAACATCATGCTTCAGCGAATTGCTTGGATCAAATGTAATTTCAAATTAGTTAATAAACTAAATTTTCCTACCCCTAAACCCCTAAACTAAAATTTATAAACTACGTTTTCTAACATATTTTTGTAGCAAAATGTTTACGAGAATCAAATGGTTTCAAAATTAAGTAAGTTATTTTGTTAATGGCAATGTTGCGATTAACTTATTAGTTGATTAACAATGTTGCGTTGGTAATCCGTTAAAGCATATGGTGGAGGGTCGCTACATTTTGCAACACAGCCATATCTCGAAGACTATGGTTTAGTGAAGTATTTTTAATCGTACAAGTGGGATTAAGTAACCTTCGCTTAAAATGTCTTACAGTCAAATTTTTAAATTGTTCGGTTTTTTAAATATTCTGTAATGATTTAAAGTGGAAAATACATCAAGAAAAATTACCAGACTTTTTATAAAAACGTTTACCACAAAAATTAATTCTGGACGTCTCAGTTTCTACTTATATCTTTTTATATATTAACAAAATAAACATTTTTTGATTCATTTTATTTACTCGCAATTTATGTACACCTCTATTTTAGACTAAAACTAAATGTAACCAATATATATATATAATAAAAATGCTATTTAATATCCATTTAAGGTGGCATAGTCGATTAAATAGTCCCATAATTTAAATCGGATCTCGAGCAATGCTTTTGTAATTTTCTTGAAAAATGTATATACATAAAATATTCATGTTATTTTCATAATAGAACTATATAATAGAACTATATAATATATAAAGCGTTTTGTAGATTTGTACAAAATCTTGTCACATATTTTACTAAAAATGACAAACTTGCATATCTTTTAAACGAACATGTCAGTTGCAGCAATAAAATAATACAATATGTGACAAGCAAATTTAATAGTATTTATATTATAGCAGTCAGTGGTTGTCATATTATATATAGACTTCCAAAATAATTCAAATAAAGTGTAAAAATTTAATCTTCTAGATCATTTATATCTTCATCTTCTAGAACACTTTACATTGAATATTGGATAAAGTAAAAATAAAAACGTTATGTAACTCATTTTCAATCAACCTAACCCAAATTCTATAGTGGTTTTAATAAACTTGGAAATTAAATTTAACAACAGGCCATATTTTTCAAATTTGAAATAAAATTTAAAATAGCTCTTACAGGCTTTGAAAAAGCAACATTATGGATCATGAAAAATGGTTGCAAGCAAAGTGAAATGACACTATAAAAAATCCTCAAAATAACAGGTTTCGTTAAAATCCGATAAAATTTCGCTTAGAAATCTAAAGATCTTACTTTTTGTGGCATTGAAAGTTGCGGTAGAATAAAGCATTCGTAATATTTTAATCGTATACTTCCAAATTGGTATTGGTAACGGTAGATTTGACAAAAGGATCAACACGAAGTTTTAACTCTTTTTTTTACAAATCGGTCGTTTCTCAGATGAGTTAGTTAAGATTAATTATGGCTGTTTTTCGACTTCAAACCGATTGTAAAGGTAACTTTAGAATAATTCCAAAAAACGACTTTGTTTTAGACAAATTAAAATATTCCCTATTAGTTTTTATACATGTGGATTCTTCTTAAAATGGGGATTCTGAAATGAAAAACGCTCTCCCATTTTGAAAAATGAATCCTTAGGCATCACAATGGACCTTATGGTCGAAGTGTAGCCTGTCCAGGGCAGCCGCTACAAACTATCTATCTAGGTCAATGTGTTGCATTTGTGAAGATTTGCTGTATGTAGACACCGCTTCGAGTAATTTATTATCTAGAATCTCTCCATCCGTACCTAATTAGCACTCAAACTATGCTTAAACCATTTTAGTTGTATGCAAAAATGTTTTAAACAAAAGTTATATATTTTTATATGATAAAATTTTATTGTGATTAAAGATTTTCTTTACCTTGCATCGTATAAAAGTTCTAGGCATACTGCCATTTGAAATTTTTATAGCCTGTATGTTACCTAGTAAAATTCTCTACAATCCGGTAAAAATGACATCAAACATAGAGACAGATAGACAAACATTTGATTTTTTCGCATGTATCATCATGTGATTAACCAAATTTAATAACCATATTTTGAAAATATTTTTCATGTCCAGAATAGACTCCATATACAGTTTTATTAGAGGTTTACATTTACTAGAGTCAATTCTATATGTTATTCAGATCCTTCAATAAAAAATGAAAGTAAATTACAATTTTGAAATATAATATTTTGGCCAAATTTGTTTTTTTAAATGAAAAAAACAAAATGTTTTTTTTTTTTGGCTAACTGATTTTAATTGAAGTAATGATAAATATTTATTATGATGAAATGAAATTATATATCAATCATTTTTTTTAATTTTAATTTCTGTGATTAATAAATCAAACATTTGATTTTTTATAATTTAAACTCATGTTTATAAGTGCTGTAATCAGACAACTTTTTATAATCTCTATAATATCAATATATTAATATATGTAGTATTATATATAACATATATAAATCCTGAACTTGTCACAAATGAAAATATTGATCACAGAAAACAGTTTTTGGTTTAGGTGTTTATAAAATACCCTAGTTAGTCTATTTCCTATCCAATGTCCTATTTCCTATGTCCACCAGCTATCTGTATTTGTGAAATTACTCAAAAACGAAAAAGATAACGAGTTACAATTTTGTGTATGTTCAAGAGCTAAAAGTAACTTCAAGTTGAATAGTCAAAATTAGTCCGTGCATTTATATAATATCTATATCTAAAACTGTAAGAAGTAGAAAAATAATTTAAAGATAAAAAATGTTGTGGTTTTTTTTTAATTTAAAATTTTTTTTCATAAACCGTATGGTTTTGCCAATATTGCAGCTCAAATACTTGTAATTACTCTCGATTACCGAAGCATGTATGTATACTACATCGTATACTACTTTGGTATACTACCTTTTAATATACTACTCTGTATTTTAATACATATATGCCCCTATAAAAAGAAAAATAAACAGTTAACGTTTTGATAATAAACTTAGTTTTTGAAGCAATTTAAATATTTAAGCAATTAACTCTGTTACTTGTTATTTCAACTGTTTAATTTTATCTTGTATTTTCGTCTTTTGAATTTATTATATTAAAACGATTTCAATTCACGTGGAATTTTGTTCTTGGGAGACATTCTGTTATAATATAAATAATATATTATTTCTTTGTAATAGTAGTAGATATTTTTTTTGGGTCAAATGTCTATTTTTAACCTATGACTCCAATTTATAAACAATTAAATGTGTGATAATTACACACTAAAAAATTCACCGATATATCAAAAAATGATTCATGTAATAGGGCCTACAAACGAGGAACATTGAACAGCAACATTGTGCAGCAACCTAGGATGTTGCTGTGTATGTATAGCTGTTGCAGCAAACAAAAAACATGTCCTTGAACGGTTGCTGTAAAAATCAAAATTATTTGATATTTTGTAGGAGGAGTTAAATGTTCCTGTAAAAATTGGTCATATTATCTAATATTTTATGCTTTCCTAATATTTTATTATGTTTTATTACCTATATTGGTTACAATTTACAATAATTTACATTATATATTTTATTATTTCTTATAATTATATATAGATATTATCCAACACTAGTTTTTTACTAGATACATACATATGAATAAACTATACAAATTAAATGAGATAGATAGAGACAAGATGAGAAATAATTGAATTTTTATGATTAGCATCATAAAATGATAAAATAATAATATGATGTTCCATAATTTTGGTTGCACGTCTGTAGAGAAAATATTTTGTAGGCGGAGTTCAATGTTGCTGCAACAATGTTCTGCGTCTATTCCATACTTTAGGTACATCCAATATTAATAAAATTAAAAATGAAGATACTATTTCAAGATAAAATTTGTGTATATGTATTGGGGAAGTGGACTTTGAGCGAAATATTTAACTGAACAGATAAATTGTTGCAATAGAGAAAGAAAACAAAGCTATATTTTTTTATATCACATCTCATAAAATATGATAACTATGGATTTACTTTATTTACTCTTCGCAACACTTGTTTGAGGATGGTTATAAAAATAATTTTAGAAACTGGCTACAAGCGGAACGCCAATTGAATAAAAAGTAAATGAATAAAGTGTTTAATGTAAAAGATAATTTTGAATCGCTAATTTGGTGTATTTTTTTTTTATAAATCACATTCTTTTTATTTTGAAACCTGATGTGATATGATGACTATATTATTTATAAACCTAAATTGATCTGTTGAGGCGGTAAGGTATCGTTATTGCATACCAATGAAAATAATTATTTAATTTGTTACACAGTTCTATTAGAGTGTATCGAATATTATCTACTGTTTCAATTGAAATATTTTATCATCAGTTAATGCCAGATGAGTTCAGATGTATTTGTTTATTATGTATTTAGATGTCTGGAATTTCACTTGTCATTCAATCATTTTATGCACATTGCCTTCACAACGTATACCTATCTCTCTCTGTATGTGCTAGAATCTTGTAATAAAATTGTAATAAAATAATTTACTAATTGATATTTTGATGATAATGTGTTGTTTGTTATTATGTGGTCAATGGTCATTGATGAGGTCAATTCATAGTAATAGAAATTTGTTTTTTTATTGCTTGATTGAGGTTTAACTGACACTATGTACAAAATGGTTTTAGGTTGATTTGATTTCAAATGTATTATTTATTTACGCCGACACAAGTTTTGAGAGGATCGTATGTAATTAATAATTACTATCTAATAATATTAGCATTTTTGACACCAAATGCGTTACGCAGGAGTTGCGTAAACTAAGCGAATTTCCTGAGAATACAGAAATCACTCTCTAGCCGTCGTAATTTCAGTCTGATCAAAATGAAATGTCTTATCTGATAAGACTTTTACCATTTGCAAGGTCATTCTTTTTAACAAATGGCATAGGCCAAGGGGAAAGGGGACCATAGAGAAAGAATGAAACACAAAATATTAAATATCTTTCTCAGTATTAGAACAATTGGAAAATTACACATTTATGTTTTTTGAAGGATATTACTTACATATAAAAGTTAGCAAAAGGCTATAGACCATAAGATCGAAGTGCAATAGTTTTTGGACCCCAATATTAAATTAATCTAACATAATCTAGTAAAAGGCTAGTAAATTTTTTTAATATAATATAATCGAAAGGCGACCATACTACAACTAATAACAATATTAAAATTAAATTTCTGATTAAATCTCACAAGTGCATATACCAAACTATATCGAATAGTTTTATAATATTAAAGATGTCTGATAAACATACTTTATTTTTAATATTATTTAAATTAATTTTTTTTTCAATTGAGTTCATATAATAAAAAATACATAAAATCGCTGCAGGTGATTTTAACATATATTTATACATATAACATTTTTTACACACAAATAAACAATTTATCTAAATTACTTTAGATAATTATTTTTAGTTAAACATTAGACATATTTTATTTGTGGTGAATTAGATAGCAAAACAAAAAAAAAAAAAACTATCTAAAAAAAACACACATTTACTGAAATCTTTCAACTGAAATGAAACCATAATTAATATTTAATAAGTATTAATTACTTTTATTTTATACCCGCGTTTATGTGTAATAGATATAATGTGTCATAAATATTGTTAAGGTAGGTTCCCTTGTAAACTCATTTTGACTGAAAAATTTGTTATTTAAGGATGTACGAGCACTGGATCTTCATAAAGATTAAGGCTTGATTTTTTCATTAATATGTAGTTGAAGAAATCAATTATAAAAGTTTCAGGTGGAGGGGAGGTAACGGTGGTCTTTAATTAATTATTAAATGTTAAACTTCGAGTTTCAATGCATTGCTCTCATGGAGAAACTCGTGAGCGTTCACATATTTTGATAATTTTCAGTTGGAATAAAAAAAGAGATTGATCCCATAAAATTCTATAATACAAATTATTGAAATAAAATTAAGCATTCCGAAAAAAATAACTCGTAAACACACGAAATGAATTTTTAACTCGTTCAACGAATAACTCAATTAGGAAATATACGGAATTTCTCTACTGCTGATGCTTTCGTTGTCATCGAAATGCCGATATCTAGACGTAAGTCTTATAAGAATTTTTACCCGACTACGGAGGATTATGTGTTTAACAGTCTATGTTTATCTCGATGACTGTTGGCCTATGTTTATCTCTTTGACTTCGTGCTTTTTTCGTAGTCGGATTTTAGTATTTTATTTATTTAATAATATTTTTCAAATAATAACTGTCTCAACTTACAATTAACAAAAATTCATTTTATTATATGATCGAAGATTATTTGAATTTAATATATTATAATAATTATTAATTAAAGTTCGTTTCGATAAAGTTTTCAGCGTGTGTTAATAATTACAATTAAAAGAATTTAATTAATGATCGATCCTATAAAGTTCTGTGAGTATCGTATAATTACGATCTTACAATTAAAATTAAATTTATGATAAAATCTCATTTATATGCTTGTATCCAATTCATATTATAGTTTCAAAACGATTAGACAAATAATTTAACCGTCACTTAAAATTATGTCAAAGGTTTTTCTCGATTATCCCCAGGAGAAAATTTGTAAACATTGGTTAACAACATTAGACAAATAAAATTATTAATTTATAATTTTAATAATGTATGAAAACAAATAGTATATAAATCTTTATTTACTCTAAGAATAAGATTTAGAAATGTCGTTAGTAATATGTATATAGGTGTATACTTGTGTATAAGTACGAATACCTAAATAAATCTGAAGCATAAGGCCGACGTAACTGGTTTGTAGTGGTAAAGAGAGAGAGAGAGAGAGAGATTGAAGGCTTTTCCTTCAATAATTCAAAAAGCTTTCAACATAGAACTTTACTGTATATATTATATATACCAACATACTATGGACCACAAAAGTTAATGACATTTTGATGTGGAACATTTATGACCGCGACGTTCTCTAACCATACGTTAACAGGTTGTTCATAGGTGATATTATGGATAACAAATCAGTTTTAAAAAAGATGCTGATAGATGGCAGTACATATACAGGTTCAAAATCTCATTCATAGCCTGGCAATGCATATTTTCTATACAAAATAGTTAATAAGAATAATAAAATATTAGTTTAAGAAACTGATTGAAAGAATTGAGCCGTCTCAATTTTTTAGAAATTATTTATTTTTTTTGGTATTAAATTAATATATATATTTTTTGAATAAAGAATAATTTTTTTATTGAAAAAAAAACCGAATATTTGGTTTATGACTATGCCATATTTATTTCCTTTAATAAACCATCTTTTCATGCATATTTTCTATACAAAACAGTTTCGATGTTTCAGATCTGCCAGGCGTCATTACGACGGCTTGATTTTTTTAAAGTTTTAAAATTGTTTTGTGCCTTATTGATTCGATACAATGCATCGGATAAAAGTTTTTTATTAAAAATATAGTAACAACTATTATTCGACAAGTTTTTTAATAAGACACAAATCAAATATAAAATTGAAAACATGACATCAACATTTGTGGCCAAGTGTACCACCTTACGTTTTAATATTAACACACACAAGACTAACCAGCTTCAAGTTTAGAATTTAGAAACAAACACATTTAAATATAAATATATAGGATTTAAATCCTATACCTTAACTTGTATAGGTAAGTAAAATTGAAAAATTTATATACTATGGTTTATGGTCGATGTCAAAGAAGTTGACTATTGTATGAAGAAAGTTTGGTTGATTTGAAATAAAATTCTGTATAAATGGGTTGTAACGTACATCCACCCGGAGCTACTCTACTATCTAAATATATCTGATAATTATATGCCCGGAAACGCTTCCTAGCTATCCGCCACCTTGTTTTATAAACGGAATAAATAATATACACCAGGGAGGGTATAATGCGTTAGTCCCGACTTTGTAACGGTTGATAATATTGATAGCAGAAAATGGCATAATGAATTCATTTCCACATGTCTGCCCGTCTATCAATATAATTCAAAACCGAAAAGAGATAACGTGCTGAAATTTTGTATGTCATCTAGAGATTAAAGGCAAGGTAAAGTGGACAAAATCGGACCATGTTTGGGCAAAATGGACAAAACAAAAAATGTTCCGTTTTTAAATATAAACTACTTTTGTTTGAAACTTTTTTCCATAAATTCAGTACATATTTGAACAATTTACTCAATGTTGCTTTTGTCACTTGTTTTTGTAACAAATTTTATCCTCTACAAATTTTATTAAATACATTTTTTTTCGTAATTTTAATTCATTTCGAATTTTCGTAATTTATAGAAAATTTCATATTGAGTTAAGTTTTTCCGGATCCAGAATCTGACTGTACTTCCCCCCGTCAGGGAGAATAATATCCATCTTCGAAGCCGTATGAAATAGAACAAAAATTTAAAGACAATAATGTTTACAAATAAACATTTTTTTTTAAATAAACAACTTCTATTGGAAACTATTTTCGTAAACTCAAAGATATTGATTATTTATTACCGATTGAACTGAAAAACGTATGTAGAAAGATTTATGAAGTACAACGATCTTATGTGAAAAAAAAATTACATACAACTTGTGAATTTTTACAAGAGTGATTTTTTGCTGTTCAAATTTTTCATTGAATGATATGATGATTAATATTGGCAGATTCTCCAGAAATCGTTTATTCTGGGCAAAAAAATCCTTACAACTTCTTTGTTTATTAAATGATTAGACGACTTTGTGGCCCATTATACTCCAGTATGACGACGTTGGCTTCACCTATATCTAGGAAATAGTCAAGTACTTACTTATCAGATTTTCCTGAAGATTTCATTTTCGCAATTAAAAAGATGTGGCTGGAAGTATTTTTCTCCTCGCCGCACAGTCTGCAAATTGTTGAGTCTTATAGTACAATTTTATTGTGGAGCTTCGGCTTGTAGTCATTAATATCTCAAGAGTAATTTTTCATTAGAATCAAATTACTGTTAGTTAGAAAAAGAGTATAACCTTAAATAATTAATGTTACTGTTTTTCTTAATACTACAAATTATTTGTTTACTCAGAAATTTCTAAATTACAACCAATTTAAATTCTTAATTACATATAAAACGCGACATTAGTATCACGATAGTGTTAAAATTATTTGATTATAGCATGAAAGAAATTTTCGAATATTATATTACAGCAAATTACATCTTATGTAGTAATTTGAAGTCATCACGAAAGGGTTAAAGAGAACCATTTTGTTAGAACAGAAAAATAACTTGTGTGAAATCACTGTTCCTTAAATAACTTTCTCATATCTGGATATATATACAAAATAGTGAAATTTGTAATTGTCAAATAAAATGAATATATTGGAAATTTTATAATTCAAATAATAAAAATTCAATACTCGAAATAAAATATTTGTTTCGAGTATTTGAATAACATTGTCTCAACTTCAAATCAATAAAAATTCATTTGTTGCAATGGTATACTTTTCGGCTTTTTTGGCACGTTATAAGAATCCAATCTGTATTCACCACAATTTCAATATACCCAGTATATGTTATACAAGCTATATTAAGTTTAGTCCCGACTTTATATGCTTGAAAATATTAATCCTTGACACAAATCCTTGGTAGGTATAGGTTTTCATAAAATGGCCTAATTCGGCCAACTCCGCATGTCCGTCCGTCTGCCTGTGAACCCGATGAACTCAAGCGAACTCAAGAACGAAAAGAGATAACATGCGGAAATTTGTTTATGTGTTCTAGAACAAAAAAGTAAGGTGAAGTTTGTTAATGGGAAAAATCGGAACATTTTTCCCTTCGCTAAGGGGGGTGGGGGAATATACATCTTTGAAACCGGAAGAAATAGAAAAAAATCTTCTTCATTTTAAAATAAACAACTTTTGTCTGAAAATTTTATTCATAAACTCAATAATTTTCTCATAATTTGTGATTAAATGTTCCTCGGAAAGCGAATTGTTAACAATTCGAATACACACGAGTTCTTAACAATTGAATCATTGAAATACAACTCAGTGTATACTGGGTATTCAAACAATTAACTCAGTTAGTTGTTACGTTACATTTAATATTATTTTAATAAATTATTTAAAAATAAGTAAAACATCATACATGCGTACATAATATCACACACACATTTTAGAAAAAAACATTTTCATTCAATTGAGATTTAATTTCCAAAGATGGAAAATCATTTTATTTAACCAATACTACAGTGACTCCATAAATACTATAAGCTATACAGTAAATGTAAAAGTAAGTTTTCAGTTTGAAAATGTTGTATTCGCATGATATGATTTCCCATTTGAAGGGAAATGTCAATAGCAGTCACACATGAGTGAATTTTCATAATAGTTTGACTGACTATACATGTAGGTACCATCAACGCCAAAAGTCGAGATAAAATTTAAAAAATTTTATAATCGATTTGTGTCTTATTTATTCGGATTTCGAAAAAATGTTTCGTATAAAAGTTGTTAGTATAGTTATAATGAACAACTTTTATTCGCAACAATTTTTAACGAAAACCGAATAAATACGGCACAAATCAATTATAAAATTTTTTAATTATAGGTCGAATTTTTGATGTTGATGATACATATTATATGTTACGGTACCTATTTATGTATATACACATAATTTTCTTTTACGTATCATTATTATTATTATCCTGTACTGCAGACCCAGATAATTTTCCATAACTAAAAGTTTTTCATTTATAAAAACATTTATGTCTACTGATTTTAATACCCTTTTGATGTACTTACTACAGTAGTATATATGCAAATTATTTCAATAGATATATACGGGTCAAGTCATAAAAATATCATCATTGTGGTCATTGTGGTTTTTTATAATTTGGTCAGATGCTGGTTATGTCAATTCAAAAATAATATATCCATACTTTTTTTAATTTATTTTGTAATTTGATTCCGTTGTGTTTTTTTTGTCATAACTAATATAAATTTTTTTAAACATTTTTGAATTACTTATTCATGATAATAAAAATTTGAAAAAACCGTTTTAAACCGTGCCAAAAAAGATTTTACAATATCAATTGATATGCATAGACATATGATATGCCGACGTCAATACTGTTGACCAACTAACAAATGAATAAGGCACAAATCGATTATAAAATTTGGAAAAATGAGCGATAACATTTTGTATAAAGTCGAAACTTTCGTATAAAAATTTTCTATTTTTGTATAAAGTCGAAAAAAAATAAAATTTGTAATTTAATTCGCAAAGCACCCGCAAAAGGAAAACATACTTATAAAACTCGAACAAAACCGTCATAGCACCAAAAAATACAAATATAAATTTCAAACTTTATTTCATTCCAATTTGTTGTATAAAATCACCGTCAAATTTCATTATTATCTACGATGAATTATTTAATCCCAGAAAGTTACGCATTGAATGTTGAGTTTTTAAAAACATAATTATTTAACTTTTAACTAGGTAAAAAGCCTTTATTTTCTACCATTGTCAGTGTCTTGGGACATTCTGTACATCAACAAAAAAACACTTAAATTACAGGCTTTGACTTGCTTCACATACTATAGTAATTAAGTTGGTTACCTTAACTACACACAGTAATGGCGTCGACATTCTTTTTAAGCTAAAACACACATAAAATGAAGTGGATTTTCACTGAGTTGATATACCTAGAAAAATAATAACAATACTCTTTGTAATCTAGCAACAACAACAACAAAAATTATATTCTATATAGGATAAAAAAAACAGGAGCTTGGGGAGATAGAGGATAAAGTTAAAAGGTATATATATATATATATATATATATATATAGATAGTCTGTTTTTAAATGCATTTCTAATAGGGAATCAGTGTAAAATAAATAAATAAAATATTTACTATAAAACCATACATCCATACACATACTTACAAACACCTGGGCTGCTTGTGTTATGATGTTGGTTTGATGTCATTTAAGAATGGGGATTTAGTGATGCCCACTTAATTTATAATATTATTATTCATTACATATGCACACACACATTAGTAACTACAGAGTACCCCCACTATTTTTATTTTTTTATGAAGCATTGTGTAGTTATATAGTAAATAATATTAAACATTGATTCTCTATTGGCTAAACTGTCCAAAACAGACGGTATATATATATATATATATATATATATATATATATATATATATATATATATAGGGTGAATCGAACTAGGTGTATAATAGCACACGCCCCCATTTCTTTCTATGATGCTCCCATTCCCAAAAGAAATCGATCAACTGATCACCTCCCCGAAACAAACGAAGGCCACTTGTGATTGGCTCAAAGATATAATAAATACCAAAGCACTTAAAGTGGAGGGCAGGGAGAACTTGTGGTAAGTGATAGGAATATTATTATTTTTTCAAAATTATAATTTAACATAAATATATTAATTTTTTTAATTTCAACTCAATTCAGTTATAAAATTTTGAAAAACGACCTGGACCTCTATGACCCATAGTACATGGAAAACACTAAAGTGCAGTCTTGGAACGCAATCGATTTCGACATGTGGCCTGATCGTCGGAGTATGTGGGCAACAAACTAATTTGAGATATATTTCTGTATAAACTTTTTTGTTATTTATTTATGCTGCAGAACACAGAAATAGTACCGAAAACATAGAGATAATATATATAGAGTAGGCAAGTCATAAGCGAGCGTGTAAGTGAAAACGTCTCCTCAATCAAAAGAGAGAGAACATCGCGGAGGTGTACTTGCCTCTTTCTAAATTACTAATATATAACATAGAGATACTAAATTATCTAGGATATACCTACCGTTTAGTTTACATCTTCGCATAGTAGATCTCCCACGAGTATGAGAGAGTACATATGTATATATGTACATATGTATATATGTATATATGAGAGTACATATGTATATATGTATACATTGAGCAATGTGTATGAGAAGGAGGTCTTATAGGTTTGATAAACAAGCATATTTTTCAAAACAGTGAATAATATTCATAACTGTTCGAGTGGTTGGTGATTGTCTCATACAACACAACAAAACACATAGACACATAAGACCTCCTTCTCATACACATTGCTTAATGTATATATACAATGCGTCATTAAAAAGACATAGCTCTACCTACGCGATTCTCTTTCTCTTTTTATCTGAGGGGCAACTTTTGACTCGGCTTGCCTACTTTATATATATATAATCTCTATGGCCGAAATAGTGCCGTCCAGTTTCGAAACATACTGTATACAGAAACAAACGGCTACTGCTGACTACTAGGCTAGGCTATAAGGTACATTTAAACAAAGAAAATGCGGTTTTTTCTTTAGAACATCATCATATTCCTCTATACGTATAATAAAAAGCATATTATTATTATTATAAAAACAAGTAATGTAACAACTAACTGAGTTAATTGTTTGAATACCCAGTATATACTGAGTTGTATATGAATATTCGAATTTTTATACCTTTACTGGGTATAGCAGTAGTGTATGCGATGTATCTCTACATATGTCCGCCTTCGTTCAACTATGAATATGCCATTTGTTCTTTGACCACAAATTTTGTGAAAACTATTGAGTTAATAAAAAGAATTTTCAACAAAAGTTGTTTATTTTAAAAAGAGGGAGATTTTTTGTTATCAAACTTTTTTCGATCTCATACGGTTTAAAAGGTTTTGCCAATTAACGAACTTGACCTTACTTTTTTGTTTTAGAACACACATACAAAATTTCAGCTCGTTATCTCTTTTCGTTATTGAATTATCGTGTTCACGGACAGACAGACAGACAGATGGACGGATGGATGGACATGCGGAAATGGACTAATTTTATGAACACCTATAACAGACATTTTTTTCTGTGATCCATATTTTCAAGCGCTACAAAGTCGGAACTAAAATTAATATACCTTGTATAATTACAAGTATACTGGGTATAAAAAGGTGAGATTGGAGAAGGGTTATGTTTTATTATTACTGACTGTAAAGTTCTTTGTGATACAGACAGACTAAAGCTTCTACTTCATCGCCACCATACTCTGACTGAAGTTATTGTAATAATCTTAAACCTTCTGTAATACAACGACGAACAGATACATGTTAATTATATTTACAAGGAGAAAAATAAATTAGATTTTTTTCCTATTTTTCATTTTGCTTTGTATATAAAAAAAAATTATTATTTATTCTTTTTAGGATTCTTTTGTTTTTCGTATTTTATCTTTAGTAACGGTCAGAAACATTAAGCGTTGCAGAAGAATATTTGGTGGTAAGTACAAGTGTTGTACGTATGGGCCATAAATGTCTTGTCCTTTTTTTCAAAATTGTATAGTCATTTGTTGTCATTTTCATTCGGTTCTTGGGAAAATGTATCAAATTTAAGTTGTTGTAAGTTGTTATACATAACAACTTATACTTAAAACTTAAAAAGAGTAAGAGGTAGGAAGAGAGATAGAGTAAATACAGGGTACCTACCAATTATTATTATTTTCTTTTTTTAATTAAAACATTTTCTGAAAAAAATATAATAATACCAACTCTTTTATATGGTCACTATTATTCAAAGTATACAATACATACAATATATTGAATACGTACTCTGGAATTTTGGGCTGGTAATTTGGGGCATAAAATGTACCTTTTTAATATATTTGGGTATGAATAAAATATAAACGTTATATAAATTATAAAATATAAATCTTTTGTATATTACTTTTAATATAAAATATATATATATATATATATATATATATATATATATATATATTGTTAGATAGATAGATCTAACTATCGGCAAGAGCTCGGGAAGGTACTGCTTCAGAGTGCAACAAAGAAACAAAGAGGATATCTCTAGATTCACTGAGGCTGAACAGCACACAACTGCGGAGGGTTACAGGATTCATTATCAGGCATTATCCCCTGCGGACGCATCTGCACACAATGGGACACCATAATGGGTCCATTATGTGCAGATTGTTCGGCGAGGAGTGAACCTCTAGGTTGCAGCTAATACAGGATATTCGGTGCATCTCACCCCGAATATATGAGCTTTTGGGAGGCCCTGATAAGCAAGCTCCAGGCTATTGCCAACATATGGGAGAAGCGAAGCGTCGGACTGAGGTAGAAGGTGGAGCACAATGGACCATAAAGTCGAAGTGCAATACTTTTTAGACCCCAAGATGAATCAATCAATCAATCAGATTGATAGATTAATCCTGAGGTATGAAAAGTATTGCACATCGACCTTACGGATTTTCTGTGCTCCCCCTCCGACTTCCGTCTAACAAGCTTCGCATTCCTATTGAACCTTATCGAATCGAATTCAATAAATATCGAATTAATTTACCAAAAAGCGAATTTGGATCTATTCTAAATTTCTATCTCCTTACCAATGGACACATCGTACAGGACAATCTGTGCAAATCTTTTCATATCAGGACAAATTTATTTCAATCCTATATCACGATAAATGTAATGTAACTATTTAATGCTTCGAGAAATAAAAACCGAAAACCGACAAAACACGTGACCAATTAATTTTTGGAGGCTATTTATTTTGGAGGAATTAACTTAACAACTGAACGGAATATTAGACATGTGATTAAAGAATATTGCACCTCAACACCATTAAGGAATGTGTCTTAGTTCAACACTTCACCGAAAGTTTTTAATAACAATTTTATTCCTGCATTTTTTAAAGTATTAGAAAGAAAAATTTCATAAAAGATTAAAATTATTTAAATAAATTCTTTGAATACTTAATTTAAAATTCACTATTCTTGGAGACTGGGGTGAAGGTATTCAAGGTATTCATTACTCCACGATTGAGTTATAAAGAGACGGTATTAATGTGAGTGCGTTCATGCTAAAATTACTTCATTAAAATTATAGAAACTGCTGCTTTACAATATTATATATAATAATATTTTTGAATTATTTAGAGTAAGTATACATAAAGATGAACCTTCTGGGGAAATAATAAAAGAAGTCCGTCCGAAGATTTCCGTGTTGAGTTACAAAAACGGTAAAGTGATGCATTTTTTGTGATATCTATGCATTTTTATCGAATTTTCGATGAAAATTCAGCTATTGGTTTTGTACCGATGAACAAATTTCGTAAAGATTTCTTCAAATATTTGTCCAATTTGCGACCCCTGGATTACCAGCCCAGTGTGTTAACGTTACACCACGGATGTTACTGATGAGTGAGTCAATTTTTTCATATCATTGTCAGTTTTAATTTATTCAACATGAACTTATTCAACATTATTCTTAAATAATACACCGATTTGGAAATTAGTTTTACGTGTTTTTCTGAAACCAAAATAAGCATATCGTAAGTTATTTTCTTGCATCTCACTGCTAATAAAGGAAAAGATGACTCTGCCTATGTAGAACTTCCTCTACTATCAGACAACATTTAATCCCGATTTCAAGTGTATTAAGAGATAAATTCTAGTTTTCTATTATATAAATAGGTTTAAATATTGAATATATATATATATATATATATATATATATATATATATATATATATATATATATATATATATATATATACATATATATATATGTATATATATATATTATATCAATACAAAAGCACAGAAGCCCCTTTTTCATATTTCTATACCTATCTATCTAGCAGGTACATTGTATTCTTTTAATATATGCAATGCATATTACAATTGTGATGTATACATTGCATATATTTCATAGTTTCTAGTATAAAAAAAATTTGTTTTTCTTTTTTTTTTAAATATTTATAGATGATTTGTAAATCATCTATAACTGTAGGAAATCATCTTACAAGTAGGAAAGAAAAGTATTAACTAAAAAATGAAGTACTATCGGATCAGACTATTTGAAATTAGATTATCAGATAGCAGCACCTTTGAAGACAATTATATCTCTCCTCTCCAAGTAATACTAGCATCCCTGTACCTGTTAAAAACAACGACTGCGTTGGGACCATAATGCTTTTGGACGTACTGAACATAGTTTGTGCAGATCGATGCAAACGATTCGTTGCGATGCCATATGACTCTATCTAGCAGATATCCACAATCTATGACATAAATGCTATTTCCGAATTCAGTATCGTATGGAATAGGCTTACAAAAAAATGTAGAAATTTGCTGAGCTTGACTTCGCTCTAACTCTTAGACTATTTATCTAATCAAAAAATGTTTCCCACAAGTGTTTCAGGAAATTTTATACTCTATAATTTTTGTAATGAATATTTCCAATCTAGATGACGCTGGAGAGTAGATATTCTCGAAAAACCATTTTTGTCCAATATGGTGGAGTGAGCGGCGGTCGCTCAAGGCCGAAAATTTGGAATATTAATTAGGACACCAAACTGTAACACTCTGCCAAATTAGAACTCTCCTTGACCTTTTGTAGCGAAAGCCGCCTTTTATGTCTTCATTGAATGGACTATTGCGCCACCCTATATAAGTAAATATCATGCATACACAACATCATACATAGTTGTATTATTTAAATCGTTGAAATACATATAGTTGTAATATATATAGGATGTCTCACTGAAACTGTACCATTCTAAGCAAGAATAGTACCCTGAATCGTAAAACCCATATTTGTACAAAATAAAATAAATTATCTTTCAATTTATTATATTTTCTTAGGGTTTTGTGTTTATGTTAGTTACCATTCAAGTTTATTTTTGTTTTCGTTTCTTTTCCCCTGACAACGACGTATTTTTGTCAAACATTTTTGTTCTTTTTTTCTTAGGTTTCGTTATTATTATTTTTTGTCGTTGAATGGTTGGGGAAGGTAAAGGTAGAGGTAGATTGTAAAGGCTGCCCTAGACGGGCTACACTTCGACCATAAGGCCCATTGTGATGCCTTAGGATGTGAGGATGTGAGTGGAGTGGAAGGAATTTGTGAGTAGACTAGGAATTGGTTGGATATATGGCTGATAGGAACTATGCCGATATTCATCTGGAGTTCGTGAAGGAAACTGCAGAAAACCTTCTCAAGCATAGCTGGTTACTCCGTTCTTGTCCTTTTGACCGGGAGTGTATACGACAGCAAAATTCTTGAGTGATCTTTAAAAATATATAGATCTAAAATTTTCAGAATGTCATTCTTTCTTTGGGAACAAACAAATGCGGTTACGAGAAAACATTTTAATAAAAACAAGTGAAAATAACAACTAACCGAAATCGGTTAATCGCTTAAATACCCGGTATATATTGAGTTTATGAAAAGAAAAATCACAAAAATTGAACAAGATTTTTTTGTCCCCGATTTTGATATAAACTGCGTTATAAGCTAATTTAGACCTAGCGAAACCGATGGCGTTGATTAAAATACGATACAATTAACGGTTTTCAAGAGATCAGACCCATCGTGCTAAAGTTCAAAACTGTATGCATTGAGGAGGGAAAATTTTGAAATGTATTGGTCAGACGTTAAAATGAACCCGATTTTCGTTCTGTTTGGGTCAAATTTACCCTAGAAAATGATTATTAATAAAAACGAGAAAAAAATTTTCTTCACTTTTTTCGCATTTTTTTCAAGGGGTACCCCTTAAAAAAATCGCAAAAATTTAACAAAATTTTTTTGTCCGCAATTTTGATATAAACTTTAATTTAAGCTCATTTAGACCTAGCGAAACCGATGGCGTTGATTAAAATACGATACGATTAACGGTTTTCAAGAGAGCAGACCCATTGTGCTAACATTCAAAATTGTATGAATTGAGAAGGGAAAATTTTGAGATGTGTTGGTCAGACGTTAAAATGTACCTGATTTTCTTTCTGTTTGGGTCAAAATTACCCTAGAAAATGATTATTAATAAAATCGAGAAAAAAAATTTTGTTTACTTTTTTCGCATTTTTTCCAAGGGGTACCCCCTTAAAAAAATCGAAAAAATTTTTAAAAATTTTTTGTCCTCGATTTTGATATAATCTTTAATTTAAGCTAATTTAGACCTAGCGAAACCGATGGCGTTGATTAAAATACGATACGATTAACGGTTTTCAAGAGATCACACCCATCGTGCTAAAATTCAAAACTGTATGAATTGAGAAGGGAAAATTTTGAAATGTGTTGGTCAAACGTTAAAATCAATCTGATTTTCGTTCTGTTTGGGTCAAAATTACTCTAGAAAATGATTATAAATAAAAATGAGAACAAAAATTTTCTTCACTTTTTTCGCATTTTTTCCAAGGGGTACCCCTTAAAAAAATCGCAAAAATTTTGAAAAATTTTTTGTCCTCGATTTTGATATAAACTTTAATTTAAGCTAATTTAGATCTAGCGAAACCGATGGCGTTGATTAAAATACGATACGATTAACGGTTTTCAAGAGATCACACCAATCGTGCTAAAATTCAAAACTGTATGAATTGAGAAGGGAAAATTTTGAAATGTGTTAGTCAAACGTTAAAATGAACCTGATTTTCGTTCTGTTTGGGTCAAAATTACCCTAGAAAATGATTATTAATAAAAACGAGAACAAAAATTTTCTTCACTTTTTTCGCATTTTTTCCAAGGGGTACCCCTTAAAACAATCGCAAAAATTGAGCAAAATTTTTTTTCCTCGATTTTGATATAAACTTTGTTTTAAGCTAATTTAGATCTAGTGAAACCGATGGCTTTGGTTAAAATACGATACGTTATTATTTCTCTATGTCAACTATATAATGTATTATATGAATAAATGGCGTCAAAAGTCAAGCTATCATTTCAAAATTGTATAATTAACTTGTGCCTTATTTATTCGCATTTCGGAAAAATGTTTCGAATAAAAGTTTTTGCAGCATTTGTTTGAAAACCGAATAATAAATAAGGCAAATCAATAATAAAATTTTGAAATGGTAGCTTGACTTATGACACCATTTGTATATCTAATGGACTGTCTAGGGCAGTGATTCTCAATCTTTTTTTTGACCATCAGAAAATTTGACGACACACAAAGAAAGAGATAAGTTTAAAAGTTGTTTACTTACTTATAATACACTGTGTAAAACAGTTTATGATCATAATTTTAAATGTGAAATAAAATAATATGTACTACAAAAACAACAGTACGTTTATTAAGGGATTCATTACAAGTAAATAATAAGAATACTTTTAATGAGAAATTTGAGCTTGATGTTTTTTGATAATTTCATTTATATTTGGTCGTAAAAATGGCAATGCTTCTCATATCTTCTTCTACATTTAACAATCTCGATCTTTTTTTCGTTTTTATGTTGGTTAATACTTTACTATATAAATTTCTAAAATTTGGCGGCAAACTTTAAGAATATGTTGGCACACAAAAGTGCCGCGGCACAGTGGTTGAGAATCACTGGTCTAGGGTATTCATACAATAGATTTTCCTCAGTTGATTATAAATTTGCATGTATTATTCAGGTCATTAAAGGTTGTAATTACATGAGCTTTTAGCTTCATAAGCTTATTGTATATTGTAATGTAGTTTGTGTATTGTGTGTTTTATGTCTACATATATATCGTGAATAGAATAACACAAATAATTACATTTATGATAATAATACATTTAATTCTTATATTTTTATTTTATTTTATAACCATAATTATTATTATTTTAATTTTAATTTATTACAATTATTATTTTGTAATTAAATAATTATTTACAAACAATTATAATTATTTTTGTATTAATTATTATAAATAATGTAGGTCAGTCTCTCAATTATAATATTGACTCCTAAAGCAATTGATTTGTGTGCTGAATCCATTTAGATAAATAGATGGATAAATTAACGGGTATGAAAAGTGTTGCGCTTCGACCCAACGACGTATTGTGCTATTTTCTTGCTTATCAGGTTTTCCTGAAGGCTCAGAGTGAGATGTATAGAATAAATTGTATCTGCTGTATCTTCTTCCTCTTCGCCACACAGTCTGCAAATAATGGATCCATTGTGGTGTTTTTTGTGTATAGGTGATATAGATGAATCCGGTAACCTTTCCAAGTTATATTTGTTCAGGTTGACTGCATCGATAGACATCCTCTCGGATGCTTTCCGAAACAGTGATCAAGGTGTTTACAGTCTATCCACTCGATGATCAATTGTTTGCATGCTGATTTTGGAATTACTAGAATAGGTTCTAGGCCTATGAAAGGTATTCTGACTCCCTTTGTTGCTCAGGTATCTGCTTCTTCGTTTCCTTTGCAACCAGTGTGACCTGATAGCTAGATCAATTTAACATTCCTCTTGGCAATCTATGATTAATCCTCAGGTGATTTCAGTGCAGACAACGTTTTTAGACCAGCGTGACTGTTCGAGAGAATGTTCTGGTCTATGTAACTCTTACGCAGGTTTTCTCGGGTGCAAGCCAGTACGGCGTAAACTTCTGCTTGAAAGACGGTAGTTCTGAATCCATTTTCTTTCCGATAAAATGTTTGAAATAAAAATTAATCGTTCTTAAAATACTTCTCTAAACAGTTCTTGCTCTAAACAGTTATTAGAATGATTTGCAAACAAACTGTAATACTTTGTAAAAATGAATGCTATTTTTGGAATTGGAATTAAATTACATATCAGAAGGGAACCCTGAAAAGTTTTGTGTATTATTCGTGGTTATCATGAGCCTAAATTGCAGATTTTGATGAAGGATTACAAACTAAATCCTCTTGAAGAATCCTCAAAGAAGTTTTTCTGAAATATCCCTCCACATTTCGAAGCTACATAAAAATACGGTCACTATCATTTTTCATAAATAGAAAATTTTCTATAATTATAATTGTATACACTTTTTTTTGGGGGTACTTTACAACGGAGCCAATAAAAATGACGTAGAGGTTAATTATTCTTATTTGTTTCCGCTGTTTTCAGCTTGAGTATATGGTAGAGCCATACTTTTTATGGTAACATTAGACTGCCGATAAATAAAAATTTTTATAATTTTCAGTTAATAAATTTTTTTATGGGATCAATATTTTACGATTTGTAGTGTTTTAAGTGTTTTTATCTTTTTATATAAATCGTAAAATATGTGTAATAAATAAATAATATAAAATATTCTATATAATATAAAATATTTTATATAATAGAATGAAAATTATACAAATTTATCTATTTTATTACTCGGAAAGGAAATAAGGTATTTTAGAATATTTAAACATATCGTATTTTTTTATGGTGATGAAATTTTTGAGCAGAATTTTTCAGTTTCTTTGTCCCATAGCTTTGGAAATCATATTATCATTCAATAGAAACTTTAACGGGTGACAAAAAAGAACGCTTGATATATTATATATTAAGATTTATTATTTTAAAAATTGTTTTGTTAAATCAATTTCAAACATCCAACATTTTAAAACGAATCATTTAATCTAGTTTGTTATTTTTCGTAAATATAGTCGTTATTTAATAAACTTTTGTGAAAAGTTTCAGTTCAATCGACCATTCAGGAGATACAAGTTATTGCGTATAAATAAACAAAAAGGCGGATTTCTGATAATCAAAGCGAATTCGGCAATAAAATACTTATTTTGTTTTCTGGATACGTGTTACACCCTGTATATTAATGAATTTTCATCATGTAACAATCTAGTCAATACAATATCTGTATTTGCAGGATATAATGATATTATAAATATTTCATGGTATAACGAACTTTATAAAAAAACGTAAAATTATTACACGAATTGCTGAAAAGGAAATCAATATTTACAAATTCATTCGTTATTTTTACTTCTACATGCAAGCTTCCATACCGTAGTATTTACATTATATACAGAATCAGTCCGAGAAGGTTTGCTTGGTTCTGGAAGGATGCGATTTCGATTCCTAACGGTGGTAGTTTGTCAATTATAATTAATGGGGCGGTTAATTGACTAAAATGGCGGTGTATGGACAATAACGAAGGTATTGGTTTGGATTTTGAAGTTTTTATGCAGTTTCCATATATATATACATGTATATATACATATATATATATGTATATATATATATATATATATATATATATATATATATATATATATATTCGAAAAGTTGCTTTCAAATTGGTTATAGTTCAAGCAAATAAAAGCGTCTTAACTCTTAACTGCTACTAATCTATTAATGCGTTTGACCTTGGCAGTTCTTCTTGTCCTACAACAATATGAATATGATTAATACAGTCATGTCTCCCATAAAATAGTGGGGATAAACGTGCCTTCATTCGTTGAGAAGGTGTGCATGATGGGGAATAGTCGTTAATTACTTAGGTCGTTGATTTTTAAAGAATTATTTGGCAGTTAGTTTTGTCCTGAAATAATCGTGTTAAAAAGTTTCAGCTCAGTTGAGATTGTATACTATACTTTTTTTACAATGATTAAACAGATAATTTTTTTTCTTCAAAATTTAAATATAACATCATTTTACATTATCCTTGTTTTTTTTTAGCCAAATCGCTCGACGCATTTTTTAAATAAAATTAAAGATGTGATGAAATTACTACTTTTGTAAATATTTATAATTGTAATCGTACAATTTTTGAGTGCGATTTGTATCAAAACTAAACGGTAAAGCAGTTTAAAATTTTAAAAGAAGTTTAAAATTTCAAGACGTTTCACACAACAACTATCTTAAAGGGTTAAAAATGTAAACCTGCTATACAACATCAATATAGAGCCTACAATATGCCACAAAAATAGTGCTCATTTATCCAAATTGATAATTGATCTGTGCCTTATTCATTCGGTGTTTGACAATAATGCTTCGGCTAAAAGTAGTTCATTACAAATATACCAACAACTTTTATTCGAAAAATTTTCCCAAAAACCGAATGAATACTGCACAAATCACGTATAACATTTTGAAAAATGATCGCTACTTTTGTGACCAATAGTACTCATAGATGTTTTGAGTGGCAATTGTTCACACCCAGATTTTTATTTTATTTTGATGGTGTATTCAAATCAAATAATCATATTCTACCTCAAATACTCGAAGTAAATGGTAATTCAATTGATTTATTCAAAATATTAAATCTATTTTATTTTATGTAAAATTATTATATTTAACATCTATATAAAATTATTATATAGATAATATTATATTTATATTACATTATATGAGTGTCTATCTATATCCACCAATCAACCTGTCTTTATCATTCGCTCTTGGTAAATAATGTTATTGTAACGTTTACTAAATACAAGTACTGGCTGATTACATGTGGTAGTACTTGATTATATTCATACGAGTAAACAGCGCGTTAGCGACCATACTTGAAATTGGATACTCATTGCAAAAAAAAAGGTCCAAACAAGAAAATGCAGTTCAGTAATTTCGCTATGTACACAAAAGTTGATGTCAGTTTCTAAAATTTTATAGTTGATTTCATTATGTACAAGATTCTACCGAAATAACGAAATAATCGTGGATAAACAATGTTCAAGTTTTCTTAGATGGTTATTTCAAAAGATATTCAAAACAGTTTTGACAGCTTATAAGTTTTGTAAAGACGAAGAGATGTTGAAAAAATTTCTTCAAATGTTCATCGAGCAATCATGGTCGAAAAAAAACTATAGGATCCGATAGATTGCGCTGTAGTCAAGTTATTAACAAATTATTTGATTTGGTGGAGGCTTTGGGAAGCAACAATTAGTTGAAGCGCCGGGAAAAGTTAAATCAGTTAAATTAGTTAAAGAATTTAGTAGATGCTGTCGATTCCAATTTATAAATGCCTACATATAATTGTCACAGTTTTAGTGGCCTACAGAATGAAATTTGATATGTGACATGCTTTCTGCATTAAAATAAAACTTCGTCCGTTATTTAGCAAAGATGGTCATGGGAAAACGGTTGCTAGATAGAGGAAGAATCGTTTCTCCTACTATTAGTTAAATTGTAGAAAATACATTTTATTATATTTATGCAACTCATTATATTTACAGAAATATTTGCAATTTTAATATTGTAATTATAATACAACGTTCCAAGGTTTTTTTCCACATTATTTCTGTTTTCTACCTTTAACTTTAATTATTTATTTCCATCCAAGTATCCGAATTAACGTTTTGCCGCTAATAATTACAACATCATCATCTGTCAGTAGAGATATGTGAGCTGCTCTTAATACTACTTTGAAACCATCAAGATGTATATACATACACTGTAATTGAAGTACTTTAATATGATCACAATTTAATTAACATAACCTGCTATATTTGCAAATATAATATTATCTATGAACATGCATCAACATTCGACTCTATGGTCTAGCAGCATCATATTATTATGACATGGCAAGTGTGATGCATTCTCTATGTATTGTTTTATATATGTAGGAAGAGTAACTTTACACGTATCCAATATACTCTTAGTGTGGTATATGGAGGGTAGAGGTTGTCTCCACACTCTACACTCTCTATAGCATTGTAGTCAGTCTGGTCTGGTATATACGTTACCATAATGTCTACTCTATGACTGGGTTAGTTAGTACTACCTATAGGTGGTATACATTATCTATTATCTACCAAAGAGTATAAATAATTATATTCATTACATACGGATGCTTCTATATGATTTATTCATAAGATTAATTAAAAAATCTTTAAATGGTAGCCAAGTAACTAGCATGAATTTTAGTTTAACTGGACATAGAACGCCGAAAACGGATATGCATTATTTGCAGTGCAATAGCGATTACTGAAAACTTTTGTGTTGGACAAACGTCTTTTTAAGTCTTGTATTTCGCATTAATGGACGCCATGTCAGTCGAAAAAGGGTAAATTGGAAAATTTTATACGGTTTTCTTCTGTAGCTCACTTCTAAAAATCCGAAACAGAGAATACCCATAAGAATTCGTTTCAGTATAATTGACAGTTGAGGTTGATTAACTTAAAGGTTCAGCAACTTTCTGACTCCGTAATCCGGAGTCAAGAAACTCATTAGTTAGGACGTAAAGATGATTAAGATAATCAAAGAGAAGTCATCATCAGTATGAATTAGCTAATCGTAACTATCTCCGGGATATCGAGTCAAAGATATGTTACTCGTTGCTTATTTGGTGCGTATCTCCAAACAAATTTCAATTTTAGCGAATATTTTTCTATTCTATCTCTCGTAGCAAGGATAAATCAATGTAAGTTCTCACCGCTTCCACTACTTCAAATATTTATTGACATTTCCCCCAAATTACTATTTCAGCAAATATTTTCAAATACCATCTCTCGTAGCAAGATAAATACCAATTTAAACTATTTTCAGGTCTTATCATAAGCTTTTAAACAAAAAAAAAGTTTCATCAAAATCGGTCCAGTTGTTTTTGTATAATGCTCGAATAAATAAATGAATAAACATACTTGAAACAGATTTAAAAATTTATAATAGTAAAGCCAAATAACTCTGATCAAGGAATTATTATTTAATTAATGAAGGTTTGTGTAAAGATCATGCTCTATTTTCATACAGTTTAAAACAATTAAATTAATCTACGTAATTATCAATTATTTTATAGAATTAGATCAACTCGAATAGATATTAAAAACTAAATATTTAGTACAACTTTAAAAATAAATATTAAACTATTATCTATTTATAAATTTGAAAGTATACTATTATTTATTACCGAAAATATACACGTTTTTATTTGGCATTGTAGTGCTATCTATTACTAAGAACAACAAACTCAATTTAACGGCTAAACATATCACAGTTATACGACAGTGTGCGCTCACAGTTTCAGACTTTATTTTTTTCATAACGCGCTTAAAGAACTATCAATCCAACTGGTAATAATCTTTTCGATAACCAAGAACACCTACAAACAAATAAATCGTATAGAAGTACCTATAAATTAAAATACCATTTGAATAATCCCACGTAATATATTATAATGCGACGACAGATGTATGATACATTTTTAATTCGGATCAAACAAACAGAGATAGACTGAGATAGAAAATATCTAGAGAATACATTTGTCATAATTATTAATCTCTTTGTTCTTGTTTTAAACATAATAAACGAGTATTATGTTTTCAGTCCATCAGTCTATCTTACATCATTTCATATTGACATCCAGAACTACAAGAGTTTACTCGTATCTGATGATGTGATATTAAAATATTATTAATTATTCATTACATTAATTATTAATTAATTATTAAATTCATGTCATTTTTATTTGTTTTTTACTTTATAAATTTTTATTTTATTTAACACATTTATTTTTAAACATTACAAAACCATTTCAAACAGGTTTAGTTCGGTACAAGTTAGTAGTATCTTAATTAGTTACTTTTTTTTAATTTATATTTATTTTAAGATAATTTAATTATTAAAGGTAATTAACAACATTTATTATGAAATATTTATATAGATATTTATCTTAATTATTATCGTTTAAGTGGCTTGGTTATGTTTCTGTTTTTTTTTTCTTCAATTTATTTCAATTATATAAATTTCTAAATTTATAACAAGCTATATATTATGGCCTCAAGGTTTTCCGTTTGAGTTAAAATAGTTTTTGTATTGTTTATAAATAGCTCTAAACGTTATTTAGCAGTGAAATACAGAGGTATTAGAGGTGTTCGATGTCGAAAACTAATGCGAATAGTTAAGTTTTGACCGGAGTTCTGCATTTAGTGGTCTCTTATGATGGACCACCATTTATGATGATACAACTATTTTCAGTATGCTTTGTATCGAATTCGAATTTGTCATCCAAGGCCATCGATAAATTGAATTCACTATAGAATCGTAAAAGCGAAGAGCTAAATGTAAAAAAAATTCAGTTTTTAGTTTTTTTCTCTCTGGTTTTTTAATAAATTGAATAAAAACAAGTGTTTTATTTGTTATATAATATTTATACAATAATGGAGTATATTTTCACATAAATGAAAATCAATTTTAATGAAAAACAAACAACTATTATAAATATTTTATAAAATATGAAAACATATTATATTCAATTTCACGTATATGCACAATAGTATAGTGTTATAGACATATACGAGGTCTGTCCGAAAAGTATCCGACCTACCTTCATATCTCCGCGCTGGCGGTATTTTTTGTCATCATGCGAGTGACATCCTTCAAAGTAGTCCACATTTAATTGAATAACACGCTTCCAGCTGTGTTTCCACTTTCCGAAGCAGTCCTGGAAGTCAGTTTTTGGAATAGCCTTGAGTGCGCTCGTCGCATTATCTTCAACCGTCTTTTTGTCATCGAACCGGTGTTCTTTGTGCGGTTTTTTTCAAATCCGGAAACAACCTAAAGCCACAGGGGGCTATGTTGGGATTGTACTGAGGTTGGCGAAGCAGTGTGATATTGTGTTTAGTTGAAAACTGCTGCACAAGATTCGATGATATTTCCCACCGCTCCCACCGCTTCCACTTTCTAAACTTGAAGTTAAAATGTCCCAAATTGTAGTTTTTGATATTCCAAAATCATCTTCGAATTTGCGCACTATAAAACGTCGATCTTCTTCAATCGCAAATCGCACGCGCCCGATAGTATCCGGTGTTGTTGTTGTCGAAGGTCGGCCAGAACGAGGATCACTATTAACAGATGTGTGGTCACTTTTGAAACGATTATACCCATCTTTTATTTGTGTTTTGCCCATACACTCCTCCCCGAAGACCTTCTGCATCATTTGAATAGTTTCCGAACTAGTTTTTCAGTTTTCAGAGTTTGAAGCAAAATTTGATGCAAATTCATTGATATGATCTTTCAGTCATTTTTAACAATAACAAATTCCGACTAACGAAAAAAAGGCTTTGTAAACAAATACACGCGGCGCATGAACTATACGTCCTGTAGGTGACGGCGAGCAACCGATAAGTTCGTGAGGCTTACTGTTGACGTTCATGCCTCGTAGAGATCGCTCGAAAACTCTGGCGCGAAGATATAAAAGCAGATCGGATACTTTACGGACAGACCTCGTATATATTGTTTTAGGTAGTCCATTTGGGATTTGCTATTATAATTTTTTACGCGTTTATATGAATACTTCACTACCATTCGATGATAACACCCCATCCAAATTGGTTCAGCCGTTTTAACGTGATAAAACAAATACATATTAAAACCGTCAAAAATAAAAAAATCGGTTTTTTGAATCTCTTCTCATAATATTAAGTTTCCATGCACACATAGTTCCACAAAATTAGCGGTTTTTTTTCAAAACTTTATAATTGAGTTATGCGTTATCGCTCAGTTTTCGAAATATTGTCTAATAAGTCTCGAAGTTTCAGAATTTTTGACCGTTTAGCACGCGAGATAAGTAATAGCAAAGTAATCAATCTCTCTCATAAGAAGTATGTAAAACTTCATGCCCGCCCAACTATTATCTGTATTAGAAAAAATAATCGACAGAATTAAAAAAAAAAACTAGGATAGTAAAGATAAATACTTATTAAATAAATTAAAAAAAAAATAAATCGTGTTTTACCGTTTTGTTTTCGAAATATAAACCTTTAAAATTATTTTTTATTTCAAAATTACATTAATTCGTATATATGAATAGTGAATATATCTTTGTGTTGTATATGTGTGTATATGTATTTGTTATATAATAAAAGCAAACCGGTTTTTGTCCTGATTATATAAGACAGTGCTGGAACTAATTAGTGCTGGTTCTGATTACGTTTCATATTATAACTTTGGGGGTATTTAAAATTTTTTATTACTGGTTTGAAAACTATTGAGTATAAAAAGTCTCTTTTTGTAATTTTTCATTTTTCTTTTATTTGAAAATGATTGTATTTTCGAAATAGAATTAGATTCTACAAACTTTTATAATAATAATAATAATAATAATAATAATAATAATGGGATTTTACATCCGTTTCTGAGTCTCCACAAGATAAGCAAGATAAACCACTAATATCATTTTTTTACAGAAATTTTAGATTGGAGTCATCTTTTATATGCCGAATAAATTTCATTTCTATTTAATTATAAAATATTTTATAAAATGTATTACGTTTAAAAAGCTCATAACATTAGATTGTATTGAAATAGAGTTGTATAAAAGTATATTTTATTATTTAACAAATTACTGACTAGCCATCCACGCGATGCGGTCAGATGATGATAGAAGCCATAAATTTAAATAAAATAAAATTTAATTGTCATTTGTTTACACACGGTGTTCAAAAAGTTTTGGTATGGCTAAATATCTCAAAAAACACAAAGTTCACATAAGAATGGAGCCCCGCATTCTTATACTCAGTATATCTTGTAATATATACAGCCCTTTGTGTAACTCACTCACTCACTGTCTCACGTATACAAATTCTAACCCGTTTCTAGACATGCTAGAAGGATGTCTAGGTGTTTTGTATTCGACGCAGAATAACTTCAAACTTAAGAGAGAAATCGGAAAACTTAAATTTTCTCAACGCAACTTTCCCCTTCCCGAACAATAGAAAAAAACTCAATAATACCTTCAATACTTCTATGTATGCTAGAAAGATGCGGTTTTTTGTATTCTGACCAAGATGCGAAGCCAATACCGAAGGCTACACCGGAGGTCAAGGAGGCGGAACCCCTTGCAAGCAAAGCGAGTATAATATATACAAGGGAATATTAATTTTAGTCCCGACTTTGTAACAGTTGAAAATATTGATCCCAGAAAAGAATTTTTGATAAAGGTGTTCATAAAACGATCTAATTAGCTCATTTGCCTGTACGTATAAACGATAACTCCAAACGAAATTAAATAACGATCTGCAGTGTTTAAGCAGTTAACTCAGTTAGTTGTTATTTTCACTTTTGTATTTTAGAAATGATACAGAGAATTTTAACGAATATCCCTTTTAACGATTTTAACGATAATCTGTCTTTCGATTCGAAGAAACATTTCAAGGTAAAACGTACTTCCCTGATACAAAAATACCTAGGTAGCTAAGATATCCACAATACCTAAGTATCTGTGTACCTCAGATACTAAAAGTTTTAGAAAACTTTTCTGATCACAATAACACATTTAAGGAGGTCGCAGAGGTGCTGAATCCATGCAAGTTTGTTTTTAAATACTCTGTATACTCTGTATACATTCCAAGGATTTCAATGTGACAATTGGCGACGTTATGATAGTCGTCGGACTGACGACCCATGTTTTAATATAAAATTTAATATGATAGTTAATTTACTAGAACTTCGAGTGACCTATTTATGGTTATTTTCAACATATATATAGAGGTCATTCATTATGCGGTGCCTTTGTTAGGTTAAGTTAGGTTTAAGGGTTTTGCCCGATAATCATTTTCACTCGGAAAAGTGTGCTTCACTAATTTTTTCTTACTTAGCCCGTAACCTCTATTCGAGTCCTTTGCTTTGAAGCATTTCCAGTTGCGAGTAAAGTTAATTATCTTTTTTATATGTATCTCTGTAGGTTTCGCTAGGCAGGCAGTACGGACATCCTTGTTAGTCCTTTCAATATTACCACTGATTTCTAAACACTTCTGTATAAACTTTGTAACATTTCATGAAATCCAAGATGCAATTCAGTATTCCGAGATAAATAATATACTGTTTTTAAATAAAGATTTTTTACATAAAATATAAAAGAAAATGTTTGGTCGCTTAAAACAATGATGTTTTTGGTCGAGTTGTGTGTAAAGTAATAACTATATAGTCAACAAAAGTGGGTACTTGTGAACTGCTATGTTTTATATTTCACCATTGAGTATCATTCAGAAAACTACCCGTGAGTTGAGTCTTTCACTATAAAATATGCAGTAGATATATCAAAAAAAAGAAAACTATTTTATTTTTTAAAAGTATAACACTTAAAAACATACAAGCTTTGTTGAGCTTTGAAGTATCTCATATATTTAGATATGCACACATATATTGTGGTGATACGTGTTCAACACAAAGATAATTGCCTACAATTATTCTTTTTCTAAAACAAGAGATACTTTTGCTAATAATAATCAGAAAATTTAATGATTTTACATGCAAAGGCAATATGAATTGTACTAAGCTTTATTATATATGTTTTGTGAGAGAGCCTCTTTTTACGTTTTACTCGTTCATTTTGACCATTTTGTGTCATCAGTAAGAAAAATATTGAAAAATAGACAGAAAAATAATCGTTTCGCTATTTTCAAACAACCCTCAAGTATACCAACATGCGGACAAAATTCTGTAAGAAATTAAATAACGAGGGATGATATGGTGATAGAATATCATTTTAGCTAAATATCTAGAAAAGATTTATATATTTTATCTAATGACGCCGCAAGACGATACGAGACGAGAGTAGCATGTCTCTTGTATTGTATTGACTTGTCTGGTCTCGTTTTTACAGTTGAAGTTTTTTTATCTTCAATTGAAGAAATAAAAATTGCTTAGATGAATATTCAAAAAAGTCATACTTTTCAAAACGTGCATCGCGATTGCATAAGTATGGAATTTTAGGTTTGGTAACTGAAGTTATCAGACAAGAAAGTTTTATTGAACGGTTTAATAGCCAATGCTTATGTCCTCAAAATGATTTGCTGTTTTGTAATTAGTACATTTTTACAAATGAAATCTAAAGAGATTGAAAGAGAGCACTATCGTCTGCCTCTCGAATATTTATCGAAAATCAGGATTCTAATTTCGCGTCTCGTAGTAATTTTATCTAAGTTGGACTTTTTCGAGTTCCCTAATTTCTAAAATGCAACAGGATATCAAGGACAAAATGTTTGGGAATATTGTTGTGTTAAAATTTAAGTTTAAATTCGGTCAAGATTCAAGAACCTAGTTTCTAAAACCCCCTTCTACAATAGGTACATCACTTTGAAACATCACTTTGACAAAATTTGAGAAAAAATGAACCAAACAGTTTTTCAATAATGCGACAAATCGAAAGAAAAACATGTTTTAATATCTATATTCTACGATAACCTGCAGAGCTTTTGTGTAGAAAAGGAACATTTTCCAAAGACCAAACAGTTTGTCAGATCGAAATTTAAAATAGATCTATACTAGAGACTCTGCCAAATCGTAATTGATACTTACAATTAATTTTTTCCTGTCGTCAGTTTAAATTATTATAAATAATATACGATTTACATTAGGGTTGAAATATTACACACAAAATAAATTTCAACATAGTACTTTCTAGAGAAAGAAAAGAAGAATCGACTGAAAGTTTTCATGAGAACTTTTGACTAGCGTCATCATATGTGTGATATTATAAGCTGCTACTGTAGATTCGGTACTCGTGGTGGGTGTCTTGGATGAAAAACTCCAGTTCATAGAAAATTACATAGATGGCGTGGTTAAATAAATATGATGAAACGTTTTTCATATAAGTTGTAGAAATTTATAAAAACTACGGTTAGAGGGATATTACGGTTAGTTTCGTCTGAGCATTTTCTATTTTTTTTTTGAATCTATGAAATTAATTTTTGGATAACCAGGAAATAATTGCATTCATTTCTGATATTTATTTTGTAATTCTAATAGTTTTGGGTCATATTTTCCAAATTTCCAAACCGATTTAAGGAAAACGACGTACCATGGTTCTTACACTTAAATGGTTTAACAGAAATGGAAGATTTACTGGGTTTCAATAAAAATAATTAAAGTCGGATAAAATTTTGATAATTAATTCAAATACTTTACTTTTTGTAAATGGTGTTGTCGTTGTAAGAATCCATTAAAATTAAACTTTCCCGAGACGAGACAAATTTTAATGGATTTTAATGATTTTGCTAAGTAATTCTACTCAAAACACTCAGAAGAGATTGTACACATAGTGGCTTTAATCATGTAGGCAACCCTGCGAGAAAATGATCCGACAGCGGCGCAACCACCTCCAAATCTTTTATCGCGTATAATTTTCCTATAATATTACAAGAAAAACACATCAATACTTTTTTTTTCATAAAATTTTATTTCCAACAACTGTTGTATGCAACTTTTTTCATATCTCTCATAGATTTTGATATCTATATGTATATTACACCATCAATATATGTTTATCTATTTCTCAGAAACCGTAATAGATATAAAAAAGGGTTTCATACGAAAGTTATAGGAAAACAATAGGGAATATGCATGAAAATTTTTTTTCACATTTATTTTCAGAACATGAAAATACTGTTAATACTGTAATAATATTTAAAAACGAAATTAAAATCCGACTAATATCAAGGAAGCTATAAGCTTTTAAAGATTATTATCTGTCTCTTTCTTGCAAAAATACTAAAAACGGAGTTTAAAGTGTATTTTAAATGGTGAAAGTGTAATATGACGTCACATAACATATCAAGAGGGCTATCACTCTCTTTGTCTAATCGGGAATTTCAATCATTCATATCTCGCTTATTTTTAAAGTTATTTAAAAAGTAATTTTACCTTGATATTTGTCAAGTAAACATGCTTCAATTCAAGTGAAAAAAAATTTTCATGCATATTCCCTATTATACACAAAACAGATTTGGGGATGATTGCCGTACTGTTTGATCAGTTTTTTGCAGGAATACCTAGGCAATTAATTGAAGTGAGTATATATGTCAATTTTCTGAAAGTGTCGTCATCCCTATTATAAATTCATATTATCCATATCATTTCAGTCTTTGTGGATAAATTAAACAAATATGATTTGATCTTTTCAATGTCGCTAAAATAAATTTTATAACATTTTTCATAAACTCTTTATTATTATTTTTATTTCTATGTTATCTATTGTTGTTACGTCACATTTGATTCACACAATGCGATAAATCTATTCATTTTGTAATCTACAGCTATTTTACCGTATTTAACATTCATTATTTTCACATAACGCGCCAACCATTATGACGCATCTATATATTTAAGTAGTCATTATTTGTCAATTTAGATAAGAGAAAAGAAAAAAACAGGGAAAGTTTGAGTTTAACGTGTACAAAAAGGGTTTCGTAACGTTAATCTTAATATTTTGGCGTAGACTTAGTCAGGGTTAAATTAAATAAAAAAGTTTATACACTTTAATTTTTCGTTATTATCATTTTAATGACGTTTTAAAAATGAAACAAATGGCGGAACATTGAGACTGGATCTTTTTTTTGTTTTTATGTTGGTTAATACTTTATTATATAAATTTCTAAAATTTGACGGCACATTTTAAGAATTTGGTGTCACGCAAAAGTGCCGCGACACAGTGCTTGAGAATCACTCTTAGATAATATGAATTTTAAAAAAACTTGTTGACTTTATATTATAGAACTTTAAAATTGTACAAATGGCCACCAAAGTAGAGCTCATTTATCAAAATTTCGTATTTGATTTGAGCCCTATATATTATTCGAAAAAATTCTTCCGATAAAAGTTGATCATGATAAATTTGAAAATTTGAGTCTTAGAACACTATATAGCTCATATAAAATCGTTTTTAAACAATTTTCCATATACCACTTTCCGATTAATATTAACTCCAGGAAAGTATTATTTCTTTCTTTTCTATATACAGAATCCTAAAAATGTGATGAATTGAAAAATTAGATGATTTTATGTGGTTGATATATTTTATGGAGGGCAGAGCAATGCATGAGGGAGGGTAAAGTAATAAAACTCTTTCTTTTTTTCTGTTGTGAACATAAATAATATTGATGAGTAAATGTACGATAGGAAGCTTTTGTGTGTGCTAGGATTATCGACTTATTATGTTGTTCAAATTGATTTGAAAATATATATATATATATATATATATATATATATATATATATATATATATATATATATATATATGTATATATATATATATATATATATATATATATATATATATTTGAGCTTTTAATAAGAATAAATGCTTTGTCACCGAAAAATTTATTTTCTATTGATTGAGTTATGAATTATTTATTGAAATTAATAAATGATAAATATTTTTGAATCGCGAGTAGAAATATAAATATTTAGTTTTCTCTAAAATTTCGAGTTTAAATTTTAAGAGAGGTCCAATCTGAAAATTACATGAAAAATAATCGTGTTTATTTCGTGTATATCTGATCTCTTGATCTGTTTATCTGTTTTAATCTGAAAAACTTTGATGAAAGACTACTTTAAGTATTTGCTAGAGAGACTCTTTTGGTCTGATTTGGTTTGAATTTGGTTTGATTCACCATGGGCCAAAAAAGTGTAACTCTATTTTATAGACGATTTATGCATAAGCATTTTTTTCGAAAACCGAATTAATAAGCCACGAATTAATTATAAAATTTTGAAAAATGAGCTTTGTTTTTGTCAATTACACAATTTGTTTTTTGATGATAAAAACATCACTGCTACGTTTGCAGATGACACCGCAATACTTGCATCCGATACGGACCCAAAAACAGTATCAGAAAAACTACAATATGGCTTAAATAAAATTCAACAATGGCTGTGTAAGTGGCGAATTCGTGTCAATGCAAACAAATCAGCCCAAATTACATTTACATTACGTAAAGGAAACTGTCCAACAGTGTGTGCAAATGTGTGTGTGTGTTTTTTTTTTTGATACACTCTGTATAACGAATAATATTTCCGGTCATAAAATTTTGTTATGTTTACAATATTTTTAAAATACGTTATTTGTGATAATCTTTAAAACATTCAATTTTATATCGAGTCGAGTTAACTCGACTATATTTCTCTTTAGTACTAAATTTCTTTTAGTACTAAAATTTAATGTCAAATTTGCAATATTTTCCGTGACGTACTTATTTCACCGTGTATTTAAAAACTATTGATAAATATAAATTTCATTGATAAAACCCCATAAATTTCACAGCCCACATTTTAGTTTCTTTTATTAATCTTATTTTAACGGTTGGGTTGGGTTGGGTTGGGTTGGGTTGGGTTAAGGATTTCAAGGAGGAAAGGCCTTTTTCCTCCTTTGAATCCCTTTCTGTGGTCTTTCGCAAACATTTCCACCTCTTTTGAACCATTTTCATTGTGGGGGGGGGGGGTTAAAACGAATAAGATCCCTTTTATTATACCGATGTATATAATATATACAAGGGTATATTAAAATTAGTCCCGTTTTTAATGGTTGAAAATATTGATCGCAGAAATAAATTTTTGGTAAAGGTATTCATAAAATAACCTGATAAGATCATTTTCGTGTTTCTGTCTCGTTTTTCTGTAGACACGATTTAAATTAAAAACGATAAGGGGAAAAGCTAAAAAGTAAGAAATAACCATTTTGACCATCTTGAATAGTCTACAAGATATTTGAAAAAAACTTATTTTCACAACCTTTGATCTTCAATAACTTTTTTGCAAGCGAAATTTTCTTATGGACTTTCAGCCAGCTTTTCATAGAGATAAAAGTACTCTTTTTAAAAGGTAAAAGTACTATTTGATTGGGTCAAGTAGAAGTTTTTACAGCCTTTGCAAAAATAAGTTCAATAGTGGGTTTTAGATTTTATAACGGAACCTTCTGGGTTCGGTTTGCACTTGACCGTTTCTTTTTAGTTTTGACATTTACTAAATTTATGATATATTGGAATATTTTTCTAAATAAATAACATGTAGTTTACAACTATTTCAATTTGTTTTGGTGGAATATAAAAAATGACAGAAATGTCAATTATAGAAATTTTATTTGCAATTATACTGTTTATCTTATATTACGTAAGTAATGAAGATACTATGGAATTTGACAGATGTAAGCTTAAAGATTTTACTGATTTTACTGATTAATTCCATGAAAACCCTTCGTCAGATTTTTTTCAAAAAATTATTTTATACGTATGAGTTAGCAATTAATAACATATGACAAATTCAGAATTTTATCTATAAATTGTCGATTTTACCTATACATGTGTCCGATCAACCTTAATAAAATTAACTTCAGACATTATTTAAAATGCTTGTGGAGTCATTGCTAATACCAATGTGTACAGAGTGGCATCTCAATTTTATGAAACAATTTTTGTTATTTTTAGTAATGAAAATCAATACATATACAACTATTGAACAATGCCAAAACCATTTAATGCGAGTTCAGGAAGAATTACAAAGAAATCGTAAGCGTCGTTTTCGCAAATATACCTATTGAATTTTCAATTTTTTGGGGAGTAATATGATTGATATTTTTTTAAATAAACTATAATTATAATGAACAGTGGTTTTTGTACTTACAATTTGATATACTTTCTTCAAAACACGAACAGAAATATCATTGTTGTTGTTTTTTTCGCTTACCTGAAACAAAAAAAAATAAAAGTTTAGAATAATAAAAAACTTCATTTCATTATTATTTGGTACAATTTTGGATTAAAACATAAACCATATGGAAAAATGATCCATATACTAATTGGATGTCATTAAAAAAAAATATAGTCTTTTATGGGAAAATTCCTTTCAATTTTGAGTCATGTTAAAGATTTTTGATGGAGACGGTGATCAATACTTGATTTTTTATTTGAATACATCTATAGCGATACTATACAAGATTTTATATGAGGAGTGAAAAGCAATTTCAGATTATACAATGTCACGTTTTTTTATAACGATCGGCTACATGATAGTGGACAATCATCGGCATTGTTAAGATAGGATATATAATAATAATAATAATAAATTTATTTGGAAAAAAACTTCAACAAAAGTATACAAATTGTCTGACAATACAATTACAAAAGCAAACTATATGGTGCCATTTCAGCTAAATACCGTTTCAATCCGATTCTAAACCGATTTAGTTCAGCCTCTGATTGGACTTCTTTGGGCAATTGTGAGAATATTTTGAAACCCGTATATACCGGAGTTCTTTCAAAAAAACCAGTCTTGTGAGCGTAGTTATAGCTAACTGCCAATCTTGTGTCATAAACCTTATCTGTATTTTTTTTGAAATAATTATTTTTTTTCATATATACTAACAATTCATATATATAAATACCCCAATAAGTTAGAATCTTGTGTCTTATAAACAGATTCTTGCAGGTACTTGTACTGTTTATCTGAAAGATATTCCTTATAATCCGTTTTTGGGCTATAAATATTCTATTCGAATCGTTGCCTCGTCCCCACATTAAAATACCATATTTAATGTGTGAAAATACATTTGCATAGTAAAAAGATAAAAGCTGTTCGTGATCTAAATACTGTCTTAAAACTCTAATTTGAAAGCAAATGCCGCTTAGCTTTTTGCATAAGTGCGTTATATGTGGGGTAAATTTTAAATTTTGATCTATAATTATACCTAAAAACTTTGTTTGATCAACATATATTAGATCTTTAAGATCCAGGGAAGTTAATGTATGATCAGGTTTTAATTTAAAGTTTATGACACAAGTCTTGTCCAGGTTAACTATAAGCTGGTTTTTTTTACACCAGATTTTAAACATTTTGATTATCTGTTCTGCTTCCAACTTTGCATCATCGATGTTTTTGCCGCTCACTAGGAAAGTGACATCATCTGCATACATAATTAATTTGCCTAGCGGTATGTGTTCTTTTAAATCGTTTATGTAGCAGTTGAACAAAAGAGGGCCCAACGTACTTCCCTGCGGTACCCCGATATTTGTAAATTGGGTCTTTGAATGATGGCGATCTATGTCAACAAAAAACTTTCTGTTTTTCAAATAGGAACCTATTAAATCATTTGCTGTACCTCGTACACCCATTCGCATAAGTTTTTTCAGCAAAAATTCGTGATTGACAGTGTCGAAAGCAGAACTAAGATCAAAAAATAATCCCAAAACACATTCTCCATTGTCCAAAAAATTCGCCAAGTCATCATAAAAATCAAATATAGCAGTAGCAGTAGAACGGTTGGCTCTAAAGCCATGCTGGTTGGAATGCAATGTTTGATGTTTATCAAAAAAACTACTTATTCGACTATACATAATTTTTTCTAGAACTTTCGAAAATACTGATAACAAGGAAATAGGTCTGTAATTTTTTATATCTTGCTTATCGTTTTTTTTGAACAATGGTCTAACCTTGGTTTTTTTCAAACAACTTGGAAAAATACCGGTTACAAGAACTTGATTAAAGATAGGACACAATAATTCAGCGATAGTGTGTACACAATATTTTAGGACACAGGTAGGTATTTCGTCCGCTCCGGTAGAGTTTGTGTTCGGTAAGGCAACTATTATTTGAGCTATTTCCTCTATGAGTATTGGATTCATGAACAAGCTTTTATCGACGCTTCGACTTGATATTGTACAGTCTTTTGATATACTACTGCCAAAATTATCTAGCAACTTCGCGGTTACTGATGTTGCATAGTAATCAAGAAACATACTCAAAACATCTTTTGGTTCTTTGACTAAAATTCCTCCGTGCTTTAAAGCAATATCTTCTCTAGTTTTAATTTTGTTTTTGTTTAAAATAGAATTTATTCCATTCCAAATTTGTCTAGGAGCGCACATTGACAGGTTGACATTGTTGAAAATATGGTACCGCTTAGCTGTTATAATATCCTTTTTGTGTTGCTGTTTTAAATTCTTATATTGTAATTGAATTTCAGGGTTAGAACTCTTTATTTTAAACAGTTCTCTCAAGTACTTGCCATCATCTATAATTTTTTTAGTAATCCATTTTTTAGATGGAAAATGATTACTGGGAACTAGAGGAAAACTTGACTCGAAACAATAAGCAAAATTTTCCCAGAATATTTCAAACAAGCTATCAACATCAATGTCACTGTTAAAGATTGATGTCCAATCCATTTTATTTAACATGTATGTCATATATTCTAAATTAAAATCATTATAGTTTCGTTTGAAATTTGTTATTTTTGGTTTATTTTTGCTGTCACTTATAGCATCAAAGGCTATTATTTGACCTGTATGATCAGATAATAGAGTGTTTATAACTTTAATTGTTTTGTAAATAAAATTTTTGTTTACTATGCAATAATCAATACCTGTTGCAGATGTATTGGTAATACGAGTAGCTTGATCAATAATATTTATACAATCAAAAGAATTAAGTAGATCACACATTTTAAATTTATTTGAATTGTCAATTATATGATTTATATTAATATCACCCATAACAATAATATTATTAGTCTCTGGTTTTAAAAATTCAAATAACTTATTAAGATAAGTTATTGAACTGTCAATATCACCATCTGGTGATCTATATACAACGCACACATAGTATTTAGAACCACTTAAAGTTAACCTGATGACTGCACATTCGAAAACCTTTTCATAACACATATTGGACACATTAATTAATTCACAACAACTTTCCAGATCTCTTTTTATCCATATTCCTACACCACCATGCCTGTAATCCTTCCGGCAAAAATTAGTAACTAGCAAAAAATTTTCAATATTTAGTATTTCAAGATTTTCACTTGTACACCAATGTTCAGACATAAGAATAATATGCACATTTTCATTATTCAAGACAACTTCAAGATCAGAAATTTTGTTGCTTATGGACTGAATATTTTGATGCAAAATTCTTATGGCATCTGCCTCTACTACGCATTTTATTTGTTTAATCAAATTTAGCCGCAGAGGACCTGCGAAAAAGGTATCTTTTTACAAAAGATCCTTTTGGCCAATTGTCTCTATTGTAAATATCTTGTTTCAAATCTTGATTTGCACCAATTCTAAAACTTTTGTGTTCACCCTTACTATTTAGATCATCGACTGTAAATTCGAGGTCACCGAAAGTTTTCTTTAAATAGTTTTGAACATTTTCCACTGTTGTATTTTTCTGGCAACGTCCCAAGAATAGCCATATTTTTGACTCAGCAAAATGTAGTTCATCATTAACTGGTCCGTTCCCTCTTATTATTGTTCGTTTCTTTTTTTTATATGAAACGACTTTAAAATTGTCGTTGTTTTCGTCTTCGTTAGCCATTTCCAGCTCATTACCTTTTTGGTTTACTGTAGAAGCAGTAGATGTGGATGAACTATTAGAATCTTGTGGAGTGTTGTCTTGTAAAGCACTTATTTTTTTGTTTTTAGAAATGGGGACTTTATGATCACCCGTATTGGATTCGTTTTTAAACAATTGTTTATTATTTTTCAAAATTGACAACTCAAACTTAACCTCCTCTAATTCTTTTAAAACTGGATTTAAAGCTTTACTAACCGCTTCCTGGATTAATTGTTGAAACATTTCTGCAAAATCACCATCGCTTAATAATTCCCGAAACATTTCACAATTGTTTGAAAGTGCTTGTACACTTTCTTTACTTTTGTTTGCACGAGTATTAATAGAACTGTTAGTTGGCGCCATATTGCCTATAGATAAAACCATAGATAAAACCTATAGATATCCATTCATGTTTGTCAACCAATCACATTGCTTGAGCAATCATATTGCTCACAACAAATACGACATTAACCATCAGATTTTCGCATCATGCCTGGAGTCACAGTCTCAAAAACTTTCTTTTTTTTTACTCTTTGACGTTATTCGATAAATAATTAAACGACAATAGAGAAATATAAACCATGACGAAAAAATTATTTGAGATACGTTCAATTATGAATAAATCGTTCTCTCAAACCAAAGTTATCTGAAAATTATCTGTGCCCATCTTTTCACTAAGGTTTAATTGTGTTCAATAATGACCAACGAACATTATTTCGGAACTATTAAGGTCGATTTTAACAAGTATACTGTTAACAAGAACTTGGGGACGCAAAAAAATTCGTAATAACAGTCCAACAAAAGTTTAAATGTGTCTTTTTATTCGGACACGGCGGGGCTTTTGAAAAATGGTTATACCTTTTGAAATCCAACAAATTTGTTGGATGGATTTGGAAGGGAACCGCTTAAACTTGATGGACGTTAATAAATTCTATATTTCAGAGCTTGAAATCAGTTAAGATTCTTATCTGGTCTCTACCGGCCAAGTAGTCGAGCGGTCTAACGTGCGCTGTCTACTTGGGAGTAGAAGGTTATTGGTTCGAATCTCGACATCGGCAGTTTATCAATTATTTAAATATAAAAGGGCGGTTAATTGACTAAACTGTCGGCGTATGGACAAGAACCAAGTAACCGGCTATGCTTGTGAAGGATTTCTGCTGTTTCCTTAACGAACTCCATGTATGAGATGAATATCGGCATAGTTCCTATCAAGGTCGGCTGCACAACCTACCAATTCCTAGTCCACACACAAAAATTCCTTCTACTCCACTCACATCCTCTCATCCTTAGGCATCAGAATGGACCTTATGGTCGAAGTAATCCCGTCCAGGACGATCTCTACAATCTATCTATCTATCTGGTCTCTAATTGACCAGTTCATTTTTTCTACTTTTTTACCGACGAAAGAAGGAGGTACTCAATGCAACCTGTATATTTTTTTTAATGTATGATCACGCATTACTTTTTACAGAGTAGTCCGATTTTGAAAAGTATTAGTTGGATAGGGTATACTTCAAAGTTGGTCCCATATAAATTTGAAAAAAAAATTTCAAATTTTAGCCACAAAAAAGTCAAAAATAAAAACTTTTTGAAAAACTTTTATAATACAAGTAATCGTTACAAATTACGGACCACACAAATAATACCTACACTTTCTATATTATAATTCAAGCTATAACAAGCGAATAATCCCTTTTTTTTGGTACTTGAATTTTATGATAACGATATTACGTTCCAAAAGGTAAGATGTAGACATGTATAAATATATTTGGGTAATCGAATTTTTATTACACACTCTAGTGAATACGTTTGTACATTAATAAATTTTGTATAAAAAAGAAAAGTGATTGTAGAAAAGGTTATTTAACAGACCACACCCAGCCACCCATTTTCATGTTTTTGTGAAAGTGTAAATTTGATTTATAATCAAATTTTTATTAGACCCTTTTTTTTCTATGAAGTAAATGAGAAACAGTTAAATGTTTTATCATCGATATGTTAATTAATTTTTTTTGTCTACTTGAATCGTTTCCATAATTTACATTAACTATAAAAAAAACTGCTTCTAATTATGTTAAAATGTAAAACGTAAAAGGAAACTAGATAATACTGAATGTAACTTGGAACTTTCTTTGTCTTCATAAAACTTATTTTTATACCCAGTATATGTAAATATACAAGGTATATTAAGTTTAGTCCTGACTTTGTAACGCTTGGAAATGTTAATCCTTAACAAAAATGCTTCACAAAGGTATTCATAAAATGACCTAATTCAGCCATTTGAGCATGTCCGTCCGTCTGTCTGTCTGTCCGTGAATACGATAACTCAAAAACGAAAAGAGATTTTGTAATAAAATCTAGAGCACGGTAGTGCGCAAGGCCGAGTTTAAGGGACACATTCGGATAAAATATATACACACAAAAAAAATGTAAAAAGTATGAAAAAAAAAAATTCACACGAATTGATACAACCCTCTCCTTTTTTTGAAGTCGGGTTAAAAAGAAGTCAATTGATAATATTCAATTAAAATTTTAATGAAATAATTTAAATTTGTTATGGCTATGTTTATAAAATTTATTATTTATGAATATTTGAAAAACATAAACCAGACATGATGATACCTGGACAATATTATTAAATGCAACAACATTGTGTTAATATTTTAATAGTTAAGCAAAGCAAACATGACAATGTACAATACATCATTACATCACTAATAAATATTGAATATAGATGACATATTAGAGAGTTCAATTTGAGATGGCACCAGCGAATCGAAAAACTTATTGAAATTGAATTGATGAAATTTTTCAATTCAGCCGTGATCATTGCTGATTCATGATTTGAAAATTTTGTACCTATATATTGTAATCTCAGTGAGACTACTCTCTATTTGAATATAAGCTTTATCGTATATAATAATATATACAGCCTTTTGTGTAACTAACTGACTGATTCACTCACTCATTTATTTATACAAAATCTACACCTTCTAGAAATGCTAGAAAGATTCTAAATAACTTTTGGGAAAAATCAGAAAAACTTTAATCTTGTCAACGCAACTCCCCCGAAAACGGGAAAAAAACCAAATACCCTGTTTACTTTTATATATGCTAGCAGGATGCGATTTTTTGCATATGACGTGGAATACTTTGAAACTTAAAGGAAATATATTCCCGTTATATCCCGCTTGACGTTTCCAAGGACCAATGCTTACTCCTCTTCTTTAACCTCTCTTGATTGATTGATTTCTTGTGTTCTTTACTTTACCAAATTTACACTATGCAGGGTATGTTTTCTTTCTAGGGCGCGAAGCTAAAGCCGAGAGCCACACAGGAAGTCCCCTTGTAATCAGAGCGAGTTGTTAACTTCTGACACAAAACACACATTTAAAAGCTAAAACATTGAACCAAAATCTCAAACTTTTTCATAATTTTTATATAATATCCTTTCAATAAATCACAAATTTTTAATCTTAAATTTTACTTCTATATAGTTTATTGTATCGAGCTTTCAGTATAAAATCATTTCGTTAAATGGTTTTTACTCTTTTTTAAAAACACTAAAATCATAAAGTGCTACAAAATTCACCCTAGCGTTTTTGAGAACGGGGTAGAATTGATCCGCTTTCAATGTTTTAAATATGACTCGAACACTTAGTAGAATTGGAAAATTTTGCAATTATAATTATTTGTAGAAAAGTTAATTCTCCATCAAATTGTATGATTAAAAAAAATAAAACAAATTTTTACTAAATCGCTCAATATCATAGTAAAATGGTAAAGTTTGTAATGCAACAAAATCGCAAACAAAACATTTCCGGATTTATTATTTTGATTTCTTCCATTGCGTGTGTTAAATTTTTTGCACTACTTTCTCTATCAAAAATATAACCTTTCAAAAATATACCAGTTCTGAAAACCCGTGAATTTTGAATTATCAATACGAAGAACATCCTATAAATTGAATATAGAGTACAGTCTGTATGGGTGAAATTTGAATTTTAAAGTTTCCAAATAGTTTCCAAAATGTGAGCGCCATTTGACACTAGATTATGTATATTTATGTATGTTATTATTACATTGTGTACTGATTGATAAAATAAATATAAAATCCAGGTCGATTAAAATTATTATTTAGGGATGTTTACAATATTAATCATTTAATAAAATCATATTTTTAAAATCAAATATTTATTTTAAATAATTATAATTAAAAGTAGGCTTAAATACCGATTGGCCTAAAAAATAGGAATGTTAGGTGTTCTTTACTTTCGTCACACTTATCAACACTCAAGTTACGAATTTTCTCAGTGGAAGTATAAAATGTTTGAATATAAATCATAAAACTTTGTAAGAATATAAAATGATAGCAAATTACCGTTAGGACTTATATATTAATATCATAATGTTAATTAGAACTGTATATAAACTGGGAAAAATTGTTTAGTTTCTGCGGTAAAGTCGTAATCGGTATCATTTTTGATGGTTTTCGCATAGATTACGCAGAAATCAAAATTGATAGCTTTGTAGTGGTTTTTGTCAAAATAAATTTTTGCTGTTGAATTGGGAGCTCATTTGATTTTCGAAAAAATTTCGCAGATAAAATTGATTCGTATAAATAATTTATATATGATAAAAATATCAACAACTTTTTTTTTTTTTAACGGAATAAATTTGCCACAAAATAACTGTAAAATTTTGAAAAAGAAGCGACATTGTTCGTGTCAATGGTACTTTTAAATGATTATTAATATTGTGCTTATACAAAACAAAAAATGTTGGTATTTTTAGGTACAGTTTTTATGAAAGGCATTTTCTTGATATTCGGGAATTTTGACAAGTTAATTTATTTAATCTATGCATAAAACTAAAAAAAGACACCATGATACCATTTGCACAGTTGTAAGGGAAAGCATAAGACAACAAACGTTAATATATAAAGTTCGTATTGGAGATTTCGATAAGAGAGACTATCTGTGTTAAAACCCAATACAAAACACAATATTTCGGCGTATTTCATATTTCATATTATTGATTTAACAGCCTGATCAAATCTGAGAAAGTTCTATGAAATCACATAAACCTTATTTTAGACAAAACAAATAATTTTATTTATAGAAATTGTCTATTTGACCTCGAAGTTTGACTGAAAATAATAGAATGTCATGTTATCTATGAAAATGCACTTTTAGTGTTTTGTTTAAATAAAATAAAAATATCTACAATTTTGTTTGTGCTTTAAAAGAAAATCACTGGTGGCTGTTATTAGTTGTAGTGTATGGGAAAATGAATTGTTTCAATAATAATATAAGACACATTGAAAATAGAAAACAAATATAATAAAAACAAAAATGAAAATGAAAATTCACTAAAACGTTTTACATTAGGTGTATTGTCTTATCTTGTCTTGGCTTAGCTTGTCAAGTCGTATGACGTATCTTGTGTCTTTTCTTATCCAGTTATATTCGATTTATTTTAAGTATAGGGAGGGTTTTATTCCTATAGTTCAATAAAAATATGAACTAGCGTCATTGAACAAGGAAAGTTGTTATTAATACAGGTACAAACTAATTCTTTCTGGAAAGGAGAGATCATCTCGACTTTCTGGTAGTAGTTGAAGCAGGAAGGGGGGGGGGGGGGGTAGAAGCTTGGCAAGTAGGTCTTTTTTACCGACCCCCTAAAAGACAAGGAATTTGTATGTAAACCATATTTCATCCAAACTTTTTGATAAAATATCACAGTACACATTTTTCAATTTTGTTTCAATATGAGAATTGGAAAACGAAAAACAACGTTTTTGGTCGGTGTGGTTGAACCAGATATAGAAAACCAGTGTAGGGGTTAATCCTATATGCCTTTAAACAAGACTTAATGAGCATAGAAACAAAAGTTAAGTTAGTGTTAGTCTTTATTTATGATATGGAAAAAACAGAAGCTAGGATGATCAGTATTTGAAGAATATACTGATTGTTGAGACCACTGCATTTCGAACATAAGGCTCTGGATTCATGAATGATCACGGTGTCACAAATTAAACTTTGGACAGCGCAGTCTAGAACCTAAAATGTTACATCATCAAAAGACGGGATAAAATAAAGTAGAAAACTAAAAACGGAGCAGGGCTTCTAATGTTTCGAGAATAAACCCCCTGTACTACCATTTCATAAATTGTACCTTCTATATTGGACGTCTGTCGGTACGAAACAGGAATGACTTTGATAATTTTGCGGTTGATCTTTAATGCGGCTAACTAAAAGGTACGCACATATAAATGTGGATAGGATAGGGCTGGCTTATTGCCCCACAATTTTTATGAACAACTTTGACTCCGGTCATTGAAAATTTATTATAAACATCAAGAAAATAAAATACAAAAGTTTACGATGAAATTTACATACAGTTTTCGTTTTTTTTTTTTAATGTGAGTTGTGAAAACTTTTGTTCAAAGTATTCGAGTATCCCATAAAAAAATTTTATGAATGGAGAGAAGAGTTCAACCTGTAGTGGTGAGCTTTTTTTTTATGTAGCTCTAACTCAATTTGTATTCAATGCTTTATGTGTATAGTACACAGGGAGATACACTTTTGTCTGAGAGTCTATACCGGTATACCAAAAATATTATGGTACACATCTTATCGTTTTTCTGGTATAAATATTTTACAAAACGTGGTATTTGAATCGTTCAGACATAGATATACCACTTTGAATCCTTCAATTATTCACTATAATACATAATGTACAATAATATTTTTTGTACACATGTTTCATTCAATTGGAGCTATGTATATTGAGAATAAGCTCCACTTCTTTTCATCTGTAATATTTCCCATGACCTCTTTAGTAATACTTAAACCATTATATACAAGACTTTACCGTAGAGTAAGGTTGTTAAATTCCTATCAGTACTGTAGCAAATATGTTTTTATTCGAGGGGGGGGGGGGTTCTTTTTCTACAAACTAAAAAATATGAACAAAAAGAAATAAATAATTTATATAATCATCCAATTCTTGCGGTCTACGCTGCTTTTTGTTAGTACTTCGGTTTTAGTTTGTTTGTTAGTGAGGGAAAAATCTTCAAAATTTCAACTAGGTCCAATTAAGCAATGCAATAATTTAGTACGATCGATATGAAATTATGATGGAACTCGAAAATATTCCCAGATGTTAAGATAAAATTAAATTAAGTTTTTTGGACTAAAAATCCAAAATAAAATTTGTTCACGAGTCACCAATATGCGACTATAAAGAAAAGTTTGGGGCGTACAGGTTTTAAATGTTTAAGAAATTGGATATAGAAGTATATTAATTTGTAAAGAAGTCTCGAATATCGTCACAGTTTGAGTGGATCAGTCTATTTTCAAAATGACGGGGAGGAAACATATATTTAATACTATGTATTAAATATAAGATTAAATTATGGTTTAAATAAGTTGCCCTTCTACTTTTAAATAAGTTCCCCTAACGCGCATATATTAGTCAAAACAAATTAATTCAGCTCTATCTTTTAGTATTAACTACCACAACAGTCAAAACGTTTGAAACCTGTACCCACAAAGCTCTTACTTACAAGTTCGGAGAAAAAAAATTTTATTTTTATTTTTTAGTTGATTGAAGCTTGTTTTCAAACCAAATTTATGTCTATTATGTGGGATATAAACAAGATACAATAAAGTTTATATCAAAGTGATAGATAATTTCATTGACACCACTTAGATTTCATGATACCGTCGAAATTCTGGATAGAAAACATGTATAGAACTCTCGACCGCGAATTAGTATATATGACGACGTCTCAGATAGCAGATCTAGTAGGTCCTTTAGTAAAATGCTTGGAAGTTAAGATTAAAAATAATATTTCTTCGATCAACTGGTAGAATTCTTCGAAATTTTCCTTTTTATATCCTCTACTGATGTAATAAGAAACCAAATACATATTTGTATGCTGTTTTCTTTTTAACATCAGTTGATTTATGTATATTTATAAAATTCTTGTTTTCTTTAACAAATAGAATACTTCTATGGTAGAGCGCTTTTTAAACTTTTTTTTACGATGTATATATATATATATATATATATATATATATATATATATTACTTCACAGTAAATATAGGTTGATTTAAGGATGTTAGGGAGTGATAGGCAAATGTACTTTAAATAAGAAAAAACGAATTATTCGAAAAACTTTTGGCAGTTGATGAACCTTTAATTTAAATTAACAAAAACATATATCATTTTTCTTTCTTTGCCATATACGTGACAATGGCAGTAGTTTTTTTAATTTTTTTAAAATTTTTTCAACAACCGTTTAGTGAATGTCACTAAAAATTGTGCAAAATTGTTTCTGCAATTAATAAAAATTGTGCAAAGTTCTTAATGGTAATTGAAATGAATATTTTATAATAATGAAATGCTATAACGTTTAAACTGTTTACTAATTCGTTTTGAAATTTTCACAGTAGCTTTATCATTAAGTGAGGAACATAAATTTCGTAAAATTTTTGATATATCTCCCTAAAATCCATAACATAGCTCATGATTATCTTATACATGGCTACCGGTTGGAAATCTGGATAAGTAAGATATAGATCCTTCTATAATTAGAGAGGGATTATTCTATTATTTAGAGGTGTGAAATAAAATCAGTGATAACCAACAAATGTATCGTGGTGTTATATACAGTGCGACAAATAGAATTCGCAAATAGTTGTCTAGTGCCACTTATCTCCATTTACTGTTTTTAATATATTATATGATTTATAAAATTTGGCTTATGTATTATGAATTACTAAATATTAATAAATAAAGATGAATATATGATATTACTCTGTACCAAAATATTACTTTTGCTTTTTTTTTAATTGCCAAGAAAATAGTTTTATTATAAGTTTATATTGTCTATCTCTTTTTAATGATCTTAAAATATAAGAGTTTGTCTTCCTTAATTATTTTTATTATCGTAGGTGTAGCAGTATTGTACAAATTTCAAATGAAAAATAAGAAAGGACATTTTAATTACATGATAAAAAACTATTTGTCCTTTTAACACAGAGAAAAATGCCAAAATAAATTTGTTTTTAATAACAAATATTTTGTGTTTTATTATTTAAGGACCTTGATATATTGCTGTTATTGTCTGATATTTGTTTACAGAGAAATATTTTACTTTCGTTTGTAGCTTATAAGATTATGAGATGAAATCTTTACAAAATAAATCTTTACAAAATAATTTAAGTTGCTCTTCTACTTTGAAATATGTTCCCCTTACGCGCATATAAGGTTCATTACATTTCAATTTGATTCTATTAGCCAAATTAACTTTATAACATCCCATATAGATCATCATATATCCAGTTAGTGAGCAGATGTGTCTATGTATTTAAATCCTCAACCATACATACACACAAACCCATAAATTAAAAGCTTGAACTTATGATCCAAGTTGAAGTTTTGTATGTAGACAAGCACAGATGCACATACATAAGATACATTTAGAGCAAGCAGCAAGTAATAATAATATTTATTATTATTTGTATTTTATAAAACTAACATTATCTTTTATTTATTTTTGAATATAATTTAATCTTATACTTGTATATGTACACTTCCCTGCAAAACAAATTCAATCTATCTGCATTTGACTTTCCGCAAAGTCAAAGGGTTTTGATAGTGAATGTTGAAAGTTTTATTTATTTGATAATATTTATATTTAGTTGGTACACTAAATATATTTTTTCACAAAATTATTGATTGATGGCTTACTCTTTCTATTTAGGTTCTGTCGCCTAACAAAGCCCGGCTCCCAATACAGCCCAGTCATGAAAAATCGTTATTGTAATTGATGAATTAATTCGAAATATCCAACATGTAAGCAGAAACATCAAACGACAAAAATGCAATAACAGTTTAAGTCGAATGAGTTTTCGTTTTGTCAGCAAACTCGTGTTTATCAGTGATGTATCAAGGAGACCCTCTTTTTATAATATTGAAAATCAATTCTTTGATATTTTTCGAAGAAAAGCAGTTTTTTTTTTTTTTACTATTGGATCTTAATATCTAAACTTTAAATAAGAAAAAACTAATTTATCGAAAACTTTTTGGCAGTGGATGTACCTTTAATTTTAATGAACAAAAACATATAATATTTTTCTTTCTTTGCCATATACGTGACAATGATAATCACTCATTCATCAAATGATCATTAAATCAATGATAATAATATCATTAAATCAATGATGATAATAATAAAAAATCATTCGAAGCAATGCAAATATCACTGCCCAAAAAATGGCTTATAAAAACAGTTCCCTAGTTTATTTAAACATTTTAGCACCTTCTGTTATCACAGTTAGAGATTTTACCCATGACTCCAAATGAGGCCCAAGGTGGTTTGTGTTAATAAAATACATATTTCGATATTTTTTTAAAAATATTTCGTAAACAATAAGTAAACAGTAACAGAAAATTAAAGATATTTTAAAATAGAATGATAATTTTTTGTTTTAATGCAGTTGTATGTATTTTTAATAGACCTAATAAAGACCAGCCGATTGTCGGCAGTTTTGTTGTGCGAAATACATGAATACTAAAAAAGAAAATATTTATTTCAATGATTATTTAGTGAATTATATTGATAACTTTGATTTGACCGGGTCCATATAAGCCCCAAAATCGAGGTTTTTAAAATTCTCACTTTTTTTATGGAAACAAAATAAATTATGATGATTTTCATAAATAATTCATGTTTACTAAATTTCTATTTATTTTTGTTTGATACGCAATTTCACGTTTTTATAGTCATTTTGCAAAAAGTGGGCCTTATTTGGCACCAGTACCGTATACACAAACTTATATTTATATTTCTATTTAACTCTTTAGACTAATAATAAATACATATTTCATACTTTCGTTATTATTAACGGTACTGGTGTATTTCGTTATTGTATACGGTACTGGTGTATACACAAACTTATATTTATATTTCTATTTAACTCTTTAGACTAATAATAAATACATATTTCATACTTTCGTTATTATTAATACAGTCACCAATAAAAACGTAGAGAACGTTTTAGATTCAGGTTGGTGCAATTTTATTGCAGGGAATTGTATATATGTAAGTGAATATTAATTATATTGTACGTATGAATACAGCATGTTTATAAATATTATTATACAATGCGTTAAAATGAGTCTAGCCCACTGCATGTTTTTATATTGTAATCAAGTAGATACGATATTTTAGTCAGTATATAGAAGTTGTGTGGCGCTTACACGAGACCTTCTGTACAATATGCAAAATATTTTTTATGAATTCTGTACATAAACACACAGATAAGAATAATATTAATATAAAATTGAATTATTTTAAAGGAAGTCCGGTCGTACTTTGAGTACAGTAAAATCAGCAATTAAATAAAACTGTATAAAATTATCATTTTTCCCTAAAAAAAAAGTTTTGTAATATTAATATACATAAAATTTAATAAAATAGTTTAAAAATAGTATAATCGCATAATATATACTTTGATTTGATCAGTGGAGCTATTGAGCATGCGCATGAACAAAACCGGCAAAGCACAAATATATTTAAAAAAATGTTTCTATTAAACTTAATATTCGAATTTGTTTAATAATATTGTTCAGTTTACCGTCAAATTTCATTATTATCGACGATAAATTAAATGTTCCCATACGATTACGTATTAAATGCTCCATAATGAGTTCCAGATCTATTTTCATTTAACCGTAATTTTATCCGTGGCCGGCCTACCTTACATCCGAAATATAATTAAAAACAAGTATGACAACAACGAAGTATATATTTTAAATGCAATATTTCGTTCATACAGCGACTATATATAGACTATAGACTAATGTATACTCAAAAGCAAAGAAATTGAACCAGTTGTAGCAATCTAATTGATACTATTACACATATATAGGTATACTAGCTTAATTTTCCAGCGTTGCCCATAGAAAGGCACTCCTTTTCCTCGAAGTTGAAAAAGGAATCTCACTGTTGAAGTCGATAGTGTCTACTGTTAATCAGTTATTGTGCTACCCAGAACCTCCACCAAATTATATTTGTTAATAACATAAAAGCTGCGCCACATAGCTAGAATCAAATTCATTTGTATTGGACTTTATATGCGCGTAAAAGGAACTTATTTAAAAGTAGAAGGGCAACTTATTTAAACCATATTTTAATCATATATTTAATACTTAGTATTAAATATATATTTCCTCCCCTTCAATTTGAAAATAGGCTGATCCACTCAAACAGTGACGATATTCGAGAGTTCTTTACAAATGAACTTAACGCTATGAACCATTGTACACGCTTTCAAACACACGCACCAATCATTATATATGAAGATACGTATTCGATATGTTTTTGGTATGTATTTGACGGTCCAAGTTCGTTAATGAGTAGAATCGGTCAAAAGGGACGGGATCTTGGGGAAAGAAAAACCACAAAATACAGAGTATCTCTCTTAATATTCGAAAAATCAAACAATGTAAAAGTAAAGTTGTAGAAAATCATCTTCTAGTACAATTCTTTACCAGCTTGAAATGAGTCGAAAACCACTAGACCAAGGATTTAAATTGACACGAACTGACTTCCCCTATAAGTGTTTTTTCGTTTTCCAGATGGTTGCCAAACACCAGGATATATGTATAAATGTACATAACAGCTTAAAATATGATTTAATGATTCTAATATATTGCATTCGAGTGTATTTATGATGGCACTGTTATAATAAAGTCGTTATTTACTAGGAATAGTTTTATTTCGTATTAATATACTCTTGTGAATCCATCATAAATATTTGTTTATCATTTTCTGTGAAACATTAAAATTTTATATGTATATCAATAAAATTTATGCAGTATTTAATATTGCTTGCAGTTATGATTTGCATGAAGTATAATGGGATGGGATAGTGTTCAAAAGGAAGATAGGATATTGAATGTGTCGTTACTTGACTAAAATCCATTATAATTATTAAATAAAACAAATATTTGAGATTTTTGTAACAATAATTTTATTTTGACTAGTTTAGTTTCGCAACACCCTTCTTTCATCAGAAAATATATGGTAATGGTAATGATAATGATAATAATTTTTGAACATTACTTTAACACATATACCAAATTTGGAGTTTGCCCATATCTCTAACATCCCCCTTCTCCGTAGCCAATTTTAAAGTAGACAGTTAACCAATTTAACAGTAAAGAACGTAGCTTTTTAACCAAACGCACCTGACATACCAAATTTCATTCAGATTGAGCTGAGACTAGTCACTTTATGGGCTAGAGTGACTTAATAATAATTTGCAATAAAGATTATTAAAATAATCAAAGAGAACTCTAGGTTTTTTGAAATTAGATTTCAAATTTCTTATTCCTAGAAAATTTATTTTATAAATACGTATTTCGACTGCAATGTAGTCATCATCAGTATGAATTAGCTAATCGTAACTATCTCTGGGATATGGATTCAGAGATATGTTGCTTATTGCTAATTTGGTGCGTGTCTCACGTACTGATGATGACTACTTTGTAGTCGAAATACGTATTTATAAAATACAACAAATATTCTAGGAATAGTGGCAATATTTGAAATGTAATAATTTGTTGCAATGTTTGAACAGATGTTTTGACAAATCTATAAATTTAATGAAAAAAAGTATCAAACAAAAGTTATTTTTTCTTGAAATAGGAACATTTTTTGTATTTAAACTTTTCTTTTATCTCTTACCGTTTTTGAGGTTGAGATTTTCTATCTCGAGAGGTGAGGGGAACTTCCTGTTTTCAGATTTTTCTGGGTGGTTTCTGCCTAAGGCCCATCTTCCTACCAAAAATCAATCAACTGGAAGTATATGAGTGGGCCAGTCACCAAAATATCGATTTTTAGGGTTTAATATTCCAGAAACTATTAAAGTTGTAATTTTGTTGCAAAATTTGCTATGTACCATCCGATGGTGCTCACGCTACGTTATAAATTTGAGCTTCATAGCTTAATTGGTTCCTGAGATACAGTGCCCCATATTTTCAAACATAATGCTTAAACTTTGTAAGATGCGCTTTGTACCGTGCCATATGATTAAGTAACCGTGATGTATTGGTTAGCACACCATTCGTGTAGATAGACGGAGGTCTATGCTTGCAATCCTACCGGTACCACTATTTTTTTCTTATTTTCAATTTATAATATAATACACAATATTTAGCATTCTAATCGTATAATAGAGATCGTGTAACAAATACACAAAATTTTCTTTTAGAAAATTCATTTTTCATCACAGAAAAAATACAACAAAAAAAAGGAAAAAGATTGGCAGATTTTATTTTGTACATAATATGGAAAAAAATGTAAATAAATAAATAAGTTTTTTCCTTTTATTTTCGAGGAAAATTTATATCTTTTCTATTATGTTGGTGTCATTGTTGTGTCCGTTTCTTGTCTATCTATCCGTATGCATACCCTCTTGTGACACGAAAAAAACCTTTTTTTTTCTTTGTTTGTTTATGGTATTGTTTCGTTTTAATGTTTGTTGCATCATCGTCACCATTTTTTCGTCTCCCATTTGAGTAATATTCATTAATTTTTTAAAAAACCCCGTACTAGCTAGAGTATAGAATACAACAATAAATTCAAATGTCGCGTAACAATGAACATAACCACATAAACTGACTGCATTAGGCGATGACGAATGGGGAAGAATGGCAGCAAGGATAGGAGAATAGGAGATGACCTCAAAAAATATCTGTTTGGAATATAAAATGCAAGATTTTTTTTACATTGGACGATGGGGAGTATATTTTTGAATACGAATAAATTAGGATATCAATTACCAATTATACAATTAAAATGTTTTGAATAAAAGTTGTTTAAAATTGTACATAGAATATCACCATATATTTATACCCAGTATATGTAAATATACAAGGTATATTAAGTTTAGTCCCGACTTTGTAATACTTGAAAATATTAATCTTTGACAAAAATGCTCACAAAGGTATTTATAAAATGGCCTAATTCGGCCATTTCCTCATGTCCGTCCGTCTGTGGATACGATAACTCAAGAACTAAACGAGATAACGAGCTGAAAATGTATTCTAGAGCAAAACAGTAAGGCAGCTAATGTAAGTAAGTTCGTTAATGGGCAAAATCGGAACGTATTTCCCCCCGCCAGGGGTGTAACTTTATATCATTTAAACCGTAAGAGGTAGAAAAAAATTTGTTAACAAAAAATCTTTTTCTCTTTAAAATAAACAACTTTTGTTTGAAATTTTTTTTATAAACTTAATAGTTTTCTCATAATTTGTGCTCAAAGTTCTTCGGAAAGCGAAAAATGTGCCCATTTTTAAAGTCATGAGATATTGTTTAAATTAATTCATATTTTATAACCATTGAATAGGCAGAAATATTAACAATTCAAACATTTATATACAACTCAGTATATACTTATATCGAAAAAAAGTTTTGCACAAAAGTTGTCTGTAGTCTTTTACCTTTATCGCTTTTAAGATTGCTTTTTTGAGAAAAATTAGATTCTTAGGAAAAATCTAACAAGAATAAAAAAGAATAATAAACAAGAATAAAAATTTTTTTTTGTGGTTATTGACGAGATCAATCATTTATTTTTGTAAAAGTAAATATTTAAAAAAAAGTAAAAAGTGGTTAATCATAATTTTTTTAAAAATATTTTTCAAAAACCAATAACGACCAATTTATATTTATTAAACTTTTTATTCTTGATAAACTCTTTCGAAGGATTTTTGATTTGTCTAAAAAAATTCGATCTTATCTTTGAAAATCCATTTTTTAAAACGTTTATAAAATAGTTAATTTTTAACCACAACAGACTTAATTACTCAGTTTTTATGTTTTTTTTTAATCAGCCATCCAATTGGGTCAAAAAAATATGGATTCCCATTTGAAAAAAAAAATTGGCCCAAAAATAATCTTGAAGGCCACAAGGTGATAATCAAGGTCACCATAAAATGCTCTCCTCCGAACCAAAGAATTATTTGGACATTAATTTGAGACTGATCGGAAGGATATTTTGGATATCACATATTTTCTCTACTTGAAATAAGAAATTCGTAGAGGGAGGGGGAAACATAAAATTTATCTCTTAATATTAGTAAAATGAAAAAATACATTTTAAGTTAAGTTGTAGAAAATAAATTTTACCGCAATTTATTAGCTGACTATACTAAATTTACCGAAAGTTGCAAGTTTAATATACGAAAACTTTTATATCCATAGATTACAGATTATAAATCCGTTTTCTAAGAAAATTCTATTAGTACACATAGCGCCTACGTAACGAATATTTTAGCATACCTTCAATACTAACGCTTCGAACTGAAATTAAAATGGTGTTTTTCGCTCACCTATTGTATATGTAGCACCGTCAATTTGAAATGTTGCACTCTTACATTTCTTAAATAATTTCCCATGTGGAAAGGCTGGTACAGTCGATGACGTTGCTGTTTGATTCTTTGGTGTAGTTCGATGATGAAATCGAACATTTGATGGATGAATATTTGCTAAAATATCTTTTAATTCTGGTGATGTTGAAGTGGATGATTCTGTAGTTTCGTCATTATTATCTTCGTTTTCCATTTTCTTTAAAAATATTTTTATTAAAGACACAATACGTTACTGTGTCTTCAATTCAAACCATTCTTAATAATTAGTAAAAACGTTTCTTTTTTGTCGTCCGTGCTATTTATATCTTTACAGTTTATTTTATATTTATTTAATAAGAAAAATTTTATTATCTTTTAAACTTTTTGTTTAAAATAATACAATTATGTGTTTTACTTTCATTTAAATATTTTTTTTTTAAATACACAGAAGATTTTATAGAGGGAATAATAATGTGTGTCAATCAAAATTTAGTCAGTTGATACCGTGTGTTAATCAGAAGTGAATACAAAAAACTGGTTTAAAATTATTTTTGATGTTTTAAAAATTAGTAAAACCTGCACACTCTATAAAAATTTAAAGCGAACCTAAATAAAATATCGATTGAGTGGTAAATAATTTTCTTTTCAAGACCAGCGGTCATCAAACTACGGCCCACGGTTTGGACCCAGTCCGCCAAAGAGTCAAAAATTTCCATACGGCCCGTGACCAATATTTATATATGAATATGTAAAAAATATTATTATCTATCTATTTTATTTTGAAAAAATATTAACAATTTCCGGTACTTGACTTGTGCTGATGGGATCCATTGTTATTGTTTGAGACAAACTAATGCCTGTATACTTGGCAATATCTAGAAAATTTCATTTATTGTAATTTCCAGAAGGAAGTGAACGCAAAATAAGTTCCAAGCAACAACCATCGAAAGTATTAAACGATAATACTAATATAAATACCTTAGCGTTAAACATTTTCCCTCGCGAAGATTGCATTAACAATAATGAAGTACTTCAGACCGTTTTTGCGAAACAGTTGATTATAATTAAAATTCTTATCAATGCCGTTGAAGAAGACTTGCAACTGGAAGCAACCCACCCCCTTTAGATAGAACATATAATTTTAATAGATCCATTATAAGTTCCAATATAAACTACATTTACACATAGAATGTAAATTAATGTTCTAATATAAACTAATTTCCATCCCGTTTTTCAAAAAGTTTGGTGGCCGCTTTTCTTGGCCATAATTCAAGTTCCCTACAAATTTGCAATCTACTTGATTCAATAGTGACATTAGTAATTAATTATCAACACCAATTAATGAATACTTAAAAGTGGGGTATTGACTATCGATACGGCAAGGATTGATTTCAGTACCTTGTTTGCCCTACTAGTTAAGAGAATCAAAGAAAGAGGATTGATGAAGGTCCAGATATATATATATATATATATATATATATATATATATATATATATATATATATATATATATATATATATATATATTTTTTTTTTTTGTTGTTGCTTATATCTCGAAAACAGTTACCCGTAAAATTGAAGAACATGAAATTTTTTACAAGAATGTCTCATCTCATGTTCGTACCAATGTGTCCGACCAAGCCTTGTTTATTTTTAGATTTTTTGTGATTAAAAATTCTAATAAAATTTTCAAAGACTCTGTACAATAATTTAAAACTACATGAATTTACAGAGCTATAAAGCTGCGACATAATAAAACCCTATTAAAAATCATTTGTATAGAATTTTTAATGATGTATGACGTCTATTCACATACGAACATGTAGTGCATAATTGTCTAATTGCGACCATTTCTCTCCATTAGTCTAAAAGCTAGTAACCAAGATCTACGTATTTCTAGATCATATTTAATTTTTCTACTACACTTTCCTCGTATGGAACGTGGCTTCCGAATCTTGACAAATGGCTCCTTTAGGAGCTTACTGGTTTTGTCATTTTTTATAAACGTGTGCATGAAAAGTTTAAAGCTAGTAAATGCCAAACACAATTTCAGTTCATTATCTCTTTTCGTATTCGAATTATCTTGTTTATGAACGATAGATGGACGGAAAGACAGACAGTCGGACGGATTTATGAAAACGAGCTTATTAGGTCATTTTATGAACATATCTGAAAAATTTTCAACCGTTAAAAAGACGGGACTAAACTTAGTATACCAGTGGATATCTCTATACATATAAAAGGGAAGTATGTTGCGTGTGTGTTTGTCCAAATTCCTTTGGAGAAAACTATAAAACTATGAGAAAAGACCCTAAGTAAATTTTCCTTGCGACTCGATAAAAACTATCAGATAATCGAAATTCTAAACCGTTACAAAATTATAGCCGACTCAGATCTCTCATATAGTTTATAGTTTCTAAAAAAATGTCTGCATTAACAAAATTTTTGAAATAAATCTGTCAATAAATATAAAAAAAATTTTTGAATTGTCAAAATTTAGAAAAAATAATTATTTGACAGAAATTTTCTATAAGAACTTGCGATAAGAAGCCCGTGCAACACCGACTTTTCCAGCTAATATTACATATATGCCGAGTATAAAAAGGCGCGTCCAGAGAATGTTTTAAAATTACTAGACTTCGATTTTGAGCTTTAGATTCTATAAATAATAAACATAATTATTTTGAATTTAATAAATTCATATGGTATGAATTCTTATTCATATGGTAATTCGAAAATTAACACATTTTCTGCCTTAAAAACAACTCCGCAACTAAAACCTGTTAATCTGTTCAAGTTCCAAAAAATAAGCGTATGTACTATGCAAGTTGTTATACTCGACTATATAGGTAAGTCGTTAACTTAAAATTCACAGAAAAAAAAGCATTAAACTCGTATGTCATATTACGTAAGCATAACACGTCCTAACTAAATATTAATTCTATATAATTATAAAATGAAATTATAAGCTTTTTTTTAAATATTTAATGGCAAAAAAATTTTATTTTATTTTTTCATATATATATGAAAATTATGATTATGGTCATACAACCAGATCAACGGACACAGCAACGGACCAGTACGGAGGACCGAATACCAAGTGCAGGTACCTATCGAGCATGGATTACATACCTTGCATAATTTATTACATTTAAAGTACATTTTACATATGAGCTTTTGTATATTTATTGTCAAATACAGAATACATTTATTAAGCTTCGTTTATAATAATCACACACGAATTGTGATATTTGGATGCTGTAAAACGAAAATGGTTAGCTAGAAATAATTCATCTGAACTCGTATGTGTTGTTTGTGTATGCTTTTCTAAACATAGACCTTAAACGTATACTAAAAGCTTCAAAACATTTAGTAGAGATGCCCTTAATTAAATTTTCAAACATCGAAAAATATTACATGAAGGTCCCGATTCATTTTAATAAACTCATGTGTCTCTGGCACCAGTGTTTTTATTTGTATTTTATGTGGACATGATAACGTTTATTCGCTCGTTACACTGGTGGTCGGCCGCACATTATTGATGAAATACCGTCAGGAACCACAACAGATAAATCATGTCTACGTGTCTGTCGCGGAGTATTTGTTTTACCTATGACGTCTTCGTATCTGTGAAGGCGCATGTACGTGAATGGTTACGAATTAGCTTTATGTAAAGTTACACCAATTTGTGGTGTAGCGTCAGCGTGGAAACGAGTTTAGGTAGGTCATTTATTCGAGTGTCGTTGGGATGAGCTTACGGAGCACTACTAGGACTCGAAGAGACATAACAAATATTCCCCTGAATATAAGTGAAAATTGGTAGTAAATTGAAAATTACAAAATAATTAAAGATTTTGTCTCATATGAATGGTAAATATGCTCGGAACTATAAAAACGTATATCAGAGGATAGCTCGCGGCGACAGGAACCTACCGAGCATAATCTAGTGCCGAATTAATGCGAGATGTACGCCAGTTTCAAAAAGAAAAGCGACGCAAAGCGATTACTTAGTTATAGCCTATCGGATTATATGCAAGCTGTTTTCATGAAAAATCTTTCTTTCGTTCTTTTTTTTTTCATTAGGTTTTTCGTTGCAAGCTTTTAAAGGCTTATAGTTACGTAACTATGGCAGATTGCCGGATACGTTTGACATATGCTTATTAAATTGCTCTATGTATGCATTGAAATGCTTATATTAGCAACCATAGTTGGTGAAAGCGTTGCTCAGGCCAAAACTATAGTAGTTGCTTAATGTCTGCCATAGTTTAATTTTTAAATTAAACTGATAAATAAATCACAATAGTGAATATTCCGATGTTTTAAGTGTAGCTTCTTGACCGTAATTGACTTGAATTGTACTTAATACATTAGTTTGACATGGAAATTTTTAATATAAAATGACCTCATATTTGGTTGAATGATAAATTAGTATTTCTCTATCCGACAATGGATTCAAAAGTGTGAATTAAACTTTATAATGAATTTTATACATAAAATATTTTTTGGGAATGGGACACTAATTATCATTATCATTTCATACACTAAAATTCAACTCCATCCACATAATCACATCGGAAATATTTATTCAACATTTTATATCTGTTTTTGAATATAAATTTAAATTCTAGTGACAAAAATTTGAATAAAAAAAAAAGGAATTAATGGACACATGATAGGTAATTTACATGACAAAAATGTCTACATAAATTGCATAAAACTATGAAAAAAATACCATTGATGTGTATACAATATTTATTAATGTTTAGATCGCTGACAAGGAGGGCACAGAGGACCCCTTGGTCGACGTGATAGGGACCCATTGGCGGTACCCCTATTGCTAATTATTATTATTCGACATTGAATTTAGATTTAGTTTGATTATTGGTCACGCGGCGCTACCATCTTAAAAAGTCTCACGTATAGTTCAAAATAGATTTATATGAAGAAAAATGCATGTGATCCAGCAGCATTTGTAGAGAATTTTTTGTTCTATCAGTCTTATAATAAAATGTAATGATATTAGACGGAAAGGAAACGATAAATTTCATAATCTTTGATCTTTCCTATCTTGATTCGTCCGGACGATATTATACGAAACTTTTTTTGTCTGTCTCAGGAGTGTCAGAAGAAAGGTTATACGAACATTCTTGCTTACTTTCATTTCGAGTTTGACCTTCTATTTCATCTTTGGCCAAATGGATACAAAGTTTATTACTCGTGTACACAACATATATATTTATATACATTTTTATTATCGTATGTTTGGCAGAAAAAATTATGATGAATTCGGTAATAAATAAATATACAAGCAAACAGTGAAATAATAAATAAGTTTCGTAGACCGCAATGCGATTATATGAGTTGAGTCATTAAAAATGAACGAGAAACATGGAAGGTTTTATTTGATAACTACTCGTACACTTTTACAAATGAAAATGGAATCGAATTGTGTCGTCGTTGAAATATGCAGTTGTATACAAATTTATTTCATTTCACATTGTCCACTATTTTACACAACACATATATTTCAATATGGAAATATAAAAATTATGTACTGTATGTTTAAGGTAGACCGTTGTGTATTAGTCGAATTAGCAATTAAATAAATCTTTATAAAATAAACATTTTTTGATATTTTAAAAATGCCAAAAGATAACTTTGATAATATTAATTTTACAATAAATTTAATAAAATAGTTTAAAAAAAAATGTTTTATCGCATAATTCATACTTTGATGTGATCAGCAGAATTATTGAGCATGCGCAAAGCACTGGTAAAACACAAGAATATTTATATGTAAAATATAAATGTTAAAATGTTCTAATTTGTTTGATAATATTGTTAAAGTCACCGTCAAATTTCATTATTATCTACGATGTTTCCAAAAATATGTTTCCAAAAGGTTACGTGTTAAATGTTGAGGTTTAAAAACATAATTATTTAAAATTTAATACCGTTAGAAACCTTTTGTTCTAACATTGCCAGTAAAAATGTTTTAAGTATTCATTACCATAAAATCTATTATCATTTAACCATAAATTTCACCGTGTCAGGAGTACCTTAAAGTAGTTGACTCGTAGATTGAATTTTGAAAAATTATTTGCCGTGCAGGATTGATAAAACTCGCTCTCAAAAATTGTGCAATTAACATTACTGGTATATAAAACATTAATAATTGGACCACATTTTAAATGTTGTTTAAAAAACGCGTCGAGCGAATTGGCAATGACAATGTAAAATGTCATTGAAACAACTATGACAATATAAAATGAGGTTATATTTATATTTTGAAAAAAAATTTTTGACCGTTTAATTGATTTTAATAGATTAAAGAAAAAAATGGGATTTTTATATAATCCAAGTATAATATATATTTTATATAGTCTATATATTTTATATAGTCTAAAAAATTCGTCTATTTATAAAATTGATGTGGTTTCTGATCTGAAACTTTTTAACACGATTACTGCAAGATAACTAGCCAATAATACACTGTATGTCTTGACTGTATACGAAGTTCATTCAAATTAAAAAAGTGTAGTTTACAATCTTAGTCTATTCATATAATTGATGTGTATTATGAGCCGAAACTTTTTAACACGATTACTGCAAGACAACTACCTTAAAACATGATTCATTGCTGGAACAAAAAATGGAAAAATCTAATGTCGCTGAGCCTCCGTACTGTATATAACGTGAAATCGAAAGTATATTATTAAAAAGTTTTCACATGAAACACTCGGTATAGTTTTTATAATTAAAATATCTGTGAATAGTTCGTTTTTCACGAGAGAACTACTTTACAATATTTCATACCAACTGTTCAGTCTGGTTCAGTGTGTATTTTGATGTAGTATTTGTGAAACTTTTCGAATTGAATTTTTGAAATGAGCTATGAGGTTCGATACAAACAAAATAAGAGTAAGAGTAGTTTACTGCAACCTCTCCCCCCTCTTTTACAAATTTGCATACAATCTGTGTAGTATTGGAGTTGATATAGCGTTAGTTTGTGCATTTACTAAACCGCGCGAGCGCAGCCTACTCTTTAGTATACCAATGCTGAGGCAGAATATATGAAAGCTGTCTAGGTAAAATTTCATAGGACACACAGACGGACTGACGTATAGCACAACAAACAGATAGACTGTAGTAAGTACATTGGAAAGTATAAACAAACTTTGAACACAGTGAGATTGAGGCGCTGACACATATACAGAATGTCTCATTTTAAATAAGCATATTTTTTTTAAATTACCAGAGAATCTGTGTACGGAAAGATTCATCTAACGGTGATCTTGAATATGACCTTGATATTGCCTTTATGGTTCTTTGAAGGTCAACATCAAATAACGTGTAAATGGGAAGCCGTATTTTGTGATAGAATTCGATAGCCGGGGAAAAAACTACATAAAAACTGACTAATTAAATCTGTTTTGATTATTAACTAACCGTTTTATAGCCGTATTAAAATTTATTTCCCAATAAAAATTTATCAAGTGTAAAAAGTTTTTATTTTTGGTCAATAAATAGGAATCGATCCTTTTTTTTGTGTACAAAGAATTTTGTATGTTTAATTCTTTTTTTTTTCATTTATTAAAATGTTTATTTTACACAAAAACGATTTGTATTCATTGAACAAAAATAAAAACATTTTACTGTTGATAAATTTTTCTAAGGACATTATTTTTCTGAAAAAATGTCAAAATAGTACCCATACAAAATATACCTAATTACTAATTCATACAGTTTTTATTTATTTTTTCTTCAGCCATTTAACTCAAAAAAAAAGAGTTCCTATTTACAAACAGAGGTTGAACCTGTAGCGGTATCGCTTCTTCATTAAATTATTATTATAATTTTGTTCATCATTTTTATTTGTTGCATAACAACTATAACTTCCCCCTATTATCACGGTTGCTTTGAATGTTAACCTTGATAATTTACATATAAACAAAAATAATATTTCATAAATCAAATCAATAAAGATCAATTATATCTTTCACATATATTTATTATTTATTTAAATAATAATTATTTATTATAACTATCATTTTACCTTTATAAATTAGCGCCCGAGAAAAAATAAACGAAGAGGGTGGTAAATTATAAACCAATCAAAAAATCTTAAAGATGAAAATCCAGGTCACCATATCCCTCTAAACAAAACATCTTTTATTCAGGTAATTTTCCGAAAACAGTTTCTTTGATATAAATAAGCATGCATTGTTTAAAAAGACCTTGTATAAATATGTATATATATATATATATATATATATATATATATATATATATATATATATATATATATATAGACAGGCCTCAGGTGCATTTATACACTATACATATAATTATTTACTTTGCTTTCGATAATTTCATTTCATAAATGATTTATTTTTAATTTATAATGATTCTAGCATTAATTTCATTAATTATGCGCGATATTTGTTTACAAAATTATTATTTATTTTAATGTATATCACAAAAATATTTACTGAATGTTTATACGTATGTTTAATCGTGGCTTATCACGTGAGTCAAATTTCCTTTTAGGGTTCCATAGCTTAAAGTACGAGAAGAATTTTAAAAGGTTCATTCTTTAGAAAGGCTTTGCAATAACCAAATTTACAATTCACAGCATAGATAGATAGATTGTATCGGTATTGTATTCGACCATAAGGTCCATTGTGATGCCGAAGGATCTGAGGATATGAGTGCATTGTGTTGACAAGGAATTAGTAGGATGTACGGTTGCAGCCGACTCTGTCAGGAACTATGCCAATATTCATCTAGAGTTCGTGAAGGAAACTGCAGAAAACCTTCTCAATCATAGCCGGTTACTTCGTTCTTGTCCATACGCCGACAGTTTAGTCAATTAACCGCCTTTTTATTTCTTAATAATTAACAAACTGCCGAATGTCGGGATTCGAACCCATAACCTCCCAGTTCCAAGTGCACACAACACCTTTACAAGCGCTGCTACTTGGCTGGTTTGATGCTCTCTTGATGTTAATGTTTCATTAATTTGGTTATTTAGACCGATTTTAAATCGATTGTTAATAGGTTCAAAAGAGCGAAAGATTTCAGCCACAAAGGTTAACCACAATCGAGAAATCAAATAATTATTAAGAACTTCAACTGGACCCTTCATATTTTACAATCGAATGAACTTCATAACATAAATATTGAAATTGAAACTGCATGATTAAATAATTAATGAACCAAACCGAGCTGATCCAGCCCCAAACATTATTATTAAAAAGTTTTTTGTTTTGAATTATTTATTTATTAGTTAGAAGGGTTGTGTTTATGAAAATTTTCGAGGGGTTGCATGTTAAATAACAAATTAATGTTTATCTAAAAACCACAATCTACTCTGCCATGTGGGTAGGAACTCTATTTTCCTACGCTATATATGTATAGGTCTTTCTGTAGAATAAAGTTTATATACACCGTTAACCCCCACCATCTCACCCATGTTTCGCCAACCACAATGGTGTGACCATAAATTAAATATGTACTTTTTTTTTAAAATAATTTTTCTGAGTAATTTAATTTATTATTTGTATTTAAGTTTATTGTATTTTTGCCGGTTGTATTCGAAATGAAGGCCGTATTGCAACGATTATGAATATAGAATGAGTTTTTACAAATTTTCCAAGGTTCTGTACCATAAAAATTTTAGTTTTGTAGGAAAATATATACAGTGTTACAAGTTATGTTTCAAAATTTGAAGAAGTAATATAATCTGTCCAAATGAGGAAATCATTTGAACATGGATTAGGAAATGCTTTATTTTCGAAACATATATTCGTAATAAATAGTAGCAAAAATACTCTTTTAATCCCGCGAGTGGAGTTTGTTCCTGAGGGCCACTCAAGGGGTTAAAGGCACTTTAGTCCCACGGTAAGTATACTATTTTTTACACTTTCGGGACTAAAATGACAACTTTACTTCCTCCAAATAGGTACTAAAGTAGTACTTTTTCTCCCATTGGAGAAAAAGTAGATTTTTTTTCCATGGGAGAAATAGTAAATTTAATACGTATCCTAGCAACAAAATCAAATTTCTATTTAACAAATTTTTAACCATGGGAAAAAAATGTACTTTTTCTCTCATGGGAGACTCTACTTTAATACCTATTTGGAGGGAGTAAACTTGTCATTTTAGTCCCGTAGGTGCCAAAAATACTTTTTTGGCGACCAAAAGTGATTAAAAGATTTGGGAGCTTTCATCAAAATATGAATCCATTACCTATTATCGATCTTAGTCATTTAGTATAGATTTATTTACGATAATTCCTTGCGGTGTTTTTTGCTATGTTTGATACAAATCTGTTCCGTCGTTTGAAGATTGCTAGCTCTTTTCGTAGATTGTGTATACGCATATTATTAACATTACCATTTTACATATAAATTTGGTGGAGGTAATGGGAAGCTCTTTTTTTTGTATTAAGGTTATACATTTTTTTTGCGTTAGGATTTTATAAATTTTTAAATGTGATTCTTGTTTTTAATCGTAATTTAGCACCGCTTTTGGATCGCCTTTTTGAATATTCTAAATCATTTTGAATCCCACTATTTCGTGAGGCACTGATCGTTCAGACCCTCTTATGAAATGAAAAAGATTGTAAATGTGACCCCAGTGTTTGATTATATTTCAGATTATATTTCAGAGCAGAAACATTTCCCAGAACAAGATATATAACTGAAAGATATTTATTTTAAGAAGTTAATTTACCATTGGACTTTATTAATAGTTGATCTGTTTATCTTGTATTTTCTGTTGATATATCGAACCACATATGGTATAAATATTGTTCACACTTAATCGCACACCAATTGATAGAATATGCTTTTTTTCAGCATATTTATACGATTTCATTCATCGCACAGAATGTTTTTTTTTCTGTTGTACCCAACAAAAAATTGATAGGAGTTTATTGTACAGGCATTAGGCATCGACATGATTGTTTCTTGGGATGCTGTCTGTGAGTCTGTGTGGCTATGTATGGTTGTTTTTCCTTTGAATATGTATGAGAAAAAACTAAATAAAATTAATTGAAAATTTGTTCTCTTTTTTTATTTGCAAATCGATTGGCAGTACACGTTTATTCAAATAAATTGAACTCTTCACAAAATATAGAAACAGCATAGGTCTTTTGCAAGTTCTAGTCGAGAATTTTATAATTTATAATTAAATTCTCGGCTTCGGATCCGGCTCGGCTTCGCACAGTTAATTACTACACTTTGACTGCAAAATTAATAGAATTTGTGAATGTACTGTATTGGAGTTTTATGAATTTTATATTGACGGTTCTATTTTTCAAAACTTGACTGTACATAAATAAATGTATTAAACCCTTTAAATCGATTTAATAGAAATTTTGTTCTTTATGGTTTTTTTTTTCGTTTCAAAATAACTTTGTAAAATAAATCTATACTAATCAAATTTGATTCCTAATAATATTACTGACCTAAATTTTCATTACGTCATTTCCATTATTACTGTATATGAGATAAGATTTACTAAAAACAATTGTATCAGATTACAATTTCCAAGAGAGTGCACCTTTTCTTCATCTTAATTAACTTTGATCTAATTACAGAAGAGCACAGATATATATAGAAGTCAAGTCAAAAGGGAATGAGGACCACCGGTGTGTATGAAACTAGATACACTAGTTAATTAGTTGTAAGAAAAAAAAACAACACAATATATATATATACATATATATATATATATATATATATATATATATATATATATATATATAAAATTAAAAATAGATCATTTCAATTAGATTTAGAACCAGAGATATAGAAAATGTAATAAGCAAAATCTAAATTAAATTTTAATTAAACTGTGAATAAGGGTTGGTGGTTGGTATTCATATACCACACGTACAAGAACAAGGGTGGAAGCACGTATGGTAGTATTGCATTTTAAAAAGTGCATTGTTTGTGAGTTTTCTTATACACATACATAAAATGTTGAATTGATGAAAAGAGTGCAAAAATATGGAAATAAAAAGGATAGTTGTATATGATTATGATATTGGATATTGTCATTATGGTCCTTAAAAGAAAAACGAATAGAGAAAACGATAAAGGATAAAGAAGGATAAATGAAAACCACAAATATAAAGAAATGTGTTGAAACCTAATTCGCGAATATATTTTCACTGGTTATGTGATATTGTGGAAATATATGAAATAATTTGATTTTCTTGTGAAAAATATCCGTCTTATTTTTGTAATATATACCCCGTGTTTATGTAATATACAGCTTGTTTTTTAAAATACACCCAATCTGGAATACTGTATACTGATAGTATCTATCGCTGTCTATATGTAATGTACTATGATATGGTTTACTTTGTTACACTTAAACAATCAGTATTGTATTATAACATAAATAACTATTATATTATACTTATCACTCTCTAACTAAAATCATTTACTCGTGCATGTATATATCGTCGTTATTGTCCGTCGTCCGTCGGGTGAGTGTAATACCATATCATGACATACTGTGCATAGACGGTGATAGATACACAACACAATGTTGCTATTGGGTCTATTTTAATTTATGTAGTGTATAATATAAGCGTATGATTCTACCCTGTGTATATAATTATACTTATAAAAAGTATTGTAAGTCTGTAACGGTTGGAAATATTGAAAGGAAAAATAGATATTGGCAAAGTAATTCATAAAGTGTCTTATTAAACGATTTTCGGATGTCGGCCTGTTCGCCTGTCTACCCGTTTGTAAATCAACGCGGTATGTTGAATAATATAGCTAGATTTTTTATTCAAGTTTAAAAGTAACTTCAAATTCGTGAATGATGAAAATCGATCCACGCATATTTCTTCTAGGGGCGAAAATATGTATTATTTTATTTGAAAATTTTAGTCATAAATCGAATTGTTTTGTCATGAAATATTTTTTACGAAAATACCTTTGCTTATAGGAGTCATAATTGGGCGACACAACGCAATTAATTCAATCGATAAGATGCTAAAATTCTATTCAAGGAATCTAATTTGAAATCTACTTGGTGACCGATGTACTGGATTCTAAATTTCTTCAAAAAGTGAGCAAATAATTTTTTTTAGCTCTAATAGGTATCATACATATTGAAAGTAAGATACGCGTGTTTTTACAACATCCTGTACACATGGCCACAAAATTAGCGCTCATTTTTCCAAATTTCAAAATTGCTTTTGTGCCTTATTCATTCAGCTTTTGAAAGAATTGAAGAGCTTTTGAAACTTGTTCATTATAAATGTAATAACAACGTTTATTCGAAACATTTCCCCAAAAACCGATTGAATTAAGGTACAACTCAATTGAAAATTGAGCGCTATTTTTATGTACCATAGTACAATAACTAATTCAATTTCTTCAATTTTGTTTCGAGAAACAAAGTTTCTGTAGTATTTTTAAAGAAACTGGCTATCGATTTTCAATTTCATTTCAGAATAATAAGAACCCATCGATTACACCGCTTGGAACCATAATCTAAATAAATATAACCTGATTAGACATTAACAAAACAATAAATGCTATATTTAGAACAAAGCTGACCTACAATTAATTAAAATCAGGAAATGACATTACCGGATTTAGGAAAGAAAAAACTAAAGACATATACCCCGGATATAATACATTAAGTTTCTGACATGGAAATGTGTTGTAGAAAAACCATATAAAATACATTAGTTTCCATTTCTAGTTTATAATCTACCGGCTTCTCCACACATTTATAATAAACCGTTTAAGTGTTTTCACTTAGAAAACAAAAACAAACTAGGTTAATTCTTTGGGATTGATTGAAAAATTTTAATTTTCTGCGATAATTTTGTTAATTTTCTAAGCGATAATTTTAATGATATAATTTTTTTCGTGGATAATTTTTATAACATTGTTGCTGGATAAAAAAATATCAATAGTTTTCCTTGATTCAAAATTAGTCATGAAAACATGAATGATCCTTTTATGATCATTTGATCCACTTAAAGGTTATTTAACAATTTCCGCTTCGATGTAATTTAATGGGTCAAAGTTGACAAATATTTGAGAAGATTTTGATGCACCTTTGATATTTTCAAAGCAGCGATTTTTCAAGGTTGAAAATGAATCATTTTTCTTTGATTTAATTTTGGATGAATTTTAATTTAACTTTGTATTAAGCATGTATTAAGCCCGTATTGGATTTTGACACCCTATTTGTACATGAAAAATTTTCAAACTTTGGATTTTGACAATATTATTTTTGTTGTTTGCATCGGTCAAATATGTATAAATCTCATGCATCAAAGGTTCTATCGTCGTAGGACTATATAAATTATAATTGCAGCTTGCAATATAGGATTCACAATAAGGAAAACACATTATCATCTGATTATTGAATGCGGTAATCTTATTTGAGAAATTAATCGATTTTTGTATAAGTGCACCTTAAAACAGTCGCTTTAAGCTCTAACAGAGAGAAAATATTTCGGTCGTTTCCTCAAAAACCAATGTCGTAACGAAATTTTTTACGACAACAAATTTAAACAAAACATGATGCGATTTTTTTAAACCCGTACCAAAAAGTTAAAATTTAACTAATTTTGTAAGAAAAATAACTTTTGAAGGTTATGATCCCAAAATCCTAAAATCGAAGAGCTGCAAATCTTTCTACATTTGTCAAAATGCGTGTTTCTTTAACAACCATCTTTAAAACCGATAGAAAAAATATTAACGCAAAAATGTGCTTTCTTTAAAAATAAACAACTTTTGTTTAAAACTTTTGTTTATAGTTTTATCACAACATGAACTCAAACTTTTCTAATTGATTACATAATCATTTGAAATGCTATGTATGAGTTCGTAAAAAGTAAAATAAACAGTCCACGCATTTATAGTGAACGCTGTGTATACCGGATATTTAAGTAATGAACTCAGTTGATATTTTCACCTTTTTTTAATATTTTTTAAATTTATTTTGATAAGATTTCGGTACAAAGACGTTTTCTTCTTCAGAATAAGATTAAAATAAAAATACATTTGATTCTCAGCCAAAGCTAACATTTAGCTAAAAGAAATAGAATATTTAAGGTTTCTTTTCCATAGTTCGATTACCTATCTCTCTATATAAATTTTGGATGTGTCTATGTTTGTCCCAATTGTTTGGAGAAACCTATAGGAAACGATTCCAGAAAAACTTTCAGAAGTTCAAAATTCCAAACCGTTTCAAAATTATAGCCGTTTTCTTGCGGTTATAACGTTTTCTGTCAGCTTGATCTCGAAATATAGGTCATAGTTTGTATTGAAATACCAGCATTAACAAAATTTTGGAAATAAATTATTTGTCAATAGATTAAAAATTTAAAAAAATTGACGTTTTGAAATGTCAAAATTTGTAAAAAAAAAATAATTATTTGACATAAATTTGCTATGCACTCTCTAAGAATAAGTTTAATTTTTAATTCTTATAAGAATTTTTGGAGCCCGTGCAATGCTGACAATTTCTTTGCCTCAAATAAGAAAGTTTAATATTCCTCAAATCTTCTGTGTATAGAAAACAATGTCGAGCAATTATTTTTTAATTCTATTTGAACTGCAATCTTTTACATTTTAGATAAATTTCAAAAAAGTTTTATACAACACTGAACTTTTAAAAGAAAAATCACAGAATTAAAATCACTTTTACAAATGACACACACAAGACACTACGTAGAAAGGACTCTTCTAATACACACTTCACTATTTGTATGTAAATAATACACGCACGTTAGATGATAGAGAAGAGACACGTTGCGATCTACGTGCGTAAACAAAATATTTCAAACAAAATTAATTTTGTTTCCTCGTCGTTTGTGTGAAGTCGATTCGTTGTTGTTGTATATAATAGACGTTTTTTGTATGATTATGACCGGCGACCGTTGAATAAGCCACATACCTAAGAGACTGACAAACTGACTGACAAAACAAAACTAACTGTATTATAGAATACGGCAACATTATGACGTAGAGTCGACGCGCATCATTGTATAGTTATATAACTATTATTTGGAGGTTATGTATTATTTTCGAGTGAGTGTGTGTATGTGTGGCTATGGCGGCGTATGCACCAAGTTGAATCAGTTTTATATTCGAGTGTGGTTATAATGACCGAATAATGAGAGACACCATTGAAATAATAAAATGTGAATAAGAAATACACACTGTCGAATAACTTTCCAACAATTTTGTTTTAAGCATGTGCTTGAATCTTTTTGCTTTTTGTTGGAAGCATGTGATTTATATATTAATTTATTTTTAACTATCTTGAAACACTTTTAATTAATTATTAGCTGTATTATGCATCTTAAGACACATAGAATTTCTTACAGTCGTATACAGGACAGGAATTATATTTTTTTTTTGTACTAGTGGTAAAGTTACTCATATGACGTCATATTCAAAGATGGCGGCTTTAGTCAGGCTACATTTCAACAATTAGTTTTACCTATAATACTATAAACACAAATTTTGAGGATATAATATCTTTTGAATCGAAATCATCCAAAAAAACCCTTACACACAATCCAATCAAAATGATTGATTGAAAAGAACTGTTGTATCTGACGGAAAATACATCCTATTCAAACTTCAATAAATTTCACTACATTCGAATTTCTCAATCAATGTAAATTCGATTGGTAGAATTTTTCGAAAATTTATCGTACATCTTATTTTACGTTTTATAAAAAATAGACAACTTAGTAATTAATAGTTTTTGATTAGTTCGATTGAGACTAATTGAAAATTGAATTTAATTTAATTAGAAAAATATGCTTGCAAAAATTGGAAAAACATTAAATACACAAGTGACAATATCGAAAGAAAATTATGTTCGATTGACAAGTCCCAACATAGGTATGAACATACGAACAGGATATTACATACACATAAAATGTTTCAATATTCTAATCTATAAATATACCTAGTGTTTACTGTATAAGTTCAACGGTTATAGTATGCAATCGATGATGTAACTGAAACTCGAAAACAATATTATGGATCAATATGGCACTTTGATTAAACGTAAATAAAATCGTGAGACACATTTATTATTAAATATTCTCTTATTGGAAATCATATCTGGCTTTTGGCTGTCCTGATCCATATTTTGCATAATATAATTTTTTTAGTACATTATCGATTTTACTATTGGGCCACAGAAGTTTTGTTCCTTTTCAAATTTTTATTTTCATTTTCTTCCTTATCTGGTTTTTGGGAAAATGTTTCGAATAAAAGTTGTTAAGATATTTATAATGAACAACTTTATTCGAAACATTTTCCCAAAGGCCGAACGAATAAGGCACAAAATTGGTATACTATTTTGAAAAAAACAAATAAATCCGTTTAACTTACAAATATTTGTACTTAATTTTAAATAATTTTCCTATAATTATTCAAGACGCCTTCACCAAAATTTCTAATTGCTTTCATGCCATATTTTCAAATTCCATCGTGAGATCAACTCCTTGATACCATTTTATATTGTCATGAGGATTAAATACGTGTTTAAAATGTCATGTTATGAATCGATTAAGCAGAATTAGGTAATAAGTTCGTTGCAAGATTTAAAGCAAGGGATCAAATAAAGCGAATATTATTAATTAAAAAACTCAAAGTGGAAGCGCTGGGAAGTCCTGAAATGTTAATAAATTTACATAGTCACATGCGCCATTTCCAATGATTTATCTGCAGAGTAGATAAATCATGTATGGTGAACGTTTAAGGATGTACGAGCACTGGAGCTTCATAAAGATTAAGGCTTGATTTTTATACATGTAGTTGAAGTGCATTCATAGTTCTTGGCCCATCGTGTTTCTTAACTCATTTTTTATTCGTTTTAATTTTGAAAAAGAACTTTCGCCACTGCAGTTGGTGACAATATTCGGTGACCCTGGCTGTCAGCTTCAGTACCTTGTATAGGGACGCGATGACAAACCAATGAGTTTAGGAGCAGAAAACGAGGGATTAGTTGGCTATAAAGTACACAATGTAGTTCGAAGGCTTACTGACAGGCGTCGAATGGTCAAATCTTAGCTTCTATTGGATACAGCCGCTGACGCATCACTTCATAGGCAAACTCGTATCCAATTACTATAGTCAAAGAATACAATATACATAGAAGCGTATAAGGACGATTCTTGTGTCACTTAAAATTTGTAGTGCATATGCTGACCACTAGATGGCAATAGCTGTTCGATTTCGGTATTTAGTGCCATTACCAGCACAACCAACTGTATTCTTTGGCAGAACTAAGTACCAGTTGGCCGGATCACATCAAAGCGGTGATGTACTTCAAATTTATATTAAAAGGGAATCCACCAATATTAAGGAAATTTTTATGAATTTTTAGAATTAATCAGTAAAAATTTTTTAATTTTTTTTTTACAAACTGTATAAAATATTAATATTTGTTTTTGTAGTTTCAGTTGCTATTTTAAAAGAATACGCTTTAAATATAAGTTTTTTTTAAATATAACAAGTATTAATATTTTATACAGCTTGTAAAAAAAAAAGCAACAGTATCATTTGCTACTCTTGCTACGTAGCTAATCAGGCACTGGAAATAATATACGTTCGTGTTAGCATACACTTTTTAATAGATCAACCTATATACTCTACTTTTATAACGTTACTTTTCTTAAATATATCTAGAGACATAAAGTTTCCTACTGTATTCATTTGCTGGTTTTAACTTTCTCAAGTGAGTAAGCTCACTAAGTTATATCCTTCTAAATAGTACAGATATAGATATAAACAAACCAAGCAAAGCTACATCACAGTCGAGCTACAACACTACATACAGCTCTGCTGTGTTGTACGAGTGTTGGATATTACCTAATAAGTATTTTAAAGTGTTGATTAAATTTATTCAATAATTAACAAAAGTTAATTAATTTTTGACGCCATTTTATTTCTATCTTAACCTCTTCTTATAAAATATAAAATTTATTTAAGATTATGGGTGGTTTGATTTAAATGAGTTTTCGTCATAAAATTGTATATCCTGAAGCTCCTCGACTGGTTGTTTGTTGGATAACAAGACGCGTTTATTTACTTTTTTAATAACTTCATATTTTCTTTAATCACGTTGAAGCTCGTTTTGTTTTATTGATGATAATTTGTTGATGGGTTTTTTCTCCATCTTTTTATTATACTTAAAAAACATTTTTACATTTTTATTGTGAAAATAAAAATCTTTTTATCCTATTATGAGTTGAGATGTAATGTGCGTCTATTAATGTTTGTATTCCGTGTATAGACCTATTTGGTTTTAGTATTTTTTATACCGGGTTAATATAATATCATATTATTTTATAATTGGTATATATAAAGGAGAGTTACTTAATGCGTACTGATCGCCTAAGGGTCGATCCATACTATAGTGTCGATCACGGTTCGTTCTCGGTCCGATCTCAATCTGAATAATATCTCAGTTCAGTCATTATCTTCTTATTAATATTATTACTATAATGAGGTGATTGTAAATTGTATAAATCTGTTTTACTTTTAACCAGTTCAATAAGCAATAGGGAATATGAAAATTTTTGTTCACTTGAATTGAAGCATGTTTACTTGACAAATATCAAGGTAAAATTACTTTTTAAATAACTTTAAAAATAAGCGAGATATGAATGATTGAAATTCCCGATTAGATAATGAGGGTGATAGCCCACTTGATATGTTATGTGACGTCATATTACACTTTCACCATTTAAAATACACGTAAAACTCCGTTTTTAGTATTTTTGCAAGAAAGAGACAGATAATAATCTTTAAAAGCTTATAGCTTCCTTGATATTTGTCGGATTTTAATTTCGTTTTTAAATATTATTACAGTATTAACAGTATTTTCATATTCTGAAAATAAATGTGAAAAAAAATTTTCATGCATGTTCCCTATTGATTAATGTATTTTATAAATAATATAATGTAGTAATCATCAGTATGAATTAGCTAATCGTAACTATCTCTGGGATATGGATTCAGAGATATATTGCCTGTTGCTATTTTGGTGCGTGTCTCACCAAAATTTGAAATATGACTTAAGTGTCAAATTAAGTAAACGCTAGTCTCTTCCGTAGGTATAATTGAATCGAAAGCCAAACATACTAAATAGTATATAAAAAAATTGATAATACCTTGACATCAAGATAGTGAGAAATGAGAACATTGACATTAAGATATAAAATGTCAGAGGTCGTGGATTTGATTAGCATCCTCGATGTGTATGTTTTTTATTCAAGAATTTGATATCAGTATTTAATTTAATTAAAAATTCAATGACAATATAATTTGTCGGACTATACGCTAAAGTCTTCTACAGTTTGTCATACGTAACCGAAAGGAATTTGGACAAACATCGTTATGCTGACGCTTAAGTATACATAAATAAACAAATATTAAATAAATAAATAACTTCAACAGCAGTAATACTGTCGAAATAAATAAAAAATAAGAATAATATGAAAAAGTTGGCTATTACGCCACAGTCGTCTTTGGTGTAGCGGAAGCATACTGGACTAGATATCCAGAGGCTCGTGGTTCGATTCCTGGTTGACGAGTTAATTTTTTCATATCAGTATTTAATTTAATCAAGGAATGTTGTCAAGGAGTTTATTAAAATAAATTTTTAAAACTTACTCTTCCTAAACATATCTTCGAGACGTATATTAACTACGATAAGTATGTTAACTTTAATTACAGATCATATGATATCCATGTAAGTAAAACACTTGGTAGAGCATAATTAGAAAGGAATTGGGCCTGAGGGATATATTAAAGTTGTTTGAATAGTTTCATCAGCATATTATCCATATGGTATTTAACCACATCCAATATTAATTCATCACTCCTATATATGGAGGTCGTGTAAAAGTATTACACCAAAGTCTAATTCACAGGCTGTTTACCAAGTAAATATTTATGGCAACAAAAGAGGTGTTCTTTTTTCAAACTTTCATTGTTGATTTATAACGAATGCATTCGGTTTTCGAAAAGATGTTTTGTACAAAAGTTAGCGAATAGCTATTATTCGAGACATCAAATAGATTTAACACAAACTATCAAATTTTGAAGAAAAAAATGCCAGTTTTGTAGCAATGTGTATGTACAACAAATTTAAGAGGATCATCCTACACTAGTTATATGAAAGCGATTCCTGCAGGCATAGGCTCTAAAGTTCTTCGCTGTCGAAATCAGAATGTTTTAACACTCCAAATGTTACGGTACTGATTTTGTTTTCAACATTTTATTTTATTTGAATAGTAATATATTATTTTTACCGTCCAAGTAGCCGAGCGGTCTAAAGCGTTATGTCTCAGGTGTTATGTCTACATGGAACTAGGAGGATATGGGTTTAATTTCCGACATCGGCAGTTTCTCAATTATAAAGGAAAAAAGGGGTGGTAAATTGACTAAACTGTCGGCGTATGGATAAGAACGAAGTAACCGGCTAGGCTTGTGAAGGTTTTCTGCTGTTTCCGTCACGAACTCCAGATGAATATCGGCATAGTTTCAATCAAAGTCGGCTGCAACCGCACATCCTACCAATTCCTAGTCTACACACAAAAATTCCTTCCACTCCACTCACATCCTCACATCCTTATGCATCACAATGGACCTTATGGTCGAAGTGTAGCCCGTCCAGGGTAGTCGCTACAATCTATTTGTCTAATAACAATTAACTGAGTTAATTTATTAAATGCCCGGTATATCCTGAATTTGTGTTTAAAAGTGTTAAAAAGTTTAAAACAAAAGTTGTTTGTTTTAAAAAAAAAGACATTTTTTGTCTTTACATTTTTGTTTTATCTCTTACGGTTTCAAAGATGGCCAGTTTAGCTCATTTTGCCCAAACATGGTTCAATTTTGCCCATTCACGAACTTGATCTTACTTTTTAACTCTAAATCACAAAATTTGAGCTGGATATCACTTGACGTTTTTGAGTAATCGTGTTAACAGACAGACAGCCGTTACTAAGTTGGAACTCGGAACTAAACTCAAGATAACCTTGTATATATATTTCATATATGCCGGGTATAAAAACTCAATATACCCTTGTATATATATTTCATATATACCGGGTATAAAAATCTAACCCAAACACACAAGATTTTAACCATTTATGAATACAATCTTAAACTTTGTGTTTTTACTTTAGAAACACTCGGTTTAAAATAAATTCCTCATTTCTCGCACAAGAACGTTTATAATAAGAGCAAAACTAAAATCAATTTTCAATAATTTAAGTTTAAGATCAATTTATTAAATTAAAGGAGTTGGGTAGAAACAAGTATAGTTACAATACAAGATAGTCATAATATATGTAACATACACCAAAGACAGACCCTCTTAACAAAGCCTTAACGGTAGACCATGTAGAACATTTCCTTAGTTATGTCATTATCAAGTTTGTTTATGTAAATTAGCACATAGCCCGGACGAGTATTAATCCTAAATAGGTCGGTGTGATTATATACGACACAATATTTAAACGTTTATGATTGAAAACTTTTACACTACAAATTCTTTTAAACTGTCTATACCCAGTATATGTAAATATACAAGGTATATTCAGTTTAGTCACGACTTTGTAACGTTTGAAAATAATGGCAATTTGAATGGCTAATTCGGCCATTTCCGCATGTCCATCCGTCTCCCATCTTTCCGCCTGTCCGTAAACACGATAACTTAAAAAACGAAAAGAGATAACCAGCTAAAATTTTGTATGTGTGTTCTAGAGCTTAAAAGTAATGTTAAATGGGCAAAATCAGGCTATGTTTGGGCAAAATGGGAAAAGCTGCCCATCTTTGAAACCGTAAGAGATAGAACAGAAATGTGAGGACAAAAAATGTTCTTTTCTTAAAAATAAACAAATAAATTGTAAAATTTAGAAAAAGGATCCTCACTCTTGGATTCGATAGAACTATTTGGATTCGAATAGGCCTAACTATGAATGATTGGAATAGGGAATATGCATGAAAATTTTTTTTCACTTGAATTGAAGCATGTTTACTTGATAAATATCAAGGTAAAATTACTTTTTAAATAACTTTAAAAATAAGTGAGATATGAATGATTGAAATTCCCGATTAGACAAAGAGAGTGATAGTCCTCTTGATATGTTATGTGATGCCATATTACACTTTCACTATTTAAAATACACGTAAAACTCCGTTTTTAGTATTTTTGCAAGAAAGAGACAATAATCTTTAAAAGCTTATAGCTTCCTTGATATTTGTCGGATTTTAATTTCGTTTTTAAATATTATTACAGTATTAACAGTGTTTTCATATTCTGAAAATAAATGTGAAAAAAAATTTTCATGCATATTCTCTATTGTTGGAACTACAATTTTTCTCATATATTCTTACAAGATGTTCCAGAATGTAATGTTTCTAAATTTTATAAATAACAAGTAATCGTTTGACTGGAGAGTTTTTGATAAACAACGATGACATCGGCTTTGAAATATTACTACCCCTATAAATTAAAACTAATAATTCTAAGACAACTTGTATCTAGGGTTTAATTTTTATTAAACATCGTGTATACCGGTATTCATGCTATCATAGACTGAACTCCATTTATATACAATAAATCAACTAACACTAGCATATATAAATAGGGACTCCATTTGAATTGGAGGTGTTAGATAATGAATGAGAAGGCCTGTGTGATACCAACCACCCGTTTAGAGTCAGAGGGTGATTTGATAACTCACCATCCCATAACGTTCAATTTAAATGTTTCAATTGTATGGTCATTTATCCATGAATAGTAGTATATTTCATAGGTTTAGTGAACCATTTTGATTTATTTTAATTAGTTGAGGAAATTCAGACATTTTCAATTTTATTAATGCATTATTATTTGTCATTTAATTATTTGTTGGTTATGGGTAGAAAATTATTTATTACAGTTTTTCATTTTGTATTCGCATGAACTCTCTGGTGTTATCGATAACTTAAGTTATTTGAAATAGATGGGAAAAATTCAATTGATTTAGTGTAGAAACAAACCATTTTTGTTATTGCTAATGGAAGAGAGCAGCACTTGTTTCGTAACTTTTTGGTGATGCCATCTATGAAATACTTCTATAACATACAGGAAAATCAATAAAAGTATGTATAAAGTTTTCTTTCAAGTCGTGTTACATTACTTTATAAGAAAATCACATTTTTGAAACAATACAATGAAATTCAAACATTTTTTTTTCTGAAAACTAAATACGTGAGGGTAATGTATGGAGCTTTTAACAAGCACTTCTAAATTCAGTGTTATTTTCAATAGGATATTTATCCTTTTAAATTCTTTCCCCACAACGGAGATTTCTATGTAAGCAAAACTTAAAGATCTTACTATTGGTAAAGTTACTCATGGAATATGACTTTTTCAAAATGGCGGCTGTATTTCAACAATTAGTTGTAATTTTCATAATAAAAGCTGAGTTTCATTAGCAAAATAATATTTATTTGTTAACTTTATTCATGTAACCCTAGTAACGCATATGTAACTATCACAGTTGAGTCTGACTATTCTGTTTATAATTATTGCCACCAGATGACATAGTTCTAAGGAACAAACACCAATATTAGAAAGCGTTAGTACGTCAGTTTGTATTAAGGCCTCAACTTGCGGATTTTAAGAAGTTGTGGCACAATTTTCCACATACGCAGAGCCGCTGTTTATCAAAAACATTATAAATAACAACAATATACTACGTTTTGAAAAGATAAATGATCTATTTCACAATTTGGTGATCTCAATGGGAGGTATGAAAGGGGTAAATTTTAATAAATAACAAACGTGAATATGTGATATCGGAGGTGTAATAAAATGAGTATCGGACTTGAAATTTTACACAATGTTTCAAGTAGGCACTTATTTTTTATTTTTTTGTTTCGCCAAAATGTTGGCCGTACCTTAGCTTCCACGCACGACGCGAACTGAGAAAACTGAACTGTAACTAGTGAAACCTAGTCAACGGTTCTAGGGATAATTTCAATGGGCCATCTGAGTTAAACTGTAAAAATATTATATAAAAACAGAAATATACATCTCTGATTAATGAACCCTCCCCCCCCCCCTCGTTACTCCCGGTTTTAAATTTTTGACTTTTTTATACAGCAATCGTTTGCGCAACGTTTTCACAGAAAAACCAAAGAAAATATTAATAGAGTAGAAGACACCAAAATGGCTACATGAATAAACAATAAGACTGCTTGTGTACAAAACAAAACATAAGTCTCAGTGAATTGAATTTTATATGATATAAACATCTCCACTATACTTTCCTACTACAAATTATGCACAATGTTAATAATTTCTATATTAAATGATTTCATTTACAATGTGTATACTTTACAAAATCTTTATGGGTATTTCTTACAACATAAAATCATACAAACAAAATTTTTAAAACAAGCACCCATTAACTAATCAATCCACATTTTTATTGTATGATAATTCATCTAGAATTTCCCTTAAGTTTTGTCATTTAATCTTGACGCTGTCAATATACATGAATGAACTTCCTATAATTCAGGAAAAACAAATTCATTTTTATCATCCTTCCTGCCATGGTTACAATCTCTGATATTCAGACAAACAGATTGCATTACAACTTTTATGTGAATCGAATTTACTTACTTAGTAGTAAATAGAAAAAAATACTTCAAAAATTCTATACGTATAATTGTGAATGGAATATATATATATATATATATATATATATATATATATATATATATATATATATATATATATATATATACGATATACATATATATATGTATATATATATATATTTATATATATATATATATATATATATATATATATATATATACATTGTATATATATATATATATATATATATATATATATATATATATATATATATATACATTGTATTCAGTAGTAGTCAAGTACTTAACGCTCTATGAAGTGTATATTCGAAATGTCGGAATAATGTCTGTCTCTACTTCGAACTAATAGTAGGGAATCAAAACAACAGACAGATAGGCAAGCACAGACAGACAAAAAGACTTAAAAATGTTATATATACAGAGTGTGTCACATCAACTGTTCCTTAGGGATGGTCCAACATATAACCACTTTTCGACAGATTTTGCTCAATTTCCACAGGCTAATAATAACGTTTTCTAATAAATCCCGAAGTTTCAGAATTTTTGACCGTTTAGAACGCGAGATAATTAATAGTAAACTTATCATTCTCTCCTACTCTCTCTCTCTTTAGAAGCAGGTAAAACTTCATGCCCGCCCAACTATTATCTGTTGTATTTAAACAAATACTTCGCAGAATTTCAAAAAAATACTAGAATAGTAAAGATTAATATTTATTAAATAAATTTTCTTTTTTAAATTGTATTTTACCGTTTTGTTTTTGAAATATAAGTTTAAAACTTTTTTTTTTCAAAATAATATTATTTTGTATATGTGAACAGTGGAATTTGTCTATGTGTTGCGTATGTGTGTTTATGTATTTGTTCTATAATAAAATCAAACCGGGTTTTCGTCCTGATTATATAGCACAGTGCTGGAACGTCCTTAACTATACATTTGCCCCGTTCTGTAAAAAATATAGTGAACACAACATATATATATATATATATATATATAGATATATATATACAGACTGTGTTGGAGTGCTTTTCCAATAGAGAATCAATGTTAAATATATATAGATATATATATATACAGACTGTGTTGGAGTGCTTTTCCAATAGAGAATCAATGTTAAATATTATTTATTACTGGCAGGCCGTGTGGTTACTATGCGGAGTCAGCCAGTACACATGTAATGAGTACACACTCTTAAATGAGTCAGTACACACAATACACACAGTCAATGAGACAGTACACACTCTTAAACGACAAACAAACTACCATACGCATATGAGATGATTCTCATTACATGTGTACTGACTGACTCCGCACAGTAACCTGACGGCCTGCTTGTAATAAATAATATTTAACATTGATTCTCTATTGGAAAAGCATTCCAACACAGTCTGTATATATATATTTGTGAGATAAATTTATATTTATGATTATCTCAACTGAAGCACTACTATTTCGTCGAGAGTAGCGACAGCTAAAGCTACTACGAAAATCTAAATGTTCTTCCGTCTTTTATATTTCCGTCCTTTTCTTAGATAATGATGCTTTTTAAATGTGTGTGTGTGACTACTGGATCGAACGATGTGTGAGATATTTTCTATTTTGTATACCAACTACGAGGTGTACCTATGTATGCGAAATAATAAGAATAATTGTAAATGATTCAGATACATATAATAGATGTAGAAAAAGATACAGACACACATGCAAAGACAAATTGTGGGAAAAGAAAAATTTATTAAAATGTATATCGCCGATGAAAAGTGTGTAATTTATTGTCATTTATTTACACTAGAGGAGACAATCTTTTTGTGTTGTGTCTAGGGGAGTGAGTGTCTCATAAATTACACTTCAAATTAAGTTTTTCTTTTTTTTCTGAATGTATATTTCATGTTAAATGGCATTACGTGGCAAAAAAAACAAGAACCTTTTATAAGCACTGATAAAAGACATTTGGTGAGTTTCTTGGAAGAAGAATTTTATGTTTGCAATGGTTTTCTTGTCGTTGATTGTACATTTTGTGTGGATATTGTGGTGAAAAAACAAGAACCTTTCATAAAAATTGATAAATATTCACGTATTTTTAAAAAAGGACCATCCCAATGGAAGTTTTTAATTTTGTCAACAGGACATTTGCGTAAATATTGTAGCGATAAAACAAGAATCTGTTAGAAAAAAAAAGACTTTTCACGAATTCCTGAATGAAGAAGTTCCTAATGAATTTACATTTCAAATTTTTGTTTGTATTATTTGTACGTATTTCGATTACAATGTAGTCATCATCAGTATGAATAAGCTTATCGTAACTATCTCTGAATCCATATCCCAGAAATAGTTACGATTAGGTAATTCATACTGATGATGATTACATTGTAGTCGAAATACGTATTTATAAAAAAACATGTTCTAGGAATAGGGGCAAAAATTTGAAATGTAATTTCAAAATACCTAGAGTTCTCTTTGATTATTTTAATAATCTCTATTCCTAATGGATGTTTTTCTTGTTGTCGATTGTTAATTTTATGTAAATATTGTGCCAAACACACTAGGTTCACAGTTCGAAAGCTGGTAAACAAGTTAATTTTTCCATATCAATATTAATTAAAAAAATTCTATGATATGTTAGTATATATAGTTTACGCTTGTTCTTTCATACTTATGTCTTCGTAACCGTAATGGAAATTGACATTGGTACTATGATGTTCAAGTACCTATACACAAATATTAAATTATTGGAATATATTAGTTAATGTCGATTCAAAAGTAATACTGTCAATGATATGAAAAAATTGTCTCATCTAGCTAAATAATCCGAAGTGTAACAGATAGCACAGCAGGCATTAAAACCAGAGGTCTAGTGCCTTTTAATTCTATAGGTCCAGGACTCGATACCTGGTGGGTGAGATAAATTTTCCTTTTTTAGTTAGTTTAATATATTGTATTTCAAATAAAAAACTGAACTGGGCTAAAAAAAGTTGTCAGCGGATTAATTTTTAAGAACTGGATTTTATTCAATAATTTATTAGGGCTTGTAATCCAATATCCATTAGAATTGAAAGTTTTGTTTTCAATCTACACAAAATAAAAAAAATTAACAAAGTTTATTTTCAAGTATATACCCATGTAAAAATTACCCAAGTATCATAAAGTACTTAAAATAGCTTTCGAAGCTCCTAGATAATCTTTTTCAAATCAAATATAGAAACAAAGCCACCTGGAAAAGGTATCACTGATATTATATCCTCTTGAAAAAAAGTAAACAAATCGTTTTTTTTAAGTAGCATTAAATTGATCCAACAATCTTTTTCTTCTTCGAAAAAAAAGAAGATGTTTTGTTCGAAAGTAGTCGAAATACAGAACAGATTTGTATTATTTGTACTATGAAAAGAAATCAAAAAATATTTATTTGAGTTAGACAGAGATGAAACCATCTACCATAACTTATATTAGAAAGTTAAGTACAAAAACAAACAAGTAAAACGGATGTTTAGGCTTTAACTCGATATATACTTGGTTTTTATAAAATATTATAGGCTTTTACATTAAATCAATGTGTGTGCCTTTGGATATTCTCAAATATACAGAAATATTATATATCAAATTTTATCTAATATTTATTATATAGAATGTTTAATGAGTGTTTACCAGCTGTTAATAAGTTTATACCACCTGTTTATTAAAATATAGCTTAGTAGTACTAGTAGTAACCAGCCAAGTAGCCGAGCGGTCTAACGCGTCATGTCTGCGCAGTATGCAGTACTTGGAAACTGGGAGGATATGGGTTCAAATCCCGACATCGGCAGTTTGTCAATTATAAAAAAAAAAAAAAGGGGTGGTTGATTGACTAAACTGTCGGCGTATGGACAAGAACGAAGTAACCGGCTATGCTTGAGAAGGTTTTCTGCAGTTTCCTTCACGAACTCCAGATGAATATCGGCATAGTTCCTATCATAGTCGGCTGCAGCCGCATATCCTATCAATTCCTAGTCTACTCACAAATTCCTTCCTCTCCACTCACATCCTCACATCCTAAGGCATCACAATGGACCTAATGGTCGAAGTGTAACCCGCCCAGGGCAGCCTCTACAATCTACCTCTACTAGTAGTGGCGAAGGAGAGGTCGAAGTCTGACAGAGTGGCTTTTCTAGGCCTGTTTTACCGACCTCTAAAGAGCAAAGGATTGGTAGGTTGTGGGACTACAGCCAACTTTGATAGGAACTAGGCGCTTTTAACAACTGGACCACACAGACTGGTAAAAATGTAGCTTAGAGATAGATAGATTGTAGAGGCTGCCCTGGACGGGCTACACTTCGACCATAAAGTCCATTATGATACCTAAGAATGTGAGAATGTGAGTGGAGTGGAAGGGTTTTTTATGTATAGGCTAGGAATTGGTAGGATATGCGGCTACAGCCGACAATGATAGGAACTATGCCAATATTCATCTGGAGTTCGTGAAGGAAACTGCCGAAAACCTTCTCAAGCATAGCCAGTTACTTCGTTCTTGTCCATACACCGACAGTAATCAATTAACCAGCCCCTTTTTTTCTTACTAATTGACCAACTGCCGATGTCGGGATTTGAACCCATAACCTCCCAGTATCCAAGTAGGCATACTGCGCAGCCATAGCACCTTAGATCGCTCGGTCACTTGGAAAAATGTAGCTTACAGAAATGATTGGATAGAAATGGTTGTTACAATAGTTATTACAATATTAAAATTACAAATATTTCTGGAAATTTTACAGAAAATGATTAAGTTGAAATTATTGTAGTAAAATTTACTTTCTATAACTGTAAATCTTTTCATTTTTCTTATAATTTTAAGTTGCTTCCTCTCTCTAAACCTTCCTTTCTCCCGTTCTTTTCCTATTATTGAGCGAAAACGACATCCTCATCTTAGAAAAGTGGTCCTGAAGATAATACTACATAGCAAAAAAATATGGCAAGGAATTAGGAGTAGATTAAAAGGTAACAACCCAGAAGGCTCAAGACAAGTAGAAGACCGGGGCTGCGATGGATGGACGATGTTACGCAGGATGTACGTCAAATTGGAGCCAGGGCCTGGCAAGCCAAAGCCCAGGGCAGAAGGTCATGAACGTTGGATTATTTCTTTTCTGAATCACTTTGTTCTATACTTTGAAAGTCGTTGAGAAAGGCAGAAAGTTGTAACGGATGTGGAACGCACACCATGTAAGCACACCATGGTCATATCAAGTTATACAACTGGTTTTCAATAAAACATACCTGCGACAGGCCAGGCAATAGATGATAGACTGACGTCTGTCGGTCTAAATACACTGGAAATCACTGGCTGCGAGCGGAAAACAATACATAAACCTGTAAAAACAAAATTCATCTATTACCGTTGATTTAACCCAATTGCATCAAATTTATTAGCACTTTTTTATTTATTTTAATATAACGGGAGGTTATATTTCTCGGGAGATGTACCAACATACACACGGTACAAAAACTGAGTTTGTTCGAAGTCATAAATCTATTTTATTTCAATACTAATCGACATATAGTTTATAACACATTATCAACTAATTCATGTTTAAAAACTTTTTTTTTTAGTGTAGCTTGTACTTATTATTAATAATACAGTCAAACCTGGGTGAGCCAGAACTGGATAAATAAGAAAACTCTACTAGTGGGAGTAATTGCCCAGGTTGTGTCATTTTAACCCTCGTAAATATCTACAGGAGAGAAACAGAAATCTCCAAATGGTAGAGTCGTTTTTCACACATGAATCTCTATAAGGCAGACTGCCACTTGCTCAATACTTCAATAAGCCACTTGCCCTTTACATCTATAAACAGTTCCGGTTTTAGCACTACTAGCGCCCTGGCCGAGATTTCTACAGCTCCCCCTAATTGCAATTCAAACCCATACGAAAAAATGCAAAGGATATAATATAAAACTTATTTTGACAAAATGGAAACCCGACTTAACAAAAGATGCACTAAAAAGTAAAAAAATAATTGCATATTCTTGTGCCAATTTTAGTTCACCAAAGCAAAAATTTTTAAATATATATGTACAATTATTGTTATTTTTGGAGGCGGTGTCATCATAGAGAAATTCACATAACTTTTGGTCACCGCCTCCAAAAATAACAATAATTGTACATATATATTTAAAAATTTTTGCTTTGGTGAACTAAAATTGGCACAAGAATATGCAATTATTTTTTTACTTTTTAGTGCATCTTTTGTTAAGTCGGGTTTCCATTTTGTCAAAATAAGTTTTATTTCTCGCTTTTTAGTGACTTTGAAGTTCTATAACTGATTTTATTTGTCTAAATATGGGTAGACCTACTAAACGACCAACTAATTTTTAGTGAATTTTTTTATAACACATTTTTTTTTACCCGTTTTTTTTTTTTTGTAATTTTTAGTGCATTTTTTTATAACAGATTTTCAGTTTTTTTTACAAGTATTTTGTTTTTTTTTTGTGAAAATTTTTTTTTTTGGGGTCGGTTTTTTTTGTTTTTTGTAAAAAATTTTTTTGAAGTCGGTTTTTAAAAAAATTTTTTTATTTTCCCATTATGAATGAGTATACCCTTTCAAAAAAAAAAAAAATTTCGTAGAAATCGGTTATCACATATAAAATGAGGATTTTCCTCAATTTCCCGGAGATCCCCTCATCAGAATGCGATTTGGTGACAATGGAACCAATCGGGAATCAAACCCTTTAAAACAAAAAAAAAAAAATTCAAAATCGGTTCATAAATGACGGAGTTCTGAGGTAACAAACATAAAAAAAAAAAAAAAATACAGACGAATTGAGAACCATCCTCCTTTTTTGAAGTCGGGTTAAAAATAACCATTCATTTAAAAAAAAAACCATTTATTTAAAAAAACTAATAAAATGTTACTTTTCTAGCCTTTCTATCGGCGAACTTAAAACAAAAACAGGAGTAACCAAATTCTGATCAGGCAAAAAGGATTTCAGACTTACGAGCTAGTTCGACAAGGTCAGGTTTTTCCGGAATCTGTTTTATATTGTACAAAAAAGACCAAGATTCCGCGTACTCATTTAAGTGTTCAAATCTTTCATTGACTGAAATTATTGTAGTGTCCAAAAGACACTTGAAAAATTCAACCTCAAATGTTTTATCTGGAGAAGTTATAGGCTCATCGTAGGCAGTTTCACCAGCTTGACGCTTAACAAATCGAATTCTTGTTGTGGCTCCCGCGGCCTGTGGCACCACTTTATGTGCGGCGCCCTGGGCGGTCCCCCAACCGCACCCTACCCTAACGCCACTACCGTCTATAAGCAAGTGTCGATTTTATTTATTATCTGTTATTTATGACGTTTCCTAATTTTCGTGAAATAACAACTAAGTCAAATAAAAAATGTATATACATATCCATTACTGTTTCCTGAACCTTTTTATTCTCTCTAAATGAAAAAAACCTCTCATGCACCTTTATAAGTGAGAAACTGGATTAAGTGGAAAACTTCCATAAGCCAAAAAAAAAAGATTGTAGGCCCTTGAACTATCGCTCATACAGGTTTGACTGTATAACTGATTCATATTATATGTATGTTAATACCCAATACATTCGTAGTCATATCGTATCATCTAGTATATTTGTAGCTTTAACTCGTATAATATTTGTCAAATAAATAACAGCATAACTCTCTAATAAACTGATCGATCGTTGTATTGTGAGTAGGACGACAGTTTCATATAATATGGGGGTGCAAAACAGATATATAATATATATTATACGTATACATAATAATCTATTTACCCGATTTCTATACAGATTGTCTTTCTATCACGACAAATCTTTCAGAAAAAAGGAAATGAATCTTCTGGAAACTTTATAGCATCACGCAGAAATGAATTTTTTCACAGTGAGAACCTACCTCACAATGAAAACTTGAAACACTAAACCGAAATATAAAGTTGACTTGCTGTTATGAAAATACTTTTATCTTAAGTTCCTGTAGCGAATTTTCAAAGAATATGTAATACTGTCTAAATAAATAAAAAATTAGAATAATATGAAAAAGTTGGCTATTACGTCACAATCGTCTTTGGTGTGGCGGAAGCATACTGGACTAGATATCCAGAGGCCCGAGGTTCAATTCCTGGTTGACGAGTTAATTTTTTCATATCAGTATTTAATTTAATTAAAAGAATATGTAGTTATTGGTTTTGTAGCGATAAACAAACTTTGGAAAAATTTCTTTAAACTTTCGTCAAACCTACTTAGCATATATCAAAAATGACCTTCACGTCATTTTACGTCACAGTTTTCAACCGATTTATTGTGAGCCCAGTAATTAAAAATCACCTTTAAAAAAATTTCTCAAAATTTTATTATTAACTAGATTTCTTGTCTGTCTGTCTGTTTGTTTGATTTCCCGATGACCTAGAGACTTAAACATAGCTCAGAACTGGATGACAATACAAGGATCTGAATTTAATTTGTTTTAATATTTAAATAAAATCATTATACAATTAATTTTAGAAATTTGGTAGAAGTGTCGATAAATATAAGTTGTGGAAGCGGTGGGAAATTACATTGAGGTTTTTATTCTTAAAATATTTATTTTATCAAAAAATAATTTTTAATTTACATCGTTTTTAAAACGGACTAAAAAGTATCAAATAATTTATCATAGTCCCAGATAAATGATTGCAGATTTATAAATTTGTGATTATGCATTTTTAAGAGTTATGAAAATAGCTCTAGAGAGTAGCTGTCGTTGAAAAAATTCACACAATAGTTCATATCATTTGCAGTGCAATAAAATTGTTAGTGACTTAGATGACTGACTATTCATGCATCAATTATCTATTGTAAGCGCCTCCCGTTTTTCGTTTTAAATCTTACAAGTATTTCCATAGCTATAAAACATTTATAATAACTATAAGGACAATCTGTATGGGGTTAGGAATCTGTATGCAGGTATAAATCTGTATGGGGTTAGGAATCTGTATGCAGGTATAAATCTGTATGGGGTTAGGAATCTGTATGCAGGTATAAATCTGTATGGGGTTAGGAATATATATGCAGGTATAAATCTGTATAGGGATAGGAATCTGTATGCAGGTATAAATCTGTATGGGGTTAGGAATCTGTATGCAGGTATAAATCTGTATGGGGTTAGGAATCTGTATGCAGGTATAAATCTGTATGGGGTTAGGAATCTGTATGCAGGTATAAATCTGTATGGGGTTAGAAATCTGTATGCAGGTATAAATCTGTATGGGGCTAGGAGAAATTATGTAATACTTTTTAGCTCATGTTGAAAACTTGGTAACATAAACATTATTTTTAATTCAAATAATTTTAAATTTAAAGTCAAAATTTAGAGACAAAAACATCCTATTTTCCTGGGATGCAGCCCACTTATTATTGAGTTTATAGAAGAACTGTGAGATTATAACTTGTTCAAAATATTATCGTCTAGAAAATTTACTATAACTAACAAATTTATAAAACCAACCGACCAAGACATTCAAGAAATCGCATAAAAATCACATCGCCTTTTGTACGGTTTTAGTATAAAACAAGTGAAAATAACTGAGTCAATTGCTTAAATACACGGTATATCCTGAATTTATGTAAAAAAGTTTACGACAAAAGTTGTTTATTTTTAAAAAAGGAACATTTTTTGTTTTTTACATCATTTATGGTTTCAAGGATGGGCAGTTTTGCCCATTTTGCCCAAACATGGTCCGATTAGTTATCTCTTTTCGTCGTGTCCACGGACGGACAGACAGACATGCGGAAATGGCCAAATTATTTTATGAACACCTATCCCAAACATTTATGTCTGCAATCAATATTTCAAGTGTTATACAGTCGGGACTAAACCTAATAAACCCTTGTATATTTACATACACCGAGTATAAAAAGTATAAATTGGCTATATACTTATAAAATTTCTGTAACAATATTTTGGATTTAATTAATCGAATACGGATTTTATCGAGATTGGGCCACTCGATATAATCAAACCGTTCATATATTTATATACACACACACATATATATAAATAAGTGGGATAATCGATATATATTGGATTTATTGATTCCTGTGGGATAAATATATTATCATATTCAAGTACCTACACCATAACAAACACATATAAATGTGATTGTGTCGTACAGTATGATAACGTCGTCCTCGTTACATTGTGAATGTCTAAACGGTAAAACAATTCATTTATTTTTACGAAGTCTCTTTAGTGGTAGTTAGATAAAATTTTTTATTAAATTGTTTAGATTCTTTTTTTTTCTTTTTCTATATATATATATATAAAGAAGAAAACGATGATGATCCTGTGGGAATTGATCCTTGCTTACAATCATATTATCATACTCAACGTGTTTAACATCCATATTAGTATATTTAGTTGATGGCAGCAGATCTACAAAAACAAATAAAAATAATTCAATTGTACTGTGGTCAACAAAAGTAGCGCTCAATTTTCAAAATGTCCTTGTTGTACCTTTTAGCGAATTTCCTGAAAGGAAATAGAGCTATTGGTCTCGTACCAAAGTCAAAATTTCGTTAAAATTTCTTCAAATTCTTCTCCAAAACTAGCTTACATAAGTTGATCAGGCACCATTCCTTAAGGGAAAACTGCTGTAATTCAAAGCATAACCAGCAAGCAGTAAGGAAAAAGCTGCTAGGAAAAAAGCTCGTACTATGAGACAGACCCTTTTGGCTTTACAGATTTTCTCTTAAGACTCCTGAATGGTTTATTTCCTTAAAGAAGATAACTATAACGAGAGAGTGTTGGCATTTGAGTGAAGGATGGAGCTAGCTTTGGAATGCCAAGTTGTTTAGCTCCTTTTACTATTGGTCGGCAAGATTTTTATCTCTTTTAAGGAGTCAAGCGTTACTCCCTGAGTCTATAAATTACACTTGACTCAAGTAGAATGTCCAAAATTGACTTAGTTTTACTCTGAGCTATCCTTATGCATGCGAAATATTAAAGATAATTCACTGTTCAGGTAAATCATTTCGAGTTTTACTAGCTCAAAAAGTTAATCGTAAAACTTCTTATCCATGCTTCCGACAAATTATCAGTTCAAAATTTAAATAATGCCAAACAAAATATTGGAATGCAGATAATCCGATAAATGTATACTCGTATATGGTTACGGAAGTAAAGTAACTGGAAGAAAGGATGTTTTGACGATTACGGTTTTTTGTTTTTCCGTTATTATTAAATTACCGTCCAATGTTCTGATGGTTAAAAACTAATGTCACTTTGGGATTATAAACATCGGTCTAGATAAACTTTTTGTTCGTTAAATATTTGTATTTATCAATTTTTATTTACAAACATTTCATTGTTTTTCCATTTTTAACGTGAATTCCTTAATGATTTGAAGAGAAATGCAAGTTTCCATAACTTTTCATTCAGTTTTTATTTTTTCGAAACTAAAAGTTTATAGTTAAACAACACGTCTCGAATCAAATTATGTATATCTACAACTTATATATAGCCCTGAAGTAGATGGGTACAGATAAATGGACTTGCCGCGCAAAATGTCGGTAACAAACACTAGCTGGCAATTCGAAATAATTCGGCTAAATTTTCCAAAAAACTACCAAATTTATCGTTTTTAAATATATCAGTATAAGTTGGGTTTTCATCTATGGTAGATAGATAGATCGATGCATCTTGGGGTCCAAAAAGTATTGCACTTCGACCTTATGGTCCATTGGGCTCCCCCTTCAGCCTGACGAGATTCGCTTCTCCCATATGTTAGCAATAGCCAGGAGAGCTTGATTATCAGGTCTTCCTGAAGGATCATATATTCGGGGTGAGATGCACCAAATATCCTGTATCGGTTGTAAGTCAGAGGTTTGCAGTCAAAGATAATGTGATTGGATGTTTCATACTCCTCTCCACACAATCTGCACATAATGGACCCGTTATGGAGTCCCATTGTGTGCATATGCTCCCGCAGGATATAATGACCGGAGTGACTCCGGTAACCCGCCCCAGTTGCATCTTGTTCAGCTTCAGTGCATCGAGAGATAGCCTCTTGGTTGCACTCTGAAGCAGTATTTTCCCGAGATCCTGCCGCGGTACTTTTTTCCAGTGATCACAGTGTTTAGCATTTGGCCATTCGTTGATCACCTGTTTTGTAGCCATAAAATTCGGGTATAATTACAAAAAACTAAAAAAATTGGTGGTTTTTGGGACATTTTGTTGAAATATTGTAAAAAGGGAAATTTATTTTGTTGCTGTTGGTCCCAAAATATACAAGTAGAAAAAAAAAATTAATTAACCGACTTTTTTCATGGTGAATGTATTTGAAGTTACAAAAGTAGCCCTCATTTTCCAAATTGTTAATGTTGATTTGTACCTTTCGAGTATTTATTCGGTTTTTGGGAAAATGTTTCAAACAAAAAGATTCTTATAATAAGCAAATATTATCAGAAGCATTTTTTTTTAAAACCAAATGAATAAAGCACAAATCAATTTATCGAATTTCGAAAAATGAGCCCTACTTTTGTGGCTATATGTGTAGATAGAAGTATATTAATTTGTAAAGAAGCCTCGAATATCGTCACAGTTTGAGTGGATCAGTCTATTTTCAAAATGACGGGGAGGAAACATATATTTAATACTAAGTATTAAACATATGATTAAAATATGGTTTAAATAAGTTGCCCTTCTACTTTTAAATAAGTTCCCCTAACGCGCATATAATAGTCAAAACAATAAAATTCAACTCTACCTACCGAAACTAATATAAATAGAGTAATGTAAACTAGACTTTAAACGAAAACTAAATTCAAGAGTACACATTGAGAACTTTATCATAACACTTTAGATGTCTCGTCGAGAACGTGACATGAAAATCTTAAATATATAACAAATTTCCCCCTATATTCTTGTAATTCTGTTATTTGTTTTTGATAGTCAATTTAGTGTGTTTGTTTTGTGTCATTAAAATATTATACTCAAGTTCAAAATGTGGACAGATTTATAACACAATATTTGATGGCTTACCATAATGTTTAATTAACTTTATAGTTCTAAAGTGAGATAGTTATACGAATGACGGTAAGATTATGTAATAATAATGTAGTTTAATAATGTGTAATCATTTATAGGAGATGGTGGCTTTCTTTATCAATATATTTACATTTATTGATAAGATATATATTTTGCTTCGCAGCGAATATTTAATTTGTTTGCTTTGTTTAGAATTTATTGTCAAGACAGCAGTAACGAAATATGTTTTAGCTACCTAATTCTAAATGTAGAACAAATTTTTCATTCATATAATGTTTTTTTATTTTTGTAGAAAAATAATAAAAAATGTAATAATCGTATCTCGTATACGAAAATTCCCAGAGGATTTCTTGATATATATATATATATATATATATATATATATATATAAGAAAAGCTAATAACCAGAGTCAAATATTCCCATACTACGTTAAGGTAAGCAAGCGTTGGTATGTCGGGGTATGTCGACTCGACAACTTAACATCCGTTATGCATAATAAATTTTTATATAGAAAAAACACGCTACACAAATGATTTACACAAGAGTTTATTCTACATATTGCAGTTGAGAAGGGAGGTGAGGCTCTTGACAGGACACTGTCGATTGACCTACCACCTTCATAACTTGGGGATCCCTAATGATCCCACTTGTATGGAGGACGATGCAACCTCCATACATGTTATATGTACCTGGAAAAACCTACAGAGTGGCAGATATAGAATGTTTGGGTCCGAAAATGCGGTCCGAATGCGGAGAAGTTGTGGGCCTTCTGTGTGGCGTCTAGCCTCAACAGAACCTATAGCTTCATCTGCTTAAAATATCATCTCTTACCCGGACCAAACTCGCTTTCTGGCGACAGGTAGTTCTCAAGGAGAGAACAAAGGACCCCTTTTTCTAGGTACTAGGGACCCATTCTTTCTAATTATTATTATTCTACATATTAATACATATAATACACATAATTCCTTGTATGGAATTGTATTTAATCGTTTTACTACAATTTTAACTTGTGCACCCCGGAAAATTTTCAAGTAAAAGTTTGGAGGAAAATATTATGTCCCCGATTTTGATAAAAACTTGGATTAAAGCTAATTTGGACCCTGCGAAAACGAGGACGTTGGTTAAAATACGATACGATTAACGGTTTTCAAGGTATCAGATCCATAGTGCTAAAATTCAAAACTGTATGAATTGAGAAGGCAAAATTTTGAAATGTGATGGTCGGACGTGAAAATGTACCTGATTTTGGTACTGTTTGGGTCGAAATTAGTCTAGAAAACGATAATTATTAAAATCGAAAACAAAAATTTTCTTCTCATTTTTCACATTTTTTCCAAGGGGTACCCCTTAAAAAAATCGCTAAAATTGGAGGAAAATTTTATGTCCCCGATTTTGATAAAAACTTGGATTAAAGCTAATTTGGACCTAGCAAAAACGATGACGTTGGTTAAAATACGATACGATTAACAGTTTTCAAGGTATCAGATCCATAGTGCTAAAAGTCCAAACTGTATGAATTGAGAAGGCAAAGTTTTGAAACGTGTTGGTTGGACGTTAAAATGAACCTGATTTTCGTACTGTTTGGGTCAAAATTAGCCTAGAAAATGATTATTATTAAAATCGAAAAAAAAAATGTTCTTCTCTTTTTTCACATTTTTTTCAAGGGGTACCCTTTAAAAAAATCGCTAAAGTTGTAGAAAAATTTTATGTCCCCGATTTTGATAAAAACTTGGATTAAAGCTTATTTAAACCTAGCGAAAACGATGCCGTTGGTTAAAATACGATAGGATTAACGGTTTTCAAGGTACCAGATCCATAGTGCTAAAATTCCAAACTGTATGAATTGAGAAAGCAAAATTTTGAAATGTGTTGGTCGAACGTTAAAATGAACCTGATTTTCGTACTGTTTGGGTCAAAATTAGCCTAGAAAATGATTATTATTAAAATAGAGAAGAAAAATTTTCTTCACTTTTTTCACATTTTTTCCAAGGGGTACCCCTTAAAAAAATCGCTAAAATTGGAGGAAAATTTTATCTCCCCGACAACGATTAATAGTGTGGTATTATAGTTTATAGTTACTATGGAAACGACAATCAAAGTTGATATTTCAAAATTGAAACAAAATTTTAATAAAATAATTGAATAGTTATTTTTTAGAAGTATAGTTGATGTGGAAATGGTAAAATCAACAAAAATTTTAACGGACTCCAAAAAAAAATGAGGAGATTCTATGTTTGACTATATGTATTTTTTTTTTAATGTTATTATTAATAAACGCCCCTAAAAATAGTTTCTTCTTTACACCAAAAATTCGGAACTGAACTTAATATATCCTGGTATATCATATAAGTATACCGGGAATAAAATTGGGTAATATGCAAGAGAAAATTTTTAATACATTCCTTGTTTAAATACTTTTGTTTGCAACTTTTTTTCATAAGCTTAACAGTTATGTCTCTCAATTTCAAGACATATTTTATGAATCTATGCTGTATAAAATTTTAAATACACACTTATGCAATTATTATGAACTCACTATCAGAGTATTTAAATAGGGAATGTGCATGAAAATTTTTTTTCACATTTATTTTCAGAATATGAAAATACTGTTAATACTGTAATAATATTTAGAAACGAAATTAAAATCCGACAAATATCAAGGAAGCTATAAGCTTTTAAAAATTATTATCTGTCTCTTTCTTGCAAAAATACTAAAAACGGAGTTTTACGTGTATTTTAAATGGTGAAACTGTAATATGACGTCACATAACATATCGAGAGGGCTATCACCCTCTTTGTCTAATCGGGAATTTCAATCATTCATAGCTCGCTTATTTTTAAAGTTATTTAAAAAGTAATTTTACCTTGATATTTGTCAAGTAAACATGCTTTAATTCAAGTGAAAAAAAATTTTCGTGCATATTCCCTATTAATAGGTTCATTTTTTACTTGTTTTTTATACTTTATCCATGGAAATCCATTTTTAAAACAACATGAACTTAAACTATATAGTCTTAACATTATTCTTCCCCTTTTCAAGTTTCTATTTTTAAAGAAGTTTCACTGTAAGCACAACCAACTGGTATTGTTATTCGATACAAACAAACTTTTTATACTTGAAATAGCTACTCGTATATAATTCTATAGTTAAGTATTTTATTTTAAATAATAGAAATAGGTTGGATAAGACGACTGGAAGTTTAGTGAACACTTGTGTGAACTCACTAATATTACAAATGGTGTCACATTAATTTGATCCACATAAAGAAATTTATTTAATATCTTTCTATGCCTAAGACTGTCTGTCTGTTTGTCTGTCTGTCTATCAGACAAGTGTTTTGTTTTGTTTTGAAAACTTTATTTCCTGTCTTAAGAGAATTCTGAGAAAGAAGAAATCTCTATACATATATATATTTATATGTATAGAGCTTTCACATGTATAAATGTACAATTCGTATCATAAGTAGTAAAAAGCTTCTCAAAGCTGTTTTAGAGGTACAGACCACAAAATTTAGATATACATTTATGTACTGATATACTAAAAATATTATTATACTATTAAAGTCGAATGAAAGTAACATATTTACGTAAGAAAAATTCGTATAATTATCATTTTTCTAGACAAATCTGTACCAGAAAAAGAAAATTTGATAAATAAAGATTATTAAAGCAATCAAAGAGAACTCTAGGTTTTTGAAATTAAAAACATTCAATGAAAAACAATCGGACATATATGGTGTCAGTTGTCAAGACTGTTCGAAAACTTATGTTGCTCAAATTCATCGCCAAATCGGAACTCGAATCAAAGAACATCTGGCTCATGTGAAATTTGGGAGAACCGAAACATCGTGTATAGCTGTGCACGTTATTGACAACAACCACAAAATTGACAAATCGAATTTAAAACTACTAAAATCGGTACAAAACCCCACAGAATTAGATGCATACGAAAGTATCTACATACACAAATTAAGAAAACAGATAATGAATTTAGACAATGGCCTGATTAAAAATTAAAAGTAAACCATTTTATCAATAGTATTGACATTAACACATTTGTGGGTACTTTTAGACCACACACAAACGGGTCGTTTAGTATCGTACCTAAAAAAATGAGCAGGTTTTCTCACAAATGACAAATTCTACGATATTGAATAATCTTTTTTTTACTTGACCTTGGAACGTTAGCATGTCGTTTTTAACGGTCAATAGAGACATTTTGTGATTCATAATTACCTATATACTAATTACGAACAAAAACGTTTAAATAATATTTTTAGTTTATATACAAAGATCATTTTACCTTTATTCTCTTAAAAACATTTTCATCTGTTGTGAAAATATTCACATCTGTTACGAGTTCAAATATGTATAAATTTTTATGAAAAATATATCGCATTGTTATACCAAGATACAATGCTGGAAATATATACGATCTAATAAATCTGATAAATACTATTTCCAATATAGCCAGAGGCAATGTGGAAGACATACAGACAGGAAAACTATATCCACATCTCAATGATTTATACCAATGACTTTTTGACCTAATTTTTCAAAAACTGAAAGTGTCTCAAAATTTTATAGCTATTCATGGTATTCATAAAACGAGGCCCGGATCTATGAGAGAGGAACGCGGACATGTCAATCCAGAGCGTAAATATTAAAAATGTAATAGATCTCAAGTTGAGTTACACCATTTATTGAGCAATTTGCGTTGAAAAGTAGACCTGATGATAAATAACGACCTCTTTTCTTCAAAAATAAAATTTATTAATTAAATTTATGCACCCACACTGTTCCACAATCCACAAATATCCCATAATACAACAGAAAAAAATAAAAAAAAATAATAAGTGTCTTGCGGATGATGTTTTAAATCTACATTTTAACCAAACACTATGTTTAAAAATTTCGTCCCGATATCTCCATTTTCTGCAGATATAAAAATGTAAAATAAAACCGATTTCAGTATAAAAAAATGCTTCTTTGACAACCCTGCTTAAGGGTAGTTCCAGCATTGTTATATATACGCACATACATATGTTTATATATAGGTACATTAATGTAATTTTGAAAGAAAAAAAAATTTAAATTATTATATATCGAAACCAAAACGGTAAAACCCGATTTAAAAAAAATTTATTAAAAAAATGTTTATCTTTACTCTCTTAGTTTTTTTTTTTTAATTCTGTCGAGTTTTTTTTCAATACAACAGATAATAATTGGGCGGGCAAGAAGTTTTATGTGCTTCTAATGAGAGGTGACCGTCAAAATTGCGAACTTTGTTATTAATTATCTCGCGCTCTAAACGATCAAAAATTCTGAAACTTGGGGATTTATTAGAAAACGTTATTTTTAGCCTGTGAAAAAAATAAGCAAAATTTGCCGAAAAGTGATTTCCTGTTGGGGAACTACCTTCAACTGTAAAGCCAATTTTTATTCAGAATTTAAATTCTTTAATTAATTAAGAAAACATTAACCATACACATCATAGTTTTATCACAAAAACAATTTTGTAACTTTAAAATCACGAGAAAATCTTAAAAGCTTTTTACCGTTCGTGCCTGATCTGGTATGCCAATTTCAACCAAAATTTTAACATTAATCCCTCTGTTGATATAAAAGTTAAGAATGAAAGTTTAAATTTTAGAGTTCTTTTACATAAGTTATAGATAATTGGTTCAAGAAAACTGAGACGTAAGCGCATGATAACGAAACAGCAGATCCATTAGCAAAGAAGGGAATCGGCATAAAGCAGGTAAACAAGTGACAAACGAGTGAATGAACGTGATCACTGGGAAAATATACCGCAACAAAAACTCGGAAATATACTGTTACGGAATGCATCCAAGAGATTTATCGATGCACTAAACCTGAACAAGATACAACTTCGGAGGGTTACCAGATGCACTCAACCAGTCCAAGTAACCGAGCGGTCTAAGCCGTTATGTCTGCGCAGTTTGCCTACTTGGAAACTGGGAGGTTATGGATTCGAATCCCGACATCGGCAGTTTGCCAATTATTAAGAAAAAAAAGGGGCGGTTAATTGACTAAACTGTCGGCGTATGGACAAGAACGAAGTAACCGACTATGCTTGAGAAGGTTTTCTGCAGTTTCCTTCACGAACTCCAGATGAATATCGGCATAGTTCCTATATCCTACCAATTCCTAGTCGATGCACAAAAATTCCTTCCACTCCACTCACATCCTCACATCCTTAGGCATCACAATGGACCTTATGGTCGAAGTATAGCCCGCCCAGGGTAGCCTTTACAATCTATCTATCTCTACTGGATTCATCACTGGACATTATCACCCACGAATGAATCTGCACATCTGCTGTAATAGGACTCCACAATGGATCCATTATGTGCAGACTGTCCGGTGAGGATTCCTGTTACTACGAATCCTTTGGTTACAACAGATGCCATTGCCAAAATATGCGAGAATCGAATTCCGTCTGACTGAAGTAGAAGTGTTCCGTCTGACTGAAGATAGATACATATCTATCTATCTGTCTACCTACCTATCACGGCAAGGTCATAAATCGTTTTAATCTCAGTGATGCCAAATCCTTTTTTCTTGTTATAGTTTTGTTTTTAAACAAATAAGTATTTTCACTATAAGAAATTAAAAATCAATTTTCAAGGTTTATTGTAGATATAATTGACTCTTTCCCTCAACTTGTTCACAAAAGTAGTTTTCCACATAACATATTTTCCTCGAATAGTTCATATCATTCATCTAACACTTTATATATCTCATCCTAAGATCATCATGTTTTCCAGTTGAAGTAATTCTTTCAATAACAGCACATTTCCATATTGTACATTATTATATACAATGTAGTTAGGGTAAAGGTTTTTCTTTTTTTAAGGAATAAAATATACCCATTGGGATATTATTCTGATCTGTTTTCACATACCTTTTTCCTTGGTTTCATCACTATATGTTTATGTAAGAGATATGATGTCAGTATGTCTATCTTGTGAAGAAAATCTTTGTGAAAAGGAAAAAACGAAACATCTGTACAGCGACTGTGAATATTTTTCTTTAAATAATTTATTCGATTAAATTTTTTATTCGTGGTTGTTTTTTTTTCGAAGAGGAATAATCGTTTTAAGTTTCTAGAATATATTTTTCAAAGATTATATTGAATACGAAAAAAAGAAAAACATTTAAATAATTACAATATTTAAATAAATGTTTAGGGTCGAAAAATGTCATTGCCATCTGAAAATGGCTTTCGCAGTTTTGTTAGTGAACACCCTTTTTTCTATACAAGGAGTCTCACTTTTAAGAATGTACTTAAATATTTTTTTAGGAAGCGTTTTTTGGAAAAACAACAACACGGCCAAGAGTTGAGGCTAGATAAACCTGAACGTGTACCATTGTCTCGGACAGAGAGATTTTTTGTTACCCCCATTCTATTTTCTACAAAATTGAGATTAAATTTCAAATTTTGCCCCAATTCCTAGAACAATTATTTGTATTTTATAAATACGTATGTCGACTACAAGGTAGTAATTATCAGTATGAATTAGCTAATCGTAACTATTCTGGGATATGGAGTATATGTTGCTCGTTGCTAATTTGGTGCGTGTCTCACAATAATATTAATAAAGTTTTGTCTTTTATATGATCTGATCGAAGTAGTAACGTGCCAACAAATCTCAGACTCCATATTCCAGAGATAGTTACGATTTGCTAATTCATACTGATGATGACTACCGTGTAGTCGAAATACTATAAAATACTAATAAACTATAAAATTTATAAAATACAAATGAATCTTCTAGGAATTGGGGCAAAATTTGAAATTTAATTTCCATAAACCTAGAGTTCTCTTTGATTATTTTAATAATCTTTGTACAAAATTGATGTTTGAACAGCTTTTCAATAAACGGTTGGGAAGAATCAAAGAATCAAAAATATAAACCACCATAAAAAATGCGGCAGAGGCACTTTTCTCAAAGTGATTTTCGCAGTCAATGGTTAATCCTTCTTACAATCCCACAAAGACCCATCGACTTTAAAATTTTTAAAGATGGCTTAAATTTCATTCTAATTACTATGTTCTAACAAAGTATAAAAATAAAACCTATTTTGACAAAATGGAAACCCGACTTCAAAAATCAAATATTCTATAACAAAAAATGCACTAAAAAGTAAAAAAATAATTGCATATTCTTGTGCCAATTTTAGTTCACCTAAGCAAAAATTTTTAATACCTGCAAGTAAAATATACGGACATATTAATTCATTAAATATCAAATAAAATAAATTGTATATACTACTATTTGTCTAAATATAATACCATAGATTTTTGATTCATCTATTCTAGTGAATAAGTATATATATAGTTAAAGTGTTATATTCATCAAAAACAAAGATAGACATCTAATATGATTATATAATTGTTTGAATAGAAATAGAAAATGAAGAGAATGAATGAGAATCAACTACACATAGAAACATCATCATCATGTGAATAGCATTTATAATGACTTGAATGGAGAGTTCGAGTCGTTTGCTGTGTGAGATGAACACATAGAAAGTTTTCGAAATTCTATATCTATGTAATATGTGTTTGTGTGTATAGATAAAATGAAAACTGGTAACGGACGACATTAGTTCGAATAATATTCTCATTATATTTTGTAATAAAGGTGTTCGTCCATTCTATTTGCTTCAAATTGCTTTTCTACAATACTATTATTACTATTATTATTATTATTAAAGTCTAGATATAGAAGTCTAACTGTAATGGATGTGCGGTCAGTCTGCTTTTAATGAATATATGTTAACAATTTATTTATATAAAGGTTCGTTCACACTGTTTATTGTTTTTTTTGAATGTTCACTTTGGAACGAAGAGAGGTTGTTTTTCTTTTATTTTAAAATGATGATGTGGAGTTGAAGACGGACATCGCTTGATTTTTAAGTAAAACAAAATTGAAATGGGCGTTCAAACTGTTATGATATTACTTTTGTAATTTCATAAAAATTGTCGTATCTGCAATGTAACTAAATTCAAATTTACTCCATTTTTCGAGCACACAATACTATTTAGACCAGTGATTCTCAACCACTGTGCCGCAGCACTTGTGTGTGCCGCCAAATTCTTAAAGTGTGCCGCCAAATTTAAGAAATGTATATAGTAAAGTATTAACCAACATAAAAACCGAAAAAAAGATCGAGACTGTTAAATGTAAAAGACGATATGAGAGTAGCATTGTCATTTTTACGACCAAATATAAATGAAATTATTAAAAAACATCAAGCTCAAAATTCTCATTGAAAGTATTTTTATTATTAACTTGTAACGAATCCCTTAGTAAACGTACTGTTGTTTTTGTAGTACATATTATTTTATTTTTAATTCAAAATTATTATCATAAACTATTTTACACAGTGTATTATAGGTAAGTCAACAACTTTTAAACTTATCTTTTTCTTTGTGTGCCGTCAAATTTTGAAATCGTTAAAAGTGTGCCGCAACAAAAAAAGGTGAAAATCACTGATTTAGACAATGAATAGGTCATTTCCTTAATGCCTGTGAAAGTAGTCTTTGTTTCTCTAGAAACAGATTCACTAACAATACATAATTCGTTACGAAGGACCTGCTTCAACTTCCAACGTATTTTCCCATACGAAATACATCACTTTTCGTTTGAAATACATCTCAATTCACTTTAATCCTATTAAGTTTTGTACATTCTCTAGTTTTGTATATTCAAAGTTCGTTAATGAGTAGAACCTATCAAGGGGAAAGTAGGGGGGCTTAGAGAAAAACGAAAACACAAAATATAAATGCTAGTGTATTATCCAATTTATAATTAATAATAGAATGAGCTCTCAATTGAACTGTAAATTAAAATGATTTTTATTGTGAGTTTGAATCTGATCTGATTACATTATGACAACACCAACTTCCTTAATACAATCTGATTACCATATGCCATGAAGAATAGATATATTAGGAGAGCGAACGTAATGTTAAAAAAACGGTCAAGAATTGGTGTAACTATCTTTTATCAGTAGGGGTCACTGGTCTCAGTGCCGTACGGAATTTAAATGTTTAAATGTAGGCGCCAAGAAATCACTTTCATTCCGTTAATAAGAAGTCTTAGTTTTATAGATAATAAAAAATTGTTTTCGATTATCAAGTAATAATTAAATAAATATTAATAATAGAGAATTCTTAATAATCTGCAATAAATTAAAAGATGAAGAATCATAGTGATAATTGCAATTAATAATAATATACAAATATATGTTTACAATACTAACATATATTAGATAAAGAAAGAAGATGACGAAACCGGTAATTACAGACCATATTCCTTTCGTAAATGCAGATACGCATTCCTAACCTTAAGCAACCTTCCACTCATAGATATATAACAGTATATCTATGCTTTCCCTGTACAACATCGTCCCATTTTTTCACATTTATAAAATTAAACAATTTTTATACTTACAATTTTTATTTGTAAGATGCGATAACCATTGATTTTAATATGTAATAATAATAATAATTCCGTACGGGTATATTCGCACTGCCGCTATTGGCGAAAATAATAATTATGATCTCTACACGTTTTTGAGGACGAAAAAACAGACGAATTGCCTATGTCGTTCAATCTCCTATTTATCTATTCTTCATGCCATATGCCATCAATGTCATTATAAGACGCACTTATCATTTGAAATAAACCTTATATATATATATATATATATATATATATATATATATATATATATATATATATATATATATATATATATATTATAAATTCTGTGATAACATTATTAATTTAACGAAAACATTTCTATTTAAATTTAGGAATAAATAATTTTTCGGTATATTCTAGGTATTATTGTATACCGGAAATCCGTTTTCACGTATAATATAATAAAAAAGTTATTTATATAATATATATTATCATGAAAAATTTTATTTAAAGCTTATAAGGGCTTTAGTAATATCGCAAAATTTTGGGTTATATCTCTGATATCTTTTAATAATAAGCTAAGCTTTTAAAGATAATTTATATCTCTGTTAATTAAGAGATACAATTATAAAAGATAAATTTATTGTTACGAATGATATTTATACTTCCGTAATTCAATTCTAATTAGAAATTGGTAAATTACTTTTCAACGGTGACAAATTTATAAATTCATTTTATCCTGCTCGATTTTATTTGCCCAATTTTAGTGAATTTTTTCTTTCACACCCACCAATTTTAAACAAAAGAATTATCTGGAAATCGATAAACACAACACAATTTTATATTGTCGAAATAAAAAGTTTGCATCAAAAATAGTGGGTTTCGAAAAAAATTTGACTCAAATCGAACAAGATTTAGCTGCGATAGCCTAAAAATTGATTTCTGGAGCTTGGTAACCGAAATCCAAAAAATGCTTTTTGGTCCACCCAAAGAACATTTTATCCAATATTGGTGAAATTTTTGGTCAAATCCACTAAATTTTAGTAAAGGATTCAAATCAGATAGAAAAACTAAGATATCTGCAAAAAAATTGATGTTTTGAATCTGGTGATGTCACCAAAATCCGAAAAATTTTTTTGGTTCATCCACATTATTTAGAAAAATATTGAAATAACAAAAGTACATTCATAATGAAAAACTTCTACACAAAAAAGTTTTCCAAAAATCGACTAAATAATTAATTGATGTCAAATAATTTTAGAAATATCCAGTCATATTACTTATGTCAAATTAAATAAACGATAGTCACCTTCGTTAGTATAACATAACCGAATGACAACCATACAAACAATGGATGGATAAGCACAAAAAGTTTACAAAAATAGGTAAATATTTATAATTATTTTATGATTACGTATGTTGAAAATTATAAACATAAAAATATTGCAATGTTTCCTACAATTTTATTTTCCGGCATTAAAACCAAATCCCTTTTAAATAATATTGTAATTTGTTTAAATAATAAAAGAAACAAAATAAAAAAATATTTGGTTAAATTATGGTATATAGTAATTTAGTGGATTTTATTATACAAACATACACTAAAATGAAAAGTTTCCTAAGAAAATATGCCGTAAGCTGTACTTGCAAAGAGTAAAATACTTATCCATCTTAAATATAATAATAATCATTCATACGTACAGAGATCTAACGCCATCTCGTTAACTTCTTTAAACAACTGCTGTAATGTTTTTTAGAAGAGGTATAAATGGCACAGACATTTGCAAATTAAATACTAAAATCAGAATAACTGTTTATTCTAAACAAAATTGTTTTTAAGGTAATAGGGAATATGCATGAAAATTTTTTTTCACATTTATTTTCAGAATATGAAAATACTGTTAATACAGTAATAATATTTAAAAACGAAATTAAAATCCGACAAATATCAAGGAAGCTATAAGCTTTTAAAGATTATTATCTGTCTCTTTCTTGCAAAAATACTAAAAACGGAGTTTTACGCGTATTTTAAATCGTGAAAGTGTAATATGACGTCACATAACATATCAAGAGGGCTATCACCCTCTTTGTCTAATCAGGAATTTCAATCATTCATATCTCGCTTATTTTATAGTTATTTAAAAAATAATTTTACCTTGATATTTGTCAAGTAAACATGCTTCAATTCAAGTGAAAAAAAAATTTTCATGCATATTCCCTATTGCATAATTGAATATGAATTCAATTGGAAGCGTTTGCGCCATTTTTGCCTGTTCTATTAATCCCTCCATGACGAAATAATCATAATAAGTTTTAGTTTCTTCAATTATATTATATGTCTATACTCGTATTTTATACCGGCATATCATAAATGTTATTGCCCTACGAGCGTCAGTATAAACTCTACCATTTCTAATAGACAAAGCTCTTATGCACTTATTTGAACATTTAGACATTTCCGGTCGACATTTTCTCTGGTTTCGAATGGTGTCAATGATAAACAACGATTCACTGAAATTGACACATGAAACAAGTAAATGAACATGTTTTGAAAAAAAAATTGGTACAAACACACGTGGCTAACGTCCCGAAGAATATATATCCTCATTATTTCAGAAAATTACATTAAACCTAAATCAAATAAACCCATCAAATAAAAATATACTCACATCCAATAAAACCATAGCTAATGTTATCAATCCCTTCCACCGTGTGACTCTTCGAAATTGGGGTAGCCAATATTACGTACATACTGGAAATGTGTACATACGATTAGGAACAAGAGTTGCACTGTTGTTACCGCCCGAGTGGTAGAGATGTTATAGGCATTCTGCTCGGAACTAGAAGATTGCTGGTTCGATCCCAATGGCGGCAATTTGTCAATTAAATTAATTTAAACAAAAAAAAATTAATGGTACAGTTAATTGACTAAACTGTTGGCGTATTGACAAAAGCGACCGACTATACTTGTGAAGATTTTCTGCAGTTTTCTTTCACAAACTCCAGATGATTATCGGCATAGTTCCTTTCAAAATCGGCTGCAGACGCACAACATACCAATTTCTAATCGACACAGAAATTCCTTGTCCTTTAGGGGTCGGTAAAAAACTGCTAGAAAGCCCTACTTGCCAGGATTCGACCTTCCTTCCGCTATTAATACAACTACTTCCCGTGTTAAGATACGCGGAATTCTTGGTAATTCTTAGATACTGCAAAAAAATCGATCTACAAAAATTTGTATTCTTTGAAAGATAGCTTTCTTAATGTTAAAATAACTGCGTTCATTGTTTATGAATTAAAATACTGTGTCTAATAATATTTTTTTCATTCTGGTACAATATTTTACATGAATGCTATAATAAATTTAAAACATAATTAATTTTGAAGAAAACTGAACGTTTTCTACAACATATATATTTTGAAAACACACATCATTTCCATAAACAACGCTACCATTATTACGTTTCTAGTTTGAAAGAGTGATAGATAATTCGGTTTTGTTTTTTCAACTAAAAGTTTCAAAACAGATCTGTTTTAACCAATAAAAAGTATAAGTTTTTGTTTTTTATTCACATATGTCTGTAGATATAGATCAAGAATGGAAAGGTAAACAAGATTTTCGTTACAATAATTTTATTTGAACTATAGTTTCGAAACACAGTTTCCTTATGAAAAAATATATAATAATGAGGATTATCATATCATATACTTTATATCATATATCATATATCATATACTCATTATATCATATACTTTATATCATATACTAATTATCATATACTTTTTGATGAGGAAACTGTGTTTCGAAACTATAGTCAAAATAAAATTATTGTTACGAAAATGTCATGTATTTGTTTCATTTAATAATTAGAAGAAAGGCACAACTTTCATAAGCAAGTCGAAGTGCGTGTTTTAAAATTTAAAAACATTTATTACTTCGAAAATGACGAATTGTTTGGAGAAAACTATAGGAGATAGCGAAATAATGGTGAAAGAAGACTCTAGATAAAGTTTCTTTACGACTCTAGAAGTTCAAAATTTCAAACCGTTCCAAACTTATAGCTGTTTTCTGATCGTTTCAAAGTTATAGCCGGGTCAGATTTTAAATATAGTTTACAGTTTCTATAAAAATACCCACTTTAACAAAATTCCGTACCCTTTAAAATTGAACTACTAAATTCTTAAAAACTCTTACTGAGATATTTTAAAAAATATCCAAAAATTTGGTTCAGTTTCAGGCCACAGCAAAACTTATCAGCATATAGAAATGGAAAATAAATATAACATAACCGACTATTTCAAAGGTATTAGAATATAGGTACTGGACTAATAATAACCCGAAATAAAATTTCCTAATTTGGTTATGAAGGTGAATTTTCTTATCTAGATAGCGTGTCATTAGGAAAAAAATAAAACATCTTCAAAAGTGTATTCAACATCTTTTTAAAAAAATTGTATAACTTCCTTACATATCTACAACCATAAATACAGATATGTATAAATAGTTGCGTATACTTTGCATATATTATAAAATATTATTATCATTTAATTGAATGTTAGCATACTTAACTATGAACTGTACGGAATTCAAATATAAGTGGAAGGAGAAGGACTATAATAAACTATTCATAGAAGAGACAGTCGTTTTTCACTATAAAATGGTACATAAATATTTTGTAAACGAAGGATATACACAAAACAGACTGACAAATAAACTATATAGAGAATGTGGACAGCGAGTTATCGTTGTCACACGAATTGAATGATTTTTTAAATATGCATAACTAAACGATTGCAAAAGGAAATTGCGTTATCATTATTATTATTATGGTAATAAAAGAATTTTCACAATTTATTTTATTTCGAATGGAATTTTCTTATTATCATACATCGCATACAATAAATAAATAATATAATTGAAGAAAATATTATACATATTCATTTTGAATATTTATATATGCATTTTTTAAATGGTTGGGTGTTATAAGTGACGCTTGAGCTTTTCAAGTGTAATAAAATTGTTAAGAATCCAATTTTTGTAAACGAATAGCAAAATTTACTATAGCGGTGATATTATGATTTACTATTCGATTCTTTGTCAATTATTTTTAATACAGAAAATATATATTGGAAAAATGTTATATGAACTAGAAATGTTATATGTTAACTCATTTTCCAAGTTAATTCATACTGATGATGACTACTTTATAGTCGAAATGTTTAAGTATAAATTATACAAATAATTTATCAAGGAACTGGGTCAAATTTTTTAATTTAATTTCAAAATCCTAGAGTGGATTTAATTTCAAAATCCTAGAGTGGATTTAATTTCAAAATCCTATAGTTCGAACAGCACACAAGCAAATACGTATAGACTGTAGTGAGAACTATACCAGACTCTAGGGATACATCTACTAGACTGTAGCGAAACATATACTCGACTATATTTTATATATTTTATTTATATATAAAATATAACGTATCAACTTCATTGTGTCCGAGTTTTTTTTTATACAAAAAATGTCAATAATAAAATTTACTTGGAAAACTTATTTTGTTTGGCGGAATTATAAATATTGAATACCACTGGTTAAATATAGTACACATTGATATATATATATATATATATATATATATATATATATATATATATATATATATATATATATATATATATATATATATATATACATATATATATATATATATATAATATGCCTTTCAATAAGAGGAAAATGGTGGAAAATTCCAACACGATATCGATAATAGCGTCGCATTGTAGGCAGAAGACGATCAAGCATCTAGCCTATATATCATATCAAATTTTATTGTAGATGCTCTCTGTTGATAGAGGCTATTGAAATACTTTGGTTGTTAAAGAGACCTAGGGGAAAGGAAGGAGTTGGTTGGCTAGTCACTCACTTTAGAGTGTGGGTTACTTCATTTTAATAAAAGTTCTTCAAATGTGCGTGGATGAATTTTCTTCTATTTTCTCGATATATTTTTATTGTACCGTCTTATTTCATCAATGCCCGTGTGATAAGATTATTCTAATGGATTATAATTGATTCCATAATGACGTAAGTTTGGGAAGACATATGAATATAGATATTTTTCATTTACTTCTATGATTAGCCATACTTTTTATTGGTCAGTGATGAATTTTTTAAGGATCTTTGGTAGTCAAAAGATTCTGGCAACTAGCCTGACTTACTATATGAAACTGATATCATAAAACAGTTTCTATGTTAGTAAAAACCATTGTAAAGGCGATCAATGGAAAACACTTGGTGATAGAAGTGACCGTTTACTTTAGTTTTTAAATTAAACTTCGCCTTATAACTTTAATATTCGCTAACAAATATCAGTGAATTTTTTGCAAATTGTTAATTGATAACTTGGAGAAGGGCCGACATTTAAGCTGTAATATTTTACAGGCCCGACCTTTGCTTGTAAAATTTTTGAGAAGAAAATCTTTTAAAGTTAAATAGAGACAACCCTCCTATCAAATAACGAATTCAAATTGATATAAAAAATAAATTTATGATAAATAAAATCACTGTAATAATACCGGCAGGCAAAGGTTTTTGTCAGGATGATGAGCATCAAGCTGGTACTTTGTAAATAGCTTCGTTTTGACAAGACGCCCAACTTTTTTAATTATAAAATTTTGGAAAACGGTCTCGAAATTTTCTGGAAGCCGTTGAACATTGAGGATGGGAGTCCATTCCATTGAATTTGTAGGACGAAAATTTTTCCTCGTTCTTCAATTGATTATCTTAAAAATATTAAACTTAATTAAACTTAAAAATAACTTTATATATATATATATATATATATATATATATATATATATATATGCGTGTGTGTGTGTGTAGTATATATTAGTATTAGTTGTCAGATCCTCACTGATAATTATACAAAAAGTTTAAGAGAATATAAGATCGTAAAATCCGGTTAGCACCGAATTTTAATTTTGAAACGTATGTAATATTATTATTACTTCGTTTAAAAAATTTTAAACAATATTTTACAAGACATGGGACTAACAAACTAAAAAAATTATCCACAAACCATTTCGATAACCTTGTCCAACCGTATCTCCGCCTTGACATATCCTATTTGTATCATTATCATAATTGCACATGATTTATTAACAAACTAATTGCACAGAAATTAGTAACCCACTGTTTTTGACAGACTAACACACTCCATTGACAATAAGACAATTAATTTATACAACATCATACTATACTTAAATCGTTTTAACGAGGCCAGCTATGTGAGCGGATTGCGTACGATTGAACTAAGACTTATTATTATTTATGTGCTTAGTACCATGTGCTTGATCATTGCAAGTCTTGGTTCATTGGTGTGCAGTTTGTTTGCATGGCTGGCCTCGTTAAAACGATTAAACTATAGGTTTGTGCCACCTGAATAGGTGGAAACACACTTCATGCCCTCTATAAGTCAGCTCTATAACTAATGATAATTCAAATTACTTATAACATATTTATTATCAATACTATCCCTAAATTATTCATTTTATAGACTTATTGACCAAAATACTATTTAAGACATTAATTATTTTAACCATTATTATTATATTATTATAATTATACTATTATTATTCTATTTTAACCATTATTATATTTATATTTTTTTGGTAAGAAGCTAGTAAATTATTGTATAAACCAATCAAATTATTAGTGTCGGTCTTTAAATTCACAGTGTCCCTGTGTAAGGCCCTGGGGCAACGAAGAAGTGGAGGCCCTGGCTAATATTTGAAATCAGACGAAATAAAAAACACTTTTTTACAATTATTTACTGTCATAAATAAGCTTTGAACATACTGATGAAAGTATCACAAAAAACAACAAACAGACAAAAGTGAATGTGATTATTATGTTGTGTTATCAGGCGAATGGAATTTAGCGAGCATTTTTTGACGAAAAATAAAACAATAATACTTAAATTATAAAATAAAAAAAGACTGAAAAATGCGATTAAACCCAAAACCATAGCCATACGGGTTGGCTTGGTCCCCACTCTGCCATCGACATACATTACAAAATTTTTGTAAAAATGGCACTTGATTCTCAAGCTCACTTGGCATTGCACAGTTTGACAGGGTAGAGAAATCTAGTTAGTATTCTTTTCGGAGGCATTCATATTGGCCGGTGTAAAACATATTCTGCCAGTGTAAATATTTAGCACAAAACTTTTTATTTTATTTGTAAACAATGAAACATTTTTTTTTTTTAAGAATTTTATATGAATTGCAATGTTTAGAGAACAGTGCTTCACGAATGCAAACTTTATTTCTGTATCAAAACGGGCGGTTTTTTTCATCTTAAAATATTCTAACAATCATATTGTGGAGGCCCCTCTCTTTTGTTGGCTCTGGGGCTTCAGCCCCGGTTGCCTTCTCCTATTTCCAACCCTGGTTAAATATAAATCAATTCACTTATGTTTCGTTTCAAGCTATTACTTTCAGTGTCTACGATTAGTATATAATCAAAATCCAAATCATGTCCAGACAAAAATATATTATTATAAAATAATGGCTAGACATCGTTTTTTGACCGAACATAATTTTAATTTACTCCAGCAAAAAGTACACCTGGTATATATTTAAATAAGAAAAATTACATAATAACAAATGCATTTCCATCTATTAATGTCTCCGTGTCGACATGAAAATTTGTTGTGTGAAAAATACCGAAACAAAACTAACAAAAAATGTACCTAAAATAAAACGTTTTCTTTCCATCTCGTTAACAATTCCAGCCGTTACGTGTTAAATAAAAACAGTAAATAAACAGAAGGTATTATATATTGTTTATAAAAGTTCGAGACACAAAAAATTCGGAAACATTACAAACTTAAAGACCACCAAGAGAATGGTGTTGAATAATAATTATCTAAGAAAACAAGACGAGTAATTAAGTTTATAATTACAAAAATTAGTTAACATGTTTGTGTGTTTTTTTTTTATGAAGCATGCTTTATAAATTTGTTGTATAATTTTGAAGCGACAATATTGACTTAATCTTATTTCATAAATTATAAGGTGGTTTGTGAAATAATATAGTCGGTTCATAAGATTCAACAGAATAAAATATAAGACAAATATTTCATAGGCATGAATTCACTTCTATAGATGTAAATCAGAGTATCAGTGATGTTTTTGTGCAATTTGATTGCAATCTGTCGAATGTGAAGCAAATTTGAATATTGTTTAGATTGTCAAATAATATTCGCAAATTTGTGATTTTTAAACGGTATACGTAAATGGCTCGCACATATCCTATTTTGTGTATAAATCTAGTAAATTTTTCTATAAAGAACCCCGCACAAATCTTGAAAATTGCAAATATTCTGCCTTTTAATGAAGAATTCGATGATGTAGTGCATAAATACAGTTCAATACTCGAAAGCTATGCGTTTCTGGGTATTGTGCCTAGATACTTATAGAATATCATATTAAATTTTTAGCTAATTTGACCAGGATCCAATTTCCATAAGATTTGTGCAGGGTTCTTTCTTTCAAAAACAAATATCTACTATTATAAGATTGTAAATGTCTGTTTTTTTGTTTGTTTAGTTTACTGTTTGTACGAGTATCACGCAAAATTTACTGGATGAACGATATAAAGAAACTTAGAAAAACAAACAAATGAACCCTAATAGTTTGGACAAAATTTGACTACGAAGCCAATCGAGTCAATAACAGTTTTTTTATCATTTAATCTTTCTGCAGAAGGTATTTGTTTATTCGATAAAATGAGGCATCTCGTATTAAATACTATAATAGTATAACTCTTTTGAGAGCTCACCTGAGAGCAGGGATTAATTAAATTGGCTGCAGCGAAAGAATAATCTATTTTTCGAATATCAAATAATTATTTTTTTCTAAATTTTGACAGTTAGAAATTGTTAATTTTTGTATATTTTAAATTTATTGACATATAATTTATTTCCAAAATTTTTTGAAAGTAGGTATTTTTATATAAACTGTAAACTATATTATAAACCTTGACCGGCTATAACTTTGGAACGATCAAAAAACATCTATAACTTTGGAACGGTTTAGAATTTTGAACTTTTAATAGTGTTCTGGAGTCTTCACTCATCATTATTTCGCTTTCTCCAATTGTTTTCTCCAAACAAATTTTGCACACTTAATTTGGTTTCATTTTGCCACCAGACGTCGGGATTAAAATGGTCTGTTATCAATTGGCTGCATGTTTGTGAAATTAAATACCTTAGATATTTTTATAATTGATTCAAAATTTGATACTTTGGCTATAAATACATTGGTTTGTCTACACCAACCGCCTTAAGATACTCAGAATATCACGAATAAAAGTTGATCGATTAAATTCAAATATAAATAAATTATTTTGAATTACCAACACAGAATTACATAAGTTGATCTCATATCTAGTTTTAATTTACAGAGAAAATTATTTCATAGTACAATCAATTAATTAGGATAATAGTTTGCTTCACCTTTTCAATACATCCATACTACTGCATAAATGTGAAAGTAACTTTGTTTGTTTGCTACCTCTTCACGACTAAACGGCTAAACGGATCGTAATGAAATTTGGCAAGAAGATAGATTATATCCAGGGGAAGGACATAGGCTATCTTTTATCTAAAAAATAATCTTGAAGTGGGTGAACATTAAAAAAAATATAAATACAGTCGAACATAGAATCTCCTCATATTTTGGAGTCAGTAAAAATGTTTTGTTGATTTTATTATTTTCAAAGAAACTATACTTATAAATAATAACTATATAAAATTATTTTATAAAAATTTTGTTTCAATTTTGAAATGTCAACTTTGATTGTCGTTTCAATAGTAACTATAAACTATAATTGCACACTATAAATCGTAAAGTCTCATTAATCCGGCACTATAAAAATCTGCAGGGTGTAGGATTATTGTATATATATACATACTATAGTCCATGATTTGGACCTAGCGAAAACGATGGTGTTGGTTAAAATACGATACGATTAACGATTTTCAAGGTATCAGGCCCTTAGTGCTAAAATTCCCAACTGTATGAATTGAGAAGGCAAAATTTTGAAATGTGTTGGTTGGACGTTAAAATGAACCTGATTTTCGTACTGTTTGGGTCAAAATTAGCCTAGAAAATGATTATTATTAAAATGGTGAAGAAAAATTCGATTCACATTTTTTCCAAAGAGTTTACTATAAATCGTAAAGTCTCATTAATCCGGCACTATAAAAATCTGCAGGGTGTAGGATTATTGTATATATATACATACTAGATATATATATATATATATATATATAATATATATATATATATATATATATATATATATTATATATATATATATATATATATATATATATATATCTAGTATGTATATATATACAATAATCCTATATATATATATATATATATATATCCTATATATATATATATAATATATATATATATATTTATATATTATATATATATATATATATCTAGTATGTATATATATACAATAATCCTACACCCTGCAGATTTTTATAGTGCCGGATTAATGAGACTTTACGATTTATAGTAAACTCTTTGGAAAAAATGTGAATCGAATTTTTCTTCATATATATATATATATATATATATATATATATATATATATATATATATATATATATATATATATTATATATATATATATATATATATATATATATATATATATATATATATATATTATATATATATATATATATATATATCTAGTATGTATATATATACAATAATCCTACACCCTGCAGATTTTTATAGTGCCGGATTAATGAGACTTTACGATTTATAGTAAACTCTTTGGAAAAAATGTGAATCGAATTTTTCTTCACCATTTTAATAATAATCGTTTTCTAGACTAATTTTGACCCAAACAGTACGAAAATCAGGTTCATTTGGACGTCCGACCAACACATTTCAAAATTTTGTGTTCTCAATTCATACAGTTGGGAATTTTAGCATTATGGGTCTAATACCTTGAAAACCGTATATATATATATATCCCCTAACCAAAATGCGGCAAGGGACGGATGTCCGAAAGTGGTTTTCGCAGTCCCAAGGTCCGATCGACGTTAAACATTTTTAAATGCAAAACACTAACTACCCCATATACTACATATATAGAGATTAAGAAAATATTAAATTAGGTTAAATAAATCGATTAGCATTTACTAAACATTTGTATCAAAAATTAATTTATTAATCACGTGATCATCTTATATATGATTGTAAACAAAATATTATAAACGTTATCATGACGAAAAAGAAATCCTTTGTTAGAAAGTCTGAATAATAATTTATTTAAGATTATTGATTTTTAACCAATTGATTTTTATTTGTTAAAGAAATAATGTTAAACTTCTATAAAATTGTTCTAACTTAAATTAAATAAAAGACAAATTAAAATATGATTTCGATACATTGTATGAAACAAAGTTCCTCGGCGGGTCCTCGATACATATATGTCGTGGTCTCACTGTGGAATCTATTTTTTCACGAAGATACTAGAAATTTCATGAAACGTCGGTGTACTGTGTAGTTATGAAAAGTTATATGTCTTCATGACAGGTAGTAATTTAAGGACTCTGTGCTCCCACTAAAGTTAAGCCCCTATAATTGATTCTGTTTGCTTTTTTTTCAGAATTACCGATGTGAAAATTGATGTGTACTGAACGCAGTCCCTGCTGATGGTGTTTTGTTCGAGCAAACGTCTGTCTCCCAGTGAATCTGTAGGATGGCTTTGGTAGGATGCCGTTTTTTGTGGAGAAGTTATAGAATTTCTATTTGGTGTCATATATTTGCACGTTCCTCTTCACAGTACCATCACATCCGTAAGTAATTTATTAAATTTTTATTAAATAAAACTATTTATTAACATATTTTCAAATTGTTTTTTGTAAACTAGCGTCTATTTATTCCCATTGTTAGTATGGTTGTCTTTCGGTTATATTATACCAACGGAAGCGAAGAGCGTTTACTTACTTTGACATTTAAGTAAAATGTCTGAACATTGGTAACATTTTTTGACATCAAATGCTTGATATGAAAAATCATACACATCTAGGGATGGGGATCGAACCCATGTCCTCTGGCATTCTAGACCAATGCTCTACCAACTGAGCTACCTTAGATGTTATGGTAGTACTATGCATATGATCTTTCATATCAAGCATTTGATGTCAAAAAATGTTATCAATGTTCAGACATATTACTTAAATGTCAAAGTAAGTAAACGCTAGTCGCTTCCGTTGGTATAATATAACCGAAAGGCAACCATACTAACAATGGAAATAAATAGACGCTAGTTTACAAAAAACAATTTGAAAATATGTTAATAGTAAATAAAAACTATTTATTGATATATTTGTTTACTTTCGGGTTTTAGAAATCATTTTTCATCTCTCCTCTAATTCAATTATCTTTCAGACCACCAGACTTATGAACCCCTTGGCCACTCGCTAAATTATTCCACTGTGCGAAGGTGAAAGTTTCAATTTATTGTGTGCTTCTTCTTCTTCTCTGTGTTTAATTTTTTGATTTGGGGCAAAGCCCCTCTTCAAACACTTGTTAGCGAAGTTTGGACACCAAATTTTACTTTATATCGAAAAAAGATAATTAATATATTTTTGCAGGTGCTAATCAGAAACGTATAAAAAATCAGGTGATTTAATTACCACTACTTTTATTTACCTGTGAAGAAAATGACAATATTAGATTCGGAATATGGACAGAGTCGTGTGGGGCGATAAGAAGGAAATTACATATAAAATGTACTTCGATAATTTGAAAGAAGGATGAACGTACAAGGTAGATAAGAACACACACCTCTGTTAGCCGAGGGAGGTCATTGAAAACTATACTTTTACAAACAAATATATACAGTTCCCAAATGGCTGTATTCATGTTTTCTATATTTTAAAACATATTTAATGACCCAAAACAGGAGTAACTTGACCATTGAAAATAAAATACGTGATTCTCATACAGTAGAAGCAGGTTTTATTTGCACTTTTTTTGTGTAAATTGTATTTCTTTAAAAAACATAAAAGCACAAAAAAAAAACAAGTTCTTGCATTTTTTCCAACAAACGTGATATATCTCTCGTATGGGAGAAATACTTGTATAATACTTGTTATAAAAATAGCTGGACCATTATTAAATAAAATAGAAATACTTTCAAATAAACGTTGTTGCGGATCGGACCTCACGTAAGTATGATTAGCTTCTAGGGAATTTACGATAACTACGTTTCTAGTAATCCGATTGGCCCAGAAGGAGGGTAGTGTTCTTCGATTGTATGAATGTATGTATGTATGTACGTATGTATGTACACCGGGCAAGGCCTCCTGCGGGAGCATGTTCACACAATTGGGCTCCATAACGGATCCATTATCATTAACGTCACATTATCATTAACTGCGAATTTTTAGATTACAGAGGATACAAGATATTCAGTGCATCTCGAACCGAATATATGAACCTTCAAGAAGACCTGATCAGCAAGCTCCTGGCTATTGCCAAGATATGGGAGAACCAAATCTCATCAGACTGAAGTAGAAGGGGAAGCACAATTGACCATAAGGTCAACGTGCAGTACTTTTTATCCCCCAAGATACATCTATCTATCTACCTTTGTACACTCCCGTTCAAAAAAATTGAACCAGTAAGTCACATTCTAAACGTATATATTACTAAATATAGAATGTAAACGTATATAAATATAAATATAGAATGTTTCAATTAGTTCAATTTTTATGAACGGCAGTGTATGTATGTATTATGCATGTATTTATGTTTATATTTCTTTGGCACGCTCTGTAGCCTATACGGTTGATGGATTATAACATATGGAGTGTCGTTAGATTTGTCTCAATTGTGGAAGTCGCGTACGATATAATATTTAAATGTGGCGTTTGCGAATCAAAAAAGAGAGGGAGGAAAGAGCTATTCAATTTATTTATTTGTTTGTGGTCGCTTAATCGAAAACAACTATAACAATTTTGTTATAATTTTCGGAATAGAGGGTTTCGAAATCTATGGGAAAAGTCATTTCGCAATCAAGAAAAAATGTCTAATTGGACAACTTGTCTAGCGAGCGGTCTAATGAAGTCGGCTACTTGAAAATGGAAGGTTAAAGGTTCGAATTCCGGCGATGGCAGTTTGTCAATTAAGTTTTATGGGACGCTTAATTGACTTAGCCGTCGGCGTATGGATAAAAACGAAGTAACCGGCTATGCTTGTGAAGTTTTCTGCAGTTTTCCTTCACGAACGCCAGAAGAATATTGGCATGGTTCCTATCAAAGTCGGGTGCAGCCACACAACCTACCAATTCCTAGTATTCAAATTCCTTGTCCTCCACTGACATCATGAATGTATCGTTAAAACATTAATAATTGTTAAAAAATAATGATGTGGATCTCAGAAACGGAGGTAAAACCCCATTATAATTGTCATTATTACACTTGCAGCAATACTATGAATGTTTCAACTGATTCAATTTTTGCTTTTTAATTTTGCAGGTCAGTGTATTTACAAATAGCCGAACTGAAGCTATTTGAGTACTTGTAAAAGGTGGTTCTAAATGTTTGCAGTAAATTTATTTTTGGCCTCCCCAGAAAATATATTAATTTTCGTAACGATTCGTGATAATAACACTCACACACACACACACACTCACACACAAACGTAACCAATAGGAGTTCGAGAGACTCGATCGCACAAGATTATACACGACACAAAATATAACCTAGTAACCCCCTACGGCTACAAAAACAATTGAATCATTATTTTATAAGAAACTAATTAAAAACAAAAGAGAGGCAAACAATATCAATGATAAGTTAGAGTAGGACAGCGTGAGAGGCTAGAAGAATTTGTTGTGTGTACTCTGATATAGATAATAGCTCTTCGAAAGTTATTGTTACACTAAATTTCATTCTCGATGTTTTCTGTTTTTTTTTTTTGTTGTTTTTGTTGCTAAACTTGTTGGATAGGGATGATATCTATGGAATTGTTGTCAAGTAATAATATACTTTTATCAATTACAATTTCTTGTAACAAACCATTCCGCGAAGGTTCGATAATCTAAAGTTGTATTTACGAAATTCTTTATAAGCAGTGCAAGTTGAGAGATTGGAAGAGTAAGCAGGCGCGCAACAAGTCTAACAGGGTGAAACCGTAACCGTAACCGCAACGGAATAATATAAAACGTAAGAAGAACTTCCTGTTACCTCGCTAAATTTATATGTAAATAAACCAACTTGCCTATACTTCATATTGGAAAAGAGCTATTAATCTTCAAACGACTGAACAGATTTTTATCAATCATAGCTGAAAGCCACCGCAAGAAAACCAGCTATTTAATAAAAAACGCAGTCAAATCGGTTAACGCATCTAAAGCGACAAACACACATAATATTCAAACATATAACACCCCTCTTTTTGTGTCGTGGGTTAAAAATAAAAACCGATACTGTTACCGAAACCAATTATTTTACTTGGAAAACCGGTTTTTACCCGTTATATTTTTTTTTCTGTATGACATAAAAGATAAATTTTAATTTTTTGCGCGGTAAATACTACTAATTATTAATTCCACAACATCCTTCGACGTTCACCAGAGGGAGAATCGTCTCTTTTAAATTTCGTGACTAGTCATGATCACGCTGTTGTTTTCTTAGTAAATAATGTTTATATATTAGCACTGGTATACATAGGACCACGGTTCCTTTTTACTTTTTTGTACCTTTTCAATTTTCACTTTTGACAAAAAAACAGAAATTCAAAATGAAGGATCCAAATTGAAGGGTCCAAATTGAAGCGTACATTAGAGCTATCTATACTGGTGTCGTTAGTCGCGAGAACTAATCATAAAATATCACGCGAGAATTAAAAAAGTGAGCTAAGTTTTAAAATGGCTATATTTTAGCTTGTATTATAGTTGGAATTTTAATACCGAAATAGATACCGAAATCTACCAAAACCGTTACATATAATCAATTTGAAAAGTAACATTCATTTTCTAAATTTTATAGCTTATCTGTTCCGAATTAGAACAAAAGTTTTAGGTGTTTTTTATATTGAATAACTTTTATTCCAAACGTTTTTTCGATATCCAAATTGACTTGCAAAAAATTGACTGCAAAAAATTTGAAAAAGAAACGTCTCTTTGAAGTTGATAGTAATATCGATAGCAAATGTGGCTTTTGTTTAATAGCCTCTCATTTCAAAATTGATTGATTTGTACCAAATCCATTCAATGCTAAAAAAAAAAATTATTCTTAGAATAAAGAATTTTTAATCGAAAAACTTTTAATTGAAACCAAATTAATTCATCAACAAATTTAAGAAATGAACACCATTTTTGGAGTCGATAAGATTGTTACAGGATTTTTTATCCTTAGTATTCGAAAATTTCTCCATGTTTTATTTATTTAGAACCTTCAAAAAATATTATTCATATTTACTGAACCATACAAATAGATGTTATCGACTGCAAAATAGTGGTTCTATTAGTTCAATATTTTACTGTTAATTTGTGCCAAATCTATTCGGTTTTAGAAAAAATGTCCAATATTAAACTTGTTTGTTATAAAAATATTAACAACTTTCATTGGAAACATTTTTTCGAAAACCGAATTAATTCGGCACAAATCAATTGTAAAATTTCGAGAAAAGAAGAACGCCACTTTTGCTGTTGACAGTACAACAGTTTTAAATTACTTTTTCTTGCAACTATAAACCGACGGGTTTAGATAAATTAGTAAAAAAGTAACATTACTTCATGGAAAATAAATTGAAAACTGTGTGTACGGTTTTTTTTTTAACCTCTATATACGTAGAATATCGAGGTATTGTTTCCGATGCTGTAAATCGATATTGAAATTTTACCAAATCTTTACATTTTGAGATGACCTGATTAATAAAACCATTTCTGGCTATTAGTGAATCTTTGTGTATGTATGTATTTACATGTAGATAGATTGTAGCGGCTGCCTTATATGGGCCACACTTCGACCATAAGCCCATTGTGATGCCTAAGGATGTGAGTGAAGTGAAAGGAATTTTTTTGTGTAGGCTAGGAATTGGTAGGATATGCGGCTGCAGCCGACTATGATAGGAACTATGCCGATATTCATCTGGAGTTCGTGAAGGAAACTGCAGAAAACCTTCACAAGCAAATCCGGTTACTTCGTTCATATCCATACGCCGACACTTTAGTGAATTAACCTCCCTTTTCTTTCTTAATAATTGGCAACCCATAACCTCCCAGTTTCCAAGTAGGCAGACATAAAGCCTTAGACCGCTCGGCCACTTGGACTGGTATCTACATGCATCTGTGAACAAGATATCTCAAGAATGGAGATAGCAAGAGGTATGCAATGTTTTAGCGGAAATAGCTGAACGGGAACGACTCTGACAACTTTTTTTAACCTTTGTATCATGGTTACATTTCTTAAGACGTTCATTTCCACATACTCGTCACTACTCTAATTCTGGTAGAAAGTATAATTTATTGATTAGCGAAGAAAAATATTTGAGTTAGAACTTTTGGAAATTTTCTCAAAAAGTGTACGACATAGAGCAAAAATTCAGCTCAATTTTATCTCTATATTTTACATACGTTTGTTCAAACTCAATAGGGAATATGCATGAAAATTTTTTTTCACTTGAATTGAAGCATGTTTACATGACAAATATCAAGGTAAAATTACTTTTTAAATAACTTTAAAAATAAGCGAGATATGAATGATTAAAATTCCCGATTAGACAAAGAGGGTGATAGATCTCTTGATATGTTATGTGACGTCATATTACACTTTCACCATTTAAAATACACGTAAAACTCTGTTTTTAGTATTTTTGCAAGAAAGAGACAGATAATAATTTTTAAAAGCTAATAGCTTCCTTGATATTTGTCGGAGTTTAATTTCGTTTTTAAATATTATTACAGTATTAACAGTATTTTCATATTCTGAAAATAAATGTGAAAAAAAATTTTCATGCATATTCCCTATTGCATTCGTAAATAAATACCATTATGTGTGAATATACTCTACTCCTCTAATGTTGAGAATTCAATGATATATGTTGAACTCTGTATTTAGAGGTCGCGTGAGTGTTTCATACTTGTTTTCTTTTTGTCCTATAACTATAATAGTCAGTAGTGAGAGTTATCGCTATAGGTTTTGTTGTTATATAAAATTTGTAAAACTTTAATTCGAGAATACAGATAGTATAAGTTTGGTTCTTTTTTTTCCGTTAGTTATTTCAAAAATAGAAGAATAAAATATAAAACATGTATAGATAGATAGGGAGAGAGTTGTCAACTTTGAATGAACTTTGCTTTTAAAAAATTATCTACTATTTAGAATAATTTAAAATTAGTTTTAAGTCGTAACTTTGTTGTTGTTGTTCGAACTTTAAAAATGAAAATTTTATTAAAATATTTAATTTAAATTTGTTTAGTTTAAGGCAGTGTTTCCCAAACTGTGTTCTTCATTTTGATAATACTCATTTGACGGATGTAAATGTCATAACTAATGTCCCTATTGATGCCACAAAACGTCACGTGCGTCTGATTGTCAATAAAATTTTTCAATCCTTCCAGTTTGTGCTCTTTTAAAATAACCTTATGTGGTTACCTGTATTGCTGATATATTCTTCATAAATTTGATTGTTGTAAACAATCAAATATCGATAATGTTATTAGGGCATAAAATTTAGATAATTTTACTCTCAAAAACTTCAAAAGTTTGTTTTTTTTTCTTAGAAGTTGAAAAGAACTGTGAAAATAAGAAAAAACTAACCAACACCCTAAACTCACGTATTGGAAAGTTGCGTTTTAGTCAGATTTATGAAAAATATATCAGCAATACAGGTAACCACATAAGGTTATTTTAAAAGAGCACAAACTGGAAGGATTGCAAAATTTTATTGACAATCAGATGCACGTGACGTTTTGTGGCATCAATAGCGACATTAGTTTTGACATTTACATCCGTCAAATGAGTATTGTCAAAATGAAGAACACAGTTTGGGAAACACTGCCTTAAACTAAACAAATTTAAATTAAATAAAAACTTCGAAGTAAAGGAAAAAATGTTTTTCTTTTTTATCATCATTTCTAAACGTTACACATTTGGATCATTAAATTATGTACCTTGTATGGTTCAATTAATTACATTAAATATAATGTATTGAATTATTATTGATAAAAATATAATATTACATCAGATTAATATAAATAAAGTTGAATGAATTTCACCATAAATAAAAAAAAGACCTAAATTTTTTTGTTCCAAGGTTGTTTGGTATATTTGTGCGTGCATGTTTATTAATTAAAACATATCAAAAACAATCTATACAACCAAATTAAATGAAATTGTTGTGATCGTATTCGAGATAACATGACTTCCTATTTTTATTAGCCCTTGGGGGGATTTGTTTATGATATTTTACACACATGCAAAATTTATTACAGTTTAGTTCTACTGTTCGCATATACGTTAGAAACAAAAATGTGTTACATCCGAAGACGTGTTATAGAGATGATTTACTTTGTATTGTTTTTTGTAGATATCATTTACAATAAATACGTGAATACGTAATCTATATTTAGAATTACATAGAAGAAAGATGCTATAAGAAATATTGTCTGTCGTTTAATTAACAAGAAGTTGGTGGAAGTGAATTACTTGATGGTTGACTATATTAATTAATGCCTATAAACAAGAGTGAAAGCCATTTTTTGCTTTTATTTAATAAAATATTAAACTATATTTTATATTATTTTATTTTCAAATGACACATATCTATATCACATAACTATTATTGCATTTATGTTACAAAGTGGTTCACATTCATGACGCCATAATATAGTTGGGAATTTGGTTTTCTGCGGAATTCACAGAATTTTTGATATGGTATAGTTAATCACATTGTGATCAAAACATACTATTGTACAAAACTAGATAACAAATAGTTTCACAAATTCAGGAATCTATAGATCTGACGTTTTATAGAATAAATAACAGATCTTGTTCTCCCACACTGGCTAACCTTGCAAATTTTAAAAGGAAACTTCTAATTTTCTTTTCAATTCAAAATTCATTTATTCGAAAGTTCGATCAAATAATACACTTTTCTATTTATCGATATTATAGTTAATTTAATGGGATTATTTTGATACCATGATATCTTTCAAAAAAAAACTCGAGAAGTATTATTTCATTTATTTATCTGAAACGTGTTTCTCGAGATATGGATGTCAGACTAGTTGATAATAAATGGATGTATAGCTAGATAATAAACACAAAATTAGTAATAATCTAGTCTCTAAGACCGCAGAACTTTTCAAGTTAACTTGGGAAACTTGGGAACTTCCCAAGTTAACTTGGGAAGTTTATTTTTTCATACCCTTGTCAAAAATATGTGCAGCTTCGGACTGAGCCTAAGGGGCTCTGGGAGAATTATAGCTTTATGGTCCACCAAACCAAATAATAATAATAATCAAATAGGCATGAGTTTTTGGAAGTTTTTATTTTCAAATAATTCACATTTAATAGAACAGTTCAGGTAGATTGCCAATAAATTATTTGTAAAAGTTGCTACCCTCGTTATCCTTGAGAAGATCCGATTCTATGTTTAGGATAATCAACTAGTCCAGCAGTTCTTGCCACAGTAAAGAACGAAGCATTGTCTTAATGCGCTTCACCGAGAAAAACTATCTCTCGCATGTTACTTGTCTAAACGAGATTGTGAGGATTACACAGTAAGCGATAAGTTGAAATAGGTACTAATGTGCTTATTATATTGGGATAAAAGATTCCATGCACATGGTATGCAACTTTAGCGTTCTTTGCAGTTTGATCTAAACCATCTTCACCGGTTTCCTCCAGCTCTTCTTTCTTCCTTCTTCTCCGTGCATAAACTATTTTGTGTGTATGTAGTCGCGGGAACTTACGCAGTCTACGGTCCAGGTAGCAAACACAGACCTGATCCTATGGTCAGTCCGACACTGAATACGTGCATTGAGAACACTGATCAATCAGTCACCGCTCAATGATCGATTGGTGTTCTGAATACACGCATTATTAACGCACCATGGTAAATATTTCTTATATTGGTTTTGTAACCGTTAACTGTTTAATACTTGTTTAAACCAGAGTTTTTCGTTAATGGATATAAGAAATAACTATTTGTTTACATATATACTTACAAATGAACTCACAAATAATTCTTAAATTAGTATAGTTTTAGAAATAATTTGCAATGTAACATTTGTAATACATACACGGTATGATACACATTGTTGATTAGATTGATACAAATTCGTATGATAGTGGCGCCCAAACTGTTTGTAACTGATATGTAAAATTGCATCAGAAAATTATAGGTATATAAACGAATAAAATTTGTTGAATTAGTATCAGTTCATAACATATTATCAATCATTTAATAACTATTTTACTTAATCATATATTAAATATTACAAATATGTCTATTAAGGTAAATAATCTTATGAACGTCAAATTAACGTTTGGTTATGTCGATAGCGATTTTATTATTTCAAATATTCATATATATTTCAAGTATTTATACTATTTTCGGGTGAATTTAATCATAATTTTAATAATAAATTTTTTTTTTATTGGTATAAACATTTTTTTAATAATGATTTTATTAATTCTTCTTTTTTATTAAATGGAATTTAAAATTTTTTTGTTTTGTTTGGTTTTTATTGATTTTTCAAAAAAAAAAATTTTTAATAACTCAAACATTTTCACGAACACACCGAGTGCGTATAAAGATAATTAAATTTTTTACGGGAATTTTTTATTATATTTTTTATTTTTAACTGACAATTCTATGATTTAATTTTCTAACTTTCGGTATTATAAACTTTTTATTACTTCATATATTTTCAATTTTTATTAGAATTACCAAGTTATTCAAAATTTCATTCGAAAAGACTTATCTCACTTAACTTATTTATTTTATTGCTTTAGAGTATTTAGGGTTGTACGGTTGTAGGACGGACATGATTCAATTGACTAATTAGGTTATATATTTTCCAAAGGGTAAATATTTTTTAACAAGGGCTAAATCGTCTTTTTCAGTTGCTCGTAATCGCGGCATTCATTGCCTGTTCACAAGCTGGTCTTATTGGTGCTCCACTAGGATTAGCTGCCGCTCCAGCCATAGGATATGCAGCCGCTCCATCTGCCTACTCTACATCAAGTATTACACGATCACTTGCACCTAGATTACTAGCAGCACCAGCCTACGGAGTACCTGCTCTAGCTCAAGCTCCACTAGCATTAGCAGCACCTTCTCCATTAGCATATGCCGCACGACCTGCCATAGCTTTAGCACCACAACCAACCTTAGCCTTAGCACCACAACCAGCTTTACGTTTAGCTCCAGCGATTGCTAAAGTTGCAGTCCCAGAACCTTACGATCCAAACCCACAATACCAATTCTCATATGGTGTATCAGATCCTACCACTGGTGACCAAAAAAGCCAATCAGAATCTCGTAGTGGGGACACCGTACAAGGTGAATACAGTTTAGTTGAACCAGATGGTACCAGACGTATCGTACAATATGCAGCTGACCCCGTCAATGGTTTCAATGCTGTGGTATCACGTGAAGCTGCCGTACAAAAAGCAATTATTGCACAACCAGCTATTGCTAAAATTGGATTAGCTGCACCAGCATATGGTTTGGCTGCTGCACCTGCATATGGTTTGGGTGCTCCAATAGGATTGGCTAAAACCATTTATGGTTAAAACATGTGTGTGTATTTTGATTATAGACTGAATTTTAATTAATTTGACACTCACGTAAAATGTAGCTGTGAAAACAAACGAACGAGGCTTTAATTTTTTATATTGTATTTATATTTTCAACCCCTTGCACTCCCCTTTACCATACTCATATTGTGTATAATCGCATCATTTTTTAATGTTATAATAATGACAAATAATTTTGTATATTTTTATATCAATAAACAATTTATATAACATTTTAATGACAATTGTATTTTATTACATTTTGAGTACTTCTGGTTTATGACGTATAAAAACAAAAGAATAACATTTTATTTTGAATGAGTGTCATCTCTTCTCTATAGCAATAATAATAATGACTATACTCACTACACAATGACACCAACCTGAATAGTATACTTACTTTAATAATCTCAACCACATTTAAAAGAAAAAGTGATTTTCTGTTCATTAGCTTCGTTTAAAATGTCACGTTTTACAATGAACTCGAAATGATGTTCATTCACACACTGGAATTATTTCATGCTTATAAGCTCAGTACAAAAAATAGTGTTTCATTATGTTTCTTTCAAGTAAGTTTTAAAGTTTTTTATTTTTATTAAGAATGTTATAGAAGATTGAACATTTCCAAAATATCATGAAGAAAGTTTGAATAAAAAAAAATATCATCGAACTTTTTAAACAGATCTTTTGGATTAAAATAGCTCAATAATCGCTTAACAAAAATCTATCTAAAATCTTAAGAAATGAAGACTGATGTTATAATTACATTTCAAATTTTGCCCCTATTCCTAGAACATTTGTTTGTATTTTATAAATACGTATTTCAACTACAATGTAGTCATCATCAGTATGAATTAGCTAATCGTAACTATCTCTGGGATATGGATTCAGAGATATGTTGCTTGTTGCTAATTTCGTGCGTGTCTCACAATGACATTAAAAAAGTTCTGTCCTTTTATACGATTTGACTGAGGGTATAATCTGACTTGCGGATTATTTGAGTTGCCTGACTACTGGATTAGGTGTGTGGAAAGCCCCACCAATTCATTTGCGGTATTCTTTGGTGACTATGCGGCGTTTGTTTTGTCACTAAAGTGAGTGTATCTACGTTAACCTTAACATTCAGGTATTGGATTTTTATTTTTGAAAATGGTTTAATTTTATTAAATCTGCATTTGGAATTGTCTAAATTCATTATCTGTTTTCTCTTCAGAATCAAAATTTTCACATTCAGAGCACATTCAAAATTTTCGGTCATGAATAAATACTGATCAGGACATCCCTATTATGCCACTCTAGCTGTTGCGCAATCCAAATGTATTTCTACCTAGAAATTATTATTTTTTAAATAAAATTATCTCCATTAATTAGATTATTATATTTAAATAAAATAACTGAGATATAAAAAAACACGAGTAGGTAAATATAAGTAATAATGCAGAAGCAGAGGTTAAAGTGTTATTTAATTAATAATAATTAATTTTAATTAATTACAAATCAAATTATTTATTTATTTTTGTTTACGTTATAAATATTGTTATGATAAATATACACAAATAAAAGAGTACACGAAGGCCACACCCAACCATTTATGAAAATGAATTATGTTGATTGCATAACTACAAGTATTACAAGTGTAGGTCTATATGTATATAGATAGGTAATATACACAGTGTACCAGTCCGAATGGTCGAGCTGTTATAGGCGCTCTGCTTGGAACTGGGAGGTTGCTGGTTTTATTCCTAACAGTGGCTGTTTGTCAATTAATTTAATTTAAAAAAAAACCTTAATGGGGCGGTTAATTGGCTAAACTGTCGACGTATGGACAAAAACGAAAGGATACGCTTGGGAAAGTTTTCTACATTATCCTTTCTCAAATTCCAGATGGCTATCGTCATAGTTCCTATCAAAGTCGGCTACAGTCGCACACCCTACTAATTCCTAGTCTACATAAAAATTCCTTGTCCCGCAGTCAGAATGTTCTAGAAAGTCCGTCATTACTACTATTACACAGTGTTGCAGAAGTTCAGATTTACTTTAGACTAGCAACTTAAAAATTATGTGCTTATTTTGTGTATCAAGGGTGGATCCTGGTGAAAATTAGTAACCAATCAGCACCAACCCCCTCCCTGATCCACCAGAGCTTAACAAATTTTATACAACGATCTAGGTAATCTTCTTACAGTCCTAGTGTAGGCCTCCCCTCTGCCCCTATTATAAAGTTTGGATTCGATTTAGAACCGACATTAAAAAATCGGTGAAGGCACTAGAGTGAAAAGAAACTATCTCCCTTTAAATCCGCAAGAGATGGAAAAAGAAATGACGATAGAAGACAAAATGTTCCTTTTTTAATAACAAATAAATTTGGTTGGAAAAATTTTTTTTCATGAATTTAACTCTTAGTCGCTATAAACTGACTGACATGGAAGTTCAAAAATAATGCAGACAACTGAGTGACAACAAAGTGTTGGAACGCTTGAATGAACAATAGCTGCTGTTTATTCTACAAAGAACCATTAATAGGGAATATGCATGAAAATTTTTTTTCACTTGAATTGAAGCATGTTTACTTGACAAATATCAAGGTAAAATTACTTTTTAAATAACTTTAAAAATAAGCGAGATATGAATGATTGAAATTCCCGATTAGACAAAGAGGGTGATAGCCCTCTTAACATGTTATGTGACGTCATATTACACTTTCACCATTTAAAATACACGTAAAACTCCGTTTTAAGTATTTTTGCAAGAAAGAGACAGATAATAATCTTTAAAAGCTTATAGCTTCCTTGATATTTGTCGGATTTTAATTTCGTTTTTAAATATTATTACAGTATTAACAGTATTTTCATATTCTGAAAATAAATGTGAAAAAAAATTTTCATGCATATTCCCTATTATTATCTCAATGGAATTCATATGGAACCGCATAACCAGATATACAAATTAGATATTATATCACTTCCTGAAAACTCATATAAATGACCACTCTGTACAAAATATTTTACCTACGCTAGTCTAGCTGCAGAGGAATACAACACCGATCACCATTGATGGAGACTGGGGGAGTTGTAGGGGATAATGAGAATTGATGTTTTCAACATTTATAAAACACACCTCAGTTAGTATTCTTCGATTTTAAATTGTAATGTACTGCTTACAATGACAGTTGTTCGTTGAAGAAGAAAATAAATCAATGCTTAAGTTACGAATTCGTATCTATATACAGTCTTAACTTCAATTATCCGAAATCCAATTACCTGGATTACCAATTATACGCATCGCTTTGTCAAACAATAAGCCGTATTCAAGTAGTATTTTTAACAGAGAGCATTGGAAAACTCTTTTTCGAGACCGAGAAAACCTTTTTTGTCGTCGTCATTCTTCACCAGTTTACAGAAATTTTGGTTTATCGGGTTCAGTCCCAATTAATCCGGATAATTAAATTTCTACAGTGTTAATTTATAGTATTGTCGCGGTATCCTGGCTCTCTTTATACTCAAAGGAGCGCTGCCCGAACCTGCAATGATTCCGTTACTCGACAAAAACAAAAAAAAATATATTAGTAAAATATATTACTAAATATTTTGTAATTGAAACAACACGCACGTTTTGTTTAAAGAAAAGAGAAAAAAAAAATTAAATTAAACACAAGTTTTTACGAAACAAAAAAAACCTGATTTTATTGCTTAAAAAAAAATGATTATCCAATTTCTTTTTTTCAACAATTATTTTAATTTTTTTTTCACACAATGTTAAACTTTGAATTACTTGACCAAATTACTTGTACAAATTCCAACTTATACTTTGATCTGGATTGAACAACAATTATATACTTTGATACTAGCGGACAATAGTCGATATTAAACTGATCAGACACGATTTAAAAACTGATTTGAATCGTCGACACTGGTCACGGTTTATATACCCACCATGGGTCGTTCTAGAATATGATTGTGTTTTTGAATAAATATTTTGTTTTTGACAATATATTTTCGCATGGAGGCTTCTAGAATATTTTAGTATATCAACACCCATGGACGTAGTCGGAGTGTTCAGACAATTTATAAAATTAATTAAAAATTATACCTCTCATTGGGTTTGACCCATTGTCACACCCCGCTTGGTTGATATTCAACTAGCGACTTAATGCACACGGCCAGTGTCAATTCAAAATCTATACACAAATTTTATGATACATTACTGTAAGCTAGCTTACTTCTGTTTACTTCTGTTTTACAAAAACTATCTTGTTTTTACAAAATTATTTATTTGTGATCTATTTATGTTATTTTGAAAAACATTCAATTTGTATGATTTTGAATTTTTTAAATTAAATTATATGTAATAGTTTTTTTTTCAATTTTTGATTTTTTTCAAAAATAGAAAACTTTAAATCAAAAGCATCTTATTATCTTTATTATCTTATTAATCTTATCTCAATTTTCGACTTAAAAAAAAACTTAGTTTAAGAAAAAAAATAAATCGAGCTATATAATTTTCTTTTTGTACTTTCAAAAAAAAAACTCCTTCTTTTTGCAAGGAGAAAAATATTGTTTTGTTAAATATTCTGCATAATATTTTACTTAATATTTTTCTATTAAAATGTGTGTTGGATCAAAAAAATTAAACTCAATAATTTTCATTACAACAGTATGTTATAACGTCCAATGTTGCAATAGTTGTAAACGTATCTTGCCTGTAACCTGTAAACCTTCTTGTAAACCTGCTAAGGGCCACGCTCAGCAACTTTATCGCATACATGCATTTATTTAATGCCGAAGATGGACCTAGGTTAGATGAAGAAGTTTTTATTTAATTTTTTTATATTCAATCTACATTTACAGGCATTTGACGACAAGGATATAAAAACTCCTGTTTCTTAGTGATCAGACCTACAGACTCGAAATTTAGTAGGTATATACTCTTAATGCTTTGCAAGCATCCGCTGAGGATCGATTTTCCGAGTATCAACTCCCATCAGGTTTGTGGGAAAACACTTAAAAGTATACATATTTTTTTTTTTAATTTTCGAAGAAAAACGCATTAAAAAGCTGAAAGTATCATGAATCTGATCTTTCAAAATGATGGCAGTTGAATAAAAGGTGAATTTCTATGATGTCAAAAAAGTCAAATTACTTCAATAATATAAAAATAATAGTATAGTGCTGTGTTTGTGCAATGCAATTTTCGCAGCCTTGTTAGAAACATTTTCACACAAATAACTTCACTTTCTGCTCAATATACAATAACAAATAAAATAAATAAAATTGAATCGCACTCTGGATTTTATACGATTCAAGGTTATTACTGGAGCATGCGTTATCAGTGTCGTCGCGATAACTCCTTTTTTATTTGGAAAGTCTTCACAGTTGCCCATATAAAACTTATTAACATACTTGTTGTAAACATAGCATTAAAATGAATGAATTTAAATTTTATATCTATCTATGATGATATGATGATATTCATAGAGAATGCATTCAGTAAATATAGCATTTTATTTATCTATTTTAATCTGTTATATCTATGTCTGTGTGTCTGCTGTACACCAGTTTATAATATTTATGTTATTTTTGAATATGATTTGATATGTAGATTAAAATTTGTATTTTAATTTAATTATTTTCATTACATTTTCAATATTATTATTAGTGTTAATTCACTGTAGTTACAATTCCTATACGTTCATAGTTGTGTTAACATCTCCTGAATGTCTTCCAAACGATTTCGATTGATGGAGCACTCACTCCATCAATCGAATGTTATATCAGCGATTCGTTACATGCTGAAAATTCACTTTGATCGGATTCTCATTACATGCCAAAAAAACTTCGGATAAGAGTACTTCGGATAAGAGTTGTTTATTATAAATACACTTACAACTTTTGTTCGAACTATTTTCCAAAAATCGAATACATAAGGCATAAAACATCAATCGAATTTTGAAAAATGAACATTTAAAGAGTGCCTTACGAGTTGTTCAAAAAAAAATTTGGTATAAAAAATAGGTAAAGAAATGTGGACAGTTTTCTCACACTTATGGAGTGAGTTTTCATATTGTATTATAACAGTACAAAATGACTCATGAATTTTGTACTATGCCCTCCAGATCTCCTATGCAGATGTAAAACTATGAACATAGAGAGTAGGTAGAGGTATATTCAAAGATGCAAAATTATGCGTATTATATTTTCCTTTAAATTCAAATCTCAAGGGTTTAGACTCTAAATAATCAAAGCATTGGAGAGTTAGAGAACTTGGAATTACCGAAAATGTTATCCTCTTTGTATATACATTAATCAACATAATATATTATTCATAACCTTTTCAGAATCCTTTAGTATGTGGTTGTATTTCATACTTACCACATTATTATAGGTTTTTGCATGTTACATAGACAGGAGATTTGTAAAAAAATTAATGGAAGATTAGTTTCTCATCATTTTTTGTAATTTTTTATATGGAAATTCATGCATGTTCTAAGTTTTGGGTATCGGTGTTTGAGCTTGTAAGGTAAAATAATTATTATTTAAATAAATAATAAATACATAAAAAAGATATAATTTATCTTTATTAATTGAAATTGATATTTTTAATTTGATTTATGAAATGTTATTATTTTTATATGTAAATTACCAAGATTGTTAACATTCACAGCAACCGTGATAATAGAGGGAAGTTATAGTTGAAATGCAACATATAAAAAATGAAGAACAAAATTATGATAATAATTTAATGATGAAGCGACACCGCTACAAGCTCATACTATCCAATTACCAATGTTTTTGTTTGTCATCCTGTTGTCGGAAAGACAACCGGAGATATGGAAATTGAATAATGAAGTCATTGCATGCATAGCAGTTTTCTGAACTTGAGTACAATAATGGAATTTTATACATAAATTCATTGTGTTACTAGTAAACATTTAATCGTGACCTCTTATGTCAAGGATGGCGAACCATAGATAGATACATAGATACATCTTGGGTGTAAAAAGTATTGCACTTCGACCTTATGGTCCATTGTGCTCCCTCTTCTACTTCAGTCGCTTCTCCCATATGTTGGCATATAGCCAGGAGCTTGCTTATCAGGTCTTCTTGAAGGTTCATGACGAACCATTATTGATCTACATGCCATTTTTTCTAAAATAATTTTTAATGAGGCCATGACGTGCCGTCAATGAATCTTGACTTAGTGGGGGGAAAAATAAAACTAGATGCTATCGACTGAAATTCTCTGTTGACTGAAATTCACTTATCTTGCACTTTTTTTTTGTCATACTAGCCATGTTGAATAATACTTAATACTTAATAAATGTAAATATAGCTCAAATAAACTTAAACATGCGCATTTGTCGACAAAATTAGTTTAAAAACGTTAAGAACTATACGTAATTAGGAAAGTGGAGTGTCTCCTATATCGACTGCAAAGAGTCTAAAATTCCTGGAACCAAAATAAAAGAATACACGGCGGTAAAAGAACCCCTTCACTACTTTTTTATGAGAACAACATCAAACAAGTGAAGGGAGTCCCTCCCGCGCTGCTCGTACTTTGTCTACTCTAGTAGCTCACTCTAGTTCTCGTTAGGTCAGAAATACGTGCGAAATCTACGTATCTCTGCCGCGCAATATGTTGCCGTTTAGGCAGCGATAGACTCACAACTTTGGTACTATAGATGAAAAAATAAACTGTTTCGTACAGATACCTAAATTCCTTAATCGATGTGTTGGTCAAAGCCAATTGACTATGGTTTACTTTCTCCGGTATGTAATGTTCTTTTAATGTTATAGAAAATAGTATCTCAGTGAAATTTTCCGTAATGGATCAGTAAAATGAGAGATATATTCGTTAAAAATTTGTACATACGTCTAATTATCGTGGGCTTCGTAGATTGTTCCGCGAGAACATAGACAACATTCAAAAGGGCAGAGTTTGTAAATGTCTTTCGTGATAACTATAGAGACAATTTTGTTCAAACTCGACCGTGAATAAGACAATTGCTTATTTCCATACATTTTCTGACCGTTCAATAAATTACGCCACAATTTCGTTTAAAGCCAACATCACCACCGTATCACTAACATCACCTGTCCTCCTCTCCCACCTTCAATACTTTTAAATCCTCGGTAGTGTAAAGTTAATGTATATGAATATATATCTCTGGTTATGGATTTTTATATGTTGGTTTTTATATTTAGGTTAAATTAAAATAAAATAAATATTCTTTTCTATAAAAAAATATAACAAACTATGTAATTAATAACGAAATAATTATAAAATATGACACCAACTGGTATTACTGGCTTGATGCTATATTCGCGCGTTATGGTACTTGTTTCTTTTTTTTTCTTCATACAAATTCAGACTCATATTCACAAACCTCTATATATAGACTAAGATTCTTTACATGGCGTCGTCAAAGCAAATTTTATTATTATTATTAAAATAGTATTCAAAATTAAAGTAGTGATGCCGCGAGATGAGACGAGAGTAGCATGTGTCTTGTATTGTATTGATTTGTATTAGTTTTCTATCGTCTCGTCTCTTTTTACAGTTGAAGATTTTGTTGAAAACTCTGAATCCGAAAATTTGATGAAAATCGTTAGAGCTATTTTTACCAGGTCACAGTGGTTTCAAAGGACACGAAAAAGCAGATACCGTCAAAGAAGGGAGTCTGAAACCCTTTCATAGGCCCAGAGCCTATTCGAGGAATTTCAAAACCACATGCAAACAAGTGATCAACGAGTGGATAGACTTTCAACACCGTGAACACTGGAAAAATATACCTTAACAAAACTCGGGAGAAGACTGTTTCGGAACAACATCCAATAGGCTGTCCCTCGATGCACTTATCCTTAACAGAAGTACAAAAATACGAAAGTACCTACACACCACAGGAGTCCACCGTCGATTCATTATACGCAGACTGTGCGGCGAAGAGGAAGAAACATCCAGCCACGTCATCTTTAAAGTACGCTACAAACGCGGAACATTGTGCAGAAACATTGAACTCCGCCTACAAAATATTTTGCCTACAGACGTGAAACCAAAAATGGGAACATTACTTTATTACTCTATCTTAAAAATTCGATCACTTGTCATCTTGTCTCTATCTATCTCCTTTAATTCGTAGTTTATTTATCTACTAGTTTATTTGTATGTATCTCTACAGTTTTTTCAAGTTTGCTGTGACATTTTTTGTAATAAAACATTAAAAAATAACATTAAATTTTAGATTATATGTTGCAAATATCGGTACATACGAGCAACTTATACAGCAACATTAATCTCCTCCCACAAAATATCAAATAGTTTTGATTTTTACAGCAACCAGATCAAGGACATGTTATTTTGTTCTGCAACAGCTATACAGACTAGCAACCTACTACCGAACATTCATTTACCCTTAAAATGTTCCTGCACAGGTTGCACGTCTGGTGCATCTCACCCCGTATATTTGAACATTAACGAAAATATCCTGCCTATTGCCACGATATCGGAGAAGCGAGCGTCGAGATCGGAGGGAGAGCATAGATAAATAAATAAATAAACACAAGTATTGTTCGTTTAATAATGTAGGATATAATCTATATTTAGCGCTTTTTGAAATTCTTTATGCCCGCTTCCGCCACTTACGTTGACTTCGAAAGAACAGCTGGGCCACTCATGGAGGTCCGTGCTTATATTACATTGTCAAAATGAGTACAAATAAATTTCTGTTTCCTATAATGTTAACTAAAGGATAAAATAATATTAATTACAATACTGAATTGTTTTTTTGTATAAAATAGAAATTATGTCATAAATTTTATTTATTTTTATCGAAGTTCGTTATGTAATCAAAAGCTTTGTATATAAGTTTTTTACATTTAAATTTTATTACATATATACATTAACTAATTAAAAGTTTTTAAGTAAGGACATTATTATTACTCGCAACTGCAGAAGCTAAATTAATTTAAATAAAATTATATACTAATAAATAATAATATATATGTATATATATAAATATACCTCTCGATTTGAGGTTATTTAAATTAATTAATTTTTTTTAAACAAACGTTTGAGATTTTCAAATTGTGTTAAAAAATCTGGTGTGACATTCATACTCGATTTATTTAGTGTCCGATTTTTTGATACATTTTCATGAAAAATGTTTTTGTTTCAGCTAATTTCCAACAGATTTGATTTTAAATTCTAGTGATCAGAAAGAAGTGGTTTTCCAGTTTTCTTTTGTTACTAAAATTTGTACTTTTTGGCAATTTGTCATTTAAACTTTTCAACTTAGTCAATTTTTTAGAGAACTTTTAGAGAGTTTATAACGATTTAAACTTATTTCTAGTGTATTTTATATTTATATCCTAGATATATATCCTTATAAATGTATATCCTATTTGGCCAAAAACCGAAAAATTCACCATTACACCCCACGTGATATGTGACAGGATGGAAAACTCCGAAGACGGTAGGGCGATTTTGTTTTCTGATGTGTTTTTTACATAAAACTATTATGAATAATTCCGAATTTAAATAAAATTGATAGATTGTAGAGGCTACCCTGGACGGGCTACACTTGGACCACAAGGTCCATTGTGATGCCTAAGGGTGTGAGGATGTGAGTGGAGTATAGACTAGAAATTGGTAGGATATACGGCTGTAGCCGACTATGATAGGAACTATGCCGATATTCATCTGGGGTTTATGAAGGAAACTGCAGAAAACCTCCTCGAGCATAGCCGGTTACTTCGTTCTTGTCCATACGCCGACAGTTTAGTCAATTAACCGCCCCCTTTTTTTCCCCTAGTAATTGACAAACTGCCGATGTCGGGATTCGAACCCATAACCTCCCAGTTTCCAAGAATGCATACTGCGCAGACATAACGCCTTAGACCGCTCGGCCACTTGACAGCATCTACAATCTATCTATATATCTAGAACGGTAGGTGTCTATGTTTGAACTTTGCCCCTTCTATGCGACTTAGAGTAGAAATCCACAAATTGGACACATAGTAATTCAGAGCACTCATCTTAACTCCAATGGTCGTTGTCGCCTGTTTTCAGTTATCTTTGTCCAACAACACTCAAAAATTGTCCTTGTAATGGAGTTCTTGCTTAATCATAAGCGAAAAAAAGTAAGTATCTTTCTTTCTATGGTGTTGGCAGTTAAGAAGTGCTTGGCTACCCTTGCCTGGTAGCTATTTGAAGCCAAAAAAAATTCATTTCAAATTAAAAAGCTACATTTTTAGAAAACTATAAATTACACGATCTTTCTCGCTTGAGACTAGCTTATCCATCCCGGTAACAATAGCCATTAATAAAACCTAAATGCACGCATTCTGTGCAGACAGGAAGATTATATAATGGCTGATTGAAAAAATGCATTACCGTTGTTTTATGTTTATTTTTGTATAAAAAACGGTTAGCAGCACAATATCATTAATTATGATGATGATGTATGAAAGAGTAGGAACGATGGTGGGGGTTTTAATGGATGATGATGACGTATCAAAAAAAACATAACAAATGAATTATGTGCATAAAAATGCATGCAAAGAAAAAGGGTGATGTTTATTTTTTGCAATGTAATATAGAATAGACAATATAAAAAATACAAATATGGCGATTCAATAAATAAATATCTTAAAATTACAATTAAATTACATTATACATATTCGATCACACTTTGGAAAACTTTTGTGTTTTCACAAATCTAAAAAACAGAAATACCCCATGCGATCCACAGAAAATTTTCCGAAAGTGCGTTAAATTGATAAAATATTTACAAATAATAAGTACTCGCAATCACAAATGAATTATCCTGATGACTTGATGATGACTGATAAAATGGGATGGGACTGATTTAACCGTGGTAAGCTGGTGCAGCCAATGCATGACCATAAGCTAATGGAGCAGCTATTTTGGCAATAGCTGGTGCAGCGACAATAGCTTTTTGTACAGCTGGTTCACGTTGTACAACAGCATTGAAACCATTGACTGGATCTGCGGTGTAATCAACAATACGACGGGTACCGTCTGGTTCTACCAAACTGTATTGACCTTGTACAGTGTCCCCACTACGTGATTCAGCTTGTGATTTTTGATCTCCGGTGAGAGCATCTGAAATGGAGTATTGGTAACTGTATTGTGGATTTGGATCGTAATCGTCAGCGGCTACGGCAACTTTAGCGATGGCTGGCGCAGCAACGGCAATTGGTCCATGGGCTAGAGCTGGAGCGCCATATCCGTATGGTGCAATAACACCAGCGTATGCGTAGGCAATCAATGCGAACAAAACAACAATCTATAGGCAAAAAAAGTACATCGATGAAAATTAGACAAGTTTTTCATTATTTATTGACGATACAATTTTCTTTTTTTTTTGTCTGTGTTTGTATTTTAAATAATTCATTTATATCTTGTTTTCAAACAAAACGTTAAATTTTAACGATGATATGTTTTTTTGTTGTACAGTAAAATTGTATTAAAAATTCAAATTTAAAATAGAGCCAGAATTGTAACTGTAGATCAAAAGCAGAAAAATATGTGAAGAAAACATTAATATAACTTTCCTCAAGTATATAGTTTGTTTGTATCACGAAAACTCTGGATAGGTATATTTCCCAAGATTTTAGGCTTCTAAAGACTACCAATTTTTCGTTATCTTACAAAGGTTTCTCTTATCCCATTATTATTATAACAATTATTCGTTTATAAAGCATACACTCTTGGAATTGAGAATCTGTGACTAATGATCACAGTTCGAAAATGGTTTAATATACCGAAACGTGTCTCATTAATTCTCGAGGACAAACAACAATAGCCAATTTTAATTTTTGCCTTGCTGATTTTAATAAAATTCAGAACAAACTTTGCAATATTTGTTGAGAAATTAAAAAAAAATGTGAATTTCATTAGCATTGAATTAACTTCGGTCTCAAGTATATGAAGCGGACAAAACGAATCTATCATAGGTCCAGAATGATGTTAGAAGAGTCCAGAGGGGTTCCCCAAAATGAACTCTCTGAAAGCACTTTTTGATTCGTTAATTATTTTGCTAAGTAGAAAGCGTCAAAATTACGCCCGATATAATTCATAAATCGTGAAAAATATGAATCATAGAATTGATAGAATGATAGAATTCTAATTTTTGCTCCTTTTTGCAATTAAAGGTGTAAATTTTTACTATCGACGTTCCGATTTCCATTAAGTTTTTGAGTCAAAGTTAACAATACTTTTATTAGGAACACTTTTTGTTTTTGGTAAACCGAATGAATGGATTCAGTGCAAATCTAGGAAACTTGCCTATGAAAAACACTTGAGACATGTCTAAAAACGAATCGTGTTACAGATCCATGTGCGTCATTGATTGGTGTGTTTAAATGAACAATTAAAAAAACAAAATAAAGGTAAAATTTTTGTATAAAATGAACTAATAACCTTGAAATGAATATTGTTTTCCGTTAGTCCCATTGGAAAACGAAACAAGTTAAACTGTAATATTTCTCTCATTGTAATAATACGTGTTTCTACGTTACTATTTTCCAATATACCATGGTATTATATTTATTAAATCCATGGAGATTACATTGGAAAATATACGTTTTTTTTTTAATACAGGGTGTCACTATTTATAAATAACTCACTGTCACTATTTAATTTTGTGGGTTAGTGTAAAAGAGTAGTGTAGATATTAATTTATTAGCAGACATTCATTTTAAAGGATGTTCGATCATGAAATAACATTTTGACAAATATGATTCAATTTTTCAGTATTGAAATACTAATGAATTGCGAAAAAACTTGGTTAGCATCTTAAAATACCGCCCCGTCACTTTTTGTTACATTTCTGAGAAATAGAACTTAAAAAATTTGGCCATCCTATATACAGTTTGTACAGGTTGTTTTTACAGAAAAATGCTTTTAAAGAAAATTCGTTTGATATAAATAGGGAAATATAACGACACAATCCATCAGTTTTGCAGAGAAGCAATAGGTCAAACAAAGGTGGACCTTCATATTATAATTATTGGTGTATACTTAAACGTAACAGTACCACATATATCGATGTCAATTTACATTACGGTTACGAAGACATAAGTATAAAAGAACAAGCGTATACGATATTGACTATGATAGTATTGAATTTTATTAACTAATATTTATATGAATTAATTCATCCACTAGGTATCGAACCCTGAATCTCTGGACTACGCATCCATTACATCCGTTACATCACGAATTAACTCATCTAATTATAGCATCCGTGGTGTAACGGATAGCATACTGAGCATGGCAATTCAGAGGTCAGAGTGCGATACCTGGTGGTGGATGAAAGTAACGGTTTTTAATATTCGATAGCAGTTCCTAAAATAATTGTTCTAAGAATAAGAATAGATCAAATATGCTCCTAATAAAAAGTACTTGTTTGACCTTTTCTATCATTGAAAAAAATAAAACATTAAAAGCGACTTCCATTAAAATAAAATTAAGTGATTATAATAGATCACACAATAGTAATCAACATTGTTATTTTAGAGAAAACCCTCATTTGCTATTGTTTCATCCGAAAGTACGGATACCAATTTCGTAATTGATATTCAAAAATACAGTTCTATAACAGTATCTAATTTGGCTAGAGACCCTTAACAAATGGATTATATCAAAATGAAAATGATATAAATGATCCACTCTGTACATAGACACTATACACCGAATGGAACGACACACGATACATCACAGAACGACACAACACGACACGGTAAAAATAACCGACCCATACAAATAAAATTCGTATATTTTATTGTGTGACATAGCAAACAGGAGAAACTGTGTTGTTATGTTTTTTAGTATTCCACAATTTTTAAATGTGTTTCTGAGTTTTTTACAAGCTTATGACGAACTATGAATAAAATATATCGTTTTTTCTCTTTCTTTTCTTTTTTTTTGTTATTCTATTGGTATTAAAACAACAAACAAGTGAACTCATCTCTATAATACTATCTATCATGAGAGTACCAACTTAAAAATATAAATAAAAATATATATATAAATAAATAAATAATGTATTGTAAATACCTTAAAAGCCATTTTGCGTGCGTTTTGTTTTGTACTTAGTGCTACTACGGTCTAAAAAATTTAATTAAACAAAAACTAAATTTAATAATACTTTGATATTTGATATCAGATCCTTATATACTAAAAAATATTAAATTTTGGGGTAGCTTTTTGATTTACCTCCCTCCTTCTCTTATGGAACGAACGGGTGTGCATTTTTTTTATCAGTGAAGGTAATGTCTTAGATTATTGCATCATTGTATATGTATGTACGAGTATGTCATTTGAAAGAGTATATTTTAGGCGTCAGTCGTTCGTTATTACGTATTAAATTATTTACATTTACTTGTAGTGTTGTTAATGTTAATGTTGTTCCACAAAACTTTGTGTCAATTTAGGTCCCACACCCAAAACATATGCAATTTTTTATTTATTTTAAAATCTAAAAATAAAAACAATAATTTTTTAAAAAAAATAGAATATAATATACATTCTCTCTGCATTTTATGAGATTATTAATTTCAATGAAATTTGCACGCCCAAATCTGGTCGTCATTGGACAGATAGTTTTTTTTTTAAATACTTATTTCTTTATTTTGTAGTCATCTGTCGCGGCTTTGCCCGTGTATGCTTTGTGTGATGATATTATAGTATATGCCATCTTTGTATAGTATGATGATATAATTTATTTAAACTTATAAATAAGATAGTGCGTCTGTCTTTAATTAAAGGTTAAAATAGTCAAATCAGGAATTAACTAAAACTTTATAAAAGAAATATTTTTTTAAATAAATTTGATAAAATAGTTTTTTAAATAGTTTAATCCCATAATATATACTTTGATTTGAGCAGTAGAGTTATTGAGCATGGGCAAACATATATTCATTATCCATAATGAAATATATGTTCCCGTAAGGTGCGTAACACTTTCTGGTTTCAATTTTGTACTCAAATTTCTATTCATGATTCGAATATAGTACCGTTCAGATGAAGTCATGATGGATATCGAAAATATTTCTCGAAATACAAATTTGATGGAAAACTAACGGCAAGAGCGCTTGATTTTTTATCTTAAAAATGTGATTCATTGAAAGTTTCAGTCATGTCATGAAATTCATCATGAACCGTTAGTGAGACTATTGATCCCTTTGATATAAGCTTTGTCGTAACCCATACAAAATATAATGACATACCAAGGTAGCCCACGACTGCGGGGTAACAATAAGTACATCAGGGATTATATCATCACCTGCGTTTAGTTCATGATATCATTAAGACACTAGTTGGTAGTTAAGCACCTGTAGTCTCTCTGAAACTTGATACCCTGGCTTACATTAATAATAAACACGGTCCGCTCTAAGAGTTTTAAATTTACACCTTGTTCTGCGAATTGTAATTGAATTGTTCACCTTTTTCTAGTTTCGTATAAGTTAGACGTAATTTCGTTTAGCAGAATTTATTTTAATTTGCACAAAATGTGTGTCTGTGTACAGTTTATATCGTCCGTATTGCGTCTTTCAAACGGCTCAGATTTTTCCGTATCTGATCCTAATGTGAAACGTCTAAAACCATCACATTTTCAGTGTTGTTTAAATTTGTATTGTTGGTAAATTTCTATGCGACAACGCTGCTTTTTGAGTATTTAGTATAACATAACTGTATAGGCAAGCACATAAACAAAGGATGGAAAGACGGTAGGTTTACAAAACGTCAAGTTAGCTTAGTTGGAAGAACACTGGTTCAAAAAGCCAGAGGTCTCGTTGCCTCGATCCTCATCCAAGATGTGTGTGTCATCGCAATGTCAATAGAATTCAATGTCAATATTAAGGAAGTTGAGCCACTTCGCCCAAACCAAACGGATTTTTTAAAACCACTGAAATATTGTTGATATTTAACTTTAGAAAAAACAATTGAATTTTTATAACGTTTATGCAGTTTTTTGGAACAAAAATCCATATTATTTGCGTTATGTAGAAAACTTTTTGTGGTATATTAGTACAAAATGATAACATTTCTGTGAAATTATGTAAAGTGATCACGCAAAATACCTTATATATTAACTTAAATTTTGATTAGAAAATGGATTCACTGACCATTGTACTGATTGTACTGCTTGCACTGATCATTGTAACCCAATTAATTATACGAGTATATTTATCTACCCATCTGATTGTACTGCAACAGATTCTAAAAGGGCGTATAGTATATAGTTGAATGCAAAGTTGCCAAATTAACAAAACGACACTTTTAACTTTTAGGATAGAGTATTTTGTACTGAACATACAAATAATCTACGCAAGTATTATATTTCTAAATTTCGATTTTGATGACCATTCAAGTGAAACCATTACCCGAATAACCGGTGTAATCTCTAACCTTGTATCTACAACCGTCTTGAGAATTCTTTTGTAAACATAGTAAAATCATTGAAGTGTAAAATTGAATGGATCATATTTTATTGAATTAAACTGTACATACATACTACAAATATACATATATTTATCTTAACATTACTTGCAATTAATATTGCCAACAGCATTATGTCAAGTTATTTGAGTTCAATGTATGTAAGTAATAGACGCAGACAGACAGACTAAATATAGACCCCATATGAGATACATAGACCCTAAGGGTATTCCACAATACAACAAGTCTATCTATCTATTGTTATTTGTGCCCAGTCCCCATATTGTAGTAGTAGAATCTAGATCTTAACGTACCACGCCTAAACAGTGTTGGATTGCAGGTGAAAATTGGTCATTGTTTGTGTATTAAATAAATTACCTTTGGATAATTATTTATATAATTTAGTTTTGGAAAATTATTTACAGGAGTTGAGAGAAATCACATAATAAATAGACTTACCAAAGCAGGGACAGGGCTCCTAAAAGAGGAGCCTCCTCAAGTTTGGTTCCTCCTCAAAGAGGAAGAAGTTACAGCCTGAATGAATATTTCAGGGTTCAGGCAAACAACGAATCATCTTAGAGTTACCGAAAAAGGTTCAAAACATACATTTAGCTTAATAGATACTTAGCTGCTGGATTGTTATTTCAGATGATTTTATGGCTACATTTCTAGGTTTTTAGTACATCCATAATAAAAAGTAATACAAATTTCATCATCAGGATGCTAATCTTTTTTGGGAGGAATATCAGTATGAATTCATTAATCATAATTTTTCATGCCACTAATTTAGATGGATCGAAAAACTTTGGGGTGTGAAAAGTATTGCTATTTCAGTCTGGTAAGGTTCGCATCTCCCATATCTTGGCGATAGCCAGGAGCTTGCTTATTTACTGAAAGTTCATATATTCAGGGTGAGATACATCGAATGTCTTGTATCCGCTGTAAGAAAGTTTAGCAGTTAAAGATGCGATGACTGGGTATATCTTGCTCTTCGCCGCACAGTCTGCACATAATGGATCCATGGTGGAGCCCCATTGTGTGTAGGTGCTTTCGTAGGTGATAATATCCGGTGATGAATCTGGTAACCTTTCGAAGTTGTATGCTGTTCAGGTTGTCTGCATCGACGAACAGCCTCTTGAATCCATTCCAAAACAGTATTTTCCTGAGTTTCTGTTGCGGTATATATTCCCAGTGACAACGGTGTTTAAAATTTATCCACTCGTTGATCACTAATTTAGAAACTATCATAAATTTACGAGTACCATATCTCCTCAGAGAATAATTACGATAAGCTAACTCTGTTTTCATGACGTATACTTTGAGTCCTTAAGGTACGGAGTTTATAATCAGATGACTGAATCAGATTTAGTACTTGATGACTGATAATAATTTTACCTTAGTAAAACGTAGTGATAAAGTCCAGGCAATGGGACCGTTAACCGTTAAACCTTGTCTTCGGGTCAAATCTTGCAAGCTGAATTAGAACCTCTTCCTCTTATCCTACGGAGTTGAATTTTTGCATGTTGGTTCAGTTCCGACGACAATGCATTGTTATGGTAAGCGTGAAAAGAATCGACTAGGGGAAAGGGGGGTTTAGAGGGAGGGCGAAACACTAAATTTGGTATTTCCCTTAATATTGAAAAAAAATCGAAAAACACATAAGAAGTAAAGTTGTAGAAAATTAGTTTTACTATAAAAAGCTTGTTTTTAAATATATTTTTTTAATAGAAACTTATATAAATTTATGCATATGTAAAAAGTAATATAAATAATTAACTCTGGTATATATCGGATATTTAAGCAATAAAATCAGTTGGTTGTTAATTTCACTTATTTTTAATTAATAAATATTTTTGTTTGTTCAATGAATTACAACTGAATACTTGTAAGTTTTTAAATAAAATAGTGAAAAAACCTGTTTTTATAAATAAATAAATTGATAATATTTATAAATTCAATAATAATAAAATAATAATAAAATGCTGATCTACATGCTACATAGATTACATACATACGTCCACACTACACACACATAATATTAAAATGTATGATGTGCATTAAGCCAGCAGAGCAACCTGAGCAGAACACAATTATAATTGTTTCATATTTAGATGCTAATTAGATGCTAATTAAATGCCCTAATTAAAAATTAAATGCTCTTTGTTGTATTTTGTTACAAGTAAAAAGTCAAATAATTATATTGTATTTAATATCAAATTATTAAGCTAATTAAATGCTAATTAAATGCTCTAATTAAAACTTAACTACTTTTTGTTGTATCGTGTAACCACACGCTCTGCTAGCTTTACATTAAGCTAGCAGAGCATGCAGTTACAGACACAACAAAGAGTTGCTAATTTTTAATTAAACCATTTAATTTGCATTTAATTATCATTTAATTAGCTTAATAATTTGATTATAAATACAATATAATTAATTGATTTTTTAAATATTGCTCTGCTAGCTTAACATTAAGCTAGTAGAGCATGCGGTAACACAATACAACAAAGAGTATTTTATTTTTAATTAGGGAATTTAATTAGCATTTAATTAGCGTTATTATGAGACAATTATAATTGTGTTCTGCTCATGTTGCTCTACTAGCTTAATGGACATAAATATATGACCGAGTTAGTTTAAAATGCATGTTGATAATTTATTGCTGCCATTCAAGTCAAACCAATATACAACGTGTGATTAACTGACTGTGTGTGTGTTGTTCGGTAAAGGTTCAAAATATTTTAATATTTATAATTAAAGTCATTAATAATTTTTACTAATTAAGATTGTTAAATAATAGTATTTATAGGTTGTATATTTATCACCCGTTTATAGATTGTTTCAAGATATTTGTCATCTTGGCTGACCTAATTATTTAGTTATATTTTATATACGCGCTAGCATATAGACAGCAAAAACGATCATGAGGTGATGAAATTCACACGTAAAACGAGCTGAGGGACACTAGCTGTACGATTTTAAAAGCACATCTAGACCCCTGAATTTGATCTGCTTCGAGTTCTTTTGAGGAAAATGGTGTCAAAAATAAGGTCTTATAATTCTCTGTATCTTAAGTTTATGTAAAAACAAAAGTAGTTAAATTTTGTAGCAACACAAACACTTTTCTTCATTCCATTAATAATACCAACCGGTTGTGTTATTCTACAATCGTTATATAACTAAAATAATAATGGGATTTTACCTCCGTTTCTGAGATTCCACAGTATATAACATAATTTTTTAAATACTTTTTGTAATGTTAACATTAATGATGTGGATGGAGGACAAGGAATTTGTATGCAGACTAGGCATTGGTAGATAACCGACTTTGATTGGATTTATGCCGATATTCATCTGGAGTTCATGAAGGGACACTGCAGAAAACTTTCACAAGCATAGTCGGTTACTTCGTTCCTGTCCATATGCCGACAATTTAGTCAATTAACCACCCGATTAATTTTCATGGACAAACTACCATTATTGGGAATCGAATCTGCAACCTTCCAGTTTCAAGCAGAGCGCGTTAAACCGTATACGGCTACTTGGCCTGGTCCGTTAAATAAGTATGTTATTAGATAAGGATGTTAATAGCTAAACGAATATTTGTATAATAATAAATTTTTATTAGTCTCCTAATTTTTGTTTTCTATTCTTGGTTAGTGTTAAATTTATTTATATCCACACGACCTTTGTTTGTATAATTTTTTTGGCTATACGATGTACGATGTCTCTTCATATCTTAAAAACTTTAAGGTTGACCGGACAGTACACTAAAATTCATAATAAACAGAAACACTCTTTTTAACAGAAATTAAAAACTATAATCTGTAAATAGGGAATATGCATGAAAATTTTTTTTCACATTTATTTTCAGAATATGAAAATACTGTTAATACTGTAATAATATTTAAAAACGAAATTAAAATCCGAACAATATCAAGGATGCTATAAGCTTTTAAAGATTATTATCTGTCTCTTTCTTGCAAAAATACTAAAAACGGAGATTTACGTATATTTTAAATGGCGAAAGTGTAATATGACGTCACATAACATATCAAGAGGGCTATCACTCTCTTTGTCTAATCGGGAATTTCAATCATTCATATCTCGCTTATTTTTAAAGTTATTTAAAAAATAATTTTACCTTGATATTTGTCAAGTAAACATGCTTCAATTCAAGTGAAAAAAAATTTTCATGCATATTCCCTATTGCCGATTTTACCTATACATGTGCCCGATCTCCCTTAAGCCAAGGGAAGTTGAAATTCTGAATGCATATAGAATGATGACGTGGTCTTAAACGAGAGTATGATGAAATATTTTTTAACAAAATATATCTTATAACCCGATATAGCTCTATATGTTTATGATATCCCCTATTTAATTTCAGGAAAAATGAAACGTTAAATAACAAGCCGTGAGAATAATAAGATTCAAAAGTGAAAGAAATAAATAATGCGTATTAATTTAAAGTTACAAGATGCACGCAAATAACGATTGAAACAACGTTTAATACTTTCTAAAATGTGTAGTATATTAATTTTAAAGAAAAGTTATACTAAAAAAATTCGTCTATCTATCTGTTGAGTCTAAAATATTAAGGCGCGTATTCACAGTCCAGTCTTGAGCAATTGCTTAAGATCATCTTCATGAAGACCGTCTTATTTGTTTTAAGACACGATGATTTCATAGATAGAATTTAAGATCATCTTTCGTAAGACGATGGTTTCAAGCATGATCTTATATGGTTTAAGATCAGCTTACGTAAGACGAATCTTAAGATCGTCTTAAATTGTGTTCGTCTATATTCGTAATAATTCACATGTAACCGATGATATGATTGGCTAAGAAATGAATCATATTCCTGTCAGTCATAAATAAACAATCATACTTCATAAAACAAAAAAGGAGGGAATTCAAAAAATTGTCTTTAGATAAAAAATTGTTTATACAATTTTTTTATTTATTAATTTACAATTCCAAATCAAACTAAATCTGTTTAAGAAGGTCAATTCATTTTTTTTAAATACATTATATTTATAAATTCATTAGAGACAAATTAACCATTTCAATTAACAATTTTCCATCACTTAAAATTATATCTTTTTCATAAAAAGTAGAAAAACATGTGTATTAAATATGAAAAGTTTATATAGCCTTATGCATTAAATATACGTTCAATTAATGCTTCACGATATGCAAAACCATCAGGTTGCCAATTTGGTTGAAGTACAGACATTTCTTCATCTTGATAGATTATCATTGAATATCAAAGACATATTATGTAATACAGCACAGGCTACAACAATTGTGGTTGAATAAAGAAGTTTAGTTGTCAGTCCTCTTGATAAACAAGGAAACCTTCGTTTCCAAACACCGTACACAATGAAAAAAGATTTTTCTAATTATATATGATTATGCATAATCATCTATATATAATCAGATCCAAAAATTGGCCAGGTCTAGTCATACATAATTAGATCTGATCATACATGAACAGATATGATTATATATAATCAGATTCAAAAATTGGCCAGGCCTAGTCATACATAATTAGATCTGATCATACATGAACAGATATGTTTATATATAATCAGATCCAAAAATGGCCAGGCCTAGTCATACATAATTAGATCTGATCATACATGAACAGATATGTTTATATATTATCAGATCCAAAAATTAACCAGGTCTAATTGTATCTCATTATATATAACCATCTCTAATCATTTATGGTCAGCTATATATCGGAATAGGTAATTCATTAAAAAAAAAGTTTTTTTCATAGTTCTAAAAATTCAATATTTATTGATTTGTTATTATATAACTACAATAACAAATATAAAAAAACGTAATTTTCATAACGAATTACATAATATTTTAAATTTTTCTAATATTATTCTTTGTTTCTTTTAATAATTATTGCTGATTATTTTTTTGCTTATTGAATATTTTGCTCATTAGTTCGCTTTAATTCACCAACTCGCTGCGACATAGATCTCTCTGGTTTGAGGAACTCCTTGCGAGTTTTCCACCCCTTTAAAGAAGCCTGCTGTAAGGCAAAACCTAAAACAGATTAAAAAATGTCAATTTAATTTTTTTTTTAAATTAAAGAGTGTATAAAATATTATTAGAAACGCATATAAAATAATGAAATGACTTTTTAGATGAATGAAAAATAAATAATTTAAAGATGTATGAAAATAATATCTTATATTAATTTCAACAATATCTGTCTTCTTGTGTTTTTCAAATTCTATAAATATAAAACAAAAATTTGAAATTTTCGTAAAATACTTAATAAGTATATTATATAAATATTTTATTTCATTCAAACAAAAGGAAATCTTTCGTAAATTTATATAAAATATGAGCAATACCTGTTTTAAATCATCTTTTGGTTTTTTTAGATTTAAAAAGTCAAGATTTTGATACGACTCTGATGAATATTTGTTATTAACTTTTGTCGACATTTTGAAACCTTGTGTGAACTAATCGGATATGAGTACAATCAATTGCCCATCAACACCAGGTATTCCAAAAAGCCTCTGATTTGCTGATCTAACTTTTTGAGTTTAAATCATTAAGCAAACTTGCAAGTAAAACGCTTACACGAAATTCTAGAAACTGTTGGTTGTGATACTATCATAGTACCACCCAAAATAAGCTGTAAAAATATTTATTTTCTTTTTATTAAAAGTAATGAAAGTTTATTATTAAAAATAAATTTATAGTTATAATAATTATTTATAATTACCTGAAAACAACCAATTGAATAGAATCGCAAGCATATTAATAATTGAAACATTGGTTGAATAAATAATCCATGACGGTTGACTTTAGCTAGATTCTGTTCCAAATTTAATACTGATTTCGTCGAATCTACATCTTTCTTTAAATTCGATGTCTGAATAAAAATCAAAATTATTTTGTATATCTCGAATCAAAATCGATACCAATATTATCATAAATAATGATATTATGTTAACCCAAAAAATCCATTATCTTCACTACTTTTTTTACAACAAAACTATTTAAGATCGTCTTAAGTCGACTAAAATGTTGACTTAAATAAAAACCTCTTTTTTTAATAAAAAATAAGGTTAACTTCAATTATAAGATGGTCTTATTTGACTGTGAATACATAAACAGTTTTCAATTCTTAAGATCGTCTTAAGCAATGTCTGTGAATATTTATACAACTACACAATCTTAGCTAAGATCAAACTTTTAAGCAAGCCTCAAGATTTCGTTTATGAATCTAAACGCTGTCTTAAGATCATGCTTAAGATGATCTTACATTTAAGACCGGACTGTGAATACCGGCCTAAGTCATTATCAGCGCTAAAGATAGGAAGTACGTTTATTTTAGAAGGATCTACTATTGTCAAATACGTATGTATAGGGTCGTGCATAAGTAACTTTATGATTTATTTAATGAATGCGTATCTGTGGATCATTTGGTTTTGACTCGTGAACCAATTGAATCTTATATGGAAAAAGGTGTAACGTATGTAAAATTCTTTGCAAAGCTGAGAATGCTGAGAATGTCGCCTGGTGGAGGTTTCAGTGTTTTCCTCAACACTTGTTTGCACCCGAGCAATGTTCACATCATTTCGAACGGCACAAGGTCTTTCAGAACGCAGAAGATCACAGACCAATCGGTAAATTGTCAGAACATAAAAGAAATATCGATATGATCTTTGTGTCTGAATTTTGTTTGCAAAATTTGAATCACACATACTAACTAACAAGTGAAGTTAAATAAAAGCTTGTAACAAACAGAACGTGAAGTTCAATAAAAGTTTGTAAAAAAAAGCATCGTCTATTCTTCAACGGGATTTTCGTGTCTTGTACTTAAAGTAATTATGAAAATTACCCACCACATAATAAAAAGTAATTTTTATATTTATTAAATGGCATAGCTCTAGTATGTAGTATATAGCTCACTCACGTCATCACTAGTATAATAAAATATTGTGAAAAGAAAACTCATTAAAAACACTCAAATTAAATGAAATAAATAAATTTTTATTTCAAATAAAAAAAAAAAAAACGTAAATAAATATTTATTAATTATAAATTAATATTAGTAGGTACTATCAGCTCCAAAACTAGCGTTCGTTCATAAAAGAGCGTTAATTTGTACTGAATCATTTAGTTTTCGAAAAAATTTCTACAATAAATCCGGAACTATATAACGGCTACTTATGTAGTCGTTATATAGTACGTTAATATAATTATTATCCAGTCGTAAAAACCCGATTTCAGGCAATGGCAGAGATTTGAAAAATTTCCAATATATCTTGTTCGTTTGCTCAAAAATAATTTTGCTATTTTCCATTTTGGACTACCTTTAAATCATAAACCTACTGCAATACCAGCTCCCGAACTAAAATATGAATATATATATATATATATATATATATTCATATTTTAGTTCGGGAGCTGGTATTGCAGTATATATATATATATATATATATATATATATATATATATATATATATATATATATATATATATATATATATATAATATTGATAATAAAAAACCACAAAATAAATGAATAATGATGGCATAAACAAATCAAACTATTATTATTTTAATTTTTAAATAAATTATTATTGGGTTACATTCCCAATCAAAAATATGTAATATGTCTATCAGTACAAAAGTGTTCTATTTTACCTAAGTTGATTTTCATGTATCCGCGATTTATTTCATGTGAATTAAAGGATAATAAGATGAGATAATCAAAAATTTAACATCTAACATCATAGTTATATTCTGACCTATTTACTGTTTATTTTACTTTACACATAAGCATAATTGCTAATAAATGTACACAAATTTCTACATTAATTAGGAGACGTAAAGGTTAGAAATAAATATTATCATCCTTCGATTCATTGAGACACGCACCAAATTAGCAACAAGTAACATATCTTCGATTCCATAACCCCAATATAGTTACGATTATCTAATTCATACTGATCATAACTATTTTATCCTCGATGTATGTATTTAACCCAACATTAGTCACGTTCAATTTTTAGACAGCAGTGGTTGCTTGCGGACTGACGGACCGCATATATAAGTTACTAAATAATAATGTGTAGTTTAAATGATTGTAAATTAAACCTAAATAACAACAATTTAGAATTATGATCTGTTATTTAGAATAAATTTCTAATGGAATAAAATTGAAATAAGGCTTTGAAATTATATAATAGTAGATTTATACTCTTTTTTTATTATAAATAGACTGACAATATTTTTATCAATATCTATACACAATATTTATTAATTCCAACGATCAGAATAAAAGAAAACACTATTTTATACATTATATAATATATATATATATATATATATATATATATATATATATATGTATATAAATATATATATATATATATATAAATATATATATATATATATATATATACAATATATATATATATATATATATATATATATATATATATATATATATATATATATATATATACAATATATATACCATATACAAATTGAATAACGTCAGTGGTCGCACGCGCAATTGACAGTCCAAATAGTCCGATAGTTCTTATAACAAACCAGTACTGATTGATCATGTCTGAACATGCAAAATATGACTGTATGAAGGTACTAAAAGCCTTTAGTTGATAAGGTGGGGAAATTTTAAATAGCAGACCGGAAAATATTTCTATGGATTCTGAGTCAAAAACTACTCTGAGTTATAAAATACAAATAATTGACCTTTAGTATATCATTGAATATAATGTTGCAAAATTAGCATAAGGATGCATAGCTCGTTATCTTGATTTTGCTTTAACGCGCGTATAACCTGAAGTATAGACCTTTCTTAATAATAATATTTTTTTTGCTACTTCTATGAATATACAATAAAATTTACTCAATAAATCATGCCAGAAAAAAATTGAAATAAAAAATCCATCAATCAGTCTATCTCGTAAACTTATGTTTCAAATAATCGCTGAGTGTGTATGTTGTCAATTGAATTAATCCCTTCTTTAAACGATTTTTCAACCTTGTGTTGTTTATTGATAGCAAGGTACCCGGTAGACAATTGTCGATTTATGCGATTGTATGATTCAATTCGCTATTAACAGCCTCTAAACTAGTTTATCTTTTGAATATGTCTTTCGATTCGAGTGTCGTACTCTTGTTTGTGGCTTCTGTTAGTAAAAAGATTCTCATTTTTCCCATACAACATTACACATTCAACATTACACATAATGAAAATACCAGTAACGGTTAGAATTTTTAGCTTTTGGTTGTGTGTTTTGCAACTTTCAGTTGGCTTTATATTTTCAATTGTTCGAATAATGTACTTTTGTTTCAACAATATACTTGATTAATTTTTGCGGAGTTTATTTATGAACATAGCTGTATGTACTGATCCAACTTCCTTTATATAAATATTATTTTTGTACAAAATATAAAATGATTAAACAATGATAAAATACAATTGATTGTAATTTATTTAAATATTTATTTTTGGTTTATATTTGTATTTGCTATTAAAAATAAACATTCAATATTAGCAGCTACCTCTAAATATATAAATAAATAAATCACGGTGCACTTATTTGCAGGCTAACGTTCGAATAACATACGCTAATATTGTGGTTCGTATTGTAAACAAAAAAAAAAATTAAATACATCAAATATAATAATGCTATAAAGTACAAAAAAATTATGGAAAGTGTGAAATGCTTTTCGGGTTTCTTTCACGAACTCCAGATGAATATCGGCATAGTTCCTATCATAGTCGGCTGCAGCCGCATATCCTACAAATTCTTAGTCAATACACAAAAATTCCTTCCATTCCACTCACATCTTCACATCCTTAGGCATCACAATGGACCTTATGGTCGAAGTGTGGTCCGTCCAGGGTATCTGCTGTAACCTAGAAGTTCGCAGTCAAAGATAATGTGCCTGGATGTTTCTTCCTCTTCGCCACACAATCTGCACATAATGGACCCATTATGGAGTCCCATTGTGTACAGATTCTTGCACAGGTGATAATGCCCAGGAATGAATGCGGTAACCCTTTGCAGTTGCAGCCTGTTCAGCCTCAGTGGATCTAGAGATAGCTTCTTGATTGCACTCTGAAGCAATACTTTCCCGAGCTCCTGCCGCAGTACTTTTTCCCAGTGATCACGGTGTTTAGCATTTGACCACTCGTTGATCACCTGTTTACATGCAGTCACTGGAAATCCTAAAATAGGCTCTGAGCAAATGAAGGGTATTCCGACTCCCTTCTTTGCTAAGGTATCTGCTTTTTCGTAATGGTTGGCTTAATGAAAAAAGTGTTAGAAACCGTTTCTGCAGAACTTTTAATTCCCTAAAAAATATAATATTGAGATTTGCTATAGGTATGCTTATTATTAGATATAAAAATTTTCCCATTTTACTGAAGTGAAAATGGAAAACTGCGATGAGGAGGCTCGTTAAAGGTGTACAGAGATCAATTTTTCAATATACCAAATTGAAAGAAAAAATACCGGGCAGATAAAAGGTTATGGAGTCCATTATTTATACGTTAGCCTACAAATAGACTCTTTATAAATAAATATTTTATCATAAAATATTCACAGTGATATTATCATCAATAAGTGATTAATTTTGATTGCAAATGAGAGTACCAAATAGATAATAATAATGTATTATGTTGTCCAACCTCCCTGTTCTATTACCCATTTATTGTAGGTATATATGAATGTACTATAGACTCCCTTGTACCTTTATATTTATTATTCATACAAAATATAATCACAAATCAAAGAGATAATTATCAATATTTTGGTTTATATTCCTGTTTATTTAATGAAAAATGATAGATTGTTTTTGTGACTGAATATAATGAGCGTTTAATTAATCAACAACATGAATTTTAATGAAAGAAGGATTTGATTGGATGTTGTTTATTGACTTTTGATGTTAAATAAACATATAAAAATAAATATACGGTGAGAATTCGTTTTGAGATAAAAATAATATTCGTCACGTAGGAGCTAAATAGAGGCTGCCCTGGACGGACTACACTTCGACTATAAGGTCCATTGTGATGCCTAAGGATGTGAGGATGTGAGTGGAGTGGAAGGAATTTTTGTGTATAGACTAGGAATTGGTAGGATATGCGGCTGCAGCCGACTATGATAGAAACTAGGTCGATATTCATCTGAAGTTCGTGAAGGAAACTGCAGAAAACCTTCTCAAGCATAGCCGGTTCTTGTCCATACACCGACAGTTTAGTCAATTAACCGCCCTTTTTTTTTCTTCTTAATAATTGACAAACTGCTGGATTCGAACCCATAACCTCCCAGTTTCCAAGTAGGCATACTGGGCAGACATAACGCCTTATACCACTCGGCCACTTAAACTGATCACGTAGGAGCTAAGTGAATCCCCCAGCGTAAGAGATCATCACTGATGAGAGATTTTTTTTCATTCAATAAATGAAGTTATTCTCTAGTTTATATTACTTTAAAGGATTTATATTACTTTAAAGGCCGCACAGATAAATAAATGAAACTTTATTAATAGGGAATATGCATGAAAATTTTTTTTCACTTGAATTGAAGCATGTTTACTTGACAAATATCAAGGTAAAATTACTTTTTAAATAACTTTAAAAATAAGCGAGATATGAATGATTGAAATTCCCGATTAGACAAAGAGGGTGATAGCCCTCTTGATATGTTATGTGACGTCATATTACACTTTCACCATTTAAAATACACGTAAAACTCTGTTTTTAGTATTTTTGCAAGAAAGAGACAGATAATAATTTTTAAAAGCTTATAGCTTCCTTGATATTTATCGGATTTTAATTTCGTTTTTAAATATTATTACAGTATTAACATTATTTTCATATTCTGAAAATAAATGTGAAAAAAAATTTTCATGCATATTCCCTATTAGATCTATTTATGATGTCCACCTGTACAAAAACTTTTACGATTTATCGACATTCAATTTTGTTATTTTTATGGGAAAAATATTTCTAGTATACTTTTCCACTTTGGAGAGTCAGTAGCCGGGGAATATTAATATGCTGTATTCTGTTGAAAAAATTTGTTTTACGAACATTTTGTATAACTCCGTGCAAAACCCAAATCTCTACTATTATAATATTGTAAATGTCTGCTTATTTGTTGGTTTGTTCGAGCATCACGCAAAAAACTACTGGATCAATTTTGATGCTACGAGAGATAAAACTTGAAAAGTATTCGCTGAAATAGAAATTTGTTGGAAATGTCGATAAATATTTGAAGTAGTGGAAGCGGTGGCAAAGATAGATAGTTGAATTAGTGGAAGCGGTGGGAAATTACATTGAAGTTTTTAGTTCTAAAATGACGGGAACCGGAGATCTAACAATAAAACTCGAGCGAATCTACGGGTATAAGCTAGTAACTAAAACTATGATGGTATTTTCGTTTTTTTTTTGCCCTTACGATAAATTTGCCTCACTTGCTCTTACGATAAATACGGCACTGTTCATATAATAAATACTACATTTTTGTTGTATTGAAGAATGAAATAAATAAATAAATGGGTAAAGAGACTTGAGATGAGATGTGATAATATTATGGACGTATTTAATATGTGTGCGTGTGTTTCGTCCTTTCGTACTGTGGCTTTAATTAAATAATTCCTTGGATTCTTTTCATTCTACTTTACTATACTGTCCATCCATTCATCTGTCGGCAACTTGGATCCTCTTTATTGCTCATTTCTCTTAATAATCATAATATGTTCATTTCACAATTAAATATCACATCGACTAAATATAAATAATGTATAAGGGACAATATATGTACAGGGTGCTACACAAATGTGTGTGAGTCACTATACAGGAGCATATCCTACACACCAAAATAAACGAAAAAACATTTAGTACTTTTTAACGAATTTCCTCCAAAGGAAATCAGCTATTGTTTTTGTATCAATGTTGGAATTTCGTAAAAATTTCTTCAAATGTTCACCGATCCTACCTACTAGATGTCAAAAATCACTATCGTTAAAATTTTTATATATGTATATACATATATATCAACATATATATATGTACACATAAGTTTATGTGTCTGTGGACTCTCTAGTGGTCACAGTTTTATTTTGATTATAATAAAATTTGGTATTTGAGGTGATTTTGATATTCAAAAAGTCAAGTTCGTTAATGGGTAAAATCGGACGAGTGGAAAGGAGGGTTTAAAGAGAGGGGGAAACACAAAATTTGACATATTTCCCTTAATATTCGAAAAATCGAAAAATTTATAAGGAGTAAAGTAGTAAGTACTTAGTTTTATTGTAATTTTGTTTCTTATCATTTTTCTTTTACACTAATATTTACAGAAAGATTTACAATTAATGGTTGAAAGTTAAAATTCTAAATATCTCTGTACACTTTGGAGTTTGGAAAAAATGATAAGGTAATGAACTATAGCGAACTTGATTTTCTACGTTTTTACTCGTTATACATTTTTGATTGTTCTAATATTAAGAGAGATATTTTGTATTTTGTGTTTTCTTCTATCTTTAAGCCCCCCTTGGGCTGGAGAGTGATTTATGTATTCTAAGGAAATTCGCTAAGTTGACCAAAATAATAATTTTTTGTATATTTTAATACCGTAACCCTATTAACGCATATGTAACTATCACAGTTAAGCCTAACTACACTGTATTTAATTTTAGCCCCCACATATTTATGTAGCACCCTATATATACGAGCAGTACATGTACACTTATCTATACATCGTATTTAATGTGGATCACATTATTAAAATATTTATTATCAAGTAAATAAAAGTATTTTAATAATATTTCTCTCATTTCCATAAATGAACAAATAGACAAAGACTCAAAGGAAATATCATAATATTCAAGTTTTCATTCGTATACTAAACTCAAACCTATGGGAAAATCAACAGTTGAAATCACATTTGATCAAATATTTATAATTTTTCAAAAAAAGGACACCGTACAAAAAGATATGATTTTGATCATCGATTAAAATGATTTTGATCCAAAATATCTTTGCTTTGCACGAATATATCCAAAATATCTTTTCTTTTTTATGCGAGCGATACCGCACAGGTCTAGTGAAAAACTAGTGAAAAATAATATAAACATTTCAATGTACTTGTAAGGTAAATGTTATAATAAATATTATTTAAATAAATAATAAATATATATAAAAAATATAATTGATCTTTATTAATTAAAATTGATCTTTTTAATTTGATTTATGAAATGTTATTGTTTTAATATGTAAATTACCAAGGTTGTTAACATTCAAAGCAATCGTGATAATAGAGGGAAGTTATAGTTGAAATGCAACAGATAAAAATGATGAACAAAATTATAATAATAATTTAATGATGAAGCGACACCGCTACATACTAATAGTGAACACGGTATACTTACGATATATAAACAACTTACTCGGTTACTTGTTATTTTCGCGTATTTCATATAATTTATGGATAATCACCTCAACCTTGGCGTTGGATTGATTATAGCCTGATGATAATGGAAACAATACCTATTAGACATAAATTATTCGTCTATTAAAATACTTCATAATTTAAATACATAAATACGTAATGAGTAATAAATTGATGATTCAATTAATTTACATATATAATTGATTAGTGTTTGAATTCTGAATAATTTGTATGGTGATCCTCCACTGTTTACAGTTAAACTACTCTTATAAACAGTCCAAATATACGACACTTCCAAAGAAATTTAAGAAAATTATACAATTTATTTAATGACATAATTGGAGAGCCATTATTTGTCAAAAATGATAAAAAAAAATTTCGAACCAAACAGAAAATAACAATTAACTGAGTTAATTGCCTAAATACCCGGTATATACTACTAAGTTTATGAAAAAAAGTTACAAAAAATAGTTATTTATTTAAAAAAAAAACAAACTTTTTTGTCTTTAAAATTGTTTTCTACTTCTTACCGTTTCCAGGATGGATATTTCCCCAACTGGTGGGAGAAAGCCAGGTCTGATTTTGCCAATTCGCAAATTTGACCTTACTTTTTAGCTCTAGAACACACATACAAAATTTTAGCTCGCGACTCTTTTCATTTTTGAGTAATCGTGCCTACGGACGGACAGGCGGACGGACATGCGATCAATATTTTTCCGTTACAAAGTCGAAACTCAAATTATAGTACTCTTGTATATATATATATATATATATATATATATATATATATATATATATATATATATATATATATATATATATGTGTATATATATATATATACTGGCTTATAGAGGCCCTTTGAAGCGAGATAAGATCTTCGGAACGCCTACGATTGTACTCCGACCATAATTGTCTTGTCATGCAGTTAAAAAATGGCTTCTCTAAATAGTAAATTTTTATATAAAATCCATATTTTAACTATATGTAGCAAACTACTGCCGATACATAAATCATCTCGTAAAATTTAAATATTTATAGAAACCACCTTTTAACCAGCACATGATAAACTACTCCCCTGAGTTACAAATGTGTCCCGAAGTGTTGTAAATTTTTACAACTTTATCGCTCGAAAACTGTGTACACATACTTGGGAGAGGTTGCTCTGTAGGAATAGAATCTTTGATGTATATTGTATACAAACTATGTTTTGTATTTGTATATATTCTCAAAGGTCTAATCCGAGATGAAACAATATATACACCTTCTACACACATACACTATAGGTTTGTATCTACCTCTAGTTTGATGTTTGTCATATAATGTTATTGTTTGTTACCGAATATATTTCGAACATAATCATATTCGAGTGTATACGTATACAATTATTGACTAGTAGTGACTAGATACTACATTTACAGAGCTAGTGTAATTGGGACTCTGTAATAGTTTATTTTACTATATTGTATGTGTTGGACAGCTTTTCCTATAGAGAATCAATGTTAAATATTATTTATTACTGCCTGGCCGTGTGGTACTGTATGAAGTCAGTCAGTACAGATGTAAAGAAAGTCAGTCAGTCATCTCATAGCTATACTGTATGCGTATGGTTGTTTGTTTGTCCTTTAAGAGTGGGAATTTTGTGATGCACAATGCACATACAAAATTTTACACTCATCACATGTGTACTGACTGACTTCATACAGTGCCACACGGCCAGGCAGTAATAAATAATGTTTAACATTGATTCTCTATAGGAAAAGCTATCCAACACACACAGTATATATATATATATATATATAGATAGATAGATAGTATTTCATCAATTAAATCAACATATTAACTATAACGTAACTTTCTATCTGGTATATAGTAGTCCAATAGTTACCCCTTCCACACAATCAATAAACTAAACTAATTCATTTGTCATCAAATGTTTGTATATTCAAATTATTATATTATCTAAATTTTATAGAGTTCGTATCAAATTGATTGAGACAAAATAGTAAATAAAATAAAAAAATTATTTTATTTAAATATTTTTTATTAAAATGTTTATATTTTTATATTTTTATATAGAAAAACTATCGATTGCGATTCATTGGCTAACTTTTTACTCATGATAATTTTTTTCCTTATTTAATCGAAAAATATAATCATATCTGAATACAACGTATTAGTTTATGACTTTGTGTTCATAAAGTTCTCATTCGATTACTATTTAAAATTTGAATTTGTACCACACCCCTTTTATGATCATGTTGATAAAAATTCTGGCCGCTATCTTCCTCACCACAATTAGGAAATGATTGTACACTTGCCCACAAAACATAATGTCAGTTTATTAAATTTTATAGTTGATTTGTGCATTATAGATTCAGTTTTCGAAAAAAAAAATTCTCGATTAAAAGTAGCTACTATATTTCTAACAACTTTTATCCGAAGAATATTTTTGAAAATCCGAATCAGCAAGGCACAAATCAATTATAAAATTTTACTAGTTAAAATTTTTTTCAGTGGACTGTACACTCTCGTTAATATTAATAAAAGGAAATAATTTATCATAAGTAAAGTTGTAGGAAACAAACTTTACTATAATTTATTACTTGAACATATTTCCTAAAAAAATTCGCTTAGTCTACGTAGCTCCTTTACGGATTGTATGTGAATTAATGAAATATTAACGATTTTGATCAGTGGTTCTTAGCTTTTTAGTGATGAGGGGCCATTTGACTGAATTTTTGTGATGAATCCTTGGTTCAATTATGATCCGTGTCAAAAATCATGTACCCGTTTTATAATGATGTCTTTTTTTAAGAAAATTAGCATTCCTACAATTTAAATAATTGTATGATAACTTTGTGGACCACTTCGGGTCCATACTCTCAGGGACCACTAGTGGTACGTTTAGATTAACCAATTTATATTATAACTTTAAAATACGAAAAAGATTATAGAAATCAAACCATAGACTGCCGTCTATCCTGAATGGCGTGTAGAGCAATTTAGCAACAGTAAATTAGTACAGTAACTATAACTAATTTCGCAATCAATTTTGTTCTAACTCAATTCAATTATTTTGATGGATCGAATGAATTTATTAAAACACAAGTTACATAAACTGACGTGTTATAATTATTATACATATATATAGACAAGTTCATACAGGTATACACAAAATGAACAACATATTAAGTTAAACCCATCAAAAGCCCTAAAAAGGGCTATAATTTTGTCCATGAAAAATTGGTAATTGAAAAACTATTTTGATATATTATTTTACATTTCTGTGTAGATATACTAGTTTATAATTATAAAGTTTACATAACAGTAATATAGTCGTGTAACTAATTACCATATTTATAAATAAAATACCTGTGTAATTAAATGTGCCAATCAAATATGGGCCACAAAAGTAGCGGTCTTTAGTCAAAATTGTATAGATAATTTGTACTTTATTCATGTTATTGGGTTAAATGTTGTTAGTATATTTATAATAACTTTTATCCGAAGCATTTTTTCGAAAATCGTTTGAATAACGTACAAATTACTTCAAAAATTTTGAAAAAATAAATAACTCTTTTGTGGCTACATGAACAAGTGGCGTTAAAAGTTGATGTTAGTTTTTAAAATTTGTTAGATTAAAAAAACAGATTATTTATGAAAAAATTATATAAAGTTTTAATAAGTAAAAATTTAATTAATTTTAAATTAATTGATATTTTAAATACCCTACAAGTACTGAGTTAGTTTTCAGTACATGAAGTGTGTTTCTTATTTTACTTCTTAAATCTCCACATTTATTTTTCAAGAAAAGTAAAAGTACTATTTGACTTGGTCACAGTTGTATATATCGAGTACTATTAATCCTGCATAAATTTGATAGGTAGCATTTTTTGTGCAAAATTATCTAAAGAATAAATTTGATCCTGACCTCTATGAACTTAAATGACCTCTATTCGAGAAAAACTAATTTACACGACTTTTAACCATTAAAAAGTTTATTTTAATCTTACTTACTTAATCTTACTAATCTTACTCAATAAATCCTACGAGCCGAATATAAACCTGAATGTATTGGACGTCTCATTTTGTCCCTTTTAAATATACATGAATTTAGTCCTACATGAATTTAGTATTGGCCCTCTTATGTGTAGAATTATTGAATAAATAAATTTAATAAGTCTGTTAACGTAAAACCAATAGTTTACGAAATATTTGAGAACTACTGATTTTCGGGATCTTTGAGCTTCAATAACTTTCTTTACACGCGCGATTTCGTTATGGACTTTTTGCCATGGTTTCATAGTACCAAAGCGAAAATAATCTCCACGTGTATTTTTTAAGATGTAAGCTCATTTTTGTATACAATTTCATTGGGCTAATATATCCCAAATTAGATCAATTAGATCATTATCAATAACGGATATTTGATAAACTAAACGTTTCCGAACAATGGAAATTTTGTTTTCTTGAATATGAAGAATCCGTAAACGAATAAACATACATTTGAACGTGCCCTTAGACTGTGATTAATTAGTTCATGTGTTCTATGCCTCTTAATGTAGAATAACTTACATAAAACAAATTGATTGTATGAAATTCATTCTGAAAACAGTTACAGTGTTCAGTTAAATGCATTTAAATGATCGATAAAGGTCACCACGAAAGCACTCGTTTTGACCGCCCACTCTTAAGTAAATACATAATAAGGGTTGATACATTCAGAGGGTGGAAGGTTGTATGTAGGTTGGGGGTTGAATGAATTTATATTAGAATGTTGTGAAGGTTAAGAGTACCTATATTAAAATCGATCTTTAAGAAAACTCAGCATAATTTAATGAACTTTTATTTATAAATGAATGTCAGTGGCGGCATAGACAAAATAACGAAATTTAATATTTCATATCGAAATTTTCAAAATATTCAAAATATTACGTATGATTACCATTTATGGTAGTTGTCTTACAGTAATCGAGTTAAAAAGTATCAGCTCATAAGTAACGTAATCATAAGTAACGTTATGATTTAATTAGTGAATAAATTTTTTGTTTACGTATTTTTTTTCTTTTTTTCAGAATTAACTTAGAAAAACTTGGGAAATTTATGATAGAAAGACTCAGCACAGAACAAAGAACCAAAGTTGTTAAATTTTATTTTGAAAGTCAGCATTCGATTCTATACATCATGGTCATTTTTTTAAACTTTCTTTAAACTTGTGAAAGTGCTTTTTATACCAAAATCAACAATAAAATCACACTTTTTTTAATTGTAGTGTTCCCAAATGTATTTTCTCATTAAAATCTTTTCATCAACACTTTTCCTTTAAACAGGTATTTTATAACCCATTTTTTAACGAAAGTAGCATTCGTAAAGAATTGGCAAAATTAAAATTAACCAAATTAGAGAATATCCATGCAGATTCGTATTTTTAACACGATTCGTAATATCAGACTATATTGTGATGAATTTAATTTATATAGATACGAATTCGTATCTTTATATTACACCAATTTATAACGCCTCTGCTTTTATTTGAATATCGAACACAGCATGAGAGTGCGCTATAAAAGTTCGAGCATTGCCTGAGAGTACAGTTTATACGAAATGTACAATATATGGGTGTGTATGACTACTCTTCACGTATTGTATTGTACATAACATGAAGGGTCTGCAGTCATTTTTGATCCTCTAATCATCAAATAGTACTCCACTGAACTAAAACTTTGAATAGATAAGATTTGCCAACATATGAACTTTCAATAGTTTATTTTTTGAATCAGTGTATCATGTTTCCGTGGACCTAGAAAATCAAAGGATAATCATAATTATAGATATATTACTAATGATTTTTAAAAAAAATTTATTAATCCTGTTTTGAAAAAATTTTTACATATTAACATTTTATAATCAACAAAAATGTTTGATGAATTTCAGCACACAAACTAGCAAGAACAATTGTTTTGTCTTTCTAGTAAAGAGTAAAGATTTCTCGTTAAAAATGTATAGTTCTTCTATAGCAAATGTGGAGTACTATTTTTCAAAATACCATACCTTATTTATACCGAATCCATTCAGGGTTCGAAAAAATGTTAAGCACAAGACTTGTTAGTATTTTTATGAAGAACAAATGTTAATTCGAGACATTTTTTCTCAAACAAGATGTATCCCGCACAAAACAATATCAAAACTTTAAAAAGAAATCATTTTTTTCATCATCAGTTAAATCCAAAACATTTCGTCACATTTCTCACAAAGAAGTGATATTTACATGAGGGCCCAACAATTTATTTATTCCCAAATTCCCAGATATATAGACTTCGTCAGACATATAGAAGTAAAAAATTAAGAATCCACTAAACAAAAAATACATTGGTTCTCATAGATGATCAAATCTTTTATGGCGAAACGTTTTCTAATAAACAATAACCTTGTCCCTTTTTTTTTTGAATTTATTTTTCCTGAATACGATATAATCAATGAAAATCTATATTTAATCAAGAATTTATAAAAATAGAATTAAAAAAAAAAATTATTGAATGGTTTTTTTATTATTTTTTATTTTATTTTTTCTAAATAAAATAATTTTTTTTTTATATTCAAAACAATTTTTATTTATTTATAAATAAAATTTCGTCCTGGTATGAGGATGTTGTTTACTAATAACTTCATTTAATAGGGTTGGTGTTGAAAGCGCATAAATGTAATGTATATATAGGTGTACATATCTATAGGAAAGTAAACTTTTTGCAAAAATGCTTACACAAATAATAAAAGCTCTGTATGTAAATATTATATATACAATAACTATTTAATAAATTTTTTTCCAAATGAATAAATTTATAAAGAAATTATGTTATGGTTAAATGGGCCTACAAAACATTGAATGCTTTTATTATGTATAAAATATTATGTTTGGTAACAAATTATGGACTGTTTTTAGTATGACCAGTAAATTGAAAGTTACTACTTGGTAGCGTGACTTACAAGAACGGGAGCGCAATTATAATTTGATTTACATTATCGGCAAATTGTAAATAAAATGATAAGTTTTGTGACTGGACTGAGACGTATCCACGTCAACGAAATCGTGACGTCAAATGCAATTTATTGAAATGTTGGAAAAAATAAAATAAATTTCGACAGTGGGCAGATTCAAAATAAAATTCGCAAAAAAAAAGAACTAAGGTATTTCGAAAAAAAATATTAGACTCAGCTTATGAATGTAGGAATCTTTCAGCTTACAGCCTAGATGGTACATACGTTTCAAATTATATTATTTTCTACAAAAATACTCGAAACAAGTTTCAATGATCAAATTTTAAACACGTATTAGGACTTGTATAAAGATTGTTGTTTTAAAATTTCAGAATTTTTGAGTATATTCCCATAAAATATGTTCAAGCTTGTGAGGCGTGGTTTCTTAATTTGAGGACAATCTTCCTTATTTATATTCTTAAATGAAGTGAAGATGTAATTTTCGCTTCACTTGAAAACCCACACAAGAAAAAAGATGAGACTCATATATCCAGAAAAAAAAGAAGCCAGGCCTGAGTTTTATTATATGATATAAACAAGAGCATATTGAGTTTAGTCTCGACTTGGTAGCGGTTGAAAATACTGATCGTAGAAAAAAGACTTTTGGTATAGATGTTCATAAAATGACCTAATTAGTCCATTTCCGAATATCCATCCGCCCGTCTGCGCGTCAACACGATAATTCAAAAACGAAAAGAGATAACGAATTTAAATTTTATGTGTGTGTTCTAGAACTTAGAAGGACTGTGCCTCCTTCGGCCAGGGGGGTTAATATCCATCTTTGGAACCGTAAGAGATAGAATAAAAATGTGCCTATTTTTAAAATAAACAAAGTTTTGTTTCAAACTTTTTCATAAACTCAGTATATACTGGTTAATGTAGCAATTAATTCTATTAGTTGATATTTTCGTTTGTTTTTTTCTTTAGTTTAAAAAATGGCGATGTTGGATATTTTAAACTATCTGTAAGATATTATTAGTATCTATTTACTTTTTTAATTTAATAACAAAATAATAAACTTAAATATAGTTCATTAAAAGCTCTTAAAAATGGCTATAATTTCAAATCAATCTCTTAAGAAATGAAGGAGTTTTAGTGTTTACCGTATTTAAATTATCGTAGTTTACAATTATTTACCGTAAGTAAATATTTGTAAAGTTCAAAATTAACAAAAACGCCTAAACAATATGGCCGCGCACAAAACACCTAATATCTAAAACAATCAACTCACCAAATACAGCATGCAATGTCGTCTAAAAAATTTAAAATAAATATTCTCAACGACCTTTTCGTCTAAAATTGATCGATTTTACCATACCCTTAACGAAAATATATTATAAATGATGTTTTTGAGTCTGATATAAATGTCTGTATGTATTATGGTGCTTTTGGTCAATGTCATTCGATTGACTATCGACATAATCAAAAGCTTATAATACCTGTAACACAAATAATAGAGCTTTTCATCATCAATATCATATATTAATCTCCCCATATCATTCTGAGCTATATATACTAATATAAAAAATATAATGTCAATAATATGAATTGAACAGAGATAGATATTATATTTTCAAATGGAATATTCTATTTTTCTCTATCTACAGACTACAGTAATGTAATGGAGTTATGTGCTCGGATTCCAAAATCAACGCAGAGTTTTCATCGTATCTGAATCAGTTTTTAGTTTCTCCGATACAATAAATACCAGTTTTTGGCCATTGATCTGTGTAGATGTGTGCGATTTATCTTACGAACGAAATGCACTGGAACATTCATATTTCATAGTAAATTTTTGTATAATTACTGCTTCCAAAACTTTGTTTTTACGCCAGAGCGATCTACCGGATGTGAGACTTTACTGATGTAATTTTTCGTATAGTTTCTTTGATTCATCATCGTGGGATCTAAAACCTGTTATATAATGTAAAACTACGATTTTCTGGTAAAAAAGTGTAGAAATTTAAGAAAAATTCATCACGTAGGAGCTACATAGCCTAAACGAATTTTCTCAAAGGAAAGAATCATAAAGAAATTAAGTAACCCTAGCTATATATACTTCGTCCAGAAAATATGACCAGAAGATAAATTGTAGTCTTATGTGTTTTCTATAACTTTACTTATTGTAAAATTTTTCTATTTATCTAACATTAGAAGAGATATCTAACATTAGATAGAAAGTTCGCTGAAAAACCTACAAAACTAACAACATTGTTTTTTCGGATTGGCGACTACGACCAAAAGTTAAATATAGCATCCATATTCTGTCCACATAATCGTTGAATATGCACTAGATCAGGGATAATACCACATACTAGCTTATGAAATCTTATTCCCACACGTACCTTCAGCTCAAATAACCCTCATAGTACACAAATTCGCTACTATCGTTCCTGAGAGAATAGTTAAGATGATTTTAATTATAAGGTGTTGTAATATTGGGGAATTGTGATGCCTTGCCATATTATTCTATTTGTAGTTTGTGTTTTGGTCATACAAAACAGTTTGGCTCAAAAAAATTATCCACTTACTCATATCGAATAGTGATTCGTATTAGGTACATCTAGTATACAAAAGAAAACAAAGCTCTATTTTGATATCACTTCTCATAACATAGAAGCTAGTGTTTGGTTTTATTTAGTCCTTACAATCCTTGTTTAAGGGCAGGCATAAAGATATATCTTTTCTATGCGCAAAGGTCGCCATAACATTTACGTTTTTCTTGAATGTATAAAACTGCAATGTGTAAATTCTCCTAACTTAGTTGAAAGACGTTATCAGGGTAAACGAGAACCAGCCTTGCTTGCACTCTTCTGTTGGTGTCTTCAGGGGGATACTAGGAGGAGTGACTACAAGAGAAAAGCAAATCGATTAAGTCGCTAATTTAGTGTATTTTTTAATAAATTTTCCATATGACGGTTTATTTTATTTATAAACCTTAATTGAGCTGGTGGTGAGGAATCGTTATTACATTGCGAACCCAGTGAAAAAAGATTAGTTAATTTGTTGCATGGTGTTAGCAATAAAATTTCTATATTGAATTACCTAGAAAAAAATCCATTAAGTGCAGTTAACCGGTTCTTTTTTAACCAGAAAATATCAAAAAGCTGCAGAAAGATGAGATGAACGTTTTTATGAACAACAAATATTAAATATAATACGTATTATATATTTTCATAATAATATATACTCCAGTACTATGAATAGCGGAAATGAAGGATATTATCTGGAACAGGATGTGGTTCGCATTATAAAAGGACAAGAACTAATATAATAATAATAATATTATTATAACTTTAAAATTATTACAAAAGCCATAGAATGACCAATGTTATTCATGTGGTCTACATACTGGATGATTCACTGAAATTATCTCATTATGTATTAAATGTTCTTGCGGAAATAATTTTTTAATGTGTTGTTTTTTTTTTGGTAAAATATTGTTTTGTACACTCCCGTTCAAAAAAAAAAAAAAAAATGAACAGACCTGAACTGAATCAGTCTCTCACATCTTTGATTATTCTTGTAGTAACAGATACAACATTTTATTTTATTTTTAAACATAAGAGTAAGATATAACACTTAACATGTATTAGCATTACATATATTTTTTAAATTCTCACTTAAAAAATATATTACTTATCTTTGTTTATAAATAAATAAAATTATACATTATACAGAGAGTTACAAAAGTGGGGAGTTTTATGATAATTAACATTTCAGGTCTATTCATTTTTTTTGAATGGGAGTGTATCATAAATATATCTTCTAATCTATGTTTACAAATGGCATAATTTAGACTATCTACTGTGGGTCACAAAAGTGACGTTCTTTTTACAAAATTTTATAGAAGAAGAAGAATAGAAATTTTAAATAACTGTTATTCGAAGACATTTTTCGATTTATAACTGTTTGAATGGCGTCAAACGTCGAGCTATCATTTCAAAGTTTTATAATTGATTTGTGCCTTATTAATTCGGTTCTCAAAAAAAAAAATGTTTCGATTAAAATTTGTTCATTATAACTATGCTAACAATTATTATTCGAAACATTTTTCCGAAATCCAAATAAATTAGACACGATAGCGAGACTTTTGACGTCATTTTCCTAAATCAATTAAAAAATTTGAAAAAGGAACTATGACTATGTGTATTCACTATATGGAAAAGTTAGGCGATTGTATATAATCAAACTTAAGGCCTTTAGTCTTTACTGATTGTATAAATGCGTGAATATAGCCATGTATATTGATAAAAATCTGTGCCGATGGATAAACCTTAGCAAGGAAGGGAATCCAAATACCTTTCATAGGGCGAGAACCTATTTTAAGAACTTTAAAGATAGCATGTAAACAAATGGCCAACGTGTGAATGAACGTTATACACCGTGATCACTGGGAAAATATACCGCAATAAAAACTCGGGAAAATACTGTTACAAGATGCATCCAAGAGGCTGTCTCTCGATGCATACCTACGAAATCATCTCCACACAATAGGACTCCACAATGGATTCATTTTAAGAAGCTAGGAGGAAACATCCAGCCACATCATGGTTAATTGCGAATCTCTCGATTACCGCAGATACAAGATATTAGGTGCGTCTCTCCACAAATATATGAACCTTTAGGAAATCCTGATATGCAAGTGCCTGGCTATTGTCAAGATATGGGCGAAGCGAATCTCGTCAACCAGAAGTAGAAGGGCAATTAAATCGAAGTGCGATACTTTTTATATACCAAAATATCTATCTATCTATAACTTTGAATGTCTCGATTCCGACAATGTCACTCATGCGAAGCAACTACCCAGGATACAGACATTGTGTGCCCTAAAAAAAGTATATAAACTGTCTCAAAACATTTTCCATTTCCATAGTCTAAATATATGTCGCTAGATAATCGTTCATCTTTAATACTAATGTGTACACCCAAATGCATTATATTTGAAACAGTATGTCCCATTCTAAGCATAAATAATACTGAAAATATATATATAATATTATATACAGTATCATTTAGAAAGTTTCGACTGGTATCTAATTATTTGCAGAGTAGTATACTTAGCCTAATAAGATCTTTCAAAAGAAAACTGTACAGTGTTCTATGCCGTATACATGATGTCCCTTGCTAAGTTTACTTCTCTACAGGGAATTTGTATTAAATAATTTATCACACGTTAAAATGTTAACTTTAAGGATGGATTTACGACACTAATGGCCAAACTAGACGGAGAACATGGTTGCAGCAACATTGAACAGCAACTAGCCTGTTGCTCCGTGTGTGGAGTTGTTGCTGCAACAAAAAGTTTGTTTTTTGTTGCTGCAACCACCCCACACACAGTGCAACAAGCTAGTTGCTGTTCAATGTTGCTGCAACCATGTTCTCCGTCTATTTGGGCCTTAAGTGAGATTGTCTAATGTATAGGATGATTCACTTAACAGGAGTATAGTTCATAGTTTAATCAACTCAAAAATTATTACATTACGAGACGGAAACCTAAGTAGAAACCTAGAGAATCCAGTGTATTGGTATCATAAGAAATATTGTGCAATAGCATGCAAATGTAATCTTTGTGCTTTTAAATTTTATTCCGATACTTAAACTTAAAAAAATAATTATCGTCAAAAGGCTCAAATGCGGCTATTAAATTCACAAACAGATATCAAAGCTAATTCATTCTTAAAAAATTATTATTAATGATTCTCTTTCTGCTTGACCTGTTGCATGAAAGTAAACGATATTTAGTTGATCCTACTTCTGCGGTTCTAGTAGTCTCATTTTCATATTGTAGATCATACAAAATGACTAACTAGGTGACACAAAAGGTCCCAGTTCAATGTTTTTTTTTTTTTTTAAATTATACTGCGTTTTAAACTACTATGCTCATTACGCAGTATGCGTTCAATAAAATTACATTATTTGATCAGATCTGGAAGAGAAATTTTGTTTGTTTCAGATATTTAAAGAGGTTAAATATTTGTTCAATGTTTGTCGGTGAAGTTATTCATAACATACTTGGAATAGATTTTCTCGAATAATTCAGTTTGAGTACCTAAATTACATAGTTTATTGCAATGCATACTTATAATAAAGAAGAAATATGCAACGAAGTGCTAAACCAACTGGGTATTGTGTTTTGCAATATCGTGTGTGCAATCCATTAAAACGTTTATCTTCATATCGTATATGAGGCGAAATTCAAAACAAATATTAAAGGAACTGATCTTTACATATGAAAAACTGATTCAAGAAAATTTATAAAATAAGCACTTGAATAAAGTGCAACTTCTAGTGTAGCGAGTTTGGACATAAGATACACACATTCACGCACCAATGACCACAAATGGCATTAATGAAGGAGTACGTGAAGTCTATACAGGCCGTAATTGTCAGAACTAACCATTGGAATACGAAATTTGCAACACTGTCTACATGAGTTTAACAGGGACATTCATTTATTTGTAAAGAGAAAAGTAAGCTGGCAAACATAGTATTATCGGTTTTAAGAATCAAAAACAGTATGGTTGTATGACTGTCTCTTTTCTCTTTACAAATAAATGTATGTCTTTGTTAAACTCATTTACACAGTGTTCCAATTTCGTATCCCAATGGCTAGTCTTAACGCTTACAACCTGTTTATATATATATATATATATAGATGTAAAAGATTTTGCCCAGTGTGCGATATCATTTTGCCAAAAGTGACCAGTTCGTATCCAAAACTATACATCGTCCTTGAGAATTGATTTCAAGCTTTATACAATATTCCATCAATTTCGCCTAGATAATATCAGACAAATAGCATTTACAACTGAATTTTCTGTTTAATATTTATATAAAATTTTTGGATATCAAACGCCTAGTTCAATAAAAATAAATTTACCATTTCAAGTTAAATTAATTACCCTGTAATCAAATTAAAATCAAAGATATAAATATATAAATATATTTCTGGTAAATGATTTCAAATCAATGTATTCGGGATATATCCTACGTGAATCTATTTCCGGTAATCTATAAACCAATTGAAATAATATCCTGAATGGAAAATAATCACAACGAGCATTGATTCATTGAAACAGGACTTGCATCTTTATTATGCTGTCAGGACGATCATCGTTCAGGATGTGAAGCAACGACATCGCGTTCACGATAATGAACAAGACCTATTGTATTGTTCCTACATCATCCATATCCTGTATTTAAAATGATTAAAAAAATAAAAATACACAAATTACCAACAATGTTAGCATATCGCTACAACATAACAAGGATAGTGGTACGGGTGATTATGGGAAGGTATTTCGTTTACGGTAAATAGTGGGAGTAATTTAGCTATGTAAATGTTATTTACTTGCAACAAGGTGGATGTTACATGATTATGGTTCCGTACTTTGTAATGACAAAATAATTAATCGTTGTGAGATTATTCATTTTTTTATATCCGGCATATTTTCAAGGAATAGGGAATATGCATGAAAATTTTTTTTCACTTGAATTGAAGCATGTTTACTTGACAAATATCAAGGTAAAATTACTTTTTAAATAACTTTAAAAATAAGCGAGATATGAATGATTGAAATTCCCGATTAGACAAAGAGGGTGATAGCCTTCTTGATATGTTATGTGACGTCATATTACACTTTCACCATTTAAAATACACGTAAAACTCCGTTTTTAGTATTTTTGCAAGAAAGAGACAGATAATAATCTTTAAAAGCTTATAGCTTCCTTGATATTTGTCGGATTTTAATTTCATTCTTAAATATTATTACAGTATTAACAGTATTTTCATATTCTGAAAAAAATTTTCATGCATATTCCCTATTAGCTTTCATAAATTTAATAATATGGACTAAGTTAATCGATCAGAGTCCGATAATTTAGAGAGTCGCACAATCGATGAATATTCACAGTCGAAAATTCTATATATGGCTGGCCGGGCGCAATTTTGTTTATATGTGAAATGGGCACTGTTCATGACCTACCACCAGATGGCGATTTCAAAAGATATTCAATAATATTTTTCACATCCAATATTTTGTATAAATATCTTGTATATATACTCAAGTTCATTATCAATGGAAAAGTCTTCAAATTTTACCAGTAAGGTGGCCGAGTTGTCAAAGACGTGCTCTGCTTCGAACTGTGATGTTGCGAGTTCATATCTCGGCGGTGGTAGTTTGTCAATTATAATTAATGGGGCAGATAATTTAAATGAGACGGACCAATAAGACTAAACAATCGGCGCCTGGTCAAGAATTCAGTAGCCAGCTATGCTTGTGTGGGTTTCTACAGTTTCCCTTCACGAAGTCCAGATGAATATTAGCATGGTTCCTTTTAAAAATGGTTGCAGTCGCACAACATACCAATTCTTAGTCTGCATACAATTAGGTTTAAAAAATTGATATGGGTGGCCTCTGTTATAGACGTTGGAGCTCAGAAATGGGGATAAAATCCTCATTATTATTATCAGTCTTAAAATTTTTCTTTTTTCTCTTTCTCAGTTTGAAAATGAGTATTTTGTCCCTTAGCGAGAGGATTCATGGACCGATGTTATCCAATCAAGAACTTGAACGTTTTAGCTCTAGAACACACGCACCAAATTTCAGCTCGTTGGCTCGTTTCATTTTGAGTTATCGTGTTGACCAATAATTGGGCTATTTTATGAAAATCTACACCAAAAATTGTTTATGCCATATCAATATTTCCAACCGTTACATATGTGCGTATTATTGTCTGAAAAGATAGCCTAGCATATTCGCTCCGAGCGCAACCGTACTCAGCGCCATGCGTGGTCAAAAAAAACAACTTCATGACCAATGTCAGTGTATAAAAAACCATAGGCGTTTAACAAAAATAATTAATTTAATTAAATAAACAACATGTAAAAGCTAAATTAACTGTACCTTTTTGTTAAACGCCTATGGTTTTTATACACTGTCATTAGTCATAAAGTTGTTTTTTTGACCACGCACGGCGCTCAGTACGGTTGCGCTCGGAGCGAATACCCAGTCAATTTTCAGAACAAATTACAAAAAGTGACTACACATTTTTTACAGCATATGTGAATCCAACTTCTTATATTCCCCCCGACAAACTGAATACTATGATCGGTTAATTTATAACTTCGAACCATCTCACCCAACGCTAATTCGCACTCGACCAATTTATGTTTTTTTTTTGCACAAACAACACACGTTTAATGACATAAATTATAAAATTCAAACGTTCCAACCTCTGAACTAACTTACAGTTCATGAATGAATACTGTACAGAAAAGTAGAGAGTGCGAGGAAGAAGTCTATCTGTCTGTTTGTCCTAGTTATTTATGGTAGACTATTAGTTGTGGCGTGTGGTCGCCTGTTTTTCCTCTACTATATGGTGTGTGATACAAAGAGAATTTAAAACCATACTACTAATTTTATAATACCGGTGTTTTTTATTATACAATACACAGTGTTTCAAAAGTAGGGGTTATTAATTATTAATATATAATTATTACCTAAGATAGGTCAACAAAAAAATTCAAGTAGATCACGCTATTCTTATTGGGAGGTATCTTACATTCGATACTTTCATCAAGATATTGGTTGAAATTATACAGTTTATTCATTTCAAAAATTTCCACAAGTTTGTCTCTATAGTATACGCTAGACTTCTACAGTTTGTCTTACGTAACCGAAATGGAATTTGAACATACATCGTATTGTTGACGCTAAAGTATACACAAATAAATATATATGAATAATAACTTCGACAGAACTAATACTGTCAAGATAAAAATAAGAATGATATGAAAATGTTGGCTGTTACGTCACAGTCGTCTTTGGTGTAGCGGTAAGCACGCTGGACTAGATATCCAGAGGCCCAAGGCTTGATTCCTGGTTGACAAGTTAATTTTTTCATATCAGTATTTAATTAAAATTTCTACAAGTGTTTAAATATTTTTTTAAAAATATACATTTAAAAAAATGTGTTTCAAACAAAAATTGCTAAGTTTGGAAGGGGAAACATATTCGTGCTCTCGTGGTATCATTTATCTTTTAAACGGTGAAAGAGTTAATAGAGAAAAAAGGTAAATAGTGAGAATCTCTAAATAAATAAAAAATATTTATCTTATAAAAACAAACAACTCTTATTTGAAACTTTGTTCATACTTCTCCAAGTTTTGGTGTAAATGAGGCGTTATTTTTGTATTTACGCCAGAAATATAGGATGCATGACAAAAAGTTTCAAACAAAAGTTGTTTGTTTTTATGAGTACTAATAAAATATTGTTCTTATAAAAAGAACAAGTTTTGTTTGAATTTTTTTTTTCATTTATCCAATATGTCTGGCGTTAATTCAAAACTTAGAGTTGTTTGTTTTTATGAATCAGTTTTTGTATGTAAAGATTTTCCCAATGTTTCATCGTTTAAAAGATAAAATATACTACGCGGACCCAAGATGCATGCATCAAAAATATAATTATTGCAATAGATTTGCCCCTTTAAACTACAAAAATTTTGTTTGAAACATTATTTTCTAAAAAGAATATTTAAACAAATATTTAGCTGGAAAGTTTTCAAATGAACACTATATAAAAAGTGTACTGGCCACTTCCATTTAATCACGTACCAAAGCCACAAACTCCACTTTTAAAATCATTGTGAGACAGGCACCAAATTAGCAACGAGTAACATATCATTGACTTCATATTCCGGAGATAGTTACGATTAGCTAATTCATACTGATGATGACTACTTTGAAGTCATCATCATCAGTATGCATCAGTAAGAAATACGTATTTATAAAATACAAATAATTGTTCTAGGAATTGGGGAAAAATTTGGAATTTTTTTTTCAAAAAACCTAAGAGTTCTTTTTGATTATCTTACTAATCTTTATACTTGTTGCAACGTTCAGGGAAAAATTAGGACAACGATTATGTTAATGAGATTGGAGACGTATATAACATCAAAAAACCCATACAATCAACTTTTCAAAAGCTTTGTATCATGAATATTCGTCAGTTTTTATTAAGAGTAGAAAAAACATTTTTTTTAAAGAGATGACAGTTTACAAAAAAATAAATAAAAAAATAAATAAATACATGCAATAAAAATTTACATAACCTAAAACTGTTTGCACAAAGCATACTTTGGCCGCATCACGACGCTTGGCATAGAAAAAATTTGTAAATTTTATACGATACAATTCTTTTGACTATAAAAACTTAAAGCCTGAACAATAACCATATTAAAATATTGTTTTGGGTATGAGGTAGAGAGATGGGTTCTTGATGACGACGTGGTATAATTATATGGTGATTTGTAGAATAACTTTGTGAATTTTAAAATGTTTTTTTTTTTTTCAAAGTAATAACTCCCCCTTCCCAATCTCCTACTACGTCTCTCATTTCATCGTTTCTATTTTAAAGTTTTAAAAAGGTAAAGGTCGTAAATGTTAAAACGGTTAAACGATTGAGATGTGATTTTTGTTCTCTTACCCACTTTACTTTGAGCCTCGAGCTGTGAATATTAATTAATATATTCATATACTGGAAAAAAAAGTTTATTAAGTGTCACTCCGTGTACCGTCTTCACTCGGGTACCTACCAAATTGTATTTTAAGGTTGAGTATCAATTAATTGTGAATATTTTAATGCAATTTGGACATATTAACGATAATTGAAGGTCGACTATAATGACAAAATTATACGAAGCTGTAGAAACATAAAAATTGAACCAGTTGAAACATTCTCCAGTCACTCACAGTTCACTAGTCCAAGTGGCCGAGCGGTCTAAGGCGTTATGTCTGCGCAGTATGCCTACTTGGAAACTGGAAGGTTATGGGTTCGAATCCCGACATCGGCAGTTTGTCAATTATTAAGAAAAAAAAAGGGCGATTAATTGATTAAACTGTCGGCGTATGGGCATGAACGAAGTAACCGGTTATGCTTGTGAAGATTTTCTGCAGTTTCCTTCACGAACTCCAGATGAATATCGGCATAGTTTCTATCATAGTCAGCTGCATCCGCAGATCCTACCAATTTCTAGTCTATACACAAAAATTCCTTCCACTCCACTTACATCTTCACATCCGTAGGCATCACAATGGACCTTATGGTCGATTTGTAGCCTCTACAATCTATCTATCCCACATTATTATGGTTTTGCTATCTCAAATTTCTTTTTTCGTTTTTCACTATTAAATCATTTATTTAAATACTCTCCCGTTCATAAAAATTCAACCAGTTAAAACATTCTAAGTGTTACTATATGTAATGTCATGCATATATTAAGTAATATATACGCTTAGAATGTGACTTACTGGTTCAATTTCTATGAACAGGGAGTGTTCATAGAACTAAATTGTTAGCTAGATATTTAGCCACATGACATTTTTCTTCAAGTTGTGATATGAAAAATCTTATTGAGTATTATCTTATTATCTTATCTTGTAATTATCTTATCTTGAGTGGGGTTTGAATGACTGAGAAATTGGTAGGATGTGCGACTGCAGCAAGAAACTGTGCCGATATTCATCTAGAGTTTGAAGCGCAGCTGCAGAATACCTTCACAGACATACCCTGTGACTTTCGTTCTTGACCATACGCCGACAGTTACGACAATTATCGGCGCCATAAATTTTTTTATAAATTAAATTAATTTCCAAACTGCCGCCGATGGGAATCGAACCAACGACCTCCCAGTTCCGAGCAGAAACTCTTACACAACTAAGCCACTTGGACAGCTATTGTTCTACCATGTGACCTACCCAGATGCTTTGGTAGAACGTGTATAATTTCTCACTATCTGATGTACACGAATTTGTATTACTTGCTATTTGACTATTTTCATATATTAAACTGTTTTCGTAAACTTTTTGTGTCTAGTCAGCCATTGTTAGTATAGTTACCTTTCGGTTATGCTTTACTAACGGAGGTGACTAGCGTTTATTTTATTTGATATAAAACTGCGTTTACTTAATCTGATATGAAAAATCTTACACATCTTGGCTAGGGATTGAACCCAAGATCTCTGACATTCCAGACCAGTGCTCTGCCAACTGACCTACTAAGATACTACAGTAAAACGTGAATAATTTCTCACTCTCTGATGTATATGAGTTTTTAGAATCTCTTAATTCTTCAAACAAGATCTTATTCCCACGTCAAGATTGAGGTAACCCTCTGTATATCACCTATAGTTTATAAAATAATAATTTACTGGTATATTGGAGAAACACTACCAATATCTACAGATTAAAAGATTACTATGATTTCCCATGGGTGAACTGGATGTGACTTGGCTGGTCCGGTCCGCTAGCTAGCTACTATTATAGTTAGGATATTTTCTCTTCTATTGCAACCTAGTTTTTTTTTTAATTCAAATAAAACCGAACAAAACAAATGAGCAGATGAAAGTAATGAATGTTGACCTACCTATTTAGGTATTTGATTTTAAATTTTATATTGCGTTTGGTAAAACATTTTGTAAAAAAATGTACGATCAGAGTTAAAATATTTAATAGCTACTACTTTTGAATTTTTATACCGGGTATATATAAACTAGACAAGAGTTTTATAAGTTTAGTTCCAACTTTGCAACGATTGAAAATATTGATAGCAGAAGAAAATTTTTGGTATAGGTGTTCGTAAATTGACGTAATTAGTTAATTTTCCGTAAGTCAAACAGATAGGCGCCCGCCTATCTGTCCGTAGACACGGTGACTAAAAAATGAATAGAGATAGTTTTGTGTATGTTCTATAGCTGAAAAGTAAGGTCAAGTTCACGAATGGAAAAAAACGGACTGTGTGTTTCCCTGCCAAGGGAAAAATATCCACGAGATAGAAAAAAATTTTATAGCAATTATGTTTATTTTTAAATAAACAAATTTTGTTTAAGACTTTTTTTTTTGACTCGACTTTTTAGAAAATGCCCCTTAGATGGGCGAGATTGGCAAACTTAAAATCTCTTTTTTGATTTAGAACACACCCAAAAATTATAAGATCGTTATCTCTTTTCGTTTTTGTGTTATCGTGTTCACAGACGAATTAGGTCATCTTATGAATACTTTTACATTTTAATAAATGTTTTCTATGATCAATACTTTCAACCATTACAAAGTCGGGACTAAACATAACACCCTTGTATATATTATATATGCGACAACAACATGGTGTTGCTATTCCATCATCAGAGGCTTCGTTAACAAGAAAAAAATCTCCAAGCACACCAAGGAGACTGTATTAAAGAACGTCTTCAGCCTACGTGCACTTACATTGCGGAAACATGGACCCTGATCAGCACATATCAAGACTCCAGGCAACAGAAATTAAATACCTCAAACGAGTTCACAGTAGAACCCTCCCTCAAAGTAGAACCCCAACTGACGCTTATCCAGACATCACAACTTCGCTGGTTTGGATATATGATGCAAATGCGAGACGAAAGATTCCCGAAGCAAGACTACCATACCAAGATCCAGATGTTGACGTAGACGGCCATGGGAGATAACGTGATGGATGCAGTGCGACAGAGATGATCTATCTGGAGAAAAGCCTAGTGTTGTTGATAGGGGACAAAAAGGCTACTAGTATACATCCTACTTGACCTCCCATTCAATGCCAGAGCCACAAATTAAGAAAACAGATAATGAATTTAGACAATGGCCCGATTCCAAATTCTGATTTAATAAAATTAAACCATTTTCAAAATTGACTACCTGAATATCAAGGTTAGCTTCGATCAACACCCTCACTTAAGTGACAATAACAACGCCGCATAGTCAGTAAATGGGTGGGGTTCTTCACACACTTAATCCGTTAATTGGTCAGTCAACTCAAATAATCCTTCAGGTCAGATCATATCTTCAGTCAAATCATATACAATACAACACTTTTTTAATATCATTGTGAGACACGCACCAAATTAGCAACAAGCAATATATCTCTGAATCCATATCGTAGAGATTGTTACAATTAGCTAATTCATACGGATGATGATTACATTGTAGTCGAGATACGTATTTATAAAATACAAATAAATTTTCTAGGAATTGGGGCAAAATTTGAAATGTAATTTCAACAAACCACCAGAGTTAGTCTTTGATTATTTTAATAATCTTTATTTTATCGTTATAGCTAACAGATTAACGACGACAGATTTACAACAGAGATATCAGTGTGCACAAAATATCCGGCATTACAACTTCATTTTTACGGACAGATTTAATTTAATTTAATATTTTTTTTAAATAATTATTATATGTTCATATAAATTCATAAAAGTTAAAACATAGACATTATGTTGTGGTGATGAGATGGAGAGAGACGTGTATGTACTACGTCAGGCGAACTGTAGAGGGTTTGGGATAATGAACAAAATAATTAGATGAGGGTGGAAGACAGATGAAGTTTGTTTGATATATTTGACGTTTATCCTTAATTTTATCTTATCAAAAAGATATTTCCTGTGTGTTCCTGTTTTTCCTTCTTATTAATATACCAGAAGCCATCATCTTTATCAACCATGTCTCAAATGTAGAGTAAGTAAGTGCCCTTGTTTATTTATTTATTTTTATAAATATATATATATATGTATTTTGTTTATATAAATTAAATATATATAGACTGGAAAATATTTCCAATTAAAAAAAAAGGCTTATAATGCTCTAGCTCCTAGATCATTTTTGGCGTGAAAACGTTTATTCGCTCGTTACACTGGTGGTCGGCCGACCAATATTGTGTGACGAAATCCTGAAGATTTCAATCGCTGATAACTTCAAGAATATAATGCGTTTACAATGGATGTGCCCTCAACTGATAGATCATGCATTTACGTATTCACGCCAGATTTATTTTTTCTGTGACGTCATGATACCGGTATAGGCGCATGTGCGTAAATGTTTACGAATTGGCGTTGGGTAAAAATGGTGTAGCGTCGAAACGCGTTTAGCTAGGACATTGATTCAGATGTCATTCTAAAGATCTTGCAGAACCATACTAGGAGGCAAAAGATACATAGATAGATAGTAGCGGCTGCCCAGGATGGGCTTCACTTCGACCATAAGGTCCATTGTGATGACTAAGGATGTGAGGATGTGAGTCGAGTGGAAGGAATTTTGTATGTAGATTAGGAATTGGTAGGTTGTGCGGCTGCAGCCGACTCTGATAGGAACTCTGCCGATATTCATCTGGAGTTCGTGAAGGAAACTGCAAAAAACCTTCACAAGCATAGTCGGTTACTTCGTTCTTGCCCATACGCCGACATTTTAGTCAATTGGCCGCCCCCTTTTTTTTTTCTTAATTATTGAAAAACTGCCGATATCAGTATTCGAACCCATAACCTCCCAGTTCAAAGTAGACATAACGCCTTAGACCGCTCGGCTACTTAGACGGTCAAGTGAGACAATAAACATATTCGCTAGAATATAGGTAAAAATTTGTACTAAATTGAAAATTTTAAAAAAATTGGAGATTTTGTCTTATATGAGTCGTAAATATCCTCAGAATTATAGAAAAATGCATATCATTGGAAAGCTCCAGTCGATCGGAATCCAACGGAATCTAGTCGATCGGAAACCTAAAAAGGAATGAGCCTAGGTATCAAAAGAGCTTATTGCGGAACAAATGCGAGAGCTATACAGTTCGAAGATGTGTTATCATTGCACCAAAAATCGTTGTATTCGAGAAATTCTCAACAATGAAAAACATAACGAATAAAATAATTTTTCAGTTTAACTATTTCTTTCAACTATTTTTCGATATTTAATTCCTTTTATCAACCATACGTGCATACGTTTTTTTTCCGTTAATACTTCTGAGCAAGACAATATAAAATTTCAATAACTTGTTTATTTAAATCACATGATTCTGGTTCAGTTTCTAGATCTTTTATATTTCCCACATACAGTATGAAAACTATATCAATTTTCCATAATTTAGCATATTTCACTTTATAAATGCATGTTTTCTGTATATTTTATGTTTTGCAAAAATATTACATATTTTATCACTTTTTAAATGTTTTGATTTCCAACAAATTATAAGTATACAAACTTATAATATGCATCAATATTCATTGCATTATAAAATTGAAATAACGACACTTTAGCGAACCATAAAACACTATTTGAAAAAATTCTGAACTAAGAAAAACTCACACAATCTCTGAATGCAAAGTTTATGTATTTTCAAAAACTATAAATAAGTCAATGCAAATCAAAAAACTAAAAAAGGCCAAAAGAATACCTCTGGCTCAAAAATTTTTTTTCGTCGTTCGCCGGTGAAATGAGTCTCTTTCTAACAAATTAAAGTAGTGACGAGTCTAAAGAAACCCGACTTCAAAAATCTAATATTATATAACAAAAAATGAACTAAAAACTAAAAAAATAATTGAATATTCTTGTGCCAATTTTAGTTCACCTAAGCAAAAATTTTTAAATATATTTGTATAATTATTGTTATTTTTGGAGGCGGTGTCCAAAAGTTATGTGAATATCTCTATGCTGACACCGACTCCAAAAATAACAATAATTGTACATATATATTTAAAAATTTTTGCTTGGGTGAACTAAAATTGGCACAAGAATATGTAATTATTTTTTTACTTTTTAGCGCATTTTTGTCTAATATTTGATTTTTGATGTCGGGTTTCCATTTTGTCAAAATAGGTTTTATTATCTAGTTCAACACAAATACCACTAAAGTCAATTCTTGCTTTCCCCACATTTCCGTTCACAACCCGTTTTAAACAATCATTGTCTGAAGTATATAATTAGTTGCCTATCTATATATTTTTTTTTACTAATTACGTTGAGTGTATATTGGAATATATTTGAAAATATTTAGTAAATATTTAAATCAAATATATAGCAAACTGAAATTGTTGTTTTATATTAATTAATATAATTATAATAATTATTGAATGTATTATTCCTGTCTATTCCCTGTATAATTCATATTAATATCATTATTATTACAGTGTATTTAAATAGGAATGAATGGATACCATGTATAATTGAATTTAAATTGGAAACATTTGATTAAATATTGTATAGTTGTTACTATAGTGGTGTAAAGCATACTTTACCGCTCATACTTCGCTCTCTATACTGTTTAAATCATTGAGACAAAATAATTATGATAATAATATTTGATTAATACAGTATGTATCACCAGGAAATGAAAATGTAGATACCTATACACGCTTAGAATATGACTGACTGTTTCAAATATATTGCATCTGTGTATACTATGGAGAACAGAAGTCGTGTCCCTATTTCAAAACTGCACAGTCCATTTGTGTCTTATTAATTCGGTTTAAGGGGAAATGTTTCAAATCAAACTTGTTCATTATAAATATACTATATACAATTTTGAAAAAACGACACTACTTCTGTAACCCGTAATACATTCATACCAACACACAGGCCTTCCAATGGCCAAAAATTGATTTTTTGGTATCAGAGGAGGGACGAATCTTGAGAGGGACGAAACCGTAGCAAAGCACGGAATCTGAATATATTTCAAAGGGCGAGAAACAGCATGCAAACAATAGAGTGGAAAGACTTTAAACATTGTGATCACTGGGAAAATATATAAAGCAACAAGAACTCGGGAACATTTCGGAATCAACTGTTTCGGAATGCATCAAAGAGTCTGTCCTTCGATGCACTTGTAGAAGAGATTAATTGATATGATAAATAATTATTATTTAAATAAATAATAAATAAGTGTTAAAGATATAATTGATCTTTATTAGATTGAATTATGACATATTATCTATTTATATGTAAATTATCAAAGTTGTTAACATTCTAGATAATATGTTAACATTCAAAGCAACCGTGATAAAAGAGAGAAGTTATAGTTGTTAAGCAACAGATAAAAATGATAAATAAAATTATAATAATAATTTAATGAAAATGCGATACCGCTACACACTCAAACTGAACAGGAAACAACTTCGAAAGGTTACGGAATTCATCATCGGACATTATCACCTACGAAAGTGACTACACACAATAGGACTCCGCTATGGGTCCATTATGGGCAGACTGTGTGGCGAGAAGGAAGAAACTTCCAGCCACAACATCTTTAACTGTGAATATCTAGATTACTGCAGATACCTGTGTATCTAACCTCGAATATATAAACCTTCAGGAAACCACTAAGCTTCTGGCTGTTACCAAGATATGGGAGAACCCATATTTTACCCATAGATTATCTTGTCAGACTGAAATAGAAAGGTGAGCATAAAAGGTACAATAAGGTCAAATTGCAACACTTTTCATACCCCAAGATTTATCTATCTATCTATCTATCTATCTATGTATCACGAGTAAAGTAAATTATCAAACAAGAATAAAATTACCCGTTGAGAGCTTTATTTTGTGGAAATCCATTATATGATAAAGGAGAAAAATAAATTTTCAAAAACTTTACTTTGCGATGTTCCACTATTTTGATTTAATTTTATATTAGTAGATTTAATTTAGAAATTTAATTTCATAAACCTAAAGTTTTCTTTGATTTTTTAAACTAATATTTACATTAATTTACATTTCTTTTACATTTGAGTGCCATCCTGTATATTTACACAAATACACACACACATACATACACAAAAGTAATATAATTATAAAATCCCAGTGATACCATATAAAATATAAACTTGTTTCCTAATTAAATTTTAACATAACATAATTGTAAATCATAATCAACCCCTTACATTGTAATTACAGTTTTACGCGGGGGAGTAACATACACAATTTTGTGTATTTATACTTTCAAGTTTCAGATAGTCAACTAAATTTGTTTAGAAAGACTTAACGGTTTTAAGTGCGTTCAATTATGAAACCACTTCTTGACAGGTATTACATTCAATTTTTATCAACAACAGGCAGAAAATAAATAGCGTGAAGTAATTAATTTTCAGATCGAGAACAATTGTTAATAATCAAACTTTTAGACTTAATTCTTATTAAAATATGTCTGTCCTTATATAATTAATTATAAAGAAAAACGCATCGATATAATTTTAAATAAAAATAAGAGGATAAAAAAAGTAATTTTTTATACCTGAGATATAACAATTAAATTTTCTTTTTTAAATTCAGCATATTTATGATATTGTACGTATTATGAGTAGTCTGCTAAATCGATTATTATTAATCTATAGTACGCATAGCCTAAACTGGTGGGTCTAGAAGCATGAAATTTTGCATTGGAGTTCCTTATACAAGGGTGTTCTGAAATTCATTCAGGAAAACTATACCACGGTGTAAAGCTGCAAAAAACAAACAAAAAAGTTTCATAAAGTTTTTCGATTTGACGCTTAGTTTTTGAGATATAATTAATTAAACATAAATAATAATAATAAATTCAACTAATCACATTTACATATTTGTATATTCGGGTGTCGCTACACTACTCCACCAATCACACAGCACAGAGTGTAAGGAGATGGGGCCACAGTAGTGGAGTAGGGCGGCCATGCGAAATGGTTGAATTTACTAATATTTAATTAATTTTATCATTATTGTACCATCTTGTTCATTTTATCATTATTGTACCATCTTGTTCAATATCAATAATATAAAAACCATCCAAGTAGCCGCGCTTGTTAAGGCGTTATTTCTATTTGGACCTGGGAGGTTATGAGTTCGAGTCCCGACACCGGCAGTTTGTCAATTAAAAATTAATGGGGCGGTTGATTGACCAAACTGTCGGCGTATGGACTAGAATGAAGTAACCGGCTATGCTTGCGAAGGTTTTCTGCAGTTTCTCTTTACGAACTCCAGAAGAATATCGGCAAAGTTCCTACCAATTTCTTCTCTGCATACGAATCCCTGATCCTCCACTCACATCATAAAAATGTAAAGTAAAAATTAATAAAGGTTGAAAAATAATGATGTGGGTGGCCTCTGTTATAGACCGTCGTGTCTTAAAAACGGATGTTAAACCCCATTATTATTATTATTATAATATAAAAAAATAATTTTTGTTCTGATTTTCTGAAAGTAAAATATTAACACACTGTAGAATCGCTGGTTTTAGAGAGCAGAGAAATGAATGTTGTTCCAGGATTTAAAACTAATTTATTTAACTCGTAAAAAAAAAAAACAAATGTAATTTACTTACTTGATAAATACTAACAGACAAACTCTATATGCAGATTCCACACGTTGTTGCACCCCGCCTATGTTGTTTTTACGTTTTACGAGGTCACAAAGTTAAACATGTTCGTTATGTTCGAACAAATACACACATTATACAGTTGACATGATGTTGATGCTGATGTCGATACTCTTGTACGATGGATCGGATGACGTCATTGGTGATGATCATTACAAAGACATTTGTCTATTTTATATGCTTTTGGAGCTTGTTGTTTATTTCTATCAAATTTTAGTTTAAAAAAAAAAAAAAACTTTTGTCATCATTCATTACATGACTTTGATTTATATACTCTGTTCGTCTATGTAAATAGTGTGTCATAAAAAAAAGGAATTACGGGATTAGAGAAGAATAATCACTAGCCGTAGAGCGAAGGATATTGATAAATATTCGTTTTTTTTTTTCATAAAAATTTAACTGGAAATTGTAAAAAAAAAAGTAGTGAAAATTATAATAGAAAATTGAATTATTTTCTTAAATTCCCTGTATATACTGAGATTGCGAGGCGTGAACTATTTGTGAACTAACAAATGTGCAATATGCATTGGCTCGTTCGCAGCTGACAGGAGACAGTAAGCTGAGGGTAAGAAACCTCTTCCCAATATCGATATCCAATAGGGAATATGCATGAAAATTTTTGTTCACTTGAATTGAAGCATGTTTACTTGACAAATATCAAGGTAAAATTACTTTTTAAATAACTTTAAAAATAAGCGAGATATGAATGATTGAAATTCCCGATTAGACAAAGAGGGTGATAACCCTCTTGATATGTTATGTGACGTCATATTACACTTTCACCATTTAAAATACACGTAAAACTCCGTTTTTATCATTTTTGCAAGAAAGAGACAGATAATAATCTTTAAAAGCTTATAGCTTCCTTTTTTTTTTGGGATTTAATTTCGTGTTTAATTATTATTACAGAATTAACAGTATTTTCATATTCTGAAAATAAATGTGAAAAAAAATTTGTATGCATATTCCCTATTGTTATCATTCGGACTATTTTTTTTTAGATTAAATATTTTAATTTGTGATGCCGCGAGACGAAACAAGACCAGAGAAGCATGTCTCTTGTATTGTATTGACTTGTAAAAGTTTTCTATCGTCTCGTTTCGTCTTGGTTTTACAGTTGAAGGTTTTTTTAGTATTTAAAAAATTCTTTTTTTTTCAATTCATATAAATTGCATATTTTTCTAAATTATTTAATTTTTTTTAAATTTTAATTGAAACAATAAAGACTAGAGAAAAAATTAAATTATCACTCAAATTTATTGAACTGAAGACCTCTGGCATTCAAGCCATGAATGGGTCAGCACAAAAAAAAACAATTAAATATATGATAAAATCTTGAATTTTGTAAAATTTCATGAATGTATTATATTGGATTTTGTAGGATTTTATGAATGTACTATATTCAAAAGTTGTTAGTAGTATTTACAGGTATAGGAATAACAGAAGTGTTATCAGTAGATCGTTTAAATGCACGTTTCAATCTTAAATATTTTCCGCTTACATTGAAACAATTTTTGTGATTTTCGAATATTTATCAATATCCTTCAAAGTAAAAATAAAAAATTTGGTTTTTATTTCAATAATAAAAAACAAAAAAATTGATAGAAAATTGTCATCTTACAAACTTGGAAACAAATCTCTATATGTACACTCTCGTTTATAAAAATTGATCCAGTTGAAATATTCAAGTATATATATATTACAGTATTTAATATTATACATATATTTAGTAATATATACACTTAGAATGTGATTTACTGGTTCCATTTTTATGAACGGGAGTGTATATTGGTCTTATCCTCGAATTTCTTGTAATAGAGTATTTTTCTATTCATGGAATATTCCCTAGGCATTTCGATCGACGACAATGTTTAGTATGAACATCCTTACTATTATATATTCCACAATGCTCTACAACGAGTATATAAAAATATACAAAATAATCTATTGAAAAAACTAAAGTATGCTAATTTTTCACATTTCTGTATACATAGTATCTCTTATCATTTCTTCTGTTTCGTGTATATAAAATTCAATGTTCTACATTGCGACCTTGCTCAATTTAATATTCACATTTACAAGAGTAAGAATCGTCGGGGTTTTTCTTTTGGATTCCTTATATACGATGCTTTCGATAACAATATACACGGTACCACAGAAACAACACCACATAATATCTTTGAATACGATAAAACTTGTTTGTTATTTTTGTACAAAAATTATATGTATACAGGGTGCTTATTTCAAACAGTGCACCTGAATATATCTACAAGGAAACGGTGGAAATAATTATCCAGATACATGTGGTTCTCTCCGAATGAAATTGATGTGCACCTTGACATTGACTTTTCCATTTCAAAAACGCTAGTTTACAAAAAAAACAATAAATAAATATGTAAATAATAAATAAACAAATTAATAATACATTGACATAAAACATAGTGAGAAATCATATGCATTCCCCTACCATAACATCTGTTAGCTCAGTGGCAGAGCGTTGGTCTAGAATGCCAGGGGTTGTAAGTTCGATTCCCATTCTAGATGTGTATGACTTTTCATACCAAGCATTTGATGTCAAATAATGGAAAGTACACAAGTTGATATTAAAATAATCTTGAAGACCAACGTCAAATTGAAAATCAATATCCCATAGGTTATCCCCCGTCAAACAATTGAAAATCCTTGTATATTTTATTAAATCTCAGCAATAGTTAGTTTTATAGCTTTTATTATCAAATTTTATTAATTGTTATTGTTAAATATGCTAGTTTATTATATTGTTGAAAACCAATTAATGCATGTCAAAAAGAAGAAATACATAAACTTATAAGATCGAGGTAAATGTTTTGAATTTTTGTTTCTTTAAGTAATTATGTATTTAAGGTTATATTGTCATTTTGTTAATTATATTTTGTAGTTGCTGAAGAAGTCTCAATAAAGAGACGAAACGTCCAACTGGATCAAATTTAAGATTCTGATATAGAATTCCTAGTCCAACTTCTCTGTCATTTTATTTATTTATATAGTATCTAACATGTACATTGATAGTGAGGTTTTAGCGTACCGTATATTATACAGAGTCCTTAATAGTGTGATTTAGCCATTAAATTTTTTTCTCCAACAAATAAATAAAACCACGTAAATGTAAATTTTAAACAAAATATATTATTTTTATTCAAATCTACGCTCGAGACATGTATACGTTATACATGTACATGTTTTGTACACTGAGTAACGATACTGATCGATTCAATCGAACGAATATCTTTGCATAAATCTATTTTTATCGATAGGTTGATAGATAAAATTATAAGGAGCAGAATACTAAGACGGGAAACAATTTAGTGCATAATAGATTTTTTTTTTAAATTAAACATGTATTTTTCATGTATTTTACGTCTAATACATAAAAAATCTTACTACACCAGTGACAGCATCATTAAAGTCGTTTACATAGGAACAAAAGTCTAACTGAGAACCGTCTTTCTTTGCAGATGGCGGTAAATTAAATTCAAATTTTAAACTTTGTAAATTCAATTACTTAAATATTATTCTCTCTGATTTCATTACTGAATCATATACACAGTGATATATTCACATACTTAACATAATTTTATATAAATTTTATTTCATATTATGCAAATCACTGCAAAAGCACTTTACTGTTTGGATAACGACAGTGACTGGTAGCGTAGAGAGAATATCAAACTATATACAGACAGAATTTAACAACGAAAACAGAGACTTTACTATTATACTATATAGTAAGTCTTTTGAATATTATTATATATGCATACATATACATATTATCATAATAGTTATATTCCTACAGGACTCTTTTCAAAAACAAAATGCAATCATATAATAAAATGCAATGGAATATATAGTTACGAGTTAAGATGACGAAGGAGTTATTTTAATATATGTATTTTAAATTCAATTGATATCAATTTATTTTAAAGAATTTCAAATGTAGATGGCAAATATTATCCCTGATAACAAGTCGAGAATTACAATTGTTATTTACAGTCAGCTATTTATACAGGGCGTTTGTCTATGAGCAACAATAATTAATTAACAATAATTAACTAATTTGTTGCTATGAGCAACAAATTTCAGGATGTGATTTTTTTGCTTATTTCTTAACGATATAGACCTCGGATATGTACTTAATTATCGACAAGCGTACCAGCCACGAGTTTCTAATATAACTTTCAATATTTCGACAAAAACTTATCGTATTAATTAAATTTAAGAAAAAGTGGAAGCGCTGGGAAGTATGCATATCTTATATTAACCCCGTTCAAACTGTAAATACAATATTCACAAAAGGAAAAAACATATATTTGTTTTGATTTTATCAACGATCTTTTACCAACGAGCTTAGCTTCGAATCGGAGATCAAAAGAGTGTTGTAGAAACAGCGTTTAGCATTTTTACAAAAAAAGTGAAAAGTCTCGCTTCCCCAGAATATTTCATAAAAGATTTCTGACATTCAAGATTTCTACGATGTTTCCGCCTTTAAGCCGATATTGCCCATTTTGCCCATGAAGTTAGTCTTTCAAATACAGCACATCACATCGCAAATTGCATTCCCATCAGAATAAAATTGTGGCTTTAGACCGCGTACAGACACATACACTGACTATAAATACATTTACTAGGTATGTTCGATGAATATTTGAAGATGTTTTGTCGATTTTATTCATCGGCAAAACAATAGTTCGCAATAGTTCGATTTTTTTTATGAAAAATCAACTATTATTAACTTTTAAAATAAAATATATTTAACGGTGTTAAAATTAGTATATACCTTAATATTGATTGTTATGTACATAACCTCCAAATATTGTTCATGTAAAAAATAGTTTTTGTTAAATTAGCAGTTGATTTGTTATAATTTTGGTCCTTAAAAGTTTTCTCCTAAAATCGACGTGTATGGATAAATTATAACATTATTTTTTTTTTCAAAAATGGCATCCAATAATTAAAACTGGAGTGCTCCGCCAATCCAGATAGCAGTTTCTATTATAACTCGCTTACAATTAACAATATTATTATAGTTTAAATAATAAAAAGTACACAAATTATTATTTTTCAAAGATATTGAGGACTTAAAAGGATAGTGTTTTGCCAATCCAGATCTGAGTTTCTACCATGAATTGCTTTCAATTAAAACAGAGACCTTGCTATCTATACTTTATTCTAAGATATAGGCATTTTTTGTTTAATATAAATAAAATAAAATGAATTTAGTTCGTAGGCCTACGCTATTAGACGGATTTAATTGAAAATGTAAGTTAAATTATAATAAAACAGTATTTATTTATTTAATGATTGTGTTTTAAATCAAAGAATATATTAGTTTACATGTATACATTTTTACTAAAAACATTGTTCAAACCGTTAAGGAGATAAAGCCGTTTAGGGTAATTTCAGCCAATGAAGCCGCACAACTGGTGATGTATTTTACACTAACCGCTGCATTGAGTGATGCTTTATAATTCAATTACAAAACAAAAGTCACGTACACTTACGTCCACTTCACTCACACTTAAAGTAAGTCACGTACACTTAAAGCTTGCGATTTAAGTGTACGTGTAAATATTATTGTCATTTTATGTTCGTGCATAAATGAACATGCCAAATAATTAAGCAATACTTGTCTCAGGATAAGACTTTCCTGAGACAAGTATTTTCCGGTCTCAGAAAATTTAGCCATTAACGGATAGGTGGAATCTAAGTTTGTTGTACTCTGCAAGAAATGATGTTGAAATACAACATTCTTGCACTCAGTTACTACCAATCTAAGACAAGTAAACTCAGAGTACCAATACAGAGTTTTTAAGGCTTTTTTTTAAAATCCAGAAAATGTACAACTGTTATGATTTACTTGGTAAATATAATAAATATATTAACTATACATTTACCAGTCCAAGTGGCCGAGCGGCCTAAGGTGTTATGTCTGCCCCGTATGCCTACTTGGAAACTGGGAGGTTATGGGTCCGAATCCCAACATCGGCAGTTTGTCTATTATTAAGAAGAAAAAAGTTGGTGAGGTTAATTAACTAAACTGTCGGCGCATCGAAAAAGTTAGACTAGGAATTGGTAGGATAAGCGGTTGCAGAAAACCTTCTCAAGCATAGCCGGTTGCTTGAGAAGATTTTCTGCAACCGCATATTCTACCAATTTCTATTCTCTACACAAAAATGCCTGCCACTCCACTTACATCCTTAGGCATCACAATGGGCCTTATGGTCAAAATGTAGCCCGTCCAAGGAAGCCTCTACAATCTATCTATCTATCTATCTTGACGTCTAATGTACCATTAGGAACCATTGTATCGATTGCAAAGCAAAGGAAAATGACTAGAGTGTCATTAAAAGATTGGTAAAAAGACCCCACATATTTTCTTATCGTGAGAATGTATCATATAATGTGTATGTATAATAATATTTTTAGTAAAATAGTATACGATATTCATAAATTATTATTGCGTTAAATGTGTGTATCTTAATCTCATATGCGGCATAAATCATCTTAGAAATCATATTAAATTAACACAAACATATACACAGCTAACTCGAAGTCGTGTCGTCTGGTGTGCGGTGTTCTGGTGTATACCCGCACTTAATTAACCACTGTTGAAACGTTCAACGATTTACCAAAAGCTATAAACTGACATATTTTCACATATATAGTAGGTACGACACGAGTAAAGAAAGGATAATGTACTTGGAATATTATGTTATTAATTAATAATCTCTCATTGAATTTAAATAATAAATTGTAATTCCTATTAATAATATTCTCTAGTTTTGTGTTAACCGCTTTGTTTGATTTACATTTTATATATGTTAACATTTTCTCCTATATTTACATTTGGGTAAAGCTAGATTTTCATTTTATTTTATGCAATTGAAAATGTAGTTGTGTATACAAGTTGTCTAATGACTAGAAATGTTATTTACTAGCTTCTATTTCATTACTTTACATAATAGAGTGCAGTCGAAATAAACTTCTGATTCTACTAAAACAGTTGTGATAAAACGAAATTATTAGCTTTGATGTTCTAACAACGAAATAATTTTGTTTAAACGAAAACGTTCTTCCTTAGGCTTTTCGTTTCGTAAACGTACTATTATTCCAGATGCAAACTCGTGAAAGTTTTTTTTTTGGGGCTTTTATTTCAAATATACGCTTATTTTACTTCCATTTATTGTACTTGTAATTTGTTCGATTAATTTGTCGATCTTAGACAGTATAGTGCCTTAGTGCCTTATTGATTCGGTTTTCGAAAAATGCTCCGGATAAAAGTTGTTCACTATAAATATATTAATACTTTTAATATAGTGTACTTTTGACAGTACATATGTCCCTGAGTTACTTTATAATTACCAACAAGCTCAAAAATTATTATTGAATTTTGAGGCCAAAATAAAGATTGATTTAAAGTCTATAAATTATTTTATTTTCTTTGTTTGTATTTCAGATTAGATTTCATGCCGAATATACCAGGATATCTGGATATATTCCATCGTCTTAAAATAACTTATTATTTTAAGACGTTGTTATTTTATTTTTTAGATAATTTTTCCATTGTTTCATGTAGATGTCACCCACCAAATGACGTTCCAATTGAAACTATGCTGTAAGCTTTGCTTTACCTAAATAGGGAATATGCATGAAAATTTTTTTCACTTGAGTTGAAGCATGTTTACTTGACAAATATCAAGGGAAAATTACTTTTTAAATAACTTTAAAAATAAGCGAGATATGAATGATTGAAATTCCCGATTAGACAAAGAGGGTGATAGCCCTCTTGATATGTTATGTGACGTCATATTACACTTTCACCATTTAAAATACACGTAAAACTCCGTTTTTAGTATTTTTGCAAGAAAGAGACAGATAATAACCTTTAAAAGCTTATAGCTTCCTTGATATTTGTCGGATTTTAATTTCGTTTTTAAATATTATTACAGTATTAACAGTATTTTCATATTCTGAAAATAAATGTGCAAAAAAAATTTCATGCATATTCCCTATTAGCAGACATACATTCTATAACCTATAACCAACGAAGCGTCCCAAATTTTCTAATTATATAACTTGAACTCTATAGAAAACATTTTTTTAACATTCACGAAACGGTTGTTGAGAAAAAAATGATAAATAGAAATAAAAAATCTATCTTTGTTACTTATACGTATAAAAAGAAGAAGGATATAAATTTTTGTTGATTTAAACTAAAGAAACATTCCGGTGGTATCTCTGATGATTGATTTACACCGAATCCATTTGATTTATGGAAAATGTTATTAGTATTTTTATAACGAACAACTTTTATTCGAAACATTTTTTTTTTAAACAAAATAGATTTGACAAAAATTAACTGGAAAAATTTGAAAAAATAACCTCACTTTTGGAATCGAATAGCTTCCAAAAAATGTACGGTAAAAAAATACCAGCGTGTGGTAACTGTAATCTATACCTAACTGATTTCAATTGACGCAGTTTTTTGGAGGTCAAATATAAAATTTTGAAAAAAAGTTATGTTATTACAGAAAAATATCCTATATATGATTTTATTTTATTTAATGTTTTTCTTTTTTATGTAAAACATACCATAATAAGTCTTCAATATTCAATTAGATCAATTTTCATTGAACATATATTGACTATGTAATTATACTAAAAATAAACTTCAATTACATACTTATTTATTTAGTATTTACAAATGAATATACAACGAATTTGTAATAACTATACTTGTAAATTTAATAGTAAATGTTCAAGTTTTCGACACGTAATCAATCAAATTGTTGCTAGTAATTATTAAAAACTCGATGACACACTAAACTTGTTATTAACTATATACATATTAGTTTTACAGTTCTGTTAAACAAATTGCCTGACTAAAATACTATAAATTGTAAATGAAAATTAAATTTGAAAAAAAAATAGTTTGTCATGCAAAAAAATGCGCAATCGTTCGGTGTACAAAGTGACTCATTCCAAAATTTGCATTTTGCAAATTTTGATACGTGGTTTATATAATATAATAGGGTATATTAAATTTAGTCCAGACTTACGGTTGAAAATATTATGGTCCGTTTGTAAACAGGATCACTCAAAAACGAAAAGAGATAACCAGGTGAAATTTTCTGTATGTGTTTTAGAGCTAAAGTACGCCAAAGTTTGTGAAGAGGGTAAATATCTTTCTTTGAAACCATAATAGATATAACAAAGATTTAAAGACAAAAATGGTCCTTTTTGAAAAATAAACAACTTTTGTTTGAAACTTTTTTCATAAACTCAATATATACCTGCAATTAAAGGAATTAACGCTGTTAGTTGTTAGTTTCACATGTCAGTACTAATTTTGTTAGTAGATTCCTTCCATAATTTTACTTTGATCAAGTTTCGGTTATAAAATATTCGGTTAACATCAACAATATTTCATTGATTATAAAGAATTTTCATTATTTTTTTACGAAATAATCTAACGGCCTTAATTAAAACGGTTAAATAATAAACGATTTAAAACGAGAGTCGAAACGACTCGTTTTAAACCTTTGTGTCAGTTGTGTACACACAAGGATTAAATAAAATAGTTTTGTTTTCAACTAATATGCAACTCATAACATACTTTTAACTTTTCAAAAACAATCACAAAATTGTACTATCAACTCCAAAATTGGTATTGTTTTTCAAAATTGGCAAAAATTTTACAGTTAATGTCTATCGAATTTAAAAAAAAAAAGCTTAGAACACGCAAATTTTTTACATTTTCATAACGAACCACCTTTTTTTAAAACGTTTTATCGGAAATCAAATGAATTCAATCCAAATACACTACAAGAATTTTTCACAAAAGAAACGTCACTTTTAAAATTGATAGTACATCAATTTTTCATTTTTTTTAAAACAGATTATCATCATCTATATATTTTCTGATGAAGAAACTGTGTTTCGAAACTATAATCAAATAAAATTACTGTTATGAAAATTTCAAACATCTGTTTTATTTAATAATTATAATAGATTTTTATCAAGTACAACGACCCATTCAATTCAAAATATATATGCGGTTTGATTCTTAGACAAGCACTTTGTTTTGGAAGATGGAACCTATCTTTATATAAGAGCCTACATTAAATTTTTTTTAAAGGCGTTACGCAGGAGCTGCGTCAACTTAGCGAATTTCCTTAGAATACATAAATCACTCTCTAGTCATAATTTAAGTCTGATCAAAATGAAATGTCGTATCTGATATCATTTTAATATTTTCAAGGCCAATTTTATTAATAAATAGCATACATCAAGGGGAAAGGGGGGCTTAAGATAGAAGAAAACTCAAAATACAAAATATCTCTCTTAATATTAGAATAATCGAAAAATGTATAACAAGCAAAGTTTTAGAAAATCAAGTTTGCTACAATTCATCACCTTATCATTTTTCTCAAACTCTAATGTGAACAGAGATATTTAGAATTTTAACTTTAAATCTTTAATTGTAAATATTTCTGTAAATATTAGTGTAACAGAAAAATGATAAGAAACAAAATTACAATAAAACTAAGTACCTACTTTACTCCTTTTAAATTTTTCTATTTTTCAAATATTAATAATAATAATAAGGGGGGTTTACCCCCATTTCTAAGACTCCATGGTCTCTAGAAGATCGTATATTGAAAGTCAAATGAAAATTTGATTATCTACAATGAAACAATTCGCAATCTATACAGTTATAAAACAGAATTTGCAAAATATTATTTATTTCGTTTGGATTAAACAGCAAGTATGAATATTTTATGACATACGATACAAATTCGATATCATGTTAATTCCATTTCTACTCCTTGATACATCAAAACTGCAATTTTTCAAAAGATACGACAACTGGATAGTATTTCCTTTGCTCTAATCCAAAAATTTAATTTTATTTAAAAGAAATATATGTTGACACACTAAACGGCACAATTAGATTTATAGACATTTTTCACCATACTTAAAAACTTTTAATGCCAACCGAAATTTGTTTCCATATTATAAGAAAATTTTTAATGACTTGTGACAAAAAATAAAACGTGTTTCCGTTAAATTTTTTGCTACCCTATTATTTAGAAATTAATGATGACAATTTTCTGAGTATCTTCAAAAGAAAATACAAACAAAATGAAAAAAACAAAAATTAAAATTAAATCCAGTTTCATGTCATATCACTAATTTTTTTTGCACAGAAAAGACAAAACAGATTTTAGAAGAAGTGAAAACTTTGAAAAAAAATTACACACTCACTTTAAAATACAACACCCACAAGAAAAGCTCGCATTAAATAAAAAAAAAAACAGAGGAATATATTAATAGAAATTTTTTGTTATGAAGACAATTATTATGGTAAATAGTCTCACGATATATACTCGACACATACGACGGCACACGTTTTTCTTTTTCTTTTTTGTTACTTCGAAACGAGCGAAAGCTCCGTTGTGTGCTTATAGTAAGCACACATACATATAAATAGTTTCGGTTACGATATAGATAGATAGATGTTTGAAGCTTTTATTCAACACGCCGCTCGTGCCGAACGTAATGAAAAAGTTTTCATAGTAAAGTGAACTTCGGTGGTCGTGTTTATCTCACGGTCGGAAATGTGACGTGTCGAAGAGAGACGACAATAATATATATATATATATAGTATACAATATACATACTACACTCATACAAACGAATAACGAGTTTTTAGTAAAGCATGCACAGTCGAGTTGCGCTTCGATATAGATACCTCTAATACTGACAAAGTATAGTATGCACAACGTGTCTCAACAAAGTGGAGCTATACTGGTATTAAAGAGGAAGCAAGAAAAGCAAAATAAAAGTTCACAAATTCGTAACAGAAAAGTATTCGTCAAAATACATCTAGTATGATGTTAGATATATCAAACCGTCCAAGTGGCCGAGCGGTCTAAGGCGTTATGTCTGAAACGTTAGGCATAACGCCATAGTAGACAGAACTGAGAGGTTTTGGGTTCGAATCCCAACATTGGCAGTTGGTCAATTATTAAGAAATAAAAGAAAGGGCGGTTAATTGACTTGTAGCGGTGTCGCTTCATCATTAAATTATTATTATAATTTTGTTCTTCATTTTTTATATGTTCCATTTCAACTATAACTTCCCTCTATAATCACTGTTGCTTTGAATGTTAACAACCTTGGTAATTTACTTATTAAAATAATAACATTTCATAAATAAAATTAAAAAGATCAATTTTAATAAATACTTTAGCATAGAAAAAAGTCGAAATACCTTTCATATGTTCAGAACGTATTTTAGAAATTTCAAAACAACATGCGGTATCGCAAACAAGTAATCAACGAGTAGATAGACTTAAAACACCGTGATCACTGAAAAAATATACCGCAACAAAATTATTTCGGAATGCATCCCCACACAATAGGACTCCACAATGGATCCATTATGTGCAGAATGTGCTGCGAGGAGAAAGAAACATCCAGCCACATCATCCTTAACTGGAAATCTCGATTATAGCAGATACAATATATTCGGTGCATCTCACCCAGAATATTTGAACCTGATTGGTGAACTCGGGGCTATTGCCAACATATGAGAGAAGCGAATCTCGTCTGACTAAAGTAGAAAGGGGAGCACAACGGGCCTTAAGTTCAATACTTTTCATACCCCAAGATTTATCTATCTATCTTCTCTGCTATAGACTCAAAAATGGATGTAAAACCCCAATATAAACTTAAGTTTAAATCACTTCAAAGTGTCATGCCTCTGTCTATGTCTTTTCTTGAGATATCTTGATCACAGTCCCACATCTATCGACATCACACATAAAAGGACCTCAGTGGGTAAATATTTGGGTAAAATCTCAATATAGATTATCAGCATCGAAAACAATACCTCTTCTATATTCTACATTTAAAGAGATATAATGTGATTCCGAAGAAAGTTGTGACCTTTTATACAACCTTACGTTATAGTAAAGCTCGTTGTTTTTGAGACACCCTACCAACATTGAGCGGTATGAGCAGCGAGCGAGCGTTGTGTAGTGAATCGATGTAATAATGGTTGATTCACACTAGGAGAATATTTATTATTTGAATGCATATATAACAACCGTAATGTACGTTTATATACATTTTATATATACGATATTTATAGGTTATAATACATTATTCGATGTACCATCTTTCATTTTTGTCTTACATTTATCTAACATATTTCATTCTTTCTCACTTTTGAGCCATGTAATTAGATTGAGTATAAAGTTCTTGTACTTCTTCTAATACACTACCACAAAAGTATTTTATTCAACTGAGATTGCTAGCCTCTGCTATGTGTGACATTTGCACGGTTATGGCGATCCGTGTTACTCAAATAAGCTAGCATTATGGAAGCTAGTTAGGTTCCAGTTTTCACAGGCATAGTTTGTTATTTTTGCTTAGGCGAGGCGTGCAAAGGCTAAGACGGAACAAATTTTTTTTTTTTTGTGTAAACATTTGCAATCAGTTGTTAGACCATACACGAATTTGTTGTGGGATAATATGGCTTTTATGGTGGGTCGGACAGTACCGCCCCTACCAATCAAATAAGGTGGCCCCTTCTAAGTCTCTTGACCATCGCAGACGGGCCAATAAAACTGCTACGAGTTGATTTTGGTGTAAAGATAGCCCCTCTATGCGTTGTTTCCTGTACCGCTCGATTTCAGATAAGACTGAACAAATGTCACCGGCAATATGAGGTTAAATTATGCGTGCAAGTTTTGTAGATAGCATAACGGGTAGCTGGATTTAGCTGTAAATGTAACATCAGTGCTTACTGCATACGATATTTGCCGCCTGCTTAAGTCTTTAATAAGTTCTAAGCTTATTTATTATTTTGGAGCTTTCTTTTTAAAAAATTTTACAATTGATTTGTGGTGAAACTATTTATGAAAAAATGTTGAAAACTAAATTTGTAGTTTTATCACCTAAGTCTTTCCAATGATATATTAATAATTTTGACTCTAATTTTTTTAGTAAACACACATGTAACTCATTGATACTTGCGCAGAATTTTTATTTCTATGTCTCTTACTTTTACAAATACAAATACTACTGAAGTCAAATCACACAGAGCATACTTTTGACCCTTTTTGGTATCTGTGGTATCGACTTAAAAAAGTTGAAGAAATATATATTTTAAATAGAATGTTCTAAAAACCATAGAAAAGGATGTTAGAAAAGAATACTTCACCAATTCAAATTTTTCCTTTAACCTTTTACGTGCTAGACTGTTAGAAAAATATGATAAAAATGCGTGAGATATTTTGTTTAGGTAAAATCGTACACAGTGCTGACACGCATCTTTCATATATAACGATCTTTTAATTTCTTTAAACTTGTTATAATAAACTCTCTCCTGTTTATTATAATTGGAGGTAAAGGACTTTTTCAGTAATTACTGAGCGATCTAGTGTGTATCGTTAACGTCTGTGTATACAACTATTATTCAAGTTCCATTTATACACCATTGAAAGTAATACCAACCTAATACATATTCATTATTGTTAGTACACTAATTAATAAATACGATACTTTTCTTTCTAAATGGTTCTACCTCTATATATAGACAAAATCCATGTTGCCGAGTTTTCACCGGATTTTTACGTTTTAAGATGTGTCCTGTGTTGATGGATAGTTTGTCAATTTCCATCATAGGCATAAAAGATAAATATAAGATTTCAATGTGATCATTATTTTCGTTCGTCAGATATTTGAGAATCATGAATTTTAATTTTTGTTCGTTATAAAATACATTATGCATGTGTTAAAATTAAAACACATTTAGTGATCATAGATACCAAACTTGTTGGTTATTTTTACTTATATAATAAACTGAACATTTAAAGTAAAAGATTTGCGGAATTTATTTTGATTTAAAAGTATGTGTGCGGTAAAAATATATGTGGTAAAATATTACTCCACCGTCCGTCCGCTTATCTTCCGATTAGCGGTAGAACGGTCCTTTTATTAAAAATATACAGGTTTAAAAAATCTAAAAAAACACCTATTCAATCTTTACATATATTATACACATGTAAAAAGTTCTTTTTTCAAAATAATATCATTAATTTGTGCCTTATCAATTCGGTTGACGAAAAAATACCTCGTGTAACAGTTGTTCAATTTAAATATACTAAAAACATTTATTCGAAACATTTTTCCAAAAATCGAATACATAAGGCCTATAACTTTTGTGACAGTACATAAATAAAAGTTTTGTATGACAGGTTCTGCACATCAAATTTGTTTTTTCATGTGTTCTTTTTAACTTTTTATAGGCAATATGTATTACACATATGTACGAGTATAATAACGAAAGTATAAATTTCATTACTAGTTATTAGTTACATAGGAACTAACACACACAAAAAAAGAAAACAAAGAGGAAATTCAACCATGCATGAAAACTGCTTTGTATAAATCATTTTTATTATGAATACAGAACAGTTTTTTAAAACAAATATAATTTTGTATCACATAATACATGAGATATCAAATTTATGTATATATACAGAGTGTAACAGAATTGTTGTGTAGGGCCATTTTTATTGGGTGCAGATCTAAAAATTACCACCCCTTCCTTGTATTTTGGCAATCTAGAATACTAATGTTGCAGTAGCTATTTAGAATACTTTATCAATATATAAGTAGGTAGTTTACAAATATTTTTGTAAATTTTTGCAATCCTCTTACAAGGGCTATGTTTCTTTTTTTATAGTAAAACCGACAAAGTCTGTTCATATTGAATTTTCAAAATATAACCTACAGTTTGACTGTGAAATAAAATTTTCTGATTTGAAATAATTGTCAATTATAATTTTATATGGTTGATTAAACGTTAATAATGACAATTTGTGTACATATTTTATTGGACTACTAGTGTATCAAATGAAAACAACACGACGCCATAAGTGCCTTCCAATTAGTCAGGATTTTTTTTTTCACTTTTCAATTATGGCCTTTTTTTTATTGATTTGATGAATTTCTTGTTTTTAAAAAATCAAGTTACTAGAAAAAAACAATAAATTGTCATTTTTAGTTTGAATTAAGTAACAGTTCTTGATACATTCTGTATATCACTAGATATATTATATGTAATGATGATATTATTATTGAATAAAATATATTACAAATAGTTAATAAGGATGTACGAGCACTGATGTATAGTCCATTTATAAAATTCTTCCAAATCTTATATAGAACATTCATAAAAGTCGACAATAATATTTATTATTTTTTGTCGTAAGTTAAAATTAAAATTTAATTTAGGCCCATCAAAGAAAGAAGAAGATATTTAAGAGAATTAAAGAGAAGAGATATTAAAGATATTTAAGAAAAAACCTGAGATTTCGGGTAATTAAGCTACCGCCGACAAAAATAAAATTTATCCGAAATCTCAGTTGTTGTCTTAAATATCTTTTTTTTAGACCCGTCATATCCGAATTTTATTCTTGTAACTTTTATAATTGATTTATATGTACTTCAACTACATTTAAACAAAAAATCAAGCTTTATCTTTTTGAAGCTTCAGTACTCGTACATCCTTAAAATAACATTTGACATTGTTTTATAAATTGTATTTTTAGTATGTTTCTATTTTTAATATTTTATAGTTATTTATAAAAATAATATTTTTTCCTATGGCTTCACTCGTGTCAAAAGTGTACTATTTCACACACTTCTTTTATTTTCAAAGAACAAATTTGGAAATGGAAAGCTTCTGCTTTGAAAAACGCTTCGTTGAATGATTTTTTAGATAAATGTTCACATGAACTTTTCCGTTTTTATTATCAGTAATGTCACCTTCTAAATAGTTTCTTCTTTCTTCCATCTAAGTAGTTTTGCAACACGATACAAGAAGATATAATACAAGATACGAGAAGAAAATAAAGATGGACAAAATGTGAAGACGGTCGACCGGTCCAATGCCAGGCGGCAAGTCGGGTATATCTGAATAGATCTAAGTTTAGTGTCTAAGTTTAGTGTGTTTAGTGAATAGATCTAAATAGATTCTGCGACCAATATTTTCAACCGTTACCAATTCGAGATATATGAAGTATAAAAATATTTCATTGTTAGTTTTTTCAGACCACTCTCGCCGGATGTAGTTTTAAAGGCTCACATTAATTAGAATTTGCTCTATTCAAGTGAAGCCAAGGTATTATATTCTTCTTTTTTTTCGCATTCCACTTACGATGTTATATTTTCTTAGCTTCAATTCATACGATATAATTATTTTTGTAAAAATTTTCTAGGTTATGATGATGATTATATAAATTTTTACAATTGTCGGTCAGTCAGTCTGCCTGTCAGTCTGTACCATCAGATGAGTACCAACTAACTATTATTATATATATATATATATATATTTATATATATATATATATATATATATATATATAAAGTTGTTAGAATACTGTATTTTTGCTATACAGCTTGTATTTTAAAATAGACCCAATTTAGAAACAATTTTTAATGCATCTATCACTATCTATGCACGAAATACCATGATATAATGTACTTTGTTACACCCAAACTGTACTCTACAGGCAGTGGAGCTTATACGTACGTTCCCACCAAAGACTATATACTGAGAACGATTCGAACAAATGTCTGTGGTGTGAACGTATCAACTCCGCCACCGATATAAATGCAGTTTAAGTGTAACAAAGTACACCATATCATAGTACACTGCATATAAACAGCGATAGATACACGATACATTGTTTTATTGCAGTTGAAGTGTAACAAAGTACACCAAATCATAGTACACTGCAGATAGACAGCGATAGATACACTATACATTGTTTCCAGATTGGGTCTATTTTAAAATACAACCTGTATAGAACGAGAGCACCAAGGAAGGCAGGCAATTGGTGGTTGTGACTGACGACTTATTAAAGTTTATATATAACAATAATAATTCTATGGTATAAGAAAGAATACTTGAGGCATTCTCATCACTAACTAACGAATCCACTCAAAGACATAGAAAACTCAATGGTGATGATGTCGAAAAATATTGTTAAGTTCATAACACACAAAACAACTCAAGTCAAACCTAACTAAACTAAAATACTACACACAAATAAAAAATAAATTATAAAAAATTGTATGTATTGTGTGGTTTTTCTTTCATTTTTCCTTAATATTTTCTGTGTTTTCTTTTCATTTTTGTATTTTTTTTTTTAAATATCAACCAAAGTGCCAAAAAGTAAAATTAACACTAACAAAAACTGTTAATTGCTTATTACCCGGTAGATATTGATTTATAAAAAAAAAGTTTCAAACAAAAGTTGCTCATTTTTCCAAATTATTGATTCTATCTCTCTCAATTTGGATCGTTTTTTCACTGGCAGGAGAAAGCACGGTAAGATTTTACCCTTTTACATACTTGACCTACTAAGGCGTTATGTCTGCGCAGTATGCCTACTTGGACTCTTGGAGGTTATGGGTTCGAATCCCGACATCGACAGTTTGTCAATTATTAAGAAGAAAAAGCGGGGTCGGTTAATTGACTAAACTGTCGGTTTATGGACAACATTGAAGTAACCGGCTATGTTTGAGAAGGTTTTCTGCAGTTTCCTTCACGAACTCCAGATGAATATCGGCATAGTCCCTAGGCATCACACATGGACCTTATGGTCATGGACCTTATGGTCGACGTGTAGCTCGTCCAGGTTCTTGAAACTTATAAACTTAATTATTATGATATATGTTATACAGCAATCCCTATATTAAGGTTGTTATGAAGAAAATTCAATTTAATGACAGGTTCTTCAAAATTTGACAGCTTATTATTTCAATAATAAAGTATATCCTGTCAAAGTTTGAACTTGATCCTGTTTTTATTTTTGAGTAAAAAAATATTAAAGTTACGATTTGTAAAACATTTTTACATAGCTTAAATGGACTCGGCGGTAAAAACATTAATACAAAAATCTATATCTCGACCACCAGAAATGTCAGGTTTATAAAAAAACTGTCATAATACTTATCATAGTCTTATAAATACCTAGACCAAATTTCAATAGAATCCAGTATTTTGTGTCTGAGATAATTAAATTTATAGATCGAATAGATTGTCACAGTAGGTTTAGCAACGTAATGGTAATTAAAATCAAATAAATAATTATTAATAAAAATTAAAATAAAAAATAATAATTAAATTATTATTAAAATAATTTTTTTTTTAATTTTTAATTATTTCTTTTATTTTTATTATTATTTTATTTCATAATAATTTTATTAATAATTAATTTAAAAAATCTTCTAACATGGTAAGAATACGTGTATTTTGAGTTACACGAACTTTACCATTAATTTTGGTTGATTTGCCTCCAGGTACTTTCATAACAACCTTAAGTTCAACAAAATAAATACTGTCTATATATGTCAATAAATAATGCAAAAATTTATTTATTTAAAAAAAGATAAATTTGAGTTGAAAATGGAATTATGTAAGCTTGTAAAATTTGTAACTGACTCATAAAATTTGTATTTAAACGATATACATGAAAATAATTTTATGAAACAATAAAATTATATGAATACACTGCAACTATGCTTCTATTGTTAAGTTCTGTTCGGAGAAAAGCTTCAAGCTAATGAAAATTTGAAGCTACATAAGCGTATATTCACATCCTTAATATTTCTGTTTAGTGTTTACCTTCATATGTTTTCTGTTTATTTTACAATATTTTAATAATATTATGCTATTTCATTTTTATGTATGGTACAATCCCGTTCAAAAAAAATTGCAACTATGAAAAACATTCTAAGTGCTACTGAATATATGTAATATTATACATGTATTTAGTAATATATACGCTTAGAATGTGAATATATTGCATTTGAATGGATGTAGCTTTATGAATGAGTAAGGGTGGGTGGGATCATGTTATAAAAGTCGTAGAGCTGCGGCCATTAAAATTCAGATAGCTTACATTCCTTATGTAGATTATTATATACCTGGCAAAAGCAAACCGATTGAAAATGGTTTACAACTGAATATAGAATTGGGTGCATATTATTCATAAAATACGAATAAATTAATTTTATATTCCATATAGCATAAACAGTGACGTCAAAAATATAAACAAAATTCAAAGCAAATAAAAATTAAAGGTAACTGAGTTAATTCTTTAAATTCTCTGTATATACTGAGCTCAGTATCTATTCATAAACTGTTTATTTTATTTCTAAACATGTATAGATGCGTTTAAAAATATGCTTGTAGTTAAATTTCAAAATTTGCCCCAATTCCTAGAACAATTATTTGTATTTTATAAATACGTATTTCGAGTACAAGGTAGTCATCATCAGTGAATTAGCTAATCGTAACTATGTCTGGGATATGGAGTCAGAGATATGTTTGGAGACAATACGTATTTATAAAATACAAATAATTGTTCTAAGGAATTGGGGCAAAATTTGTAATTTAATTTCAAAAAAGCTTGAGTTCTCTTTGATTATTTTAATCATGTTTATATACGCTAGTAGAGTATAACCAAAGGTGCTATATACATATGTAATTCATATACATGCTTTTGTAATTTATAGTAATTACAAATGTTTGAGCTATATTTGTGGCAAAACTATTTAGTTAGTTAGAAAAAGTTTCAAACATAAGTTATTTATCTTTAAAAAAGGATCATTTTTTGTTGTTAAACTTTTCTATTATCTCTTACTGTTCTTAAATTGGAGATTATCTTCCAAACGGAAGAATGCAGGGACCGATTTTGCCCATTCTAGAACTTGAAGTCATTTTATAGTTCCTGAACTAAAAAGATTAAGTAGGTCAACTTGAGTTTTTGTTTATTAATTAACCATTTTATAGCCGTTTAAAAGATTGAAATTTCAAAGATTAGATTGCATTTTGTACGAAAACTAAATTCTTTAAAAAAATTTATCAAGAAAAAGTTCAGCCAATAAATAGGAATCGATTATATTTACCACCATTAAAAACTTTTTGCTCTTAAAAAAATTTTTCTAAAGAGATTTTTCTCATAAAATGCAATTTTATCTTTGAAAATTCATTTTTTTAAACGGCTATAAAATGGTTGATTTTATTAACCAAAATAGACTTTATTACGATCAAAGAGAATGCTATTCCACTATTTTATTTGTATTTAAATTATTGATATGTTTCAGATATTTTCGAACAATTAGTTTTTTTCAATAAAAACCGAAGAAATACTCTGACTTCCGTGAAGAAATATTGTTTAAAGTGAGGAGACATCCTGTATATGTTGTAAAAATGCTTATTTTGAACTTTATGACATCAACAAAATTGGTCTTAGGTTTATACATATACATGCATAATACCTTTTGCGCAATATGGTCATATTTATTTGAACCCTGGTTTACTGGGTTTTAAAAAAAAGTTCTAAATTTTTTTTGTCCAGTAACGACACTGATTATTTATAAGATAATAATGGTCGGTCGACTCATAGAAGATCTTCTGGCATGAATACATAAAACAGCTTTTATTGGTTTTGTATACAACATACGTGAATCATGAAAGCTTTCGAGTTTCCAGCATCTCATAAGATAATGATGCAGATACAAACTAGACTATGCATATGTTTAGAGTACTATATATAAATACTTAAAGTAAGCACATATATATATACTTTTAAGTATAACTACTTAAGTTTAGTGTTTGTTTTAGCTATTGGCTTGGTATTCATTTGCGTCTCTGTGTGACATTGTGTCGGTTCTCGACACATTTTATTGGAATACTTACTATAGAGTTTTTTCTTTTGATAATATAATTAAAATATTCTGCATATTTATAAAAACTAAATACATTTTAGATTTCAGAATACAAGAAAATTTCTTGTTGAAAAAGTATAATGCGGGAAAAAAATGAAACGATAAAGGTAAAATCGAAAAAATTTATTTATCTACTTTAATAATTTAAACCCGAAGAAACTCAAGGTTATTGGCATACCTAAAAGCAACAAGTGAATAAAATAACTGAGTACTCATTACATACTTAGTTTATAATAAATGCGTGAACAGTTTATTTTAGTTTTGGAGCTAAAATTGTTGCAAAACTATTCAGTTTATGGAAAAAAGTCTTCAACAAAAGTTGTTTATTTTTAAAAAAGATGCATTTTTTGTGTTAAATCTTTTATTCTATCTCTTCCGGTTTTAATGGTGGATATCTTCCTCCTTAGTTGGGGATTGCATGGTCCTATTTTGCCCACTCCTTTTTAAGCTCAGAAAGACACGAACAAAATTTCAGCACATTATCTCTGTATGTTTTTGAGTTATACACGAAACAAAGCCAAAAATTTCCCTTTCTTGAATAAATTCTGAGTAATAATATTTAAGTTTTTATATACCAATATGACAAATTTCGTTAAAAAAATGTCATTTTCAAACTACGATTTCTTAAGGTTAACATGGCTACTTACTTAAAAAAATAAGTTTCTATTAAAAAAACATTTTTAAAAACAAGCTTTTTATAGTAAAACTAATTTTCTACAAATTTATTTCTTATGTGTTTTTCGATTTTTGCAATATTAAGAGAGATATACCAAATTTTGTGTTTCCCCCTCCCTTTAAACCCCCCTATCCCCTTGCCGATTCTTGTCATGCTTACCATAAAAATGCATTGCCATCGAAACTGAAGCAACATGTAAAAATTCAACTCCGTAGGGTAAGAGGAAGTCGTTCTAATTCAACCTGCAAGATTTGGCCCGAACATACATACATAAATTGCAAGTTAAATAAAAGCTTGTAAAAACATCTCAAGTGTTTGAAAATCTTAGCATCTATTAAAAGTTTGACAGCGCACAAACCGGTGACGTCCGATGACGCCTTAATCACCTCAAGAACTGAAGAGTGCTTTTCAGGAAAACCTGATATTCAAACTCCTGGCCATTGCCAAGATATGGAAGAAGCAAATCCCGTCAGAGTGAATTAGAAGTGTGACTACTTTTTATACTCCAAAATATATCTATCTATATATCTATTTCAGTTTTTCTGAAAATATAATAAAATTTATTAATAATTTTTTCACTTAAAATGATCAATCAAATTCGTAAACATTTTAGTTGTTTCAAGTATAGTAATGTTTTGGGCTATGACAGCATACTTACTATAATTCAGACGTTAAGTTTACAAAACATGATTAATTTAAAAAACAATTTATTTCAATCTAACTGAAACAATTTAGTTTTATCCCCCGTCTCATTTCTAAATGAAATAATTTATCATGATTTAAACAAAAACAAAAAAAAACACTTACACTTTGTGTAATATAATTTGTCACATTTGAGAAAGAAAGATTTTAAAAATATTTCTTTCACACAATAATGCATTTGTCCAAATTAGGTATCCTTTTATTTTTATACAGAATGGAGGAACATACTGTACTATGTACCACAAAAGTTTTGTAGTACATTGATTGATTGATATATTTGTGTTGGGGTTTAAAAAGTATTACACTTCGATCTTATGGTTCATTGGGTTCCACCTTCTACTTCAGTCCGACGAGACTCGCTTCTCCCATATGTTGGCAATAGCCAGGAGCTTGCTTATCAGGTCTTCCCGAAGGTTCATATATTCGTGGTGAGATGCGCCGAATATCCTGTATCTGCTTTAACCTAGAGGCTCGCAATCAAAGACAATGTGGCTGGATGTTTCTTTCTCCTCGCCACACAATCTGCACACAATGGACCCGTTATGGAGTCCCATTGTGTGTAGATGCTTCCGCAAGGGATAATGCCCGGTAATGAATCCGGTTAGCCTCCGCAGTTGCAACCTGTTCAGCCTCAGTGCATCGAGAGATAGCCTCTTTGTTGCACTCTGAAGTAGTACTTTCCCGAGCTCTTGCCGCGGTACTTTTTCCCAGTGATCACAGTGTTTAGCATTTGACCACTCGTTGATCACCTGTTTACATGCAGTCCTTGGAATTCCTAAGATAGGCTCTGAGCTAATGAAGAGTATTCCAATTCCCTTCTTTGCTTAGGCATCTGCTTTTTCATTTCCTTCGAAACCACTGTGACCCGGCACCCAGATAAATTCAACATTGTTCCGTTTTGCCAGTTTCAGAAGTTCCTCCAGACAATCCTTGAATACCCTTGAAGTGACCTCAGTTCCAGACAAGGCTTGTAAACTTTTGTTGATACATAGTACATAGCCACAAAAGTTGGTGTCATTTTTTTAAATTTATACTTGATTTGTGCCTTATTTATTTGGTTTTCGAAAAAAAATTTCAAATAAAAGTTGTTGCTATATTTATATTGAACAACTTTTATCCACAGAATTTTTTCGAAAACCGAATCAATAATTGGCACAAATCAATTTAATAATTTAAAAAATGACATCAACTTTTGTGGTCCATGGTACAAACTATATTTCTGGTAATGCATAAACAAAGTGATTCTCTGATTCGAAATGCCATTCTTTGGAAATGAATTAAACTTTCCACAAAATCATTTCATTAGTGCAATGTCAAAAGCTTAATTTTATGAAGGAAAATTCTCAGATAATTACGTTTTGAAATTTTAATCCATAATTTTAATTACCATCACTGTACTCTATATATATGTAACGGTAAATGTGCACTCTTGGGAAATGTACACTTTTACCGTAAAATGTGTACATTTCCCAAAAAGTTAGGTATATGTGAACTGAATATAATGTATATGTACATTTCCCGGCAAATGTGTACTCTTGCCTTCACGTTTTGGTAAATGTATACTCTTACCTTCATGTTTTAAGAAAAGTTGAAAAATTTTGGCGCGATTACGATAAAAATATGCAAAATTCCAACAGAGAGAGCTAAAACATGATGAAATTAGTTGATAAAATATATACCCAACCCAACCAGACCCAACCGAACCAGGAATAACCCAACTCGACCCAACCCAACCAGACCCAACCCAACTCGGCCCAACCCAACCAGACCCAACCCAACTCGACCCAACCCAACTCGGCCCAACCCAACTCGGCCCAACCCAACCAGACCCAACCCGACTCGACCCAACCCAACTCGACCAAACCCAACTCGACCCAACCCAACCAGACCCAACCCAACTCGACCCATATCGATATCTCTATTTCGTATTTTGCGATTTCGTATTTTGTATGCTCACATTTACCAAAACGACATGGTCATTGTGAATTCAATGTACATTTCCCTTCTTTGAAATTGTAAATGTTAGTTGAATGCACATTACCCAAACGAGGAGGCAATTGTGCACATTTACCGGAAAATGTGTACATTTGCCGCAATATCTACTTTTACCGTAACATATACAAGGTATAACAAAAAGTATAAATATGAACTTTAATTGAGCCATGATACTCGGAGATGCAATGAACAGAGCAACACCACCTACTTTTCACATTGCATAATGAAAAACTAATTAAACATACTTTAATTTAAACATTGTTAAAAGAAATATTTTTTTAATTCCTTTAGCTGTGGCGGTGTCGTCGCGTAGCTATATCGTTACGAGGTAACGATACGAAATAGAATGCAGGAAAAGATTTTCATATTCATAAGAGGAAAATTTTTTTTATTGCAAAAAAAATATAAAAAAAAAAAGCACAAAAATAAAAAAGAGAAAAATTTAAATCTGTTTTAAAAAGAAAAGTTGAACATACACACATACATACTCACAAACACACACACACACATACACTGAGGAGAGAGCTTTTTAATAAAAGATTAGTGTTTGTGTATAACATTAACGTATCTATAGTGGAGTGTTTTACTGCTATTCAGAGGTCACATCAGTATAAAACATTGACCTCCATAAAATTACAGGAAAATTTGTCCCCGATTTTGACGAAAACTTGGTTCAAAGCTAATTTGGACCTAGCGAAAACGATGGCATTGGTAAAAATACGATACGATTAACGGTTTTCAAGGTAACAGACCCATACTGCTAAAATTCCAAACTGTATGAATTGAGAAGGCAAAATTTTGGAATGTGTTGGTTGGACGTTAAAATGAACCTGATTTTCGTACTGTTTGGGTCAAAATTAGCCTAGAAAATGATTATTATTAAAATGGAGAAGAAAAATTTTCTTCACTTTTTTAACATTTTTCCAAGGGGAAATTTTAATAAAATAATTTAAATAGTTATTTTTTAGAAGTATAGTTTCTGTGGAAATGATAAAATCAACAAAAATTTTAGCCGACTCCAAAAAAAAAAAAATGAGGAGAATCTACGTTCGACTGTGTGTATTTTTTGAAACAAAAGATTGCCTATGTCCTTCCTCAGGATATATTCCATCTTCTTGCTAAATTTCATTACGATCCGTTTAGCCGTTTAGTCGTGAAGAGGTAGCAAACAAACAAACTTACTTTCACATTTATATAGTAGTATGGATGGTAATTATGATTCACCAGTTTAAAATATCAATCGAATAAATTGTCGTTCAGAAAACAAATGGCTGGGCTTGTGGTTATTTCTTGACGTACTTGGTGGGCAGCCCTAGTGTGTACTTTAATTTTGGACACATTTTTCTTTTACTTTTCTTTCAGGAATCACGGTCCATATATAGAGGTCATATCAGTTTGTAAAGATGAAGTGCACAACCAGTGTTGAGAAACCTATACACATATCTGTTTCATTATAGCACTACGCCAGTCTACGTTGCAGCTACGATCCGTAACGAAAAGTTTTAATAAGGTATTCTCTATAAATGGGGGTTTTGTAAAAAAAAAAGAAAGAAAAAACAGAATTATAAATGTATTTTTTTTATGAATTTTATGTTTGCATTTTTTTACTGCAAAATACAAAACGAAAACGTAGTGTAGTACAAGGTATTCAAAAATTATAAGAATAGACACTTTGGTTAATCATTTATATTCAATTATGCGAATTTAAACATTTCCGGTAGGCTAAATATCTCAAAAAGGGGGTTTTAGAAAAAAACATGTGATAAAAGTCAAAGGAAAATAATTAATTCACTTATTGGTGACTTTGATCAAGATGGTTTTTTTATAGCAGAAGACGCTTCATTTTTTTTTTTTACAGAAATGGAAACCACAGGAAAACTTCACAAACGTTCATGCGGAGAACCTTTGGGTTTTAACGACCTTCAAGAATTCTTTAAACGTCACATATACTCTGCTCCTAAAAATATCCGGGGATCTCAGATCACAGGTTGCGTATCTCAGAAACTATGAATTATAGAAAAGACATTTTCTAATCAAAATGTTTTGGAAATAGCTGGATTTCTGGAAACAATTGACTCACTTGTACAAGATGAAGAATTGTCAAAACTGAAATGCAGGTATTTTTAACGTATATAAAATTTATATACGCTCCCCTAATTATTTCCAGGCGAAAAGTCAACAAATATTGCCACTTCTGAAGACTTTTCGATGTACAAAGTTTTGATATTTGAAAAGCATTTAACAATCCTTTTAAGAAATCAATTTTGTAAGATCCAATGATGCATCGTTTGTCATTTTAAGAGAATATTTTATTAATGTTTTTAATCATTAAAGTTTCTAACCGTTACAAACTAATCACTAAACATAGCATTGAAGATTGTCAACCATCTTTTAATTTTATCGATTTTGCGAGTCGAATTTTGAATACATGGTAATGTATATGAGATATTATACGTTATGAAAAAATGTGAATTTACTAAATATACTGACGTGGTTTTGTCACCATATAAAGATGAATATTAGGTACGGTTTTTACTTCTACATAAGACTTACACCCAGGTGTATAGAATACAGACTATATCAAAATTAAAGTTACACCGGATTTCCAAGTTTAAAATTTCCTTATCCCAAGAATATTGTTTTTAAACATATTATTAATTTTTAAAAGTGTGTGTTTCGCCAACGTATCTCTTGTCGCGATACTCTTCGGTCTCTTTTACAAAAAAACATGGTTCTTGGACCAGACTCCCATGTTGATACAAAATAAGCTCTTAATATTAGCAATAAGTTTTCTGAAGTTTAATTGGTTAGAGAAATAATTGACAAACTGCCAATGTCGGGATTCGAACCCATAACCTCCCAGTTTCCAAGTATGCATACTGCGCAGACATAACGCCTTAGACCGGTCGGCCACTTGGACGGGTACCTTGCGGGATTATAAGAGGGGTTAATCCTCAATTGCGAAAGCCACTTTGGGACAATCGCACCCTGTCGCATTTTTTTACGGGCGTAAGTATGTTTGTAATAGGAAAAGTTTATAATAGGAATTTTGTATGAAATAAAATTGCTCACATTTTTTGTTTAAACATTTTTTTCGCAGCGTCAATAGTTTAAATGATTTTATGATATGTATTTTTTTATTAAACCTAGATATAGAGGTGGTGTGACTATTTCATATCATATTTAAAAAAAATGTGTTTCAAACGAATGTTTTAATTAGGAATCAAACAAACTGCATAAATATTTCATATTTAATAGAACTGATTGAACTGGATGAATACAAATATGAATCTTTGAAAGGGTTTGATTTCCACTAACATTGAATGAAAATAGGTTGTTTCATTTTACCTCTGTATTTACAAGCTAGAATGAAGTACATAGTATAAAATTGTTTTTTTCGATAATGAAAATGGATTTTGAGCTTTTGAATATTTGAATATTTTTTAATACACTTTTATTAGCTTGACGCATTTATAGCGAAAGGGTGCGCGTGATAATGAAAATAATTGAAATGTATATTTTTGTAAACTTTATTTCACTACTTTTTGGATAACAATTACATTTAGATTATACTTTTGTATTAACTTTTTGATTTCAAGGAATGTTTGATTGTTACTGAACCCAATATTGAATTATCACACTGTACGAATGTTGAATTGTTACTGTGCTGGTGATAAATTGGTACTGTGTTGAACCGAACTAATGTTAATGTTTTTGAATTCCATGATGAATTTATCTAGATAGTACCAAATTATTGTATTGTTATTAATATAACATATATTTGTAAACTTTTAAATCAAAACGGTAATAATTCGAAGTGAAGGTGAAAAGTGAATAGGGAATATGCATGAAAATTTTTTTTCACTTGAATTGATGCATTTTTACTTGACATTATCAAGGTAAAATTACTTTTTAAATAACTTTAAAAATAAGCGAGATATGAATGATTGAAATTCCCGATTGGACAAAGAGGGTGATAGCCCTCTTGATATGTTATGTGACGTCATATTACACTTTCACCATTTAAAATACACGTAAAACTCCGTTTTTAGTATTTTTGCAAGAAAGAGACAGATAATAATATAGCTTCCTTGATATTTGTCGGATTTTAATTTCGTTTTTAAGTATTATTACAGTATTATTACAGTATTAACAGTATTTTCATATTCTGAAAATAAATGTGAAAAATTTGCATGCATATTCCCTATTGCGAGATTTCCTAATATAGTCAGTACTGACTCCAAGAGTTTCATTCTATCGTATTCCTTAATTATAATATAATAATCATTTGGCTGCCAGATGGCGAGAGCCTCAACCTAAAAAATTCATTGAAGATATATTTCGAAAGAAAAGCATGTTTAAATTTTCTTCTAATTGTGATGATTTCTATTGATCTTCTATATCACCGTAGCAAAGCAACAAGGTATCATTAAATTCATCTACAATTTTATTTCCTCAACACATAAACCATGAATGTATAAAATAACGGAGTCATGAATTAATAAAATGATGTCCGTTCATGATTATTGAAACGGACGGTACTATACAGATAGTATTTTTTTTATGAAAAGAAGTAAAACGAAGAAAAATAACCCACATACCGACGAGTACTTCTATATTCCTTAGTATCCCTTATCTATTTAGTGACAATGATATGACTTTTGAGTTGAATACATTTAGTTCAACTCAATTGAACACTCTCATAATCTCTTGTACAATTCAAACAGTTCGCCCAATTCTAACCAAAAAAAAGAAAAAATTTAATTTCGTAAAGTAGAGTGTCGGTATTTTCTCTTTTTTTTTATCTGTTTCAATTCACTAACAATTCAACATTTTATTTGATATAAAAAAAACCATATCATCAAACTTATTAGCTAGAGGTATCCAGATATTTTTTGTATTCCAATGAATATTTATATGCAATTTCATTAACGTTTTTTTATAGGGATAGATGAATTTGGAATTGAGCCTTCTTTCAACTCAATATCAACCACAGAGACGCAAAAGCTGATTCAACTTAAAATTTCGCATGTGGTATGCGTTTGGTATTTGAAAAAACCAGAATCATTAATATGTTTCGAGTTCAATCTGTTTCGGGAAAAGGGGTGCTTTGAGAAAGAGGACAGTACCAAAAAAATAGAATACCTCTCTTAATATTAGAAAAATTGATAAATTTTAATAATGGTGATTTTCAACATCTACTAGGGAAGATCGATGGACATTTGCAAAATCGTATCGTCAGAACAACCTCAATAGCATTTTCATCGAAGATTCGATTACAAATATCATAGTATTTAGTCACAATTAAAAGTAAAGTGATCGACATGCCAATCTCTGTCTCAGCTTTATTGGTAACACTATTAAAAATTATCTATCTTTCTCCAATCATTAAAACTACCACCAAGCTGTATCTCTTTCTCGCTCATTTACTTATGACACGATCTAATAGACCTCTAATAAGCATTCCAATTGGTCACATTTATAATAGCTTTTAATTGCGAATTGGCAAAAGTCTTCGATTTATGGACAGATTTTGCTGACTATTCGTCACTGTACAAATTTTCACTTAATTCGGGTACATTTCTTCCAAAAAAACAATGGCCAGTGTCAAAATTTTGTTATCCGCCGCGTTTCTCCCAAGCAATAGACTTAAATTGGCAGAATTTGGTTAGAGCTTCGAAATCTCATACCGAACGAATGATTGAACTATGTATATCGATTTGGGGGGGGGGGGGGGTGTTGGTCTAATAAAAACGTAAAATCGGTAACGTAAAAAGTGGCCTGGCTTCACCCTTTAGAAATAAAAAAAACCTTTTTTTTTTTAAACAAACTTTTATTTAACGGTCTAAAAAGCGGAAAACAACAATTTTTTCCTCCGAATCATTAATATGTGACCATAAACAAGAACTTGTAGCTCATAAAAGCTTGTGTGAACATTTAACCTTTTATGTAGATAGATAGATTGTAGAGGCTGCCCTGGACGGGCTGCACTTCGACCATAAGGTCCATTGAAGCTTGTATTTACAGCCACGTTTCTTGAATAGTGATTCAAGAAAAAAATATATTTTTTACTTTTTAGTTCATTAAATAAAAGGTTGTTCTAAAAAACAAATTTCTATGTCTATTTAAGACTACAAAATTAAATTAAATTTCCAACCACTCCCACTACTTCAAATATTTATCGCTACTTTATCGAATATTTTCGAATTTCACTATACAGCACGATATATTATATTGCATTGCCACGTGACAATGAATGTATTGCATACCTACACATGTGCAAAATTTCAAAGCTCTAGTTGAATTAGAAGTTTTTATTAGAATAGAAGCAAGTTCAATAAAAGCTTGTAATAAATAACACGAGTAAAAGCTTGTCTATGGATACAAATTGTAAAGTAATATGAGCATATTACATTATTGTATGTCTTGCAAAGATTAGAATTGACGATTAGATTAGAAAGGACAAAACCACATTTGTGTCTCCATATACATATGTATCCCATACATATACTTCGAAATACATAGAAAATTCTATATATGTATGTATGTATATCCATTTATACAATATACAATATAACCTCAAAAACACACCCTCCTATACTTTTCTCTTTATTTTGAAGAATTTACTATTTTTATTGTTAGTTAAAGTTGAGTGAAGTTGAGTTGGAGTACTCTGTGGGCTGGAGCTGCTGTGGGCTGTTCTGGTTAGTACCTACACATAGTTGAGAATGTTATAGTTGTTGGTTTGATGAGAGACTCACAAACCCACCCATATCATTGACATGGTATGGTATGTACAATTAGTTATCAGATGTTGTATGGAATATGGCAAAAATTTGGAACAATACTGTTTCGGAATATATCAAAAGAGGCTGTCCATCGATGCACTCAACCTGAACAAGATACAACTTCGAAAGGTTACCGGATTCATCACCGGACATTATCACCTACGAGAGAACCTACACACAATAGGACTCCACAAAGGATCCAGTAGAGGTAGAGGTTGATTGTAAAGGCTACCCTGGACGGGCTACACTTCAACCATAAGGTCCATTGTGATGCCTTAGGATTTGAGGATGTGAGTGGAGTGGAAGGAATTTGTGAGTAGACTAGGAATTGGTAGGATATGCGGCTGCAGCCGACTATGATAGGAATTATGCCGATATTCATTTGGAGTTCGTGAAGGAAGCTGCAGAAAACCTTCTCAAGCATAGTCGGTTACTTCGTTCTTGTCCATACGCCGACAGTTTAGTCAATCAACCGCCTTTTTTTTCCTAATAATTGACAAACTGCCGATGTCGGGATTCGCCTTAGACCGCTCGGCTAAAGGATCCAGTAAGGATCCTTTGTGGAGTCCTCTCTGGATCCTTTGTGGAGGAAGCAAGATCCAGCTGCATCATCTTTGACTGCAAATATCTCGAATACAGCAGATATAATATATTCGGTGCATCTCATCCCGAATATATGAACCTTCAGGAAAGTCTGATAAGCCATGGGACATAAGGTCGAGGTGCAATACTTTTGATGTCTAGTTATCATAGTATATGGCGGACTCTAATTTTAACTTTGTTGGGTTGCGGCTGCAAATGAGTGCTCAGTTAGGAGTGGCCATAAAACCAATAATTGAAATAATATGAATATTGTTTCAAAGTAAACTTAAAATCATAGTCTACCATATCCTATACAACTTTTGATAACTTATTGTACACATATGGAGATAACTACTACTCCTTCCATGTATATATACTTTTTGATTCGACAACTCTCTGGTATTGTCATCGTCAACTTTATATATTTTCAGTTGAAGCGAATAAGAGGATCGTCGGCAGATGATTTGTTCTATAGTATATATATTACTACTAAAATACAAATGACCTAATTTTTTTTTAACTCGTTTCATGTACAAGTACAGTATGGCTCAGGGAAATAATCATGATACAGAGATTTATACGTCCCAGAAAATAATGAATGTCCAAAATAGATTTACACAGGTGTATCTTTTAAGAGCATTCTGTGTATGTGATCCATCAAGATTTTTGACGATATCCGGAAATCACAACCCTTGAATGACGTCAGCGATAGTATCAAAACTTTGATATAAGCTTTGAGTTCTTCTCGGTTTTATCGTACCAACCAAACAGACATCCATGCCATTACTTTCTAATATAGCAAAATTATGATCAATTATCAAATAAAAAATGAGTAGTTCTTTCCAAATCCTTTCATTTATACAGCGTCAATATTTCTTCAAATTTGATCTAATAATTTTTACGTGAGATACAAACAAGGAAACATCCAGATACTTAAAATAAATTTGGATCGAATTTCAACGCAAATATTCTCACACATTCTGTACCTCGAAAAGTATGTGAAGGATACAATTTTTGTCGATAGACAGATAACTCACATATTGTTAGGCTATATATACAACAAATATCATAAACCATAAAAAAATTATTATTAGTCGTAATTCGTACCATATAAATTTTTCAATATATACTACAGATTGGGTCTCTATCTCTTGTATCGTGTATATCAAAAATTATGATCTATAATACAGGGTGCTCCCTCTTCTTCTTCTTTCATTTGTTCGCATGTTATATTAAAAAAAAAAGAAGGTATTAATAAAATCTTATGTACCACTTGAAGCAAAATACTAAACACAATTCAAGAATTTATTCGCATTTCTTCGAAAACAATAAATACTGTGTACAGAAAAACCACTTGAAACACACACTCAACAATAAGGAGCAACAACAAAAAATCAATAATACCATTGGTTATTTATTATTGACAATAAGTAAGGAAAATTATTTTGGCCCCAATTTCCTAGATTACAATTTTTTGTATTTTATAAATACGTATTTCGACTACAAAGTAGTCATCATCAGTATGAATTAGCTAATTGTAAATATTCTCCGAGGAGATATTACTTGTTGCTAATTTGGTGACGGTCTGCACCCGTCATGCCATTTGGTGCAGACCGTCACCAAATTAGCAACAAGTAACATCTCCTCGGAGAATAATAAAATTGTGATCTAGGAAATTGGGGCAAAAATCGAAATTTATATTTTTCGATGTTTATAGTATTAGTAGGAGCGATGACCGTAAAAAAACGGTATCCATTTAATTTTGGGATGAAACTTTCAGAAAACGTACCAGTCCAAGTGGCCGAGCTGTCTAAGGCGTTATGTCTGCGCAGTATACCTACTTGGAAACTGGGAGATTATAGGTTCGAATCCCGACATCGGCAGTTTGTCAATTATAAATAAAAAAAAGGGGGGGTGGTTAATTGACTAAAATGTCGGCGTAAAGACAAAAACGAAGTAACCGGTTATGCTTAAGAAGGTTTTCTACAGTTTACTTCACTGCAATTAACTCCAGATGAATATCGGCATAGTTCCTATCATTGTCGGTTGCAGCCGCATACCTTACCAATTCCTAGTCTATACACAAAAATTCCTTCCACTCCACTCACATCCTTAGGCATCACAATGGACCTTGTGGTCGAAGTGTAGCCCGTCCAGGGCAGCTTCTACAATCTATCTCTATCTATCTCTTCAGAGAACGTAGCACATATAGTGACTTCAATCACTTGCCTAGGCAACCCACCAAGAACCTGATCCGACAGCGGATCGCGCAACAGCCCCCAAATATTTTATTGCGCATAAACTTTCTTCTATAACAATTACGAGAAAAACACATCAATACTTTTTTTTCTAAAATTTTATTTTCAACAACTTTTGTATGGTACTTTTTATTTATATCAATTATAATTTCGTATCAAAATCGATTGCTTTCCTCTTTTTCTCAGAAACTGTAGTGATATGGAAATAAAGTTGTATACAAAAGTTTGTGGAATTAAAATTTTATGAATAACAAGTGAAAATAACAACTAACTGAGTTAATTGCTTAAATACTCGGAATAAACTGAATTTATAGAAAGAAATTTCAAACAATATAGTTGTTAATGTTTAAAATAGGAACATTTTTTGTTTTAATATTTTTGTTCCATCTCTTACTGTTTTAAAAATGGACAGTTTTGGGCCCAAATTGCGCCCAAATATGTGTTTTTATTTTGTATATTTGTTCCAGACTTAAGGATTTCAGCTCGCTATCTCTTTGCGTTTTAGGGTTATCGTGTTTACAGGTCATTAGATCATTTCATGAACACATATACCAAAATTGTTTTCCTGTAATCAATTTTTTTAAACCGTTGCAAAGTCGGGACTAAACTTATACTCTGGTATATATTATATATACCGCGTATAAAAAGTATTGCTGTTTTTTATGTGACAAAGTCGGGACTAAACTTCTAATATCCTTATATATTTCACATACATGTTAAGCCCCTTCAAATTACAACGGCTTCTTCAATATCCAGATAATTGGATAAAACCATGAAGAAGATGTCATCCCTGTAAACTTTCGATTTTATCGACTGAAAATTTTACTTTTTGTAAATAATCAGCCCGGAAAAAAGGTTTCCCATTACTCACTGCTGCAAAAAAACTACTTACATACGCCCTGTTTTTTTCCTCAAAGCGATCCGGATAATTGTGGTTCTGTATTGTAAACTCTTGTAAATGTCATTTGTAGTTTTTCTAAAAGATTCAAATCGGTAACGTCTCTCTATGCTGTCGAGTACAATAAGAAAATTGAGTGACGTTTTTCATTATTATTTATTAAATTGTTGAGAAACTGTGTTGCAGGAGGTAGGAAGTACAACAATCACCTATTCGAGTTCAGTTCAGTTTTGTTTGTTTATTTATTGTTTTTGTATTGTTGTTGATTGTGTACTAGTTTATTATTTGTTTGTAAAATACTTGAAAATTGAAACAAAACATTATTTACCTATATATAATATGGTTGAATATCTGATATACGATGTGCAATGTCTTATATCCAATATCCGACATTCAAAAATATCGATAGACAAAGAGGCTGGGTGTGACTAGTCTACCAATATTTCCTACTTCCTATTTGGTGCCCTTGAAACCTAGAAACCAGTCTCTTTAAGGATGTTCGTTCAGTAGAATGTTCCTCGCTGAATGCTAAGCTTAATGTGAAAATTTCAAAACGATTTACTAAGCCGTTTAAAAGTTATTGAAATTTAAAAAAAAAATTTACATGTATGGTGTTCTTGTGGAGATGTTCATTCAATAGATTAAATTCATTTCATTAAAAAACAAATCATTAAAAGAGCTACCAAGCGTCCAAAACATTTAAATTCTATAACTTGAACTCTATAGAAACTATTTTGCACAATTTTACTAACATGCACTAAACGGTTGTTGAGGAAAAATTATCAATGTAACTCTCCTAACTGTAAAGTGTAAATGAACAAAAGCATGAAGCCGGGCTTTCCCCATCCATCTTAGAAATGATAAAAGATAGAAAATAGTTTAAAGACCAAAAATTTTACAACTTTTCTAAGAATGTTTTTCGTAAACTCAGTAAATACCGGGTATATTAGCAATTAACTCAGTTAGTTGTTATTTTCAATTGTTTAGTAGTTTTTTTTTTATTAAAAAAAAAAAACCGCAACTTAAAATTAATGCAAACCTTATCACGTGTTTAAAAACAAAAATATGTTCAATTTTTGTTAAATAAACTATTGTTGAAAACTTTTTTCAATAAAATGAATAGTTTTGTCACAATTCCAGCTCAAACATTAATAACTGTAGATTACAAAGCGTATAAATATTGAATCATTATTAACTCAGTATATACAGGATATTTAAACTATGAAAGCTCGGTTTTCAATAATTTCATCTGTTTTAGTGTCATTGTTAACTATATGGTTTTGAATCGGTTTCATATACTACTTAGTATAGTTTGGGATCATATATTAGTAAAGTTTGCCCCAGTTTTAGTATCATTCATTTTTCAACGGGTAATGTCTCTAGTTTTAATATTTAATTCCCAACTATTTCTAGTTTTGTTCTGTAGTCGTCAGCCAGAGTTTACAAACACACCAAACACACACACACCTCATATATATATATTAATATATATATATATATATATATATATATATATATATATATATATATATATATATATATATATATATATATGTATATATATATGTATATATATATGTATATATATATATATATGGCAACAAAGCAACAAACAAAACATAAGTTATGTAATCATCCTGTTTTGTCATCATTTGATTTGTATTTCATTTTGTTCGAACATTTCGAACAGATAGATATTTGGTTCGAAGTCAAATCACATGGCCTTGTCATGTGTGTTGTTGTGTTCATATCAAAAAGTTTTACTTTGTATTTATTATTTGAGAACACATCAAGTACCTACTTATCAAAATTTTACTTTTTCCTCTCCTATTTATTTCTATAGAGAATTTTTTATCGTAGAAATGATGAATATAGTATATACAAAGTGTTACAAAAATAACGGCCAATATTATAAAACAGTGACTCTCAACCACTGGGCCGCGGCACTTTTGTGTACCGCCAAATTTTAGAAATGTATATAGTAAAGTATTAACCAACATAAAAACGGAAAAAAGATCGAGACAGTTAAATGTAGAAGACGATATGAGAGTAGCATTGTCATTTTTACGACCAAATATAAATGAAATTATCCAAAAACATCAAGTTCAAATTTCTCATTAAAAGTATTCTTATTATTAACTTGTAATGAATCCCTTAATAAACGTACTGTTGTTTTTGTAGTACATATTATTTTATTTTACATTCAAAATTATTATCATAAACTGTTTTACACAGTGTATTAAAGGTAAGTAACCAATTTTTAAACTTATATTTTTCTTTGTGTGACGTTTAAAATTTTGATATCCAAAAGGACTCCACAATGGATCCATTATGTGCAGACTTTGCGACAAGGAGAAACCTCCGAATACATGAACCTTCAGAAAAATATTTTGATAAGCAAGCTCAAAGATATTAAGCTGTGGCCAAGATTTGGGCTTATCTGTTGGACTGAATATGGTATGTATTTCTGTATGAGGACACCTGTAATTCTTTATTTTTGGAGGCACGCTGAAATTCTTGCATTGATTTTTTTTAAACCATTTGCTCAAAGTTAAATCCTATTGATTTTCATGCATATTTATGAACTACTTTTTATAACGAAAAGGTGGAATAGCTGAAATGTATGTAAATCTCATATGAGGTCCAGCTCAAACTGTAAGTTCAAGAAATAAATTTGAGAAAAACAATTGAATATGAAAATAATATTTATAAAAGGAAAAACATGTATGCTATTTGGACCTAGCGAAATCGATGGCGTTGATTAAAATACGATACGATTAACGATTTTCGAGAGATCAGACCCATCGTGCTAAAATTCAAAACTGTATGAATTGAGAAGGGAAAATTTTGAAATGTGTAGGTCAGACGTTAGAATGAACCTGATTTTCGTTCTGTTTGGGTCAAAATTAGCCTAGAAAATGATTATTATTAAAAACGAGAACAAAAATTTTCTTCACTTTTTTCGCTTTTTTTCCAAGGGGTACCCCTTAAAAAAATCGCAAAAATTCAACAAAATTTTTTTGTCCCCGATTTTGATATAAACTTTGTTATAAGCTAATTTGGACCCAGCGAAATCGATTGCATTGATTAAAATACGATACAATTAACGGTTTTCAAGGTAACAGGCCCATAGTGCTAAAATTCCAAACTGTATGAATTGAGAAGGCAAAATTTTCGAATGTGTTGGTTGGACGTTAAAATGAACCTGATTTTCGTACTGTTTGGGTCAAAATTAGTCTAGAAAATGATTATTATTAAAATGGAGAAGAAAAATTTTCTTCACTTTTTTCACATTTTTTCCAAGGGGTACCCCTTAATAAATCGCTAAAATTCAACAAAATTTTTTTGTCCCCGATTTTGATATAAACTTTGTTATAAGCTAATTTGGACCCAGCGAAAACGATGGCAATGGTTAAAATACGATACCATTAACGGTTTTCAAGGTAACAGGCCCATAGTGCTAAAATTCCAAACTGTATGAATTGAGAAGGCAAAATTTTCGAATGTGTTGGTTGGACGTTAGAATGAACCTGATTTTCGTACTGTTTGGGTCAAAATTAGCCTAGAAAATGATTATTATTAAAATGGAGAACAAAAATTTTTTTCACTTTTATTGCTTTTTTTCCAAGGGGTACCCCTTAAAAAAATCGCAAAAATTCAACAAACTTTTTTTGTCCCCGATTTTGATATAAACTTTGTTATAAGCTAATTTGGACCTAGCGAAATCGATGGCGTTGATTAAAATACGATACGATTAACGGTTTTCAAGAGATCAGACCCATCGTGCTAAAATTCAATACTGTATGAATTCAGAAGACAATATTTTGAATTGTGTTGGTCAGACGTTAGAATTAATATGATTTTCGTTCTGTTTGGGTCAAAATTAGCCTAGAAAATGATTATTAGAAATGATTATAGAAAATGATTATATATTTCTGATTCAATTCCGTCACAAAACACTTACTTTTTTATCAAAAAAATCAAATTACAACATAAAGTAAATTTTTTTAAATGATAAATATCATTAATAAATCATTAATTGCCCAAATACCCGGTATATACTGAGTTTATGAAAAGATGTTTCAAACAAGAGTTCTTTATTTTTTTTAAACGAAAATTTTATTCTTTTAATTTTTCTTTTACGGTTTCAAAAATGAGTATTTTTGCCCATTTTGCCCAAACATGGTCAGATTTTTCCCATTCACGAATTTGACCTTACTTTTTAGCTCTAGTACACACACAAAAATTTAGTTCCTTACCTCTTTTCGTTTTTGAGTTATCGTGTTCACAGACGGACAGACATGCAAAAATGGCCGAATTAGGTCATTTTATGAACAGCTATTCCAAACTTTTATGTCTGCGATCAATATTTTCAAGCGTTTTCAAGTCGGGACTTAACTTAATATACCCTTGTATATTGACATATACCGGATATAATAACAGACAATTCAATTATAAATCTCTTGTTTATATAAAATACAAATAAAAAAACAATATTAACCTTTCACATCTTTGATAATGCACTGACTGAAACTTGAAACTTAACCTATAAAAAAATATAAAAAATATAAACATAGAATGACACTTTTTATAATAAAATACACTGAACTGAAATTAAGAAGAAATGGCAGACGAAACTTAATAATAATAAATAATAGCAAGAATCCGCTTAACCAATGGGTTGGCATCCCAACGAAATGCCGGCGACAGTATGGATAGGTGTAAATTTTTACAGCTCATCAAAGTCATATCGGCGGTTTTTTCATAATTTATAGGTATAGAGATTCGGAAATACTTAAACGAAATAGATAATGGAATACAACTTCAACACTCTTTTAAAAAGCTTTCCATCAAGTGGTATATATAATCGTCAAAGACCCTAAAAGAAAAGCCTTGATATAGAATCAAGATTGAAAATTTTTTTAGCCTAAGCACTATTGACTGATAAGTCCAGTTAAAGTCCTAGTCCAAGAAAGAATTAAAGCGCTCAGTCCTTACCTTATCAACCCGAAGATGGTCTGTGAGTGTTTAGACAATCCTCAGAACTAGGATACTACGACATGTAAAAGTGGGAGTTGTCTATGAAAAAGCATCAAACAAAGAACCTTCTAGACAGTTTCAATTAAAAAAGGTTCAAAACGTACATCAACCCGAGCGCCACAACGGGTTTTCTATGAGACCGTTTTAAGAACTACAAAAAGCAAAGCCTGGAAAAAGAGAGCGATTGTAGATTCTGAAAAAAAGACGTATCATCTTTGGATTCCAATCCAGAACCCATTCTTTCGGAAGGAAATTGACGTGGTGTTGTTCCAGGTGAAGACGGGTCAGTAGTCACCAGGCAAGGATGTCCAAGAGATACTTTAGGCCACTATACATTCAATCTCCATCATTCCAGTAGGTGCTAATCAAACCTATCTATTTGATCAGAATATTTGTAGCATATTGGGAAAGGTATGCATCATAACTGGCCATGAAGAGATACTAGGATGTTGGGTTTAATATAAGAATGTTTTTAAAATAAATTTCAGTTCAGTGTTTCAGAAATAAAGAAACATGATTCTCTATCCTCCATTTATATAAATATTATAATGAGCTATATTTAACTAGATAGCTGGCAAACAAGAGTTAGAAAGAGCCAGTATAGTTTGTTTATATCATGCAAGTCTGCTTAAGTGTGTATGTATACATGTCCTCGTAAAATCTATACATTTTTATACAAAGTGTTACGGAAAGAACGATTCTACTCATCTACTAATGTAAACAGTATTCATGAAAATATTCCAATCTTGATATTTATAATATATTTCAAATTATTCTAATTTTTAATAAAACGGGTTCGGTAGAAAGATCATTCTAGTACAAATATCCCCGTTTCTTAGAAAGCACAGATTTGGCTATAATGTTCATGTAGCACGTCGATATTTTCTCATATTAATGAATATTATGAGAACTATGAATCCATTTTACTTAACCACCCTGTATGAAATACGTATGGAAATTTATTAGTATTTATGAAAAGTAGTGTCATATAAAATTGATTTCGCGATGGAAATACAAGCGTCGATGCAAACCTACGAAGGCAAACTACTTCTAAACTTTTGTTTTTAATTAATCTTGTTATCAATATTCCAAAATTGTTGTTAAAGCCAAAATTTCACACCCGATGTTTTTGTTTTCATTTTTACCATCTCTCTTTTTTATATCTGTCATGTTTATTTCATTTGTCATTTGTCGAAAAGGTACGATCACATTTTAAGACGATCTTGTAAAACCTTGTACATATAAATAATAAATATCTTATGAAACAATAAAATACTACATGTGTAACTTTATTGGAATTGATGGCAATGGAACAGTTCGGAAAGTGAAAGTGTATATCAATATTTAGTACAAAATATTATATTATAGTATTGATACGAAAAAATTGATTCGTCCAACAGGCATCAAATCCTGGACCTCTTGTTTTCGCTTCCAGTGTGCTATCCGTTACACCACGAGTGATAAGCAAAGCATGACAAATCCTGGACCTCTTGTTTTCGCTTCCAGAGTGCTATCCGTTACACCACGAGTGATAAGCAAAGCATGACATAATTTTGATACTTGTACATGTGTAGGAATGTAAGACGAATATTGGCAAAGTTTAGAATGTATACCTTTGGATGGGAAAACAAAAAAATAAACGGCGAACGAATGTGTGTTTTATGTGATGTTCATGAAGCTAGCAGAGCAACCTGAGCAGAACACAATTATAATTGTCTCACAAAAAGACGCTAATTAAATGCCCAAATTAAAACATAAATGCTCTTTGTTGTGTTGTGTTACCGCATGCTCTGCTAGCTTAATGTTAAGCTAGCAGAGCAATATTTAAAAAATCAATTAATTATATTGTATTTAAGAATTGAAATATTTAGCGTATTTTCAAACTCACATACATACACACCAATAGACGGAGATGTATGTTATATTTCTAAAGCGAATTCAAATCGTTATAAATATTTTAAATGGACAGAATGATATCTGCTTTTAGAGGACGATGTTTTCTGTCCAAAATTGTATATTAAAAATTTTTTTCTTGTAAAATATTTTTCTATATCATCAAAATTCGAAGCGGATACGTTAGCTAATATATACACATCCATGGGGTGTACATTTGGGTACTAAATTGGAAGTCAAACTCTGAATGAAAATTGTTTTCGTGTATAGGTCTGATGTGAGTAATTAAAAAAAAAAAGGTTCTTAAAGCTTATAATAACAACCTTACATACAAACGAACCCCATCACGCTTGTTGTAAAAAAGAAACAGCTTGACAATTGTGGCAATGTATAACCGCAGTAATTATAAAAAAGTATATATATAATTTCCTATTTTTTCTTCGCTTTATGCTACTGACATCACAGGGACAATGTGACGTGGTTATTTGCCGATGACGTTTCAATATTACGTCTCTTGAATCGAAAGCTTATAATATTAACTTTATGATGATATTTTTTTTTTCATATTCCCTTGAAAAAAAGCTTGTAGTAAAAAAATCAAACCAATCCAAATATTTACTATTTATTTATGAAGTATTTCGATCGAGCCTTATACTATGAATGGAGTAACTTTCTAGTTGCATTGTGCAAAATGACTTTGATTTTTATGCAAATATGTATGTAGATAGATAGATTTTAGAGGCTGCCCTGGACGGGCTACACTTCGACCATAAGGTCCATTGTGATGCCTAAGGATGTGAGGATGTGAGTGGAGTGGAAGGAATTTTTGTGTGTAGACTAGGAATTGGTAGGATGTGCGGCTGCAGCCGACTCTGATAGGAACTCTGTCGATATTCATCTGGAGTTCGTGAAAGAAACTACAGAAAACCTTCACAAGCATAGCCGGTTACTTCGTTCTTGTCCATACGCCGACAGTTTCGTCAATTAACCGCCCCTTTTTTTTTTTAATAATTGACAAACTGCCGATGACGGGATTCGAACCCATAACCTCCCAGTTCCAAGTAGACATAACGCCTCAGACATAACGCCTTAGACCGCTCGGCTACTACGGTTTTTTTTTGGAAAATATTTCGGATAAAATTTGTTCGAACATTTATAATGACCAACATTTTTCCGAAGCATTTTTCCGAAAACTGAATGAACAAGACACAAATTAATTGTAAAATTTTGAAAAATGAGCTCTTGTTTGGGACCGTGTGTACTATCGATTTCAAAAGAGGCGTACAGCTTGCAAAGTCGAATTGTGACGAATTCGTTATAAAAATAGTAACTTACGAGTATGCTAAGAAATTTATTGAAAAATCAAACAGATTCAGCAAAAACCATATAGTTTACAAAACATATGCGACTTAGAGATCCTTGGATTTCCAGAAGTAGAACATATAGAACATTTCGTATTCTGTATATTTACAAATATTTACCAAACCTTTTTTTTGTATTATGCTATTGGTCTTCTTAAATTTAAACTAATCGCATTAAATTAAAACTATTTTAATGTCTTATATTATGTATTATCGTACCGAATCTTTAGTGAAATGGGTTTGATGCACGCTTTATGTAAGTTCGTTTTTTTTTTTTTTTTATAAAAATTACATCAACTTTTTATCATAGCAAAAAAAAAATATTATTAAGTTCAAACATGAAGATATTTTATTAGCTTTTTTACAAATTTGTAACTGATATGAGGGAAGCTTAATTTATTTTTTAAATCAGTATGAGTTTTTTTAATACAAGTGAAAATATACAAATAAATGTATATACAGGGTGAATTGAACCAGGTGCGTAATAGCACACGCCTCCATTTCTTTCTATAATGCTCCCATTCCCCAATAACATCCAATAGAAATCGATAATTTGATCATCTCGTGATTGGTTCAAAGATATGATAAACACCAAAGCACTCAAAACAGAGTGCTAGGAGAACAGCAAGTAATAAACATCTATTATTTTTCCATTAATAAAATAATATTTATGTTAAATTATAATTTTAGATGAAAAAATAATAATATTCCTATCACTTATCACATGCACTCTTAGCACTCCTAGCGTTTACATTGAGCGCTCTACATTTTATGCCTTTGAATACAAAGGCATAAAATGTATAATCAGTAATCAAAAGTCGTGTGGAAAATGTTGACAAATATATTCAATATGAACTTCTAGCGACATCAATAAGATGTCAGTAGAGTAAGGCCATATTTTTCAAATAGATTTATTGATTTTAGGTGTCCATAGTAGAACTTTAAAATCGGATATATTTCTGTAAACATTAGAGTTTATATCAGAAAAAATGGTCATCAGATAAAAGGTTTATTTACTACAACGTTACTGATTATAAATTTGCCATTTAACAAGTATTAAAAGAGACATTCCAAACTTGGTGTTTCCCTCTCCCTCTATGTCCCAGTTTCTCCTTCACTGAATTACATAACATTTCGTTCAAATCATTTTAACGTTAACGCGCTTCGATTAATACCCAAACGAAGTCGATATAACGATTTTTGGTTAGTCAGATTTCTTGCACGTAAAACATGCCTACGTATTACGAACGTACCCACACCCATGCTTTCCAAAAATGCTGTTAAAAAGCTCTAGTATTCTCAAAACGAGATATGGGGCAAATTTTGAGTTCCGGATCGATTATTATAATTACCTTCTACTGGGAAGTTAAAAACTATTTCTCTAGAAAATATTTTGAAACTTCTAAATGATTTTTTCGCTGGATTAGTTTTTTGGGGTCAATAAAAGTAAAAAAGGGTGCCAACGCGTAGCATGCTAAAGCTAATAAAAACTACGTACTTTTTTCATTTTTGTATACTTTAATTATTAAAATTAATTATTAACTCAACCTATAACAGAAATATTATATCATGCAAAAACCCCGGTACAGATTTAATGGAGATTAAAAATCAAATTACATACTGAATAATTTCATATCTGTATATGAATAAGGTATAATCGAATTCAAAAATATTTGAATCAACCTGAAATGATTAATGGTCAAATTAGTATGACGACTGTTAAAGGGTGAAGGTAATCCTAATGACAAAATTACTTTTAATTTTAAAATTGAAATAATTTTCTTAATTAATTTTGTTGCAACCATAGTACACAACAAAGAGAACATATACAACAAGATTCTAAACTAATTGGCTACTATAGGACATATTGTGACATTAATCACCTACCTAAGCTTCCACCCCCCCCCCCAATCGTTTATCCCCGCATAAATTTTTTCTATAATAACTACGATAAAAACACAATAATACTTTTGTATGAAACTTTTTTTCATATCTGTTACAGTTTCTAAGAAAAAAATATATAGAGACAATAGATATATAGATGTCAACAACTTTAATTGATATGCAAAAAAATGTTGTACAAAAGCTGTTGAAAATAAAATTTTATGAACAAAAATATTGATAAGTTTTTCTCGTAACTATTATAGAAAAAAAGTTATGTGCACTAGAATATTTGGGATCTGGAGCCACCTGAACCTGAACCCCCAGTTGGATCAGCACCGTTTTTTACGTTCCCCGCTTTGTGTGTACCGCACGAAGCAAACGTCGGTCGTGTTTCCCATTATTCGCATCAATTTTTGAAAAATAATATTATTCCCAAAATTCGCTCCACTCTCTACCTCAACCATATTAACAAATTTAAAAAAAAAAAAGTCTTCCTACATTTGATGAATGGTTTGAGCGCCAAAAAGCAAAGTTTTTAAAATTAAAAATCAATACACTTTAATTATTATTCAGTGTTCGAAACACATTTATTAAAAACATTATAAAAAAAATTTAAAAGTACCTTTTAAATAGTTTAATAACTTTTTAATTACTAATTAAAATTAAAAACAAAAACAAAAAAAAACATTATACCTTTTTTTTTGTTGCTGTAATTATTTTCGTTTATGTTTTTTTTCTTTCAGGAAAAGCTTTAATATATATTTCAAATTGTGATTTCGTGTGGAAAATTATTTGACCTAATTCAAACTTTGTTTTCCTGTCTAAATTTCTACATGCAAAGCTTAAATGTTTTACTAAAATTTTATGTGTAGATATCAATGGTGTACAATCTTCGATTAGCCTTACAAGTCTGATATAAAGTCTTTCGGGTTGATATGTCCTTAAAATTATTGTTAATATATATTTTCAAATATCAATTAGGTCGGTCAATGCAATTTTTTTGTTCGTACATCTGTTGTGAACAGTAATAAAAATCCATGTTTTTGAAATTGAAAAACACCTCGGGTAAATTTTTTGTATCGTAAAAACCCACCAAATTTTGGGACTTTTTATTAAGCAATCTATAACTCACCATTTTATATCTGTTTTGAAAACTGGATTTTCAAAAATCTTTTTAAGCATCATTTTTTGATGAAATAAGATAAAGAAAAAATATCATCAAGAGTAAAAAGTTGTTCTATACTAATATATAATAAAGCTAAAGTTTGTTAGTTTGTTCGAATGCGCTAATTTCTGGAACTGCCTGTCCGATTTGAAAACTTATTTTTGGGTTAGATAGCCATTTTCATGAGGAAGGCTATAGGCTATCTAGCATTACGTTAAAATTATTAGTTAGCCTTAAATATTGTTATTTGTAAAGTAAGTCGGAAGAAAAATTATATTCAATAGATATAGATATACATAGGTCGCTGGTTCAAATCCGGATGGAGGGAAAATTTTTTTTTAAATAATTTATTTTTTATTTTTTTAAATTTGTTTTTATTTAATTTAATTTTATAGAAACCGCGGGGGATAGCTAAGCTATATAAATGCATTATATATAAATGCTGACGAAGTTACATTATACAAAACAACTAGTTTTGTATAAATGAATAAGAATCAATCGTTCTTGAATATTTTTATTAAAAAAAAAAAAAGGTTAGGACGATTTCTGTTCTTTGATCAAAATTTTTACTCTTGACACATATTTTTTCGGAGAACCTAGTCTTTGTCAAAAAAGGCACATAGACTTTGTTGAAAATGGCTATAAAATGATTAATTATTCAGTTTTTATACCTCAGCTAGTCGATTCTGCACAAAAAAAATGTGTTTGGAAAACACCAAATGAAATAATTGTCAAGGTCAATAATTACCAAGGTCATTATACACAACTACTTATATTTTAAGTAGTTGCAAAACAACTACCCTGTAGTATTTACGTTAACTCGGCCTGACGCACTTCCGTGCTCTAGATAATAAATGTATGAAAACAAAAACGGGGGATGAGTCTATTTTTCGCCCAACACCCAATGCATAACCAGGTAGATGATGAAATTTTATCACTGACCTCCATCATATACGAGATATGATTAGATTCGAATCAAATTAAGAGTAAGATTAAATCGGATCTATAGTTTCCTTCAAAGGGGTTCCAGTAGTCCTATATATTCGTGATAAACGTTAGGAGATCTCTTAGATAGATAGACTGTAGAGGCTGCCCTGAACGGGCTACACTTCAACCATAAGGTCCATTGTGATGCCTAAGGATGTGAGGATGGGAGTGGAGTGGAAGAAATTTTTGTGTATTTACTAGGAATTGGTAGGATATGCGGCTGCAGCAGACTATGATAGGACCTATGCCGATATTCATCTGGAGTTCGTGAAGGAAGCTCCAGAAAACCTTCTCAAGCATAGCCGGTTACTTCGTTCTTGTCCATACACTGACAGTTTAGTTAATTAACAGCCCTTTTTTTCCTAATAATTGACAAACTGCCCATGTCGGGATTCGAAACCATAACCTCCCAGTTTCCAAGTAGGCATACTGCGCAGACATAACGCCTTAGACCGCTAGGTTACATGGACTTGGTGGTGGGACAGGAGATCTCTTGGTGACACTTGATTTCATCTGGTTGGAGATCTCTCCTTCCCAAATGATGTTTTCTGAGGGAGAGGCTTTCGCAATTACACAGAATGTGAATTCCGGGTTCCTCAGATATCGTTCCCCGTGAGATTGATTTTGTGCATATGATTATTGAGTACAGTGGCCAGTTAGAAGGCCAGTAAGTATTCTTAATTGGTTTTTTCCTAGTTGGTAATGCTCAGAGACCTTTTTCCATGATAAGCTTCGTAGAAGCTTTTCTTTTATATTTGATTGTGCTTTTCGGTACTCCAAGAAACGGTTCAAATATATGAGATGGAGGTGAATAAATTTTATGTAAAAAACATTAGTGAAATGTTTTTTATGTACACGAAACTTTTGACATGCTACGTTTGATAAACGTTTTCCTGTGCTATCAACAATTCGTGCTTCAGAACTTGTTCTCTTAAATGTATACCAAATTACATATGAAACAATGTTCCATTTTACACACACCTGCACTAGTTTATGAAAACAAGCTGCTTTATGCAAATCTATGTCATATTCAACGCAAATTGACCTTAAGCAAATATATACGGATGGTCACAAAAATAGCGCCCATTTTTCGCAATTTTATTATTGATTTGAGTCTTATTCATTTGATTTTCGCAAAAAATGCGTTAGATAAAAGTTATCACTACTAATAATTAATTCGTAGGAAATAGGATTAGGAGAATAAATAAATTGAACGTTTCGTCATTTATTTATGACTTCCTCAACAACTAAAAATTAAAACCAATAAATTTTTTTACAATGAAAAAAAAAAATTGTAATTGTAACTTGTGTTTCTCGAAAAAGAACCCATATTTTTCTGATATAATTGGCTAGCTGAAGAAAACTGTCCAAGTAGCCAAGCAATCTAAGGCGTAATATCTACTTGGAACTGGGAGGTTATGGGTTCGTATCCCGACATCAGCAGTTTGTCAATTGTTAAGAAAAAAAAGGCGGTTAATTGACCAAACTGTCGGGGTATAGACAAGAACGATGTAACCGGCTATGCTGGAGAAGGTTTTCCTTCACGTCCTACCAATTTCTAGTCTACACACAAAATTCCTTCCACTCCACTCACATCCTTAGGCATCATAATGGACCTTATGGTCGAAGTGTAGCCAGTCCAGGGCAGCCGCTATAATCTATTTATCTATCTAGCCGAAGAAAAAATAACATTAAAACTGGATAATTAAAAGTAAACGGGTATATTGCAAAACCGAAGATTACGAACAAGTAAAATATTATGTACAAATCTGGGATTTTGTTTAGACTTAAATACAACTGTGGGACACATTTATTATAAAATTTGCATTTACTAGAATTTGGAAATCATGTGTGGTTATCTATTGAATGTCTTTATTAATTTAACTCTAATGTTTCTAGTTAAACTGTTTGTTATGCGCCCCACAGTATTATTTGAGTCTGATTTCCCAGATTGATCAATATTATTTTCTTGTTTTTTAGTACAATAATTGTACAATATTAAAATAAAACTGTTTCACTTAAAAACTATTGTTACTAAATTTTTAAAGGACAAAAATAACTTAATTTTTATTCGATGTTACCATATCAATGTATTTATTGCCATCATGATTAAGTACGTGTGTCATTAGGATTGAATTCCAGGCAAATCAGTTCTAGTAAAAGGAATGTTGCAAGATTTTGAAGAAAACAAATAAATAAATGAAAGTGAAGCAATAATGTATACAATTTTAAATTATTTATTATGTAAATATTTAAACAACAATTGTTAAAATTAAGATAAATCATCTTTAGATTGTAAATACTTTTCTGTTAATTTTACTTTGGGACTACGTCGTTTTCGTTTAAAATTGTGTGTTGTAAATAATAACAATTGTCGAATTATTTCTTCTTCAGTCATTCTTGTATCAAAGTCTTCACAATAGTTGGGTAATGATATACTTAATAATTTATATTTTAGTTTTTTCTTCTCATCGGATTCTGACAAAGAATCCAATAACTAAAAAAAAAAAAAACAAATCAAATTCAAAATGTCTGTGTAACAATGTGAAGAGCGACAGCCACGCAAAACACCGTTAAAATATCGATTCTTGAAGGAGTTTAAAAACGTTGGATTATTTCATTAAAGTGATGGAATTTATCTAGTACTAAATAGAGCCCAAAGGAACTTGCAAAATACGAGGACCGACAACTATGCTCAAATTCTTATACATGAGACCCCAAATTAAAAAAAAACTAGATGTTGCCGGTAGCTGGTCCCTTTCCTTCTCTTCGGCAACAAGGTGCCAAATCGAAATCCATATCGTCATTTTTTAACAACTCAACACTCTTAGGCTTATTTTACACCAACCCGAAAGTCGTATACACGACATTTAGCCGACCACGATACTAAATTTAGTCACATATATCCAACTAGCAACAGCCCGGCATGTTGAACCATCTCCACATTTTGACAATTTTTCTTCAGTTGCGAATATGGAGGGGAGACCAGTTACTAGCTTCTACCTAGTATTATAGACGTTTAAAGAAAGAAGAAAAACTATGGTGCAATAAGTGCATCCAATGTTTATGAAAAAAGATGAGTTGGCGGCATTCAATGTTCTTTTTGAGAAGTTGAGTTTGACTGTTGCAAGTTTCGACGACCCTTTCGCACGGTTCACTACACTATTCATCGCCAGAACACATCAGCCACGGAATATATCCCTCCTAAACATACGTTGCACAGGAAGAAGGCAAATTGCAGGATAGTGTACGGACGTGCCGGTCTCAGGTAGATGTGAAGCGCTCCATTTGTTTAAACCTCCACTAAACTGGTCCGGCTAGACTCAAACGATACGGCAGTCGGCCACTGCATTGGGAGTAGTCGGATTTCCTAGCGACTGTCCGAATGTTGTCTGTCGGTTAAACGACTACGACACGATGTTGACCTAATGTGAAACATGTCATTACTTTAAAAACCCTTGTGTCATGTACCCGCTGTCGTTTACACCGGGGGACAAAAGGTCGTAGCCCAACCCAAAGATTAAACAATATTCGGAATACAAACCGTTAAACGATATTTCGCAACAAAATAATATAAATCTTTTAATGCATTAATTGAATAAAATCGATGTAAATATTGATCAGATATCGATTGTAATTCTGTAAATATTTGTTCTGATTGTAAATTCGGTAATGATTTTATATAATCAATATAATTATTGATTAATTGATGATAAAATTGTATATCATTTGATGATATAAAACGTTTAATTGTTAATAAATTCTTATATGGATGATTTATCAGATCATTGTTGTTGCCTTCTTCAGTCATTGTTGGTATAATATTACATGCATCGTATAATTGTTGTGCAATTACTTGTAAACATCTTGTAATTTCAATTGTTTGATTTATATCAAAATAAATATGTAAATTTGTAATTACATGACCATAAATCATTCCCAAAATTCGACGTTTCCATAGTTGAATAATACTATCACTAATATGATATTTTTGGGCTTCTTCATCCAGAAAATCAAATAACCATTTAAGTATTGTTGGTACGCCACTTCTCTCAGTTCGAAAAATGGTCGTTAATAATTTGTGGACATAGTTTTGGATTAAATTTTTTTGTCGCATTAAATTTATTAGCGTTGTACTTGATAAATTTTTTACTAATGGTTCTCTACTACAAAAAATGAGTATTTTAATTCGTGTCATGATTATATATATATATATATATATAAATATATATACATCGTTGCTATGTACAGTGAATAATATTAATAAAGTGCAAATTCGTTTTTTATACGACATCAAATTGCGATGCATTTTTCTCCAGCGGGTCCTTCGAGTGCTACTTGCATATCAATATATTCAACGAACTGGTGACTTTACGTCTGGTCCGTTTGATTTGGAAATTTACGGCTTTCAATAAAAACGTATAATTGTTACCGATATGCGTGACCGAACCGCAAAATCAAAACTGTTGGAAAATCTTACTATGCACATAAAATTTCCGTAAAAAGATCCGTTATAGACAGTGAGTTTATTTTAAATTCTGGCACATACATTTGGAATTTTCAAACATCACACACATTCGAAAGGATTCATAAAACAAAACGAAAACTTACGATTCGATACGGAATAAACCCTCACATGGTTTAATTAAATGATAACGACGTCCATTATTAACAAATGATCCACTATTCGTTGGTTTTAAAATAAATCCAGTTGGATCCTTTTGTATACATCTCGGGAATCCCTCCTGTGATGCTAAATTTATTAATTTTAAACCATCACCTGAACTTGATAGTGGATTCGCTGAAGTAGAACTTATAGTTTGTGCACTTGTTGATGATGGGAACAATGGTGAATCCTCGCCTGTCACAATACCTTCATTTTTATTTGAAGATCTTTCGCCTTCATTGGAATCTCCTCCTTCAGTTTCATTTTGATAATTTGTTTGTCGTGGTATTAATATTACAATTTGATTATCACAAATATTATAATGTGCTAATGTATTTAATTTGGTCCATAAATTTGAGCATATTGAGGTCTCATCTTGATCGTATATACATTTATACTCTTCGTTATTGATTTTAATCGCTTTTAGATCAAATATAAATATAATTTTTATAATAATTAAATTTGATTACAATGTTGTTCAAAAATCTATGCATTATAAAACTTTTTGATAGATGAAAAATTATACACGTTCTACCATAATATCTAGGTAGTTCAGTTGGCAGATCATTGATCTAGAATACTACATGTTTTGGGTTCAATCCCTAGCCAAGATGTGTAAGATTTTTTATATCAAAACAGTGATGTCAAAATAATAATACTAAAATTTTCAAAGTAAATATAATGAAAATTCTTGAGGATAAAATCTTTTCATACTTATAGTCTCTTATTAAGACCAAAGATAATTCCGGTAATATGAGGTTTTTCAGTATACTATACTGAAATTGGTTTTTCCGATAAAAAAGAGAAAACAGATTTTAGAGTCTAGTGAACATTCTTCGGACTATTTATTATATGAAATAAAAACATACCTAAATCACATTGTTCAAGAGTAGGACGTTTTGAAAATGGAATATTTTTATATTGTACATTTAATATTTTACCAATCACTTGACTTATGGTATCTGAATCGAAAACTTTACAATCAAAATATTTCTCTTCATTATTGGAACTAGAAATTTCTGATAATACTTTTAGAATCTACAAAAAAACAGTAATTTCTTTTACTAGCTATAAATTTAAATAAAATTTGGGGAGAATTTTTTGTTTGTTTTACTAATGGTAGGAACGGCGACCGTACAAAAAGGTGCCCATTTAATTAGGGAGTGAAACTTTCAGAAAAGATCGTACATATAGTAACTCCAATAAATTGCCGCAACTACGCAAGGCGTAGTTTGGTAGAAAATTAGAAGTAAAAACTAAGTTGGAAGATTTGCTTACATAGGTGCTACAGGTACAAGCACTTAAGTACAGTACATAGGTACAGTACAGTACATTTCATAATAAACAGAAACATTCTTTTTAACAGAAATTAAAAATTTAAATCTGTAAATTAACAATTTAAATTTAGATAGCATCTAACATCACTAGTAATCGGATTTATGTAATTATTAAATTACTAAAAATAATTAATAATCGTCTTTTGAGGATTTGCCGAAAATTTTCGTGAATTTTTTATCTTTTTAGTTAAGATATTTACAAAACTCTTCGTCAGACTATTCTTTTTTTTTTTAATTTTAACGTAATGTACGAGATTTAATTTATAATAAAAATAGAAGTTTTTTACTTTTTAATCTATTGAAGGTGGAGCAACATTATCGAAAATGTATGGCGTTCATTCAACATTTGCTGTTCACAACATGTTACAATTCCAATTTTAAATGATTAATTACATGAAAACCCTTCGTCAGATTTTTTTCAATAAATTATTTTATACGTATGAGTTAGGAATTATTAACATATAAAAAATTCAGATTTTTTATCAATACATTCCGATCAACCTTAACAATAACTTATAATCTTACGGGTTGACATAAATCTGATCGTAGTAGATGACACATTTTTTCTCTTTTAAACCATAACAATATATTGCAATGGTTCGAAAAACGTTTCTCAGCCGTATGTCTCGAGAGCTATCGGACCTACGTGAATTTTGTATGGGGGCTTTTCTGTGTAGAATTAGCTAAGAAATAAATTTATAATGACCTATGTTAACATAAAACCAATGACCAAGTTGACGAGATATTTGAGAAAAACTGATTTTCGGTACCTTAGAACTTCAATAACTTTTTTTGCAAGTGTGATTTCGTTATGGACTTTTTGCCATGCGTTCATAGTGTCAACGCATGCGCATGTTCAAAACAAAAATTTACTACTTACTACTGTTTGAAATTGAATATTACGCTCATTCAATTGTGTACTTGATAATGAATTCATTGCATCATGTGTCACAGCATCAATTAAACCACTTTGTAATTGATATTCAAAGGCATAAAACAATTGTAACATTGCTTGTGCAACAATTGATATGTTGTTACTACTATTATTATTATCATTATTATTCATAAAATTATCATACGTAATTAATAGAATTGATTTTGTTAATAAATGTTCTAATATACCACCATTATAATAATTATTGAATAATTGTAATAATTGTTTTTGTATGGTAATACTACACGATGGTGTGGATGATATTTGTGGTGAACCATTTTTGAACATTATATTATTGATTTTTAATTCAATTATTGATTTTATTATATAAATTAAATATTCAATTGTATCAATTAATGTTAATGATATGGATGATGATATTCCTTTTCTAAAATTGTAAATATATATTAGTGCAATTATAATGGATAATACGCACTTTATGCGACGTTAATGTTACGTCACGTCAAATTAACTTGCCATTCACACGTTGGTCTAGAAACCGTCCGATTTAAAATATTTATATACCCGGTATACAGCTTGTTTTTTAAAATACACCCATTCTGGAATACTGTAGTGTATCTATCGCTGTCTATATGTAATGTACTATGATATGGTTTACTTTGTCACACTTAATCAGTATTGTATTATAACATAATTAACTATTATATTCGACTTATCACCCTCTAACTACAATCATTTGTATATAGTTGCAACTTACTCGTGCATGTATACATCGTCGTTACTGTCCGTCGCCCGTCGTGTGAGTGTAACACCATATCATGGCCAACTGTGCATAGACAATGATAGATATACTACATAATGTTGCTATTGGGTCTATTTTAATTTACGTAGTGTATATATTTTATGTATACGAAGCTTTTTAAGTTTAGTTTCGACTTTGTAACGATTGAAAATATTGACCACAGAAAAAAAATTTTTATATAGGTGTTCATAAAGTGATCTACATATTTCATTTCCGCATGCTTGTCCGTCCGACATGTCTGTAATCAAGAATTTGAACATTTTAAGAGTTGATTTTCGAAAAATCCTTTGTGCATCTTCACAGTCTAAGGAACATATCTTGCAAATTTCATGTTTCTAACTTTATAAAAACAGAATTCCAATACAAACTTTTACCTCTTTACCTACGTCACAAAAGGAACCTACTGTAGAAATTTCATGTTTTCTGTCAGTAAGGACTACAATTAAATAATAATTTGACGTGACGTAGGCTAACCGAGAAATGGCGATAAATTTCCCGTAAATTGAGAACCCTTCTTTAAAATGATTGGTAATACAACAACGTGAAGATTAATATCTTATTATTCAATATTTAATATACTAAATATCAAAATTTGGACCATCTGATCGTGTACTACCCTCATTTCCTCAGTTTACCATCAATCTCTAGGTACCGACCATGTAACATCCGTCTAATAAATCATAATGGTATTCGAATAAAACTTACTTGTCACGAATATTATCATTTTGTTGTTCAACAATTTGAATGATTTCCAACAAGAAATCTTTTTCAAATACAAGTTCTTCAAATCGTAACATGCTTTGTTCATAACGACCTTGTTTACGATGTAACTTTAAGAGAAATTCGTGCACACAAATTAAAAATTATTGAGAAATAATCATTGAAAAATAACAAGAATGCTAGAGGGTTCACTGCAAGACTGCTCTCGATCAATTTTGTTGCAATTCGAATGTTGCAGTACACAATCTCATAATCAAAAGTTTTATAGCTGAAAGTACCAGAAACTCTTTTTTTACTTTTTGAGGTAAAGGTTCTGAAAATGGTGAACCATTTTCCAGATAACGCCATGCCCAGAACCTCTAGCTCAAAAACATTTCTGGGACGTGTGCTTATAAGAAGTTCTGATCGGCAGGTAATGTACTACAACATACCTTTCTGGCAATTTGACCACTACTTATTTTTTCTTCTTGTACTACAACATACCTTTCAGCCAATTTGACCGTGAGCCAATTCTTTTTTATATTTTCCTTGGCAATGTAACCACCTCTTGCCATGCACGGCCCCGAAATATATATTTTGGCCAGACACGCCTCTAGAATATTTATATATTCTTGAGATCAATAATATATAAAAAGTTATTGACATTATCCGTCAATAGCGGTCGTGTAGATAATGGGCCATTGATTTCCAAGTGATGATTAATTTCCAACTAGTGTATAAAAATGTATAGAACAAAATTATAAATATCTTACCGAATGTTTATCTAATAAAAATTGACTATTAGTAATTTCTAATAAATTTAACGTAAATTTGATTCGATCATTTGATAGTAAATTATTTTGTATCGATAAATCTGCGAATATATCTCTCATATAATTCTTAAATTCTGTATATTCTATAATTAAAAAAAAAAATTTATCTAAACTTCTGAAAAACACGTCTTAATAAATGGATCAAGAGGCCATTGTACAAAATTTATTAATTCATACAGTTTTTCATTGTACAAAACTTATTATTTAATATCAAAACTAGCTTATATACCCCCGGCTTTGCTCGCGTTTTCTCCGGCTCCCGCCATTTTATGACTAAAAACCTTAATGTAATTTCCCACCACTTCCACTACTTTAAATATTTTTAGACACTTCCATATTCAAAATCAAAATACATACCAGTTTTTAAGTCTTATCATAAGCTTCTTTTTTTTAAAATTTATCAAAATCGGTTCAGTATTTTTGCGAGATGCTCGAACAAGCAAACAAACAAATAAACAGATATTTACAATTTTATAATAGTAGAGAAGATGCCATCATCTTGATGATTTCAAATTAAGCAACGTTATGTCAAATTGATTGGTATGGGTCAAAGTACAGAATGGAAGGATAAATTTTGTACAATGACCGTCTGATCTATTAATATAAACTTACCAGAATCATATTCGTTATTTTGATTTTGAACATATTGAATGATATTCTTGGTAATACATTGAAATTGTCTTTCATTATATTTATGTTTTATATATAATATTGTATTTATAATTATATAACCAATTATAATTATAAATATCACTGTACTTATATATAATATTATTATTTCATACGTCATATTAATTAATTAATTAACTATTATTTATTGATTTATTATCAATATAAATTTATCAAAAATGTCTATTTCATTTGACATTTATGCATATTTATTTTCATTTGTTTTTATTGCAGTAAACAGCATTCAAAGCATTCTTTGTAATGCATTTTTATATTTATATCACTACTGTGTGTTACAGATCTGTTGTCAAAATTAACAATACAGGGCTAATCAAAATTACCGGAACACCTAAATTTCTGAACTTCAAATGATACTTCATTTGACGCGTAATGAAAATCCGATCAGCGTGTATTTTCAGCATGTAACGAATCGCTCATATAACTCTCGACTGATGTAAAACTCATTTGAATAAGTTTTTCCCTCATAATTAAAAATTAACACAATCGAAGCAAAAAGTTAAAAGAAAATTATGGATAAATAAAGTCTCTTATGGTTTTCCTCTGTTTTCAATAGGTTAGCAATCAAATTATTGTAAAATTCTACAAATTCAATTAAAAACTTGATTTGTAAGAAAGTAAGATGTATATTCAAATACAAAACATCCGATCAAGTAAGCCAATTCAACTTGTTACTTGAATTTATTGAATTTTACAATAATTTTGTAGCTAAACTATTGAAAATAGAGGAAAACTCTATTTGAACATGATAAAAACTGCTATCAATTGTACCAAACTTTAAAAACTAATAAAAGAAAAGTTAAAAAACAAAACATTTGGAAACGATAAAGAACCAAATCCTCTAAAAAGAGTATAAATAATTAATTAATTGGATTTTCTTTGAAACACGTACACATGATATTATATGGTGTTGTTTTAATGTACAGACATGTTAACACAATTACATGACGATTTTTACCAACCTATTGTTTGTGGTATATTAATAACGTCTCATTATCATGGTCACGCACGAGTGCTAATCAAAATCTTCATGTTATTGTTGTGAAGGAAATTAAATAAACAAATCTATAAGTTATAAAACAATAATATAGTGTACGTGAATCGAGGGAAATACAATTAATTAATTATTTTACACACTTTAGTTTTCGTCGTGGGTTTATTAAAAAACTTTGGATTTCGTTTTATTTAGAACTTTTCTCTCAATTTTGTTACAATTTATAGCACTTTACATGTTTCGATGTTCGACAGATAATTGAAATTGTTGGGTCCTTAAAAAACATTATACCTTAGAAAATTGACGAGAAATTTAGCAGCGTTTTGAAATATAACTCTGCAAACCCATCCTGTAATCTGGTTAAAGTTATTACACTTTCGATCTATTACGGAAAAAGGTTAATAGAGTATGTCATTATTTTGTGAAAATGCTGAAGATAGTACTTGCTGACGGATTGATGATCCCTAGGGGCAGTGGCGTAACTTAACCTTGTGAAACTTAGGTGAAAACATTTTTTTGGGGGTACTCTCCCTTACATAACTCAAAAAAATCTCAATATATACAACAATATATGATCATTGATAGGAACAATATATATCTGTCTTTCGAGAAAATTCATAACAATTATTATTACAAACATACTCACAATACAACAGAGATGAAATCAATATAAATTTGTTTTTATTTAGTAAACAAAATTGCCATCGCGGAAAATAAACTTCAAAATTTCATACGCCGGACTTTTGTTTCAGAAAACATTTTTATGACTGTATCAAGATAATGTCTTAAAGCATTAGCAGTTTCGTGCTCTATGGAAAAAACTTCGTAGATAATTTTTAATTATTCTTAACTTCGAAACTGAACTTTCATCTAAAGCAACCGAGATGGGAATTGTTAAAAATAACAATTGCAAGCATCCGGAAAACCAACTGAAAAATGTGCGACCTGTATCACATAAGGAAGTTTTTCTATGCGACTTTCCAGACAAGCACGCAAAGATGACAATTGATCATGAAATTTGTCACTGATGTCTTCACCACAAAGTTCAACCAGTTGCTTCATAGAATTTTCGCATAAGGAATTTGCGGGCCCGTGAGTTAGGGTCCTCCAGTGATTTTACCTGTAACACACCCCGGTAACTACGCCACTAACATGGAGTCCTTTGGATGCCGATATGAGAATATTATTTCATGAACTTGTAGCGGTGTCGCTTCATCATTAAATTATTATTTTAATTTTGTTCTTCATTTTTTTATCTGTTGCATTTCAACATAACTTCCCTCTATTATCACGGTTGCTGTGAATGTTAACAACCTTGGTAATTTACACATAAAAATAATAACAATTCATAAATCAAATTAAAAAGATCAATTTTAATTAATAAAGATCAATTATATCTTTTATATTTATTTATTATTTATTTAAATAATAATTATTCAATATAACAAATATCTACCTTACAAACTCACTTCAATTTTTAATTCTAGTCCAAATGTTATTATTTTTAAAAAAGAAAAAACAATATTTTATCAACAACAATGTTTTATCAACAATAAAACATTGTTTCAATCTGTATTAAATCTTCAAAAATTGGTTTCAGTCGTTTCTGCAAACTAAAACTAATATATCCTTTCTCAACACGTCCTAGGAACAACGTCCCTACGAACTAACATACCTAATTGGGTATAAAGAACATCAAGCCTAGGTTCGAACAGCCTTTGAAACATCTAACTGATATGGTGAAAAAAACTAATTCCCCTCTTTTCAATAAAAATATTGAAAAAAAAATGACTTACCTGACTGTTGTTCAACTTCATGTATTTTCACATCTTGCGACGACACAACAATATCAGCTCTAGTTATTGCAACAATTGTTGTGCTTTCATTAGTTGTTGATTGTTGATCATCTAGCTGTTGCTGTTGTTGTTGTTGTTGATCACAACAATTATAATTATTAGTAGTATTTAAAACATGTATTGTTGCACGATTAACATTACTTAAACAATAATATGAATTTGAATTATTTAAATCACAACATTGTGTTTGTATACCAACACTTGTTAATAAACCCCTACCACTAGCACCACTCACATCCCCACCCCTACTCCCACCACATCTATCTACACTGGAATATTTAACACATTCTGTACTATTGCAATGGCAACTATTACAATCACTTGTTACGGCTCCTCTTCCATCATCAGTGATATGTTGATGACTATGGTGATGATGTCCATGGCAACATTTATCTACGAAAAAACAAACAAAAATTAGACCCAAGCAGCGTGAAAAAGACAATGTCGTTGTACTTATTATCTAGCTAGCTAAATAACCCGACGTTGTCCGAACTTCAAAAGTAATAGGTAATATGCATGAAAATTTTTTTTCACATTTATTTTCAGAATATGAAAATACTGTTAATACTGTAATAATATTTAAAAACGAAATTAAAATCCGACAAATATCAAGGAAGCTATAAGCTTTTAAAGATTATTATCTGTCTCCTTCTTGCAAAAAACTAAAAACGGAGTTTTACGTGTATTTTAAATGGTGAAAGTGTAATATGACGTCACATAACATATCAAGAGGGCTATCACCCTCTTTGTCTAATCGGGAATTTCAATCATTCATATCTCGCTTATTTTTAAAGTTATTTAAAAAGTAATTTTACCTTGAAATTTGTCAAGTAAACATGCTTCAATTCAAGTGAAAAAAAATGTTCATGCATATTCCCTATTATTATAGAGAGTGATAGGAAATTTATGTCAAATAATTATTTTTTTCTAAATTTTAATAATGCAGGCATTTCTATAGAAACTATATTAGAGATCTGGTTTGGTTATAACTTTGGAATGGTCAGAAATTGGCTATAACTTTGGAGCGGTTTGAATTTTTGAGCTTTTGGTAAAGTCTTCTCTCGACATTATTTCGCTATCTTCTCCTCTTTCCTTTTCCCCCAGACAATTCGGACAAACACATATCGCTGTTTGCACAGTGTCGAGACTAGTGACAATGTGGCTAAAATGCACAACACTTCGAGACGGATTTAAAACTCGGCTGTAGTTTGCCATGTGGTGTAGAGATGGCTTCTATAAATATTTGTGAGACGATTAATGCCTCAACTATAGTTTCAACTGTATGTAAAAATTGAATATTCATAGAAGCTATCTACAGCCTATTTATAGAAAAATACAGAATATTTATAGAAAAACTACAGCCGAGTTTTGAATCCGACCCGAAGTGTTGTGAATTTTTATCACATTATCGCTAGTCTCGTCAACTGGGCACATAGCGATTATTGAGATTAAAATAAATTGGTTATTATTTCTAATATCTAAAAACTTAAATTAAATAAAAATACTTTTCTGGTTAAATGGTTTTATTGCACATCTAGGATAGGAGTCGAAGCCGCGACCTCTGGCATTCTAGGCTAACGCTCTGAATTCTCTGAGCTACGAGATTCCCATCGTAGATGTGTATAAGTTTTCATTTCAAGCATTTGATGTCAAAGAATGTTGTCAATGTTCTGACATATTACTTCAATGTCAAATTAAGTAAATGCTAGTCACTTCCTTCGGTATCATATAACCAAAAGGCTACCATATTAACAATATGAGTAGATTGACGTAAGCTTGCAAAACAATTAAAAAATGGTTTTTTGTGACTATAGAAAGAAGTGTTATATTCACGACTAGAAAGATTAATTTAGTCGAAATTTGCTCTAGTAGTAGCAACACATTTTGGAAAATAATGTATACACATACCTTTTTTATTACGTTTTGAACTATTTTTCCCAAATGCTGTTTGAAAGCAGTCTGATGATTCACCGCAGCATATTTGTGCAACTTTATTTGCTGGTAAACAAACAACTGTACCCATTACAATAACAATTCTATTTGTTCAAACATTCGATGCACAAATCTCAATCACCATATACATAAATATTTTTCGAAAAATTTACTTGAAAAAGTTGAATTCTGCTACAAAATTCTTCGAAAATGATATGGTCTGAAACAAATATCATAATTATATTACATAAGACAGGAATTACCAAAATTGTGTTCCGCGGAGCTCCTAGGTTCATGCATCAATTTATAAAATATAAATCTTTATAAACGGTAAGAACTAAACGAAAAATTGGAAATATAAAAATTGTACTTTTAAAAATCAAACAACCTTTGGTTGAAACTTTTTTTTCATATACTAAATATATAAAGATTATTAAGATAAAAGGGAACTGTAGGTTTTTTTAAATTAAATTTCAAATTTTGCCCCAATAGGGAATATGCATCAAAATTTTTTTTCAAATTTATTTTCAGAATATGAAAATACTGTTAATACTGTAATAATATTTAAAAACGAAATTAAAATCCGACAAATATCAAGGAAGCTATAAGCTTTTAAAGATTATTATCCGTCTCTTTCTTGCAAAAATACTAAAAACGGACTTTTACGTGTATTTTAAATGGCGAAAGTGTAATATGACGTCACATAACATATCAAGAGGGTTATCACCCTTTTTGTCTAATCGGGAATTTCAATCATTCATATCTCGCTTATTTTTAAAGTTATTTAAATAGTAATTTTACCTTGATATTTGTGAAGTAATCATGCTTCAATTCAAGTGAAAAAAAATTTTCATGCATATTCCCTATTCCTAGATTGAGTGACTGATTGATTTATCTTGGGGTCTAAAAAGTATTGTACTTCGACCATATGGTCCATTGTGCACCCCCTTCTACTTCAGCCCGACGAGATTCGCTTCTCCCATAAGTTGGCAATAGCCAGAAACTTGCTTATCAGGTCTTCCTGAAGGTTCATATATTCGGGGTGAGATGCACCGAATATCCTGTATCTGCTGCAACCCAAAGGCCCATAGTCAAAGATAATGTGGCTGGATGTTTGTTCCTCCTCGCCACACAACCTGCACACAATGGACCCGTAATGGAGACCCATTGTGTGTAGATGCATCCGCAGAGGATAATGCCCGGTAATGAATCTGGTAACCCATCGCAGTTCCATCCGGTGCATCGAAAGATATCCTCTTTGTTGCACTCCGAAGCAGTACCTTCCCGATCTCTTGCCGCAGCACTTTTTCCCAGTGATCACGGTGTTTAACATTTGACCACTCGTTGATCACCTGTTTACATGCAGTTCTTGGAATTCCTAAAATAGGCTCTGAGCCTATGAAGAGCCAATTCCTAGAATAATTATTTGTATTTTATAAATACGTATTTCGACTACAAAGTAGTCATCATCAGTATGAATTAGCTAATCGTAGCAATCTCCGGGATATGGAGTCAAAGATATGTTACTCGTTACTATTTTTATATATTCCCACAGAATGTTACGATTAAGTAATTCATACTAAGAATGACTACTTTTGCCAAAATTTCCGACATCTCAAAATACCTTGATGTATTCATCGCAAGTCATTTATACATCTGTGTGTGTGTGTAGCAGTAAAATAAAAAGTACACATACTGATAATGAACTTCGAATATACAGAATATTTAAATAATTAACTAATTTAGTTCTTGTCACATTTTATATTATAATTAAAAGTTATTTAAATAAGTTTTTAATATTTTTTTTCTTTTCCTTAAATCCACTTTTGTAAATATAACTTTTTTGTCCCCTTCAATTATGACGCCCGACAATACAAAATAAAAATAACTAACAAACTCCTTGACTAAACAAACTCTTAAAAAGATGACTAAATAATATTTCAACATTTTATATAGTCAAATGCTTTTAGAGGTACAAAAAAAACCTTTTTAAAAACCATCGCCGTTCGTAGGTCAAATCTTACATTCAAAATTTTGACTAGATCTTGTAACTTGACTGGATTTTATTCATGAAATATTATTATTTTAATATGTAAATTACCATGGTTGTTAACATTCAAAGCAACCGTGATAATAGAGGGAAGTTATAGTTGTTATGCAACAGATAAAAATGATGAACAAAATTATAATAATAATTTAATGAAGAAGCGATACCGCTACAATCTAATTGAGTTAGAAATTTTGTACACGTGTATAAGTCACACGACAATGCCAATATAGTATATCATTCTATATTGATAGAATTCGAAAATATTCCGTGAAATACAAATTGTGGTAGCAGTGTCGATAAATATTTGAAGTAGTGAAAGCGATGGGAAATTACATGGAGGTTTTAAGTCTTCAAATCAAATAATATAAAAAAATCAAATTTTAAAAACCAACTTTTATTTAAGCCATGTACTACAACGAATTAAATAAGTGTAGGTTCTCATTAAGGTAATTCAATGCCCAATACTCGGGATACATACTTAAGTGGACATCAGCTACACGCCCGTTCATAAATATTGAACCAGTTGAAACGTTCTAAGTGTTACTGTATGTAATATTATATAAATATTTAGTAACATATACTCTTAGAATGTGACATACTGGTTCAATTTTTATGAACGGGAGTGTACATACTACCTAAAATAAACGTACTTAGTACATCTTTATTGCTGACAATTATCTAATTTTTTATGTTGATTTCAAAAAGCTCGTCACAGGTAATATCTAAGAAAAGGTAATAAGGGAACGAATAATAAAACTGACGTGATTCAAAGCCTGACGAAATGTGATTAATTGTTAAATATTTCTTGAAATAGCTAAGAGCGCGTGAGAGAAGTGGGCAATAAAACTTTGCAGACAGGTAGCCGAAAAACGTTACCTTACTTAGGACAAAAGAAGCCAGGCGAAGATGGGAGGGTGAATTAAAATGTCTACATAGTGTTACATGATAGGGGGAGAGGTAGATTGTAAAGGCTGCCCTGGACGGGCTACACTTCGACCATAAGATCCATTGTGATGCCTTAGAATGTGAGGATGTGAGTGGAGTGGAAGGAATTTGTGAGTAGACTAGGAATTGGTAGGATATGCGGCTGCAGCCGACTATGGTAGGAACTATGCCGATATTCATCTGGAGTTCGTGAAGGAAACTACAAAAAACCTTCTCAAGCATAGCCGGTTACTTCGTTTTTGTCCATACGCCGACAGTTTAGTCAATCAACCGCCCCTTTTTTTTTTTATAATTGACAAACTGCCGATGTCGGGATTCGAACCCATAACCTCCCAGTTTCCGAGTACTGTATACTGCGCAGACATGATGCCTTAGACCGCTCGGCTACTTGGCTGGTTACATGATAGGGGGAGGGGACGTTTAAGAATAGTATAGAAAACGGGTGGACAACAGTAAAGGGCTGACGGCGAAAGAAAAGCTTATGCATTCGGGTATGAGTATGTTTTGTATGCTTTGTTGAAGTTTAGACTTTGCCCAAGTTTAGACCTCATTTTCAAAAACTATTAGTCGAACGTAAAACATGTGTGTAACGTTTCTTGTTATTATAAATCTAAAATTAGTTTACAATCAGTAGAAAGCGAGATATTCGCAAAAATTCTATTTTTGTTACCTTACCTTTGACTATATTTTGCACATTATTTGCAATATTCTAAAAGCATTGGACTAATAACTTACATTCAATTTTGTTGTTATATAAATACCAAGAATTTTTTGTATTTCTTTTAAAAATATTTTCATTTTTCTTTCTTTACGAAAGAATTATTTTTTAATAAATTGAATATCCTCTACAACAATACAAACATTACAAATATTGTAAAAAAAAAAAAACTTGAACAGATATAACAATCACATATACATACACATACTACATATTATACATATTATGGTTAGAGTAGTAGTCTACCCTCTACGTCCTAAATAGATGAGAAAATAAACTTTTTAATGAAATCATGAAAAATATAAGAAAATATTTATAAAAATACACAAAAAAATAAAGTTTAATAAATAAATAGTATTTTGTTATTCCATTTGAGCAAATATGAATCGTGGTAAAGTTTTGCTCAGATGGTGTAGACGGAAATGTTCAGACACGATTTGATGTGATGAAAATGATGTTCAAGATGTTGTTTGGAGTAGACAAATGTTGTGAGTTTTAGCTTATATCTCGAAAATGGTTAGCTGTAGATTCGAAATCATTATAAAATTGAAGAAAAAAATTCAAATACAAATATGTCTCTAATATTCTCCGTCACTTTTTTTTATCTGTGACCTTAGAGGCCATCCATAAAATACGTAAGCATAACAGGCGGGGATGATTCCGTTCAAACGTGACGTTTTATATTCCTACATCGATTTTATTCCTATACAGTTTTTTTAAACTGTAGAGTTTTTTTTATTCGGGTTACGCAGAAGAAAGTTTTGAATGTAATTATTCTTCGAATAACCAAATATATTTATCGATCGCTATTATGACACGTCTTCACGATAAGTATTTATAATCGCCAAAGAAAAACAATAATTTTATATTACTTGGGCAAAATGGGCAAAACTGCCTATCTTTGAAACCGTAAGAGATATAACAAAAGTTTAAATACAAAAAATCTTCTTCTCTATAAAATAAACAACTTTTGTTTGAAAAACTTTTCCATAAACTCAGTATATACTGGGTATTCAAAGCATTAAATCAGTTATTTGTTATATTACTTGTTTGTTTTTTTAAATAAACACATAATTAATTGTATTGTCGAAGTTTCTGATTAAGAAAATACATCTATTGGCTTTCTACCAATGAAACGATTTCGCAAACATTTTTTAAATGTCCATCGATCATAACTAGCGCAAAATTATCAAGTATCTCTACACCAATATTTTCTAATAAAACACCCCTCGAAGAAAATTCGGTTAGTCCACGTAGCTCTGAAGCGTTAAACTTTTTATACGAGAATTAATTATAAATACGATTCAATATTAATATATAAATGGAATATCAACAACATTGCACACAACATATACAGTAAAACCTGTGAATTCTGTTGGAAAATTATCTAATTAAATTTTAATTTTATGAATTATATGTTTGTTATGTGTGTGGTATAGAAAATATTTACGATAACAACGAAAAACAACACAATATATGTTAGTTGAATAGTAAAAAGCTCCAACCACAAGCAAATGTATAAAGTATATAAAAGCATCATATATATATATATATATATATTATGTTATGTGTTGTGTATAGGAGGGAAAGGATGTGGAAAACTTGTATATTATTTTTATTTTATAGGAAAAATAGAAAAATTATTTATTACATGTTCAAAAAAAAAAAAAAAAACTTATTCAATTTCATTCTTCACTGAATTTTCAATAAATTTTCTAGTGTTTCATATTATTTTCACTTGTTCGAGCTTTTTTTTTTAACAAAAAAAGTTCAGTTAAATATATTACACCTAAAAATATTTATGTTTCTATGTGCTGTGATCTTAAAGGTAACTAACTGTGCCTCGCATCTTTACACGAGAATTTTCAATTAGTATCACGAAATTTAGAATCTTGATTTTCGAGATAAATATTCGAGAGGCAGACATTAGTACTCTCTTTCAATCTTTATAGATTTTTAATCTGGAAAAATGTAGGTACTAATCGCAGGTACTAACAGCTAATCATTTTCGGTGGTAATTATTTAATTTTTCCTCTAGTCTTTTTTTTCTATTGTTTCAATTAAAATTAAAAAAGTATACAATTAAAAATTTAATTGTACTTTTTCAAGAAGAAAACCTTCAACTGTAAAAACGAGACGAGACGATAGAAAACTTTTACAAGTCAATATAATACAAGAGTCATGCTACCTTTCTGGTCTCGTCTTCTGTCACGGTATCATTACTTCCAATGCTCGTTTATATAGATCAAGTTTTTAGAGAATGAAAATTAAGAAAATGAGGAAAAAAATTTCTAGTTAATTTTTCGACTAAAATATTAACAAATCAATCCAAGTGGCCGAGCGGTCTAGGGCGCTATGTCTGCGCAGTATGCCTACTTGGAAACAGGCAGGCTATGGGTTCGAATCCCGACATCGGCTGACTGTCAATTATTAAGAAAAAAAAGGGGCGGTTAATTGACTTAACTGTCGGCGTATGGACAAGAACGAAGTAACCGGCTATGCTTGAGAAGCTTTTCTGCAGTTTCATTCACGAACTCCAGATGAATATCGGCATAGTTCCTATCATAGTCGGCTGTAGCCGCATATCCAACCAATTCCTAGTCTATACACAAACATTCCTTCCACTCCACTCACATCCTCACATCCTTAGGCATCAGAATAGATCATATGTTCGACTGAAAAAGCTCATGAACTGAAAAAGCTTGAGCGCATTTTAAGAGAACGCCTTGAACTTACTTATACAGAGTGATCAATTTGAATCTCTCCAGGCCAATATCTCGGAATCTAAGCTGGAATTTGAAAAATTATTCAGACGAAAGTTGAAGAATATGAAAGGGAGCATTTATTGATATAATGGGTTTTGAAATTTTAGGAAGTTTTTATGGTGTTACTTCTATTTTTCGTTCTTAAAAATTTGGAAAGTACGAATAAATACACTTGCCAAAACATCTACGAATGACATAACGCAAAACAGTAGGAGCATTTGAAAGGAGAATTCGTTTAAATAGTGTTAATTTTGAATATTAGCTCTGCTAAAAACTGAATCTTATTAATACTAAAATTTAGTTCATAATAACAAATTTTTTGAGGACAATTTTTTTTTCTTTAGTCATAAGGAAAATGTACCTTGAGTCTTCTCTCATCATTATTTCGCTATCTCCCATAGTTTTCTACAAACAGACACACAACATTTTTCCCTTTTATATATAGAGATGGAAATGTTTTTAATACTTAAATCGTACAATCGAATATTTACATGTTTTTTTTTTATGTAAGCACAGATGTGTGAACTTACAAAATCACTACACCAAAATTTTCCAAAAATAAAAGTTATTAGACCTTGTAGTATAAAACATATTTAGTATTATAGTTTAGTTTTGAATGATATGCAACATATACTACATATACGTAAATAAAATGCATAAAAATACCATTATAAAAAGGAATTTATTTTTAATAATGAATAAATGATTTTACACATATGAATAGGAATTTAATTTTATGGTTTCCATGAAATATTTCCACGTATGCCTTGAAATGAACGTTTCATTTGATTATTATCAGCCCACGGTGAATCTAAATAATCATCTTCATCATTCTGCTCTAGTTTTCTCCATTCTTCTTGTTTTTTATACGCTTGTAACATTAATTCTTTGCGGGCTTCTTCAGTGATTACGGGTTCACGTGATGGAGCGCCTTCAGATTTCTTTTGTAATTTTACAATTACTTTACATTTATCGTTACGACCTGATGTTTAAAAAATGGAAAGATGATTATAAAATGAGCCACAAAATTATACAGAATAGGAAGCGACCTAGAAGACCAGAAATGTCAGGGTTCCTTGAGATGCTGGAAAAGTCAGGAAATTTTAGTCTCAGTCAAGGAAAATGATAAAAATACCTGAGGTAATTTCATAACACCATTTCGATCGCCACCCGGCAGCTGTCTACTTTATTGCCTACCCAGTAAATCCGCCATTGAAGGCATTTATTCAAGAAAGCGTTTTTGGAAAACAACCCAAATAAAAATTGTTTCGTTCGAGGAAAATCTTTCGATGATGTTAATTTCCGCCTTGACTTTGGCCTTCAAGGTTATTTGAAGACTCTAACAATGTAATAAAGTCTATTTTGGTTAATAATTAACCATTTTATAGCTGTAAAAAAATGTATTTTCAAAGATTACATATATTGAGAGAAATGAGGTCATTAAAAAAATTTTTCAAGAATAAAAAGTTTTTATTTTTGGTCAATAAATAGGAATTAATTGTTGTTTTGTAAAAAAAAAGTTTTCGAGTCTGGGACTCAGGCATGATGTGAAAATATAAACGATGATGTCGTATTTATTGTAAACAATGTGATTGGTTGAAAAACACAAATAGATATCTCCTATCGTAACAATGCCGTTGATTGCCGACGGCCACATAACTGGTCATTACAAAAAAAGTGGCATGGTATAATTTGAAATTTCATTTCACTTCCCATATAAAATCTTATATAGTCTCGATATAGTTGTTTTCACATCAATAAACGTTTTAATAAATGTAAAAAAAAGTTAAACAAATATTTGTTTATTAAAAAAAAAGTATACCAATCGATTTCTAATCATTGCTTGATAAATTTTTAAAGACCTAATTTTTCTCAAAAATGCAATCTTATCTTTGAAAATTCATTTTATATAACAGCTATAAAATGGTTAAATATTAACCAGACTTTATTACTAAAATTTAATTTGCTTTTTTCCTCAGCTTCCCGATTTAGTCCAAAAATGGGTTCTCATTTGAAAAACACAAGTAATAATAACATAACCTTGACGACCATAGTCAAGGTGAACGTTAAGATCACTATAAGATGTTTCCCTCTGAACAGAACAACTTTTAATCGGGTCATTTTTTCCAAAAACTTTTCCTTGAAGAAATATTTCGGTACATTGATTAAAATGTGTATAATTTTACCTAAATAAGTCCGTAACTTTTGATCAGGATCCATTTCTTTACCAGAAAACCACAGTTGGGCTAATTGTGGTTCAATCACTTCCAATGAAGCATGCGTACCACTTAAATCTTCAATATTATCAAATTCCATACGTATGACGTCATACGGTGGTAATTTCATTGGATATATAATTGTACAACATCCTTTCAATAAGGATATTGCTTGTTGAATTTGTTTCTGTGTTAAACATTCATTTTTCGCTATTAACTCTTTCGATGCAATTAATGCTTTTGCTTCGGTAATCGTTTTTTTGATCAGTTCTTGCATATTTGTTAATGGTTGTTTCCCGTTACGGCGGCCATAAATGTCCTTCAAAAGTATTAGAAGTTATATCAAATTTTACACACTTAAAATAGTTATGTGTGTTCGTATGCTCATATTTGTGGTAATCCTTAGATGTTCAAACCAATTTAGAACCATTTAGGCAAAGATTATTTAAACCTAACCTTCGATATTTCGAAAATAAAACAAGATACGAACCTTATAATAAGTTTTATCAGAACCTATCATAAAATATTGTCACCCAAGAAATGTTTAAACCGGGTGTAATTTTTGACACTTAAGTATACATAAATAATATAAAACCTATTTTGACAAAATGGAAACCCGACTTCTAAAATCAAATATTCTATAACAAAAAATGCACTAAAAAGTAAAAAAATAATTGCATATTCTTGTGCCAATTTTAGTTCACCTAAGCAAAAATTTTTAAATATATATGTACAATTATTGTTATTTTTGGAGGAGGTGTCCAAAAGTTATGTGAATTTCTCTATGCTGACACCGACTCCAAAAAAAACAATAATTGTACATATATATTTAAAAATTTTTGCTTAGGTGAACTAAAATTGGCACAAGAATATGCAATTATTTTTTTACTTTTTAGTGGATTTTTTGTTATAGAATATTTGATTTTTGAAGTCGGGTTTCCATTTTGTCAAAATAGGTTTTATATTATTTATGTATAGTTAAGTGTCAAAAATCACGTTTATATTGACTTTTAAAACTTTCAAGTTCAAAACCTTGAGACACTAACAGAGATTTCAACCATTATTTTTACTATTTTTTCTTTATGCAGCCGAGTTTCATCAAAACCCGTCATAAAATCCTATCACCCAATACAAATGAAAAACTATTGTAGAATTAATAATGCAAGCATACCACAAAATTGATTTGACCACACGGATGATTATTATGATTACCTTATTAAAAATAAATCCACCAGATGGAATACATCGTTCACCCCATTCATCAATTAATTTTAATTCTTCAATTTGTTCATCGGTTAAACCAATCATATTTGGTGGTAACATTGTTCCATGCAATGCCAATGATTCCATTTCAGAGCATATACGCTCCACTTTTAAACGTCCATTGTATATCACAATAATATTTGCAATTATGTCACGTACTAATGTATCCAATTGTGTTTCATACAGAAACACTGATTTATCACCACGTTTTACATGTAATATTACCATGCTGTGTTTTGTTTGGAGTGATTTGAATTACCGTTTTTTTTTTTCGTAAACCAATTATTTAACTGTATGTATTTACACGCGTACAAGTTGAAATTGTGTTTATTAAAAGTTTGATCAATAAATTTAATTTGTATATTGAAGAAACATGTGGTTTTTAGAAAGAGAAAAAAATTGGTGTCTATGGTTACCAAATTATATGTTGCCGTGGGTAGAACATGAATAAACAAAAATGATTTATATAGAGCAGTGATTCTCAACCACTGTGCCGCGGCACTTTTGTGTGCCGCCAAATTTTAGAAATGTATATAATAAAGTATTAGCCAACATAAAAACGAAAAAAAAGATCGAGACTGTTAAATGTAGAAGACGAGATGAGAGTAGCATTGTCATTTTTACGACCATATATAAATGAAATTATCAAAAAATATCAAGCTCAAATTTGTCATTAAAAGTATTCTTATATTATTAACTTGTAATGAATCCCTTAATAATGCTACTGTTGTTTTTGTAGTACATATTATTTTATTTTACATTGAAAATTATTATCATAAACTATTTTACACAGTGTATAGACCTTTTAATTTCAAATAACGATTTGATTTTGTTTCGGGCAGATTTTCAAACTTTACAATAAGATGAACAAAGATGTGAAATATTTCTTTTTTCTTCACATTGATTTGTTTGACATTCTGCCCGAAACAAAAACAGATCGTAATTTGAATTAAAAAGGTCTATTATAGGTAAGTTAACAACTTTTAAACTTATCTTTTTCTTTGTGTGCTGTCAAATTTTGAAATCGTTAAATGTGTGCCGCGACAAAAAAAAAATGTTGAAAATCACTGATATAGAGTAATCCATTAACTTAAATATTGATATGATATTGATATCAAACTGTCAAAATTTAAGAAAAAATAATTATTGACATTAAAAAAATGATTATTCTTAAGTTGCACACAATAGTCAGCCATCTTTAATAAATTAATTCGAAATTTTGTTTTGTATCAAAATAAAGAAAATCAATAAACCGATAAATTATTTGCAAATGAAAATTGATGATTAATGGTGTAAACTCATGTAAGGTCTGATAATAATGACACAAACCATCATAATAAATTTTCATATTGAAAATTATTCAAGCGATTAAGTTTCAATAAGATTATTAGTGTATGAAATTTATTTCAATATTATAATATTAGTTTATTATTAATAATAATGTATACAACCGTTCAGCAATAGCATAACTTATAAGTTTATATATGCTACAAAGTGTTACAGTAATGAACATTTATAGCCCCTAAACGTACTACAATGGGTTAAAACCGACCGTAAGGGAGCTGTACCACTAAGTTTTACAATGAATGTAATATGCATGAAGAATAGATATATTAGGAGAGCGAACGTAATGTTAAAAAAACGGTCAAGAATTGGTGTAACTATCTTTTATCAGTAGGGGTCACTGGTGTCAGTGCCGTACGGAATTTAAATGTTTAAATGTAGGCGCCAAGAAATCACTTTCATTCAGTTAATAAGAAGTCTTAGTTTTTTGGATCATAAAAAATTGTTTTCGATTATCAAGTAATAATTAAATAAATATTAATAATAGAGAATTCTTAATAATTGCAATAAATTAAAAGATGAAGAATCATAGTGATAATTTTGCAATTAATAATAATAATATACAATATATGTTTACAATAACTGACATACATTAGATAAAGAAAGAAGATGACAAAAGCGGTAATTACAGACCATATTCCTTTCGTAAATGCAGACACGCATTCCTAACCTTAAACAACCTTTCACTCATAGATATATAGCAGTATATCTATGCTTTCCCTGTACAACATCGTCCCATTTTTTCACATTTATAAAATTAAACAATTTTTATACTTACAATTTTTATTTGTAAGATGTGATAACCGTTGATTTTAATATGGAATAATAATAATAATTCCGTACGGGCAGATTCGCACTGCCGCTAGTGGCGAAAATAATAACTATGATCTCTACACGTTTTTGAGAACACAAAAACAGACGAATTGCCTATGTCGTTCAATCTCCTAATATATCTATTCTTCATGGTAATATGTTTGCATTCATCAGGGCTACCACAACACATACTTATTGCAGTTTTGATCTACATGTTTCTATAAAACATCATCGCGATCAACCAATATATATCAGGGTGGAACACATAACCTATAAGGCTGAACAGTTTGCATATTTAAACACGCTAATTTCAGGAACTACCAGTCCGATTTGAAAAATTCTTGTTGCGTTAGATATTCCTTTTATACCAGTTCAAGTGGCCAAGCGGTTTAAGGCGTTATGTCTGCGTAGTATGCCTACTTGGAAACTGGGAGTTTATGGGTTCGAATCCCGACATCGGCAGTTTGTCAATTATTAAGAAAAAAATAAGGGGCAGTTAATTGACTAAACTGTCGGCGTATGGAGAAGAACGAAGTAACCGGCTATGCATTCGAAGGTTTTCTACAGTTTCCTTCACGAACTCCAGATGAATATCGGCATAGTTCCTATCATAGTCGGCTGCAGCCGCATATTCTACCAATTCCTAGTCTATACACAACAATTCCATCCACTCCACTCACATCCTGACATCCTGACAGCCTTTACAATCTATCTATCTATCTATGTTCCGAAACTAGTCAAATAAAGTGGTTTTACGAAAATTTAAAACATTTGTTTTATTTAATAAACTAACTTATACCTGTTTATCGCAGAAAATTTTTTGTATAGGTGTTCTTAAATGACCAAATTAGTTCACTTTCAAATGTCAGTCAGTCTGTTCGTCTGGCCGTAGACACGATAATTCTTAAACGAAAAGAGCAGTTACAATGAGGGGAGGAATACCCATCTTTAAAATTGTAAGAGATTGAAAAACATTTAAAGGCAAAAAATGTTCCTCTTTTAAAAATAAACATCTATTGTTAATGTTTGAACAAATTTATGATCTCTTCCGAGATTTTTCGCTAAACTCTCTGGTTGTGGAAATTTGACTCGAATAATTTTGAAATGAGGCCATTAGATTAATCATTTTAGAGACTCTCTAACTTGTAGGACAAAGTGTATTAATTGTAAACAAATTTTTTGATCGTTTTCGTAATATTTTTAGATACTTTAGACATTACTTTTTGGGACACTGAATATATTTTAACCACTATGGCACCAATATATATCTTACCAGTGTTAAATAATACATATTATCGCTGGTTCTCAAGATAAAATCGTCAACATTTAATATATACGTATATTATTATCGTAAAAGTTTTGAGATATTTTACTCGTTTCTCCAGAATATCAAATTCATAAATCATATAATATATTGAATATGAAATACTGTAAAACTTATATATTTTATAGAAAACTTTATATAATTAATTATTATATCTACCCCAAAAAACACATTTGATTTGGAAAATTATTTATTTAGTGCTTTTGTGGTCGTGAATATAGATTTTCACAATTTATTTATATGCAATTTATCAACTATAGAAATATATTATCGATTATTTATGTATTTATAATTAAAAGTTGCATGCGTACCCGAATCGAAATTTAAAACATCATTATAGCCCGCAAAATATCATTTATTTTGTTATATCTTGAATGCAAACTTTTTAGTTCATTAACAAAGCATAAAAGTCGTAAAATGATGATATAACGCATAGGTGGGCAGACCATGACTGCACTCAGCTCTGAGTGAGAGGTAGGAAGAGAGATAGAGTAAATATAGGATATTCTACCAATTATTATTATTTTCTTTTTTTAATTAAAACATTTTCTGAAAAAGTATAATAATACCAACTATTTTTTATGGTCACTATTATTCAAAGTATACAATACATACTATACATTGAATACATACTCTGGAATTTTGAGCTGGTAATTTGGGGCATAAAATGTACCTTTTTAATATATTTGGGTATGAATAAAATATAAATGTTATATAAATTATAAAATATAAATCTTTTGATCTTTTACATTTACCGCTTGTAAATTTTTTGATGATTTAGCTTTAGTTTAGATTTTAGAATTAGATTTTAGGAAATTCCGAATAATTTGCCTAAACTATTCATATAATAAACAATTATTTACTTGATTTAATTATTTTTTCTTAGTAGAGGGTATAGTGTCATGGGAATTTGATGACACTGGATACAAAATAGATGCCAAAGATAAAGCTGGGGGGAGGGGGGGTAGAGAATATTTTTAACTAATGCTTAGCAAGTATGAAAATTTCAAAAAAAATCTACAAGTACCAAGTGAAAGTACTTTGAAGGTACTTAAGAAAATTATAGTACAATTACAAAGTACATATTAATGGAAAAATATAAAATTAAGAAGAATTTTTAAAATTCATAAAATAGTAGAGTAACATATCCTGAGACAATATAAGAGTAATTTTAATAAGAGTAAGGTTAACAGGAATAAATGTGAATGAAAGAAATTTTAACAAGAGTAATTTCAATACAATTTAAAATTTATTATATTTTAATTTATTTTAGTTAATTTTCTATTTATTTTTATTTTTGTCAATTGATCTCGACTTTCTATCTATTTCTAATTGTCTAAGAGTAAATTACGACTAGCTAATTTATACTGTTGATGACTACTTTGTAGTCGAAATACGTATTTATAATACATTAAAAAAAAAACTGATCTAGGTAAAGGGGGCAAATTTGAAATGTTATTTCAAAAACCTAGAGTTCTCATTAATCATCATTTGATAATATAATACCTCTATTATTGTTTTTTACAAATTAATAATAGGGAATATGCATGAAAATTTTTTTTCACTTGAATTGAAGCATGTTTACTTAACAAATTTCAAGATAAAATTACTTTTTAAATAACTTTAAAAATAAGCGAGATATGAATGATTGAAATTCCCGATTAGACAAAGAGGGTGATAGCCCTCTTGATATGTTTGTGACGTCATATTACACTTTCACTATTTAAAATACACGCAAAACTCCGTTTTTTGTATTTTTGCAAGAAAGAGACAGATAATAATCTTTAAAAGCTTAAAGCTTCCTTGATATTTGTCGGATTTTAATTTCGTTTTTAAATATTATTACAGTATTAACAGTATTTTCATATTCTGAATATAAATGTAAAATTTTCATGCATATTCCCTATTGTTTTTGTAAGCTTTATTATGTCAGAATACAATGTACACTATTAAAATTTTATTTCATCTGTTGTCGAGAGCCATAACATATAAAAGTTCATCTTATATGTTTGGATAGAAATAATAAAATTTCAATTTTTATCTTGCGTTTTCTCATTCAGAAGAAGAAGCGATGTATACCAAATTGATTGACATCCTGGTATTCTTATATAGTATGTATATCATCACAGTAACTATTAATATTCATCTGTACCAGCACCAACCTCCCCCCCTGGATTTCTCCTCCCCCAAATAATTAAAGTAAAATGATACGTCTAAAGTTAAACGTTAATATTATTTTACGTTTATCAATCATATTATTATTCAATTTAATTTTCATATTTTAATGAAATGAACTAAGTACCTACACTATAAAATTAATTAATATATCTTATATAAAGCCTAATTTACATATACTGTATAGAAATATTTTCTTAATTAAAGTAGTCCGGCCAAATAATTATTGACCGATATATGATAATAGATTTTATGTTATTCAATACTTTTAATATTTTTATTGACAATGGTGGATTAAAAAATATTTCTTACGGAGTTTGTACAATAGGAACATACACTCCCGTTCATAAAATTGAACCAGTAAGTCACTTTCTAAGCTTATCGTACAGTAATACTTAGAATGTTTCAACTGGTTCAACTTTTATAAACGGGAGTGTACATTTCATTGAGGTAATAATGGTTTTGAACTGTGAACAATATTACTAAAAAATTGGAACCATTACTTTTGAAATTGATTTATCAAGTATTTTTTTGCTTTGCGATATTTTTTGTGCAGAAGAACAATGCAAATTAATTCATTACATACCGAAACGCAGTCACTTCCATTGTAGGCAATAGCTCAACAGTTCGGGTAAAGTCGGAAAGCGCGCCAATTTTAAATGATTCACATGGAAACGTGAATATATACTCTTTCCATAAAATATAGAAACATAAAATTATTCACATATGGAAACATTAAATAGTTCATATGTTGAAAGATAAAATTATTCACATATGGAAACATAAAATCCTCAATAGAGCTCCACAAAAGTAGCGCTAATTTTATTATTGATTTGTGCCCTCTTCATTCGGTTTTCGAAAAAAAACTTCGGATAAAAGTTGGTTATCTAAAAATAATAACTTTTATTCGAAAAATTTATCGAAAAAAACCGAATGAATAAAGTATAAATCAACTTAAAAAATTTTGATAAATAAGCGCTACATTTGTGGCTCAATTAATTTCCTACAACTCATAATAAATTTTTCCATTTCGTCAATATTTATAGAGATATTCAAAGTTTTGCGTCTTCCTCTCCCTCTATAACTCCTTTGTCCATGGCCAATTTTTCCCATTTACGAAGTAGGTCTTTCAAATATCGAAATCAAATCATATAAATAACTCTCCTACTCAAATATTGAGGGTTTTCATGTAATCATTAAAAATTGGAATTTTAACATACATTTTCGATAATGTTGCTCCACCTTCTATAGATTAAAAAGTAAAAAACTTCTACTTTTATAAATTATATCTCGTACATTACGTTAAAATTAAAAAAAAAAATAGTCTGACGAAGAATTTTGTAAATATCTTAATTAAAAAGATAAAAATTCCCGAAAATGTTCATCAAATCGTCAAAAGACGATTATTTATTATTTTTAGTAATTAAATAATTACATAAATCCGATTACTAATGATTCTGTTTATTATGAAATGTACTGTGTACTGTCCGATCAATCTTAATTGCTCATACGACTACTAAAATATCGGCCAGTCTACCTTAATACATCACAATTAAATTGTGATAAGGTATTTTATAAAAAAAAAATTTCTAAATCAGAATAGAAATTAAATTACCAACCTCCTACTCAGTTTTTTTTTTTTTGCATTGTATTTTATCATACAAATATGAAGTATGTATAATTAACTTCTCTATTGTCTGCGCTTCTGTTCTTAACTGCTATTTAACAAGGAAGTATAGGAGGTTTTTTTTTAAAAGGAATATTTTAATATAAAATTAATTTATATTAATATCATATAGACTAAGAGATGGCTACATAAAAGTGAACTGATCGAACATAGTCGTGATTTTTCCGCATAAGTTTCCAATAATATCGTCAAAGCAAAGCGTCCTCATTTTTCAGAAGGCTCGTTGGAGGCGGAGAGTGTGGGTTGGGTGTCAATCGTGTAGAGTTTTGAAAAAGAAAAAACGACCGAACATAGTTCTGAAAATTGGTGTAGTATTACATTTTGAAAATAAAAGTGATCCGATGATACGAAATGATCTTCTGAACATTTCAATTTTCAACATTTTTTCTTGTCCGATAATCACAAAACACAAATCTCCTGTTCCTCACTTTCAACATTTTGCAAACCCCCTGTGAATTAAATGGACTTCTGGGAAAAAAGTGGTAATTTTTTTAAAAACATTTTCTCAAAAGATACGACAGAAAAAAAAACTATTCACTGTAAGGTATTTAAAAAAAAAAAGGAAAACCTATTTTATCATGATTTATATGAATGCCTGTCTGTCTATGCTAACATGAGAGCGAAACACGAACAATCGGACAGATGGACAGATGACGTTGTTACCATAGAGAAAAAAATCTGTCAAGTGTGAGTTTAACTTGAGCAAAAACGGTTGAAATGGTTCAAAAGGTTGAAAATTCTAAAAAAAACAAAAAGGCCTACCTGACATTGTTTTTCTGTAGAAGTTTGGAAATTGATCTATCGAGAATTTGGGCGGAATCATAGAAGTCCATTGACTGACGCGAGGGAGATTTTCCTACAATTTGTTATAAAATCGTTGCCCTCCGGAAGTGTTTTAAATGTATATTTTTATACGCGGTATATTTATTGTTTACAAGATTATATTAAGATTAGTCCCAATTTTGTACCGGTGGAAATTATTGCTTGCAGAAAAAAATGTTTTATTTAAGTCATCATTAAATGATCTAATTAGTTCATTTCCATATGTCCGCATTTGTTGTCCGTCTGTCTGTCCGTAGACACGATAACTCAAAAACAAAAAGAGAAAACGAGCTGAAAATTTGTTTGTGTGCTCTAGAGATAAAAACTAAAGACAAGTTCGTGAATAGGCAAAATCTATGCTTCCCAAGGAAATAGGGCAAATATCCACCTTTAACGGCGAAAAACTTTAAAATAAAAATTATTTCGATTTTTAAAATAAACAACTTTTGTTAAAACCTATTTTTCATAAACTGAATAGTTTTGCACAAATTCGACTCAAACATCTCTACTGTATATTTTTATATATTTGTGCATGCGTTAAAAGTAAGCGCGTAAAATAAACAGTTCACGCATTGATGATGAATTCAGTATGTACCAGGTAATTAACTCAGTTTTTATTTTCTTTAGAAGACGGTAGACCACGTATTTGGTTATGACATATGGATTACATCAAAGGGGTTGATGGTTCCACTGATATCACCTAGTGGATTTGGTTTTACCGACGAAATATTCGATGGATCATGAAAACAGAATTTTCGTAAATAAGCACCGATCATGACGGTCTTATATCTGGCTATTTCAAAGTATATCTAAACGGATTTTGTCACCGCCTATTTTGTGGGTCTATATAAAGTAGGAGGCACGTTTTTTAACACATATTTTCGGAACACTTCTAATACTGTCTTTTATTATAAAATTTTCCCGCCCGAATTATTTGCCTCTTAATACTTGTTCAGTAATAGTTTCTAGAAAACAATTCAAATTTCTTTTGCCAAACCAATTTTTGACATTGCCAGACAGTATTGTTTTACTGGTTCCCTTTATTTCGTTTTTTTCCCTATACGAGAAACTGAACCCTAAAAACCGTATACATAATGAAAAATAAAACACATTTACCAGAAATTAAATTAAATTTTATAAAAAAAATGAATATATTTCTTTCCTTTTTTTCTTTCCACATACGAAAATTCTATATTTAGTTTCAACGAAAATTTAACAACATATAATTTAATTTAGATAAAAAATTGTTTTCGGAAAAAAAAACAGAACACATTGACATCGAAATTGAATACAAACATGCAAATCTGATTGGACTGAAAAAATGCGGGGGCTTTTTTTTTCTGGTCGATTTTTTTTTTTTTTTTTGGAACATTCAAAAGCAACAAATAACATCAAATGCCTTCCAAATTAGTGTATAACAACAATCTCTTCTGGCCATTTATAATCAGTCCAAAAATTGCACACATCAAAAACAAACTAACCTTGTTATTTTTTGAACGTCATATCGTCATGGCAACCGGTCGTACTACGTATTGTGGACCCGATTGTATTTAAATCCATAATTTTCGCAACAACAAAAATAAAGGATCTCACTTGTAAAATTTTGTTTTTCAAAAATAAAAATTTGTAAATATAACAATTTTTGTATTAAAATTGTTGATATGATTTGAAAAATCGTACGATTGCCGTTGTATATAATGATTAATTACAGAACAACAACTATACTAGATCGCATCGTTAAAAATAACTAGTAGGTACAGTGTGAGAGCTTTTGTGCAAAAGAGCTACCTAGTTATATATTATGTACACACAGAGATGGATGGTTAGCTCAGAGCAGAAGCTCGTTCGTATATGTATAATATACGTATGTACATGTATGTAAAGCTGTAGAAGCTCTCTCTATGTACGTAGTACGAGTCTACGAGATTGGTGACGCGAGTCTGTATAGTTATAAATGGCGGTTCGTGTAGACACGATGGCATTACACGATTGAAACGCTTGTGCACTGTGTACAGTACGATCTTCAAAACCCTCCCCCCAACTCGTATCATAACATATGTACAGTATGTAACAAGTGAAGAGAGTAGAGTAAATAGAGAGTACATAAATTTGTAAAGTGAATGTTTGTTAAATTAAATAATTATTATTTAAATAAATAATAAATGCATGTAAAAGATATAATTGATCTTTATTAATTAAAATTGATATTTTTAATTTGATTTATGAAATGTTATTGTTTTAATATGTAAATTATCAAGGTTGTTAACATTCAAAGCAACCGTGATAATAGAGGGAAGTTATAGTTGAAATGCAACAGATAAAAATGAAGAACAAAATTATAATAATAATTTAATGATGAAGCGACACCGCTACACAGTATAAGAATTCCACATATTATTTGTGTATATTTAGGCGTCAGAAACCAGTCCAAGTGGCCGAGCGGTCTAAGGCGTTATGTCTGCGTAGTATGCATATTTGGAAACTGGGAGGTTATGGGTTCGAATCCCGACATCGGCAGTTTGTCAATTATTAAAAAAAAAAACGGGGGTGGTTAATTGACTAAACTGTCGGCGTATTGACAAGAACGAAGAAACCGTCTATGCTTGAGAAAGTTTTCTACAGTTTCCTTCACGAACTCCAGATTAATATCTGCATAGTTCCTATCAGAGTCGGCTGCAGCGCATATTCCACTCCACTCACATCCTCACATCCTTAGGCATCACAATGGACCTTATGGTCGAAGTGTAGCCCGCCCAGGGTAGCCTCTACAATCTATCTCTCTATCTAGGCGTCACAATATAATACTAATGTAAATTTTCATTATGGTTACGTAAGACATAGTATAAAAGAACTAGCGTGTACATTTTTTCATATTGATATGAAAAAATTAACTGATTCACCAGGAATCGAACCCGGACCTCTAGATTTCTAGCCCAGTGTGCTAATCGAGAATTCCATAGGCAAATCACCATTTGTATTTTTCAAGATGTAAAAGTACTATTTGACTTTGTCACAGTCGTATGTATCTAGAGCTCTTGACTTTGCGAAAATTTCTGTAGGAGGCAAAATTAATGAAGGAGTAAATTTGACACTGATCTCTATGAACGTTTATAAATGAATCATTATACAGAGAGTTACAAAAGTGAGGAGTTTTATGAAATGTAAGAAAATTAACATTTCAGGTCTGTTCAATTTTATTGAACGGGATGTGTACATGACCTATATTAGAGAAAAACTAATTTTCACGACTTTTGACCTTAAATTTATTATAATCTTACTTATCAATAAATTATAATCTTACGAGTTGCCATAAATCTGAATGTATTGGGCGATACATTTTGTCCCTTTTAAAATTCAGTTTAACAGTTTTTTGTAACGTTACTCCACCGTATATCTCGAGAGCAATTGGTCCTACCTGAATTTTGCACAGGGACTTTTTTTGTAGAATTAGCTAAGAAATAAATTTAATAATGAACATTGCTAACGTAAAACCGATAGTTTACGAGGTATTTGAGAAACACTTATTTTCGAGACCTTTTGAACTGTAATAACTTTTTTTTTCACGCGCGATTTCATTATGAACCTTTTGTCATTTTTCATAGTGCCAAAACAAAGATAATTCCGCAGGAAAATTTCCATTTTTTAAGAAGTAAGCTCATTTTTATGAACTATTTCATTAGGCTATATGGTTGGAACTTGTAGTGGCTTTATTTAATAAAATTTTGCTATTCGATATTAATAAATAACCGTAACCGAAATCTTATTTTTTTTAATAGCCGAAACAGTTTTATTTTAGAATATTGAAATCGAAACAGATATTAAAGCTGATCACTAATAATAATAATAAATCGTTATCCAGAGGCCCGAGGTTCGATTCCTGGTTGACGAGTTAATTTTTTCATATAAGTATTTAATTTAATTAATAAATTCAATGACAATGAAATTTGTCGGAGTATACGCTATAGTCTTCTACAGTTTGTCATACGTATTCGAAAAGAATTTGGACAAACAACGTTATGTGGACACGAAAGTATACACAAAAAAACAAATATTAATAAAACAAATCACTTCAGAAAGAAGTAAATACTATCTAATAAATAAAACAAAAATTAGAATAATATGAAAAAGTTGGCTGTCACATCACAATCGTCTTTGGTGTACAGGAAGCACACTGGACTAGTTATCCAGAGGCCCGAGGTTCGATTCCTGGTTGACGAGTTAATTTTTTCATATAAGTATTTAATTTAATTAATAAATTCAATGACAATGAAATTTGTCGGAGTATACGCTATAGTCTTCTACAGTTTGTCATACGTATTCGAAAAGAATTTGGACAAACAACGTTATGTGGACACGAAAGTATACACAAACAAACAAATATTAATAAAACAAATCACTTCAGAAAGAAGTAAATACTATCTAATAAATAAAACAAAAATTAGAATAATATGAAAAAGTTGGCTGTCACATCACAATCGTCTTTGGTGTACAGGAAGCACACTGGACTAGTTATCCAGAGGCCCGAGGTTCGATTCCTGGTTGACGAGTTAATTTTTTCATATAAGTATTTAATTTAATTAATAAATTCAATGACAATGAAATTTGTCGGAGTATACGCTATAGTCTTCTATAGTTTGTCATACGTATTCGAAAAGAATTTGGACAAACAACGTTATGTGGACACGAAAGAAAAACAAACAAACAAATATTAATAAAACAAATCACTTCAGAAAGAAGTAAATACTATCTAATAAATAAAACAAAAATTAGAATAATATGAAAAAGTTGGCTGTCACATCACAATCGTCTTTGGTGTACAGGAAGCACACTGGACTAGTTATCCAGAGGCCCGAGGTTCGATTCCTGGTTGACGAGTTAATTTTTTCATATAAGTATTTAATTTAATTAATAAATTCAATGACAATGAAATTTGTCGGAGTATACGCTATTGTCTTCTACAGTTTGTCATACGTATTCGAAAAGAATTTGGACAAACAACGTTATGTGGACACGAAAGTATACACAAACAAACAAATATTAATAAAACAAATCACTTCAGAAAGAAGTAAATACTATCTAATAAATAAAACAAAAATTAGAATAATATGAAAAAGTTGGCTGTCACATCACAATCGTCTTTGGTGTACAGGAAGCACACTGGACTAGTTATCCAGAGGCCCGAGGTTCGATTCCTGGTTGACGAGTTAATTTTTTCATATAAGTATTTAATTTAATTAATAAATTCAATGACAATGAAATTTGTCGGAGTATACGCTATAGTCTTCTACAGTTTGTCATACGTATTCGAAAAGAATTTGGACAAACAACGTTATGTGGACACGAAAGTATACACAAACAAACAAATATTAATAAAACAAATCACTTCAGAAAGAAGTAAATACTATCTAATAAATAAAACAAAAATTAGAATAGATACTAAAGCGTTTAACTTTCCAAACCCAAAGCTGTTACATTTATTAAAGTTATTAAAAGGTAAGAATCCCTGGTTTAAACTGATTCTTCGTTCTTCATTAATGATTATTTTATCTAAATTTCGTCCCACACTAAATATACGTACAATCTTGTCTTGTACACACTGTATTTATTATACCCATAAACAAGAGTATTCCAATTTTAACATCATCTCTTTCGAACCGAATTCTCTCATCCCTTATATACTTAACCTACTGCCCCGTTCCCCTTGTGTGTTATTCTAGTCGTTATATTCTTCCCGAATGTTATTCCAGAGAACCTACATAATATATTATTGGTAAATATACTGCGCAGTCACTTATTGGAAGTATCCACTACACATTTTCCTATAATAATACCTTTAAGTATCGTCGTCGTAACATATTGGGTGACGCTCAAACCATCCACAAACAGCTGAAGATCTTTCTTAGAAACGAAGAAAGTTGACAATATACAAAATTCCTTAAAATTATTGTATCGTCTCTAACATATTAGGTGTCTCAAACCATCCGCAAACAGCAAAAAAGCTTTCTTAGAAACGAAGGAAATTGACAATATTCAAAATTCGCTAAAATTATTTTACAGTAGAACTCCAATTATCTGGATCACTTTGAGGCTAAAACGTATTCAAGTGATTTTTGCAACATTAAGCAGTAGAAAAGCCTCCACTCGAAATTCGATCACTTGCGAAAAAGATAAACTGGTAGCCGGTAAAATTTTGCAGGCGCTCTATTGGACTTATTCAATGCTAATTAGAACCTCCTCAAATTGCAAGTTGAATTTGGAAATGAAATATAAAATTTAGATTTTTCTCCTCCAATAATGTTATTATCTAAAATCTTTCGACCTTAGAGGGTTTGTATTTTAGTGAGTTTTGGAAGAAAATGTAGCTATTGAGGTTGAAAATAATATGAAAAAGTTGGCTATTACGTCACAATCGTCTTTGGTGTAGCGGAAGCATACTGGACTAGTTATCCAGAGGCCCGAGGTTCGATTCCTGGTTGACGAGTTAATTTTTTCATATCAGTATTTAATTTAATTTAATTAAAAATGTCAATATTATCTCTACAGGCAACAATTTTATTCCGATCGGAATGAAATTTGGTAGCGACATGCTTTTGGTATTTGAAAGGCCAAGATCGTTAATGGGCAAAATTGGCCAATGAAATGCAGGGGTTTAGAGCGAAAAATTGGGAATTACTCTCTTAATATTGGTAAAATGGAAAAATTTAACATAAATAAAGTTGTATGAAATTAATTTTACCTCAATTTATCTCCTGATCATTTTTCTGTAACTATAGTATCTACAAAAATATTTATGCTTTTAATGTAATAATAAAACTCGGTAAATATTGTTTCAGAGTGCATCCAAGAGTGACCGCTACCCCCCTCCCCCCAAAACTTTAACTCCAGATCCACGCCTGGATACAAGATATTCGTGACATCTCACCCCAAATATATGAACCTTCAAAAAAACCTGATAAGCAAGCTTCTGGCTATTGCCAAGCTATGGAAAAAGCGAATCTCGCCAGACTGAAGTAGAAAGGGGAGCACAATGGACCATAAAGTCGAAGTGCAATACTTTTTATACCCCAAGATCTCTCTCTATCTATCTTAATGCAAAAATAATGAATTTTAAAATTGTTACAAGGTAACTGAATTTCGTATCTATTAAAATTATTTCCTCGCTTAGTCTACGTAGCTCCTACTATTTAAAAAAGTTGACACGTACTTTTTTTAAATTTATTTACCATGAAACACACCCTATATTCCTATTTATTTGCTTCTCATGTCAACCCCTAATATATAATTGAGTAAAACGTGCCATGGTTTCATTATACATAAAATATAAAAAAACAAATCTTTATCAGAGTCTACGCTTACGCACAGCACAGCATCATGTCTTCTCATATACATACGAGTACATATCTCATTATTACATCAATACATACTTCATTCAGCAACAAGTGTGAGAATTTATTGTGAGAATTTTCTTTTTTTTCACAATTATCAATTTTATATACACTGTTTGGCCACACCATCAAATGTTGACTATATTAAGCCAGGAAAAATGAAAATACTAAGTTAAGGATGTTCCAGCATACCACCTCTTTTCGACAGATTTTGCTCATTTTTTGTTCACAGGCGTTTAAATAACGTTTTCTAATAAATCCCGAAGTTTCAGAATTTTTGACCGTTTAGAACGCGAGATAATTAATTAATATCAAAGTTATCATTCTCTCTCACTCTCTCTCATTAGATGCGTGTGAAACTTCATGCCCGCCCAACTATTATCTGTTGTATTAGAAAAAATACTCGACAGAATTTAAAAAAAAAAAACTAGGAGAGTAAAGCTAAATATTTTCGAAATATAAAAGTTTAAAATTATTACTTTTCTTCAATATAACATTATTTTGTATATGTGAACAGTGTTTTTGTCTATGTGTTGTATATGTGTGTTTATGTATTGGTGCTATAATAAAGTCAAACCGGTTTGTTGTACTGATTGCATAACACAGTGCTGGAACGTCGTTAATTGTTTAAATACCCTGTGTTTAAACAGTTTATGGTTCAGTGCGTTAACTGTTTAGTGTATTTCCACACACATAGATCAATAAAAATATGACTTTTGGTGTATGCACTAAAGGTACTATATACATATGGTTTGTATGTAGTATAGTCATGGTTCTGTATTCTACAATATTTACAGATGTTTGAGTTGAAATTCTGTCCAACCTATTGAGATTATAATTTAAAAAAGGTGTTTTATAAAAGTTGTTTCATTTCAAAACAAATGAATATTTTAGGATGTTTTCCCATTCAATAACCTCTGAACCTCCACAAAAAATTGCCAACCATCATCAACTCGACTCCTAGTATTTACCGGCTGTAATATAATTCATGGTTCTACGGATCGATTTGGCTAAAGTTGACCATGCCTTGTGGAGGTCCTGCGGTTTTTGGTTGTTGGTGGCATTAAAATGTAGTACATACTGTATTACTTCACATGAATAAATATATTTATACCCGGTATATGTAAATATACAAGGTATATTAAGTTTAGCTACGACTTTGTAACGCTTGAAAATATTGATCGCAGGCATGAATGTTTGGCATAAGTATTCATAGAATGGCCTAATTTGGCCATTTCCGCATACCCGTCTGTCTGTCCGTAAACACGATAGCTCATAAACGAAAAGAAATAACCAGCTGAAATTTTATATATGTGTTCTAGAGCTTAAAACTAAGGTTAAGTTCGTATGGGTTAAAATATTTTAAGTTCGAATGGGTAAAATCGGACCATGTTTGGGCAAAATGGGAAAAGCTGCACATCTTTGAAACCGTAAGAGATAGAACAAAAATGTAAAGACACAAAATGTCCTTTTTTGAAAAATAAACAACTTTTGTTATAAATTTTTTTGCATAAATTCAGAATATACCGGATATTTAAGCAATTAACTCAGTTAGTTGATATTTTTACTTGTTTATTTTAAATTTAGGAAATCTATTTATGTCTATCCATCCTTTATCCACCCTGCCCCCTATAAATCTTCTTCCCCAATCCATCCCTGTCACACGTAGGGGGGTTGGGTATTGCTAAAAAACAATATATGTATACCAACATATTCTAGACAAAATACCTTTTAGATCCCCAAACTACGCCTTTTAAACCCTTTGCGGTTTGAACCATCAAAAATCCCGTTAAGTACTTTTGTTGTAGGTCATATTGGCTCTATATAAAATTTATTTTAATAATACTGCAACGAATTTGCGTAAACACCACCACTACTTTTTATATCTTATTCTAGTAGTTTACAGTGTATATTTGTTACTTAGGACGCTCTAGAAGGATCCATTGGGTATATAAGGGAATCGGACGACTGAGAAACAACAAGTTGTATTCTAGATCTGTTACGATAAAGGTAAGTACACGATTCAAAGCGATTGTAATTATATTGCTATTTAAATTTAAATTGTCAAAAATTGTTACTCGTAGGTTTAATTAAAAGAACCGTGCGTATACGGATTACATTACAATACTTGAAAAATTCCTGCTGTTTAAAGGATTTTTGAAATTAAATTTAAAAATTTATAGTACACACATCTGAAATAAAATGGAATTGTTTTTATTCAGGTTGGTTCAATTTGGTTGAACCAAACTGTATCTATATTATTACCATAGCTACTACAATGTATATTTTATATATTGGCGCGTTCACTTTCATTCTGAATGGTTTGTTGTCACAGTTTAAATAATACATTAAAAACATTAAAATAAAAAGCTTAATTATCAACCGACCGACATGCTGCCAATGGCATTTTTTCTATTTAATTCAGAATAATAACAAAGCAGTCAATAATAATTATAAAACCGAATCAAAACTTAAGTAAGTCGGACGAATAAGGATGAAGTTAAAAACTGAAATTGTTCAAGATATACGTCATATTGGTGGTGCTATTTGTGTTGGTTGGATTAATTCGGAAGATATTTTATCCTGTGGGTACGTTTTTATTTTTTATATTTACGAAAAACAAAAAAACTCACTTTTTATACAAATTTGTTGTTGGAATTTCTCTTTGTTTATTTTTAAACAGAAATACGTTGCCATAGCAACAGTTAATGTTAACACATGACGTGAGTTGTGTTGATATATGTACCAGGTGTACCAGGTTCACAGGCGAGTGAATGTATTGTTTTAAACGTAATATCTATTTACAAGCTAACGTGGAACTGATGATTGTTACACGTTAAAATTTTTGTTTGTGTTATAATGAAAATGTAAATATGTATGTAAAAAACAGTAGTGCCTATTTTAAGCATTATTATACCAGGTATATAATATATACCGGGGTATATTAAGTTTAGTTCCAACTTTGTTAAAAATATTTATCGCAGAAAAAAAAATTTGGTATAGGTGTTCATAATAGACCTAATTAGTCCATTACCGCATATGTGTATAACGGTCCGTCCGTTCGCCCGTAAACACAATAGCTCAAAAACGAAGAGAACTAAAAAATAAGGTCAAGTTTGTGCAAATAGGCAACAGAGAGAGGGGGCGCCACTACCAAGTTTCTGCCCCGGGGCGCAAAAATCGTAGATCCAGTGCTGAATTCAATGATATATGTTAAACCCATTTGTTAAACTCGATATATAGAGGTGGTGTGAGTATTTCACGCCAAATTTTTATTTATTTAGTGATGACCACTTACTGCTCAAAACAAGTGTCTTGAGCCATGAATCAACAATCTTATGTAAATTGCCAAGTGATGTGACGCCTTTGGATATGCATTGGCCTACTCGATCACCAGGTACTGGAAGTGCTGGTGGAGCACTTGGCAGTGCAGGTGCTACAACTGCATCATCAACAAATCATCCTGGAGGTGGAAAAACATTAGCTGATATTATTTTAATAACATCAGCTGACGGAAAATTTCATTTAATTAGTCGTACAGGGCGTTTAGAACGCAGTGTGGAAGCACATCAAGGTGCATGTTTAGTTGGGAAATGGAGTCATGATGGCGCTGGATTTATGACCGGTAAATATAATTTTATATTTTCAGAGAAATAATGAAATAGAAAATAGTGCAAAACTTCTAAGGAGAGTCAGACAGATTAAACTATGCCATTGTCAGATAAGGCGGGAATCATCAATCTTCCTGGAATCCGATTTTTAGTGGGAAATTAGCCCTAAGCAACTGACATACCTGGTTTTATTTTTCCATCTACCGACAAGAAACAAATATTTTTCACCAATCGTAGTTTTCAAAGGTTGTAGAATTAGATTTTCAAATTAGACTTATGAGGGTAATTAGAATACATATTTCCCAAGACTAGCTTATGATATATGTTATCGCAGAAAATTCATTACTATTTTTTCCATGACCAGGTGTAAAAACGAAATTTTGCGGTCTAAACTGCCTTTCTATCTGAGACTAGCACAACCAAAGCTTTTGAAAACCTAACGCATATTAAATAATTACCAGTCAAAGACGCTCTGCTTGGAACTAGGAAGGTTGTGAATTCGATTCCCAACATATTATTGCAGTTTGTCAATTAAATTTAAAAAATAACATAAAAAATGGTGTGGTTAATTGATCAAACTGTCGGCGTATGCACAAGAACGAAAGTAACCGGCTATGCTTGTGAAGGTTTCTACAGTTTCCTTTTATATACTCCGAGTGAGTATCGGCATAGTTCCAATCAAAGTTTGCTACAGTCGTTGCACAGCCTATAAAATTCCTAGTCTGCAAACATATTTCTACGTCGTTTAGGGATCGCTAAAAAGGCCTACAAAAAGCTACTAGCCAGGCTTCGACCTATCCTCCGATACTACTACTTCTACTACATATTAAATAAATAAACCAAATTAACCTCTTAACCAAATTTTATATTTTACCCTAGTTCAATGCCAAAAAGAGGCGAAAAATTTTTAGCTATGTGCCAATTAACGGTTAAACCATGAAATATGTACACTCCCGTTCAATAAAATTGAACAGACCTGAAATGTTAATTTTCATACATTTCATAAAACTCCTCACTTTTGTGACTCTCTGTGTAATTATTCATTGATAAACAAAGATAAGTAGTATATATTTTAAGTGTGAAAAAAGAAATGGAAGTATAGTAAGATCTGTTCAATTTTAATGAACGGGAGTGTACATTTTGCCACGACTCTCCGTAGAATATAGCAGGTATCGCTACTTGCAAAATATATCGTGAGAAAATTGAACATGACGAAAATAAATAATGATTATACTTTTTATCTATAGCTGGTGAAGATGGTTTATTAAAAATATGGTCTCGAAGTGGTATGTTACGTTCAACATTAATTTCTTGTGATACACCTATCTATACGGGTGCATGGGCACCAGATAATCAAGCGATATGTCACAGTAATGGACGTATTTTATGTGTTCGATCATTAGCAGCAAACACGAAACCAATACGGGTAATAAATATATATATTTCACTTCAATTCGCCAATAAACTATTCTATCATAGAGAATAGTATAATGTCAAGAAAACTTTCTAGAAAATGTTAGTTTAGAAGATAGTACTAAGTACATCATTAAATTAATGCTCTTTTTATTATAGTTTCGGAAAGACCTACCTTATTGGTACCAACTATCGATAATGGTAAATTTTATGTACAAATGGCGTCAAAATTCGAACTATCATTTAAAAGTTTTATAATTGATTTTTGCCTTATTTATTCGGATTTTGAAAAAATGCTTTGGATAAAAATTGTTCATTATAACTATACTAGCAACTTTTATTCGAAACATTTTTCCGAAATTCGAATAAATAAGGGCACAAATCAATTATAAAATTTTGAAATGATAGCTCGACTTTTGACGCCATTTTTACTATCCTTATTAATGGACTGATTATACTTTCTTATACATTAACAAAAACGAGACAGTTTGATTCTTAGAAACAGAAATAATATATATATACACTCCCGCTCAATAAAATTGAATCAATCTGAAATGTTAACTTTCTTACATTTCATAAAACTCCTCACTTTTGTAACTCTGGATATTATTTATTTATAATCAAAGAAAAGTAGTATATTTTTTAAATGTGAAAAAAGAAATGGAAGTTTTATATTTTTTATTTATGTAAACAAGTCAGTGATAGAGTAAGAATATGTAATGTAAATACAAGTTAAGTGTTATATCTCCCTTTTACGTATAAAAATTAAATAAAATGTTGTATCTGTCAAAAACATTTACTACAAGAATAATCAAAATTATGAGAGACTCATTCGGTTCAGGTCGGTTCAATTTTATTGAACGGGAGTGTATGTCTGGCTGTTTTTACCCGACTGCGGAGGTTTATGTGTTCAGTAGGCTATGTCTGGATGTCTGTTATTTTGATATCTGTTCCTGTGTAGCTCCTTAGCTACTAATCATATTTTGACAAATAAGGTGTCGTTTGGTTCGCCTTGGAGTTTTGCGTGTCATAGGCTATGTGACGTCATATTGAAATTTCATATAGTGAAATTTCCATTGTGTTGTCACCCTACGATACTTTTATCTCCATCGTATTCTCTTTGGTCTATAGTCTGATTCTATTTAAGAGTATACTTTTTTTCATTTATAGTGGAAAGCACATGAAAGTTTAATATTAAAAATTGCATGGTGTCATACAAATGGGTTAATTGTATCGGGTGGTGAAGACTGCCGGTATCGTGTTTGGGATTCTCTTGGACATCCTTTATATGTTAGTGGATATCATGATTATCCAATTACATCCGTTGCATGGTCTCCATCGGGAGATATGTTTACTATTGGTGGTTATAATACGATACGTGTTTGTGATTCAACTGGGGTAAATATTCGATTTATTTTATCAGAGATTATCATTTCATTAAACAAAAATTTCTTTTAGTGGTCTCAATCCTTGGAAAAACCACAATCTGGTAGTTTATATCAATTAAATTGGTCTATTGATGGTACCCAAATTGCGGCTGCTTGTGCAAATGGTCATATTCTTTATGCTCATGTAGTTGGCAAGTAAGTAGATGAAATGTAGGTCTGGATTTAGAGGGGAAAAAACAGATTCAGCTAATTCATGCTCAGAGTGTAAAGATTCAGTCGATCGATAGGCAAATGACGAAATTTATTATTCAAAGCTAAATTGCCAATTAGCAAAGCAAAAAAGAGACCTCCAGATTACACACAAACTTCTTGAGGGTCTAAAGACTATACATTAACAATGAGATTTTCTCTGTAATCTCAACCGGAATAATTAATTTTACATTGTAATTTATCAAATTCTGTATGCAATATAGTGGAAGGAACGAAAATCTTTAGATCTGGACCAACTGAATCGAAAATTTTTTTTAAAACTCATTTTGTATTTTTTCTTATTTTGTTTTTGATTGGAAGAGTTTTTGATTGGAAACATTATTCTGCACTCATTCAAGATAAACGTACAATTTTAGTAACAGACAATCTAAATGAGACAATTGAACAGTTAGATTTCCCTGATCGTGTGATTCAAGTTACTCTAGGATTTAATTATTTAGTGGTTGCAACTCCAACACAATGTCATGTTTATAGTACGAATAATTGGAATACCCCAGTAATATTTGATTTAAAAGAAGGAGCTGTGTGTATGTTATTGTCTAGTGAAAAGTAAGAACTTTGAAACGATCTGTCCATATTTCCATTTTAAATCTTAAATTTGTTTGCACTAGGTATATAACAATCGTTGAACGTTCAAATATAAGTGTCTATAATTATCAAGGACGTTTAATAGCATCACCACGATGGCCTGGAATGTATTCAGAAAGTTTAAGTCGTGCTACAATATCCCTATGTGGAGATATGTTAGTAACACGGGACACATTGGATCAAAGAGGTATCCAAATTGATTCTATAACTTTTGTTTTGAGTTTTAATCGAATTTTTTTTTTTTTTAGTAATTCATATTTTTGAGCTGAGTGGCTCAACTAGTGGAGGTGGTGTTCGTACAAATACGGATACTGGAACACATATGCAACATACATCAGTTGTTATTGAGTTAACACTAAGTCAAGCTGGTGTAGCTAATGATCGTCAATTAGCTGTTATTGATGTAAATCGTGATTTATATTTAGTACCAATTAGAGAATTTGGGCAAAAATTATTTTTGAAAATAGGTAAATATCAAAGAGAATAGAATTATAAGATGGGATGGTGTTATTGGAATAGTTTTCCAGGGGACACCAGGAAAAATAGTCCACTCTTGTATTTTTCAATCTATGTTCGAGATTGCTGGGATGAGTACTTAAGAGTTCTTAGGTGGGGTGGTTCCTCCAAGCTTGGTGAGCTCAGTTAGGATTATCATTTGAGTTTTCCCATTTGACCTTTTATTGGGAAAAAGCTTGCTTTGAAGAATTTTCACTTACTCTTTGGCTGATGTCTTTCGGTAAATTCCCAATGTTAAGATCCAGTTTCATTTTGAAGAATCTCTTTCATCCATGTATTATTTTCTTCAATATAATCATTGGCTTCGAAATCTTCTTTATTTTGAGTCGCATTTTGAAAATTTTAGGCTCACAAATACAATCCTTGCAATGGAATATTGATGCAGATATTTTAGCTGTAATACAAGACGGTCGTTTAGTGGTTTGGTATAGTCCAATTGCATCAGCTTACAATCCACGGATGTTGAAGTTATCATCAATAGAACAGGATGCAGATTTAGGACGAAATCCACGTGTACATACTTTTCAGGATACAACAGTTTATGTTCGTCGTTCTGATGGCTCTTTGGTGACTATATTAATATCACCGTATATATTTGCCTTACATAGAGATGTTATGGAAAATAAATGGGATAGAAGTTTAAAATTATGTCGCACAATACAGGTCTGGATTATTTAATTAAATTTTTCGATTATTCTCTTAAACGTAGGCAGTTTAAAATGAGGAACAAGGTTTTTAAATCTTGTAATCATGTTGAAATTTCTTTTTTTTAGGATGAAGTATTGTGGGCTACAATGGCAGCATTGGCTGTGCATGCTAAAATGTTAGAAATAGCTGAAGAAGCATTTGCTGCAATTCAGCAGCATGACAAAGTTACTTATATTCAATATATTAAGGTATTGTTTCGAGATTTCCCGTGAGTGATTTTTTATAATTAATATATTTGTTTAGGATTTACCAAATCGTGCTCAACAAATAGCTGGTGCAGCTCTATTAAAAGGTTCAGTTTCCCAAGCAGAATCTACATTATTACATAATGGTTTATTATTTCACGCAATTAATAATAATTTAAATTTATATTCATGGAATCGGTAAATGATTTTCTAAATATGTGGATAACAACGTCTATCTTTAAATGATTGTGCTTTTTTCTGAATTTTAGAGCCTTAGATCTTGCCTTAAAGCATAAAAGTCATATCGATACGGTGTTATATATACGAAAACAATATTTAAATTCCTTAAACAAACCTGAAATTAATCCAAAATTTTTACAATTAAATTCAACGGTAAGATTGCATTAACAAAAAATTGAGAAAAAAATATTTTTGATTAATTTATGTTTTCTTTGTTAAGGTTGACATAAACGAGGATACCGTTAAACAGAAAATTGATAATGAAATGAAGAAAAATGTATAGAAATTGATCTAATAAAAATATATTTTAAGAAATTTATTTTAAGAAAATGGAAAGTTGTTTTTTTTTTTCGTTTAACATTTTAAGAATAGAAATTCCGTAGGAATGTCGGAAGAAAACCGTATTCCTAATGTAGTTCATTGAGTCATTGCAAATTTTCCACATATCTCCCATCAACCAGAACTTGAGCCTTCGAATAGGTAGTTCGTTAATTCTTCCTGATTTAGTAATTCTATAAATACAAATAAATAATCTTATACGGTTTACTCCTAGAATTAGGAACTTTATACACGATTTGAATATAGCAAACGAGATATTAAAAAAAAACTAATTTCGCTACCTTTCCCATTTAATACCTTAAGACACGGACACGTGATTATAGGAGACTTTTGAGACAGTGTTTAGGAATGTCAAAAGAAAGGTCTATGCAAATTTTCTGCTTATTCTTTCCGAAGTTAAATCCTTATTTGCTTGGGTTAATTGTATACGTCGAAATTGTTTGTGACGATGGTAATAAAATGGCTTTCAATTAATATATACACAGTTTTGTAGTTTTATTTGAGAAATTCGAAGATTTAATGATGAGGAAATACAATATCAGGATCAACTCTATAATATTCCTGGTCTTGATATTGTTCTTGCATTGAGAGTTATGATCTTGATTTTGACAATATATCCCCAATGCTGTTCTTAGGCTATAGGAATCTTTCTAGTATGTTTTCTATAATGTCATTGCCTTCACGATGTAAATTTCTGAATTCTGAATACTTAACTGATACTTACTTGCAAGTAACTTCTAAATCTTAATCTCGGTGTGAAAAATTATGTCGAAATTCAAAATTTCATTCATATTGAACCTACAAATTTGATAGATCGCCTGTAGTCTTGTCCATTGGATCTCAGTCTCGCAAGATGTACAATCAGATACTAAGTAAGAATAAATTGTACTCATCACTATCGATACTTAACAATAGACCTTTTCATTTCAAATCACGATTTGTTTTTGTTTCGGACAGATGTCAAAAAACTCAATGTGAATCTTATTGTAAACAGTACAAAAATCGCATGCGCATAAAATCCTATGAAAAGGTCTATGGGATTTAATAACAAAGAAGTTAAGGAGCTTTAGTAAATAAATTGTACAATATCACAATAATTTTTTTAGCAACAAATGAATTCTTTATTTTTTATTTTTTTAGTTTTTGTGAAACATATGTCTGTTCAGAAACGAATTTAAAAGTTTTTCTATTTTCTTGGTTTTCAAATTTTTAAAATCGTTATCATTTATGGTTATTACACATCATCCATATGCTCTATATAAGTTTTCTTTAACATGTAATTTTCTTTTTTTTATTCTTTTTTGTTTTCATATAAGTTAAGAGAAGGTAGGTACTATTCATAATTTTTTCATTTATTTTTTTTTACATTTACAATTTTCGTGTGCAAATTATGGTTTGTAATTTTTATTTTACCCTATTTATGTTTATATATCAATAATAATAATATAATTTTTATAGTTTGTTTTTTTTTTTTTTTTGGTTTTAATAAAAAATTAATTAAAAAATAATCCAAAAGTGAATAAATTGAGTTTATGATTGGAACAAGTTCCTGTAACAATTGTACATCTTAGATCAACCCAAGTTGATCCTCTATTAATAATATAATCGATGTCAAATACAAATCATAGATTTCAAGAGAAATAGATGTTATTAAAATAAACAATGCTCACCGTATCGAACGAAATATAACGATATGAATCATCGTTGGTAATCAAATACTGAGGTAATATTTACTACCTTTTCAGTTTAAATCCCACTCGCTAGTTTGAGCAACCATCACAACCAGTGTTTGATGGTTGACGTTACCTAAAAAGTGTAACAGTAACGCTATATTTTATAGCAGTCTGTTAATCTGCCCGTTTAACAATTATGACTCTAAGAAAGTTTTATTAACACTGATTAATGTCTAATAAAAACAATTTAAAACATTAAAGATTTCTCTATCTATGCGTTTTTATTTAAGTTGGTACTTTGTAATATACGCATGACTAAACGTTCCTAATATTTATTGTTTTGCATACTTTGTTCACATGTGTACGGTTATTAACATAATTGATTTTATCTTGTATTTATTTATTTAAATCGTATTTTTTATGAATTTTTGATGTGAAAACATCTTCAGCGAGACTATACAAGATTTAATATGGGGAGTGAAATGGAATTTCAGATTATACCATGTTACGTTTTTTTGTAACGATCGCTTATGTGATAGTCGGTAATCATCGGCATTGTTAACATAGGAGATCTATTCGTGTTTGTCAACCAATCACATTGTTCACAATGAATCCGACATTAACGGTTATATTTTCACATTATGCCTGAGTCCCGGACTCAAAACTTTTTTTTATTAACTAGTGATATATAAATTGTTCTATTGTTTACTTTTCAGACCGGTTCAATTTTTGTATCAATAAAATGTACTTTAATTTAACATAACCTCTTTTTTAAATGTCAAACATTCGTTTATTCTGCTTAAATCCAACAAAGCTCGTTTAAAATATTATTTTTTACAATTATAAGTATACTTTTTTAAATGTTATGGTTTTTTTTTACAATATAATACAATTATTTTTTAAATTCCTTGGTTTATTTATTAATAACTAATAATTAATATGTAATATCTACATTAATATTTAATAATTATGTCAAATAATTATTTAGTAAAAAAATAATAATTTTTCAAAATGATAGAAAAAAAAATTTATCTCAAAATAAAATTATCGTATTACTAAGCGAATGACCTTGGTTAAATTATTTAGAGGTTATATTAAACTTTTGACTTTAATTTCGTTAACATGACACCTTTATTGACATCCAATCCAGCAGTCTACAGCTTCGATTGGATTATCTTTGTGTAAGGATCTCGAAAACTGCTGTTAAAAATTCAATTTCCATAGGAATTGAATTACAATTCCAATCTATGCTATCGAAGGCTTGATATTTAAGAAAAGACTTCTATGTGGTGAATACTATCGTCTGACGTCGATATTATCGTCTGAAGTCAATCAGAAATATAACATTTTTAGAAATCCGCTCACGTTTCGGAAAATGTTCCAATCAAAACCAACAATGAAAATATAAATAATTTTGTGATCATTTCTAATCAGTGGACAATAAATTTCTAGCTATTAGTTGATTTTTTTTTTAATTCTCATGTATTTTTTTTTTGCATTTTTTATCAAATTTCCTTATTAATAATAATTTTTTTGGTATTTTAATGTTTTCATTCATTTAAGAATTTAATAATAATTATAATAATAATTAATATTAATTAATTACATCAACTCGACGACTGTAAAAGGTTACTCAAAAATCACAGACATAATATTTTTTTTATTTAAAAATTTTGTTTTGTTTTTTAACCATACACTTACAATTTTTAAATACCACCAATAATAATTAATTAAAATATTTCAACAAGAAAATAATTTAATATTTTTTTAATTTTATTTTTTTAAACAAAAAATAATAATAATTATAAACAGGATTTTTCATTTTCTAAATTTTGGATGTGATATTTTTTATAATATATGCAATTTGTTTTACAAAGTTTTCTTTACAAATATTTAATTTCAATTTTTTTTTCTTTGAACTATATGACCACAAAAGTATGATATGACCACATAGTCATTCGGTTTTCGAAAAAACGCTACGGATAAAAGTTGTTCATAATAAGTATACTAACAACTTTTATTGGAAACATTTTAAGGAACAAATCAACTAAAAAGATTAAGAAATGAGCGCTACTTTTTTGGCCCATAGTACTAACGATTCATAAAGTGGCGTTTTTTTAACTTTTTGCTGTCTGTTTGGGACGAATCCGTTTGGTTTTCTGAAAAAATGTTTCGAATAAAATTCGAGGTAGAATTCGTAATAAATCTACTAACAACTTTTGCCTTAAACAATTTTTTTGAAAATCGAAATCGATACAAGTCAATTGAAAAATTCAACTAATTTTTAAATGTATAATTTTCTTCTTTTGTGAAATATACAATTGTTTACAATTGTTTCGGTATATACTACCATAAATTAAATTCGTTATCGTTTATTTTTTAAGTTTTATCCCGAGTTTGTAACGGTTGGAAATATTGATCGGATAATTTTGTTAAAGGTAAAAACATTAGAATCATTTTTTTCTACCAGTACATCCATTTTCCCACCAACACTATAACTCAAAAATGAAAAGAGATAAAGTGCTGAAAATCTTTGAGCGTGTGTCCTACATTTAAAAAATAACTACGAGTGTGTGAATGGGTAAACTTAGACAGCATCCAAATCAGAAAGACTTCTGAACGAACTCTTTTGAAAGACTTCTTACAAAAGTTCAATAACGGCTTCTTAAAGAAATTATTTTTAAGAACTCCAAATTAAGAGGTCTTAAAGAAGTCTTATTTAAGACTTCTTAAATATGACTCATTTAAAAAGTCATTTTTCAGAATAAAGAGCTCTTAAAAAGTTCTTATTTATGAAGTCAGAAGTGGCGCCTTGGACTTCTTAAGGACTTGAAAAGTGCTTATCTGACATCCAAATCAGAAATAAGAAATCTTTAGGTATTCGTGAAGAATTCATACTACTGTCTGGGAAATTGGTTTATGCTACATTCTAGTTTATTATTTTAATTTGAAATTTTATTGAGATTGTAGAGCTTGATATTCCTTTTTAGCTCTAGAATAAAAGCAAAGAAAATATCAGTTCGCTATCTCTTTTTGCTTTTGAGTAATCGTGTTTATGGGCAATCAAACATACGGAAATGTAGTAATTAGAACATTTTATGAACATCTCAACAGTATTTTTTCTACAATTCATATTTCTAACCATTACAAACTTGGGACAATTTTCCCCATTTTCCAAATACACAGAATAAAATAAAAATTTCAATATTTGTAATGAATTTTCAACAAAGATTCAGTGATCCAAATTGCATATATTCGAAAAATATTTTCTAAGTGAGATTTTAAACTAATTTGTTGAAAAAAATTTATTTATTTTTTTGATATTTCACTCGAAATTTTTTTCCCGGTATCTACAGATCGTTTCAATTCAGGCCTCTACAATTTTTTTTACATACGAGGTGGTTATTAATTTTTTTTTATTATATAACAAACAATATCAAACGTACAAAGTCCCAATTAAATTTTCTTGGAATTTTTCAATATTTTTTTTAATTTTAATTTTACTTTTTTATAAAAGATTCTACAATACTTAATTAATATTGAAAATTAAATTCTAATAATAATAATAATAATTTTTTATAAATTTTAAAATTCATATCGTGATCAATTTTTTATACCAAAAAATTCAACCCCACAGATTTTTTTTTAATGAATTTTTCCAAATCAATCAATCCCGATTCATCATCCTTCTATTTCGAAAATGTTATTATTATTCATCCAATTTGCTCACAATACGACTGCCATCAGGTATTCAATTTTATCCTAAATTTCGTGAATCTTATCATATTTTTTTTTATACAAACTACACAATATGACTCTGATCTCGAAATTGTTTTTTTCTAAATTTCTATTCGAGAATTAACTTATTTTATCACTAAGATTTTTACACAATTTTTGTTTTATTAAATATCACACATTTGCAGAACATTTTTTTTGTTTTTTTGCATTCTAATTTCTGTACTATATATTTGTTTACTAGGTTTCTTAATTCGTACTTCGCGCGCAATACCTATCTTAATCGTTAATATTCGTGAAATATCGTATATTGGTAATGCAAAAATAATTTTTATACAATTTTTTTTTCACAACGAAAATAATTAGTAATAAAAAAAAGTTTTGTTTTATGTTACATCCACAGATGTTTATATATGTCTAGATCGCTAATAACAACTGAAACTTTACCTCTCAAGTGGTATTGTTATTATTTAATAATAACTGCTTTGATAGTCACATCACTTTATTCTTCTGAGCCATCAAGCAGTATAATTACAAAAATTTGCCCCAATTCCTATACCAGTACAAAGTAGAATTAGCCAATCGTTATTATTCTCCGGAGATATATATTACTCTTTGCTCATTTCGTCACTATAGAATGCAGACTTGTAACTGAAATTTCATTAGTTTACTATTTGTTTCCAGCGGCGTCGCGAGGCTTACTTATTCGGGTGGGCTAGTATTGGGTACCTAGTAGTGTTTACAATTCTAATTTTAAAAACTCCCAGTTATATTTTTAGTTTTTGATGAAGGTAAATAATCGTAGTTACGGACTGAGAGATGGGTTGGCTTAAACGTGGGCGAGCATAGTTTTAGGTGGACCAAATGCTGACAAGCACACTCCCTGCCGACGCCCTTTCTGTCTTTGGACCTGAATTAAGTTTGTCTTTTACGTGATTTATAAATTCTCATCTGATCTTTGAATTCTAAATATATCTTCATCGACATGATAAAGCTGATCCCACCAGTAAAATATATTGAAATATAAATTAGAAATTTGCATGTTCACTCAGAAGCGAGATTTCGTTTCTTACCATCTCGGATTGAAGATGTTTGAGGCAGAATTTGAATGTTGCACAAACCGCCACAAAACGTCTTGGTCTCCGAAACGCATCCTTTGAAGAGGTATATCCTTTACTCAATATCAAGAGTAAGCTGGACGAATGCTTCGACTGAACAGGGCATGGATCCGCCCAGTATTATAGTACATATCCCTTCTGGGTTAATGTTACAGCCACGCATATTACAAAAATGCAACGATTTGAAAATCAATGTCTTCTTCTGAATTTTCACCAAGAAACTGGTCACTCCTCTATCCTAGACTTCATCTAAACAACCGCCAAATCCTTTTTGTCCATCTCTTCCCATTGAAACCTCTTCCCGGATATCAACAAACTAGGTCGCTTTGACTCATGCCCGTTGCTCTTCAGGAAGCATTACCAAATTCAAAATGATGTTGATTGTAATTGATTCAAGTGCAATCTTAATTGTATATAATTACCCCAGGGCTCAGTTACTTTGAGATATGAGTTATCACTCTATTTAGATTTAATAAAAATGCATATACATAATTGGTCTAGAAATTAGAGCAAACTTTATATCACAAGATTTGTTCCGGATTAATCCGAATAGATTCAGCACTGTAAAAATTTTCGAACATTGCTAATGTAGTTGATAGCACAAGTATAGTACTCCTTGCCTCTCATTCAGTGGAAACTAGAGCATCTATTATCATTAATATTATGCTAGCAATTAACATCTGCGATTGTAATCTGTACGAAAAAATTAAATTAGGGTGAGAAGTTTAGTGTCCAATTATGGTGAATTTTATTTAAAAAATTGTTTTTCTTAAATTTTGAAAGTTTGTTAAACACCAATTATTACACGTGCAGATCATAAATTTTTTTTTCGGAATAACATATTTCTGCAATCAACATCAATTATTTTTTCTTAAGATACATTTTTTTTTAAATTTTTATGTTACATACAAATACAGATTTAAAATAGTTCCTTTTTTTTTTGGTAATATTTTTAAAATAATTTTTGGAAATCTCAAAATATTTTAATGTTTTTTTAAATATATTTTTAAAATATTTATATATTTGATTTTCTTTACATTTATTATTATATAGCTTATTATTTTGTACTTTTATGTGAGATAACCTGATTTTTAATTATTTCCAGTATTTGAAATGAGGCAGTTTTTTTTTTTTTTGCTTTCAAAATTATTTTGATTAAATTTCTTTTTGCGCTTTTAATATTTATTTGTAAAATTCGAAATTTCCCATAAATAATTTAAGTCAAATGTATTATAATTATTTTTACTTCAAAATCGACATCTGCTATGCGCATTGCATAATTTTTATCTCGTGCGCATGCGTAATGAATCAGAAAACAAAAAATATTGTTTTAACCATGAAGAATAGATATATTAGGAGATTGAACGACATAGGCAATTCGTCTGTTTTTGTGTCCTCAAAAACGTGTAGAGATCATAGTTATTATTTTCGCCACTAGCGGCAGTGCGAATCTGCCCGTACGGAATTATTATTATTATTACATATTAAAATCAACGGTTATCACATCTTACAAATAAAAATTGTAAGTATAAAAATTGTTTAATTTTATAAATGTGAAAAAATGGGACGATGTTGTACAGGGAAAGCATAGATATACTGCTATATATCTATGAGTGAAAGGTTGTTTAAGGTTAGGAATGCGTGTCTGCATTTACGAAAGGAATATGGTCTGTAATTACCGGTTTTGTCATCTTTCTTTATCTAATATATGTCAGTTATTGTAAATATATTGTATATTATTATTAATTGCAAAATTATCACTATGATTCTTCATCTTTTAATTTATTGCAATTATTAAGAATTCTCTATTATTAATATTTATTTAATTATTACTTGATAATCGAAAACAATTTTTTATTATCTATAAAACTAAGACTTCTTATTAACTGAATGAAAGTGATTTCTTGGCGCCTACATTTAAACATTTAAATTCCGTACGGCACTGACACCAGTGACCCCTACTGATAAAAGATAGTTACACCAATTCTTGACCGTTTTTTTAACATTACGTTCGCTCTCCTAATATATCTATTCTTCATGGTTTTAACACTGAACAGTTGTTTAAATTAAAAATAATACAATTGACTTGTGCCCGATTTGTTCATAGTCATTTAGTTAAACCACGATAAAAGTTAATATATCCGTAGAATATCCTTCCAAATTGATTTTTCTTCATGTTTGTAAGCCTACAGTTATCTGGGCAACCATAGAATAAAGTTACACCATAGCAGAGAGTATCTAAGATTGTTCAACAATCTTAAATGGAGTTTTGATAATCGATTATCTAAATGTATTATGAAGAAAACGGACTTTAATTATTTGACATTTTATTCTCATATCACTTGTACGCAATTATAAATTGAGCATTTTTTTTGTTTAAATTGTATTAATTATCATTAATAATTACTATTTTATTACAACTTTTATGTGAAATTTTTGTGTGTGAAAAACATCGAAAAGTGCAGAAACAAATATTATATTTATATTATTTTTTTAATTCATATTAGAATTCACAACATTTAAATGAATCTTTTTTTTCAGTATACATTCTGTATAATTATTTTTCAAAAACATATTTTTGATGATTGTTTTTGTAACCGGAAACGGAAAATTGATGTGATATGTTGTTGAAAAATTTTAAATCAAACATAGAAAATGGACGGGAATCATTTTCCAAATAAATACATATATGTATATAAATTTGGAAATTTTCTTCTGTAATAGGGGAAGGGAGTGGATGGGCGTATGATGGATTTATGAATTTCGAATTTTCTTACACTCAATTAATTCGCTTCAGTCACACGAAACATACACACGTACTTATTTTATAATACTTACGCTTAAAAAATTTGTACGATTTTTTCTTTAAGTGGTAAAATTCTTGTACTAATTTTTATTGTATTGCTAGCAAAATAAAACAAAAAAAAGGAAAACTCAAAAAATAAATAAATAAAAACATTTAAAAATAAAAGTTTATTTAAAGTTTTTGACAAAAAAAAAAAAATTGAAATCACTGGATTCATATACAGGTCTCTCTATTTTTTTCTTTAAAAAAAAAAATCGCTTAATTATATATGGTGTTACGTATCTCGAAACAAATGAATCGATTTTTAAGTGATCGGTATTAGAATTTGTACTTCGCCACACAATGCAAGGTAATATATTCCTAGTTTACAAATGTAAGCAGTTAACAAATGTCTTGCATGTCTTCTAAAATCCTTTATACACACAGAATGGTATATACAAATGAAACACCAACGTTTTCGAAATTCTATAACTGCTCTAACTGAGGTCGACGATTCTATAACTGCTTATATTTTTAAACTATTATATAACTCATAAAAGGAACAAACACACTTTGAAAATTATATATAAACTTATTAAAATCTTACACTTATTAACAAAAAGACAAGTAATCAAAAATTAAATTAAGAAAATTAAAAACAATAAACATTGTGAGGTAGATAATGGTATTTAAAAATTAAAATTATATAAATTGAAACGACTAATATTTATTGCATAAAATTATAAAAAAAAATTAACACAAATAATAAAAAAAACATAAAAATGAGGTAGATATGATTAATTATTTGTACTTAAAATAGTTTCTTATAAAGCTTTGGTTGCGACTGTTTACTTTATTAAGGTTATGTTAACACAACTGTCAAAATAATTTCGTTGCTTCTTTGTTTAAGTAAAAAAAAGTTATATTGCTTTATGATTTGAACTAAATGATTTCCCTGAATTTAAATAACTGTACTTAAAATAGTCTCTTATAAAGCTTTGGTTGCGAATGTTTACTTTTTTCAGGTTATGTTAACATATCTGTCAAAATAAGTTCGTTGTTCAACTGTTTTTTTTTAAATAAAAAAACAACGTTATATTGCTTTAGGACTTGAACTATATGATTCCCCTGAATTTAAATACCTGAGATATATTTACAGTGAAATATTTAAAATTATACTTAGAAACAACTTTTTAATTATAGTAAAACTTTGATTTGATCTTTATTAATTCAATTGCTTTTGTAACTGTAATAAATTCATAGATGTCTTTGCTTAACTTCAATAGCAGGAAGTATAAACCCAAAAACTCTGAGCAATACATTAATTTCCTTCCAAGTTAGCCATCTATGAATAAAACTAAGATCCAATCCTTATTGTAGATCGTTTGCTACACAAATAGTTTTCACCTCTTTTGAAAAAATAAAAACAGAAAATAAATTATTACCTTGCATTGAATTCATAAATTTCCACGTATGTGTTTTTCAATATGGTGGGATGTTATTATTACGTAACTGATTAAACTGTTTTTTTTTTTTGTTTAAATTTATTCATAAAAACACAACCGCGTTTAGTTTTTTTTTTATATCAATAATGAATTAATTACCCGTTTTATTATTTTTTTTCTAAATAAAAAAAAAATTAAATGAAAATAATTCGCACTTTGTGCCAATGCATACCTCTTCTCTCTCTCTAACTACATAAAACTTAACATAAAAATTGAATAAAAACTATAAAATAATTGAAAATTTTCTTTTTCCTAATTATTGGTTACTTACAATATTAATTAATAAATTTTTCATAAACATTTTCAAAAATGGATAACAAAAAGACATTTTTAATGCTAATTTTTTTACACTTATTTTTTGTTTAGAGTCAAAATTTTGACTGATAAAATATTTAGAGAAAAGAGTTAGTTTCAGAAAAGAAAAAAAACAAAAACCTTTGCCCAATAAAATAAAAAGGGAAATAAGAAAATAAAATGTTTTTTACAAAAGAAACAATTGAAGCTTGACACAAAAATAACCCCAAATAATTTTTACCACAAATTTGGTCGTCACATAATAATAAAAATATTTTATATTATTTTTTTTCAAAAAACAATCAAAAACATTCACAAATCTGCTTACAATTTTAATAATTCGGATCGGGTTATTTAGCTATCACAACATTCTTCATTAAACAGCTTTCACAATCACATACTTTTTTTATTCACGCGCAATACACAAAATTTTTCCATTCATACATATTCATCTAACTTTGTTCAACATTCCTTACACTTTTTGTTATAGGTTCCCTATTATATATTTAACATTATTCCAAATTTCTCATGGGCTTAAAATCATATGAATTATAAAGATTGACTTAGCTACTGTGTATTTTTGTTGTATACCATGTGAGTAAACGAAATGGGCACTATGCAATGAAACTCATTTATAATGACACCGTAATGGTTACACTTTGGTCATAATTGCGGTAATTCGTTGTCGTAAAACTATCAAGAGAAGAATTTACAAATATTTGGGCGCGAAACTTTATAAAATGTTATTAGCAAGAGATCGAAGCTAGAAACTACAATCTATATTTTCATAAAAAGATTTGCCAGTGCTCATAAGAGCTTTAAAAGAATAGTAGTTATTGCAAACGGTAGACATTTGTTTCGTTTCAATGACTTTGTGTGCTATTAACAGTAATTTAGAATGGATTTCATCAATTAGTATTACGAATCACGTGATTTCACTCCGCTATGTTTCTGAGATCCCAAATTTGAAGTCTTCCAATCCACCATGATATGAATTTTACAACCTTTATTGATTACAGAGGATTATGCAAACGCTTATAATAAATTTGAAGAAAAATTTTATTATTTCTGTCAATTTCGTGCCGTTATAAGCGTGCCCTTCATTCGTGCTGTATTTCGTTACTCTTTCAAAACATTGTGTAAAAACGAAACTTACATAAATAAAAATCCTGAGTTGTTTTATAAACTATTGTTTTGCCTTTGTATAAAAAAAAATTATAACTATTGTCAAAAATATAAATTTATATATATATATATTCATATTCTGTTACATAATAACTATTTTAACTGTACAAAAAATACAATTTGTACCAACTATTGCTGTTCATACCGTTAGTATGAAATTACAAACTGTTTTTTGAAGTGCCATCCAAATAGGTTAATATTAACTGTCATTTTTACTTTAATATGAACGAATTTCTTCTTCCATGAAAATTCAGACAAAATGACGACGACTGACATTACTCCTACTAAATAGTGTCTTATGTGTATATTTGTGTGTGTATGTTTTTGATACGTGTTTATATGTTATGGCAGTGATTTAGACATAACATTTAAAGAAAAACTATTGCACCGATTTATATATTTAGTATATATGTATAGTGTTTTACCTGAGATTCATTTGTAACTGAATTTATGTTTTGATTGTATTTAATTAAAATGTCTTTTCATAAGTATTTTAATTTTTAAAACTACACAAATAATTAAAAATACTGTAATATTGTAATAATTGTACATTGTAAAGAGGTAGACTGTAATATATTTTATGAATTTTATATTGAGTTACATCAACATTGCCATGTAGGTTTGACACAGTTTGCAATAAGCAATTGTAAATAGGACTAAATTTATGCCTAGACAAACAATTTTGCTACCTAGGAATCTTAAGAGGAGCAAAATTTTCGGTATTCTGACGATTGCCTAAAACCCTTGTATCTCTGATTTGTAAATATTTATATTCTTCAAAGACTTCTGAGTTCATAAAACACAGTTGTCACAACTTTTAGTAAAGGGAGCCAAAAAAGATATTTTGATGTACCGCATTGTCATTGCTTTATGACGGATTCCTAAATGTTAATCAATAAATTACATAACCAATCTGACTTTTCTTGGCGAAAGACAAAATACCAAATTTCGGCTATTCTACAGTTGCTTATGCATTAAAACTGTGCTACATTTCTATTTTAGGAGATACAGAAATGCGATTTGAAATAGACAATTGAAATTTTTTTTAAATAAATAATTATTGAGGTATTAATGTTACGGGGGTGGGGAATTTCATATTTAATGAGGGAGACGTAAGGGGTAGATCACTGACTAGTAAGGTACTATGTAAGATTTCGTATACACGAAAGTATTTTAGTCCTAAATGTAGACTTCTATGGTTTTTGTGGATATCTTATAGCATACAGGCCAGTTTTCAGAAAGTCAAAATTAGTAGTTTACTGTTTTGATTCTATCGAAAATAGCATCTCAACACTGGTTTTCATTTTATGTGCCTTTGGAACGTTTACAAACAAAATAATTGGAAACGATTTGATTTTTGAACACTGAGTTATTTTGCGTGCTTTTTGAGAAAAAATATTCCCTAACTTCTGGCCGTATATGCAAAGTTAAATGATAAAAATTACGAGGAGTTTTGCTGTTTGATATTTGGCACAAACTATGTACTTCGTAACAAAATGTCATAGATAAGATAAAAAGAAGATAATTATATAAACGAAAAAAAAGCTAATCCCTGATTTGATTATAATTTAATCTAATAAGTGTTTTTTATTTAATGAGGTAATTATTTTAAAAACTGCTTCACATTTACCAAAAAATTTGTTTGATTCCTGAGTGATTATTTTGTATTTTTTTGTGTGTAAATATTTCTTACATACTTAAGCAAATAATTTAAAAAAAATGTTATTTTTATCAATCTTGCACATATTTTGACTAGTTTTCCATATAAAGATTGGTATTTTTTTTGTAAGAAAAATATTTCATTGTGTTCTCTAAAATATTTTTTTGAGTACGTAATTTGAATCAGAAAATTTGTTTTGTTGATAAGCATTCTCACAATATGAAACATTTATTCACACAACATTCATGCGCACGCGCTTTCATCATGACACTTTTTTCAATAATTATTAACAAATAACATAGGGATCACGATTTTTCTTGCATTTCGCTTGGGTTTTATCCGCTATTTACCCTCATCAAAACACAAAACAGGACATTTTGGTTTTTGATGTTCGTCAATAACGGATATCTTACTTAAATTTTTATATACAGGTATTACAATTATATATACAGTATGTTCCCTAAATTTATATATAAATTTGTTACACAATTAATTTGGTACACACTGTATATAATAATGATTATATAAAAGAAAAAAACAACAAATTAATTCTTTTGTTTGTCATATATCCGAATGGTGGCAGCATTAGTCTATGTAGTTAAATGACAACCATAGAGATGATATATACGTAGAGTAGGCAAGCCGAGTAATAATTGTCCCTCAGATTGATTGATTGATTGATTAATATCGGGGTAAAAACTATTGCACTTCGACCTTATGTCCCTCAGATAGCTGCAGATAGAGAATCGTTGAGGTAGAGCTATCTCTTTTGAATGACTAATATATAATCATTATATATGTCATTTAGAAAGAGATAGCTCTACCTCAGTGATGTTGGACCTCTCTTTCTATTGAGTAGACGTTTCCACTTACACGCGCACCTATGACTTGCCTACTCTATATATATTATCTCTATGATGACAACACGACCTGCACATGTCATATTTAATTGGAGGTTATGTTTTGTGTGATGTATTTAATAAATATTTAAATTATTATAAAATTAATACCATGAAGTACTCCTAAAATAAATAATAAATAAATATATTAATTTTATAATAATTATTTTAATATTAAAATTGTTTGAGGTCGGGGCGATATAAATTCAAAAATATAAGAAGTTGAAAAATACTCAAATGTTTACTGCGCAGCTATAATATCTAAACTTCTGATATAGTAGATCATATGATGTGACGAATAATTCAAAATAATCGACAACAAATATGAAAATTTACGACTTTTAGAGCATTTTGTTTCACTTTCTATATTTCTTGATTCACTGAGGTAGTTATTACTCAAACATGAACGTTGATTAATATGATATTTCGAAAAAAAACGCCTTTAATTATGTACAATAATAAAATATCATATTCTTGTGAGATCAATAGTTTGAGGTAGATTGAGTCAGACCACCATATCGTTTATATAAAACAAATAAATAACCATTACTCAACACTTAATTTGCGATTGTGATGTCATTTACGTTTTTTTGAAATTTTATGGATACCGAACACAGATGTAACATTGAAACTGTTGAATATCATTTATTGTAAAAACTTAGATGAGTTAGCCGCAGCTGTTCGTTTTATTATATGTGAAATTATAGTGAAGATCACTTTGTGAGACCTTAATCATCTTAAATTTAATATTTAAAAAACAAATTGTTTAATTTTGTAAATTTGCGGTAATTTTTTAAACACCCAACATAATAGGGTGTATCCATGTATCTTGAAATCGATTGAAATATTGTTTTTGTAATTTATTGAAGTATTTACTTTTTTCATGATGGTCTAAATCGAAATTATGACATCAACATCGCAAAAAGGAAGTTAGTTGTAGTTGTTGAGTAGTGAATTAAATCGATCCATGTATTTGTTTAAAAAAAAAAAAGAATCGATTTTTGTGTTTTGTAATAACTAATTAATTTACATCCTAATAATGACGACAACTTAACAATAATAGTTACTAAAAATTAATTACATTTACATTTTCTCTTATGTATTATTAAAAAATTATACTTAACTAATGTTTTTGAGGTATATTTTGTTTAAAAATCCTGAATTTGCTTTGTATCGTGGGTGCATTGTTGAAGTTTTTATTCCAAGATGGATGAGATATTAATGGCCATTAATGCTTTGTTTTTTTTTTGGTAAATAAATTGGTTGGCCATAATGGATTGTTGATTCAAAAAATCAAGTAAAATCAAACAATAATTTTCTTCGATACTCCGATCTCTATTACATTAGGCCAGCTTGCAATGATGCGGCAGCTGTTTGAGCTACAATTGAAGATGGCGGCGGCCACATGTAACAGAGAGGTGGAAATCTCTATTGTGTATTATGATTATTATGTACTTGTTGGGCTTGTTGCTGTTGTTGAGCCGCTTGTTGAGTTTGTTGAAATGTTTTCAGACTCAATTCAGCTTTATGTTCACGCGCTATATGTCTACGCACTGTGTTGTTACGTGTAAATGTACGCGTACAAAATGGACATGGTACACGTATACCTTGATGCCTTTGTCGTATATGTGCCCGTAAATTTGTTTCATAACCATATAATCGTTCGCAGAATGGACATTTCAGTTTTTTACCTATAAAAATACAACGTGAAATTTAACTTTAGGGTCACAATTGGGTTTAAGTGTTAAAAAATTATATATCTCTCAAAAATTTAAGACGTAAAGTTCAAAATTAAATAAAGGGATTACTATTACTACAGGACGTAACGAAGCGGTATTGCCATTTCAATCAATAAGTGAACTCTTCGGACGATGAAATACTTGAGCAATAAATTTTGAGCAGAGGAAAAGAAAAACCAAAGAGAGAGCTTGAGAATTAAGTAATAGCAACAAGGGCTAGCAAGGCAGAGCTTTTATCAGCAATGAATATCTCATAAAGAAGAAATAAATGTATGTTTTTTTAGGAAATTTTATCCTGTATAAAAACGTTTTTTTCCTATATTGTACATACGATTTCGCTAAAATTATGGAAATTTATGGATTTTTTGCTGGTTTCTTGTTTAAAAGTCAGTTATTCGTACAAGGAGAGGAAGTAGATGAGACGAGACTTATGTCTAGATGTCCCAATAAGTATAAGACTGGTCATCCAATATCGATGAAGGGAGAACAAAACAAAGGGTGGATATTTTTAAGGTTTGACAGAAAACTTACCATCAGGTGTTGTTACAGAGCCAGCTTTATGACTTAATTTCCCAACAGACTGCCATATATTTGGTAACAATTCTGGTGTCGATGTAATTTTTGAGTCACAATCGTATTTAATTTGAATAGCATTCTGTCCACCCCGAGAGCCTGGCGTTGTTAAAACATTACTGCCATTATTATTTCCGGTTGTCCCATTCGCTAAATAAGTATTCCCTGTATCGCCTCCGCCATTATTACCAGTCGTATTTACAATATTACTGTTTGTACTATTCGTCACCATATTTGTTTGTTCATCTTGTTGATTCCCTCCTCCTGACGATGGAGTCGTATCCATTTTCATTCGTAAATCTAAAAATCGTTTGTTTTGTTTTGTGAATAACGATTTTAGAGTACAGTTTTTTGGTAAATTACCTTCTGGAAAACTTGCATCTTCGCCAGACTGTCGTCTATGTTCTGGTGTTGTTTGTTCAGTTTTTACAACAGCAGTTCTATCAAAAGTAGATGAAGTGGGTGCTCCACCCGTCGTTGAGCTGTTATTACCTTCAGGTGTTTCATTTCCATATTTATTATGGTCAGAGTTATTGAGCATGTTGGAATCTTTATGTCCTCCAGGTGGTAATGAGGATGATGAGCTTGATGATGGACGATAATCCATTGCGCCACCATTTGGGGAGCTTGATCGACTACCACATTGTTGTTTACTACCATCCGCACGTAGAATACTTCCATCACGTAACACTGACGCACGTTGAAGTGCAACAGCTTCTTGTAACATTTCATTAGGACTACGTAATGGTCGCTGTTGTTTCCGTTGTTGCTGTGACGTACATTCATCGTATCGTGTTTGGTTGACATTACCTTGTGATTGTGAATTTAATCGTTGTTCATGATTTCTGTAGGGTGGTTGCATGTATGATTGCATTCCTGTAGGATATGATGAGGAGGGTGATGGAGCAGGATGGTAGATGGGTGTATTGTCACCACAATCTTCTTTACTACCTGACGATGATAATCGTCCATGTTTTGGTCGTGATGTGGGTGAATCTAGTGCGGCTGTATCTTGTACACCATGTTGACTTTGGGCTGCTAATTTTTCATGCTCAATACTTAAACCTTTAACCTACAAATAAACAAACAAGACATTCATTAATTTCTCGAAAACATTCAGAAATGCCTGGTTACTCCACTTAGTGGGAAATTATCCGTAGTAACAACAAGAATATACGCAAACTCCAGGTTGAAGAGGATCAATGAACACGCCATGTATGAGAACTGGCATTTTATCGTTAGCTATAGAAACGTATACAAAGCCTACATCTACTCAAGTAAAATTGATTTTGACGCAGCTTTCAGATCTTTGGTTGAAATAAGTGACGAGTCTTTAGCTTGCAACTAGAAATAGCTATGTCGATGTTCCTACAGACTTTTATAACGAGCTTAGACTTTTATCGTGGATTTTTATTTGCTTAAGTTAAGGTCAACTGTATGTTTGCTGATTTTAATCGACGGATATGATTTTAATCAATGCCTACGTCTACGAAAGTAAACTACTACTTAGTCAGATGTGGTTTTCGTATCTCCGGTTGGAATAAATGTTTTTAGTTTGGCTTCTTGAAGTAAATCTGTCAAACATTTCGATAGATTTTAATTACAAGTTTAGACTCTATTGTGTACAATGATTTGCATAAGTTGAAGTCAGCTGGTGAAAAGTAATAAGTCAAATGATGATGATCGATTCACTCAGAGCTTTATTCATTTCTAAATAAAGCCACGAGAAAATAAAATAAAATACTAACCTGAAGATATTCGGCAGCTTTTAAAAAACTACTCAACGATTCTTGTGAAACATGAACCTCGCCTTTATACATAAATTCAAGCAATGCTGACATATTAGCTGCAGATGTTCCATCCAATATAACCAAAATATTTGGAAACATTGGTGCTGTTTCAAACAGATCAGCTAAATGTTTACTGCATGCTGCTAATATTAATTTATGTGCTCGAAATGATACACCTAGAAAAGAAAAGAAAAATTATTCGGATTGAATTTTATAAGAGCAAAAAAAAAGTTTGGCGAGACCTCTCTAAGTTGAATAACCGATAAATTGATATTTTTGTATAAAGTGCAATTAACAAAAAAAAAAGTACATAAATTAATAGATAAGTTTTTTTTATATGACTGCATGATTAGTCTATTTTTTTGGCTATGGAAATTTTGATAAAAAATTTGTTTGAATTGTTTCATATAGATCAAGAGCCATTGCAAAAAAATGCCTCAATACAATGGAAATCTTTGACTAGAGTAATTGGAACTTGAATCAAAGAATTTTTATTATGACTAATTGTAGTAGATCAAATTTTCGAGTTCCAAAAACATTTCAATTCATATATAGTAATCGGATCTTCACATTTTGAAATCGCTTGAACCCATTTTTGCAATTTTCGCGATGATGTCTCTGGGTGCGTGCATTTGTACGAATTCCACTTATTTTGTTAACACTCTATAGGTCACATCGTTATGACAGTTTTATCCTTTTATACATGTTCTGTACGAAATAATCTAATAGCAATAAAAAAAATCTCATGACAAGTTTTGAAAACTTGTAAATTGGAAGCTGGTTATTAGATAGCTAGATAAATCTTGGGGTCTAAAAAGTATTGCACTTCGACCTTATGGTGCACTGTGCTCCCTCTTTTATCTCCCGAAGGTAACTTCTCCCAAATCTTAGCAATATTCAGGAGCTTGCTTATCAGGTTTTTCTCATATATTTGGAGTGAAATGTACCAAACATAATGGATCTATTATGAAGTCCTATTGTGCACAGATCCTTTCGTAGTTGATAATGAATCTGGAAACTTTTCGAATTTGTATCCTGCTTAGATTGAGTGTGTCGAGGAACAGACTCTCGGATGCATTCCGAAATAGTACTTTCCCGAGGTTTTGTTGCGGTATATTTCCCCACTTGAAAATTGCGTTTCTAGTTCTATTCTATATTAAGTATCTGATAAAAACCGTATTTTTCGTATTACATACAATAAGAGAAAAGGAAAAAATGGACAAAAGAAACAATTTTTCACGATTTCTGAATAAGACTTTTTAACTTCTTTTGAATATTAAGGAAATCAATTAAAAAAAAAAAAGTAAAAAAAACGCATTATATAATTGCAAGGAAAAAAAACCATTTCACTTATCTTAAGTACAATGTTTGTTTTAGATAAGACAAGAACTTTTCAAAAAAAAAAATATATTAATTTATCACCAAATTTAATATGACCATGATTATTATAAAAAATTTTCTTTGCAATTAGTTCATTGACTTGCATATTATTTTATCAGTGAACAAAAATAGGCATTACAAAAAAAAATATATTAATTTAATTTTTATAGTCGAAATAATAAATAAAATAATCTCTATATAATTTTTAGAAATATATGCAGGTGTGGAGAGTCATGTGGGCTGTGCCAGCCAAGGCGTCATGTCTGCGCAGTATGCAGTACTTGGAAACTGGGAGGTTATGGGTTCGAATCCCGTCATCGGCAGTTTGTCAATTAAAAAAAAAAAAAGAAAAAAGAAAGGGGCGGTTGATTGACTAAACTGTCGTCGTATGGACAAGAACGAAGTAACCGGCTATGCTTGAGAAGGTTTTCTGCAGTTTCCTTCACGAACTCCAGATGAATACCGGCATAGTTCCTATCATAGTCGGCTGCAGCCGCATATCCTACCAATTCCTAGTCTACTCACAAATTCCTTCCACTCCACTCACATCCTCACATCCCAAGGCATCATCCACAATGGACCTTATGGTAGAAGTGTAGCCCGTCCAGGGCAGCCTTTACAATCTACCTCTACATGTGGCCTAGCTGTGCTTATGCACAACTTGGCCTGTCTACACCAGGTATTTAAGCACTTACTAATTTTTCATTCGAATATTTTAATTTATTACATTCTCATTTGAAAATTACATTAAAAGTATAAAATGCTATAATGTAAGCTCGAGAACTTAAATCTGTAGCGGTGTCGCTTCATCATTAAATTATTATTATAATTTTGTTCTTCATTTTTGTCTCTTGCATTTCAACTATAACTTCCCTCTATTATCTCGGTTGCTGTGAATGTTAACAACCTTGGTAATTTACACATAAAAACAATAACAATTCATAAATGAAATTAAAAATATCAATTTTAATTAATAAAGATCAATTATATCTTTTACATGTATTTATTATTTATTTAAATAATAATTTTTTAATTTAACAAACATTTACTTTACACATTAGAACAAAATTATAATAATAATTTAATGATGAAGCGACACCGCTACAAATCCATGACCCTCCTCATAATTTAATTCTAGATCCGCACCTGATTGTGAGTACGCATATCTATATTTTATTGGTGAATATCTGGTATGAATTTTTTTTTTGGGTAAATTATCAAATTTCTTGGCCTTGATTATTTCCTTTCAATGTTTTTTTATCATAATTTATTTGCATTTTTATTCATTTTTTCTTTAAGTTTAATGTATTTGTTTTTTAGTAATTTATGTATTAATGCGTCATATTTTTTGTTAGGAATTAATTGTTAATTAATTAAAATTTTTAATTAAATTTTAATAAATGCGGTTATTTTGAAGTATAATAAATTGATAACGCATATTAATTCCACAGAGTAGTGGTGTTAATATGGGATATTTGGTGTTAATATGGGATAAGCCCATATTTTTTTTGACTGAATCTGATAATTGAGGAAAAAAATTGTGAGCAATTAAGCTAATTTTGGTTAAAAATCAACCCTTTTCAATAAAAATAAAGTTCTAAGAAAAAATCGATCAAGCATAACAAGTTTCTCAAGTTACTCTATTTTGTCTACAAAAAAAAAGTAATCATTTGAAAAACACAAGTTGACCTTTAAACAACCTTGAAGTACAAGGTCAAGGTCAAAATCTAGTTCCGAAAAAATACCAAGTTTTTATTCGGGTTATATTTTTCCAAAAACGATTCCTGGAAGAAATACCAATGAAATCCAAGTGCATTCTTGAAAATAAGAAGCCATCCTGTATACATGATATTAAATAAAATAGTACGGTTCATACAGGTTGCCTTAGTTACCTGTAGTACGGTGATAGTCTTGAAGGGTACTTTCGAATTCGAATTCTATATAGAACTATGTACTAACAACTTACCCTTCAAACCATGACTCATTCAACTACGATACACAGTTAGTTATTATTATTAATCGAAGAACAATAGAATTTTAGGTATATAAATTTATAATAATACCTTTAAAACAAGGTAGTTATAAGGGGATACACAACCTCCATCTTATACCCCATCCCTTTACGGACCAGCAATTTTCCTCTTTTCTATGTTGAATATCATGTTCTACAAAATATCGGAAGTCGGAAATACTATTTTAACAAGGAATTCAATGTACTTTTGTAATATTAGAGGATTAAGGATAGATAGAACAATGTGTTTTTGATATGTTAAACGTTAATATTTAATACACAAAATATCCAAATATCAAACTACTTCAGACGTATGGTAGAAATACCTATTGCTATGCAACGAATAATTAATTTAAAAATTTTCTCGCACCGGTTAAAAGATATGTAATACCACGTGGCACTGGGTGAATGGACCGAAAAAATTTATATAGCCTATGACACTTTTGATATTGCGACGAATACAGGTACACCTCATTTATCAAAATTGGTTCACTAATTCGGTCTCTATAAGAGAAAGTCTAATATCTACATACATAGTAGATGGCTAAAATCATAAACCTTCCTTCCATAGTCGGGTAAATGTTTTACAAATTATCTTTTATTATTTCTAAGGTAACCATTTTTCTTGAATGTCCTGTATTTACACAGATCCTGTATACACATAGATAGATATTATTTTAAAAAGGTGCATTAGATATGCCTTTTAGTACTTGTCTTTTTTTAAAATGAAGGTGAAAATGAACGTAAATTGTATTATAATACAATTTACGTTCGAAAATCGAACTAAATAATATAAATAAACGAGATTAATTAATAAATACTAACCTTCACAAAATAATGTAACATCAGCTAAACTTTCTGATTTGAATAAGTTACTAAATGATGTGGCGAGATTACTACCAAAACTGTTCCACTTAAGACAGAACTGCTGTTGTGAATCCATTCCCAGGCCTGGTTGAAATGAATTAGCTGGAACAAACAAACAAAACAAATTTTCAAAAAACTATCAATTTTTGGATTAATTTAAAAAAAATAAATTGCTTTTTAGTTTTATAAAGGTAAAAATTTTATTCAAGTGGAAAATTTAATTTATTTTTTACCAAAAAACAAACATTTACTTTCAATTTTAAATAATAATATTTAGAAAAATTTAATTATTTTTGAGTAAAAAAGAAAAAATGAATTTTAATAGATGTTTAGATCTGCGACGAGGGCTCTAAAACAATCTGTTCTTTTAAATTATAAAGAATAGAATTAATTTTAGAGACATATTTCGCTTAGGCATTTAAAAAATAATAATAATTTCAAATAATAAAGTTTTTCATAAAATCAGCAATCAAGTCTTTTGTATTATTTATAAATATTTTTTTTTTATAAAATTGATAATTTAAACAATTTTAATTATGATCAATCATCAATTTTCCCGATTGATATAATTATGCATACGGTCGGTATTGTGTCTACCAAAATCTGGTGACACATATTCATATCGACCTGTATGCACAACGGTGACCACTGAAGCAAATATATTAAAATAGTCTTTAGCATAAATTTTATTTTTCTTATGGTTTTATATCCATCAATCAATTCCGTGACTGGTTTCCTATTTCAGGACTGGTTCCCTATGTCAGCCCTCCGACGATACTCATTTATCATGTGTATATCGCTTTATATATAAAAAAGAAATATGTTGTGTGTGTTTTTAGAGAAAACTATAGGCGAAATAGTGATGAGAGAAGAACCTAGGTTTCAATTTTGAACAGAAGTTCAAAATTCCAAACCGTTCCAAAGTTATAGCTGTTTTCTGACGGGTAGATCTCTAATATAGTTTATAGTTTCTATAGAAATGTCCACATTAACAAAATTTTGAAAATAAATTATTTGTATTTCGAAAAAACATATTTGATGCTATTAACGTACTAACTATGATTCTCATTTCAATAAAATGAAATATTAGAAAACATGCCACGTCTTTACACGTATCTATTTAATTTCTTTTCGCTATTTCAACCTGGGTACGTTTCTAATGGACTATCTCATTCCCTACAAAAATATAGCCATTGAGGTGTCTTTATCCTATACTGATCTTTGAATCCCGGATGCTACAAGCAATGCGTTTGGCGGTATGACGAAATTTTATGTAATCTATACTACAGTGACTATGTGGTTTAGTAGTTTTTCATAATTTTTATTACAATGATATATGCCTTCAAGGGAAAGATAAACAATCGTAAAAAAAATTGTGGGTTAATTTATTAAATACGATTACTGACGAAGATCATATACGATTAATGGCGGTTTGAGTATTCGAGTTATTCTAAGAATTAAAATAATTTGAGTATCAAAAAAATCAGATATTTAATATAATTTTAAAAATAATCATTACTGAAAATGAACTATTATTGCCATCTATTTGCAAAAATATAAACTATTTTATTTTGGATGGTAGTGCCATTTATTACTAAAAACAATAAACTCTATTTAACGGCTACGCCTGGCATTTTCATCTAACGGTGTGCGCGTGCATGTCAAAATAAGACTCTCATCTTTTATCCATAATGCGGCTAAAGAAGTCTAACTTCAATTATTTGTTTTACTAGGTTTATTTAATGCCCACCGGTTAAAAATTTCAGTTAAATCTACTACTGTACTATGGACAACAAAAGTTGATAATATTTTTTTAAATTTTATAATTGATTTGTGCCTTATTGATTCGGTTTTCGAAAAAATGCTTCAGATAAAAGTTGTTCATTATAAATATAGTAACAACTTTTATTCAAAAAAAATGTTCCAAAACCGAATGAATTAGACAGTAAATATAAAATTTAAAAATTTTTAGGAATTCAACACGTATTGCGTGTATATGATATACGTATACACCGGGTATATACGGTTTTCTTTATTAAACAAAAAAAAAACAATTAATGCATGTTCAACATTTTTTGCATAATTAACGAACAAAAAGTGGCTTCTTTGGTTGCTAAAAATAAGTATGACTTAAAAAACAAAAACTAAAAGTGTTAGTTTTTTGTGTGTGCTAATATATCTAACAAATTTTTTAGCTAATAGTTTTATAATAAAAGTGTTCATGGTCATATCTAATATACATAACTTAAGTCACATTGTATTTTATATTATTAATAATTATGTATTTAATATTTAAATATTGCAATCAATATGTCACTGTACTTAAGTTATTAGAGTTCAAGGTTCGTCAATAGCTAAACATCTAATACAACAACAACTTAGCATTAACTAAAATATATATTATATTCATTTAAATATCAAATATCAAATTTAATTTTACATTGAATGAAAAAAAAAATTATTAAACATAAATAATATATATTCAAAATTTTTTTTGTATGTATCTGAACTAATATACTGGGTGTAAAAAAAACAGATAAATTTAAAGGAAAATTTGCTGATGTTAAACCGCTCGGCCACTTTACAGACGGTAGCCGCGGACGGTAACCCGGTATATTATATACAAGGATATATTAAGTTAGTTCCGACTTTGTAACCGTTGAAAATATTGATAGCAGAAAAAACATTTGATTTAGGTGTGTGTTGGTTGATAAAATGGCCTAGTTAGTTCAATTCCGCAAGCCCGTCTATCTGTATGTCCGCCTGTAGACACGAAAACTCAAAAACGAAAATAGCTGAAATCTTGTGTATGTGTTAAAAGATCAACTAAGGAGGCTAAATATCCATTTTTTGAATCGGTTGGATATATAAAAGAAGACAAAAAATGTTCTTTTTTTTAAAACAACTTGTTTTTACAAACTCAGTATATACCGGGAATTTAACAGTTAGCGGTTATTTTCACATGTTATTTATGTAGTTTTTGTTTAATTTATTTTATATTAGGCAACAACAAAGAATATAAATGGAAAAATTAAACCTTCATTTAAGGGTTGATAAGTTTAATCTGAATTTGTAACGAGCAACGTATTGATTGAAGAAAAAAAGTGTTGGTACAGGTGTTCATAAAAGTTTCTTATTATTCCATATCCGTCTTCCTATCTGTTCGTCAACATCATACCTCAAAAACAAAAAAAGATAAAGAGCTGAAAATTTTGAGCGTGTTCAAGATAGTTAATGAACGGGCCATGCATCCTTTAGCTTGGGGGTGGGGGGTCCCTTAAACCCGCAAGAGCTAGAACAAAGCTTTTGTTGATGAAAAAGTTTTTTTTTATCAACTGAATAATTAATTATATATTCAAAACTTAATTATTTAACAGAAATGCTGATGAAATTTTACAACAAAATCATAATTTTAGGATCATTCCATTAAAATTCATTTATTTATTTATTTTTGAATAATGATTTGCATATTCATATTGCTTCTGATAGTAGTGGGAGCAAGTATGTATGTGTTGTTTATTAATGAATTAACAATATTATATTAATTATAATGTACAAAGTGTACTATAATTTTGTGTATTACGTATAATGTACTGTAATTGAAATTAATGGAATTTTCACTTATTATACTCATACTTAAAGCAAAGGCTTTAGTTTATTTCGTTTTTATATGCCTGAGAAAAAGTTTTTCAGATATCAATTTCGACACGATTTTCAATATAAATTAAAAATATACATCAGATAGTGAGAAATTATATGCATCATAACATCTGGATAGCTCAGTTGGTAGAGCTCTGACTCGGAGATCTTGAGATCGACCCCAGTTAAGATGTGTATTATCACATCAAACATTGATGTCAAAAATAATGTTAGAAATTTCATTCCAATAAGTTTCATATTCATAGAAAAACATGCTTCGATAAGTCAGTTTAAAAAAACAACACTTAAATCAATCGATTAATTTTTATGGTAGAAAGAAATAAATTAAGGAGGTTCCAGCACTGTCTTATTTAAAAAGGACAAAAAAACCGGTTTGTTTTTATTATAGAACAAATACATGTATAAACACACAACACATAGATATATTCACTATTCATATATACAAATAAATGTAATTAAATAATTTTAAACTTTTGTATTTCGAAAACAAAACGGTAAAACGCAATTTAAAAAAAATTTAATTAATAAATATTTATCTTTACTCTTCTAGTTTTTTTTTAAAATTATGTCGAGTATTTTTTTTAATATAACAGATAATAGTTGGACGGGCATGAAGTTTTACATGCTTCTAATGAGAGAGAGAGAGAGTGAAAGAGAACGATTACTTTGCTATTAATTATCTCGCGTTCTAAACGGTCAAAATTTCTGTAACTTTGGGATTTATTAGAAAACGTTATTTTTAGTCTGTGAAAAAAGAAAGAGCAAACTCTTTATAAGACTTGCTCCTAATTCGAATCTAATCAATATAATCCTTTGTTTCTAAGATAAAAGGAAAGGATTTTCATGAACAGTCTGTATCCCACAAATACATTTTTAGATCCTAGTTTGTATTTGCTTGCCACAATTTCCCCGAAATTATATTTAAAAATCCGGAGTCAAAGTTATGAAAGATAATTTTGCAACACTATAAACATTATAATACTTAAATTTAAACTACATAACATATAAATTATCGATACACTTTGTACATATAGAATAATAATATAATGTAAATAAATAATTGTAATAAATTTTTAGTAAATTTTTTGGTAGGTTGGTATACCTTGCTTGCATGTTTAACGAATATTTATTAAGGTCATATTATTCTAAAAGTATTTCTATTGTATTTTTAAAACATACATGATATTATTTCTATTAACATATGTATGTATATATGTATTTATTTATGCGTACGTTTGCTTCAGTAGTTAAAATTAATAGCTTATACTATCTATATATATATATATTATTATAAGCTTGAAACAAGCCTAGCCAAGCCTATTATACTCACTTATTTGCTAATTAACACAATGGTTAACAGTTAACAAAAAAATTTAGTTCTAATCACTTAAATAAATATAATTTATCTCTAAACTATCTAAAATAATAACCTTTATATATTTTTTTTTACGTATTTTATTATTTGTGTACAATCAACGACCATGCAAATATTTTGAATATAAACTATTTATAGCCTATATATATATATATATATATATATATATATATATATATATATATATATATATATATATATATATATATATATATATACGTATATAACGATAGAATTATTGAGCGAAGAAAAACAATTTGGTGTTCATAAAATGTTAAAACAACTTTATTTCTGTATGTCCAGATGCACGCTCGTTCGTATGCTATAGCTTAAAAGTTACCTTAAGCTAGTGAATGAGCAAAATCGGTCCATGCATCTTTCCACAAAAACTTTTTTTAATTCGAATAAACAAAACCTTGTTATACAAAGCCACGTCTATGCATGTATCGAAGTACATAATACACGAACAAATAAAGAGCTCAGTAAATACAAAATATTTAAACAGTTAACTCAGTTCATTAGTTTTTTACTAAGTATGTCTAGAGAGCTAAACTCACAGCCAAGTTGCAGTGGAATTGGTTTGGTCATACCATGCAAAAGACACGTACCGACATCACACGAATAGCAATAAACTGGAACCCACCAAACCCCACATGGCGATACACAATAAATGTTGAAACTCAAAACACCACATGGCGAGAAATCAAAGCCATGGCCCAAAACATAACTCGTTTTGGATCTTTCGTTGAATCCCAATGCTCCGATCGGAGTTAAAGGACCTATATAGATGTCTTGAGCAACGTTTTCCGAGTCGCATTCAAATGAGCATTTCTTCCTTATTTTGGTCGATAGTCTTATTGGTGGAGACCCAGCAAACGGGGTAATGCAAGTTATCTTCGCGATCGATTATGCCGAACCTGTAACTACATCATTCAATGCTTAATAGCTAGATAATATGTTGATTTTTTCGCAATATTTACTCTTGGTAGAAGTTGTTAAGGTATCTTACTCTTGAATCCATATTTCTATTGGCTATGTGAACAATTGTCGAGACCAGCGACAATATGTCACTTAGACTGGTGTTTTTACCACATTGTCGCTAGGCTCAACTATGCACATAGCGAATACACTTGAATATAATTCTTACTTAGTGTTAGCATAGGTGTCAGTGATATTATTGTACAGTTTGATTTCAATCAGCCGTATCTTGAAGTGAGATATGTCCGCATTTAAAGTCTGGAGATTTTTAGCCAGCACGATATACGTAAACGATTTGAATAAACCAATAATGGAAAACTTTTAAATACATTTCTTTCAGAAATCTATATCGTATAAACCAAAAATTATAAAAAATTGACGGCAGTTAAAGTTAGCTTGCATAATACAACATACGGTATAATGTTTCATAAATGTTAAAACATTATATATGCACTTTAGATATACTTTGACTGCCGGAAGCGTATAACCTTATATATATAAAAAAATTGTTACTGTGGGTGGTGTGTGGCTTTTTTTGTGCAAAATTGTTGTACTTATGGGGTAAATGCACCCGAATATAATAATAGAAACTTAATTATTATAGGACGCAAGTGATTATAAATGATTTTAATCTTTGTAAGGAAATAATCACAAATGTTGAATCAGAATAAGATTTAGTAATTAATTGAATCTAATCCTGTTTAATTAAGGAACCACAACAGAAAATTATTATATTTCAAATCGAAAGTATATTTCAAAGAATTCTATCCACCAAAAAATATGATTCATATGAACACATAAATAAAATACAAATACATCATAAAAGTTTAATAGGATACTAAAATTAAAAATAAAATATATAATATTTTCCAAAATTGGTATGAATCAAATCGTTTCAAAAGAATTTCCGGGATTTTTATATGACGTTCTTAACACATTATTAAATTATATAATTCAATATTACTTACTACCAACACGTGCAGTTTTTTTCTTCAATATTTTCGCTACCTGTTTACCTCCACCATCACAGATATTTAACCTCTGTATACAGAGTATACACAATAATGTAGATATGTCGCAGATGGATGGTCGAATCCGCTGTTTTACAAAACCGCTAGTTGTTTTACATAACAAATCCGTTATGTAAAACAACTTAATAACGATCAGCTGGATTGATATTGCGATACGTTTTACAAAACTACTACCCACGTTTAGACGTAATGCAGAATAGCTTATCTGTAGTCATAAAGAGCGTTTTGAAATAGGGAAATAAATATAGAACGCCTTTTAGTGCGAGATCCAAAAACACGCAAAACCCGACCAACTCGGGGTATGACCCATGAAGTGAAAGATTGTAGTACTCGGTTGTAAAGTTACCTTTCAATATTTAATTTCAATAATTTTTGACACTATAACTCAAATATATAGAACGCTTTTTAGTGCGAGGCCCAAAAACACCCAAAACCCGACCAACTCGGGGTATGACCCATGAAGTGAAAGATTGTAGTACTCGGTAGTAATAGTTACCTTTCAATATTTAATTTCAATAATTTTTGACACTATAACTCAAATATATAGAACGCTTTTTAGCGCGGGGCCCAAAAACACCCAAAAACCGACCAACTCGGGGTATGACCGATGAAGTGAAAGATTGTAGTACTCGGTTGTAATAGTTACCTTATATAATTTCAATAATTTTTGACACTTTAACTAAAATATATAGAACTTGTTAGGAAAAAGGACCTTTAGTAATGGGAATTCCATTAGCCCGTTTACAATAATTCTAAGCTATGAATTTAAGACTTAAACAATATAAACTGCTAGGTAATATAAATATTAGTATTAATAATAATAATAATGATATTAACTAAAATCTACAATCTGACGTTTCATTTCACGCTGTTTTACATAACGTCTAATCACCCGCTGCATTGATAAACGCAAAACGTTTAAGCAATATTACGTGTTAAAGTTCAGTAATTATGTAAAACAACTAGCGTTTTTGTAAAATAACGGATTCGACGATCCGTTGATGACTACTTTGTAGTCGAAATACGTATTTATAAAATACAAAAAAAATTTTGATCTAGGAAATTGGGACAAAAATAAAAATTTAATTCGAAAAATCCTAGAGTTCTCTTTGATATTATTTATAATAACAAAATTCACAAGATATTATGGTTATTTTGGGATAGCCGAATTATTTTCTTTTAACTCGTGCAAGCTCGTTTTGAGTTTAAACCCCCGAATTCGATCTGTATATAGAGGTTGTGTGTAAAATTTGTTTTAAATATTTCTTTTGTTTGCCATGAACACAGCAGAGAATGTTCGCTCAGTCACTCATCATTCCAGAGAGTTCATTAAAATTTCAATGACATTACATTTTTTTCAATCATTATTTTATTGTGTGTAGTAATAATTCACAATGCGTTTTATTTATATACATATTTGAATGTACGCGGAGTTAGATCTACTCAACCATTAGACAGATTCACCTTGAAAATTAACCGTCATGTATGCCTTCATCAATTGTTTAAGAGCTGTTGTAGGTAGTAGATAAAGTTTAATTTATATGAAATATACTATAGCAACCTGAATCAGACCTCCTCCAATAATTACGTACCGTATAAGGGTCGCACAATCCATTTTAAATCGATAAATTTCAGATTAAAGGTCTTAGACAAAATTAATTAAGAAATTTTTTTTTTAAATTCAAAATTGTGCTACATTTGGAAAGTTGAAAACAATCATTTTTGAGAGGCCATTCTTTTTAATAGATTGTGGATTGTGGAAAAACAAATTTTTGTTTTTGTCGATTTATTTAATAACGAATACAAAGTTTGTTGGTGGATACGAACAGTAACCAGGGGACATTTGTATTGCACTAAAAGCGACTTAATATTGAAGTATAAGATCTAGGGCAAGTACACTACAATACTGACAAGTGATGCCTCGAGAAGAGACGAGGCAAAAGTAGCATGTCTCTTGTATTGTAGTGACTTGTAAAAGTTTTCTATCGTCTCGTCTCGTTTTTTACAGTCTTATTTCTATTAATATAAATTGCATTTTCTAATTTATTTAATTTTATATATTTTAATTGAAACAATAAAGACTATAGAAAAAATTCAATCATTACCACTCAAAATGATTTGCTGTTTTATGATTTTGTCCCGGGATATTTTGTCTGAGAATCAAGACGCCTATTACCTTGCAAAAACGTACAACGAAATTAATTAAGGCTGCATAAAATATAACAAAGATGGGTCAAAGATGTTTGCTTCTCACACAAAATTTTCTCGTAATAAACTAAACCCGGCCTGGCGCACACCCGTGCTCTGGATAATCTTTTATTTTCAGTTATGTTACAGAAATGCTCTCTTCTTTGGAATCTATGTTTTCCAAAATTTCTAACCCTTATGCAATTCAACGGGGTTTAAAGAATCAGATTCTATAATGTTTTGGATTTTCTATTGGCTTTTCAATTCAGAGCAATAACTCATCCAAAGAATAATATCCAGTAAATATATATGTAGATACTCACAAGAGAATGGGATACTTTTTGGACTCTGTGAAATTTAGTTTCGTTTACACACGTGAGAATGCTTATTCACGCTTTAACAACATAAATAATGTATTCGTTGCTTGGACTATATGTTCTTATATAATTGTGTAGTTACTGAACCATATAAGGATTTATAGCTTCCGGATTTATGCGTTATTAAAAAATGAAAATATTTATATTACTTTAAATTTTAAGTAATGTTATCACATCTTATAAAATAATTATTTATTAGGTATTTTAATTAGAACATTAAGCTTTTTATATTTCTGATAATTGTAGTAAATAGTAGATTATGCAACAAGTGCTGTAAGTTGTGGATTGTCCACGAGAGTGATATTGTCCACTTATTCGCTCGAGTGGGCAATCGACAACACCGCACGAGTTGCAGAGATAAGTACAATTTTAGCGCCCATTTTTTCGGGTGTTAAATGGGTGTGCGCACTAGTGAAAGTAAACTTAGCTCACTCAAATAAATATTTGCAATAGATCTAAGTAGTGTGGTCATAATTTAATAGGGAAACAATCATTTACCGCACGAAAAAGCGGGCACTAAGAAAGTACTTTTCCCGCATTAGTAAAAAAAAAGTATATAAAAAAATTCTGGGATAATTTCTGATTCTTTTGAAGACTGAAGGTCATAAAGAATTCAAAATTGAAAATAAATAGGAGCAATCTGAAAACAAATCAAATCTCTCTGAAACTACAGTCCACAAACATCTGTATAATTACAAAAAAAGTATTAACATGATACCAAGATGTTGTATAAAAAAAACTGTTGTATAAATGGAATTTATTCCCGTATCGAGTTATAACGCTTGAATCAATTTCGATGTGATTTTCACCGGATCTTACAGGATTTTGCCGGAAAAACTAAACCCGAAATAGTCATCAGTAAAGTACGATTTCGACCAAAAATTTTAATGTGATGGTCTTTTTTCATTCTTTAAATGTATATAGTGATATATTACTAGCTGAAAAATCCGGCCTTACCCGAGTTTAAAAAATTTTTATACAGATTGCATAGAAAATTTAATTCAAACCATTTTTTTTTCTAAATTTTGAAAGTTCAAAACGTCAATTTTTGTTAATGCAGTGATTTCTATAGAAACTATATATAAACTAAATTAGAGATCTAGCCGTCAGAAAACAGTAAGGCCATCAGAAAACGGCTATAACTTTGAACGGTTTGGAAATTTTAGCTTCTGATAGTTTTTCTGGTATCGCGTTAGGAAAATTTACCTAACATAATGTATGCTGTACATAGAGGTTGCTTGTAGTGAACCTCACACTAACATTTTTTTTAATTCATTTAAAAAAATACATTCATTGAATTTAGAAGTAATATGTACATAGATATTGGCCTTGAAATTTGAATGAATTTTGTTGTGTGCGAGTATAATAATTGAGTTCTAAATACTAATTTTGATGTGTGCATAGTTAAAAGAAATAACGTTGTAGCTATAACCAAACGCATGTACACGTTCATCAAAATAAATTGAACCATGAATAAATACGAATTTGAAATTTTATTTCAAAAACCTAGAGTTCTCACTAATTATCATTCGATAATATAATGTTTAAGTTAAAAGGGTGATACACTTTGTGTTGATATTAGACCATCATACTCAAAATTTCAAAATTTTACAGTTGAATTGTGTCTGACCCCATTCGGTTTTCGAAAAAATGCTTCACACAAAATTTGTTTCGTATAAATATACCAACAACTTTTGTTCAAAACATTTTCTCAAAAACCGAATGAATAAGACCGAAATTTAAAATATTAAACGTTCAAAAAAGAACACTACTTTCGTGGCCAATAGTACTATGAGACTTAGGCAAATATTTGAAGGAACTGGCGTCTATGATTTTATCAAAATTAAACTGAAATGTTTCTGTTTTAACGTATTTTCTCGAAATCATAACCATTTGAAGATATATACATGAAGGCATATGCACATGAAGGCTAGCTGCCCGCACAGGCTTCGAACTGAACGTGTGCCTTTGCTAATTATATTATTTCCCTCCTTTTTTTATTTATCTATTTCGCACCGTTTAAAAGTTAGGTTTTTAACGAAGCATGATGCGCCTTACTCAATAACCGCGGTATCAAACGTAAAAATAGTGATAAGTCCTGAGATAAGCGCATTCAAACATATAAACTCTCTCTATAAACTCAAACATATAAGATAGAGAGGTGGTTCAATAATTCATGATCATGATCGTACATTCATTTTTCCAATCAATGATTAATTTTACCTTTTTCTGCAATGCGTTTTCAAATATTAAATTGGTTTTTGTTGTTTTTTTGTTTTAAATAGATTTGTGTTTTTAAATAGATTTGTGTTTTTCAATCTCTTAGCTAAATATTTTTCAAACAAACAGTTAACTAACTCTATCATTCATTGCCTTTATATTAATTTAAGTGTATTTCCGTATTAATATTCTATTATAATGTGTGTATATAAATAATTTGACATTGAATTTTATTATTTTATATTTTGTTTATTATGAGCTCTCTTGTTGCTTACTTCTAGTTGGTGTGTTGTTTCTAAAGGTTATGATATATTATAGATTTTTATTTAATAATTAATAATAATGCCAGTTCTTGTTTTTTTTGTTGTTGAAAAATTTATTAATTATATCCGTGTATAACTATAAATATTATACGCATTATTAAAGGTCGTTTCTATATCTAATTTTCTGTATTTGTAATTTTATGTGCATTTTATTTTTTGTTAAACACTTTTTAATAAATTATTAATAATTACAGGGTGATGTAAATTATTTTATTTTATGTAATATTAATTTTTGTATGTACAGAATGATTCTAAATACATGCAAGAACAATGGGAAAAAATATTGGTTTTACTTTGAATAACTTCATCTACAAAATATGAACAATAATTTATATAAAAACTGTTTTTTTATTAAACTCTAAAAGGATCTAATGGTTGGAATGGCTTGAACACTGATATATAGGTACTATTTTACGTAAATCTTTGACATTTTGTCTATTAAGGTAGTTGCGTGTTGAAATGCGTTGTTGACGAAATTGGCTTAATTTTTTATATATTATTCAAAATATAAGTATCTAATTTATTTACCGTTTAGTTTTGATAAAAAACGCTCTGAAAAATTACAGTACGATTAACATTACAGGTCCATGCAAAAGTAGTCATTTCAACACACTTTTAATATTACTTAAAAAACGCGACGACCGTTTTGGCTAAGAAACAAGGACAATGTAAAATGATTTTATATTTATATTTTGAAGAAAAAAAAATTTTGGCCGTAATGGATTACCGAAAAGATTGACATTTTTATATAATCCAAGCGAACAAGTATACGAGATACATTCAAGTCAAAAAAGTACAGTATACTGTCTTAGTCTATTCATATAGTTGATGTATGTTATAAGCTGAAACTTTTTAACACGATTACTGCAAGACAACTACCTAATAATACGACTCTTGATTGTATACAAGGTAAATTCAAGTAAAAAAAGGAAAGTATACAATCTCAGTCTAGACTCAACTACCTTGAGTCTATTCAGATTGCCACGGTTGTCTAAAAGGTTGATCAGTTCAGTATTTGCATGTTGTCCAAAACGAGTCATGTATTGGTCACTGAACCGCGAAATTTCTTCACTTCGATAAAATGTCCAATTTCTGCAATAGGGCTTTTCAAGACGACGCTACATGTCGTCATTTATACTGCTGAAGTTATGAATCGTTTTAGTCGTTCACCTTTATTTTGCACGAGATATGAATTTTTAGGACACAATTTTGAAAGCTCCACTAAATATACTAAATAATGATTCAAAAAGCATTCCAAGAGTTTTAAGTATTATATTTTAGGCTCTATCCATCCACTGTGCATCCACTGTGTCGTCATTATCTTGTCTTATACAACCTCTTACACAATAACATAAAATGGCACACACAAACCTTCCCTTGAAACTGATCAAACAAAAAAGTCAAAATTTACACAATTGGCCCACTGTAATGAAAAGAATGGCATCCCTCCCAACCATTTAAGAGGAAACCATTTAAGACTAAACGTGACTTGACGCGACGTTTGAAATTTCTACATCAAATTTTCAGGTTTTGTGACGTTTTATTAGGTTGGAAGGAGGGGTAGCAAATACATGAATTCTACTTTACGTATTTTATGGATGGCCCATTAAGCCAATTCTTTAGTGAATACAATTCAAATAACAAATTTCCGTGAGTTCTCTGTATGCAATTATTTATTAAAACATATTTTATGTATTTTCAATTATTACAAACATCATAATCTTATTCATATTTTATACAAATATATATATATAATAAAATAGATGCTTTGTACCTCTCTCTAATAAATACAATTTCATTTCCATTCACACCATGTGTTCAAAAATAGAAAAACTTTCATCCTAAAGTTCGACACACAATATTATTGTAGATTGTCATCCCAAGTGAATTGTTATCGCACAGTGTGTTTGTTCCTTTTTTTTTTTAAATATATATTCCTTATTTGTTTTTATTCTATTCCTTTTTTGCCTTATACTCCTTTTGCATGCATAACAATCTCACTGATAGACAGACAGAGACCGACAGACTGGCTGACTGAGTGAGAGTGAGTATGCTTTCGTTTTCATCTTGTGACTACCTTACGTATTCGTACGCATATTGTCCTTTTTATTCCTGTTTGTATTTTTTTTTTACTTTTGTATAAATAACACACACAAACTCGTACATACACATACATACATTTAAGCTCTAGCAGGTGGCTCATAAACATAAATTCCTGATTCGCACACCCTTCCTTCTCTCCTGTCTGTTATCCTGTATGTGTGTGTGTTTTTTTTTCTCCCTATATATGTGTGAGTGTATACAAAACCCTTAAATCAGCTGATTTTTGTTTACGCACAAATGCGTTTATGAATTTATTTTTGAGTGCAGTACTTTTGTTTTATTTGCATAGATAATTGCATTCTTTCCAACTACCAACCCGCAAAATCTTGGTGAGCAATTGGTTTTTAAAATAAAATAAAAACAAGTTCTTATCCTTGATTTTTTCGTGTCATCTTATGGTTTCAAACCAGCTATTTTTATCTATGCTGTTTCAACGTTTGCCATCCGTCATATTCCGAAGCGGATATGAGTCAAAGCGATCGCACGTAAGTCAAAGTTTTCATATATCTGCATTGCGCTAGATAAGAAATTGGTATTTGCGAGGACAAATCCATGACTTTATCATCTAAGAGTTCCAAGAGAACTCAAAACGGACTTGTTTCATACACCGGCGTTGTGTTAGATAACAAATTGGTACTTCTGGCGAGCGATAGGTGGCTTTTCCTCGAGCATATCAAGTCCCTATCTCTGATCTTAGCTTATCATCTTACAGCTTCCAAGATGATACAAAACAGACAAGTTTCATAGCGGCGTTGTGTTAGATAACAGATTGGCACTTCTGGCGAGCGTTAGATTATTCTCCTTCAAAATATCAAGCCCCTAAACCCGACTGTATCTTATCGTCTCAGAACTCCAAGATGACTCAAAATGTTTCATAGCGGCGTTGTGTTAGATTACATATTACTCAATGCAGGTTACTCGACCGGTCCAAGTGACCGAGCGGTCTAAGGCGTTATGTATGCGCAGTATGCTCTATACTTGGAAACTGAGAGGTTATGAGTTCGAATCCCGACATCGGCAGTTTGTCAATTACTAAGAAAAAAAGGGTGGTTAAACTGTCGGCGTATGGATAAGAACGTAGTAACCGGCTATGCTTGAGAAGGTTTTCTGCAGTTTCCTTCACGAACTCCAGATGAATATCGGCAGAGATCCTATCATAGTCGACTGCAGCCCCATATCCTACAAATTCCTATTCTATACACAAAAATTCCTTCCACTTCACTTCTTCACATCCTTAGGCATCACAATGGACCTTATGGTCGAAGTGTAGCCCGTCCAGGGCAGCCTCTACAATCTATCTACTCACTCAAGTCTCTAACCCAGATCCTACACTGTCATCTTGGAATCCCAAATTTGATATGTTTCACACCGCTTTAAACAGAAATTCCAAAAACCTGTTAGAAGCTTACGATGTCAGACTTAAACATAAATCGATTTTTATGTGATTTCAAAATTATTCGTAACTTAACTAGAAAATATTGCTGCATATTTCATCTCTATTGAATATTCCAACGCCACATCCTAAACTAAGTATGTTCAGGTGAACAAGCGTTAAAACAAGCTTTTAAACTTTTTGTTTACTTTATTGATTTGAATGCAATAAGTTCAGTGTCCTTCTCTGATATTCAAACAGATGGAAGTAGACGCAGCGTAAAAAAAACCTCCCCAGGAAACAAAGAATGAGATATAAGGGTGGAGTTTGTTCACCGAGAAAAATGATCATGTTTTTATGTGGTTTTTATCGTGTTGCACGCTTTTCATCGTTATCATTAATAAAAAGTAAATGGACAGACAAACAGACGGACGGACATAGAAAAACATTTTCAATATCATATTCCTTCTACTGGAATACAAACAAATTAATTTATAGATTTATCAGGCAAAAAGTAGTTGAAAGAAGTGGTTATATTTTATTGAATATAAATTTAAGAAAATAATCGTTCGACGAACTTCAGGCACATGAGAATAAGTTGAAAGGTAGAAAGGAAAATGAAGTGAAATGTTGACGAAAACTAGATTCAGAATCTTCAGTTTCCAAAGACTAAGCGACATTTGAATTCTCTGATAATCAAATCAAGCACTGAGATATATGTAATATCGATTCCAAAAAGGCGTTCTTTTTCCAATACTTTACAGGTGATATGCGCAAAATCCTTTCGGTTATCAAATAAATAAATTTTCTTGTTTGCTCCAAATTAGCAATGCACCAAATTAGTAGCAGGATAGACACGCACTAAATTAGCAACGAGTAACATATCTTCGATTCCATATCCCGGAGATAGCTACGATTAGTTAATTCTGGTGATTACGACGTAGTCGAAATACGTGTTTATAAAATAAAAACAATTGATCTAGGAATTTGGAAATTTAATTTCAAAAAACTCTGAGTTCTGTGTGATTATCTTTGTGAATCTTTATATCAAAATAATGGTCACGTTAATTCGTAAAATGTTTTCGAAAACCAATTGTAGAGGGCTCTTTAGAAGTTTATGGTACATTGTGGAAGAAAAAACCATCCCAGTGCTTGAGCAGTTCAATTCACATTCGAGGTCATATTTGAGAACGTCTCGAAACAATCCACAGCTTTACCAATGGTTCCCTTTTTTTCTAATTAGAAGCACGGTATTGCTTGTCTAATTCGAATGTGTTTTCAATTAATTTATTAGGTATTCAATATGGAAAATCTTATCTTAATCTCTTTATATAAAATAATCTCTTCATTTCATTTATAAAAAAAAACCATTATGTTTTGAACGATTGTAAAACGAGATACTCACTATCACAGTTGAGATTTTCAACATGTGCAGGTTATATGTAAATGGTTAGCGCATTCCCTCATTTTTGTACCCAGTATATGTAAATATACAAAGTATATTAAGTTTAGTTCCGACTTTGTAACGTTTGAAAATTTTAATTGCAGGCATTAATTTTTGGCATAGGTGTTCATAAAATGGCCTAATTCGGTCATTTACGCATGTCCGTCCGTCTGTCTGTGGACACGATAACTCAAAAACGAAAAGAGATAACGAGCTGAAACGTGTGTTCTAGAGCAGAAAAGTAAGGTCAATTTCTTTTGTTATATACTTTTTTACATAAATTTACTATATACCGGGTATTTAAGCAATTAACTCAGTTAGTGGTTATTTTCACTTGTTTTATATAAAATAAGAGAACTGTTACATATTTTTCAAAAACAAGTCTCTTATACAGTTGAATTTAATGAATTCACTTATTAAAAAAAAACATATTATTCGGATATTTAATTTGCATCTTCGATACGAAAAATAATGAACAATCACTGCCAACACACGTCTTGCATAGGAATTACATCATATAGTACATTATTGCATAATAAATGTTACAACACTATATATAATATACTTAGTAGATATGCTCCATTGGCATAGCTTTGTATTATATATTATACTGTCTTTTGTACTTTTTGCTTTGTCACGAGTTAACAATTATGTAAATGGCTCCTTGTTATCATCTAAATTCTATTCTAATCACTTCTCCTAAGTTTTAGTACTTGATAATTTATTTTATTTGGTATATATAAGAACTAAGCCAGATGTAACTAATTTATTTAAACAAATATCAAATTTACAATGAATTATGAAAATATTTAATAATAAATAATTTCATGGTTTACTTATTACTTAAATTTTTAATAATCTTAATAATAATAATAATAATATAGAAGTTTTAGGTTATGTTTACTTAATAATAAATGCATGGATTGATATGGCTTGTCAGAGTTAGTAGTAAAACCTCCTTGTTTGAATTCAACTATTTATTTTTATATAATAAAATTGTCGATTGCATGTTTAAAATACATTAAAATTTGGGTACTTTTATTTATATACTTATAATTATATCAAAAAGATGGACTTATTATATATTTATTTTATATAACATACAGGTAAACCCGTGTAGAACACGGAACCAAGTGCATTTTCGGGAATACTTCAATCTGATTTATCTTATTTTAGAAACATTTGTGTTTAAACCAAATATATACTCCAGATAGGTGTATTTTATGAAATCATTTTTGACAAGCTCCTCAAACACCAGCCACCTTTTTCAAGTAACTTTTTAATCGCGAATTATTTTTTAGCTGCAGCACATGGGTTAGGTTAGGTCGCAGACGCTGTCCAGAGTGGGACACACTTAGCCCATGAGGACCATTAGGATACGTGAAAAGGCGGGTGGGGGGGTGGTTGGTTCCCACAAGTAAACACACTAGTCCTTGAACCATTTGGAGCAGTTTAAGAACAGCAGAAGAAATTTGACGTGGGCCGATTTTAGTTCGGAGATGTTGTCAAAGAATGGCAAACCCAAGTATGCTAGTCTTCTCATAGTCAGAGCTGCACTGTAGAGAATGTAGTTCATTAACCGCACAAAGACGATTAAATAAACTTGGCAGCAAATCAAATTGTAGTCCAACAAAATTTGATAACATGCTTGATCGGAGTGATGAAAAATTTGCTCACGATAGGCATTATTTGAAAACATTTTCAATCAACTACTTAGTTACTTAGATGGGCACTCAACAGAGCTTTCAAACTGTTAATTCTGTTGATGAAATCTTAAATTGTTTAATCGCTGAAATCCCAAAGTTCCTAGTGCACGGCAAGTAAAATTTGATTTTTATCTCCTACAGGTTTAACGATGCTTCCACTTTTCCATCCTTCCCCCTCTATTTCGAAAATGGCCGCTCTGCCATATATATAGTACGAGAGAAAATGCTCCCCATCGACTCAGGAGCTTATTTACCACACGGCAGAAAGTTAGGGTTCATGGATTTTTTGACGCGCCATAGTCCAAGTGGCCGATCGGTCTAAGGCGTTAAGTCTGCGCAGTATGCCTACTTGGAAACTGGGAGATTATGGGTTCGAAACTCGACATCGGCAGTTTGTCAAATATTAGGAAAAAAAAGGGGACGGTTAATTGACTACTGCCGTTGCATGGACAAGAACGAAGTAATCGGCTATACTTAAAAAGGTTTTCTTCAGTTTCCTTCACGAACTCCAGATGAATAACGGCATAGTTCCTATCATAGTCGGCTGCAGCCGCATATCCCACCAATTAGGCATCACAATGGACCTACCTTATGGTCGAAGTGTAACCTGTCCAGGACAGCCTTTACCTCGACTATCTAACGTGACTAGTTCTTAACAATTACCATCCGTGAGATAATAAATTCCCAAAAAGTTTCTCTACACAGTCGACGAATAACATAATTTTTTCAACATCACTTGGATTTTCTCTACGATCAATAATTCTCTATAACCGACTCTTTTATTCATCTTATGGTAATGAATTTCCGCGTTAAATAATAGTTAATCTGTATATATTTGATTAACTTATATACAATAAATACACACATTTAAGAGGTATAGGTTATTGTTCTTAGTATTTTGTAGTAGTTTTTTCGTAGTATGTTCAAATTCACTGATTACTTGAATAATTTAGAAGGCTTTATTATGTATTTGAACATAAAATATACACTCGATATACTTTCGATAGCCATATTGTTTGTGCATGACGCTTTGCATGTGTGTACGAAATAATATAGATAATATATTGTTTGTAATAATAATACACCTGTCAGGTTTCTTTTAAAAATCTACCTATTTTTTTCTTTATCTGTGAATAATTGATAAAAATTCATTTATTTTTTTGTACTCATTTTATCGATTTGGACAATTTAAATTCTATTTAATATGTAGTTTTACTGCGTGAAATAGATTAGAGTGAAAATGTTATATAGGTTTAATTGAATATACTCTATATGAATTCAGGGACATCTATTAAATAATAATTGTATCATTCCGGATAAAGGTGTGACCCTTTAGATAGAAATCTTAACGTATTAAAAAGCAAAAAAAAAAAATAGTTCTAATCTTGTGAATAATAGGGAATATGCATGAAAATTTTTTTTCGCTTGAATTGAAGCATGTTTACTTGACAAATATCAAGGTAAAATTACTTTTTAAATAACTTTAAAAATAAGCGAGATATGAATGATTGAAATTCCCGATTAGACAAAGAGGGTGATAGCCCTCTTGATATGTTATGTGACGTCATATTACACTTTCACCATTTAAAATACACGTAAAACTCCGGTTTTGGTATTTTTGCAAGAAAGAGACAGATAATAATCTTTAAAAGCTTATAGCTTCCTTGATATTTGTCGGATTTTAATTTCGTTTTTAAATATTATTACAATATTAACAGTATTTTCATATGGTGTTTAATTTCATGAGGTGTTTAAATGAAGCATAAATCACGTTTTTCCAATTAGCTATTTAATAATTTTTGGTGTTTTATGTGTCACTAATATAGGGAATGTTTGTCTTGAAAATATAAATTAATTTAATTTCCCCCCAACATACATATTGAAGAAGGAACTGTGTTCCGAAACTAGTTAAATAAAGTGATTTTACGAAAATTACAAATATTTGTTTTATTTAATAATTATGAAGATGTTCTTTGCAATTGCAATGAAAATGTTTTAATTATAGAGAGCGTCTTTTAGCAACGCACTAAAAACTAAAAATAACTGATAACTAATTGAAAAAACTAAGGACGCTGAGTATTGTAATAAAACTATTTTAATCCATCCCAACGGAATGTAACCACAAATTGCCTTACAATTGTCTTTTTAATTATTTTTTTCTTTTAGTATATTCCTAATAAAATCTTATGTTTTTATCAAAGTTGATTTGGACGGGAAAGCTCCGCCGTTTCTGTGTCGTAAATATTTTTCCGTAATTTCTTTTGTTTGTAGGTCGATAAATGTTCCACAAACCTTCAATGAACTCTACAGAAACGTATGATAATGTTATAACTTTTACAATACAAAATCCTTCAAGGATTTTTCATACGGACAAAGATGCAAGTAAAGAGACAGAAAGAGAGAGAGGATTATCAAAATGGGAAATAAATGTAGGTTTTTTTTTTTTGGTGTATTGTTATTGTTATTGTTCGTAAAGTAGTGCGTTCGTTAGTCTATCCGTCTGACGACAGTCCGTGTGTATTATTATTTGTTGCAGATATCTTCATACAACAAAGATAGAACGCTACGCAACAAATAATAATCGCATTATGCAAGAAAGAGAAAATAAAATTGAACCAGTTATTCACGCACATACATACATACATACATACATACGCACGCACGCACGTACGTAGTCGTCTTACTAATGATGCGTTCGTAGTATAGAATAGCACACAGGATGTAGCTCCTTTTCCAACACGCACTCACTGTATGCAGCAGAGGTACATACAATACACAGAGCTAGGAAATGGCATAATATCGATCGAAAATGTGAACCTTGGAGTGAAAGAGGCCTCGATATTATTATTATTATTATTATTATGTTCTGTATATACAAGTGTTGTGTGTGTGTATGATGATGAGAATATTCGGTTGGTATCCTGGGGATCTTTTCAACCATATAATATCATTAAATACCGGGTGTGTACTAATGATTACGGGAGGGTGGCATTATTAATCAATCAATAACACTTACACTCATTTGGAATGAGTATGGCAATTGGTGTTTTGTAAATTGTGTCAACAGATCACTCATAGATTCACTTAAAGCATAAGTTTTTTTTGCTAAAATACCGAAGTAAGATTGTGCAAGCACAAATGACACATTATTTTAAAGTTTGTGACCAGTATCCTTCTAAATCACTGACTAACACCTCTACGAAAAGGCTTACGTTTTAAACGTAATAGATAGATAGATAAATAGAGGGGGAGATAAGGAAAGTTTAATGCACTCTAATCTCTGTGGCCACAGAAATGAAAAATTCTCCTAACATGAACAAATCTAGATACATAGTGAAATCCCAACAAGGAAATATAATCTTATTTGTATAAATATATCGCAGATTCGCAGCTACTTAGAAAATAGATCGGAATTTCATTCTAATCATTTTCCTCTTTGATAATTAGTGGAAGTTATCCAAGCTGACTTAGCTTACAACTTTGATGCTTGTTTTTCCTAGAGGCATCATCCAAAAGAAATTGCTTGAATACTTGGATGCTTGTTTTACGGAAACCTATAGTTATCTTTGGTATTTACAACGAAGTCTGTCTTAAGCTATAGAACTCCATTGAAGATTTGATAAAGTTCTTCTTTAAGCTACGTATCTACCCGAACATCAAGTGACAAGCTTGCCGTCATGGCAAAATATTAAAAATATTGGCGACGGTAATAAAATGCTGGCTTCTGATTTTTCTACCGCTGGCATTGCCTTCATTCCGTCTCAATGGACTTTAGGGTTAATCTTGTCTATCCAGAGCTGCAGAATTCTATTAAGGAATCTATATCCAAGTAACGATATGTTTACCCTGAATAAAGAAACTCCCATATTTGTGATTTGATAAATGTCTTTGAACTAGTGTTGAAACACTCTATATAATATTTAAACAGAAATAATCGACAAACGACATCACACCATATCACATAATGAAATAATGGAAGTAGGTACTAAACGTACTCTGGTTTTTGTGCACAACATTTCAGTTCGCCTCAATTCCTCATCCTCAATGCGTTATCTGTATGATAATAATGATGGTGCATTGTTCTACTATATATAAGCCTCGCACAGCAGCACGGCAATAAGAGTATGTATGTACGTTATAAACGGAGATATATACTCCCTCTGCTGCCTCACATTATCCTCATTATTTCGAGTATAGGCTCTATGTGAGTATGTGTACGGTATAAGGGACGAATGTTGTACGAAACGAAAACACCGCAACAACTCGTTCGACTATTCTACACGTATGGTAGATGGTATGGATGACATGTATCATGTGAATAGAGGGTTTTTGATGAATAGCATTATCTGTATTGGAGAAAACAAGTGCACTTTATCTAATGAGAATAGAGAGAGCTGGCAACCAAACCCAAATAGATTGAAACCATTTTAACAAAGTCTAGAATGTTTTGAAAATTAACTTCTATATAACGAAAATAATTGTATATTTAGTAAATGAAATTATTCATCACACCAAAACTAATAACCATGTTAACCGGAATTTTTCCGGAGCTTAGGCAGGTCAATAATCTTCTCGGGAACTTTAAACGCAAAAGATATAAAACCTGCATTGGTCTGAGCAAAAATTAACTATATTGACGCGATATCTTAAGGAGCATTGTAGACTCAGAAAACAACTTAAGAAGCGAGGCTTGTTAAATGAGGCCAACTGCAGATCTCTTAATAAACACCTCTTAATAAACTGCGACGCGCTCATAAACAAAAGAATAAACTGTCTTGAGTCTATCATATACGTTTTAGGAAGCTACGATTCTTAGACCCAATCTAGATCCTGTATTTCTTGAAAGAAACAGGGCTGGATGAAGTGTTTTAAGACGAGGGCGTTAGATCTGGTGCCTGACATTCCTCGTCAGGATAGGTCACAGTGCACCAAATGCCCTCCATTATCATTCATGTCTATTTTTTATATTAACCTTTAAACTGCTAAAAAATTATTTTAAAATCAACTACCCAAGAAATTCACTAGCATTTTCCACGATATAAAGATGCTCACAACCCCGCCTTAGGGGTTCAACATGGCGATGAGTATGGGCAAGCTCACATGAAAAATATAACTTATGTCACAATCACTTTAATGTGATTATGGCATTAGACAAACGGCCAAAGGCAAACGCATGATAATAGTTTGTAACGAATAGAAATGACCAAATATAACTAAAACTACCATGTATGAGAACACTACTAATTGTTATTGGTGAAATTGTCACCAAATTAGCGACGAGTATCCTGAGACAATATACGAGTAATTTTAATAAGAGTAAGGTAACAGGAATAAATGTGAATGAAAGAAATTTTAACAAGAGTAATTTCAATATAATTTAAAATTTATTATATTATAAATTTAGTATATTTTAATTTAGTTAATTTTCTATTTATTTTTATTTTTGTCTATTGATCTCGACATTCTATCTATTTCTAATTGTCTAAGAGTAAATTACGACTAACTAATTTATACTGATGATGACTACATTGTAGTCGAAATACGTATTTATAATACAAAAAAACTGATCTAGGTAAAGGGGACGAATTTGAAATTTTATTTCAAAAACCTACAGTTCTCACTAATCATTATTCGATAATATAATGTTCAATTAAGTCTTGTGTTGTTTTACCAACTTCAAAATAATATACACCGAATGATCTAGAACAAAATTTTTATTTTCAATAACTAGACGCTTTGATTAGTAGACGTTTACTAGAAACACTAAAAAGCAAAAAAAAAAAATACAATTATAAATTTCTTTTTAGTGCGTTAATCGCTGATAAAAGCTTGTACTTTAGTTTTATTGAAAATATATTTTTTTATTATTAGACTAAAACAATGAATTTAATTTCTAATATTTTACAATGATGATTAATTAATATAATAATGTATTTATCAACGGTTCCATCAAATTTGTACTACAGAAATTAATTTAATTTCTCATATTTTACCCACGGTTTGTAATTTCTAGATTCATGACATATTTTGGACAGTGAGTGCAACATTTGCTATTATACTTGTGACAGGTTACAAACAGCCACAAAATTTTATAGTATTTGCCTATAAAATTGAAATTCTAGCTTCTCAAATGAACTTCTCCAAATAGTTTTACTAAAACATTTTGACAAGAGTTGTTGTTAATAAGAGGTGAGTTTTACAAGGTGGTAGTTGTGTTGTATGTTAAACTAAATGTATTCTAATAATAATAATGATCTAAATATAAGACCTTGTCTTGTCTCTTTGTTTTAGCATATATTTTATGCGTACACAAAACCATCTCATATTACATTGTCAGCATTACGAAAGCATAAGTGTATTGAAACGTAAAACATTCACATTAGAGATGATGTGTCGGGTTGATATGTGTAAGGGTGGGATTTGGGGAGTTGGGAACTTGATAACAAGGGGTTGTATATTAGATGTATATATTATACTCGAGTGCAATATATTTGTAACAGTAAGTCACATTCTAAGCTTATATATAACTGAATACATATGGAAATTATATTTAGTATCGCATAGAATGTTTTAACTACTTCAATTTATCAGGTTTTTGTACAAAAAACTATTCGCACTAATTTAAGAATTAGTTTTGTCATATGAAGGTTTTCCCAACAAGTAATATTTGACATTGATTATTTGTTTCAATTAAATGCACGCTAGGAGCTAGTTTTTCGGAGCATAAAGTATTTTACAGGAGTAATTTCAATGCAGCATCACCATTCTTCACGAAAAACGTATAGTTAGAACTGATTCAAAATGCATATCCCTCGATGAACATAACCTGAACAGGATATAAATTCGGAAGGTTACCGGATTCATCACCGAAGATTATCACCTATGAAAGCATCTGCAGTAGTACTATGGGCCACAAAAGTAGTGGTTATATTTGAAAATTTTATGATAGTTTTGTGCATTATTCGTTCGGTTTTTGGGAAAATGTTTCGAACAAAAGTTGTTTGTATATTTATAATGAACAAATTTTATTCGAAGTATTTTTTACAAAGACCGAATGAATGGGACAAATCAATAAAAAAAGAATGCTACTTGTGTGCACAGCTTATATTCAACACATTATAACGGTATTAAATAAAACTGATTTTCGCTTTCATTTCTTGATTTCATAAATAATTCAAAAAAATAATAATAAAATAAATTAAAATGTCCAATAAATTTACTAATGAAACGTTTCTGACCTACTAAGACATTTATTTTTTTAAATAATATTCAATTAGCGAAAGTTTTTTTTCTTTTTTCTTTTCTTACACATCATCCGACGAAAGTACATTAATATTATAGTATAAAGGTTTCCAATATAAAAAGTTTTGAATGAGATTTTTTACATATTTGTATAATATATAATTTGAAACTAAAGAAAAAGGTAGGGTCAAGATTTAATAGCTAAAATGCGTACACATTCATTTGGTTTCTTTGTCATTTATTCTTTAAAAGTTGGAAACAAGGCAATAGACTTTAGTCTTTTCAATGTCACTAAATATTAGATTATCAAATGATAATTAATGAGAACTCTGGATTGCAACCACCTAGACACTATTTGGTGGCGTATTATCATAAAATGGTATTTGTAACATTTCAAATCGATACTATACTTAGATGTAAGTAAAAATCGACTTCGTAGATTTGTTTACAATCAATTATATAGTTGCAAACATAATACATTAAGCAAGACAATTTAATAAAAGCGTAAATATTTCAATAGTATTTTTTTGTAAATGAATCGGTCGTCATAAAAACTTGAATATGCAAATAAAAATGATATTTTAAAATTGAAGTGGATATAAGATGTTTTTAATTTATTCTTAGGTTTTATGAATTGTGAAACATTTAAAATGTCATAAAAGAAAAATATTTAAAATTATGCGTTTTCAGGTGTAGTAATGTAAAAATATGCAAAGCATATTTTATGTCATTTTGCGTATGGAAAATATGAAACGTCAAAATCTATATACAACAGTTTCATATCGACTAAACGACAGTAATAAATGCAAAATCATATGTACAATAACACGACTTTTTTTTATACACATCAGATCCAAAATAATTTTCATACATTTATTTACTCTTTCTAACGATGAAAATCTTACAATATGATGGAAATTGTATTTTCTCATTTTTATATATATATATATATATATATATATATATATATATATATATATATATATATGTATGTATATGTATAAAGAAAATGTCAAGGTTTTCACTGTCATTCATTTTCACTACATATATACTGTTTTGCAATATAGACTATTTCCACATCAAAAAGGTCATAGTTTATACGATCATAAAATATTTGTAACCTTTTCTGTCAATAAAGGTTTCGATTTTGTTTTTATTTGTAAGTAGTGACCTCTGGAAGATTATTAATGTAATATTAATTTTTTATAAAACAGTTGATATCACAGATATATTTGAATCCGATCAAATGTAAAAAAAAGAAACTCAGCTCTGTAGCTTTATTAGTTCAAAAATTAATGCGTACTTAGTTCACTGTAAGTACGCATAGCCACGCCTCCTTAAATTTGGCCAAACGCATTTTCGTACTATTGATAATATTCTCATTGTTTGAATTTGAGTATTTTAACCAATTTTAATCCAAAATCAAGTCAATCATTGAATTAATTATATCATACAAACATTGTCCATCCAAAAGTTTATTCTTAGGTGGAAATGTGACTTTGATATTCAACTTAAAAAGTTCTCCAAAAAAAAAATTAAATAATTTAAACCGATTCTTCAAAAACCTCACAGTTTCAATAAAAATTGAATCCAAACATTTATATATAGGTTCAATTTACTAATGTTTTTAAACACTGACATCTATTAGATTTTTCATGTAATACCTATTGTTGTACTAAATAGTTTGAGACTTCGATAAAATCTTGTATCATATAAAATAAGCTTTACAATTATATAAATACAACATTTTGAATATAATGTTGAAAATATATATATGTTATATGAGTATATTGTGCCTTGCAAAGCTTGAAAGCATTTTCATATATAAAGCTTCATTTCAAGCACACAAAACGTGAGAGTGTATGAAGTTTGGGGGGGGGGGGTAGGTCTGAATGTAGAAACGAAATGAAGAAACCTTATGTCAAGTATTACAAATGCAATGTCAGGAAATAAAAGAAACTCAATCTATCCTTGTCTTCCCTGTGCCTAGCTTGTATCCTTGTATATCCTATATATTTACTTTACTTATATGGAGGATACGTTAAGACGCACTCAGCATTTCTACTTGGCTGTAGTAGAATATGACTATCATAATAATAATAATAATAATAATTTAGAATTTCCACTTTATAAGAGAAAATATTGTAGGTAGAGCTCTGCTGTAGTAATATTTTGTGATATTATAATGCAGCTAAAAATGGGGCGTTTTCCACTTTTGTGTATATTTATGTGTGCACATATTATATTTATAGTGAGTGATATCGCTAGGTAAAATGTACGATTACTGTTATGATGCTTTAAAATATACATTTAGATATGGTGTAATAGGCTCTTTAAGTACATACTTTTCAAATAATAACATGTAACGCTAAATTTTTATATGTTTTTTTTAACCTCTATGTACAGACTATATGTAATATAGACAATCTGTGTTTTGACAGTTCAAAATCAGATATTGAATTTCGAAGAGATCGTTACGTTTTTGGGATTCTTTGATACTATATTTTGATAATGGGTTTATATGTGAATATGGGTATATATACCCAATTTTTCAAGAACGAGCATTTTCACGTTTTGTATCACTAAAATGTTTCGAATTCTCATCAATAGGAGCCCAACAACTTTTTTACATGTGGCTATTTCGATATGTCTTTTTGAGACCCACATCTTGAAATTGAAAAAAATTAAATATTCAGTGCCTTGGAGCATTCTTTAAGTGTCTTTGCTAATTTGATGATTACATGACGATGTTCAATAAAAGGCGATTTCTACTTTAATATCCTCTTATAACGTAAAATTTAAATGTCAAATTTCAATGTAATGGCTCTTCCCTTTCTTGAGATATTTGAGTTCGAGTAGAAAATTATTATGTGGGTACTATCAACTCCAAAAGTGATGTTCCATTATAAAAGTATTACAGTCGATTTGTTTTGTTGAGAAATCGAATGACTTTGGCACAAATAAACCGTAAAATTTTGAAACAAAAGATTATTAATTTTGTAGTCGATAGTACATATACATATTTTGTTACCGTAGTTACCAGACTTGTTTATTATATTTAATTAGAATTTGTTGTTATTTAAAAGTATCTATGTGTTTCAAAAACATGGCGTGAGCAGCTTTATAACATCTATATACCAGCTATAGTACTTTTCCACTGTGGGGAGCAGGTAAGGTTGAGTTGCAGAAGCATGGTCATATTATTCAAAACGTTTGCATGAGTTGAAAATTTGAGATGATTGTCAGGACTTGCTAGATGAGGATAGCAACAGGGTGAGATGTATTTTTATATAATTAATTCAATGAAACTCTGTTACAAAAAAAAAGTTTGGAGCCTAGGACTTGCAATGTGATTGATCAGGCAATGTCATTGATTGACAAACACAAATGGATATCTCCTTTCTTAACATTGCAATGATTGCCGATTGCCACATACTGGATCGTTACAAAAAACGTGACACCTGTATAATCTAAAATTTCATTTCACTTCTATAAAATCTCGCTATAAATGTTTTCACATCAGAAATTTCAGTTGGAAAAAGGTCTTGAATTTGACTGGGATGTTTGTTCAAATAAAATTAAGCATAAAACCAAACCCTACAAAAAAGGACTAGGAAAATATAATTTTAGTCCATACACACTAAAAAGAGTTAACTGATTACTTTTTTAAAATCGATCGATTTCAATTATTCAATAATAAAAATTACTTTTATAAAACGATATACACAATACACGCATCAAATATTAAATAACTCGCACATACAAAAAGTGATCGATTCATCAAACATATCCTCTCTGCACACACACACACACACACTCTCCCCCTCTCTTCTAGAATCATCATCATCATCATCAACATCATCTAAATAAGTAATAAATCATGACGTCATAACATCACATTCTAGTAACCATTATACTGTACACACTATGATGTACAAGTAGAAATAAATTATCAACATTGGTGGTGTATATACAAACCGTTCTCACAAGCATTTCTAATAGGGAATCAATGTTAAATAAATAAATAAAATATTTACTATAAAACCATACATACACATACATACTGAAACTGAATGTCTAGACTGGAATATTGGGTGACCATATTATAGGGCCATTCTTAATTGACGGATCTTTAGATTCACAAAAATATTTGAGTTTTTTACGAAATAATATCTTGCCAACTGTTAGAGCTCTTCCTAATTTAGACCTGGAATCTGTATGGTTCCAATAAGGTGATTGCCCTGCACACAATGCCATGATAGTAAGGCTGTTCTTGGAACAAACTTTCCAGGAAAGCCTTATGAGTGGTTTTGGAACCTTCAAGTGGCCAGCCAGATCGCCAGATCTATCTCTTAACGATTTTTTTGTGTGGGGTTTTCTCATAACACAGATCTATTCGCGGAATAGACCTGAAAATTTGCAACAATTAAGGCAATGAATTGTTGACAATTGTGCGAATATTTCTCCTCAAGTGCTAGAAAATACCCGGGTAGATTTCTACAATCGACTCGGATATTGTTTAGCAAATAATGGAGGAATATTCGAACCGTTGGTTTAACTTTTTTTGTCGGAATTCTATTTTCTTTTTGGGGTTTAATTTTTCTTTTAATTTGTGTGTTTGATTGTTGTTTTATGTTATACCGTTAATAGAATACTATCATTTATTTTCAAACATTCCACATGCAAATAGTAAGGGATATTCAAAAAAGAATTTTCAATTGTTAGAAGTAATGGCTAAACTTAAGAAGACACAATAAACATATTTAACCCACTCTCATTACATGTTAATGCAATACAAAACAGTCCACCAAGCATACACAACATACACACTAAAGAGTACCCCCACTATTTTTATTTCTTTATTAAGCATATTGTGAATAGTTATTATAGTAAATAATATTTAACATTGATTCTCTATGAGCAATGCTTTCCAACACGTACGGTATACTATCTGTATGCGATGAAATGAAGAATAAAGATGGAATGGGTGTGGGGGTGAACGTAGTGGTGGGTGGCATAAAACGGAGAAAGTTTATAGTGTGCATGAAACACCGCCGCCACCACCACCGTGTACTAGAATCGACTAACCGATCATCAGGTGAAATTGAAAGTGAGTGAAATAGCATACAAACAACATAAGGGTTGATTGCAAGAGGGTTGTGACAAGAGCATCAGTATGGTTGGTTGTGTGGTGGATGGAACGGGTGCGAGAGAAGGGGTGGGGGGTTGTAAGAGGATATATAAATGAGTGAAAGTGTAATGTATAATGGATGGAAAGGGTGGGTGTTGGGTGAATTTTATAAAATGCGTGCGTATGGTTGTTATAGAGAACGAAGAAATAGCATTGGCATCCATGCAGGAATTAGAATTCCAACTGGAAAGTGTTATGCAAGTGTATATGTGTATTTATACGCATGCGTATTTCACAACAAAAACATTATATTCATTTGAATTGATGAAGATATATCGAGTGTCGTCTAATCACCCCGCACCTGTATACGTGTTTTCAATAAATTGTATCCAATCAAAAACATAAATGTAAAATGGACCAAGTTTTCATGTATTTGCGGAAAACGTAAAGTAGAACTCCGGATTAATTAGAAACCACAGACCCGATCAAGAAAAAAAATTTGTGTATACTGATTAAGAAGGATGACGAATAAATAAACGACCCTAAAAGAGGGTTTTGCCAATTCACGTTGCAGCAAAAAACTTTGAATTTTGGCTTTTTTCCTTCAAAGCGATCAAGATATAGTTTTACTGTCATTGCCATTGCAAGGTTTTCTCTAGAAGATATTTAATATTTTATTTGGCAAGATGGGGCAAGTTATCGCATATTCTGCGAAAACAACCGTAATATCTACGTGAGGACCAAGCTAGTGCAAGGTTTTTCTTAGTACATATTTATTATTTGACTTTTCAAGTTTCCAGGAATTTGTCGAACACGTTATATATAAACTTTCCAAGTAAAATATTAAATAGCTACTCCGAAAATGGTCCTCAGCTTTCAAGTTTCCCTGAGCTTTTTTACCTCAGTCCTTCAACTTTCCCCTTCTTACATTTCTGTTCTTGATGGAAAATCAAGATCGCTTTTGGCTATATTTAATTAATATGGTATATCTATAAAATACATTTTTATAATGGCTTAAAAATTAACGACTTATAATGGTAATTATATTATTGTATTTTTTCGTCTTAGTACTAAAAAAATCCAGGTTTTCAGATTTTGTCATTAATTGTGCTTTAAGACCTATATTTCTACCAAATACTCAGTTTCTACGTCTTCTGTAAGTAATCTAGATACAAAATCAACGATCTATGATGTTGAATATCTTTATAACCACTATGGAAAGAAGTTTCTATTTGAATTACTTCATGACTAGATGTTTATTGCCTCGAAATTTTCCAATTACCCAGAAAATCCAACATCAAAAATCATTAATTCTGTATATGATCATAAACAACGTTTTCAAACCGTTATTTAACTGCTGATAAACACCCGTTACATCAATCACAAGTTTTATTATATCAAAAAAAAAGTGAAACAAAACTATCATCAATACGCAATAATTACCGACGCTCACACAAACATGTAACGATATAAGGCTGCAAGAGAATGTCAAATCGGATTACGATATATGTATCAAGATTAATTGTTCGTTTAAAATTTATCACATGACCTAGCTCTTAAAACAATTTTTTATGCTCCATTTTCTTTTACTTATTTACATTTGATTTGATAATTTTGATTAATCTTACAAAGAATATATCTAATTTATAACTTTAACGAGCTAGCCAAATCTATTTTGCACACACTGTAAGAAGAAAAAAAACGTGTATTCGATGAGTGATGATAGGCAACCAAACTGATATACGTAGGTACAGTATAAAGTAAGCCGCTTAGGGAATTAGTTTGTTGTAAACTCATAATGTTCATATAACAAGGCACTGAGAGGCTCCTCACAGCAGCTCCGTAGCTCATAGTAGCTCGTCTGTCTGTTGTTCAAACTATGATTGATTGATGATAGTATTATGGTATGGTTAGGTAAAATATATATTGTAAGTGATAAACGATCACACCGTATATATACATGAGTACGTATATATATATATAGCTCCCTGGTGCTCGTTTGTTCCATAATTCCATTTCATATGTTATATACGTTTCGAAGGTGAGCTTATTAATAGCTCATATATAACTATTATTAATCATATAATTTATAATATAAAATACTACGCGCAATGTATACATATTTTTTATATTATGTGCAGTTTTGTGTACACACATTCGTGTCGTGGTGTTCGTAATAGGACATTTGAATTGTTTTCGATGAATTTTAAAATTGAAGACACTGTATAATTTACATATATTAGCTTTTGATGGATAATTTAATTATTAAAATAAGTAGGTTGATTTGTTTATAAGTTAATTAAGGTTGTTGTAAGGCATTCGACAAGGCTATACGTATGTTCTAATATACTAATTAATCTTATTTATCGAAGAAGAACTTCTGAACTTGTGTACAGTCAAGTATGCTTTATTAGATGAAAAACTTTTCGAGAAGAATTTATTAATTATTATTGATAACTCTATTATCGTTTAAAATAGAGGATGAAGAATTTTTGAGACTCGATTGAATTATTTATTATGTCTCTGTTAGTATGAATTATATGTTTCCAACTAAGTAAGTTTCTAACACATCTAACACTGTCGTATTGAGATTATCTGGAATTCGGAAGTACCCCCCAAATAATATACAAACAATTACAAATTTGTTGACAGAGTTTCGAAAAACATGGGACAAATTCATATTTTTTGTCTTAAAACAAACTAAAATCTTACTAATAACTCACTAAAAAACAAACTATTATCTTCTTGAAGAAATTTTCATCGCCATATCTCTCACGTTTTTTTATTACGCTATTTAATAATATTTTCCTTGTTAGTGAGTAACTGATAAAAAATTGTTTTATTTTTTTGGAAAATGTAAATAATTTTTTTAAGACTTACTACACCAATTTTGACGAAACATCGCTATTTATAACCTCAAAAAACATTTATCTTACCCTTAATCACTAAATTTCTGCTTCAATTGAAAGAATATTCGAAAACTCACCTGAAATTAAAAAAAAACAAAACAAAATTAATTAAATATATATTTAAAAACAAATTTTCAGTGTTTGTACATTTAATTTCTAATTGGCCAATTATCATTCCAACTTTTCGACCAACACAGGCAGTAAAATTGTTGGGGAGATAAAAACTGTATCGATAATCGAACATCAATTGTAAATAAAGGATATTTTATCTCATAAGGATAAATAAAATATATATATATATATACATTTATTTGTATTGTACTATCTATTGCATATGTTTATTTGACAGGAATAAAAGGACACTTTCCCATTCAGAGAGGAATGGTGAGAGGCTCAAAGGGGTAATAATATGTATATGACAAGTAAAATATTTCAGTATTTATATGAAGTTTATATTCTATATATTCGATTTGACAACGAACACAGGCAATATGAGAAGAGATATAGATATATATATATACACACATATTTACGATATAATCATGGTCGAGATAGGAAAACCATGAATCGTTGTAGAGGGCGACAGAGAAGCTGAGTGAAAGTGAAATAAATACGTTGCTTTGTACTGGTTTATATCCGGTATATTTATTATGTATATAGACCATTCTCTCACAATAAAACAAATCTATATTTTCCTGTCTTGCAGGATTCTCATTGTCAAACATACATTCTGAAGTTCTGTTTTATCTTTTTGCCATTCTAGTACCTAACTAATCCCTGCTTGGTAAAAGTTGCAAAACAAATTTCAAAACTTTCACTTTATAATACGTTTTCTGTCATAAACATTCAATGACATTTCTAATTTAACTTAAAAGGGTATCAAATCTCATACCATATCTGAATCAGATACAAATTCAAAATATTGTGCAGGAAACACCCGTTGTTCAGATATTTAGGGAAAAATAGTAGAGATCCCCATCCAACATCTTGAAGACTTTCTGTATAGCATCTTCAAGAGAAATTTTCAAGAAATGGTTAGCTTATTGGAAAAAACACAAAATATCAAAAGGCAAAATATCGAAGAAGGAATTTCATAACAAGTCTTTTCGTTAGTCGAGAACAAGTGTCCGCTGCAGATTACTGATGATTACCTTAAGGAGATTAAATAACGAATTGTTGTCATTTCAGGACCTTTAATTTAACAGAGAAAACTTGGGCTGTGTCGTATGGTAAGAGAACATCTTCTTCTAAAAGATCAAGAGGGTAAAAAATAGCTTGTATCTCCGTCCATAGGTATCTACGTATGTATGTATGTATGAGGACCCTACCGGTCGCAATTCTTGACCGATTTTGATTATCCTTTTTGCTAATTCGTTCTCTATCAGAATAAAGCCCCATTGATTTTTATAAGTGATTTTTCGAATAGATTAAATGGGCTGTGTACTTTTGGTTTTACCAATGATCGTAGATTTCATTTATCCAAGCCTTAGATTTTATTTGGCATTTATGAAAGTGAACTTTATTGCTAAGTAGTGGGGATGGGAAGCATTAGGGATATCTTACTATAAAGTCTTTAATAATTCGCAATAAAGCGTTTTTTACTCATTTCCAAAACACTTTTTGAATTTCCCTACTGTTTCTCAAAACTTCGCGCTCATTATAATTGATGTGCATCATATTTCAAGGAGAAACTGAGGGGGTAGACTTGATGAAAATGTATGCAGTAGAGCTTTGTTTTCATATAAAAACAAAAAGCATACCTACATCATAAATAAACTTTTTTTTTAGGAAGAAAGTTTAAATGCGTGTATGAATTTCTCTGTGTGTGTGTATAGGCTGCAGAATATACAAAGCAACAAAGCGCACATATAGCATAGCATAGAACCCAAAAGCGATCAATAAAAGCATGCATGCGTTGCCCTTTATATGTATGCCATGGGTGCGTATGTATGCGTTGCGTTGCTTCTATATATACTGTTTGAATATAAACCTTGGTGTTTGGTGTTGTATTTAGTTTTACATAATATTGCACATACAAGGCTGACAAGAGTGGCGCCATTCACTACTGACTACCGTGCTGTATAATTTGGTTTTATCCAATAGCAAAGCAATATTTTTTTTACCTATATATTCACAATTCCTCTTTCCTTATTGCAATAAACTGTTTTTAATATAAGAAAAATAGTGAAGGTATTCAAATGACTTTACTATGAACTGAAGCTCTAATACATGATAAATAATTATTGAGTCTACACTTTGAAAGTAGCGTCAATGACTCAAGCTTTATCTAATGCATCATCACCTATGCTGTTTTACTGGCACATTTAGCCCATTGCATTCATAAAATTTGCATACCATTTCCCTTGACTACGTGCTTCAGTAGTCAGTAGTGCTTCAGTAGTAATTTGAAGATGCGGTAATAGGAAAATATATGTTCCACCAACATTGGGATAATCAATCAAGTTCTAAGGAGCCCATAACCCATCCCAGATTGACTGCGAGCCTACCTCAGATACTAAAGACCCAGACCTGAAACTTTAGTAATATCACCAGCAATAACAGCGTTCTTTTTTTAAAAATTTATCCTTATCTATTCGGTTTTCGAAAAAACGCTTCAGAAAAGTTGTTCATTATAAATATACTAACAACCTTTTTTATCAAAACTTTGTTTCTGAAAACCGAATGGATTTGCAAAGGCAAAAAAAACAGCATGTGCAACCGGTTTCGTCAGTGTACCGCTCGGGAATTTGTAATTATTTCCAGCCTCTCGGGGTTGATTAAGTTTTTCCGTAGGATATCTTCCGTTTCGTTTACCCTTCGTCTAGAATCCGTTATATTTAAAACCTTAATGTCCATGCTATTAAGTATTTTTTAAAGCAAATGATGTTTACAAATTTTTGAAAAAATAATTTACGTTTCTTTCTTTTTTCAAACATACAAACTAGAAACTCGGAAGTTTTAGTATCGAAAAATGTTGAAAGAAGTATAATTTTTATTATAGAAAATATATGGTCGATTTCCTAATATAAATATTCGCCGAACAATAAATTTCAAGAAATTATAAAACTTTATAGCTATTGATACAGCTATAGAATTTTATAAAAGTAGGATCTTATACGTTATCGGGCACGTGTTACCTGTCCATGGCTTTATTTACCCAAGGTAGTTAACTCAACGTTAACTCAACCCGGGCTAAGGGTTTAAAATTTATTTTAGGGGAGGGGGAAGGTTAATGATTAATTAAATTTCTAATTTTACTTTTTAGTTATTTAAATTAGAAATAAAAATACTAAAAACTAATAATTATATGTCAATACTGTATAGAAATTAACAGTCAATTTTTTAGTTTATATTTTAACAGTATCTCACACAGAATATTATTAAGAACAAAGAACCAAGCTTACTACTTCTTTGTTTGTAAACACAACAAAAAACAAGATGAGATAATGATGCATAACGAAACAAAAAAATTTGGGAAAAAGTGAAAAAAATTACATCTAATTGCTTTTTTTTTGTAATTATATGTTCCGGTATTTTGAACATTTCCAAATACGCACCACATCAAACCAAAAACTATTTGCATTGTTTTTCAAACTTCATTTTGTTTGATTAATTATTTGTCGATTTAAAACGCAACATAATTCACGTGACCTTATAGAAAAAATATAGTATTTTTATAAGAGGCTATAAGTAGTATATTCAAAACGCATCATGAGTCAAGTGACCTAAGAAAAACGTAAAAGTTTTTACAACTATAGAAACGTGTTCGCTTTTTATTAATTTATGGGCTATGAGTTTAATTTCTTTATCTTTGTATAAATTATTATTTGAAATCTTTGTCGAACTTTTATAAGCTTAACTTATCCCGCGACATTACTAATAATGAATTGTAAAAGTGTGGGGCACTTTGCGTTGAAATTTAAGTATCATAATCGGGTCAAAGAATTCTGAATGAAAATTATTCCAAATAATAATGAAAAATTTTTACGTTTGCTGGTTTTTCACACGAAAATACATTCTATTTTTTCACATTCCAATGCGGAATTATGAAAGTAATGGAATAATATTGCAGTAAAATATTTCATTACTTTCATAATTCACAAAAAAATTATTAAAATTTAAATAAATATTTTTAACATATGTTTATTTTCCTCCAAAAAATATTAATATTAAAAATAGGAACCAGTTAATAATATCTTATCGATAGTGTTTTGTAATACTTGAAAATAAATTAATTTCTAAATTAAAATACATATAAGTGAGATTGTACAAACGACAAGCAAGACAATATGGTGTTTGACATGCACAGGATTGGGTTCTGTAGTTCACGTATAACTGTGCAATTCTTAAAGTGAAAACTTCTTTGGGCCAAAATGTAAATGGTCATAGAGAGATGGATTATAGAGGCTGCTCTGGACGGGCTACACATCGACCATAAGGTCCATTGTCATGCCTAAGGATGTGAGGATGTGATTGGGGGACAAGGAATTTTGTGTGTAGACTAGGAATTGGTAGGATTTGCGGCTGCAGCCGACTATGATAGGAACTATGCCTATATTCATCTGGAGTTCCGGAAGGAAACTGCAGAAAACCATATCGCCCCCCTTTTTTCTTAATAATTGACAAACTGCCGATGTCGAAATTCGAACCCATAACCTCCCAGTTTCCAAGTAGGCATACTGCGCAGACATAACGCCTTAAACCGCTCGGCTACTTGGACTGGTTGAAATGGTCATTATAGTAGTCATCATAATGGTCATTATATTAAGAGTAAGATTCCGCTAAACGAAAAACTACTGCGTTATCAAATTTATTCGACAAAAATACGTCACGCATGAGCTGCGTAAACTAAGCGAATTTACTCAGAAATTGAGAGGAGAAAAAATCCCTTAATAAATAATATCATTAATATCATTTGAAATTTCGATTTATGGAAAATATCTATTCATTTTATTTCGAAATACTTTTTAGATTACGCATTTTTATACAGTATTTCAAAATCTTAAAATGATTTACGTTATTCTTCCCAAAAAATTTATTTATTTACATTAAACAAAATCACGTAGCCATGGTGATATATTTGTAATATTCATTATTGTATTTAAATTGCAAATATTTCTGTAAATATTAGAGTTACAGAAAATATATTCATTCCGCTGCACTTCTTTGTACATAATCATCACCCAAAATATACTATTGACAATTGAATAATTCATTTATCTTTACCCAAATGTTATACCTTCCCCCCCACCCCAAATAAAAGTTTTCCTAGTGAATATCCAAAATCGACATTTGTACATTGAATAAATAGTTGATTGACCTTGAATTGAAGAATCAAAAATATACAATATTTTATGTATTTTTCTAATAATCATCCAAAATTGTACAATTTGATACAATTGAACATTTGAAAATGACGACCTTGCATTGACGAATCAAAAATATACAATATATTTTACACCGAAATGTGTTTTCCTAATTTTATCGCACTTTAATAATGTGTTATTAGATAAAAAAACAACACAATTTAATTTAATATATAATTTTTTTTTATCAAAAAAACTGAATTTTGATCACAAAAACACACACACACATACACAAATACAAGGTTACATAGGATTATTTATTATGTAAGTTTACGCGTTAAAATGATATGTCATTGCATTTATGCGTGATAAAAAAATGTATTTTAATTACAAGGAAATATAATATTTTAATTATAAATGTATGTGAAAAACATTTTTTTTTTAAATATTATCTTTAAAAGAGGCCCACCAAAAAAATAAAAAATAAATTTATTTTTTTAATACTTTTTATTAAAATGCATTTAATCATATTTAAGTTTGTTCTTTTCAGGTGAGTTAATATCTATTGATTTTATATTGAAAGGAGGTATATAACAATCATTATAATGTGTATAATTTTTTTTAAAACAAGCTTTATTTAATGAACTAAAAAGAAGAAAATACAATTTTTCCCCGTATCATCAATATGTGGGGTATACAAACTAAGATCGCTCAAGTTTTAAATGTTTACCACAAACTTTTATGAAGCTTCACCCAAGCTTTTATTTAAAGTCACATATTGGTGATTCGATGAAAAAAAGTGTGTGTGAGTGATTATGTACGCACGTAAGAAGTTGTATTTCTTTTTAAATAATTTATTAAATAAGGTCAACACTGCTATTAACACAAAACTTTATTTAATAACATGATATAGTCGTGAAAAACTACAATCGAAAAATTGTATCTAAAGCCAATAATTCTATACTTTAACATGGTTCATAGTAATAATGAACAGAACCAGCGTCACTTCTTTCGTCAAAACTAGAGTTTGAAATACTGGCATTGTAAATTCATTATTTAGAATCAGATTTTGGCCAGATTTATCAATAATTTAATATACAAAGTTTACAAGCCCTGAAAAATGATATCATTGAGAATGTGGCTCGTAATTCTAACATTCTTCTTTTATCAGAAACATGGAGTACTAATAATGAACACATTCCTGTACCTAATTGCAACTGCATAGTCAAATTTAAATGTTCTAATCTGAGAGCTGGCGGTATAGCTATTTTCCAAAATAATATGGATCATTCATATTTCGTTCTATAATAGATAAGATTGTCTTGTATTGCAATATGCAAAAATCCACTAAAGTGTCCATCACAAACAGACAAGCAGAAACTTAAGTATAATACACCTTTGCAGAATTTTTAAATAATAATTGATTCTTACTTTCGATATCACTATTTTTTTTAAATTAAAGAAACAGTATATAATTCAAAAGAATATTTCAAAACAACATTTAACTCAGTGTCAAGTTTATTAATATAGTTGTTACAAGTTTAAATATAAAAATTTACAATTTTGTCATAGGGCTCTATGTTAAAAATTTCACTTTTGATCGTTGATAACTTTTTCAAATGATCGATTAAGAGGTTTTGAATTTTTGAGGGAACATACTGATTAAAATTGCCAAATAATACAAGTTTTATATCAAGTCTCATACAGAACTGTCTTTAATAATGTTCTTTCCACAAGGAAAGTGCCCAAAATTTAAACCCAGAAAAGGATACCCTTACAATTAAAACTGCTATTTAAACCTTCCAAGTACTTTATTATTAAATTCTAAATCAGAACAAACTTAAATATATCTGGTATATGCCCAAAATTTAAACCCAGAAAAGGATACCCATACAATTAAAACTGCTATTTAAACCTTCCAAGTACTTTTTTATTAAATTCTAAATCAGAACAAACTTAACTATATGGTATATGTGCTTAGCTATAAAGTTTTTTTTTAATATTAGATATGACTGGCTTATTATGTTACATACTGACACAATCAAAAAAATATACATATATTATGCGTATGCGAGTAATGTCAGCTCTGTCAGCAAATAAGCATATTATACAGTTTAGTTTATTAATTTAATTTTGTTTATAATCATCATCGGATATGCGTTTAGACCTTGGCATAAATTTTGTGTTATAGCATATTTTTTATTTATTTATTTACAATTTTGAAATAGAAGGACCTATTTTTATTATGAATATATTTATGAGTTGCTTTTGATATTTTTTTAATAGCACACGCACTCAACACAGCAAAAAAAACCCGATATTTATTTGAAAGGTTACAAACATTAATTATATTTTCATCATTTTTTTTCAAACAATTTTTGGCGCTTTGATAGTTTTTTTTATGTAAAATATTTACTTAAACGCAACAGAAATAGCCTTTATTTGTAATGCTAGGAGTATGAAATTTATTATTTAAAGATAGTTCACTCGTAACAGTCAAAGCAAAAAACTATAAAATACTGTATAATAGACTTAATACAGCTTTGTTAATTCTAACGTATCTAGTAACACATATATAGTTTTTCAATATTTACGATACAATGTACAATCAAATGCGGAAAGTTCTCATCAATATGGCAGCCAAATAAGGCGTGATTTTTTATTCAAACTTAAAATAGTTAACAAATAAAATTATCACTTGTTTACTATTTTAAATTTTCATTTAAAATCATTTCTTTGCGGGCCGCCATATTGATGAAAACTTTCCGTATTTGACTGTACCCCATGTTGTACTATGCAAGACTTGTGTTGACAGTGATTATTCATTATCTCTAAAAAATCTGGCTGCAAATATCAAGCTATGTGGAAAAGCGTTGAGCTTGATGTCATATTTCAATTTCATCAATATATTTTTAAAATGTGTTTACGAAAGAACTTCATTAAGTTCTTAAGAACTTCATTGAGTTGAGAATTGAGTCAAAAACTGTTTATAATATTTCCAATGAAATCTTTTAAAATACGTTTTACGTCATCAATAAAAATCGATTGTATATACAAACGCATAGACAACCAAATTGAAGGAAGCAGTCTAAGATATTACCTTGACAATTAATTAAGAAACATTAAATTTATGATTAATCTAACCCTGACTATAGTATATATCACATCGGTTGATTTTTATAGAATTATCCATGAAATTTTTAAACCAACTAAACACCCATATTGGGAGATCATGACTACAATTGATTGTTTTTTTCGGAATGCCACTAAATAAGATTCTGAATGCCACTAAATAAATATTTGTATCTCAGATTTTAATTTTCTATTTTAATACTCGTTCTCTTATTAAAACAACTCGATTCAACTTAATTGGGTCAAAAGGTCATCATTCGGTGATTTTAATTGTGTCTATAATAAATAAAAACATATCTCCGAATTTTGTTCCCCGAATTTCCCATATCGATTGATGATACCTTCAAACAATTTTGAAAATATTTTAGGTATCGTAAATTAAAAAAAAAAAAAAGTAATTCTAAGCAATTCAAGTCATCAAAATGAGATTTATCTTTATGTAAAATTTCGACTCAAATTTCGAAGTTTTACTGTTTTTGAGATATTTTTAGAAAATCATAATTATTACTTTAATAGGTTCTAAGTTTTGTAATACTTTAGGTATTTGTCCACAGAGAGAAGGCTGGAAACCGTGGATACTAATTCAAAATACTTTAAAGCTATAAAGCATGATAAAACAAATCTTTCATTACGATTTTACTTTCTATTTTCTCTCTATGCGTAAGTTACTCTTAAACGATAGTAAAAATACAAATTTAAATAGCAATTTTAATATGAAAAAACAACAAAATTTCTAAAACAAGAATTCTATTCACAAAACCATCAAAAAAATCAGAATGTAGGTCAATAAATTGCATTAACTAACACAACGCAGCTAGATAGTGGAACAAACGCGTCATATCGTCATCGCTCGGTCCGTCCACCAAATATAAAAAAAGATATCTTCTGTATTCAATGCCGTCCGCGCACACATATTTTAATTATTATGTAAAAACATATTTATAAAAAAAAAGAGAACTGCTAACTATAGTATTCCCTTTCTCTTGCACTCTGGTATATTGTGCTGTAGTCGAGTGCCCCTCATATAACAGCACATAGAATATAGCGAACGCAATGCGTTTTTGTTAATATTTTTTTTTTAGTCAGGAAATTTAACAAATATTTTTTCAAGCCTTTCACTTTGCATTTTAATAAATTTACAACAAATATTTTTTGTTCGTTTTTGAAACGCAATATTTTATATCAAATAATATGACATAATGGTTCAAAAAAACGATCCACTTGTATGTAGTTATTTATAAATTACAGAAGTTTTATATTATTATTTAGGTTGGTGGCGTTTGTTTGTGTGTTCTGTCATGGTGGTCAGTGTTCTATCACAACCATGATCGTCAATGTCCTTGTTCACCACCGAGAAGATTCATTCAACAGGGATCACCACCTTGTTATTATTATCGAAACCAATTTGCGGGAATATACCTAGATATCCCGGTATATAAAACCATAAAACGTATTATAATAAAAAAATAAAACAATTTGTTATTTTGTTAGTTCTACGAAATAAAAATACAATATTTGGACTTTAAACCAAACTTTTATTTTGCCTGAATATTTAATAATGAATACAAGTTTGTCGGTGGTTACGAAGAACAACCCGGAGACATATGTATTGCACTACACTCCCCAACACTTGTGGGCCATTTACTAAAGACTTAGCGAAATAAGCGAAATAATATGGATGGTCATTAGGTTTGATCCACTTGGTATTTGTAGAGTATACAATACATAAAAAACGCACCAAAACAACACACATACACAATTGACTTTCCAAAAACTAAATACACTAACAATGCAAATGATATATTACATTTGTTTGGGGAACGGTGTTGTAGGTCATTATACAACACCCTTTACTAAATTCGATTGATTCGTACGCCGGCGGATGTCACATTTTGTATTTGCCATCCCTAAGCATCCATGAATCAATTTTGTGTCAGCTAATAATAGAATTGTTAAATTTAAATTGTACATATTTAAAAAAAATGTTTAAAAAAAATATAATCAAAAAGTACATACACAATTGAAACGCAATCATCGTTAATAGCTAAATTCTCGTATATCACATTAAACAAAACAAATTAAAGCACATTGAATATGTCATTTGGTGGAAATAAACTACTTTTACTTTATTTTTGCAATGTTTTATACAATGATTTAGCTATTGACCATGTATTGTAAACATCGGCATTTAAAAGTTTTATTATGTATATTTCTTCTTGAGTTCCATGATAGATACCACGCTCACAGACGTTTTCTCTATCGAGATAAGGATACAAAAGCGTCAGCGCTAAATCGTTCTAACTTCCAAAACGAACACTGTATAAACGTTTGTTTATTAGAAAAAAACCTACATTAACGACATTTTTTTCAAATTCTCAATTGAGGGTTTTTTGGTTTGATTCTAGGGGCTCTTGAAGTCACTCAAACACACATACTATTGGTTGAAAAACAGCTGAAATTAATCTTGATGCTAACTGATGCTTATACGCACTTATAATTCCAAATCGAACGGTATTTTCAAGAGTAGAGTAAGCGTTTATAAGCCAAAACGAACGTCAATAAATTGCACTTATAAGCATGAGCTGACATCCCCAAAACGAATACACCCATTGATTGATTGATTGATTAATATCGGGGTAAAAACTATTGCACTTCGACCTTATAGTCCATTGTGCTCCTTCTTCTACCTCAGTCCGACAAGACTCGCTTCTCCCATATGTTGGCAATAGCCTGGAGCTTGCTTATCAGGTCCTCCCGAAGGTTCATATATTCGGGGTGAGATGCACCGAATATCCTGTATCTGCTGTAACCTAAAGGTTCGCAGTCAAAGATTATGTGGCTGGATGTTTCTTCCTCCTCGCCACACAATCGGCACATAATGGAGCCGTTATGGAGTCCCATTGTGTGCAGATGATTCCGCAGAGGATAATGCCCGGTAATGAATCCGATAACCCTCCGCAGTTGCATCCAGTTCAGCCTCAGTGCATCGAGAGATAGCCTCTTTGTTGCACTCTGAAGCAGTACCTTCCCGAGCTCTTGCCGCGGTACTTTTTCCCAGTGATCACGGTGTTTAGCATTTGACCACTCGTTGATCACCTGTTTACATGCAGTCCTTGGAATACACCCATAGAATCATATAGCACATTATATACCTCTAGAGTCTAGACTTTTACTGTAAGATCATGTAAGTAAATTACTTTTATTACTGTGTGACTTTACTTTAAGTAAAAAGTAAAATATAATATAGATACTTAGAGACTGAATACTATACTTAGAGTAAAAAAACTATAAAAATATACCGCTAATTAAATATTGCAGCTGTGTTTCTGTTTTGTACATTAAACAAAGTGTACACCTCACTTTTATTATATTATTATATGACTTAAGTCAAAGTAAGTGAAACAACAATATATACAATATGTATAATGTTGTCATTTCACTTTAAAGTATTAGATTTTTGTTTTATAGTTTGTTAAAATGTGCAATGACCAAAATATTTCACAATCATTGAAGCATTCATTTATTATTACACACTCACTTCACTTTAGAGTATATTCAAGAGTCATATAACAAGTAACTCCGAGTATATGAAAAAGTACTGTTTTCTTTTAAAATAATCTATACGAATGATTTGTTCAGTTATTATTTATGGTATTGTTATTTAAAAAACGTTGAATCATTTCGTCAAAAATGATACACAAATTTTTTTGGTTGATATTTTCATATTTGTCACTTAAGACTTACGTTTCTCAGAGGAATGAATGTCATTAAGTAACCTTTGCCAGTGTCTGGCCACAGAATCAGGATGGCGTTTGACACTAGGGCCCTAGCCTGCATTGGCCCCCGAAGCTTAATACCTATACGTGAAATAGTTCATACACGGAGAAGTTAGAAGAAAGATGACATTGACGAAGATGTATTCGTATGCCTGGCGAAGTGCCTACCATGTAAACTTTTATCCCAATTTAACAAGCACATTAGTACGTACTCCAACTTATATTTCGCTTACTGTGTATCCTCACAATCTCGTTGTGATTTTCCGCACTGAAGTGCATTAAGACGAGCCTTCCTTCTCTACTGTGCCAAGAACTGCTAGACTCGTTGATTATTCTAAACACAGGATCGAATCTTAACAAGGATAACGAGGATATTTTAAAAAAAATGTTAATTGGGTAGCTTCAGTTACAATCAATTGACAATTTTGATTGATTAGCATTGATGATTGATTACACAAGTAATTATGAAAATATATTTTTGATTTTATAAATATACCCCAATTAAAAAATATATCAATATAAAATATATCTAGATCAATTATATTTGGGGACTGTATAAATACCATTTTCGATTGCAAAGTAGTCATCATCAGTATACGAATTAACTAATCATAATTAATGTCGGAGAAAATACGTTACTAAATTAGTGCGTGACTCACGAAATTTTTAATACTTTGATATTTTGTTTAATACATATATTTTTTGACAATGCATATGTTTTGTTATAAACTGGAAGAATGGCTTATACAATAAATTACGCTTAAAAAACATTAATTTTGTATGCGTGTCCAAAAAACTTATTAAATTAAGAAAATATTTAAGATTTTCGTAATAGTATTTTGACTTTCGCAAATTTTATATTTTCTGAAGAAGCAAATGTGTTTATCATATATATTGTTATATGTTAGAACACTTTTCCGTATATGAACTGTACTTACATAGGATAATATAGAATCAGATATTTCACACACTCCATCACTAATAAATAACACAGAACTACTCAACGCATAAAATTCAAATTCGGTACAGTATTAATATAACTAAAAGAAAAAACAAAATTACAATGTTGTATTGTTTTTGAAATGAAGAATGTCATTGCAAGAATTCTAATGGCTGATATTATACCTTTAGAAAAATTAACATTCCCATACATAAGAAATTCTAATTTAAATAATATTTTTATTTTATATTTATTATACGTAATGTCTGTCTGTCGTACTCTATCGATCAAAAGAATTAGATCTATTTAAATGAAAATGTGATTTTTAAAAACACTTATAGACTTCACTTATAGTCTTACATTTTTTATACCCAGTATATGTAAATATACAAGGTATATTAAGTTAGATCACGACTTAAAAATAACGTAACGCTTATAAATATTGATGGTAGGCATGAATGTTTGGCCTAATAAAATGGCCTAATTCGGCCATTTACGCATGTCCGTCCGTCTGTCAGTCTGTCCGTGGACACGATAACTCAAGAACGAAAAGAGATAACGAGCTGAAATATTTTGTTCTGCTGAAATGTGTTTCTAGAGCAAAAAGTAAGGTCAAGTTCGATAATGGGCAAAATCAGACTATGTTTGGGCAAAATGGGCAAAACTGTCTATCTTTCAAACCGTAAGAGATATAACAAAAACTTAATAACAAAAAATCTTTTTCTTTTTAAAATAAACAACTTTTGTTTCAAAAATATTTTCATAAACTCAAATAGCTTCCTCATGATTTGTGATTAAATATTCCTCAGAAAGCGAATTGTTACCAATTCGAATGCACAGAATTGTGAACAATTCAATCATTGATATACAACTTAGTAAATACTGGGTATTCAAACAATTAACTCAGTTAGTTGTTACATTACGTATTTAATAAGTTGTTCAACTTGCAATTTAATTGCAATTTTAAACTAAATATTTTGCAAGAAAGAAGAAAATAATTATATTCCATTTTTTTTCCTCAAATTTTAACATTGTTTAAATTATTGAAGCTACACTTATAGTTTGGTTCAACTTTTGTCATTTTTCAGGGTTTTTTTTTTAATATCACTTGTGTATGCTTACGTAATCTTTTTGCGAAAAATAATATTTTACATCTAATTGATTGGCAGGATGTGGTGCGGTTACTGCAAAACTACAATTCTAATCACACATTCTAATTATTTGAGGTTTAAATAACCTTCAATAAATTCTTTTATTCTGTGGGGTTCTTAAAAGTTCTAAAAACTTTTAACAAAATGGTAGTATACGGGGTGTGTTCAAAAAGTAAGGTGACTTTTCAAATTTCGCGAACTACGTACATTCGATTTTCGATTTTTTTTATTTTGTTGGTACACTCGTCCCGAAGATACGTTCACAGTTTCAACGAGTATAGCATTCTTTGTTTGTTTGTGAGAGGCATAAATGTTAGAAGTGTTTGGTGCGCTCGACGTTTTTCATATTATCTCCACAATCATTGCAAATCTCCGTTCTTTCATGGGTCTCTTCAGTTTTGGGAACAGAAAAAAATCGCATGGGGCTAAATCCGGTGAATATGGTGGCTGAGACATGATTGTGGTATTGTTTTTAGCCAAAAATCACGCACAAGCAACGATGAGTGAGAAGGTGCATTATCGTGATGCAAAAGCCATGGATTGTTTGTCCACAATACCGGACGTTTTTTTCGTATCACAAATCATTTTAGATTGATTCAATTTATTTACACTTAAGTGTACACACGCACATAATATTATTTTGGTTCCGTTGATTGCATATGCATTTTTAAAAGTATAATATTTGGTATTTTGGTTTCGTTTGTTTGTGATAATAAATATAACCAAGCAAGCGATATGAGAGATTCTTAAGTACAGCGGTGCTCAACCTATTTAGATACGCGACCCAATATACTTCTTTATGAAGTCTTTTTTTGTGATTCCATTATTTATTGTATGTATAGTCCAGTGTCAAGACGTCGAGCTATCATTTTCAAATTTTATAATTGTTTTGTGCCTTATTTATGCTAACAACTTTTATTCGAAACGTTTTTCCGAAATCCAAATAAATAAGGCACAAATTAATTATAAAATTATGAAATGATCGCTCTACTTTTGACGCTATTTGTACACTCGATTACACAAGTAGTGTCCTTTTTTAAAAACTTTACAGTCGATTTGTGCCGAATTCACTCTGTTTTCGAAAAAGTAGCTTGAAAAAGGAGATTGGTTAGGGCTTTTATGACCAATAATTCTTTTAGTCGAAACATTTTCCAAAAACAAATAAATTTGGTGTTGTTGATAGTACATAATAGTATCATTTCACTAAGAGACTATTGAGATTTTACCGAATATTTACTTTTTGAGGACTCCTATTACCAAAAACCCTATTGTGTCCGGATGGATGTTTGTCTGTGAAAAATATCTCAAGAACGGTGATAGCAAGAGGCAAGAAACTTTCAACTTAACTTTAATATTGTCATCTCACGAGATTGCAAGGTTTTGTCGAATATAACCAAATTGCAAATCACGCGTTATTCTTAATATTTTTGAGTTTTGGGAATTTCTCAATACCGGCGATTTTTTTAAACTTTGTATTATGTTGGCCTTTAAAGTTCTAGATTGACACGTACTTCTCATTACTTGAATTTTGGAGTTGGAGCTAGATTGTTGCACAATGGTTTGATGTAAATCGTTTGAAAGATATTCCCATACACGATCAAGCAATTTGTGCAACAACCTGTTTGCGCAAACCATTTGATACTGTATGCCACAGATTGCGTTGTTGCACAACGGTTTGAACGGAATCGATTTCGGTCGGGATCGATTTGTACTGCGCAACATTTCCGCACTTGGCAAGCGATTTGAACGTGTAGGGCAGTTGTTGACCAAAAACCACAAACTGAAATGAGGTTTGCAAAAATACGATCTTGCACAAACAAGGTTGTTGAGAAAATTGTTTGATAGTGTTTGGGGGGGGAGCTATTATTATTGCGCAACACGCTTGACAAGCGGTTTGAACGTGTATGGCAATGTTTGACAGTTTTTGCCGGATGACCTTGTAATTAAGTTTGCTCAATTTATTGGCGCAAAACTGAACCTTGCATCACCCGTCAGGGGTGAGGGAAAATTCATTTTTAAATCTTAAGAGATAGAAAAAAAGTTTCAAGACAAAAAATGTTTTTTCATAAACTGTTGATATAAGCAATTAACGCAGTTATTGGTTATTTTCACTTGTTATTTCTATATTCTATACAATAGGGAATATGTATGAAAATTTTTTTTCACTTGAATTGAAGCATGTTTACTTGACAAATATCAAGGAAAAATTACTTTTTAAATAATTTAAAAAATCAGCGAGATATGAATGATTGAAATTCCCGATTATGAAATTTCCTCTTGATATGTTATGTAACGTCATATTACACTTTCACCATTTAAAATACACGTAAAACTCCGTTTTTTGTATTTTTGCAAGAAAGAGACAGATAATAATCTATAAAAGCTTATAGCTTCCTTGATATTTGTCGGATTTTAATTTCGTTTTTAAATATTATTACAGTATTAACAGTATTTTTCTATTCTGAAAATAAATGTGAAAAAAAATTTTCATGCATATTCCCTATTCCGGTGCACCGATCGATCCAACGGTTGAGAAACACTGTTCTATTCTAGCCTATGGCCTATGCATGTAAAAACATTGCTTAGTTATGTGTACTATTATAGTTTTATGCATGCAACTTCAGTCAGGTGTCTATGACGATGATGTTGATGCTCTACGTTGGCTATGCGTATAAAATAAATGCTATGTGATGCGTTCGTTCATGTACTATTTTTTTTTGTGTGTTTAATATAAAAACGCATCACAGGTATTATTATCATTTAAAAAAAAAAAAACTGAATAGAGAAGGTCATTGAACCTTATTAATATTGTATTATTTAAGTTTTAAGTTACCGTACAATTTTTACTTCTTCCGTGGTCCTATTTTTACCTCTATATACATAGAATATATTTGTATACATACCGGATGTGTCGGAAAGCTTTTCCAATAGAGATCAATGTTAAATATTATTTATTACTGGCTAGCCGTGTGGTTACTGTATGAAGTCAGTCAGTACATATGTAATGAGAGTCATCTCATACATACAAACATCTGGATAGTCTATAGGTATACTGTATGCGTATCGTTGTTTGTCATTTAAGAGTCGGGATTTTGTGATGCACATACTTAAGTTTAAAATTCAATGAACATATTTAACCCACTCTCATTACATATGTACTGACTGACTTTATACAGTAACCACACGGACAACCAGTAATAAATAATATTTAACATTGATTCTCTATTGGAAAAGCTTTCCAACACACACGGTATAGTAATCAGAATATCTAAGGTTCCTTGATACACAAGAACATCCATATTTGGCTATTGATGGGTCTGTGTGTGCATATTCGAGCCATATATCTCAAAAACGGAGATAGCAAAGGTATGAAACTTCAAACTTAAGTTTAATTGCAGTCGTCTCACAACACGACTACAATGTTTTAGCGGAAATAACTAAACCGGAAATGTTTCTTTCTTCATAAAGATTTTAAGTTTTTTGAAAATTTTTCGATAACGATTTCGATGATTTGTTTTTAAACGTTGTACCACGACCTCGATTTTCATATATCGGGATGTTTATGTTTTTTGAGTTGACAACATTGTTTCTTGTGACAGCCATATTAGCATGAATAGACAGAACCACGCCTGCAAATTGTAGATTCATGATTACTGACTCTTCCATTCTCTAATTATATGGCATTAATGTGGAAGAGCTTAGGTTTCAACAAGGCGGCGTAACATACCACATAGCACGTGCCACAATCAATCTGTGAATTGGTCTCCAAGATCGTTTTGACACCTTTAAATTATTTTCTTTGCAGATATGTAAATCCTTAGTCTAGACTGATAAACCAAAGACAACGGACAACTTGGAAGAAAACATTCGCTGCATTATTGCCGATATACGACCCCAGCTGCTCAAAGCGGCGGCCGATTATTGAACTTCCAGATTCGAAAATTACCTTGCCAATAAAGCCAATGCCATAACTTTTAACACGATTTTTACTTCATTTTAAAGTTTTATAACTATTTTGATTTTGTTTGTAGAAAAATTAGTTTACCGATGAATGGAGTAAAAAAACTTTCGAGGTAGAGGCACAATATTTTAAACGTAGATATTATAGCATTAGAGGATTCAAAATCCATATTGAAATTCACAAACCGAAAGGTTACTCATGGCGTTTTTTTGGTTTTTGATTTTTTATACTCTGTAGTTTTTGAGAATTCAATGATATATGATAAAGGCATTTGTTAAAGTTTGTATATAGAGGACGTGTGAGTCTTGCTTAACATTTTTTTTTTCTATTAGTGTATTTTTGTCGGTGGTTATTTACTTTATCTGAAATTACTGTTAATTTATTTGTTTGAAACTTATATTAGATGTGAGTAAAAATTGGCTAATTTTTCATTTATTTTAAGACCAGTCGTGTAAAGACCTTTCCACAAAATTTCTATAACTGATTTGTGCCTTATTAATTCGGTTTTTATGGAAAATGTTTTTAAATAAAATTTCATCGAATATTCATTTTTTTAAAATTTGCATTTTAGAAAAAAATGTTTCAAACAATAGTTGCTTAGTTTCAAGGTGAAAACATAATGCAATAATTATATTTTTGTACCATGCATCCGTGTCCACGTGGTATAACTTATATTTTAAACGGTACAAGATAGGTAAATCTTTAAGTGCAAATACTGTTTATCTCATAAAAACAATCAACTTTTGTTTGAAACATTTTTTCCTAAAATGCATATTTCAAGAAATATTGTACAAAACTTTTCAAATGAACACACTGTTTATGTGGATATGTATACCGCTGTCGGTGATACCTACAAAATATAAGCTTATATAAAATTGATTTAGACCAGTGATTCTCAACCACTGTGCCGTCAAATTCTTAAAGTGGGTTGCCAAATTTTAGAAATGGGTATAGTAAAGTATTAACCAACATAAAAACGAAAAAAAGATCGAGACTGTTAAATGTAGAAGACGATATGAGAGTAGCATTGTTTTTTTTACGACCAAATATAAATGAAATTATCATAAAACATCAAGATCAAATTTCTCATTAAAAATTCTTATTATTAACTTGTAATTAATCGTTTAATAAACGTACTGTTGTTTTTGTAGTACATATTATTTTATTTAACATTTAAAATTATTATCATAAACTATTTTACACAGTGTATATTATAGGTAAGTAAACAGCTTTTAAACTTATCTTTTTTTTTGTGTGCCGTCAAATTTTGAAATCGTTACAAGTGTACCGCGACAAAAAAAAAGGTTGAGAATCACTGATTTAGACTATGTAAACAAGTTTTCGAATTAAAAAAAAAAACTGTGTCATTATTTGAAATTATTATCAAATAATGCATAAACAAATCGATTAATAAGTGTAATTACTATAAACAAAATTTGTTGTTGATTAAGTTAAAATGTTTACTGATTTTCTAATCAAAATAATATAATAAATGTATTATTATGTTTAGACTCAATACCAAGTAAGATGAACCTTCAAAACTAATTTAAGTTCTATTGCAGGGATTATACAGTCTGTTTTCAAAAGCATTTCTAATAGGGCATCAATGTTAAATAAATAAATAAAATATTTACTATAAAACCATACATGCATACACATACTTACAAACATCTGGTTCCTTGTGGTATGATGTTTGATTGATGTCATTTAAGAGTGAGGTTTTAGTGATGACCACTTAATTTATAGTATTATTCATTACGTATGCATAAACACACTACAGACTACAGAGTACCCCCACTATATTTAATTCTTTATGAAGCATTGTGTAGTGACTATAGTAAATAATATTTAACATTGATTCTCTATTAGCAAAGCTTTCCAAACAGACGGTATATTATATTTATTAAGAATGCATACGGTGAAAAGAAACATATCTGTCCATAAAAACAAACTGAGGGCAACCAATAAATCTTATCAAATTTTTTTTCAATTATTGTTTAAGCTCATTTGACAGTATAAAATTTATTTTTTATACATTTCGTTACAAAAAAAGTTAATAATATGATTTAATTATTAATGTATTGAACAAGTTAGTTAGCTGTTTGACAAATAGCCAAGGTAAAACTTTGAGTTTGGTTCATTTCTTTCAATTAATATCTAGTTTATCAACAGACTTTGATATAACTAAATATGTACGCCTATTGTTTAACAAAAACAATATAATAAAGATTACTTATTTAAAAAAAAAATGTTTTATTATTTATGATAACAATGTACTATATATGTTAAACTATGCAAGACTTGTGTTGATAGTAATTATTCATAGTAAGTAATTAAAACATACTAAGATTTGTTGTACTTCAATTTCATCAATTTATTCAGAAAAATAAATTGAGAAGTGAACTACCTTAATTATTGAATAAAAACATATATCTCCCATAACCAAAACATTCTATTAAAATTGTGTCAAATATCATGGAATCAACTCTAGATGAATAAATAAATAATTTAGATTGTAATAAAATATATATTTAAGGTAGTCCGGCCATCTTTTAACTATAGTCAAATCAGCAAATTAAAAAAAAAATTGTATGTATTTTAAAATTCCTAAAAGAAAACTTTAATTTAGTAAAATAGTTTTTCAAAAAATTAATTACATAATATAATATATATATATGTATATATATATATATATATATATATATATATATATATATATATATATATATATATATATATATATATATATATATACACCTTGATTTGATTAGTAGAGTGATTGAGCATGTACAAAACCCTCTATTTTGTACAAAACATGTACAAAATAGCTCAAAAATACTTATTAAACTCAAATAACGTTCTTATATTTCCTGTAGTAATAACACTGTAGTGAGAAGTCCAAATGTGTCCCTTAAACTCGGCCTTGCGCACTACCGTGCTCTAGATAAATCCAAACACAAATAATAAGTTGAAAAATATATATTTCAAATGTTAATATTCCAATTTGTTAAATAATATTGTTAAATTCTTCGTTCAATTTCATTTACGCTGAAATACATGTTCTCCTAATAAGGTTGCATGTTAATTATTAAGTTTTAAAAACTTAATTATTTAAATTATAACTCCGTAGAATCCTTTTTTTCCACCATTGTCAATAAAAATGTATTGATTACTATAAAATCTAATATCATTTAATTGTAAATTTATCCGCGGCCGAACTATCTTAAAATATGCAGGCAATGGAAAGTCTTTACAGTACACGCATAATATCTTTATTAAAAGATAAAATATTAATTTATATATCCCCCCTCTTTATCAAGCAAAGTAAAAAAAAAAACATGTTAATCAATGCAATTTTTGTGTTTAATATTTAATAAAAGTGAATTTAAATTGTTTATAAAATTTATACTATTCACGTTTGAAAGAAAAGAACAGGAAACAATAAAAATAATGTCAAAACTATTCATATTTAATTAGTGATGCCGCGAGCGAAGTAAGAAACAAGACGTGAATATATCAGCGAGAAACCAGACGAAAACTAGAATCCTGATGTTCGATAAATATTCGAGAGACAGGCGGTACCCTAGGAAGTAAATTTTCATCACTATATCACGCCATCACTTCAATCAAGGTATCAACAACAAAAAACTAGTGAAAGTTTTACACTTATTTTCAAATACAATTTTAACCCGACTTCAAAAAGTAGGGTGGTTCCCAATTCGTCTGTATTTTTTTATTTTTGTATTTTTCTAATGTGTGTCACCTCAGAACTCCGTCACTTATGAACCGATTTTGATTTTTGTTTTAAAGGGTTTGATTTCCCATTGGTCTCATGGTCACCAAATCGCATTTTGATGAGGGGATTCCCTGGAAATCGAGGAAAATCCTCATTTTATATGTGATCACCGATTTCTGCGAAAATTTTTTGTTTGTTTGAAAGGGTATACTCAGAACTCCGTCACTTATGAACCGATTTTGATTTTTGTTTTAAAGGGTTTGATTTCCCATTGGTCTCATGGTCACCAAATCGCATTTTGATGAGGGGATCCCCTGGAAATCGAGGAAAATCCTCATTTTATATGTGATCACCGATTTCTGCGAAAATTTTTTGTTTGTTTGAAAGGGTATACTATATACTCATTCATAATAGAAAAATAAGAAACTTTTTTTAAAAACCGACTTCAAATAAAAAATTTTTTTACAAAAAAAAACCGACCCCAAAAAAAAAAGTTTTTACAAAAAAAAAAACAAAATGCATGTAAAAAAAACTGAAAATCTGTTATGAAAAAATGCACTAAAAATTAAAAAAAAAAAAAACGGATAAAAAAAAATGCATTAAAAATTAGTAGGTCTACCCATATGTCCATATGTCCAATAAGTCCATATTTCCAAATATGTCCAAATTTTATATGTCATATGTCCAAATTTTATGTGAATTTCTCTATGCTGACACCGACTCCAAAAATAACAATAATTGTACATACATATTTAAAAATTTTTGCTTAGGTGAACTAAAATTGACACAAGAATATGCAATTATTTTTTTACTTTTTAGTGCACTTTTTGTTTTAGAATATTTGATTTTTGAGTCGGGTTTCCATTTTATCAATTTTTTTTTTACATATTACATAAATTAGCTCAAAAGTTAAAATTAGAAAATTACTCCTGACAAAAATATGAACAGTTTTTGTATTAAGCTCCGGACATTATTACCCACGAAAGCATCTACACACAATAGGAGAGGAAGAGTGTATCTGACCCCGAATATATACACCTCCAGGAAAACCTGTTAAGCAAGCTCCTTGCTATTGCCAAGATATGGGAGAAGCAAATTTTATCAGACTGAAGTAGAAACGATAGCACAATGGTCCACAAAGTCGAAGTCCAATACTTTTTATACCCCTTTTCACAAAGAGAATAAATTAAGCTCAATACTTTACATTATTTCTTTCAAATTTAATTTTTTAATTGCAAAAAAAAAAAAGGTCATTTTAACCACCACACACACCTTTTGCAACACATATATTACAAATAATGCAAATTTTACTATTTTTGGAAAATACATATTGTAACACAGGAAACCGGAAATGACATTAATAATGTTATTATTTAATAATTAATATCGATATAGATATTTTAATTAAAATATTTATACTTTAATATAATTTTATTCAATTTAAGTTTAAACATCCTCTCTAATGCTTAGTTTAGACTATGATAAATTTCTTTACTGTTCACCACTTATGTGTCTAGACACTATCCAGACACAAATGTATAAAAATTTACGGAATTTGTGTTCGAGCTGTTCAAAACACAAAAGAACTTAGAACTAGAGCTCGGTAATCATGAATAACCGTCATGCGGCCGCTTATATTGTAATTAAACAACGACATAAACGCTAAAGAAGTTGAAAAAAGACAAGAACTAGACGTTTACCATTGATTGTTTATTGAGTTGCGCGAACAAAATTCTAAATCTTACGAAAACTTCCCGCGAATGAAATATGAGGATTTCGTATATTTATTAGAAAACGTTACTCCTACAATTTGAAAAAAAAGAGACGCGAATGAGATTGTCGATCACTCCAGGTGAACGATTAGCACTAATATTGAGATTTTTAGCTTCAGGTAAATGAATAAAAGATTTACAATAATATTTTTTTATTATTGCTGTATAATATATTTTGTTTATTACTATAAAGTCTATTTTCAAAAGCATTTCTAATAGTAAATAAATAAATAAAATATTTACTATAAAACCATACATACATACACATACAAACATCTGACTGCTTGTGATGCTTTGTTTGATGCCATTTAAGAGTGGGGATTTAGTGATGCCCACTTAATTTATAATATTATTATTCATTGCATATGCACACACACACTACAGACTACAGGGTACCCTCCCCCCCACTATTTTTATTTCTTTATGAAGCATTGTGTAATTATTATAGTAAATAATATTTAACATTGATTTTCTATTAGCAAAGCTGTTAAAAAAAGACGGTATAATGTATGGAAAAATGTCGAACCTGTAAAGTAAACCAGAAAACTGAGACACCACAAGAGACACATGGACACAAGGGGTTCACACAGCCGCTGATTCGACACTCATTATGGTGTCACAATAAATGTCACAAATAGAGACATCCGTGTGCACACATAGACACTCGGTGTATACACTGAGTGTACGGTGTATAGTACCGTAGTCTAAACTTAGCTTTATAAGTGTCTTGCAGCGTTGCGTCCCATGGATAATTATTAATTATTATTAATGCACATCTATCTATCCAGTTTATTACTTTAATTAGTTGTGTATGTGTGTATCTCGTGGTTTGCAACGTGCACATTTTATGTTTTTTTCCACATGAAGAAATTGTTTTTATTTTTAATTTCAACCATTTTTCTTGATTTAATCTTTATAAACTGTACCACCATACACGTCCAGGCGTTGTCTTACATATAAATAATTAATACATATCTCGTGCTTTTACCACGTGAATATGTGTAGCCCATACATGAGAAGCTTTTTTTTTTATCAATTTTATATCCGGTATATAATAAATACTCGGGTATATGAAGGTGTTCATAACATGACCAAATTGGTCTATTTCCTCAAAGTTGTCCGTCTGTGAACTCGGTGAACTTAAACGAAAAGAGATAGCGAGATAAAATTTGGTATGTGTGAACTAAAGGTAAAAAGTAAGGTCAAGTTGGTGAATAGAGTTTTGTTTGAAAATTTATTTCATAAATTCAGTATATACCGGGTATTGCAGTAATTATAATAGTTCTCAACTCAGTTAGTAGTTTTTTTCACTTGTTTTTTATTAATTATGTTTTCAGATTTAAAATAAATTTAAAATTTTTATGTTTTACAAACGCTTTCGATAAATTTATGCTTAATAAAACTATTAATTTAATTTCTTAACGTTTTACCAATGGTTCCACTAAATTGGTAAATTCTATTTTATGGCATCTCGTGTTTTCCGATTCTATCTTCTAATTTCATTTATATCTTCGTCATATTATCGTATTGTTAATAGAGCGGTACACATTCGAAAACTTTTAAATGGATTTTATAATTTGGTAATGGATTAAAAGTAAGCTCATAGATTACCAGTCAAAGTGGCCAAGCGGTCTACTTGGAAACTGGGAGGTTATGGGTTCGAATCTCGACAGCGGCAGTTTGTCAATTATTAAGAAAAAAAGGGCGGTTAATTGACTAAACTGTCGGCGTATGGACATAAACGAAGTAACCGGCTATGCTTGAGAAGGTTTTCTGCAGTTTCCTTCACGAACTATGCCCAGAATAGGAACTATGCTCATAGATTTGTTCACAAAGTTTATAGGTTAATCTTCGTATACTGAACAACTATTATTCGGAACATTTTCCCAAAAACCGAATGATTAAGTAACAAATCCACTAAAAAATTTGAAAAATGAGTGCTAATTTTGAAGTCCATAGCAGGGATGTTGCGGGTATTCGCATCTACAATCGCAAAACTTTCACATTAATTTTAGTATCCGCATCCGCAATAATCCATGATTCTTACGGAGCTTTGCGGTTGCAGATGTTGCTTGTTTTGTTTAGCTTTTCTGATTGTAAATAAATCGTAACGTGTTATTATATGAATGTTTTATCATTTATTTCAACAATTTATATTATTGTTTGAGTGTTTCGCCTTGGATAATATATTTGACGTGAATATATATTATATATTATAGAATATATATTGTTGAAGTGAATCAACAATGCCACCACCGACGCAAAGTGTGATTTGGTCTCATTTTAAACTAGATAAGCATATCCGAGATAAATCTCAGAGTAAAATATGCTTTCGTAAGGCCACGTCTTTGAGGAATCAACTGAAATCGTTGCACCCGGAGCAGTATAGCCTATTTAGCGCGGGAATAATCTATGAACCTCTGCGAGAAAGGTTGGAACCTCAAAAGGCAGCGACATTGCTCTGTATTAAATATAATGCACCAATTTTTAAATTTGCATACTAACAATTTCATTATAGAATCTAGAGCACGGAAGTGCGCAAGACCGACTTTAAGGGGTTTTTGGCCTTCGTACTTACAGTGCTATTACTTATCCTTAATTTCATTTATTCATGTACATAAATTACTAGTATCTCTTTTAAAAAAACTTGACATCTAAATCGCATTCACTAATGTGAGCCTTAATATATCCGCATGCGACACATCCCTGGTCCATAGTACATAGTACATAGTGTAATGCATAATATGGTCCCGTAGATTTAGAAGTATAGTGGAACATACTTCTCTTCTTTGTTTGTAATAAGTTATAGATAATTAATTAGCTAGGGAAATCCTTGAAGAAAGCACTAAAAGAATTTTTTCTTTTTAACATTTCGGTATTCTCTTAGCTAAGATTTTAGTTAACATTGGTTTTAAATATATTACGATTGTTGTCTTTTCAATTTCAACAAACTGATAACAACCGTATTAAAAAAAATTAACTACTTGTTGAGGTAGATATTTATTAAAAATTACAACAGTTATCGGAAGTTACAATTGGTTTTCTGTCTTCTATTTCGTTTCCAAGATAATTCATTCAGAATAACTTTTTTTGTTGATCTATATTATGCAAAACAAATTTTTAAACATTGTCAAAAAAAAATTATCAAAAAATTAGTTGACCTTATTTGAAAAAAATAAAAAATAATAAATGAATAAATAAATTTTGTAGGTTATCGCATTAAATCTTACTTCAAAAATCATTCATAAGAAATTTTTTTTACTGTTAAAAAATGCGTAAAATTAATTTATTAACGAGATAGAAAAACCGTTTTAACAAAAAATCTAACGGTATTTTTTCTTGATTTATACCTTTTTTGGAATTTCCATTGTGCCAAAAACATATGCGTATAATTTTTTTACATGTATCCATAAAAATATTTACATTCGACTAAAGCGGAACTTTTGTGGGCCATTGTACTAAATCGATAGTGGATCGTACGAAGCTAAGGCTATTTAAGAAATAACTAATCTTGATATTTTATATGGCATAAGGGTTCTATTCCTGTAGACAATGTTGGAAACTAATGCATTCCTTTAAAATGAGATTTACCTTGATTTATAAAACTTCTCAGATCTTATTATAGTTTCTGAGATAGATTACAAACTGGCCATTGGACCCCCAGCAACATTATATCTATGTTGACGGTAACAACAATTAGGCAACTTGCCATACGAGTTGCACACTTCTAGAGAAAAGATTTTTATGGACTTTTTCGATTTTGTTATTAAAGGACTGTAAGAATAAATATGTTCACATAGCCACAATACCAACGATCTTTTTACAAAATTTCATAATTGATTTGTACCTAATTCCATTGGTTTTCGAAAATAATTCGGATAAAAGTTGGTCATTATAAATATATAAACAACTTTCATTTGAAACATTTTTCCAAATCCCTAATGACTAAGGCACAAATCACCAATAATATTTGGAAAAAATAATGCTACTTTGTAGCCCATATAGTACCTACATATTTCTTTTGAAATTGGTGAGGAGATTTAAGGACGTTATATCCTCGCATCAAAAAATGCTGGAAATTCTGTAAAACCAATGTAATATTGGTGATATTTAAGATTCAAAAACAATTTCATAACAATTTTTAGGAAGTAGTTTGGGCAGAAAAATCCATACAAATTACTGCATTCTCAGAATGATCTTATGAATAATATTTAATAGATAGTTCAGCAAAAAATTGATGAAATTGCAATGAAATTTTGCAAACAATAAATAAGCAAATAATTGCTCAAATATACACACAAATTTTCACAATGATTAGGAAATATACCCAGATGATTGTTCCGCAAGTAATTCTGGGAACATATGAACGACATATATTCTATATAATTGAATACAATGTTGCCAAATTAAGGAAACGATACAACCTTTTCGATTATTCGGGATTAATTTTAGCAAACATGATTGTACGACCTATATTCCCTTAACTTCCTGCTTATGCATTTTAATATACTCGGTTATAGAATATATAGTAGATTATAATATGTTTAGTCCCGACTTTGTAACGGTTGAAAATATAGAACGCTGAAAAAATTTGTTGGTATAGTTCATTTCCGCATGTCCGTGCACACGCGTTGAAATTTTGTGTATGTTCTAGAGCTTAAAAATAAGGCCGTGAATGGGTAAAGTCGGACCGGGGAAATAGTTTCTGAGATTCTTTATCTACCTCTGAAAAGGTAAGAGATAGAAAAAAAATTTAAAGACAAAAAATGTTCCTTTTTTCAAAATTACCAACTTTTGTTTGAAACTTTTTTCATAAACTCAGTATATACCGAATTTACTCAGATAGTTGTACTTTTCACATGTTATTATTTTGATTTTTTTTGCAATACAAAATATTCTCAATTTACAAATTTATTATTTTCCAAAAGAACTTCTAAAAAAAACGTATCATTTCATTTCAAGGAATATGCATTAAAATCGTATGCCTCTACTGTTGGTCACATGACGAACAATAGAAAATAAGTTAAACTACGAAAAAAAAAATTCAAATCGTCTCGTCACAAAATATTATCCTTGCAAACTTTTTCCTTATGAATATTAAACCTAATAAAAAAAATATATACGAATGAAAATTTATTACTTTATATATTTTAAACCACCAGTCAAAAATGATTATTGTCGAGCATGCGCGGACGCAGCTCAACAAAAATTATATTTTATTAAACAAAAAACAAAAAAAAACTGTATTATTTAAATTAAAGGCCGGCGTGTAAATAAAATATTTGTTGCTACGCAGCGCGTTAATTTATGCCACGCATATTTTTTTGTTAACAGGCAAAAAAAAAAAATTCAACAATTTTTTCAAATGACATTTATAAAAAAAATTACTTCGTATAAAAAGATCTTTGTTTAAATTTTGACCTTACTTTCTAATTTTGTTTTTTTTTTTCACGTAAATTTATTTAAATAAATACTTGAAAAATGCAAAAATATTCCACCCAAAAATTATTTTTATACTATCGAAAATATTTATGTTATTTATATTTTTATTTTTTTTTGTTAAATTATATAATTTTATACAATTTTTTTTTGGTCAAAACAGTAAAAGGTCTGTGTTTTATATACTTCCTTATCGTCAAAACAGCATAATTTTGTATAAATCTGGATTATTTCCGCATAAAAAACTGTGAGGGATCTTCAAGGAAAATCTTTGTATAACAATTTCTCTGCATTAAGTAGGGCAATTGAAATTTGATAAATTAAAAAATGCATATGGACGAACAAATTTTGAAATATTTAAGACCTAAGGACGTGAGGTATTCGAAAAATCCCCCTCAACATTGCATTTTCATTACAGTTTTACGGGAATATACTTAAGACGCTTGAGTAACGTCAATTATATTATTGAAAATTGCGAAAATGGGATAATATATAGCGCAAAATCGCTCCAGTTTTACTTCTACGCATATAGGCATTGTTAAAAATTTAAACAGTGGGCATACAGCGGATTAAAATCTAAATATATATTTAGGCATAAAATTTTCGATTTTCTCTCTAAATTTGCAATATATTTTCCCTTAAATCTAATTTATACAAAACGGGAAAAATTTGTACATACCAAATTAAGTATGAAGATGTGATATTCGACACCAATAGACAAGATTCATGAAATTCATAGAAAATTCGAACGTGTAACAAAACAACAACAACACTTTCCAAAAAAAACAACTAAAAAATAATGGGAAAAACCAACCGAAAAAAATATGGGTAAACACGAGAAATTAATACACTTGAAAAAAGTAGGTAAAACCAAAATTTTTTTTTGTTCCAAACAAATTCAAAAAAATCACACAAGTCACTATTTTCTTTTTTGCAAATTTTCGCGGGTTTCAAATTTTAAATTTGATGACACCATTCAGTAGTCATCCGATGACACATTTTTTTCTGTTGGTTGCGTAGGTGGCGTATTTTCAAAAGTGTTTTTAATTTTGTACTATTTTTCGGCCAGATACGATGGACAGAGCACACATAAATTTCAGAGACGCATTCACTTTTATTAATTTTTTGATTCGCTGTGTTGTGTGAGTGTTGTTTTTTTTTGTTGTTCGTCGTTCTTTTCGCTTCAAGTTCTTCTTATTACTGCTGATTGACAAACAGTGTACTACACACTGCCAACAAACAACACACACTGTAACTGACTGACTGATTGTGCGTCTGTCTGTCTGTCTGTATAAAATGCGTTACTGCGTTCACACATACACACACACTATTTTGGGTGCGCGTCGTCGATTTCAATTCGTTGTCCGTCGGTTTTAAGTCGTCGTGCACCAATGCCATACATACACTAGAACATATACCGTGGAGCGGCGAACAAGCGAATTTAGTTTAGAGCTGAATACACACACACACACACGCTACGCAGTATCTCGCATAGTGCGAGCAAAACAGAGAACGCGTTTGCTGTTTTTTTTTGTTGTTGGTTGTATTTTACTCGCACCATACAGTCAGTCAATGCTGCACACGCATTGGTCGGCTGTGTTAGTGTGTGTATTGTGTGATGAGGAACACATTTCACGAAGTTCTAGTGAACAGCCGATCGGCTGATTGACGAAGGTAAAATATTATTATATATTGTGTACTATGTGAATTATATACATAATGGTCTATAAAAATATATTCCGATATGATTAACGTACCACCAAAATAAGTTCACTTTTATAGTCGGAACGGCGACCGTAAAAAACGGTCCCTATTTAATTAGGGAATGAAACTTTCAGAAAAGATTTTACATATAGTGATTTCTATCACTTGCCTAGGCAACCCTGCGAGAGAACCTGATCTGACAGTGCAGAAACCACCCCCAAATCTTTTATCGTGTATAACTATAAGTATTTTCTATCATAATAGAAAAACACATCAATACTTTCGTATGAAACTTTTTTCATATCTATTACAGTATGTCAAATCTCATTAGACCACGAGCCGTGAACTATCTACCCCCCCCCCCGTGGGAATTTATGACTTATACTTTTTTTTGTTGGTATTACCTACCAGATTAAGAATTCAATTGTTTGCCCTTTTTAAATTACAGCATATTCCGGAAAATAAAGAAAAACTGAGAAAATATAAAGAAATAAAGAAGTAAAGAAAAAACTGTGATTCGCAAGTGGCAAACACCTAAAACCTTAAAGTGCATGTCAATACAAAAAAAAGAAAGTATGTTTCGAAAATTCCCGCGGGGGGGGGGGTACACACCAACATCCACTCTACATGTCTCATTTCAAGCAAGATCTAAAAAAAAATTTACTGTCTCTATTTTTATCAAGGATAACACAAAATCTAAGAGAGACCTAAAAATATACAAAAAGTGTGTTAGCGCAGGGCTTAATTTGTTACATATCCCTTAACACATATACTCTTTTCTATATTACCCAGCACCTTTCTAAATCTTAAGATATGATTATAAAAAATAAATTGCTAAGAAAATCCATCAATCGAAGATCAATAGGGCTAACTTTTTATAAAGTAATATTCTCTGGAGTTGCACAATAATGGAAAACTTTTTTCCGGTGTATTCAAACTGAAACATATCTATTACTAAAGGTATTTTTCAGTTTTAGATACTCATATATCCGAAGCGCTATCACCTCAAAGTCTGAAGATTCAAAAAAGTCGAAAATCTGTCGTCTATTTCATTTCTTTGCTATTTCTGAAGTGAGCAGTAAATTTTATTGCACCTTTTAGGTTTGCTGTGGGGCTTATTAAGATCAAGACTAGACTTAGAGTATGCTGTAGAAAAATTTTTGGTAATGATGTCCATAAAATAACTAATTCATTCCCGCAAGACCATATGTCCGTGGACCCGATAACTCAAAAACGAAAAGATATACCGAAGTCCCAAAGACCAAAGTCGGACCTTGATTGCTCCGCTGTTGGGAATATATCCGTGTTTGAAACGGTAAGAGTTACTAAAAAATATATACAGACAAAAATTGTTCCTTTTTTAAAAATAAACAACGTTTGTTTAAAACTTCTTTTCATAAACTCAGTATATACTAGGTATTTAAGCAATTAATACAGTTAGTAGCAAGGCTTCAAGTGCTAGAAAAAGAGGTTGGCCACCAACTAGATGACAATGTTGAAAAAGACCCCTGCTTGCTGGGTGTTAGAAATGGGAGATCAGTGGAATCAGACAGGCAGCACTGGCGATTAGAAGAAGAGGTTGTAGTGACGAGACGAGACAAGAGAGTCAAGGCGAGACGAGAATGATGAGTGAGAGACGAAAATTAGAATCCTGATTTACGATAATTTTTCGATGTACATTACTGTAAATAATTTTTGTATACCACTTTGTATATGATACTTTGCTGTAACTTTTATACATCATAGGAATCACTGTATAAGCAATATAGTTCGGTTAGTTAGCATTTAGTGGTAGTGGTGTTTCTAATATCAGCACCACACACACACACACATCACCACCGACGTAAAAATCACCACTACCATCGGTGCGTCGTTGAGTGTCGTTACCAAGGCAAAGTGGTGGTGGCGAATAAAATATCTATGTACTTCCACCACTGACACCACCAATGGCACCACCACCAACATAAACAACAAACAGTACATTACAAAAATTATATATCAGAAAAATACAGAGAAAAAAAAACATACAAAGACACACCACGTACATCACATCTGTGTGGAGTAATAGTGCGTACTGACCTTACACATATATAGATATTCTGTCCGAGAGCAAGGTGGCTTGGCTGTTGTGTTGTGGGTGACGGCTGGCTGGCGAGTCAAGTGAAGTCGAGTCGAATCGACAAACATAAAGCCGTTATATTAGTTAGCAAGCAGGCAAGCAAGCACCCACCTCCACCACCAACACCAACACCATCCATCTCATAGGACGAACCATAGAGACGGACAATAATAATCATAATCATAAACATGTAATCAGGATATCATAATGTTATGTTATGTCAATGTTTGATATTTATTTATTCATTTGTTTTCCTTAAAAATATTATTCTAACATTATTATTGGTTTCTTATGATTTAGTTTATATAGCAGGGCTGGCCAACATTTATTTGTATAAGATTTACTTTTTGTACCCAGTATTATGTAAATATACAGGGTATATTAATTATTTCTTCAATTATTTTTTGGTAATTCTTCAATTACCAAAATTGGCTTCGCGATCGACCGGTCGATCGCAATCGACTTGTTGGCCATCTCTGTTATATACGGGTATAGCATGAATTTAGTTCTTATTGTTTTACTTTTGTGTAGGTATATTCAATATGATAATAATTATGTGTGATTGTGTTTTGTTTTTTGAGAAATATGCATGAGTAAATTTATTTTCATTATTATATCCTGCTGGCCCGTTATTACTCGTGAAAGTTTTGATGCAACTTTTCAATCGCAATAAATGTATGTGATATAACTAGACTTACATCTACATGTACAAACAGAAATATATCAATCGCATGTTTTGTTATAGCTTATAACTCTAGTCTTGCTAAATATTTCTTTCTTTATCAACCACTTCAGTCACATGTTCATAGTAAACCAATCACAAGGAAGTAAACCAATCATCCTATTCTTACATCTGAAGTTACATATACGATTGCATCGAAATAGACGCTGTTATAACTGCATGGATTCATCAAAAAATACTACTGCGCATACTCACCAAAGTATGCGTTATGAATAGTTGCTTGAAAATTTACATGGAAGCTATATATAAAGCTATATTATAAGTTTAGTTCCGATGTTGCAACTGTTGAAAATATTGATCGCAGAAACGAAATTTTGGTATATATATTCATAAAATGGTCTCATTAACCAAACCATCTGCGTGTATGTCCTAGAAGCAATAATTACCTCCAAGTGTTCACTAGTTTCAGCTCAGAGCACACATTTTCAAACCGCACGTTTTTAAGTTAAGTGTAATTTAAAACTTCTATAACTTTTATGTGAAATTATCTATACAAGTAACAATTTGTCGTTTTTGAATGAACTAATTTGTTACAAAGTCTGTACTAAACTTAATATATCCTTGTATATTATATATATATACCGGTTATAGAAATGTGTATAATGGAAAAATGGAATGTCTAGTAATTTTGGGAAACATTTTATCTACGAATGTTTCATTAAACAAATATTTTTTTCCATCTTAGCGCACTTATAAGTTGGTTTTTGTTAAAAAGGTTTATGTTAGGATTTGCTATAAATTTTGTTGTTATAAATATTATTTAGATGGAAAATATTTATAGAAGCTTCTTAAAAAGCTTAAGGTATTATAAAATGATTTGTAAGAAATCTTATGGCTTCTTTTTAGTTAGGTATATTTAATATGTTTTTCGTTTAACATATCAACATTTTGGTAACGTCGCCATACAGACGATTATTTTGTAAAATTTTGTAGACAAAAAGGTATACAATAATATATATATAGACACACAGAAAATCCCACCCTGCACTCCCAACATAATATATGTAGACTTTTCCACTTCTACTACATAAAATACCTATATAGGATTGAGAATGTTTTTCACTATGAAAAAAATAGGTTAACAGTTGATATCTTAAATTTCGAGCGTCAATATATGTAAGAACGTATTGTAATCAAAAAGTACTTCAAATTTGAGTTTTTAATGAAATTTGATTCTATTTCACTTATACAGGGTGAAAAAATAGACCTAAACATTTCCTCACAGAACCGTTTTTGGGAAAAACTTGAACTGAATAAAAGATTGTTCGGAGGTGGACATCTTATGATATCATGACCTTCAAGGTTAGTTGAAGATCATCTTGCGTTTTTCAAATGGGAATTCATATTCATTTTTTAACACAGCTATAAAATGGTTAATTATTAACCAAAATAGACTTTCTTACGCTGTTTTAATGTTTTTTTATCCAAAGCTATCCGATTCTGTAAAAAAAATATGGCTTCCCATTTGAGAAACGTAATATGACCTTGAAGGACATGGCCAAAGCAAAAATCAATACCATTTAAAGATGCCCCTCCGAACAAATAAACTTTTATCGAAGTCATTTTTTTCATAAACGCTTCCTTGAAAAAATATAAATGAGCATTGATTATAATCAGATCACCCTGTAGAATCTAAAACACATGGAGTGTGTGCTTTTACCTTACGCTTATTCCAATTTAACTAAAATCAAAAAACTATGAAATGACAAATTGCCAAAGTATTAAAAAAATTGAATCCTTATACTCCTATTTAAAGAAAGCTCCCGCCTATTTATCAATTATCTGTTTAATTCTTTTTTGCTTTTAAATATTATAATAAAAATATCCTTTTTTTTTATAAGTTTATTCCCGACTTATAATAAACGGATGGAAATATTGACTGAAGAAAAAATTATTTGTATAGGTATAAAATGTCCAAATTAGTCCATTTTCGCATATCCACCTGTCTGAAATGAAGTTTTCTGTTTTGTATTTTCATAAAACTAAAAAATTATATCAAATTCCAGAATGGGGAAAATCGATTCATGCGTTCTTCTTCTAGAACGAAAAATCTCTACTTTTAGGAAAAGTTTAAAAACGTAAAGTATAACTTTTTATATAATAAATAACTTTTGTTTGAAATTTTTCTTAATAAACTGAATACTTTTATTTACAGAAGAATATATGTATAGAGCACCTTTATACACTATTTTGTTGTTTGTGTACATTTATGCATGTTCAAAAAGTAAAATAAACAGTTTACACATTGATAAGGGACTGAGTATGTATCGGATATTTAAGCAATAAACTCAGCTAATTATATTTGTTATTTAGTTTTTAAAATTATTTTTTACTATAGAGAAAATATTTTTTAATGCCCTACTTACAATCACTGTAGATAGGTCGTACGCTACACATTAAAAGAAGAAGATACATTCAATGTGAACTATGCTTTTTTACTAAAACTAAAATCATTGTATAAAACGAGCAAGAAGCGTCACTTAATATGATTTAGAGTATACTTTTTGTTTTATGGGAGGCCCTTCAAAAAAAAAAGTTTCTTTATTTCTCTTACATTTAACAGAGCTTTTGTTGGAGTATGGTCTAGAACTATTTATAGCTAGTTACAAACAAATACTTCACACAATATATTATTTGATGGTATGGGTGATGACATAGAAGAACACTATATTCAGATCATAGATAACATAAATGTTGTTTACAAGTCCTTTTAAAAAGTTTTTCTCGCATGGAATAAACAAATAATTTAATATTAGAAATGTTTTCTTTCCTCTTATCTAACTTTCGTTTTTCTTTCAATAACTAAGACCCAAGTAAGCATTTTTTTTTTTTGGAAATTGAATATGAATTTATACTTAATAAAAAAAATTGTCTAAAAAGCAAACGTTGGAGATATCAAATATTTCGATTTATCCCTCCAAAGTCGATGGAAATGTTTTACAAAATATATTTAGAACGTTGTTTCATTTTCCATTTTGTTAGTTTTCTCCAAACAATTCGACATTTTTTCTTGTATATGTAAGAAAGAAAATAATGCACACCAAATTTGGTTTCTTTTTTGCCAATGGTCAATTATCAATAGTTTCGCACCTATTTGCCTCAAAGAATTCAGTCAAGCGATAATTTTTTGAAAATCTGAGTATAATAAATGCCCATCGTGTCCATTTTTGAAAATTTTATAGTGGATTTGTGTCTTATACAGTCGGTTTTCGAAAAAATGCTTCGAATAAAAGTTGTTCATTATAAATATACTAACAACTTTTATTCGAAACTTTTTCCCAAAAACCAAATCAACTATTTAAGAATGTTTGAAAAATTAACACTTTTGTGGATATTGTACCATTAATCTGTTAAATTAGCTCACTGCGAGCTTACTTGAATAAGCATTTCATTTTCGAGTGTACGTATACATTTTACATATTATTTTATATAAATCGTTTCCGTAGAAACAAAGGAAATAGATTATCAAAATCTACTCTAACAAAGAGTCAGTGACAAATACTTCTAAAGAATAAAATTCTATTCTGTAAGTCCTTTAATCTGCATGTAATCACCCTTCGTGACACACAAAATGAATAATTTGAGGTCAATAATGTACCTAAGGATTAACCACTTATAAATTCTGTTCTTCATTGACAAAAAAAAACATTGCATAGTCAGTGAATAATAATTCGCGCGATGTATTAAATAAAAAAAAAACTAAGGGGGAATAAACAAGGAACCGGAATTGAAAAAAAAATGAGAAACACTCCTTGTATTGTATGTGCTTTCTGTAGAAGTGTATTACATATACAAGTTTCTTTTTATTCTTGAAAGAATTGATTTATCAAAAAATATGTGTTCCTGCAAGGAAAAAAGGCAATTGACCAAACTATTATATATTATCGTGTCCATATAGTTCCGTGTGTGTGTATATATTTGACAACAGCATGACCAGTTTACATTAAACAATTATAATGCCTGTTCCAAATGTCATAATAAAATAGTAAAATCGAATAAAAATATTGATATGCATTTTTAATAGACGAGTCGATTAATAATTAAACTCTCTTTGTAATTAAACTCTCATTACAACGGGCAATATGCTGCTCGAAAGATTTTGGGAGTTTTGCAAAACATTGTATTCATTTTTTTCTTCGACTTGATTAACAAATATAGTGATTTCAGACAAACATTCAATTTTTAAATATCTTCACCTCTTTATAACATTATTGTAGTCTAAAATCAACGGTACTTTGAACTAAATATCTCCGCAAAATAAAAATTTAAGGATATTAAATGTACTATTTTAAAATTTGAAATTTAAAATCTATTAAACCAATACATTATTTTAACCTTGACATGATCAAACAACACCTTCACAATACGTTTTCGGGGATATTTCAATTAAACAATTTCATAGTTTATACAAAATATAGTGATTTATTATTATATTAAAAAGAAATTGTTTTGTTTGATACCCATATTAATTTAAACAAATTATGTTATTAATTAGATCCCTATAATTTACATTTAAATTTACATAACATTATCTTATTAGTAATTAAATTATTAAAATTTCTTATTACTCTTAGCTAGTAATTAAATAGAGTTTTTTAGGCAATAGTTATAACAAAAATGTAGTTGCTTATTGCATATATGTAACATCTAAAGTATATGGTCATGGCAGATTAATTTAAATCCATGCATTGAAAATAAAAATGTTGCTGTTTAAAATATTGCATTTCAAATAACAAACTAGCGGCAGTGATTGGTGACCCATGGATGATGTCATAGGACATAGGGTAGTGGTAGTATGAGACTGTTAGTACCTACCACCATTGAGTTTGTAGGGTTCGTTTGTAGCAAATATTTCCTTATATATATTCACTATTAAATACGCAGTTTGTTATGTATTTATAATTCAGTGTGTATTATAGTTTGTTAGTTATTCATATAATGGGGTAGTTTTACATACATGTAAACTTTTTTAAATGAGGTCATTGAACTATTGCGTATCTATTTCCTATAAAAAAAAAACACGTGTAGTTATAAATCCATGTCATTTCTTATTATCCTTGAAATTTTACTTCGTTGTGTTTGTTATAGAGTTTGTTGCTTCAAAATGAAATTAACTTGGTAACGAACACGTTAATTTTTTTTTTTATATAAACGAATTTTAGGCCAGTAACCGATCATACAAATTCGGAGTCAAATTACGAACTTCGTATAACTATAGCGGGTGTTACGTTCTAACTGTTCTAAGTAGATATTTGGTATAGTCGTACTATATCATTTATGCGCCCAATTTTTTTTTTGCTAGAATGGGAAAATTGACTTCTAGTTTCCAGAGGGAAGTTTGGCTTATTTGAGTCAATTTTTGAATTCTAAGGACTTGAAACTATTCATTGAAACATAACTTTGTAGGTTGGCCAGATCTATTTTCGCATGCGTTTTTGCATACTTCACATCCCCTCTATATCTCATTTAAACAGATCATTTATTAGTATTTGATATATGTTTGAGTCTATTCAGTCTAAATTGAAGTCTATTTTCAAAAAAGAACAATTGTACTTTCATCATCGAATAAAGTTTCCGAAACTAGGTTCGTTAAAACTTTGTGGTTTTTTGTCGGTTGATCGCCAATTTTTTAAATTTGAAAATAAAACTTAAATTTTAAATTTAAGTTTTAAAATCTGGAAATTTTTTCAATAACATACACATTTTTAGGCGGTTGTAAATCTCCTTTATATACCGAGTGTACCACATTTGAAGCGTAACAACGTGAAAACTCAAGAAAAACTGAAATTGAGAGCAAACTCAAGTAAAACATCAAAACATGGTAAATATATTACCACTGAAATTGACATGGTGACTGTTTTAAAAGTCTAAAGGTCACATTTTTCAAATATATCTCTTTTTATTTTGATGAAATCTATAGATAGATTTTGGTTAGGTAGATAGATGAATCTTGGGGTATGAAAAGTATTGCACTTCGATCTTATGACCCGTTCAGTCTGACGAGGTTCGCTTCCCCCATATCTTGGCAATAGCCAGGAGCTTGCTTGTCAGATTTTCCTGCAGGTTCATATATTCGGAGCGAACAACATTTATTCTAAACATTTTTTCAAAGACCGCACAATTGAATTGAAAAATTATGAAAACAGAACGTCAATTTTGTGCTAGGTTTTATGTCGTACATACGTAATGAAACTTTTACTTCAAATACTTTTCTCTAAAACAGGAATAATGTTTTGGGAACCTCCGGCCTTTAAAAAATCCCACATATTTCCAAGTAATGGTAATGAATTTTTTCAATTTATAATATTTTTCGCTGTTAAGTTCAGAGATGCTTATAACACATTGTTGCGTTTTATATGAAGCAACCGGTAGAAACAGATTTAACTGTATCTAAATTTGTATATAAGTTAAGGTAAACATATAAAGTGAATTTATTAAATAGAATGAATCACATTATATTTATAGTCATAAATATATTGATAAAAAAAAATTTCGTGATTATCATAAAATACAACCAAAACAACCAACACAACTTGTTAGCGGTGGTATAGCTCGCTAAGCTCACAGAGAGAAACTACTACATGAGAAAATGTGAACTCAATAAGGTTTATTTTGTGCTAGGTCTATGACCCTCACTTCTACTTGTTAATAATATATATGATACGCACCACTCTATCCAAGCTCTCTCTATATGATTAACGTTGTATGTATTGCCAAACTTAGCAAGCTTTTGCTTTGATATGAGGAAAGCTCTATTCGACGATATGCGTGATATTATTATTTTAGTTGAGACTATAATAAAATATTCTACTGGTGCCACTATGCTTTTATTTTCGTTTCAAATTTCCTTCTTCATTCGTATTGAATAGGGCCAGGATTTCTATGATTGTCCTTGAAAAGAACTATGTTCTCTAACATAGATCTTTCTGGATTTCATATTTGACAACTTCATCAATTGTATAATATTTTAACGTGTTATAAAAGTCTGAAACTTTTAACCAAATATCTGTTGTAAGCATTAGTAGGCTGAAATATCAGAGTGAGCAATAGTATGCTGAAGCTATTGAAAGAGTTCCTCACGCCAAATTGTATACACAAAGAACATCTCCGAAAGCTTCGATTAGAAAATGGTGGCGGTTGAGATTCTTCGTGCAACCGGGGGAAAATTAGTCGCTCTGATACATTAAATGAGAATCAAATGTCTAGATGCCTAACAGATGTCTACGGGGAACATAAAATCACTAGATCCAGAAAAGAGGCAGGTTTAGAACAATCATGTTCAATAAAGAGTAATCTATTCCTAAAAGTTATATCGTTTTGTTAATTGGAATCAGAATCCCTTATGGAATACTAGCATCACAATGGAATCGGAAAAGTCTGTAGAGGTGTCAACTCTTAAGGTCGTGAAATGGGCGGTTTGAATTTTTTCAAAGTTAAGGACACGAAAATAGTTATTTACGCTATTAACAATAAATACAGAAATGCATGTTTTAGCGTTTTTAGAAAATCAACCTTTAACGGATTAAAATAAGTCATAATTTCCGCTTTTTTTAAATAATACACCAGAGTTTGTGAGTTTTTGGCTAAATGGACCCTCAAAGGGGTGAAACACTGGTTAAGAGTTTTTATAGAAGTTCAGTTTTCTAAAGTTTCAAGAAAATAAGCCTTTGACGGGGAGAAATATCATGGTACTCTGGTATGAGGTATTTACAATTTTCACGGGCAAAGCCGCAATAAAAAAGCCGGGTATTGTTGGTTCTGAGATTATATTTTGAGATTGATTACGATATACAAATCCTGTCCCCACTCATAATATATCGAAGCACTTTTGAGTTTTTTATTTTTTGTTTTTCTTGAAATGTCTACCTATATTATGTATGTAATATATATATATGTATATGTATATATATATATATATATATATATATATATATATATATATATGTATATATATATATATATATATATATATAAATATATATATATATATATATATATATATTTAGATATATATATACATATATACATATATGTATGTATATATATACATATATACATATATATATATATATATATATATTCTAAATCGATTTTTTAAATAGTCGTTTCTCTATTTTGAATAACAAAAATAGAAAGATTAATTTATTATTCGAAAAATAATTATATGGTACGGAAGAATAATTTTGTTCATTTTCTAGGTAGATATGTTCTATAATCACATAGAATTCGAAATGATGTACACAAAATGTTATACTCTTGATAAAGAAAATTCCCTGATGATTTGTTTTTTTGTTTCTTGTTAAATAAAGCTCTTATTGATTTTTATTAAAACATAATTTTGAATGACTATTTGTGAGGTTATTTTCTGTTTTCATGACAAATTCTAAGAGTCCGAAAATCTTGATATTGGCTTTTAGTCAAATCAAATAATTGCCGAGATGGGTTGGAATGCAACAGTGATCAGTGATCAGCATACACACTACAAATTTTAAGTGACACAAAAATCGTACTTATACGCTTCTATGTATATTGTATTCTTTGGTAATACTATTAGATTATAAAGTAGCTATACGCTTGTTATTCCATACGTATGTCTTCGTAACCGATAACTGATATTGGTATTATATTGGATGTTTAAGTATTATACCAAAAAAAAAGATGTTATGATTCCGGAGTTTGTTAAAAGACTGTTTACCCTAGAAAGGTTACGACTAGCGTAGAATTGCAAGAGGTTGATCCACCGACTTACCATTGAGTCACTACGTCACCATTTAGCATCAACGCTTTATTGCAGTTGATTTGAAGAATAGAATTGGAAAATCTTAAAATTTATAATTCTACAAAAATTACAGCCTATATTTTTGGAGCTAAGAAGTATAATATATATATATATATATATATATATATATATATATATATATATATATATATATATATATATATAAATATATATATATATATATATATGTGTTTGTGTATGTGAGTGTATATCATAAATATTAAAATAGACGTGTTTCTATGAAGTTAAATTTGGTTGTTACTAAGGAGAGAAATTTGTGTATACGTCTCCTTTGAGAAGTTATATATTTTCATATTCATAAGAGTGTATTAATGAATGAGACAGACATCCAGGAGGCTTACAAATACAGACCCAGGAACACAGAAACACAAAGCAGGTAGTTGTTAAGCATTCATCATACAGTTGGTATCATAATAAACAAACATAGAATAATATAGAATATTCGAGATAGGTACGTTTGTGTCTGTATATGAAGGTTATCTCATTTTGTCCAGAGAATTCTCGAGATACACAACATACAAATTCTTCGTTCTGTATTGAATAGGTCGTCTTACGTTATTTGACGAGAATCCATTATATTTATTAAATAAAACAAATATTTGAGATTTGTCGTTACAATAATTTTATTTTGACTTTAGTTTAAATAGATCTTTGAAACTTTTTTGTTCATTCATTGGACTCTAATCCTTAAAATAGTAGGATTTGTAACCAAAATGGTGGTAATAATATCTCTAAAACTTATTTATTTGATTTATAGTAAAAATTGCAAAAATTAACATATATTAAATTTTAATAAAAATATAATTTCCTAACATTTTTGTTGCTTAAGCTGTTTTTTTCACATTTTGGACTGGGCTAATTTTAACACGTATAATTTAATATTGTATAAATAATTTTGCCTAACCAAAGATTTTGTTAACCAAATTTTTCTTTTAAATTTGGTTTAAACGAATTTACTTTTAAACGATTATTGTGAGCCTCTTTAAAAAAAAACAACTGCCGTAAAAAAATTTATTGTAAATTATAAAATTAATGTGCTTTTTACACGTTGTTTTTTGAACATAAAAGCTCATAAGTTGCGTGCGTATTATATATTTGTGATGTACAATCAATCACAGATTACTTTTCTTTTTTTAAACGAATACCTGCTATTTTTAGTTTGTATCAAACCCACATTTTGTATTAATAAACTTTTAGTTCGAGATCCATTCTCATATGAAACAATTGGAAGTTTATCATATTTATCGTACATCAGAACATTTCTAATAGGGAATATGCATGAAAATTTTTTTTCACTTGAATTGAAGCATGTTTACTTGACAAATATCAAGGTAAAATTACTTTTTAAATAACTTTAAAAATAAGCGAGATATGAATGATTGAAATTCCCGATTAGACAAAGAGGGTGATAGCCCTCTTGATATGTTATGTGACGTCATATTACACTTTCACCATTTAAAATACACGCAAAACTCCGTTTTTAGTATTTTTGCAAAAAAGAGACAGATAATAATCTTTAAAAGCTTATAGCTTGCTTGATATTTGTCGGATTTTAATTTCGTTTTTAAATATTATTACAGTATTAACAGTATTTTCATATTCTGAAAATAAATGTGAAAAAAAATTTTCATGCATATTCCCTATTGTAGCAACAGGTGGAGGGGGCATCTTTATACTTGAATTATTTACAATATCTAAATTCTGGACGGTCCGGCAATGCATTTCGATGTGTTTTCATAGAATCGATAGTTTCTAAATTATATGATTATAATAGTTACTAAATTATATGTCTCGATGCACTGAGGCTGAAAAGGATGCAACTGCGGAAGGTTATTGGACTCCATAACAGGCCCATTGTGTTGCAGATTGTGTGGCGAGGAGGAAGAAACATCCAGCCACATTATGTTTGACTGCGAACCTCACCCCGAATATATCAACCTTCAGGAAGATCTGATACACAAGCTCCTGCCATAAAGTCCACCATAAGGTCCTACTAAATTATATATTTCGAAGAAAATTTAATTTTGCTAAATGCACTCGAGTATTCCATGTAATACTTTTAAACTTGGCCTTACGCACTACTATGCTATAGATGTAATACGAGCAATATGCATGAAAGGTATAATATAACCTATAGCTACTTGTTATTGGTACAAACGAACCTTGTACAAACCTTGAACTAAGATAAAATCAAGCTATTATTATGAATTTTGATAATAATAAATACTTTACTAATAATACAGTATGTATTTAAACTATTGTAGGTAGAAATTATTCACAATATAATAAATCTTGGTAAAGAGTATAAAATCATAGTCGTTTGGGTATCGGGATATGTAGGACATAAGCCTTTCGGCAGATGAAGAGATCATATTTACCTTGGATAGATAAGAATAGAGGTCGAAGCCTACAGAGCTACTTTCTGAAAGACTCTTACATGGGTCAGCAGATAATCTTCTCTGGAGTTTCAACCGAAATAGATACAACTGCCTTGCAAATTACATACTATGATAGGTGACGGGATCTTTAAGCCATTGTTAACACCGCCTAGGCCTGAAAAATGAGAGTGAACAGATTTTGTATAGAAATGAAGAACACTTCTGGTCATCTCCTCAAAGAATGTGGTGCCTTTTCGAGGAAAAGTACTCTATAGAAGCTGGCAATTCTATGTCAAACCAAGATCCTCCCAAGTACCTAGATGCAGTATTCCAGGTTTAGACTTTTCAGCAGATACCTTACTGGGAAACACAAAATATGTTTTAGGTAGCATCATAAGGCGTTGTGTGTAATTGGAACTGGGAGGTTATGGGTTCGAATCGCGACATCGGCAGTCAATTATTAAAAAAAAGGGGGACGATTAATTGATTAAACTGTCGGCGTATGAACAGGAACGTCGTAACCAGCTAAATGCTTGTGAAGGTTTTCTGCACTTTCCTTCACGAACTCCTGATGAGTATCGGCATAGTTCCTATCAAAGTCGGCTGCAGCCGCACATCCTACCAATTCCAAGTCTACACACAAAATTGCTTGTCCTGCACTCACATTTTCACATCCTTAGGCATCACAATGGACCTTATGGTCGAAATGTAGCCCGTCCAGGGCAGCCGCAACAATCTACCCTAGATTCCAGAAAGTAGGATGCCGCTAAATCGAAATTAAATAAATGTTTTAAGCACGGGACTAAATCCACCTTCATTATTTTGAAAACCCTCTATAATACAAAAATATTAAACATTATATTATGTACTGATAATGATTTTGATATCGAATTATTAACTTAACCAGATACCAGATATTTAGTTCGGATGAGAAAAAGTGAAGCACCAACAACCAATCAGAGCATCAGTTCAGTTATGATCATAGACTCTATATATTGGCATGGAAACCAACAAGGAAAATCTTTGTTGTTTTGTTGTGTTAGTCACGCATATAGTAATTATCCTTATGTTAGGTAAGAATATTTTCATAAATTTATACATCCGACTGATACATAAAGTTTCTAGAAGATCCAAGAAAACGTGCTTTTCTAAAAGTTGTGTTACATAATTTGTACGTGAATATCATTCTAAACTTATAGGACACAATATTAGTATTGATTTTTCTATTCAAAATTTTAAAAATTTAAGGTATGATTTAAAGGTTGTTCACTCGTAACATGATAACATTAAACTCAGTCATCGGTATTTACTTTTTATACCGGGTATATAATATATACAAGGGTATATCAAGTTTAATCCCGAGTTTGTTCGATTGAAAATATTTTCGCAGAAAAATTGTGTTCGTTAAATGATCTATTTTGTCCATTTCCCCAATTCCATCCATCCGTCCGACCGTAAACACAACTCAAAAACGAAAAGAGATAGAGAGCTGAAATTTTGTATGTGTGCTCTAGAGTTAAATCCGACTATTTATGGGCAAAATGGCCAAAACTGTCCATCATTGAAACCGTAAAAGATAGAAGAAAAATTTAAAGAAAAAAATTTTCAAACAACTTTTTTACATTCAGAATATACCGGGTATTTAATAATTTTTTGATTAATTTTGAAGTGAGATGAAGTGATACGGAAGTTAGCCAGTTCTCATCTAACGAAGTATTAATTTAATTTTCATAAACGAAATAAATTGACCTTATATTTTAAATATCAAAACGAATATTTAAATATAAGAATCACCTTTGTAAGTGCAAGTTGGTTTTTTGTAAGTGGAAGCTTTGAAAGTTTTCTCCATTTTGTGAATCAAATTCTCACCCATCTTTAAGTCAATGTTGGATGACGCTAGCTAATATTGTCAAGCAGAATAACCGTTTAGTATTTTGATTTTGGTTATATAGATAGAAAAATCTTGGAGTATGAAAAGTATTACACTTTGACTTTATGGCCAATTATGGTCCCTTTTCTACTTTAGTTTGACGAGGTTCGCTTCTCCCATCTCTTGGCAATAGCCAGGAGTAAGTATGCTTATCAGGTTTTCCTGATGTTTCAAATACTCGAGGTGAGATGCACCGAATATATTATATCTGCTTTAACCGAGAGATTCGCATTTAACATTATCTTTAATTGGGTGGATGTTTATTCTTCCTTGCCACAGAGTCTGCATATAAGGTATCCATTGTGGAGTCCTGTATTTGTGTGTATAGATGCATTCGTAGGTGATAATCTTCGGTGATCAATCCGGTAACCTTTCGAAGTTGTATCCTGTTCAGATTGAGTGCATCGAGGGACATCCTCTTGAATGCATTCCGAAACAGTATTTTCCCGGGTGTTTGTTGCGGAGATTTTCCCAGTGAACACGGCTCCATTGCTTCACTTTTACCATGCATATTTTGGAAAGTTCTATCGATAGTTTTCGCAAGTTTTATCTATATTTCTGCTGTGTGCGACCTAGTTTTAGAAAACCAGTCCAAGTAGGTCGAGCGGTCTTAGGCGTTACGTCTGCGCAGTATGCATACTTGGAAACTGGGAGGTTATGTGTTCGAATCCCGACATCGGCAGTTTGTCAATTAATAAAAAAAAAGGGGGCGGTTAATTGACTAAACTGTCGGCGTATGGACAAGAACGACGTAACCTGCAATGCTTAAGAAGGTTTTCTTCAGTTTCCTTCACGAACTCCAGATGAATATCGGCATAGTTCCTATCATTGTCGGCTGCAGCCGCATATCCTACCAATTCCTTGTCTATACACAAAAATTCCTTCCACTCCACTCACATCCTCGCGTCCTTGGGCATCACAATGGACCTTATGGTCGAAGTGTATCCCGTCCAGGACAACCTCTACAATCTATCTATCTATCTAGTTTTAGAAAAAATTGTGGGAAATTTGAAACTGAACAATAGTCTAGGAATTGAATCCGATGTATTATGTCCTGATGTTTAATGCAAACATTGTGGGCGGCATTCACTAATACACGTACATAGAAGAGGTTAAATGAAAATCTATGTACTGACACAAATTGTAGCCACGCACCGAATATATATATACGAAAATGGAAAATCGATTTTTTGTATATTATATTCATTCTTCCAATCGTCGGCTCATGATCATGAGAGTCGAAAATATTCGTCGCACATTCTATGTGTAACTACCTATATATACGGTATGTGTATCTGTGTCGTTGTCGTTGTTGCTCCGTATCCTGGTGCTCCAAATGATAATAATTCTAGACAATATATACATCAGTAGACAGTACAATCTTACAAAACCGAAATATACCGACACACAGATCTGCCACCTTCCAATAGATAGACAGATAGACATGTATGTCTGTCTGAATAAAAATACGGGAATATACCAGTAATGTATATATATATATATATAGTTTAGAATATATAGGCGTAAAGTCGTTTGAAAAATTAGTCTCTTGGATGATATTCTCTTGGACGTAAAATATTCTGTCTATTCGCTGTATATTATTGCCTGCAATTCGTGTGTTCGACTCTGTTTTAAGACATTAAGTAAAATTTAATATACAGTTTGTTTTTATACGCTTTTTATTAGTTTCACCTGTATATATGTATGCATGTATGTATGTATGTTACCGACCCTTTTGGACTCGATTTTCTCCTACTTTGAACGATCAGATTTAATTCAAATTTTGCACACCTGTCAAAGAACGATGACAATGCAATAATTCGATTAAAATATCCGATTATCCTGATTAGATTCGCCAGGATTCATCATTTTCTTTCCGCATCCTTTGCATGAGAGTAAGAGAGATAGAGCTAGTGCGCGAACTTCAACTAAAAAATGAAAAATAAATAATAGTTTAAAAAAACTAAAAAAACACGCTTTTATAGAAAATCCAACTAAAAAATAGAAAATAAAATTTAATAAATTTGGATTAAGAAAAGTGTAAATAAGAAACAAATGTATATTAATGGAATAACTATTGACACTATGCACCCCACGCTTTTTTCCATTAATATACATTTGTTTCTTATTTACACTTTTCTTAATCCAAATTTATTAAATTTTATTTTCTATTTTTTAGTTGGATTTTCTATAAAAGCGTGTTTTTTTAGTTTTTTTAAACTATTATTTATTTAAAATACACCCAATCTGGAATACTGTATAGTGTATCTATCGCTGTCTATATGTAGTGTACTATGATATGGTTTACTTTGTTACACTTAAACAATCTGTATTGTATTATAACATAAATAACTATTATATTATACTTATCACTCTCTAACTACAATCATTTATATATAGCTGCATGGTACTCGTGCATGTCGAGAGAGTGTAACACCATATCATGGCATACTATCCGTAGACAGTGATAGATGCACTACACCATGTTGCTATTAGGTCTATTTTAATTTACGTAGTATATACTGGCTTCGTCAAGGGACTCGAGAATCTGAATACAAATTTGACTCTGCCACCATTTTTGGGTAGAACTATATATAATTAATGATTTTTGAATAAATTTGTCGGATCAAATTTTTCAATAGATCAAGCAATTTTTTTTTTCCAAAAATCTGTTTTCTAAGTAATCTGTTTTTCATAATATTAGTAAAATGGAAAAAAATTAGATGGCAAAAGTTGTTGCTGTAATTTATCAACTGGTTTTAGTTTTGATAATCGTATACAGGGTGTCCCATAAGTAAACGAGTTCCATAAGACGGTAGGTAGAGGGTGCGATTTTGGAACGAAAAGTCCTGAGATATTTTTTTATTAGACGCACCGTTAATTAATTATTTATTAATTAAGAAAACTAGGTTGAAACCAGAGTTGAAAAAAGTGCAACTCAATTATTAATTCCATGAAAAGTGCATTAATTAAATTTTTTTATTTTTTGAAAAATGTAATTAATAAATTGTTTTAAGCGTTAATTAAATTCGTTAAATTATAAAGTTTTATCAAAAGTGCATTCATTAAATTATTTTATTGATTAATTTTGAATAATGCAATAATAAAATTTTTCAATAAAATCATATAATTAATGCGAAAACTTTATAATTTAATGAATTGAATTTGCGCATTTTTTTTTAAATTTATTATTAAAACAATTTATTTATTACATTTTTCAAAAAATAAAAAAATTTAATTAATGTACTTTTCAAGGAATTAATAATTTGAAAAATATAAGCAATACATTTTTCCAAAAATTGATAAATAAATCAAAAATGAAATATCAAAAAAATGCACTTTTTGCAACTCTGGCATCAACCTAGTTTCCTTAATTATTAAATAATTAATTAACGGTGCGTGTAATAAAAAAATGTCTCAGGACTTTTCGTTCCAAAATCGTACCCTCTACCTACCCTCTTATGGAACTCGACTACTTACGGTACACCCTGTATACTTATATTTAATTTGTAAGTTAGTATGTTAGGTCAAATTTATGCTAGTTAGTATGCTTAGGTCAATAAATCTTGCAAGTCAATTTTGAGCCCCATAAAGACGTCCTATTGAGTGGAAATTTTACATATTCATGTATTTTGAATAACAATACAATAAAACGGTACCATAAAGAAGAAAGAACTCATGGTAGATTTCGAAAATATTCACCGAAATAAAACTTAAGCCGCCAGATAGAAAAAGTAAACTAAATTGATGTTTTAGTCTTAAAAAATGCCTCTAAAATCTTTCTATCTACTCATAACGTCACGTTCCAAAATGGTGGCTTTAGTCAGGCTACATTAGTTTGATATTTTTCATAAAAACAAATGAGTTATCAAAATAATAACTTTTTGTTTATTTTATTAAGCATGAGCATGACTACTCTGTTTCTAATTATTGTCACCAGATGGCATAGCCCTAAAGAACAAACACCAATATCTATATTTTTGTTTAAAAAAAATAGGCATTTCCTAAATGCTTATATTTTTTGAAGACTCATAAAATTTTCCAATCAACTGTGCGAATCTGCCCTGAACTAATGTGATAAAAGAGAATACATGAGTTGAACGATGTGATAAAAGAGAACATTTGAAACAAACATAGACGCACAGAAAACGGACGCACAGAAAAATAACTCTCACTGGTTGTGGTGGTGGACTAAAAGTGAGACGGGTGGTGTGGTGATGATGATGATGATGGTGTGCAGAAATGGAGAAAAGAGTCTGTATGTAGATAAATGGTGAAAGTGGTGTTCGAATGAAAATAGGTCATGCGAACAGAATGCAAATGTCTAACCCAATTTAAGGAAGGAGTTGTGTGTTATGTACATTTTCGTATACATAAGTCGATGGACAATTTGCAACAAAGGCGTTTATTGTGACTTATACATGAAGCGACGAGGTACACCACCAAACCTAGACACTAGGTCTATATACCTATGTATGTGTGTTTGTGTGTGTGTGTACACCCTAGACGGATATAAATCTTATCCAGACGAATCATATAATTCTACCAACTACCCACACTTCATCATACCATGACTGAGTCCCTTTTTTTTTCTTGCTGTTCTTACTCCTGTTTTTATGTTCCCTTTTTTTTTTAATGTAATTTTTTAATTTCACCGAATATTGTGAAACTTATTTTGTTGAAGACAACGATAAAATTATTAAACACATGGTGGTGAAGTCCCGGACACAACACAACTTTTATATTTGGAAATGTTTAAAGATACGAATTGGGGTTCGTATCTTTATCCCTTGACGGGCTACACCTCTACCATAAGGTCTATTGTGATGCCTAAGGCGGTGAGGATGTGAGTGGAGTGGAAGATATTTTTGTGTACAGACTAGGAATTGGTAGGATATGCGGCTGCAGCCGACTATGATAAAAACTATGCCGATATTCATCTGGAGGTCGTGAAGGAAACTGTAGAAAACCTTCTCAAGCATAGCCGGTTACTTTGTTCTTGTCCATACACCGACAGTTTAGTCAATTAACCACCGTTTTTTTTTTTCGTAATAATTTACAAACTGCCGCTGTCGGGAATCGAACCCATAACTTCCCAGTTTCCAAGTAGGCATACTGCATAGACATAACGCCTTAGACAGCTGGGCCACTTGGACTGGTTTGAATACTGATAGTGCTGTGATGATATCTAGAGCACGGTAGTGCGCAAGGCCGAGTTTTAAATATTAATGACTGTGTAATATTTCATAAAGGTCAAGTTGAGGTGTCCATTTTATTCACTAAGATGCTTGATGGTATTGTTTGACTACAATAATGCGGAAATTGAGTTCAACAATATGCATATATTTTGAATTCAATGAATATTGTAACACTTTCGTTAGTTCTTTACTAAACTTAGTTTTGAAGGTCCTGTTTTTCATAAAATTGACTTGTTTTAGGTATAACGTAAATCTGAGAATATTCGAAATACAAAATATTGATAATTTTCTTGATGAACAATAGTTGAAAAAAAACTATCATTGAAAATCGTACGGTACACTAGAACTAAATATGCAAAAAGAACAAACTTATTACTATTTATCCATATATAAATACATTCTTATAAAAATAATTAGTACTAAATCACAGACCTCTCAAGGTTGATTTTTTTTTAAATTTAACAGAAAATAGGTCTATTTCTGAGATTCCGTTTGAATACTTAATTTCATCCTTTTACAATGATAATCTATTTACATGCAATATTTTAATTTGGTAGAATTTAAATATTTAAAAATCTTCGAGGACATCGAACATATGATACAGGTACAAGGGGGTATTCATATAACAGGTGTCCAAACTCGCCAAAATGAAGACAATGAATTTGAATGAATTATATACAGTTTCAGAACTAAATATTTAGTTTAAAATATCCATCCTGCATAATACAAAATATCCAAAACAAAAACATCCACTAATTGGGCTCATAATCATTGAGTTTAGCCGGGTAACGGAAACAAAAATAACGGATATATATCATGAAGTATTATATAACGATTTCAGGTGTACTACCTTCTCAGGTAATATTGTGGGATAAACAATACTATGGGATTACTCCGCGAATATTATGGCAGTAGAAATTTGCGAAAACCTATTTTGTCCGGGACAAGTAAACCTGTAAATCTCTAACCGAAATGATATTTGCTGATTGTTTTTAATATATGGAAATTCTAGATATTCCAAAGGAATGTGAAAATGTTTATACTAGAATTTTGTTATTCATCGAACAAATTCAGAAGAAATTTTGTAGAATTACTATATTTATAACATTTTATAATCTTGCTAATACAATAATTTTAAAAATAAAAATTTTTAGCTATTAAATAATTAAACATAATTAATTTTCCATAATTATTTTACAACTCGTGCACTAATGAACACTTTTACAACATCAAAACAATGTGAGGAAAATCAAGTTTAACTTTTTTTGGCTAAATAAATGCATGTCATTAATTGTATAATTAATTTTATGACCTTAATTAAAAATGCATTTAAATATTTTCGTATTGGTGAACAAATATTTATGTAATTTAGGGGAGGGGGGTAGATGAGCGGGCACACAAAAATCATTAAATACACAAAAAAATACAATGCAAATTAGGATAACCTTGAAAAATACATTTTTTTTAAATTGAAAATACTAGTTGAAACCCGTTAAAAATCCCAACGGTATAATCATATTCATTGCGTGCTAATAAAAATTAAAAATGTATGCCCCGATTACTTTGAACAATTTGAACATATTACCTTGATACTAGAACAGGTTTGCAATTTTTGCAATGTACGATGTTTTCCTCGAAAATGAATGAATATCATAGGCGCTTGTCGTTTGGACTACAAACATAACGCGTACTCTTAAATCAGGGGTTAAGGTAGTTCTTGTTAACGACCCAAAAAAAAAAAATCGTAAGTATAGAATAAATATTGTGAGTATTTTTAAAACAAACTTTTATTGGAAATATTTTTTCATTAACTAAATAGATTATTCGGTCCAAATCGTGAAAATCTGAAAACGAACCGTTTCTCTGGGAGTCGATAGAAAAAATGTATTCCAATATAACAAGAATATTGTGTTAAAATATAAATATTATTTATTAGGTTCTTCGACAATAGAATATTAAATTTTTGTTCTAAAAATTTCAACGTTTCATTGATTATTTTCAATTTCATCATGAAACCTAGAAAAGAATGACATTATTAAATACAATGAACAATTATTAAACAATTGACAAATAACGATTTTTTAAGGGTGATTTAGATTTGTCAATTGTTTTGTAGTTTGCGTGATGAAGTTGAAAAATAATGAATGAAACGTTGCAATTTTTAAATCAAATATACAGAATAGTCCAAGAACCCAATAAATAATATTTATTAACATAAAATTTGAAGTAATTAAAATTCTAAGAACCTCTAATCCTGATTAACCAGAATATTAGCAGTTATTTTGTGGTAGTAGAAAAACGGTTGTTTCTCTGAGAATACGAAAGTTTTCATTAAAAGTAATTTCTATTATAAGTCTGTTCCGATCGTCCTGGGCATAAAAAATAAAGTTATAGCCAATAATAACTTTAAAAATAAGCGAGATATGAATGATTGAAATTCCCGATTAGACAAAGAGGGTGATAGCCCTCTTGATATGTTATGTGACGTCATATTACACTTTCACCATTTAAAATACACGTAAAACTCCGTTTTTAGTATTTTTGCAAGAAAGAGACAGATAATAATCTTTAAAAGCTTATAGCTTCCTTGATATTTGTCGGATTTTAATTTCGTTTTTAAATATTATTACAGTATTAACAGTATTTTCATATTCTGAAAATAAATGTGAAAAAAAATTTTCATGCATATTCACTATTGACGCTCCAATTTAGGAAAGAAAACAATAATATTTTCATTAAAATCAGTCCCTGGGTTTTAACGTAATACGTTAACAAACATCCACAGAATAACATGCATTTTATGTTAATACTTTATCTATCACATTAATACTTTAAACAATAATGACTTAAGTCGCTTATGGTATGGTTGAATGGATATGTGACTGTTATGAATGTAGTCAGTTTATTGCGCATCATATACTTAACGAAATTCACTCGCACTCAATCGTTATACATTCGGATGACGCAGCTGCATTTTAATGCGAGTGGTGTGCTTGTGGATGTGAATGTGAGGGGGTGGTGTTGTTATGATATAGTTTTCGTCCTGACTTACTTAACACACACGAGACCGGAGGCCATTCATTACATAACATGATATAACGATATTTTTTTTAACAGCAAAAATATAAAATACATACAGCCAATGTACTCGGCCTCCACTTGCCATTTTTATAAAAATATACATATTCACTTGAACAAAAACAATACTTGAAATTAAAAATTTTCAATGATTCATCGATTGCGTTCGATGCGCAATGTTTTGTATGCATTCTTAAATATTTGACAATTAATTAACAATATACAAAAACAAAATTAATTGTTTAAGGAATTAATACGATTAGATCACAGTTATTTTTTAGTATAGAAAATGTAAATAAAATTACAAAAACAAGAAACTGTATAGTTTTTTGTAAGTATGCTTGTGTACTAGGCAACTTGTTTACCATTAATGTCAAAACTATCGCATACAAATAATAGTTATACACAAGTTAAAGAACCATCCGTTTAGATGATTCTCTCACGCAGAGTATAAAAATTATTAGCGAATTGAAATAATACTTTCACTTTATTTTATTTATATCTCAGATTCTAACTTAATGAATTTAGGGAGATGTCCAACCTGCAAATTATATTGTGTCCTCCCTATAGGCCGAAAAATTTTACAGTATCCCTTCCAGACCCATCTCCTTTAGAAAGTTTAGGACATCAAGTTGATCTACAGTTTTTCGGTTCCCTACGCATATCCGAAATGCATTCAGGCATCTTATTCTCTAGTGTATGATGTCTCTATAGAACCTATAGCTGCCGTCAATTTCCAGTGTCTGGAGATTTTCCTTAAGGTTGCAATACCCCACGAGGCTACTCGTAAATAACTGAAGTCTACTTTTGTTCAAGCTGACATAGTTTTTTTGGATCTTTACAAAGTTTGAAGTAGTTAACATCAAGTACCTACATATTTAAAATAAAAAATTGAAATTACAACTTTCGTTTTAACATTGAAATGCTTTTCTTATAATTCAAGAATGAACTACTCCAACCTTTCTTTAAAAGTAAACAACTTTAAAAAATTTCCCGGCAAAAGCGCCGGGAACAATGATTACTTAAAAATGAAAATTTTTAAGCCAAATTTTTATATCGGTATACATAATATACATTAAAATAGACCCAATCTAGAAACAATGTAGTGCATCTATGCACAGTATATCATGATAAATGTACTTTGTGACACCCAAACTGCACACTCTGCAGGCAGACGTCCACCACCAAACACTGATCTAATGACAAATGTCTGTGGTGCAAATAAAATTTTGCACACCAAAAATGTTCCTTTTTAAAAAAGAAACAACTTTTCAGATATTTAAACAATCAACTCAGTTAGTTGTTATTTTCACTTGTTTTATTTTGGTTTGTTCAGAACTTCGAATGTATCATTTTCTGAATTAAAATAATGAACCTGAAGCAGTAGAAGAACTATAAATATTATTGCCCTCTTCACACGTATCAAATACTCAGCAATACAAAGAAGTCCAGGATATCACATACTCAACAATTCAAGTCTAGTTACGCACTATTTGGAAGAATTAGAATTCTACGCACGTAACAACTGAAATAAATTGTATAGTAGAACTCATAAAATTCTTCTGAGAATTAGACAGGTGTGTATTGTCAAATTACCCCTCTGGCCACATTTTCTATTCTTCTTGAATAATCATTTATTTTGTATAAAGATAATGAAAGAGAACTCTAGATTTTTGAAATTAAATTACTAACTTCGCCCCAATACAAATAACTAATCTAGTTAAATCGGGGTAATTTTTTTAAATTTAATGCGCAATTCCATCAAATTTGATGTCACCTTAACTTAATAGGAATGAAGAAATTTTCTACAAAATTCGAAGAAAGTCTCTAAAATCCAAAGTGCATTCAGTTTCGAAAAAACAATCTAAAAGTAATTGATTAGTAGATAACTAATCACGGTTTGTAGAAGTTTTTCCCTATAATTTAATTTAATTCTTATCTACAATCAGTTTTTCAGGAAATAATTTTTGTACGCAATAAGTAATGAATAATGCTAAAGTTATATATATATATATATATAAATATATACATATATATATATATATATATATATATATATATATATATATATATATATATATATATATATATATATACTTCAATCTTATCAGACCCCAAAAAATTTATTTTATTTATGTGTATAATGTGTATATATATGAGCGATTACATCATTTACAGAAAGGTAATAATATGCATTTGCGCAAGTTTAACGCATATATTAATTATTTAAAGTTAATGTTAAATCGTATTAAATGGTATTCTTAAAAGAACATAAACCTTGGATTATTAATTAATATTTTAAGTATTTGTTTTGATATGAATATTTGATGTTTAATAAACAAATATTCATTATTTTTATTGCATATTCTTAAACTTTTAATTTTATTAGGAATTGATTGAAATTGAGTTAGACAATGAATTTGCGTAAGTTTAACGCATATATAAACTATTTTAAGCTAAATAGTATTAATGGTATTAAAATATATATATATTTATATAACTTGAATTATTATTATTTATATTTTAAGTATTTGTTTTGATTTGAATTTTTGATGTCAAATAAATAAATGTTTATTATTGATACTGTATATTAAGGTAGTTCACTCTTAAACGTATTATTTTTTTAGGAATTTGATTTTAAGAAATTTTACCAACCTATTGTGAATCGAGATTGATGTCCAAAATTCAAAATTCAGGATTGCAAATATGCAAATATGCACAGTCCTGAGCTATGATCGAATTGAATGCAGTATATTTTACTTGAGGATATGCAACAAGCTCACTTAAAATTGAAACTCCAATTTTAACTCCCTATACCCTATTATCCAATAGAAATTTGGTGGAAGCGTTACTAAATGTGGAAGTATTATTATAGTAGATATAATATGATTATTTAATGTTATTCTGATATAAATTTATGAAAAATGTGTCTATATTTTGGTTATGTCTGCCCTGATTGTTTTTTAGCGCAATTCAAGCGAGGTGGGAGACCAGTAGAACTAATTTTCACGTGTGTGTGTATATATGCAAAACGAATCTTCACACTTAATATTATTATTAACAGATTCGACATTGAGTTGCTGCTACTAAAAAACATTAGCTTACAAATATTTTGTATGAACTGTCAAGGTCTACTCCGCCGAATACATAACACATAAATTATTGTCAGTGTTTCAAATCTCTTCTCATCCAACACACACACTCACACACACATACAACAAAAATTAACAATCGCATAACAATATTCATTTTATTGCGCTGTGCTCTGGGCTACCAGTGCGACGTGTGGAGTGTGTGTAAGTTGCCTTGCCTGCGCGTAAATATTATACGCATTTCCTACTTAAAAAAAATAAGTACACATTTAATAGTATAGTGAAGAAACTTAAGTCGAATTATTATTTTAATATAAAACAAAACCGGCTTCGGAAAACAAACACAATTAGCTTTTACGAAATATGTAATTTATTAACATGTTTTTATTAATTTTGTATTTTTGCATATACAAAAAATGTTTCATATCAAAGTTGTTTTTGCGTATAAATATTGTGTACGCATTTCCTATAATTAAAATAAGTACCGTATTTATTATACAGAGAAGTTATTTTTTTGGCTAACTGGTTTAGGAAAACAAACACTATTTACTTTTCAGAAATATTCCAAATATTTCATAAAAAATTTAATTGAATCTTTTTTGCACATTTATATAAAAACAATGTTTCAAATGAAAGTTGTAACTATTATACGCATTTTCTATTTGTTTGTGTGTAACGTCGAATTAGTGTAAAACCGGCTTCCTAAAAACTATTAGTTTTTAGAAATACACTAGAATTCTAATCAAACAGGGAAAAAAAAGACCGCATTCAAGAGGATTTTCGGGCAGTAAGCATTGGAAGTCTTTAGGGCTGATTATTTGCGAAAAAGCAAAACTTTCAATCGAAAAACTCGGCAGTTTGTATTTATTCTTCATTAGCAAATTCCAATTTAGCTTCCTTCTTAAAGAAATGACCATTTTTCATTATCAATCCAATTATTCGGATTGGGTCCGGTCCCTTAACATATATTGACTAATTCAATTTTTGCATAGCTGAATAGAAACGGTTTCTAATTAAAGTTGTTTCGTATTAAGTGCCTTAAAAAAGAGTTTCTTGCGTCTTTATCTAGATATAATATGGAAGGAGGAATAAAAGGATTTCGAAACGTTACTAAACAAGGTCCTGGAAATTACACCTATGAAATTTCTGAAAAACTTTTTGCTAAAAAATATTCAATAATAAACGGAAATAATCGAAAAACGGGGCCAAGTTGACAAACAATTGTTGTATTATTGAATGCATATTTCAATAAATTTTAGTTTCAAGTTTAGGTCAAGATCAATGAATTTTGTAGCAATCAGAAGGTGAATTTTAACCATTACAACTTACCTCTCATTTCCATGCCGTTTGGGTCGTAACACAACACTTAAATAGTAAAAGAGTAAAAAAAAGTATCCAAGAAATGTTCTCACAACGTTACGGCTTTTAAAATAAAGCCGAAACTTGAGTGAATTTTTTAAAATTCATTTAAACTCTATAAAAATTTTCCACATACACTCAATCCAAAAAAAATTAGTTTTCTGAAACTCAAAACAAAACAAAAAACAGACTAAAATTCACAAAATTGCATACAAAAAAAAAAAAAATTGTTTTTCGCCAAAATTCGATATTCCGTATTACTTGACTTGTTAACTATTTCTGTCATCAAACCAGGAAAAAATTCACTGATGAACTTCTAATGTTTGCGATATGTATTAGTATTAGTCGGTGTGTATGTGTGTATATGTTTAATTTGTATGTATATATTATTTGGTAATAAGGGGGGGCTAAAATAGTAACGGGGTGATGAGGGGGGTAGGACCAAACGGGCTACCAAATATACAACAACGATAAGAGGATTATTATTATACATATGAAGTGTATAGTTTGTAGTGTTTGTATGTGTATGCGATTGAATGCGGTGTGGAGTGGGGGGACTTATGATTGCTATGAAAATGCGGGCGTCCAATACATATACATACATGCATACATACATACACAAAACTTCAACTAAATAGCACAGCATGGCGCAGCGCACACCGTGATAGCTCGCGATTTTATAATATTCTTTATAAGCAATAATAATAAGTAGGCACCGGATTTGTATGCATTTAAAATAAGCGATGTACATTTTATAGTTTCCAAATTTTATCAGAAATTTTCAAATCCAGTGCTCAATCCTTCAGCAATTTTTTTTGGACTATTCCACCAATTATGACAGTAGATATTTTTCACTTCCCTAGAGATGCTCTTTTCAGATTTAGAGCCCTCCCAAAATAGTTACAAAAAAATTATTCCGTGATTAAATATCTGCAAAGGATAGTATTTCGTCTAATATCTCGTATCTTGTAAAACAAGCTATGCCAGCTTCCTTTTCGAATGAACTTTTTTCCCTTTTTAGATATCTTTTACAACCAGTATCAATGTCAGACAAGAAACAAGTGAACAACTAACTGAGTTAATTACCTTAAATAACCGGTATATACTGAATTTATAAAAAAAACTACCAAACAAAAGTTGTATAATTTTCAAAAAGGAATATTTTTTTATCTATAAATTTTTTTTCTATCTCTTACGGTTTCAAAGATAGACAGTTTTGCCTATTTAGCCCAAACACATACAAAATCCTATCTCTTTTCGTTCTTGAGTTATCGTGTCTACAGACAGATAGACATTTTATGGTCATTTTATGAACACATATACCAAAATTGTTTTTCTGTGATCATTATTTTTAACCAATGCAAAGTCAGGACTAAACTTAATATATCCTGGCGTATATTGTATACCGGGTATAAAAATAATAACCATGGATACACATCATTACTAATTTTCTGATAGAGTACGTCAGATCATTGCTGTTACAGTGTAGAAGTGATATCAATCCTGTATGTATAAACAAAAACAATGATTTTCATTCCATTATATTTCAACACAAATGTTATTTACTAATTATTATAATCCAATCATAATATGTTATTTGCCAATCAAGATTATCATATATAATGAATACGTGTACTGGATATAAATTTTAATTTGTTGATGCTGTATAATTGATACAGTATCGTTCAAGTACACAAGACCACAAAAGTAGCGCTCATTTATCAAAATTATATAATTGATTTGTGCCTGATTAATTCGGTTTTCGAAAAAATGCTTCGAATAAAAGTTGTTCATTATAAATATACTAACATGTTTTGTTCGTAACATTTCCCCCAAAAATTGAATTAATAATGCACAATTCAACTATAAAATTTTGAAAAATGAGAGTTACTTTTGTGGTCCATAGTAGTAGCGACCAATAGGGAATATGCATGAAAATTTTTTTTCACTTGAATTGAAGCATGTTTACTTGACAAATATCAAGGTTATCTTCCTTTTTAAATAACTTTAAAAATAAGCGAGATATGAATGATTGAAATTCCCGATTAGACAAAGAGGGTGATAGCCCTCTTGATATGTTATGTGACGTCATATTACACTTTCACCATTTAAAATACACGTAAAACTCCGTTTTTAGTATTTTTGCAAGAAAGAGATAGATAATAATCTATAAAAGCTTATAGCTGCCTTGATATTTGTCGGATTTTAATTTCGTTTTTAAATATTATTACAATATTAACAGTATTTTCATATTCTGAAAATAAATGTGAAAAAAAATTTTCATGCATATTCCCTATTGTGAATAATGAAGAAATAAGCGTTTCATCGTTTGTGAACAACAAATAATCATGTGACGTATACAGCTTGTATTTAAAAAAAATTCGTTACGCAGGAGCTGCTTCAACTTAGCGAATTTCCTTGGAATACATAAATTACTCTCTAGCGGTCACAAAGTCTGATCAAAATGAAATGTCGTATCTGATTTTAGTATTTGCAAAGCCAATTTTGTTAATAAATGACATACGTCAAGGGGAAAGGGGGGCATAAAGATAGAAGAAAACACAAAATATAAAATATCTCTCTTAAAATTAGAACAATCGAAAAATGTGTAAGAAACAAAGTTGTAGAAAATCATGTTTGCTACAATTCATCACATTTTCATTTTTGCTCAAACTCTAATGCGTACAGAGATATTGAGGAATTTAATTTTCAATCTTAAACCGTCAATATTTTTGTAAATATTAGTGTTACAGAAAAAATGATAAGAAACAAAATTACAGTAAAACTTAATACCTACAACTTTACTTCTTATAAAATTTTCGATTTTTCGAATATTAAGAGAGATACGTCAAATTTTGTGTTTCCCTCTTCCTTTAAACCCCCCTTTCCCCTTGTCCGATTTTACCCATTAACGAACTTGACCTTTTGAATACCAAAAGCGTCTCAGATACCAAATTTCATTCCGATAAAATGAAAACTGTGATCGCTAGAGTGATTACAGACACATATATATATATATATATATATATGTATATATATATATATATATATATATATATATATGTATATATATATATATATATATATATATATATATATATGTCCATAGATATATATATATAAAATTTACAGATGGTGATTTTTGACATCTACTAGGTAGGATCGATGGACATTTGAAGAAATTTTTGCGAAATTTTGACTTCGGTACGGGACCAATAGCTCTATTTCCTTTCAGGAAATTCGCTAATAGACCCAATCTAGAAACAATGTATAGTGCATCTATCACTATCTATACACAGTATACCATGATATAATGTACTTTGGTACATACGGCTTTCGAAAAAAATGTTTCGGATAAAATTTGTTCATTAAAAATATACTAATGACTTTAATGCGAAACATTTTCTCAAAAAAAAAACTGAATGATAAAGGCACAAATCAAATATAAAATTTTTAAAAACGAACGCTACTTTTGTGGCCAAGTGTACATAGTTATTGAGCTTTACAAGTTCAAAATTAAATGCATATTTTCATGTTTTAAATACATACAGATTCTAGCTCTAGAATTTTTACAATAATATGAATATTATGTATCTATCTATTCAGCTTATGTGTTAGCTAAAAAAACTTGCGAATAGTAGTTTAGATACGATTAAATAAGAAGTGGGGCCGGGTACAGAGAGGTATGTTATATTGCATGATATCATAGCTAAGCGAACGCATCACAAACATATGTGTTTAATAAATACATACATACATACATACACGATACATACACTTGTATCTATTTTTTGGCAATTAATGTACAGAACGTCTATTAAATATTGAAGGTGAAATTACTAATAATAGTTTGTTTTGTACTTGCTACAAAATCTCAATTTACTTTCATATTTAGATACCTTTGCGAACACACTAAATATACACTTTGTTATTTCAATAATGTATGTTGGCACTTCAGTAGCTATCAACAAACTATTTGGAGATTATTTATCAGGCAAAATAAAGTTTGGTTTCAATTTTAAATTGTCTTTCTGAATCTTTCTCAGAATAGGATTTCAGGATTACTTGGAATAAATCAGGATTAATCAGGATGGTGAGAATTGCCTTCAGAACTTCTAAATATACTAAAACTTGAGGTAACTATACTAGATATACTGGGGTTTAGATATTTCATGGAAACTGACTGCCGTAGATTCAGAACACTGTGTACAAAGTTACAGAGCATTATATTTCTTAAAAAAAGGTATCCTTTGAATTTTCTGTATCTATTATAGTTTAAGCCCGTCAAAGTTTTCAAGCCTGTTCCTTTTTAGGTAGATTTTAACAGAATTATTTGTCATTTCAAAATTAAAATTTGTTACAATCCAATTGTGATGAGTATTCTGTTTGAACAGTATCCAATCAGTTAAATGAATTTTGAAGGTCCCTTACTCACGGAAATAGAGGTTGTACTGAGGGGTGCGATAACTAAACGATTTCTTAACTAAATGTTAAAAATTACATTTTTTATGCAGTTATGTGACCCAAAAAAGGTCTTCTTTTTTGTCATTCATTTGAGCAGAAAGTTTTTACAAGAGAACAATTCGAAACAAAGCAAAGAAGATAAAAAAAGCAGTTTATGAAAAAATGTTAGGAAAAGTTATTTTCTTTTTGGAAATTAGAGACTTTAACGAGCTTATATTTCTTAACTTATAACAGATGCAATAAAATATGTTTTATCAAATAAAGCTTTGCAAATTTGTCTATAATGGTTTTGAAGCTACATCCAACTACTTCCGCTTAAAAATTGAGACCTTCTCCGCCTTCCTTTCTCTCTGCTTTGATTCAAAATCTGCCAGATTGTCCGTAGCCACGATAACTCAAAAACAAAAAAAGATAACGAGCTGAATGCATTTAGAATCCCCCGCCATGGAGGTGGAATATCTATCTTTGAAATCGTAAGAGTTAGAAGGAAAATTTAAGCTTAAAAATGTTTCTTTATAAAAATAAACAACTTTTTTTTGATATTTTATTCATAAACATAATAGTTTTTTTCACAATTTTAACTCAGAAACTAAAATAAACAGTTTACGCATTGATGTTGAACTCAGTATATACCGGGTACCTTCTTAAGCAACCAACATAGTTATTTGTTATTTTAACTTGTTTTAATTTAAACAATTAACTCAATTTCAAAATTGGATGATATTTCCTTTCTACAACGTGTTAAAACGCCAATTTTTGAAAATTCATTACTCTAAGACAGATCTCTCTCAAACAATGAATAATCTATTGTTGATTACTATTATTGATTAATAATATTTAAATCCACAATTTTAAATATATAAAATTTTCAACCATTTTATTCTAAAGTACCCTCACTCTTTATCAAATCTTCTGTATTACATTGCACAGTATTTGTATAAAAGTCCAAACTAAAATATCATTCACAATAACATTATAAACAATTTATTAATTAGTATATTGGTTTTTTATCAAAAAATATGTACTATTAGATACATGTTATTATTATTAAAAGTACACAAATTTTAATTCAGTTTGCTCCAATTACTCTATCTAAGTAATACTCTAAGTAATTTAATAGTAAGGTTAGATCAAGTATAAACATATTTTGTCTATTTAGTAGTTATAAATGAGAATGAACTAGCGTTAATTAAACAAAATTTATATATTTTCAGAAAACAAAGGCTTTATTAAATAGTTAATTGACAAAATTTTCAATATAAAATGTTCCATATAGTACACTCCCATTCAATATATTTGAACCAGAAAGTTAAATTCTAAACTTATATACATTACTGAATATATATAGAATATTATATACGATTACACTTAGAATGTTTCAACCGGTTCATTTTTCATAAACGGGAGTGTACTTTCAATTAACCATTCAATAATTTTTTGTAGAATAAATACCAAATCAATTACTTTAGTAGTTAAAAATGGAGAAAAAAAAGAGGAAAAAACGAAACAGGAAACTACGATATGCATATGAAAGAATACAAATTTATTCGTTTGTTTTCTTCATTATAACTTCTTCAGTAACTAAAATATATTGAATAAACAGTTAATTAATAATTTTTTTGGTAGAATTTAATAGAATTATTTGTGCTGTCAAAATTAAAATTTATCACAATCGAATTGAGTATTTTGTTTGAAAAGTATCCAATAAATGAGATGAATTTTGAAGGTCCCTCAATCAAGAAACTCGGGGTTATACTGAGAAATTACGAAATGCATATATGATTTTAATAGAATTATTTGTGATTTAAAAATTAAAATCTGTCACAACTCCGATAAGTGTTTTTTTTAAAACAGTATCCAATAAATGAAATGAATTTTGAAGATCCCCTACGCAAGAAACTCAGAGATTGTACTGAGAGGTGTGATAATTTCCAAGTTAAATCTTAAAATTGACCATTGTTTAGTAGTTCCTTGACTCAAAAACAGATAAATGGTATATTCATATTGAGTCAACAACTAAAATGTATACTAATTAGTAATAATGATCCTTAATTTTTGCATAATTAAAATAATGTATTCTAAAATCGAAAATATTTTTCCTCTATACATATCCTAATAAATACATATACAAACAAAAACCACCCACCTTTTGAATATAATCCATAATATGTATATATAATGTATATATTATATACCTTAGTTTTATAATATATTATAATATCAAATATAATGTATACATAATATATACATATATAATCATTTTACATTTTACAAGTTCAATGTAGTTTTTTGATTCGATACAAGGGTTATACAAATTATACGAGTATTATATTCATTGTATATTATCCGAAAATTCAACATGACAATGTCCTAAGATCAAATAGAGTGAAAATTGGAGTCCATTTATTATCTTATACAAGACATCTCACATCTATACATTTTTATCTCATAAGACAATGCAAGTATATGTTTCATTTTTTTGACACATACAGTATTTGACATAGACTGACTACACCGGTGCGTAACATAAATCACATATAGTAGTTAATGTTTACTTAACAATAATTAATTATCTGTAATGATTTTTATTAAATTGAAATGTTCTATTTAACTAAAAAATGATTAATTTATTTGGTTTCGAATTTGGACCGATTTGGCTAAGTTAAAAAAAAAATACTCGTCATAGTCCGAATAAGGTTTTTAGGCAAAGAAAAGTTGCCCGGAAAATTTAGGAAAAACTGAAAGTGGTTTTCTATACGTTTTTTTTTTTTTCATTTTTTCATTTTTACTTTGTTTACACATTTCCAATAGCTTGTCGTCTAAAGTAAGTTTTGCATAATATTATTTAATTTATTGATTTTTAGTGGATACCAACTACTCTTTCAAAACAGAATTTCCCAAAACTATGTAAAAACCGTTTGAACATCACCTCTTTAGCCAGTTCAGCCCTCATTCTCCACGATCAAAGAGTTAATTTCGAGTTTTTTCCACTTCTCCAGAAACAAAATAGTTTTCGAATAATTCTATATTTTAATTAATTTACATAGCCCTGAACAAATACGCAAATAATTTGCAACATGAAAACATTTCTATGGCATTCAACACTCACATATACACATGTAACTAAACTACATATATATGTAACCAATGCGGGTCTTTAACAAGCTTATAATATCAGCTATGATGCTATAAGTTAAACTAAAAACAACATAACTCTTAATATTATTAGTAAATTGATGCAAACTATTTCCTGGTATGTGTTTTATATTTTAACAAACGTATTTTGTTTTTAAGGTAGTTGGTGTAATAGAGCTCTTTGAAATTCTAAATGAAATCTATAATTTTTTAGTCATAAATGGATATTAAAATTCATTAATAAAATTCCGCATTTTTTCGTCAACGAAATAAATTAAGTTTAATAATTTTTATACTTTCGTTCGAATTCAATTTTGATAATAAATAAATACCATTATGTGTGTGTGTGTATATATTGTACTCCAAACCAGTCAAAGTGGCCGAGCGGTCTAAGGCGTTATGTGTGCGCAGTATGCCTACTTGGAAACTTGGAGGTTATGGGTTTGAATCCCGACATCGGCAGTTTGTCAGTTATTAAGAAAAAAAGGGACGGACAAGAACGAAGTAACCGGCTAGGCTTGAGAAGGTTTTATGCAGTTTCCTTCACGAACTCCAGATGAATGTCGGCATAGTTCCTATCATAGTCGGCTGCATCCCCATATCCTATCAATTCCTAGTCTACACACAAAAATTCCTTCCACTCCATTTACATCCTCACACCCTTAGGCATCACAATGGACCTTATGGTCGAAATGTAGCCCGTCCAGAGCAGCCGCTATTATCTATCTATCTATTGTAATCAAATGTTTAATTCAATGATATATGTTAAACTTTTTTATAAAGGGATTATATGATTGTTCTACGACAGATTTTTTTAAAATTCTAAATAATCGAGTTAAATCTGGAAATAAGTACTTTCCATGTTTAATTTTTAGCAGAAAGTATTTTTATATTCAATCAAATATTATATTCAATAAAAGGTTTTTCCCGTGTGTTTTATTTTTACAACGCTTTTGTATTACACCAATCGCCTTAATAATTTAATAATTCAAAAATACGCTTTGGTTAATGTTTTTTGTTAAACCTGTTTATTAGGTTATAAGATGGTCGTGCATTTTTATTGATATTATAATGTGGTTCATCAAATTATAATATTATCAAGGAAATCTTAAATCTATCCAATTATTAATTATGTATATCGAGAATCGAGATACGTTGATATAAATTATAATCTATTCTGGTTTAATCTATTAGAATAGTCCACATATTATTATTTGTGTATACTTAAGCGACACAATATCAATGTCAATTTCCATTAAGGGTACGTAAGACATAGTATGAAAGAAATGGCGTATATAAACATGTCATTGAATTAAATTTTTTTTATATGAACAAATTAACTCATCTACCAGGCATCAAACCCTGGACCTCTGGGTTCAAGCTCGGAGTGTTTACCATTACTTCACGGATGATTATGATAAATGAGTCAAGTCTTTTATATCATTGATACTATTACTTTGTAGTTAACCTGTCGCACTACCGTGCTATGTGATATTTAAAACCGTAAAAGATGGAAGACAAATTTAAGTACAAAAAATTTTTGAAACTTTCATTTTGTATGAAACTTTCTTTCATAAAATTAATAATTTTCCCATAATTTCAGCTCAAACATCTGTAAATACTGTTGATCAGAGAAGCGAAATATCTTGGTATATATATAAACTATAACTGAAATGTTTATATATGTATGTGTGAATAGGAGTAAAATAAACGGCACATACGAATTGGTATAGAAATCAGTATATAAGGGTATTTAAAGAATTATCTCAGTTCATTGTTTCAATTGTTGTTTAGAATTGACTGTCAATTTCCGGATTAATAGTAAAAATTAAAAGTTTTAAGTCGTAGATTTTTTAAAGATATCTTCATATTTTCAATATGAAAATACGTAATCAATATTTATTTTTTTAGAAATAGATTAAATAATATTAATTAAGATAAGTAAAAACATATTTTTTTCTAATAATATTTTTATTATCATTGCAATAACAAATTTTATATTTTTCGTACAGACGATACATGATCAAGTTATTGATATAGTAAATATGTGGTTTTTTTAAGGATATTTCAAGGAAATAGTATTTATAACGTCGTCAAAATAAGTCAAATATAAATAATATAAAAAAAGTAGGGGAAAGTGGCTTAAAATTCCTCTATGTATTATATTTAGTTATAATGTATGCCCGTTTAAGAACTATTGGAGCTGGCAAAACGGAACAATGTTAAATTGATCTGGGTGCCGGGTCGCAGTAGTTTCGAAGGAAACGAAAAAGCAGATACCTTTGCAAAGAAGAGAGTCGGAATACCCTTCATTGGCCCAGAGCCTATTTTAGGAATTCGAAACTTCTCGATTACAGCAGAGTTATAGAGTTATAGATATTCGGTGCATCTCATCAGGAATATAGTCCGAACCTACAGGAATATCTGATAAGCAAGTTCCTGGTTATTGTCAAGATATGGGAGAAAGGAATTTCGCCCGACTGTAGTTTCAGAATTATAGTTTAACTCTGCGAGGTTCATTATGTTTCAATTTGTTGCAAAAAATTCGACATCAAAGATAGTGAAAAACGATATGCATTCCACCATGATAGGATCTCGTAGGTCCTTAAGGCAGAACGTTGCTCTAGAATTCCAGAGGTCGTGGGTTAAATTCCCTTCCCAGATGTGTATAATATTTCATATCAAGCATTTGATGTCACAGAATAGTAGGAATGCCATTTTTTTGCGAGTAGATAGTACATATTCACATAAATAATTCGTTTAATGAAATTTCAATTGAGATATACTCCCGCCATTCCTCTATTTTTCTATTAAAATTTATTTGATAAGATGTTCATACAACATGCAATCAAATAAATATTATTGACTTAAGTACCCAAATTAAAGAAAGAAAGCTATATCATCAAACTTTCTTCTTCTACGACAAATATAAGTAAGCAATAATAAACAATTTTTTATTACTTAAGACAGGTCATTTACATGTCATAATAATAAAAAAAATAAACTATGTGTTGAATACACTCACTCTGCAATTATATACATTCTGGTGGGCGTACACTGCAATGCCTCCTTGGAACGTATGCAATTGTCAGAGCAAATGCATTCAATATATTGCATAGAAATGATATGTTATGGACATCATTTGAGCTGCAATTCCAGTAGTAGAACGAACATTATTATGAATTTTTCATTTCGTTTCAAAATTGTTTGTTCATATTTCTTCATCTTCTTTTGCTTAAATATTTATGAATATATTTGCAAAAATTATTTCAAAGTTTTATCTTTTAAGGTCAAGAACATTTCGTTGATGATCAAACCTTAAGTCAATAATGTTAGGTACACTGTAACACTGTCAATGATATGAAAGAATTGACTCGTTCATCAGTATCATCTGTGATGTAACGGTAGCTTATTGGACTAGAAATCCAGAGGTTCAGAGTTCGATACCCGGTGAATGAGTTAATTTTTGCATATCAATATTAATTAAAAATTCAATGATATGTCTGTCTGTATAGTATACGCTAGTTTTATCGTACTGTGTCTTCGTAACCTTAATCGAAAATGGCATTAGTCAAATAACTGTGTAACGCTTGACAAAACAAGGTCAAAATTGATATCTAGTACCTTTAAAACCTTCTGTAGAGGTAATTCAGATCTGTTTATATACACATATGGATTAATTTTGTAAAAATTTGAAATACTAACATAATGGCGGTGTTGACTATGAACCCTGGTAGAATAATAGATTGTAAAATCCCAGAAAAGCAATTATAATCACAAAAGTCATCTCACTAAAGCAATTATAATCTCGTAAATGTTATCCAATATCTCCATTGTGCAAAACCTTGGCAATGAAGAATTCAATGTAATCACTACGGATATATTATGTCATCTAACTAGAGTCTTCTTTCTTAAATTGTAAAATCGTAAGCTTTATATTTCTATTTTGTAAATATTAAAAAAATCTTGCCACTTGCAATAATTTGACTATAGTGAAATTTTTTTAATTTTACAATAAAAATAAAATTAGACAAATAATTATGTCTTTATTAAAAAATGCTAATATTTATGCAAAAAAAACATATTGATTACATTACTTTAGGACCCATAATTCTAATCGTTACTAACAAGCAATTGGACAAAGTAAAACCTAAATATTTTATAGACAAATATAAAATAATAAACTATATAAAACATTTATATAGTCAATATAATATTATATAGTAGGATATACCTGATGCAAAGTAAATATTGTGTTGGCGCAGGGATGCATGCATTTGATATCCTTTAACATACAATGCAGTATATGCAGTCACACTACCCAGCACCGTATTTTCATATGCAACTTGTTATACAAATGCAGTTTGTAGATTGCATACAATATTAAATGCAACAAACATCAACATTTATTTTAAAAGTTAAAATTTATTTTTGAAAGAGTATATTTATAGTATTAATTAAGTACACTAATTTTACAATTTACTCAAGACACATCATAAGGGAATAATTAATGACGTAAAATTCTTATTAGATCAATTTCAAATTTTCAAGTCTTTGTGTGTTAAAATTTTTACAATAGATTATGAAATATATAAACGAATCAAATTCTTAGAAATACGAGAAAAGTAAAAACTGAGTTAATTGTTTAAATGCCCTGTTTATACTAAACTTTTTTCCACAGTTTATACCAAACTCAGTGTACTCATTATTAATGTACAAGCATAGATGTATAAAGGTGTGATGAATATTACACTTTTGGTGTAAAGTCCAAGGAACTGTATACAAATGATTGCATGTTTGTGTTAGCTACAGTTAAGTACACGTATACACAATTATTATTTAGTTTATGAAAAAAGTTTCAAACAAATGTGTATTTATAAAAGATTTTTCATTAAAATTTGTTTTAATTCATTTAGTTTACGAGATAGATTTCTTGTAGTAGGGAGCTTATTTGCCCGAACTCAAAAAGATACTGGTTGTCAATTTTTGTCGATCAGCCCTATTTTATTACGGTTCTCTCGGATCTCTACCATGTCTCTTTGGGTCTTATACTATCTAACTTTATACTAAAAATTTTTATTCACTGCATTTTGTGTATAACATAAGAATATTATAAGTTAAGTCCCGACGTTGTAACGATTAAAAATATTGACCGCCGAAATAAATTTTTGGAATGGCGTTCGTAAAATAATCTAGTTAGTCCATTTCATGAGACCAAAACTAAAAAACGAATTGAGATAACGAGCTAAAGTTTTGTGTGAGTGTGTTCTAGTGCTAAAATCTCATGCATTGCCCCGCCAGGGGAGAGTGGAATATATATCTCAGAAACTGTAAGAGATGATCCTTTTTTTAAAAATGATCCTTAAAAAAAAAAATTTTCCACGAAAGTTTTTTCTATAAACTTAATAATTTTGTCACAGTTTCAGCTCAAACATTTTGAATTACTCTTAATTAAATAAGCATCCATGAATATAGCATATTCATACACGACTTTGTATTTTTATACATTTGGCGTATGTAAATTTAAGTAAACAGTTCACGCATTAATAATAAATTCAGTATATCCAGGATATTCAAATAATTAGCTCAGTTAGTTATAATTTCAACTTGTTAAATTTGAAATCAAATGATACTCCCATTCAATTATTTCTAAGAAATATACTAATGAATTTTTCTACTTACATTTTCACAAATAATTTCATTTGGCAATGAATAATATTAAATAATATTATAAAATTATTTATGTTACATGCAGTAATCGCATGTACATACATCTTATAATAGGTCATTGGCCTAGCAGCAGGATTGTATTAATATTAGAAGTAAACGCATTTGAATGACATCATAGAAACAGTATTTGCAATCAAATTTAAACATATTGATTTATGTTTATGCCTGACTATGCTATAAAAACACTGCAGGGCTACTCTTCTAACTATAAAACCGCTTCAATAAACTAACCATATTCAAATATTTTGTTTATAATGACTGTTTAACCCTTAGTTGGTAACATAAGGATTAAGTATCTGTTATCCTATTTGAACCATTTTTATCCGGTATATATAATATATACCAGGGTATATTAAGTTTAGTCCCGAGTTTGTAATAATTGAAAATATTGATCGCATAAACAAAATTTTGATATAGTTGTTCATAAAATGACCTAATTAGTCCATTTCCGCAAAGTTGTGCGTCCGTCCGCCTGTAAACACGATAACTCAAAAACAAAAAGAGAGAGCGAGCTGAAATATCTGTGCTCTAGAGCTAAAAAGTAAGGTCAAGTTCGTGAATTGCCAAAATCGGATCTTGTTTGGATAAAATAGACAAAACAATTCGATGGAGAGGAATATCCGCATTATGATATTTTTCCCGAACCAGAGCTTGTCGTTTAGTCTGTCCGATACACAGTTTCATAATCTTAATAATAGTCCAATGAAGTAATACTATGGACCAAGTCCTGGTAATTTTCAAAATTTTATAATCGATTTGTGCCATATTCATTCGGTTTTCGAAAAATATGCTTTGAATAAAAGTTGTTACTATATTTATAATGACCAACTTTTTACCGAAGTTTTTTTCAAAAACCGAATAAATAAGACCTGGATTTCTGTGGCCCATAATACATAAAAATGAGCTAACCTCTTACCTCTCCTAAAAAAATACTCGTAGAGATTTTCCATCGGAATTATTTTCGTTTTTCGTGAGCCTTTAATAATGACCTTTGTTAACGTTAGACCATTTAGTTTACGAGATATTTGAGAAAAACTTATTTTCGGGACCTTTGAGCTTCAACAACGTTTCTGCACGTTTGTTTTTTTCCATGTTTACATAGTGCTACAACAAAGATCCCGTTGGAAAATCTCCACGAGTATTTTTTAAGAGGTAAAAATACTATTTTACTGGGTCAAAAAATTCTGATAGATACCAGGGTCAAGTCTGGGATTGGATCCAAGGTAGACCAATGTAGTATAAATTTTTAGATGTAAAAACAACTCTATTTATTTTTTCCGTAAGTGACTATTTTTTACGAAAGATTACAAAAAACTGAATGTCTGATAAGAAATTTATTTTGCAACCTTATAGATTAGACAAGAAAAAAATAACAAAAATAAAGTAGCGCATTGAAGCTAACTTCATACCAAATTAAAAACATATTATTATTAGCGAGGAATTGCACGGTGCGATGAAAAATAAGTAGTGCTGTTTAAAATATATAGCACTCTCATAGTTACAGCAACACACAGCACTGTCAAACTGCACACAAATACATTGAAACAGCACAGCGCACCGCAGCAAAGCTATACAGAGCAGTGGGACGCCGTTTTAAATTCAACAACAAAAAAAGGTGGCCGGTCACAGTACACATGACCACAAAAGTAGCGTTCCATTTTCAACATGTTACAATTAATTTTTACTTTACAAATCGTGGTTTTCGAAAAAAATACTCCAAATAAAAGTTGTTCATTAGAAAAATACTAACAACTTTTATTCGAAACATTTTCCCAAAAAACCGAATGAATAAGGGTACAAATTATCTGAAAAAAATTTTGAAAAATGAACGCTACTTTTGTGGCTTGAACATACAGTCACATATCTCTCTAATATAATTCTAATGTTATATAGGAATGACCTTGGTAAAATAGATTTTCTGAAAAAGCCAACCAATAAACAAGTTTGTAACATAATGTGTCGCCCCCCCCCCCCCCCCGCTTGACGTCTCCATCCCCCCACCCGCACTAGATATATACAAGTGAACGCATAAGAAATAATAATAAATGTATAATACGCATCTAATGCTATTTTGCAGCATGTGTTTTGCTGTTAGGAGAATGTAGTTTGTTGCGGCTATAACATCTATTGTGTGTATGTATGTGTGTGTGTGTGTTGATGGTGGCCTTAAACGCGGCTAATGCTCTCGCGGGTGTTATTTAAAATATTACCTCACCATCATATACATTGCTGGCTACTAAGCTAGCTAGCCTCTGCCGCTAGTTATTAGTTAGTAATTTGTGTTTATTGTCTTATTCACTCGCTTACATGCGCTCACGTTGCTGATTCGTTCGCTTAAAATATAATATGAAATGTGAATGACTAAATAATTTTATCCTTCAAATAAACTTTATAAAAAATGTTTACTGTGCGAACGCAATAGCAAGGCCATCCGCATCATGTTCAACAAATTATTGAAACACAACACTTTTTGGTTGTGTTGAATAGCGAGGAGAATGAATTTGATTTTAATCTAAATTTTAATTTAATTCTAATTTTTCAATCGTATTTTCATTGATGATAATAATGCGGGAAGGTCTTTGTTTTCAGTAAATATTATTTTAGTAAATTTTGTTCACACCAAATTCAAGATTATTCAATTTTCAAGGGAAAATTCATTAAAGGCTACGGTTGTAACGGTTTTATTCACCTCATTTTGTGAGAAATCACATAATTTCTTTACAAGTATATGGCCACAAAAGTGTTTATCCATTCGATTTTCGAAAAAAAAGGTTTCGGATAAGAGTTGTTCATAATAAATATATTAACAACGTTTATTCGAAACATTTTCCCAAAAACCGAATTAATAAGGTACAAATCAAACAAACAAAATTTTGAAAAAAGTTCGTTACGAAGGACCTGCGTCCACTTTTCTAGAATATATACATCACTTCTCTTTTGGAAATAGATCTAAATTGACTTATTAATGTTCATGGCGACCTGTGACCGTTAAAGTGACTACAGACATTTTTGTCCAATTAAAATGAAATTTCGTATCTGACCTGCTTCTTTTGAATGGTCAAGTTCATTAATGAGTTGAATCGTTCAAGGAGATATAGAATAAATATAGAAAATCTCTCTTAATATTAAGAAATTGAAAAAAGTAACACTTTTACAACACTATTCTATGTACAAAATTTAATTTAAAAGAACTGAAATTGGAGCAAAAATGGGTAAGAGCTTAAACCTTAACACCGGTTCATTACATAATGGTTGATCCATTTATATAAGACGGCATCCGTATAATAAATATTTCAATAATAAAATAATTATTATGCAATATTTGTCGTATTTAAAACTATACAAAATGGTGGTGCAAACATTGCCATCTGCATCTTAGCAACAGAATGGGCAAAAGTCGATCAGTCAGTACTTTCCTTATCATATACACTTAATATACAAGCTATATAGATTGAAATATGTACACTTACAACGATGTATAAATTATCTCTTAAATTGGCTTGCAGAGTTTATCCGAATGAGCGCCTCACTTTCAAAAATAATGGACCAGGCTCGTTCATTTCCCAGGAAAAATTATGCGGTGCGTCCATAGAATTTTTCGCACACTTAATAAGTATACTATGTGTTAGTATGACCAGCCAAGTAGCCGCGCTTGTAAAGGCGGTGTGTGTACTTGGAACTGGGAGGTTCTGGGTTCGAATCCCGACATCGGCAGTTTGTCAATTATTAAAAAAAAAGGGCGGTTAATTGACTAAAATGTCAGCGTAGGAACGCCACTTTTGCTGTTTATTGTACACTTATAAGTATGTATTGGGTCTTGAATGATTATATTCCGAGTTTCGCTGATCATAGTTTCGCTGATCAGGTCCCAAAAAAGATATTTTGGCTAAAAATATAATTTATTACTCTACACTGATTAACTAACATGCCTTCTTCTAGAACAGAGGTGGGCACAGACAGCTCGTCTGAGCCTTACGAGCTCTCCATAAGCTGGGTGAGAGTAAGTAAAGAAGGTATGTTTTGAAGCAAGACGGAACGATGTTTCAATACAGGTTGTCCTACCGATTATTGCCCAATAATTATATAGTATCGTCTATAGTATAGTCAATATTTTATTTTTTTTGAAAAACAAATTATGCGTAAAATAATTTCGACTACTACAAAAAGTAGTCGTAGTAGTAGTAGTTTTCAATTCAAAGTAGACTAACTCGAAGAACTCAAATTCCCACTTTATGTAAAATTTAACTTAATTCATCAAATTCCCATGACACTATACTGAGCATGCTCCATACGAAGAAAAAATAATTAAATCAGGTAAATAATTCTTTATTAGTTCTCGGATATGAATAGTAAAATATTTAGACAAATTATTTGGAATTTCCAAAACTATATTTCTATTTAAATTATCCTTTGCAAAAATTTCCCTCTTTTATTACAATGGTCCAGCGGTAAACTTAAAGGTTCAAAAGATTTACATATATTTTTTATATATTTTTATTTTATTCATACACAAATGATATATACTAAAAAGGTACATTTTATGACCCAAATTACCAGCCCAAAATTCCAGAGTATGTATTGAATGATTGTATGTATTATTTACTTTGTATAATAGTGACCATAAAAAAGATTTGGTATTATTATATTTTTTTCAGAAAATGTTTTAATTAAAAAAAGAAAATATTAATAATTGGTAGGTACCCTGTATTAACTCTATCTCTCTTCCCTACCTCTCACTCAGAGCTTGGCCGAGTCAACTCCTGCCCACCTCTGTTCTAGAATACAATGTAAGAAAATTTCAATTTTTATTTTTATTATATATAAATTTAAAAAAAAAAAAACCTAAATAAAAAGTTTTTATTTTTTTAATCTAATTTTATTTTTAATATAATTAAATATTAAGTGTGGGATTAAGTCTATTAGAGTGTCGTATTGTATCGCAGCCAAATACGTTAAAGCACGTGCATCGAAATTTTTTCATGTTATACAAAAGAATAAAAAAAAAAGACCGATGAATTGAAGCATCATTAAAATAATTCTTAGAAATAATCTCACATTTATCTCGTATTCAAGATACACATAATAAGTTGTAATTATAAATAAGTGTTAAAATTTTTTTAATGAGCACATTCAACTTTTTCTACACAATCCTCGAAAATATGTAATAAAAAATTGATTATATAATTCGATAAAAACAAAGCACAAAGGTCTATTATTATTTTTGTTTAGATAAAACGATTTAGATAATAACCAAATTTTGTACTTAAGTGACGAAAATATTTTTATATGCATTTTCGTTGTATATAATTTAGTTTCTTTTCGTATTGTTTCTATCTTCATTAGTTCACCAACTATACCGCGTGTTAATTTCAACCGCAGCAAAGTTAAAAAGCTCGACGCTATGCAACAAAAACCGTGGATTTGGTCCTTGGCAGTACAATCCATCTTGGGCGCCTTTATAATATTGCCCTGGCCTCAAATCTATTGCACATCGTCCTCTTTATACATCGTACTTTAAATAAAAATTATATGATTTTGCCAGATGCATTTTTTCGAAAATTATAAATAAATCTTTTTGAGCTTCCGATACTCTCAAACTTTTTTTTTCTTCATATTCACTATACGTTGATTTCACAAAAAAAATCTGTCGATTTCTAAATTATTATAAACCAAAAAATCTGTCGTGACAAATGGAATACTAAAGAGAATACTAAATTAATAAAAATAAAAATGTAAAAGTATTTTGTACTTTATACGATTTTTTTAACAAATAAATTTATAAATACGATTTTATAACTGTATAGCCTTGGTATCCTTTCTGAAATATAATAAAAAGGACATTTGAAAAAAACATTCTATAATAAAATTACTTTCTATTTTATAAAAAATATTAATTATTAACTCTACCTAATTGCAAGAATATTTCTAAATTATTTGAAAAATAAATTTTTACTTTTCAAATAAATGTTGATACTTGTTGCATTCAATATTCTATGCAATCTACAAACTGCATTTGTATAACAAGTTGCATATGAAAATACGGTGCTGGGTAGTGTGAATGCATATACTGCATTGTATGTTAAAGGATATCAAATGCATTCAACCCTGCGCCAACACTATTTTAACATTGCATTTAGGTATATCCTTGTGTATGATTAATATTTTTTGTAGTGATTTGATTTCATCAAAATTGTAATAAATAATTGGAGTTTTCATTTAAATTGAGAATTCATCTAATTTTCATAGAATGACGCGCACCTCAAATAGATTGAAGTGGTAATGAATGTTGATTTTTCGTTCTTTTACAAAGCTTTCAAAAAACTGTTGCAAAGTGTGTTTTTCAATTTTAATCCGATGTTTATTCCTCAAGATGTCTATTGGCGACCAAAAAATTAGGTTTCGGTATAAATAAAAGTGTCCAATACTTATCGCTTTAGAATTCAAATCGAGCGCAAACAAGTGAAAATAACGCCCAACTTAATTACTTTAAGACCCGAAATATATTGAGTTTATGGCAAGAAATTTCAAATAAAAGTTGTTTTTTCTATACAGTCAGGTATATTCTTATAAAATATAATTTTTTGGTATATAATTTTTGAATATTAAAAATTATATTTTTATTATAATTGATAGTTATAAAAATCGCTAACAAGAAATTTTTCGCTTAATACTTTACGTATATGTATGCGTGTATATGTGTGTGTTTATGTATGCGTACACGACTAAAACACGCATAACCAGTCTGACTAGTTTTTTTTTTTTTAAAATTTACTTTACAAGTTTTTTTAGGCTAAGTGAAAAAAAATATCTATGTATGTATACTTGTATACGCAGAATAAGCCAGGTGATTTTTTGTTGTGTGATCACGATGATATTTAATTGAAATTTTTAATTAAAATTCAGATTACAGATAGTCTACTGCATTAGGGCGAGTTTTAGATAATCTAAGATTTTTAACAAAGATGTCTGACTGAATTTTTACAGTCTGTATAAACACCATATAATTATTATAAATATCAGCAAAATAATAACAGCCATTCTTTATTCGTATACATGGCGACAATTCAATTCATTTTTACACATCGGCCATATTTCTATAAATATAGGAGGTACAAAAATAATTTATCAGTGGATAAATTGTTGTAAATTTTATTTATTACATCTTTACTCATAATAAATTTGTTCCGTGCTGTTTTTATAATTCCTAAAATGACTTCTGGGTCTATGCAAGGTTATCCAACTTTCTTCTTTATCTTTTTTTTTCGTTTCCTTCGAAACCAATGTATCGAAACCTGGTATCTAGATAAAATCTTTTAACATTGTTCCGTTTTGCCAGCTTTAGTAGTTTATCTAGGCAATCCCTTAATACCCCTGAAGTAATTTTAGCTGACACCAAAACGAAGTCGATATCATTTTTGATTAGCGAGATTTCGTGATACATCATTTATAATATGGTATTAGGAAACTCTAGTAACCTCAAAAAAATAGGGATTTGGTGAAAATTTTGGTTTCGATTTTCACACCGATTATCATACTTCCCTATATAAAAAAGTTATAACTTGCCTTAAAAAGATTATCCCCAGAAAAACTTTTATATTTTTGTGAAAGCCGTGATTATCAAAAATGTTTATTAATTTTATGATAAACTCTTAGATTTGATAAATCGTTCCTAGAGGTAAAAAACATTCAAAATTTCGTGAAATATAAATCTACTAGGATTCTACTATTCTCCAGGCATACACAATTTCCAGGCATGTATTCGATATTATATAGTTTATATAGTTAGTCGGTAACAAGAAATAAACAGACTTCTGTATCAAAGCTGATTGACTGACAACATATATATATATATAAATATATATATATATATATATATATATATATATATATATATATGTATATATATATATATATATATATATATGTATAATGTATATATATGTATTTTATAACGCCTTTCCTTGTATTATTTTGTGTGTGTAAAACATATACATACACATACGATGATATGGGGGGAGTTTGTGATATATGGTATATACATGTAATAAATATATACATAACAACATTCTAACTTGTTATAAAATGAAACCTCCTCTGAGTTGGCTGTACTGTCACCCAGGCAACCCCGGGAATTCCAATTGAAATTAATGTTTCAAATGAATATTGATAATATCTTTAGAGATTTTAGAGAGAGCTTGTGAAACGAAAGGAACAGGCATAAGTATATAACTAGCGTGTGTAACTGATAATGTTAAACATGTAGTACTTATATAAACATGTTTATCATCCATCATACTATCGGTACTAAAAAAATATGTAATTAATATTCTGTCACAGATGTCTTTAGTACATATAGATCGCTTAATATTTTTAGTTGGTTGTACATATACATAAAAAGTGGTCAAAATAAATACACAACTTTATTACAAAACTTTAATAATAATAATTTATAATCAATTTAATAAAATAGTTTTAAAAAAAAATTTTATCGTAGAATATATACTTTGATTTGATCAGTAGAGTTTGATTGAACATGCGCAAAGTACCAGCAAAAATATAAAAATACTTATAAGACCGGAACAAAACCGGCAAAGTACAAAAATACTTATAAAAATATAAATTTGTTGAGTAATATTGTTGAGTAAGTTCAACGTCAAATTTTATTATTATCTACGATCAAATGTGTGTTCCGATAAGGTTACGTGTTAAATTTTGAGTTATAAAATCGGTAAGAAGTTTTTTTTCCCATCATTGTCAATAAAAATCTTCGAAGTAATGATAAACATAAAATCGATTTTCATTTAACCTCAAATTTATCCACGTTCGGACCTAACCTTAAATTTATGGGACTGTATATTATTTAGTTAAAATCAATGGTTGCGAAGATATGAGGGAGTAAATTTTAGTAGATAATGCATTAGTTGGGTTTGTTCACAAATTTCAGATTGTTTTTAATGAGATGGAGGGAGATATTGGGCTCCAAATTTGGAACGTATTGATAAGATAATATTTAGTGTCAAATTGATTCATAACTCTATATACAACACTTCCGTAATCCAGCACCCCTCAGTTTCGGAGACGGTTAGAGGGTGAGTAAAGAATGGGTTGTTTGGAACAAGACGTTGTTCATGTTTAATGTAGCCTAGAAGTATTTTATACTTTCTTATCCTTTAAGTTTATCTCTAAATCCAAAATGTCAAATTATAAAACGGTACTTTTCAAACGTTCCCGAAAACGTGCCATTTTTAATGACGTCATTAACCAGTGAGCTGACAGTCAATCTTATCGTAACACAAGTGTCAACGATAAACATAGAAAATGAACGAAAAATGATAAAATATAAATATTGTTTCGTGCCTTGTTGTATTAATTCAAGTCATAAAACTTCTGGAAAAAGATTTATCACTGTGCTAAATGAGGATTTGAGGATTTCGGCTATATTATATTCTTTTTTAGTTTTTATAAATAGCGGTTTGGAACTTGTAAAAAAAGAACATAGATATCTGGCTGCACTATATGGCTATTGACGATACATCCAATCTCAACATGTTTTAAATGCGAGGAAATTTTAAGGTACTTTGAATGTTGAATAACTTAAAATTGAGCAATAAAAAAACAGCCTGTTCCATATTTTCTTATTTTTTTAGTCTACTGTTTTCTATTCCTAATCTTTGCAAATAAGTTAAAAAGAAGGTATGTAAAAAAATTTCGGAATTGTAATTTCCAGTACAGCTAAAAGTAGAAAATGTAAACATTCATTTGTCAACAAAAATTTCCTGTTGAAAAACAACTGCTCCATATCGAATGAAACATTAAAATTAAATGCAAATTGTTTCCTAGTTTACTAAAAGGCATTTGGCAACAATTTGTCAAATATAAAAACTAAAAATACAATTTTACCTCAATTGTTATTTCAAATTTCTCCACCAAGTAGCGGGTCGCATTAAAGAAGATTTAGAACAACAACAAAAAACTGTATAAATCAAGACTTGAATATAAAAGTAATTCCTGAAGCAAAACTAAATTTGTTTTTTGTCAACTTAAAGTGGGGCAAAACCGGACAATTAAAAAAACAAGAAAAAATACAAAATCGTGAATGTAGTTTTTAGGAAAGAATTTTTTTTTTAAATAATTTTATTTGCTAAAATGTAAATTAGAATGCAAATTTTTCAAACAAAAAATATAATAATTAACGAATAACTAATTTCAAATCTAAATAACATATTAGTTTTAAATGCAGGTGTGATATCCACACAACCTCTATGTACAAGGTATATTAAACAAAAATTTATATACATAACAACTCTGAAACTATATGAGATAAGAAATATTGGAACTAACTGAGTTATGTGTTTGAATATCAAAAGTATATTGAGTTCTTTATCAATACATATACTGATTCCATATCCCAGAGATAATAACGATTAGCTAATTCAAACTGATGATGACTGCTTTATAGTCGAAATACGTATTTACATAATTGTAATCGTACAAATAATTGTTCTTGGAATTGGGACAAAACTTGAAATTTAAATATATATACTGTTTATTATATTAATACACACGCATATAGTTAATTGTTTGAATACCATGTGTATACTGAGTTCTTTATCAATACAATTACTATTTATTATATTAATACACACGCATAGATGGATAAAAACATTACGCAATAATGTGTTGTATGTGCATGTAAACTTGCTCTTCTTTCAAAATTTCATAGTTGATTTGGGCCGAATTCATTGGATTTTCAAAAAAATGCTTTGAAAATGAGATATTTTTTAGAAAACTAAATAGATTCGACGGGAAAAAAACGCCTCTAGAGTGGTTGATATTATATTTACACGCACACTTCTGCAATCCACTTGTAATTGCAAATGTTTGAGGTGGAAAAATTATTGTCTTTACGAAGAAAATTTTAATCAAAAGTTTCTATAAAAAGGAACATCTTTTACAATTTCAAGTTTTCGGTAGATTTTCGTGGGAAGATATCTTAACTGATTTTTCCCATTCACAAACTCCAAAGTCAAGTTTTTATTTCAAGAACACGATCCAAGAATCTTTTATAATCTTTGAATTGACAAATCGACGATTTATTTAGTAACTAACATTTTATGAACACTTTTATCCAAATTTTTTTCTACGTTCAATATTTTCAATCTTTAATAATTTAATAAGTTCGTTATAATGTTCAAACTAAAATCGCAAAAATACCAAGAAAACGGACGAAAATCTAGAAAAAAATCCGTAGACAAATTTTCTAAATAATTATTAATACCGATTCCGAGAATATCCAAAAAAAAACCGTAAAGGGATAAACAAATTCTATATTTCGAAGTTTGTCACAGGGATTATAATTTTTGTAAAATTCAAACCCAGCTATTCATATAAAGCGTAAATTTTCGTATTATAATGATATTAGAATAAGCATCATACATGCCGCATTGAAAACTATATGAAATAATGATACAGTGCACAGAAAAAATGTTTAGTACAAAAATAGATGGTATTTTTTTCACATAACAACTTTCAATCGAGATGTAGCTGTTGATTGCTAGCTGGTGATAGTAGTAATGTTAGGATAGTAGCATGTTACTTATAAAACGGACTAGGAAATCTGTTGCATTCATGTATAATATAAATTATACACTTGCATAGTCTGTATACCGTGTGTGATGGAAAGCTTTTCCAATAGAGAATCAATGTTAAATATTATTTATTACTGACTGTCCGTGTGGTTGCTGTATGAAGGCAGTCAGTACACATGTAATGAGAGTCTCATACATACAAACATCTGGATAGCCTATGCGTGTGGTTGTTTGTTTGTCATTTAAGAGTGGGGATTTTGTGATGCACATACTAAAGTAAAGAATTCAATTAACACATTTAACACACTCTCATTACATGTGTACTGACTGACTTTATACAGTAACCACATGGACAACCAGTAAGTGTGAGTGAGTGTAACACCATATCATGGCATACTGTGCATAAACAGTGTTGCTATTGGGTCTATTTTAATTGGCGTAGTGTATATAGAGGTGAGAAGAATATTGTAGTAAATATTGTAGGTAATAAAAATTCAAAATAACGTCATGGGTATTTGATTAGTTTGCTTGTCAATGCTATTCGTTTGCTGGCTGTGTATGTTTTTTTTTGTTGTTGTTTCAAATAAAAATGTAGTTTTCAAATTAATTGTGTCCTTGAAAAAGTGTACATACATACATTTAGAAACAAAACAAAAAACCACCATACTAATACATTATTCGATGTAGTTTTTTTTCTTCTAATCACTTTTAATATAAAAAAAAGTTCAGCAAAGAAAAATACAACTGACAAAATATACACACGGATTAATAAAAATTGAACCACTGTGATAATGATTTATGGCAAGTTAATGAAACACTACTGCAGGCCTAAACCTGTAATAGAATCGTAACAGAATAGTTTTGCCGTGATAATGTCGCTCAGTTTCCAGTTTTATGGGTTTTTATGAATCTACCAAGAATCTTGATAAATCCAATCTGAAATCTTAGCTAATAAATGTTAAATAAAAAGATAATTTTGGACTTTAATCCAATATTTATTTTTGTGTATTTACTAATGTATACAAAGTTTTATGGTGCTTGCAAAGTGTAAACTGTCGACGTATGTATTGCACCTAAGGCGACTAGATATTGAAGTCCATGATCGAATGCACGTTCACTACAGGTTCATTTCCATCTCGTAAAATGAGAGAACCAATTATTCTCGCTATGATTGAGAAACAGAAAATTCTCTCCTCGCTTTGACCTACGACATTTTTGGACAATATTATCGCGTTTAACCTCATCTCGACTGTAGTCGATATAAAAATCATCGCCCTCGTCTCGATTCTGGACAATATTATCGCGTCTTGTCTTGAAATTCTCAGTTTTCGCGGTAGCATTAAAGCTGAAACTCAAAAATGTTTTTCGAAAATCGTACAAGGTTTCCTATAAAAATGGTTGCATTACGCCAGCGGTTGAGTCTTTCTTTTCCCCGTGAACATATTATACTGATTTTTATTATCATAGACGATAAATATCTCATGAACCGACATTTTAAATTTCTCCTGACTTTAACCTATCAACCAAAGTCATTTTGTAGAATTGAGTCAGGCTTTCATTAATACGGCTTCCCATAAAGCGAGCGCACTCTACCTTTCCGTTTCGTAATTATATATTATTATCTATCCAGTCATAAATCAATCCACCCAATCATTAACGGCGGATAAAATCGTAGCTTAGTTGGTAGAGCACCCCGAAACCCAGAGGTCTTGGTTCGATCCAAAATATGTATAATTTTCCATTTCAAAAACCATGATGTCAAAATAATGATAGATAGATAGATTGTAGAGGCTACCCTGGACGGGCTACACTTCGACCATAAGGACCATTGTGATGCCTAAGGATGTGAGGATGTAAGCGGAGTGGAAGGAATTTTTGTGTATAGGCTCGGAATTGGTAGGATATGCGGCTGTAGCCGACTATGATAGGAACTATGCCGATATTCATCTGGAGTTCGTGAAGGAAACTGCAGAAAACCTTCTCAAACATAGCCGGTTACTTCGTTCTTGTCCATACGCTGATAGATTAGTCAATAAACCGCCCCCTTTTTTTTTCTTAATAATTGACAAACTGCCGATGTCGGGATTCGAACCCATAACCTCCCAGTTTCAAAGTACGCAAAATAATGATACTACATTCGATTGAAAGTTTATATATCTTTTCACTGAACTTTTTCCATCTAGATAGACTCAATTTTTTCGATCCAGAATGTACAATCTATATAGAAACTAACAAATGAACTTGATGTATATTATATACATCTTTTGGTCTTTTATCTTTATCTAAATATTCGTTTAGAAACAAATACTATACAGTGTTGTATTTAAGTAGGGGGAAATTGAGGGGTCCATTATCACTCGTATACATTATCCTTTTTCACAAGTAAAAATCAAATTAAAAAACACAAAACTTGATCCAAAACGAATAAAACAGTGATAGTTGTGTATTGGGGTGATAGCTATGTAAAATTAACCAAATGTTTGAATTTTTCTTTAAATAGTTTGAATTTGATAATAACTAGCTGAAGAAGCTGGCTGTGCTTCAAAAATTTGAGAGTGCATAGGAAATTTAGGTCAAATGCTCAAAATTTTATTAGGGATAATAAAACAGTGATAGGATGGACAATATGAAAAGGGGGGAAGGATAATAATAGTTTTAAGATTCATAGTCTGTAACAGAGACCACCCACAGTGTTATTTTTTTAACATTTATTAATTTTAAATCTTACATTAATGATGTGATGATAAGGAATTGTTTCATCGGAACTATGCCGATATTCGTGACGGGAAACTGTAGAAGACCTTCACAAGCATAGCCGGTTACTTCATTCTTGTCCATACGCCGATTAGTTAATTAATTGTCCCATTAATTTTAATTGAGTCGAACCAGTTACCTTCGAGTTATATTCAAATGTATTTGATCTACGCTCCTGTAGCATAAATTGCAAAATTGTTTTTCTAATGCATCATCATATCTATATATATTTAATAATAATTTTTGCTATGTAATATAATAATATATTACATTCATTATATTTGGTGGTCCACGCAATTTTTAATTTATTGCGGTTATTGATCTTTTACATTCAGTTAACCTTGAATTTTTCACTTTTTTGTTGTTGTTGTAAATATTATTTTCGCTTCACTTTAATCTTATCTTCCTATTTTAATTTTTATTGCAATATTTAATTTTATTTTATTTTTTTGTTAAATTTAATTTTTGTGTTAAGATTTTAAAAAAATATGTTTGTTTCTGATAAAATTTCCCGTAATATATTTTACGTGCATTTATTAAATTGCTAGGATATTAAATTTCAAATATTGCCCCAATTTCTAGAACAATTATTTGTATTTTATAAATACGTATTTCGGCTACAAGGTAGTCATCATCAGTATGAATTAGCTTAGTGCGTGTCTCACCAAATGAGGAACGAGCAACATATCTCTGACTCCATATCCCAGAGATAGTTACGATTAGCTAAATCATACTGATGATGACTACCTTGTAGTCGAAATACGTATTTATAAAATTCAAATAATTGTTCTAGGAATTGGGGCAAAATTTGAAATTTAATACCCTAGCATATTGATGATTATGATTAGTCAGTCAGTAAGTCACCCTAAATGTTAATTTTTTGGGCTAAAAATCATGAAAACTAAGCTGTAATGTTGAAATTTGGTATGTACCTTCAGACGGTGGGTCTCACGCTTCGTTTTAAGCTTCATAGCTTTTTTTCTTGGGATACAGGAGGCCTAAATATCGTGTCTTATCCTTCATGTTCAAAATAGTACGAACGGTGTCTATGCTTAAACTTTGGATGACGCACTACTCTGGTTTGTGATAGGAAATTTCAATATCTATTCAAAATTTCTTTTACAAAAATTTTCTTCTCGCATTAACTGCAAAAACGATAGAGTGGAAAAACTAGTATGTTTTTTTTCTTTTTGGAAATTAGCAATATGGACAAGCATTTATCTAAACTATCGTAGGTATGAAAATAATGAATAGGGGCATTTTGATAGGAAATTTCTCCTGCCCTCCCTTTACTTTTATTTCTTAATCTCTAGGGTTATTAGCATGTTCTGCCTCTTACTAGTCCAAAGTAAGCCCTGAAGTCAAATATAACCGTCCAGACATTTCTGTATTAAACAGGAATGTTGTAGACATCTGACACCGCAACCGTGGATTTTGAAAAACGAAAATGATTTGCATCATTTTTGGTTGCGTAGGTTTGCATACGCGGATGTGAAACGAGACTTTTGGGGGCATTTTTACTCAGGACTTCTTATCCTTTAATATTTTTTACTTGATGTGTAAAAATAATAGGTTTATTCTTACTGCATGTATACGTACCGTGGATTTTACCACATCTAATTTGTTTCCCTTTTTAAAAACATTGCGTGTATTTTGAGCATATTATTTCAATTAATAGTTCTTCCAAAAGTTTAAAAGTTTTCCACTATTTATGAATAACTTATTTATGAATAAAAATAAAATATTTATGAATAAATATTTTCTAATATATTTATGAATAAATTTTAAAATTATATTGATTTAATATTTTGTAGAGTTTAAATTTTTAGTAAAATTTATATTTAAATAAATAAATGAATACGAATTTTATGGTGAATATTATCATATTTAGATCGTGCAAATTTTGTTTAAATTTCACAGTATACCATGATACTCTACTACTCTACAAGCAGACGTCTCCCACCAAAGACTGATCTATGGTGAGAACGTATCAAACCCGCCTCCGATTTTAATGCAGAACAAAGTAAACCATATCATAGTACACTGCATATAGATAGCGATAGATACGCTATACATACTGGACTAGTTTTTCAGAGGCCCGAGGTTCGATTCCTGGTTGACGAGTTAATTTTTTCATATCAGTATTTAATTTAATTAAAAATTCAATGAAAATGAAAGTTGTCGGAGTATACGCTAAAGTCTTCTACAGTTTGTCATACGTAACCGAAAGGAATTTGGACAAACATCGTTATGTTGACGCGAAAGTATACACAAATAAACAAATATTAAATAAATAAATCACTTCAACAGAAGTAATACTGTGTAAATAAATAAAAAATTAGAATAATATGAAAAAGTTGGCTATTACGTCACAATCGTCTTTGGTGTAGCGGAAGCATACTGGACTAGTTATCCAGAGGCCCGAGTTTCGATTCCTGGTTGACGAGTTAATTTTTTCATATCAGTATTTAATTAAATTAAAAATAACGCTATACATTGTTTGTAGATTTGTATTTTAAAATACAATCGGCATATAAACATATATATATATATATATATATATATATACACACGAGGTATGATGATAATATCAAATTGGAATAGGATGAATATAAAAAATCAACATTTACATTTCAATATTTTAATGATTCACTTAACTTTGAAAATATTTTGTAAGTATACAGATAATATGAAATATATTAGAAATGTCGAGAATCTTTTCGATGTAAAATATAATATATATATATACATATATATGTATCTTTATAATAATAATAAAGATGATCTTAGACAATGCTATAAACATTATGCTCGTAAAAATAAATCCAGGCGATAGAAGAATGACTATACAAAGTTTGCATGTATATAGGAGAGTTAGGTAGGAAGTCATGAGCGTACAATGGGTTGAGAGTATCTAAGGGGGGCAGTATTATTACTCAACGATGTGTAGTCAAGCGTATCTGTTTTATAACCGGGTATGAGGTCTAACGTATATTTTGTATAAGACTTAGAAAACTGACATTGTCAATAATAAAAAACCATTATAAAGTTTATTTGTCACCTCTATATACACACATTGATACAATGCATGGAGGTAATGATGTATTTGTTGCCTAGATTAATGGAGAATAAATAACGAGCTGAAATTTTGTATGTGTGTTCTAGAGCTAACAATTAGGGTCAAGTTCGAGAATGGGCCAGCCAAGTAGCCGAGCGGTCTAAGGCGTCATGTCTGCGCAGTATGCAGTAGGTACTTGGAAACTGGAAGATTATGAGTTCGAATCCCGACATCGGCAGTTTGTCAATTATAAAAATTTAAAAAAAAGAGGCGGTTGATTGACTAAACTGTCGGCGTATGGACAAGAACGAAGTAACCGGCTATGCTTGAGAAGGTTTTCTGCAGTTTCCTTCACGAACTCCAGATGAATATCGGCATAGTTCCTATCATAGTCGGCTGCAGCCGCATATCCTACCAATTCCCAATCTGCTCACAAATTCCTTCCACTCCACTCACATCCTCACATCCTAAGGCATCACAATGGACCTTATGGTCGAAGTGTAGCCCGTCCAAGGAAGCCTTTACAATCTACCTCTACCTCTACCTCGAGAATGGGCAGAATCGGATCGGTGTGCCCCCACCTGGGAGGAAAATATCCATCTTTGAAACGGTAAGAGATAGAAAAACAATTAATAACACAAAAAATGTTCACAGAAGACCTGACAATGTACGAACATATCAATTCTCTTTTTAAACTTCTATATAGAGGTCGTGTGAGTATTTTACAAGAAAATTTCATCATATATAAATAATAATATAGGTCATTCGGGATTTAACTGTTACAAATAACTCCCTACTATTTTTTTTTTATACTCAGTATAAGTCACAGAGCTGTGTTAACTCATGCCATTGGAGGCTCGCGCCTATTTTAAGTACCTTTTTATTTTCACATACGAGCTTTAAGCGAGCGAGTAAGCGTATTTCTGCTTTTACGCTCCGTCAGAATATATATCTCGTAAAATTAACAATATAAGGTAAAAAAATACCTTAAAATTTTTTATGATGAAATGGTTTAAAAGGAAATCATTTTCCTTGTATAAGGACTATTCGATTTATTTTTGGTGGTAGTTTATAGTTTATTTAATGATTTAAAATTTTCTATTTAACAAATTTTATGATCATTTGTTTAACGAAACCGTAGCGAATCGAATCCAAGAATATCGGACGGTCGTGTAAAAAAATATATTTGTCAGAAGAGAGTGAGAACTTTAAAAAAAAATTTTTTTCATTAAATTATTTTTATTTAGAAGTTTAATGTATGCCATTAATGTTTAAATATAATTGGACTGACGATCTGCAATCTGTCAGTCCAATTTTTAACGACTTTTTCGAGCAAATCTGGTACATAAATTATAGAGAATTTGATGCTCTAAAAGTTTCACAATAACTTAACGCATAACAAACGAGATATTAGTACAAAGTCAATTTTCGCTAACTTTCCTCTTGAATACTTTAAGGCGCAGGCACGTGATTATAGTATACTTTTGACCCAGTGTTTAGAAGTTCAAAAGATAGGTCTACGCAAATTTTCAGCTTATTAAATTTCATTCCGAGGTTAAATCCTTATTTAATGAGAGATTATAACCCGATTTCATTTGAGTTTTTCTACACAAAATTATATGAAATGTCCGATCGATTCCACCAATCAAAAACGGTTTCAAAATATAGCCCAAAGAAAATATCTTGTATGAAATTAAAACAAAAAACTGATTAGAAAATTGATTTGATTTGGACCGATATCTCCAAAAAGGCAATTTTTTGGTCCGATCGAATGAAATTTAAAACGGAAATAATTGTTAATCGTTCAAGAAGACTTATAGGAAAATGGAAACAAAAATATTGGAATATCTGTCTTAAATGGGAAAAGTTATCATAAACACACCGTCAAAGTTGCCGAGCGGTCTAAGGCGTTATGTCTGAGACGTTATTTCTACTTGGAACTGGGAGATTATGGGTTCGAATCCCGACATCGGCAGTTTGTCAATTATTAAGAAAAAAGGGGGGGCGGTTAATTTACTAAACTGTTGACGTATGGACAAGAATAAATGGACAAGACGATGCTTGTGATGGTTTTCTGCAGTTTCCTTCACGAACTCCAGATGGATATCGGCATAGTTCCTATCAAAGTCGAAGCAGCCGCACATTTTACCGATTCTTAGTCTACACACAAAAATTCCATTCACTCCACTCACACCCTCACGTCCATAGGCATCACAATGAACCTTATGGTCGAAGTGTAGCCCGCCCAGGGCAGCCGCTACAATCTATCTATCTATCTATCATAAACACAATTGGCAATCGAAACTTTTTGCATTCGAAAACTTTCCCTCTTTCACATTTTTATATTTTTGTTGGGAATTTTTTTGTTCAATCAACGTCCTTGAAAATCAGGAAGTTACAAATAAAAGCCTTAGGCAAAACATACGATTCGAAATACTCTTCCCGGTAATATGGTCTAAACCAGAAAATTTCGATATCGATTTGTATTAAAATTTATAAATACCGACGGATATAAAATATCTAGATTCACCAATTTCAGGATACAAATCATAGGGTTGTTATATACATTTGTATGTGGGGGTGTTATTAACGAACAAAACAGTGAAGTGAAGTTAAGGGGTAATAATGGGAGTATGGTATTATGATGTCGACTCGTGTTGTATATGTCGACGAGACGCCGGTTATCGAAAATAACAAGGCCACCCATGTACCATTAGAAGAATAACATTCGGCAGCAACAAACAATTTATTTATATATATATATATATATATATATATATATATATATATATATATATATATATATATATATATATATGTATATATTATATACATAATAATAATAACGCGCGTCGCTCCACCAGCGCAGCATTTTACCAGCAACAGCAACAGTAACGACAGCGTACCGATATGGATAGATGTGATGATCGTCTGTTCGACTGTCCGCCTGTCCGACCGTTGTCTGACCTTCCCTATTATGCCCTAAATATATATGTATCACCCGATGGATATGTATATATGTGTATATACTTTCAATTTCGTTCTTCCCGTAAATACGAAAAATATTTTAATGGCTCAAAAATATGTAACTCATTCTCGAATCTAAGGATATGTGCAGTGGCGGATTCAAATTTAGGCGATTGAAAAGGGCAAAAAAGATATTCGTTTGTTAAGGACTGTCGCGGTATCTTGGCTCTCTTTTTCGTTCAAAAAGGAGCACTTCAAAAAAAATAAAACAAAATGTATAATTTTCATCAGCAATTATTTTATTTATACTCGAACAATACTAATTTTTAACAATGATTAATTCAACAATGGTAACTTCAAACAGCACTACTGTTCCTTTCGGACTGAATTTTAGAACTGACTTAAATTGGGTTAGGTGCCGGCTTTATATACCGTCGCAACAACATGTTTAGACGATTCAAAAAAACATTTATAAAAAAACAAATCTTGTTTATCCCAATAAAGATAGTAACCCAATTTAAAACTTACATAAACATACAATAAAAAATAATAGTTTTGCTATAAAACAAATTATATCTTCTTTTTTTTTTGAAATAAAATAATTTTAGATCTAGAACTATGTTCCTTATTATTTTCTTTTTGCAATTAGATTGTGTGTTGAGGTCTTAAAAATTATTTCACTAATTTTCATTACAACAGGACAATACTGATAATTTCAAAGCAACGTTTTATAGTTGCAACTGATATTATAAGACCGGGATAGCGAAACGAAGGCTAATTTACTGTCAGTTTAAATGTATTAATATTCCAACCATATATTTTTATAAATTAGTATAATTGAAAAAAGGTAGTTCTCTCGTAAATACTGTTTTCTTAAGAATCTGATAAAATTAAAATATAATATTAATCGAAAAGTTTTGTATTTATTAAAAAGAAAACAAATTTTTTATTGAATGGGTCGGTTACTTGACGAAAATCCATTATAATTATTAAATAAAACAAACATTTAAAATTTTTATAAAATCACTTTATTTGACTAGTTTCGGAACACCGTTCCTTCTTCAGGCATAAAAACGGCGTTACGCTGAAGCTGCGTCAACTTAGCGAATTTCCTTAGAATATATAAATCACTCTCTAGTCAAAATTTAAGTCTGATCAAAATGACATGTCGTATCTGATATCATTTTAGTATTTTCATGGCCAGTTTTATTAATAAATGGCATATGTCAAGGGGAAAGGGGGGCATAAAGATAGAAGAAAACACAAAATAGAAAATATCTCTCTTAATATTGGAACAATCGAAAAATGTATAAGGAGTAAAGTTGTAGAAAATCAAGTTTGCAACGATTCATCACTTTAGTATTTTTCTCAAACTCTAATTTGAACAGAACAGAGCGCCTGCAATACCAAATTTCATTCCAATCGGTATAAAACTGTGACCACTAGAGAGTCCACAGACACATAAACTTATATAAATGTATATAATATGTTGATATATATTATATACATATATAAAAATTTTAACGGTAGTGATTTTTGACATCTAGTAGGTAGGATCGATGGACATTTGAAGAAATTTTTACGAAATTCCAAAATTTATACATAAAAAAATAGCTGATTTCCTTTGGAGGAAATTCGCTAAAAAAATGAAATGATCAATTTATACAAACAGTAGCAACATAGTTAACATTTTCAGGTACTTGACATAACATTTTGTGAATGAAATTTGAAATCTAATAATTTTAGAAAAACCTTAAACTATAAACATTTCAAAAAGCAAAAATAAAATGTTTTTAATTTGTTAATATTTTATAAATGTTGCTTTCTTCTTTCAAATTTTTTAATGTATTTTTAAATATTTAAATATGATAGATACTTTTTATATATCATTAGAATTTATAATTTAATTGATAAAACAAATAAATAAAATAATACTACAACTACAAATCATCTCAGACCATATCAAATCATCCCGTTTTTGAAATAGGCACAAATATGCTTCCCAAAATATACTCCTTCTCAAAACCTTTCACTGAAGTCTGTGATAGGGACATGTGGACGGAAGGAGAACCACCCTATCTCAAGGAAGGAATCTTTTGTTATACAGACGGATCCAAAACTGAAGAAGGGACCGAGGCGGGAATTTGCGGTGAGAGACCTAAAGCAAACAAAGCCTCAGCTTGGGAAAATATGCCATGATCTTTCAAGCAGAAGTCTACGCCCTGTTACGATTACTTTCTGTTATGTTAATTAATAATTGCATTTGGGGTTACAAACCAACAAATAATTAAACACGTGTTCGATTGTTCAAAAATAATTCTGAAGGTGGGTTTATTTCCTTCGTACAATTAAAAAAAAAACAAGGTGTTATATCTGAAATTAATATACAGTTGTTATTGTACCAGATTTTCCGATTTACAGAGTTTTCTTGCTTATAATGGTGTTAAATGTGGAAAGCTGTATTCGAAAACTCTGTTGAATTCAATCGGTTTGTATAATTAAGTTTTGGGCCCATTAATATGTGAAATGTATGTACTCGTAACACGTGGGTTAAGTTGAAATCTTCACCAGATGATATTTAGCAGAGTGCAAAACCTCGTAATCACAATTTAAACGCAGAACATAATTATATATCCCATATATCAGAGATAATGAGCTGTGAACGAATCTCCGTAATGTTGGGGTTGGAATCTCAAAGGTAAGAATCGGATTTAATATATATGAAAACACCAAATGAATAAAAATGATCTGAATCATGTTGTCCACAGATAAAACAAATATTTCAACAAAAGATACTCACCCGCTGAAGTCACCTTTAATAACGTGGTGATTTAAATCGCCTGTTTGGGCTTCTCGTCGTTATTATTTAATCCACGAATCCTATTCGAGCTAATCAGAGCTCAATTATCAATATTCTCTGATGCCCAGGATATGGAAAACAACGTCGAATTTCAGAAATTGGTCGAGTAAAAGCTCCGGAAAGTAGAATCCGTTTACTTTTATCAAAATTGTTGGTATAATTTCTTATACCCGTTCAATCCTCGGATGTGCCTTTTTATTTTAGGTAAAACTTGTTTGGTTGGTGATATATCAAGAAGATCGAACAAAGATGTATCAGCGAAATTAAACACAGTATCAATTGTTTAAAAGGATAGAAAATATATTAAGTATAAATACAACTATATTCTATGAAATTTCATATCGAAGTGAGTATTTTTTTCCATGGATATTTGTATGGCGCCAAGTATTGTTTTTTTTTCATACAATCAGTTTATGCAGGTTTTTTTGTATAATTTTTAATAATACGTTACGTATATTTTTGAAAAATATGTTTTGAAGTTGTTTCAAATTTGCCGCGAATATTTATTTTAAGTTGTTTACTTTTAAATGTCAAACTTATTATTATTTAAATATTTTTAAATTATTTTATAGATATTGTCTGGCGGGCTATTTGAAACAACTTCACAACAGCCCTACTGATAGTATTACTTACAATTTCAGTAAGTAATTCCATTACTTACAATTTTTGATTATATGTCACTCATTAAAAACAACAAACCCGCCACTGAATACTGGTCTATTCGTTGTAAGTAACCCAACATCGACACAAAATACCGAAACGACGAAAGAGTGTCACACCTAATAAGTAACTCATACCACGTGTGTCTACGCACATAAAAATGCAGACGAAATCATCACCAACACTTCGACAACACACATCCATACATACATATATACACACACAGAAAGAAAAGCTTACATAAAACTTTTCTTTTCGTTTTTAAAAAAGAGAAAATGTTGTATTTTCTCCATATATACACAAAGAGATATAAAAAGTTTTTTTCTTCTTCCCTTTTTTTTTTATGGGCCAACCTTAACGTTTATTTTATTACATTTTATTTATTTTATTTTTACTGTTTTTTATTTGTTGGTAGTAGTAGACATAATGTAATACCTTCAGGATATAAAACATGGATCTGGAATGGTCATGCTGGGGATATATATACATGTTTTAATGTTCAATTTTAACAAATGGGTTGTAACATCGATCGTTTCTTAATTTTAAGTACCATTAATTGTGTCTCGCAGCTTTGTTCACGATACGTTTAGGATACATTCTGATTACTTTTAAGCTGTCAATAGTCTGTTAAATTGTTGTCCCTGTTCAGCGAAAGAAACGTTCATGAAATCATAAAGCAAAGAAATCGTGAAGGAAACTGCAGAAAACCATCTCAAGCATAACCGGTTACTTCGTTGTTATTCATACGCCGAAAGTTCAGTTAATTAATCACCCAAAATCACAGCAAAAGTGGCGTTCCATACGCTGACATTTTAGTCAATTAACCCCCCTCTTTTTTTTAATAATTGACAAACTGCCGATGTCGGGATTCGAACCCATAACCTCCCAGTTTCCAAGTAGGCATACAGCGCAGACATAACGCCTTAGACCGCTCGCTCACTTGGTTTGGTCACCTGAACAATGGTCTTTAATATTATATTTCAAGATCAACTTTCAATTTTTAAATGGGAACCCATTTTTGTGTTAACAGAACAGGATAGTTGAGGAAAAAATAGCACGAACATTGGGTAATAAAGTCTATTTTGGTTAATAATAAACAAACAAAAAAACAAATATGGATTCCTATTTATTGAATAACAATAAAAAGTTTTTGTTCTTAACATATTTTTTCTAAAGACCTTGTTTTTCTCAAAAAATGCAATTTTATTTTTGGAAATTCATTTTATAAAATGGTTAATTATTAATTAAAATTGACTTTATTACGCAGTTTTAATGTTCTTTTTTGGGTTCTGTGGGTTCCTTTTTGAAAAACGCTAGTTGATCTTCAAATAATCTTAAAGGCATGGACAGGGTGAAAATCAAGATCATTATGTAATGCTTAATAAATTTAAAAATTTTTATTACAATTTTGAAACAAAAATTGCAAAAAAATTTAAACTCTACCTCATACCCGCGACTTTGATCACGTTTATTATTATATATTCGGCTTCACATTAATGATTAAGTCTAATCATAAGATTTTAAACAAAAGAGTTTCATCAAAATCGGTCAAGTAGTTTCTGCGTGAGGCTCAAACAAACAAACAAATAAGCAGACATTTACAATTTTATATTAGTACAGATACACAACATCTACTGACATGAAAAAATAGTGTTGGCGCAGGGTTGAATGCATTTGCTATCGTTTAACATGCAATGCAGTATATGCAGTCACACTTCCCAGCACCGTATTTTCATATGCAACTTGTTATACAAATGCAGTTTGTAGATTGCATAGAATATTGAATGCAACAAGTATCAACATTTATTTTAAAAGTTTATAATTAGTTACAGTTAATATTATTAATATTTTTTATTTAAAAAAAGTAGTTTTGTGCTTTTCTTGTAATTCATTTCAAAAAGGATATCAAGCCTATAAAGATTTAAATTCGTATTCATATGTTTGTTAGTTAAAATATCGTCTAATGGCGTATAAAATATTTTTTTTTTTAAATTTAATGTTAATTAACCTTTTCCATTGTTTATACAACATATACTTTGATATAATATTAAAATTTTGTAAAATCGACTTATATTAGTAAGAAAAATGAACTGAGAACACCGGAAGCTCAAATTGAATATCTTCGTAAAAAATGCACATTGTACAGTAATATAACATACCCAAATATAGAGAGGCAACGCTAGGGTCTCTTATAACGCTAACTTCCGAATTTGTATGGAATTTCTAATAAAATAATGCAACAGATCCTTCAATCTATTTTTGAAAACATGATTCATAAAAAAATGAACAATGAAAAATAATATTTTTTCTAAACAAAGACAGAAAGAATAAGAGAGTGAGTTGGTAATGATTTCCGCATTTTTAGTTTTGGTAAAAAATGATATCATAGTTTATAATTTGTTCTACTAAAAACCATTTTATTAAATAATGCATATACACAATTTTGTTATATATTTATATATATATATATATATATATATATATATATATATATATATATATATATATATATATATATATATATATATATATGTATATATATATATATATACATATATATATATATTTATATATATATCGTATATATGTATATTGCAAATTATTCATACACACATATACATACATATATATACATACATATATACCAAATAAAGCCAAGGATAAATAAGTTCATTAACAAAAGCGGTCTTTGATCTTTTTTTTTATTTTAAATTTTATCATGAAATTATAAATAATATCTAACAAATATTTATTTATTTATTAAATCATTTTAAGGTTTTTTTGTTTTCCAAGATTCGAAAACCACAAGAAAATATTTTGAAAATACTTTTTTTAATTTTAATTACGATTCCATTAATGGTTCAATAATTATTCCTAGAAAAGTGTGATTCGATATATTTCGTAGAAAATTTTTATTCATTATTAGAGAGAATATTTAAAGAAAAAAAAATACATTTTACCTTAGAAGAAATTCCACCAAAATGTCAATTTTGGTCAGAATACGACAAATCAAATCGAATACGATGATTAAGAATTGTATTTGAAACAACGGCATGTTCACTGTTTAGAATTAATCAATTCGTGTTATAAATTAAAAATGTGAAATGATAATGTAACCAATAGGACTCAAACCTCAGACTTCCGTCTTACCAGGACGTTGTGCTTACCAATACACCACTTGATGATTGCATTACATTTCTTTGTTCATATACAGACCGTTTTCAAAAGCATTTCTAATATAGAATCAATGTTAAATAAATAAATAAAATATTTACTATATAACCATACATACACATACATACTGAAACTGAATGTCTGGACTGGAATATTGAGTGACAATATTATAGGACCATTTTTCGTTAACGGATCTTTAGATTCTCAAAAATATTTGAGTTTGTTACGAAATAATATCTTGCCAACTGCACACAATGCTATGGTAGTAAGGCTGTTCCTGGAACAAACTTTCTAACGACTTTTTTTTGGGGAGTTTTCTCAAAATACAGCGGAATTCGCGGAATAGGCCTGAAAATTTGCAACAATTAAGACAAAGCATTGTTGACAATTGTACGAATATTTCTCCTCAAGTGCTAGAAAATACCCGGGTAGATATCTACAATCGACTTGGATATTGTTTAGAAAATAATGGAGGAATATTCGAACCGTTGGTTTAACTTTTTTTTGTCGGAATTCAATTTTTTTTTTCTTTTTTGGGGTTTTATTTTTCTTTTAATTTGTGTGGATTGTTGTTTTATGTTATACGATTATTAGAATACTATCATTTATTTTCAACATTCCACATACAAACAATAAGGGATATTCAAAACAGAATTTTCAATTGTTAGAAGTAATGCTAAGCTTAAGAAGACAACAATGAACATATATAACCCACTCTCATTACATGTTAATGCAGCGCAAAACAATCCACCAAGCATATACAACAGGCACACTAAAGAGTACCCCCACTATTTTTATTTTTTTATTAAGAATATTGTGTATAGTTATTATAGTAAATGATATTTAACATTGATTCTCTATATTAGCAATGCTTTCCAAGCCATACGGTATATATTTTTTATTTTGTACAAATATACCCGCACTTTTATTTACAAATCACTTGGACTTACTAATACACCACGGTTACTTCGTGATTACATTACATTTCTATATTCACATATACTTTTTATTGTGTACGAATACACTCACACTGCAAATTTAGAATTGATCCTCCACTTTCTACAATTTTATTTCTAAGTATAGTTTTGTATATTGTAATTTCTTTCTAATAAATTCCCAAGACGCAATTAATACAAATATATATTTATTATTTGACCTAAAGGAAACATCTAAACTGTAATATTTTTTTAATATAACAATAATTCCCCCTTGTTCTTATTAAAATCGGGTCATAAATAATATGATACAATTTATTAATAAAAGAGGCATTCTCAGGTGGTTGTTTTTTTAAACTATTAAAATTTAAGAACGTTGGGTCATCTCATAAAAAATTGAAAAAGGATAAAAATTTCTTTCAAAACAATGAAATACTGTTGATATTGAAATTATTTTAAAAAAATCATTTAAATTGGCATAATGTTTATCTTCTGATGGATATTATGAAGAATATAAAATATCCAGTAGTATTTCAATCCAAAATAATGATATCTCAGTGCTTTTTTGGAATTTGCAATCCCACCTTCCAACCAAATGCGTGAAGTTCTAAAACAATTGATTTTTCATGTAATTTTACAATTAAAAATTGTTTTTTGAAAATGTATATTCAATCGCCAGTGACGTCATTATATCGCTTTAGTAACGCCACCGCATAGAGAAATGATAAAACATCCATGTTTACGAGAGAGACAAGAGACTATTCGACTATTTTGTTATGACGCATGGTGATCTGAATATAGAAAATACAAGTGTATAGCATGATTCCAATTGGCTCTCAGTCTCAACGGATATAATGACGTCACAATCAATCACAAGTCGTTTTTTTTATACAAAAATTTATTTATTTTTTATTAATAATTAATGAAAAAATAAAATTGTTAATTTTAAAAAAAACTATCAAAACATACTTCAAATTCTTTCATTTATATATGAATTTGTAGCGATAAAAAGTGAATGCAACTTCTCTATTGAACAAGTGAAAATAAGTTATTTTAGACGACAAATTTGTATATTAAATGATATTATAAGGACATTCTAAGGATATTTTAAGGACATTAAGAATCTTTTTTATATTTTTTGAAGGACCACATGGTAACATCCACCATTATTGACCATAATATAACAAAATGGTTTCATGGATGTTTTTTTTCCATCCCAAAATTAATTTATATCATCATTATTGGTATTTTCAAAAAAAAGTGAGGATAGGGGTAATTTTTGAATCTTTTCCGAAAAAGATCCAAATTTGGAAAATGGATTAAAAAAATTGTAAAAATATGACCACAAATATTGATTAAATTATGATTTGTTAGTAATAAAAAATGAATAAGCTACGTGAATATATATATATGCTTAAATGAGTCTAGCTTTCAAAAAAGAAATATATTTGGGATTTATTGGTGCTGGTGAATAAAAAAAATAAAATGTGTGTTAATTTAAGTACACTTAGTAATATTAGTATTTTATATTAGTTAGATAATTACCTAATTATTTGACCTTCATGCTTTCAATGCCATCGTTAATAATTCATTTGTATACATACTATGCAGTAAAAAAAATATGATGTGAACTCCGTACAACCTCTATATATAGACTACACTTTGCATATAGATATTGTATGGCAGGCCAAAAAAAGATGTATATTATTATACAAATTTCTCGTTATAATAAGTTTGCCATAATTTCGGTATTCACAAATCTTCGATTAAAAACTCACGCTATTATAAAATTTAAAAATTTTATATAAAATAAATAAATGAAAATGGATTGAAAAATAAATGTGTGGGTACTTATTATTTTTATTTTTATTATTTCATTTTTATTAAATACTAGCTGTTTCCCGCTTATATATATATATATATATATATATATATATATATATATATATATATATATATATATATATATATATATATATATATATATATTCATTTATTTATTTAAAATACGATACGATTAACGGTTTTCAAGGTATCCGACCCATAGTGCTAAAATTCCAAACTGTACCGCTTAAAAAAGTCGCTAAAATTGGAGGAAAATTTTATGTCCCCGATTTTGATAAAAACTTGGTTTTAAGCTAATTTGGACCTAGCGAAAACGATGGTGTTGGTAAAGTACGATACGAATAACGGTTTTCAAGGTATCAGACCAATAGTGCTAATATTCAAAACTGTATGGATTGAGAAGGCAAAATTTTGAAATGTGTTGGTCGGACGTTAAAATGAACCTGATTTTCGTACTGTTTGGATCGAAATTAGCCAAGAAAATGATTATTATTAAAATCGAGAACAAAAATTTTCTTCACTTTTTTCACATTTTTTCCAAGGGGTACCCCTTAAAAAAATTGCTAAAATTAGAGGAATATTTTATGTCTCTGATTTTGATAAAAACTTGGTTTTAAGCTAATTTGGACCTAGCGAAAACGATGGCGTTGGTTAAAATATGATACGAATAACGGTTTTCAAGGTATCAGACCAATAGTGCTAATATTCAAAACTGTATGGATTGAGAAGGCAAAATTTTGAAATGTGTTGGTCGGACGTTAAAATGAACCTGATTTTCGTACTGTTTGGATCGAAATTAGCCTAGAAAATGATTATTATTAAAATCGAGAACAAAAATTTTCTTCACATTTTTCACATTTTTTCCAAGGGGTACCCCTTAAAAAAATTGCTAAAATTAGAGGAATATTTTTTGTCTCCGATTTTGATAAAAACTTGGTTTTAAGCTAATTTGGACCTAGTGAAAACGATGGCGTTGGTTAAAATATGATACGAATAACGGTTTTCAAGGTATCAGACCAATAGTGCTAATATTCCAAACTGTATGGATTGAGAAGGCAAAATTTTGAAATGTGTTAGTCGGACGTTAAAATGAACCTGATTTTCGTACTGTTTGGATCGAAATTAGCCTAGAAAATGATTATTATTAAAATCGAGAACAAAAATTTTCTCACATTTTTTCGAAGGGGAACATATATATATATATATATATATATATATATATATATATATATATATATATATATATGTATATATATATATATATATATTTATTTATTTATATATATATATATATATATATATATATATATATATATATATATATATACAGGGTGCCTAATCCGGCACCCTATAGTTTTTTATAGTGCCGGATTAATGATATAGTGCCGGACTCTTCTGTATATGTATATCGATACACAACGATTTATAGTGTGCTATTAATATAAAATTGAAACAAAATTTTAATAAAATAATTTTATAGTTATTTTTTAGAAGGAAATGATTAAATCAACTAAAATTTTAACCGACTCCAAAAAAAATGAGGAGTTTCTATGTTCGACTGTATGTATTTTTTTTAATGTTCACCCTCTTCAAGATTGTTTTTTGATAGCCTATGTCCTTCCCCAGGATATAATCTATCTCCTTGCCAAATTGCATTCCGATCCGTTTACCCGTTTAGTCGTGAAGAGGTAGCAAACACACGGAATTACTTTCACATTTATATAGTAGTATGGATAAGCTAAATTTGAAAATCACAAAGCTATAATACACAAAATTAATAATTTATCGTATATCAATAACAAAATCATCACAATGTATCTTTAAGTTTGAAAATTTAACTTTTCAGGCATACCAACGTATCTGTCGATCAAGCCACGCTGGCAACACTGATGGCTACTGTAGAATTGAATTGCTTGATAACAAATGACCTATTTTCTTCTACAAACATGTGCATATTTTTATTTTTGTTAGAAGACGATGGCCTATTTCTATGTAAAAAACTTGTATATACTTTTGAAAAATAATATATTACTATTATGTATAATTGTATATATAAATATTACATATATACAGGTTATAACAAGAAATATAATCTTTAATAAAAACCTGGAAAAAGGGCACATATTTTCTATATACTACGTTGTATACTGTATATAGAGGTAAAAACTATTATAAATACAGTTTATATCCCTATTTATACGTACTTACTTACCATAGTATTATTATATGTTTGTTTTAAATAAGTTTTACTATACAGAAAAATATTCAAGTGTATAAAATGTTTTTTAAGTATCCGAATACTTCATGCATTGAATGCAAACTTACTTATTACAGTGGCGCCATCAATTTTTTTATATGTCGATTGTATGGAATAGGATTTTATTAAAACTGAAGATTGCCCTTAACAAATACTTGAGATAATTTACGTAAGGTAATTTTTTTGCCTTATTCATTCGGTTTTCGAATAAATGCTTCGAATAAATGTTGTTCATTCTAATTAAACTAACAACTTTTATCCGAAACATTTTCCCAAAAACCGCATTTGAAAAATGAGCGCTACTTTTTATATTCTAATTTCTGTTTCAACAAAAATATTGTAAATTCTATTAAACTCACTAAAATGAATATATGTAGTTTGAAACCATCATCGATGCTAATTTATGGTCGAAAATACTATATATGTTATCCATTAGGACGGTGTCATGAAATCAACCATGTGACCTTCAAATTATCCATTACTTTGATACAAGCTCTGTTGTAACCCATACATGACCGCAAAAAAGATTCTTAGGCCTGAAGCTAATTTATGACGAAATAAATGCCAAACGAACTTCGCTAAGAGTTTGCTCATATGTTGTCACAATTGACAAATTTATACGGCTTACAGCAAAGTTTATGTGTATCAAAGTGATGAGTAGTCTCTCACGGATGTCACGTGATGAATTACATTATATATAAGCACTAATCAAACGTCATAGACGATCTTTTTAAGAGATATCCAAATTCATCTTTACTACCTACATCTTTAATGAATTAATATTATAGTATCAGATATGGTTTTGGTATTTGTAAGGCCAATTGTATCAATAAATGGCTTATGTCAAGGGGAAAGGGAGGGCCAAGAGAAGGAAGAAACATATATCTTAATATTAGAACAATCGAAAATTGTATATGGAGTAAAGTTGTAGAAAATTATGTTTGCTACAATTTATGATCATTTTTTCACAAACTCTATTTTCTCAAACTCTAATGTATGCAAAGATATTTAGGATTTTAACTTTCAATCTTAAATTGTAATTATTTCTGTAAATAATTGGTGTAACAGAAAAAATGATAAGAAACAAAATTAAAGTAAAACTAATTTTCTGCGACTTGACTTCTTATGTATTTTTTTATTCTTTCATTATTGAGGAAAATAATGGGATTATTAAGGGAGGAAATAATGTGTTTCCCCTCTCTCTAAGCTCCCCTTGTCTGATTTTGCCCATTAGCGAACTTGTTCTTTCAAATACCAACAGCATCTCTCATAGTAAAATTCATTTCGATCAAATAAAAACTGTGACCGCTAGCCGATCGTAACAAAAAACGTGGCAGTCTAATCTGAATTATACTTGTATACTCTCGCTATAGATGTTTTCACATCAACAATACCTCTATATTCGACTTATGTAGAGTTAAAAATCTATACTGTTTTAGTTTTACTAAAATTAGTTTTTCCAATTTTGCTTTAAAAATATAATCAGTTGTAATCTAAAGATACACATTCTGATAATTTAAGTGCTACGGCGCATTTCAATTTAAGAAAAACACACACAAAATTCATTTATTTGTATATAAAAAATAATAATTTTGTTTTTTTTTTTTTTTGCTAAATTTAAAACAAAAAAAATTGGCAAAAGTGCAGAACGACTGTTTGGAGGGTCATTCCACTCTCTATCATACAAATTCTGGCTATTTGCCTACATAATACAAGTACATACATATAAATACACACAACAAATGCAAAGAGGCACCTGTTTTATTCTTAGAAAAATTTTTATATAAACAAATCAAAAATTGTTTTATACATATAACAAATCTTTTATTTACTTTGCCAAAAAAAACTACGGTTGAATAATATTAATTTTATGTAGTTATACATTTCTTATACGCAAACGTGAGTATATATATGCATAATAAGTTGCCTATATACTACAGAATAATTATTATTATCAAATTGTTTTATAGATATCATGCAAACAAAATATAGTCTGGCAGCCAAATTGAAGCTTTTTTTTGTTCGATGCTTATTTTCATTTAAACTATTTATTATTACTTTGCGATACCACTCTTAATTTATTTATAATTTATTTCCAATTTTGTAAGTTAATCTTCAACAAAGCTTGACTAGGTGTAGACGCAGTGTATGAAAAAAGTTGTTTATCTCTTATCCTTTCAAAGATGGATATTTCCCTCCTGGTGGGCAGAAGCACGGTTCGATTTTGCCCATTCACGAACTGGATCTTATTTTCTAGCTCTAGAACACTAAAATTTCAGCTCGTTATCTGTTTTCGATTTTGAATTGCGTGTCTATAGGCGGAGTAAACGGAAATCGAAATAAACTAATTAGGTCAATATAGACTGAATTCTATATACAAATTCTCATCCTAGTCAGCATAACAGTTTTAGAGACCAATTTGGGAGAAACTACTTCTTATGTATTGAAGTCACTAACCTGTAAATAACGGAACAGATTATCCTATGTTACGCTATTAGCCCCAATTAAAGCGCTCCTCAACTACCCAAGGAATTAAGTTTTGGTTCAGCGCGAATGCGCGGAATATATGTGTGATAAGAATTTGTGTTAGTGTTTGTGTGACTGTCACATATATTTCCACTACACAAATAAAGTATTAGCACCTTGGATAATTAAGGCGGCGCTGACTATAATTTTGTTGGAGACCTTATTTGACGTTTAGACCCATAAGCATATGCCTATCAGTGAAGTCAGTGATTGAAGTACAAATACAATATGCAATTTTTTATCCAATTTGGCACCAAAGTAATTAACCCCAGAATAGTGAAGGTGTTACCTTGAGAAAAATGAGTTATTCAAAGGTAGCCACAGAGATAGCAGATATTTATCGATTCCCTATACCTGGAACTAACAATTAACAATAAAAAAAATAAGATTAGCCTGATAACTGTCGGACTAATAGTAGCAAAAACAAAAAAATTTACCTTCTTAACTTTCTTTTTATTCATTTATTCCGATTCTTATCTAATATATTTAATTCATAAATAACTCAAATAACAAATTTTTTTGTTTGTTAAAAATAATATTTAACTCATGAAATCAAAGAACCGGACTTTGTGCAAAGAAAAATATCAACGCATCAAGCACATGCGTACATTAATACGGTACAACAATATTTATTACAACAAGTAAATCGCTTTCACAAGCAAAACGAGTTTATCAAAGAGAATTTCTTATTTTCCCTTATTTATATACTATTGTATACTGATTTAACTCAGGATAGAGGAAATTAATCGAATAAATGTGCGCGAAACTTGCTAAGCGTTTACTCCTCTGGTGGGGTCATATTGTAACTAACAGAAAAACCAAAATAAGAAATAAATTTACATGTATGTGAATTTAATTCTGTAAGCTTCTTTTTTTTAGCAAATTTTATAATTCAATAATATCTCGATCTTGTTCAGTGCTTTGTGTTCATCCAGTAAAAGAAGAAACCAAGCCATTTCGTTTAATTATTTTCCAAAGCTAGATAAACAAAAATTATTAATTGAAAATAAGTGGGAGTGTAAATATCTAAAAGATAGGCACAAAGCGTGAAAATTGAAATTGGAAATTGATAAACCCATTCGTAAACATATGAAAGTAATATTTACCAAATTATTTATATTTACTAACTAACCTAAAATGAATTTGTATACAGCTTCAATTTAATTCTTTTAGCCACAAAACTAAATATCAAAATTATTGAAAGTATCAAGTATAAAAACTTACTAAAATCGCTACAAAATAATACAATAAAAAAAACACAAAGGCACATGTTATTTTTTTTGGAAGAAGCTAGCTTGTTTTTATTTTTTATATCAAAACTTAACATTAAGCAATCTAAATTAAATATTGACATCTGTGCACCGTTGTGGTTGATTTAGAACTGGTTTTTTATATACATTTTTCGTAAAATAACAGGTTCAATAGGACAGAGAAATTCAAGGCTACCAAAACATTTTTATGGATTCGATACAATAAATTTGCATCCATATTCATTTTTCACAAAACATTAAATATCATACCAAAAAAAAATACACATTTTATTAAATAAAACTCAAAAACAAAAGACAACAACAACAACAACAAAATAATTTTATAGGAAAAACAATATATAAAAGAATAATGATGTGGGTGATTATTGTTTAGATAAATGGTATGAGAATGAATTAAATAATATATAGATATATATACATTCTAGGCAACCATGCATTACATATATGTAATGTATATAACATTATATAAAGAAAATTAATTGTACGCATGCGTATTTAATAGATGTGTGAGAAAGAGAGACAGAGAATGGATGATCATAAATAGGACAACAGTAAGTGAAAGTGAAATGAAAAGTAAAAGTAGAGAGTGCAATTCGAAATGGAAAGTAAATGAAAAGATAGGCGTGTTAGTTAGTTTTCAGAGGCAATAGCAGACATACAACAACGAAATGAACAGACAACAAACAGTACACAGGCGTATAGACGGACCGACTGACTGACACACAAGGGGAAAAACATCAACGTCGTCACTAGTCGTTCGTTGTTTCGTTAAATGTTATATGATCAAATGTTGGTCGTGGTGTTTTTATTTTATAAAAGAAAACGGTAGTCGTGTCAATTATATAGGATATTTATTACAAGGTGATTTATTGTATTTCATACAGTCAAAAGTGTATGCAATCTAGGCCATCTAGGAACCTCACGTAGTAGACCAGATAAACTAATGGATGTCCAAAATGATTTTGAGTATCCTTTGAAATCATCGTCTAGGATGTTTTGATCGACCACCGTTGAAAATTTCATAAATATGAAATATCGCTATGTCAACGGTGTTATGAAATCCATCACATTCCGTCAATGATACTGTCCACCATTTTTTCTGTAACGTAACCAAATGTATGTAATATAACCAAAAGCGTGAACAATACTGTCAATCTGCTCCGATATCCAAGTATACATCCTTGATGGTGCTCCAATCATTGGAAACAACTCCTGATGAATGTTGTTGCATTAGTTTGAACGGTATACTCTAGCATAGATAGCAAAGATACAACGTCAAAGTCACCCGAGCCTGATGCTTTTATCTGGGATTAGAGCTAGAGGAATAACGAGAAAGTCTATGAATAAGAAATGAGAAGGTTTGGCGGACCGTTGCCAAATCAAATTATTTATAGCGGTGATCAACTTAGTAACAGTCAGCTGACGCAGAGATCATAATTGAGATAAATTCCACTTTATAACTAGGATTTTGACTAGGATATACCGGTCATTAAAGCAAATAGCAGTTCAATGTTTTCAATTGTACGAGGAAGATTTTGAGAATAAATTCAACCACTTGATAGTACTATGTCCACAAAGAATTTTTCAAGAAGATACACGACTATTCAACCGAAATTGGAGTAAAAGACTCAACTAGTTAAACGGGAAACTACACTAATAGTCCGGGAGATCAAAGGGTTTTTTCTGGATCTTACAATTAAACTTAAAAGTAACTCGAAATTTTCTGGAAGCCGCTGAACATGTCGATTTGACTGATCGTCCAAAGTTTACGAGCATCAAGTTATTTTTAAATTTAATTGTAAGATAATCAAGTGAAGAACGAGGAAAAATATTCATCCTACAAATTCAATAAAATGGACTCCGAGTCTTCCTTCCTCAATGTTCAACGGCATCCAGAAAATTTCGATACCGTTTTCCAAAAATTTTATGATAAAAAAATTTGGGCGTCTTGTCAAAACGAAGCTACTTAGAAAGTACCAGCTTGATGTTCATCATATCCTGAAAAAACCCTTTGGTCTCCCTATGTCCATAACCTACGCAAAAAGTAGATTCCTCGAGAAAAATAAATGTTTCTTAGATCAAACAGTATTAATTTTCATTAATTTCCTTTGTCTAAATTTTTTTTCATCAACTATCCGTCTGTCATCATTAAAACGTATCTCCTCCCTAATCTCCTCCCTAATTTTCGTAAAATTTGTATTTTAAAATTATTTTACGATCCAAAATTTTTATTCGATACATAAAATGAAGCACACTGTCTGATATATAGTACCAGTTTTATATATATTTTATTATATATATATATATATATATATATATATATATATATATATATATATATATATATATATATATATATATATATATATATATATAAGAGTATTATAGTTATATATAATATTAACAAGCTGAGCGCGTCGGGAGTATGTAAAACAAATGACTACTAACGACTCGATGTATGTAACAGTGAAAGTATGCCATAGATTCCCGGCAGGAGATTAGGGAGTTTTATATGTTGTATGTGTGCGTGAGTGTGTATGTGTGTGTGTGTGTGTGTGGTATGAAAGTGAAGAGTTAGAAACATTCAGTTCAGTTGGTTTCTATGTCCTTGGATTGCATACGACATTACTTTCACATATATATTTTTTTATCAAGTTCTTTTTCATATACAGATTGTTCATTGAAAGTTCTATACATATAATTTAACCGTAGCGTAGATAGAGAAGCATTGAGCTTAAATGTGTCTGCCTGCGATAAATTAAAGCTAAATATGTATAAAAGTTCATAACGACTTTTCTCATCGGATGAGTAATGACAGATTTAGAGATCAATACAACAATTTTTCACCTTTTTGAAAAAACTTTTAAGAACTTTATCTCAAAAACTACGAATTTTACAGAGTTCGTTTAGGATTCAAATTATTTTAATTTTTATCAAGCTTAAAATAAATAAGTATAACTTGTTCACATACTTGAGAAGATATTGGACAAAAATTGAAAACAGTTCGAAAATTTCGCTGTTCTTTTCTCCCTACGCAGCTTTCTAAATAGCAAATTTGAAGTTTTATTCTTGGCTGAGGTTCACAAAGCACTATATGTGTTGTCGAAAAGTTCTATTATGCAACTAGAGCTTTCACAACCAGCCAAGTAGCCGAGTGGTCTAAGGCGTCATGTCTGCACAGTATGCAATACTTGGAAACTGGGAGGTTATGGGTTCGAATCCCAACATCGGCAGTTTGTCAATTTTAAAAAAAAAAGGGGGCGGTTGATTGACAAAACTGTCGGCGTATGGACAAAAACGAAGTAACCGGCTATTCTTGAGAAGGTTTTCTGCAGTTTCTTTCACGAACTCCAGATGAATATCGGCAAAGTTCCTATCATAGTCGCATATCTTACCAATTCCTAGTCTACTCACAAATTCCTTCCACTCCACTCACATCCTCACATCCTTAGGCATCACAATGGACCTTATGGTCGAAGTGTAGCCCGTCCAGGGCAGCCGCTACAATCTATTCGGTGATATAAAGATGAAATTGATTTTATTAATAATCAATCACCTTTCAATCGTTTGTATCGATCTAATGTTAGTAGAAATATCTATGGTAATATTTTACGGCGCCATGTACAATTTGATAAAAGTAATGTCTCTTAAGAATTCATATCTAATCTACGAGATAGATATGTCAAAAAATTCATTTTTTTCCAACTGTAATTATCATCTCATTGTATTGTGTCCACAATTTATTAATGTCAAGAGCATACTAAAATTTAGAATATTAAAGTACAGCATTCATAAAAATATTATTACACATTATATTATTATAATGAATAGATAACGGGTAAACACTTATTTATCGTTGAAAACAACAACAAACAATATATAAAATATATCTACTGGCAGCAATCTACGTTTAATATAGGCGTCTATGGATATTAGTGTACTCATCTATATGTTTAGCGTACAAACAAGAATGTAATAAGTATTGCCTATATCTGTGTAAAATGTGCAATTCTAAGCAAAATTATTAAATGTGGGTAATTTCTTCCAGATAATCGATTTAAAAATTTGTGTTTATAGGCGAAAGTATATTCATGTTATTAGGTTTAATATTTTTATTAAATAATAAAAATTCTTGGAACGGAAATAGGAAAACCAAATATTTTCTCCTTCCTCTCAAAATTTACAGTATTACATTTCAAAAGACGATATAATCCGATAATCGAATTAACAAATTTAATCTGTAGATAGCTAGATAAATCTCAGGGTGTGATTTGAGTATTGCACTTCGACTTTATGACCCATTGTGCCACGCCCCCTTCCACTTCTGCCTGACGAGGTTCGCTTCTCCCATAACTTGGCAATAGCTTGCTTATAATGTCTTCCGAATGAAACTTTCAACGAAGCATCTTGTCTTGGTTACCCTCCAAGTAGCCGAGCGGTCTAAGGCGTTGTCTGAGGCGTTATGTCTATTGGAACTTAGAGAGGTTATGGGTTCGAATTCCGATATCGGGAGTTTGTCCATTATTTTTTTTAAAAAAAGCGGTTAATTGACTATACTTAAGGCGTATGGGCAAGAACGGCGAATGATCTTAGTTTTGGAGAAAGAGAAAACTTTGAAAACTTAACAGACAATAAAGAATGGATAGGTTCATATTAGTTTAAAGTCTGCAAGAGATGCAAGAGACTGATCTGCCTTATCAGATATCAGAACCTTCTAATCAGGCATTGATAAAAGCAATGATATAATTAGGACTGGCAGTACCTGGATTGTACCACAAGAGAAAGTACATCGCTTCCAGAAAATCGGGAATGCTTTTCATTCGCTTGAAAGACGGGTATATTGCGTAATGAGACAGAGGAGGAATATAAATAAACTCTTCCAAATCATCGCTTCTAATTCACATTTATTTGCTAGATGTCTTTGGACAAATGAACAGAAAATTTATTGATAAACAGAAACATTAAGGCTTTGCAGAATTTTTTTCTATACATATAAGACATTTATATAACACAGTTCATATAACTTGATTAAAGCAGAGAGCTGTAAAAGCACATACATGGTTAGAATGGTGGATACAATACTCCTCGATGATGGGAGTTAGAAAATAAAATTTGTCCTCCAGACATTTTATTACATAGGAATATAAATATCAAAAACGAATTTAACATACATACATACATTCATACATACAGGAGTCTCAAACCATATACACATCGGAACATTAACTACTTCAAGAGTACCTAGTTCACTCACTAGGTATTATATATGTGTGTGTGTGCGTTCGTTTTTGTTATACAAGAGAATGGATGTTCACGTTACAAGGACATTGGGTGGTAGCACAGTGGGCGCTCACAAAACTCACATACACGCACATCGCGCGTCGTTTGTGTGTGTGGCTGGCTAGCTTCTGGCTGGCAACAAGCACACAAGCTCTATATGTGTACCGTTCCCAGCAGGAGCAAGCAGAAGTACAGCTAATATGCTGTGCTCAACCGACACCACTGCCATCATCAGTGCAGAGGCGGCAGTGCAGTAGCGACGCGTCTCATTTGTGACGTTAGGCCCACCACCACATCGAACCATACATCCACCAGTCTTCGGCGTCGGTCGTATCTTCATCATACCATCCAAGTGAGGGAGACTTTTAATATAATAACCAACGCAAAAGGAGGCGGCTAGACCTACATAATAACTGTTTCTACCCAATGTTGTCTGTTCGTCTATCATATGTCCGTCAGGTTGTCCGTTTGTCGATGATATTAAATAAATAAAAAAATATATATAGAAATCCTTATATAAGAGGCGGGCGAACGGTGGCGATGACACGTGGTTGTTCCGTGTTTTTTGAATAACTGTGATTTACTTGTGGTTTTTCCTTTTTCAAGATATCAATAATGTTTCTTTGGGGGTTGGTACTGTATCAAATTCAATATTTGTTGAATCATCATTCATAAAAAATGCTGCAAACGACTTACATACAAAAGTTTAATCTTGTATTCACTCGTCTAAAGACTGCCTCCTCGCTTGATAACTTTTTAATGACCCAGCATTTCAAGGTCAGTCATTTTTGTTAAAAAATATACCGATTTGATTTGGATTTAAATTCTTGCTGACCAGATAGAACTATTTAAAAGTGGTAGGAAAGAGGAACGGAAAATCAGCCACTCCCTAAAATAATCGGTTTAGGTCGCCAAGATGGAAATTCGAATCATATGGGCTATAAACCTTCCTAAAATTTTCAAATTTTCATCTTAAATAAAAACCTAAAAACTATCCACTTAAGACCCGTTATTCTTGGAGACTTTCAGATCGAGTTGGATACATTCAGATCGACTGTTAAAATTAACCTTAGGATATAACGTTTCTAATCCAATTAATTTCTGGCTGTCATATTGTCAATCATTCATTGGAATCTCTTATTAAAAATTTTATCAAAAATATTTGGCTATGCAATATATTTGCAATATAACTGGCACCAAGTCTGACGAAAAGCTTAATCTTTCAGGGTGTAGCCAAAATTTCGCGTTGGTATACTTATTCAAATCTAAATTTGCTTTTGCATTAAGTTACCAGAGTGATTTACATAGATAAAAGATTCTTCGGCAATTAGAACCCTCAATTTTACAGCTAATTTACATATGCACAAATAAAACTGTTACCTAAACTTTCAACTCACAACGACCCACATGTTTACTGTTTTAATTTTTCGATGGACTTGAGAACAAAATGCAAGAAAGATATGTAAAAACAAATGCAAATAACAGCTAAGGTAATTGCTTAAATACACTGTATATACTGAGTTCATTAGCAATGCATTGTTTATTTTACCTTTGTGTGTTTATACGCGCAGAAAGTGGTGTATACAAGTGCTAGTAATCGACAATAATTACAGATGTTTAAAAAACTTTTTCTTTTTAAATTTTTCTTCTCCTACGGTTTATAAGATAGATATATACTCCTCCCCCCTAGCAATTAAATGCGTGGACCGATTTTGCTATGCACAAATTGGAAGTTAATCTCTAAAACACAGACATGCAGTTTCAGCACGTTATTTATTTTCTTTTTTGAGTTTACGTGTTTCCGGAGAGCCAGGCGGATGGATGGATATTGGGAAATGGACAAATTAGGTCATTTTATGATAGAACAACATCTTTACCAAACATTGTTTTTCTCCGTTCAATATTTTCGACCGCTACAAAGTCAACACTAAAGTTATTATTCTTAAATATATATATAATCGTTCGTTCATAGCTATGCTAGGATTCGATAGGTAGGACTGTAATCAATAATTAAAAAATTATATAATTTGGTGGAGGTTCTGGGAAGCAAAATAACATTTTAATTCTGATAGCGGAAGCGCCGGGAAAAATTAAAAAGTCTCCACAGGCAACAATACTATCAAATAAATTTCTTTTCGATTGGAATTTCGAAATGTACATTATAAAACTTACGCTGCTTGGTTGTTGAGGTTTTTCTTATTAATTAAATGCCAAAAACAACAATTACAATTAACAATGAACTTGAATATTTAAATACCATATAATATTTTCAACAATTGTCCTTGAAAATATTTGTGTATATAAAAAGGGATAATAAATATAAGAAGTGGAGCAAAATAATAAAGGATAGTAGATAAATATGTATGTGTAAGTCTTAAACAAGGATAGAGACTGGAGTTGGGGTGCAGGAAGGTTATGATTAAACTCTGTTGGTAAAAACACAAGTTTGTGACGAAAAATAATAGACACACACAAAAATTATATGTAATATGTTTTTTCTTACTAACCTTATTTATTTTATTTTTTTTTTTTGTTATTTCTCTTTCTTTAATGTAACGAAATTAGGTTAAATAATCTTGTGAATAATTCAATGTTCATTAACTACTTACTTTACTTTACGCAGGGTTCCCCAAACTATGTTCCGTGGAAAGTGAATAAGTGTTCCGCAACAAAATGTCTTATGCAGGCATTTTTTTCGACATTTTGATAATAGTGTCTGCACACCGACGTCGTAAATTCTGAAGAAAACAAGTCTACGGGAAGAATACTTAATTCACAAGTCTATTGTTTTATTGATTAAAAGTTAAGCAAATTCGTGTATTCGCATAACATTACATCTATATACTTTTGTAAAAATAAATTTTTTCCCTCCAAAATAAACAAGATGTTTCGTCAAAAATTCAGGATTATCAAAGTGTTCCAGAAGAGGGAAAGTTTGGGAACCCGAGCTGTACAGAGTGCATCTTTGCATTTATTGTTGAAGCGATGAAAATTGGTGTTTTCATTTATACATTGTTCATGTTCAGAACTAAGTCCTTTGTAAACTATAAGTCAGTCAGTCTGAAAAAAACTTTATTCTGAGCTCGGCTCTTTCACATCTGGGGAGAGTGGTTTCCAACAATGCACAAAGGTAAACTAATTTTTGTCCGTGACTACACGCCATAAAAGAGTTGTAAATGACAATAAAATTAATCAATTGAAAATTATATAAACATATCATCCATATCGCATGCAAGTAGATCTGCGGACAAACTATAGGTGGATATTCGGCGAATATTTAGCGTTTTTACGTATATAAGGAGGAGGTCGGGCCCTTTAAGCACCCCCTTATACGTCCTTATTACGTCCGTGCTTCTGAGCATCTAATTTCAGCGTGTTTCTCTCTGGGTAGGTTTACTCACTTGTCAGCAGTGTAGTCAAATTTGTGGATTTTTCACCAATTTAAAGGATACTCACTGAATCACTGAAAAAAAATTATTTTCTACTTTTTAGTGCTATTTTGTTTTATGAGAAAACCATTGATGTAATTTTTGTTTTAAATAGAATAATGTTCCGAACTTCGAAAAACGGAACACTTATGGAATCATTTCGGCGTCTGGCTATCTGTTATAAACGTTTTACTCAGAGACTATTTCACGTAACTGATTAACATTTGGTATAGTTGTAATATGCAGTTACCCAAATATGGACGTGAGGTTCGAAAATTCGAAAGTTTTTCGTTAAGAAATTAGCTGTTACAGTTATATACAAAAAAAGAACATTTGTGTAATTCGAGTTGCCTATTTCAACAAAAGGTTTACTTATTTTAATATGAATAATTTTTTTCAATATATATTTATTTTCTCGGAACACTAATTTTGAACATACAGTTTGCGCTTTTTGTGTTTTTATTTCGGTTTTTTTTTTGTGTTTCTTTAATATTTTTACTAGTTTTTTTGCGACCCCGTAAAAAATTTAACACGACTCAATGATGTTGAGAATTGGTAGAGTTGTAGACATCTAGATTCAATTTAGACATCAGTGATAACTATTGAATATTTATTGCTGATTAAGAGCTTTACTTTGTGTTGCTGATAAAGTTCTATATGTATGTAATATGTATATACGTATTCATTCATAATAATATTATGTAAGAATAAACATTAATAATAATAATATTCACAAAGGAAAACGAAGTTGTACATATTTATTTTAGATAATAATTTTGTAATGGAAATAACATCATTAAAGAAGCAGCAGCCATGCTTATTTGCTTGCCTATCTAACAAACAAATAGACAAACAAACAAATAGATATACTTACTACATATGTATTCATGTGTGTGGATGGATAAAGGAAATGCGTATGCGACAGTGGCGAATTTATTATAAGATCTTGTACTATGGACCACTAAAGTTGATGTCGGTTTTATAAATTTTATAATTGATCTGTGCCTTATTGATTCGGTTTTCGAAAAAATGCTTCCGATAAAAGTTGTTCATTATAAATATAGTAACAAATTTTATTCGAAAATTAGTCAAGGTATTAAAGGTCGCAAAATATCTCGTTTCTTATGCATCATAGTTTCTTATGTCATTAGAGGTTATTATTTGTAGATCATAAACATTCTCTATAAATTTGATCTGATACATTTTTGCATATGATCAATCGATCTCGCGGTATATAGCGTGAAGAGTCGGTAATACGCGTCTGAATAAAGGAAACCAAAATATATTAAAATCTCAAAGCAATGTATTGAGTAAGAAATTGTGAACTTTCTTACAAAAAATTCTTGACACAAAGTTATTCAAATAATAAAATATTGGTACATTTTACGATTCGCCACTTAGTTTGCTTTGTTGAGCGCAGCAAAGTAGCGCCCCCAAAAATATGTTACTCGTAAAAAGTAAATTGTTTTGTTTTAAATTATGAAAATAACTTTTGTAATTAAAATTGTTAGTGTATATATTTCCGTTTTCGAAATAAAATTTAGGGGTGGTAATTGAGATAGTGGAAATAGTTCTATTAACAAATTTAAATCTAGAATTTAGCCTAATAACACACTCAAAAATTTCGAAAGCGATGTCTTATATTGTTTTAGAAATAAACCATTTTGAAATAGTTAAAATCTGGACTATTCGGTATTTTAGAAAGATCAAAAATTGAACCAAAAAGGTATATTTTCTCAAAGTATTATAGAAATTGGCCAACCATACAAAAATTTCTAAATTCTTCCCCCTTCAAAAAAAAACACTTCACCCCTACTAGGATTTTTATTAACTTTTCGGATTCTTCAATCGCATACCCAAAAACTCCTTAAATCAAAATTTCACGAAGGGAATAATTTTTTTCGGACCAAGATTTTCCTGTATTAGATAGAAGAGATAGATAGATAGATTGTAGAGGCTGCCCTGGACGGGCTACACTTTGACCTTAATTCTTCATTGTGGTGCCTAAGGATGTGAGGATGTGAGTGGAGTGGAAGGAATTTTTGTGTATAGGCTAGGAATCGGTAGGATATGCGGCTGCAGCCGACTATGATAGGGACTATGCCAATATTCATCTGGATTTCGTGAAGGAAACTGCAGAAAACCTTCTCAAGCATAGCCGGTTACTTCGTTCTTGTCCATACGCCGACAGTTTAGTCAATAAACCGCCCCCTTTTTTTTTCTTAATAATTGACAAACTGCCGATGTCGGGATTCGAACCCATAACCTCCCAGTTTCCAAGTAGGCATACTGCGCTAACATAACGCCTTAGACCGCTTGGACTGGTATTAGATAGAACAGTGATCCGCCACTGAAATAGAGAAACATCTAATGTAACACTAATTTATTTTCTACTCTGCAAAACTACCTCAAACCTATTTTCATTTTCAGAGCTACTTCATAAGGTAGATCTACATAATAATAATGAAATGAAAAACCATCAACTCCCTGATCTAACTATCACTTTCATTTAATACTGCTTACATATAAGTACAGGGTGGCACCACCACCAGTTTAGGCAGTTCAAGGCTGCTCAGAAAAAGGTCAACGGAACTACGCTTTGGAAAACCCTCCCAGAGCCCAGGCAAGCCAATAATCTTTTCGGAATCTTCAACCTTTAGCTTCTAACCTCAGGAATGCTTTAGGAATCTGGGCTTGTGAGTTGGGGGCTTTCCCCCATCTTTCTTGGAGATTACGGTCCCCTTATAAAAAATAGAATTGCGAAGGATGAACTACCATCCCTAAATCTAATTCAGACTCATTAAGGTAAAGATCTGAATATAGTGTTCTAAGCTGAGACTGTTCAGCATGAACCAAACAGAGAAGCACAATAGATCTCTTAAGTTGTGTTTAAAACCGTCTCACTACTTGACTTGATGTCATAGTGTTTATGTTGTTAATGTTTAAATTAAACTTTCCAGTATACCTGAATAATATTGAGAGGTATATGAATATGTAGTACCTCTTTTTGCGAAAGGGTGGTCAGCAATGATTTTGTGGAGGGGGAATAGCAGACAAATATGATAAAAGCTTATATGTTTTTAATAACCAGTTTCAATAGTTCAGTTCGATTCAGGAGTGTCTTAGATTTTACTCAGACTTCTCAGATTTTAGACAACACTTCTTGGAAATTTAAGAACGGAGGGATAGAACTTTGACTGATTGTTCAGTAAGAGGTGATAGTTGAGCCTTAATCTGAGCTAATGTAAATCTATAAGGACATTCTGTACAAATAAACAGGGATAGTGATATACTTCTAAGTATATTGTTCATTTTAAACTCTAAATTCCATCTATCCATCAATATATGTTGGGTGTAGGGAATGTCACTGAAGGGGGTGTGGGTACGAGAGAGATGTGGTGCAGATGGGATTGATAAAAGATATAGTATATAGAGAAGTGTGTGACATGTTACCAACAGCGATACTTACATGACATACGTTTAATGTGCTACTTAGTAGTGCCTTGACAATTCAATCGATAGTCAAGCGTAGTCCTCCTCCACGGCAGTCGGCAGGTAACATACACCACCTCAAATTCAACTCTCAACTCAAATAATAATAATATAGCTCGCACTATATGCGAATCATAGAGTGAGTGTGCCGAGCCGGAGCATGTGTATAACAGAAATGAATGTGCATGCACCCAGTTATTTTCATCATCCCACTAACTCCCCTTCCCTTTTTTGTTTGCATGCAAACTCGAACATATAAAATATTACACTTGATTGCTGAATGATAACGAAAGTAAAAACTATATTTTATTATTTAAATGTAGTTATATAAATATATACATTTCTCCTCACTCAAACCCCCTACTACATAAATAAATTACCCCAGTAAGAAAATACACAAATGAAAGAGAAAGTGAATCGATTTTATGCAATCTTGATAACATATATGTAATACATATTGCAACACTGCATGCAAAATGGATAAATTGCATTATTGTCAAACAAATAGGACAAAAAGCATCTATGAACGGAAAGTACTTAAATTTTTAATAGAATTTTACCTTTTCGATTGTAGACACAATTAACACAAAATTTATTAATGCCACGGTATTTTCATTTTAAAACTACATTTTTTCAATTTTCCTAAACTGTATTAAAACGGAAACAAACAAATATATATGCCATTAAACAGTCGTATTTTGCCCGACTCAAGTCTATATTATTGCTAATTAGTTATAATTAATTTATGACATTAATTTATTTCGAAATGTATTTAAATTGTTTGCTATTTTAAAATAAAATAATTTCTTTGACATTCAGTGTATTGACGCCTGTTGGCGAAAGCGCGAACTTAATGCTTCCTTCCATTTTTTATATACAAGTTTACCAACATTTTTCAATTATTTTTTTAAAATTAAAATTTGATCTATTTTTAAAATATTTATTCAAATATTTCATAAAATTAATTATATTATTAATTAAAAATAATAATAAATATATTCAGGTGTGTAAAAGGGTAAAAATTACTTTTAATTTTACATAGGTCAATGTTGGGTTGGTAGCATTTCTTATCAAGTGTCGTAATCGACTTCATAGACAGCAAGGTTGGTGCCATTTCTTAAATATTTGCAAAAAATTATTTTTAATACAATTTGATTAATTTTTAGTGTCCTAAAAAACATCACAATGAATGTGATTGCTAAGTCTAGCAATTTATCTGCTTATTTAAAAGGCACCACACAGGTTGTGTCAAATGGGCTACCCAATTTATCGTTCGTAGCTAGTACATCTTCAAAACCAGTGGTTGTAGCTGCTGCCCAACAAAGTCTTAATATTAGTGATCAAATTAGAATTCCATCACCAATAACGGGCAAAATTCGTGTGAGTTCAGGACCTTCAGGTTTGTGTTCACTTTTAATACTCTATACAATATTTTGATTATGTAATAACATTTTTTAAATTGTTTTTCTTTTTAGTAACAACTCAAGTTCGATATGCCCATACTGATATTAAAATCCCAGATTTCTCAGCATACCGCCGAGAATCTGTTAAAAATTCAAATGCTTCAAGTGCAGATTCCGAAGAAGCACGGAAAAGTTTTTCATATTTATTAGTTGGAGGTAAGGTGCCAAATTTTTTCTAATGAAGTGCGTAATTAGATCAGTATGATTTTAAAATTAAATTTTCGTAGGTTCTGCTGTGGCAGGAGCATATGCAGCTAAAACAGTCGTAACTGAATTTATCAGTTCTATGAGTGCATCTGCTGATGTTTTAGCTATGGCTAAAATAGAAATTAAATTGGCAGATATCCCCGAAGGAAAGAATGTTACATTTAAATGGCGTGGTAAACCACTTTTCATTCGTCATAGGTAATTTTTTTTTTAATATTTAAGATTTAAATTCATTTAGCGATTTAATCGCCGCGAATTTTGTATAAATTTAAAAGAAATAGCAGTCCAGTATGGTTTTAAACTAACCAAATTTGTTGGGAGGAAATTTGATGAGTAGCATCTACATGTTTAGATGCAAAAATCTTTCAAGGGAAAGGTTAATCAAAAGAAATATAATCTTTCTTTAATTAAAATTCTAGGTATTGCTACCATACGTCGTCCTTTTTAACCAGTTATACTGGCTAAAGCTTCCATATGTATTATTGGTGGGACAAAAAAATTCAATCAATCCTATCTTTTTATCTATTGAATACTATTTTCAAGCAGATACAATTCTAATGTCAAGTTTATACAATCTAATGTCAATTTCCATTAAGGTTACGTAAGACATAGTATGAACAGACAAACATGTCATTGAATTTTTCTATTGTAATAGATTAACGAAAAGATTGACATTTTTATTCAAGTCCAGCGAACAAGTATACGAGGTACATCCAAGTATAAAAAATATAGTCTACAATCTCAGTCTATTCACAATAGACAGGGCGTATTGATCTGTGTTTTGAGCTGAAACATTTTAACACGATTACTGCAAGACAACTAACTACCATAATAGACAAAAAATATGAGTGTTATTAAAGACATTGCATATTTTAAGCTATTATAAAACTAGTCAATTTAATTCAAAAATATACTTTATCAAGGCCCTTTAAATTTTAAAACGGAAAAACATTGTAAAATCACCGCGGTTCTATCGCTAAATGAAAATATACATTAAAGATCGCTGAAATAATGAGCCATATTTTATCTAAACATTTTATTTTTGTAGAACTGAATCAGAAATTTCAAATGAACGATCTGTAACTGTATCAGAATTACGTGATCCAGAAGCTGATACCGATCGTGTCCAAAAACCTGAATGGCTTGTAGTAATTGGTGTATGTACACATTTAGGTTGTGTACCAATTGCAAATGCTGGTGATTTTGGTGGTTACTATTGCCCATGTCACGGTTCCCATTATGACGGATCAGGGCGTATTCGTAAAGGTCCAGCACCATTGAATTTAGAAGTACCACCTTATGTATTCCCAGATGAAGGTCTATTAGTTGTTGGTTAATTAATCGATATTTAAATCAATTTTAATTTAAGTAAATAAAATTATATTTATTGAGATCAGAGACCGGTCGTTGTTAATTGAAACTGTAGTTCCATCAATTTATGTTTCACATGAAATTTTAAAATAAAAATGTAAAAAATCTGTATATAATTTTATTTTCAATATTTAATTTGTCTTTATTTATTTCCAATTGTTGCCCTTTTAGTAAGGTATTTTATTCTTGGAAAATTCAGCGTTTTCGAGATGTTTGCAAAATACTATTTTCATCAACTTTGAGCTTGGATAATTGATCACCTGACAGTCAAATCGATATTAGAAACTTTCTTTCACTTATTAATTAGAATGCTATAGCGCAATAAAAAATGCAAATTCCAGGATAGTTGTAAGAAAATAGTGCATTTTTAATTTGTTTAGTGCGTTTTGTCTACAATTCAGAAATAAAAAAAGTACCTCGAAAATGGGTGCATTTCTTTCGTTTTGGATATTAATTTATATGTTGTTTCACTCATAAGCTAAACGCACATGTTAGCAATTTCTAATGATACATTGAATAGTTGGTTACATGATCCTCGCAATTCGATTTAAAGGTAGTTTGGTAGCAACATCACTTAAACTTGACCCCGCATTTTTCTATATTTATTCAAAAGATTATAATTAAATGCACGTATGGGAAAAAAATCCGATTTTTTTACCACATTGTTTAAGAGATATAATTAATTAGAATTATGCAAATATACATGAGCTCTTATGGAATATCTTTATTCAATGACACCGGAAATTAATGGTTTGAGAAAAATCGGCAAACGATCTCAAAAAAAAACTTCAATAGATAGACCGATGTTTCAAACGTATACTAGAAAAATGCGAAACGATTCACCACCCAGTTTAGATTTAATTAATTCTTTTAATATTTTAGTTTTGCTTCTATCTCTGTTTTTCACACATAATATGTTATTTAAATTAATCTCGGACTGCGACTACCAAACTACCTTAATTAATTTATATTAAATGCGTTCGTAGTCGAACAACTTGTTCTAATCGAATTAATCCCAAATATTTAGATTAAAAAAACACTTTAAGTAATAGTACTAAGTACTTTTCAAAAACAACCTAGAAGTATAAGTACTTTGAATGTACTTCAGAAAAATAATGCACTAGTACAAAGTACTTTTTAATGGCAAAATATAAAATTATGAAGAATTCGATCTGGAAGAGATGAGTGTGGATATAGGACAAAAGTTTAGAATTTAAATACAATCCACATTAGGAAATCGTATAATAGTTATATTAAAACTAAACAACACAGTCAGTTTACTACAAAAATCTTATTTATCCTTGTAGCAAATGAAAATAATCTTTTAACCGTCTCAAGTGACGGCAAGTTCAGAAATACTAACTTTACAGAAGGATTAGCGCTTGTAGTTATTTATTTTTGCCTTCTAAATATCGAAAAACTTGCGAGTTCAATTCTGCGACCCGTATGTCCTGGTCACAGATATTAATTAGCGGGAAGAGTGAACTAAGTATAGAATAACACTTACGACAATAGAAGTTAAACTTGAAATTAATTTATATCAACTCACTGTCTGCCTCGATGAACAATAGTGATTACTTGCAGTGCTGGATTAGCCACGTAGCAAGAGTTAGCAAATCAATATCAACATTGCAATTAAACTTGCGATACAGTACACATTGTATTTAACACTGTACAATTTTTGAAAAAAACCAAACAACAAGACAGAACGATACATTTACGTATACGCGCATATCTTTTTCTGTTTTTATACACTCACGCATAGAAACAGATCAACTTTATAAGTATGTTCTGGGATGTAAGAATATTCGATGCGATTCTCTCACTTTCTTAGAACCAGTGCATTTCAGATATATAAAACAGGACAACAGCAGCTCATCAGTTCAGTAACAATTAACATTCGTTGAAATCAAAAAGTTAATACAATTCAAAAGTATAATCTAAAAGGTGTAATTGTTATCCAAAAAGTAGTGATAAAGTTTACAAAAATATTCATTTCAAATATTTTCTTTATCACACGCACCCTTTCGCTACAATTACACTGACTCTTCCATGATGTAGTTCAGTGGTTTAATCAAAAATATCTTTCGTTAAGAGATCTTTGAAGTTCGTTTAGGTCAAGGATCTTAGACAGGAATAATAAAAGAACAAAACAAAAAACACTTCGTTTACAATTAACATTTCGTATTTTATTACTGGAGAATTTTATTGTTTATAATAATCATTCTTTTTTGACAAATATACTTTGATTTCTTTTTAAATTACAATAACTATTTTGTTTGTTTTTTAAATTATTATTATTATATTTATCTAATTATTATAATACATATTTAATTCTTTTATTTTATTTATTTATATATCGGTTTTTTGTATTTTCTTATTATGTTTTATTTTTTTGTATATAATTAATTTTTATTTGTATGGATAACAAAGATTTTTACGTTTTATTAATTCATTTTGAAAGAGGAGAAATTTTGTATGATCAAATAGTGGAAATATTTTAGTAATAAAGTATATTGAATGGGTAGAGGGATGGAGTTTGGTCCAAATAGGAAAAAGGAAATTCAGAAGATCGAAGATTAGGTAGGTTTATTGGGAGTGTCGCCAACTTTAGAGGGTGTGATCTTATAAATGATGTTTGCATTTCGGATTATTTTTGTCATTTATTCAAGATAAAATTATTTTTAACTGTAGATATGCAATCTCACAGTTTGCTCTAACTTCCAAACTGAAATGATTCCTTATCTCTTATGTGTACTTATAGTAACAGCTTTGAATTCATACTATCGACGAAAGAGCTGGTTGCGCACGGTGACTTTCACGAAAATCGGCAACCATAATGATGTAATATTTAAATGCAATCTGATAAAATAATCGTAACCTATTTTCAATAAATTTTCAGTAGTATACGAGCCAGAATTCCGTTGATTAGGATCTAATCCCAATAATTTGCCTTTAAATAGAATTTTGTAATATTTAGAGGTATTTTTCAAAAGAATCCAAAACTGAAAGCTTTCATTGTTCTTAATAACCCGTTTACCCGATCACATATCACTAGTTAAGTGAAAATATACGTCAATAGTTGAGTACTTCATCAAGTAGGAAATGTGGGAAGAGGTGGGGGGGCGTTGTAAATTTGTCCCAGTTAGCGACTTTATTTGGAAAACTATTATAGTGGTGTTAAGATTAACATCAATCACATTTTTTTACAGTAGAGTTATATTATTATTATTTAGTTAAGAAGAATCTAGAAAAATAAATATTTGAACAAAGTTAATAATAATAATAATTTTTAGATTTTGAGTAAGATGCCAATTATTTATGTTTTTAAATAGAGGAAAATTGGTTAATAGTATGGGAGGAGAGGTAAAATGATGTGTATTTTTTTTGATTGGCGAATTTACGTATAAGTTAGTAGTCTCATTTCCAGGGGGGGGGGGGGGGGGCAGAGTTTGGAGCAGTTAGAAAAGGCTCTTTTGAAATAATACATTTTCACAAGATTGATATTGAAGTGAAAATTAAATTAGGTTAAGTAATCATATAATTTAGGGGCTCAATCTAGAGAGCCCATCCATATAAACAGACGAAACGCGTGATCAGAGCACATGGTGTAAAATGTTTGGTTCGTGTGATAACTTAGACCTTTAAATCTGAATTAATACAAGTCTCAGTTCATTCTTATGCGAATTGTTGTTTACTGCTATCAATTTTGTGATCCATCATTTCGATTGTTTGTTTTTTTTAAATATTTATTTTTAGTTTTTATTGTTAAATTTGTTCTTATTCGTTCATTGGTTATATTCATATTTATAACAAAATAATGAATAAAAAACGAAAAAGATAGAACGAAGTCGGTCTGTTTTGACATACGTTCATGTGTTCAGTGAATATATGTCTTATTGTCAACGAACTGTGAAGTTTGAGTATGTAAATCCGCCATCGATGTATGTTTTGGGACAGATGAGAATAAATAAAAATCTACTGTTTTTTTATCCAATAATAAAATATTTAACAAAATATACAACATATTAATATCTCTATTATATGATATCTTCTTTTAATCTTAGTTTTAAAAAAATCAATATAGTTTTCTCTCTTTTTATTTTTCAAAAATATAATTTTTTTTAGTTGCCATTATTTATTGATAGTATTTAAATATTTATTAAATTTTGAAATGATTTGAGAATTTATACTATTTGTTAGGCACCGTTTTATTCTTTTATTTAAACAAATATGAAAACAATTTTAAAGAAGTATATATTGAATCAGAACACATTTCCTAAAAGTGTCCCATCATTTAAAAACAAGAAATTTGATTGTCTTAAAGAAAAATTACCGAATACCAGAATTATTTTAAGAAATGAGCAATAATTTGGTTTGTACTTAATAATTATTAATGAAAATTTGAAGCAATGTGAAAACTTTACGAAAATTTTTGAAAAGAGTCCGAATTTTATAATTGTAGGTCAAAATTTATTTTAAAAATTTTTTAAATTATGCGCGCGCCTATATAATTTTTTTTATTAAATAGCAAACTTTTGGAATGTTTTTTTTTTTTGTTTTATTGTTAATAATTTTAAAAAGTTTTTGGAATTGTGCAAGAAAATAAAAAAAATCCTGTTTTTTTTTTATTTGTCTTTATATATTATTTAATTTTATATACAGAGTGGCCTCACTTCATCTATCATTATAACTGTTTTTAAAAATTAATATAATTTTTATTTACGAAAATCATTACATGGTAGAGCTGTTTTCACGAAAAATAAGCCTTCAAAATTAAATCATGTTCGGGAAACACAGTCTCTTCTTTAAAATTTAATTAGAGGGAAGTGTTACACGTTTACCTTAAGGACGTTCAAGCGTGAGGCTTTATATTAAATAAAACTTTAAAGGTTGTACGAGCGGTTCAAGAATGACAGAAATAATAACTATCTGTTACATATAAGAGATAGATAGATAGATAGATTTCGTTGTTTATATCAAACAATATTCAAAACTACACGTCAGATGACTTTGTTTATATTTTTAACATATTCTACAATAGTTTAATTCCTTACGTTCAAGTTTTTTAAATTCTTGTGTTTAGCAGTTATCGTTCAATTTCGTGATAAATGTGCGATAAAACAGATATTCCCTTTCTACAAAGTGATAAATTCCAATTTTTGAAAACTCATTCCTACGCAACTGGACTACAGATCTCTCTCAAAAAATTAATTTATGTGCTTTTACTATTGATTAATAATATATTTTAAATTCAGCCCGTTATTTTTATTTTGCTTTAATTCGCGTATAACCTTAATCTTTGATATTTGGTAAGTTTAATCACGTAATTATGTTTCCTCAAAAATTCAAAACCTCTTACTAATCTTTTGAAAAAGTTATCAACGGTGAAAACTCAAATTTTTTATCTAGAGCCCTCATAGGAAAATATAATTTTTTATATTTATACTTTGTAACAACTATATTAATAAATTAGGAAAATATAATTTTTTATATTTAAACTTGTAACAACTATATTAATAAATTAGACACTCTGATAGATATTGTTTAAACAGTTTATTTAATTGAATTATGAAAGTGTTTAACAAGCATGTTTATTAAAATAATGAATTTTAATTTTATGTTGCGATAAAAAATGATAAACTTCATTGGAGATTTTGTAGAATTTTATGAATGTACTATGTCTAGCACATGAACGTCCTTGAAGAAAATCAAATTTTGTAAATTGAATTGAATTATGAAATAAATTCATTTTGTTAAAAGCTAAAAGTTTATTATTCAATTTTCTACAAAATTCGTGAAAGAAGACTCATTCTTGATAAAAAGACCTCTAACTGAACCAAATTTCTTTCAAATACAGTGTGGCCACCATGTTTTATTTCTCTTTGATATCACATTATTAAATATAAATATATATATATAGGGAATTTTTTTTAATATTCACAAATATAATAAACGATAATTTTTTTAATATACAGTTCTTTCTCTTAATTCGTGTTAATTGTATTTTGAGTTTAAATAATTTTGCTGCTTTTTTTCCTAGTTTTTATTTCTACATTACATAAATATTTTGAAAAGTAAACAAAAAAAAAAAAGTAATAATAATAATTGTTTGTTTTTTTTTTTTTTTTTTAAATTACATTATTTTCTAAGAAATAAAAAGTTTCTACAAATATTTACAACATGCTTAAAAATTACACTTCGAAGGAAAAAAAGAAAACAATTTAATTCAAAAATGAAAAGAAATAAGAAAATAATTCACTATTTTTTTCTATTTTTAATATCAATCCCAATATATTTTGAGAAAGATTAACAGTTACTGTGCAACACAGTGTTGTCGTATTTAAGTCGGACGCAAATTGAGACACAAGTGCCTCACCGTGAGTTTCTGTGAACACAAATATGTATACAACAGCGAATGTTCGCATGTAGGGCCAAGTGACTTGATAGCAGCACGTCCTTGAGCGGCGAAGATTTGTGGTCGTTCCACAGTTTTCAGTAGGGGCCAGTTTTTTTTCACAAATTGTTTTTAGCCGAGAAGTGAGGTTCACGATGGAGGAGAAACTCTTCGAGGGAGAAAACTTGTATACGTATATTTTGAATTAGAAATTCGTCTTTAAGAATGAATACTCCATGGGTCTTTCTTGTCTTAAAAAAAACTGCTTTTCGGAAGCTTTTTGATGTGAAAACATCTACAGTGAGATTATAGAAGATTTTATATGTTTTTTGTAACGATCGGCAATGTGACAGTCGGCATTGTTAAGATATCCATTCGTGTTTGTTAACGAATCACACTACTCACAATATATACGACATTAGCGTTTATGTTTTTACACCATGCCTGAATCCCGCGCTTAAAACTTTTTTGTGAAATATTGTTGCAATTTATTTGGTCTTCAAAATCATCGGAATAAGATTCTGAACTTAGTAAAGATTCAAAATGTAATGTTATCGTTGACTCAACGTAACAGGCACGCAGTAGCGATAGAACTGCGGCTTCAACTTAGGCTCTTCCTACCTACAGTTGATTCAAATCATGCTTCTCTACGTCACACTGCGGGTCTAACTTGCGTCCAACTTTATAGTTTACGTAGTGTTTTTACATAGAATTTTACAAGTAAACAATATTGTACAAGTTGGTTTTTCAGATAAACCATAAATTTTTTTTTAAATCGTATTATCTTCACTAGGAAGCTTGGACTTCACTTGGTTTTGGACAACACCGGTTTATATTTATATATGATATTTGAAATAATTAGAGTAAATATCAAATAAAATGATCCTTTAAAATTGAACTCCGATTAATAGTTCAACCAGTGAACCATTAACTTTCCCTATCTATTGCTAGTTTTATCTTGCAATGTAATAAGACATGTCCTTAAGGTTGTATGTGTGGTGCTAGAAAGATAGAGCGAATAAAAGAAAGAAAAAAGAATATATATATATATATATATATATATATATATATATATATATATATATATATATATATATATATATATATATATATATATAAAACAGACAAAGATAACTATCTGTTACATATAAAGATATATATCGAGATGGACAGACATTCATTGTTGTTTATATCAAAATGTCTTCAAAACTACACGTCAGAAGACTTTATTTATATTTTTAACATAATCTACGATAGTTTAACTACTTGATTTCAAGTTTTTTTTAATGTTTGTCTTGAGCAGTTATAGTTCAATTTCATGATAAATGTGCGATTAATCATCTACTACGTGTTAAATTCCATTTTTTGGAAATTAATTCCTGGAAATTCCTGAAACTGGGAACGTCACATCTCTCCCAAAAAATTAATTTATGTGTATTTACTATTGATTAATAACATATTAAAAACTTATCTCTATATCTTAACTTTGTTTTAACCATATATATAATACTCTTATATGGACAGTTAGTATAGGAAAGAATATTCCAACATTACGGTGCCGATTATATTTATTCTGTCTCTCCTCCGAGACACATTGTCCATGCTGCGCATACACAGAACAGAATTAGTGGCTCGGAGGAGAGAAAGTATAAGTATAATCGGCACCGAAATGTTGGGACAGCTTCCAGTTATAGAAACTGTCCATATAGGAGTATCACATATATGGTTTTAACGCGCATATAACCTTAATTTTGATAAAAATCACGATATCAGCGATCTCTATATTTATTTATTTTAAAATTAAAATGAGAGGTTTATTACCTCTAAGACCGTAAATAGTAAAATATAAAAAATTTAAATTTATAAATGTTTCAAACATTTATATGTTCTATGTTTTTTGTAAATTATGTACCCTCTTCCCTCTACCGTTAAGAAGATTGAGAAATTCACACATAAAAGGCTCATTTTATTTGGAATAGACTCTAATATGGAATTGATATACAATTTTACAGAGTACGTATACAGAGTGAATCATGATTGAATGATTTATTTTTGAGCATGGAAAAGAACATTTCATGTATTATAATTATTATTGAATCACCCTATATACATACTCATTAAAATAAATGATTAATTATAACAAAAAAAAAATTAATATCACAGTAAAAAACAAATTTTTTTGAAATGATTTTTTTATTGCATGAAAAAAAAATCATTTTCTTTTAACAAAAAAATAAAATGGAAAGTTTGTAAAAATGTCCAGGGAATGGCTGGGATGAATGATTTGATATAATTGGAATATGAAGGAGGGGGGATAAAGAAGGAATGATATAACAAACATATTATTTTGTTTTTAATAAACAGGTGATAAATTTAATGTTAGATTACGTAGAGCATTGTTGCGTATAGCTGTGCGATTTGTACGCGATGATTTGATAATTTGTATGACCATTGTCTTACAATCATGGCATACAATCATTTGCATACCTTTCAGCTTATCTGCTGTGGAGGATTTATCATCGTAGCGATTTAGTTGTGTTTTAGCACGTGCCATTCGTGACCTATTAAAAAAAATCAATTAATTTATAATGTTTTTTCGAATCTCCTTATTGCCAGTGCTTCCCCTATTAAGATAGTTCACTCGTAAAACCACTTTTCTTAAGAATTTGATGAAATTGAACTATAATATAAATGTTAAAACACTATATATGTTATACTAGATATGTTCAATTGGCATAGTTGTAATAAGTAAATTAATCATATTGTTTTTTATACTTTTTGCGTTGACTAGAACGATTGAACTACCTTAAGAGGCGGAAAATATGGACTAATATAGTAATCGGTTGTGAGAAACAGACGACTGAGGAATATTTAAAAAAAATTGTCTCAAAAAATAAAAATTAAACAAACCTTCGTTCACTGATTGTAGATGCAGGACTTTCGGCTGGTAAACTTGCAGGACCTTCCATACTTGTAGCCATACGTGATTCAACACGTGATCCAGGTGCTGAATTTGATGATTCAATGCCATTATTCGAACTAACGCCATTAGTAGCACGTTGAAAATTCGGACTGCTTGGGGCACTGCCCACGCTATTATTTCGTACAACATTATTACGTTGATTTTGAATTGATGGCTGTTGTTGTTGCTGATCAGGTATCATTAAACGTGCCATCAATGATCGTGGGAATGTATCTTTATGATCATCCTCCGGAGAGGACATTAATGTTGGACTTAACAGTACAACGGGTACATTTGAAAAATGTTCTGTAGGTATTCGCATCTGAAAATTTATAAACATATATACATTATGTTGTCGACGAAATTGGTTGAATTTTTGATAAATTATTCAAAATATAAGTATCTAACTTCGTTTATGATTTCAAAATTATTTACCGTTTAATTTGGATTAAAATAATGATCATTTATTATTAGGTTGACTGTCAGTGTCAAATACTGTAGCACTATCAGCACTGTACATATAATATATTGTTTGATTTTGAAATATGTCCGTGTGCGTAAAAGAAATATTATCAAGTAAAAATGGAAATAAAATTGAATCTAATGCAATACACTTTGTATTATTATTAACGAAGCAGGTAATAATATACACATGCGATTTGTAATTGTAATTCTAATTAAAGCGTCTTCATCGTCAGAACTTTCTGAAGATGATAATAGCTCCATTAATGTCAACATTCGTAGGTTTTTGAACGCCATATTGCACTGCACTATTGCTTTGACCTTACTAGTTAGAGCAAAGAGGAGACAAAAAACTCAATGCGAGCACTCTATAATTGTCAATCGAACATACATTTTATGCTTAGAGTGCTCTCAGTGCGCACGAGGGCCGTCAAAAGAAAACGCTATTAGTCTAATAATAATCAAATATACACACCTTTGAATGACACTTAGCACACACAGTACGCTTACATAATTTACATCGTTGACCCCATGGACCAAATATACCAAATCTTGTTTTTAAACATAAAAAGCATACCTAGAACAAAATTAATTAATTAGAGCAAACTTCAGCAATGATGGGCTTCCAAAAATAAACCAGATTCAAATGACAGTATGAGTCTATTCTTTAAAAACTTTTTATCCCATTTGATTTTAACCATGTTAAAAAATGAGGAATTAGAGCGCCCTCAGAATAGCCTAGAGGCGGACAAATAGTCTAAGGACAGCACAGCATGATTATCGAGTCTCTGATACTGCTTTCAATGTCGTGGCCATTTGAGAGTTGAATCTCAGATAATAATCGTGTAACTGTTTGAACTCAATGGACACTAATCCTCAAAAGTTATCCTATTTTATTTTAAAACATGAGAGGTTCATTTCAACTAATTAAGAATAAAAACCCAAAAAAGAGTAAATGATAAAACTAAAGAAATGTTAACTAAAATTTTCTTCGATAAAGTGTAAATATTTGATTTTTAAGTCGGTTTTCTATTTTGTCAAAATTTTTTTTATATTTAGGACGCAAGTTTTTTTGAAGTCTTTATTACATGATCTCTCAATTTAACTAACAAATTAACTGTTACTGATAAAATTTTTGCTATCGTCAAACAAACAAAAATTACTCTCTTCACTATCATCGAGAATTTTCGCGAGAGAAAAGTTGGGCATCTCGTCGAAAGGAAGTTACTGACAAAAATTTAGCCTGTTACTAATCATTAAAAAAAAACCGTGGTGTACTGTGAACTATAATACATGCGCCTTAGAATAATGATTTAAAAATAAAATTACTTTTCTCTTTTCCACATCTTCCTTAACATGCCCTTCCACAGGTAAACCTTCCAACTCGGCTTTTGTCAATACTGAACGTATATGTACAATTTCCTCCAAAGTTAACGATAGACGATCATCCAAGGACATCGCCTCTTGCCATTGTTTTGATTGCATTAACTCATCTTGTAATGAACTACGTGACCATGACATCTCGGGTAATGTGGTACCCAAATGATTGGAATCCGTGGTATCATTACTTGTATGTGATAAACGTGAGCCAGGACGTGAGCCCGGTTGTGATTGTGGTACGGAATAACAATTGTTATGATGATGTTGATAATGACTGCTGCTGTACGCAGATGATTGATGTTGTATGCTTACTGGTAGTTCTGGTGCGCATGCGACTACCGTATGACGTCGCATGGATGCACGGCGGCTGGGGCATTGTGTTGCTAAATCATACGCTATAATATAAAATGTTTTATTTGAATTTTTGTTGAACAAAATTTGCCTATTTTTAAACATTAATTCTCACTGAAATCTGGTTTAATCCTTCCCGAAGTATCATCGATCGATATTTGTACAAGAGAAGTTTAATTAAAAATATGATCAACTCGACTTTTCTCTATCAAGTAAGTTAAGCTCATCCCGATATGAAATTTTAGCTACTTCGCTAAGAGGAGATGTTAATGAAGATGAATCGCGGAAGTTCTAATTACGTCTTTCGAACCAGAACTTCCTTCGGGCGAATAAAATTTATAGTAATTTCCTATAAGAATTCCACAGAGCATATTCTGTAGGAAATATTTCGGAAATAAAAAGAGATAAATCTATAGTCTCAGCGAAGTTTTTGTAGAAAATTTTCTGCTCTGTATAAAAGGGTCTGGATGTTTTGTCCTGCATAACATAGTTTTTGCCAAATCCTAACAAAAATGTGAAGTTTTATTAACCCTTAGCGGCCACAGGGGTATTATGTTACCCAGTGTTCAAGAATTTACATTTTAGGGTCTTAAAATAGGGTTTGTCGCGTAGTATTTAGTTGGCCTGTGACGTCATCGTACCAGTGTACGAATTAGCATTGTGTAGTTATAAATTGGTGTAACGTGAAAAGGCGCTAGGACTTTGATTCGAGTATCATTGTGAAGAGCTTGCGGAGCACTACTAGGAACCAAAGTGAAATAATAAAAATATATGCCGGAATATAAGTGAAAATCGGCATTAAATTGAAAATTACAAATTAATTAAAGATGTCGTCTAATATGACTCGTAAATATGCTCGGAATTATAGAAAACATAAGTCAGAGAAAGCTCGCGTCGAAAGGAATCCAAAAAGCCTAAAAACTCTAATGCCGGCAGCGTGCGTCGAAAACGAAATGAACCGTTTAATTTTTTTTTTTCTTCGTTTACTATTTTTTGATTTTATGAATTTTTTGGAAAAACTGATGAAAATTATGTTTACCTTTGTATCTCAAAAAGTGGATGTCGTTTTATGTGAACGAAAAATGTTAATTGCTTATTTGATACACCCACTTTTTGTCATTGGTATACTTAGTGACCCCGCTGTGGCCGCGGAAGTGTGACCGCGGAAGTGTGACCGCTAAGCGTTAATCATGGAAACGGTTAAAAAAAATTTTTTTCCTTCGGGTATCTTCGTATACTCAATTCCTAATTGCAATAAGAGTATGTCAATTTTTAATTATTATGAAAGCAATGATGAATGAAACACAAAATATATAGGTTATTTTTAAATTAGTCTGGCTAGAAGTATACCAATCGGTAATATATGTTTCAAATGGCTGAAAATGGTTGAAAGTGGAAACAAAGATGACTGCAATTATTAAAAACTATTCATCATATTGGGTCACGAAGATGATATATCTACATTTCTCCAGGAGTTTTGTCCATAAAGTTGCTTTGAAAAAATTAAAATATTATATTTTTTTGATCATAAGCGCAATAGTTATTATTAAAAAAAAAAACACTGAATGAACAATAAATGAATTAATTGCAATTTTAGTGAGAATAATGCGTTAATAAAAAATTAAATTAAAAAAAAACAGCAAAATTAAAATAAAATTAAAATAACACCACTGATGCAACAAATAATTAGAAGACCATGCAAAATTCATGAAAAAAAAACGCATGCAAAAATGACTTAAATGTACAGTCACAGACAGATAAATTTAAGTATGACGCACCATTAATAATTTATTGTTTCTGTGACTGTACACAATATTAGAATTAAATAAAAAGAAAAATTAAATAAGTATAAAAAATTAATTTTTATTTATACTTAAATTAAATTAACATTACGTTTTAATTTTTTCAAATTAAATTTTCAAATTATATAACAAAAATAAATCGGTCCATCTAAAATGGATGTTTCTGTAAGTACACACAAATTATAATATAGATTTTTACAAACTCAAATCTAAAACAAAGAAAAATTAAAGACACACGTGGTAATTAATTTTACATACACAAAAGAAATCTATCGTGCTTTGGGTATTTTGAAATTATTTTTCTTAGAGTTTGTTTCAGGAAACATAAGCCTTCACAGTTAAATCAAATTAAAGATCCACTTATTATTTAAAAAAAATAGGTAATATGTATAAATTTTGCTTTATATACCTTCTGGTATTTAAAGACGTTCATGCTTGAGATTTTATTTTAGACAAAAATTTTACTCTTTGCTGTTTGGTAAGTTTAATCACGTAACAACTATGTTGTAACTACGTTGTAACAACTATGTTAATAAATTAGATATTAACTGTTTAGAATTATACAGTGTATTAATTGCTTTTAAAAAATAGTGTTACCAAACGTTATAATCAATTATTAATTATTTTAATCAACATAATTGAAACTATTTTTTCGAACTTAAAAAATAAATACAGATATACAAATATACTGAAAGAAGAATATTTTTAACATACTTTTATTAGCTTGACTTGTGTGTATCTATGTATGTACTCGTATGTATGAATGTAATGCCGGCTGTACACACTCGGCGAGTCAACACGAGATATAACCAGCGCGAAAGTGAATTCGCGTGAATTCACTGACGCTCAACGTGAATTCTCAACGCTCGGTCTGTTTTGTGTCAACTCACCTCGCCTACACTCCATTAAAAGTAGTTCTTTTTAACACGAGTCAAAGAAAACGAGTGGTTAATACATTTGACACGAGCACGAAGGACACTTTCGTCTACATTCGATTCAACCTCCAACCGCCGTTTTTAAATATTCAACTATCAACCGCTTTAATTTTACCCATTAATCTTAATAGTAAAACACGAAAATAAATAAAAACTGTATAAATTTATGAATACTTTTTTCATTCTTTTAGTGTCCTTCATTACTCATTTGAATAATAATAATTTTTAATAGTTTAATAAAAAAATTACTACTCCGTAATTTTTAATGTCATTTTTCAGGTATGCCAACGTAATTAGCGAGGAGCGTATACACAGCCCCTCGCCTAACGAATGTCTCGCCAAGATATTAGGCGAGTGTGTATTGCTGGCATAATAGAATATTGTAATTCAGTTTGAATTCACTTCTGGGCGTCTGGGACAATAAAATAACAACAACAAAAATATTTTTTTTTGTTCCTATTACAATAAAAGTATATTTTAGTTTTTTAAACTCTAATATTATTTGTCAACTAGCGTAAACTATCTATCCATTGTTAGTATAGTTGCCTTTCGGTCATATTAATTCAACGGTAGTGACTAGTGTTTACTTAATTTGACATTTAAGCAATATGTCTGAACAATTAAAATATGTAAATAGTTAATAAGCAAATGAACTATACATTGACATCAAGATAGTGAGAGAGCATATGCATTTCACTATCATAACATCTCAGGCCGCTCAGAGACAGAGCGCTGGTCTGGAGTGCCGGAGGTCGTGGGTTCGATTCCCATCCTAGATATATACGATTTTTCCAATATAAAAAGCATTCCAGCAAGTAACAACTTGCTAGTGACAATTTTTCGTGCGCATTAAGACGAGGCTTCGTTCTCTACTGGGACAAGAACTGTTAGGCTCGTTGATTATCACACACACATAATCGGATCTTATCAAGGATAACTAGGATAGCAGCTTTTACGAATGATTTATTCACAATCTAGATGATATTTCACCTTTGTTTAAAAATGTGGATTGACTAACTTCAATTATAACTAATTGAACGTTTTTATATGAAAATGTACGTCTTTGAAAATTTGGTTTGACGTGCCGCGGCTTATAGCCATAATGCCATCCGGGCCTTTTAGGCATAGCCCGACGCTGGTTTGGTTGCCACTTATATTTATGTAAAATATAAAGCATTGTATATTATATATATTATATTAATTATATATTTTATACAATATAATATGCAATGGTCAACTTTTTGAGAGGATAACACTGTCCAAGCATATATAAGATCATATCTCCAATTTTATTTCCAATATTTTCAAAAAGTGTCTGCATTCATTTCAAAATTGCTTTGGACGAATTTATTACTTCTTATTCTTCTAATACTTAAAAATACTTCTAGTTTGTATATTTCGAGATAATTTTCTTTGAAATCCACCTTTTTGGTATAATCAATTTTCTGTGAATGCACACACAGAAGGCTTATGTTTGATGAAAAGGACTCTTTTTTCAATTAAATTTACGTCGAACTACAAAACAGGGTAATCATAAATAAATTAAACTATTGAAATAAATTAAACAACATTCAACATTCCAAAATTAAAAGAAATTGAAAATTTTGTAATTTGGATTGTTTTAAAGGATCGTACACTCTAGCGCGTTGTCACAAAAGTGGTGATACTCGTCATTGGTGATTGTGGCTGCTGGGCCATGACTACCTGTACGCCTCCATGGATTTGTTGTTGAAGATTGTTGTGTTGTTAATGTTCTTTGTGGTGTATTGTTTGTTGTTGATGCTTGTTGTGATTTTGGATATACATAACTAGAATCCAAAAATCCATGATCGCATGTGTCGGTTGTTGTCGTTGGTGAATCCAAATCTTCATCGTCATCATCGTCCAACTGGCAAAAAAAAAACACTAAATTAACATATTTATTATCAAGTTCAAATCTAAAGGCATTGGGCCTTGATTAATTGACATACAAATTTTTAGCATTAGAATACACCTTTGCTGGTCTTTGACCATTTTTTAAATGTCTTTTAAGAGGAGGGGGGGGGGGGTCAAATTAACAATGACCTCCAGGTCGGTATATTTTTTCGTCTTTGAATTAGGGATACAAGTTTAGAAGTTTTGGAAATACATACCTATAAAGATTCTATGTGTAGCATTAGCCCTTAATTTAGCTCATTATAAATAAATTGAGCATGAGAAATACATCGTGTTCAGTCACATGATAGCAGCAGGATAACTTCACGCGAATAACGTAGTATATATATTCTATGCAGTGAATTGCAGGTTTTTTTCAATTTGACAGAGGTGGCTGATAAATTTAAGGTTGAAAGACCATGAATAATAATTTTTGACAGTATAAAATTGTTATAAAAATATTATTCACGTTACTGGAACTGTACTTTTATCCTGCTATCGTGTGAGTTAGGAACAACATAAGCAATATTAATATATTTCAGCCTATTTGAAGTGTTTATTATAGGGAAATTAATTATATGGAAATTTATTTAAATTTCATACATACACGAAAGAAAATTTATGTTACAAAAAAACAATTAATAATAATTATTAGAAATGTGTTTTTATTTTGAATCGTGGTTGTCGTGTGTCATCGTTCATATGGTATATTATGTAAATAACACAAATATCAATAATAATTGATATATAGGTAACACACAACAATATATATGACACCACTGCGCAGATATCTACTAGATATGCGCATTATCAAACTAGGTTACAAACTTGACCTAAATAATATTATTTATATTATGGTATTCAAATATAACAAATTATTCATATTAATTAAAATGCTAATAATAATTAATGTAACCACCAAGATTCGAACCACAATTTTAGGTAGCTACAAAAATATTAAGGTTTGATTTTCTCATCAAGTTTAAATTCACGCATCGATTTAGAAAATTTGAGGATAGATTATGGAGTAATTATACCCGGTATATATATATATATATACAGGGGTATATTAAGTTTATATAAAAATTATTTATATAACCAAAGAGACCTCTAGGTTTTTTTTTTAAATTAAATTTAAATTTATTTTTCCTAATTCCTAATCAATTATTTGTATTTTATAAATGCAAATTTCGATTACAAAGTAGTCATTAACATTTTGAATTAGCTTATCGGGACATGGCATCGAAAATATGTTACTCATTGCTAATTTGGTGGGTGTCTCTCCAAAGTCTCGTTGCTAATTTGGTGAGATAGTTACGATTAGCTAATTTATACTGATGATGCTTGCCTTTGTAGTCGAAATACTCATTTATAAAATACAAATAATTGACCTAGGAATTGGGACAAATTTTGAAATTCAATTTAAAAAAATCTAGAATTCTCTAAGTGTTAGAAAGCCTCACTAATTTTAAAAAAAATGTAAACTTCCGCATATCCGTTCGTCTGTCTGTCTGTCAACACGATCACTTAATAACGAAATAATGTAACGAGCTGAAATTTTGTTTGTGTGTTCTAGACCTAAAAAGTAAGACCAGGTTCGTAAAGGGACAAAATCGGGCTGTGCAGGAGCAAAGGAGAAAAATATCTATCTTTGAAACCGTAAAAGACTTTTTTTTTTAAATAAACAAGTTTTGTTAGATACTTTTTTTTAAAGCTGAATAGTTTCGCCACAATTTTAATTCAAACATCAAGATTACTCTTGATTACAAAAACATATCAGTATGGGTTTGAATATTTATAAATTTGTACGTGTATAAAAAGTAAATTAAACAGTCAAGGCGTAAAATAGCGTATAAATATTTTGTAAATAGTTTTTGTAAACAGCGTTTATATAAATTGTTAGTACAATTCGTCTGTATTTTTTTTTTTTTAAATATTATACCAACGGAAGCGACCAGCGTGTACTTACTTTGACATTTAAGTGATATGTCTGAACATTGACAACATTCTTTTGACTTATATCAAAGAATGTTAACGTATAAATAAATTATTTGATCGAAAACTTACATTAATTGCTGAAAAATCAACTTTAATTAAACGTCGTTTTGGTGGTTGTGAATTTTTTGATTGTGTTGAACTATTATCAGATTCATCTCGACATTTTGGTGAGTCTGGTGGTGTTGTATCAGCTAATACTGTAACAAATGAAAATATATCAATTAGTTATAAAAATAATTAATAGAAAGTCCTTAATTTCAAATATATAAAATAATCGTACATCCTATTGAAATATTCAAGAAAATTTTCTCATAATAATTATTGTTAATTAAGTATATATATATATATATATATATATATATATATATATATATCTATATATAAATTATTATTAACTATACCAGGTGTTACAAAATAACTGTTTATAATTTTCAGGGTTGATAGATTTTGTTAAAATACGAATTAAAAAGATTTAATAATAATTGCTTTCATTCTACAATTAAAAAGCATTTATAAAACTTATTTTGACAAAATGGAAACCCGACTTAACAAAAGATGCACTAAAAAGTAAAAAAATAATTGCATATTCTTGTGCCAATTTTAGTTCACCAAAGCAAAAATTTTTAAATATATATGCACAATTATTGTTATTTTTGGAGGCGGTGTCAACATAGAGAAATTCACATAACTTTTGGACACCGCCTCCAAAAATAACAATAATTGTACATATATATTTAAAAATTTTTGCTTTGGTGAACTAAAATTGGCACAAGAATATGCAATTATTTTTTTACTTTTTAGTGCATCTTTTGTTAAGTCGGGTTTCCATTTTGTCAAAATAATAATTTTAGTGACTTTGAAGTTCTATAACTGATTTTATTTGTCTAAATATGGGTAGACCTACTAAACGACCAACTAATTTTTAGTGAATTTTTTTATAACACATTTTTTTTACCCGTTTTTTTTTTTTTTTTTGTAATTTTTAGTGCATTTTTTTATAACAGATTTTCAGTTTTTTTTACAAGCATTTTGTTTTTTTTTTGTAAAAATTTTTTTTTTTGGGGTCGGTTTTTTTTTTGTAAAAAATTTTTTTGAAGTCGGTTTTAAAAAAAATTTTTTTATTTTCCCATTATGAATGAGTATACCTTTTCAAAAAAAAAAAAAATTTCGCAGAAACCGGTTATCACATATAAAATGAGGATTTTCCTCAATTTCCCGGAGATCCCCTCATCAGAATGCGATTTGGTGACAATGGGACCAATCGGGAATCAAACCCTTTAAAACAAAAAAAAAAATTCAAAATCGGTTCATAAATGACGGAGTTCTGAGGTAACAAACATAAAAAAAAAATAAAATAAAAAAAAAAATAAAAAAAAAAAAAAAAAAAATACAGACGAATTGAGAACCATCCTCCTTTTTTGAAGTCGGGTTAACAAATAAGACCAAGCTTGGAAGAATAAACTTTTATATGTATTTAATTTTCGAATAAAATCTGTACATTAAAAGTGCAATAATATGTAAAAGGTCTTGTGGCGCAACGGATAACGCGTCTGACTACGGATCAGAAGATTCCAGGTTCGAATCCTGGCAAGATCGAGTGATTTTTTTTAATTTTTGAATTAATTTTTTTAAACACTTTTTTATCAGTCAAGTTGCCGAGTGGTTACCATTCTTTTCTTTGGTATTAGAGGTCCGAGTTTGATTTCCACGGCCAGCATAAAATTAAACTCATAACATTATTCTAGAACAATAGATCCTACAAACATTCGTTTTCGATTCGTTAATTAGTTCTTACTATTGGTGTTTGTTGCTTAGGACTATGACAGCTGGTGACAATAATTAGAATAGTCATAGTCAGGCTCAACTGTGGTAGTTACATACGCGTTACTACGGTCACAATAATAAAATAAACGAAAAATTATTATTTTGTTAATGAAACTGTTTAAATGTACAAACTGATTAAAGCTGCCATTTTGAAATATGACGTCATGAGTAACTATACCAAGTGCGACACAGTTTCGTACCAAAAAAATCAATAACTAGTAAAACTTAGAGTGCTTTTTTGCAAAGTTATCGGTTGAAGTTTATTTTGAATGGAATACTAATTATGAGTTTTAATTAGAAAAATTTGATCATAGAAGACCATCAGGAACAACATTTATGCACGCGAAACAATTTGTTTATAAATTAGTCTCCCTGCAGACGGGGCTTTGGGATTTAAACATGAGTGAAATAGTAAACTAATCGTACATGGAATAGTTATTTTGAAACATTCTTTCGTTCATACAGTAGAACCTCGATACGTCGAAATCTTCTATAACACGAAATTGCTTCTTTAAGTCGACGAAAAAATTTTTCAGGTACCGAATTTTAAAAACATCATAAACATTATTATCAAATGACGCCGACTCTTCAATAAGTTGAAACCTTTATAACTAGAACATTTTTGTGACTTTCTTGAAGTACGACTTATGGAGGTTTTACTGTAATTATTATTCTTTTAAAAATTATTTCACGTACAAATACAAAGTGAACACTATATACAAAATATGTCCGATATACCGCGTGTTTATGTTGAAAGATTAATATCTGTTATTAAAAAACAAGTAAAACACGCAAATATACGTGAAATAAATATTTAATTATTGACATATAGACTTATAGAGGTCATTTACCCTTTTGCATTATGAATTACTAATTAGTTTCGAATTAAAATCAATAGTTTACGTTTTAATTCTTTTATTTTTTTTAAATGAGGAAATGAGATCAAATAAATATGTATTTGGGTGTCTCTGTGCGTTGACAGACAATATTGGGAGCGGCCATCACAATTGATATATTTCATAATAAAAATGAATCAAACGAAATAATATTTCTGCCTACTTGAACGCATAATTTTTGGTAAAACGATTTCAAAACCCACGAATTTATCTAAAATCACAATACCGGTTTAAATTTTTTGCTAAGTCATTCTAAACTAGCAAGAAAAGATATTTGCTTTGGTTGATCTCTGTATTTTGTTTACTAGTAATTTTTAAAACTAGGAATTCTTTTAAAAATCGAAACAAAAAATCTGTCTGTCAAATTGCATTTTCTTTTTTTTTTTTAGTTTAGGAAATAAATAATATATTTTAGAGATCATCGTTTACACTCTCGTGAGGAGTTGCTAATCTCCCACCGAGCACCTACCCAGGTGGCGGATCGAGGAACGCTCCCCAGACATTGTGGGTATTTTATTTACTCGAAGCGTACCAAGATAACAACTGGAGCATTCAAACAGAACAGTTTAAAAGGTTTTCGAAGGCAAAATGTACGCCACTAGACCAAAGGTCGCCCAAGAATGAGTGGGATTAAATTGTTTGATCAATTTTCAATTATTTTATACAATCGCAGGGAATTTAAATGTATTTTTTTTGTTTGAAGAAAACATAAAGAATGCATTTTATTTACATCCGAGGCCATTCCAATTTTTTAATACATAATTATGGTCAATTAAGTTTAAAATACAAACATGCAGAATCAATAATAGGATTCTTGGATAATTATTGAATTTATTTTTTTTTATTTTTACCCATAACACTTTTGTTATTGATGAAGTTAGTTATATTATGTTTCATTAACCTTTCCCTAACTGACCTCGTTTTTTATAGTTTTTTTTTTTTTTAAATTTGAAGTACCATTCATAAAAGTATGCGCAATACAGCAAACCATTTCAAATATTACTTTTAACTAAAATTTTTTGTTGTTGTTTGTTTAGGTTATGAAAAGATTAGAAAAATTGATAATAGAAAAAAACAATCATAAGAAACAAAATATAAACTAAAATAATCTAAATAATCTATTCAATTAATAATTTTAAACTCCAACACTCTAAAACTCATTGTAAAAGCGTAGGATGCTTTTGTTGAAATTAAGCTTAAAGTTTTCCCAAACACATTCTCAACAAAACACATCACGAAGCTCATTACAAAGCATCCCACGCTTTCAATTTTTATTTCTTGGTTTTTAATGTGTTACCTACTAAAACTTTTATTAAAACAATAGTAAATTTTTTTTTAAATTTAAATTTATTTTATTTTACAATTTTCAACGTTTCCACCAATTTGTAATTCCTATTTTATAGCATAGTATCGAGTTTCATGATGAGTTTTTCTAGATGGTGTCATATTATTTGTATTGTTTTCAGAATTGTATACATGTGAAGCTTTTAAATCGATTCAACAACAAGATGCAGACGCAAAATCTTGCCCAAATTTTTCCGCTTTGAATAATAAATAATATTTTTTACATATAAAGATTTACAAAACTAATCGAAATCTTCATGTCACAACTTGTTTAAACTTTCCGAAATTTGAAAAAAAAAAACAAGGAAAAATAACAACTATGTTAATTGCTTAAATACTCGGTATATACTGAGTTCATGAGAAAAAAAAAGTTTCAAACAATTTGTTTATTATTATAAACATTGTTTGGTCTTTAAACTTATGGTTTCAAGGATGATTATTTTGCTCCTTGGCGGGGGAAAAACTACAGCTTTTAAATCGATACAATAACAAGATGCAGACAAGATTTATATGCACAGTTGTTACAAGAGGCACATTTTCAATCAGCAAAATCTTGTCCAAATTTTCTCGCTTTGAATAATAAATAATATTCTTTTACATGTGGATAGATTTGCAAAAATTTACAAAACTAATCGAAATCTTTCATGTCACATAACTTGTTCGAACTTTTCGAAATTTGTGAAAAAACAAGTAAAAAGAACAACTAAGTTAATTGCTTAAATACTCGCTATATGCTAAGTTTATGAAAAAAAAAATTCAAACAAAAGTTGTTTATTATTATAAACATTTTGCTCCCTGACGGGGAAAAAAACACGACAAAAAGTAACTCTAGAGAATGTTTTAAAAGTTAGCATGTTTCTTGTATTATATTGACTTGTAATAGTTTTCTATCATCTTGTCTCGTCTCGTTTTTACAGTTCAACATTTAATGATTTGTTATTTTGTGATGAGTATGTAAAGGTAAATGATTGTTATATTAAATAATTATTTAAATAAATAATAAATATATATAAAAGATATAATTGATTTGATTTATGAAATGTTATATTTTTAATATGTAAATTACCATGGTTGTTAACATTCAAAGCAACCGTGATAATAGAGGGAAGTTATAGATGTTATGCAACAGATAAAAATGATGAACAAAATTATAATAATAATTTAATGAATAAGCGATACCGCTATAAGTACATTTTTACAGATTCAAAATCTATAGAGATTGAAAGAGAGTACGAATATTCATCGAAAATCAGGATTCTAATTTTCTCGTCTCGTCTCTCACTGACTTATTCTCATCTTGTCTCATTTCTCTCGCGGCATCACCATTGAAAATACAACGGGATGGGCATAAGACCGACAGACAAATTAATTTCGTCTTTTTCAAACTTTTATAAAATGCAATAGAATCGATTTTCGATAAAAATTCGAGGTCAAATTACAATACTCCCTTTCTACTATTTTCAATAGAACGTTAAACAAATAACATAAATTTTATCAAAAATTGAGAGACACAGCTTTAACCGAAAAGTTATCGATCGATTGATTTTGCTTGAAATTTATTAAAGTAATTGAAAAATAATTGGTTTATTTACAGACCTAATTTTTAAAATATTTCTGTACTATGATTGTAACAAATATGTGTGTTCTAAGTCAGCTGATGGTACAATCGATTGATAAACTCCTTCCCTCCCCCCATTACCCTCTCTCTTATCACAATATTGATATTGATGATTCATCCAATTTTAAATTGAAAACATTCATTTTAAAATACCTTTCTGTGCTATAGTAATTGAATTAATTTGATTATCCCAATATTTTGAATCTTGTATAACATCCTCGACATCCGAACTATTACGATTATCGAATGACGATGAACCATCTGATGAACCATCATTATTTTGTGTTATAGCACCTTTTTTCCGAATATTTGTTGATGTTTTGGAATCTTTTGTTGTCTGTGTCTGCGGTGGTACAATTCCAACAATTGAACGAGGTTTACCACCAACAGCAAATTGGATCATTTTTGTGAATTAATTTACAACATTGATATCTTATATTTACGTACTCGAATAATCATCAATTGGATCATTTTTTCGATTAATTTTACACCTACATTATTAAACAAAAACACATATTTTAACAGCACATATTTTTCTAAGAAGATCTTTCACAAGAAAAATAGAATCAACCATTTTAGTTATTGAAAACACGAGGAAACGACGGTAAAACTTCACTCACTCATTTCATTCACGAACATAAACCAACCCCAAACGTTCGTACGATATATTTTAGTTGAATATCGTTGTGTTTTTTTTCTTCTATGCTTGATATGTGTAGAAGGTTGTAGCGTTCGTGAATTGAGTTCGGCTAGTTCGGTTTACTGTTGTTGACTTGCGTTTAGCGATGGTATAGAATAATACCCCTAAACACATCGTCTTCTCGAGGGTAGTGTTGTTGTCGTGGGTCACGTTGCATATCTATTCGTCGAAATGTAATAAGGATTGAAATATACCAACACTAGCGAGATGCGGGGGTGGATTTGTGTCGATGGTAAACAAAATAACGGCAATGAATTACATTTTAATACCTAACATAAATAAAAGTATTCTTTTATTAAAAAAAAGAGGAAGTTTTGATGAGAAATTCTTGTTTTTCGTAAGCAAATATTTGAATACTCGAATTTGCATTCTCAAATTTTACAAAGATATAGAAAGTTTTTAAAAGAAAAACTGTTCAGAAAAAATGATCACATTGTACTGAGATAGGTATGACATTTACATCTAGGGATGAGGATCGAACCCACGACCTCTGGCATTCTAGACCAATGTTCTACCAACTGAGCTACGTAAGATGTTATGGTAGTGCTATGCATATGATCTTTCACTATCATTTCCGATGCCATTGTATTATTAATTTTGTTTATTTACTATTCACATATTAATGTATAAGAAATGTAATGTAATAACTAAGTAATTGTAGTGTAATGGGTAGCATAACGTCCCGGTTAGATGGAGGTCTATATGATTCTAGTCCTAGCAGTTACATTATTATCTTTATAACATCTTCAATTTACAACGTATACATCATGAATCGTTTATTTACTTGAACAAGAACTTTCTCAATAATATTATACTCTTTAAAAAAAACTTTAACCACAATTAATACTTATAGTCACCGTATTATAATTAACTGTGGTTTATTTATTTCTAAACAGAATAGTAATACCATTTTTTTTTCACATTAATGTTTATATCGATGTAAAAAATCTACATAACTTATGCATTACATTACAATCATTTAAAATTAATAAAAAAAATACAAGAAACAAACAACTCCGTCAGACAGATAGACATATCGAACGTGTGGTGGTGGGGGTGGGTTCAATCAATTGTGGTATATTTATAATAAGTATTATAAACAGTAGAAGATTACTTTCTCCCACTTGATTGTAATAAAAGAGTATAGAGCATCCCAACTATCTATAATAATATATTAATCATATTTTTGTGGTTTTATGAATAAAATAAACAACTTTCACCTTTTTAGTTGAAAATAATAATAAATAAAGTTGTTGATAAAAATCGTGAATGAATGGCGTTTTAGAGACGTCATTTTCAACTGAAAGACTTTAAATTTTGTATAAATACACTATGCAGTAAGTAAATTGTTGATCTTTAGATAGTATTTACTGTGTATCATATAATAACATATCATAAAGGTCCGGTCTTGATTTATTCTTTTGGATCACAAAGATGCTTGATGGAATTGTGTGAATGCAATGTTAATAAGAGCCATTTTCTATAAGGTTTGAGTTTATTAACATTTATTTTTGTAAATTTAATAGATATTTATATATATATATATATATATATATATATATATATATATATAAGGGAAATTGTTGCGTGCTTGTCCAAATTGTTTGGAGAAAATTATAGGAAATAGACAAAGATAACTATCTATTCTATATAAGAGATAGGTCAAGCAGATGCCTTAGTAAAGAAGGGAGCCGGAATGCCCTTCATAGGCCCAGAGCCTATATTAGGAATTCCAAGGACTGCATGTAAACCGGTGATCAACTGGTCAAATGCTAAACACCATGATCACTGGGAAAAAGTACCGCGGCAGGAACTCGAGAAAATACTACTTCAGAGTGCAACCAAGATCAGCACACAATGGGACTCCATAACGGGTCCATTGTGTACAGATTGTATGGCGAGGAGGAAGAAACATCCAGCCACATTATTTTTGACTGCGAACCACTAGGTTACAGCAGATACAGGATATTCGGTGAATCTCACCCCGAATATATGAACCTTAGAAAGACCTGATAAGCAAGCTCCTGGCAATTGCCAACATATGGACCATAAGGTCGAAGTGAAATACTTTTTAACCCCAAGATGTATCCATCTATCTATACAAACATTTTTCGTTGTTTATAACAAAATATGTTCAAAACTACACGTCAGAAGACTTTATTTATATTTTTAACATAATCCACAATAGTTAATTTCAAGTTTTTAAATTTTTTGTTGTCTCTAGCAGTTATAATTCAATTTCATGATGGATATGCGATTAAACAGATATTCCCCCTATGTACTGCGTGTCAAATTTCAATTTTTGAAAATGAATTTCTAAGATACTGGACGTCAGATCTCTCAAAAAATTAATTTTTGTGTATATTTACTATTGATTAATAACATTAATAACATATTACAAATTCAGCTCGTTATCTTTACTTTGCCTTAATGGGCGTACAACCTTAATCTTATACAAAACAATGAATGTGTGTTAAGATTTTTTTTTTGTGAAATAAATATTTTTGTGAATTAAATTCAAAAAAAAAAAAAAACTCTACACATATTAAAAATTAATTTAATATTTCAATAAAAATAATAAATAACGTTGATTTACTTTTTAATGAGTAAAAATACTTTTTTTTTTTAAATTCTCCCAAAAAAAAAAAAACATAACTTCTTGATATATTTGTAATTTAATTTAATGAAGACTTCTTTAATAATTGACCAAATTAAAATGTCATTAAAATTATAACGAATTTTTATTTAACCCACTTTTATAATAATTTAATTACGTTTTCCATTAAATGTTATTTATGGTAAGGAAAATTAGTTTTCTTTTTCTTTATATATAGAATGTTCTCGAACATATAGTGTTTCGGCAATAGTCGGGTTCTTAGTTTGAAAAAAAGGCAGTTTCATAGTAAATAAAATTCGGTAAATTGAAACTAAACGTATAGTTGATTTAACTTCGCGGTAGGTATAAATGCGGTGAACCCAATGAATCAGTTTTCTGAACTACGTTTTCTTACTGCAATTTTTCTTAGTGCAAGGAATTACTTCTACCAGTGTAGACTTCTTTTATGATAAAACTAGAAAAATATCCTATTACCTATTACCGTGAATCTGCATAACGTCAAACAAAATATACAATGCATAATATAATTTGACCTTTAATAGTAACCATGAGTTTTACTCCGTGTTAGATATATCGCACGTAGGAGTTCTTCTAAAATTTGTATCTTCATTTCAGTGTTCTTTGTTCGTGTAGGTTGAAAATTTAATCAAATTCATTCCAAAAATGTTTGAACATATAATGAACGGATTTATTTTTACTATACCGATGATGAGATATACAATGATTGCATTAGGTGATGTAAATTTCCTACATGATTAACGGTTTATTTATTTTAACTAATAATGAATTTTTAATTAAATTAAATACTGATATGAAAAAATTAACTCGTCAACCAGGAATCGAACCTCGGGCCTCTGGATAACTAGTCCAGTATGCTTCCGCTACACCAAAGACGATTGTGACGTGATAGCCAACTTTTTCATATTATTCTAAATTTTTTTTTTTATTTAGACAGTACTACTTCTAAAAATTCAATGACAATGAAATTTGTCGGAGTATACGGTAAGGTCTTATACAGTTTGTGATACGTAACCGAAAGGAATTTGGACAAACATCGTTATGTTGACGATGATAATAATGAATGTTTAAGTCAGTTGGTGTAAAAATATATTAGGTTCACAACACTCCAAATGCGACCCCAAAAATATTGATAATAATCACTGTCAAAACAATTCTTGCATAGTACAACATATAGTAAATTGTATCATAAATGTTATAACATCACACACGTTATACTAGATATGTTAAATTGTCCATAGTTGTAATAAGTAAATGAATCATATTGTATTTTATACTTTTTGCTTTGATTCTAACGAGTAAACTACCTTAATATGTTTTGTTTGCACTATTCAATAATTAAACCAATATCACCTTACACTAAAATATTTTCTATTTAACCTTTTAACTCTCTTTTTACTATTGATTTATTTAAAAAATATATAATATTGTAATTATGATAATTATTTATTATTGATTAAATATTAAAATTATTGAATTTATTGCTTTAAGCATTACATACTATTAACTCTTTTACAATAAAGAGGAGGTTTACACTTATTGAAAGAAAGTAATTTTTCTTTTATATTTAAAATATCCGGTTAGTTATTGAAAGTTTTTTTTTTCAATCAAAATTTTTACTCTATAGGAAATATTTATCATTTATTTAGTGTATCTAAACAGTATAACGCTTTTTCCGCCTTTTAAATACACGTGTAAATTATAGTGAATTTATATGCCGAGGGCTATTTAGGGCTAGTGACGCTAATTATTGATTTGATATCAATTATAGACACTGAAAATAATATGTATCAATCAAAAACACTGATACTGGTTAATTAATTGCATATATATCTAACTACGTGTTACCTGCGGCGTCACCACGTGATAAATAGTCAACTTTCATAAAATTGAATATTTTTGTTCACTAATTTCTGTCTTCGCAAAAATTCGTCACGTTGGAGCCACGTAGACTATCGAATTTTCTCAGAAGAAGGTATAGACTAAAAGCTGGCTACATAAAAGTGAACTGATAAAATATAGGCGTGATTTTTTCTCATAAGCTTCTCATGATATCGTCAAAGCAAGAGGCGCATTTTGCAGAAGTCACAGGTGAGGCGGAGAGTGTGGGTGGGGGGTCAAACGTGTAGAGTTTTAATAAAAAAAAAACCGATCGAACATAGTTCTGAAAATTGGTGTAGTATTACATATTGAAAATATAAATTGAAAGAAAATGTTCCCAGAAGTGCAGGTTGGAACCCAACCGCTCCCAGAAGCGTTAAAGTGGTTAACTTTGAGTTGAAATTGGACTCATAAAACATAGTTCTGTAAATTTGTTTACTGCATGTTTACGATACAATTAGAAATTACCATGGCGACATCAGTACTATATCAATTAAGTAATAGAACATAAAAATTGTAAATATTTCTATATATTAGAAAATATTATGGGCAGGTGATAAATTGCAGATCATAACTTTTGATAACTTTACTTATGATCAAGTTTTTCATTTTAGAAATACTAAAAGAGATAAAATTGTGTATTTCCCCCTCCTTCTTTCAATATATTTATTTATATATGTTACATATTTATATATGTAACATGGGACCTGTTGCATATATAAATGCCCTCTGGGACCACTCTAGCGATCACAGTTGCCATGAACAGTAAGGTAATTGTCGTGTGAAACGCGTTGTGTATAAGTATCTTACTTCGTTTAAAATTTCTAAATTATACAGACTGTGAAAATGAGATGAGTTTAAACTTTTTAACACGATTACTGTAAGACAACTACCTAAATAAGACATAAGTTAATGATGATTTTTTTCCAAACGGGAAGTGATGTTATTTATTCGGAGGAAATAAACTCAATCAGGAAATAATGTATAGTGTATCTATCGCTGTCTATATGTAGTGACTATGATAAGGTGTCTTTGTTACATATACATGTGGACACACTCATACGACGGACGACGGACAATAACGACGATGTATACATGCACGAGTAAGATGCAACTATACAGACTGTGTTGGACAGCTTTTCCTATAGTAAATCAATGTTAAATATTATTTATTACTAGCTGTCCGTCTGGTACTGTATGAAGTCAGTCAGTACACATATAAATAAAGTCAGTCAGTCATCTCATAGTTATACTGTATGCGTATGATTGTTTGTTTGTCATTAAAGAGTGGGGATTTTGTGATGCACAATGCACATACTAAAGTGTACTTTCATCACATGTGTACTGACTGACTTCATACAGTACCAGACGGACAGCTAGTAATAAATAATATTTAACATTTATTTACTATAGGAAAAGCAGTCCAACACAGTCTGTATATATAAATGATTGTAGTTAGAGTGTGATAAGTATAATAGTTATATGTTATACAATACTGATTTTAATAAAGTGACAAAGTAAACCATATCATAGTACACTACATATAGGCAACGATAGATACACTTACATTATTTCCAGATTGGATGTATTTTAAAATACGGGCTGTATAGATATATCGTAACAATGCTCTAGACTTAAATATAAATAAAACCACTCATATTACTCAATAAAGAGAATAAATTTTAATATAACGTTTATAATATTTATTGTCTATAGTTTAAAGGTCACATCATATAATATTTCTAATACGTATAATATGACCTCTACATATTTGACATTTAAACATATTCTAAATTCCCTGTAGAGTGAAATATATGTTGCTGATATTTTTTAATTGCAAAAAAAATAAAAATGGGATACAATATTTTTTAAATATGAAAAAAAAAAACAAACTTTAGATATTAAAAAATACGAATATAATGACTGCATATTAAATACGTCATATTGTGTTTGGCTCTATAGAGAATTAAAAAAAAATTCATGTCATTCAAAAAAAATTCAAAACATATGCTACAAAATAATACACCCACAATATTTTAGAACAAAAAATAAACAAAACAAGTTAAAAGATGTACCAAAAAATATACTTTAGTTTATTAGATACCTTTGCATATTCAACTACATACACCCTTTGATATCACGGTAATATTAATGTTCATTTACCTTGGTAACTAACAACAAATACATTGTGATATCAAAGGTGTCTAATAATGAAAATTTATGAAAAAAAGTTTCTTACAAAAGTTGTTTACTTTTATAAAAGGAACATTTTTTGTCACTAAATTTTTGTTCTATCCCTTAAGGTCTCCAAGATAGGCAGTTTTGCCCATTTTTCCCAAATTTATGCTAAACATTTAGAGAGGTAGATTGTAAAGGCTGCCTTGGACGGGCTACACTTCGACCATAAGTTCCATTGTGATGCCTTAGGATGTGAGGATGTGAGTGGAGTGGAAGGAATTTGTGAGTAGACTAGGAATTGGTAGGATATGCGGCTGCAGCCGACTATGATAGGAACTATGCCGATATTCTTCTGGAGTTCGTGAAGGAAACTGCAGAAAACCTTCTCAAGCATAGCCGGTTACTTCGTTCTTGTCCATACGCCGACAGTTTAGTCAATCAACCACCCATTTTGTTTTTTTTAATTGACAAACTGTCGATGTCGGGATTCGAATCCATAATCTCCCAGTTTCCAAGTACTGCATACTGCGCAGACATGACGCCTTAGACCGCTCGGCTCCTTGACTGGTTGCTAAACATTTATGTCTGCGATCAATATTTTCAAACGTTAGAAAGTCGGAACTAAACTTAATATACCCTTGGGTTATTTACATATACCGGGTATAATAAATTTTACACAATACATTACCATATTGTTACATTCTGTATCCAAAAAAAATATTATCTACAGTACAAATATTATCTATGTTAGTATTAAAATAGACTAGAATTTTGTTTCCAAGGTTTTTTTACTATCAAACTATTTCATATAACGTACGAATATAAAAGTAAAATGAAATACTTATATGCAAATATTTAGAATAAAAAAAATATGACGTACCTACATAAAATAATTTTTGTTTTATTATAAAACATTTTTTGTCTTATAATAAAACAATTATTTATTAAAGTAGATCTAACTAAAGTAGTAAGTAAATTTTTTTTTCTATTTGTGAGTACGTGACTTGAATTAAATTCACTTTTGTTTGTAATTAATAATGTAATGTAAATGAAGTACACGGGATACAGTTTAGTACTTACCTAAACACGGAACGAACATATATACGTGTACACGTATTCAATTAATAGGTATATTAAATAGGTGTATTTTAGTATTTAAGGTAGTTGAGTCACTACATAAAAAAAAATCCGTAATAAGTCATTCCATATGAAATGATTAAAAAACAAGTGAAAATAACAACTAACTGAGTTAATTGCTTAAATATCCGGTATATTCTGAATTTATGTAATAAAAGTTGTTTATTTTTCAAAAAGGAACATTTTTTATCTTTACATGATTGTTCTATCCTGTATGGTTTCAAAGATGGACAGTTTTGCCCATTTTGCCCAGACATGATCCGATTATGCCCATTCACGAACTCGAATTTACTTTTTTGCTCTAGAACACAAATACAAAATTTCAGCTCGTTATCTCTTTTCGTTTTGGAGCAATCGTGTTCACAGATGGATGCGGAAATGGCCGAATTAGGTTATTTTATGAACACCTATGCAAAACATTCATGACTGCGATCAATATTTTCAAACGTTACAAAGTCGGGACTAAACTTAATATACCTTGTATATTTACATATACCGGGTATAAAAATCGTTACTACGCTAATTTAAGTTTTGCTTAAACTATGTGGAAATGTTCTTTAGGGTCTCAAAGACGAAAACGTACGGTGATTGAATTTTTGAATGCACCACTTCCGATTCACACAAAATAAAGCAATTAAAAAAAAATCGTATTTTTGGGTTTACGGTTTTTGCTGTAAAAATTTTTCTTTTAGAGATATCTGCTTGATTTAATTATTTTTGGTGATTCTCAACTTACTACGGTACCTGTACTATTGAATGTAAAGGGCTAATTGTTGTTAGATATCAAGTGGCGTTATCAAGGTCAATTGGAGGTAAATTTTGTTTCAAAAACATCACAAATTTCAGATTATTCCAGCAAACGCCCATGGACTACTTTTGTTATATTTTTCATAAAGTTATTCAATTCGAATTAATTCCAAATAGGAAGCGTTAAAAATGCTTCTGTTGCAATTTGGTGCTTATTTTCAGTATACTTTTTAAACCCAGTATATGTAAATAAACAAGGTATATTAAGTTTAGTCCCGACTTTGTAACGCTTGAAACTATTGATCGTAGGCATGAATGTTTGACATATTATGTTTTCATAAAATGTCCTAATTGGGTCATTACCGCATGTCCGTCCGCCTGTCTGTCTGTCTGTCCGTGAACACGATAAAACAAAAAGATATAACGAGCTGAAATTTTGTATGTGATTTCTAGAGCAAAAAAGTAAGGTCAAGTTCGTTAATGGGCAAAATCGGACCATGTTTGGGCAAAATGAGCAAAACTGCCTATCTTTGAAACCGTAGAGATATAACAAAAGTTTAAAAACAAAAAATCTTCTTCTCTTTAAAATAAACAACTTTTGTTTGAAATTTTTTTCCATAAACTCAGTATATACTGGGTATTAAAACAATTAACTCAGTTTTATTTTTTTAAATAATACAAATTAACATAATTTAAATAGTAATTAAACTATTTTGAACATTGCATAAATAATATACATTTTTGAAATAAATAAATATAAATATTTATGACTACTATACAGTTCAATAAATTATTACCTCATACGTGGTGTAATGATGCATGTAATTAAAGAAATTTTAATTAAATTAATGTTTTAACTAAAATATTAAAATGTTAATGTACTCACTGACTTATGTAACAATTATTAATATTTCATGAAACATTTTATTTTGAACAAAAATAAAGAAATTGTGTATTAAAATTGTTGAATTTACAATCATTGTAAGACTTATGTCGTACGCAGTATATGTGGCAATAAAACATAGCGTTATTTTTTCCAAAATTTCATATAGATTTGTTCGGAAGTAATTTTGTTTACAAAAAAATACTTGGAACAGAAATTGTTAGGATTTTTATGACGAACAAATTTTATTATAAATATATTTTCGAAAACAAAATATATTCGACACAAATCGGGTGTAAAAATTTGAGAAATGAACGCCACTTTTTGAATCGATAGTACATGTAACTCAGGGAGCGTATTCGTTTTGGGCGCTTACAGGCTTTCAGCACTCGAGGTATTAACCGCAATTTATTGGCGTTCATGTTGGCTTATAAACGCTTACTTCACTCTTGAAAAAGTTCAAGACATCAATAGTCAATATGGCGGATGAAAACAGTTTAGCTGTTTTTCAAGCAATAGAATGTTTGTTTGAATGACTTCAAAAGCACCAAATAACTCTCTCTTTTTCTAAAGATGTCAAAATATAAAAACCCGTTTACTGCGCAACGCATAACTTAGCACCAATCAAGAGCGATCTTGGAATAGAGTTAAACGTCGGTCAAACATATATAAGCAAGGCACAACCAGGAAACGTCATGAAACTGTCACCAAATTAGCAACGAATAACATATCCTGAGACAATATAAGAGTAATATTAATAAGATTGATGTTAACAAGAGAAAATTGAATGAAAATAATTTTAACAAGAGTAATTTCAATAAAGTTTATTATATTTTAATTTATTTTGTTTAATTTTTATTTTATTTTTGTCTATTGATTTCGATTTTTTATCCATTTCTAATTGTCAAAGAGTAAATTACGACTAGCTAATTTATACTGATGATGATTGCTTTGTAGTCGAAATACGTATTTATAATTCAAAAACTGATCTAGGTATTGGGGCGAATTTGGAATTTTATTTCAAAAACCTAGACTTCTCATTAATTATCATTTGATAATTTAATATTTATTCATGTTAAGGTTAATATGAACAGAAGTGGATTTGGATTTTAATAACGAATAAATTTTATTCGAAACATATTTTCGAAAACCAATTAAATTTAGCACAAATTGGCTACAAAAATTTTAAACAATAATTATATACAATCTACTTTTGGAGTATAGATGGTACATATTTATTTAACTTGGTATTGTTGGTATATTCATGGTAAATATAAACATAACTTTATAAAATATTAACACAGATATAATAAATGTTATGTAATTTTAATAGTTTTTTAAATTGTTTAGTTCTGAATGTTTTTTTTAAGAAAAATACTACATTCATAATACTACGTCATAAATAGGTACATGTCAGTTACACATAGAGTTAGTTATTAGTCACGTCATGTCAAGACAAACAGATAAAAAATGAGATAAATACCGTTATAATATTTATTTTATATTATCTATATATGTTCGAGATATAATATTGTACTTTGTAATAATGTTCATCGGCATCTTTTCAATACATAGCCTTTGTACACTCGAATTCAACTAAAATTGAATTCGTTTAAACGAAATTGGAATGAACGTTATATTAAGGAGCTTGTGTAGTATAATTATTTTATTGAAACAAATCTCATACACAGTTTGTACGATACTAACTTTAAAGTAGTTCCAGCACTCTCTTATATAATCAGGACAAAAAACAGGTTTGCTTTGATTATAGAACAAATACATATACACACATATACAATACATAGATATATTCACTATTCGTATAGACAAATTAATGTCATTTTGAAATAAAAAATTATTTTTAACTATTATATTTCGAAACCAAAAACAGTAAAACGCTATTTAAAAAACAAATTTAATTAATATTTATCTTTACTATCCGTACTTATTCCTTAATACAACAGATAATAGTTGGGCGGACATAAAGTTTTACATGCTTCTAATGAGAGAGAGTGAGATTACTTTGCTATTAATTATCTCGCATTCTAGACGGTCAAAAATTCTGAAACTTCAGGATTTTTGAAAGACGAGAAAACTCGCAGCCAACTTAAGATAAAAATTCAATTTGAAAAAAAAAATTATTTTAACAAATATGAATGAAAACTCGGCCTTGCGCACTACCGTGCTCTAGATTTAAACTTTTAACAAATATGACATTTTGCAACAACAGCAAATATTTCTATTTCGACTGCCATACAGACAAATGCAGACACTTAATTCAGTATCAACTTCAAGAAAGTTAGAAGGTGTATTAAATAATGACTATAGTGATTTCTTCCTTTGTCGCGGTCATAAAAGTAGCGTTCATTTTTCAAAATTTCTTAGTTGATTTGTATCTAGTTCATTTGGGTTTCGGGAAAATCTTTCGAATTAAAGTTGCTAGTGTATGAACATTTTTTATCCGAAACATTTTTTGGAAAACCGAATGAATAAGGTACAAATCAACTATAAAATTTAAAAAAATTGCTTTTGTGGCCATGTGTATGTCATATTTAAAATATATATGTAATGTTATTACATGTTAAGTGTTATATCTTCCTCTTACGTATAAAAATAAAATAAAATGTTGTAACTATAAAAAACATTTACTACAAGAATAATCAAAATTGTGAGAAACTGATTCGGTTCAGGTCTGTTCATTTTTTTTGCATGGGAGTGTACATGTTATACACTATATAATTTCAAAAATTTTTAGAATAACCCACTAGTAGTATAAAAGCAACGATATTTAGGAACGCGATTAATGTTTTATTCAAATTATCAACTAACTTAGATTTACGTAAGGTTTAAGTTGCAAGATAAAAATTTCACAAACTTTAATAAATAATTTAGTATTTTCTTTTCAAAACAACTTTCATTACGATATTTTTTTTAAAATGAATCTTAAACATAAAAATAATATAAAATTATATTTTTAGATGAAAATTCAATTTCAAAATATATACATTCTCATCAAGAAATATGATTTTTTTTCAACAAAACAAAAAAAGTATATATAATTCTAGATTTTAATTATATATATATTTACATGGTGAGTCGGAAGAGACGGGCCAAACTCTAGGAGTGTATTATACATGTGAATATAATGCAAAAAAATTTCTTATACGATTTTCATTTTTTTTATAAACGTTAAATAATAGAGAATATGCATGAAAATTTTTTTTCACTTGAATTGAAGCATGTTTACTTGAAAAATTTCAAGGTAAAATTACTTTTTAAATAACTTTAAAAATAAGCGAGATATGAATGATTGAAATTCCCGATTAGACAAAGAGGGTGATAGCCCTCTTGATATGTTATGTGACGTCATATTACACTTTTACTATTTAAAGTACACGTAAAACTCCGTTTTTAATATTTTTGCAAGAAAGAGACAGATAATAATCTTTAAAAGCTTATAGCTTCCTTGATATTTGTCGGATTTTAATTTCGTTTTTAAACATTATTACAGTATTAACAGTATTTTCATATTCTGAAAATAAATGTGAAAAAAAATTTTCACGCATATTCCCTATTGTCACAATGTGTTGACACATTATCAGAACAACAAAGTTATCAATTGTATTTTTTTTTGTTTCGAACATAGCCATGCTGATACTTTTTAACGCTATAACTTGAAAACATATACCGGTTGTTTAGTTAACATCTTCGCATAGTAGATCTTCCACAAGTATGAGAGAGTACACATGTATACATTAAGCAATGTGTATGAGAAGGAGGTCTTATAGGTTTGTTTTCTTACATAAAGTTAAACTGTTGTGTGATGTTTTTTTAAGTGAATAGATCAGTTGCTATAATTTGTTCTGTTGTTCAGACTTCAGTATGCTATAACATGTTATAATAATAACAAAACAAACATATAAGACCTCCTTCTCATACACATTGCTTAATGTATACATATGTACTCTCTCATACTCGTGGGAGATCTACTATGCGAAGATGTAAACTAAACAACCGGTATGTAATACTCCTATATGGACAGTTTCTATAAGTGGACTCCTGGGCATGCGCAGCATGGGCAATGTGTCTCGGAGAATGAAGAGAATCAATATAATTGGCACCCAAATGTTGGTACAACTGACCATAAAGGAGTATTACATAATATATGCTTAAAAAACAAATGTAAATCGGATAGGAACATATAACTTTTTGACAATAGGGAATATGCATGAAAATTTTTTTTCACATTTATTTTCAGAATATGAAAATACTGTTAATACTGTAATAATATTTAAAAACGAAATTAAAATCCGACAAATATCAAGGAAGCTATAAGCTTTTAAAGATTATTATCTGTCTCTTTCTTGAAAAAATACTAAAAACGGAGTTTTACGTGTATTTTAAATGGTGAAAGTGTAATATGACGTCACATAACATATCAAGAGGGCTATCACCCTCTTTGTCTAATCGGGAATTTCAATCATTCATATCTCGTTTATTTTTAAAGTTATTTAAAAAGTAATTTTACCTTGATATTTGTCAAGTAAACATGCTTCAATTCAAGTGAAAAAAAATTTTCATGCATATTCCCTATTAATTTCACATGTACAATACACTCTTGGAGGTTGGACCGTTCCTCCCGACTCACCCTGTATATATATTTTTAAATAACAGTTAATATGTATGTTATGATAGTTACAGTAATTTAACCACTAAATAATTTTTTTTTTCAAACATAAATATAAAAAAAAAATAATTATAATTTATTTTTAAATGTTAAACTACAGACATACAGACCTAAAGTAAATGTGTATGACTGACTGGCATGACATGAATACCTACTAAATACTTTTAAGGGTAATTAAATTACATTTTGTTACGGTACGAGATCATCATCATCATATATGCAGAGATAGTAAGTAGATAGCATGACGCGTTCAATTAGTGAACGATGTTGTTATTTATAATGTTCACACTTGTAAATTGCATACTTTTATTATTATCAACAAAATCACATTTATCAAAAATAAATCTGGTGTGAATGTCATCATCATACAACCTCTCTATATTTTGGATTATTCTTTCTCTATATATTAAAGACTTTTCCCTCAATTACAAAAAGTATATTATTCGGTTTCATAAATCAAATTAGATGAACTTGGAATAAAAGTAATAAACCTGAATTTTTGCATAAACCTTTGATTTGACATTATAAAGATTGACAAAGTACAGTCCAGGTAAATATCTGATACTGCGACACCTATTCTTCATTCTTCTCTCAGCCGGACAATTTTGTTTAAGATATGGAATAAACAAAAGATTTCACATTTCAATATTGCACAGCTGAGATAGCGTATTGAGATATGTGTTGCAGGACCGGAGATATGCCTGGCGTGTTCGAGTGAGTAAGGCAGTCCAAGGACATCGACGGGAGCAGTGCATTGTCATATATGTATCGGTCTTCGAACAAATTTCAACCTCAGCTGATTAAAATAAACATAGATGCTTCCATAGAAACCATATAAAGCAATTTTTTAGGATTATTGTGTAGCGGTGTCGCTTCATCATTAAATTATTATTATAATTTTGTTCTTCATTTTTTATCTGTTGCATTTCAACTATAACTTCCCTCTATTATTACGGTTGCTGTGAATGTTAACAACCTTGGTAATTTACATATAAAAAACAATAACATTTCATAAATCAACTTAAAAATATCAATTTTAATTAATAAAGATCAATTATATCTTTTACATATATTTATTATTTATTTAAATAATAATAATTTAATATTTACTTTACAATTGCAAGATTAAAATTAATAAATAACCGTATTTTCGTTATTTTTTAATAGATTATGATGAGTAAGGTCTCGTTCGATTTGTAATTCAAATTGCTAAAACACTTTTATCGTAACAATTTTTGTTTAAGTTACTGTTTTCCTGGATATTTGATTATGCAAATTTTAAGTGGCACATTTTGAAATTAGGAAACTTTTTTGGAAAAATATTTTTGAATATTCATGAGGTCTATGCGTGCGTGAGATATTTGCCGAGTTTCAAAAGAATACCGTCAATGGTTTTTGAAATATTAATAAAAGAAAAAATTACACAAACTGATGGATTGCGGCCAAACCGGGACGAATTCGAAAAATGTTTTTTGTTTATTTTGGTGTGAATATGCTCATGTATAGCCAGTTACACATTTTCGAAATACCCTGTATGTTAAGGTACTTAAGTTTAGTTTTCTCATTTATTTTGTATACTTACCTGGTTGTATGGCGTTCATATCAGTTTTTTATAGCAACTACTAGTATTTTTCAACAAAAAAAATCGATTTTTTATTAAACTGAATGATAATAATAATCATTTAAAAAAATATTATTGTTAAGGTTTGATAAATTTGATATATATTAATAATAATGATTATTAATTTTTTTTTTATCAATAGGTATACGATGACTAATGATGTCATGTAATATGTAGACAATTTCAATGTATAAATTATATATATTATATACTTTATTTTATGGTGCATAAAATAATATTATTTATCAATCAATGAACACAATATATTTTATTTCCTCTTTTTACTTTGATGTCACTCAATATTAATGCATGCATCTATATATAAAATCATCTATCTATATATTTGATAATTCTACTTGAACTAAATGTATTTGGTACCGATATTCATAAAAAAATATTACGAATAACAATTGAATTGATTATTTGTTCTTTGATTATATTGTTTCCATCCATCCTTAAGGTGGAATTTGGCAACGCATGACCGAGACAAGAGACGGAGACATATCGACAGAGACAAGAAACCGAGACAGGTCATTTTATGTTTTTTGTATATAATATTATATGGTAATGGTTGCGATAGTTTGAATCTCAACGTGGGTTCCCAAAACCCATCTTTAAGGAAGGTGATTTCACACAAACCCATAAAACTGGAGCAGTACACAGTAGAAAAACCAGAAACAATAAACTGTTTTTTACTAATAGAGAATATGCATGAAAATTTTTTTTCACATTTATTTTCAGAATATGAAAATACTGTTAATACTGTAATAATATTTAAAAACGAAATTAAAATACGACAAATATCAAGGAAGCTATAAGCTTTTAAAGATTATTATCTGTCTCTTTCTTGCAAAAATACTAAAAACGGAGATTTACGTATATTTTAAATGGCGAAAGTGTAATATGACGTCACATAACATATCAAGAGAGCTATCACTTTTTTTTCTTTTTAAGGTACGTGACTCTTCCAAACAATAGTGACTAAGGCTTATTTTACACGAACCGGACAATCGTGTAACCGACTCCGGGTACACGACACATAAACTAGACATCGTATCGTAGTCTAGTTTAATCGACAGACGACAGTCGGACAGCCGTTATGGGTACTGACAACAGTGCTGTGGCCTACAGCTGTCGTGTAGGCCTGTCCTTTTTTGTAAAAAATTTTTTTGAAGTCGGTTTTTAGAAAAATTTTCTTATTTTTCCATTATGAGTATATGCTTTCAAAAAAAAAAATTTCGCAGAAATCGGTTATCACATATAAAATGAGAGTTTTCCTCGATTTCCAGGGGATCCCTTCATCAGAATGCGATTTGGTGACAATGAGACCAATCGGAAATCAAACTTTTTAAAACAAACAAAAAATTCAAAATCGGTTAATAAATGACGGAGTTCTGAGGTAACAAACATTAAAAAAAAAAAATACAGACGAATTGAGAATCATCCTCCTTTTTGAAGTCGGGTTAATAAGCCTAAGAAAGTGAACATTGAAGAGAGAGTCGTAAAAAGAATAATTAACTATCCTATTATCTAATTATTTAGAACGAATTCTCTGTTGTAATTGGACGGACGTTGTCAATCGGATAGATAAAGTTACAGGATATTATGTTTGATAATTTTATACATATTAATGATTTTCAAAAGATCAATAAACTATTAATTTTGCATTTTTTCAAAATTATTATATCTCGTTTTTTTTTTTAACTAATAAAATTCTTTAACTGTAAAAATATAGTATTTTAAATATTTTTTACAATAAAAGTTTGACGATTAATTACTACTTTTTTCAAATAACTATATATACATAAATAATGAATAATATCCTGTATATTATATAATTAATAAAAGGATCTTTAAATATATAAATATTATTAATTAATATAAAAAAATGTAAGTAAAAAATTAAGTACTTATATTAAACCTGTTTAATATAAAAATAAATAAACAATTGTTACATAAAATTATAAATAAGATGTTTTATGTATATATTTTCACATAAAATATTGTCTGTTACAATTTAATTAAATGTATTTATTTGTAGTGAAAGTTTTATGAATCTTTTTTATTTCGCCATGAGAGCCGCGATATCAAAATATTGTTAATATTGTTTCAAACAAAATCAAAACATAAAATGAAACAATTAACTGTGTGAATTGTTTGAATGTCTGTATATATACTGACTTATACAGACAGTTTTCAAAAGCATTTCTAATAGAGAATCAATGTTAAATAAATAAATAAAATATTTACTATAAAACCATACATACACATACATACTGAAACTGAATGTCTGGACTGGAATATTGGATGACCATATTATAGCATCATTCTTCATTGACGGATCTTTAGATTCTCAAAAATATTTAAGTTTGTTATGAAATAATATATTGCCAACTGTTAGAGCTCTTCCTAATTTAGACCTGAAATCTGTATGGTTTCAACAAGATGGTTGTTGCTCTGCACACAATGCTATGATAGTAAGGCTGGTCCTGGAACAAACTTTCCAGGAACGTCTTATGAGTGGTTTTGGAACCTTCAAGTGGCCAGCCAGATCGCCAGAACTATCTCCTACCAACTTTTTTTTGTGGGGGTTTTCTCAAAACATAGATATATTCACGGAATAAGCCTAAAAATTTGCAACAATTAAGGCAAAGAATTGTTGACAATTGTGCGAATATTTCTTCGATGAAATTGTAGGAATATTCGAACAGTTTTTTTTTGTCGGAATTCTATTTCTTTTTCGGGTTTTATTTTTCTTTTAATTTGTGTGGATTGTTGTTTTATTTTATACTGTTAATACAATACTATCATTTATTTTCAAGCATTCAACATACAAATAATATGGTCTAAGATCCGGCATTAGTGAAAACCTTCCCTCATCTGTTAATTGAATGAAATAATTTTTAAAAGGCAGATAACAATATTATAAATGTAGGAGTGCAAAGTCTGCCACCGTAGTCCTGCTGCCTATATCAAATAAATTAATTAATTAATTAATATGATATAGTGTCTTTGTTTGTTGCTCGAACAAATATATTTGTCTCTCTCTTTGCGTAGAACACATTTTTTGAAAATTTTATTCCTGTGATATTATAAAATATATTTTATATAATAAATAAATAATTAAATTATTTGCAGCCTATATAAAAAAATTTTTAAGTAATAAAATTTTCAAAAAATGTGTTCTACGCAGAGAGAGAGACAAATATATTTGTTCGAGCAACAAACAAAGACACTATATCATATTAATTAATTAATTAATTTGATATAGGCAGCAGGACTACGGTGGCAGACATTGCACTCCTACATTTATAATATTGTTATCTGCCTTTTAAAAATTATTTCATTCAATTAACAGATGAGGGAAGGTTTTCTAATGCCGGATCTTAGACCAATAAGGGATATTCAAAAAAGAGTTTTCAATTGTTAGAAGTAATGCTAAGCTACAGATGGTAACAATGAACATATTTTATCCACTCTCATTACATGTTAATGCAGTACAAAACAGTCCAACAAGCATAAACAACAGACACACTAAAGATTACTTCCACTATTTTTATATCTTTATGAAGCATTGTGTAGTTATTATAGTAAATAATATTTAACATTGATTCTCTATTAGCAATGCTTTCCAACACATACGGTATATATATATATATATATATATATATATATATATATATATATATATATTTATACAAATATTTTTAAATACCGGTTAATCTAGTTGGAATTTGTTCCATACAAAAAATAAATTTTGATTTTTAATCGCAAAGTTGTTTTGTTCTTTTTAACTTTGATCATTTTGTTGGTTAAAAAATTAAATAGGACTACGTATGTATACAGATAGTAATATTAAAACATAAATTCAGAAAAAGTTACATTTAAAACTTGTATCATTTGCAGGGTCCGATTCCCTCTAGTCCGGATTAACGGGACACAACTGTAGATCATTATGCCTCAAAAAAATTGCCCATTTGTCATAGATGAAAAATCTAACAAAATTTTTGATAAATTGGATACAATTTTCAGATATGTTGATGATAATGTTTGAGAATACCGTAATAAATTTGTATATTTACAATAAAATTCGAAACTTTTGTTGCTTTTAAAGACACCACATAGTAGTTACTATTTAAAAAAAAATATACTTATTACAAAATATATATGTTAATTCATATGTTACATAATTTTTTATGTAAAATACCCACACAATTTTACAAAAAACAAACTAAAACATTAAATTATTACAAAAGTGTGTTCTAAATTATTTAAAACAAAACAAGAATTCTCACATATAAGACAATAAATTTTGTAATCTAAAACATTTGGTGTATCGCAGTATGCAATAAACAAAAAATAATTTTCACTATAACTGTCCTATATTGATTTTAGAAAAATGGTTTTATGAGTGTTTGAATATCTTCGTGCAAGTTTATGTTTCACAGAAATATTTTATTTCATATTGGATATAGAATATTTATCTCTCTCTATATACAGGTTGTTCTGAAATTCATTCAAGAAAACTATACCACGGTGTAGAGCTGCAAAAAACAAACAAAAAAGTTTTTCGATTTGACGCTTTTTTTTAAAGATATAATCAATTAAACATTGATAAATTCAACCAATCACACAGAGCGCATAGTGTAAGGAGGCGTGGCCTCAGCAGTAGGGCGGGGCGCTTTAATTATTAAAGACTCGCAGATGGTAAGATGGTCTCCTTACACTGTACACTCTGTGATTGGTTGAATTTATCAATGTTTAATTGATTATATGTTAAAAAATAAGCGTCAAATCACAAAAACTTTATTAAATTTGTTTGTTTTTTTGCTACACCGTGGTATAGTTTTCTTGAATGAATTTCAGAATACCCTGTTTATATAAAAGGAAATATGTTGTGTTGCCCGGATTGATTGGAGAAAACTATAGGGGATAGCGAAATAGTGATAAGAGAAGATTGTAGGTAAATTTTGCAAAATTTTCATTATAAAACCTGATGTGATTACTTTATTTATAAAGCTAAAATTGAGCTTGCGGTGATGTATCAATGTTATATACAGTGGAAACAAATGATTTTATTTGTTCTATAGTCAAAATTAATAGTAAATTATAGTAAATTAATATTTTCTTGAAAATTTAAAAAAAAAATTACATAAAAATAATTTGTTATTAATATCAAATTAACGATCTATAAAATTTCAATAAAATTAATGAACCAATTCATCAAATAATTATGTTATTAAAAACATCTCAATCTACAGCTGTATTTTATGCTCATGTAATTTTAATAAGAGAGAAAAAAGGGGGCAGGGTTGATTGCTAGAGATTCTTACTCGTATGAATGAAAGAAATATTTTTTTATCAAATCTTATCAATTTTTACATTTTCATACATATGAATTTAATTAAAAATATGAATTAAATTGTATTTATTTATATTTATATAAATTATATTAAAAAATATGTATGTCCTTCGTTGTCATGACTAACTACAATTTATATAAAATAATATATTCTAATTTAAAAGTTTAATTTATTTTATAAATGATAATTAGATGATAAAAACTTTATTTACATTAATTATAAAATTACAATTAATTATAATGAAATATGGTATATTTTAATTGATTTTAAATCATCTTAATGCAGTATGTTTTTAATTATTTATTTATGAGAAATCAGGAAATATATATTTATAAAAATTAAAAAAAAAAAAAAACAGATAATTTTTATAAATAGACAATTGAATATTATTTATTGACAAATTACGAAACGAATCTTTTCAAATTTTATTATTTTATAAAATATAAAAAAAAAATGTAAAACTAACAATAGATCAAAAGATGAATTATACTGATGATGATTATATAGCAATTGAAATGCATGAATTTTATTATATAATATAGAAAAATAGTAGTAGATTGAAAGTATACTATTGCGTTCAAATGTACTGTATTGTTTTTCGAACTTTAACAGAATAGTAATTTTATAATGAACAATATTTTTAAAACAATATTTTTAAAAAATGTTTGAAACATTTTTTCGAAACACAACTGGAAAAATATTTGTTTTGAAAACTAAATTTTAGAATTCTGGAGGGATTGCAGACCCTTAAGGGTCATTGACCGATTTGAATCTACATTTTAGCGTATCAATACACTAAAGAAAGTGTGTGTATGTACTTATGTACGCATGTAAGAAGTTACACTTCTTTTTAAATAACTTACTGAAATAATATTAATTAACGTCAACACAACTTTTAAGACACATAAGTTTAATAAAATGATTTAGATAATATTTTCAAATAGTTTTATAAAGATTCTCCGAGAGTTCGTTGTATTTTTCATAAAAAAACCAGAAAGTTCCTTTTACCTACGAATTAAATCTATAAATTAAAAGTACATGAATCCATTTTATGATTATCAATTCGCAAACGTAAGTTTGGAATTTATTAAGATTTGATATTTTGAAGAAAAAAAAAACAGTCAGGTAACCAGACTGTCAAAGAGGCTCTGCTTGAAACTGGGAAGTTGCGAGTCAAATCTCGGCGATGGCAGTTTACCAATTATAATTAATGGCAGAAAATTGACTAAATTGTCGGCGTATGGACAAAAACGAAGTAACCGATTCTTGTGAAGGTTTTCTGCAGTTCCTTTCACGAACTCCAGATGAATATCAGCATAGTTCTTATCAAAATCGGCTGTAACCATACAACCTATCATTCCTAGTCTGCATACAAATTCCATCAACATAATTAATGTATGGTTATAAATTAATAATGATTAAAAAATAAGGGTGCCTTCTGTTATAGATCGTGAAGTCTCAAAACCGGAAATAAAACCCCATTATTATTATTATTATGATTATCAATCCAAATCACACGTTATTTTGTAATTGATTAAGACTTAATATTTTGATACAGTTTTCAATAGTGAATTTCCTTTAAATTACCTGATAATTAGTTTTTACTATTAGATAAAATCTGATATAATAATTCTATATGTATTCAAGTTGAATAACTTTTCTGCTTTGGTACCCAAATATAGTAATAAAACGGCAAACCCAGTAAAGGTAATATTAAAACAAGCATCTACAATCGATCGATGCCTTCCATATTTGTACAAAATAATTATTTTGTAAAGTAAACTAGTTTTAAATTTCCGGTAAATAACTGATTCATCATTTAGATAGACAAGTAAATATACAGAGAAGTAAATTCCGCATTTTTTACCCGAGATACAAAAATTGTTGGTGAGTCAATGTCGTATTTTTTTACATGGATATACACATTAGGTGTCCCATATTTTGAAAAACGATGACGAATAACAGACATTTTAATAAATGTAAAAGAATGTTCCTATTTATTGATCACCAAACTGTTTACTCATGATAAATTTTTTCTAAAAAATTATTAACCAAAATAGATTTTAAAACCCAGTTTTAATGTTTTGTTTTCCTAAGCTGTCCGATTCTGTCAAAAGGTTAACTAGCGAGTGAACACAAACCACTTTCATTCAAGTAATTTTTTCCAAAAACGTTACCTTGAAGTAATATTCAAGTGCATTGTTTAAAAAAAAAAATACAGATGAATTGAGAACCATCCTCCTTTTTGAAGTCGAGAGATAGCCTGTATAATAGCTGAGTTATCACGGTTTATGTAAAGGAAATCATAAATTATTGCTAGGTTCTAAAGGATTCCATACACCATTAAACAATTTGCGCAACACCATGTATGCGTAAATATTGGTCCATACAACTTTCAACTAGCTTGTGCTAACCTCATTTCATTTTGTGGCGCCTTAAAAGAAAATTTGTACATGAATGTTGTGCCCCGATTTTTGATCAAACACTTCCATACATCGACATCATAGTTCTGGACCGATTTGTTTCAAACCGATATGCAAAACTAAATACATGACAAACACCATCAACATATTTGCGAAACCAAAGTCGTTGAGCAATTTGCTTGATCGTGTATGAAGATCTTAATTTACTCTCAGAAAAACGAGGAGGCCCAGGCGGCGCTATGGCTTTAAAGTCCCGCCGCCCGTCAAACCAAATGATAAAAATAATCAAATAAGCAAGATTGTCAATAAATCATTGATAAAAGCTGCTATCCTCGTTATCATTGATAAGATCCGATTCTATGTTTAAGATAATCAACGACTCCTGCAGTTCTTATCCCAGTTGAGAACGAAGCATAGTCATAATGCGCTACAAATATTGGGATGCGCTTGTAATATTGGGATAAAAGTTTTGTGTCTGATCTTCTTCCTTCCTTCTCCGTGTATGACTTATTTTTCGTGCAGGTAACAAGTCTCGGGGGCTCAAGAGAACTAGGTTCGCCCAGTTCGCAAACACCACCCTGACTATATGACCAGTCCCATACTGACAGCTAGTTCTACATATAACAGCCAAAACAACATATAACCAGATTTTAAAGTAACGATATAATCTTTACAAATTTTTGTCCCAGAATACAATTTGTTGAAATCTAGTCCCGAAACAATCGGGGTACCTTCCATAGAGGGGAAATAATTAGAAACTTTTTTTCAATAATCCTCACTATTTCAATTCTCGATTTTAATTTTTTTTAATGCGGTATTTACCTACACTCGTAAATTGTAGTAAATATCGTATTATCTCGAATACCTCGATATTGAAGTAAACGACTATTAATAACTTTATCTTTATGACAAACAGTTTTTATCATGTTTTTCAAAATATATTGTTATGTTTGTTTATATGTAAAATTTAAAAAACGAAATAGTGATAAAATTTGAAAATAAATATTAATTATACCGCTGATAAGCCAATAATAGAAACAAACGTGTTTGAAAATGAGTCATTGCAAATGTTTATTAAAATATCGATCAAGTGAGAGGTCGTAGAGTATGGAGATGGTACCATACACACTAAAATTATATAAATCTACAATATAGCTCCCATTATCCGGATTAATTGGAACCGGATCTTGTCCGGATAATCAAATACCCGGATACTTGAATAAATCATTGAAAAAGGACATTTATTTAAAAAAAATAACTAATTTTGTCAATACTGATGAAGAATAAAGACAAACTGTGGATTTTCTCGGCTAAAAGTTTTTCTTTTACGTAAATAAGCAAGTTAGTCCTATTCTCGATGCTGAAAAAACACTTGAAAACGGCCTTTATTTTCGTCAAAGCGTTCCGGATTATTAGAATTTGAATAATTGAAGTTGTAATATATATGTATACGCAAGGATTATTATAATCACATTGATAATGGGAACAGTTCCATCTATACTACACTCAATCTAGTGAGCCCAGCCATATAAACAGACAAAATCGTGTGATCATAGCACATGGTGCAATATGATTGGTTCGTTTGATAACTTGGATCTTTAAATCTGAATTATTAGTTTTGATTGTTATATTTATTACTGTTATTATTTTTATTGTTTCCATTCGTTATATTCATATTTATAACAAAATAATATGAATTAAAAAGGAAAACCATAAAACGAAGCCGGTCTATTCTAACATATGTTCACGTATTCAGTACATGCATGTATTTGTTGAATTCTTTGAATTACCCTTTACGGTTTTTTTAAAAATTACCCTATACATTAATTCTTAGCCGGGCAGACAAACGACTAAGTGATAGACTCACATTTTCTTGAACGGTACGGAATCAAATAAGTTTAACTAACCGTTTAATACAAATAGTGATCAAGGATGAAATTTGATAAGAAATCTTGTATTAAAAAATGAAAATATTAAATTACTAATTGTCAATAAAAAAAAATTTAACTGTGGTTTTGAAAAATTAGTTCCGCTCTTGAAAATTTTCAATAATAACTAAATCATAAGTAGCATCGACTACTTTTACTATCGAAAAATTTAAAAAAAAATCAAATTACCTGAAGATATTTCTAAAGTTTTTTGTTTCATTTTAATAACAGATTTTATACGATTATCAACAACAACAAAAAAACAATATTTTATTCACAAACACAAAAATTAAACTAAGTCTATTGTTGCATTTCACACTGTTAGTCACTATTAGATGTTTTTAACAACAATCGCGACACGATAATCTTATCTCAGTCTCCGGTATACACAACATACACACACGACAACAGTAAAAATCTAACTAAACTTGTATAGAATTTTTTTAGCTTCAAAGTATGCAATGTAACTTAAGTAAAGTGGGGTTTGAGGTATTATACACAAGTCTTAACTAACATTCACTTTATATGAAATATCGTATCGCCTGTCAATCGTTTCGTGATCGTGTATAATAACCAAGCTCTAGAATAAATAGTTGATTCGCGGTTTTTATCAACAAATAAATAAAAAAAATACTTCACAAAGAAATAATTTTTTTAAGTCGACTTAAATGTCAAACAACTGAGCTATTTTATGTGTACATAAAATTTACATGTGCATTAAATGAAATTAAATCACTCTCACTAATAAAATTTAAATACACGAATCACGCATTAAATGCTATCGCGTATTAAAACTTAGTAAGTAATTAAAAATATCCTTTCATTCTTCACGTTAAGTAGGTACTATATCTTATTAAAAATATACTAATTAAATTAAATTAATCAAATTGTATTATTTAATAATCTTTAATTAATACTTTATTCTATACAGAGAGTCACACAAATACTTTCTGATGAAGAGTAATCTTTCACACAAAATCAACAATCTAATTAATCCACTTAAAAGAGAAAAATTACTTTTCATTTCTTTATTCAGAATGTACACTCCCGTTCATACAAAATGAACCAGTTGAAACATTCTCAATTGTTACTGTCTGTAAATCTTATACATATATTCAGGCAACATACACGCTTAGAATGTGAGCTAGTCGTTCAAATATATTGAATGGGAGTGTACTTAATTGTTGTAATCATAGGCTACAACAAAGAGAACATAGACAATGAGCTTCTAAACTAACTCGACACTGTATGTTGCAGTTTCGAGTATACAAGTCGTTACACATCTAATCACTGACCTCTATATAACTTGACAGATTATCCCATTATTCAACTAGCCAAGGTACTAAATTTTGCTCCAGTACGCATGCGCAGCATTTATGTGTAATACGTATGTGTGGCTGTTACATGTATTTCTACTACACATATAAAATTTTTTGTCAGATAAAGTTTTTAGTGCCTTGGCTTTCAAGTCAACCCTTTCCAGCCATATCAACAATCGAAATCGGGTGATCATAGCACATGGTGCGATTTGATAGGTTCTCTTGATAACTTGTACCTTTAAATCTGAATTAATACAAGTCTCTAATAGAAAACTATGTTAAAAACAATAAAATATTTAAATAGCTAATTGTAAAAGAGTGAGGTGCTTTGTGTTGAAAATTTCTTTGAGAAGACTATGATGATTTAATTTCAACACAAAGTGCAATTAACTTTTAAATTATTTGCTTTTTAGTGCGTTACCTGCTAATAAAAGCATTAAAAACAACATTTTCACCATCATCACAGTTAAATTTTGTTCTAATGACTTCACGAGTAGTCGGCTGGCGTAGCAAGGAAAACACCAGTATAAAGTTTTTTAGTACTCATCGTTTTTCTCGAAACTTGGGTTTGGGTATGGTATGGCTTTATACTCGAAGCGAGAGAGGCGTACAAACATTGAGGCGAGTAAAAAAAGGAATGAAACGACCTTTTGATTGTCACCAGTTAGAGGTTAAAAGCTCAAATTAATTTTCATATATTTAAAGAATTATTTTCTGCTTCCACTGCAAATCAAAATTTTTTATTTACAACAAAATAATGATTCAAGATATAACGCCCGCACGTATGATAGCAGCCTGCCCCCATCAATAAAATTTATAAAATTATTCCTATTGTTTTAATAAATATTTGTGTAATGCCCTTGATTTTTATAGCCATTAATCACTTACCAATATGTAATAATTAGTGCAATAAATTATGATCAAAATCAATCCAGTTTGACTACTTTTTAATTTTTGTATTTATAGAAATTAAAATTAAATCAAGGATAAAAAGTAAAAGGTTTTTATTACGATTGTAAACAATTACTCCAGTTTCCAATTATTGATAGAAGGCGGATATATTCGATTAGCAATACTTTTTCACAGGTTCCTATCCGGTATTTTATTATCGTTGAGTTCAAATTAGTACATTTGTAATTTAACCCGTTGCTGAAAACGTTACGTCGTTTTATACGCAAAACTAAAATAAATAAAATACCTTTGTGGTTTCTTTTTAATATTTTATTATTTTGTAGCGATTTTAGTAAATTTTTATACTTGATATTTTCAATAATTTGGATATTTAGTTTTGTGACCAAAAGTATTAAACTGCAACTGTATACAAATTTGACATTTTCAGTTAGTAAATATTAATAATTTAGTAAATATTACTTTCATATTTTTGAGAATGGATTTATCAAATTTCAATTTAGACGCTTTTTGCCTATCTTTTAGAGATTTACACCCCTACTTATTTTCAATTAATATTTTTTCTTTATCTAGCTTTAGAAAATAATGAAACGAAATTACTGGATTTCTACTTTTACTGGACGAACACAAAGACACTAAACACGATCGCGGCATTATTAAATTATAAAATTTATTAAAAAAACGCTTACAGATTTAAATTTATATATGTGCCATGTAAATTGTTTTCTAATTTTGGTTTTTTTGTTAATTACATCATATCCACCAGAGGCACAACGCTTAGCAAATTTCGCGTATAACTTTTAAAATATCGGTACGCTATATTTCGTCAACAGTTTAAATATAAAAGTTAAACTGTTTCAAATTACCTAAATATTTGAAGATATTAGAAAAACCATGCACAATAAAGACAATTTGCACTGTATCTTTTTGGCTTGTCATAAAATTTCCAACAAAAATACATTAACGGAGCATTTCTGTCTCTTTCCATTCTCGAGATATGTAAAATTAAATCAAATTCAAATCAATATATACTAAAATATTGCTATGAACATTCCTTAACCATCACTACGATGAGTTTGTGCGGGTGTGGGGTGGTAGCCATGATCGGAGATCTTAGTATCGTAAGTCCGTTATTTTTAACGTACTGTGGTTTAAATAAAACCATTTTGCCACATAAAACTAATCTTACGATGCCAGTTAAGGGTTAAATATTTTAGTAGTATGCAGTAATCGATAAAAACAAAATTGTTTCACAGACATTTGAAAGGTTTCATACACTCCCACATACCTTTTAATGGTATACATTAATTATCCTCGATAAAAAATTGAAAAATAAAAGCTTATGAATAGTAACTTTTCATTTAATCTAATTATTTTTAAGCTTAGTTCTATGTATTTTATAACTGATGGCAGCACATTACAGTAACACAAAATTTTGAAATAAAATTCGATAAACTTCTTAAATTAAGATCGACGTATGCCAGTGGGTATATATTAAACATTTTGAACAAAAATACTGAGGGTCTAAAGTCAATTGTTGATTTTTGAAATATTATTCCATATAGTTTTAAATACTGCAAACAATGTATACATATTTGTAGTCCGTCATTTGTAGTATCGGGATCTCTAAAGGCGTGCTTAATATTTCATCCTACTAGCAGTAGTTACTAAGTTGTTCACCAGAGTGCGACCACGAAACTTCACGGTTGGTAGCAGGAAACATCAACCTACAGGAGTTGGGGGCAGAGAAGGTATTCAAGTGCTAGAGTTCCCAATACTCTATATAACATGACTTAAAACACAATCTGTATATTGTTTCCATTTCTGACTTTTTGTAAAAATTCCTGAATCCATTTCAGAAGCATTTATTTCTAGATTTGAGATTGACTCTTACTAAGGCTATAAATTTTCTAATTAATAATTAAATGTTTGCTAAAACAGCAGACTTAGTTAGAGTTAAGTTCATTTCTTGGACACCAGAGAGTTTCCAAACGGTATTCAAACATGTTGCTCGGTGGTCAATGAGTTACTCTGTAAAGCTCGATAGGTGGCAGCACTTGATTAAATTCTGTTTATGAATTGAGTTGTAGAGAATATACATGTTTATACTTAGTCAAGAAACACACCGAAAATTGTAGTTATGATATGTACTACTACATGGCGCTATCTATCTCATATAATACATTCTTTGCAAAAAATTATATTACATTTCACAGTATCATCTGGATTGTTTGCTTTTTATCTATAACCAAAGGTCAATATTTATAAAATATAAAATAAAATTATCTGGTCTTTGGATTAACGTAAATCCCCCACGAACATCATGTATGACAATATATCACAAATGATGATGTTTTTTACAGTAATTATCACAAAAGCATAAAAGATAATAAAATTTATAATAACGGATGATTTAAATAGAAATTTTTAACTCATAATTAAATATAAAATTTAATTAAAATTCTTTACATATGAATATGAAATAATTCAATGTTTGTTTGTGTTTTAAAATCAAAAACAATCAAAACAATTAAATTCGAACTTTTACGAGATGGATAAGGCTTTATATTTAAATACAAACGAAAGTAAACAAATTAGAATATTAAATTTTTATGAATCACACATCATAACCAACTTAAACCGCTCCTTCTCTTGATGCATAGGAATATATTTTTCATTTTTTAAATTAAATGATTAAATTTTATACAATAATGAGTTATGTAGGCAAAATATATTACATCAATGTAAAATACATTGCATTAATCTACTTAATAAAACTCTACTGACCGATTGACTGACAACGCACAGTCTAAACATGTGGGTCTAGAAGCATGAAATTTTGCACAGAGGAGTTTCTTATATAACGTAGATAAGCACTAAGAAAGGATTTTTGAAAATTCATCCCCAAAATGGATTAAATAGAGAAACCGTAATAAAAGCTGTAGTATATAATTTTTATTTTGAGTTCTAGTAAGGTCTCTCTAGATCGTGGATTTGTATGGTAATCTTCTTCATTTTTCCTGATTCAGGCAGGATAGAAATGATCTTAAGCTATAGAAAGATTTTAATTTTACAAAGACATGCTCGTTTTCTTACCGGCTATTTGCCTAAGTATGATTTAAAAGACACGTATATGACGTTGTAATATAACGTCATATTTCTTTATTATAGAAGTCATAATGTCAAGTATGACATATTGAGAACTAATTCAATGCTCATAAGTTAAGCGGACAGGTTGTTGATTGATCTTTTCAGCGCTGTAGGTCATCTATCACGGTCTGAAGTTAATTTGTTAGATTGAGACGTTTGTTAGATTGATTTCAAGTTGCTGGCGAGTCATATCAAATCAACAAGTTGGTAAACGCTTACAAGATACTTGACCTTGGCCGATCAATTTTTCCATATAACCGCTTCGATAGGCGTAGCTAAAATAGTTCAAAATATGGGAGATAATCACGCTGGATAGACACTGTTTAATGTTACGTTCTTACAAGATGGAATTATTTGTACGTCGAGCTGTCCAAGGAATGTGAAATCTTTAGTAGCTAATAGTACCTTTTTTCTACTACCAAAATAAATATTTTCAACAGTCGCGACACTGTTTTTAAATCGACAATCGTTAATTATTAATTTTTTCATTTGAGTAAATAAATAAATATAAAATTATTTAACATTTTTATAAATAAAGAAAATTCTTTAAAAATAATAATAATAATAAATTGTTATAAATAATGTAGGTTTTTAAATAATTAATGAACATGTTTGTATAAAATAAATATTAAAACACCTTTAGTAATAGTTGGGTTTTTGTTAAGGTGTGTGATTTAAGATTTATATTGAACAATTAAAAATATATTATTTTAAGAAATGAAATTTATATTAATTGTTTAATTTTATTTATTTACGAGATTTATTTATTTATTTCGGAAAACCCGTTAATAAAATGGCAACACAAATGTTTGAAACATCAAATCTTGAATATCTCTCATAATATTAGTAAAATGAAAAAATGTTTAATAAATAAAGTTGTAGTAAATAAATTTTACTACAATTCATTATCTGCATTATTCAATATTTACAGAAATATTGGCAATTTACATACTTTCTTTCTCCTTCGATTCTACTGATTAACGAACTAGGCCTTTCAAAAACCAAAAGCAAATCAGGTACGAAATTTCATTTTGATCGGACTAAAATTGTGACGACTAGAGAACTCACAAATACATGGAAAATATATTAAGTTATATAAATGCGTGTGTAGCCACTCTAGCGGTCACAGGTCGTTATGAACATCAACACAATTAAAGTAAATTAATATATATTCCCAAAGGAGCATTGATGTATTTATTAGGAGGAAATTCGCTCCAAGTTAAAGCTCCTGTGTAACGAATTTTTTCTTGAAATTAAATTTAAGAGAGAATAGCTCTGATATTATTGGACATCGGACATGCAAGACAAGTATTTTTATAGTATTTTGTAATAAGTAAACAATTTTGTTGATTTTAAAGAAAGAAAAGACTAAACTAAAAATATTTTATAGTCTCAGTCATCTAGCGGATAAAATTTCAAGTGAAATCCCACAGGATATAATAAAATTTTATATTTACTTACAAGATATAAAAATATAATATTTATATATTGTAATAAGAAATCCAATCTTCTGTTTATTATTAGGAATGTCAACTATCACTATATGGGGTCGTTAGAATATATAAAAATTTATGCACATATTCAACTGTTACTGGTTGTTTTGTGGCGCAAATTATCTTGTGAATATATGACAATCGTGTTATCATGCAATATAATCCAGGCAAATAAAAATAATTTACAATAAATTTCAATTTAGATATCTGAAATCCATGTCCAAATACTTGCCTTTGTCTATATAGTGGATAAATTTAAGAGAATTAAGTTTCAAATAAATAGGTTAAAATCGCGGCGCCACCGGTGGTAAAACTAGAAATCCTGCACAGTTGTAAATAAAATTATTTTAACGTGCTGTGTCATAGAGTTTACGACATTTTTAGACTTTTAATGTTTTTAATTAAACTTTTTCTGAACAATTTGATAATTTATGGAAACTAATATCATAATTTATTCTTTTTGAACAGACATTATAAAATAAAATAAACAATTTTTATAATGAAAAATGTACAATTCATATATAAAAGTTAATTGTTTGTTTACATTCACTAATGGTTCTTTCCTTTAACGCTAGATAGATAGAGTCTATCTTAGCTGGAATTTCCAATATAAACTATTCTCTCCGAAGTCTAATTATTCATTTTTTAAAGAACATATTTCTATTTTGGAAGATAATAACTCCATATTAAATATTTCACTATACAAACTTACTTAATTTTCACTAAATTAATTTGAAGGTGAAATTCGTCCAATTTCACATCGATAAGATAATATACATATTTTTTTTACAAAAGAAATCTAATATCTTTGTATGTTTAAAAATATTAGCAGATGATAACTGATGCGATTCTGGGGGGAAAAAATCCCATGCATGTGGCGTCAAAGTGATTATAAGCCTCTAAAAAGTTGTAGCCAAAAATCGCAATAGTAAGGAAAAACAAAACATGAATTGCCATTGTAAGGAATATGGGTAGCTAATTTTTCTACTGAATTAATTCATAGGAATTTTTTACATATGTTTATAGATGAGATTCATAACTGAAATAAAGAGATCAAGCAAAAAAGATAAGAGAACCTTTATAATAAGACCTCGAACCAAGATTTCTAGAATGTTTAGATTTTATAGAATAAGGATTCTATCATTTTCTTTCTAGAAATTTGTATATTGATAACACAAGTTAGCAGCTATTTATAAATTTTGTTTTATCTTGAATAAATTTTTTTGCCTCAAGTAATTCTTTTTCCATTAAACTGCACTATATATACAGCATGCATAAAAATATTATTATACTGGAATGAAACTGGCTTTGCATTGGATATCTTTACAGTTTCCATACTTGGAATACATTTCTTTATGCCAGGACTACACTGTAAAACGCCAGAGCTTTTTCTGCCAGCTAAGCAGAAAAAGCAGGTAGGACTCAATTTGTTTTAAAAGAAAGTCTTTTACTCGTAATTTTTAAAAAGGACTGAAAAAATACTGTCCGGCAAAAACGCAGAATCAAACTACGGGTCAAATAGTTTTAATATTTAATTTCATTGCATCCATTATCGGTATCGGTTTTGTGTGAGATATTTCCTATATGTATAAAAATATTTTTTGTAATCTGGTATATATATATAATACACATATATATCAAAAACAAAAAATATATTCAGTACTACTGCATTGCTGTTATATATATATATATATACATATATATATATATATATATATATGTACCGTGTGTTCATTTGAAAAGTTACCATCTAAATATTTTTTTAAGGATGTACGAGCGCTGATGTATAGTCCATTTATAAAATTCTTCAAAATCTTATATAGAACATTCATAAAAGTCCACAATAATGTTTATTATTTTTTGTCGTAAGTTAAAATTAAAATTTAATTTAGACCTGTCCTACCGGGCCTAACAAAAACGATATTTAAGAAAAAAAACCTGAGATTTCGGGCAATTAAGCTACCGCCGACAGAAATAAAATTTACCGAAATCTCAGTAGTTTTCTTAAATATCTTTTTTTAAGGCCCGTCATACCGGAATTTTATTGGATCAATCTCTTTATTAATATTTCTATTTTCTATTGCGTAGTTTTTTTTTTACTCGTCTTATTTTATTCCAAGTGAAAATTATCAAAATTTGTGTAAAAATATGGGTTTCTCCATAAGAGCTATGCATTAAAACTCGAACTTTAATATTAAATAATTAATTAAAGACCACCGTAACCCCTTTTGAAACTTTTATAATTGATTTATATGCATTTCAACTACATGTAAACAAAAAATCAAGCCTTAAATCTTTTTGAAGCTTCAGTGCTCGTACATCCTTAAATATGCATTTTAGAAAAAAAATTTCAAACCAAAGTTGCACACAGTTTTAAGGGGGACGCATAATGCAATATGTATATTTTTGTTCCATGCATCCGTACTCGAGTGGTATATCTAATCTTTTAAACGGTGTAATCTTTAAAAACAAAAACTGTTTATCTCATAAAACCAAACAACTTTTGTTTGAATATTATTATTTGTGTATACTTAAGTGTCACAATACAATTCTAATGTCAAATTCCATTAAGGTTACGTAAGACATAGTATGAAAGAACTGTTGTATATTATATAGATAAAATTCAAACAAAAGTTTCTTGTTTTTAAGAGATAAATATATTTTGTGTACACAGATTTTACCTCTCTTGCACCGTTTAAAAGATAAGTTATACCCCGCGAAACGGATGCATGGAACATCACTATGATGTTTACACTGTGCAACGTTTGTTTGACCCTTATCTTCTTCTAAAATGCATATTATAAAAAAAAACTATTTAGGTGGTAACATTTCAAATAAACACACGGTATAGCTAAAAATATAGTATTTTATTTTCAATGTTATAAAGAAGTGTTTGAGGTTATATTTTCTAGTACTTGAGACTTAACAAACAGTTCCATATTACACATACTATAATTTTACTCTATATATGAAGAAAAACTGTATAATATTGATTCAAATAACATAAAATATATATACAGGGTATTCAAAAAACTGGAAACGCTCGAATAACTCGTGAAAACCATTTAGAATGAAAAACGAAAAAAAATGACTAGGTGCGGACGGCAACTTTGAAATCTTAAATGGGAACCCCAATTTTTTATTGCAGATTCAGATTCTCCATACAAAACCAGTCCAAGTGGCCAAGCGGTCTAAGACGTTATGTCTGCGCAGTATACTAACTTGGAAACTGGGTGGTTATGGGTTCGAATCCCGACATCGGCAGTTTGTCAATTATTAAGAAAAAAATAAGGAGCGGTTAATTGACTAAACTGTCGGCGTATGGACAAGATCGAAGTAGCCGGCTATGCTTGAGAAGGTTTTCTGCAGTTTCCTTCACGAACTTCAGATGAATATCGGCATAGTTCCTATCATAGTCGGCTGCAGCTGCATATCCTACCAATTCTAGTCTATACACAAAAATTCCTTCCACTCCACTCACATCCTTAGGCATCACAATGGACCTTATGGTCGAAGTGTAGCCGGTCCAGGGCAGCCTCTACATTCTATCTTCTCCATACATAAATAAGTTAGTTTTATTCGAAGCATCTTTTCGAACCGCGAAAGATGGCGCTGTAATCGCAACAAATAAATTTTATGGGTGTTGCGCAAAGTACATTTAGTAACCCGGAAACAACGATGTGGACATAGTATGTTTTCTGTTCCCATCAAGGTGCTTGTTTCAGGTGAATCACCACCCCATTCGAAAAAACTTATTCCATAAAATTTTACACGAATAAGAAATAAGGATTCCTATCTCAAGATATGCCCACCACTTCATGGAAGCGAGGGTGTCTTAGATTTCACAATATTGAATGGATTTTTCAAGTAAAATAAACTCGTACTTATTATTTTTTATACCAGAATTTCTCCAAAAATAACGAACACAAACTTTGCAATTTTCTGCACCATCTATCGCGAATCGAAAAAAATATTTCGAAGAAAGTTAACATATTTTTGTATGGAGAATTCTCAACGCTCCACTTCAGGGTATGGGAGTGTGGGATCGATTTTGAACCATTGGACCGCTTCTTTAAAAATATTGAACAATTATTTTTTCATTTTTCCGAAATTGCAAAGTGTTTTTTCGAGTTATTTAATCGTTTCCAGACTTTTTGGAAACCCTATATGTAGATTATATATTCTTGAAAAATACTATATGAGAAATATCTACTAACATAGTATTTAATGTTTAGATGTAGTTCTCTGTATAGTAAATAACACGGCATGTCATGTATTATAGTTAGTAGATACTAGCGCATTCTAGCAGCTACGTTAAATAACATTTAAATGGCATTAAATGTTATTTAACGTTTTTTTCTTTAGATTTAAATATTATTGTAGTTTAAAAATCGGTCAGGTGCGAGTTTCACTTTGTATAGTAGGTTATATTTCATGAAAAAATTGAGCCTGATGGGATTTCAATAGCAAAGAGTTGGAGGGAATAAGCTCTCAGGGGTTGGTAAAAAAAAACGCCTAGAAAGGCTTATTTTCCAGATTTCGGTTTCCCCTCTACTGCCACCACCATTACATGTAACAAAATGTTTTTGCATACAGTGTACATTTAATAGTTTCGAGAAATTTGATAAAATTCAAATATCAAGCTTTTGACCCCTGTATATCTGAGATCTTTCTGGTAATGATTAAACATTTGATAAAATGATTCATTTATTCAATTTAAAGATTTTTGGAACGGTTGATATTTTAAAAAAAACTTGAGGTTTTATTAGTTTTATGGGGGACAAATAAAAATATTTCTGAAATTTTTCAATATGGAAAAAATTTAGAAATATTCTTGCATACTTTTTGTAAGTTTCAATTGGCAATGTACATGGACTCTCACTTATGAGTGATTTCATTAGAAATTTCGCCTTTTTTAAGTTCAGATATTAATTTTTTACTCTTGGTAGACAAAAATATTAGAAACAATTACAAATGTTACTATTTTTTAATTAAATTTAAAAAAAAAATGTATTTTGCTATTTTTTATTTCAAAAATGGTATTTTAAAAATGTTAATGTAAAATAAAGCAGACTAAAATCAAGTGAAAATAACTAAGTTAATTGCTTAAATACCCGGTATATACTAAATTTATGAAAAAAAGCTTCTGACAAAAGTTGTTTATTTAAAGAAAAAAGGAACATTTGGGGCACATAAATGTTTATTCTATCTCTTACGGTTTCAAAGATAGGCAGTTTTTCACATTTTGCCCAAACATGGACCGATTTTAATCCATTCACGAACTTGACCTTACTTTTTAGCTATAGAACACACACACTAAATTTCAGCTCGCTATTTCTTTTCGTTTTTGATTTATCGTGTCCGCAGATGGCCAGACTTGAGGCGTGTGCCGAATTAGGCCCTTTTATGAACACCTATTCCAAACATTTATGCCTGCGATCAAAATTTTGAAACGTTACAAAGTCCGGACTAAATACCTTTGCATATTTACATATAATAAAACTGCAAAAAAATATTAGTAACATATTTTCTAAAGTAAAAAACTATTTCGGGAGTCAAAATTAACAAAATATTTTTTTTTTAAAAGATATATGTATTAAAACTGTAGGAAGAAACGGAAATAATATTAAACTAATTTAAACTATTCGCTATCTCCTATTGTTTAGGCAATATATTTATGAGTTAATAGTTATTTGCATCATCGAATCAATCGATTTTCAACAAATGTTTAAATAGCAAATATTCTACATCATTGCAAAAAATCTTTTTATATTGAGAAACTATATACTAATATTATTATTACATGATTTTTCCTATATATAATCAATTAATTTGAATTAATTAATTAATACAAACAATTGTTATGAAATTACAAAAAAAAAAAAATTAAATAAATACGGAAATTATAAAAGTAAAAATCACATAACATAATATCTCTTACAGACCAGGTAATTGTAAAAATTCATCCGTGAGAATTTTATTTATTATTGAATTTTAAATAAATAATATTTATTTTTATGAAAAGTAAAAATAATTGTAAATAATTATATTTATTTATATTTACATTTTATAGGTAAATTTTTAGATTAACTATTATGGAACCTAAATTAAAGACTAGGAAATAGATATTCAATTTGATCTAATTCCTAGATCAATTATTTTGTATTATATAAATATGTATTTTCAGGGGAAGATTAAGGGTACAAAAATACCGCCCCCTTCGTATTAAGGTACACTTCATGCTGACGCTCAACGCTGGAGTCGAAAATAGCCAGGTGACCAGTTTTAACGCTATCGTCGAAAACGCTAGAAGTTTGGATGAAACCAACTTTTTCGCTTGACACCAATCGTTATGAGATTTAATCATTTTCACTATTTTCAGTAATTCAAGAATGTAGCTATTTCGATCACCCAAGTAGCCTTCTTAGTGAATAAACGATCAAACTTTACCGCCTTAGACAGTTGTCTACTTTGTCTACCCACTAAATCTGCGACCACTTATTTCTAACAAAATGGAGTGTTTATAAAATTAGATAATGTATCTGTTTTAAATTTAGATATAATCAACATTCAATGTTGCCAATTCTTAAAATTTTTGCCCCTAAAATCAAGCAAAATCTTCAAGACTCTCTACACTGACATTTTATGCCAAAATATGCGGTATGCCAAAAATGATGGTATTCTTTTTTACTCAACTGTAAAGTGTGTGTCATTGAGGGTCAAAATCAAAAGATAACCTTTTTTAATTAGCCCTTTAACATAAGTTTATAAACATCTCAAAAAATTCCTTTGTAATATTTCCGGTGCAATGTTTTGACCTCTAAATTTTGGGGTTAAAATGAGTATTGACTAGATCAGCTGTTAAAAACATGTGAATGCTGTCGATTAAACCAAGCTCTATTGGTCTAAATGCGAGCATGTGATTAAATAAAGCTAATTGGTTACTATTCGCACATACATGGCATAAATAGTGTAAATCCAAATTTAGGATCTTGGTGAAAGTCATCAATTGAGCGATGAGTAACCCATATGAATACTTTGTAGTCGAAATACGAATTTATAATATAAAACTATCGAAAACACTATTTCATATGTCTGGAATTCTTTTTGATAATATTTATGTCCAAGATTAGGGTTTATGAGTAAATTTTTGTATAATATTATAAAAAATATAATGATTTTTAAGGAAATAAAACACTCACCCGATTGTTTTTGCTGAATCGTAGGTCTTAATTTCTGTCCTTTCTTAATAGAATCCAATAGTTTTTCATGTGGCGTTAAACAACGCACCAATGGTGGTAGTTTTCTATCTGCTACCTAAATAAAATAAAATTTAACCTTTAACAATATTATTTATCCCTGTATATTAAGCATTATATAAAAAAATCGGTTCCTTAACCGTTTTGGTAACGTAACCCAAATGTCAAAAAGTTCCCTCAAAAAATTAGAGATAATAGAGGTGAGATAAACTGTTCGTCTACACATGAAAATACACCGTCAACTTTTTGTAAAATTTGTTAGGTTCCCGGTATTGGAACATCCATACCGGGTTTGTGACGTAAAATTTTGATTTTGATCTGTAAATTATCTCTGAGGCACAACAATTTATGCCATCTTATGTTTTTTTTTTTTTTAACGCTGGATTGCACGAAACTAAAGCTTCGTATGATATAAACAATTAGAATTTGCAATAATTTGACTTTGTTGATAGTAATTGCTTAAAGAAGCTTGAGGATGAATAATTTATAATCACTGGAAATCCACAAATGCTAAAAGTTCAATCCATTAAATATATCCAGCGATATATTTTCAGCATTTTTTTAAATTAGTTTTAAGTTTTAATCGATTTTATCTGTAAATAGCTTACGATTAGACTTAAAAAACTGGTATGCATTTTATCTTCCTACGAGAAATAGAATTCGAAAATATTCGCTGAAATAGAAATTTGTTGGAAGTCCAGATAAATATTTGAAGTAGTGGAAGCGGTGGGAAATTACATAGAAGTTTTTAGTCTTAAAATGACGGGAGCCGTAGATATAAAAAAAAACGCGAACGAGGCCGCACGTAAAGTTATTTTAAAATAAATGATCAAACATTATTGTAAAATTCATTTGAATTACTAAAGATCCCACACCAAACGTCACATCCTATTTGTAAAAACAAAAATTATCCTACATAATATTTAAAAAAATATACAAATTATTTAGACCATAATTGAATAATTAATTAATGAATTTAAAAGAAAGTGAATTTTTGCATTTATTACCTTAATTTTAATATTAAAATTTAAAAAAAGAAGAAGATAATAAATAGATTTTAAATAAAAAATAATAACATTATTCAATATTTCTTAAATCAAATAACAGGATTCACACTTTAGTAAATCTAAAATTCTAAATTCCAAATAAAAACCATATATTTTTTATATTACAATAGAATTACTAATAGACATATTAATTTTTATTTTATTTGCAAGAAAAAAGTAAAAGTTACGTTATTTATTAGAAAATATTTAAGTATACGGATTATTTACAAGGGTTTTAGAATTGATTCATTGTCTATTGTTGCTATATTATTTATATTTTATTTAGGAAATTTAAAAAATATTTAAGAAAATTCATAAATTATTTTCAAAAAACATGAATAAAGTGACTTAAAAGTAACAAAAAAGTTCAGACTGCATAACTGAATAATTCAGAGTATAAACTGTTTAATTCAAAGAATATTTTAAAACAATATTTATTCCAGTGTCTAATTTATTAACGAAGTTGTTACTAAACTTAAACATAAAATCAACTAGTTTAAACTAGCTGATAATCTATCGAGGAAATGTGATTAAACTTTCCAAATATCAAAAAGTTTATCTAATACCAAGACTTAAACAAGATTAAAACAAGTGAAAATAACAACTAACCGAGTTAATTGCTTAAATACCGTGTACATTCCGAATTTATTTAAAAAAAGTTTATAACAAAAGTTGTTTATTTTTAAAAAAGGAACATTATTTGCTATTACATTTTTGTTCTATCTCTTAGGGTTTCAAATATGGGTAGTTTTGCCCATTTGAACCTGACCTTACTTGTTGGTGAGAAATTTTAGCTCGGTATCTCGTTTACATATACTTGGGTTATCGTTCCCACAGACAGACGCACAAGCGAAATGGCCAAAATAGGCCATTTTATGAACATCTATTCAAAAATTTATTCCGACTTTGTAACTGTTGAAAATATTGATCGCAGAAAAAAATTTTTGGCATAGGTGTTCATCAAATGAGCTACGAGTCTATTTCATTTCTGCATGTCCGTCCGTGGACAGGATAATACAAAAAAGAAATGAGAGAACGACTTGAAGTAATTCAAGTTCGTGCATGGATAAAATCGGAACAAGCTTCCCCCGGGGTAAAAAATCCATCTTTAAATTCATAAGAGATAGAAACAAAATTTAAGAAAAACAAAATTTTCCTTTATTTAAAAATAAATAACTTTTTTATGCATCCAATACTTCTTGCGTAAATAGAAAATTTATGCCACATTACGCGCCGTATTTACACCAAAACTAGGGAACGTAAGGTAAAAAAAGCTTCGAACAAAAGATGTTTCTTGCTATGAGATAAATATTTTTTTGTATTTAAAGATTTTCCCTATCTAACACTGTTTAAAAGATAAGTCATACCACGCGGAACGTATGCATGGAACAAAAATATAATTATTGGATTACGTTTCCCTCTTTAAACTAAGCAAATTTTGTTTGATAAATTTTTTTCAAAAATGTATATTTAAAAAAATTTTTAGATGGTAACTTTTCAAATGAGCATACTGTATAAGTCGGATATAGATAAAATTTACTTACCTTTCGTAATGGTGGACGTTTTCTTATAAATTCTAGAATAACAGCATGTGCATCTTTCTTCACTCGTGGCGGTACATCGCCATCAATCATAACTTTACGTAATTTATAGCGCCGTGAACGAATGTCATCCATTAAAATTTCATATGGAGTTAATTCGTATTCGATAGGGGTTCGACTATAGTCGACTTTCTTTAATTTTACACCCATACGTAATTCACCAATTACTTGTACCCAAAATCGAGACTAAAAAACAAATAAATTTAAGTAAGAATTAATAATCAATTTATTTTAATCATATACAGAATGTCCCCCCACAATTTATTTAGCAGATATTCCTTAACAGTTACTTTTAGAGAAAAACTTCATTTTTATTTTGGTCTTTGAAAAATCAAATTATATTTGAGGCCAATAATATATGACTAAGAAGTTTGAATTCGATACTTCGTTTCTAAAAAATTTTCGGAAAAAAAGCCGAAATGCATTAAATTCTTACGGAAACAAACCATTTTTTTAGAATTGAAACTAAATACAAGATATCATTAATTGCATGCACATTCTTAGGCTCTAATCTTAGTTGAATTCTATTAATGACCCTAAATCGGCAGCTGTGTATACTAATGGTTTATATTAAAATCAAATCGGAATGATAGGTAATAAGCTGACAATATATCTTTAGCTTTCTTTTGACATTTTAAACACTGGCTTAAAAGTCACATATAACCACACATATAGTAAACTCAAGCTTCGCAGTCCATCGACCTTAACAAAATCATGCACTGAACACGTGAACATATGTTAAAACAGACCGACTTCGTTCTATCGTTTTCGTCTTTTATTCATATTATTTTGTTATAAATATATTTTGTTAAAAATAATAACAAGAACAAATATAACAATAAAAACTAAAAATAAATATTTTAAAAAATCGAAACAATCGAAATGATGGATCACAAGAATGATAGCAGTAAACAACAATTCACATACGAATGAACTGAGAATTGAATTAATTCAGATTTGAAGGTCCAAGTTATCAAACGAACCAATCATATTGCAATATGTGTTCATGCGATTCATCGCATGACCATGCGATTTTGTCTGTTTATAATGATGGACACCCTAGTTTGAGCGAATTCAAGGTCAAAGATCACGAATATGTGTTTTTTTTTGAGCAAATATCTCGTTTTCTATGCGTCAATGCGTTATTGTGAAACTTGTGTAGCATAAAATTACCAAAAATTTATGTCTTGGTTTATCGCCAACCAATTTTGATGTATCGCCCAGAGAATAAGAATTTATTGACATGCTTGCCGAGCAATTAAAAAGTATTAACATCGCTAGAAAACAAGCCAAAGATTGCCGAATCTGAGCAGCAAAATACTGCCGTCATCGTTGGAGAAGATTTTTGAATTAGTTTTAACAATGTCAAGAGAAAGGTCTATGGAAATTTTCAGCTGGATTCTTGCTTCATTGGATATTATTATAAATCTATATTATTATATATCTTATTATTATAAATCTATATATTATTATTATTATAAATCTATATATAAGTCTAAATAATTTTGTGCCCACTAATTATTTACAGTGAAGTATATGTATATACAAGATATTGCACTAGGTTCGATCGATCTGGTTTTAAGGTGTATTTTGATGAAAAGAACCGTTTTCGGAATCTTTTAAAAATGCACTAAAGTTTTCAGGTAACTACAAGTCACTCTGTCCATCAAATTTACCTCTATACAAGGAAATAATGCCTATTTAAATTGTAGGGGGACCACACTGTACATTAATAATGTGAAAATATGTGAAAAATATGAGTTAAATAAAATACACAAAGAAAATTATATTTCTCTGAAGTAAGGGAGAAGAAACATTTTAAAATTAGTTCTAATCTAATTCTGTTGTTTGAAAATTGATTAATTAATTCGGAAAAGTACTAAAAAAATTCTAAAAATAAAATTGATAATTTCAATTATTACTAAGTATGAATATAGTATATACACCAGAGTCACATAAAATAATGGGTGTCAAAAATGGTTTTGGATGTGAAATGGCCATCTACGACCTCCATTGAAAAATTCGGCGATATCATGAAATCGACCACATACCGTCAGCGAAACTATCTCCACTTTGTCAGTGGTAAAATTGTAAACCTGTCAAAAACTACTAAAGTGCCAATGACCAAATTTTAAACACTTAATACGATATAAAGATTATCAAGGGATAACCAAAGACAACTCTATGTTTTTGAAATTATATTTCAAAATTTGCCCCAATTCCCGGATTAATTACATTTAAAACTTTTGAATTCGGAACAAAACCCCATAGAATTTATTTCAAAGACAGATTTAATAAAAGTACATAATTATAATCTCAAAACTTAAACTACTTCCAAAATTAAAAATGCCAAAATCAGCTGTTATAACACAATCACGCGATTGTCTGAAGCAAGACCATATGGTCATCGCTGATTGGCTGATTACTCTTCGAGCAAAGTTGGTTATACTTAAAAAAGTGAATTTCGATTGATCATTCAAATATTTTTAAATAAATTGAACGATTTCTCATAATAAACAAATAAAACTAATAAAAAATATAAAAAAACTCAAGAAAGCCGGTAAATTTTGTAAAATTATTTACACATTTTATGTAACTTTGCTTGAACATACTATCAAAATATAAAAGACACACCTTCTATAATATAATAACAAAGTGGAAAAAATACAATAAAATACAAAAAAGGCAGATAGTTTAACAGATTTTTTTCAGTTTACTAACAATAAAAAGTTTCATTTCAATAACCAAATTTAAAATGGTTCTGATTTGCAATCAATATCTTTAGAAATCAAGGAGCTAGAGAGTTTACCACAGACCTTGGTAACCATACACTTTTGTGAAAAGACATGCGGTGAATTTTACGTGGTGAATTTCATGAAATCACCGAAATTACATACAGAATTTTCAACTGTAAAAATTCAATTAATAAACAACTATGACATCAACCATTTTGTGGACTCTATTCTAATGGTTACATGATGATTGATTTGAGCTTTGAGTAAAAAAGGATTAAGTGGAGCAAAAACGACACTTCATTATGAAAAACTAAAGCCAGAGCTTACTAAATAATTTGTGAAAAATGATTTAAAAAAAAGACTGTATGATAATGAAATACAACGATCACACATGCTCGAATCAAAAAACAAAGCTCTGAAAATAATATTTACATACTTGCAGCGCTCGCCAAATCCTACGGCTTGACTGGAAATTGGGATTTTTTTGATCAGCAAAAAAGGATTTGATTTGATAAATTTTGATGATAATTTTTATAAACAATTTTTTAAAGCCAATATTTTTTTTGCCACAACGCCGCCCCGCCAATGCCAATAAATAAAAAAAGTATTATGCACACGCGCAGTATGTATGTTGTAAGTGCGCACGATTAACCCAACTAACATTTTTATTCTTTTTCAAAAATTTTACCCATAATTTTACGACAAAATAATTTATAAACTTACCCAATCTAAAGTTTGTAATTTGTCCAAATCCGAACATGATGATATGTCCGGATTTGGACGAAAATCTCGTGCACCAGTTAAAGAAATGGTTTGTAAAAATGTTGCTAATTCGCGTGCTTCCGCATATAATGCACTCACTACTTTTCTATAATGTTTCTCAGCATCTGGTCCAATATGATCTACACATAGCTGCAACAAAAAAATATATTTTAAAAATACTGTATCTGATCATAGCCTAAGTAACTAAGTTCAAATATATGGCTTTTCAGCGCAAATCTCAATTACTGAATTCGAAAAACCTTGGCTATGCATAATTTATTTGTGGCCTATTAACCACCATGTTTTTATTTATTTATAGTACGAGCTGTAGGGAAATTCAACCTATGACCCGCGAACTATAAAAAATAACCTTCTGCTGCGGACCCGATGGTCATTCTCCGAAATTTTTAAGGAAAAATATTTCTAAGAAATTGAGGAAAGTATGTGTCGAATTTCAGAACAACTGTGACTATATTGAGAGAGTTCGAAGTAAAAACAGTCGGAATCGTGCATTTTATTTCAGCATGTTTATGAAGATACATGTTAAATTTCTCCAACTTCCATAACGATTTTCTCAAAAACGCCACTAGTGATAAATTCTCATAAAAATTCAGCTGATTTCTGAGGATTCATTTTACTAATATTGCGAATTTCGTGAAGTTCTTAACAACCTAATAATAGTTTGGAAATACCTTAAGAGGAATGACCCACAACGTCTACTTAATACGCACTTTTTGGTTGATTTTGACCAGCAGCCAGAAAAAAGGTGCCAATGTCTGATTTAAATCATTGAAAATATAATTTATGATGAATAGTTTAAAGTTTTCCACTTAGAATGCATATATACGGCCTCAATTGATTTACTAATATATAGATCAAAACATATACACAACAAAAAAGTGATTATAATTAATTCGTTCCACACGTCTGCATCGTGTGAGTCAGTTATGTCATGGTGATTTTGACAACAATAAAAAGACAAATAAAAAGACCCACAAATATTCCATACATACACACGTAGGTATTTTAAATAAATATTCAAAAAAAATAAATGTTTTTTTAATTCTTCTTTGTATACCATTCTGTGTAGTTAGCCCAGAAGTAATAACAATAGCTATTTATGAATATCACTTTTCATTTCATTTGAAGTGAGTATATCACTTTACTCTTTTTATATGTATTTAAAAGTGTAGTACACAACACGTACATAATGTGATGTCATATTTTATTAATAAATAAGTCATATTTTTAAGTAAATCACATATGTATAGTACTAGTTGATCTATTTGTGTTTATATACCATGTATCCATAGGCAGGCAGACAAGGTAGACAGATGTCTATGGCGATAAATGCTCAGAGGAGGAAAATCGTTTACACTAGATAGATTCTTGAATCCAAAATAACATCTCTTTGTCTCGAATGCGCAGAATCACTGAATAGCCAGGCAAGGACAAAAGAAGTCACCGTGATGTGGATACTAGGACAATTCAGGATTGAGGTCAATGAAACGGTCGACGAACTCAACCGTGGAAGAGATCTATTACTTTTGCTTTAAACGAATGGATGGATAAGTCTATGAACAGGAAATAGAAGGACACAGCAGGCTACAGACAAGCCAAAAAAATTACAGCTGTGTAAAATACCGCGAGGTCAATCTGGCTTATTGGTAAAAACCGGATAGAGATTTACTTTCTGGTTGGGATGTTTACCGTTCACTGCAGAGTCAAAAGGCATCTATTTTTAAGATTAGAGGACAGTGCGATCTGTCCGGACTGTAACGGGGTGGATGATACGCCCTTCCACCTTCTGACAGAGTGTCCTTACCACGCCACGAATGTTCCTACCAAAGGCTAGATACCTCATTCTGAGGAAAAATGAGGCAAAGCAATTTAGGAAGCTCTGTCCTATCACTGCTGGGTTAGGGGTCGGTAAAAGAGGCCTAGGAAGGCCTACGTACCAGGATTCGACTTTGGTCTCCTCTATATTACTACTACTACTAATAAGGTACAAATCAACTAAAATATTTTGAAAAATGAGCGCTACTTTAGTGGACAGTAGTATTTCAAGAACTATTGAAACGAGAAACTATGAAACTAAGAAATATTAACATTTATTATTTCGAGCCCCAAAACCTCTATTAATCGAAATGTGTATGAAATACATTTTTTACATCTATAACTCGAAAATTTTTTATTAAATTATACCTCTGTGAAGAAATCTACGATTGGTAAATTATCTAAACCTCTATAAGTAAAAAATGTGCCAAAAAAACCTATGTACCTAAAATTTTTGGGTCTCCCTTGAAGTTTGACTTATCAAGACTATACTGTAGTACAGTTTTTCCCAAAAACAGATAAAAATTTTAACAATCAACTTGTCGTTTTAAGGTAACTACTTTCGGTAACATAAAAATAAAATTGAGATAAGTATGACTATTATAATGATTCGTGTAATGTCTTACATTGTCTTTATACTTCAATATGTATACTGACTGAATAGTTAAGTATTAGTAACTCAAGTTAAGTAGGTTGATAAATATATTACATTAGTGAGTTTACGTAGGGTGTAGAAAAAAACATTATGTGATGTCATAATAATATTATGTACATATTTATTTCAACAAATAAAAATTGTCATCTATAGGCAGGTAACTTGTAACTGATAGTTAAATGTTTATTCAATACTAGAACCCCCGCGCTCGGCTTCGCGTGGAGTAATTCATAAATCTGTGATATCTTCTGAGACATTAACTTAAATAGTATATTGTAGCGAGTCAATTTTGATTTAAGGATGTACCAGCATATTATCACTTTTCGACAGATTTTGCTCATTTTTTTTACAGGCTAAAAATAACGTTTTCTAATAGATCTCGAAGTTTCAGAATTTTTGACCGTTTAGAACGCGAGATAATTAATATCAAAGCTATCATTCTCTCTCACTCTCTCTCTCATTAGAAGCATGTAAAACTTCATGCCCGCCCAACTATTATCTGTAGTATTAGAAAAAATAATCGACAGAATTTAAAAAAAAACTAGCAGAGGATTCCTTAATATTTCTTATATAATTTTTTTTTTTAAATCGTGTGTTACCGTTTTGTTTTCGAAATATAATAATTTACAATATTATTTTTGTCCAATTATAACACATTCCGTTTATGGTAAATAATGGTCTGACAACGTTGTGCCCCAATCTCTCTCAAGTTGCATCAAGTAAAGAGTGGGAATATATGCTGTTGATATATGCAATAATAATAAATAGGTATATACACAGAGCAACGTTGCCAGATCACCGTACCGGAAATATTTGATAGTATATGTCTGTGTGCCGATAATATGTGTATGTATGTGTACACTATGCTGGTACATCCTTAAATGAAATGCCTAAGGTCACTAACATTGAATAAGGATTAATACCGCGTCATCTGGCGACCAGGTTTAATGTGCACCTGATACGGGTGCCGACACGAGCATGACAAAGAATCTAGGAAACCATATTAGGCAAAGCCAATATAAGATGATGAAAGGAGCGCACTTGTAGTACTACCAGGCATATCTGACCAGAGTACAGCTCAAGACGTTCCGGAGATATTACTTCTTTACGGAGATCGTCTCAAGGCAACGTTACAGCAGTCTTTACTGGACAGAACGTCTAGGGCTGCCAGTGTACCACGACCATTGCAGAGGCTGCAACTGTGAGGAAAAGGAAGAGACGATGGCTCACCTTCTCTGCCACTGCTCAACTGTTATTATGTAGAGAAGTATCACTCATTTGGTCAACCATTCTATGACGACCTTTCTGGAGTAATTTTAAGGAGTAATAGCAAGGATGATAGTTCAGCCCCATTTCGGTATCACAGTGGACCTCACGGCATAAGAGTGCCCTATCCAGGACAGCCGCTACAACCTAAACTAATACTACGTCGGTCAAAATAGCTTCACAAATAATTATTTTTGGACCAATTTGGAAAGATAAAAATGGTTTCTGTGTAAAAGAAGATTCATGTCAATTGAAATTGACTGAAAAGGAGAGAAGGTTCATCTTACGTAAAAAAAGGTTCATGTTATTGTAAAATAGCTCTAAATAATAATAATAAAAAAACTGGACTCACCTTTTGTACTTTTGCCAACGTTCTGTGATGATGATGGTGGTGGTGGTGATGAGAATGATGATGATGATGTGACGATGATAATAAAATATCTGATGAATATGAGGATGGACCAGCATTCTCACAATCATAATCACCTGAATCCCGTTCAATACCTTCATCATCTGTACCATCTAATCGTTCCAATTCATCATCTTCTATGTTCTCTTTTTCTTCATCCTCATCTAAAACAAACAAAAATTATTATTAATTTTTTGTCCACGTTTTCATGAAACACTCAGTACAAAACCGTATTTCACGTTTTAATAATCTATATAAATGTAAAATGGATTGATAATACTCATATTCACAAAAATCATAGAAATATGATCACATAGTAAGTACATTTCATTTAATAAAACGAATGATGAATGTTTTGAAAGTTGATATAATTCATTCTTCTAACTCATAGATGGGCAAAGTTTGACTTCACTCAACTCTGAGTGAAAGGTAGGAAGAGAGATAGAGTAAATACAGGAAATTTAATGAGTGATTTTTTAGTGGCCCCTTTTAATAGAAAATTTAATTTCCGCTTTAATAGAAATTTTTCTCAAATTTTTTCCGGATTCCAATGATTGCGCGTTATTAAACGAAATGATTACCCTTCCAACAAATTATAATTTATTAGGAGCCATGAACACGAGCACAAAAAGTATTTGGGAAATCGTCGCAGAAAACCCATCTTCGTTTGAATATCCGGAATTATTAAAAATAAATAAATAAAAAGCTTAGTAGTTGTTTCGCATCTTCTTATCTATGTGAAACATATAAAATCAAATAAATTATTGGGCAATATTTGATAGGTAGGAACACCTTGTATTGAAACATCGTTCCGTCTTCAAAACATACCTTTCTTACATACTCTCACTCAGCTTATGGAGGGAGAGTCCAGTTGCTCAAATTTACAACCCATGCCCACCTCTGTTAGAATCTAACTGACCGTCAGTTTGCCAAATGACCAAATTTTTATAATATCTATTTTGAAATAATAAAAGAATTTTGTCCATTAACGAAAACGAAATTAAAAATCTTTAAACCCAACCCAAAAAACAAATTGTTTGTCTATAATTATCCTGACACAAAAATATTACTTTATTTAAACATATTAATTAAATAAAAATTCAATATTATTATTAATAATATGAAACCGGATAAAAACTATTAAAATTTTTTAAATCATCCAAAAACAAAATCATTTGCAGCATTCTTTTTAAAAATATATTTAAAACTATAATATAAAATTATATAGTAAATTGATAACCACAAAAAATTTATAATAATATTAATTAATTAAAACAGGAAGTGACTTTTATTATTATAAAAATAATAATTATTTATTATTTATTTGTCTCTGTCTATCTCTCTGATATGTGTCATCTGAATTTTTAATCAAATAATAAATAAAAAAATTAGCAAAGAAACGAACCAAATATAAAAACACTTATTATACGTTTTCAATTATTTTATAGTTCAGGCCATGGATACTACACAAGGATACCGAACTCAAACGGGAGAATTGACAAAATATGGCAACGAAACCGTAATAGTAATATTTACTTTTTATGCCACTAGCGTCGCTAGTTGTTCATCTACAATCCATACCGAAGTGAATATACTATAATAAATAGGAGTGAAGTTAGCAAGTACCCAGTTTTATTTCGTAGTGATTATTTTGAAATATGCAATTTGTTTTAACTAATTCCTAATTGAAAAAATGAAATTAATTATCATTTATTAAAAAAAGTATATTATTGAAAAAATACTTTGGCTGCAAACAATTTTTATAATACTACATAAATGCGTAATGTTTTTCAATTAAAACTCGCGCCTTATACTCTCACCACTGTTTCCGGCATAGAAGCGACACTACTGACATATTTTTTTTGACAATTATGACCTTTGTTCATGAATGACCTTTATTCATGAAAAACTTATTTTCAAGACTTTTGATCTTAAAAAATTTTTTTTTAAATCTCATACAATCTTACGGGTTGACATAAACTCGTTTTGTCCCCTTTAAAACTCAGTTTAACAGTTTATTACATCGTTAGAAAAAACGTTTCTCAACCGTATAACTCGAGAGGTATTGGTCCTACGTAAATATTGTACAGAAAATTTTTGGTTTAGAATCATCCAAGAAATAAATTTAACAATGATCTCTGTTAACGTAAAACCAATAGTTTACGAGATATTTGAGAAAAACTGATTTTTGGGACCATTTAGGTTTTTTTGCACGCGCGATTTCATTATGAACTTTTTGCCATGTTTTCATAGTGCCCAAACGAAGATAATTCTGTTGAAAAATCTCTTGTATTTTTTAAGAGCCAAAAGTACTATTTGACTGGGTCATGTAATGTACAACATCTAGTACATGAACTTCCTTAAAAAATTTCAGAATTGGACACATCCCACCTTTATGAATTTAATATTTTAAATCGAATGCAACCAAAATGTTTCTGAACAGAATGTTTCATGGCGCCTGCACTTTATTACGTATTATTTAAAAAAAAAAAAAACACCATAACAAAATTTAAAGTTAAAAGTAACCCAATTGTTATGGTTTATTATAAATTATTTAATTTTTAATTATAAATTATATGCTTTTATTAAAAATAATTACCATTTTATCAAGTTTAAACAATAAAAAATTATACATTATTAAAAAAAAAAAAAAAACAAATCGACCATATGTGATTATTTACTGTTAAAAAATCTTTTTTTAATAAACTTTTTATAATTTTTGATAGCCGATTCAAATCAATTTTGATTATATACTAAAATAAAACTTGTATATGAAATCAAATCAGTCATAACATTCTTTATGACTGAACCCTAAGACAGTCCTGAAACTTACTGATATGTCTTAAGCTTGAGAATTTGGCTAAGACAACGATTCTCTCTAAACGATTTTCCATGTCAATTAACTCGGAAGATTAGATTAGATAAGATACGAATAAGGAGTGATCTATTGTATCTCCGTTCCATCAAAAGTGTTCCAGGAGTCCTCTTGGCGCAACTTCAATGATTTCATCTGGTAGGAAGATCTGTACATCTCAAATTATTGTGTCTTTATAGAGAAAGGCTTTCGCATTCGCACAAAATATGAATTATGGTTTCCTCCTCTTCATGACAAAATCTTCAGTGATCGTTCCCTATGAGTTTAAATTACAAGCCAGTTTGTAACAAAAAATACCAATATCTTCTGTTTGATATTTTTTCAATGATTGAATTTGTCAAAAATCGTTTGTAAAAATGTGCTTTCCATTCGATTTTTGTCGAATTCATTTGGTTTTGAATGGTGATTACTCCTGGGCTCAGGCAGGCCAAGAATCTTTTCGGCAACTATAACCGTGAAAAGATACAACACCAGCTTTGGCTTGGGCAAAGATAGACTGCGATTCCTGAGGGGACATTGTAGACTCGGGGGATACCTTAGTAAGCTAGGCCTGGTAAATGAGGCCAACTGTAGTACACCAAATTCCCACTCCCACCATTAACATTCATTCATTTAATTGTACAGTGTAAAACAGCTATTGTAGATTACGAATTTTATTATAAAACCACGGAAATCAAATAAAAAATAAATAAATGTGTTTAGTATTAATATATTCGCGATAAACTTGTACATAGTTAAAGTCAATTTTTAATTATTTTATACTGTTATTAAAGTATTAACACGACTACTAACGAAACGAGAGAGAGACTGTAAAACTGCTGCTGCAACTAATATTCATAAAAAAAGACTATTATTTATTTCCATTATTCATACTTTAAATGTTGTATTTGAACTTAGCATCATTCTATAAACCCTCCCCCCGCATTTGCTTCTGTTACCCTCACCTTCTCCTCTCCTACACATAAAATCTAGTAAAGTCACATATGGTCTCTTTAAAATATTATAAATATTTATTAGTTTTTATTTTTAAAGAAAGAAGAAGAAAAAAAAGTTATTAATAAATTAATAATATTAACGACATTATTACCAGGTATTAATTTTTAGTTTGAAAACGGTACTTTTATTATTATTCTTATATTTTATATATCCTTTATCCGTAGGTATCACACGACTAATTTAGGCAAATCAATATTTGACTAAACTCATTTCATGGTACACTTGGCCACAAAAGTTGATGTCATTTGTTAAAAGTTTATAGTTCCTAATCGTTCGATTTTCGAAAAAAATTGTCGAATAAAAGTTGTTACTAAGTTTCTAATGAATAACATTTATCCGAAGCATTTTTTTTGTAAACCGACTTATTACCTTAAAAAACATTTAAGGTAAAAAAATATTCCTTTTTTAAAAATAAACAAGTTTCGAAGAATTTAAAAAAAAAAAAAACTAGGAGAGTAAAGATAAAAATTTCTTAAATAAATTTAAAAAAAGGCACGTTTTACCGTTTTGTTTTCGAAATATAACAGTTAAAAATTTTTTTTTCTTTCAAAATAACCTTAATTTGTATATAAATATATCAATGTGTTATGTGTTTGTGTTTATATGTATTTCTTCTACAATAAAAGCAAACCGGTTTTTTGTCCTGATTATACAAGACAGTACTGGACTACCTTAAATCGTTATTTGATTGGGTTATAACAATAGGGAATATGCATGAAAATTTTTTTTTCGCTTGAATTGAAGCATGTTTACTTGACAAATATCAAGGTAAAATTACTTTTTAAAAAGCTTTTAAGCGAGATATGAATGATTGAAATTCCCGATTAGACAAAGAGGGTGATAGCCCTCTTGACATGTTATGTGACGTCATATTACACTTTCACCATTTAAAATACACGTAAAACTCCGTTTTTAGTATTTTTGCAAGAAAGAGACAGATAATAATTTTTAAAAGCTTATAGCTTCCTTGATATTTGTCGGATTTTAATTTCGTTTTTAAATATTATTACAGTATTAATAGTATTTTCATATTCTGAAAATAAATGTGAAAAAAAATGTTCATGCATATTCCCTATTGTCTTTAGTCAAATGAGATATTAGTCGAAATTTTGCTTCGGCCTACGAAGAAATTCAAACTCAAGATTGAAAGAGACTCTCTACAAACAGCAATGATCTCAAATCAAATATTTGCTAAACTATAAACAAATATAATAGTTTAGCTATAGAATTAGTTATAATAGCTAATCACAGAACTTGTTTAGTTGTTTATTTTTGTTGTTGTTGTTGTATTTTATGATATTGTGAATGCAAACGAACACACTGACTGCCTGAGTGAGTGGGTGGATTTGTGTATACAATTTATTTATTTTTATAAAAATTTTGTAATCACTTGTTGTTATGTGTCCATTATTTATTTAACTCTTTTTTTTTATTAGTTTGTTCAATTAAATGAAATAAGAAAACTTACAAATTTTAATTTATGACAGTCATATAAGATGACAACATGTAGATATCAGTTTCATCGATAAATCTGTTTAGACGATAATCATTACTCAAATCAGTTTTTTTTTAATGGTTCTATCGTACATTTTAGATCTAAATTACATTATTTATAGTTAGCTATTATTTCTAACGTTTTAAAGTTTTAATTTTATTAAAATCGAATTAATATTAACTATCCTTACGGAGAATGGCAATAAAGTTAAGGTAGTACACTCGTAAACTCATTTTAATTTAACTATTTTAAAATTATATTTGTAAATAGATAATATATTCAAACGTGAACGGCAATTTTTTTTAACTGATATAAACAAGGTTCACTAATATCGCTCAGTAGTTCAATTACTACAGCGCTCACAATGTAGAGTAGAATTTGTAATACACTTGATTTTATGGTCCATCTAGACACCTGAGTAGTGCCGTGCATATGTTCCTGAGTTACCCTGTAACTACCAACAAACTTATAAATTATTATTATTAATATAAACAATGAATTAAAGTTTATAAATTCTTATTTATTTAATTTTTTTAAGGTTTTAGGTCGAATATTTTGGTATATTCCAACAAGTACTTGAAGCACTGGACTCTCACTTTCTCCCACCATAGTAAATTTTAGCAATAGCGGTATAGGGAATGCCTTTGGCCCACTGTATTTAATTTTCCGCCTTTAATGCCCATATACCTAAAGCATTGGGCTTTCATTGAGAATTAAATAATATTATAAAGAATAATTAGACTAATCTATACATAGTATAAAAGGAAATCGCCATCCGCGTCTGCCTGTCTGTTTATCTCCTAATCGGCTTTCATTGTGAAATAAATAATATTATAAAGACTAATTAGACTAATCTATACATAGTATAAAAAAAAGTCGACCTCCGAGCCTGTCTGTCTGTTTATCTCCTAATCGGCGTTCAATGTGAAATAAATTATATTATAAAGACTAATTAGACAAATCTATACATAGTATAAAAGGAAGTCGCCCTCCGCGCCTGTCTGTCTGTTTAACTACAAACTCCTTCTAAACCACGCAACGGATTTAAACGGTTCTCACCATCATGTAGATAGTCCGGAAGGTTTATATGTATAGAACATCCTAATTAAAATTTCGTATGTGTAAATAATAAGGATATTTCGAAAAAAAAATTACTAAATTACTTTCCTGTTCTACGTATTTACATATTTTAAGTTTATACACCAAATTTAATTATCACCCTTGTTACATTTTATACATTTTTTTAAACTCTCACATGTTAAGGGTTGCGATTTTCTAAAAACGCTAAAACTCGAATTACATTGTTTATTATTATTAGCCTAAATAATAATGTTCTTGTTTCTAACTTGAATCAATCGTAATCGTTAGTGCACCTCCACACTTTCTAAGAAACACATCTTTCAAATCTCATGTTTCTAACTGCAATAGCTTTGGCTGGACGTTGATGAATCAGTAATCAGGACATGTAATTTTATATGTATAGATAGGCCAAAAAATGTTTTAAATTTAATAAAAAGGACATTGAGCGCTATTATAAAATAAATTTACAAGTGAACTACCTTAAGGACATAAAATGGGATGTAAGAATGAATCATGAAATAAAACCACTTGAAAAAAAACCGATCGTGTGAAATATTTAAAAATACTTTTTGCATATATAAATTGGATGACATTAAAAATGGAGAGTTGTGCGATTGAAGTAATATAAATAAATGCGCAGGAGGCTATCTCTATTATTATTATTTAAATGATTTGTATTTATGAATAAGATATTAAAATAAATATGAATATTATTATTTTGAATGACATATTATAGTAGTGTTATGACCCCATATATACATATACCAAACCAATATCAAACAAATGTTGTTGTGTCCGTGATGTGTCCACAATACAATATTATTATTAATAATAAATATTGCTTGCTTCAAAATCATTTTAGAAAGGGAATTTTTAAAACTCCACCTAATTATAATAAATAGAGTTGTTTTTAAAGACACCACCATTGCGCGGCTGAGTCAAGTCAAGTTAAGTCAAATCACAACAAACAACTGTTTCTAAATTTTATCTAAATTTACAATCATAAAATTTAAATTTATTTAAACAAAAAAAATATTGTATTTGTTTACACTTTACACACAAGTTCAAACAAGTGACTTTTTATTTAGGATTCCGTATTTTAGTATTGTGTATGATTTGGGTTGCGTCCGGAAGAAAGCTTAAAAGCATTGATGTACCTGTTTTATTAAAACTACAAGCTTTTATTTAACTTCACTGTCTGTTTGTATGTTAGTGGGGGAAAATCGACTAGTAACTAAGAGGGAAGTTCTTTTGGGAAGTAGTGGAAGCGGTGGGAACTTCAATTGAATTTTTTATAATACATAAAAATGTGGTATTCGGTAGTGCAGGTTTCCAAGCTCCAGACATACGTAACAGCTTTCCAACTAGCAAGTTACTATGTGGTGGAAAACTGTATATCAGTCATCAATCGAGAAATTCAATGTTATCATGAAATCTAATATCTGAGATTGTATACCCACTAGTATTCAATCATTGGATCCGTCAGATTTATTGAATACCTAACGTTTTTTTTACAAGAGTCGCTTCGTCTGCCAAAATTTATTTGAATCTTAATAAATTTTTGTGTTTTTTTTTCTTCGAAAAATAATAACAATTTATTTCAATAAGGACCTAAGTTAGACTACTGTAGCGGCTATTCTGGATGGGACTTAGACCATAAAGTTCGTTGTGATATCAGAACCTTTGCTACTACAATTTACACCATTTGGAGTTTAAGATCTTTGACGCCAGTCGACTTTAGATCAGAGTGATTCAGTCAAAGAATGATTTGCTCAAAAGGGCGAGTTTTTTCGTAATAAATTTCTCATAGTCGTTGAACACGGACAGTACAAGACGTTCTGCAAGTCTACCGCCCACTATCCTGCGATGGTTGTTATAATGTGGCCTATCTTTAATCTCCGTAGTGAGATAATATCTTCGAATCGCCTTGAATTATACTAAGACTAGATCTGCCTGTTAGTACCGCAAGTACGAATTCCTTTCGCCACCTTATATAGGCCTTCTCTAATATGGCTGCTTTCAAGAGTAGCTTGCAATTAACAAAGGGTACAATAGGGTTTTGGTGATGTTTGGGTTTGAGAGCTCTACCTGAGAGCTATTGTTCTTCTTTGGCATGGCAGCGATATGATGTACTAAGGCTAATATTTTTGTTCTGCATATTAAGCGGTGTACATTTTATGGAATGAATATTTAGGAATTAGCGATGCCGCGAATGACGAGATAAGCGAGACGAGAATAAGTCCAGCAAGAAACGAAACGAAAATTAGGATCCTGATTTTCGATACAAAATCGAGAGACAGACCTGACAGACAGACAGATTAGTACTGTAAACATGTACTAATCACAAAACAGCATATCATGTACTACTTTGTACTAACGTTTTTTTTTTGACTAGACGAGACGTTAGAAAACTTTTACAAGTCAATACAATACCAGAGACATGCTAGTCTCATCTCGTATCGTCTCGCCACATCACTAGCCGGAATATATAGTAACAAAATCTTAGACTAGCTAATCTCATATTTAAGGTTACTCAGTTTTTTTTAAATTAAATCAATAATGATTGGATTGTAAACCGTTGTTGTATGTCCTATTAAAAAATAAATGATTGTGTGTGTAGCAGCAGTATCAATATTGTATTCAAATAAATCGTGGGAAAATACTTTAAAAATCTAATTAAAAGTAATGTTTACTTATATTAGTAAAAGTATAGTTTACTTCTATCCAGTATATAGTAAGTAATAATCTATTTTAAATCTTATTAAACATACCATTTAATAATAATATGTGAATAATATGATTAGTTATTATTATTGCATTCATGTAGTACAGTTGACTGCAAAAGTTGATATTAGTTTTGAAAATTTTATAATAAATTTACGTGCCTTATTGATTTGGTTTTCGCAAAAAGATGCTTCCGAAAAACGTTGTTCATCTACACTAATATTATAAAGAGGAAAGATTTGATTGTTTGTTTGCATTGAATAGGCTCCGAAACTACTGGACCGATTAAAAAAAATGGGAAGCAACACTATCCCCGGGTGACATAGACTATATTATATTTTCAAAAAAATTCGGGAAACTCCAATAATGTAACTCGAGGTGTAAAAAGATGGAGGTTCTGGGAAGCCAAATAACATTTTAATTCTGATAGCGGAAGTGCCGGTAAAAATTAATAAAGTTGAATAATTCAGTAGTACGCTATCGACACCAAAAGTGCCGGAGCAAATCTTGGAGTTCCACGGGCAACGCCGAGGAATTCAGCTAGTTATAAATATAATAACAACTTTTATTCGACAATTTTTTTAAAAAACCGAATTAAGGTATTTCCAAACTATTATTAGGTTGTAAAGAACTTCACGAAATTCACAATATTGGTAAAAATGAATCCTCAGAAATGAGCTGAATTTTTTTTAAGAATTTATCACCATGACGTTTTTGAGATAATCGTTACGTAAGTTGGAGAAATTGAACATGCATTTTCATAAACATGGTGAAATAAAATTCACGATTATGACTGTTTTAACTTCGAATTATCTCTCTCAATATAGTCACGGTTGTTCTGAAATTCAACACATACTTTCTTCAATTCCTTAGAAATATTTTTCCTTAAAACTTTCGGAGAATGACCATCGTGTTGTTAAGTTTTTTTGGATAAAATATGCGTAAAAAAGTGCCTTTTTTCATGTCCGCAGCAGAAGGTTTTTTTTTATGGTTCAGTTAGCATCGCAGCATGAGTACCGGAGTAGTTATATGTATGTATGATGACTAGTATATGTATGATATGTTATGTGATGAATGGGAACACTGACTACAACGGACAGCTGATATATGGTATGGTTTAATTTGATCACACTTAAATAATCAGTATTGTATTATAACATAAATAACTATTATATTATACTTATCACTATCTAACTACAATCATTTATATATAGTTGCATCTTACTCGTACATGTATACATCGTCGTTATTGTCCTTCGTCCGTCGTGTGAATGTAACACCATATCATGACATACTGTGCATAGACAGTGATAGATGTTGCTATTGGGTCTATTTTAATTTACGTAGTGTATAGTTCTTTTTGCGCGGGTACCCGATCAGCTGATATAGTTTGGAAATACCTTAATAAGGTACAAATTTATTATAAAATTTTAAAAACTAACATCAACTTTTGACACCTTTTGTACTTCTACACAGTATTTACATATTTTTAAACCATGCACAGCTCACTCACTCGCTCACTGTTTATAGTTGACCGTCATGTCATATCAGTCCAATACGGTCCGTCCCGTCTATCTATCCGTCTGTTCGCCAATCGTATCATACACACGCATGCGGTTTTATTAAATCAATGAATAAATTGAATAAAATTTATTTATTAAAAAAGTTTTTCCTGCAAGACAATATATTCAATTTTTAATTGAATTTAAAATTCTTGTGAAATTTTCTTCTTTTTTTTTACTCTTTAGGTTGTTGGGTGGTTCGAGCAAGGTATAGAAAAAATATGAAATTTTATATCTGTTACTAATTAAGGTAGCATGGTCGTTCTTTGAGTATAGTCAAATTATAAAGAATTCTTTTGGAATTGTTTTTTTTACTCTTAAGGTTGTTGGATGGTTCGAGTAAAGTAAAGATAAAAAAAATGAAATTTTATATCTGTTAAGATTTTTTGGCCGTTCTTTGAGTATAGTGAAATCATGAATTTCCATTTGAAGAGTAATTTTCCTATAGATAAAAAAAGTAGCGAGCATTTTTCAAAATTGTTTTGTTGATTTATAACTTATTTATTCAATTTTAAGGAAAATGCCAAAGGATTTTTTCGAAAACCGAATGAATAACGCAAATATCAAATATACCAACGTTTATCAAGACTACAGGACTCCTGGAACACCTTTGAAGGAAATGAGGTACAATAGATCAAATTGGTCGCAGTACAAAAGCTTTTTATAAGACTTACTCCTGATTCGAATCTAATGTTTATAATGAATAATTTTTAACCGAAGTATTTTGCCAAAAACAAAAAAAAAATTTTTGACCATGTGTCTCATTTTCGAGTTATTTCGAAAAATTCAACAATACGCCCATTATGGTGTGTACTTTGCGAATCTTAAATCAACATAACATCTAAGAAATCCCCGATTCAGTTTTTCTTCAACTTTCGGGAAAAACGCTTTCCCAATCACCTTAAAGTTACAACTTTTCATTAAATTTGGAATACTTAACATTGTGCCCATAACATAATAAATTCAATGGACTATTTATCTACTTTATGCTGTTTACGATATATTTAATCGATAAAATAATTAGATTAAATCGCGATAAAATAAACTTGTTAAGTTGTAGGTGGTTTAGTTTTAAAACATTGCAGCATTGCATCAGGTGTAAATATATAATTGAACTCGATCTCGTATTATCAGCAGCAAGCAGAGAGTAGTTGTATCATCATTACAAACTTGTAGCCGAGCTATGTAACATTATTTTATAAGACGATAAATCATTGTAAGAATGACTTAAGTAACATACTAGCATAATAACCAAGTTTTACAAAACCAATATAAGTAATATTATACGAGTAGTATACAGACCGTTTTCAAAAGCATTTCTAATACAGAATCAATGTTACATATATAAATAAAATATTTACTATTAAACCATACATACACATACATACTGAAACTGAACTGTCTGAGAGCTCTTACCAATTTAGACCTGGAATCTGTATGGGGGGCAACAAGATGGTTGCTCTGCACACAATGTCATGATAGTAAGGCTGTTCCTGGAACAAACTTTCCAGGAACGTCTTATGAGTGGTTTTAGATCCTTCAAGTGGCCAGCCAGATCGTCAGATCTATCTCCTAACGACATTTTTTTGTGGGGTTTTCTCAAAACACAGATCTATTCGTGGAATAGGTCTGAAAAATTGGCAACAATTAAGGCAAAGAATTGTTGACAATTGTGCGAATATTTCTCCTCAAGTGCTAGAAAACACCCGGGTAGATTTCTACAATCGACTCGGATATTGTTTAGAAAATAATGAAGGAATATTCGAACAGTTAGTTCAACGTTAATTTTTTGTTGGAATTCTATTTTTTTTTCTTTTGGAGATTTTATTTTTCTTTTAATTTGTGTGGATTGTTGTTTTATGTTATACCGTTAATAGAATACTATCATTTATTTTCAAACATTCCACATACAAATAATAAGGGATATTCAAAAAAGAATTGTTAGAAGAAAGATTGTAATGTTAAGTTTAAGAAGACAACAATGAACATATTTAACCCACTCTCATTACATGTTAATGTAGTACAAAACATACCAGCAAGCATACACAACAGACACACTACAGAGTACCCCCGCTATTTTGATTTCTTTATTAAACTATATTGTGTATAGTTATTATAGTAAATAATATTTAACATTGATTCTCTATTAGTAATGCTTTCAAACACATACGGTATATATACATATGAACATGACTTAATTTTAAATGTATTTGTGTTGTAGTGTGACCCACAACCAAACATTACTTGGCACTAGCACCAAAGATCGATCCACCATCCACAGCTAATACAAAATTAAAGCAATAAAAGGCAAACGCACTTATAGTCCAAGAGCCATAATAAGTCGACAAATAACTTGGAATTCTGTCATTATTATCAGGAAATAACTGTTTAAGGTAGTTCCAACATTGACTTATATAATCAGGGCAATAAAAAACGGTTTGCTTTTATTATAGAACAAATACAAATATATATTCACATACATATATTTGTAATACACATTAATGTAATTTTGAAAGAAAAACAAATTTTAAATTATTATACTTCGAAAACAAAACGGTAAAACGCAACTTTAAAAAAAAAATTATTTAAGAAATATTTATCTCTTTACTCAACTAGATTTTTTTTTAAAATTCTGTCGAGTTTTTATTTCATTACAACAGATAATAGATAGATAGATTATAGAGGCTGCCCTGGGCAGGTTACACTTCGACCATAAGGTCCATTGTGATGCCTAAGGATGTGAGGATGTGAATGGAGTGGAAGGAATAGGAACTCTATCAATATTCATCTGGAGTTCGTGAAGGAAACTGAAGAAAACCTTCTCAAGCCGGTTACTTCGTTCTTGTCCATACGCCAACAGTTTAGTCAATTAACCGCCCCTTCTTTTCCCAATAATTGACAAACTGTCCATGTCGGGATTCGAACCCATAACCTTCCAGTTTCCAAGTAGGCATACTGCGCAAACATAACGCCTTAGACCGCTCGGCCACTTTGACTGATGAAGTCGAAGTTAGTAAATTTTTCGAAAAAACATTACCGAAAATTTACTCATATATTTTACGATAAATTGGAACAGAATATATCTCCAAATAGATACGGCAATTTTTATGATTTGACTCTTCAACTATTCAGCAAGTTTTCAATCACAAATATTGTTTTTATATCTTTATTTAATACCATAGAATGTATTGAGACAAGATAAAAAATAAATAAAAAATAACGTAAACATTCCATTCAAGATACAGGTTTTTTGAGTGTGTGTAGTGTTGTTTAGTATTTTAAAATCAACAAAAATAAAAATAAAAGAAGTTATCACAGAATGTGATTGCACATTTTAAACTTGAAATAAATAACGTACGTAAACAGAATGAGGTAAATATAACAAAAAACATATGGTCTTATGCTGGCTGGCTGGCTACTGTGTTGTATATCTATATGCAACCTGGCCATAGGTATGGGTATGCCATGCCATACCATTGTGTCAAGTGTTTCAGTTGAACAAGTGCGCTTTTTGACAATTTATAGTTTAAATTGTTTAAACTAAATATATAAACTTTTGTCAGTAATTCACGTACTAAGTAATTACGTAATTGCAATTTTGAAGTTTCTATGAGAAGACGATTTAATTATGTTTCAACATAAAGCAACTCCCCCCCCCCTTCCACGCTTTTCATAATCCAAACTATTGTATAGATAGATAGATATATAGCATGGGGTATAAAAAGTATTGCACTTTGACCTTATGGAACATCGTGCTTCAACATCTACTTCAGTCTCACGAGATTCGCTTCTCCCATATCTTGGCAATAGCCAGTCTCGCCGGACAGTCTACACATAATGGATCCATTGTGGAGTCCTATTCTGTGCAGATGCTTTCATAGGTGGTTATGTCTGGCGATAAGTCCGGCAACCTTTCGAAGTTGTTCAGGTTGAGTGCATCAAGAGACTCTTGAATACATTCCAAAACATTATTTTTCCGAGTTCTTGTTGCGGTATATTTTCCCAGTGATCACGGTAATATCTATCCATCGTTGATCACTTGTTTTCATGCTGTCTGTGGAAGTTCTAAAAGAGATTCTCAGCCTATGTAAGGTATCTGCTTTTTTTTCATTTCTTGAAACCACCTGGTATCCAATTAACATTGTTCCGTTCTGCCATGCGTAGTAGTTCCCCTAGGCAATCTCACACTACCCCTGAGTTAATTTCAGAGGCAGGAATGGGTTTTAGATCAACTTGACTATCCGAGAGAATAAAGACGTTCTGTTTTATGTAACCCTTACATAGATTCTCACGAACTCAAGCCAATATGGCTTAGATTTCTGCCTGAGACATATTTCCCCAAGTTGAGGCTAATTATTACCTTGCGTCTTTCACCTTCAATTCCCCGCCCCAGTTCCCAGTTTTGGAGCCGTTTGTAGTTTGTATACCAAACGATTCCTTGCTTGAAATTCCTTTCACAGACTACAGTGAAAGGTTTTGAGAAGGAGCGTGTTTTGGGAAGTACATCTGTGCCCATTTCCAAAACGGGATATGTGAAGATTGATGTTCATACGATTCTTGTATATTAAAACTGGTTAATTTTTTAATCCAGTTATTAGTACAAGATAGTCTATAGGCGCTAAATCTCGCTTTAACTATTATTTCAAGGTTCAGCGGAATCAGCTCTAGTATGAATACCATGGCACTGTGGGTGTGCTGTTCATGGCTCCAGTAATCCACACGTAGGCCAGAATCCTGAACAGCTTTGTGCATACCGTTATTTGATTAACCTTTGGCCGCCACACCAGAGCAACTTAGGTTATGATTGACCTCACTACTTTTGTGTACAGCCAGTGGATCATTTTGGGTTTAAGACCTCAGATTTTTTCACATACTCTCTGGCATAGCATGCGAGAAGATTTGCTTTGATTAGAATCATCAATGATACTTTATTTGTATAGTACACTGTATATATGACATTTTAAGACCATAGAACAGATGCACAAAACAAAATCAAATTTTAATATGCAAAAATGATTATTAAAACGGATGATACCACTAATACCAATATAAATAATACTAACAACTATTAAATTTGATAATTTTCTATATATATTTCAAACAAAGAAATTTAAATCTAAAAATTAAATTACATTAAAAAAAAATTAAATAAAAAAAATAAATAAACAAAAATTATTCACGATTAAATGATGCTCATTATTTTAGTAATATTAGAATGAAATTAGCAACAATTGTGTACATAATATTAGTATTAAATGATGAATGAGTCGTAACTCTTCTAACAGTAAATAAAAATTTATATAAAATTATTTTTAACAATTTTGTTCTATTTTTTTTAATAAATTTATTTTATAGTTAAAAAGTTTCTATAAACAATGGATATTAAAATATTATTATTAAGATGATTATATTAAGTTGAATAATTTGTAATAAAATAATATTTATTAGGTAATAATGTGCGCTCACTATTTTTTTAAATTGAAGAGAAATTATTGATCAGTCTGTTATTAAATTATCATTACTTAAAAAATATAAATAAATAAAATAAAATAATTATAATAATAATAGTACGGGATGCCACATCATTAACCCCTATTTAATCGAATAAAAATTATGAAAAATTATCAAAAAGATTTCTAGATTTTTTAAATTAAATTTCAAAAAAAAAATTCTCAATTATTTGTATTTTATAAATACGTATATTTCGGCTACAAAGTGGTGTGTTTTATTGTGCAAAGTTCGTGTCTTGAGCAATGAGCAACATATTTTCTATTCCATATCACGAAGATAGGATAGTTACGATTCGCTAATTTATACTGTTGATGACTACTTTGTAGTCGAAATACATATTTATGAAATACAAATAATTGATCTAGGAATTGAAGAATTGAAGGAATTGGGAAATTTAACCTACGTAAAAGATTTATACTGAACTTGTATAGTTAGTTTTCTCAAAGAAATATTTATAAAATTAGTTAAATTTCCCAAATTGACCACCAAATTTCCACAAAATTTCTTTTTTTTGGAGCATATTTTCGAATTCATCATCATGCGTAACAACTCAAAAGACAATCTATACAATTAAATTAAATTGACTGCCTTGTCTGTTTATTTGTCCGGGCTAATATCTGAAACGGCTACACCAATTTTGACGGGACGGGATTTTCATTGGCAGGTAAAGGACCCTTGGTACAGTAATCTAGGCTATTTTTTATCCCGGAAATAGTTAGGGTTCTTGCATAAAAATTGAAAAAATATATAAGTTAGAAGCAAAATTAGTAGCTAGTCGGACAAACGTGACACGCGCGGCATGATATAAGTAATAATAAATAAAGAAATACCTGCTTAATCCTTTTTGGAAAATCAAACCCCCTAATAACGGGGTGAAATAGACCGTGAAAGTTAGTTTTGGTATCCCGTTTATATATCAGGTATATATAATATATACCAGGGGATATTAAGTTTAGTCCCGAGTTTGTAAAGGTTGAAAATTTTGGCATAGGTGGTGTTGGCATAAATTGAGCTAATTAGCCCATTTCCGCATATCCGTCTGTCTGTCCATCCGTCAACACGATAACTAAAAACGAATAGAAATAGCGAGTTGAAATTTTGTGTGTGTATTCTAGAGCTAAAAAGTAAGGTCAAGTTCGTGGAGGTCAAGTGAATGGGCAAAATCGGACCATTTTTGGGCAAAATAGGCAAAATTGTCTATGTTGGAAACCGTAAGAGATTGTTCCTTTTTTAAATATAAGAAACTTGTTTGAAATATTTGTTCATAAATTCAGTGTGTTTAAGCAATTAACTCACTTTGTTGTTATTTTCACTGGTGTTTTTTTTTTTAAGAGACATGAAAATTGATATTTCAGCTATTAATAATAGTAAAACAAATACGTGTTTCAGCGGTTTTGAAGTGTTACATAGATAGTATAATGAAGCTCAAGTTTTCACAAATTATGGATTATGGTATTCTATGAGGTAAGCTGTAGTATCGTGCCTTCTTGGACTATACTAATTCGTGATTTGTATAATTTGATTTTACAAAATTATTATGCAAAAAACATTATTATTGTATAAAATATCTGTCTAAATTGTCAATCAAATAAATATCTCTACCTTAAATTTTAAAATGTTATTGTTCAATTCTACAGTTGTTTCATTTAAACTATGCTGGCTTTGATAAATATCATAAAGAAATTAGTATTCATCTAAAATAAAAGCTAGTACTTAGCAGACTAACTGATATTTCACTAAGCTAATTTTTAAGCTATTAGCTCGTTGCTAATTTGGTGCGTGTCTCACAAAAATATTAAAAAAGTTTTATCTTTTATATGTTCTGATTGAAGTAGTACCTGTAGGATTATTTAAGTTGACTGACCAATTAAGCCCATTAAGACCAACCCATTTATTGGCGGTAAATAATAAGTGATAATTTGGTGAGACACGCACCAAATTAGCAACGAGCAACATATCTCCATACTCCATATCCTAGTCGAAATCCGTATTTATAAAATACAAATAAATGTTCTAGGAACTGGGGCAAAATTTGAAATGTAATACCAATTTATAAAAATTAATTAATCAAAAACTGGACATCAGATCTCTCTTAAAAAGCATTAATTTATGTGTACACTCCCGTTCAAAAATTGAACAGTCCTGAACCGAATCAGTCTCTCACAATTTTGATTATTCTTGTAGTAACGGATACAACATTTTATTTAATTGTTATACCTAAGAGTAAGATATAACACTTAACATGTATTAACATTTCATATTTTTTTTAAAATTCTTACTCTGTCACTAACACCGTATACTTACTTATATACATTTCTTTTTTACACACTTAAAAAATATACTACTTATCTTTGTTTATAAATAAATAAAATTATACAGAGAGTAACAAAAGTGAGGAGTTTTATGAAATGTAAGATAATTAAATATTTCAGGTCTGTTCATTTTTTTGAACGGTAGTGTACTTATTTGCTATTCAATGAAATACGAACTTTTATCGTTACTTTGCTTTATATTTGCTCTTCTTTATGTGGAATAATCCATTTAAACAAAATGTGATTATGGGTTTATTAATTATAATATGCAGATTTTATTAAATCCATTTAAATTATGTTTCAAAGTTAATTAATCAGTTTAATTACATATTTTATGATAATAATTAATTTATGTATCAAGGAATAAATATATTTTTTTTTATTCCCAATAATTATAGAGAAAATTGTCTATTCAAATTTGGTATAAATTATTCTTTAATTTTCGATAATAATTAAGTGATGAAATTTGATTTTGTATTGACAGGTAATATAAAATTGTTTAAAAATAACATTCACACATACTAATATCAAAATTAAATTAAATATGATAAAAATTTAATTCTTTTTTTATTTTAATAATAAATTTTAAAGTCACATTGTACTATGTTCGTTTATTGTTTTAAACATATTTTGAAAGTGGTTTTTATTTAGTGTCTTAAATCAGATTAAAAATTAACAATGTAATTATTAGAGACAAGATTTTAATGTGCTTTCCTCATTGTTATCCTTTCAGGGAAATATTCGTGTATGATCTTTTTCTTTAAAGAGTCCTATGATTCTACTGCAAGGTACTATCGAATATCAAAAGTTGCGTTCATTTTTCAAAAGCTGTTTTAAGCCGAATCCATTGGATTTTCAAAAAATTGTTTAGAACATGAGGTGCTAGAATATTTATATTGAACAAATTATATTCGAAAACCAAATGGATTGCGCACTATCGACTGGAAAAAATCGTTAATCGACTGCAAAGAAATTAAAAAAGAATGATCACTCATTTAGTTGATAATAAAAACTTGTTTAGACACGTATAGTATTTAAATTTAGCCATCTCCTTTTCAATTTTGGCAGAAATATAAACACTAAAATAAAAGCATACTTTGCATTGGAAGCGCAGGGAAGTGTTTATTATATGTCTTACTATTATATAACATATCATATCCTTTTTACCTAACGCTTCCACCATTCAAATAAAACTTCGTGATCTAAATACATGCAAAATAATTTTTGGCTCTTTAAAAGTTATTTATTTGCAAGATAAAATCCGTTGATGAATCAACGGTACAATCTCAGGCGCAGTTAATGTAAAGAAGCTAATTCTTTATAAAAATTCAGTACTACTCAGCTAGTAAGAAGTATTTCTCAAAATAAGACATTTTTATAGCGAAATATAATATAATAGTGAAAAAATTCGTCACGTAGGAGCTATGTGAACTAAGCGAATTTTCTTTTCAGAATGATCTTGGAAATTTATGATGGAAAGACTTAGCACAGAACAAAGAACCAAAGTTGTTCAATTTTATTTTGAAAGTCAGCATTCGATTATTCAGACACAAATATCATATCGAAATTTCTTTCATGTTCCGACAATTTACCGACTGTCGGAACATGAAACTGTCTGTGATCTTCCGCGTGCTGGAAGACTTCGTACAGTTCGAAATGATGTGAACATTGCTCGGGTGCAAGCAAGTGTTGAGGAAAACCCCGAAACTTCCCTATATATATATATATAGTTTTTAACGATGGTAATTTAATATCTCAAGAAGCGTCCATCGCATGTAAAAAATGTTAAGTCCAAATCTATATTTTTTGTAGAAAAAATAATGGTCTACAACTTTCACAATAATTTGACAACCAAAAAAAACCCCAAATAATCTTTTTCTTTGAACTTATTACAGTTACCATGGTCGTAACGATAAGAAACTGACCTGTGTAAATTGAATTTTAACGACACTAAAGGATTTTCTACACATAAAAATCCGAACTTTATTTTTTATACTTTTCAGATTAACTGAGCACTAAAACTATTTAGACAGACTCTCACAATTAAACATAATTTAAATAACAATTTATTATAATTTAATTAAATTTAAAATAAGTGATTTAAAAAAAAAGTAATGAACAAAAAAACGATTTAATGATTAAAAAAAATTGATTATAATTAAAAACAATCAAAATATAAAAATTATTTTATTAATATACTTTCATTAATTTAAATATATTTAAATTTCTTTAGAAATTTTTTAATAAAATTATTTAAAAAAGAATTTCAAGTTTGCTACATTGAAAGATGTCGCCTTCACAACGAAAAACGCTAAAAACCTTAAAAAATTTTCAGTTTTTCGCTTATAACTCGAAAACTTTATGTTTTTTGGAAGATGGCCACTCTTAACAAAATTATACAATATTCCCTAAAAAACGTACTAATCAAGTTTGATTTTCTGATGAGCGTTATTGGCGTTAGAACACGCTGAAAAACAGCGGTTTTTAACCCTTTTAGCGGAAACATAAAAGTGTCCACTACAATTAGAAAAATATACATGCTTTCAACAAAAAAACCTTTAAAACGTGAATTTCCTACAAGATATATCTCTAACATTCAATTTTCTCACAATTGAGGGAGGCGACAAAGCAAAAATTACGAAAAATGCCTTCTGCACATACAGCCAAAACGATCCCACCCGATGTATTATGCTTAAAAATGTTGTGAATTAATTGATGGCAAATAATTGCTGAATTGCCTTGCATAAGGTCGGCTTCACAGCGGAAAACATCAACATTTTCAGTTTTTCTCTTATATTTCGAAAACAATGCAGTTTTTGATGATTTTGATCAACAAAAACGGGGTTCAGGGGGTGAATGCGAATTACACCTTACTACTTGTCTATGTACATACTTAAATGGCATTTTAGTATGTGTATATGGGAGTGTTGTTTTCGCATAATTGCTTTTTTTTTCATCGATAATTATTTGGTTATAAATTAATTAAATAAATTATTTCTATTTGTTATTTATTATTTTTATATGTGCAAAAATCAATTTTCTGCTTATTTAAATATTTAATACAAATTTAGCACAACGCATATAACATAACATACACTCACATTCAATATATTTGAACCAGTCAGTCACATTTATGGGAGAAGAGAATCTCATAAGACTGAAGTAGAAGCACAATGGACCATAAAGTCGAAGTGCAGTACTTTTTAGACTCTTCTATCTATCTATCTACTAAGTCCCCTATCTATCTACTAAATGGCATCAAACAAACATCAATTTACATCATACCACTAGCAGTCAGATGTTTGTAAGTATGTGTATGTATGTATGTATGTATGCATGCATGGTTTTATAGTAAATATTTTATTTATTTATTTAATATAAGAAATGCTTTTGAAAACAGACTGTATATGTATAATATTGCACACAGTCCCACTTAGAATGTTTCAACTGGTTCGATTTTTATGAACGGGTGTGTACATGTAATAAAAATTTAACGGAATTCTGTAATATAATAAAATGTTGTTACAGATATTATAAATCTTTGTACAATAATAAAATATATACAACTATGTTTTATTGATTTATCAATCATTTCAATCTGTTATATGGTATGCAAATAAATTTTAAAAGTGTGTGATAATTAATCAACAAGTTGTATTATTGGGTATGATTTGAATACGAATACGTTTCCTAGTAAATTTTAATCCGACAAAAAACACAAATGTGAGAGGGACCAAGTTTTCGCATACATAAATTATTGATCGCCCAGAAAAAACAAAAATGTTCGCCTATAAAAGTAGTGAAATGAAAGGTCCAACTTTTTTAACAAAAATTATAAAATGCTTGATATAAAGGCTTGATACGTACCATCAGATAGTGGGTCTCACACTACGTTTAAGTTTTGGCTTCATAGCTTTTTTGGTTCCGGAGATAGAGAGGCCTTAAAACCGTCTCTAATCTCCCATGTAAATAAGGCTTCTATAGTACGGTAGACGTCTATGCGTAAACTTGGGCCAACGCACTACCATGCTATGTGATCAAACACATTTTTGCGCATTTTTTTAGTAATGTTTAGTTTATGCGCTTTCTAGTAATAAAATTTCAAATATATTTGCCCTAATTCTCAGGGCAAATCGATAATTTTTATATTTTTAAATTTTTGTAAATCATGAATTCAAGAAATTTTATTAATTCAGAATAACATATCTCTCCGGAGAGTAGTAGAGAGTAAATAGATAGCTCATACTATGAGCGGTGGGTTTATATCCGCTCAGATATCCGAGCGCTATCTCGACAAACTTGCCCGCGAAGGAGCCGCCTTTTCAGGTCAGAGACCGAAACTATATCTGAGAATAACTGGACGGATAAATATATAAACAGGGAATCGAAAGGTACTGTAGTTTGCACAAAGGCAAACAAATAATAGCTGGGTACAATGTTCGCAAGTTCAACCTGGCTTCTGGGCAACAAACAAAGAGACAAAATTTTGAAAGATGAAGGCTTCTTTTGTGTCCATGCGTGAGAGATTTGCAAAAATTTAGAAAAATCTTCAGTAAACAAGTTTATTATTTATTGTAGTTTGAAAAACAAAAAAAAATTTTAACTAGAAAATGTTTAAAACCATTATCTTGTTGGAAAATAGTACACTTTGCAATAGGAAATATGCATGAAAATTTTTTTTCACTTGAACTGAAGCATGTTTACGTGACAAATATCAAGGTAAAATTACTTTTTAAATAACTTTAAAAATAAGCGAGATATGAATGATTGAAATTCCTGATTAGACAAAGAGGGTGATAGCCCTCTTGATATGTTATGTGACGTCATATTACACTTTCACCATTTAAAAATACGTAAAACTCCGTTTTTAGATAATAATCTTTAAAAGCTTATAGCTTCCTTCATATTTGTCGGATTTTAATTTCATTTTTAAATATTATTACAGTATTAACAGTATTTTCATATTCTGAAAATAAATTTGAAAAAAAATTTTCATGCATATTCCCTATTAAGTCGATCTTTACGATTAAGTCTTAAACCACCCTATGCTTTACACTGCATGCAGTTTGACTTGCACAATAATTGATAGATACGAATGGGGGTCTAATGAAGAGAAAAGTGCTTTCATTTGTTTGCAAATAACCTATTTATTTACATACATTTTAATTAATTTTACCTTCAAATTCTTTAATAAAATTATTATATATTTTTAATAATATTTACTAAAAATTATTGAAAAAATTGTAAACAAAATATTTTAAAAAGATAAAATCAACAATATATTTAGAGGTCATAAAACATATTTAAAAAAATCGATAAAAAAAATTAATGTGTTGATCTGATTTACGGTAATTTCTCTACAAGATACGCTAATTTTTTAAGAACGTTGTATCCCGCACAGTCCTGTTCCGTTTTGTTATCTTATTTGTACAATTTAATGTACAATATATTTGTACAATTATTGTTATTTTTGGAGGCGGTGTCAGCATAGAGAAATTCAGAAAAAATTTGGACACCGCCTCCAAAAATAGCAATAATTGTACATATTTAAAAATTTTTGCTTAGGTGAACTAAAATTGGCACAAGAATATGTAATTATTTTTTTACTTTTTAGTGCATTTTTTGTTTTACAATATTTGATTTTTGAAGTCGAGTTTCCATTTTGTCAAAATAGGTTTTATTTTGATCTGTGTATATATAACTTATTATAACATAAAAATTCGTTAAAAAAAACGTAACATCGAGTTGGCGATTAGGAGGTGTACAATCGCTATGTATGTGTTAAAAAATTATGTATTTGTGATTTGTGTTAGTGTTAAATAAGATAACAAAACGGAACAGGACTGTGCGGGATACAACGTTCTTAAAAAATTAGCGTATCTTGTAGAGAAATTACCGTAATCTCTATCAATTTGCGTTGCGACTTGAATTAGTCACTGATCTCCAAACTATATCTGTCTACAGAGTTCAATTTCAGATTGAATTTACCTGGATATTTTGTTATATTCCTCCAATATCAATAATATTTCATTGATATGAAAGAATTTTTAATATTTTGGGACTTATTGACCAAACTACCTTAAAAGCGTGTTAATAATAACAATTTAAAACATATATAACATATTATAACACGTGTTTTATAAGTTTATAAATCAAAATATATGTTTGAAAACATAATCACGATTATTAAAACATTAATAAAAAGTATTAAATTAAAGTTATTGAGATGATTAATAATTAAGAATAAATAAATTAATAAAGGGATGTTGTATAGATACTATATTACGTGTCGCTTGTGGTCATTCCCATAATACATTTTCAGTATATTTATATTATTTGTTTAAGTATAATTAGGTCATGTTATTATTTACTGCAACAAAACTTAAGTCACTATATGAATTTTTGTTTTTGTTTAAAATACAGAGTGGTTCACCCAAAATGATACGCTTTGTTCCATTGAAAACGTTTCTAAAAATTGATACGGTAAAATCAATCGGTTTCGTCAAGATAATAGCCTTCCTTTTCTTACGCGAATAGTTTTATGATTAAAAAATTTATTAATTTAATTTGTTGGAAAATTTTTAAGGCTAAGGCCACAAAATGCTTCAAATTTCACCAACAGTAAGCATGAAAATGCCACGTGTTGAATAGGTTGTTTAGGGAGTATAGGGAATGACTAGGCTGTTACCGCTTACCGTCACCAAAATTTGTCCGATGCCCAGTCTTAACGAAAATGTCTCCTATGTTGTATGATGGTCTAATATTTATCTAATTTAATTTCATAATCACGTGCGCTTAATTACCAATAACATAACGCATTACTTCCAATTGATATTATTCGTTTCGTATGGCATTATCCCTATATACTTTTGTAAATATAAATTATTACCCTTCAAGATAAACAAGATTAAAAATTAAAATTCTAGGATTCTCAAAGTTAAAAACCTCCTGCTCTAATATATGTACATATATACGTCTAAACGTGATAGATGTTGGTTAACCGACCTCAAAACATATATATTACTATTTTTAACAAACAAAAAATAATCTTTTTTTCCAAATAATCATTGTGAAAATATCTAGAATTTTCTAATTTGACCTTCATGAAGTATTTTTAAACTAAAGTTAATTTTCTTTTATGAAAATTGATTAAGCCCCAAAAATTTCTATCGCATGAAATTTTGCACCCATTATAATATACAAACACTATTCCAATATTTTTAATTTTTTTAAGTCAGTGAGAGACAGCCTGTATATACAGATTATTAGCCTTAAGCACTCACTCATTCATTTACCATATGAACAAATGCAATGATTCTAAATCATGTACATTTTTAAAATGTGATATATAGGACACGATTAATGATATATACCAACCGTAAGTATCATATGGATTCGTCACGATAAATATTATATTTCTAAAATCAATTGAGTCACGGATTTAACGATCTGAAGTCAATATGACGCATTTTATAAATCGATAAACGACCAATGGTTAACTGTTTTATTTTCTAACAATAGGTATATATATATATATATATATATATATATATATATATATATATATATATACATATATATATTGTCCTTAATCTCATGTATATTATGTATCAAACTTCATTTCATGGTTTCATTTTATGTGCTTGTAGAGAGATTACCGTCTCTTTCAGACCCGATGGTGATATAGAAAATAGTACCTATTTTTTTAAAGCAAGTATTGCAACTTAACGATAGATTCTACGAAAAACACTGAGATCCATATTTTTGTAGTATTGAAAATTAACTAAATTTATTATCGTATTGAAAATTTTCTTAGTAATAACAAAAAGCTCAATTTCATTCCTTAACAAGTGAAAATAACAACTAACTGAGTGGATTGCTTAAATACCCGGTATATGCTGAGTTTATGGAAAACGATTCCCTTTTTTAAAAACAAACAACCTTTGTTTGAATTTTTTATAAATTCAGTGTATACTGGGTATTTAAGTAATTAACTCAGTTAGTTGTTATTTTCACTTGTTTTTTTTTTTTTTTTTTAAATATTATTACATTTTGAACCTATTTCAGCTAACATCTTCTGTTAGAAATTTGTGGACAAACAAATTCTTATAAACAATTCTTATTCGAACATGATCACTAAAACAAAATGGATTGGCCAGAATTATTTCATGGCGTTAAATTATGATGGCAATAAAGTACAAACAAGAAATAAATGTTAGAAAGAAAGATTGAAAATAGATTGTTAGTAATTATTTATGAAACATATGATAATTTATTTATTTTATGAATTTTATAAATAAATTTATAAGTTGAATAAAATTGTTTTCACAAGGTTTGTAGAACATATATTTTTTAAGTATCTTATCCATCCACACACTTTTAACAAGTGTGAATAAATAATATTCATAATAATAATAATAAGAATATGTTTCTTGAAAAAATACAAATCTTTTAATATCTGCAAATAAAATATATTTTAACAAGTTTTATCAACGTTTTATGAGCATTGTGCAATTAACATAAGACTGACTGACGTTAATGTAATAGTTCCCAAATTCGCTCTTTTTTACAAAATTTTTGAAGCTATAAGAGATTATTAAAGAAACATTGACTCAAAAAACGATTAAAAACACTGACTGCACAAACCCTTAAATGTCCGCAAAACCAGAGGTATTTAATTTCAAAATAATACATGAAGAAACAACAAACAAATTTTTTCATCAAATTTCTAGACTAGATTTGATCCATTTAAATAAAGATTCAACATCCAAATAAAAGTTAAAGGGCTTAATTTTTCTTTGTAGTCAACATTCGCTTATCATTTTAACATATTATATTTTGTGAATACTTAATAAAAGCGTCATATACTAATGGAAAGTTCCATAAAGGTTACGAAGAAATTAGTACTTTTTGAGATTCTTAAGACTAATTGGCTAACAAGTCTATAATCTCCTCTGCGGAGTCATTATATTTAAAGTCAAAGTTCCCAAAAATCGTTTTTTGTACAAATTTTTCGTTTCTTTTGCGTCAAATGTCATTAGGGGTAAAAATATATAGACATTCGATCTCATTTGCATTTTTTTCATATTGTTGTCAACGGTTTTGGAGATATAACGCAATGATTCAACAATTTCACAATATTTAACAATATTTTATTTTGTATAAAAAACAGAGATTAATACCCACAAATAAAAATTTCCCCTACAAACCCAAAACATCTTTGCTTTGCGTCGGTTTTTTTTTATTTCTTTTGAAGACGCTGTGTCGCATTCGTCCAGCACTGGATTTAGGCTCGTTGGAATTCTTTCGACACGAGCTTTCTTCTGGTATAGGTTTTTCTGTAACTTCGAGTATATTTACGAATCATACGAAACTAAATCTTCAATTTTTTTTTTGTAATTTTCAATTTAATACCTATTTTCATGTATATTCCGGCAAATAATATTGTCTCACTGGTATTGTGCCTCCTAGTAGGACTTCACAACCTCTACACAATAACACCAAAATCAATGTCCTAGGTACACGCGGTTCCACGCGTTATAACTTTACACGTAACTAATTCGTAACCGGCATGCGCATGAAATTTGACGATTTTTTATCACACAAAAATGTTCGACCAACGAATTAAAAGACAGAAAATATTTCGCAAAATAAAAATCACTTTACGCAACTACTAAAGGGTAAAAAAAAAGTTATTTTATCTTTAAACAAACCATTGATAAACAAACAATCATCATGCACACACGTCAATTGAATAATTAACACATACATTGTGTTATCATCAAGATTATTGTTTGTTTAGAAAACAACTATAATAATAAATAATAAATACAACTAACATTCATTTGTGTTTTACAAGTATATTAATATGTACGTTACGAATCATTTAAAATTATATTCTTTTATTTATTGATTTTAAATCAATATTTATTTTAATATATTTTATAAATATTTAGAGAGTTCACACAAATCAAATCTTCGTTATCAACTGTTTTATTTATTATTTGCAAAAAAATGAAAGCAGTAACACTAAATAATATTACTATGATTATTTTGCGTAAAATTTTTTAAATTATATTAATATTTAAAAGTACTTTTTAAATCTATTCAAAACCTTTCACTGTAGTCTGCGATAGGGGCACGTGGATGGGAGGAGAACCATCCTATCTTATGAAACAAATCGTTTGATATACATACTACTCCAAAACTCAGAAAGGAACTGGGGCGAGAAACAATGGTGAAAGACCCAAGGCAAACGTTAGGCTCAACTTAAGGAAATATGTCATGTCTTTCATGCAGAAGTCTACGCCATACTAGCTGGCTTGCATCCGTGATAACCTACGTAAGGGTTACACAAACCAGAACGTATATCTTGCCATGATCGGTCAAGAGCTGCTTTAAAAGCCTTCCACTGAAACCACCCCAGGGTTAGTCAGAGATTGTCTAGAGGATCTACTGGAGCTGGCAATATAGAACAATGATAACTTGGTCACAGTGGTTTCGAAGGAAACGAAAAAGCAGATACCTTAGCACAGAAGGGAGTCGAAATACCGTTCATAAGCTCATAACTTATTTTAGGAATTCCAAAGTACGTGATCACTGGAAAAAATGCCGCAACAAAAACTCGGGAAATAAGGTTTCGGAATGCATCTAGAAGGCTGTCGCTCGATGCAAACAAACTGAAAAAATTAACAACTTCTAAAGGTTCCCGGATCTTATCATATTACCACTATCGAACATTATGACCTACGAAAGCATCTGCATATAGAACACTACAATGGATCCATTATGTACAAAGTTCGCAGCGAGGATTCAGACCTTTAACCTTTCTGTACTTTATTTATTAACCGAGCAAACCTTTAATTTCTAACTCTTTGTTATTATTTTGACTTATAACAATTATATAGGCAAATTTTACATTTTCATCTTTTTTCTAATTTCTGGGTTTACCGATTACGATGTTCAAAGCCAAATAATCAAGAAATCAACACTCCTACCGTTAAATTGTATTTCGAAAATGGTCATAACTAGAGTAAAACTTCAAACTACAATGTCTAATACAATTCCTACTAATTTCCTTGAAAATTCATTTCCTGCAAATTTAATATCTTTAAGTATGACAACAAAATGTCTGAAATATTATGATTAGATAAATTTAAAATGAATAATAGTGAATAATAATAATTAAAATGAAAACCATTATAAATATTATTTTAAATTGTCCTATTTAAATATTTAAATAATTTATAATTTTAACATAAAAAACAAGAAAATAATTTTAATATATTATGATAGAGAGATAACCTCATTATATTAAAATTATAATAAAATTAACACTTGGGTTTTTGTTAAGTGTATACTCTTAAAAGTACACATTCATTTAAATAAATTGAACTAGTTCTAATTAAGTGATACGGTTGTAGATGTTCAAATGATGCATCTAAAAGGATTGATCATTTACGTAAATCCATCCTTCGATTTACATGGTTAAAAAAAACTCATGCAAACCGAAATCGTGTAGAACTAGAATTCACACAAAATAAATCGATTTAAAGAACAGTGTGCTTTATTGACGACTGCCGCGCCAGCTTTCAGTTTTTTATTGTTTTTTCCAATAAAATTTTTTTTTAATTTCGATTTTTATAAGTTACTTAACTTAATAAAACTTACTTAAATTTCCTACCGGTTCCACTACTTCAAATATTTACAAACACATTTCCACCAAATTTTTATTTCTACAAATATTTTTTTCTATATAGAACGACGTTAGCAAAATCGTATTGTCACGTGACTTATACACGAGTGCAAAAATTCAAAGTTTTAGGTCAATTAGAACTAGTCGAAAATTTGATTGCAAGATTTGGTCTCAATCAACAATACAATCATGTGAAATTAAATAAAAGCTTGCAAAAATGAATTTTTGTAGAAAATTGATAATTAAAATGTATCTATTATGGTGCTTTCATACTTGCGGGCTGCGCGCGCTGCTCGTGTGCATCGAATTCGTCATATTTGAACGGTGCGCGCGCGCGGCGCACAACGTTCCATCTGTTCGTGAGAGGTTTGTCGTTTTTAGCGGGCATGTGATTATTGTGTTTTTTTAGATATTAATTGAAATGTAGTATTTTAGTTCAACTTGAAAATTTTCCAAGCTGAACTAAAATGTAAACATTTTTATGACTACTTTTTTTTTTTTTATAAAGTTCAGTGCGCCACCAACGTCGACGTTTCTTTTTGTTTGACAAACGCACCGCTCATCACCATAATCGCGAGATTTTCCCGTCGCGTAAACATGTTATAATTTCACTGCAAAATGAATATATGTTCGTTGGTTTGCTATGGATCGCTGGCGGTTCGTTAAAATCAACAATTCCAACGAACCAAAGGCGAGCGGCGCGCACACCGCTCGGGGTTCGTGGCGCGTAAATGTGGACGCATCATTATACGAACCACTATGGTTTTTTTTTTAAAAAGATAATATCGAATAAAAAGACTGTGGTGTAATGGATAGCCTCCGGTTAGGCGGGGGTTTATGGTTCGAATCCTAGTGCTTACATCTTCTTCACACTTTAATTTATAATATTTAAATTGATTAATCTAAATAGTGGACATCTCATTGTTTCAAATACAACTTTACTTAATAAAACACTGACTAACAACGCACAGCCTAAACCGGTGGTCCTAGAAACATGAAATTTTACACAGGAGTTCCTTATTTAACGTAAGTGAGCATTAAGAAAACATTTTTGAGAATTCATCCCATAAATGAATGAATGAATTAAATAGGGGTTGCAAATGTTTATGGATTTTTGTCATTTCTGTAGTTAGAAATATGGAAAATGGTGTTTAGATTTCTGTTTATAAATAAAAGTCAGTTGTAGTATCAGGCTTTTTTGAAAATTTTTCCCATAAGGGAGTAAAATAAGGGGCGAAGAAGAGTAAAATAAGTTAGAACTACTATGTGAACTACTTACTATTCAGATATAATAAGTTCACAAACTCAATTATGAATTTATAAACTCCCCCCCTTAATAAATATCTAGTAATAATTAGTTGTTAAATTTTTAATGAACATGAGTGTAAAATATATTTTTGAGTAACAAAAAGAATTAAATAATAATAAAAAATTACTTAATAAAAACAAATTATTTAATATCTTATAACAATAATTATAATTAATAATCATTTATTTGAACAATTTTCTGTATATAAATATTTAGCTAAATAATTTTTATTATAATAATTATATTTTTTTTTATATTTTGCTCTTTGAAGTGAAGCCACACCTGACACCACACGCCAGCACGCTTAGCTATATATTTAAGTGAAGTGTACTTAGATATAATTTCATATAATTTTTATAAAATTTATTTGTTATAATTTTATATATTTTTGTTAAAAAAAATAAGTGTACCCCTTTTGTCAGGCAGGTCAGGGTCTTGTCGAAGTTTTAATAAATTTTTTATGATTTAACACATTTAAAACGTATACGTGATTTTTGTTATTACATGAAGGTCATATTTGATGCATTTATATATATAACAACAACAAAAAAATCGATCAATATTAAAACTGTGTTGTATGTTATTAAAACACTATTCATGTTAAAGTGTAAAACTTATGATGGTAGTATGTATGTTAGCTGGTATTATTCGTTGCGTTTAAGATTGTTTTCGTTAATGCGGATACCAGCAGTCTTGAACTGTTCGTATACAGAACTATTGAAACGAAATTTCAGGCACTGAGAATCTGGATAAAACTGTAGACAGTGTCAATTCTGTGTATAGAAAATATTTTCAAAATACAAAACTACAAAATTGTATATTAAAGAATATATTTAAACAAGTCAAAATAACAAATAACTGAGCCAATTCCATAAATACCCGTTATATACTTAGTTTATGGAGAAAAGTTTCAAACAAAAGTTGTTTATTTTTAAAGAAGGAACATTTTTTGTCTTGAAATTTTTTCCTATCCCTTACAGTTTTAAAGATGGATATTTACACCCTAGCCGCTCTGGCGGGTGGAGGCTCGTTTAAGCGAATTTCCTTAGAATATATAAATTACTGTCTAGAGATCACAATTTTAGTCTGATCTAAATGAAATGTCGATTCTGATATGAAAGTATAGAATCATAGAGAAAGAAGAAAAAAACATAAACTATAAAATATTGCTCTTAACATTAGAACAATCAAAAAATGAGTAAAGTTGTAGAAAATCATGTTTGCTACAATTCATTACCCGATCATTTTTTCTCAAACTCTAATGTGTACAAAGATATTTAGGATTATAACTTTCAATCTTAAATTGCAAATATTTCTGTACATCAGAAAAAACGAGAACAAAATTATAGTAAAACTAATTTTCTACAACTTTACTTCTGATATAAACCCCCCATTTTCCATATCCGATTTTGCCGATTAACGGACTAAGCCTTTCAAATACCAATATTAATAATTCCTAGCGTTACAAGGTCGGGTTTAAACTAACAATACCCACATGGCCGGGAAAAATACCCACGTTTATACACTAAAACATTATAACCCGCGGCCTCGCTCACGTTTATAGGTAAATCTCCGGATCCTGTCATTGTAGCGAGATATAATATAAACTAGTTTTTAAGTCTAATCGTAAGCTTTTAAACAAAACAGAGTTCCATCAATCGTGCCAGTAGTTTTTGCGTGATTCTCGAACAAACATTTATAATTTTATAATAGTAGAGATAAATTGGTAGCTCATTTTAGAACAAAATTTATGTGTGTATTAGCCTAATCTTTCAGTAGTTACTACCGTGCTCGGAAAACTACCTTAAAGGTTAAATATTAAACTTTTGACTTTTATAGTAAATTTCCCACAAATTGTCTCAATATTATTAAAAATCAATAAATTCCATTTGGTTAAATGTTATATGAACAAGACAAAAATAGTGTTTTTAAAAATTATTTCCAAAAAAAAAAAACAACACAATACAATACAATTGAATTAAGAAAGTTGTAAAAATATATAGATAAATCGTATTTTATATGTTTGTTATTTCTTAAAAAGGAAAAATAAATTTAACACAAAAATATAGTAAATAGGAAATGTAATTGTGTTTATAGTGTATATATATATATATATATATATATATATATATATATATATATATATATATATATATATATATATATATATATTTGTGGTACATTAATTTTGATTTTGTAATACAAACTAAACCATCAGAAGACGCATTCACTTAACTCGCTTACATCTTTTCTTCTATTCAATTCTTCTATTTTTTTTACTAAACAAACATTTAAATATACAACAATATATGCAAAAAAATAATAAAAATAATAATAAAAAAGATTCACTTCAAATTGTTAAATAATTACTATAAATAGAAACTCTACTATTTGTACAATTGAAATCAACAAAAATGAACCTTCTGTGCACTTTAAATTTATATTCTAGACAAATATCGATACGACACACTTAATTAAGTATTTTGCTAAAACAAAAGAAATTCATAGCTATAAAATGGAGGGACAGAAAAATGTAGAAAAAAGCAGATATATTTTTAATGCCAAAATACATGTTTGTTACAATAAAATCACGTTAAAAAAAATTGAAGCAGTAAGTCACATTCTAAGCGTTTTAATTACTAAATATATGTATAATATTTCAGTAACACTAAAAATATTTCAAATGGTTCAAATTTTATGAACGGGAGTGTACGGCCACAAAACTGTACTGTAGGCCACAAAAGTAATTCTTATTTTTAAAAAAAATTACTTGATTTGTACACTTCTGTTCATAAAAATTGAACCAGTTAACACATTCTAACTGTTATTGTATGTAATATACATATATTTAGTGTTATATTCGTTTAGAATGTAACTTATTAGAATGTTCAATTTTTATGCACGGGAATGTACCTTATTCATTTGGTTTTTGGGAACATGTTTCGAATAAAAGTTGTGAGTGTAATTATAATGAAGGAACATTTTTTTGAAGTTTTTTGAAGTAAACAAATGTGTGTCGTATATAGACAAAATGTATATATATACATTATATGTTTAAACAAAACAGACAATAGTATCACATAAGCAGTGTGACTACACTCTGCAGTGTACAATAATTTTGTTTGCATGTGATATGACTTTCGGATATTCAAAGACAACACCATATTATACATTATGAGATGAATAATCGTTATTATTTACCGCCAATAAATGGATTGGTCTTATTAGGTTTAATTGGTCAGTCAACTCAAATAATCCTTGAGATACTACCTCAGTCAGAACATATAAAAGACAAAATTTTTTCAAAATTATTATGAGACACGCACCAAATTAGCAACGAGCAACATATATCTCTGATTCGATATCCCAGAGATAGTTAAGATTAGCTATTTCATACTGATAATGACTGACTACCTTGTAGTCGAAATACGTATTTATAAAATACAAATAATTGCTCTAGAAATTGGGACAAAATTTGAAATTTAATTTTATAATTTTTCTATTTTAGTTTTTCACTAGTGTATCATTTTTTATTAAACTTTTGTGTCTTAATAATATTGATGACTTTATTGAAAATTATTTTAATACATTATTAAAAAAGAAGTATAACTTCTTACGTGCGTACATAAGTTTTTCTAAATATTAAAATTTAGTACAGTAATTTTTTATTTAACATTTGTGCAAATATTTGTTTATATGAATGAATGAATGACGAATGTGATCAGCAGTTAAGTCAGTCCAGCCACCCAGTCAGACAATGAGTGAGTGAGTTAGTCATGCACATAGATAATAATAGATGTTAGTATTATTATTATCATGTGAATTAGATATGTTCTTACTTTTTATTTTAATTAAAATTATTTTAATTTATGTAATTAATCAAATTATTATGGTATTTTAAAACACAATTATTTTTATTATTATTTTAATATTGTAAAAATGAATTAAGGTTCATCGGACACCTATATAGGTAAACTCGGCAAAGTATACATAAAAATCTGAATTTTTACATTTTGACAGTTTAGTCAATTAACCGCCACTTTTTTTTTTCTTAATAATTGACAAACTGCCGATGTCGGGATTCGAACCCATAACCTTCCAGTTTGAAAGTATGCATACTGCGCAGACATAACGCCTTAGACCACTCGGCTACTTGGACTGGTATTTCGACCTTGTGGTCCATTGTGCTCCCCCTTCTATTCCAGTCTAATGAGATTCGCTTCTCCCATATGTTGGCAATAGCCAGGAGCTTGCTTATCAGGTCTTCCTGAAGGTTCATATATTCGGGGTGAGATGCACCGAATATTCTGTATCTGCTGTAACCTAGCGGTTCGCAGTCAAAGATTATGAGGCTGGATTTTTCTTGATCCTCGCCCCACAATATGCACACAATGGACGCGTTATGGAGTCCCATTGTGTGCAGATGCTTCCGCTGGGGATAATGCCCGGTACATTGAATATACAAAGTTTACGAGCCCATACAGATGAAGACATTTCTGTACCTAATTTCAATTGTATAGCCAAATTGAAATCATATCACACACAATATGCAAAAATCATATCACACACAAAATTATAGTCCACTAAAGGGTGGTAGGGTCACTGATGCGACAAACTTACTTGTTGTCTGTTTTGCTAAACATCTAATGTATCTATATACAACCAGTCCAAGTGGCCGAGCGGTCTAAAGCGTTATGTCTACGTAGTATGCCTACTTGGAAACTGGGAGGTTAAAGGTTCGAATCCCGACTTCGGCAGTTTGCCAATTATTAAGAAAAAAAAGAAGGGGCGGTTAATTGACTAAAATGTCGGCGTATGGACAAGAACGAAGTAACCGACTATGCTTGAGAAGGTTTTCTGCAGTTTCCTTCACGAACTCCAGATGAATATCTGCATAGTTCCTATCATAGTCGGCTGCAGCCGCATATCCTACCAGTTCCTAGTCTATACACAAAAATTCCTTCCACTCCACTCACATCCTTACGCATCTCAATGGACCGAAGTGTAACCCGTCCAGGGTAGCCTCTACAATCTATCTATCTATATATAAAAACTCGACCTTACGCACTACCGTGCTCTAGATTTAGTCTTTCTACTGTATGACACACATTTTTACTAATTAATTGTCTCCCAAGCACTGTGCAATAGAAAACTGTGTAACATTGATCAAGCGAGTGTTGTGTCAATCGAGTGTTATATCAGCGATTCATTACATACTGAAAATACACACTGATCGGATTTTCGCGCCAAAAGAAAAAATAAAATAAAATATTCTCTTCCATTTTTTAAGATTATCATCAATTACTATATTTGTTTTAATTTCTAATTGAATATAATTGGAAGAAAAAAATAAATTATACTTCATTTCTTTGTATATTTTTGTAAGAGGAAAAATTAGAAAATCTATGAGAAATATTTTATTAATGTACACATGTAACACATTATTGAATTTGAATTTTGAAAAGAAAGCATCAGAATATTTTATTTTTATTGATAACACAAAAAATTATCAACATAATTTATATTTATTGATAAGATATAAATTATTTTTAAATTTTATAATCTTAAAATTTAATTGAAAATTTCAGTTAAAAATCCAAAAATAAAAATAAAATTATTAAAATTAACAATTAACTTTACACAAAAATTCATTACACATTTGGAAGAAAAATAATTAGGAGAAGATCAAACCATTGTTGGGAATAAACGTCGGATGGATGACCTCAGTAATCATAGAGATAAATCAAGTATTTAATTTAGAAATAGTAAAAGTATTATTTAAAAATAAACAAATAAACTTAAAAATTACTTCATTGCATTAAAAAAAAATAAGTGAATTAATTAAATTATTACATAATTATTGTTAAAAAACAAATCGGTCAGTGTGAGTTCAACTCACGCAAAGAAGGTTTCGTATACACTGATAGAAGGAATTTCTTCCCTCAAGAAAATATAATTTCTTTAAAATATTTGCTTCAATAAAGAAACTCTTGTTTTTAATCAAGATTACGCGATCGAACCAAAAACATATGTTTAGTTAAGCGAAGAAACTAAAATTCTTGAACGGTGTTTAAAGTTTTTTTTAAATAGAGTTCGTTAGTCTTGACCTAAGAGAGTCTTTCTTGGTCAAATACTCTTGTGATTCTTTAGTCAAGAAAATGAAATTCTTGTAAAAGAAAAAAGTATTTTTCTTATTAAAAATAAATAAATAAAACTCAAGAAGAGAAAGTATATGTAGCTTCTTTTTAACTTCTTTAAAAAGTTTCATTTGTTTGGATTAAACAAAGTATTGGAGCTATTGTTGTCGTTGGTTTCGTTAAAAATTTGCTACATTTAAAATATTTAGATCTATAAAGGTTTCTGTTAGGATCCTTCTGCATAAACTTAAGAATCTATTTAGTTTAGTCAAACTGCCGATGTCGGGATTCGAACCCATAACCTCCCAGTTCCAAGTAGACATAACGCCTTAGACCGCACGACTACTTGGCCGGTCTACAGAACCCTAACAACTAATAAATATTATTTTTAGCAACAAATAATGTCTTTTTTCACAAATAAAACAGTACATCAAGTTACAATAACATAATTAACCTACTTCAGACCACAGTTCAAACTATCAAAAAATACCAAGAATATAATGAAGGCAAAGTTCGTTTTAAAACAAACAAATCAAGTAAAAAATTATGTTGGAATCGTGTAAAGCCCGCAAGGTGTAATATCGAGAAAAAAAAATTATACATTTCAAAAAGAACCTTTAATACTTAATACTACATAATAATGAATGTGTTATGTCCGTGTATGAAACCACTAGGTGAGTATAGTAAATGTTTAAGGCCTCCGCACACTGTAAGTGATCTGTCACGTCGAACACTGATCGACATAGAATGCGATCGAACCAAATCGGTTGTTTTCTTTCAATTTGTTCACACTTAGATACAAAGATAGATTGTAGAGGGCTACACTACGACCATAAGAGATCCATTGTGATGTCTAAGGATGTAAGGATGTGAGTGGAGTGGAAGGAATTTTTGTGTATAGGCTAGGAGTTGGTTGGATATAGACTATGATAGGAACTATGCCGATATTCATCTGGAGTTCGTGAAGGAAACTGCAGAAAACCTTCTCAACCATAGCCGGTTACTTCGTTCTTGTCCATACGTCGACAGTTTAGTCAATTAACCGCCCCTTCTTTTTTTTCATAATAATTGAAACTGAACTGAAACTGCCGATGTCGGGATTCGAACCCATAACCTCCCAGTTTCCAAGTAGGCATACTGCGCAGACATGACGCCTTAGAGCGCTCGGCCACTTGAACTTGTTCACACTTTGTTATTAAGGAATATGTCACGACGAACACTGATCAAGTGACCTGTCAAGCCAAACATTGATCGCGAAGATGTCGCGACGATCGCAATATAGAATGCGACATCTTTGGATAAACAATCCAGTTCGGTTATATTCTTTCAATTTGTTTATTGTTATTAAGTAATCTGTTGGGTAAAACACTGATCAAGTGATCTGTCAACACTGAAACAAGTGAACTGTCGCATCGAACTCTGATGGCGAAGTTGTCGCGACGATCGCAACATAGAATGCGATATCTTTGGAAAAACAATCCAATTCGGTTATTTTCTTTCAATTTGTTTATTGTTATTAAGTAATCTGTTGTGTCAAACACTGATCAAGTGATCTGTCAACACTGAAACAAGTGAACTGTCGCATCGAACTCTGATGGCGAAGTTGTCGCGACGATCGCAACATAGAATGCGATATCTTTGGAAAAACAATCCAGTTCGGTTATTTTCTTTCAATTTGTTTATTGTTATTAAGTAATCTGTTGCGTCAAACACTGATCAAGTGATCTGTCAACACTGAAACAAGTGAACTGTCGCATCGAACAATGATGGCGAAGTCGTTACGACGATCGCTGCATAGAATGCATTATCTTTGGATAAACAATACAGTTCGGTAATTTTCTTTTAATTTGTTGTTCACTCATTGTTGTTAATTGTTTAAGAATTGCATGAACTCACCTGGATAAAATCAACTTTCACGAAATACAATTTAAGGTATTTTTTAAAAGTTTGCAAATTCATGCAATAGGGAATATGCATGAAAATTTTTTTTCACTTGAATTGAAGCATGTTTACTTGATAAATATCAAGGTAAAATTACTTTTTTAATAACTTTAAAAATAAGCGAGATATGAATGATTGAAATTCCCGATTAGACAAAGAGAGTGATGGCCCTCTTGATATGTTATGTGACGTCATATTACACTTTCACCATTTAAAATACACGTAAAACTCCGTTTTTAGTATTTTTGCAAGAAAGAGACAGATAATAATCTTTAATAGCTTATAGCTTCCTTGATATTTGTCGGATTTTAATTTCGTTTTTAAATATTATTACAGTATTAACAGTATTTTCATATTCTGAAAATAAATGTGAAAAAAAAATTTTCATGCATATTCCCGATTTTCTTTCAATTGTTTCACTCATTGTTGTTAATTGTTTAAGAATTGCATGAACTCACCTGGATAAAATCAACTTTCACGAAATATAATTTAAGGCATTTTTTAAAAGTTTGCAAATTCATGTAATTCTAATGATCTGACAATTTAATATTATAATAACAATAATCATAATAATAATGGGGTTTTACCTCCGTTTCAGAAACTTCTATAACTGAGGCACCCACATCATTATTTTTTAACCTTTAATAATCTTTAACGATATATTAATGATGTGAGTGGAGGGCAAGGAATTTGTATACAGACTAGGAAATGGTAGATTTTGCAGCAGATGCTGATTTTTATAGAAACTATGCCGATATCTATCTGGAGTTGAAGAAAACTGGAGAGTGAAAGAAAACTAGCTGGCAACATCGTTTCTGTCCATACGCCAACAGTTCAATCAATTAACCACCAAATTAATATTAATTGACAAACTGCAATCGTTGGGAATCGAACTCGCAACGTCCCAGTTCCAAGCAGAAGGCCCCTTGGACACCATGGCCACGTGGACTGGTGACAATGTTATAGTATGGTTGTCTAAATGAACTTATCAGGTAGTTTGAAGATATAACTCCACAAAATAGAAACTACAAATTTGGTGGAAGTGTTGGGAAAATATAAGGAAATTAAATGTATTTCTTATTTTTAGTCTTCAAAATAATTTATAATTTAAGATGAAAAAAACTACACGCTTGTACTAGTAGGCAAAATACTAAAAAGCAAAAAAATACAAAACTTGTAAAAACGTGCAATGTCTTGCACGTTTGTCAAAATTGCATTATTTGTGATATACTGTGGAATATAATTACACTTAGCATTTACAGCGATCTGATATTACTGTCTGTCGCGATGAATTGCGTACAAAGGTCTGAAATATTGTAAGTCCCATATCTGAGAGGAAAATTTCGGACAAAACTTTGATTTTACAGTCGCATATGATACAAAATTCACTTCATAAATAATAATGTTCAATTGCTTTTCTTTCCGAGACATTGAATAAATATAATATACACACAATACATCAATCAATAAACCTAAATAGGGTCCATAAAGGTGTCTAAATAAGGTCCAAAAAGAACCCTATAACTACATACTACCTGTAGTCTTTGTATTAAGAATAAAGAAAATTAAATTTTAAAAATGTTCAAAACAACTTTTGTTATATAAATATTTATTTATATTATTATTATAAAATTAAAAAATAATTCAACATATATTTATTATAGAAATGTACGCGCGATTTTTCAAATAATTGTTCATCAATCATTCTCGTTCTGATTTATTGAATATTTATATATAGGTTGCTCCAAAACATGGTGGAAAAAATTTAATGCATGTTTAATGGATATTTTTTCACACATTTTCAGCAAATTGTACATTGAAATTTTTTGTAGACAGTCTACTAATATCCAAAATTAATCGACATATTTCGTGGCATTTATAAAACACATTCTCAGTCTCCTGTCGTATCGTTTAGATTGTTATTCGTTAATAAGATCTCGAAATAGAGAACTAGTTAAATATCTTATGAATTCCCTACTTAAACTATAATTGCCTGTTTGTTTGTTCGAGCATCACGCAAAAACTACTAGACCAATTTTGATTTAAAAGGTTATGATCATAACAATAAAACGCGAGCGAAGCCGCAAGTAGACGCTAGTTTGCTATAAATTTAATCTTCGTACCAGATTTTATGCGATTAACTCAATTTTGCAAACTTTTTTGACGGAAGACGCAAGAATTACTAGAGGATATATGGTTCATCATCTCGTCTACAATCGACGATAGAACATAATTGTCGAGAAGCATGATAATTATCGAGTTTGAGCAGTAAATGCTAATTTTTAAAGGGCGAGATTAAGTACTCCACCACACCTGCGCATCTTCTCCCGTTTCCCATTTCATACGGAAAATGAAATACTATGTATTTATACACGATATGGTCTCCGGACTGTCTATTTACAATCGCTAGATATTTTTCTTCTAACACAAAATTGCGCGACATTGCCTTCTACTGCGTACAAGATCTTACATTGCCTATTATATTGCTACTGTAATCAATTTACTTCTTTGAATACCCACCGAAAACTAAACTCTATGCAATATTTAAACTTTATTTAATTTACACCCTATACAACGGTGACATTCAAGTAGAATTGAACATGTTTGTTTGAATATTGTACCACTAAAATATGCCAGCACATGCGTATACAACTTGAACTAAATATAAAATATATGTCTCTTTATCTAACACATAACAGACACCATATATGCTATCGTTATCGCACCCAAACATATACCAGTTATGAAAACAATTGAACAACAACATCGCTATCAAACAAGACGACTGAATAACTGACTCTAGTAATAGTTGCAACAAGACAGTAACCCAGTGTAAAGTGTTGTTAACATAATATATTATTTATCTATTTTTATGATTATTTAATAGTTAAAATATGTAATTAATAAGTGAAACTAATTACTTAAACATACGAATTTTAAGTATTCATTACTTAACAGTTATTACTAATTCAAGTGTAGTGAAAATAACGTTATTTTGACAGTTGTGTATTGACGCCATATTGTTTATTTGAAAAAAAAAGACTGTGTACAAAATGGTCGGTCGATGGGATAGACAACTAGCACATGATTTTGTTACAAAATATGTAGAGTTAGATGTTCTATGGAATATTGAGAATCCATTACGTAAAAGTCCAAAAGCACGTAAAAAAGCGTATGTTATACTACAACAATTAGTTCAGCAATTTGAACCAGATTTTTCGTTAGGTGATGTATGTAATAAAATAAAAGGATTTCGGTCAACTTACTTAATGGAATTGAAAAAAATACAAAATTCGAAAAATCAAGCATATGTTCCAACCTTATCATGGTTTCAAATTATGGATAATGCATTACATCAACCGGTTATGGATAATATTGTTCGAAAATGGCGTATGGTATTATTATAAATTGTACACTCATTTTTTTTAAACTTAATTTTGATTATTTGTGAATTTGTGATTACAGAATTCGTTATCATCGATGCGAACGAAAATGAATTCGAAATCTCCGAAAAAAATGAAAATCGATTATGAGGTAAAATAAGCCTTTTTGAGTTTCCTTCTTCCTGCTAAAACGAATATATGATAAAATCGTACGAAAATCTTTTTTAATTTACGAAATATATCTCAAGCGCCTGTACTTTGCAAGTATAAGTGCTAGAAACAAGTTTCAGTTATTGCTTGATTCTTGAAATGCTTGTAGTTATAGATTAAGACTGGCTGGCTACATAAAAGTGAACGGATAAATCATAGTCGTCATTTTTTCTCCTAAGTTTCCAATGATATCTTCAAAGCAAGAGCCGCATTTTGCAGAAGTCTCATTGGAGACAGAGAGTGTGGGTGGGCGGTCAATCGTGTAGAGTTTTACACACAAACAAAAAAACGATCCAATATAGTTCTGAAAATTGGTGTAGCATTACATTTTGAAAATAGAAATTGAAAGAAAATGTTCCCAGAAGTGTAGGTTGAGGCCTAACCGCTACCGGAAGCGGTAAAGTATTTAACTTTGAGTTGAAATTGAACTCACAAGATATAGTTCTGCAAATTTGTTTACTGCAAGTTTACGATACAATTAGACTTTTCATAAATTTTCAGAAGTTCAAAGTGAGACCAAATGACCAAAAAATTTAATTATATTTAAATTTAATATAAAAACCGAAGCAAAAATAGATATATAAATGCGGGAAATTTCGTTAAACTTCCAACGCTGATGCTTATCAAACACTGACATTTTTTACACAATAGGAAGATATCTATCCCGGCTCAGTTGCATTCGTAAATTATATAATTATTTTTTAGGAGGAAAAAAACCCATTATGTGATGGATTTGATAGTTCAATGATAAAAATTGAAAACGAGGAAATTATCGAAACATCTTACTCTCCAGTAAATATCCAACTGATAGATGAAGATGAATTACATTCAAGCGAAACGAGTAACGACTTAAAAAATTTTAAATCGCTCAATAAACATAACACAACCCCGCAACAATACCGACAGCAACATCAAACTTCTTCATCTTCCTCTCAAAATATTACACCTCAAACAACACCAAATCAGACGAAAACATCTAAAGCATCAAAATCTATATACGAAGATTTGGAAGATGAGTTCGGTATATTTGGTAAAAGTGTTGCAATCCAATTACGTAAATTGCCATTGAATCAAGCCCTAAAGGCTCAATTAGATATACAAACCTTATTAATAAATGCACGATTAAAAGTGAATAGAGGAAATGAAGGGAATGGTACTTCAAATGCGACAATATCAAGTATCATCGATTCAACAACCAAAAATAGCAGCGCAGCCTTTTCTCTTTTATAGTATTATGAACATGTATTTTATTTTTAAAATAAAAATTACTAAAACCATTTTTGTAATTACATTGCGGTAAACACTTAGTAAATCCTTTTTACAAGCTTTTATCTTGACACATTATTATCAATTCTGTTTAAGTCAAATTTTGAACAAGCCCCAATTGAGCTGAAATTTTTGAAAAATTGATTTTCTAAGAACGAAGGTGTACCCAGTTTTCTATCTATGTTTCTCAGTCGAATAGCTTGATTGTCCTCTTGTCTATTTAAAGTTAGTCCTGGCGTCTCTGAAAGGCTAATGATAGCCAGCCAACTTTGGTTCATTCCGATTGGAATGTGACGTGCTATTTTATTAATTTGCAATTTTAATATTGTAATACTTGATAATACAGTCGAAACCATCTGACTTTTCTTTAAAAGCCTAAATACCACCTTCATAACTACAGAAATGAACTTCCAAAAAAACGCGGATACAACGGACTATTTTTAAACAGAAGCCTAAACACCAGTTTCCATATTTTTAACTTAAAAAATGACTTTTATACAATCTTTCATCCCCTAGTTAACACCCTAAGAGGATAAATTTTCAAAAACCAATGTTGTATAAGGAACTCGTGAGCAGGCTTTCATGCTTCTATACCCACCCGTTTAGGCTGTACGTTGTCTATCATTCAGTCATTGTTTTATTAAGTAGATATTGCAAGTCACCTTAATTTTATAATTCTTATCTCTAAGAAAATTAGCTTTGTCCACGTGCTTCTACCTGACGAATTATTTATATGTTAAAATAAAATTCGTGATTTGTAACGCAGCCCAATCTATATGTGTTCTATTAGATGGCTGCGTCACAAAGCTAAATATTTAAACAACCATACACGTAGATAAAATTTAAAATACAATTAAAAACTTATTGTTAATGAATAATAGAAATAAAACACCAATTTCTTGTTTTTAAAAAACAAACATGCATTGTTTTTGATAAATTCATGAATTTAAAAAAAAAAACAATTCTAATTAAAATTCATATCATTAACAAAGCTAATAAGTGTGAGTGACCGATGATACACAATAATAATCGCTGTTGATAAACTGGTATTAGAGAGGGGTCTGGCCCGATTCGACCCATCAATTTAACTAACCAGGTGTTTGGCTGTTGTTTAAAAGTAATTATTATTTACAACAATTTGATAGATAATTCTAAAAATAAAAGTATACATATGTTTACAGAATGCCGTAAAACACGCTGTGACAAAGTCGAATGATCAAATCTTTATTTATGTGACCGTAGCTCCTAACTACTCGACCAAGAACTAAGTTCTGAAATTGTTATATGCTCATATAGATACTATTATGATACGAAATTTGCAACAGCGTATATATGAGTATAAGAAAAAAAAGACAGACATAAATATGTTCGACTAGTTCAAATTTTTCTTTTTAAATCTAAACTAAGGTAAAATTTTGTTATCAACTCTACAACTAAACTTTGCCAATTTCTGATTTTAGCTGCAAGAAAACTTCTATTACAGTGTTCTTACGTTTTTTTTAGTATAGAATAAAAAAGCAAATTTTTGTTTCAGTTATTCTGAATTATGCAAACAGGGTATTTTTGCGTTCAGTCAACACATAACTATCTCGAAGACACGTTTCTTGGACACGAGTCCAACCGTTCTTGGATATATACTCAAAGCTCAGGATCATTCAAAGGCTCTTATAAAAAGCTTCTCATAGGAAATGGCCTCTGAGCGTTTACAACTAGGAAAAAACCAATGCTAACTTACATGGGAAACTAGAAAAGCCGACCTTCCAGACTTCGGCCTCCTCTCCACTATGTAAGGGTAAACGTTTAAGACCCATATATGATAATAGACCCCATTATAGCTTTGCAAGTGCTTTATAGAATTTAGCAAGATTTCCTGGTATATTCGACCTAAAACCTAATATAATAAGAATGGTTAATGAATACAAATTTGTCAACTTTAAACCAATGTTTATTTTTTGCTTCAATATTTAACAATGAACACACAAGTTTGTTTGTGGTTACCAAGTGTAACCCATAAGATATATGTATTGCATTAAGGGCGTCTAGTTACTGAACTTCAGCGAGTACACTACATAGTTTCTCCATATTATGGTTTATTTAGAAACTATAACTCGAAAACCATATTATATAAAGCAGACTTTTCTACCATTTTGTTCTCTTGTTGATGTACAGAGTTCGAATCCTAGAGGAACGGTTAAATAAATTGGCCCATTCTGTACAATATATTTGTTTTGATATAAAACAAGCAACGGAAATGCAACAATTGTAAGTGAGTTTTGTTTTGTTTGTTTGATGATGTTGGACCGGATATACGCATCACCTACACCGCCAGCGAGACTCACTATCATATCATTATTTTTTATTTATCTATAGTCTTCTAATCTACTAATTTTACCGCTGCTGTGTTTTATATAACAAATAACGCAATGTTTTTAAAATAATCACATGAAATACAACAAAAGTTGTATTTATATTATATTTTTTATTTATATAATAGTCGAGAAGCTGACTGCCTAAAAAAAATATGCATGAACATGTATCAGGTTAAAATTTTTGATGTATATTCGAATTATCATATCTGTCAGCTTTGGTAATGGCAGGATGTTATTACTGCGAAATATTCAAAAGAAATTCTATATGCCAGAATGTCACAGAGACATCCTATGTTGTTTAACTGGTAATAAGGTAAGGTTCCCAATTGTGAAAATGTACTACAATACTGCGTCTATCATTTAGGGTATGGAGTATTCTTCCTTCAGCCCGACTTTCTAAGAAGGACCCGGGCTGGTTCATTGAGAAGTGATAACAATCAAATAAATATGTACAAGCGAAAAATTGTCTTCAACATATCTGAATGGAGCGGGTATTTTATTATTTTTTCTAATCATCTTTTATAGTGCGATGTTCGAAGTTTGTTTCTAAAGCACGAAAAACTTGGGAATAGAAAATAAAATATAAGATAATAAGATATTTTGTAATAATAAAAATGCATTGATAAAATGCGTTAAACGCGTGATATTCATCATTTTTCCATGTTTCCCATGCCGTTCGCCATCGTTTGCATTGTTCCTGAACTTTGTGCAGCTTTGGAAAAAATGCGAAAAAAGTGAAGACAATTTTTGTTCTCGTTTTTAATAATAATCATTTTCTAGGGTAATATTGAGCCAATCAGAAAGAAAATCAGGTTCATTTTAACGTCCGACCAATACATTTCAAAATTTTCCCTTCTCAATTCATTCAGTTTTGAATTTTAGCACTATGGGTCTGATATCTTAAAAACCGTTAATTGTATCGTATTTTAACCAACGCCATCGATTTCGCCAGGTCCAAATTACCTTCAAACGAAGTTAATATCAAAATCGGGGATAAAAAAATTTTGTTCAATTTTTGCGATTTTTTTAAGGGGTACCCCTTGGGAAAAAATGCGAAAAAAGTGAAGACAATTTTTGTTCTCGTTTTTAATAATAATCATTTTCTAGGGTAATATTGAGCCAAACAGAAAGAAAATCAGGTTCATTTTAACGTCCGACCAACATATCTTATCACTGTGGGTCTGATATCTTAAAAACCGTTATTCGTATCGTATTTTAACCAACGCCATCGATTTCGCTAGGTCCAAATTAGCTTAAAACGAAGTTTATATCATAATCGGGGACAAAAAAATTTTGTTCAATTTTTGCGAAAAAATGCGAAAAGTGAATAAACGTACTGTTGTTTTTGTAGTACATATTATTTTATTTTACATTCAAAATTATTATCATAAACTGTTTTACACAGTGCAATATAGGTAAGTAAACAACTTTTAAACTTATGTTCTTTGTGTGCCGTCAAATTTTGAAATCGTTAAAAGTGTGCCCCAACAAAAAAAAAAGCTTGAGAATCACTGTCCTACAGTAAGGACCAAACTGATGTTAAGCGAAAACATCATAAATCGCTAGATTTGGGTTAACTGATATATAATTATTAGCCAAAAATTAATGTTAAAATTCATTATTTTAATTTAAAATTACATTGGAGAAGCTTATGTTATAATTGAATAACAAAATTTTGCCAAATTATTTATAAAAAAATTCCAAAATACGAAAGAATTTGTAAATGATCTAAAAGAGATCGTTTTATCTTTAACAGACAGAAAGTAATCAATACAGTAAAATTTTTCTATGTATTTTAAGGTAAAACTCTACTAATCAATTTATAGGTCAGAATTAGTATCAATCTAAATTTAATCTATAGGTGAGAATTAGTTCAAATTGATTAAAAATTGTAGACGAACTTATCATTAATTAATCTCTACTGTGCTATTTTATTACACCAACCACATTAAGCAGGTAACACACTCAGCAATGTACACTCCCGTTCAAAAAAAATGAATAGTCCTGAAATGTTAATTTTCTTACATTTCATAAAACTCTTCACTTTTGTAACTCTCGGTATAATGTATAATTTTATTTATTTATAAACAAAGATAAGTAGAGTATTTTTTAAGTGTGTAAAAAAGAAATGGAAGTGTAAACTGACTTTATACTTTTTATTAGTATATACGGTGTCAGTGACAGAGTGAGAATTTAAAAAATATATGTAATGTTAATACATGTTAAGTGTTATATCTTACTCTTACATATAAAAATTAAATAAAATGTTGTATCTGCTACTACAAGAATAATCAAAATTGTGATTGTTGTTGAGTGTATGCATATTTTTTACTTAATTTTTCTGTCTCACGGTTTTTTTTTATTCAATGGAAGTAAACAATGTATATATATATATATATATATATAGGTCCACAAAATATTTTGTCATAATTATGCATACTTGAAGAATATATTGTATCAAAATTACCCCTGCCACCAACCTCAATCTTTCAACATCTTTGCATGCATGTCTTCGAAACACTACTAAACCACAAAAATATTTTAATATTCATGAGATTTAATGAATTATTAAAATTATATCATGAGAAAATTATAATTATATAGAAAAAAGAACCCTTGAATAAAATGCTATTTTATTTGTTTAAATAATATCCGTAACGCTTTATTTTTTTTATAAATAATGACGACTTGCTTGGTGATTAATGATTGCAGGAGTTATAAAAAACAAAGTACTAAGATTGTAAAGTTCAAGGTAACAAAATAACACTGATTGGATATAACAATAAAAATTAGATTATTTCATTAATAAAGAATAAAAAAAATATATATTAACTCCCACGATTTTATCAAAAAATTATATTTAATTCAAATGTTATTTTCAAAATTATAACTTACGCTTTGATACATAACTTGATCTTGTAGAATGTAATATATAAATCATTTGCAATAGACGAATTCGACTATTACGCATATATTTTATTCACAACACGTTATGGTTATTCTTAAGGACATTCCTGCGTGGCACTTGATATTAGATAAAACGTTTAATCTTTGCTATTTTGCAAGTTTAATCACGTTATAATGTTTCCTCAAAAAATCAAAACCGGTTATCGATCATTTGAAAAAACTATCAACGATTGATTATAAATTAAATTTTTAACAGCTTTGTGGGAAATAGAGTTTTTTTTTTAATTTAAATTTGAAACAACTATGTTAATAAATTAGACACTGTGATAAAAATTTTTATAAGATATTCTTTGAATTATACAGTTTTAATTGAATTAAAAAGTTATCGAACGTTAAAATTAATTATTAATTATTTTAATCAACATAAAATAAAGAAATTCATCGCTTTGAGAGTAATTTTGAAAGTGATATAGGGATACCCAATGGGAGTATTCTTGTTGGGAATAGACTTGGTATATGTGATGCACTATTGATATTTGGAAGGTGAAGTTCGTTTTGGGAAGAATCGAAAAGGCGAAAGAGAAGTTAGAAGAGAGGGGGAAACGCAAAATTTGGAATAGCTCTCTTAATATTGGCAAAATCTTAACGTAATAATAATGTATTTTAAAATTGTAGCCTAGGTCACTTAAATTTATATACAGAGTGTTACAAAAATGCGTGACTCGCTATACAGGAGTATATTCTACACACCAAAATAAGCAAAAAATATGTTTTATTTTCGAATTCGTCCTGGTTAGTAGGGCCGCTGACTGGAGTAGTGCATTGTTGTGCATTATTTTTAACCGATTTTGATGAGTAAGATGACGTTCGATTTGTTATTAAAAATGCTGAAACTTTTGTACCGTAAAAAGTTAGTTACTGTTATTCTGGATATTTAATTTTAATTATTTGTTAGTAGTCCAATTGGAATAAATATTGCGGCTAAAGCCCCTTACATAATTGAACAGTAATGGCTTCCAGTACTTGGCAGCCAGTATAGCGACCAAAGGGATAATTAATAGTGACCATTTCTGGCTAGTCCTACTTACAGACCCTGTGTGCGGGGCAAATACGAAAAAAAATATTGATTGTTTTTTTGGTTTGTTGAATATGCTCCTGTTTAGCGAGTCACACATTTTTGTGAAACCCTCTATATATTATAATTTATCCCCCTGAGAAAATTCGCTTAGTCTATATGAAACTTCGTCGAATTCTATTGTTGTTTGATTTGAATATCAAATATATGTAAAATAAAATTCACGATAAAGTAGAATACATTGAATTGATACACAATATAATATAAAAATAAAACTTTTATTATCACTGATTATATATCATTCTATCTATCTCTAGTGAAGTCAGTTACTTTATAGTGTTAGATACTTAAACTTAAGTTACAACTTAACTATATATATTTATACTTATTTAAGTATATATTTTGTATAAAATAATAATAGAATATTGTTTTCAAATAATATTAAAGTAACCTGAAAACTTGATGTGTATACCAGGGGTGGCCAACTTTTGTGTGTATAAGATCTACTTTTTATCTAAAACAATTAATGTAACAACTAACTGAGTTAATTGTTTGCATACGCAGTATATACTGAGTTGTATATCAGTGATTGAATTGTTAACAATTCTGTGTATTCGAATTGTTAACAATTCGCTTTCCGAGGAACATTTAATCCATAAATTATGAGAAAACTATTGAGTTTATGATAAACATTTTCAAACAAAAGTTGTTTATTTTAAAGAGAAGATTTTTTGTTAATTTTTTTTCTATCTTACGGTTTTAAAGACGTATATTTCCCCCCCCCTTCCTAGCGGGGGGAAACACGTTCCGATTTTGTCCATTAACGAACTTGACCTTACTTTTTTGCTCTAGAACACACACACAAAATTTCAGCTCGTTATCTCTTTTCGTTTTTGAGTTATCGGCTTCACAGACAGACGGACGGATATGCGGAAATGGCCGAATTAGACCATTTTATGAACTATGAAATGCTACCTTTGTGTAGCATTTTTGTCAAGGATTAATATTTTCAAGCGTTACAAAGTCGGGACTAAACTTAATATACCTTGTATATTTACATATACAGGATATAAAAATGTGTCGCAATCGACTTGAATTATTTGTTTGAAGGTACATATGAAAAATTTGTTAAAAATAAATGCACAGTATAGCTGATAAATTGATTTTAAGATTTTATCTTCGCGATTTTTTTTTTGGGTTAGGGAAGTTTTATTATGGAAGAATCATAAGACTTCGTTTTTGCTAATCTATCAATATCCCACGGAAGTGCACCCATACTGAAACAACCTGTATATCTACCTACGTAAAACAAAAAACAATATAATTATTAAACGAATCAAAATTAATTCAAATTAGCTACAGATAAAGATGGATTTAGAGTTTATTTTATAGCCTTAACATTAATGAGAAGACTGTGTTTGCATGTCTCTAACCAAGGAATCATAATGAGGTGTATATTCTGAAAAAGATAAAAATAATTAATCTTCAGTTTAGGAATTAGTCAGGACAGAACATTGTTTAGTCTTCGTTAACTTTAAGTATGAAAATGCCGATACACACAGGTATGCAGATCGGAAACAAGAATAAATATATTCACTGCATTTGTTGATATTGGGATATTTTTCTCGGTTGACGTATTTCCAAAAATTTTCTTCAAATTATCTAGCTTATACACTGGTCAAAGGAATTTCTTGAACCAAGTAAATATATTTTCTTCATAATATACTCTGAGAAAGAAATCCTGGTTTTCATTTCAGAATTTGTTTACTTGAATAAGTATCTTCAAGTAAACAAATTCTTGATTGAAAACAAGGATTTCTTTCTCAGAGTATATATATTATTTTGAAGAAAACATATTTACTTGGTTCAAGAAATTCCTTCTGTCAGTGTAAGATTAAATAAGTTTGTAAAATTATAATTTCATTTTTTAATGCCTTTTGCTCCATATGTTTGAAATTTATTTTTTTGCTTAAATCTTAAGTTTAAAGAAAAATATATAAATTCCGCAATTTCTTTTTTCAAAATCGTAAAATCTTGACCTCAAATTCTTCAATTACATTTTGTCAACACATTGCGAGCGTTCAACAAAAAATTGGTTTCACGATCGACTTGTTGGCCATCCCTGGTGTATACCATAGGTATAGAGTGTACCTATTTATTTAAGTAAAGTAGTTTTTTAAGTTGATTTCTAACTTATTATTAATAATAATAACTAACTATACGTTACTTAGACTGAGTTGTATGATGCATGCGTGGGAAGTATATTTTATTTGAATGTGAACGAGAGGATATACCTAAATCATCTTTAATAATTTTTTATAATATCATTATTTTTTATTTACATTGCAATTACTGTTCATACTGCTTTCAAGAGCATCAAACATACATACATACATACATCATTATTATTATTAGTGAAAGAAAGAAAGGTCAGTTACCGATTTGTGTCATTTTATGTTTGTAAATGATGATGGAATAATATATTCAAAAGAAATATGTTATTAAACCAATTGTAAACCGATTTATAATGTGCGTTTCAAGGTCATTTAAAATTTATGTAGGGTGACAATCGGATCTTATTTTTAAACAATGCAACATTGTCTAGTTTAGAATTCAGATGTGGGCGCAGACGGATCGCCGGAGTCGAACGACTCTCCATAAGCTGGGTGAGAGTCAGTAAAAAAGGTATATTTTGAAGTAAGATGGAACGATGTTTCAATACAGGTTGCCTACCGATTATTGCCCAATAATTTATTCAATCAATTTAGAATTAGTTTTATAAAATATTTATTGTTTAAAAAATATCTTTTACAATATGGAGAGATACACCAAAAAACATAATAATAATAATAACAACAATAATGATGATAGCAATAACAATAATTACAACAACAACAACTATATGTATTTCCACTTTATGTAAACTTTAACCATTTAGAAATTAGTAACAAATTACCAACCCTAAGCCCCCACCCACCCAGCTTTATCATTGGCATCTTTTTTGTATCCAGTGTCATTAAATTCCCATGACACTATTCCCCCTACTAAGAAAAGATAATTAAATCAAGTAAATAATTGTTTATTAGTTCTCCGATATGAATAGTTTAGGCAAATTATTCGGAATTTCCTAAAATCTAAACTAAAGCTAAATCATCAAAAAATTTACAAGCGGTAAATGTAAAAGATCAAAAGATTTATAATTTATATAACATTTATATTTTATTCATACCCAAATATATTAAAAAGGTACATTTTATGCCCCAAATTACCAGCCCAAAATTCCAGAGTATGTATTCAATGTACTGTATTCTTTGAATAATAGTGACCATGAAAAATAGTTGGTATTATTATATTTTTTTCAGAAAATGTTTTAATTACAAAAAGAAAATAATAATAATTTGTAGGATACCCTATATTTACTCTATCTCTCTTCCTACCTCTCACTCAGAGCTGAGTGCAGTCAAGGTCTGCCCACCTATGCTCTACAGGATGCTCCACCAAAATATGCACAAAAAGGTATACAAACCTCAAGCTGTTAAAATATTTATTATTTTTATATAATCATTTTTTTTTTGCGAACCACTCTGTTCGATATTCCGTACCATTTATTTGAATTCGTACAGGAAAGATTTCAACAATGAAATAATATAAAAAATTTGACATTAAAAAGTTCTATTACGAATAAAAACAGATACTTATTGAGGTTATTATTTATTAATTATAATTAATTTAAAATATTCTCAATCACGTATCCAAACCATTCACAGAGTCAGTCTATAATAAAATAATAATACCGTCATCAATTATTGATTCATGATGATTGATTGATAGATTCGATTTACCACGCAAGCAAGTGAAGTGTTATTTGTATGATTGTGCTAATAATATTAACTAACTAACTTTAACCACTGCACCGACAAAAGATACCAAGCTCTATTATTATATTATTCTGTATGGTGGTGGTGGCCATTAAATATTTTACACACAATTCATAATTATTTTAATAGACCACAAAATAAAATTGTATATTTCCGGGGTTCTTGTCTCATAGGAAAACCAAATATTGACAATTTTTTTAAAAAATATTTATTTCTAATAGCTTATGTGGTTTTATTTTTACCAATCAATATAAACAGTTAAAAAAATTCAATTTAAATTTTTATAACCTGTGTGTATTTATAAAATATAGATAAGGGTTTAGTCACGACTTTGTGACGGTTAAAAATATTAATCGCAGAAAACAATTGTGGGTAAACGACCTAATTTGTCCATTTCCGTATGTCCATCTGTCAAAACGATAACTCAAAAACGAAGACAGATAATGAGAAGAAAGTTAAGGATGTTCCAGCATACTAGCACTTTTCGACATATTTTGCTCATTTTTTGTTCACAAGGTAATAATAACGTTTTCTAATAAATTCCGAAGTTTCAGAATTTTTGACCGTTTAGAATGCGAGATAATTAATATCAAAGTAATCATTCTCTCTCATTAGAAGCATGTAAAACTTCATGCCCGTCCAACTATTATCTGTTGTATTAGAAAAAATAATCGAAAGAATTAAAAAAAAAAAACTAGGAGAGTAAAGCTAAATATTCATTATATAAATTTAAAAAAAAAAACGTGTGTTACCGTTTTGTTTTCGAAATATAAAAGTTTTGTTTGATACTTTTTTCATAAGCCGAATAGTTTTATCACAATTTCAAAAATATTGAATAAGCACTGTCAAAACAATTTCAGCCTGTTAGTAATCATTAATGAAAAGAGACGTTTTACTGTGGACTAATAGTAAATTGTATCATAAATATTAAAAAACTAAAATTAAACTAAAACACTATATATGTTACATTAGATATGTTCCATTTGCATAGCTGTGATAAGTAAATTAATCATTTTGTATTTTATACTTTTTGCTTTACGTGTAAGCTACCTTAAATCCATTCACTAAGCAATGTAATTGTATATGACTTCAAAAATCACAATATATTTGATTTCAAATATCAAATCCTCGTCAAATGATAATTTCAAACTGTCAAAACAATTCTTGCATAGTGCAACATATAATAAATTGTATTATAAATATTAAAAACACTATATATGTTATACTAGATATATTCAAATGATATAGCTGTTAAAGCTAAGTAAATTAATCTTATTGTATTTGATATACTTTTTGCTATGACTGTAATGAGTGAAATACCATAAATCCAATCACTAATCAATGTAATTGTATATGATTTCAAAAATCACAATATGTTTGATTTCAAATATCAAATCATCATCATCAAATGATAATTTCAAAAATATCTCGAGAATAAAATGACAGGCATGATGATTGTGATTATAATTTGTGTACTTGTTGTAATGCAAATCATTTTAAATCAATTTCATTTTTTTTTTTTTGATTAACAGTTATAGATTTTTAAATATTTTTAATTTGAATATAAAGTGTGATTTTTTTTATTATTGAATTTCTTCTCACAACTCTCATCAATAAATGTAAATAATTAGGTCATAATATTATATTAATATTTTTTATCAATCATCAATCAATTGAATTATTATTAATAAATATATTTTTATAAGAATGACTTACCATTTGATGTCATATATGTAATCAGTTCTTCCAATTGTGGTCCAAGTTCAACTTCAGCAGATGTATCATTTTTAAAGTCCAACGCATTATATATTACACAACCCAATCCGCGTACTAACTGTAACAATAAAAAAACAAACATTGAATTAATATTAAATTCGAAAACAAACTGCAATTGAAAACAAAACATCTAAGTGAGTTAGTTGCTTAAATACCTGGTTTATATTGAGTTTACATAAAAGTTATTTATTTTTAAAAAAGGAACATTTATTGTCTAGATATTTTTTCTACCTATTTCCACTTTAAAAATGAATATATACCCCCCCCCCCCCCCCAAATAATATTAACTAGTTTTATCAGAGTTACCGAAAAAAGGTTAGCAGATAAATTGTAGTCATATTTATTTACTACAACTTTACCTATAACAAGTTTTTTTTCTTTTTTATAAATTAAGAGAAAAACGTGTAGGTTCTTCTTTGATCCAACCCCCCCCCCCTCCATTTGGGCGATCTTTCCAATCAAGGAACCTAACGTTACAAATACCAAGCACACGTCGATAACCCAACTTTATTCTAATCGAGGTATAATTCTATCCTCTAGAACCGTTTGATACGAAGTAGTCTAAGAGTGCACATGTAGCCCCAAAATAGCCTAGTTCTGGCATGCAAGTAGCTTAAGGCGGGAAATTTTGAATTCGACTTTTAATTCAGTAAGTGAAAAAATAATAATTTTGAACCCAAAATTTTTCTTATTTTATTCCCTTCATGTCTGCGGAACCGTCAAGTTAAGCAAATAATAATAATAATAATAATTTTTTTAATTAATATTAATATAAAATAAGTTTCTATTAAAAAAACATTTTTAAAATCAAGCTTTTTATAGTAAAACTAATTTTCTACAACTTTACTTCTTAAGTGTTTTTCGATTTTTTCAATATTAAGAGAGATATACCAAGTTTTGTGTTCCCCTCCCTTTAAACCTCCTTTCCCCTTGTCGATTCTTGTCATGCTTCCCATAAAAATGCATTGTCATCGAAACTAAACCAACGTGTAAAAATTCAACTCCGTAGGATAAGAGGAAGTTGTTCTAATTCAGCTTGCAAGATTTAACCCGAACATACATACATACGTACATACAGACATTGTAAGTTAAATAAAATCTTGTAAAATTAAATAATTCACCAGGTATTGAACCCTAGACCACGGGATTTCGCGTCCAGCGTGCTATCCAATACACCACGCATGATGATTCAATTTTTTTCATAACCGTTTTGGGATTGATAGTAAAGTTCAACAACAATAAATGAGTAAACTTGTTTGTAATTTATAGTCGAAATAATTTTATAAAAAGCAGTCTTGTACCATCAGTTTTGAGTTTCAAAATTTTTTTACTCTCACTGATTCCACTAAATATGAATGAGAATGACGTTTTCAGTCAGTTTTCAGAATGTAGTTTGTTTATTCATAAATAAAAATTGAATTTTAAAAATAGAAATGATCTTATTATGTAGAAATGAAAAACAATATTATTGATTAGTTTATAAATCAGTTAAAATAATAAATAAAAAGAAAGGTCACCCAAATACAAAGTGATGCCGTCTTTTCTTATATAAGTGTCATTTAAAATCATTTTAAGATCATATTTCATAAAAATTAAGGTTATGTAGTCAAAACACGAACAAAAATTTGGTTTTTGTTGTATCATACTGAAATGTTATGCGATTTTACTGAAATTTTCTTTCTTCTTTTTCTATTACAAGGATTTCATTTTTGAAACCGTGAATTTGCTGGCTATTACCGATATTGAGATGCTATATCGATGCTTCCTCAATCTCGGAACCTACAAGATAGATAGATAGCTTATAGAGGCTGCCCTGGACGGGCTAAACTTCGACCATAAGGTCCATTGGATTGCCTAAAGATATGAGGATGTGAGTGGAGTGGAAGGAATTTTTGTGTATAGACTAGGAATTGCTTGGATATGCGGCTGCAGCCGACTATGATAGGAACTATGCCGATATTCATCTGGAGTTCGTGAAGGAAACTGCAGAAAACCTTCTCAAGCATAGCCGGTTACTTCGTTCTTGTCCATACGACGACAGTTTAGTCAATAGGGAATATGCATGAAAATTTTTTTTCACATTTATTTTCAGAATATGAAAATACTGTTAATACTGTAATAATATTTAAAAACGAAATTAAAATCCGACAAATATTAAGAAAGCTATAAGCTTTTAAAGATTATTATCTGTCTCTTTCTTGCAAAAATACTAAAAACGGAGTTTTACGTGTATTTTAAATGGAGAAAGTGTAATATGACGTCACATAACATATCAAGAGGGCTATCACCCTCTTTGTCTAATCGGGAATTTCAATCATTCATATCTCGCTTATTTTTAAAGTTATTTAAAAAGTAATTTTACCTTGATATTTGTCAAGTAAACATGCTTCAATTCAAGTGAAAAAAAATTTTCATGCATATTCCCTATTAACCGCCTCCCTTTTTTTTATTAATAATTGACTAACTGCCGATGTCGGGATTCGAACCCATAACCTTCCAGTTTCCAAGTAGGCATACTGCGCAGACATGTTGCTTTTTTAAATAAACTAAAGTGACGAGGCAAGAAAGGCAACATTGTCGTCTTGTGTTGCAGCTAGTTTTAAAATAAACTAAACTGTTTTATTAACAAATTTAAAAATAATAATTTTCACTTTTTGTATAAAATAATAATAATTTATGTAAATTAAGGCCTAGTTTTAAAGTAGATAATTTTTTTTTAAAACAAAAAACCATCCACCTTCTGTTGTTGGCTCATGTCAACAGAGTATAAAATACAAGTTATATTAGAGATAGATAACATTTGCTACACCTGACTACTTACTGACAATATAGTAATGTCATCATTGCTATTATTAGCTACAATAAATAAAAATTCAGTTGGATAAAAAAAAAATACTAACATTTGTAACGGAAATATTTTAATTATAAAATCAACACTATTTTTTTTACAAATATTTATTATTCGTTTATTTGTTTAAAAGAAGAAGGTATGTGCGTTTATTACTTGTAACTATATAAATAATACTCCTAATATTATTTAAATAAATAAAAATCTATTATTTGTTTAAATATTCAATATCTTTATAGACCACAGAGTCCCATAAAATACTGGGTATCAAAACAGCTTTGAATATACTTTCAAATATTGCGACGTCCTTATCGGTGTCCTTAAACAGAATATCACAATTTTTATTTAGAAAATGGTGATCTGGGAGCGTAACCGGCCGGATGGGATACTTTTATACCACATGTTTACATTTTGTTTGTAAGTTAGTTAAAACTCCAACCTTTAGAATTATCCTTCTGGTATGCGTAAAAAACTAGATGAGTCTAGTTAGGACTCATTACTTATTTAAGTATTTTCTTTTTTTTTTCACGAACTCATTTTCAGTTTCTTTTTTTTTACTTTCTGAGAAAAATCAAATAAACGATGGTATAAAGGTATATATTAGTACCCCACTTTGCCATAAACAGAAAGCTCGAAAGTTAGAGATGTTTTGGCAAATTCCCAACCTCGGTAGTTCTAGGTTATAAGTGTTATAACGGGTGTTTATTTAGAAGTGTACAACTTTAAAATGAAATAAAACACAAAAATCATAGTAATGGCCATGGTTTTGGCTTTATTGGTAAAGTAATTTTAAGCAATTAATGTTTAAATATGATTTCGGGCGCCTCGGCTCTAGCAATTGATCCATGATTACCGACTACTTCTTCGTTCCCCCAATTGAATAGCTTAATGTGAAAGAGCTTTGGTTTCAACAAGACGGCGCAACATGCCACACAGCACACGCCACAATCATCCTATGAATAAAATTTTCGAAGGAATCATAATTTCGCATAATGGGCCTGTGAATTGGCCTGCAAGATCGTGTGATTTAACTCCGTTAGAATATTTTCTGTGGGGATATGTACTTAATAGCTGATAAACTAAAGATAATGGACGACTTGGAATCCGCGATATTGCCCATATATGCTACTCAAAAAAGTGGTTGAAAATTGAACCAGATTACGCGTTTTTCGAGCCGGGCGAGGCATCCATATACCCAAAATAATGTTTAAACATTTATGGCAAAAAATTACCTTACCAATAAAGCCAAAAACAAGACCATTACCACGGTTTTTGTGTTTTATTTAATTTTAAAGTTATAACACCCTGCACCACAGAAAGAATGGCGGTGTTCATACGGTATTTCTGGATTTTCAACTGTTATCTGAAATAACGTACACTTAAGTCAGTTAATAAAAAGTCAGTTAATATTAGGATCCATTAGTATTTTTCCAAATTTCCTTGCTTCTTTTAAGAGATACAACACCAATTCACAACGGATATTAGCCACGAAAGTAGTAAATAAAATATTCTTATATGGAGTGGTGGTTTCGGTAGTTTAGAGGGTAACGAACTCAATGTTTTTGTCAAAACTTCTCACGTACAATTCATAAAACGTATCCCAATTCTTAGAATAGAACAAGTTCAGACATTACGAATGAAACTCGATTTTAATCTCAATAATTTTGGAATAAAAACGAATGGAATAGAAACGGATATATGTAAAAATTTAAATCGATGATGGTTTGTCTAATGGTAGGTACACATGGCCACAAAAGTAGCGCTTTTTTTCAAATCTTAATGGAAATTAAGGTTTAGGCCATTATTTAAATAACGGTTAGCATACTGGACTAGAAGTTCAGAGGTCTAGGTTCGATTGCGGGTGGATGAGTTAATTTTTTCATAACATTATTTAATTAAAAATTCAATAACATGTTTGTCTATATAGTGTACGCTAGTTCATTCATACTATCTCCTACGTAAGTATAGACAAATAATAATATGTGAAATAATAAGTTGATGTTGACAACAAAGTATTATACTGTGAATGATATGAAAAAAAATTGATTCATTTGCCAGAGTAATCCTTGGTGTAGCGGTTAGCACACTGGCCTAAATCCAAAGGACTAGGTTCGGTTCCTGGTGGATAAGTAGAACTAGAATCTAGAGCACGGTAGTGCGACAGGCCGAGTTTATAATATTTAATATAATATAAAGATTATTAAAATAATCAAAGAGAATTCTAGGTTTTTTGAAATTAAATTTCAAATTTTGCCCCAATTCCTAGAACAATTATTTGTTTTCTTAATTTGTGTATATAGACACTTTCGTATGCATCCAATTCTGTGGGGTTTGGTACCGATTTCAGTAGTTTTAAAAATCGATACAAAACCCCACAGAATTAGATGCATACGAAAGTATCTACATACACAAATTAAGAAAACAGCTAATGAATTTAGACAACATATCTCTGACTCCTTATCCCAGAGATAGTTACGATTAGCTAATTCATACTGATAATGATTACCTTGTAGTCGAAATACGTAATTATAAAATACAAATAATTGTTCTAGGAATTGGGGCAAAATTTGAAATTTAATTTAATATAATATTTAATTAAAAGTAGCGATTTTTCAAATTTTTCTAAGTTGATTTGGACCTTATTCATTCGGTTTAAGGGAAAATGTTTCGAATAAAAGATGTAAGTATATTTATACTGAACAACTTTTATCAGACACATTTTTGTCGAAAACCGAATGAATAATAAACAAATGAGTTATTCAATTTTGAAAAATGATCGTTAATTTTGTGTCCATGTGTACATTTATTTAAATAAATGTTATGATTCACGTAAATAATTTATAATAAATGTATTAAAGATGATATGTGATGAATTATTTATAAAATAATTTCTATGTAATTACTTTATTTATTTATTATTCAACTTAAGTTTCAATCAATTATTTATTACTTAAGTTTAAAGTACTTATAAAAACATATCATGTATAAAAACAATTTAAATTCATTTCATATTTTTTTGTATAATAACGATTTAAATACTTTTATAAATATAAGTATTTATAACATTTATAAGTATTTATGAATCAAATGGTAGTTTTACTCTCTGTTGAAGCTTCATCTTTTGTATAATCAGTAATATCTATTCTGATAAAAAATGTAACAAATGTAACAATACCGCGTTTATTTTAAACAAAACGCGTTATTTGAACATGTTGGGGGTGGAGGACCTGCCTGTCACACCATCCATTTTGTAGGACACAAGTTTTTTTGAAGTCTTTATTACATTATCTCTCAATTTAACTAACAAATTAACTGTTACTGATAAAATTTTTGCTATCGTCAAATAAACAAAGAACTCTAAAATACTCTCTTACGCGCTTCGTAAGGTTGGGCAACTCGTCGAAAGGAAGCTACTGACAAAAAATTAGCATGTTACTAATCATTAAAAAAAAACCGTGCTGTACTGTGGACTAAGGGGCTTAGAAGCAGGGAAAAACACAAAAGTGACTTCTAATTTCATTAAATAGAAAAATTTAGAACAAGAAAAGGACATACATTGAATAGCAATTTTATATTCTATCATATTTTCAGTAACTCAAATATTAACAGAAGTTTTATACGTCATTTAATACGTCAAATTAATATCATAAATATCGCCATTGTTACATAATTTCACTATGATTCTTTCCTCTGGGAAAATGCTCTTTGTCTACGTAGCTCCTACGTGTCGAATTTTTTTCTACCCGAGGAAGATATCAATCTGTATTATCGCCAGTCTTTTGTATGAATTTCTGAAATTAATAATATTGGCTAATGGGCTTCAAGAATATTCAACCTGGTATATCAAACAGGTAGGTACTACTATTTACTATTATAATAAATACAATAGTACAAGAAACACAATAAGTATTTTACAAAGAGCGCCATTAGGTCTCAGATCCTATATTTCCAATGGTAGAGAGTTTACTATACTTTTTAATGAATCCACAAAACAAATATACTCAAATACTTTTTCTGATTTAAAAAATCAAGGTCAATATTAAGAAATTAAATTTTTATTAAATATATATATATATATATATATATATATAATTAGAAAATAAGTTTGATTATGATTGTGTCTTGTAATAAGATTTTTATCATTTCATTTCATTTTGTGTTTCAAATCAAAATCAAATTATTAATTTTATATCTTACATCATACAGTGAAACCTTAGTTACAACGAACCTCAATATAACGATTTCCTCGATTTAACAAATTCTTAGAATTCTTTACATTACGAATAACTTTTGTAAAAACTTCATTATAACGATTTTTCAATCATTGCAAAACATAAATAGAAAGTATAATTAACCTCTGCATAAAGTATTCTACTAATCCATCTAACAAGAAGTCTCGACAGGTTCAGACTCATTCAATTTATCGTAAGACAATCCAGGAATTCAAACTGTCATAATAAATTAATGTTTAGTGTTGTAAGGTTCCTATAAGTGCGAGAGTGCATTACATATTTTTCCACTGGTGTTTAATGTAAAGTCGAAACTTCAACCACAAGACCAAGGTATCATCATTCCAAGCTTTAAAGTGCACTATAGGAAGGAAGTTGTCAGACATTTTCTTGCTGTCAGGCATTCTCTTACACGCCACGTGGATGATTACCAATGCTTGGAATCAAGTCTCTGACCATTACAAACTGAGAAGAGTGGGTTTTAAGTTTCAGGTGAAGATAAGGATAACTTGCCACTCATGCCGCACCTGGCAAAGAGTTACAGAAGAATTTAACCTGCAGGAGACTGAGTTCCAAGAGTTTGTCAGATTTGATGATGATTTAGCTGTCTGTGGAGAACTCACTGACGCTGAAATTGTAACATATGTATTGCCAGTTCCTAATGAGTGAAATTGATCAATTTGATTTTACAATAAATGATGCTCGTAAAGCTCTAAATGTAATAAAATGTGTATTTCTGAAAAAGGGTGGTCATTGCGCTTTGGATGCGATAACTGTCACTGGTGGTAAACAGACCACAATTTATTGCTTTTTCTCTAATCAAGATAAACAAAATGAAAATTCTAGGCTAGCATGACCACAATGTTGATTGTTTAATAAATTTTGATTAATTTGTGCAAATTTTTCATATTGTGTTTTTTTTTTTTAAATTTGCTTACCTTGCTAAAACGCTATATAACAAACCTGATTGTAACAAATTACTTAGTATAATGAATATTTTTTAATCTATTTCAGATTTGTTATATCAGGGTTTCACTGTATTATATATTTGTTTGTTCCATTACGTTGTGGCTGTAATATTATCTATTTTTTTATTATTCATTTTTTTAAATAATATAATGATGACTATTTTAAAAATATAATTTGATAAGAAACAAATAAATCAAATGAATATTTAATTAAAAATTCTATCTCTTACAAATCATAATACATCATCATTCAAATGACTTCTATTTTATATTTACAAAATAAATATTTGTGTGGAACCTTAAGGACGTTCGAAAGAGGAAAGGGGAAAGACGCAAGGGGAGTATCAAGCGATTGCGCATACCCGCAGCGTTACAGATTTAATGTATACGTTGAAACTGTTTTATATTCTATGGAGTTAAATATTAGTTAGATATAAGTATTCTACATTCTCAGATTTCGATTCCCCCCCCCCCTTTTAAACCACTTTTCTAATAATTATACAATTATTTTCATATTTTGTTTCCTGGCAAGTAAGTTTTACAACCAAATGTCAACTTAGTATACTTAGTACAACATGTCAAAGTTAAATCCAAAAAAGTTGGGTGATTTTTAAGTTATTAACAATTGACGTAAATTTTTTTTAAACAAATCATGTAATAAACAAAAAAATATATAAATTGTTTTTTATTAGATTCGTTGAAAGAATTATTTAACTCTAATTACCTTTAACGAGTTATGAATCGTAAAAAAATTAATTACTTTTTACGAGTTATGGATTTTTCCTATGCAATTCTGACGCGCTCTACAAAGCAAACTAATTGACAAATCGAAAAGTTGTTACAAGGGTATATTGTAGGAATAATATACCTATTTATTTATCTTGGTCACTGACCTCTATATAAACTGGACTTATTATGGGTCTAAACGTGAAATAACGGCTCCAACTTAATGATAGTAAGTGTCACCTTTACTAGCCAAGGTACTAAAACTTTATATGTGTTGTGGAAATACATGCAACAGTCATACAAACACTAACACACATTCTTATTACACATACATACCGCGCATGGAAACAAAATTGCACGAATATGCACGAAAATTTTTTTTCACATTTATTTTCAGAATATGAAAATACTGTTTGTTAATACTGTAATAATATTTAAAAACGAAATTAAAATCCGACAAATATCAAGGAAACTATAAGCTTTTAAAGATTATTATCTGTCTCTTTCTTGCAAAAATACTAAAAACGGAGTTTTACGTGTACTTTAAATAGTAAAAGTGTAATATGACGTCACATAACATATCAAGAGGGCTATCACCCTCTTTGTCTAATCGGGAATTTCAATCATTCATATCTCGCTTATTTTTAAAGTTATTTAAAAAGTAATTTTACCTTGATATTTGTCAAGTAAACATGCATCAATTCAAGTGAAAAAAAATTTTCATGCATATTCCCTATTAGGGTTGATGGCGTAACATAGAATAATCCGTCCAGTTAGATAGATTATTGTAGCGGCTGTCCTGGACGGAATACACTTCGACCATAAGGTCCATTGTGATGCATAAGTAGGTGAGGATGTGAGTTTTGTGGAAAAAATTTTTGTGTGTAGACTAGGAATTGGTAGGTTGTGCGGCTGCAGACTTTGATAGGAACTATGCCGATATTCGTCTGGAGTTCGTGAAGAAAACTGCAGAAAACTTTCACAAACATAACCGGTTACTTCGATCTTGTCCATACACCAACAGTTTAGTCAATTATCCGCCCCTTTTTTTTCCATTTCTTTTTTTATAATTGACAAATTGCCGATGTCGGGATACGAACCCATAACCTCCCAATCCGAAGTAGACAAAGCGCGTTAGACAGCTCGGCTACTTGGCCGGTATCCGTCCACTTAATTGGAGGTCAGTGATCTCGACTAAAAGCTAAACAATTCGTAGATAAAATTTAAAAATAACTATGGAGGGCAGTATCTCTACATATAAATATTGTATTACCTTGAAAACAGTATGACAATAATATTTTCTATATACTATATAGAAAAGTGACCTAATAGATAATTTTTATTATCATTAATAAAAATTATATATTATTTAAACAATAATAATGGAAGTAATTAACAATAATATAAATCAAAATTTAAAAAAAGAATATGACTTAAGAGTTGAGACAATGATTTGTATTATTTGTAATATTAAAATAGAATTTATCATCTTATTACAATTAAAGTTTTAATTATTTTATAAATCAAAAGATTTCATCCGACCAAAAACATAAATGTAAGAAAGGGCCGAGTTTTCGGGAAAATCCTTAATGTAATAGTTCCTTCTTAAAAAGTGATGATATGAGAGTAATGACCGAGCTATTTACAAAGTAAATAGCTCTAGACTTCATATAATAGTTGCTTCTTAAAAAGTGATGATATGGAAGAAAGGACCGAGCTATTTACAAAGTAAATAGCTCTAGACTTTATATAATAGTTGCTTGTTAAAAAGTGATGATATGGAAGAAAGGACCGAGCTATTTACAAAGTAAATAGCTCTAGACTTCAGATAATAGTTGCTCTTTGAAAAGTGATGATATCCCATTAAAGAGCCGAGCTATTTACAAAGTAAATAGCTCGGTAAACTATTAACTAAAAAAAAATAATGAGGGGTAAATTGATTAAATGTAAGAAACAATTTGGTTGAAATTTATTTCATAAGTTTTCCCTTAGTATGTTTTTAAAATTTTATAGAACGCGGCAAGTTATTTTTTCTGATGATTTCAAATATTTTTAAACTTGCCGCGTTATAAAATTTTAAAAACATACTAAGGGAAAACTTATGAAATAAATTTCAACCAAATTGTTTCTTACATTTAATCAATTTACCCCTCATTATTTTTTTTTAGTTAATAGTTTACCGAGCTATTTACTTTGTAAATAGCTCGGCTCTTTAATGGGATATCATCACTTTTCAAAGAGCAACTATTATCTGAAGTCTAGAGCTATTTACTTTGTAAATAGCTCGGTCCTTTCTTCCATATCATCACTTTTTAACAAGCAACTATTATATAAAGTCTAGAGCTATTTACTTTGTAAATAGCTCGGTCCTTTCTTCCATATCATCACTTTTTAAGAAGCAACTATTATATGAAGTCTAGAGCTATTTACTTTGTAAATAGCTCGGTCATTACTCTCATATCATCACTTTTTAAGAAGGAACTATTACATTAAGGATTTTCCCGAAAACTCGGCCCTTTCTTACATTTATGTTTTTGGTCGGATATCAATAATTTTTGAAAGGCTTAAATATACGAAGCCAAAGGCTTCGCACAAAACGCGTAGCGTTTTGTTACTCTTCGCATATGCTTCGCGTATGCTATGCGTTCCTTTCGCTTCGCGATACTTTACTCTTTTTAGAGTCACATTTACAAAGGAGACCGCTTCGCGTTATATTACGTCAACTGGCTCTGGTCGCTTTTTGAAGGGCTAAAACATCAATATAGTATGGTTGTAGTATAATATTGGGGACAATGGGAAATCAAACCCTTTAAAACAAAAATATCAAAATCGATTCATAAATGACGGAGTTCTGAGGTAACACGCATTAAAAATTGGCAGTGTTATTGCCAAAGATAACTGAAAAGAAAGCATAAATTTTATACATTGGATTATTGATAATAATATTTATCGATCATATATCATAGGCCTTTTATTAAAACGCCACAAATTAATGTGAAATAAGAGTGATATATTTTTTATTAAAATAACTATATAAAATTTAGTATATATAAGATGTTATTTGATTTGTTTCGATTATGACTTCTAAACTAATCGTTTATTACAGATAATTGATTATCAACGTTATAGTCTTTGAAGAAATGACTTGACCCGTTGGCTCCACTTCACAAAAAAAAATTCGTTACGCAAGAGCTGCGTCAACTTAGCGAATTTCCTTAGAATGCATAAATCACTCTCTAGCGGTCATATTTTTAGTCTGATCAAAATGCCTTAAGGCAGTTTAAGGGGTGTTTTTCCCATTTTCGGAGGTTTGCGTTATAGGTAAAAAAATTTTTCAAAGTGTTCTGTTAAATTGACTTTATTTCGGGTCGATTGGTCAAAATTCCATCATTTCATCATATATAGAACTGAAAAACGTAATTTTGGGGGGTGTTTTTTCAATTTTTCGGGAGTTTGCAAAAAAATATATTAAGTTTTTCGAAATAACTTCCTAATTTGTAGCTATTAAGCGTCGATTGCAAAAAACTGCATCTTGTTGTATGTATAGAACAAAAAGGTTGGTTTTGGGGGTGTTTTTACCAAGTTCGAAGGGTTGTGATGGAAAAAAACTGATCTTTCTATCATGAATAGAAGTAAAGAGGTAAGTTTTAGGGATGTTTTTCCCATTTTCGGTGTGGTTGCGATGTAGGTAATGAAATTTTTCAAAATATTCTGTTAATTTTGACGTTATTTCGGGTCGATTAGTGAAAATTCAAACTTTATAGCATTAATAGAACAGAAAAACATAATTTTGGAGGATGTTTTTCCAATTTTCCGAGGCTTCCGTTGCATAACTTTTAAAATCAACGCATACTGCTGTATTCAAATTGCAATGTATATTTCTATATGGTATAAAAATTAATAGGTATATATGATATATCGTTCTCTACATGGTAGTTTGCGTTAAACTAGTCTTAAAAATAAAAAATGTTAAATTTTCCACTTTTCCGATACAAATTTCGAGTTTTCGCAATTTTCCCGTCGGTTTGGGTACTACAGCTATCTACATGCCCAATATCAACTTTACAGCATATCTGGAAGTAGCTAAACATTTTGATCTATTAGTTACCAAGAATTGTGGGCGTTCCCACGAATTTTGCGTTTTTGAAGTGAAATAACTTTTTAACGGTTAATTCGTTAACATTGATTGAAAACATTGGTTCTTATAATTCCGTAAAGTATCTATATTCGAAATATCAACCCTGTAGCTCTTTCCGTTCAAAAGATACAGCACCCAAAAAATGAGCCTAAATTAACGATAAGATATAGCACTGTAGTGAAAAGTCCGAAAGTCTCCCTTAAATCTCGGCCTTGCGCACTACCGTGCTCTAGATACTTCGAGAGTTTATTCAGTAAAAACTGAAATCATAATAATGTACGAACATGGATATCCGTTAAATCGTTTCGCATTTGATGTCTAATTTGTTCTGAAGGAGAGATAATTCTATGTTATTTTTTAAAGTTGTTACACAGTAAAAAAAATTGGATAAGTTTAAATTAAACGTAGATCATTCAACTACGCGACAGGTATAAATACGTGAACCGAATAAATCAGTTCTCTGAACATCTTAAGTTTGGTGCAAATTTATAAATTTAAAAAAAAATTTTAAAACAAGCTTTTTATAGTAAAACTAATTTTCTACAACTTTACTACTTATGTGTTTTTCGATTTTTTTAATATTAACAGAGATATACCCAATTTCAATGTTTCCCCGTCCCTCTAAACCAACCAACATATAAAAAAACAACTCCGTAGGATAAGAGGAAGTAATAATTCAGCTTGCAAGATTTGACCCGAACATACATACATACATACATTGCAAGTTAAATAAAAGCTTGTAAAAAAAGCAATAAGTTTACGTGTAAGCAAACCAGTAAGGATGATTTTATACATATAAGGATGATTTTATATAACCAAGACTTAAATGTTTAAAATATACAAATAAATTTTTTTTACAATATTTTTTTCTGAATTCATTTAAATCAAATAAAAAGTTTTGTGGTAAATGAATTAAATTTTAGAAGGAAGGGTCATTCACTTACATCACGTTACTACAATCATATCACGTACTATCTGTATGTACTTGCTAATTTTTTTTTACGTCAATTTATTATTATTGAATCTACTAACCACTTTCATACAGACTCTCAAGTACCATAAAGAAAATTAGAAAATTTAATATATTTCAAATACAAACAAAAGTACGAAATTTTGTCATAGAATACAAAAAAATCCTACGAAATAGAAAACATGGAAATCTAAATTAATTTCTAGTCTAAAAATTAGTATTTTCATATGTTTAGGAAAAAGGATTCAAGCAAGAATTTTTTGAAACTTTTCCTCTTTCTCTCACGGTTTTAAAGGTAGGAATTTTCCCACCTAATGGCGAACGCGTGGATCCATTTTGCCCATTCATTGGTATGAAAATCAATATAATTTTAAGTAAAACTAATCAATTTTAAAAATTGTGAAAGCGTTGAGTGCTTCTTTGTCCTTGGTAATTTCTTGGAAATATCTATGATGGGTTACCTTCAACACAAAACATTGATGCTTTTACATTTTTTCTTGCTTTTCCAAGAGTTGCTTCTGATAAAAGGGTGTTTTTTTAATATTAACTTTTTTAAGATTAAAAATATCTAATTTAACTTCCGATATTTTACCATCGCTTCCATCAAAATTCAAATTTCTATTTTGTGGCCTATTTTCGAATTATATGACGAATTCATTTAGATCAGAGAGGTTCTCAAAATTTGTTTGTCCTGAATATCTCGTGTTGATTTTCTTCTGGATTTCATAGACTTAATAGTAAAGCTTCTTAATATTAAATTTTTACAAATTAATTAACTTTAAACGTGATTTTTCAGTTGACACAGAGCTATTTATTGTAGCTAATTACATCTATTTGTAAGCTTTTATATCAAAAAGACCATTAGAAGTGGGTAGAAAAATGACTTTCAAGGATTTGTTTTCATAATTTGTTACACAGGTCAAGCAAATAAAGAGGCGCTGCTTCCTACACAATTATTTTTTAACACCTTGTATAATGTATATATATTATTTAGATAAATATTTACATAAAGATGATTATATTTTTCACAACTAATTTATTTTTTCGAACATAAATTTTGTGATCTGTGACCAACTCAACCAACACATAGACAGATAGTAGTACACATGTCCACAAAATTAGCGTTCATGTTTCAAAATATTATACTTGCATTTGCGGGTTAATTCATTCGATTTTCAAAAAAATGATTCGAATAAAAGTTGTTCAGTATAAATATACTAACAACTTTTATCCGAAACATTTTCCCAAAAACCGAATGAATAAGGTACAAATTAACTATATGATTTAAAAAAAATGAACGCTACTTTTTTGGCTTATAGTACAGACCACCAAATCGTATCAACACCAACTTTAAATTATACAAATTGTACTGTGCAGTACAAATGGCGTCAAAAGTCGAGGTATCATTTCAAAATTGTATAATTGATTTGTGTCTTATTTATTCGGATTTCGGAAAATTGTTTCGAATAAAAGTTTTTAGTATAGTCATTCTGAACAAATTTTATCAAATTTTTTACGAAATCCGAATAAATAAGGCACAAATCAATTATAAAATTTTGAAATGAGAGCTCGACTTTTGACGCTATTTGTACAACAGTATTGTACATACAACAGTAATAATAATCATAATAATAATGATAGTTGGGTTGTTTACAACAAAAATTATATAAATAGTTCAATGACATCAATTATTTATCTCATCACTTACCTCTAATACCACCTAAAACGTACATAATCTATTCTAATTTTATTTTGTAGTTTATTATTTTATTTATAAAATTTTATTACAAACGTGTCAAATCATTTTTATTGACTAATTTTTGTCATATATCTACGGAATATCTTTATTTGGTATCTTCAAAAAAAAAACTTAATTCGTTACTACAAAAAAAAATACAGATATTTTTTGAATCGTTATATAGAGATTATTATCATTGTAAACCTAAAACCGTATAAAGCGGAAATTTACATATTATAATGATATTAAAATAATCATTATGTATGTTTGCCCGTTCGTCCGTCAACACGATAACTCAAAAATGAAAAGAGATAGCGAGCTGAAATTTTGTATATGTGTTCTATAGCTAAAAAGTAATGGAGAAAATCGGATCATGTTTGGGCAAAATGGGCAAAACTGTCTATCTTTAAAACCGTAAGAAATAGAACATAAATTCAAAGACAAAAAATGTTTCTTTTTTAAAATAAACAACTTTTGTTTAAAACCTTTTTTTCCCATTAATTCAGTATATACCGGGTATTTAAGGAATTTACTCGGTTATTTGTTATTTTCACTTGTTATTTGTCTAAATATTGACAGTTCAAAACGTCAATTTTTGAATATTTTAAATTTAAATAATTTATTTCCAAAATTTTGCAGGTATTTTTATAGAAACAGAGGTATGGGCCGCCGGCTATAACTTTTGAACATAGTTTGTTTATTTTTAACAGAGGTTGTTTATTTTTAAAAAAGGAACATTATTTGTTTTTAAATTTTTGTTCTATCTCTTATAGTTTCAAAGATGGAGAGTTTTTCCCATTTTGCCCAAACATGGTCCGATTTTCGCCATTCACGAACTTAACCCTACTTTTTATCTCTTTTCGTTTTTGAGTTATAGTGTTCACAGACGGACGGACGGACCTAAACATAAATGTTGACCTATATGTCAAACATTTATGTCTACGATCAATATTTTCAAGCGTTACAAAGTCGGGACTAAACGTAATATACCTTGTATATTTACATATACCAGGTATAAAAATGTAAAACTTAAGGCATTATTGAATAAACTTAGGGAAGAGACTATAAAGTGTTTTGTAAACTTACTTCATAATAAATGATTTAACAACGTAGATAAAAATATACGTTTTTTTTTTTTAAATAATTAAATCTATTACGAAATAGAAAGTTTTTTTTTTTAAAGATGTTACACAGAACAAGACACACTCGCTGCTACGCTATTACCTCGTTTACATGTTGTTCTTGAGTCAACCAACTCATTGTCAGTCAAAGTTGTTGGAATTGAACTTGATCAGTCAATCAAAATAAAAAAAAGATGATTTTTTTATTTGATTTTACATCTTGTCTATTTCAACAAATATGCAATCAAAACATGAAGTAGACAACAAATCTAATCAAGTTGAAAAAATAACGCGTCTTATTATACACTATGTTTAGTTTACATCTTCGTATAGTAGATCTCCCACGAATATGTGAGAGTACATATGTATATATTAAGCAATGTATATGAGAAGGAGGTCTTATAGGTTTGATAAACAAGCATATTTTTCATAACTGTTCGAGTGGTCACCAACCACTCAAACCTATAAGACCTCCTTCTCATACACATTGCTTAATGTATACATATGTACTCTCTCATACTCGTTATGAATATTATTCACTATTTTGAAAAATAAGCTTGTTTATCAAACCTATAAGACCTCCTTCTCATACACACTGCTTAATGTATACATATGTACTCTTTCATACTCGTGGGAGATCTATTATACGAAGATGTAAACTAAACAGTCGGTACTATAGGGTGTTACGATAAAAGCGTAACAAATACAAAACGAAAAATTTTACATTAGATGTTTTCACTTTTAGATCTCACAACAGAAGACATAAAATCTCATTAAAAATAGTTTGCCTGTGAATAATTTGATGCGATTTCCACCGGATTATATATTGTATTTTGCCGGGTTGCGTATAAAATGTCCACTAAAATCCAAAGGTATCGTTAAAACGGTGTGAGATAATGAAAATCTTCAAATAAAAAATTTTATCTTTTATAAAAAAATTAAACAACTTTTGTTTGAAATATATACCCAATATCTTTGGATTAAATACGGGATATTTTTTACAAATCTGTTTCTCACATTCAGTAAAAACTTTATAATAGTTTTAGATAAATGTTTGTAAAACTCTGCAATATACAAAAGGTAAGTAAGTGGTTAAAACCATTCATGTGTGACAAAAATTACATTCATAATATAAGAATATTTATCACAGTGTCTAATTTATTAACATAATTGTTACAAGTTTAAATATTCAAAACCTCTATTTTCCCATAAAGCTTTATGATCGATAATTACGCGATTATATATACTTGCTAAATATCAAAAATTAAAAGTTTCACGACTTCATTTCAAGCATTTTTTAAAGTCCTTAATTGTAATGACACGTTAAAACTAATTAGTCTTCTTTAAAAGTGATCATTTATCTGGTTAACTTTAGTTAGATGAACTTTATCTAAATTACATAACATTTTCTTAGAAATGGAGAAATTTTAATCGTCTTTTAAAATAATGAAATGATTTGCAAATATTACAACTTTAGGTCAATCACAATGTGCAACAGGCATTTATATAATATATAGTTTAGTTTGTGTTTATAGTACAAGAAGCCTCGACAATCTTAAACCATAAGGTGGGTAACGATTTGTACAGCAAATTTGGAGGAATATACGAGGATAAAAAAGGTCATCACTATAACATAAGAAGTTTATAATTTTTTTACTCGTTTGCAGGATTTTAATTTGTCCTCTTTATTGTCTACCAAGATCAAATAAGAATGCTATAGAGCAGAGGTGGGCGCAGACGGCTAGCCGGAGTCGAACGGACTCTCTATAAGCTGGGTGAGAGTAAGTAATAAATGTATGTTTTGAAGTAAGGCGGAACGATGTTTCAATACAGGTTGCCTACGGATTATAGCCCAATAATTTATTCAATCAATTTAGAATTAGTTTTATAAAATATTTATTGTTTAAAAAATATCTTTTACAATATGGAGAGATACACCAAAAAACATAATAATAATAATAATAATAATAACAATAATAATAATAATAACAATAATGATGATAGCAATAACAATAATTACAACAACAACAACTATATGTATTCCCACTTTGTGTAAAATTTAAAAATTAGTTACAAATTACCAACCCTCCCCTCCACCCAGTTTTATCATTGGCATCTTTTTTGTATCCAGTGTCATCAAATTCCCATGACACTATACCCCCTACTAAGAAAAAATAATTAAATCAAGTAAATAATTTTTTATTAGTTCTCCGATATGAATAGTTTAGGCAAATTATTCGGAATTTCCTAAAATCTAATTCTAAAATCTAAACTAAAGCTAAATCATCAAAAAATTTACAAGCGGTAAATCACCAGCCCCAAATTACCAGCCCAAAATTCCAGAGTATGTATTCAATGTATTGTATGTATTGTATACTTTGAATAATAGTGACCATAAAAAATAGTTGGTATTATTATATTTTTTTCAGAAAATGTTTTAATTAAAAAAAGAAAATAATAATGATTGGTAGGATACCCTATATTTACTCTATCTCTCTTCCTAAATCTCACTCAGAGCCCAGCGCAGTCAAGGTCTGCCCACCTATGTGCTAGTGTACTCTCATTGGTTGATGATAAATAAAAACTGTCTTCAAAATGATTGAGCGACTTGTCAAAATATTTAAATACTTTGTCGCAACCTACATTGAGGCGCTACGTCCCTCACAGGATACCAAGTCAGTAAGTCACTTTTGATAATAGATGGAGCGAGTTGAATAAAAACTTTTGGGTAAACTTGGACGCAGCAGTTAGTATCGTGTCCTCTTGTGCTATAATAACAATTCGTGTACCAAGTAATAATAATAATATAAGGTAAAATTATTATTAAATATTTAAAACCAACATTAACTAAGAGTTATGACATGAACTTCACGTCATACCATAAATACATTAAATGCGTGTTTGATTCAATTGTTTTAATATTTCATATTTAGATATATTTTACGTATCGATTGCGTCAATAATTGTAATATCTCCATTTTGAAATATATTTCTTTATTAGAAATTTTTGTTTTTAAATATTTACTCACAAAATTATAATATAAGCAAGGATCTTGAGAAATTTGATGTAAGGAATATAAATAAATACACGATTAGAGCAAAGTATTATTATTAATTTAAATAAAATATTTGAAGTATAATATGAATGAATTCAATTTGGTAATTTAAGTTAATTAGAGTTTTGCAAGTAAAAAAAAAACACCCACGTATACTCACTAAACAAATATATAGAATTAAAGTCAATCTAAGCGAATTTTCTCAAAGGAAACAGAAAATACAATAAAACATCAATCATGTTATATCATAAAACTTTACCCTGTAATAATTCCTAAATTTGTGTACATAATGTACATAAGTGTGTGTACGCACGTAAGAAGTTATACTTCTTTTTAAATAATTTATTAAAATAGTATTAAATAAGGCCAACTATTAAGACACAAAAGTTTAATAAAATATAGTAGTGAAAAACTACAATAGAACAAATATATATTGTCAATCTGTTATTTACATTAGAATCAGAGTGAAATTTATCAAGTCCTGTAACTAATTTTACTGAAATCGCTTTTCATTTAATTATTGTCGCACGTTTTTTTCGAAAACGATCATAGATACCGGATTTCAAATTCAAATGAATTAATGAACCTATTCTGTAACAGGAGAGGTAACAGACAGACATGATGAAACTATAAAGGTTCCTGATTTGACTACGGAACCCTTAAAACTCCCACATATCCAGTAATAAGTGACATAAAAATAAGGTAAATATTTAAATAATCAATTCACAAATTTTTACCAAAAATATTTTATTTTCTTAACAAATATTTTTTTACCTTCAAGCTACAAACAAAATCATAAAAATTCTTATATCAATTTTTATACATTATGAAAGTATACATAATATATATCAAATATTATAACGTAGGCAAGTGAAATGAATTGTATGAAAATAATGATTTATGAGAATCTACTAACTTTTTTATGAGTTAGTAATAACTGGATAATCTAGATATGCCCCCAGATAGAAAAATGATAAATATTATCCTTCGGGAGTTTGACTCGATTCCGGAATGAATGATAGATTACATGTTTATATATCACCAAACTTTTAATATAAGTAATGTAACATAAATTGTCTCTAGAATAAAAAAGTCATCTAAATAAGTTTCCATTTTTTTTAAATACGGGATTTTTTTAGTAATTATATTTTTATCGCATTTCCTCCAAAGGAAATGCAGCTATTGTTTTTGTACCAATGATGGAATTTCGTAAAAATTTCTTCAAATGTCCATCAATCCTACCTACTAGATGTTAAAAATGACCATCGTTAAAACTTATATATATATATATATATATATATATATATATATATACATTTATGTGTCTGTGGACTCTCTAGCGGTCACAGTTTTATTCCGATTGGAATTCAATTTGGTATTTGAGGCGCGTATTTGAAAGATCAAGTTCGTTAATGGGTAAAATCGAACAAGGGGAAAGGGGGGTTTAAAGGTTTAAACAGAAAATTTGGCTTATCTCCCTTAATATTCGAAAAATCGGAAATTTATAAGAAGTAAAGTTGTAGGTAATTAGTTTTACTTTAATTTTTTTATATTATATGTTAATAGATCAATTTTATTGAATTATTAAGTCTACCTGTTTTAAATATTTCAATAAGGGCCCCCCCGCTATTGAAATATTTAAATTTGATATTTTATATAAAGATCGCATACGAGTCAATTTTTAACAATACATTACTGACCATATTTAAAATGTATGAAGTATGAATATACTAACAAAACATTTTAGTATGCGCTACTAAAATTTCTTAACAAATATTTACAAGTGCAATAAATATTTTAAAGTAATTAAATAATTTGTGTAAAACTGTTAACAAATTGAATGACATTGTGAGAATGAACATTAATAAAGAATGTGTTAAATATAAATAAGTGACACTCCTAGGGCTTCACACGTGCTCAAGCGACGAGACTATTTCATGCTACAGTTTACACTATGACACTACAATTATTATTAAATGAATTGTCTACAAAAGAACACTCTCTGCACTAACCAGAGACTAATTAAGAAATTTCCAGCATGAAATCACTTTTCGACAGATTTTGCTCATTTTATTTCACAGACTAAAAATAACGTTTTCTAATAAACCCCGAAGTTTCAGAATTTTTTACCGTTTAGAACGCGAGATAATTAATAACAAACAAATCATTCTCTCTCACTCTCTCTCATTAGAAGCATGTAAAACTTCATGCCCGCCCAACTATTATCTGTTGTATTAAAAAAAACTATATATATTTAAAAATTTTTGCTTAGGTGAACTAAAATTGACACAAGAATATGCAATTATTTTTTACTTTTTAGTGCATTTTTTGTTTTAGAATATTTGATTTTTGAAGTAGGGTTTCCATTTTGTCAAAATAGGTTTTATGTAGTTTTTTTAATACATAGCCTGAATAGATTCTTCAACGAATAAGGACTTAATTTCAAACTCCTGATGCAATAAATAATTAATTATCAAATACAAAAGACTTTTTATTTAACGATTCACGATAACTAAACATCTAATCCCAATAGTATGCGATCTTGCCTTATGGCAATCTATTATTGGCATCGTTCAGATGCCAATCTAAACCTTATGTTAATGTTACTTGAAGCGTTTGAAATGAACATTAAAACGTTTAAATAAACAAACATATAATTTGATTTATTTAATTTTTTTAGAAATTATGAATTAATAATATTGAAAAGAAAAAATATAAAATATTTGTTTAAACAGTGTAATTCGTAATGTAATTATATTTAAGTTACTTTCAATGTAATTAATTAGTTACACTATTTTTATTTTATATTTTTAATATATAATTTGTTAATGTTTTTCAATATACTTAACTTACACATATTTCATTTTTAATTTTCTTTTTTATGCTTTATAATTTATTTCAAAAAAAAAAAAACTAATAAATAAAATTAAATTATAGAAACATTTAAAGAAAGTAAACAAATTAATAAACTTCAAATATTAAAAATTGTATATGTATTCAAAAGACTCGATCTGACTCAGGATGCGGCCTTCGGGCCTGGCTCCGCGTCCTTATTAAAGAAAATATATCCTGCGTAGTGTAAATTTGGTAAAGTTTTGGATTTTCCCCATTTTCGGGTTGTGTTGCGTTGAGTAAATTAAATTTTTAGTTGGAAGTCCCGCAAACTTCTACAATGTTTAGAAGTGGGTTAGATTTTGAATAGAGGAGTGAGCGAATGAGTTAGTCAGATACACAAAAGGCTGTTTATATTATAGGATTTCAAATATTAAAAACAATTTAAGGCGGCTGGGTTACTTCTTCAAAAATAATGAAAATTCATTAAAACTAATGAAATATTGTTGATGTTAGAAAAACACAGTTAAATTTGCATAATGTCTAAGAAGAAAGAAAAATCCATATTACTGTATTATCTAATAAATATACGTGATCTTATGAAGAATATAAAATATTAAGTGATATAAATCTATTTGTTATATTAAAAACGTTTCATACAAAAGTTGTTTGTTTTTATTAGATAAACATTTTTTTATTGCGAAGGTGCATGAAATGCAACTTTTTACGACATTTAATATTCTTCAATAATCGGGCTATCTAACGCAAAGAGAATTTTTCAAATCGGATTGATAGTTCCTGAGATTAGCGCGTTCAAACATACAAACTCTCCAGCTTTATAATATGAGTATAAATTTAATGATATTTCGCATCAGTCAATCGCATTTCGTCTTGCTTTGAACCACATCAGTTTTATTATTCGTCTTTTTATTAATTTTCTTCAGATTTAATCTGTGTTACGCAACAGTGAGTGGCATCCACTCTCCCCATGTAACATCACATAGCATATACCATCTACGGGGAGCGTAAAAATGTTACGCGGTTTATGGCAAAGGAATAGACTAAGAAATTTTAAACATTGACTGTCTATAAAGATAATAAAATACATCATTAACGATAATTCAAATTAAAGGTATTAAGAATGTATTGAACAAAAGTTACATACCGTTAGATAGTGATTAAATGTTTGGAAAGTCATTTGTAAATATTTATTATTAAGGAATAATAACTAAATAATTTTAATACTTTTAATATTTTAATTACTGTACAAAATATTTTAAAACTATTTAATTTACTACAAAATTCTTATTTCGTTTTTCAAAGTAACATAAATATCAATATAATAATAGGTAGAGTTAAATTCCAACACAAAAATGATCCTTTCAACCCGACTTCAAAAAGGAGGATGGTTCTCAATTCGTCTGTTTTTTTTTCTCCCATTTATTTAAAGACATTTTATTATAATAAAAATAAACCATTCTAGTATAAATTTTGTCAAAAACTGTGTATAAATAAAGCAATAAAAAGCAGCTAATTCTGACATGAGAAAGGTATAGCAATTGCAAAAACTAACAGAGCACCAATTTTGTACTTTTTAATTTCAAATAAATTGAAGACGTAATTTTGAAGATGATTTGTTTAACTCAAAACGTAAAGTTGGTCATATTTTTATCGTAATACCAATCGTTAATTATTTTTTCCTCGATAGCTTTAAAAACAATTTTGTTTCAGACTTCCCCGTGCACCATAAAGTGATTATTTCCATTATATATTTTTTTTTCAAAAGTTTCTGATCGTACCGCATCTAATTTATTTTATTATGAAGGTTCATTGTCGCTAGCATTTATACTCCAACTTAATTGACTCTTTTGAATTAAAATTTGTCTTATAAATACAATAAAGGAGATATATAATGATTAATTTAAAATCCCCTATCTACCCTTTTTATTTAAAAAATCACCGACAATGTCGGTCTAATACCAATAGATAATATTCCAATGAAATTCATAAAATACCTAAACAATGCTCAAAAACAGACATCAGTAGACAATCAAAAAAAAAAACTTATTTAAAAAAAAATTCAATTCAATTTAAATTGTAATTATTTTTTGTTGAAAATTGGATTTAAAATAAACAATCTTTGTAGACATGACTGACAGACTAATTCACTCACGGGGATAAGATAGAATTCATCATTGAGGTAACTAAACCAGTAGTAATAACTACACTACTAAAGGGTCAAGGGTAATAAGAGTTTGTGTTTGAAGTAAAAATATTACTTAAAAATAAAACCTATTTTGACAAAATGGAAACCCGACTTCCAAAACCAAATATTCTATAACAAAAGATGCACTAAAAAGTAAAAAAATAATTGCATATTCTTGTGCCAATTTTAGTTCACCAAAGCAAAAATTTTTAAATATATATGTACAATTATTGTTATTTTTGGAGGCGGTGTCTGCATAGAGAAATTCACATAACTTTTGGACACCGCCTCCAAAAATAACAATAATTGTACATATATATTTAAAAATTTTTGCTTTGGTGAACTAAAATTGGCACAAGAATTGCAATTATTTTTTTACTTTTTAGTGCATCTTTTGTTATAGAATATTTGGTTTTGGAAGTCGGGTTTCCATTTTGTCAAAATAGGTTTTATTTCTCGCTTTTTAGTGACTTTGAAGTTCTATAACTGATTTTATTTGTCTAAATATGGGTAGACCTACTAAACGACCAACTAATTTTTAGTGAATTTTTTTATAACACTTTTTTTACCCGTTTTTTTTTTTTTTTTTTAAATTTTTAATGCATTTTTTATAACAGATTTTCAGTTTTCTTTACAAGGAATTTGGTTTTTTTTTGTAAAATTTTTTTTTTTTGGGGTCGGTTTTTTTTTTTAAGGAAAAATTTTTTTTGAAGTCGGTTTTTAAAAAAATTTTCTTATTTTCCTATTATGAATGAGTATACCCTTTAAAAAAAAAAAAAAAATTTCGCAGAAATCGGTTATCACATATAAAATGAGGATTTTCCTCGATTTTCCGGAGATCCCCTCATCAGAATGCGATTTGGTGACAATGGGACCAATCGGGAATCAAACCCTTTAAAACAAAAAAAAAAATTCAAAATCGGTTCATAAATGACGGAGTTCTGAGGTAACAAACATAAAAAAAAAAATACAGACGAATTGAGAACCATCCTCCTTTTTTGAAGTCGGGTTAAAAATGATTGACAGTGAAAATTAAATTTCAGATTCTTTTACAAAATGTACAAAAAGTATCGAAAATTATTATGTTATGTAACATAATTGTTACACTATGTACACAAATAGTTTTGTCAAAAACATAATAATGAAATCAAATCTCGTGACCAAGTGTTGGGACTACTCTACTTTAAATCGAGAATTAAGTCATTTGATAGGTTTTATCAAAATGAGACTTTTGATCCACAAACCTTAAATAGGAGTATTTGATTAATTTTATCAATATGGTGCCACATTAGGTGCCACATTACAGTTATTGTAGTCATAAAATTAAAAAAAAACTTCTGATACCATTGGTACCATACTAATAGCCGATTTACGCGGAATAGCCGGGTAACGAATTACAATAATGTGACACAAATAGCCATGGCCAGAGTTCTCAATATTTATACAAGCTACAGCTTATAAGGGTATTATAAGTTTAGTTCCGATTTCGTAAAATTACCTAAATAGTACATTTCTACATATCCGTCCGCCTGCCCTTAAAAACGATAACTCGAGAATGAAAAACGATGACGAGCTGAAATTCTGAATGCGAATGTGAATTGTGTTCTTGAGAACGTACGAATGAGATTTTGGGAACCGTATGAGATAGAAAAAAATATTTATGTAGAAAAAATTATTTTTAATATATCAGCATAAATTAGTATTTTTATTTTAAATTTTTGGTACACCCCATACATAAATTAAAAATTCGTTTTATTATTTTATCGAAATTAAGCAAAGTATATAATTTTTTGTCAAAGCTTTATTATATAACTAATAAAATAAATTTTAAGAAAATATTTTCAAAACAATATTTTTTTGATATTGACTCGAATATAATAATAATAGCCTAAACATTTAAATTTATACGAATATAAATAAAAATCATTGACCCAAAACATTGACAAACTTATAAATAATCATATTAATATGTATAAGTAATAATCTACCTTTGTTATTCTCTACTTCCAGCACATAATATAATACTAACTACAGAGTGTCACATAAAATTTTAGTATATGTATTATAATTTGACCTATAATAATAACAATTAATATTTAAATATTCTTAACTACAGATGTTTATTCCATGTCGACAGATAGATACATAGATAGATAGACAGACAGACTCACTGACTAATTCATGTTGGTTAGTTAGCTAATAAAATATTGTGTTGTGAAATAATAAATGTAGCCGGAAGCTTTTAAAAACATCACCGTAGTCTTTTTACTTGCAAACAAAGATTATTATTACTGTATGTATGTGATATAATCAGTTTTAATATCATCTTTTAATTCACTAGGTACACATTACAATTATAATAGTTTTATTTAACCCTTAACCAGCATTGTTAAGTATTGTAGGATAACGAATATCATCAACTTTGTAATAACACAAAAATCCTAGATTCAAAAAACAAAAAGAAAGGTATGCCTATAGGTTTATACACGTACAAGTTATAATGCATGTTTTTAATCGATTATTTTACTGACCAAGCGCCGTTTAATTTTTTTATATAACTTTTTAGTTATAACAAAATAGAGAATTCCATTTCATCCAATTCTACATGTAAGTGCATTATTAACGTATGTGTGATGAATCCTTTCTTTGACACGGTTGACAGAGAAGAAATATTAAACAAGTCAACTGTAGCTGTTAAACAAGTGAAAAAAACACCTAACTGAGTTAAATAGCCGGTATATACTGAATTTGTGTAAAAAAGTTTATAACAAAAGTTATTTACATTTAAAAAAGGACCATTTTTTGTCTTTACATGTTTGTTCTATCACTTACGATTTCAAAGTTGGGCTGCTTTGCTCATTTTGCCAAAACATAGTCCGATTTTACCCATTCACGAACTTGGCCTTTTTTTTAGCTCTAGAACACACACACGAAATTTTGGCTCGGTTTCTTTTTTTCTTTTTGGATTATCGTGTTCACAGATAGACGGGTGTGCAAAAATGGCCGAATTTGGCCATTTAAGGAACACCGATGCCAAACATTTATGCCTGCGATCCATATTTTCAAGCGTTACAAAGTCGGGACTAAATATACCTTGTATATTTACCAGGTATAAAATGCAATTGACATCTTTCACGTGAATTTCATCGTGTGAACAGCAATGTAATTTTTGTTATATCAACTATTTTCAAAGCGATTGAAAACTTTTACGTGTAAAAACAGTCATTGTTTTTGACATCAAAGTTTGATACGAAAAATCATAAACATTTTGGTTGGGGATCTAGATCTGGCTTTCCGGATCAGTGCTCTACCAACTGAGCTACCCAGATGATTAGTTCAGTTTATGTACATGTTTATTCCTTGTTATTGTAAACTTTGTGTCTATCCAGCCTTTCAATTATGTTATACTAACGTAGTTAACTACCGATTACTTAATATGACAAATAAACACACGATGCTAGTTAAGGGTTAAAAAAGAAAATAGGTTCACCAGCAAAACCTAAATAGGTACACATTACATATTTATTTGATGATAAAATTTAATGTTTTATATTAAAAACAGTTTTGTTGTACTTTTATAAAAAAAAAAAGATTTGTAATCTTTATCATCAAACAAAATAAAATTGTATTATTGTTGTTTGTGAATTGTCACGAATTTTAACAAATTTATATGTTACAATACTTTATGCTTCTTTGCGGAAAATCATTTGTACACCGATATCTCTTTTTTTGCATCTCGAAAAATAATAGTTTTGTATATTATTATCTATCGACCAGTTATTAGAAAACACTCACATTCGAGGTGATCGAATATGAACATTGTTTTACGAATATTGTTACATTTTCGACGGTATATATGGGCGTGGGCGTCAATTTAAGTGTTCTAATTTTACAAAATGAATACGCATTGAATTCGATGAATTGCAGTAGAAACATGATCGTGGTCATTTTTTTCAGTATTGCCGCGAAATACCAAAATTTCAATACGAGATAGAATCGAAATTTTTTCAAAAACCTATAATTATCAATAATTTTTTAGAAATAAGTTATTTTAAATACGATTATGCGAAATTCCATGAAATTCTCTGAAATTTTACGAAATTCCCTGACAATTCCATGACTTTTCCAGAAACTAAAAATTCCCTGACATTTCCAGGTTTTCCAGACAACTAGACACCCTGTCAATATATAAATTTAATATACAGTTAAACGAGGCGATAAAATTGATATAATAGATAGATAATATGGCTCGTAATTCTAATATTCTTCTTTCATTAGAAACATCGAGTAATAATGATGAAGACATTCCTGTACCTAATTTCAACTGTATAGTCAAATGTAAGTCAAAAATAATAAGTCAGAACTTTTTTCCATACAGAAAGGTACACGGCAAGGCTGCGTTATGTCTCCCGGTATGTTTAACCTGTATAGCCAGACAATCTTCGACACTATAAAGGACATGCGGGGAATCAATATTGGTGGAATGAATATCAACAATATTAGATATGCTGACGATGCAGTGCTCATGAGCGACGATCCGGACGAATTACAGAACATGATTAATAAAATAGTACAAGAGAATGAAGTTCTAGGTTTAAAAATTAACACAGATAAAACAGAGTGCCTTATTGTGACAAACAGTAAAACAAAGACAGACTTTCAGTTCACTATGTACAATAAATTAATAAAAAATATAGATCAAGCTAAATATCTAGGTGTTATTTTAACAAAAGACGGGAAATGTGACATCGAAATCAAACACAGGATTAATCTCGCGAAACTAAACTTTAACAAACTAAAGTCAATCTTTACCAACAAGAATATAAGCCAAAGAACCAAATCCAGAATATTAAAATGTTATGTTTGGTCAACAATGCTCTATGGTGTTGAAAGCTGGGCAATTAGCAATGCGATGTGGAAGAGAATAGAAGCAGCAGAAATGTGGTTTTGGCGTAAAATTCTAAAAATTTCCTGGACAAGTAAAATAACAAATGTGAAAGTTCTACAGATTGCGCATACATCGCGACAACTAGTTAACAATATAAAAAAAAGACAGCTTGATTTCTTAGGTCACATAATACGTGAGGGAAGTGTTGAAAGTGTAGTGTTAACTGGTAGCATGGAGGAAAGAAGAAAAAGGGGTCGCAGAAGAAATAATTTTCTTCAAACAATTAAAAGTTTCACTTTTAAAAACTGTCATGAACTTGTACGCTTGGCATATGACAGGAGTGCGTGGAAAGCCGTGGTAGTCAACGCCTGTTCTCAGGCATGACACTCTCATCATCATCATAGTCAAATTTAAATGTTTTAATGTAAGAGCTGACGGTGTAGCTATTTAGTCTGTTTTATTGAAGCAAATTATGTATGTATATATAAATTTTGTCCTTATACTTTATAATACACATTTTGTACTACTGAATGTCTACCAAACACTGTGCAATAAGTCCAGAATAGAAATCAGTGTTACATCGATCAACCGAGTGTTATAGTCGAGTATTATATCGGCGGTTCGTTACATGCTGAAAATACACTCTGATCGGATTCTCATAACACGCCCAAAGAAGTATAACTTAAAAAAAAACCATTTGTGACAATTGGTGTACAAAATTGATAAACCCAGAGATATTATAAAAATCAATTAAATGATTCATTTTATTTTATTAAAATGTCAAATGTCATAACCTATATATGTCATAAGTCATAAACAACAAACTAAAAGGTAATGCATCAAAACTTAAGTCTTACATTAATATTATTACTTAAAAGTATTATTACATAATTTTAAAATATAATAATATCCAATACTAATTATGAGATTGTGTGTATTATTTTAAATAAATGAAAAAATATTTATTAAACTTTTATATAAATATATATTAGTATTTGTATATTTATTCTTATCAATTTTGTGAACGTCAATTCAGGTATCTATTGTGTAAATTATACGGTTACTAATAAATTTCTATTGTCTATTGTTAAAGTGTAAAATACGAAAAACGATGCTTAATTATATAGTATATTATCCCAGTTCTTTCTTTCAATATTTAAAAATATGACCAGAAAAAAAAGGAGAAGATTTAGAACTTTATGGGAAAACATTATTTTTTATATTTAAAACTTGTAACAATTATGTAAATAAATTAGACACTGTGATCATTATTATTAAATAAAACAAATATTTGAAATTTTCATAGAATCACTTTATTTGACTAGTTTCGACACAGTTCCTTCTTCAGAAATAAAAAATGAAAATTTCAAATATTTGTTTTATTTAGTAATTATAATGGATTTTCGTTCGATTGAATGGGTCGAATGAAGTTATTTTTAGTCTGTGAAAAAAAAAATGAGCAAAATCTGTCGAAAAGTTGTTGGCCTATTGTTTATGACCTATGCATATAGGTTAGAACATTTGACATTTTAATAAAATAAAATGAATCATTTAATTGTTTTTTACAATATTTCTGTGTTTGTTCAATATCAATTTTACAAACCAATTCTTGAATGGGTTTTTTTCAATATTACTTCGCTTTAATTAATCACTGATATCTACCCTTTATAAAATAACTGTAATCGAGAAAATTAACGTGGCTTTTTAAAGCCCAAGCTGGCCATAGTCCAAATGAGATCCTATTTGAATTAATTACTTGTTCGGTGTAAACGAACGTAGTGGCTATGTATATTCACAAAGGTTTTCGATCTTCACCAGATGAGAAAAGAAACGTGTACGAATTTAATTTACTCTCAACATTGCTGCAGGACTAACAATGATAAGTCTAGCCTATGCTTGATAAGTCAAAGATTAAAAGGATTTGAAATTTTAATAATATTTTTATCGCGGAAAAATGTAATTTCCATGTTTATATTCCATGTTTCAAGTACACTAAAATGTCCTACAAAAACTCTTTGAATTCTTTTAAATTCGTCAATAACTATGCATACGTCCAAGCTGTGTTGCGAAAAAAATCCATAACATGTAAAAAAGTAGGTGATTTTTAAATGATTCATAATTGAAACCAATCAATTAAAACCGTTTTATTAATCATTATACAACTAAAATAATCGGTCAACCACATACTTGATTTGCACAAGGGTTCCATAAAAACATAAAAAAATATTGAAATCGGCAATCTGCATTACATAAATATTGTTTTGTATATAACTGTCAAAGCTAATTTAACTTAAAAAACCATTAAATTGTTTATAACAAATGATCGTGCTATAATTTTTTATAGGGATAATTTTGGTTCAATTTACACCTATGAAAAAATGTTTCATACAAAAGTTATTGGAAAAAAGTATTTATATATTTTTTTCGTAATTATTACAGAAAAAAAGTTATTAGCGATAAAAGATTTGGGGGTGGTTGGCCCGCTGTCAGATCAGGTTCTCGCAGGGGTGCCCAAAAGAAATGAGACCGATTTTTATGGTCGCCACTCCTATTATCTCTAAGGGAGCCATTTATTTTTTATATCTGACATATATATATGAATAATGTATAAATTATACATTATTCATATATATATGGGTATATTGAGTTTAGTCCCGACTTTCTACGGCTCTCTGTCATCACGATAAGTAAAAAGCGAATACAGATTTTGTTTGTATGCTCTTAAGCTGAAAAGTAAACTCAAAGGTAAAATCGGACTATTTTTGGACAAAAATGAACAAAACTGTCTATCTTCGAAACCGCCAGAGATATAACAAAAATTCAAAAACAAAAAATATTCCTTTTGATGGAAACTTTTTTTCATAAATTCAGAATATACCGGGTATTTAAGCAATTAACTCAGACTTCAAAAAGGTGGATGGTTCTCAATTCGTCTGTATTTTTATTTTTTTTTTATGTTTGTCACCTCAGACTCCGTCATTTATGAACCGATTTTTGAATATTTTTTTTTGTTTTAAAGGGTTTGATTTCAGGTAGGTCCCATTGTCACCCATCCCATTGTCAAATCGCATTCTGGTGAGGGGATCCTCTGGAAATCAAGGAAAATCCTCACTTTATATGTGATAACCGATTTTTGCGAATTTTTTTTTTTCAATTTCCCTATGCTGACACCGACTTCAAAAATAACAATAATTGTACATATATATTTAACAAATTTTTGTTTAGGTGAACTAAAATTGGCACAAGAATATGCAATTATTTTTTTACTTTTTAGTGCATTTTTTGTTATAGAATATTTGATTTTTGAAGTCGGGTTTCCATTTTGTCAAAATAGGTTTTATTTTTTTGTTTGTTTATTCTTCCTTGTTTGATGTATTTGCAGATATTTTGCTATAAATTATAATTACAAATTTGAGTTACTCATCTGGTATTTATATTTATCTATAAACACATTTCTATCCTATATAGAAATATAACATCAATGAGTTTTATAGTCTGGTGAACATTATTCTATACATATCATACTACTCGTATATATATATATATAATATATAATACCTACTAACTAAATAGTATTATATCTAACACTAATATAACCATATTAAGTGAATACATATAGTTGTTTAAATTGATTTACAAATAATACCAATAAAATCATTTATATATTTAATTGATTATTAAGGCAATACCTCTTGTTCTTATATCTGGATCTGAACGTACATTGATAGTACTTAAAAGAACGACACAACGAAGGTCAGTCAATTGAACTAATATTATCACATTCTATAATATAAGTATGTATATATTTGATTGACATTTATAAAGGTGAGGTTTATCACAAGAGAATGAAGGTAGGCCGTTATATATATATATTTATAAATTATTTAACTAATGAAGATGTGTGATTTGACCTCATACATATTTGTATGACGTTAACACTCCTCATCCCCTTTGTTTTAATCCTACTCAAAAAAATATAAATAATTTAAAAAATGTAAATAATATGAGTGTATTTTCAGCATGTAACGAATCGCTGATATGATAGTCGACTGACTTAACACTCGCTCGATCGATATTAGATAGATAGATTGTAGAGGCTACCCTGGACGGGCTACACTTCCACCATAAGGTCCATTGTGATGCCTAAGGATGTGAGGATGTGAGTGGAGTAGAAGGAATTTTTGTGTATAGACTAGGAATTGGTAGAATATGCGGTTGCAGCCGACTATGATAGGAACTATGCCGATATTCATCTGGAGATCGTGAAGGAAACTGCAAAAAACCTTCGCAAGCATAGGCGGCTACTTCGTTCTTGTCCATACGCCGACAGTTTAGTCACCGCCCCTGTTTTTTTCTTAATAATTGACAAACTGCCGATGTAGGGATTCGAACCCATAACCTCCCAGTTTCCAAGTAGGCATACTGCGCAGACATAACGCCTTAGACCCCTCGACCACTTGGACTGGTTCGATCGATATTACTCTGATTTCTATCCTACTCTATTGCACTGTGGAGACATTCAAGAAAAAATGTGTGTCATACAAGTATATAGACAAAATTTATATATACATACATTATATGCTTAAGCAAAACAGACAAGTGTTTGTCTGTCACACTTGTCTGTCACATAAGCATAGGTTGTTCTGACAACAGTGTTATGCACTGACAATGAACACAGTTTATATCGAGTATTTAAACAATTAACTCAGTTAGTTATTATTTTCACTTTATTTTATCGATATGAAATACAATTGAATTTCATTTAAATATCTGAAATTTTCACAAATTTCTAAAATATTTACTTATGTCTAAAGACATATTTAAACTATAATTATAGACAAAATTTATATATACATACATTATATGCTTAAGCAAAACAGACAAGTGTCTGTCTGTCACACTTGTCTGTCACATAAGCATAGGTTGTTCTGACAACAGTGTTATGCACTGACAATGAACACAGTTTATACCGAGTATTTAAACAATTAACTCAGTTAGTTATTATTTTCACTTTATTTTATCGATATGAAATACAATTGAATTTCATTTAAATATCTGAAATTTTCACAAATTTCTAAAATATTTACTTATGTCTAAAGACATATTTAAACTATAATTATAATATTTATATCGATGTCACATTCAATTTTACTTCATTTTTTTAATTAACCATATAATCATAATTATAACATATATCACACACAAATACAAAAAATTTCCCAAGATAATTATATCTACAATGATATCAACTACACTACTTAAAGTATACAGCAGGCAAATTAAATGATATTGTATTACCATTTTAAAAATATTATTTACAAAAATAAATAAATAAATAATTGTCAATTTATTATAATTATATTATTTACAGAATAGTAAAGAGACAATATGTATATTATAAACAATATATACAGCTGTTTTATGTATAATAAGACCGTATATAAAGTTTAATACTTCACCTATACCCTACAGCATTTTATAAAAAAGATTCTCACTGTACTATTATAAGTGTATAATACTACATGTTATAGTAAATAGTTACATGTTACACGGTCACATTGTATATATATATATATATATATCTCTGTATATATATAAATACAGGTTATTATAATATATATATATATATGTTCCGGTAAAAATGAATAATGTGGTTATTATCAATAATAATCGATTATTATTAACCCTTAAATAGTTGTCTTGATACAATATTGTCAAAAAGTTGTGGAGTGTATCGAAAATTTGCGTATAGTAAGAGTGAAGGAATGTATAGCGAAATAAACCATAATTTTTGTCCAAGACTGTACCAGTAGACACGTTAGACATAGGATATTTGTCTATATGTACATACAAATACTACCTAGTTGTGTCTGTTTAGCATGCCGACACGTATATTTATTTATGAAATGCTTCACTTTTCGTTGTTATAACTAAACAATGAGACGGTCAATAATTCAGTTTTTTTTAATACGCAGAACAAATCCAATAATTTATAGCTATTTTTTTAAAAGATTCTTAAGTGTTGTTTTTTTATTAAAAATAAAAAACTGTTTTTTATTTGGTTAAGCGATAAACAAACTATTTTTTTCATAAAAACCAATCATGAAATGTTAACGTAACAAATATATATATATATATATATATATATATATATATATATATATATATATATATATATATATATATATATATATATATATATATATATATATATATATATATATATATATTGGAAGAACGTAACAGGTTCATTTATGCTTATAAATTTGATGGTGGGTGATATTACTCTATAGGTACGAACTTAAGATTGGATTATTTAAATAATAAACTTTAGTAGTAATAACCTGTGGGATCAATCATACAATTGTTATACACCAAGATACTCCAATGGAATAATAATAATTAGTTGTAATTTATACTTTTACTTAATTAGATATCAGTTTTGGACTTCAAAATAATTACGTTGTAGCTATTTCTATTCGCTATGCAATTTTCACGTAGTCAGTCATTTTCAACTTCATAGACTATTTTGAACATATGTTACTAATATAATAAAGTTGAAGAGGTTTTTTGTTTGTTTGAATACGATAATCTCTGGAACCGGCAGTCCGATTTGAAAAATTCTTTTTGCATTAGATAGCCCGGTAACGCGGGTGAAACCGCAGGGTATAGCTAGTATACAAATAAAAGCGTGTAATTTAGTTTTTTTGAAAAAACAGATTTCTTTAAACGCTAAAAACATTAATTTAAGTTCTTGTTGTCTTACAATGTTTACCAAATTGTACTTAAAAAAAATAAAGTAAATTTCTCTAGTTCAACCAACGCTTCCACCAAATTTGTAATTACTAATCGAAAAATTCACAAATTTTTTGTTTGTTATTTATTTGAATAAACATTTGTTTTTTAACTAATTTGGACTCAAAAATTATAAAAATGCAGCTTGTTTGTCGATTTAACAGATAGTTTCCGAGATATTACCTCTTTATTTGATTCCATACTGCCTATTATACAATTTCAGGCGATATCTCATAATCCGCTCATCAAATCGTCAAATGAATGCGATTTTCATGTTTTTTGGGTTCAATTTAGCTTATATATTGAGTTTCATCCAAATTGGAAACAAAAAATTTTTCCCGATTTTTTGAAATTTTTGTAAGGTTAGAAAAAAATCCTTAGAAAAATAAATCCCTTAGAAAAAAATCGAAAAATTCAAGAAAATTTTTTGATTCCGATTTGAATGAAAATTTGTTTAATAAGTAATTTGGACCCAAAAATTACAAAAATCCAGTTGGTTTGACGATTTAACAGATAGTTTTCGAGATATGACCGATAGGTTTCGATGTAACTTGTTTATTTCTTGATCAATTATTTATTGATCAATTGATCACTCAATTATTTTTATGGAACATATCTTTTAAAAGTAGATTTGTTTGAGAAAATCTTTCAGAAAATATAGTACATATATAGTGACTTCAATTACTTGTCTAAGCAACCTTGCGAGAACCTGATTTGACAGCGAGTCAATCACCTACCCCTTAAGTTTTTGTCGCACATAACTTTTTTTCTATAATAATTACGAGAAAACACATCAATGTCATAAAATATTTGAAATTTTCGTAAACAAAATTTGTCAATTTAGTTTCGAAATCAAGATCAATTTATAACAAGAAATAAAAAGACATATTCCCTTGCTTAAATTCCTTAACCCGAACTTTTCCAGGTTTTTCACATCCTCCTACAACTAATGTTCAAAAAACATTCAATTTATTTGACTTCGAATCCGATCTTAAGTAATTATTATTTGATATGGTATTATATAAAATATAAAATAAAATGATATAATAATATGCATAGCAGCAGATACAAAATAAAACTTACACAAAACCAATCAACTGTAAAGATAATATAATCTTCAAACAACAAAACAGCCTGTCCCCTGCCTGCCTGAATACAGAAGATCACCATTTTTATTTACAATCTATGTGTACAACACTACTGCTACCTATGGGAAGTGTGTACGAAAAGACAAAGATAACAAACACTATATATTACACTGCACATTGATATAACGGTGGTTCCATATTTTATTTTATATTTATTGCCAATAACATTATTAACACTTACTTACTTCTCAAAAGATTTATATAGAATATAATACATTTAGAAAAATCAAATACAATTAAACAAATTTTATTACTTAATTTTTATAATTGACCTAAATCAAAGAATACAATACACATAGAAGCGTATAAGTACGATTTTTGTGTCACCTAAAATTTTTAGTACGTATGCTGAACACTAGACTATTTAGTGCCATTACCAGCACAACCAACTGTATTCTTTGGCAGAACTTAGTACCAGTTGGACGGATCACATCGAAGCGTGGATGTACTTCAAATTTATATTAAAAGGGAATCCACCAATATTAATGAAATTTTTATGAATTTTTAGAATTAGTCAAAATTTTAAATTTTTTTTTTTTTTTACGAGCTGTATAAAATATTAATATTTGTTTTTGTAGTTTCAGGAATACGCTTTAAATTTAAGTTTTTTAAACACAACAAATATTAATACTTTATACAGCTTGTAAAAAAAATTAAAAAATTTTAACTAATTAATTCTAAAAATTTCATCAATATTGGTGGATTCCCTTATAATATAAATTTGAAGTACATCCCCGCTTCAATGTGATCCGAGCAACTGGTACTAAGTTCTGCCAAAGAATACAGTTGGTTGTGCTGATAATGGCACTAAATACCGAAATCGAACAGCTATTGTCATCTAGTGGTCAGCATACGTACTAAAAATTTTAGGTGACACAAAAATCGTACTTATACGCTTCTATGTATATTGTATTCTTTGTCGAAATCTATAGTTTGGTGTTGTAATTCGACTCATCGTCAACATGTTTTCTTACGTATAGAAACTCTATCTGTTTCGGCTGATAACACCTATCTAGGTGTATGGCTGAGAATTACCAACTTCCAAGTCGTATTACTATTCTTTACCCAGCACATATACAGGTTGTAATCGTCAAGACTAGTCATTGTGGTTCGAAATTTGCAATAACGTATATATGAGTCTAAGATAGGCAGTGCAATCATATCAACTATCAAAATCGCGTGATTATAGCACATGGTGTAATTTGAATGGTTCTATTGATAACCTGGACTTTTAAATCTGAATGAATACAAGTCTCAGTTCATTCGTATCTGAATTATTGTTTACTGCTATCATTTTGTGTGATCCACCATTTCGTATGTTTTTTTTTTTAAATAATTATTTTTAGTTTTTATTGTTATTTTTGTTCTAGTTATTATTTTTATTGTTTCCTTTCGATATAATTATACATATTTACAACAAAATAATATGAATAAACAAGTGAAAATAACAACTAACTGAGTTAATTGCTTAAATACCCCGTATATCCTAAATTAATGTAAAAAAATTTATGACAAAAGTTGTTTAATTTTAAAAAAAGGAATATTTTTTGTCTTTACATTTTTGTTCTATCTCTTACGGTTTCAATGATGGGCAGGTTTTTCTAATTTTGGCCAAACATGGTCCATAGCTCTAGACCACAGTCACAAAAATTCAGCTCGTTATCTCTTTTCGTTTTTGAGTTATCGTGTTGTCAGACAGACATTTATTACAAAGTCGGAACTAAACTCAATATACCCTTGTAATATATATATTTCATATATATCGGGTATAAAAACGATTGATTAATAGTTTTTGGTAAACTCGTGGCTATTTATACCCATTGTTAGTATGTTTGCCTTTTCGGTTATATTATACCAATGGAAGTGACTAACGTTTACTTAATTTGACATTTAAGTAATATGTCTGAACATTGATAACATTCTTTGATATCAAATGCTTGATTTGAAAAATCAACCACATATAAGGTGGGAATCGAGCCCCAGAGGTATTTGTTATTGTCGCTAAACTCTGAAACTTGAGTTTAGTATAGGAATCAGAAATAATATATTTGATGCCTGTTTCCTTTTTTCTTTACAAATAAATGTATAACTGTTTTGCACTCATATAGACTCTGTTGCAAATTTTGTATTTTAATAGCGATACATCTTGAATTACAACCTGAATACCTCATTTGCAGGGTGACTGGCAATCTGATTTTCCTAATTCGGGGTTATAAGAACCTACACATGAAGTATTCTTCCATATTGCAAATTTCTATCGATAGCATTTACCGTAAAAAAATTAACATCCTAATCGTTAATTTATACAACCAACAATAGTGATATCTAAGCCAATGAAAGATCAAGCCTTAGTATCTATTTAATATTTTACTTGGTAAAGTCCCAGATTAGTATATCTCAGAAATGCACTGAACAAAATCATTCAAATCCGTTCAGTATGACGATAAGGTTCCGAGGTAAACACTTAATTGTAGCCGTCTAATAGATTTTCCTTTTTAAAATAATTATATCTAAACAAAAATATAATTTAATTTACAAAACATATAATTAAAATTATTATATAATATAGTAATAATTCTTACAATTATAATTTGGTTTTTTCATTTAAATAATTTAAAGTTTTTATTTTTTTGTATAGTTAATTAGTTAATTAAAAACTATTTATTAATAAAAATATAAATAGCATTCTCATCTGAGAGTAGTTAGTATTGCCGCGCAAAACGATAATTTCGAAACGAGACGAAATAATATTGTCGACAATCGTGATGACAATTAAGATTTTAACCGGCAAGTCGTAACAGTCGTAAAGCCTATTCGAGGAATAAAGAAAATGTAAAAAATAAAGACGGAATTTCAAACTTATATTTGATTTTTTTAAATACAATATTTTGCAAGTGAAAAACATACGAGATAGAAATTAACCCACAATCGTTGGTAAACCCAAAAGAAGAAAGAAAATTTCGCTTTTTTATTTTTCACCAATAATACACTATTTGCAAATCTTTATACAGGGTGTCCCGTAAGTCACGGACACAACTGAAGGTATGGATAGAAAACTGAATTCTGAGATGAAAAGTCCTTTACCATTTTTTAATCAGACGTACAGGTAATTAGTTATTAATTAAAATAAGTAACCAATCAGAGGCGCGCACTGGGTTATACCAGACACACGTACATGCATTCCCCACTAACATACTTACAAACACTCACTCACACACGCTATTGGGCGCCTCTGATTGGTTACTTATTTTAATTAATAACTAATTACCTGTACGTCTGATTAAAAAATGGTAAAGAACTTTTCGTCTCAGAATTCAATTTTCTATCCATACCTTCAGTTGTGTCCGTGACTTACGGAACATCCTGTATATACGAGTATATATAAACGTTGGCGCGTCTGCTAGTGATCGTGTAACTTCTGAACGACTTGGCCGATTGAGGTCATATTCACGAAATATATTTGTTTTGTCGAGATGGTGGTTCATAGCTACGCTAGGATCCGATAGGTGGCGCTGTATTCAAGTTATTAATATATTATATAATTTGGTAGAGGTTCTGGGAAGCAAAATAACATTTTAATTGTGATAGCGGAAGCGCCGGGAAAAATCGAAAAAGGTGAATAATTCAGTAAACACTCCAAAAGTGGGCAACACCAAGGAATTCAGTTAGTAATAATTATATAAGTTTAAACCAAAATCATGAAGTCTTATTTCAACATAACACATAATACATCAATAGTGGAAATTCTCTCCCAGCTAAGTGTACAACAAGGTGAGCAAATAGAGTTTTTCTAAATTTTCCGATAGCAGGTGTCTCTGAAGAGTACTATGAATGTACCCTGCCGCAGAAAATGCTATTGAACATTTTATCAACACTACAATATTCGAGACTCAACAATATCTACTACATTCGCATCTCGCGGCAACACTACAACCAAATAACTGACTAAGTAATGTTAACATAACAATAAAAATAATAATAATTTCAAAAGAATTATTTTATTTTATTTATTTATTTCTATTTATTTATTATTCTTTACTAGCATGTACTCGTACTATGGACCACAAAAGTTGATGTCATTTTTGATGTCAAGTTTGTGTCTGTGGACTCTCTAGCAGTCAGTTTTATTCCGATTGGAATGAAATTTGGCATTTGAGACACTTATGGTATTCAAAAGTTCAAGTTCGTTAATGGGTAAAATCGGGTAAAGAAAAAGGGCGGTTTAGAGGGAGGGGAAAACACATAATTTGGCATATCTACATTAATATTTGAAAAATTTATAAGAAGTAGAGTTGTAGTAAATTAGTTTTACTGTAATTTTGTTCCTTATCATTTTTCTGTTACACTAATATTTACAGAAATATTTACAGTGAAAATTCTAAATATCTCTGTTCACATTAGAGTTTGAGAAAAATGATAAGGTAATGAATTGTAGCAAACTTGATTTTCTACAATTTTCTACCTTATACATGTTTCGATTGTTCTAATATTCCGAGAGATATTTTATATATTATGTTTTCTTCTTTCTCTATGCCCCCTTTCCTCTACCTATGCCATTTAGTATTAAAATTGGACTTGCAAATATTAAAATCATATCAGATATGATATTTCATTTTGATCACACTAAAATTATGACCGCTAGAGAGTGATTTATGTATTCTAAGGAAATTCGCTAAGTTGAAGCAGCTCCTGCGTAACGAATTTTTTTTAAGTTTTATAATGATTTGGGGCGTATTGATTCGGTTTACGAAAAAGTACCTCAGATAAAAGTTGTTCATTAGAAATATAGTAACAACTTCTATTCGAAATTTTTGTTCGAAAACCGATAGAATAAGGCACAAATCAAACAATAAAATTTGTATTAAATGACATCAACTTTTGTGGCCTAGTACATACGTATTGAGGAATGCTTCATTTTGTATTTGAATTATAATTATGAAATTTAATTTTAAATTTTTCAATGTCATTGTGTATTTCAAAAAAATAAATAAATAAAGAATATAAAAAAAAAAGGTAATTACATTTATAATTATAACATTTTTATTTTTTTAAACAAAAGAATGATTTACTAAAATATATTTCCAATAAAATAGTCATTATATTTAAATTATATTTTAACAGCAGGATTTATTTATTCTTAGTTTTTTTATTACTGTTTTTTTTTTTTTTGAATTTGTTTTTTTTTTTTAAATAAAAATTGTATTTTCTTCTAAGAAATGCTATCATATGATAATTTAAATCTTCTATTTATAAATTAATAATGGAAATATTAAATTGATAATTTAAAAAAAAAAAACCCAAAGCTACCCGTCATATTGTCAAATCAATGTTGATGTTCATTGGGTCAAATTTATTGCTATATTTAACTCAAATCGATTACTAACTGCGCGAAAAACTACTATAACATCTCTGATTTAGCTCAGAGGCAAAGCGATAGTCTAGAATGCCAGAGATCGTAGGTTCGATTCCCACCCTTGTTGTCAATGTTACTTAAATGTCAAATTAAGTAAATACTAGTCACTTTCGTTGGTATAATATAACCGAACAGTAACTATATCAACAATAGATCGGTAGACGTAAGAAAAAAACAATTTATAAAAATCATTATATGAGGTAATTTTGAAAATTGTGAAAATCACGTCCTTTTGACGTTTTGATGTGTCTACGTGAAATATGCAATCAAATATTTGTAAAATATACGTTTTTCCTTTAAGAGAGTGAGATAAACAATTAATTTGGAAGCTATTTTGTTAACTAAATTGACCAGAGAAACACTCTCGATTAAATGAATGAATATCCGATGATAATGGTTTTCTTTAAGTTTTAGCGAATTTCCTCTTCAAGGAAACAGAACTATTGGTTTTGTACTGATGCGAGAATTTTGTGTGTAAACTAGAAATTAGTCGGTTGTGAGGCTGCAGCCGACTCTGGTAGGAACTATGCCGATATTCATCTGGAGTTCTTGAAGGAAACTGCAGAAAACCTTCTAAAGCATAGTCGGTTACTTGGTTCTTGTCCATACGCCGACAGTTTGGTTAATTAACCGCCCCCCATTTTTTTCTTAATAATTGACAAACTGTCGATGTCGGGATTCGAATCCATAACCTCCCAGTTCCAAGTAGACATAACGCCTTAGACCGCTCGGCTACTTGGACGGTATGTAGCCTGTACAGGTGGTCACAGGTCGCCATGAATATAAATAAGATAAAAATTAATTAAGATCTATTTCTAAAGGAGCAGTGATTTATTCTGAGAAGTTCAGCAGGCAACTCCTGGGTAAAGAATTTTTTTAGTTGTTAAATTTTTGAATGACAAATTATTTTTTACATAATTTTTGTTTTAATTTAATTTAAAAATATTATTTAAAAGAAAAATTTTCAATAAAATAAATTTGATCTATTTAGTGGGTGGATTTTGATAATTAAATAAAACAGATGTAGTTTTTCATTTATTCTATTGATTAGAAATTGTATGGAGTATAGAAATATTTGATAACAAGTCAATTGTTCTCAATTATTTATTTTATATCAAAGTTTATGCTTTTGAAAAAATATAATTTGACATAATAATTACGACATTATGAAATGCTAACCTTTTGATTAACAATATATTACGTTCAAAATTGTAAAATGTAAGTTATATTGGTTGTTTTCCATTTAGACACATAGCCACGGAGTGTGTGACACACTATGTGTACACAGCATGTTTGAGAATGAGCGATAAATAGAACATAATTTAGTTGTCCACATCTCTAGATGGTGTTCATAAATCAGTTAATAAACATTTTCCAGAGAAAATCAACATAACCTGTTTAAAAGCGTAAAACTGAGAAAGTGAACAAAAAATAAATTACATTTAAATTATTTTGAATTATTGTCAGTATTAATAATTATTATGAACAATAAATAATAAACATAATTAATTTTTATGATTTTGTACTTATAAACAAAGTGTACCAATTGTTAAAAATAATTTCTTTGAAAATTATTGGTAGCACTGTCGTTTATACACCCCCACAAGTTTTTCTTCTGTCTTTCTGTGTGCACATGGTGTAATACACACTGTGGCACACTCCGTAGCTGTATGGTAAATGGAAAGCCACCATTATGTTAGAGTTCTTCAAACATCTCTCATCAAAAAACTTGGAAACCAGTAATTTGGAATGAATGTAAATAATTATTTTTTGGGTTTTCATTTCTTAAATCGATTAGTCTCTTACAATACTTTATATATCATAATAATAATAATAATTAGAAAGAGGGGTACCGCAAATGGGTCCCTAGCCCTCCTTGAGAACAACTTGGCACCCGAAGTTGGTAAGAGGTGCTATTTTAAGCAGATGAAGCTATAGGATTCTGTCGAGGCCAGACGCCACACAGAAAGGCCCACAACTTCTCCGCCGGGATTGGTCTCAGGAATAATGGATCCAAGGTTTCGGATCCAAACATTCTATACCTGACACAACCTGCAGGTTTCTGCTGGTGCATATACCATTTTTTTGTAAATCATGATATTACCTGCTTTTCCACTCTTTCCCATTTCGATGTTTGACAATAGCCGAAATTTGAAAAGGCTAATTTTTTAATATTTGATCTTCGAAATGCAACAACAAAATAAATCAACTTTCAGCATATCTTAAATTAAGTAATTAATTAAATTGAATAATTTTAATTTTACAATTAATATAATTTGTATTTTGGATGAGATTATATTTTTAACCTTGTAATGCTGAAATATTATTAAAACGAAACATTAAGTAATTTTTGTAAACATATCCTGCATGTTGGACCCATCACATAGTACGGTAGTGCGATAGACCAAGTTATATAACTTCAATTCACTATTTAAATTTTAACTATGCCAATTTTGTACCATTAATGAACGGTTTAAAAGAATAGCGTCGGGACTTAAAACCAAATCCCTTTATACAGGGTGTCCTGAAATTCATTCAAGAAAACTAGACCACGGTGTAGAACTGGAAAAATCAAACAAAAAAGTTTAATAAAGTTTTTCGATTTGACGCTTAGTTTTTGATTAAACATTAATAATAAATTCAACTAATCACATTTGCATTTTTGGGTGTCGCTACACTACTCCACCAATCACAGAGCACATAGTGTAAAGAGGTGGGGCCACAGTAGTGGAGTAGGGCGTCCATGTTAGAGTATCGACAATCAGAGTTGTCAATAAGTGTAGCAACACCCATAAAATGGTTGAATTTATTAATGTTTAATTAATTATATCTCAAAAACTAAGCCTCAAATCGAAATCTTCATTGAACTTTTTTGTTTTTTTCCAGCTTCAAACCGTGGTATAGTTTTTTGAATGAATTTCACCCTGTATAGAAATTATTGGTAAAAATTATATAATAAATCTCAAAAACAGAATGGTCGACATTGTGGATTTTTTGGTTTGAAAATCTGTTTTGATATGGTGTCACCATGTCCGATTTTTTAATAAATTCGGATGGCGTCGCCATTCGAGGAAGATGGGTGTCACGCTTTAATTAAGTATTAATTAACCGGATTGATAGTTTATGATAAAAACGATAAATCATGCATATGGCGGGCGGACGGAATTATGTTTATTCGTTTTTCGAATTCGTCTTTTTGAAGAACGAGGGGGGTTTCTTTCTGATTCAGTTACATGACTTTATTTTATATTTATAATATAAACTAAAATGAAAAAGCATAGGTATTATATAATATTTAAATTCAAGGTTAATAATATACATAATGATTTTGAAAAATTTTATTTGTAGAATATTACATGACCTTTTTTTGTGAACTTTGGTATTTAATTTTGGGGTATTTGTAACATAGTTTGACATCAAAGTTTAATAAGAAAAATCTTAGACATCTTCGCTGGGGATTGAACCCAAGACCTTTGGCGTTCCAGACCCCAATTGAACTACCCAATTGGGTTACCCAGATGCCATGAAAGAACGTGAATAATTTCTCACTATATTTGGCTATGTACATATATTTAATTTTTATTTCTGCTACCTTTTTAACCATTGATGTCAAAATAATGTTACAAATATTCAGACATAGTACTTTAATGAGAAATTAAATAAATGCTAGCCACCTCCGATAGTATAACATAACCGGAAATCATCCATACTAACAACAGTAGGATAGATACAGAAAATTAACAAAAACAGTTAAATATTTGGGATATTCATTATGTTTTTGTCATTTGTTTAAAAAGAGACAATTTCGTGGAGTGCTATATCTGACATTATCCAGGACCTATTTTGTCTAATGCCTTTTCTTCTAAGAGTTTGTCGAAACCTTGATAGCGTTGGATTGACCCTGATTTAATCCAACGCAATTTTTGCTGTCGACTTTGCTTAACATTTTAAAAAACTTTTTATCGAGGTCATACAGCTGTGAGTACACGTAAACGGGTCCGCAATGGTGCATGCGGGCATAGGATTGGGGATCTCTGGTTTAGAGAAAAACTTAATATTTTTATAACGAACAGCTGTTATTCGAACACCATATGGATTCGACATAAATCGATTGCAAAAATTAAATGTAAACCATTTGTGAAGTCGATAGTTCTACTTCATAACCTAACCTGTACACCTAGTTTGGGTATACTTTTTACCGTAAACACAGTATATATATATATATATATATATGTAAACGATATTTAATACATAATTTATAAAATATGAATATAATTTTTTTTTGCATAATAATTAAAAAAGTTATGTAATAAATATTATTAATATAATTTGAAATTAATATTATTATTTAATAAAAATATATAATATAAAATATTTATTATACAAGTTTACAAGTACAAGGTTAGACTTAATATTTATATAATAAGATGAGAGGCGAATTGTACGGATCTATATCTAACTAGATATGGTATATCCTTTTAGAGTTATGACAACTTTTCTTCTATAAGCCAGTCAGATTTATAATTATAGAGTACTACATCAATTCTAGTCTTTTGCAGACAGCTTCTGTTTGGTGTGCTAAGCAATATACAAAAAAGTACCAACATATCAGAAAAAAGTTTAAAAGTAGGGTCAATTTCTACTGATCGTAAGAATCGTTATGTAGTGTTCACACTATTGTCTACAAACAAGTAATGTAACAACTAACTGAGTTAATTGTTTGAATACCCAGTATATACTGAGTTGTATATCAGTGATTGAATTGTTAACAATTCTGCGTATTCGAATTGTTAACAATTCGCTTTCCGAGAAACATTTAATCCATAAATTATGAGAAAACTATTGAGTTTATGAAAAAAATTTTCAAACAAAAGTTATGACAATTTTAAAGAGAAGAAGATTTTTTTTAACAAACTTTTTTTTATCTCTTATGGTTTTAAAGATGTATATTTCCCCTCTCCTAGCGGGGGGGGGAACGATTTTGCCCATTACTGAACTTGACCTTACAACACCCAAAAGTGTGCTCTAGAACTCACACAAAACTTTGCAGCTCGATATCTCTTTTCGTTTTTGAGTTATCGGCTTCAAGGACAGACGGACGGACATGCGGAAATGTCCGAATTAGGCCATTTTGTGAATAACTTTGTGAAGCATTTTTGTCAAGGATTAATATTTTCAAGCGTTACTAAACGTCGGTACTAAACTTAATATACCTTGTATATTTACATATACAGGATATAAAAATAGACATATGCCCGAAACGTTTTTGAAATACTTAATGTTTTAAATACTCTATGTTTTTTTTTTAAATTAAATTTCAAACTTTGCCCCAATTCCTAGAACAATTATTTGTAACGTATTTCGACTACAAGATAGTCATCATTAGTATAAATTAGCTAATCGTAACTATCTCTGGGATATGGAGCCAGAGATATCTTGCTCGTTGCTAATTGTGGTGACACACGCACAAAATTCTCACACCTCTCTATACTATCTCTGTCTACAGAGTACAGTTTTAGTATTTACTCTGAAAACATGATGTTCTCATTTACACTCACTATACTTACAATAAGATCATAACTTCATATTTTGGTTTGATAACTATATAAACCTATCACAATGAATCATGTCACAGGCGAGAGTTTAAAAATTCGATATTATTTTATACCGACTTCTAATAGTTTCATAATATTTTTTAAGTATTAACACACAATTTAACAAATTTTATTTGTTTCGATAACTCGTAATTCGGTAACAATAAAATACAATCTCAACTGTGTTTCGTGGTTGGTTCAACAAAAATAGTTTCCTCATTTCAATTTTTAAGTTCTTAGCTTCAATGGTATTCTGTAGGTAGAAAATATTACACATGACCATTTATATAGACTGCAAGTTTTTTCTCTACAAAAAGTATCGAACGACACGATTTCGTTCGGAACTTCTTGCTATGAACACCAAAACGAAGCCGAAAAATTCAACCAAATAGGATTTATGTGGCACTTTACCTATTTTTTTGACTAATTTAACTGGTGTATTACATATATTTTTTAAAACTGGAGGCTGTTTACATTTTTAATTATATGTTAATTAATTGAATTTAAATCATTATGAATGAATGACACTGTGATAATCATTGTAAAACTTTAATTATATATTTGAAAAATTTCCATTTCTTTGTGAGTCATTAAATATAACTAGTAGTTGTGTCAAGCTGACCTTACTTAGTATTGACCGTCAATAATTATGAATTGCAAAATAATGGGTATTGAATTACAAAAACTAAATTTTGATATAAAAAAATTTGCCAACTAATTTTTACTTGCACAACGCAAATAAAGCCAATTATCCAAAATTGGTCAAGAGTGTATTGAGTACGGTGAATATACACGGTTCCATGGTCATTTATCTTTGTTGAAAATTTATTTTTAAAACTTTTCAAGTCATACGGACAAGTTTTCATTGAAAATTCTATTCAAATAACAGTTTTTTAATTTCTAGTTGAAAATTAAAAAAATGACAGAAATGTAAACTCAACAATTAAAAGGATACCATCATTTAAAGGTCATCAAAGGACACCAAAAATTGGTCATTTTGTGATGCCCCATTCTCTCTTTTTTGCGCTGTTTCTACCTATGAAAAGATTGCTATGAAAAGATTGTCCAAACAAAAATGTGAGGATTTTTATTTCTTACAAAATTTGCAACTTTTTCAATAAACTGAACGTCTGGGGAGATATATCAAGGAAACAAAAATATTTACCCCCGTTAAAAAATACAGCGGAGGCGGTTGTCCCAAAGTGGTTTTCGCAATGGATGGTTAACTCATCTTACGACCCCGCTGGTTTATTCCAAGTACCTTGCATTATTAGTTTTGTTCAAAATAGAGTATTTAAAGTCTTTAAACTTTTTTGGGTTTAAAAAAGGAAATTTTCCCCCTTAGGGGGAGAACAAATGTACTGAATTTTCCCATTCACCAACTAGAACTCACATGTTAGATTAGAAAACGCACACAAAATTTCAGATCGCTTTATATCTTCATTTTTCTTCGTCAGACAGATAGACAAAACACCTAAACCGGTAGGATTTTTCTGCGATCAATATTTTCAACCGTTAAAAAGTCCGGACTTAACTTATAGTACACTTACATATATTATATATCTGAGAGTTTGACTATCGTAACTCCATTTTTTACCTTTTTGGAGTTAAATAACCTTTAAACTACACTCTTTTATTTTGCTATAATGGTGATAGTGGCAATGATTGGAACTTCGACTCCAACGATTGGAGTTGAATAGAACAGTCTTTCTATTTTTCACACCTTCTCTGCGCGGGTCGCATTGGAAAGGGAAAAATGTCAAAACTTAATTAATTAATTAGTTTACTCCATAAGAATAATTTCCAAATTTCGCAATGTATATCGATTTGGTGACTGCAGTGTAATTTGACAATCTTGAAAACATTTCACAAGCCGTCAGGCCGGATTTAAACAAATCCACAAAAAATATACAAAGAAATTTTATTTATAACAACAATTGGTGATTGACGTGTGAGATTCTTTTTCAGACAATTTTTTTCTGATCCCATTATTTTAACATTTACACATTTTTTTATACCGTACGCCGTCCGTGTATTCAACTTTGACGAGAATTTTTTGTGTCTTACAAAATGAATTAAAATGTATTTAAAATTTTGATGGCATAAAAAAAAGTTAAATAAACACTTTGTTGCACAGACAACAAATTACTTATTAAACTTAATTTACAAATAATGATGCTAAAAAATGTTTGATGAACTTTATAATATCATTTTTAAATAAAAAATTAACATTGGTCACGTAGGTAACAAAATAAGCATCTTTAGAGTGGCCTATGAAATGTTATAAGACTTTTTCTTGAATATTCCCTGATTACGAAAAAAATTCAAACGGCAATTTTTGTGATGTCGGAATTATGTTCGGTTTTTACAAGTAATAAACCGACCAAGTATTGCACCACACACTTGCCCGGTACGGTCGATAAGGGCAGTTGATTTCGAACAAAAGAAAATTTTATAATAAATGCACTTATAGTGATCCATAATAGCATTTTCCCAGCTTAGTACTATAAGCAATAAAACTGGCGGACATTTTTCAAAATTTTTATTTAATTTATGCCTTATTCATCGATTTTCATAAAAATACTTGGGATGAAAGTTATTACAAATTGATATAAAAATATACTAATAACTTTTATTCGAAACATTTATCCAAAAATCAAATAAATAAGGCACAAATCACAATAAAATTTTGAAAAATGAGCGCTACTTTTGCGGCTTAAAGTACAAACAGCGTCAAAAGTCGAGTTATCATTTCAAAAATTTTTAGTTGATTGGACCTTAGAAAGAAATCCTTGTTTTCATTCAAGAATTTGTTTACTTGAATAAGTATTTTAAGTAAAAAATTTGCAACAATGTATGAATTAGTTGAACAGAGAGATACATTTATTTCTAAAGAGAAAAAGAGACAGGCATACAAATAAACTATTTCTGATTCGTCTTCTGAAATAATAATAATACTTATATGTGTTAGCAAATGTTGCAAATTTCATATCCCAATGGGACTAGTCATGTCGTTTACAGCCAGTATACAATTTTAATTTAAAATATGTTTTGTTTAATTAAAACGATTGTAAATTTTGTATTTGGGACTAGTTTAAATATGAAAGTTTCGTAAAATTAATGAAATTTGTGAACAAAAAAAAGAATTAATTCAAAAGATAATACCATATATGGTTACGTATATCTAATATGTTAAAAATATTTCGTTTTACAAAAAATACTATAAATTACACAATTTATATATTAATTATTATGTAATAAAAAATTATATTAATTATTAATAACAATTAATACCAATTATACACACATATTTATTGGTTCTCTTATAATGAAATTCGTTACACTTAAAAATTTAAGTATTATTAAATTTAACGATTGCCAATAAATATATTTAATAGGGGAAGTATGGACAAACGATATACGTATTTACAAAATACGTAATAGAGTTCTCGTTGATTATTTTAATAATCTTTAATACTTCATTTATAAAACTAAATCGTATATCAGGGTAGTCTTAAATAATCCCCCCCCCCGCATTCCTTTCCATCCGGAATAATAAAAAATATAAAATGTAAGATTTTTATTTCAAATAAAAATTGTTCAAATTTCTCATACAGTTGTACAAAATATCTACATACTTATTTAATTTCAAGAATGAATTCCTTTAATTATACAATTAATATACCATGTAATTATAAATTAATTAATTACAAAATTATTATTAAACATGAAAAATCAATTAATTATCATAAATAACTTACCTCTCTTTCCGATTTCAATGGCGTTCGTGTTGAATCTGTAAAATAAGAGTACAATAATGTAAGATTTAAGTACAATAATGTATTTTTAAAATATTATTAATTAAATGAAATATTCTAAATGAAACCACCCATATCATTATTATTATTAATAATAAATAATATAAAATCTTTACAATCGGATATCAATAATTAACAAAGATAATAATAATTTATATATATAATTATAGAATATAAAAATTCTGATATTTATCCGTTTTATTAAAGAATTTAGCACGGAAATATTTTGTTACTTTATTAATGATTTAATTATTCATAAATATATATATTAAATAAAAATATTGTTTAAAAAAAATAAAAAATAATATCAACTGCTTCTTCATCTTATTAAACAGATGTTGAAATGAAGCGGTTTAGAAATGCGAATTAAGTTGTGTTATTTCTGTTTTTATTAATCAGACTTCAAAAAGGAGGATGGTTCTCAATTCGTCTGTATTTTTTTTTATGTTTGTTACCTCAGAACTCCGTCATTTATTAACCGATTTTGAATTTTTGATTTTGTTTTAAAGAGTTTGATTTCCGATTGGTGCCATTGTCACCAAATCGCATTCTGATGAAGGGATCCCTCATTTTATATGTGATAACCGATTTCTGCGAAAGTTTTTTTCTTTTTTGAAAGGATATACTCATTCATAATGAGAAAATAAGAAATTTTTTTAAAAACCGACTTCAAAAAATTTTTTACAAAAAAAAACCGACCCAAAAAAAAAGCAAAATGCTTGTAAAAAAATTGAAAATCTGTTATAAAAAAATGCACTAAAAATTAAAAAAATAATTGCATATTCCTGTGCCAATTTTAGTTCACCTAAGCAAAAAATTTTAAATATATATGTACAATTATTGTTATTTTTGGAGTCGGTGTCAGCATAGAGAAATTTACATAAAATTTGGACACCGCCTCCAAAAATAACAATAATGTTATTTGTGTATGTGCGCGCGATTTTTTCAGAAACTATACTATCGACTTTTATAATTCTTTTACTGGGGTAATTTATATACTTATGAGAAGATTCTAGTATATTAACCGGCTTCAAAAAAGGTAGGTTTTCCGTTTCCTTAGTATATTAGTATTTGAGTGATTTTTTAAAAACCACATTTTTATGATTCTTTAAATAATCTATATACTAATGGGAACTTAATCTATTGGTGTTTGAATTCCTTAGGACTATGACATCTGGTGGCAAATAGAAACAGAGAAGTCAAGCTCAACTGTGATAGTTACATATGCGTTACTAGGTTGACGTTAATAAAATAAATAAAAATTATTATTTTTTAAGAACACTGTTTACATGTAGCCTCACTAAAGCCGCCATATTGGAATATGACATCATGAGTAGTTTTACCAATATACTTATGGAAAGATTCTAGTATATTAGCCGACTTCAAAAAAGGAAGATTCGCTGTTTCTCTAGTATGTATATTTGTTTTTTAGTTTATTATTAACGGATACAATCGCTTTAATGCGCAGGATAATAATAACAATCAACTTTTATTTGAAACATTTTTCCATACACCCAATATATATAAGGATTAAATATACGACGATATATCAAATAAAAATAAATGTGGATCAAACACTAAGATAAGAAATTGTTAAGTTGTCGTCTTCAATGTTTTTGCTTATAAAAATCTCACTCTAAAAAAAAAATTATATAAGTATTTAATAATTATATAATTTATATTAATTATTAATTTCTTTAATTGATGTATATTTGTATGTTTGTTTGTGATGATTGTATGAAAACAACATACAACACATTACTAAAGTCAGTCACGAATACAAAACAACTTCACACTTTTTATTTTAAAATTATTGTGTATAACTTCTTTTTTTTTTATTTTATGAAATAAAAAAATCTTATAAATATAAATAAAATACAAAACAATTTATTGAGTTGTGTATTTGATTTTTATTTTTTATTACACCCGGTATACAGGGTGAGTCGAACCAGGTGGATAATAGTACACACCTCCACTTCCTTCCACTTCCTTCCACGATTCTCCCTTTCTTCAACAACATCCTTTAGAAATCGATATACTGAAACAAAATAAAAGACCACTCGTGGATGATTCACAGACATTCAAAACATCAACGCAGTCAAAACAATGTGCGCATAAATAATCAAAAACCGATGGAAAACAAATATACGGTATGGTGTAAGAAATGTACAAAAATAAAAATTCATTATTATTCTTGCGTTATGATATTCATATACATGAGATATGATATATACAAGGCTATATATTAAGGGTGTATTCGTTTTGGGCGCTTACACGCTTATAAGCACATTTTATTGGCGTTCGTTTTGGTGTGAGAACGAACGCTTAGTTTACTCTTGAAAATGCCGTGGAAGCGTCAGTTGGAATCAATATTCAATTTGGCGGATGAAAACAGCTGTTTTTCAAGCAGTAGAATGTTTTTTTGAGTTACTTCAAAAGCCCCTAAAATTCAAAACATAACCCCCTAAACTGACAATTTGATAAAGTAGGTCGGTACCATTTGGTGATCACGCTTTTACTTTATCAGCATACACAGTGTCAAGATGAACGCTAAAAACAACGCTTGATGGCGCTGAAAACATGTAAGACTGGACTTTGTAACGGTAAATATTGATCCTAGAAAACAATTTTGGTATAGGTATTACTAATACTAGTTAGGTATTCATAAAATGACCAAATTAGTCCAATTCCGCATATCCACCCGTCTGCCCGTCCGTAAACACGATAGTAGTAGAAGAGAGATCGAAGCCTGGCAAGTAGGCTACGCAGTGTTTTTAACCGATCCGTCAACACGATAACTCAAAAACGAAAAGAGATAACCAACTGAAATTTTGTGCGTGTGTTTTTGTGAATGGGAAAAATTGGCTCCCCCTCCTTCCAAAGAGAGGGGGGGCAAATATCCCTCTTTAAAAACGTAAGAAATAGAACAAAAAAATTTAAAACTTTTAGAACAAAAATGTTCCTTTATAAATATAAATAACTTTTTTATAAACTCAGTATATACCGGGTATTGAAGCAATTAACTCAGTTAGTTGTTATTTTCACTTGTTTTCTGTATTTTCAAAGTATATATAAATACCACAAATTAAATTATAATAATTTGTTCAACATCATAAAATATCAAATAAAAATTTTTTAATTTCTAAAATCATAAATTATTTACAATTTAAACATATTTACATTAAATTTTTTTTTTTATTTGTTTATATTTCCTTCCTGAATAACGTTTTATAATTTAAATAACAGCAAACAAACAAAAAAAAACACTAAAACAAAAATACAAAAAAAAAACCGATATAAATCCTTGAACTTGTATTAAATAAAAAAATTAAATTAAATTCGCAATTCCATAAATTGTTATGTATTTATTTATTTTATATATATATATTGAGAGTTTTGTTTATTAAATTGATGGTGTTATGCAAAACGTGTTCAACTCACAAAATATGAAAATTAGAGTTATCCCACCCAATGTGAAAAAATGATTCAAACCCAATCAGCTATTCAAAACCTAATAAAATAAAAATTCTAAGGTAGTATTACTTATTATTTATCAGCTATTATATTACTGATTATGATGCCAATTATCTCAAAACCACCCCCCTGCGGCTTAACTATTTTTTGCTTAACACCACACAAATAACAAGCAATGTAACAACTAACTGAGTTAATTGTTTACATATGCTGATTATACGGATAACGTTATCAATGCGTGAATTGTGTATTTTACTTCTATTCTCAAGCATAAATATATAAAAACATGAGCTGAGTTTTATTTACTCAGATATTTATTCAGACACGTGCTGTTCCAATCTATTATACAGACTGTGTTGGTATGCTTTTCCAATACAGAATCAATGTTAAATATTATTTATTACTGCCTGGCCGTGTGGTACTGTATCAGTACCCGTACACATGTGATGAGAGTACATTTTAGTAGTTTAGTATGTGCATTTTGCATCACAAAATCCCCACTCTTAAATGACAAACAAACAACCATACGCATACAGTGTAGCTGCTATGAGATGACTGACTGACTTACCACACGGCCAGGCAGTAATAAACAATATTTAACATTGATTCACTATAGGAAAAGCTGTCCAACACACACTGTATAACTACATATATACTTAAGGATGTTAAGGAGGTCTCTAACGGTCAAAATTTTAGTCTGCTCAAAATGAAATATCATATCTATGATTTTGGTATTTGCAAGGCCAATTTTAGTAATAAATGCCATAGGACAATGGGGAAATGGGGGGATTGGACAAGAAGTAAACACAAAATATAAAATATCTCTCATGATATTAGAACAATTGAAAAATGTATACGAAATAAAATTATAGAAAATCATGTTTGCTACAATTCATTGTCTAATCATTTTTTCTCAAACTCTAATGTCTAAAGAGATATCAAAGATTTTAAAAATAATAAGAAACAAAATTATAGTAAAATTAATTTTCTACAACTTTACTTCTTATTTATTTTTCGATTTTTTCAATATTAATGGAGATATACCAAATTATGTGGTTCCCCCTTCCTCTAAACCCCCTTTCCCTTTGCCCGATTTTGCGCATTAAAGAACTTGACCTTTCAAATACCAAATGCACGTCACATACCAAATTGCATTCCAATCAAATTAAAACATCTACTTAGGTAGGATCGATGGATCGATGGCCAATAGATCTATTTTCTGGAAGAGGAAATTCGCTAAAAATTGATATCATTTAAGTTTGTTTATAGTAATCTTTGCTATAAATCGCCTAAGAGTTTAGATATTTACAAAGCACAATATTACTACACCTTCCGTTTACCGCACAAATTTCTATATTTGGCAAGAGACAAAAGGATAAACTTGTTAACGCAACCAAAAAAAAGTTATGTGTGCAAATATAACTGGTTCTTGAGGTTTAACATTTTTAGAATCACCTTTCTGTATTAAATTACAATCAATATATTGATTTATATATATAATAAAAAATAAAAAGGTCGAGTAAATATATGGGGACAATCATATAAATGATTAACCTTCAATTTAACAATTAATTAATTAAAGTATATTAAGGACAATGCCATGTTTAATGATCATATTTATTATCAACACTATTTATTGATTAGATAGAAAATTACATATAGATAAGGGTGGTTATCGCAATTATCAATACAATATAATGGTCCTCCATCAATTAAGTCGGAACGGCAGGAATTGATTTCAAGGCTTTGTTTGAATTACCAGTCCAAGTAGCCGAGCGGTCTAAGGCGTTATGTCTACGTAGTATGCATACTTGGAAACTGGGAGGTTATGGGTTCGAATCCCGACATCGGCAGTTTATCAATTATTAGAGAAAAAAACTGTCGGCGTATGGACAAGAACGAAGTAACCGGCTATGCTTGTGAAGGTTTTCTGCAGTTTCCTTCACGAACTCCAGATGAATATCGGCATAGTTTCTATCAAAGTCGGCTGCAACCGCACATCCTATTAATTTCTAGTCTACACACAAAAGTCCTTATCCTCCACTCACATCCTCACAACCTTAGGCATCACAATGGACCTTATGGTCAAAGTATGTCCCGTCCAGGGTAGCCTCTACAATCTACCACTTGGTACAGCATTGATCTAGAATGCCAGAGGTCGTGGGTTTGATCCCCGCCCGTAGATGTGTATGATTTTCATATGAAGCATTTGATGTCAAAGAACGTTATAAATAGATATTTTTAATTAAAACAATTTAAAATGTTAACCCACAAAATACCCCAATGTATACTAGAAAATAACTGGTTAACTAAACTAGGAAATGATATTTTATAAAAGAGACTGCCTAGTGACTAGACGCAAGACAAGAAGAAGAAAAAAAACACCATATTTTTGAGATCGATCGTTTAGAGAAAGCGTTTGTGGTTTTTATTTTTTTTTGAAATAAAATGGAAATATATTTTTAAAAAAAGTTCCTGATTCGTATCAAATTTAATAATACATATAATAATATAATAAAATAGAATTTGTTATTGATATACAAACTCACTTAAGTGAAGTCAATTGTATAAGTGTATGTGTATATTAATAGTGAATGTAATTAAATATACTTGAGTGTATTATACATTTTAATAATGTTATTTGTCACTTAATTACTGATACAATGTCATTGAAATATGAGATCACTTTTTATTTAACACAATATATTATATGTATCGTAGTCAATTAGAATATACTCATTGTCAGTCAGTTAACTAACAAAGAATAACTGACTAAATCGGGTCATTTTGAAAACTCCGATAGTCAATTAAAAGAATGAATGATACGAGCGTTCAAAGCATTCGTCATTTACTTAAATGCCCATTGCATTTTAAGTTGGATCAAAATAATATAAAAATAATTCATTCAGTATTTTCTACTAGGTTATACCCGCATCTTCGTTCACATTTATTGTTATATCTCCGGCTCATCGTAGAGAAATATAATACCAGTTTTTTAAGTCTAATCATAAGCATATAAACAAACAAAAATTTCATCAAAATCAATCCAGTAGTTTTTGCGTGGTATCGAACAAACAAACAAATAAATATCGTCTACAAAATTTACGCTGGATCAATAGTTCTGTAGATATACGGTTAAGAAAAGTTAGGCGAAACGACACTGGTAAACTGAGTTTTAAAAGAAGCAAAATGTGTTGTCCAATACATTCAGGTTTATGCCAATGCAAGGCAGCTATTCTCAGCCGAATATATCGAGAACTATTGGTTCTGCGTAAATTTTGTATAGAATCTTTTTTGTACTAAATGAACTAGGGATTAGATTTGATAATGACCTCTATTAACGAAAATGACTTCAATTCGAGAACAACTAATTTTCACGACCTTTGACCTTTAATAAATTTTTTGTAACACGCAGATTCGACAACTATTTCAATTATATTCGGAGATACTTTACTCCATTTCTAGCTAAAATACGCTGATTTTGCAAAAATCTACACCCTATTTCTATCTAAATTAATACCATGAAATGAAATAGCCATATGTATTAAGCAAATGACCGGTTTAATTCAGTTAGTAAGACGAATTATGAATGCATTGAACATTGACATCATTCATTTTTCTAACTGACCGACAGTTTGCACAATGACTAATCATTTAGCTGAATGATGGTCACTTAAACCATCATGGTGAGCGTTTTCAAGCTGTCTTACTCGCGTGATTATAAAAATTATTTTTGAACAATTAAACAAAATGCTTTATCAAATGTATATTCAATTTTTGACTATCTAGCCTTATGCAAAAGATAAACCGATGCTTGAGAATATACCAAATTCAAATCCGGATCGTTTTATTAAAGAAAATTGATCTGAAAGCTAAGTACAACGTGACTTAGATTCACAACATTTATAAAAGAGGATTAATATGACAATTTCATAACATAATGAAGTCGGGTTAATTAGTAAAAGTAACTGTTCTTTAAGTATAGTGCTTTCTCAAATGTTTCACGTAAGTCATAAATATTTTTAAATATAAAGAAAATATTTTTAAAATGACTGATGTTACTTAAGACTTAAGTCAAATAAAAATTATCTTAAAATTTTGTATTTTAAAAAGTGATTACAATAAAATACTTTTTTTATTATTATTATTACTATAAAAATATTTAAATAGTCCTAATTTATGAGACTTAAGTCGGTATTGTACTACTTAAATGTAACAATAGGAATTTATTTTATAATCATGTCGACAAAAATTTGCATTTCAAAAACCTTAAAAGATTTGATCCTTTCAAATGACCTTAAAAGAATTAAAATATTTTTATAAATATTCAATTTTACAATTTTCAAAATGTATTCTTATTCAGATTACGTAGCAAGATTACAAGAACCCTTGTTTAGGGTTCAAATGCAACAAAACAGAACTCGTGTAATTTCGTCATAGTTGTCCGTGTACGACGTCTGCATGGCATAATCTTATAACTCTGTCATCCTTCCACCGGCTCTATATTGTAGGAACCACCCTGCGAGAACCTTAACCGACCACGGGGCAACCACCCCCAAATATTTTATCGCGCATAAATTTTTTCTAAAAAATTTATAATAAGAACACAACAAAACTTTTTTTCATAAAATTTAATTTTCAAAAACTTTTCACATCTATTACAGTTTCTGAGAAAATAAATGATTAAAAATATATAGACATCAGAAACTATTATAAAATATTCGTACAAAAGTTGTTAATAAAATTTTATGAGAAAAAAAGTATTGATGTTTTCTTACAAATATTGTAGAAAAAAATTTAGGAACGATAAAAGATTTGCCTGGGCAAGTGATTGAAGTTCCTATATGTACTATGTTTTCTGAAACCAGTCGAAGTGGCCGAGCGGTCTAAGGCGTCTGCGCAGTATGACTACTTGGGAACTGGGAGGTTATGGGTTCGAATCCCGACATCGGCAGTTTGTCAATTATTAAAAAAAAAAGAGCCGGTTAATTGACTAAACTGTCGGCGTATGGACAAGAACGAAGTAACCAGCTCTGCTTGAGAATGTTTTCTACAGTTTCCTTCACCAACTCCTGATGAATATCGGCATAGTTCCTATCATAGTCGGCTGCAGCGGCACATCCTACCAATTCCTAGTCTATACACAAAAATTCCTTCCACGCCACTCACATCCTCACATCCTTAGGCATCACAATGGACCTTATGGTCGAAGTGTAACCCGTCCAGGGCAGCCTCTACAATCTATCTGTTTTCTGAAAGTTTCATCCCCAAATTAAATAGGCACCGTTCCCTGATTTGACTAATAAAATTATTTAGTGAAAACGACAATAATAGTTTAAGGATAGTTTTAAATGGAAAAAAAACTGAGGCATACATTTTTTTTTCGCTCAACCCGTCGTGTGGAATATTATTACGACTTCGTGAATGACTTCTGTTCGAATAAATATTTCGTAATATATATGAGCTAAAAATTAACTGACTAAGATAAAGTTTCTTAAATATCGACAATTTTCAGATAAATAAACTGAATTTATTACATGATACGGAACCCTAAATTGATTACACTTGACCGTTTTTTATAATTTTATTATTTATGACCGTTTTTTCATGTCACGTCTAAAATTTTATTACCACAAAATATGCATATTTAATTAGGCTGGACATGAACATGACTTATATTTTAGTTAGTCCATTTTTAATGAACATAACGGTAGCTACAATAATTAATAAAACACCTTTAGAGCAGAGGTGGGCAGGAGATGACTCGGCCAAGCTCTGAGTGAGAGGTAGGGAAGAGAGATAGAGTTAATACAGGGTAACCTACCAATTATTAATATTTTCTTTTTTTAATTAAACATTTTCTGAAAAAAATATAATAATACCAAATCTTTTTTATGGTCACTATTATACAAAGTAAATAATACAAGCAATCATTCAATACATACTCTGGAATTTTGGGCTGGTAATTAGAGTCATAAAATGTACCTTTTTAGTATATATCATATTTGTGTATGAATAAAATAAAAATATATAAAAAATATATATAAATCTTTTGAACCTTTAAGTTTACCGCTGGACCATTGTAATAAAAGAGGGAAATTTTTGCAAAGGATAATTTAAATAGAATTAAAGTTTTGGAAATTCCAAATGATTTGTCTAAATATTTTACTATTCATATCCGAGAACTAATAAAGAATTATTTACCTGATTTAATTATTTTTTTCTTCGTATGGAGTATGCTCAGTATAGTGTCATGGGAATTTGATGAATTAAGTTAAATTTTACATAAAGTGGGAATTTGAGTTCTTCGAGTTAGTCTACTTTGAATTGAAAAAGTGAAAAGTACTTTTTGTAGTAGTGGAAATTATTTTTCGCATAATTTGTTTTTCAAAAAAAATAAAAGTAGTGAATTTAATAATGGAGAAGACATCGCAAGCAGTCTTGGATAAGTTCAGATTATTATTATTATTATTGTTATTATTATCATTATTGTTATTATTATTATTATTATTATTATTATTATTATGTTTTTTGGTGTATCTCTCCATACTTTAAAAGATATTATTAAAACAATAAATATTTTATAAAACTATTTCTAAATTGATTGAATAAATTATTGGGCAATAATCGGTAGGACAACCTGTATTGAAACATCGTTCCGTCTTGCTTCAAAACATACCTTCTTTACTTACTCTCACCCAGCTTATGGAGAGCTCGTAAGGCTCAGACGAGCTGTCTATGCCCACCTCTGCTTTAGAGCAATAAATAAATCCCAACAAGTGTAAACATGTGGTATACTATAAAACAACCCCCTTATTAGAAATAGTACCCAATACTGAGTATTGAATACTCCAATAGTTAAATAGTATGTGTTACAACCTGGATATCCGAATCCCTACAATGCATACACACAATTAAACATTGGGTAAATTACAAACACCCAAATTCAGGTACAATATTTTAAAAAATTGGTCATTAGAATTATACACATGACTAAAAATAAAAATTATTATATTTTTTCTACCCACTGTTATATTTATTATAAGTTTATAGATTTCTAAAGTCTAAACTTCTAAACTCAGGCCCAAATAGACGGAGAACATGGTTGCAGCAACATTGAACAGCAACTAGCTTGTTGCACTGTGTGTGGGGTGGTTGCAGCAACAAAAAACAAACTTTTTGTTGCTGCAACCACTCCACACACGGAGCAACAAGCTAGTTGCTGTTCAATGTTGCTGCAACCATGTTCTCCGTCTAGTTTGGCCATTTAAAACTCTAAACTCTAAAGTGCATTTTACACTATCATAAAATAATTTGCATTTAAATAACCTTAATGCTTTTAAAGTTGTAAAAAGATATTTAGAAACAAGGTAATTTTGACATTTTATTCGGTTTATAACATTCTTCTTAAGATAGTTCGGCCTACCTTTGAGTATCGTCTTATGAGCAATTAAATATCAACTTTAAAAAATCAACATTTTGGACGTGAAAACGTGTATTTGCTCGTTACACTGGTGGTCTCTAGGTGTTTGTCGCACTGTTTTGCTTGTAACGTCATCATATCAGTGTGGACGCATGCGCGTGAATGATTACGAATTAGCTGTGTGTTAAGATATAAATTGGTGTAGCGTGGAAACGAATTTAGCTAGGACATTGATTCTATTGTGTTTGTGAAGAGCTTGCGGAGCAATACTAAGTGTATGCCCGGAATAATAGAAAAGGAAATGAAAAAACGGCACAAAGCGATTATGTAGCTGGTCCATCGCGTATACAGTGGCAAGCGACAGTCCAAACGTCTACAGATCATGTACAGGACATTTTCAAGGAAAAACTACGGCTCGAACCCGAACTGCGCTTTTATTCTTTTTTTTTCCTACTCCTAATAGAAATGCATAATGTTAATGTACTATGGGCCATAAAACAAGTAGCACCCATTTTTCAAAATACTTTACTTGATTTATACTTTATTCATTTGGTTTTTGGGAAAATGTTTCAAATAAAAGTTCTTAGTATATTTATAATGAATAACTTAACAAACCGAATTAATAAGATTTTAATTTTAATAATTTTTTTCAGTCTTGAAAAACGCCGTTTTTGCGCTTTTTTCAAACATTAAATTGTTAATAGAAGTATATTAATTTGTAAAGAAGCCTCGAATATCGTCACAGTTTGAGTGGATCAGTCTATTTTTAAAATGAATGGGAGGAAACATATATTTAATACTAAGTATTAAACATATGATTAAAATATGGTTTAAATAAGTTGCCATTCTACTTTTAAATAAGTTCCCCTTACGCGCGTATAATAGTCAAAACAAAAAAATTCAACTCTAACACGGAAATGGTCAAGAAATGACCCAAAATACTCCATTTGTGTCAAAATATTCGGTCTTTTGGGTTGGTAAAAAAAAAATTAGTTAAAAACAATTGGGGCTAGATTTTTGTAGGGCAAAATCTTGATCCTTATTCAGGGGCATGTTCAAAACATGAATATGCACAAAAATCGAATAGGAAAATTTTTTCATACGAATGCAGGGTTTTCGACTTGTCTATATATAAAGATTAATATAATCGTTATTATAATATTAAAAATAAGGACAATGATACAGTATTTTTTTTTAAAGATTTAAATAACATAAGTAACTTAATCTTAATTAACTGTTACTGTTCTCAATAATTTGAAACAAAACATAACAGTTTTTAATTGTTTTTCATAAAACACATACATATAGTTTTGCAAATTTCAAACAACAATCGGGCTCTATGAGAGCATAGTTAATTATTCCCACACTCGACTTCGACTTGTTAAAAACATTTCTCATAGTAAGATTCAAAACAATAAAAGTAAATATACAGAGTGCACTCACTCTCCCTGTACTGTATTTAAAAATACTCGAAAATAATAATAACAAATGAAAATAACAACTCACTGAGTTAACTACTTAAATACCCGGATATACTGAATTTATGCAAAAAAAGTTTTAAACAAAAGTTGCTTATTTTTTAAAAAGGAACATTTTTGTCTTTAAATTTCTGTTCTATCTCTTACGGTTTCAAAGATAGACAGTTTTGCCCATTTTGTCCAAACATGGTCCGATTTTGAGCATTAACAAACTTGACTTTAATTTTTAGCTCTAGAACACACATGCAAAATTTCGGCTAGCTATATCTTTTCGTTTTTGAGTTATCGTGTTTCGAAACGGCCGGGCGGGCGGATATGTGGAAATGGACTAATTGGTCGAACATCTTTACCAAAATTTTTTTTCTGCGATGAATATTTTCAACCGTTACAAACTCGGGACTAAACTTAATATACCCTGGTGAATGGACAAAATCGGACCATGTTTGGGCAAAATCGGCAAAACTGCTCATCTTTGTAACCATAAGAGATAGAAAAAAAATTTAAAGACAACAATGGTTCCTTTTTTAAAAATCAACAACTTTTGTTAGAAACTTTTTTTCATAAATTGAGTATATATCGGGTATTCAAGCAACTAATTCATTAGTTGGTATTTTGACTTGTTATTGACTAAGTTGATGGATGGCCACTCCAAATGCTCGTGAAGTAAATGCTTGTTGATATTCGGCGATGATAGTTGAAACCAGATTTATCTATATCGTTCTAGATAAGAACGTTAACAATTTGTACTCACGCCGTCGAAAACTGTTGATTCGGGGAGGGACACCTTGTATAAATTGATTCGTATATGAACACCAAACATCGCATCTTAAAAAATCAGTGATGTTTTGATTATCTAGGTTAATTTAATTTAAGGTCATCACGTCGTCAGAAATACTCAGAGATCATCAACAATTCATCTGTCAGTGAATGATAATATGTTCAATGAGAGGATTTTTTTTTTTTTAAATATTTTTTATAATATTTATCAAGCACAGAAATAAATGTTTAAAAAAAATACCGCTGTTTGTTGATATTTTTTCGCTTCATTTAATAATAATGATGCACACTCAGAGTCTGTCTGTCAATTCAGTACGTCTGCCAGATGCTATTTCATATAAATACTTCCCGGCAAAATTGAACTTTTTGGTAAAAAAAATATAATACTATGCCAGAGAGAAAATGTTTTACAACAAAACAAGTGGAAAATAACAACTAACTAAGGTAATTGCTTACATACACGGTATATACTGAATTTATGAAAAAAGTTTCTAACAAAAGTTGTGTTTCTATCTCTTACTGTTATCTGTGTAAGAATAACAAAGTCATCTGGGTCCCAGGACATGTGGGAATAGAAGGGAAATAGATAGGGGATGGTCTAGCAAGGAAGGTAGCATCACATCCCTTACAGGGTCGAAGCCATTATGCGGACTGGGTATTCACTTCTATCGAGAGGAGGTTAGAATGGATGAAGGCTCCAAGAGAGTTACACTTTGGAGGAACCTTCCGGGGCTCAGGCAGGCCAAGAATCTTTTCGGGAATTATAACCGCAAAAGATTCAAAACCTCCATTGTTCTGAGAAAAAATAAACAGTGGCTTCTGACAAGGGAAACTTTTGTGTGAGGGAGATATCTTGCAATCATAATTTCGCCAAATTTAAGTAGTTCTACTTGAGCTAGCTTTGAAATTAAACCCACGTGTTTCGCTGAAATAGATATTGGATCGAAGTGTTCTTAAATTGGATGGGGAGTATTGGAAGCGTTAGGAAATTAAATTGAGTTTTAAATTGTATTTTCTACTTTTAATTCATTAAACAAAAACTTGTTTAGAAAAAAATGTATTTCTATTATTTGCTACCTTTAAGTCTATTTAACTATTTTTATTTTAAGACTAAAAAACTTCATTTAATTTCACGCCACCTCCACTACTCCCAATATGTACCAACATTTCCACCAAATTTCTATTTCAGAGAATATTTTCGGATTCCATCTATACAGAACGGTATTAGAAATACTATATTATATGGTTCCGCCTCCGCCCTTCCACCAACAAGTGAGAAAATATCTAGCCTTAACACCGTAAGACATACTTTAAAAAAAATAAAATCGTAAAAATATGTTTTTGAACTAAGTTTCAAACACTGAACAGTTTTGTCTCAATTTCAAGTCAAACATATATAATTACTGTAGATTACTGATGCATATGTTTACTACATATGTATATAGTACCTTGGTATATGCATCTATCGTATTTTTATACACCTGTGAGTATGTAAAACGTAAAATAAACAGTTCACGGGCGGATAATGAACTAAATGTCTGCAAGGTTTGTAAACAATTAAGTCAGCTGTTACATTTTTCACTTGTTTTAAATATTGTCGATTTAAAACGCTGTTATTATCGAAAAAATAATTTTCGTCATAATTTTCCGTGTCTATAACCTCGGAAACAAAGCATTTTCTGTCTATTGTACTCAAGGACACAAAAGTAGCGTTCTTTATTCAAAATATTATAATTAATTTGGGCCTTATTCATTCGAGTTTCGAAAAAAATGCTTGGGTTAAAAGTTGTTCATTATAAATAGCCGAATTAATAAAGCACAAATCATCTATATAATTTTGAAAAAAGAATGCCACAGCGCTCAATTTTTAAATTTTTTTACTTTATTTGTACCTGATTCTTTCGGTTTTTGAGACAATGTTTCGAATAAAGTTGTTAGTTATTCATATTAAACAACTTTTATCTGAAGAATTTTTTCGAAAACTAAATGAATATAGCTTAAATCAAGTATAAAATTTTGAATAATGAGCGCTACTTTTGTGGCCCATAGAACTTTTATTAAATTTTGAGAAATTATATATTTACATTAGTTTTTGGAGTATCTTAAAGGCATGAATTATAACTTTGGAGACAGGGATTAAGTACCTATATTTGTTATCTCAATTTCAAGTGTCTTATTATTTTTTTTATAAAAACAAAGAAGTGTAATCTTTAATCAAACCGGAAATAAAAAATAAGACCACACCAACCTAAAATTTTGATATCAAATTGAAATAAGGATAGCCATAAACAAGGTTATATTAAATTATAGGTTATAACAAATAGTTCCTCGAACGTTTATTAATCAATAAAACTTACATTACGCTGAAACACTGAGTCTAACGTTTAATATAGTTCGGTTCTTTAGATGAAAAACCGACAGTTTCGATCCTATCCGGAAGAAATGCGTACTTGAAAATATAAACATAAAACAGAACGTAAAATGATTTCAACCTCAAAATTTATCGGATTTTAGGGAGTAAAAAAAGAATTTTCTTGTTAAATTTTCATTTTCCGATTTCTAAAATAAAGAAACTTAGCGATAATAATATGTGGGCGTACTGCGACTAAAATTTGGTTTCAATGTCAATTAACGAATCTAATCAACCATATTTTCCCCCTACCCTTAAATTATATTTCGAAAATCGTAAGAGATAGAAATAGAAAACTAACAACTTTTGTTCGATACATTCCTCTTTTTTTTAAAAACTGAATGGATTCAATGGGATGAATAATTTGGATCATACAAACTTAAAACCACATTTAAACGTATAATTTAGAAATAAACAACATTTATACAAATCTTTAATAGTTGGAAAACAACAAAGTTTTTCTCAAGATTCATTTGATAAAAAATTTCTCGGACAAAAATTAATTTCCAAAAACTATAATCACCCCTTTAAATAGGATGAATTATTAGTAACAATATATTTCACGACGTGCTTTCATAAATCTATATTGAAAGCACGCACATGAAAGCTCCATACATGTCAAGTTTAATGTTTTCTTCGTGATGGAATCCGTATTGCTAGTTAAGAAACCGAACTATTAAGTAATGTGTTTTTTTGTTATTAAAAAAGCACTTAAATAATTTGAAAGGACTATCGAATGACGTCATAATTATTTAATAAAGATAATTAATAACTGATAACGAATTGATCAATGAAAATGAACTTACCATATTTCTTAAGTTCATCACCATAAATACTCATTAAACTAATATTACCATCGGATTGTATAAACACATGTTCAACATCAGACACTAATAAACACTTGGAACGATTTTCACTTAATGCATAATTAAAACACTTAGCACATTGATAGCATAATGCCCATGCAAATTCAACATTTATTGGTCCATTAAATGATGTTAAAACATCTTTTAATGAAAATACATTATCACTTCCACTAGTAAAATTGTTATCACCAAAAGCACTCCTTATCACCATTGATTCTTTTGTATTGTTGTTCTCTTGTTTGATCGGCATGATTTTTTATTTAAAGGATTACTCCTTATTGTTTTGCCAAACAAGTTTACACGTGTTTTATTAGACATGAATAATTTATTTTAATTTGATTAACACATATAATCGTAAAAGGGATGATTTGAATCAACTAATATATCTCACACACTGTATTCATTTAATTACATTAAGTGCACTAACATTAACTGCACCATGTTCCCGTTTCAACTGAATAATTGTATTCAATTTGCATTAGTTCAACGCATATGCACGTTACCACCACCAAAAATTCATACAAGAGAGGGATATTTAAAGTCGTTGATAGTCGTAAGACACTTCGTATATATTCGTTATGTAATGGCGATAAGTGGCGTTTTATCTTAAACATTTTAATTTGTTACATATCATTGTTGAATTCTGCGTCTGACGATTGTTTTTACTGAAAATTTTAATTCGTATTATAGGTGTTTTCTTTTTTAAAAAGTAAAAATCACCTAATTAATTTTTTCAATTTTGTATAATAATTTGAACTAAAACAAATTGAATCCTTTTAAAAGACCCAGTGAAGAGAACCGATGTATTATGTCAATGAATTTTGGTAAACAACTAAAATTTGTGTATATTGCTTGGGTTACAAAAAAAAGGCGAAAAATTTCAAAAATAATGCGGCAATGAACAAATTTAGATAAGCGGGCTAATCATTGCGATGTATTTTATGTATCTAATTTTTTACTCGGATATAGACATAGGAAGAATATATGGACGGAAGGTAAAGTGCCTTTTTAGGCGAGGGGGAAACCCGTTCTGGGGTGTCAAATATCAGGGAGGAAAACTCGCCTATCCAGTGATTGGCATATATAGACAATGCGGATGGCCCAAAAACTTTTCCTCGCCCCCACCCCGTAGGCTTCCGAAAAACTCGTTTACTTTCCGTTTCTATATTCTTATGTCTATGTACCTGGTCCATTTAAGGTCTCAGCAGACGGAGCAATAAATAACCCATACGGACAGGCGATCTAGTTATATTACATATTATAGTAATCTTCATCACGCAAATGGAGATCTGTCACAACGATTTATTTTTTTATAGTCGCGGAAAGCAGTACCGTTGTATAAAATTACAAATTTATCGCATGATCGCCGCCATCAGTTTAATAACTGATCAATGTGTTCAGTTGAACAACAATGAGTAAACCTACCAATTCCTAGTCTGAATTCCTTATGAATTCCTTGTCCTCCACTCATCATAAAAAATGTACAATTAAAAATGAATAAAGGTTGAAAAAATAATGATGTGGGTGGCCTCTGTTATAGACCGTGGTGTCTCAGAAACGGAGGTAAAACCCCATTATTATTATTATTAACAATGAGTAAAAATTAAGCAAACTGGATCGCTCAGGCAAAGATATCGCATTCTATACGACAGTTTTCACATTTCGATAAAAAAATGTACTAATTTGTTTGATTGGGAAGTTTCCATTTCATGCTAAAATAATGACAAGCTAAATGAGAAACTATATTGAACTATAGACACAACATCATTAAGAATCCAACCATACTTAATGAAATTCAGTCATGTGCTTTATAAACTGTGGAAATGAGCTTACATACAAAATCAATCTTTTTTTTGTTGGTATGGTCAGGTAAAAATGATTTTCGAAAAAAGAAATAGAAGAAAATCGTAGAATAAACTGAAATAGTTTTATTATATTTGAAATATAAAGAAGTGATGTACATAAATTTATTAATAATATTATATTGAATAGAAACAAAAATAAGGCATTTGCCAAATAATTTGGATAAGTCCAAAAACTTACCATAACACGCACACTTAATAAAAAGCATGGCGTTTTACATTTTATTATACATTCAAGTATCTACACATAATATTATTAATAACAAAACCTGTTAATAATTCCAAATTTACCTCCGTTAAAATATCACAACATAAATGAATAATATACTTCATCCCTTCTACCCTAAAAATAAGGTTACTATGTACTAATTTAAGAATAAAAGTTCAAGGCAATACCATTTCTATTTCAATTGGTCTTAGCTCGACCGATAACAACTTAAAAAGTAGGTCACAAAAGATTTATTATGGCCGACTATCTTGCAAATGTTTGCCAAAATGTTAAATAAATTAAAACTATTTGGAATTTTAGTATGAATACTTTAATCGATGCATATTTTAAGTTAAAAAGACTTCAATTGCAACGGTATGAGGTGATCAATTCTATGGGGAAGACGACAAAGGGTCTACTCCATACGAGCGTCGTGTACACAACTTACGAAACGAAAAACAAATTTTTTGATAATTCACGACACCCTAAGAATACGAAGCGATAATATCACCACCAGAACAAAATATAAAACGCTTTGATTCTAGTCATCTCATACCGTTTCAATGAAGTTCTAAATTTTAGCGTCTATCGCTAGGCTTCACATTGATGATGATGATGTGAACCTAATCTAAACAAATAAATGCTTTAAAATTTTACGTATAAAACTTTACAACTCACTCAACATTTCCCAGTCTCAATAAATTGTGATTCTCAGAACGCACCCTACGTTAGATATGGCAACAATAAATTATTGAACAAAATTTTTGTACCAAATATTGATAAAATCTTATAAAGCTCTTACAAATTTATAAATAAATATTTATTACAAAAACAATAATAATAACTATAGGTGGGGGTAATAAAATGCGAAGATTTTTATAAAAATTGTTATTATTGCTCCGATTGTCGTAAACTCCATAATGGATCTAATGAGCTTAATGGATCTAACGATGAAGATTTCAAATCTTTTAATTTTCCCTTCTTATTGTAATCTGTTGGAGAACTGCGACCAGATGTCGCAGATGTTTGTGAAATATTACTATCACGACGTTTTGATGAATATTCACTGCTAGCTTGACTATTTGGACCTAACAGAACAACAACAAAAAAACACAAAATTTAGAACATATTTATAACAAAAATATGGAGTAGTTGACTTAACTTTCAGGGTTCAAAGGAAAAAATCGGGTTACTTAAGGTGTTTTTTCATTCAGCGGCCAATTCGTGGAGATTATACACTTCTACTCTAAACGACTAAGACTGGGAAATTAGGGTTTAGTTTCTGTTGTTAACACTGTCTATAATCTATTGGAAATAAAGAAAAGTACACAAACATACATCTTTAAGTTTATAATACGAATGACTAATCGCTGTATTATAATTTTTTTAACTACAGTAACGATATGGTAGCCACGAAAATCGTGGAAAAAAAGTTCCAAGACATTTCCAGGTTTTCCCTGAGATCTGAACGAGTCGCTAAAGGAAAATCTCTACGATGGAGTCGCTGAATGAAATATGACACTTATTTCTAGGAACAGTCAACTACCTTTTTTGGAAAAAAAGGATTACTAAGGTAAGGGGAGAGAATTTTCAAAATTGGCTAACCCCGTACGTTCAATATTTTGTGGTCCCAATAACAAATCTTGCGATGGATGGCGTGTATGTGTTTTTTTAGAAATTGATTCTTCAAAGCTGGATCGGGATGTTAAAATGCCACGCTTCATCAGCAAATCTTGTGCATGATATAGCACCGCTTGATATGCAAATTTTAGATGTTCACGATCACGTAACGATTGTTTACGATGCTGTGATATACGTGCTACCAATTTAACAATATCTGGTAAAGGTGCAGGTTGTATAATATACGCAGCTAATAAACATAATAAACCAGTACGTCCGATTCCTGAATCACAGTGAACAACCAGAGGATGTTCTTTAGATCTTTGATGATTATGGAATGTTAATACTTCACAAACAAATGATAAAAATGGTCCTGGAGATGCTGGGAATGATCTAAAAATTAAATAAAATTTATGAAAAATATTCAGACACATATTAGCTTGCCAAACATGAGCGGATTTTCTAAGATTCAATCTAATTAATTCATTTTGAAAAAAAAAAATTGGCTTATTTATCGTTATATTGATTTTTCCGAATTAAGACAAGCAGGCTCGGTTCGATAGATTCCACAACCGATTCTTAGTTTTGATAATTCACTTTGTAATGAATTCAGTTAAAAACGAGTGTTTTCTTTCTTTTAAGTTTCAATGAATTAGATCTGCCAGAGCTTTGGCTATGGGAAAATTTCTTGGTCATTTTTGAGATTTCGATATTAAGTCAAAAAACAATTAAATGACATTTCTAGATTTTTAAGGCTTCAAATTTCTCGTCACTCTGGAGCCTATGTAGCGGTCTCGATACTAAAGTTAAATATGCTTTTCTTTATTTAGAAACCTTTGCATTTCCACTGCCTACTCCCCCAGTTATTACGGTAATTATTTATGTTTATTACCTTAGTAACTATCAACAAACTCATTCTGACATTTCTACATATTTTATTAAAGAAAGTATATTTAATTTTAGTAGCGAGACCGCTACAAGCCAAACCTCCTAAAAATCCTCTCGTGTATGGCTGTCTCTGAGATAACTTACATTCCAGGCCATGAAATAAATTGTAAATGAATGATAACTCGTGTCATTTTTGTTTCAAGCATACACAATGTAATTGTACGCTCAATTGAGTATGCTTTCACATTACTACTCTCTAAGCTGCATCGAAAACGTCCAAATATTAAATCGTCACCTTTCTCTTTTGGGAAATAAATATCCTGTAACTAAAAAATAAAATTTAAGCTTATAAATGTATGTACTACGGATCTTAAAGGAGCTATTTAAAAAAAAATTATTTAGTTGATTTGTATCTTTATTCATTCGGTTTTTGGGAAAATATTCCGAATAGAAGCTGGTTGGTATATTTATAATGAACAACTTTTATCCGAAGTATTTTTTCGAAAACCGAATGAATAAGGCACAAATCAATTATAAAATTTAGAAAAAAGAACGCTACTTTTGTGGCCATATAAAAAACAGTATTTCATGTCTTTATACTATAATGGCCGCGACTAACATATGATTGTGTATTTTCATACATTTAAATATTAATTTAAAAAACTTTATACGTGATTTTGATGGCGCTTGGCACATGTCACTACAAACGTTACGTCTATATGTAAGTAAAATTTTGTAATTTTCTGATCGTTATATCAATATTAAAAAATAACTGTTCATTACTATTTGGTAAATCTCCATTTAAAAATTTTTTAATTTTTTCGCGATAACTATATACACAATTGTATTTAAACTCTGCACGTGCATTACTAAAGTGTTTATTTCAATTTTTTTTTCAAAATTTTATGATCGTAAACGAATTACGCTCCAACTCCGTTAAATAGAGATCGTTCAAGAGTAGATTCAGGTGGCTCTTTCTAGTTGTATATATTTTAAGATGCTAGAGAATGTTTTATTCAAAATTCGTCCTACCTCTGAATCATTCAGTAAGCAAACAATAACCTCGCACTGTTGTTCCCAAACCATTGTCCAAAAATCAGATAATGTTGTTTGTAATGGCGCTTGCGTCATTATAAATGACGGTGTATATGGAGTAATATTCTAAAAAATTAAAAATAATATAAAATGTCAAATAATACTAAATATTTTTGGTTAAAAGAAGATTTCATAAAATGCGATTAGAGTACTAGATCCTTTCGCATCCATATCCCGCACTTACCTTCACATGTGATGCATTGATGTAATCATCTTTTGTGGATGGTAATTCTACACGGGAGTAATCAAATGGTAAAATATCTGGATAACGATTTTTAATTGGATAACATCGTGCAACCGATATATTTAATTGTAAACCATCTTTATCTTGTAAATCTTGTAGTTCTTTCCATTTTAAATCCAATGGTGTTGGTCCATTTAGGGTTTTATTTGTTAAATTTTCAACAAATTTCTCAAATTTTTCCACTTCTTGTGTAAATTGATTTAATATTTCTGGATCAGTTAATGGATCTTTTAACGAAACTATTGATTTTGTTTCATCTTTTTTCAATGTGGTTGTTGATAAAATTTGTTCGGTTTTCGAATCAACAGAAGATGATGTACTGCCTGCATAAAAATATTATTTTACGTTAGATTATGGTGAGTCACTAGGGATCATATAGTTATTTGTAGTTTCAAAAACAAAGCGATATATTGATATATACATCCTAGGCATTTGAGTTTCAGCCTTAGCTCTGATTGTGTTTTAATTTTTACTTCCCTGGTTTTACTTGGTTAGTTGTTTCAGTCTTGAACATTTCATCAAATTCCGTTTCTTATAAAAAATAAAACATCCCAAAGAACGAATTCTCTTATATATAAGCGGATTCCATTAAAAGATGCTCCGAAGTCTACCCTATCTTCCCACAGAATCTACAACCGCTCTGATTTTCCAAATTTAATGTCATACTCTCTGCGCTTACAACGTAAGAAAACCCAAAGGTTGCCTATTTTGCTCAAACTAAAACACGCTTCGTATCTTCTTCTGTGAAGATCTTGATAAAATTATTTACTTGTATAAGTCCCGAGAAGTTCCCACTGAGCGTGAAGATTTTTGCAGTAAAAGTGATCTCCCCAGCCGCAAAACGGCTCTGATTCTACAAGTAATTATTTCGCTCTTCTTACACATGTTATGGTACCCATTATGCTCGCTTTGTTTTTTTACTACAAATAATTATTAAATGCCGATTATCTACCAATAGTTTGCGATGTTTGTTGTTCAACTCTGGGCTGCTCAATAACTGTATATTTACTTTGCGGCGTTAATGGTGTATAAGGAATATTAAAATCAATATCAGCTAATAAATCAATATTTGACTCCTGTTTGCTGATTACTGCACGACTATTGTCCTCTTGTGTTGATGTCACCACTGTGGTCACAGTCACTGGTACAGTATTATTTAAATTTGCTGTATTCGAATTCATGTAGGTCATGGGATTTGGTGGTTGTGTTCCATTATTTAAATATGTTTGCCCATATGGTGGAGAATAATAATTTGTACCTACTGTGCCTGTCGTTCCACTAGAATCTGTTGGTGTCGTTGTATATTGTTCGGATGGAGTTTGTGTTGTGTTATAAGACCCAGCACTTGCATATATTTGTCCAGGTGTCGCTGCATAATTATTTTGAAGAGTTTCTGGTAATGACGCCCCAGGTGTAATAGCTGTTGACGTTGGCGATTGTTGTTGATTCGTTAAATTTGTATTTTGGAATCCACTACTATAAACATATTGACCAGTGTTGGGATCGTATCCATAGCCTGGATGAGTATAAGTTTGTTGACAATAATATTGTTGCCCCATATTGTTTGTGGGATACGTGGTATTTGAATATTGTGTTGTTGCAGGGTAATTCGCAGGATATTGTGTTTGAGTTGCTACAGTAACTGTGGGATAATTTGGGGGATATTGTGTTTGATTTGCTGAAGTAACTGTGGGATAGCTTGTAGGATATTGAGTTTGATTTGCTGAAGTTACAGTAGGATAATTTGCGGGATATTGTGTTTGATTTGTTGAAGTCACTGTAGAATAGCTTGCAGGATACTGTGTTTGATTTACTGGTGTCCCTGTGGGATAATTAGCGGGATATTGTGTTTGATTTGCTGACGTACTCGTAGAATAATTAGGAGGATTTTGCATTTGGTTTGCTGTTGTAGCTGTAGGGTAATTAGAGGGATATTGTGATTGATTTGCTTGTGTACCTGTAGGATAATTGACAGGGGTTGTTTCTGTAGGGTAACTACCAGGGTATTGTGTTTGATTTGCTGGTGTACTTGTGGGATAATTTGCGGGATAATGTGTTTGATTTGCTGATGTCACTGTCGGATAATTCACAGGGTATTGTATTTGATTTGTTGATGTAACTGTGGGGTAATTAGCAGGATATTGTGTTTGATTTGTTGACGTACCTGTAGGATAATTAGAAAGATTTGGTATTTGATTTGTAGATGTAACTGTGGGGTAGCTGCTAGGATATTGTGTTTGATTTGTTGATGTCACTGTGGGATAACTACCAGGGTACTGATTTGTCGAGGTTACAGTGGGGTAGTTATTAGAATACTGCGTTTGATTTGTTTGTGAAGTACCTGTAGCATAACTAGCGGGATATTGGGACTGGTTTGTAGGGTTCATTGTTGCATAATTATTGGGATACTGTGGCTGATTCGCTGATGTCACTATTGGATAATTACTGGGATACTGTGATTGATTTCCTGAAGGATAATTTGTAGGATACTGCTGTTGCAATGATGTAGACGTTTGTTGACCACCAGTAGGATGTTGTGGCACATTCGTAGAATATTGCGAAGGATATTGTGGCATAGGAGACTCAGAGTATTGCTGTGACGTAGGAGGAATATACTGTTGAGATGAAATTTGATACTGTTGTGGTGTTGCTGCCAGAGAGTTGTATTGTTGTGAATTACTTGCTACCATGGATTGTGAATTTGTACCACCCGTAGACGGTGATGCTGAATAATTATTGGGCGTAGTTTGGGTCGATGTATACGTAGAAATATTATGTCCATATTGACTATAAGGTTGTGATGACACATAACTTGGTTGTTGTCCGTAATATGGACTAGCACCAGGCGCTCCAGGAAATTGAGAATAATTTGGATAATATGGATTTTGTTTCGACATTAATGCAGCCATACGTTCTTCCAAACTTTTTTTCGATGTATCTGTTGTAGTTTGGGTCGGATAATAATAATTTGTGGCATACGAAGGTGGGTATGTAGTTTTATCATCAACTTTTGTCATAATTTCATTTGTTCCTTCGGATCCTACGGGAGCAGGTCTGACTGATGGTATTACAACTTGTTGTGCATCAACGTTTTGTGGAATTACTCCAGGATAACTGTATGGATATGGTGCTGCCGTATTCGTATCTGCACCCCCACGTTTCATTGATGCCAAATAATCTTTTAGTTTATAGCCCCCACTACTTCCAGTAGTAACAACTGTGGTTCCTCCACTTTCTATCATTGGTGTTGTTGGTTTATTCTTAGCTAAAATTGTGTCACGTTCTTCCGATTGTACTTTACACGTACTTTTTACACGCTGTAATAACTTTGATACATTTGTTTCTAATTTTTTATAAAAATCGATTCCCTTATTTGCTTTTGATAATAGATCTTCGTATGCATCGTATGACGAAGATAAAGCGTGTATTGTTGTTTCACGTTGTTTTAATAAATCAATTATAGTTTTACGTGTGTTACTATGTCGGGCATATGCATCCGTCATCGCTTGCATTATATTATCTTGGGCCACCAAATTTTGTTCAATTAATTTTACCTAATCCAAAAAGCAAAACGATTAAATTTTAAAAGTTCAAATTAGCATCTTTTAGAATTAGTCGAATTCAGGGCCATAACGGTTGTCTTGAGGGCCCAGGTGCTCAAGTTCTCGGGGGCCCTTCCTGATGTAAATTGACTTCTAAAAAAATGTTCGAATGGGGTAACCAAACAACACGTTAAATTTCTGCCAAAATCTATATCCACGCATATATTTATTAAATACATATTTTTATACATATCTCGAAAAATTTTATTATTTCTTTACTTTCGATTTGTCAAATCGTGGCCCCCTGATTTGATTTCGATTGGGCGTCCCGATCCTCGGAGGAAGGGAAAACAACATCCAGTTGTATTTTATATACTAAACTGTACTCAAGTTCCTTTGGCTTCTGCCTTATACGATTTTTTTCAAATTTGTTTTCATTAGTTCAGACAAATGAATATATATTTATTATTTACGAGGCACCCGAGTAGTTCAAAATCGTCTCTCTTAAAATAAACTTTACAAAACTATAATATTGAAAAATTTTCGAAATAGTATCTTAATTTTTAAGTGAAGCTTTTTGGTCCTGGGTCCCGGAGGCTCTGGTGCACCGCACCAGAGCCGGTGGCCTGTACCTGCCTCGTGACGGGTTTGCTCAAAATTAAAATAATGGTTCAATAGAATTCGCGCCTCACCCACTTTGCTAGCAAATTTTTGCCATTTCTAATGTACGAAAAAATGTGAACAAATATTCTACAAAAAGGGGCAAAAAATGTCGGTTGATATTTCTTCTCCGTACAGTGTAATTCTTACTTTGAGTAATTCCGAAAATAAAAAATATTGTACTTACAGTATGTTGATGTTTTTTCATTTCTTGTTCAAATAACACGTCTAATGGTTGATCCGATGGTTTCGTAACAATATGGTCAGTGACGTCATCTTTTGTAATCGACTCACGTAGCTGCGCTAATAATGTAACACGTTGTTTACGCATTTCATCAATTTTATTAATTAGCATATGTAGTTCCTTAACAGCATCCACATTAATATTTGCTAAAAGGCATGGATATAAACGTGACTCATAAGAAGCTCTAAATATTGTAACAAGATGAAAAAAACTTACGATCAGGCATTTTTAACGTTGGAATATGTTGACGCAGCTCATCCAACGGGAGTTGTAATAATTTTAAATTATTTACATGTAGAGTCATGGCACGATGTAATGTTTGATTTGATTCATTCGCTTTAGTATGTGCCTCTCGATATTTTCCCGCTTCACGTTTTAATTCAGTTGCAACCATACTCGGTGGTCGTGTACCCACTGCATTCTGATATTCTTGTTCTCGGTGTTGTTCTTCATTGAAATATTGCTGAATTTCGTCTAGCATCGATTCTACATCGTGGTATAAATTTGCAAGCGTAGCCATAGCTTGTACTAAATGTGTTATAGCGTCTGCATTCGCATTCAGTTGGGCAGCACGATCAACCACTTCTTGTGGTAAATCAGTCATTTTTGCTCCATTGTTAATAATTTGAGCAGCTTGTTCAATTGTCTCCAGTTGTAATGATTGCACGTATCCAGTTAAGTTTTGTTCTTTTTCATCACATTGTTGAGTGATTTTACGCAGTAACTGGGCTTTTTCTTCACTGTATATTGAAGAAGCTTCGTGTGCCTGCATTGGTACTAATCGTCCGAATATATCGGGTCCCGAGACTTCCATATCATTGAAATTGAATGGTATCCCTTTTACAAGTGATGCACCTTTGACTAATTGTAAAGTGTCACGTTCTGGAACCTCTTCATGGTAGATAAATTCGTTTTCATTCGTTGCTGCCTTCTTTTTACCTTCGACCACGTCCATTGTAAATGCAATAGCTTCCATGATGGCGTCATTTTTATCTAATCCTTTAGATAATTTGCGTGCATTTTCTAATTCTTGGCTAGCGGCATGATAGAATGCAACACGTTCACCCATTTTTTGTTGTTCTTCCGCTTGCTGGCCTTGATATAGCAAGGAAATACAGGTATGGTACGCTATCTATTACCAAAATAAATAATATTTTCTTAAAAACATAACCAAGGTTTAAAATTTTAGATTGCTGTAGAGTTACCCAAAATTAAGATGATTATTAAAAATATTAAACCATTATGTTAATCTTCCAAAACCAAACTACCAAAATGTTTACTGACTAAATAATGGGTCATATTTCAGATACCTTAGCAAAGAAGGGAGTCGGAATACCGTTCATAGCCTATTTATCCAGAACCTATTTTAGGAATTCCAAAGACAGCATGTAAACACAAGTGATCAACCTTGCATTCTTGAGGCTGTCTACCGGATTCATCACCGGACGTTATCATATACGAAAGCATTTGGACACAAAAGGATTCCACAATGGATTCGTTATATGCAGACTGGGGCGAGGAGAAAGAAATATCTAGTCACAACATCTTTAACTGCGAATCTCTTGGTGACAGCAGAAACAAAATATTCAGTGCATCTCACCCCGAATATATGAACCAAGATCAATCAATATTGCCAAGATATGAGAGAAGCAAATCTCGTCAGACTGAAGTAGAAGAGGGATCGCAATAGGCCATAAGGTCGAAGTGCAAGACTTTTTATACTCCAAGATGTATCTATCTATGGATCATACTTTAGTCTTTCTGTATCACTTACCTTAAATTTTAAATATTTTGTCCATTCTTTAAAAATTTTACTACCCACAGTTTCTGCGATAGAACCTTCATCCCCACCCATATTCAATGTATTCAATGCTTGGTTATAATAATCCACAACTTGTACAGCCACTTTTGCGATAATTGTTGCCTTACGATTATCCAACATACTTTTTTCTAGGATGCATTCTTGTGCTTGCGCTAGGCATAATTGATGCATATATTGCATAACTTCGGGGGCTAAATCCACACCTGCTGGTTGTGGATAATTTTGACGTAAATGCTACACACAAAAAAACATTTTTTAATATTCATAATATAAATTTAAGTAATGAGGAACATTCAATCATGCATGCATTTCGGATAGGATATACGCAATTAAAGCGGGAGACTGCTGTGATTAGTCAAATTAAGGTAGTTCCAGTATAATATAATCAGGACATACACTATTGTCAAAAATCTCAAACCTCCACACACGAAAACCCATACATGCACGGAGGCAAAACTAGTTTTCTGCTATTAAAAAGCAGAGCTCTAATTGAGATACGGGCAGACTAAGTTTTTGGGTAGACTAAGGGGGGTCCGAGCTCCCCCCACCACTTATATAGGTCCTTGATTATATATACACAAACTAAAGATGTGCTGAAATTTTGAAGAAAAAAAAATATTTTAAATTATTATACCTCGGGTACAAAACGGTAAAATTTTGTCCTTTCTTAAGGTAGTTCACTCATTTCAGTAAAAGCAAAAAGTATAAAATACAATATGATTAATTTACAATGCCAACTGAACGTATCTACTACAACATATATAGTGTTTTAACATTTATGATACAATTTACTTTATGTTGGACTATGCAAGAATTGTTTTGACAGTGATTATTCAATATTTTTGGGATCGCAGTTGAAAATTATTATCTTTAAATATGATATAATTTTTTTTAAATCCGCAATATAAGTTCTTTTTTTAGTTTGTTAAATTTAATAACAATTTAAGATATTTGTTCTTGAAAGAAATGTATAGGAAATTTTTCCAGATTTATAAACAAAAAATGGAGTATGCGCGAAACGTTTTCCATGCATGTTAAAAATTTCAACTTTGATTGCGAACATCTCATTTATCAATTTCATCAAATTCTTAATAATTCTTGGGTTTTTGTATTTTCGAAAATAGTTAAGCGGGCGGGAAGTTTTCTATGCTTTAAATGGGAGGTGAGCCTGAAAATTGTTAACTTTCTCGGGTTCTAAACGATAAAAAATTCTGAAACTACGGCATTAATAATGCTAAACGTTATTCTTAGTCTATAAACAAAATTTTAAAGGTATCTATCGAAAAGTACTTGGACGCTGTTCGCATTTGTTAAAATATTTTGGTATTTTATTATTTTAAATGCAGCTTTTCAGAATTTTTTATTCCCATTTTTGTTACATTTTTTGATAACCGAAGTTAAGCCTATATAGAGTCCAAAATACACGATGAATCTTTTCCATGCTAGAAACTTACTTGAAATGCCCAAGCTGCACATTGAAAATGTGTACAAGTCATTTTCATGCCATCAGATGTAGTCCGTGAATCCATTGCTCCTAATTGTGTATGTAACGCCCCAATATTATATAATATCGATACTAACTCAAATTTGATATCAGCCAAGGAACAAACCATACTTGCATAAATGTCACGCCTGAACGATAAGTTAATTTGTTTTAAATAAATGAAATAATTAGAACCAAGATCTTTAAAAAAAATTTTATGTGCTTATAAAAATATTTCCAAAATAATTATAAATTTGAGCCAAGAGTATAGTTTGTGATCCGTTCGAACAATCAGTCGAGCTTCAGAAATGGGTGTGTAATTATTCTGGATACGTAGATAAAATTCGAAGTTTTTAAATTGTTCCAGTTCAGTTTGTTGTCATGATGGTAAAATATAAGTTTTATTAGTAAGGATCTGATCGAATCAGACAAAAATTTACAAGAGCACCTGAAAGATTCTTGACAGAACAAGGTCAAATCGTATTATCGGTTTATATTCATATTTCCTTTTGAAATTCAACTTTTATTGGAAGTCAACTTTCACTGACAACTAAAAACTAGTAATTCTGAAAATCGATCAAGTGTAAAAGTTCAAAAACAAAAATTCGACATTTCTACATACCATGAAAATGTAACCGCAGCCACATCCCCTTTACCCATTGGAAATCGTGATTGTAAGAAATGTAACTGACAAAAATAACGTTTCAAAGTTTGAACGCCGGTTACATCAATTGTTGGTGGGATCGCAGATCGGCGTAGTCCTTCCAACTGTCGAATTTCATTTGCATAACTTTCAGGATCTTCATTGTATGCATCAGCAATATACTAGACAATTAAAATGCATATTCAAATTAAAATACTGTTGACGTATAAATGAATCATACGAGATAATCTCATTATTATTTACATACTTGTTTTAATTTTGGTCCAAATGTCGCACGTTCTGGGCTTAATTTTAAATCAAACGATATCATCGGTAAACGCGGTACAGCCTCCATTTTTAATGCACCCAAATTTAATTTATTAAAATTTCTTTAAAATAACAAAAATAATTAAAAACTCCCGAGACTTGTCACATCATTAAGATTTGACAATTCATTCTTTAATTTTATCTTAATAGATGTCGCACTGACCTCTACAATGAGATGTCGGTATTCATGTGATGCCTGAAATGCTGCCATCTTAATAGACATTTATTGAACTAATTTAAAATTCAAAATAGCTCGCACGAATTTGGCCAACATGACTTTCTTTTGTTTCAGTCGTTTGAACTCAGTTTTTGACAAAACGGTGAAGATTTGAGAGATCAGAACACTAAAAAATTGTTCCTTGTTTACTCTTAATTGCTCCGTTGTCAGATTAAATACATTAGTACTACTACAAATGATTGTACGAGACATATATCAAAGCTCTGAATTTAATAACATGAATCTATTTGAATGATGAATACTTTATCAAAACTTTGTCTCTAAATAATGATACGACTTACATTAAAACTTACTTCCTATAAGTATATTGTATTTACAAGTTCGATCTAAAGGCTATTTCACTAATTCATGACAGTTTTTCTTTATTCGCATATTAAGGTACTTTCACTAACAATATACAGCTCTGTCACAGGTTTGTTCCGCTAACTAGAAACGTCCAACAACATATGTAATCTTATTCGATTAACTACAAACAGTTACATTTCTCTGACTTGTGTATGGCGAAACTGAAATTGTAAGGCGTAACATCCGCATGTATCCGGGGCGTTAGTGCGTAACTTTTCCTATGGATCTGGACAAACCAATTCTCCTCTTAAACACATCTCAGGACTTTTTTAAGATAGAAATTGGTTGGTGTTAAGTCGTAGACAAAGTTACGCACTCGTACTACGGAACGTATTGCTAATGATAACCATTACAGCGTTTTCGGCACGGGTATATATATGAGCATTAGATTTGTTTAAATCGGTTTAGCGGTTCTCAAGATATCTTTTCACCAGGCTGTTAAAAAAAAATTGTGAGGAAGCTTCTTAAGTTTTAGCTTTATTTGAATCATAATAAAGTTTATTATGATTCAAGTTTATTATAAACTGATAATTCATTAAAAAATCATAACTGAAACTTTAAATTCTATTCTATTTTAACATTGTCGTTAATTATTTCGTCTGTACTTATTTCCTGTTCCATTACAAAATTTTCAAGCAATATTTCATCTTTAATTATTAACTCTGTGTTTAATGCTTTTTCAAGTTTAATATTTTCCTCATTGATATGATTATTTGCCATTTTGATTAAATTTTTGGTTGATTTTATTAAGTCACTTTTTATCATAGAGATTATATATTATCTCTATCTAGAGCACGGTAGTGCGTAAGGCCGATGCTTTTTATCCAAACTATTAAGCATGGAGACTAGACAAGGAGTCCGAACTCCATGTAAACAAATAATTGACAAAAATATGCAAAAATAAGATGTCAGTAGTGTTCCTTCTTCACTGGAAACAGTGGAGAGGGTATAAGGCGCGAGTTTGAATTGAAAAACATGACGCATTTATGTAGTATTATAAAAATTATTTGCAGCCAAAGTATTTTTCCAATAAAATACTTTTTTTAATAAATGAAATAAAGCAATTAGTTGAGGTAAGTGATAGTTAAAAATTCGCAAAATAATTACATAACAATAAAAAACAAAATAATTATAAAACATCGAATAATTAAATAGTAACCTGTACAGTAAGAAATCAAACATAAATAAAACCACACATTACGATAAATAGAATAACTCTGTATTTTTTTATACACAATTAATTAACATTAATTTACAATTTGTTTTTTACAAGGTGTTCTATTAACAATGACACAAGCTACCAACTTAAATAATATAAAATTTTCGAATGTACAATATATTCAAGATCAATATAAATATCATACAACCATTTTAATATAAAATTACTGAATGTATAACTAAATTTATAAACAATTTCACTATCACTAATATCAAAACGTGGACATTTGATACAACCAATTTCTAATACATTAACAAACGGAACCATATAATTATTATTTGAATTAAACATTAAGGTTCCTTTAAACCAAATATGATCACGTGATTTTAATAAATTAGTTACGTTCAAAAATCGATTATCGTCTATCAGTAACGTCACCGGATTGTTATTCTGACCGCCCATTTGCATTTTTATTTCAAAAATATATTTATTTAAATAATTTATGTTACATTTATTTTTATTAAGTAGATTCTCATTACCAATTAAACATAAAATTGAATTTTTTAACCAAATATTTTTAATAAATTTATTTAAAAATGTTTTTAATGTATTTTTGATAAATTTGATTTTAATTAATTCGATAGAACCGTTCCATAAAATCTCTTCTCCGTCGTATTCTAAACATTTGATTTGTTTCGATACCAAAGTTTCTTCATTGGGATCTGTTTGTTTGTGGTAGCCACATTCGGTTATATATTTACTGTAGGATATCATTGTTTTCAATTGTTCCGGTTCGATCTGATCGCTAGTATCTTCAGCGTCTGTTGTATGAGTTGATGTTTTTATCATGTTGTAGATTATAAATATACTTATGATCGTACAAATTATCTGAAATACATAATTTTTTATTAGAGATAATCGATTTAATCATAGTTCTCTTCCTTGAGAAATTTTGAAGGGTGTCATTTTATAAAAATGGTGATATTGCATTTCGATATAGAAAAACTCTGACAAACTCTATTTTTTAAATACAAAATCATCTAATATTAACAACTTTGAACATTTATTGCAGCTAACAGAGACGGTTAATACTTCTACAATTTTTTTTACAACTTTATATCGTTGAAAACTACCCCTTTGCAAAATTTTGTACAAAACTATTTTTACTCTCATGTCGTTAGAAATACCTTAAATTAAATATTAGAAGTACAATAGAACTCCAACTATTCGGATCACCAATTATCCGCTTCTTTTTGAGGAAAAAAAGGCCGTATTTAAGTAGTTTTTATAGCAGGGAACATAGAGAAACCCCCTTTCAGGGTCGATTGTATTGATTACTGTACTTATTAAATAAGAAAAAAAATAGATTTACTTACTTGAAATACATACAAACATTTATAAAAATGTTGATATTCATAAATAATAACATTATAACGCCATAACATATATAATACAATTAAACATCCTATTATACATATTATTATAAATATATTATATATTAAATTGATATATAATAACATATAATTTACAACAGAATAAATCGGCAATAAAATCGTTGTACATATCGTAATCGGTAACAAAAACAAAATCGAAAATGATGTTAAAAACAAATAAAATATATAATACAAAGACGTTATATATTCTAAATGTATAATACAAATTTGTAGCCAAGATAGCGTCATACAATGAGGTAGAAAATATTTATAGAAACCACCATATTTATAAATAATATATAATTGTATTATATTGACAATATATAATATGTAATTATATTCGTAAAATATAACGTTATATTTAATAAATATATTCAAAACGGTATTAAATATAATTAGAACGTTGATATAACGATTTTTATTTGAAATGATATTGTTAAAAAATAATACAATTGTTAATATAAACGCTGTAAATGATATTTCTAAATATGATATATTTAATATATTACTTTCAATAATATATAAATATATATTCACATGTATAATTAATGTTAAAAAATATATATAATATAATTTTGTAATATTTTTATTAATATAATTGATCTCTAAATTATTTGAATCTAATAAAAATAATTTACCCCATAAATTATAATCATTATATTTATAATATTTATTATTGATTATATTAATTGTTTGCATTATTAATATAATTTTTGTAATATAATATAATATATATATAAATATATTAATATCATTATACATATATATTATATATAATAATATTATATTATATATATTATATTGTTTTAATGTTATATTATATATTAAACTTATATATTGTATTATATAATATAAATATAATTGTATTGTTCTGATAGGGTGTAATATTGTATTATATATAAATGGAATTTCATTGTTGTTATTATTATTAATTGTTGTTAATTGATATAATGATAACGAATGATTGATATCTGGTAGATCTCCGTTTGAGTATTGAATAGCGGCTCGTATTAAATTCTCTTCGGTTAATTTTTTATTATTTTTTTCAATTTTTGTTGGCCATTCTATAATTATAATTAGAAATTATTATTATATAGTCGAGCTTTTTCTAAGACGAAAACTTATCTAAGATAAACTTCTATAAAACATTTACCGAAAAGCATGTGATAAAATTAAATTAATATCCAACATGTCGATGTAGGTTATAAAATAAAATAACAAGGTTCATGTTATTTAACTGTTCTTGTGAACTTTTCGTAAACTATCCACCCATTGTTGATATGGTTGCCTTTCGGTTATTTTATACTAACGCAGATGACTAGCCTTTATTTTAGCATTTAAGAAATATGTTTGAACGTTAGTAATATTATTTTGACATCAATGTTTGATATGAAACAACGTACATATTTTGGATAGGGGTCTGGCCCACAATTTCTTCTTCTCTCATAATATACAATCGACTGTCAAAAGTAGTGTAGAAAATGCAGGGCCATTTACTTCTAATAGTTCAATGAGTAGTCGGCAAGGAAACATTTAATTTCCGATTAAATGGTTCATTTGATCATTTTAAATATATCTGACGAGTCAAAAATTCGCGTCTTAAAGTGTTGAGGCAATTTGAAGCTTTGGATCTTTTGAAACAATATGTATAGGATGAAATAGTATTATAAAAACCTCGTTGAGATGAGATTCCACAGACCTCTTTTTAATTTATACAAAAAAATGTATTTTGCAGTTCCTCACATTTTAGACTCTTAAGGACGTTCATGCATGAGGCTTGATAGTAGATAAAAATTATTTTTTTAGTGAATTGGATAGCTCAATTATGTAGTTATCCTCCCTCAAAAATTTAACACCTGTTGACGATCATTTTGTAGAGTAATTATCGATTAAAAATCAAACTTTTAACACAGCGTCTTAAGGAGAACAGAATTTTTTGTACTTAAAATTATATTGTCAAAAAACTGTTTTTGGGCGCCATTTTTTCAATATGGCTGCGCAAGCGGTAACGATACGAGGTGGCAAAGTGAGAAAAAAGTAGGGCGAAATCTATAAAAATACCAATTTTCAAAACTCCCGGAAAACTTTCCAGGTAAAACTACCAAATGATCGTGCTACTTACCAATTTGTCGTGGTAGTTTATTATCTGACGATGTCGATGCTGTATTTTTATCATTTTTATTTCTGTATAATTCTAATATCCGATTTTTTAATTGATTTGTTGTAATAAATTCTTCACCATTTGATAAACTACAAAAAGTTAAAATTTTTACTTCGTTTTTGACATAGAATTGAATAAACAGAGTTTTACCTGATAAATAAATCCCGTGCAGCTTTTCGACATAGTTTCTCATTTAATGGCATATTAATACATCGATTGACATCAATGTAATTATGTTCATTGATTCCTATACATGTCTTGTAACATTGCATTAATAATTCTGTGGCTTCTTTATTCCCTTGTTCCGAAGATTTTATTAACCAAAATACAGCCATTCGAGCATTTTCTGCACGATCTCCGTCCAATTCTAATTCAAAAATAGTATTTATCAATAATAAGTTTCAAATCAAATTTTGGAAGACATATTTAAAGATTCCAGGTTAAAAAATGTTATGAATAATTAAGTTTAGCTTTTTCTCATTGATTATTTTTTGTTGCCTCAGCCGTATTGTAAACTTTATAAAGCATAATTTTTTTAATTAGTTTGTTTAATTAGACTATTGTGTGGCTTATTTTTAGCTTACTTCAGCTTTATTATTCTAAATTATAAAAATACTAGGAAAGCGGGCAAATTTCGGATCCACATCGAGTGACAATAACTCGAACGTTTGCTCACTCAGAATCACTCTGGCCATTTTAAAATAAGCATATTAAAATCAAATAGATATGTTTGAAAATTGATTATTACCTCCTGCCATGAAATTTATCAGCTATACTCAATATAGTCAAACTTATTACACTTGTAAACGTCATAAACATAAACGTTGTCGAATAAGACAAATTATCGACTAATGCTACGACAAAAATTCCAATTATGAGGCAATTACATGCGAAAATTTATTCATTGGTCAGTCAAGTAGACGATTAGAACGTTTGTAGCTTGATTTATTAAGTTTATATTCTTGAAATTATGTCACTTTTGTTAGGTATTTTACCTGCGTAGGTAATTTTTCGTAAGAAAAGAAAATTAAGGTTTACAATGAACTGACTATTAAATTTTCCTCAATTTCCGAGTTGTTAAATTTTCCGCAATTTCCCTGACAACTTACCGCATTGTTCGTTTAACAATTGTTTGGCTAAATTCACTTGGGATTCTGGACATCCATCTTCAGCCAATTGATTTCGTAATCGTTGTAAAGATCCTCTTGGACCATCTGTTTTTTTAAATATCAAATTTATTATCAATATCTAAATGAAATGAATACAAATATTTTTACCATGTAAAGTCCATTGTTTACGAGTTTTAACTGGTGATGTTGAATTACTTGAAACAGCCATAATTATAATTATTGGAAATTTTTAAGCTTTTACTTAAAAATTGTGTGGGTGTTTTGTATATATATGGATATGTCATTGATTTAATTTTTAATCTAATAAAACCATATATACACTAGTTTTAGTTTAATTGCCATTTAAATTTTTAATTCACACTTCTAACGAGTGTGATTAATTTGTTTTGGAAATTCTAAAAATACCTAATTAAATTTTTATAATAGTTTGAATACTAATATGGCACTAATACTGGAAACATTTTTGTTACCACATAACCTATATTAATCTGTTGAACATAGTCTATATAATTTTGAATGGAAATATGAAAATATTCTGGAATCTGGATCTCATAGATTAGGAAAAACGTCAAAAATTGAAAGAATTATCAAACGATAAAAAACTTAAATAAAAAGAATTAATTATTATACAAAGGTTTATTAGTTTAGTTTAATAAAAATTCCCCGCTATTTTTAAAAAATAAGCTTGCATTGATAGCTGATCATTTTGGTCACGACTCTCGTGGCAAAAAAATAAACCAAATTGAATGTACAGGACGTGCAGTATTATTTTCTTTTGTTTGTAGAAAACTAATAACTATTGTAGATAGCGAAATAATGATGAAACAAGACCTTAGTTAAGTTTTCTTTACGGCTCCAGAAACACTATATTTATGTTCACTATGCTTAACGATAACGACAAGTGTCGTTAAGGAGTTAGTGAATTCCGAAATAGATCTAATAATATTTTATGAAATAGATCAATATCGATCATTGTTAGTTATTCTCAACAATATTGAAGGTCTACATTGATGCGTACTTCAATGTGTTTCAATAAGCCCGTTAATCACTATATTAATTCCATCAAAAACGTCATCAATAATAATTCCAACAAAATCTTTGTGGTGCGAGGATTTTGATTTTTCTTATTTCGGTGTGCTGTTTAACTAGCAACATGGCTGAAATATGGACAAAAACTTTCAATCAACTTTATCAATTTCGCCTCCCTGGAAGAGTCTCTCAACAAGCTCCATATTAAAATTTCGAATGATAATGTGCATCGATATTGGCTTTAATAGAGAAGGTTTGTGTATAACGTATATAAACTGGGTACAAATTTTTATCTAATTTAGTTTCTTAGAAAAACAAGATTCAAGACTTTTAATTTTGCCGGGGAACATATAGGCTATACAAATTTTTTGTTCAATGTATTCATGTTCACGTTGTAATTTTGCCCAAAACCAATCTCTTAAACATTGCGAGTTACAGAAAATCTTTAAATACCAAAAATGTTTACTTTACAAAAACAAACAACTTTTGTTTAAAACATTTTTCCATACACCTATATTCGATTTAAATATGAGGCGGCTATTCAAATAAGCGACATCTTCTATCAAAGTAAATATAACCAATCTCTTGATATAACAGTGGATATAACTGTAAAACTAGTAGCACACCTTCAGCTGAATTTTGGAAGTAAAATTATTTGTGAGTCGGTAACGAATACAATATTTTGGATGACGTTGACAAACGTGTCTTTCACATTTTAGTTGAATTTGTCTCTAGAAAGTTGACGTGGAGTGAGTGTTAGTTAAAATAAAAACATTTACTACATTTTTGGTTAGTAAAGTTTTATGTATTGTTAAAGACTGTTTAAAGACATAAGTTTATAAATCACAAAATGGTAAGTAATTTTATTTTTATTACTGTTATATATGAATTATTAAATAAAAATAATAATAATTTTTAAATGATTAATTAGCCAGCCGCACCAAGTTCAACTTCTGTGGGATCTGGTAGCAGATCACCATCAAAAGTCATAGCACCAAGAGCAGCTAGTGGTGGTACCGTTCGACAACGTAAAACAGCCCCAACAACATCAGCTAGAAATCGTAATACTGGTACAAGTAGCGGTGGTATGTGGAGATTTTATACAGACGATTCACCAGGAATTAAAGTGTAAGTTTTACGGTTTTATTTAGTGTCGCATTAAGATAATTACTCCAATATTGTCTCGAATCTTCTATAGAATTTAAACTAAAGTGTCTGTTTGTGACTTCCAGATGTTTTTTTTTACTATTCAAACCCAAACCAATGTTTTTAAAATTTCCGTCTGTGAAATTGTTCGGACTAATCTTAGAACGGGCTAATACATTAAATCGACTTCAATGAGATTTTCACTAGAAGTGTTTCAAGTGATTAAAACTATTTTTGAAGCTTTGAAGCTTTATTCGAGTAATAGAAGTTGTGTTCGAGATAATTTATTTTTAATTCAAGTGCTAAATTTAAAGTAGTTAATTCGAATAATAAGTCGTACTTTTTAAAAATTTGCTGTAAAGCTTCACGAAATACTCTTGAATATTGTGGAAGAGGTCTTCGGCTTGTCAAAATTAGATTGTACTTTGTATTTATTTTTTTTAATTAATTTTGTTGCAGTGGTCCAGTTCCAGTATTAGTAATGTCACTATTATTTATTGCATCTGTATTTATGCTACATATTTGGGGCAAATATACCCGTCATGCCTAAATCAAATTAGATCAACTTAAAAAAATAAATAAATAAAAACGGTTCCATCATATCATCATCGAATCAACTAGGAAGTGAAGTGAATTTAAAATTTTGAACAGAAGATAGTAATCTCAAATTTGTTGAGATTAAATTTGTTCATTCCACATCTCATATTGTATATGTGTTTTTTTTTCTTTTATTTTTCATCTCTTAATTTAATTTTTAAATTTTATAATATTATATTTAAAAACAAACTATATCTTATGTTACAATAAGTACTTTATGTGTCAATAAAAGAAAAGATTTTTTTTAAAAATCATAATCTGTATTTGTTTTATTAATTCAACACACAACGTATAACATGATTTACAAACATTTTGTTAAAAAAGGCGCCACGCTAATGTTTTGTTTTGTGTATAAGTGTAAAAACTAAAACATGTGCACTAAAAAACTATTAAATTGCTCATAACAATAGACCGCGCTAGAGCTTTTTTTGATAGTTTTGATTCAATCTACAAATATTTCTTAATGTTCTTTGAAATTTTTTTGAACGATCTTTTTGGTGGCAAAGGTGAGGGACAGCAATTTTTAATAGTTTTTACCGGAAAATGATTAATGATGACCCCTTCGGTATGTCAGGGGGTTGGAGCAGCAAACATCCACCTACTAGCTCTATAATGTATCCATCAGAGAGCATATCCAGGTGCTACAGTTCCCAATATTTCAACTATGAGTTAGTAGGTTGTGAAACATCTCTCGATAGACGATTCAGCGATTTAATATATATTCACTGGAAGATCAGGAATACCCTTCCATATAATAATACCAACAATATTGAGGAGACGCATTTCTCTAGCTTTATATTGGTTATTCTATGGGTCGATTTACTATATCTTACTGGAAATATTTGAAGGGGCGTTTCGTGCCATTGGATATGTGGAAAAATGCACCTTGGAGTTCTATATAAGTTGAGACAATTGTAAAACCAGTAGAATGCACCTTTTTTTAACCCGACTTCAAAAAAGGAGGATGGTTCTCAATTCGTCTGTATTTTTTTTTTTTTTTATGTGTGTCACCTCAGAACTCCAACATTTATGAACCGATTTTGAATTTTTTGTTTTTTTGTTTTAAAGGGTTTGGTTTCCCATTGGTCCCATTGGCACCAAATCGCATTCTGATGAGGGGATCCCCGGAAAATCGAGGAAAATCCTCAGTTTATATGTGATAACCGATTTTTGCGAAATTTTTTTTTTTTTGAACGGGTATACTCATTCATAATGGGAAAATAAGAAAATTTTTTTAAAAACCGACTTCAAAAAATTTTTTTACAAAAAAAAAACCGACCCCAAAAAAAAAAATTTTTACAAAAAAAAAACAAAATGCATGTAAATAAAATTGAAAATCTGTTATAAAAAAATGCTCTTAAAATTAAAAAAAAAAAAAAAAAAACGGGTAAAAAAAAAATGTTTTACAAAAAAAAAACCGACCCCAAAAAAAAAATTTTTACAAAAAAAAAAAACAAAATGCATGTAAATAAAATTGAAAATCTGTTATAAAAAAATGCTCTTAAAATTAAAAAAAAAAAAAAAAACGGGTAAAAAAAAGTGTTATAAAAAAATTCACTAAAAATTAGTCGTTTAAGTAGGTCTACCCATATTTAGATAAATAAAACTAGTTATAGAACTTTAGAGTCACTAAAAAGCGAGAAATAAACCATATTTGGACAAAATGGAAACCCGACTTCAAAAATAAAATATTCTATAACAAAAAATGCACTAAAAAGTAAAAAAATAATTGCATATTCTTGTGCCAATTTTAGTTCACCTAAGCAAAAATTTTTTAATATATATGTACAATTATTGTTATTTTTGGAGGCGGTGTCCAAAAATTATGTGAATTTCTCTATGCTGACACCGCCTCCAAAAATAACAATAATTGTAAAAAAAAAATTAAATTAATTAATTAAAAATTTTTGCTTAGGTGAACTAAAATTGGCACAAGAATATGCAATTATTTTTTTACTTTTTAGTGCATTTTTTGTTATAGAATATTTTATTTTTGAAGTCGGGTTTCCATTTTGTCAAAATATGGTTTATTTTTAATCTAAAAAAGATATTGCTAAGATGAAAATTGACCGAGTTACAGACGTCCAAGCTTTAATTCAGTTTTCTCAGAAAATAGAAAAATTAAAAATGGAAAGTCATTTTTACCCAGCTACGGAGTTAGGATTTTAACAATCTATGTATGTATGTACACTCTTAGAATGTTTCAACTGGTTCAATTTTGATGAACGGGAGTAAATATATATGTTCAACAGTTCCCCTGTAGCTCCTAATTTATCATATTTTGACAAATACACTCTCGACGAATGTCTCGGCGAGACATTCGTAAGACGAGGAGCTGCGAGTAAAGCAATGGATGAGATAGTTGTAGGCGTTGCTACTTTGGTTAAAACAGGTAAATGACAGTTAAAATCTACGTTATGCCGCGAGCGTGGATAAGGGTGTACTCAACGCGCTCGTATTCGCTTCCTTTGATTCGTTGTTAAAAAAGCGACACGAAACGGACCGCTCTCGAGACGAGGCTAGCTAACACAACCGAGACACTATCGCGCTCGTTACGTCTCGCCGAGAGTGTACTACTGTACTTCAGGCATATAGTTCCGCATGTCATAGGCTATGTGACGTCATATTAAATCCAACATGGCGGATATGACTTACATAATACGCTAAGCAACAAAAAATAAATTCACAAATGTATCGAGTTTGGTATCAAATGAAAGATTTTAATTCACAGATTCCAAAAATGTATTTATAATGTATTTTAAGTAAATAAATAAGTTTAAAAAACTAAACCCGACTACAAAAAAAAAGCACGGTACAATTTTGAAGAGGCTTGTAAATATTTCTCGTAGTCGAAGGCCCAATGCGATGCACAAAGCAAAACTGTAATTCCCGGCCTTTGACTAAGAGAAATATTTACAAGGCTCTTCAAACTTCGTGCTTTTGTGTAGTCAGGTTTTAATTTTTGAAACTTAATTATTTATATATTGTCTCAATTAACTGACCACTCAAGGCTGGATGACCCAATAAATGTCATCACTACTTACATTGTGAGATTTTAGCGATCCAAGAATAGTATTGAACGTCAGTGATTGTTTATGACAGCTTGTTTATACAGGATATACCTAACCTAGAAATTTTGAACAATTGACCATAATGTTAAAAGATAATTAAAAAAATGAATATTCAAGATGATAATGTAAATATTCGAACCTTTGTCGAAGGTTTGAATAAAATCACATCGGATAATCTACTGGAGTTGACAAAAATTTCATTGACATTATTAAAAAGTACACCGGCAATTAAAGATGCTGCTCTCGAATTCTATTGTACACTATTTAATATGGCTGTACGAACATATTTACAAAATATTGAGGTAAATTAACATGTTTTAAATTTATATTGTTAAAATTGTATCGGCTTATAAATGTATCTCAGACAGAAATATCTACGGGACGGACTGTTGGACCAGGTGAATCGAGTGCCGAAGAAGAGGAAGTCTCGGTTGCTGAAGTACATACAGCACTTTGTAATTATATAACTGCAAATCCAGAAGTATGGGCTCCAATTGTTAGTACATGGTCATTACAATTGTTAGGTGAATTATCTACACGGTATGCGGGTCGAGCTCATATTCCAGTCGATTCAGGTTCATAAAATTTTAGCTAAATTCATTTTAGTTCAGTAATTAGCATATCAACTCAGAACACTTATTAATTATATGAATGGACTGAGATTGTAGACTATAATTTTTTTACTTGAATGTACCTCGTATACATGTTAGCTTGGATTATATAAAAATGTCAATATTTTCGTTAATCTGTTACAATAATTTTTCAGTAAACGTTTTGTATTTATCCACTCAGGTTTAAATGAAAAAATGCATTTATGGATGGGATGTCGTGCGACCCGTACCCTCATGGACATAACAACACAGTGCCTCTCATGTTTAATGGATTCGGATACAGAGACATGTATTAGTGCGCTATTAGATTCATCTGTTAAACATTCACCACATTTTGATTGGGTCGTAGCGCATGTTGGTAATTGTTTTCCGGATACAGTCATTACTCGTGTCCTATCGTGTGGATTAAAAGATTTTGCTCAACATTCGCGAGTGTCAATTAGTGAAACATCGTCTCATGCAGATAAAGCAAATCGTTTAACTTCAATCGTTGGTATTTTAGATCATTTAGCTTCAAGTCATTTTAGTGATATTCGAACAGCGTTATTGGATATATTTCATGTATGGTGGGAATGAAAAATAAGGGGTTTGTCCACAATTAATTAAATTTTAATATTCTTACTTGTAATAAACAAAAACGAACTCGAAAATGTCTTTGTTCTATACCGAGAGACTAATCCAGATCAAAATTTATATCTGGTAGTATCATAATATTTCGCAGGGGTACTCAAAACACATTTCGGTATTAGAAATTTTTAATTAGGAGATTCCCTATATCTTATATAGACTCGCTCGTGAGAAAGTCGCAATTCCATGTCTGGAACCGAAACCAAATATCGGAATAACTAGAAGACAGACTACCTATGCCCTAAATGAATGGGTGCATAAGTCTATCAATAGAAAATGGAAAGCTACAGCAGGCTGCAGGCAAACCAAACAAATGATTGCTGGGTACAACCGGCAAGATATTGGCAAGAACCGGATATAGACCTTTGGGTACTTACTGGTCACTGTAGGCTCAAAAGGTATGTACCCCTTACGAGGTTGGAGGACAGTGCGATCTTCCTGGACTGTAAGGGGGCAGATGATACACCTTTCCGCCATCTGGCGGCAGAATGTCCTTACAGAGCACGAATGAAGCACTTAGCTTTCAACCAAAATGGGGAAAAATGCGGTAACACAACTAAAGTAGAGCTCTGCCTTGCCATTCGCAAGGAAGACGGGTAGAGGAAACGAACCAGGTGTGGTAGAGGATAGAAGAGGTTGGTAGATGGGTTCTTTAGGGGTTGGCCTCTTCTCCGCTACTACAAAATTTCATAATTTCATTCAGTTTTCGAAAAAATGTAACATAAGCTGTTAGTATTTTTAAAACGAACAACTTTCATTCGAGACATTTTTTGGAACCCAAATGGATTTAGAACAAATTGACTACACATTTTTTTTTTAAATCACGCCGCTTGTAACAGTTAAATTAAGCCATAAAAAATCGTGGACAGACCCCATAGTCTTTTTTTTATTGGTTAAATGTATATTTCTGTTTGTATTTATTTAATAGAGTAGTCTTCAATATCAAGGATTAGAACCAGAAGTAAAATTACAAAAACGTGTAACTGTTCCATATTTACTTCAGTTGGCATCAACTTCACATACGTTACGTAAAGCGTTAACAATGAATATACAAGAAACTGGTAAATGTTATCTCTATACCATATAATATGAGAGCCAGTTATGGATTTCATATTTCATAGTGTAGAGTCGCCGTTACATAATTTTCCGGCGAAAATTCCATCGAAACTCGTGGAATAATTTATCATAATTTTTAGTTACAACATGATAACATTTTGAAGTATAAAATTCATTATTGGCTCCTAAAGTATCTGTGAAAATTATTTTAATTCTTTGTTTGTCAATGCTTTGTAGTAAATGTAAATATGATAACACAATTTAATGATTACATCAGTGAATGGTGTAAACATTTTCAATCGTCTGAATCGTTTTTGGATCTAGTAGTACAATTAGCTCTTGGCTGTGAACATGGTGGAATTCAAATTATTAATTTACTATTAGATTGTATTACATCACAACAATTACCATCATCAGTTCAACAGAATTGTCATTTAATATTAGGTAAAGTCACTTAGTAGTTTTTAATCACACGCTTGCATCATAATAATTTCATGCTAGGAGCCTATTTGTTATTTTAAAATTGAAAATAACGTTACTCTTATGCTATTTTGTTAAATTTTGTAAATTGATTTGTACCTCACTTCACACCATCGGATCGTGTTAAAAAAATTTTATTATTACAGCGCATTTCTCCATAAGATCAATGCATTAAAACTCGAACTTTAACATTAAATAATTGATTCAAGACCCCCGTAAACCCCCCCCCCCTGAAAGTTTTATAATTGATTTATATGCATTTCAGACACATGTAAACAAAAAATCAAGCCTTAATCTTTTTGAAGCTTCAGTGCTTGTACATCCTTAACCGAGGGTGAAGACCCTGTCTTTATGTGCGGTGTCCTTTGATGCCTTACTACCATTTCATTACCTAATTTGTTTTGATATATTTTTTATTTTAGAGAATATGTTACTGGAATTAGATTTATTAATACGGACTGGTGCACATAATATTGACTTTTTAACATCAATTGGTAAAGATTTACATCATTTAGAACAAATTTTATTATTCGATGATGATTCTAATTCTGCATATTCACTGTTACGTCAAGATGTTGCATGCCGTATTATTATCTTGTTAGGTAATAAAAATCCACCAGCATTCATGTTAATCAGCAGCTATTTAATACGTAAATCAAAAACCGATCATCAGTTGAAATTATTAGTAAAAATATTATCTGATAATTTAAGTAGGTATGTTCAAATATTGTCCACTCTGTTTCTAATTAAAATACAGTCAAGTTTGGTTTAACCAACAAACACATAACCGAAAATATCGTCAACCCAGCTGGACAATAGTAATTTCGAATTTTCAGGGTGATAAACAACACATTTTAGGTGTGATTGGACACAATTACTCTTCAAATGATCAGTTACTTAGGTCAATATATATGAAAATGGTCTTAGTGAAATGTATTTATTAAAATTGTTTTTTTTTTACTCGATAACATGTCGTGACTCTTCCGGGGCTACGTCGCAAGTCTTTTGCAACTAGGCTCGGTTTTATGAACTGGGGGCCTAACTGCTGTCCAATGCATACCAATACACAATTCAAGAGCCGATTCCCTAAATTGCATTTATTAACACTATTAAATTCTTGACGTGGATCTGGATTTAATGAGATCAAAATAAAACGATATACCCTGTATGATCGCACTGAATGAAGTTTAACTTTAGAAATAAAGTCAGTAAATAAATAAATTGATTTTTAGTCTTTCGTTTGAATTTGCCCATGAAGGTGATTGTTTAGGCCAAGCCATAGAACATGCTATAGGTCATACAACAATGTCAATTGAAGAAGAAGATGAATTATTTTCATATGTTGATAACAATGACATTGATAATGATCATACTGATAATAATGGCGATGATATTGATATGAAAGATGATTTATTATCATTTACTGAAACTAAATCGGTGCATAACATTTCAACAGTTGTTACTGAGCCATACAGCGTTAAAGCACAAATATTATGGTCGAATATGTTGAAACTATTAAAGTAAGTAATCGTATGGCTCCCAAAATCATTCTTTTCAACAGTTTTAAATCGAATGGAGAAAATACCACGTGTTCATGTAAGTCTGTTGCAAAAGAATGACGCCTGTGGATTTACAAAACTAACAACGATTATAGAAACTTTTAGATACACACTCTTTTACAAAACTTCTCTTTTATATTATTTGTTTTTTAGATGGGAAAAAGCTGTTCAAAAGAAAATTAATGAAAGTAAAGTATCTGAGTAAGTATTACTACTTTTATGGTGGCTTTATATCAAAAGGTCATTTTTGATCTCTTAGATTTCTTTAATATTTAGGCACCTTTGAGTACAGTACCTGTTTCCCTGAGTTTCCTGGTAACTATCAACAAACTCATGTATTCATTGTTTGATATTCAGGCAAAATAAACGTTTGGTTGTAATCCCAAATCATTGCTTTTATTTAACATTTATAGCGTAGGTTTCAGGATATCTTGGTTCGTTCCTACATTTATTAATCTCCGGTGGGGAATCAAACTACGGTCTCTCACGTGACAGGCGGGGATACTGACCACTATACTACAGATCTATGATTAGTAGAACACGCATTTTACTTGCAACGGGTTCGCTGATTAGCCGGTGCAGACATTTACTATATGACTACAGTCTGTGCCAATATAATATCAAACATCATCAGAGGTTTTAAAAAAGGTGAATGCAAGTTACTTACCTTTTTTTCTTGAGTATAAAGCTAAAGCTTGCTATACTTAGTTTTGGTATAAAGCTACCTCGAATGAAATAAATTTTAATCCACATTAAAAATTGAAATTTATAATTTTTAGATTTAATATAATCGAAAGCTTTATCGGAACCGATCGTTCTGCTAAAAAATCGAGCACAAATGGAGACAAAGATAATGAAATTGGTTTCGATGAAGAAAATTTACCTTCGTTATTAACAAGCCATGGTATTTCCAAAGCAATATCTAGTAACCTTATGGAAGTTTCGCTAATATTTGGTGATTGTACGCGACATTCTCACGTCTCTCATATTTTGGCCGAACTCCTAATGCTGTTAAATATCTCCTCGCAACAGTCAATATTAAAACCACCATCCACGGAACTTTTACTGCATTTGACAACTGTTACAGTGAAATATTTCTTTCAATCATGTCTAGAAGATGATCCACATTTACGTGCAACATACACGTATCGTACTTGTGTGCTACTAAATAGGTTATGTGAATCTGTAGGAGCAGCACGTACTTTAGCCATACGTGAATTATTAGAACATGCACTATTTAAACCACAATCGGTATTATTTGGTGCAAAATTTAATCCAAATAAATCGTATTCGGATGATTTGTTGTTATATCAAAATTTAAAACAAGGTATGTACTCACAAAACTGTTCAAATTTTTAGACTAAGTATTTTATGATTGTTTTTTATAAAGTAGCTTCTATTTACGTCAATTTACCTATTGTATGTATGGTTGCCTTTCGATTATATTATACCAACGGAAGTGACTAGCGTTTACTTAATTTGTCATTTAAGTAATATATCTGAACATTGATTACATTCTTTGACATCCAATGCTTGATTCGATTCTCATTCTAGATGTGTATGATTTTTCATATCAAGCATTTGATGTCAAAGAATGTAATCAATGTTCAGACATATTACTTAAATGACAAATTAAGTAAACGTTAGTCACTTCCGTTGGTGAAAGAGCATATGGGCCTCCGAAATAATTTTCTTTTCTTCCATTTCCAACACCTTTCTCAAATTCTAGCCAAATCTTCTCCGATTTGCCACATGTTTGTATCATCCAATTATCCACATACTCGATTTAACCTTTGATCAAATTTTGTAGGTACCTCAACATTATTACAGCGTGACTCATCAATATTTCATGCGGGTGTTATTGGTACTGGATGTCGTAAACAAAGTGCATCCAATCAACTTGAAAAAGATGCAATTAGTTCAAATACCACTTGGCTAATCAATGCAATTGAAGCATGCTGCATGCCAGCATTATTTGACGAGGAAAATCCCAACGAAAATACAGAAGAAAATATTATTATCAATACCAAAATTACATTGGAAACGATGGAAAAAGTTTCATTATTTTTAGTGGAAAACATTAGTTCTGATGTCATGTATAATGGTTTGCCATGGCCAGAAGAGGAACATATGAAAGTAACAATTGAACGTGACTTACACATTCGGCGAATGTTTAGCGATATTCCTCTTTTGTGGGAATTAATGTTTATGCTAAGTAAATATCCACCATCTTTGTGCTTTTGTTCGGTTTTACTACGAGCCTTAACTGCTACGTTGTTACATCAATGGAATAGTTTAGGGAATCGAGGAACTGGTCTGCAGTTTAATCAAGATCAATCAAATTTTGATTCATTGACTGCGCAAACGATACAACTGTTAGATTTAATGGCAATTGGACAGTTATTGCCACGACCATTGTCGAATATACGTGATATTATTACGATTTTGACACCAAATGAGGTAAGACTTTAGTATTAAGGTGATGGGTTGAGCGAGTCCAAGCAGAAAGGGATACAGTTTGATTATATGCTATAATTTACTGGGTTTTGGGAATTTGTTTGCGTTTTGAACATTTTAGCAGTGGGGCTGTATACGAATTTCTCCGCCAAGAGGCGATTCTACCGCGTTAAAAGATTTCATCCGTATCCAACAATATATGTGCACTAATAATAATTTTTTCTCCTAGATTGTTCAATTATTACGTGAATGTGTATGGAGTTATATGCGACCAAACGAACATGTACCATCACCCGCGCTTTTTAAAGTCAATTCCCAAGGACAATACTATCGTGATCCTGAATCAATAAAACCTGGTGCACAATATACAGATCCATTACGTTTAATATTACAACGGAATATTGATGCATTGGGTGAACAATTTTGGTTAATGTTTGATACGTCTACAAATGAACAAGATGAACCACTTAATAAGAAAAATGAGACCACACAACAAATTTCCACAAATTATGTATAAATTAAAACAAAAATTTCTTTTTAAATTTTTTATTAAAAACAATAACTTTATTTAATTTTTTTTATTTTATAAGCAAAAATATATAAATTTTCAGGAGTTTCAAAGACGTATTTATACAGCGACAAAATTGTTATAATTTTACTACTTCTATCGCGGTTTCTTCGCTGAAAATAGTTTTTACGTTCTAACTTTTCGCAAAATATAGAAATTAGTCGCAGGGTTTAATTTATGTTGTTAACGCTGACAATAATTTACTGAAAATAAGGAGAATTACATAGGTAGTACTTTTAGGGTAAAAAATCCGAGGGACCAGCCATTGTTGTTAATTTATTTGATCTACAGTAACGAGTTGCCTAGAATACCTGGTAGGGAAAAATCACGGCAATAGAATCTCTAAATGAAATTTTGCTTTCTTTGAGTTGTTTTTAAAAATATGCTGCTTTAAGGTCTTTTTGGATAGCATTTTATAGAGTCAATCGATTTATTATTTGGCTAGAAATTATATGTCTATAAAAAGACTATAATCTCCATAAAACTGAAATTTTGCGTCTATTGATTGATAAAAGCCGAGGGCGATTAGCATTTTATCCAAGATCGTAGTTATACTGAACAAATTCGGGTGATTCCTTTTTGTTACATTTAGCCTTTAAAGGTTGCCGCTCTTGTCACACATCGAAATGGGAGAAGTGCAAAATCACAATTTACTAATACCTGAAAAAGTTTGCCATTTACCTCTAACTTTGTAATAAAATAACATAAAGTAAATTTTTTGGGTAAAGACAGTGGTCATGGAGGGGATTAAGTTTAATACATTAATTAAACTTAATCATTTAATTTTATACGTATTGTTGGGCTGAATTGTAGATTCAAAATAGTTAATAAACATATTTCCGCCATTCTCCACCCCTTAATTCTATTTCGAAAACGATAAAAGATACAGCAAAGCTGTAAATTGCATAGTTGTTTCTTATAACAATACTAACAACTTTGGTCGAATTATTTTTTCGGGTATTGAATGGATTCAGAACAAATTAACTATAAAAACACACTTATAATGTTAATCACAGTTTTGCGTTCAATTTGTGCTGAATCCATTCGATACCGAATTAAAATTGTCAAAAAAGAATACCGTCTGTAGGCACTTTAAATAATAATGTAGGCAAATTATATGCCCCATCTTACAAAATTGTACCATTCGAATGTACGTTAATATCTGTAATATTCTTAAACTCCTTATCCGTTAACATTTTCCAACGATAACCTATTATTTGCGACACTTCACGTTCCACAGCATCAAATGACCGACTTGATGTACATAACCATTTATAAAATTCTGTTGTCCATTCTGGTGATTGTGGCCAATCCGCTCGTAATATAACAGCATTACGTCTAATATAAAAATGTATTAAATTTTTTGCATTAAATGCTAATAAAAGTACAGTCGCTGTGGAAACACGTTCACGTACTATTAACGTATTTAAAAGGTAACATTGTCGACACATTAGTAACAGAAGACTATCGTTACGTTCATGAAATTTCTTTGGTTGATAATAATGTGGTAAGGTTTTATGACCAAATTTACGTAAGGTGTCTTTATAGTGTTGAACAGCCATTATAATTACTTCTGGCTGTAACTGGAATGATTGAAATGTAATTAATAAATAATTTAAATACAATCAAACCTGGCTAAGTAAGACATATCGTTTGAGAATAAGGGCGTAGCTAGGATTTGGAACTTCATCCATAGAACAAGCGAACGTTATCATCATTAAACGTCAATTAATTTTATTGAAAGTGGATAAATAAACGATAAATCGTACACTTAAATATAACTTGTTAGTTATAAAAATACCAACACCTTTTTTTCTAAACATTGTTTCGAAAACCGAATTAATTCAACATAAATCAACTGGTAAATTTTGTAGAAAAGGGTGCTACTTATGTAATCGCTAGTGTAAGATAAATTCTAAGAAAAAAAAGGAACGTTCTTTGTTCGATTCAGTATGAGTAGTCTGCCCCACCGTAGCTACGCCTTCGAGAAGAGAAGATGGTGGTGTCAAGCGCTGGAGTTTTTTTAAGTTGGAGAAGTCTTTGAAGGGCTATGTTCGAAGTTAAGTACAAAGTCTGCTTATTCTATTTCATATTTAATCGAACTTCAAAATAAATGTCATATCAATCAATAGAAACATGGGCCAATTGATTTAGAATGGCATATCATACGATTCATGTATTATCCAAAAAAATAAAACTTATCAGGAATTTTTCCATTTTCTGCCAAGGTTGTAAACATACGTCAAGTTTTTTTATATAATTACAGGCAGATTTGTTTCTAAGGATAACGAACGGAAGCATAATACCCATATTTAACCCAAAAAATTATCTTTTTGGATAGACGTTTTTTAATGTATATTTTTTTCTTGGGTAGAAGATCAAAATCGTCTTTAATGCGTTAAAAAATGGCCTTAAAATTAAAGCATTGCCACTTAGCCAAGTTTTACTTTAATTCAAAGCATCAATCTTACTCGAATTAATGGTGATTCAAATATAATTGAATGTACAGGTGCTCCTTCTTGCCATAATAATTCTTTTTCCCGTAAAGCTTCCACCTCTAAATGTACAGCTAATAGACGATTATTCATACGACATTGACGCCATACACGCAACGATACTGGACGCATTGTTGATGAATCACTTGGTGTATAACGATTTTGTACAATATGTAAATTACGTAATCTAGTATATCCTAATAATTCTATAACATCATCATCAATATTTTGTGGACTAATTATTAGCGTCTTAAAAATAAAAAAATTAAAATATTTTTAAAGTTCTCTAAAAATTACAGATTTATAAGTTTAAAATAGCGCCTCTAGTAGTGAATATAATTATACTAGCATAGTCATTTAATTGTTAGCGTCAGTGAATGTTGTGAAGTGTTTATTTAATGAATTATCAAGGTAAAAATTTCATTTATATTTATATTAGTTGTTAAATAATAATAATTAATTTTTTAATTAGTTTTAATCTAGAATGTATTCAATTTTGTAATAAATACAATTTGATAGTTTTAAACAAACGCCATATCGATTATATGTTTTATAACTGCCATATCTAATGATGAAATTAAATAATAACTTTGTTTATTTACAAAAGTAATATACTTTTTTATTTAATTAATAAGTAATATTTCTACAAATGATTAATTTTTATAAAAAGGGGCTATAGAGTGTTGTTAAATATTGTTTCGTTTTTTATAGTTAGTTAATGTAAGCGTTATTTTATGTTGTTTCATGTCGGTAATACAGAGTACAGTCAATGGTCTAGTTTAACTAAATTTAAAATTTACCTGTAAATTTAAAAAAACTCCAACATGCAGCAACGGACAATAAATTTTCGTTGCATTTATCAATACTAGAGTACGTAATTGCAGCGAACATGTTTTCATACAAACTTCATCTAATAAATGTTGTGCTTCAATTCGATCTAACAATAAATTAATTAATTCTAAACGTTGCATATTTATTAAATTACACATTAGTCGTTTCAGTGCTTCCAATAATTTACCACCGGTTCCGAATAATCGAATACGTTCTGTTTCATTGCCAGCTAACATATTACATGGAAATGTAAATTTTAAACTTTTTACATTTACGCCTACACCTACGAACTGTCCATTATTACGTGGTTCGTTGTCTTTACATTGTCCTTGTTCTGTAAACCAAGAGACCATGTTCATAAATTCGTATAGGTTATAAAAATTTAACATTGGTTCAAATGTTAAGTTGCGTATGTGACGTCCAATTTTTGTTAGACAAACTGATGTACGTAAATGATCTAAAACATACTGAAATATAAATTTATTAGTCCTGTATTTGTAACGCTGGGAATTATTGGCAAATCAGAATCCGAAAAATATTTTTAAATATATATTTTTATCTATTTGAACTGAAAACTTTTTGGGATCGACGTATTTGTTTTTGTGGGCAGTGCATGAATCTGATCCATCACGTAACAGAGTGAAATACTCATTATATATTAATAATATCTAGAAGGGGTCGAGCTTAATATTTCGACAATTTATAGTTGTTTCTAAGTTGTTCACCCGAGTGCGACCACTAAATTTGTAAGCTAAAAGTTATGTCACGAGGGTTAGGCCGAAAACATTGACCTATATAGACCTACATTGATCCTAGTTTCTAACTTATTTATCCGTGATAATATTCAAGAGCTTCCAATAAAGTGTATTGACTGGCTTTAGTCCGTTTTCTTCTTATCGCCATATCAATAGTTATCGATTATATCATTATATCATTATTATATCATTATATATATATATATATATATGAATAAACATTTTTCATTTTTAATACAAGATAGTTAGCGCGTAATTTGAAAGGATACTGCAGCTTTGATTAAGACACTGAAAATAAATGAAAATAACAACTAACTGAGTTAAATGCTTAAATATCCGGTATATACTGAGTTTATGAAAACAAGTTGTTCATTTTTAAAAAAGGAACATTTTTTTACTTTCAAATTTTGTTCTATCCCTTAAGGTTACAAAGATGGATATTGCCCCTCTTGGCAGGGGGAAGCATGGCCGATTTTGCCCATTCACGAACTTGACCTTACTTTTTAGCCTTAGAATATTCACACAAAATATCAGTTTGTTATCTCTTTTCGTTTTGCAGTTATCGTGTTTACAGAAAGACAGACGGACGGATATGCGGAAATGGACTAATTAGGTCAATTTATGTACACCTATTAGTAATGTTACTCACGACATCATATTCCAAAATAATTGTTTGTTAATTTAATTAACGTAACCCTAGTAACGCATATGTAACTATCACAGTTGAACCAGACTACTCTGTTTCTAATTAGTGCCACAAGATGTCATAGGCCTAAGGAAAAAACACCAACCGTTACAAAGTCGGGACTAAACTTAAAATATCCTTCTTCTAAGTATTAAAAATGAAAAATGTTTACTCAAAAATTAGCTATACACACAATTTTCAGTTGTAAACATTTTTTCCAGCTAAAAACGAGTTAAACATCAATTTAGTTAATGTATTATATCAAACGGTTTGAGAACAAATAATTATTATTCTTATGTATTTGTATATATTTTGTGTAATAAAATACACGAAAAATATACCTTTCAACTAAGTACCTGCCATCCTGAATAATAATTGAATCGACCACGCGTTAATGTTTGATCAGTAAGTGCAAAATTCGACCACACACCAGGCAAATGAAATGCACGAAACCATGCACGACACACTAAACTTGCATAATACTTTTCACGGATCGTTAATTGTGAAAATATTCGTTCCAATAATAAGTCTGGCAATTCTGACCATTGTGAAAAATTATTATTATTGTCTTCGAAATCGATTGATTCTTCATCAGCTAAATCGATATCGATATAAATTGCTACAAACAAAAACAAAAAAATACGAAAGTTAAAATTTAAAAAAAAAACATTTATTTTCCATGATTTTTCTTATTACCTTCATCATCTTCGTTCACTTTCCAGCATCCTTTCTGCATAATGATTTTATTTTTAATGTTATTTTTATTTTGATACTACGCCGGTTTTTACAGCAAGTTTAAAAATAGCATTTTTCGAACTATTCTAAATATAAATTTGTTACATTGTACAAGGTAATTTTTTGAATTTACCGCTATTTAAAGTAGATGGCATTACTGAACGATCTGCTTTGTTAAGATGCTTTCCCTCTGGGTGTGAAATGAGATCAGATACTCAATTCATTTAAAACATTTAAATATATTGGCTGATAGATATTTATGGTATCTTCGTTTGGGTGCTTACATGCTTATAGCGCTCACGCTTACAAAGGCAATTTATTGGCGTTCGAATTGTCTAATGATCGCTTACGCTACTCTTGAAAATGCCATCTGTTTCAGACATTGTAAGTACGTGTAAGCTTCAGTTAGCATCAGTATGCAATATGGCGGATGAAAACAGTTTTGCTGTTTTTCAAACAGTCCCTATGTAGATGTTCTTCACGACTCCAGAAAAACTATCAGAAGTTCAAAATTTCAAACCGTTCCAAAGTTATAGCTGTTTTCTGACCGTTCCAAAGTTATAGCTGGCCCAGATCTCTAATATAGTTTATAGTTTTCATAGAAATATCTACATTAAACAAAATTTTGAAAATTTATTATTTGTAAAAAAATTTTAAATATAAAACAATTGACGTTTAAAACTGTCAAATTAAATAATTATTGACATAAATAAAAACATACATAATGGATTGCTCTTTCGGTTGCACACAATAATCCATGTTTTTTAAACCCCACCTTCAGAGCTACGCTCTTTACGGTTTGAAGTGATCCAAACGATTTTGAACTGAACCACTTACTCCTGCGCTTATTGCGCATTCCCAAATAGTAAATGACAATAGTCACTCCAATAGTGCAAGAGTAAGCACATGGATAATACACACGGATACCGAACTCAAACGGGAGAATTGACAAAATATGGCAACGAAATGGTAATAGTAATATTTACTTTTTATGCCACTAGTGTCGCTAGTTGTTCATCCGTACTACAATCCGTACCGAAGTGAATATAGTATAATAAATAGGAGTGAAGTAAGTAACCAGTTTTATTTTGTAGTGATTATTTTCAAGTATGCAATTTGTTTCAACTAATTCCTTATTGAAAAATTGAAATTACTTATCATTTATTAAAAAAAGTATTTTATTGAAAAAATACTTTGGCTGCAAATAATTTTTATAATACATAAATGCGTAATGTTTTTCAATTAAAATTCGCGCCTTATACTCTCACTACTGTTTCCGGCATAGAAGCGACACTACTGACATCTTTTTTGCCAATTTGTTTACATGGAGTTCTGTATCGTTGTGTAGTATCCATGAGTAAGCAGTTCACTTCAAAACATAAAGAACATAGCCAGTTCTCAATAGTCGTGAACAGCACGACCATAGATAATAGCATGAATAATTGAGTATACAAATATGAGGAATGAAACTCATTGTGTAAACCATATACTTCGTGGTGTGAACGGAAAGTACGTTTTTCAATATCGCGGCAAATTGACTGCATATGGATGGTTTCTAACCTTACAAATCAAAAATATCTCAATATACACGTGTGACTGTGTGAGTGTTATTTAACTACTAAAAACGGATTTTCGCCAAAATGTGAAAAATTTTATAACTGTAAGTAGTGCATCGCAATTAATTAATACAGTTGATTACATTTCGTAATAGTTTTAATTTATTGTAGGTATACAAAATGGATAAATTTGTAATAAAATCTCCAAGAATGCCAAAGGGCGAAGAGAATTCTGACGAGACAAAAAATATAGCAGCGGCAAAACTTGCTCAAACCACACCATTGCGAAAAATGAAATTCGAACCAGATTCAGATGAAGAAAAAATTATCGCTAAGGTGTTGACAAAACCCAAACCTTTTTATCATAAAGTTGACTCAAATGACACTTCACAAAGACGTAAATCAATTAATTTGTCCCTGAAAAAAAGTCCGACGAAAATAAAAACCGAAATTTTGTCACAAATTGATGAGTGTATACCTTTGGCTCAAAGTACCATGATCGATGTTTCTCAAAAAGCAAATTATTCACAAATTTCTTCATCACAAATCTTGGGTAGGCTATCAGACGAAGAATTTTCTGATTCAAATCTTAAATCGTGTGATTTTTTGCAGTCAGAAAAATTGCTCAATACTAACGATAAATTAGAATTTTCGAAAGTTCAGAAACAAATGAAAGATTTAAATACTGCGGATGAAGACGAAAATGATTTGAAAAACATTAATGAATTAATTAACGAAGATAAAAGTATATCGAGAAAATGTTCGATGTTAGATGATGATAGTCCTATTAGTTGTACTTACGTTGTTCAAGATTCTAAAACTAGTTCAAAAAGTGTTCGTAAAAGTCCTCAAATAAAAGTTCCTAGTTCACAGACAGTTTTAAGTAGCGACAATAATAAACAAAAAGGTCCTGAGAAAACAATGAAAAGCAATATAAGCTCAAAACAAGCTAGACATTTTTCAGACAGTGATTCCAATAATAAAGATACGGGCAAAACGATTTCTACAAAAGGGACTTTGAAAGTTTTGAAAAGAAATTCTAGTCCTAATATATCAAACCGCGTTTCCTTTACTGATGAAGAAATACAGACTCAAAAAGGAAATTTCAAACGAAATTCAATTCTGAAGAAAAATATCCAGACATCAAACGATGATTCTGATAGCGACGAAGAGGTTAATTTTAGTCCACGAAAAAGTTCTTTAATTTCTTCGAAGGCTAATCCTAATCTGAACAAAGCACCGCAAAAATCAGAAAGCGATTCTACCAGCGACGATGAGGTTAAACATAGTTCTCAAAAAAATGATTTAAAATTTTCGAAAGGAAATTCGAATCCTATCGAAACACCATCAAAATCAAAAACGGATTCCAAGCATAGTATTGAAAAAAATTCACAAAAAACGTTGACGAAACAACCTGTAAAACGTGAAGATTTTTCTGAAAGTGACGATGATGAAACTACTCAAATTAATCGAACTACAACAGCTGCTCAAATCGAACATGTAAATTTAAGCTCAAAACAAGCTAGACATTTTTCAGACAGTGATTCCAATAATAAAGATACAGATAAAACGATTTCTACAAAAGGTACTTTGAAAGTTATGAAAAGAAAGTCTAGTCCTAAATCAAACCTCGTTTCCTTTACTGACAAAGAAATACAGCCTCAAAAAGGAATTTTCAAACGAAATTCAATTCTGAAGAAAAATATCCAGACATCAAACGATGATTCTGATAGCGACGAAGAGGGTAACTTTAGTCCACGAAAAAGTTCTTTAATTTCTTCGAAGGCTAATCCTAATCTGAACAAAGCACCGCAAAAATCAGAAAGCGATTCTACCAGCGACGATGAGGTTAAACATAGTTCTCAAAAAAATGATTTAAAATTTTCGAAAGGAAATTCGAATCCTATCGAAACACCATCAAAATCAAAAACGGATTCCAAGCATAGTATTGAAAAAAATTCACAAAAAACGTTGACGAAACAACCTGTAAAACGTGAAGATTTTTCTGAAAGTGACGATGATGAAACTACTCAAATTAATCGAACTACAACAGCTGCTCAAATCGAACATGTAAATTTAAGCTCAAAACAAGCTAGACATTTTTCAGACAGTGATTCCAATAATAAAGATACGGATAAAACGATTTCTACAAAAGGTACTTTGAAAGTTTTGAAAAGAAATTCTAGTCCTAAAATATCAAACCTTGTTTCCTTTACTGACAAAGAAATACAGCCTCAAAAAGGAATTTTCAAACGAAATTCAATTCTGAAGAAAAATATCCAGACATCAAACGATGATTCTGATAGCGACGAAGAGGTTAATTTTAGTCCACGAAAAAGTTCTTTAATTTCTTCGAAGGCTAATCCTAATCTGAACAAAGCACCGCAAAAATCAGAAAGCGATTCTACCAGCGACGATGACGTTAAACATAGTTCTCAAAAAAATGTTTTAAAATTTTCGAAAGGAAATTCAAATCCTATCGAAACACCATCAAAATCAAAAATGGATTCCATGCAAAGTATTAAAAAAAATTCACAAAAAACGTCGACGAAACAACCTATAAAACGTGAAGATTTTTCTGAAAGTGACGATGATGAAACTACTCAAATTAATCGAACTACAACAGCTGCTCAAATCGAGCATGTAAATGACGAAATTAAAAACGAGAGTTTAAACAAATCCACAATTTACGATAAATTAAAATCAGTATGCGATGACGATGCTAGTGATGATGAAACACATTTTAGTAGCGCAAATTCATCAAAATTAATAACTACTATCGATGAATTTCGAGCACAAAATAAAGAATACCAAGAAATCGAATATAAATCAAATTTTGATTTTGATGGTGTCGAATCCGATGAAGAAATATATATCATGCAATGTCCAAAACTATTAAATGCACAACAACTCGAAGACTTAATCATTGATTTTGATAATAATTCAACGCTTAATATTGAAAATACAAAATTTGATACAAATATCTCGAAAAATCAAAATCAAAAAGTATGTATAATTGGTGGTTCGATTCCCAAATTATATTCTTTTAACGTCGCTGGTCAAGTTATAATCAGTGAACATTTGGACAATAATTTGGATAAACACTCCAAAATAAAAAAATTCAACGATCAAGTTAAATTTCCACAAAAATTAAAAACTCGTCACCCATTATTTGGCTGTGAGCTTAAAAATGTTGATTTAGAATCGAATATTGTTGATAAATTAAATGAAGCGGAACATGTTAAGACAAAAATTTTACGTCAACAGAAAAAACGGCATCGAAAATCAAGTAAATTCGATGTTGAAGACCCAGAAAACGAACAGCAACAAGATGAACGATATTTCGAATTTAGTCAATTTTTAAATAATTTAAGTGAAGGTCCTGAAATTAAAAAACATAAAAAGGAACGTAAACGTTTGATTAATGAGGGCGAAGAATTATCACCGAACAAAAAACAAATTAAATTTGATTTTAGTATACCTAGTATACCTTTCAAAATTGAGGACGATGATAAGGACTCGATTGATAACAGCGTAGATAGTGGTGTTCAATTAACTGAAGATAATTTTAAGAAAAAGAAGAAACGAAAAGTGGAAGAAATTGAGGAATATTTAGAAGTTAATGAATTAGTGCCAAAGAAGAAGAAACGAAAAATGGAAGAAGTTGAGGAATCTTTAGAAGTAAATGAATTAGTACCGAAGAAAAAGAAACATGCAAAAAATAAACATCGAGACTTAGAAAGGGAAGAAGTTAGTGCACCTGTTATTCTTGAAGATGAATTGCAAATAGAAAGCTTAAGAAAAAAGAAACATAAAAAAAATAAACATCGAGACTTTGAAAGTGAGGAAGTTAGTGCGCCTGTTACTCTTGAAGATGAATTACTAATAGAAAGCTTAAGAAAAAAGAAACATAAAAAAAATAAACATCGAGACTTAGAAAGTGAGAAAGTTAGTGCGCCTGTTACTATTGAAGATGAATTGCAAATAGAAAGCTTAAGAAAAATGAAACATAAAAAAAATAAACATCGAGACTTAGAAAGTGAGGAAGTTAGTGCGCCTGTTACTCTTGCAGATGAATTACAAATAGAAAGCTTAAGAAAAAAGAAACATAAAAAAAATAAACATCGAGACTTAGAAAGTGAGGAAGTTAGTGCGCCTGTTACTATTGAAGATGAATTACAAATAGAAAGCTTAAAAAAAAAGAAACATAAAAAAAATAAACATCGAGACTTAGAAAGTGAGGAAGTTAGTGTGCCTGTTGCTCTTAAAGATGAATTACAAGTAGAAAGCTTCAGTAAAAAGAAACATAAAAAAAATAAACATCGAGACTTAGAAAGTGAGGAAGTTAGTGTGCCTGTTGCTCTTAAAGATGAATTACAAGTAGAAAGCTTCAGTAAAAAGAAACATAAAAAAAATAAACATCGAGACTTAGAAAGTGAGGAAGTTAGTAGTGCCCCAGTTACTCTTGTAGATGAATTACAATTAGAAACCTTAAACAAAAAGAAACATAAAAAAAAGAAACATCGAGACTTAGAAAGTTAGTGCACCGGTTGTTCTTGAAGATGAATTATACAAATAGAAAGCGTCAGTAAAAAGAAAAAAAAAAAGAAAAACTATTGTATTTGATTGAAGTTTATTAAAAATAAATTTCAAAAAAATATACATCTAATTTTATTTTTTTTTAAATCAGAGAGAAAAGGGAAGAGTGGAAGTTTAGTGGTGACAGAATACTTTTTTCGTGAATAAATGTATATTTAAGTCGACGATCGATAGTTTTCAATAAATTATGATAAAATATTAAAATAAAGTAGAATTCGGTAAAGCGTGAACGCACATCGGAAGAAAAAGTTATCTTGCAAATAAAACATTGTCGGATCGTTCTTACGAATCCCTTTTTTTATATATTTTATTGAATATTATCGATTTTAGTTATTCACAAAAAAACTATTTTGTTGTTCTATTTTGAATTTTATATTTTTATATACATTTTGAAAGTTTTAATGTCGGTAAAATCTTTGATTTTGAATAAGCCCTTAAAAATACGAAAAATATATTAAAAACACTAACAACTTTTTGAGATTCTCACATAATTGATGATAATAAGAGTTGATTAAATTTTGGTAATCATATACATCGTTTACAAACTTCCATGGTAATAAAATGGCGGTCTCCGTAAAATAGTTTAATTATTTCGAAGATATAAATTCTTAGTCGTTTTTATTTCGGAAATTCTTATTAATTAGTTTTTTAATCATTTATTCGTATTTTTTTCGTATAATTCGACTCAGTGACAATTTTACCGATATGTGTACATGAGCTTTCCACTCTATAAAATGCTCTTTGGTGTCAATTCTATCGAAATGCACCATTTATAACGATAGTTGACAAACGTTTTATGAATAAATATTGTAAACAAGATTTGTTTGGTACCCAGGGGAAAGTAAAATGGTATTATTTCTTTGACATAGCGTTACAATGGGCCACACAATTATTAACTTAGTTTTTTGAATGGAAGTAACCATTTTGTTATTGATTATCCTAAAGTAGAAGTAAAAATACAGATACTTGATTAGAAACATTTTTGTATTTATTCCAAATTTTTCGAGGTAATCTATTTTAAAGTCTACAAATAAAGTTGACCTATATTGTGGCGCCATTTAAATAAAAGAAGGAAATCTTGTTTAAAATATTTTTTCATTTTTATCTTTTTTGTAAATAGTTTAATTGTTTACTTAACAAAGGTTACTTCGTACTTGTGTCAATAGGTGCCAGGACAGATACTAAGCAACTTAGTTTGTGACACCATTTTGCTTAATAAGTGCTGCCAGATTGGGTGATTTTCCCCTAAATTTAGTGGATTTAATAAAGCCTAGTACTAAATCTAGGTGATTCATTGTTGGGATTGTCGTATTTTTCAAATTTTTGTATTCAAATTGAATATAACGAATCAGAATACAAAATGTTTATTTATTCGATACATGATGGATGGCATGCATTATTTCATATTATTAAATTGACTAAATTTAGGGGAAAATTTTCCAATTTAATAACACTGCTGACCAGTAAGTAGTGTGGCCTGAGAGAAACACGCTAAATTTATATGCTCAGAATTAATTTTTTTTTAAACTGACTGACTTAACTTAGTTTACTAAGAACTAAGTTATTCAAAATACGACCAATGACAGGACCATGAAAAAATTTAAGATTAAATGTTGTAACTTTTAGATACCATGCATGAGACACCAGAATGAATATTTAAAAAAAAATTTAATATGACAAGGTTTTAGATAGCTTATGTTGTGTAAAATGTTCTCGATCAAGCGTTTCTTAATTACTTCGCTTGAATGAGGAATTGAAAATGGTAAATTTTTTTGTCAAGTTGTTTTTTGGAATTGTATTTTTAACTTTTCATTTATTTCACGTTTTGCGTTTCGTTGTAGAAGAAGTGAGGAATTTACTAGTCCTTTGCTTGTGCTAAACAATATATACTGAAAGAAGTAATCTTTGAAAAGTATAACATTTTGTTTGGAATGTTGGTATTGTGCCTTGAATAAAATAATGATGCAATGCAGCTGTGCTGATGATGCAATCTTAAAATACCGTAAACCAGAATTGTAAATTTTTTTTCGAAAAATGCATGATGAATCCGAAAACTATAAATTAATTGGTTTAAAAATAGAATGCAATAAAATAAGTCTTAATTTTTCTATTTTATGAATATAATCTAATCGTTATTAAGTAATTTTCAAAAATAAAGGAGTAATTTCAAGTAATTTTCATATTTAAAATATGAAACAAAGATCATATGAAGATGGTTATGGAATTGGTTTGTTTTCTAAATAAAGTTAGAAAAGTCGTGAAAAAAGTGCATTAAACGTTTAAGATCGATGTCGTCAAAATATGAAAAAGTTCATATGAGCTAGAATTCGGCAATACTTCGTATGAAACCACATAGAATTCATAGCCCATAAAACTGCCGGATCCTATCATCGAATACGATAATTATGACCTTTCTGAACCATCATCTTGAAAACAAAGCATTTCCAGACCCACGTACAAGAGTGAACACTTTTTCCTATTTTCACGAATGCTGTCGAAAGCATCTCTCATTTTTCAAGGAAGATTCATGAATACTAATTCCTTAATTCTTATCTAATTTTTAAATCAATAATTAAATACATATTTTTTGATAGAAGCTCTTTATTATTATATTTTTAAAAAGCTGTATTTAATTTAATAAATTGTTAAACATTTCCCATTAAAATAAAATTTATTGTGAAAATAAAACATCGTTACCAGGGTTTATTATTATTTCTATATCCTGTACGTCCTATCCTATCCTACTAATATTATAAATCCGAAAGTTGTGTGTGTGTGTGTGTATCTTTATTACCACTCAGCTCCGTAACGGATGAATATATTTTCATGAAACTTGGTAAATAGTTAATTTAGATCCTGGAATAACCATAGGGTACTTTGCATCCCAGGAAAATAGTTCCTTTGGGATAGTAGCAAAACCTAACTCTACAATTATTGAACGGATATTTTGAACGTATATGTATATTAGGGATAAGATTAAAGATAAGGTAAGATCAATCAATCCTCAATAGAACTTGTTATTTCAAATCACGATTTGTTTTTGTTTCGGACAGATGTCAAAAATAATCAATCTGAAGAAATGAACAAGCAATACTTCACGTTTTTCTTCTTATTGTAGACAGTACGAAAATCGCATGCGCATAAATCCCTATGAAAAAGTCTATGATAGAGATCAATAATATTATTCGTACTATCGTTCATTATTAAACACCGTAATCACTGGGAAAATATACCGCAACAAAAACTCGGGAAAATACTCTTACGATGGCTAACAAGAGGCTGTCTCGATGCATTTAACCTGAACAGGATACAACTTCGGAAGGTTACCGGATTCATCACCGGACATTATCACCTACGAAAGTATTTGTACACAATAGAACTCCACAATGGATCCATTATGAGCAGACTGAGAGGAGGAAACGTCCAGCCATTTTATTTTTAACTTCGAATCTCTCGGTTGCAACAGATACAAGATATTTGGTGCATCTCACCACGAGTATTTGAACCTTGAGGAAAACCTGATAAGCAAGCTCCTGACCATTGCCAAGATATGGGAGAAGCAAATCTTGTCAGACTGAAGTAGAAGGGGGAGCACAATGGGTCATAAGGTCGAAGTGCAATACTTTTTTATACCCCAAGACACATCTATCTAGCATTTATTAATTCAATTATACGGTGTAAACGATTAAAATTTGCCGCCCTAGGCAGCTGTCTATACCTTGTCTATCTGGTAAATTCGTCACTGCGTATATCATTATCCTGAAAATTGGGGCAAAAGGAAATGATTTTTGAAATATTTGAAACAAAACAATTTTCAATAATTAATTTTTTTATAAATATAAATACATAGATTTACAAAACATTAGTGGAACAATGCGAGCGAAATAATAATTAGTAATGGTGTGTATTTATAAATAGGAAATAAGGTTATACGGTGAATGTGTTCTTTACAGTTCTTTGTCCTCGTAACATAGCATACAAATACGTATACTAAAACGTTTGAAAATACAGGACAATTTAACATACTCATTTTCTCTTTAGGTGAATGAACACATAATAAATGTTTTATATACAAGGACATTGAAACAGTTTAAATTGAAATTTATTTTCGGAAAGCATTTTTCTTTTTGTTTATTTTATACATATATAATATAAATATAAACTTATGTAATCGAGTCGCGAAAAAGAAAAATTTGAATGCCCTTCGAAATTTGAAGTTTTTCGCGAAATGCAGCTATTGTTTTTTCACCGATGATAGAATTTCGTAAAAATTTCTTCAAATGTCCATCGATCCTACCTAATAGATGTTAAAAATGACCATCGTTAAATGTGTATATATATATATATATATATATACGTTTATATGCCTGTTGACTCTCTAGCAGTCACAATTTTAATCCGATTGAAATGAAATTTGGGTATTTGAAAATCGGAGATATTTTATATTTTGTGTTTTCTTCTTTCTCTATGCCTCCTTTCCCCTTGACCCATGCCATTTATCAATAAAATTGGCCTTGCAAATACCAAAATCATTCCAGATCCGACATTTCATTTTGATCCGATTAAATTTGTGACTACTAGAGAGTGATTTATGTATTCTAATGAAATTCGCTAAGTTGACACAGCTCCTGTGTAACGATTTTTTTTTATATTTTGATACAGTCAAATAGTACTTTTACCTCTTAAAAATTCCAAGTCGAGATTTTCCAACCGAATTTTCTTCCTGACACTATGAAAACATTGCAATCAAAAGTTCATAACGAAATCACGCCTGCAAAAAAAGTTATTGAATGTCAAAGTTCGTGAAAGTAAATTTTTCTCAAATATCTCGTAAACTATTGATTTAACGTAAACAGAGGTCATTATTAAATTCCAATAAATTCGAGATATACGGCTGAGAAAATTTGGGCGTAAAAAATTTACTTTATAGATTATTACAGTTTTCAAAAATCTAAAATAATATATTTAATGCTCTTTACAAATAAATGTATGGCTAGGATTTATACTCATATATACGCTGTTACAAATTTCATATCTCTATGGCTAATCTTGGCGATGGCAGCCTGTATAAAACTAAATGCTTGTGCAAGTCGTTTGCAACGTTTTTTATACGTGAATTCAAATATTATTAGATGTAATAAACATCAATTTTGGAGATGATATTTACAAATTTTTACATTTAACAAAAATTTGGCAAAATATATTCATGGAATAAATTATGTTTATTTAAAATGTTGAAATATTTATTCCTATTTACGTCAAACTTATCGATTAAACTATTCTTATTTTATGATTAAAACGATAATTGGATTTTTGTTTAGTTTTTGGTGATTAAATGAATTTGCACTTTATGGAATATCAACATCACGCGTGACGTGATTTCTAGGGTAATTTTGACCCAAACAGAACGAAAAGCAGGTTTATTTTAACGTCTGACCAACACAATTCAAAATTTTCCCTTCTCAATTCATACAGTTTTGAATTTTAACACGGTGGGTCTGATCTCTTGAAAACCGTTAATCGTATCGTATTTTAATCAACGCCATCGATTTCGCTATGTCCAAATTAGTTTATAACGAAATTTATATCAAAATCGGGGACAAAAAAATTTTGTTCGATTTTTGCGATTTTATTAAGGGGTACACCCCTTGGAAAAAATGCGAAAAAAGTGAAGAAAATTTTTGTTCTCGTTTTTAATAATAATCATTTTCTAGGGTAATTTTGACCCAAACAGAACGAAAATCAGGTTCATTTTAACGTCTGACCAACACATTTCAAAATTTTCCCTTCTCAATTCATACAGTTTTGAATGTTAACATGGTGGGTCTGATCTCTTGAAAACCGTTAATTGTATCGTATTTTAATCAACTTCATCGATTTCGCTATGTCCAAATTAGTTTATAACGAAAGTTTATATCAAATTCGGGGACAAAAAATTTTGTTCGATTTCTGCGATTTTATTAAGGGGTACCCCTTGGAAAAAATGCGAAAAAAGTGAAGAAAATTTTTTTTCTCGTTTTTAATAATAATCATTTTCTAGGGTAATTTTGACCCAAACAGAACGAAAATCAGGTTCATTTTAACGTCTGACCAACACAATTCAAAATTTTCCCTTCTCAATTCATACAGTTTTGAATTTTAACATGGTGGGTCTGATCTCTTGAAAACCGTTAATTGTATCGTATTTTAAGCAACTTCATCGATTTCGCTAAGTCCAAATTAGCTTATAACTAAATTATACCGGGTATTTAAGCATTTAACTCGGTTGTTATTTTCACTTGTTTTATTTGAATTTACATGATAAAATTTATTATTAAATTAAAAATAACTCTTCACTCTGGACTTAATTACAAGAAAGGCTTATAATTTTTCAACTTTAATTAAGTTAATAACGAGAAAAGATCGATTATTTTGGGTTAGTGTCATCATTTTTCTTTTCCATGTAAAAACTCAAAAAGAAATCGATAAAAAGATCGACCTTTTTTGGGAAGAATCGGCTTCCTAAATAATACCCTTCCGTTAGGAAATTAATTAACTCGATTTTCGTTAAAAATTAGCATTAAAAAATTTCAGTGTGTGACCCAATTAAATATAATTCTCGAATTTCGAGCTATTTTTAAACGACATTTACGAGATAATTTTATTTCTATTAGAAACGAAAAGGAACTAATGGCTTGGCTGGGTCCCATAATAATGTTATACTTATACTCTAGATTCTGGAAATGTACATACAAATTTAAATCCTATAATTAATTTAATTAAAAAATTTGATCTTCAGTAAATGTAGTGATCAGATCTTCATCAGAATATCGTGCGATAGTATCGACATCTGTGAGCGGGCTATAATCACTAATGATTCATATCCCTATATCATCATTTACTACAGTGTGGATCAGTTAAGACCCTACTGAAGACAAATTTTTACTACAATTGTGAAATACTTTATACTATTCAGTTCAACATACTACCACTGAGATGATACTTACATATTAACAATTTTATTCAAATTTATCTATAACTATTTAATAATTTACATATTTTCTTCAGCTAAATTGTGTGGACTAATTATCCTGTTATCAAAAAGTAATTACTTTGTTTTTAATTATTTCTGTTAATAATTAAAAAAAGTTTATTTAACAAAATTTGACTTAAAAAAAAATTGCATATGCTTAGAATCGAACTCTTGACCATCGGAATAGATACTAGGTGCGATAGCTCTCATCTCTTAAGATATATGTTTAACGTCCAACAAATGAAACATTTTTTTATTTATTTCGATATCCTGAGAAATTTCTTAGAATGAAATTTTCGAAATTATTGAATATTTTACTTTTATATACTGAAAATAAATTGATTTAATTTTTCTAATGTTCCAAAATAGACAATTTGGAAACAGCTCATATATACTAAAAAAAATTTTTGTGTGTCTTTTAATTGAAGGTCCATAGAAATAATTATCTAAAATTTGAAGCAAGTCGACCGTGTCGTATGCCGTTTTGAAAATTTTTGATTTAATTCAAGTTTTTTATTTACATCTAAAAAAGTTAACAAAATTTAGTTATGGTGTTTTAATTTTCATTAGAATTTCAAATGAGATAGTTAGGTGCCATTCTCTGCACGGGCCATCGTTTTTTGCTGCGTAGTATTTTTTAAAATTTAGTTATGTAATAGGTGAAGGCCAAGGACACATTTTGTTATTTCATTTGAGTGATCTTAGAATTAACACATTTTATGAATAATTCACAATAAAATATAAACAAAAAACCATGCAACTATTTTTGCAAATATTTTGCGTAGATATTTTAATAATACCAATTTTTCTTTATTTTAAGGGCTCTTGGGTGAACGGCTCTGTCTGTGTATAATATTATTCTGAATGATATGCCTTAAAAACCATCAAATTTTGAGTAATGGTACAGAATATATAGAATATATTTATTTTTTTTAGCCGGAGGGTTGACTTTAGATTCTATTTGTATGGTGGATGTAGTTAATTGGATTAATTGATCCAAGTAAATTTTGTCTAGTGTTAATTTTTTATGCAAATATCTATACTTTTATGCTATAGTAATTGCCGATATTATAATAGATTTTAATTTTTCTTGATCCCAAAAGTTAAAAACCATTTTTGTGGATCTTTATGACGCCATCAAGTTCAAATCATTTGTTTTTGAGATAAAGATTTAATATTTGTAATCGTGGATTCTCTAGCTATTATCGTAATTGAGATAGGTTAAAACTTTACATTTTTAGATCAAAAACCATATTTGTGGATTTTGACTTAAAAAAAACAACTAAAATACACGCTTTTATTAGTAGGTAAAGCTCTTAAAAGTACAAATTAACAAATTGTATACGCGTATAGAAAATTTCTTTGAGAAGAGTTTGTTGGTTTATTTTCAATACATAGCTCCTCCCCCCATGATTTTACAGTTTTTTTAATTATATAAATTTTAGTGCGTCATCTACTAGTTAAAAGCTTGTAATTTAGTTTATTTTAATTATAGATTTTTTAAATATTTTCTAGATACGCTCCTGGTTTAATGTTTATTTCCTGTAACACGGTTAGGATAAAAATATTTACATTTATAAAATTGTGTACACAATGTTAATATATTTTTAGAAAATTCATTTTCACGAGGAAGGAAGTGTGAATAAAAAAAACTTAGAATAAAAAATTTACATGGCCTTGAATTTAATTTTATTTCTGTACACTTCATTGAATTCAAAATAAAACATATTTCTATAATTTACAAAAAAATGTAAATCAAACAAAATATATTCGTAAAACTCTTTTTGAGACCTTTGCGATCGACCCTAAATGAAACCAAGTTTGATAAACAGTTTAAGTTGTCCTGTTATCGGTATATGTGTTTGTATGCGACGCGCTCGGAAATAATAGGATACTGCGCAGTAGTAACTTAATTTTGGTACTTACGTATTAAAGCCACCGCAGCTACAGTTTTGGCGATTTTTAAGTGCCGCCATACCCAACCCAACCCAACTCAACCTTTCCAACTGTGTGCAACTTCTGCTGCGGTGGCGTTAATACGTAAGTACCTTAATTTTTTTTAAATTATTTTCGCTGCGAAAATTCTCTCAGTCTACGCAGCTCCTTCATGACGACTTCTTAATTTTTATCTAATAATTATAATGGATTTTCTTGAAATCTTTCTACGTTTCCGATTACTTCTGGCATCAGGATTTAATTGAACTTGCAATTTCAATTTGGCAAAGACTACAAAATTATAAAATACCTAGATTATAAATATAAGAGGGGAAAGGCATTAGATAAATATGAAGCAAAATAATATATTAACAACTGCAACCTTGAAATCTTTCTAGTTTACCGGCAACGATTGTCATCAGAATACCTTTTGTAATCGGTATTTCAAACAAAAAAAATTCAAAGTAATTGAAACAATTACATCAGCAAATTAAAAAAAATATATTTTCAAGCGTATGATAATTTTATAATAACGCAATATTTTTTATAATAATCGTTTGTTTATTTAACAAAATCACGCATCAGACCACATTTCATGCAACGTGCTTGCTGCTCTTTCGTGTCTAATTTTATGTAGGGACAGGTAGGGTAAAGAGGGCGTAAGTTTAATTGAATTTAGGTCAAATAAAATTTACCTGTAATGTCATACATAGAGATCTTCGATTCAGGGATGGTACAATGCCGCTATTTGTGAGATATAATATTGAGCGTCTTTGGAACTGAATCATTAGTACATTAAGGACCTCAGTCAGTCATTATGGCAAAAAGTCAGAAATAATGGCAAAGCTATGAAAAAAAATTTGCTTGTTTATTAAAAAAATAACATTTTTTGTAATTTAACTTTTCTTCTATACATCTTACAGTTTTAAAGATAGATTTTCTCCTCATCAATCAAATCAATAATTGGTAACTTGGGGGGGGGGGGTTAAGAACTCTTTTCTACGCCCCTGACAAATTGGTGAATGTGCAAACGAAAGTAATGACTGTGCAAACGTGTATCGACATTGTAAAATCGATTGATACAAAAAAACAGGCGTTACGCAAGAGCTGCGTCAACTTAGCGAATTTCCGTATACATAAACCACTCTCTAGTCACAATTTAAGTCTGATCAAAATAAAATGTCGTATCTGATATCATTTTAGTATTTTCAAGGTCACTACAAATTATTTCAATTGTTAACTACAAAAATCACCATACTTTTTACGAATTATGCATTTTTTTGGAAACAACTTAAACGAACCAATTAACGAATCAAATAGTGCACCAAAAGTTTCGATTACACATTTTTCGAACACATTTCGATTATTTATATAGAAAAAATTCGAAAAACTTTTCGATTTTTGGGTATGATATTACTTTTAGAGTTTTGTTTAAAAAGGAACACTCTGCTATTTTTTTAATGTTATATATTATTCCTAACCTTTCTCTTAGGAATTTTTAAAAACCCCTAGACTAGTTCCTAACTTGTTCTGAAGAGCCTATAAAAATTTTAAAATGATCTTTAAATTACGGAAATTTTCGCATAGCTATGGACCACAATCGTTGATGTCATTTTTTAAGTTGTTACTATATTTCTAATGGACAAGTTTTATTTGAAAGTTTTTTTCAAAACCCCTTACCCTACTTATTCAAATAATTTGTGAAAAAAAAATGTTTTTTTTTGGCATATTATTTATATTATAATGTGTCTCGTCTGAAGTAGATTTTTTTACGAATTTTTCATTCTTTGTTTAAATGAATATTTTAAGTAAAAATATTTATTATTCAATTGTAAACTTGAATGTGAAATATCGTGTCAAAATACCTATAGTCTTTAAACTGATTAAATCGATATATTTTTCTACACTTATAGGTAACAAATACCAAAAGTAATATCGCAATACTATATAAACAATACTTTGTTTGAGGTATAAGTTATGATGTTATTCAGATAACTAACTTAGTTATCTAAATAACAAATTATATAAGTTGGACGCAAATTTATAAATTTGTTGATTAAAAGTGATTATATATCACTCGAACACAAAATATATATTATTGAAATTAAGGATGTACAAACGCTGATAGTCCATTTATAAAATTCTTCAAAATCTTATATAGTACATTCATAAATGTCCACAATAAGATTTATTATTTTTTGTCGTAAGTTAAAATTAAAATTTAATTTAGGCTAGTCATACCGGGCCTAATAAAAAAGATATTTAAGAAAAAAACCTGAGATTTCGGGTAATTGAGCTACCGCCGACAGAAATAAAATTTACCCGTAATCTCAGTTGTTTTCTTAAATATCTTTTTTTCAGTCTTTTTTTATGTCAAAATATGGGTTTCTCCATAAGAGCAATGCATTAAAACTCGAACTTTAACATTAAATAATTAATTTAAAACCCCCCGTACCAACCCCTCCCCCCTGAAACTTTCAAACTTTTAAAAAATCAAGCCATACATTACAATTAGTGAAAATAACAACTAACTGAGTTTATTCCTTAAATACCCGGTATATACTGAATTTATGCAAAAAAGTTTCAAACAAAAGTTGTTTTTTTTAAAAACATTTTTTGTTTTTAAATTTTTGTTCTGTCTCTGACCTTTTTTAAAGACAATCCTACCCATTTTGCCCAAAGATGGTCCGATGACCATTAACGAACTTGAACTAAATTTTTAGCTGTAGAACATACATATAAAATTTATAGTTATTTGTTTTCGTTTTTAAAACGGATGGACGGATTTGCTAGGAAATGAACTAATAGGGAATATGCATGAAAATTTTTTTTCACTTGAATTGAAGCATGTTTACTTGACAAATATCAAGGTAAAATTACTTTTTAAATAACTTTAAAAATAAGCGAGATATGAATGATTGAAATTCCCGATTAGACAAAGAGGGTGATAGCCCTCTTGATATGTTATGTGACGTCATATTACACTTTCACCATTTAAAATACATGTAAAACTCCGTTCTTAGTATTTTTGCAAGAAAGAGACAGATAATAATCTTTAAAAGCTTATAGCTTGCTTGATATTTGTCGGATTTTAATTTCGTTTTTAAATATTATTACAGTATTAACAGTATTTTCATTTTCTGAAAATAAATGTGAAAGAAAATTTTCATGCAAATTCCCTATTAGTGATCAATATTTTTAACCGTTCCAAAGTCAGGACTGAACTTAAAATACCTTTGTTGAGTAATAATAAGCAATCACTCTTATCGGTCAATATTGAAGAAGCTCCCCCATTATTGCCTAATTAAATATAAATACCAAAATTGAGTCTGAAAGGTTGGGCACAGTTTACTCGAGTCAAAAAAAAATTAACAATCTACAGTGGCAGTAGTTTAAATCCGGCTCTGACTATTTATAATTTCTATAGTAAAAGTGATATTATAATTTTTCACTATTTTAACCTATATAATAAAAACAAATTTTATAATCATTAACACGAGCAGAGTTCGACAGACAGACAGATCGACCAATGAATGACCACTAACAATAATTTTATTACATTTTACACAAGACGTAGTAAAATATTGACGTTGTTGGCACAGAAATTTTCTTTTTTGAATATTTTATTTTAAAAAACATTTTTAAGGTAACAAAATTATTTAAATAAATTTGTTGTTTTATTACTTATTAATAAAAGATAATGTCATTAATTTATTATACAAAGTGGTTCAATTTATTGTTACACTTCTATTTCTTTTATACCGAGGATATATATTTCAATTTGCAGGGGATTTTTTCTTGATTCCCTACTTGAAGGATTTCAAGGACGAAAAGGGTTGGGGTAGTTTAGCGGGAGGTTCGGATGCAAAATAGAAGGTTTATGCAGTTTTTGTCGCTATTTTATGTATGAAGTTTAATATTTTGAAATAATTTTTTGATTGCTATTATTAATTTATGTTTTCCAACAAAAACTCATTTGAAAATCCTCTCAAAAATGGGCGATCATTTGAGCGATTTTTCGGATCTTTTTCAGATAATAATGAATGAACCTAGCCCCCCCCCCCCACCACCAAATCCTCTCCTTTTTCAGCAAACTATAAAAAAATCGCATTTGCGTATTAATAAATACGATTAGTATGGTAAAAAAAATTCGTTACGCAGGAGCTGCGTCAAATAAGCGAATTACCTTAGAATACATAAATTACTCTCTAGCGGCCAAAAATTTTAGCCTGATCAAAATGAAATGTCATATCTGATATGATTTTTGGTATTTTCAAGGTCAATTTTATTAAGAATGGCATAGTTCAAGGGGAAAGCGGGGCATAGAGAAAGAAGAAAACACAAAATATAAAATATCTCTATTAATATTAGAATAATCTAAAAATGTATCAGAAATAAAGTTGTTGAAAATCATGTTTGCTATAATTTATTACCTTATCATTTTTCTCAACAATCTAATGTGTACAGAGATACCTAGAATTTTAACTTTTAATTTTAAATTGTAAATATTTCTGTAAATATTAGTGTAACAGAATAAATGGTAAGAAACAACATTATAGTAAAACTAATTTACTACAACTTTGCTTATTATAAATTTTTCAATTTTTCGAATATTAAGGGAGATATGTCAAAGTTTGTGTTTCCCTTTTTCTTTAAACTCCCCTTTCCCCTCGTTAGATTTTACCCATTAACGAACTTGATCTTTCAAATATCAAAGGCACCTCACATACCAAATTTTATTCCGAACAAATGAAAACTGTGACCGCTAGAAGGTGATTTTCGACATCTACTAGGTAGGATCGATAGACATTTGAAGAAATTTTTGTAAAATTTTGAAGTCGATACGAGACCAATAGCTCCATTTCCTTTCAGAAAATTCGCTAAAAATGGTTTTAAGGATATATAAAGATGGATGTCATTTTTCCATTCTGAAAATAATTTAAACCATTATTTTTCATCATAATGGATGATTTCATTTGGAGAAGGAGAGGATTTGGTGGGGGAGGGAGTTTAGCTAATTGCAAAAAAATTCCGATTTTTCTCTAAAACCGATACTCAATCAATACTGAGTAATTAATAAAAAAAGTTCAAAAATTTGATTGTTTTTAGAGCCACATTAGAAAACTTATTTTTTCACTACTTTTCTCAACCCTACTGGTGTAAAAGAATTTATATATTCGACTTTTGGCGCGGTAAGGTCATTTATTTGAACACAGTTTGAATCCACTTGGCTATATTGTTCAAATCAAAATTTTTTGCATACAAACTAAACATTTATATAGTTATTATTTGTACGCATAAATTGATTTTTTTGGGAGTTGTTTGGTTGGCTTGTTGAATAGTAAATAATATTCTAGAAACTTTCAAGGTTGTAAATTTTGTATAATGTGAGATAAATTTGACCAAACAATAGAAAAAAAAACCCAAATGTTTAATATCATTCAAGCAAGTCAAAACTGTTGACAATTCTATTGAATTTTCGCAATATCATCGGCGAATATCATTTGATTTGATTTGATTGATTATTCATGTTTAAATTTGATCATATATATATATATATATTTAAATTCATGTAGTTCATTCGTAAATTCATTTATCGATGAGCTCAATGTTCTTTTTTTTTAATTAAAAATAATCGGTATAAGTATCGGTATAAGACCATAGGAACTCATGGAACACCTTTGAACGAAAGAAGGTACAATAGATCAAATTGTTCGCGGTACAAAAGCTCTTTTATAAGACTTGCTCCTGATTCGAATCTAATCTAATCTAAATAGGCAGCTGCATTGCCTACTCTTGATTTTGAGGGACATAATAACAAAGTTACCAATTTCGACTTCCGCGTTAGCGTTCCGTATTCGTAAAAAGGAGACCTCACACGACTTTATCACAATAATGATACCATTTGCACATACTCTAAGAGCCGAACAGAGATCGACCTTCACCCATCTGTTAACCGGATGTAACATATTTTTAATGAAGTTTCATTAATCGGCGAATACGCCTAAAATACAGCGCTTATCAAAATATTGTCATGGCTATTTTTAATTAAATTAATTTTAATTAATGTTTTTTTGTCCTTCAACCACTTGTTAACTAAGCGAATTTTTTTTAACTGACAGTTTATAATATAAAGAATATGCCTGGGTAGTAGTGCCTACTCATTTCCAGTGGTTATGACTACCTAGCAAGCAGGTATGAACAGGTAAGTAAATATAGAAAACTACACTGATCTGTTAACCAATAGAAATATATATCAGAAGATAAATAATTTATTGATAAACGCGATCGTATAGTATTGTCTGCAATAAAGCGGTCATGAAATAGTAATGCCTGGCTTTAAAGTTTGAAAATCGGAGCAAGCAAAAATGCGCGAGTGAGAAAGTAGAGCATCCGAAGCTTGTGCAATAGAAGAGGACATAACATAGGACTGCTTCATAAAAAATATGTTTCATCCGATTAACAGATGGGTGAAAAATACCCTAACAGGCCATCAGCTAAAAATTGTATTTTGAACATCGAACGTCCCCAAAACATAACGAACCGGTGACAATTTGACATTGATTTTCGAGGTCGAACATATATATACATACATGCTACGTTGTAGTCTGAATATAGAGGTAAAAAAAAACCGAACACCTACACAATTTCTTTGTTGCTTTGTTCTAAAATGTTAATAAATTTATTTTTATAATAAATACGATGTGATCAATGTTGTGTATTCGATTCACTCATCAAATCATATAAAATAATCATTCGAATCGTTCGGGTCGTCTTCATACAATTGTGTGTCAAGCCACGTGGTGTGTGTGTGTGTGTTTATTTTTAATAATGAAACACTTATTACCACCACTAAATTGATGCGCGTTAATTTACGTTCATCGCAACTAAATTTATCATCGTGGAGTTAATTTGAGTTTATATAAATCTATTGTCTATAAATATAAAGATACAGTTAAAGACAAATAGAATGAATCTTCTATACGTGAACTTACTTCTAGTCTAAGAGCTTGTTGCAAATTAACTAACGGTATTTCAGTATGGATCATATTGAATTGAATATTTCAAGAGTCCAGCGGACACCAAAGGATGTTTATATATGTACACTCCCGTTCAATAAAATTGAACAGATCTGAACCGAATCAGTCTCTCACAATTTTGATTATTCTTGTAGTATATGTTTTTACTATACTTACTATACTTCCATTTCTCTTTTCACGCTTCAAATATTTACTACTTATCTTTATTTATAAATCAATAATTATACAGAGAGTCACAAAAGTGAGGAGTCTGTTCATTTTTAGGTCTGTTCAATTTTATTGAACGGGAGTGTATATATGTTAGAAATATGAATGTCTTAAGGTTTTTTATTTCATAATTAATATTGATTTGAAAAAATTAACTTATCCATCAGATATTGAACCTTGAACCTCTGGATTTCGCGCCCAGTGTGCTATCCATTAAATCACGGATGATATAGTTAGATGAGTCAATTTTTTCATATCATTGACAGTATAACTTTGAGGTAAACATTAACTTATTACTTCCACATATTTTTATTTGTGTTTACTTAAACGTCACAATACTATACCAACGTCAATTTCCATTAAGGTTAAGAAGACATAAGTGTGAAAGAACAAGCAAGCGTATACTATATAGAGTAATATGTCATTGAATTTATTAATATTGACAAATTTTCTCTTTAATTAGAGATATGACCTTTTTTCATGATTTATCCAATTAGCCGGATCGGGTCTGGTCCCAATTAATACGGATAATTGGAGTTCTACTGTACTTCAATGTTTTTCAAACCGTTACAAATTAGGAACTTTTTTTTGTACTGAAGAAAGGATATACAGGGTGGAGTCATAGATAGATAGATTGTAGAGGCTGCCCTGGACGGGCTACACTTCGACCATAGAGTCCATTGTGATGCCTAAGGATGTGAGGATGTGAATGGAGTGGAAGGAATTTTTGTGTATAGACTAGGAAGTGGTAGGATATGCGGCTGCAGCCGACTATGATAGGAACAATGCAGATATTCATCTGGAGTTCGTGAAGGAAACTGCAGAAAAGCTTCTCAAGCATAGCCGGTTACTTCGTTCTTGTCCATACTCCGACAGTTTAGTCAATTAACCGCTTCTTTTTTCTTCTTACTAATTGACAAACTACCGATGTCGGGAATCGAAACCATAACCTCCGAGTTTTCAAGTAAGCATACTGTGCAGACATAACGCCTTAGACAGCTCGGCCACTTGGACTGGTATGAACTCCTTGATTTAATGATACAAAAGATATGCTTTTGAGTCGGGGGAAATAGAGTAGGGAGAGTTTTGGATAAACCTTTGAGTCTAAAAAAATAATATCAGATTGAAAAATATATTTAAAAAAAGTATGTATACTCTCTAAACATGAATTAGTGGTTTTTCACTAACTTAACTTCACTTAACTTCAAGTGTCTAAGGCCTCCCATACACGATCAAACAACTGTGTTTGCGCAAATATTGGTCCATACGCCTTCCAACAACTTGAACAAACCTCTCATTTCATTTGGTTGTATTCTCGAGAGAAAATGTTTACACAGACGAATATTGTGCCGCAATTATTATTCATTTTTTGGTCAAACACTGCCATACACGTTCAAACTGCTTATCAATCACGGAAATGTTTCGCAATAAAAATCGATTTCTTTCAAACCGTTATGCAACAACTCAATCCATGTCATACACCATCAAATTGTTTGGACAAACAGGTTGTTCCACAAATTACTTGATCGGTATGGGAGCGCGTATTCTAAGCGATTTATTTCAAACCATTGTGCAATCCCTCAATGCATGCCATACATCATTAAATTGTTTGTGCAAAAACGGTTATTGCGCAAAATGCTTGATTTTGTATGGGGTCAACGGTTGTCAGAATACCTTGGTATATTCTAACAAACCCAGAGTATTTGTCTCTCATCTCGCGATATCATGAATCCTATTTTCCGCTCAAAACTATACAAAATGGGAATTTTCATTAAAAAACCAAAGTTGATTCTCGTTTGACGTATCGAAGTGATTCGGCATAATAATTCAAATACAGGATGGGTTATTTTATTTTATCCACGCAAATTACTTCGAAGCGCTTTGATACGTCAAACGAGAGTCAACTCTGGTTTGAATCCTGTTTGACCAGACTGAGAGTCATACCAGAGTTGACTCTCGTTTGATGTATCGAAGCGGTTCGAAGTAATTTGCGTGGGTAAAATAAAATAACCCATCCTGTATTTGAATTATTTCTCCGAATCACTTCGATACGTCAAACGAGAGTCAACTTTGGTTTTTTAATGAAAATTCCCATTTTGTATAGTTTTGAGCGGAAAATAGGATTAATGACATCGCGAGACGAGAGACAAATACTCTGGGTTTGTTAGAATATACCAAGGTATCCTGACAACCGTTGAGCCCATACAAAATCAAGCATTTTGCGCAATAACCGTTTTTGCACATCCTACCCTGTATTTAATTTTCTGGATAAATTCTTTAGAATCGATAAATTGTCACGACAAAATACGCATCTGAATAAATTTTATAGGTATTTTTTAAAAGTGGGATGGAGAGAGTAAATATAGGAAATGGCTAAGTTTACTTTTGTGACCTAGAAATGTGTACTAATTTTTGTTTTTGTATATATATATATGTGTATTCTAACATACACCAAAGTAAATTTTTATTTTTCACCTCACTGCGACGTGGAACCGTTGACTTTGATAAAAATATCAAAATGCAAAAAAAATATACAGGAAATAAATTTTATATTTAGCACAAACAAGTCAGTCGTTAACTAGACGCATGAGACGGTATTCAAGAACGTTTCTTAGCATTGACTTAAAGTAGTTCATTCGTTATAGTCAAAGCAGAAAGTATAAAATGCACAATGCACAATTGCACATATCCAGTAGAACATATACAGTGTTCTAACTTTTTTTTTTATACAGTTTACTATATGTTGTACTATACAAGACTAGTATTGACAGGGATTATTCAATAGTTTTAGGGTCGCAGTTGTAAATTATCAGTTTTTTTTTTAAATCCGCAATATACAGGTTGTATTTTAAAATAAACCCAATTTGGAAACAATGTATAGTGTATCTATCACTGTCTATATGCAGTGTATTAGGAATGGTGTACTTTATTACTTTGTGTAACTCATTGACTGACTCACACACTCAAGTACCCATACAAATTCTAAACCATTTCTAGTCATGCTAGAAGGATGCTGTTTTTGACATTCGACGCGGTATAACTTTAAACTTACGAGAAATATCGTAAAACTTTAGGTTTCCCAACGCAACTCCCGTAAATGGGAAAAACCCTTCAAAATTACCTTTTTTAATTCTATTCATGCTAGAAGGGTGCGGTTTTTTGTAATATGTCAAGGACGCGAAACCAAGGTCCAAGGCCACGTCGAGGGTCAAGGGGTGGAGCTCCCTTGCAAATAGAGCGAGTTTTTCCATAAGGCTCTATGTCAGTGATTTTCAACCACTGTGCCGCGGCACTTTTATGTACCACCAAATTCTTAAAGTATGCCGCCAAATTTTAGAAATGTATATAGTAAAGTATTAACCAACTTAAAAACGAAAAAAAGATCGTGACTGTTAAATGTAGCAGATGATATGAGAGTAGCATTGTCATTTTTACGACCAAATATAAATGAAATGATCAAAAAACATCAAGCTCAAATTTCTCATTAAAAGTATTGTTATTATTAACTTGTAATGAATCCCTTAATAAACGTACTGTTGTTTTGGTAGTACATATTATTTTATTTTACATTCAAAATTATTATAATAAACTATTTTACACAGTGTATTATAGGTAAGTAAACAACTTTTAAACTTTGGCACACAACGTTTTCTTTGTGTGCCATCAAATTTTGAAATCGTTAAAGTGTGCGCGATAAAAAAAAGGTTGAGAATCACTGCTCTATGTTAAAAATTTTAATATTTGATCGTTGATAAATAGTTTTTTCAAATGATCAATGAAAGGTTTTCAATTTTTTAGGAAATATAATTGCATTAAATTAAAACTGTATCTAAATAAACTCTGTTTTCATTTCAAACGATTCTTTTGCTATAGAAATAAAAACAGCCTGTGAATACTGCTCCTGAATTCGATGTGTGTGTGTGTGTCTAATGTAAGTCTATCTGTCCGTCTATCAATTCATTCTGCGTACAATGTTGTATTTATATATTTAGAATATTTTATTTTTATAAAAAACAAATTGTAAATTTTTTTATCGCCACGTGGTAATTTTTTTACGTTTGATTAAAACAAAAATTAAAAGAATTTAATCTTGAATTTTGAAGAGATCATATACTTAAAAAAAAGTTTACATAGAACTTCGTACGTCATACCGCAGTTTTTAACGATAACAATTTTGTAAAACAATATCCGAAAAATCTGTAAAGTTTATGAAAATAAGGTTTCAACAAAAGTTATTTGTTTTTATAAAAGAACCATTTTTAGCGAATAAATAAGCAATTAACTCAGTTATTTGATATTTTTACTTGTTTTATACACATTTGCACCAAACTCTTAGTGATATATTAGTATGAATTTCATATTATCAGCGGTTATAACGAAGTCCATTTTTTCTTATATATTATACCTACAAAAAAGCACCTTAAAAGTTTTTTTGTAGGTAAGGAACTATGAAACAAAAATATTACATCAGCAATAGGGAGTATGCATGAAAATTTTTTTTCACTTGAATTGAAGCATGTTTACTTGACAAATAACAAGGTAAAATTACTTTTTAAATAACTTTAAAAATAAGCGAGATATGAATGATTGAAATTCTCGATTAGACAAAGAGGGTGGTAGCCCTCTTGATATGTTATGTGACGTCATATTACACTTTCACCATTTAAAATACACGTAAAACTCCGTTTTTAGTATTTTTGCAAGAAAGAGACAGATACTAATCTTTAAAAGTTTATAGCTGCCTTGATATTTGTCGGATTTTAATTTCGTTTTTAAATATTATTACAGTATTAACAGTATTTTCATATTCTGAAAATAAATGTGAAAAAAATTTTCATGCATATTCCCTATTCGATGTTTGTGGAATTAAAAAATAAATTATTTTTTTGCCAGATTGTGTCTCGCTTCACAAGGTTGACATTGTACCGATGCAACGATTTCACTAAAATTTGCTCCGCAATTTACCGAATCAAGGGGTGGCTGCGACAAGCTCATCTCGATTACTGGGACTTTGCGCAGGGCATGCGACAGGCCAAGTTGTGCATAAGCTAAGCACAGCTAGGCCATTCGACTGTGCTCGATTGAAACTCAACAGAATGCAGTTGAGAAGGGAGGTGGGGCTCTTGACAGGACACTGTCGATTGAACTACCACCTTCATAACATGGGGATCTCTGATGATCTCACTTGTAGGGCCTGTATGGAGGACGATGAAACCCCCATACATGTCATTTTCACCTGCAGAACCCTGCAGGATGACAGGTATAGAATGTTTGGGTCCGAAACCCTGGATCTATCAAACCTGGAAACAATCCCGGCGAAGAAGCTGTGTGCATTCTGTGCGGCGTCTGGCCTCAACAGAATCCTATAGCTTCATCCTGGACACGTCTCGCCTTCGGGTGATAGGTTGTTCTTAAGGAGGGCACAGAGGACCCCTTGGTCTAGGTGCTAGGGACCCATTTGCGGTACCCCTCGTTCTAATTATTATATATGTAAAAATACATTACATATAGTTTTTTATCTTTACAGGAGGTTACTGTCATCAACCATGGATACTGCCACCTTCATGGAATCCATGCGAAAACCAACATGGTTGTACAGATAAATTGAAAATTGAAAACAGTGGCCATCCGCATCATTTTCCTCAGTACAACAACCTTTCACATACATTTTCGATAACGTAGAAGTACAATGACCAACTATACAACGGTAAGAGATCAAAAACACACGCTATGATTGATTATTTCTTTTGTTCTAAATTTATTTATTTATCACATTCACGGAAAATTTTCATGAAAAAGAAAAATTCTTTACAACTAGGTGGTAGAGTACTTGCCAAATAAATCATTTATGTTTCCTGGTAAAAAAATTATAAATGAACATGTGTCAACGACGTTTTTACCCTTAATTGACATCGTTAAATATTGCAACACGTGTAACGCGAACATAGGTCAAAAAGGACAACACATTCGATCGTTACGTTCGTTTTTGATAATCAGAGAGTGTTTTAAATTGATCATTATCAACGAGTCCCTGTGGCGCAGAGGATAGCGCGTTGGACTTCTAATCCAAAGGTCGTGGGTTCGATCCCCGCCAGGGATGGCTCTATATTTTTATAAATTCCTTAACCCACACGGACTATTTCACGCTACTAAACAGCAAACTTATAGCCGTTTAGTTATTTGAAATGTTGAAATTTTCTTGGTTTCACGCAAAACTTTGTTTCTGAGGATTAATTGCAGGGGCATATTGGAATACGATGAACATAAACTTCAAGGATATCATGTAGGACAGAGATCCTCAACCTTTTTGTACCTTAGAGCACATTTTAGAATACCAGAACTGGAGCATAATATTAGAACATTTCAATCGATACTCAGTGGGTCGTTGGTCCAAACTATCTGGATAAATTCTCCATGATGTATCGATATCGATGTGTGTGAAAAATGGTGACCAGTTTTATTTTAAATGATTTTTCTTTCTCAAGATAGTTAAACTTTTGTGGTTGTAGAGTGTATTTTTCAATTCTATTTAAATTCTTAACAAAAACTTACCTCTTTTATTATAACGGTCAATCGGTAAAGGATCAAAAGATTTATATATTATTTATATTTTATTTACAAATATATTAAAAAGATACATTTTATGCCCCAAATTACCAGCCCAGAATTCCAGAGTATATATTCATTGTATTGAATGTATTGTATACTTTGTATAATAGAAATAGTGACCATAAAAAAGGGTCTATTTGTATTTACTCTATCTCTCTTCCTACCTCTCACTCAGAGTTGAACGAAATGAAACTTTGCCCAGCTATGATATAGATCACTTTGGAACCATTGATCTAGATGAACATTATGGTATCGTTTAATAAGAGCTTTAACAAAATTTAATAAGAGCTTGTAAAAATTCAAAAATTAAAAGCTTGTAAAAGATTATCAGACAAAGTGGTCTCCACGATGTCAGTTAAGGGTTATATTCAATAAAATTTGTAGTTATTACTTCCAATATAATATATACTTGACAAAATTTTGAATAAAAATTTAATTTAAAAATAAAATTTATTAATTTGGCCTTTGCAAATAAATATATTATACGAAGTTATGATGAATTCAGGAATAAAAATACGGAAGGAAATAAAATCAAATTATTGTTTATGGGACTACTAAAAAAGATGCGTTATTTTTATAAATCATGGTCAGTGTGTACACAAAGGTCAATCATATTTCTTTTCAGTTCACACCTACGCTTTGTGCACTAATTTGCATGAGTACTTCTATACAATATATTTTATATTCTATTTTAAATAAGCACATTCAACTCTTTGTTCACTGAAATTTTATTTTCATCTCATGGAAAACTTTTTATTGACGTATAAATTTTTCATATTTTAATTAACATAAACGTAATATTTCCGGAAATTTTTTTGTTTTAAACTATTTTTAAACTGTATCTCGTATGGTATAAAATGATTTGAATTTTTTGGTATTACGTAACAATTCATGTACATTTTTCTTATCCTGGTCAATATATAGGATCTTAAAGTTTAGACCAAGCAATGATGGGCAATAAAAAATTGAAAAATTTCTACTAATTCCAAACAGTATTAGTCAAAATAGGTGTAAGGTCTTGGAGAGTACGTTTCGTTTTAAAAGATGCGCTAAAAACATAGACAAATATCTGAAAATTGAATAGTTTTTCGAGTTTTTCATAAATTCCTCGAAATCTATTAAAATCGTCAAAAACAAATGTACTATAGGTGCTGTTCATAAACTACGTAGCCCTATTTTGCCCAAATATTAATCTAGACAATTGTGCAGGCTTTTCCTACAATTATTAATTATTGCCTGCGTTATTTGAAAATAAAAGAATTATTTACCATGAAAAAACGTACATAGCTCCTTCTTCGCAACCCCTTTCTCCTCTCTTCCACGTAGTTTATGCACGTTCCGTTACTTAACACAAAACTCTGGCACAATAGCATACCTCCAAAGGGGTTTATATACCAAAACCCACAAAATAGTAGGAGTCAAAAATGGTTTTGATAAAATTTTATATTTGTGATCGAGAATTACGGCGGTGTCATGAAAGTCACCCCATGACTCGCAGGGGCACTGTTACACTTTGATATAAAGTTTGTTGTAGCCAAGTAGCCGAGCGGTCTAAGGCGTTATGCCTACTTGGGAACTGGGAGGTTATGGGTTCGCATCCCGACATCGACAGTTTGTCAATTATTAAGAAAAAAGGGGGTGGTTAATTGACTAAACTGTCGGCGTATGGACAAGAACGAAGTAACCGGCTATGCTTGTGAAGGTTTTCTACAGTTTCCTTCACGAACTCTAGATGAATATCCGCATAGTTCCTATCAGAATCGGCTGCAGTCGCACATCCTATCAATTCCTTGTCTACACACAAAAATTCCTTCCACTTCACTCACATCCTCACATCCTTAGGCATCACAATGGACCTTATTGTCGAAGTATAGCCCGTCCAGGGCAGCCGTTTCAATCTATCTATCTATCTTGTTGTAGCCCATGGGTTGTTATATGCATATAACAATAGAAAACGTGAGCCGCCAGAACGAATTTTAAGGTACATTTTTTGCTGTTTTTACCCAAAAAATACAATTTTATTACAAAGGGCATGGACACAAATAAATATTTACGATACTTGCGGCGGTCTTCTACACTTACATGGATTACAACAATAGACTCATTGACGGGATATGGATTTCATGATATTATCGAAATTTTTGATTTATCACATATACAGAGTTTACGACTGTGAGATATATTCAAATCCACTTTGGACATTTTTTTTTCTATTTTGTGAAAATTTGATCTATATAACACATTGATTTTGAAATGACTTTGTACATTATGTATATACATAATAAATAGAATATTATAGATTTTTCGTCATTTTTCGCGCAACCTAAATTTTTAATGATTTAACATAAAACATACAACTCATGCTAATTCTTTTAAATTAACGTTTTTTCTTAAATAAAAAAAAAAAGACTGACTAAAAATTTATTGGCAATGTTTTAACATTAAACGAATATCTGTCTATTGAATATTATTGGAACTCATTGACATCATACTCTAAAATTTTAATTATAAATGTACTAATTACGTTCACGTTTCCATTTATCATCATTCAATAGGGAATATGCATGAAAATTTTTTTTCACATTTATTTTCAGAATATGAAAATACTGTTAATACTGTAATAATATTTAAAAACGAAATTAAAATACGGCAAATATCAAGGAAGCTATAAGCTTTTAAAGATTATTATCTGTCTCTTTCTTGCAAAAATACTAAAAACGGAGTTTTACATGTATTTTAAATGGTGAAAGTGTAATATGACGTCACATAACATATCAAGAGGGCTATCACCCTCTTTGTCTAATCGGGAATTTCAATCATTGATATCTCGCTTATTTTTAAAGTTAATTAAAAAGTAATTTTACCTTGATATTTGTCAAGTAAACATGCTTCAATTCAAGTGAAAAAAAATTTTCATGCATATTCCCTATTGGTAATAAAATTTTTCTTTGAAATTTTCTTATTAATAAATTTTAGTATGAATAAAAAGAAAATAAAGTCTACCAATGAACATTAGGTATAAGTGAAGTCAAAATTTTTGTTATATTGTGGAGGAGCTACTGTTGTTTTAGCAGGGTTAGGCAAGGGAATTTTAGTCTTGGTATGGAAAATTTATCTATGCCAGATGCTTATTCACTTTTTCTTCAATAAATATATTCAATAATTACATAGTCAGGACTAAACTTATTGTACTCTTATACCGTGTGTTTATTTGAAAAATTAGCACCTAAATATTTTTTTAAATATGTATTTTAGAAAAAAATGTTTCGAGTAAAAATTGTACAATTTTGAAGAGAGTAACATAACGCAATATTTATATTTTTGTTCCATGCATCCGTGCCGTGTGGTATAACTTACTTTTTAAACGGTACAAGATAGAGAAATTATTTAAATGCAAAAAATGTTTATTTTATAAAAACAAACAACTTTTGTTTCAAATTTTTTGTCATACACTCCATATATTAAAAAACGGGACCTAAAAGTGGCGTAAATTTTGTATTTACGAAAGAAATATTGGATGCATGAAAAAAAGTTTCTTACAAAAGTTATTTGCTTTTATGAGATAAATATTTATTGTATTAAAAAAATTTCCCTATCTTGTACGGTTTAAAAGATAAGATATACCACGCGTGCACGGATTCATAGAATAAAAATATCATTATTTCATTATATTTTCTCCTTTAAATTATGCAACTTTTGTTTGAAACTTATTTTTCTAAAATTCATATTTTAATAAATATTTAGGTGGTATTTTTCAAATGAACATACTGTATATATTGCATATTACATATAACATTTAAAATATACACAGTTACACAAATATTCTGAAACAAGCTTTTTAAAATTCTGAAACTTTATTAAAACAGTATTACGAACAAAATGATTGTGAGTTTTGTAGAATTTTATGAATGTACTATATTGGTTTTTATAAATGTATACTATCTGGGATTTTGTATAGAGTTTTATGCATATACGATATCTAGCACATCCTTAAGGCCCACTCAAGAAAAATGGTGAGAATCTCATAATTAAGTCATTTTATGAACACCTATACATTTTTTCTGCGGTCAATATTTTCAATCGTTTTAAAGTCCGGACTAACCTTAATATTTATTAAACTCGTATTTATTAAATATAACTGGGTATAATAAATTTTGTCAGTGATCATAATTTTTGTCAATTGAAAATTGCATAGATAGGCGCCGTTTGCATTACATAAGTCCTTTTGTATTATTTTATCAACGGAATCGATAAATTTTTTTTTTATATTAGCAATAAATTAATATAAATGAATATTTTATTATTAGCTTCTATAATTCCTTTTTTTTTTTACAAAAATATATATGCAAATATAAAATGACGTTTTTAATTTTTATGATATAAATAATTTTTAAAACGCAAAAAACTGAGAAAAATTTTATATTTTTTATTTATTATCATGTAACTTCCATTATTACATACACATATGATAAAAATGCAATCCATCAAGTGACCTCCACTTTGCAAGTATACGAGGTCTGTCCGAAAAGTATCCGACCTACCTTCATATCGATCCGCGCTGGCGTTTTTTTTTGTCATCATTTGATTGAATAACACGCTCCAGCGGTGTTTGCACTTTTCGAAGCAGTCCTGGAAGTCAGTTTTTGGAATAGCCTTCAATGCTCTCGGCGCATTATCTTCAACCGTCTTTTTATCGTCGAACCGGTGTCGTTTGAGCGGTTTTTTCAAATTCGGGAACAACCAAAAGTCACAGGGGCCTATGTCGGGACTGTTCGGAGATTGGTGAAGCAGTGCGGTATTGTGTTTGATGAGATTTCCCACCGCTTCCAATTTCTAAACTTTTTTTCCGTACAAGAAACCGAGAAATCGGCCAGAAACTAATTTTTCATATATTGTTTCCCCTTGAAATGAAGAACGCCTATCTCATGGGGGGGGGGGGGGTAAAAATTTAATAATGGCAGCCAAATTACTCAATTTGTGAACACAAAAAGTTAGATCTACACACTTTTACATCACATTTAGATAAGATAAAATAAATAAGTTTAAAAATACGAAAACCCGACTACGAAAAAAGCACAAAACAAGTTTGAAGAGAATTGAATTAAAACCATTCATTAGATGCCAAACTTTTTTTTGGTGATTAGCATATTATGCAAGTCATATTCGCCATTTAGGATTTAATATGACGTCGCATAGCTAATGACACGAGGAACTCAAAAACGAGCCTAACGACACCTCATTTTTCAAAATATGATATATAACTTAGGAGGCTAACATCCAAACAGACATAGACTGCTAAGCACATAACCCTCCGTAGTCCTCTGGGTAATAAGATAAGATTAACGAGACTCCCGTCACTACGACCTGAAACATCTATTGGGACATTCTCCGTCTTTATTAGGATCTCCAGATCAGGTTCCGTACCTTGATGAAACTTTAGATTTGACCTGGGTCAAGTTGCCTTCTCTTCACTTGGTCAAGGAACAGCTCCACCCAGGTAGTTTAGCCTTTTACGGACGACAGTTTCGAAACTGTCTAGTAGATTTCATCAAATTTACGGAAAATTATTTTAAAAAATTGTAAAATTCCCCGATGACTGAAAATAAATTTTCTGTTAAATATTTATATATAAATACATAATTATATTTATTTATTGTTTTTATTAGTTTACAATAAATTATTCAATAAATGTATACGTAAAACAATTAATCGATTTGTATAAGAGAATCTAATGTGACATTTCATACAACGCAAAAATATTTGATAGTAATATTATTAGGTCTAAAGTTTTATATTTAGATACATATATATTGTAGGTGTTATTTACTATTGATTGGTAGTCATATGAATGATATTTTATTGCGTGGTTAGGACTCTGCCCCTCTACCTGTATAATATCTAATCTAATTATCACCTTATCAATGTATAGTAATTATATTTTATCTATCTACAAATATTATAGATTTATTTAACGTCAATACAAATTATTTTAGCTGTAATTGTTTTATCTTTAATTCAAAAAACCTTTATCTATAGTTTTAATTTAGTGTTTGGAAGTATAAGTGTTCGATAAAAATACACTTTATATTATAATAGCTTATACCCGCGGCTTCGCTACGTTATATTGTTATATCTCCGGCTTCCGCCATTTTAGGACTAAGAACCTCAATGTAATTTCCAAACCGCTTCCACTACTTCAAATATTTATCGACACTCCCACCATATTTATATTTCAACGATTGTTTTCGAATTGTCGAATCTCTCGTAGCAAGATCGACAAAATACCAGTTTTTAAGTCTAATCATAAGATTTTAAGCAAAAAAAGTTATATCAAAATCGGTCCAGTAGTTTTTGCGTAATGCTCGAACAAATAAACAAATGATACGGTGACATTTTGACCTCAGCGTGAAAAGAACAGCATGAATAAAATGGAAAATGGGTCAGACGGGCGAGCAATGTCATTTGAGGGTTTCTGACTTATTTTTGGGAGATCTAATCGCCTACTCAATTTTCCGGACTACAATTTGAGACACTCTGTACATATATACAGGGTATAAAATGTGTACTATATAAAAATTGAAATATCTATTCATTTTGGAACATACTTTATATTGTACCAATTTTACTGAACAGTATTGTACAAATGTTAGTATTTTAAATAGGCTCCTCTGTATTGATCGATAACATTTTGATCCGTTTATCAGTCACGCCAACTAAAAAACACTACACTGTACCCACAGTGTGAAAGCCTGTAAATATCCATATATATATATATATATATATATATATATATATATATATATATATATATATATATATATATATATATATATATATATATATATATATATATATATATATATATATCCATATTAATTCAATATTTATTTATTTATAAAAATAAAACAATATTGGTTCCGGTTTTAAAGTAATCTTTTTATTTTATTTTATTCTTTTTTTAAATAATGTCTAACTATTTGTATGTCTTCGTCTTTAATTTATTTCGTTGCATGCAAATCCCTCTTATATAAAGTCTCCTTTACTTACAGTTTACACTTTACGTTTACACACTTTAAATTTATGACCAATCTGTATCTATTTTAAAGTGGTCAGATTATTATTTTTTATATTTAAGTGTTATAAAATCTAACCACTTGCCAAATAAAATATATGAAAACCCTACAGTCTACACTTGAGAAACTTACCCAACAAATATATACCAATCACTTTCTCTTTTTTGTTAAATATGAGACCCTCTTAAATTTTTTTTTTTTTTTGGCAGGACATCACTACTTTTTGGAAAGTTTTTTAATGCTCACTATGATGCATAAAATGTAATGTGATCTCTGCACCTATCGTGTAAGTTCCAACTAAAATTAAATTTGTGATAAAATCTCACTAGTGCGAAGCTAAATATTGCAACATATAATTAGAAAAATAATATTTTGTACAACCCTACATATTTTTAATAATTGTCATACTACACATATGACAATGCATTGTCATATTATATGTATATAACTGCAAATTAATATAAAATAAAAAACCACTGACTCAAGTTTTTATTTTATATAATATATTAAAACTTTAGTTATAGTGTTCTACAGATGTTTTTCAAGTTGAAAATAATATGTATGTTTGGTTTCTTGAAATAAAAACAACTAACACAAACATTTTAAACGACGCAAGTAAGTATAAGTACTGGTACCAAGCGCGAACCTAGGGAGAGTGTCGTGAGACTTCCTCCCCCCCCCGCCCCAAATTAAATACAATTTTTAAAAGTATTAAATACAAGGTATAATTTTTCTTCTTTCTCAAATCTTACATTGACGTGAATGAAAATCAGGGTTTTAAGTAGTTTATTACACCTAAAAAAAATGATATCCAAACAATAAAGTTATGTTGCAAATACACGCTACGCTCCCTGTAAGCGCAGCAACAGCAGAACGATCTTTTTCTGCTCTACGGCGACTTAACGACATGACTGCGTACAAATATGAGTGAAGAACGACTTATCGGGCTCGCGTTACTAAATATCCATCGAGATATTGCCGCATTGATGTCCATGACATTATCACGTCAGTTGCAAAAACGCATAGAATAGAAGATTAGAATTTGGCATTTATCATTTAATAAAATTTATAATATATTTTTTTTCTTTTCTAAGGTTCATAATTGTCTTTCAGTTTATTTAACCCTGCCATCAATTTTCGTAGAAAAGTATATTTCTCTTTTTATTTTTATACCCGGTATATGTAAATATACCAGGGTATAATAAGTTTAGTCCCGACTTTGTAACGCTTGAAAATATTGATCGCAGACATAAATGCTTGGCATAGGTGTTCATAATATGGCATAATTCGACCATTTACGCATGTCCATCCGTCCGTCTGCCTGTGGACCACGATAACTCAAAAACGAAAAGAAATAACCGAGCTGAAATTTTGTGTGTGTGTTCTATAGAGCTAAGAAGTAAGGTCAAGTTCGTGAATGGACAAAATCGGACCATGTTTGAGCAAAATGGACAAAACTGCCCATCTTTGAAACCGTAAGAGATAGAACAAAAATGTAAAGACAAAAAATGTTCCTTTTTTTAAAATAAACAACTTTTGTTATAAACTTTTTTACACAATTATCAGGATACACCGGGTATTTAAGCAATTAACTCAGTTAGTTGCTATTTTCACTTGTTTATAATATGTTCAATGTTGAGTCTTTGAAGCTTTGAAGCTATAATCTCTGACCCCCTCCAAACTTTAACACTAGATCCGCGCCTGATTGGTACTGCGACGTTACAATAATTATATTGTTTTAATAAACTTAATTTTTTAATTAACAGATGTTCAAATTTAATAAATAACATTGTTTTAATAAACTTAAATTTGTTTTATAACTTTTTATAACAAATAATGAGGGCAACAAGGAGTGGGGTGTGGGAGGGGGTTATAGGAGGAATGAAAGACTGTCTGATCGAATATCATAACTAAGGCCTATATACATCATATACTCTTGCAGTTATCATAACTGAATAGTCGATCTATATAATTGTTTCTGTTTAGTTATTCCTCAATAAAAATGCTACATCCTTTCAGCGCTCCTTTTAAGCGCAATTTATTGCCGTTCACGATGGCTTATGAACGTTTACTCTATTCTTGAAAGTGCCGTTCATTCTAGACATTATAAGAACGTGCAGTTAGCGTCTATTAACATCAATATTCAATGTGGTGGATTAAAATAGTTTCGCTGTTTTTCAAGCAATAGAATGTTTGTTTGAGTGACTTCTAAAGCCCCGATAATCAAACCATAACCCCCTAAACTGACAATTTGCTAAAGTATGTCGGTAATGTAGGTTTTTTCTAATAAGATTTTGTATATTATGGAGTTATTTTTTTTTGTTTATTCAGAAAAAAAATTTGGAACATTCAAAAAATTAAATGTAATGGAATACACTAAATAAACCAAAGGTGCACATGACCAACGAACGCTTAAATTTTGACAATTCAAAATGTCAATTTTTATTTTATTTTAAATTTATTGACATATTATTTATTTCCAAAATTTTGTTAATTTTTTTCCAATGCAGACGTATTTCTATAGAAACTATAAACTATATTAAAGATTTAGCCGGCAGAAAAAGTTTATGCCGTATTTTAGCATCTTGGTCCATATAGAAATCATTACTTCCGTTTAAGAATTTCGAGATTCTTTAGTCAAGAGTCAGTTTATCTCTAGCTGAGATAATTTTCTCAAGTCAATTTTCAAGTTTCTTATTTTCTTATACCAAATATATATTATCTTCCCTATTTGAGAGTCAGAAATTCTTGGTTTAAAAAAATTTATCTTACTATGGAATTACTTCTATCTGCAGTGTTCTCGTATCATTCTTTCGCTACATCCTATATTGTTTTCTTCAAAAAGTTCGGGCAAACATACACACATGCACAGAACATACTTCCCTTTTATATTTTACTAGCTGTGTGGCCGATAGAATTTCCCATCAGAAACCACCCGACTTTTCTCAAATTTCAAAAGCCTAAATACCAACTTCCACGTTTCTTATTTCAAAAATGACGCACTTACCACACAAACTTGCATCCCCTATTTTCCCCTCTTAGAAGTTGAATTTAAAAAAATGCTGATGCAATTTTCATATTTCTAACTTAAAAAATAACGAACTTCCATACAAAATTTGCCTCCCCTATTTAAGCCCCTTAGGATATGAATTTTCAAAAAACCTATTTTAGTACCTAGTCACCTACGTCATATAAGGAACTCCTGTGCAAAATTGCATGCTTCTATATTCAACGGTTTAGGACGTTTAGGTCCTAAAAAACCATGCCTTAGTTTAGGTTCCCTTTAGGATGTGCTTTCTCTGTCAGTCACACAAAGTACGTTGTTTGTAGATTTTTATTAAGTAGTGCGAATAGAGATTGACGTCCAACGTCCAAAGAGGTGGGTGTATTTAACAAAGGATAAATAGATCCGCCCTATCGAAAGGACAATACATCAAAGGACAGAAATAGAGGTCTGCTTCATTTTTCTCTTTCAGTCAACCAATAAAGCATTAAAAGACTTGAGATTTGAGAATATATATTTGTACAATGTACATATATGACATATATATATATATATATATATATATATATATATATATATATATATATATATATATATATGATTTATTATATATGTATACATGATTTACTATCTATAATATGATTTACTAAACCAATACAGGATGAGTCAAGTATGTAGCGGTATCGCTTCTTCATTAAATTATTATTATAATTTTGTTCATCATTTTTATTTGTTGCATAACAACTATAACTTCCCTCTATTATCACGGTTGCTTTGAATGTTTACAACCTTGGTAATTTACATATAAATAAAAATAATATTTCATAAATAAAATCAATAAAGATCAATTATATTTTTCATACATATTTATTATTTATTTAAATAATAATTATTTATTATAACTATCATTTACCTTTACAAATTCATCCAGTTAAATATCTCGAAAAACAAGCGGAATCGAGAAATATGTTTGATACAAAAAGTGAAAAGTTTAATAGGGAATATGCATGAAAATTTTTTTTCACCTCAATTGAAGCATGTTTACTTGACAAATATCAAGGTAAAATTACTTTTTAAATAACTTTAAAAATAAGCAAGATATGAATGATTGAAATTCCCGATTAGACAAAGAGGGTGAAAGCCCTCTTGACATGCATTGTGACGTCATAATCATACTATCACCTTTTAAAATATACGTAAAACTCCGTATTGCAAGAAAGAGACAGATAATAATCTTTAAAAGCTTATAGCTTGCTTGATATTTGTCGGATTTTAATTTCGTTTTTAAATATTATTACAGTATTAACAGTATTTTCATTCTGAAAATAAATATGACATATTTGGTATCATGCATATACCCTATTGGAGAAACATAATGCAATAATTATCTTTTTGTTCTATAAATCCGTGCCGCGTGGTATAACATATCTTTTAAGCGGTACAAGATATGGAAAAAATTTTAAAAGAAACAAATAACTTTTATTTGAAACTATTTTCCATACATCCCATAGTTTTGGCGTAAAATCGCAATATCTTATAATCGGTGCAATATAGGAAAAATCTTGAAATTGAAAAAAAAAATTATTTTATATAAACAAACAACTTTTGCTTGAAACTTTTATTTATACATCGCATAGTTTTGGTGTAAATACAAGGCTAAATGTGGCATAAATTTTGTATTTACACCAGCAATATTCGATGCACCAGACAAATGTATACCACATTTACACCAAATTTAAATACCAAAACTATGACATGTATGAAAAAAAGGTTCAAATAAAAGTTGTCTGTTTTTATGAGATAAACATCTTTTGTATTTATTTCTGTATTTGATTTTTCCATATCTTACACCGTTTAAAACATATGTTATACCACGCGGCACGGATGCATGGACCAAACTATAATTATTTCATTCTGTTTCCCCACTCTAAACTCTGAAACTTTTGTTTCAAACATATTTCTCGTTTCTGCTTAGTTTCGGAGATATTTTACGGGATGAATTAAAATGACTCACCCGGTATATGATATGAGAAAAGAGAGTATCTCTTTTTCTCTTTTTCTCTGTGCAAATAAATAAATGTATGCTTGTTTGTATAATATAATGTATGCAATGTAAAGCTAATGTCGATATATCAGAGAACCAATGGTGTATAATTATCAATATAGACCCTTTTTTCTCTGGACAAACCTTTTTCTCTGGACAAATAAATATTTGTCTGTTTGTCAACTCATTTACCACTGTTGCAAATTACGTTTTACAATGGATAATCTTGATTAATGGACGATTTCAACCTATACCTGTCGCCCTTATACCTGTTGTCCTTATATAACGTCCCAATAATAACGTTTATTTTATTTTTTTTACCAAATTAATTTGTATACCTGTTTTAAGTTTAGTCACGTGTTTGTAACGGTTGAAAATATTAATAGCAAAAAAAATTTTTGTTTAGGTGTTCATAAAATGACCTAATTAATTCATTTCTGCATGTCTGTCTGGCTGTCAACATGATAACTCAAAAACGAATAGAGATAGTGTGTTGAAATTTGGTATGTATGTTCTTGAGCTAAAAAAAATAAGGTGAAGTCAAGTTCGTGAATGAACAAAATCGGACCATACTTGACCAAAATGAGCAAAACTGTCCATCTTTGAAACCAAAGAGATAGAACAAAAATTTAAAAACAAAAAATGTTCCCGTTTTAATGACAAACAACTTTCGATTTAAACTTTTTTTCATAAATTCAGTATATATACCGGATATTTTAGCAATTAACTCAGTTATTTCACTTATTTAATTATTATAATATATGTGATAATTGTTATATTTCATTTTTGAATTTCATATAATATTTTCACAACATAAAACTTTTCGTAGAATTATATTAATTTTATGTATAAATATTGAAAACAAAATTACATATTTTGATTAAAACAATCGATCTAACATGGAATATTTTTCATAAAATTGTAATAAACTTTTTGGTCACAGGCCCGTAACGAGGCTGATGTTTGCGTTGTTGTGCAACGTATCTCTCAAGGCTCGGGACCAAAACGTCTCATTTAAACATTAAGATTCTATTACAAGATAAAAAATTTTTTTTTTATTTGTATACTTTTGTAAAGTTAATTTTAAAAGATAGCGTCGAGTTTGTATTACTCAACCCGCCGGAAAAATATATTTAATTGTTTGAATTGCTTGAATTGTTTTGAAGTGTAATAGTTGGCTGTTTTACCGGCAAGGTCTTTAACTAAAAAAAATTAAACCTTTCTGTTTTAGCATATACGATTTGAATTTGCACCATCTACCAATAAGAGTAAGACAGATTTTTAATATATATTATTTTACGATTTCTAATTGTCCATTCATAAAGGATACTTTAATGTGATAAAATAATCCTGTTCATTCTGGACTGAATGAACAATTAAAAGTCATAAAGCAATAAAAATATGGACCAGCCCTATTACAGCTCATTGGCAGAGTTTCAAAATTTGGTACAGTCCTATTCGGTCATACACTATGTAAGTACGATTTATTATGCAAATGCTAAATATCTTGTGTATTCTTTTTGGGCGTTTACACCCTTTCAGTGCCATCAAAAGCATTGTTCTTAGTGTTCATTTCAAGATTGTCATTTTACAAATTTATATAATTGAAGCGTCTTATTGCCTGAAACTTTTCAACACGATTACTGTAAGACAACTACCTCTTAAGGAAAGTTTATAATGTCTCGATGACAAAGTTAAAATGTTTCAAAATATCATAAATTAGAATACGAAAAAACAAAACCAGTTTTAATTTATTTATCAAGGTAGGTGTAGAATTAAAACTACCAAGAGAAGATAGTTCAGATTGTTGACAAAAGATAGCACTTAACTTTAAGCAACAACGCATTTAAAATTAAAATAATATGTTTATGATGTATCTCAGCAAATTCAATGAGTGTTTTTTTTGTATTTCGTTGTTACTAAAAATTATTATTATTATTATTTTGTACCACCAGAAATGATCCACGTAGCCGGTATATATAATGCGCATGCGTAAACAACATATACTCATAAAAAAGACACACCACTATCCTACTAAACAAACGAACAACAACATGGTTATAATAATCATCATAATAATCGTATTATTCAACGAACTTCACATGCAACGTAGGCAATCGTATATATTCGTTTTTATTATCGTGTGTATTCAATAGATGATGCAATTTAACGTTTTATTTATATATAACATATGTACAAGCTGATTCGATTTAGGTGTTTCTATATATCTATATCTATGAATATATTTTTTCTTCCGACTTACTTTACAAATATCAATATAAGGCATACTAAGAATTTTAACGTAATGATAGCCTATAGCCTTCCTCATGAATGTGGCTATCTGACGCAAAAATAATTTTTCAAATCGGACTGGCAGTTTCAGAGATTAGCGCGTTCAAACCACCAAACAAACAAAAAACTCTCCAGCTTTGTTATATTAGTATAGATATAGTACAGATAATTTATTTCCAAAATTTTGTTAATACAGATATATCTATAGAAACTATAAACTATATTAAAGATCTAGCAATTAGAAAACGTTATATTCATATGCAATGTTCTCATTTAAAACACGAATGCCGATGTTGCCGGCTGTCACATAGTTAACGTTAACGAAAGACCGTTAACGAAAAACGTCATATTGTATATTCTGAAATGTCATTTAACTCCCCATATAAAATCTAGTATAGTCTCGCTATGGATATTTTCACATTAAAAAGTTCACGAATGTATGAATGTAAGTACGTATGCAAAAACAGACACCGGTCTAAAAAACGATGGATTCGAACTCTAGGACCTCGAAACGTAGAGATAAGTCGAAATTTCCAATTCGAAAAATCGGACCCATTACAATAAATTCCCAAATGGGAAGTTAATAATTACTACGTAAATCTTATAAGTTGGCTTAGAAAAAAAAATTTGTAAATAGAAATAATAAACCATTGTCTGGTATACGGACTACAGAGTGTGCATGCAATATTGATTCTAAGCATATGTATGAATTTGTTGTAAAATCCAATGAATCATTCTACATACACTCAGTGAATTACCGTGACAAGTACAATCGTTTGAACAAGATGGTGGATATAAGTGTACAAACCATGTGACCTAGCATTTGTGTGTATGTGTGTGTGCCGGCTGTAGACTAAAGCAGCTGTATCACTACATGTATAATATGTGATAAGTTTATACAGTCGGAATTTTAACATCGTGTTGGAAAGACGTGTGTATGACATGGAGCCATAGCATTGTTTGCAAAGTTTTCCTCTCAATAAATTCTTCCAAATTGGTTTTTTCTACAACAAACAAATAATATTATCCTAAACCTATTCAAAAGGTATTTGGGATTTTATTTTTGAGTGTGATATTATAACTAAGTTGTTTTTAAATATTTTTTGAGTGTCATCCGGAATATAGGTAGCTTACTACGCTACTTTACTATCTCAGCACAGTTTAGATTAAAACTGTGTCTTCCTAATTTTTTTATATTAAAACGGGTGTGATTTTTTTGTACTAATTTTTCTCTAATCTAAAATAATTTTTCATCATGGTTGAACGAATTTTGGAAGAAACGGAACATTCTATTGAGTTAGGTAAGTGAAGAATTATTTTGTATCTTACTCTAATCATATATATTTATTATTAAGTGAGAGAAAGAGAGGAATATATTTCTTTTGTTTTCTGACGTTTATTTTTCGTTAGTTTTGTATCCTATTTCTGGTTTACGTATCGTTAACGTACAAAAGTGAAATTTTACTTCCAATATACTTTATTGGATTTTTCCATAAGCACATGTTGATACCTAACAAAGATTGCTTTGGAAAATTATACACCTCACCTGATTTTATGACTCATTTACAATAAATATAGCGTTGCATCATCGGAATAGAGAAAAAAAAACAGCTGATGTTATAAAAATCAATTTCTAATCATTAGGTGGACTTAAATGTGTTAGGTTATTGTTTTTGTATGTTTTATTGCGCAAGAATTATTTTAATGACCTTCAAATAATCATTTGCCAAAAATTGAATAAATTTTATTCTGAAAATGTTTAATTAAATTTTATTTCGACTTGTTATCTGTATGAACTTTAAAATTTTTATCAAATTTTTTGGTAATACTTGAAAAATATCATAAAAACACTTGACAAAAAAAAAACTGCGTAATTTATGACTTTCAATTTAAAAAAAAATTAAGTCGTCGTAATTTTTAAACACATTGTATTTACATGTGTGTTGCGTCAATAGAGTTAATATGAAAAAATTGACTTGTTTTTAGTTTGTTCGAGTCTACGTAGTTTTGCATAGTTTTTTTTTCTTACTTCCATAATGACATGTTCTTTTGGAAGCTTTGTAAAAATGATTTATTCAAGCGTTTGAAAGTTTAATGTTAAAACTATAATTGTGTGACAATTGCGAATCTTTGATAGCCACAGTTTTGGAACTGTTTATTTCTGCAGTAAACACTTTTGAAGGTTCTTCTCTGATGATGGCTTATTAATTAAACCGAAAGTGTTAAGATTATTCATTCGCTATCTTTATAGTTTTTCTACTAATCTTAGAAGCTTGGCAAAAATATTTACTATAAGACTTTAAATTAATTGATTACCTGTGATCGAAAATTAAGATTATAATCGCTGCAATTGTATTCATTTTAAATTTGACATCGTTAGTAATCTAGAGCTGATTACTACTTAGTCTCTAATTACAGATCTAGAGATTATACCAACCATTACAATAAGTGCGTCACATTTAAACTTGATCTGTGACTACTTTCAAGGATGTGTTTATCCTGTGCAGAATATAGTAGAGCCCAGGGTCTGTTATATTTCACCAATAAATCTAGTTTCATTGTTTTTATAATCTTGCGTCTATTCATCCTTTGTAACTATAGTTGACATTTAAGTAATAATGTCTGAATTTTGGCAACATTCTATGAGATCAAAGGCTTACAATGAAAAATCGTACACATCTTGGATGAAAATCGAACCTACGAACATCTCTCATTTTTCATATCGAGTATTTAATATCATTGAGTATTATTTATTTTTTAGTTTATATATTACGGAATAGAGTTTTCTGGGTGAATCTTAAACCTTTTCGAGAATCGATTCGTTACAAATCAACTATTAACTAAGTTGCTATTATTAACGGTCGATAGTATCCTAATCTAAACATACAAAGGTTATGTCTGGGGATTTTTTGCACCCGATAATCAATTTTCCCAATAAATTGCGTCTTAAATAAATTAAAAGAATGCATTATTTTAATATAAAAAAAAGGTTACACCTATTATATCAATTTCAAAACATAGACGTTATTACTACATGTCGTGTTATCTAAAGCACATGACTGTCAAGACCGACACTACCGTTTTTTTTTTAAATATCAGTGTTTTTTTTTCATGTAATTTATTATTACAAAGCATAAAATAATTTGATAAAAAATGCTGATTTATTTTTAAATATATGAGTCTTTTTTTATTGTGAATTATATTGACATTTTGTTCTACATTATTTTTAAAAATATTTATTTTTATTGTGACTTGTAAATCGTGTACAGAGTACAAATTGTCATTTTATATATATATATATATATATATATATATATATATATATATATATATATAATAAAGTCACAAAACGTACAATTAAATTATTAATTCATTTAAGAGTTGTAATTAATGCAAAAAAATAATTAATATCATTTTAAGTTCAATGATTATATATATATATATATATATATATATATGTATATAACTTAGTCTCTATAGGTGATTCATAAGTCTTACCACAAAAATAATTCATTAAGAGATAAAATTATTATTGAAAAAAAAAAAAAAATATGGTGTGAAAGGCTCACACGACCTCTATGTAAACCAATGTCTTTAATAGGCAAGTCGGTAAAGTTAAACATAGACTGAATAACCTGTTTTTTTTTTTTATAGAATGACTGAAATAAAAAATGTTTTTGTCATTTGCCTCTGTTTCTTGAGTTTAGTATATATTTTATAAACTCCAGAGATAATTTATTTTTTTAAACGATTAAATATTTGCCAATTAAAAATGACATACCACCGTATCCACTTGATTAACGCAAACATAAGTATCGACACGTATATCTAATCTAGATCTCTAGTATGACACATCAAAAATAAAAAGTATAGAACTGTAAGACTTTCAGTAACGCACTAAAAGGCATTAAAGTCATTAAATAATTAAGTATAAAAGCTTGAGGCGCTTTGTATTAAAAATTTCTTTGAGATGAAAAGTGATTTCAAATATCTCCTTAACTTTTTATAATTAACTGTTTAATTATTATTTTTCTTTTTAGTGTCTTATTTAGTAATACGAGCTTATACTTACACATGCTAATTTTTCAGTTTTATAATTGAATTGTGCCTTATTCATTCGGTTTTCGAAAAAATGCTTCGGATAAAACTTGTTCATTATAAATATACATCTAAATATAAACAACTTTTATTCGATAAATATTCTCTAAAAACCGAATTCGAGTAAGGTACAAATCAACTAAAAAAATTTAAAAAATGGGCGCTATTTTTGTGGCCCATATTTCTTAAGATTTGTTTACATATATAAATTTTGATTTTTACGATTTCTTTTTCTAAATTTTTGGTCGATATATCTATCGATTAATATATTTTTTTATATTATTTTATAATATTAAAATATTATTAATATTCGATGAATCATACCATAGTTTTTATGTTTAATTTATATTTTTGTTTGAGAAAGTTTTCTCTTTTTTTTTTAAAATGACTCCACACACAAAACAAATCGCTTAACCTACTAAATATGTATAAATATGTGTTTGTATGTGTAATTTGAAGAGAAGGGTCGACATTTGATTCCATAGGCGTACCATAACTATTTTAATTTTTTAAATTATAAAATAGAAATCAATCGGGTGTAGGTCTAGTCCACACATTTTCTTCTGGTCATAAATCGAACAGAGGTCCATTAAGGCTACGAAAACATAGTATGAAAGAATTAGCGTATACTATATTGACAAACATATCATTGAAGTTTTAATTTAAATATTGATATGGAAAATTTAATACATCCACCAGAATCGAACCCTGGACCTCTGTATTTCTTAATTAAAATTTCAATGACATGTTTGTCTGTATAGTATACCCTAGTTCTTTCATACTATGTCTTCATAACTTTAATGGAAATTCACATTAGTATAGTATTGTGATGCTTAAGTAGACACAAATAATATATGTTACTTCAAAGTAATAATGTCAATGATATGAAAAAATTGACTCATTCATCAGTTTCATCCGTAGTGTAAGGGTAGCACGCTGGGCTAGACATCCAGAATTCCAAGGTTCGAAGTTTTTTGTATCAATGATTAATTAACAGCTTTAATAATTATTATCAATAAACTTGTTAGGATATTTTGAAACTTCGAATTATACGAAAAATTTCAGCACATGTTAAAAGTTTTGTTGCGCTATTGTTTCCGCATACTTTGTATATCATTTTGTCTTTTTTAATTTTTTATATAAACATGTTCTTCCCACATCATATGCTTTTTAAGAACATACTGATAGACCCAAATTAGATTCAAGGCTAGAGGTTTATCTTATTTGGCATTAGCTCTAATCTAAGAATATTAATGATCGAAGTTTACATTGATTTAAATTTTCCAAAAAATATCTATATGAAAGGGAAATATGTTGTGTATTTGTTCGAATTATTTGCAGAAAATTATAGGAGATAGTGAAATAATGATGAGAGAAAACCCTATAGGTAAATTTTCATTGCGACTCCAGAAAAACTATTAGAATTTCAATATTTCCAACTGGTCCAAAGTTATAGCCGTTTTCTGACGGCCCAGATCTTTAGTAAGATTTATAGTTTCTATAGAAATACCTGCATTAACAAAATTTTTGAAATAAAATTAAAATATAAAAAAATTTCGAACTGTCAAAATTTAGAAAAAATAATTATTTGACCTAAATGTCCCATTGCAGTCTCTAAAAGAATATTTTGAAGCCCGGGCAAACACTGGGTATTTCAACTAGTTATTTAATGAATAAAGATTAGGTAATCAAGCTAAAATTTCCAGTATTTAATAACTTTTTTTTTAAAGAAATGTTTTCGAATTTCCACAGATCCAAATCAATTTATTTTAAAATTGTGTGAAGTAATCAGAATTTCAGGGAAAATTCTTAGTATAATGTTGGTTTTTTCAATTTGAATATTAAAGATATCCAAACAAGTTATGTGAAATAATTATTGACCTTATTCACGGTTTTAACTTCTTTTTTCTTTTAATATTCAAAACAAAATTAGTTTCTTTGTTATTTAGCATTAATATTTAAAATTGTTTACTTTAGAATTTAATCTACAAAATTTCGACCTCAAAAATCGATAGTAACTTTTAAATTACGATATTATCTAACATATGCGAAAATTGACTGATTGATTTATTTTAACTAAATCCTATACATCAATTATTTTGATTTATAACCAATAATTATAACCGTTACAAACATTTAGGACCAATTACTACACACCCTTCACAAGTACAAGGTATACAAATATCTACGTACCCTTCTGTTTCCCTATTCAGTAAATGCTTATTCTCAAATTAACATACAAAAACATTCATTCCCCCTTTTTTTTTTACAATCATGATTGATTGGGAGGAAACAAATTCTACATTTTTACCAACTATGATAATAGTAAAAGGATAAACTTCGGACTTTTTAAAATAAAATTTTAACTATCCGTTATTATTTTACTACCAGTAGTATCGGCCACAATTTTTAGTTTATTTGTACTATGAACCACAAAATTTGATGAAATTTTTTAAAATTTGATATTTGATTTGTGTCTCATTGATTTGATTTTCGAAAAACAATGTTTCAGATAAAAGTCGTTTATTAGAAATATAGTAACAACTTTTATTCGAAAATTTTTTTCGAAAACCAAATGATAAAGGCACAAATCAAATATAAAATTTAAAAAAATGACATCAACTTTTGTACCCAAGCGTACCTTATTCATTCGGTTTTTGGGAAAATGTTTCGAATAAAAGTAGTTACCATATTTATAATGAATAATTTTTGTCTGAAGCATTTTTTTGAAAACCTAATGAATGAGACACAAATCAAATATAAAACTTTGAAAATATATCACTACTTTTCTGGCCAAAAGTAGCTTTTCTAGTCGATAACCCGACCTTCTAAATTTTCTAGTTTATTAGTGTCAAATTTATTAAATTTTCGAGAATTCATTAAATTATGTAGTGTGCTGCGCACTAGATCTTAAGTTCCAATATGTAATCGAGTTGGTACAATGCATGCGTCACGAGGATACTTTTCGTATCCATCAACAAAATTTGTATGATCATTAAAAGATCTGAAAAAACATAATAAACATCAATATAAGGTTTCTGAATTATTCTATTTATTTAATATTTCATATACATATTATTGAATATATCAGAATTTCTGGGTATATTTCAACATTTTTGGTAACAGATGCTGTCATCGATCGAATAGGGTCGATTTTTGTCATTGTTCCAACAAGTTTATTAAGTTTAGTCCCGACTTTGTAAAGATTGAAAATATTGATCAATGAAAACAATTTTTGGCGTAGATGTTATAAAATGATAATTCGTCCATTCCCATATATCCGCATGCCTATCCGATGGCACGATAACTCAAAAACGAAAAGAGATAACGAGCTGAAATTTTGTACGTGTAATCTAGAGCTAAAAAGTAAGATCAAGCTTGTGAATGGGCAAAATCACACCGTGGTTCCCTGTGCCAAAGGAAAAATACTCATTTTTAAACCTTAAGAGATAGAAATCAATCCTTTTTAGAAATACATAACTTTTGTTTGAAACTTTTTTCCATTAACTCAGTTTATATCGGATATTTAAATAATTGACTCAGTTAGTTGCTATTTCCATTGTTATATGTTTATCCGAGATTAATAAAAAAAAAGTCGGAAGGTTCATGTCATTCGAAATGTGCTCTATCATAATTACTCAGAATAATTAAAATGAAAATTAATAATAATAATTATGATATCAAGGGATGTCATTAATTAAAAATAAATAAATTTAAAAAAAAAAAACGATAAAAAAGATTCTTGAGAAATCAATGAACAATTAAATTGTTTTATACTATTCATACATTTATTTAATCCCACTTATTTTATCAAATTAGCCTGGATTTGTTATTTAAAAGGATTAAATATTAATTCTTTTCAAAACAGTCAAGTGCAGTCATGTATTCAATATTCAATAGGTATCAGGTAAAACTCAGGTAGTAACTTCCTTTGTTCACTTCTCGATAATTCTCCACTTTTTAAGAGTTGAATTGCATTGACCGATTTCGCACTTCCACACACATAATTTGAACTGAAACATCTGTAATTACCCTTGATTACAAAAATATATACTATATTATATAGTATATACTACATGTATGCTATCTAGATAAAGGTGCTATCTATATACTATATAGATAGCACCTTTATATACTTCCGTGTATATTTGTACATGTGTGCGTCAGTAAAAGGAAAATAAACTCAGTATATATCGGGTATTTAAGTAATTAACTCAATTAGTTGTTATTTTTATTGGTTTCCAAATTTTCATTTGTTTTTTGTATGAATTTACATTTGCAAGAACAAAAATATTCTTCCAAGCCTCTTAACTCCTTGAATATTGAAACACGTGATATTTAAAAAAAATTCGTTACGCAGGAGCCGTCTCAAGTTATCAAATTTCCTTAGAATACATCAATTACTCTCTAGCGGCCACAATTATAGTCTAATAAAAATGAAATGTCGTATCTGATTTATTAATAAATGGCATGGGGAAAGAAGATATAGAGAAAGATGAAAATACAAAATATAAAATATCTCTCTTAATATTAGAAAAATTGAAAAATGTATAAGGAGTAAAGTTGTAGAAAACAATGTTTGCTACAATTCACTTCCCGATCATTTTTCTCAAACTCTAATGTGAACGGAGATATTAAGATTTTTTACTTATGTAAATATTATTGTAACAGAAAAATGATAAGAAACAAAATTATAGTAAAACTAATTGTGCCTACAACTTAACTTCTTATAAATTTTTCGAATATTGAGATATGTCAAATTTTTCGTTTCTACCTTCTTCTAAACCCTTCTTTCCCCTTGTCCGATTTTACCCATTACGGAACTTGGCTTTTCAAATATCAAAAGCGCCTCAAATACGAAATTTCATTCCAATCATTTATTTCGATTCGCAACTTTCGAAAATTTCGATATTGTTCGAAAAAGAAAGGAGTTCATTTATTTGAAAAATCCATTCAATTATTCAATTACAAGCTATGGTAACTTGATTTTATATTCATTATGATTCATTTCTCTGAGAAATAAAGTCTACTTTACATAGCTCCTACATGACAAATTTTTTATTATGTATTATTTATGATTATTCTACAATGATCACGTGGTGACATGATCCATCACAATATTTATAAAGTTACACTCAATGTCGATAACAGAGAGACACATTAAATGACGTATTTTTTCAGTTGTCGAGAATTATAAATAATAAAATTCCAAGATAAAATATTGTCGATTCCGCATAAATTATTGTTTTCTTTATTATTATTAATAATAATAATAATTATTATTATTATTATGATAATGAAAACTGTCTCATCAGCCAAATTTATTATGTATTTCATTTCAGAAACGATCTGTTATTGTTTTGTTTAAATACTTTAAATAACTGTGTAATAATTGGGATGACATTAAATAATATTTTATTACAGATAAAAATAAATCAATTCAAATTAGAATAACAGTCAATTCTATTATGTACGAGATGGTTTTAAATCAATAAAAATGGGATTCTATTTTGAAGTATATTTCCCAAAAAACTGGGAAATCGTTTAAATCACATTTTATACACGGTATATATAAAATATTTAAAGTTCAGGCTGGCCATAAGTCACCTTGAATTTTATGCAACCGGGAAATATTAGGGAATTTCGAAATGTATCAGGGAATTTAATTGGGACAACTTGAAATTTGATTATGGATAATTAAAGTATAATCAAAACTTTAAATATCTTAATGATACGAATAAAATTCTTTAATCAGGGAAAAGTATGAAAAACTTTACTGGAAAACCGGGAATTATCAGGGAATTTTTAAATCTTTTTTGTGTGGACCAGGAACCATACGACTTTCCTCAAATGTTAAAACCCTAAATACCAACTTCCACGTTTCTTACTATGAAAAATGAGGCACTTCCCATACAAACTTTCGTCCCTTATTTTACCCCCTTAGGGGATGCATTTCCTAAAATGTTGATACATCTTACTTTTATTTATAAACAGAAGTCTAAACACAAATTTCCATATTTTTATCTTCAAAAATAACGAACTTCAATCTTTCACTCTTTATTTAACCCTTTTAGGGGATAAAAAATACTTTCTATACCCTAAGTTGGGACTAAACTTTCTATACCTTTGTATATATTTTAAATACCGGGTATAAAACGTCTGTTGGAAATTTTACTTTCGTATTATAACGGCCACAATAGTTTTTCAAATGTTTTTCCGAAAAAAATTCATTACGACAAGAAATAGTGATAAAAAACTATTTGAAATTTTTGATGACCGAAAACAAATAAAAGATTTTTTTTTAACTGCGGTGATCATTGAAGCGGCCACAATAGGGTAACTCGTTATTCCGATTTTCGTAAATCGCCTGTAAACGCGTTACTAATGCTTTTACAACCAACCAAGCCGTCAATTGTAAAAGCAAAGGTAAATCGGCCAATTAAATTAAATTCAATTGATAGAACCATAAAAAGTTTTTTTTTTTTAATTTTAAACAGATCTAGTTTAATTATGACGATGGTACTCTCCACATTATTCCCAATTCATCCTGTATAATAATAATATGGTATATAAAAAGCAATTTTAAATCGCATCCAAGTGGAAAAAGTATTTCACAATTGTGAGTTGATGAATAACACAATTGAAATATAATTTTCAATGAAACTACCCCATTCCTCTTCTGGTACACAACATCACACACAATAATCCCTTATTGAAGTCAATGTAAATAAAGGAATACAGGAGTGAAAGGGATATATATATATATACTTTGTTACTCAATGAATGAGCGTTTTTTTTTTGTTAACTGACATTATATAATCCTGAATGTACAGTTTTATACTACCCTAGTAAATACATAAGGCGTATTCGGGAACATATAGGAATACCATTCCATTATTTTATTGTGTATAGTTTCGACAGTCTGCTTTGTAATTCGGTTATCTTCGTTATATATGTGTTTGTGTTAAGACCGGCTACTACGGCGCAATAGCAATATTTTATTATTCATTCAACACAATATATATTTTTTTAAATCCGGTGTTAGAAATTTCTAGAATCTATTTGTTTGCGTGTGTTTGTTTTTAAAACGTTTTCGATTTGTTCATTTTTATTATGTAAATATATATACACAACATTCTATTTTGTTCTATTTTAAAGCTTAGGGTTGGGGTAGCTACGCATAACAGAATATTTACGATGTCAAAAATATAGTTTAAGTAAATTACGTTATTATTTATATGATTGTATAGACGATTCAATCGATTTACTTTCGATAAATTTCTGATTAAAATAATTCTTCAAAAATAACACTTCAAATTTTTGTGCATTGATATGTACCGAATCCATTTGGTTTTCGATAAAATTTTTCGACTAAAAGTTGTTTATTTATGCAGCAGGGACCGGTTGTCCCAAAAGGGTTTTTTACAGTCGAGGGTTAAATCCCACTTATGATTTCACATGGTCTCATCGACGTTAAAATTATTTTAAAGCAAAACTACCTTTCACTTTTGGATCGCATCCCTGTAAAGTCAGTTTTACCTTCCGTTACTCAGTATAGTATACAGCAGAGGTGGGCAGGAGTTGACTCGGCCAAGCTCTGAGTGAGAGGTAGGGAAGAGAGATAGAGTTAATACAGGGTAACCTACCAATTATTAATATTTTCTTTTTTTAATTAAAACATTTTCTGAAAAAAATATAATAATACCAAATCTTTTTTATGGTCACTATTATACAAAGTAAATAATACATACAATCATTCAATGCATACTCTGGAATTTTGGGCTGGTAATTTGGGTCATAAAATGTACCTTTTTAGTATATATCATATTTGTGTATGAATAAAATAAAAATATATATAAATCTTTTGAACCTTTAAGTTTACCGCTGGACCATTGTAATAAAAGAGGGAAATTTTTGCAAAGGATAATTTAAATAGAAATATAGTTTTGGAAATTCCAAATAATTTGTCTAAATATTTTACTATTCATATCCGAGAACTAATAAAGAATTATTTACCTGATTTAATTATTTTTTCTTCGTATGGAGTATGCTCAGTATAGTGTCATGGGAATTTGATGAATTAAGTTAAATTTTACATAAAGTGGGAATTTGAGTTCTTCGAGTTAGTCTACTTTGAATTGAAAAAGTGAAAAGTACTTTTTGTAGTAGTGGAAATTATTTTTCGCATAATTTGTTTTTCAAAAAAAATAAAATATTGACTATATTATAGACGATACTATATAATTATTGGGCAATAATCGGTAGGCAACTTGTATTGAAACATCGTTCCGTCTTGCTTCAAAACATACCTTCTTTACTTACTCTCACCCAGCTTATTAATGAGCCCGTAAGGCTCAGGCGAGCTGTCTGTGCCCACCTCTGGTATACAGGAACAGAAAAATATAGTCACGTTTGCAACATACTCGTAGATATAATAAATATTATTCATAATAAAATTAACTCAATAATAAATACAGTGAAACCTATTCCTTTCACTCCTGTATTCATTTATATCGAAAATCATATTTTAGCAACAATTACCCCGTTGTACATTATATCTTCAAAAAAATGTGTGAATAAAATCTAATTAAGGAAGTTCGTGTGCTAGATAATGTACATTCATTAAATTATACAAAATCCACATCTAATATATTGGTATATATTTTAGTGCGCCGTTGCAAAATAGTTTCAATCATACCGATTAAAATAATTTTAATTATTTCCAACATGCGATAACCCTATTTTTTAATTCAATTAAATACACTGCATGATTCAAAGAATATATTTAAAACAATATTCATCACAGTGTCTAATTTATTAACATAGTTGTTACAAGTTTAAATATAAAACATTTCATTCAGGTTATATGTTAAAAATTTAATTTGTAATCGTTGATAACTTTTTCAAATGATCGATCGATAAGAGGTTTTGAATTTTTGAAGAAACATTATTACATGTTCTCAAGTCTTACGCATGAACGTCCTTAAGTCCGAATATGGATCAAATCAAACTAAAATATAACGCTTGCGAATCCATATAAGCAAGTTTCACTGTATATTTTTATATTGTAGATATCCTTGTTGTGTAGTTAGTTGATTGCTAATAAACATTTATTTAAAAAAAAATATAAATCACAAATCCTTGAATCATAAATTCTGTTTGAAACATTACGAACTGTTATTAGTTTATTATTCTTGTTTTAACAAAATAACAAAACAATTTGTCACGTCACTCGAAACTAACTAACAAATCATTTTTATTATGATTTTTTATTAATTATTAATTCAGAAATAATTAATTTATTTATTGCGTACTAACTTTATTTTTATTGACAAAGTTGAGGAAAATTAAAAAGTTATTAATTTTATATTAAATAGTTTAAGTTTTGTTTTGATTTTTAATAACCTCCTACTCAAAAAGATGGCTGTTATAAGTTTGAAGCTTTTGTTTTTTTATGTGACAATGTAGCTAGCAAACGCGAGGGACTGATTTTAATGCGACTAATATTTGAAGGCTTGTTTTTCATAGAGAAGGTTCGTGTAGCTCTATGTATGTTGAAAATCTGTTCAACCTTTATAAAATTAATCAGCTTTTTATCTACTTGGTATAGGTTTAAAAAGTGAAAGTTCTAGGAAGTGTTAAAATATTATATAAAATTCCTTACCAGTGCTTCCACTTTGTAACCCATCAGAATTACTTCGTTGTGTCGGAAGATTTTCTTTAATAAAAGAAATTTCACTTGTGGGTGAAACTATAAACATTGTAAAATGACCGAAGTTTTCGTTGTTCTTAAACATTTCCCCAAAAAAGTAGTGTATCTGCGTGAGGGCCATGTCATTGCGACATGTTCATAAGTAGCTGTTTAATATTTGACTTGGCAAGTTTACTTATTACGTGCAGCTAAGTTCTCTAAAATTGGTACATTTACGCATGACATCATATTCCAAAATGGGTGCTTTAATCAGGCCAATCCAGACCAAATTTTGATCACTTCTAATATATCTTTTAAATTATTTCCACTTTTTCGAATAACCTGTATACATCGATTTACATTTTCTTACTGAATCGCTTTGTCTATTCGGTTGTATGTCTATGATCTAACATCGTATGATGAAGTAATACCAACATTGTAAAAAATAAACAGAGCAAACCGTACACGATGATATGTCGTATCGTATGTTGTGTGTTGATCGACCCGAACACACGAACAACGAACATACCATACCAATCGCGAAATGGCGAACTGACAAACCATCCCCAGATGTTATAGTCAGTCAGTTCGTTACTGTATTTCATTTCAAGTTCAAGGTTAAATCAATGATATTCTGTTTTTGTTGCTGTTTGAAGGTATTATTAACGAATTTACATCAAAAATAACCTTGGAAATTGGATTCGTAGGTATTTAAAAAAAATTAGCAAAGTAAAATTCATTATCTTATAACAACTCATAAATTTTGTTTAGAATTTTAATTAAAATTTTTCGATTAAAGATGTACGAGCACTGAAACTTCAAAAAGATTAAAGCTTGATATTTTGTTTACATGTAGTTGAAGGGCATATAAATAAATTATAAAAGTTTCAGGGGGGGGGGGTTACGGGGGTCTTGAATTAATTATTTAATGTGAAGAGATTTCGGGTAAATTTTATTTCTGTCGGCGGTAGCTTTATTACCCGAAATCTCAGGTTTTTTTCTTAAATATCTTTTTTGTTAGGCCCGGTATGACGGACCTAAATTTAATTTTAACTTACGACAAATAATACTTATCGAAATAAATTTGTAATTATAAACAAATTTTATTCTTATAAATTTTTTTTTGTATTAAGTTTTATTTTTATCTCTAAAAATATTTTTAATTTTAACAAAAAACAAGATCCTGAAAATTTCTTCAATGTTAATTTTTTTTTTTTTAATAATCAAGTTTTTTTTTATCATTTTTTAAATTTAATTTTTATTTGAGAACAATAAGATTTTTCCTGCAATCAGAATCAAACAACGTGACCAAAATTATTTAATCGGAAACGTTTTCTTATTGTATGTATTTACGTCAAATAATTTTTTATCTAAATAATTTTTACATGTGATCAAAAATATTTGAATGAATAATTTATTCGGTCCAAAAAATTGTGTAATGTCTCTGAAATACAATAAGAATAATGAAGTATCACATAATCCATATTTTTTTGTTTAGAGAGGACACCAAATTAATTAATCTATGAAGTTTAATCTTCGTCTGTGAAGTGTCACTTGTATTTCTTAAATACAAATCATTCGTTCTTTCCTTAAAATTAAATAATTACTGTAGAAATATTGTCCAATTAGAACCGAATGTCCCCGGATGTTCTTTTAATTCAGGAAGCGATATTATACCCTGTCATAACAAACCTGGATTAAGATAGTTCCAACGAAATATATATATATCGTTGGAACTATACAAGAGCATATATGTATATAGTACATTTGTACACTACTTAATATTTTTATAGCTCTATGAGTGTGTAAAAAAGAAAACAGTTCACACTTTGATAATGAACTCAGTATATACAGGGTATTTAAGCTACTAACTCATTTAGTTGTTATTTTCTCTTGTAAATTAATCTTATACTCAGATCAAAGATTATTGTTTTTCAAATTTTTCATTTATATTAATTCCCGTTTTTTCTTTTTCTAACCCTTGTGTCCACTGGCATAATTAGGAAGCTGTATCAAAATATGTGCTTTGTTTCCCATCTATGCTAATAAATTTCCAGGAAAAAACTTCGAAGTAAAATTATATAAAAATATTAGAAGATATTAAATAAAGCGAATTTTATAATAATGTTAATATTATATACCTCGAACTAAAAATATACCTCTTCGGGGATATTCAATGAAATATAGTAATATAATATATATGTATAATGTATCCATGGTGATATTCATTCCAATTTTCATTTTCGTAGAATTCTCTTATTCTGGATGATGTGATACATAGCAAGGGAAGCATCACATTGAGAGGAAAGTGTATGATGGTGATCATGCGCAAGAGAATTTATTATCAAACACAAGGGTTGTAATCGTATGGTGGTGGTGTAATGTGTAATAGTTAAAACTACCCCACTAACATACAAATCTCAACTATAGCCACTCAGGTTTTCCTACTGTTAGTTTTCGTTAACTTCCTTTACGTGTAGGATATATAAACATATAGAAATTTCGAATATGTAATATTTTTTTCAAGAATTAAAACAAAAACGAATTTTTTTTTTATTATTAAATGTTGTGATCATTCGTTTTTCGTATTTGATGTAATTTTTATCCTGTAAGTGATTTTTCATTTTTTTTTCTTCAAATCATAAACCTTGAGATTCATGACCCCAAAAAAATGTAAACCCCTGCTCCCCTTTGTTCTATTCTAAAAATTTAGGGAACTGTATTTTTAAAGAGACCTAGGATCTAAAAATCGAAAAAAATATTACTAAGTTGTACTAAGTGACGTTCTGTTTTCGTAAATTTTAAAGTCTACTTAATTTAAAAAGAATGGATTCGGCACAAAACAATTTCAAAAATTTGATTGTATACTGTCTTAAGAGGTGATCTTTGCCGAATCTGTTCGGCTTTCGAAAAAAAATTAAGAACAAAAGTTATTTGTTTCTTTACAACGTACAACTTTTGTTTGAAACATTTTCTCCGAAAAATTTTCCCAAAAATTGATGAATAAGGCACAATTATGAAATTTTTTTAAAAAGAACGCTAACTTTGTGCCCATAGTACACTGTCTTTAGTATTTTCTCGAAATTGTTTCGATGATTTGATCAAAATATGTCGGCTCTGATCTTCCCTTACGGATTGGGCTACCGATTAAAATTTTTGTTTTGGCCAACATTTTTCATAAAATTTGAATAAAAAAAATAAAAGTTCTGACAGCTATAGGGGGATATATTAAGAATAGGGGGATTCAACTGACGGAGAATCCAAAATTTCTTCAGATATTAATAATTCAGATATTAGTAAATAAATTTTTCTAGGTCCGGTATTCATAAGTTTTCCGGTTGATGCCTTTGTTATATAATAAATTAAGGTTCTCCTTAAAAACACTTCAATAGAATATCAATTAATTGAAACATTTACTAAAAATAAACCGTGTAAATAAAATCCATTGTTCTATCAAAAAATATTGCGAATTTATCACACACACAAAAAACTATAACCTTGAATTTAACATAAACATTAGGGTTCGTTCATGTTTCTCTCATTCTTCATTTGTTTATCATTCCATCTCTCTTCAAAACATGTTTTCATCTAACTACTTCATTCTCTCATATGTATACCGGCATTTCGTATGATTTTTATTTATATTTGGTTATTACTGTTATTATAGCCATCTCTTTTTAATAATATAAAATAGTTTATATGTCTATCATTGTTTAAACATGTTTTTAGTATGGTGTAATCTATTTCTGTTTATCTAACATATTCTGTTTGAGATGAATATTATTATTATGGCTTGAAAATTACCAAGAAATATAAATAGTAATCATAATAAAACTATAGTATATGTTTGTTGTCCTTTAGTTTACAGAGGACAATTTAAGTTTATATAATTGCGTCGTAGTACCAATCTCAACAGCCACTATTTGTGTAATCAACAAATAATATATGCTATTTTCATCTTATTTTTCACTTTCACTTATTCTAAATATGTAAAAAAAATTTTTATGTATTTTTGGTTTTATTTGTTTTTTTTTTTTTTTTTTCTGCATTTTATAAATAAATAATTGGAATCAAGACAAGAAAACAACATTTAAAATCACTCATAAAAATTTAGAGTCTTTTTTTCATGGGACATAAAATTAATTTTTTTTTAAATGTCTCAACTTCGTAAATTTACGATTTACTTCGGCAGTTTCTAAACGTAAACTTCCATAGAATTGGTTGGAATAGCAAAGAGGCCTAATCATAAACCACGTCACATGTATTTTCACTACAGTCTACACACACATAAAGTTTTGGCTAGTTAAGGCGGCGCTATCATTTAGTTGGAGCCGTTATTTCACGTTTAGACCCATAAACATACTCTGTCCAGTTATATAGAGGTGAATGGGCACGCTGCATCATTTCAAGTAATATCAATCGCATTTCGTCAGACTTTGAAGCACGTCAGTTTGATTGTTCATTACTTTTATCCTCTATCCTCAGCCATCCTATCTATGTTTTTTTTATGGTTTCCCATAGATTGCTAAGATAGATGTCGGGATGGTACCAAAGTCGGCCATAACCGCACTACCACCTTCCCGTTCATCTCGACGCCCATTTCCTTTTAATTTGACTTATCCTGTACGATCTCTGTATTGTCGAAAAGGATCAGCAAATTTATTATTATTATTAATTTTTCTTAGATATTATCTGTCTTACGAAGCATCGACTTGCATCTAGCAAACCCCTTCTTCCTCAAACATTGAATTTAACAAATTTTTAAATCGATTTTCCGATCATATTCATTCGAATTTAGACAGCCAATTAAAAATTTAATTCTAGTTCAAAGAAGAACACATGAATTAAAATTAAAATTTGATTAATTAAAAACGTAATTTAATAAAAATATCGCTAATCAACAGCAAGTCGCCAACTGCTTAAAACCAAATCGATAATTATTTCGTAGTAATTTTTTTAGAAAAATCAAAATACAATTTGATTCATGGCCAAAATTAATAAATTTTAATGATATAAGTGTAATGTCTATTAATAATTGAATAAAAATTAAATGAATATATATATATAAAACAGTTGTTTTATAATTAAAAATTGAACCCTCTATTAGTTGCAATACAATCATAGAGAAATAACTTTTAATTCAGATCATTCGCTATGTGCATGTTATCGAGACTAGCGACATTGTGGTAAACATTCACAATAGTTCAGGAGAGATTTATATATCAGACGAAAAAATTGAAAGGGTTTAAGTCTGAGCTAGATAAGTATTGCGTATTTTTACCACATGGTCGCTAATCTCGTCAACTGCGCATTTAGCCATTAAACGACAAATAATAGGTGTTTCAATATCTTTTGGTTTCAATCGTCAGGCGTAGACACCACTGACCTCTAAATAACTGGACAGATTATCCTATGTTATGCCATTAACTCCAATTGCGTGGCACGTATGTGTGTGTATGTTCCAAGAACACACAACGCCTTTACAAGCGTAATAAGAGAAAACGTTCTTTAAATTCACTTCCATCGAATTAAAAGCATTAATAATTTAGATTATAGAATTTTTTTTTAACCTCAGACTAAATAAAAGCAGTTTTATAAATTTGAAGCTTTTGTCTTAATTAACATGGTTTAAAGGTTGCTTGAATCGGGATGTGTCTTAACTATACTTGACGAAAATCTGTTCAGGTGTCTAGATCATAAGCTCTTTTCCTAGTTGATATAGGGATCTTTAAAAGTGGAAAAGCTGGGAATCTTTGTATAATTCTTTATCCACGCTTCCGGTTTAACCCATCATTCTCTTGTATTTAATATTTAATATAAAATATTTTCTTAAACTAATAATTGATTGGTTTAGGGAGGTCTCCGTTTGAGGGTTAAAAAATATGTTCGAGAAGACAACGTCATCAGATTTGGAATAAACGCAAGAAACGACAAAATTAAAATTGTTTTATTTTAGTCTTATGAACGACAACAAATTACTACAATTATTGTTGTTAATGTAGGTCAGTTCATCTAGGAAAATTTTTAAACATAAAATCGTATACGACGTTACGCAGGCTTTATTTCTGATACCATTCTAACAAAGAGGGAACGGTATGGAATTTCGCAATAGAAGCAAGTGTTAATAATCCAAATATATTTCGGTAACTCTAAGAGTACTTCTAACGTATTTGCTACAAAAGGATTTCGGCGTTTCTCGCTTCTTTATGGAAATATTATACTCAATAATGTGTTCATTTAACATTATATTTAATTATACCCAGTATATAATATATACCAGGGTATATTAATTTTAGTTCCTACTTTGTAACTGTTGAAAATATTAATCACAGAAAAAAAATTTTGGTATAGTTGGTCATAAAATGACTTATTACTCCATTTCTGAAAAGTTGTCCGTCCGTCTGTAAACACGACAGCTCAAAAACGAAAAAAATAATGCGGGTTGAAATTCTCGTATATGTGTGTTCTAGAGCAGAGGTAAGGTCAAGTTCGTGAATGGGCACAACTGCCCATCTTTGAAACCGTAAGAGATAGAACAAAAATTTAAATTAAAAATAAACAACTGTTATAAACTATAAAGTATAAACCTTTTTATATAAATTCAGGATATACAGGATATTTAAGCAATTACCTCAGTTATTATTTTCGCTTGTTATATTTAATTTCCAATTTTAAGATATATATATATATATATGAACATGTCGTATTTGTTCAATGATTATAAATAAGTATATATATATTAATTTTTAATATTTAATAAAAAAATGTTATTTATATTTATACAAATGTCATAAAAGCTTAAATTAAAAATATATAAATTCAATATATTTATCAATAATTTAAAAAAATAAAATTAATACATTTACGGGGCTGTCTTAAGGTTGTAAGACCAAATTTCCTTCCTTAAGGAAGAAACTAAAATTCTTAAACAATGTTTTAAATATCAATATACTTGTTCCAACGATATATTAAAAGTTCAGAAATTCTTGGTTTAATCAATCAATACTTCTATCAGGATTCAAAATAAAAATTTTAATTTGAAAATTTTTTTTTTTGTTAAAATGGATAATAAAACATTTATAAATATCTTTGTTTATCTTACTAATAAAGACAAAGATAGGAATATTTACTAGTAAATACGACAGTTGACAAATTCGATAAATAAACTTAAACGTAAATAATAGCGTAACTTCAATATGAGTTATAAATTAAGTAAACATAATCGTCTTTCGTGGGTAATCGGTCGCCCTAAGTCAATCCTGTGCCAATTACTGTAATTAAGATAATTACATTCGAAAAAATGAAAAGGAAATATGTGTTTCATATCTCATGCAAGCTACCCCAGCGATCGATTTAAAGAGAGTTGTTAATCGGAACTTTACTTCCGTAAGGTTCTGTTTTTATTTTAAATTAAAGATTTTATCCTCAAGAAAGTGAAAAAATTTTGATATCAAATTTTGAAATAATAAAAAGAAAAAGTCTGTTATATTGTATGATAGGAAAATAATATTTGAAACGAACTACAGATGTAACATGATGTTTTACAAATTATTTCCATTTAAATATTTTATTATATTGATTTAAATTTTCCTTTAAAACTTTTATAAATATTTAATTTAAATATAATTAATATTTAACTGATAATTATAATCAGCTGATTTTATATATAAATAAATATACATTATAATTTATTTTTAAATTTAAATTAATACATATTTACGTTAAGTATGTATACGCGGCCAGTTAAAGTATACTAAGACTTAAGAGTTAATATGAACACTCATCGTTATAAAATTAAATTTAGCTGTTAATATATTTAATTTTCTTTTATTGATTTAAATGAAAAACACTTTTAATAAAATTGTTAATTGATATTTTATAATCAAATAATTTCCTATATTATTATTTGTGTATACTAAAAACGTCACAGTACTATACTAAAGTCAATTTCCATTAAGGTTAAAAAGACATAAGTGTGAAAGAACAAGCGTATACTACATAAACTAACATGTCATTGAACTTTTATTAACATTGATATGAAAACGTCTCAGTATTATACCAATGTCAATTTCTATTAAGGTTAAGAAAATATACGTGTGAAAGAACTAGCTTATAATATGTCATTGAATTTTTATTGATATTGATATGAAAAAATGAAATCAGGTATCGATCCCTGTACCTCTGGATTAAATTGTTTCACAATAAGTCTGCACACAAGTGTTTCACAAAGTTATCTTATGGTGAAAGAGTTATGCTCCAACTCCCTTAAGGATCATGATAACAACATCATGTAGAGAATTTTCAAAAATATTGACAATTTAAAATGTAATAAATATTTACCTACGTAACAACGACTTTATGCTTAGGTTAGGTTAGGTCTTATATTTAATTTATATCTGATGAATATGTTATTCGTAGGGTTCCGCACCACAAAAGCACGAAACACAATCTCCATTCTTGCTTCCGTCCATTTGGGTTGGAACTCCTCGTTTGGAAGAAATAATTTTTGATAATTTGTTTATTTCATGTGCGAAAATAGGATTCATACAATTACAGTTATAAAATATTCTGAAAGTCAGGACTGTTTAGGTTATTCTCAAAGGACAAATTGCAAGTGAATTTAGCATTAATAAAAATTCTAAATTTTATCTCTTTAATTTTATTTCTAATGTTGTTTTTCTTGTTTTTAATTGTGTAATTAATTACTAAAAATAAAAATTAATGTGATAAAACATATTTTTATAAAAATTAGATCACAAAAATAATATTTAATAAAAATAAAACATTGGATGATGAGAAGATGTTTGTTTATATTATTTTAAAATGTCGATAAAAATTAAGATCAAATGATTAATTTGATCTTATTTTTTTATATTTATATAAATAATAATTTTATTTTGATGTCTTTAAAATTATTATCAGAAAAATATCAATAGAGAAATTCTAAAAATAACGTAACCATGAGATACTACGATATTCAAATTTCGTATAGTTTTGTATATTTCTCAGAATTGACCATAATAAAAATAACAATATATCATATAACATCTGCCGTCTAATATGCAGGTAATGTTTTTAAGTATGTTCGGGAGGTATGCCAAAATGCTACGACATTAAAGAAATGTTCCTCACTTCATGCTAAAGATACTGTGAAAATTTCAAAACGATTAACTAAACCGTTTAAGAGTTATTACAAGATTAAAAAACTGTAATTTTTCATGTTTTCTTATGGAGATTTGTTCACTCAATAGATTAAATACATTTCAATTACCATTAAAAAAGCTACGAAAGCCCAAATTTGCAAATTTCAAGAACGAGAATTCATAAGATTTCATCAAAATCGACCAAAGCAAAAAAATATTACACCATATTTACTCGAGTATTATTACTGTCTCACTTTTTCGGTATTTTTTCCCAAACAGTAATAGTTATTTGAAGCTATGGGGGGTATTGCTTGCAATCTTTAAAATATAGAACATATCCTACATAAAGTACAATAAACATAGATGACACAGTGCTGCTCATAAATGATGAGACTGGATTATAATTGGCGTTATTATTTAAACGGATGTTATTAATATCACTTGTATATTTTATAGTCTTTATGATTAATGGGAGACTCCATTATTATTTAATTTTATTTCATTATATCATTTAGATAATATTACAATAATAATAACAGGAGAAAAAGTTATCAATGGTAGTAGGTACACATTGTAAGTGATAGGTACACTACCAATCAAATAAATTGATTCCTATTTTAAACTCCGCATCTAGGTGATCAAAAAACATGACATTGACCACGATAAATTTAATATGAGAAGGTATATATTCAACGCCATTCAAACTTTCCATATTGCCAGGCTTCCCGATGGGATTTCCCATCGGTAACATCTCAGGAACTTAAAAAATTGGCGCACTTCCCATTCAAATTTTCTTCCCTTATTTTACCTTACCTCCTTAGAGGATGAAATTCCAAAAACGCTGATACATCTTACTTTTATTTATAAACAGAAACCTAACTAAACACCACTTCCCATATTTCTAACTATTAAAATGACGAACTTTCATCTACTATTTACCCCTTTTTGAGGATGAATTTTCAAAAATCCTTGCTTAGTGCTCACTTACGTTATATAAGAAATTCCTGCGCAAAATTTCATGCTTTTAGATCCACCGGCTTAGGCTTTTCGTTGCATTGTCTGTCGTGATGTTTCAGTAGATACGCATGTTAAAATAGCACATTTTAAATATCTATTCAATATGGTCCATTTTCAATATTTCCCATCCCTGTATATAAGTATTTTTATATACCCAGTTGATTGTTCCGCAAGGAATTCTGAGAGCAACATCTATAATTGAATACTATAAAATAATATGATGAATATTATATACAACGTTGCCAAATTAACGATGTAACTTTTAGGATAGATTGTTTTTTAATGAACATGATTGTGCATTACAAATAATACTAACATATGTTTGTCTTGTCATAGATAGATATACCCCAACGGCCTTAAGTGAGTTTTACAATGTCTATAAAAAATGACTTTGATATGTTATCATATTATATACTATTAACTATAGTATAAAATCATATTATTTACATGACTGTGTAGTGCACTTGGTATCATGTTAATAACAATACTGACCACCAACTCACATGGCATATTCACGTGGAAAGATGCACATCACTTCAGTGCAGTTCCATCAAATACAAGTTATTCGTATTGTGTCGTGTTGTTTGTGTGCTTCAATACTATTGGAAAAGTACACAGTTTTAATATATGAACACACAACACCATAGTTCAAATGAATAAAAAAATAATTTTCATATTAAAACAAGGACATGCCTCTCGCATTGATCAAGGATAATGGGACCACGACATGGTATTATTTATTTTTGAAAACAATCAAGATTATATTGTTTTAAAAGAATTTTTCCCGGAAGGAATCACATTGAATATCACATACACTTATCATAGCGACAGTTGTAATATTCATTATTATAATGCAAAATCTATATTACTGCAACTTTAATTATTTATAGTGATCATATGGAGACTTATTTATAGTGATCCTCACTAAAGAGGGTCTTCCAGGCCTGTCTATTCTGGGCTTTGGCTTTTCAGTTCCCGACATATGTTAGCAGTTTCAATTCGGCGTAGATCTAGTGCAACATTGTCCATCTATCGTAGCCTTGGTCCTCTTATTTGCCTTCAGCCTTCTGAGTTACTCCCGTATGCTATTTTCGCACTTTTTTCACTTGGCATTCTTTCGAGGTGCCCAAACCAACGTAGCCTTCCTTTCTTAACATCTATCCATTTGCTTATCCACAATTTTTCTTACGGTTTCAAATATGAATGCCTCCCTCCCCCTGGCAAGAGAACGATCTGATTTTGCCCATTCAAGAACTTTAACTCATTTTTTTAGCTCTAGAATACACATACAAAATTTTAGTTCGTTATCCCTTTTTGTTTTCGAGTTATCTTGTTTATGGGCAGACGGATATGTCGAAATGGACCAATTAGGTCATTTTATGAACACCTATACCGAAAATTTTGCTATGCAATGAATATTTTCAACCGTTGCCATTCTGGTGCGGGGGTTTATGGACCTAGAATAAAGGAATCCATTCCTCTGGGTCAATATGCGACGGTTTTTCAATCGAAAATCTTCGCCATGCTGAGAGGTGCCCAGATTTGTAACACGAAAGGTTACAGTGGGGCACATAGCATCTTCTCAGATAGCCCTTCGGGGCAGCACTTCGAGCCCTTGAGGCGTCGAGATTCCAATCGAGGATAGTCTATGAATGCTTCGAGGAGCTGAACCGCCTGGCACTGATTAACACAATCAGACTGATCTGGGTATCGGGTCACTCTGGCGTTAAGGGGAACAAAGTAGCGGACTCGTTGGCACGAGAGGGGTCATCTCAAGCGCCCCTTTCACCTGAGCCTATCATTCCCATAGCAAGATGCTCCGTAATTTACCGAATCAAGGGGTGACTGAAACAAGCTCATCTCGATTACTGAGACTTTGCGCAGGGCATATTGTAACGTTTTAGATCGTAACCTATATACGCACTAGATTCTTTTAATTAAACCCACGAGTAACAATTCTAACAATTGAAATTTATTGGATTGCAACAATGAAGTTAATAACATTTAAGTAATGTTAATAATCAATATTTGCAATAATCAAAAATAATTTAACAAAAAAGACTTAACAATATTTACGTATATAACTACAATCGCTTGTTATCTTTATCGTATCAGTATCACATGTAAAATACAACTTGTCCTTACTCAAGATGTCCGATTCCTTTATATACCCAAAAGATCTTTCTAGAGTATCATTCTCGATTCTTCTATTTCTTGAGTACACCAAATGTACATAGACTGTAGAGTTGTAACTACTAGAATAATCTACAAATACCAGTGGCGGTCTTTACATACATTTATTACAATACCCTTGTAAGTACTTATAGAATATAGATTATAATATATACCGGGTAATAATAAAGCCATAAAATTTTGTAGACATATTATTGGTTTAAATACAACAAATAAGAAATATCTTTGAAAAGAAACTACTTTTCTTTCAAAATATATTTTATATATTTTTACTTACAGTGAAAATTTTGAGAAAAATTGTACATAATGTTATGGAATAATTCAATTGTTCTCCTTAATTGAATTTCACTTTATTCTTAGTATTATTATATTTATATTAAAAATTATTTCGAAATAATAATAATATTATTATTTTTATTAATTCACATATTGTTTAATTTTTTAGTTAAATTTAAGCCTTGATATACTCAAGGTTGAGATATTCAACAGACCAGAAACGGTTTTGTTTTTACTTTTGAATAATGATACGCAAGTTTTAATTTAAAAATATTAATCAATTTAAAAATCACTCAATCGTAAGAACTCTGACCGAGGGAAGAAGTACCGTTTTTAATAAAACGAAATTTTATTGGCCTCATAATAATAAAATTTATACCACAAAACTGAAAACAAAATTGTATATATGAAAATTTATTTATACAAGTGAAAATAACAACTGAGTTAATTGCTTAAACAGCTGGTATATACTGAATTTATGTAAAAAAATTCAAACAAAAGTTGTTGATTTTTGAAAAAGGAACATTTTTTGTCTTAAAACTTTTGTTCTATCTCTTACGGTTTCTAAGATAAGCAGTTTTGCCCATTTTGCCCAAACATGGTCCGATTGATGGCTCATTCACCTTACTTTTTAGCTCAAGTTATTTCTTTTCATTCTTGAGTTATCGTGTTGACGGATATGCGGAAATTTAGATCATTTTATGAACACCTATACCAAAAATATTTTTTGGATCAATATTTCCAACCGTTACAAAGTAGGAACTAAACTTAATATACCATGATAGATATTATATACTGGGTATAAAAATATATATTAAGATACCTGTATTTCAATTACAACGCAATCATCTTCAATAGCTAAATTCTCGTGTAACACATTAAAAAGAACAAAATTAATCTTTGCGAAAAATCAAGTTCTTTAATATACTGAATAAAGTCATTTAGTGGAAGGATTAGTTAAATAACTAAAATCGAAATTTAGTTTCTATAATGCAAATTCTAAAGTACTCTAAACGTTATCGATAAAATGTGGGAAATTTCCAATATTAAAGACGTTTGTAATAGCCTTTTCCGAAATAGCTACATATACCGGATTCACACTTTTTTTTATATATATTATATTTCAACATAAAATTTGTTTAAACTTTAAATACAAAGAAATTTATTTTTTTAACTCAAACATTGGCATTACTCCAAACAGAGTCGATAGGAAAAAAAACGAAACATGTTAGAATGTATTCAATTAAATTTGTCTGTTCGTTTGTTTGGCCGTCTGTTTGTCTCGTATGTAAAGTTCCAGCGACCGATTCGATGCAATCCAACAATACACACCATTCAGATCAATTTGATATGTATGTATGTAAATATTGACGTGACTTAATTCCGTAAATATATATTTTTATTGATTATATTTATAAAATAAATCTTTATTTTAATATATATCCGTGTAGTCAGTCACTCAGTCATGTGATTTACATATTAAATGCTCAAGTATTTATTAAATGTATACCGGGTGTCCCCCACAAAATACTATTCCTACCTTTCATTAATTCATATCCATATTATGTAGCTTTAACTCAAGCTGCATAATCAATTATTTCGGTTATTTGGTTTCTTTTTTTAAATATTTTTTAACGATATAACCTAAACCGATCTGTTTTAGCATAAGATTCACTAGTTCAGTGCATAGTTTTTTTAAGGTAGTTCTTTAAAATAAAAAGGACAAACATATATTCTTCTCTTTATTATTTAAATTCAAAAATCGTCCTTTTTTAAATATTTTTTTTTACAATATTGACAATATAATCTTTATTAAAAGTACATACATATAGAATTTACAATATTTTTACATGACTAATATTTTATGGTAAATACCTTTTAATAATTATTATTAAAATACATAAAAAATGATAAAAGTATGTACACTTAGTAACAACAATGCAAACACACACTTGATAATTTAGGATTCTGTATCGAAAAAATCCATTATTAGGCAGTTTGTATATAGAGATTTTATACTACACAATTCAAAATAGAACAAGTGCAAAATAACATCCAACTGAGTTAATTGTTTAAGTATCTGACGTAGATTGAGTTTATTATCAGTGCATAAACTGTTTATTTTACTTATACACATGTATAGATAAAAATATGGTAGTGTATATACAAATGTACTTTATACATATGTAGTATACTCACAGGCATCTTTTTGTAATTAGTTTCAATCAAAAGTTCATTATTTTTGAACAAGGAATGTAGTGATACAAAAAAAATATTACATATATATTCAGTAATACGTGCACTTAGAATGTGATTTTATGTTTCAAATATATTATAATCAAACACATATAATGTTGTATCAAATTAACTGACGCCGTGTAAAGCTGGCGTCGAAACTTGATGTTAGTTTTTAAAATTTTATAATTTATTTGTGCTTTATTGATTCGGTTTTCGAAAAAATGCTTCAAATAAGAGTTGTCCATTTTAAATATGAATGAATAAGTCACTAACAAAAATTTTAAAAACTAACGTCAACTTTTGACGCCAATTGTACATCATATGGCAAATTGATGGTGTAAAACTCTTATTAGTGTGATTTCTTTTTAATCAATTATTATTTTTTGCATGAACCACATAAATCAAATTTTAAAATTAAAAAAATATGTGCGTATACCCAATTGTAATAAAGTAGACTTTCTACGTTTGTTAAGTAACTTCTTGAATTAAATTACTATTTACATTAATTCTACTAATTGAACCGAAATTATACTAACGAATTCTGTTTAGAACTAATTATGAAGTAAGATAGAATAACATTGATGACGTCATACGTGTTTATATATTATGTGTGTAACGTGTCATGAGTCACGTACACACATATAGGTAGATACTACAACTACACTTCACAACATCTCACACAACTGACACAACAACAACATTGAAAAGATCGAATAACAAACACAAAACTATACAAACAAAAACATATTATTCTGGTGGGGCGGACATACATATTGAATATATTAAAGATTTTTATAAAGGAAGAAGGATCATGAGAAATGAAAGATACACATGAAGCTACTGGAAGAGAGAGATAGAGAGAAAATATTTATATTTTGAAAATATAATGAGTTTTTTTATACCCTATATCAGGGGTGGCCTACTTTTGTGTGTATGTATAAGATCTACTTTTTATCTTAAAAATATGTCGCGATCGACTTGTACTATTTGTTTGAAGGTACGTACATATGAAAAAGTTGTTAAAAAAATGCACAGTATAGCTGATAATTTGATTTTAAGATTTCACTTTCGCGATTTTTTTTTTGAGGACAGGAAAATTTATCATGAAATGATGCTATTTAGCACACTTGTTTTTTTGCTAATCTACCAATTGCTCGTGGAGTGCACCTCGTACTTAAACGCCCTGTTTATCTACCTACGTAAAAAACAACATAATTATTGAACGGGTCACAACAAATAGTACAAGGCACAATTCCAGTGCGAAGCCTGTGCGGACAGTTGGTATATAATATAAATAAATTATATATAAGGGTATAGGTTTAGCCCCAACTTTGTAATGATTGAAAATCGTTGCGATGACGAGAGCCGGAGATATAACAATATACGAAGTGGCGGTGAAGCCGCGGGTATAAGCTAGTGTTTTATAAAAATGTATATTAATGAGCTCTCAAGTCATATAATATTTAGTAAAACTATTTGGTTGAAGTAGTCGATTTTTATATAGTTCAAGGTTAAATAAAGAAACAAAAAAAATACATGTTCGTTTGTACAGAGACGTATTTACTAAAGGACAGTCATGTTTACGAAAAACACTCGACAGTTGTTTTAAAATTTTAACTCGATGCTAGAGTTAGGTGTGACAGTCTCTCAAAGATTTCAAAAGTACATTTCAATTAAAAAGTTTGTGTTATGGCTAAGTGATAATTAATGAGCTTCAACTTGTCGATAGCGATTGACAATCAACGGTGTCCTAGTGAAATTATTTAGGCAAAGAACGTGATGATTAATTTCTATAAAACGTCAGCAGCTTTGCAAGAGTTTTCTACTCTTTCAAATTTTTCATGATCTAGAAGCTTTCTTCCGAAAGAAAACATGCCATACAAGTAGCTTATACACGTTATGAAATAATTTTTTTCTAAAAATTCCATTCCATTTTGGGAGGTAACACATTCATATCACAAATTGATATCAAAATAATGTTACTATGTGGTTCAGATATATTACTGAAATGTCAAATTAAGTAAACGCTAGTCACTTCCATCAGTATAATATATCCGAAAGTCAATCATACTAACAATGAATGTATACTCACAAAGTTTATAAAATTTATGTAAATAGTCAAAAACATTTTTAAATATTTCGTGAATACAACCCTGTACATAAATAACAATTACATATACAAATTGATAGGTGTTCAAGTTAACATTTAGATTTTTAAATGTAGACGACATGTAAATTTGTTGAAAGCCAAAAATATGTTGCACGAGAATCATTTTCAATTTTTTTTTCTGTTCCGTACATTTATTTAATTTAATTACTTTACTCTACTTGTGTTAAAGTTAACCTAAATTTTAAAATAATTATATTAGCAAGTCTCGAAACAATAACATTTAAAATTTTACATAAATATTTGTTTTAAAATTGTTTTTTTTTTACTTACATTTATTTATTAAATATTTGAAAATTTGTTATGTCTGTTTGTCACACTATTAATGTCAAATAAATATATTGAAAATTTCATATAATCAAATTAGACCAATGATATTTATCATTTTCATTTGTTTTCTCTTAACCAGTTTATGAGATAAGTAAGTTATGAATATAGAAAAAAACTATTTTTCCATTAGATAAACCTAGCTAGATAAAAATTTTTTTTCCGAAAACTCGTTTTCAGAAAATTTTATCAAAATAGTTTAAGCCGTTTTCGAGAATTCGATTTCAAGTAAATAAATAAATCCCCATTTGGTAGGTAATAATCAAAAAAATATATATATATATTTAGTTCATTGTTTATTACGAAGAATTTATAGTTGAATTATCTATTACCAGATGTCATAGTAATTGTGTATAAATTAATTGGATTAAAATGAATTAAAATTAAAATATTGAACTTCTCCGTAGAAACTTGTGATCGACAATTATTATTCAACATGTTTTTTCTAGTTAAATTGAACTAGATTCATCTAAAAATCAAGGTCGTTAAAATAATCAATCAATCAATTTATTTTTTTTAATTCAGTCGTACACAATAAAATTGTACCCAACTGAAATACACTATTAGTAAAAGTTAAACGTTTTTTTATTTCTCGTTGGAAATAGTCAGTGAATTTTCACTGTGGTGTAATTTTATTGTACGCATATGTAAATAAAAATTTATTAAAATTGAACCAATCTAAACTGATTTATAATCAGGAAATTTGTCATTCTTTATCGAGTTATATGCATCTTTGGAACGGTTAGCTCTGCAAATAATCGTATAAAAGTTGCATAATTCTAAAGGTGGGGGGGGGGGGGGCTCTTTTAATAAATTTTTATATACGAGTTCCACGATTATAATTATTTTATATACTTTATAAATTTACTTAATATTTGAAAAAAAATAACAATCAATTGTGGTTTTTTTTCAGTGTTTATAAACAAAAAATTATTTATTTATATGCAAAACTTTGCCGATAAGATAAGTTGTTTCCCTTCCGTTTAATGCAGTTCTATGGTTTACACGCGATATGTCATCTAACATTATATTTAAAAAATATATCGACTTAATAATCATCGTTTAAAAATAGCATAAATAAAAAAAGCATTATCGTTGTTTTAATTTAAATAATAAGCTTAAATAAATTCACAAGAATTAAAACATTCATTGCTGATAAAAATAATTATTTTATGCAGATAATTATAAATAAGTGAGAATTAGTTCTGTATCTCTTCTATAGGGGAAATTCTATCAGTCCTATTTATACATAATTTTTCCTTACGATCATTCATCCATGGAAAACTACAACGCGTTAGGGCGATGAAGTGCTATAATTAGCGACGAGTTGTAGCAGCCCAGGAATGAACGTGAACACCGTCCAATTTTTCCTTCACATAAAAAAAAAACTGATTTGTATGTTTTGTATCGATTTGTTAAACCCGTCCAAGTGGGCATGTAGTCTTAATGCGCTCTGCTTGGAACTGGAACAAAGTTACACCATTCGCCGTCATTTAGCATGCATTATTACGAACTTCCCTGTGTCGATTTAGACCTGAGTACGAACGATTTACCTTGCGGCAAAGTAAGTCGGCAAAATTCTTAGAGAGAAATAGATATAATACCTGTTAGTGTGTGCAAAAAAGGTCTGTATTTTTTCGCATGCAATGATTGGTTCTGGATTGATATTCTGGAGAAATTAAACCAATTTTTGTGAAAATCTATTGTAGATAAAATTTTGGATATCCAAAATTTTAACGTTGATAATCAATTATTTTTTTAAAAATAATTTCATTCAAAAAATTCTCTTTAAAAAGTCGATGACCTAACAATTTTGTTTTTGGAAAATTGTCAATTTAATTTGATATTATCCTAAATACTTAAAATTTTTCTCCTAGACCGTTATTTCTTAGTGTTACAAATTCATAACAAAAACACATCAAAACTCAAGGATGTGTAAAAACATGGTTTACAAGTTAATATGTATATAGATTATTATTTTATTCTACAGAGTGTATCAAATGAAACAAATGTTATATAATCACAAATCATTTACTTGACATAAGTATAACCACACTCTCTGTTGAGAAGTAAGGGGAAAAAAAAGTAATATTTTATTGCGTAATAAAATGGGTAATATAAAGAGATGGTGTTTGATTCTAAAGTGAGATGGAATTAAATTGCGAATCACGTGAGTCGAGAGACGCGAGAGGGAGAGAGCGGTAAGCCGGCCGGTATTTTGATGATTTGAAGGCCATATAATAATGTTAAGTCACAAACAACTGGTTCATATTCAAACTAACTGATGATTGGTGGTAGAAATCAAAATATTATTAACGCTTAGAGATTTTATTCAAGGATTCTGTATCTAGAAAAAAGAACCCTTTCTAAGATCGTTCATGTGTTCAACCATCTGCCTGTCACAATCAATTATATCCAAAAAAATATAACTGAATATCTGTTGCTATGTTCAGAAATTAGATTTCGAAATATAGGTGGTCAAAAAGTAAAGAAACTTTTGTTACATAAAAAATCTTCAGACATCAGAGTTGAATTTGACCATATATAATTTATGAATTGATTCCTTGTAATCGATGTTCATATTTCGTTTAAGGTTTATACAAAATGTGATTGACTTTCATTCAAAACAAATTAATTTAATAAAAGCAATTCATTTTCTAGAACTGAATCAAATGAATTTTACTTTTTATACACGCACAGATGTATCAAAAATACAAAGTACAGATGTTCGAGCTGAAATTGTGCCAAAAATATTGTGTTTATGAACATTTGTTTCGAACAAAAGTTGTTTATTTTAAAAAAGGTATTTTTTTCTACAAATTTCTATAATTTTATGACTTTAAAAATGGATATCACACCCCTCGTGGGGGATGCACAATCCGATTTTGCCCATTCATTAGTTTGACCTTATTTCATAACTGTAGAAAACACTCGTTATCTGTGTTCGTTGTTGTGTTATCATATTGACAATGTAATGTACTACTCGATTATAAAATGGACTAAACGGACGAAAATGAACTAATATGGTCATTTTATAAACACCTATACCAAAATATCCTTGTAATATTATATCTATATACAGCTTGTATTTTAAAATACACCCAATCTGCAAACAATGAATAGTGCATCTATCACTGTCTATGCACAGTATACCATGATATTCTACTACTCTAAGGGCAGACATCCCCACCAAAGACTGATCTAAATGTCAGGTGAGAACGTATCAAACCCGCCTTAGATTTTGTAGAATGCAGAACAAATTAAACCATATCATAGTGAACTACATCTAGACAGCGATAGATACAATATATATTGTTTCCAGATTGGGTGTATTTTAATTTATTTAAAATACAATCAGTATATACCGGGTATAAAAATGATACGCAGTTTGTACATAAAAATATGTGCGTTCTAATTCTGAAACTCAAGTTAGGTAAAAGTCCTTTTCCCCTAAACTTAACATGAAGATGAATATTGAATATCAATAATTCCTTTGAAATTCTCATTTAATTGTGGTGTAGAACCCCCACTACATAAATTACATCATACTTAACCGGTGTTTTTATTATTATAAAGTTCTAACTTCACTCCTCAGCTTACTGACACCGAGTGAGCAAGCGAGCGAACGAACGAGAACGAAGCAAGAAATAATTGAAAATTTTTAAAAACACAAACAAAATTTATATATTTTTTTTGTTAAATATATTTATTTAAAAAATAATTTAGTTTAGTTGTGTTAAAATTTGTGTGATAGTAACATGAAAAAAAGTAATCTAACAAAATTATTGTTGAACACTTTTGGTGCACATTGTAATAATTGTTTTGTGTTTCAAAATTATTATTATATTACAACAAATAAAAATTCTTAATCACTAATAAAATACTTCGATGTGAACTGATTTTGAATGAAACATTACTCAACAGTAACGTATGTGATTTTATTAAGTTTATTTATTAGAAAAATAAAAGGAAATTTTGTTCTAGAATTATAGAGAAAATGTCAAAGTAACTTTTGTGATATTCAATTTTCGAAAATGCTGACGTTTTAAATAATGTCTTTGTAAATGTAAGCACAATGAACTGGCATTTTAAGTTAATTTTTCTTCACAAGGTCAAATAATATCTAACAAAATTTCCATGGAAAATATTGTATAGTTCTAAGAGTTGAGTATCTTTTTCGCCGAATAAAATCAAAGTTAACAATAAATTTGATAAAAAGTGTTAATTAATATTTTACACATCACGGGATGTATTTGCGTAATTATTATCGTATTATATATTATTTTTAAGGTTCAGTACCTACAATGGAAGAAAAAACGATATAGCTCATTTTAGCATAAGTAGTACGTTGGGTATTTATGAAAAATATTCCGAAATGATAAAAAATTTTCTTTTGCGTTTTTCCAGTGCTTTTTCGTTGTATAAATTTAGAGAAAAACAAGTGAAAAAACAACTAAGTTAATTAATTGCTTAAATATTCTGAATATATTTAGCCCTTTATCAATGCATGAACTGTATATTTTACTTATAATACACGCACAGATGTATAAAAATACCAAGTAGTGTATGAAGCTGCTGTATATAAATATGCTTTTGAAAGAGTAATTACGTATGTTTAAGCTGAAATTGTAGCAAAACAATTCCATTTATGAAAAAAGTTGTTTATTTTTAAAAAAGGAACATTTTATCCTTAAATTTTTCTTCTATATCTTACGGCTTCAAAGATAGATATTTCCCACAACTAGCTGGAGGATTCGTGCACTAACTTTGTCAATTCACGAACTTTAGGTTATTTTATTCTCAAAGTAATATTATTTTGTTAATTTGGTAATGTTGTATTTAATTATATACCATAGATGTGACTCATATACTCCCATAATTTGACACCCACTAAGGAGAGACAATCGCCAAATTTGTAACGAGCAACATATCTCCCTAAAGATAAACTACGACTAGTTATTCATCACCAGAAATGTTTTCTGATCACAACGTTGTAGTCGAAGTACGTAATTATATAGTACAAATAATGGGGGCAATTAAACCTTGTACCCACTATTTTGTGGATGTCTGGTATAATAGATAGCTCAAAATTTTATAGTTAATTCTATATAATAAATCTTCCGATAAAAATTGTTCGTTATAAATATATTAACAACTTTTATTCGAAAAATTTTCCCAAAAATCCAATGAATAAGTTTATTCAGTCAGTTTTCGAAGAAATGATTCGGATAAAAGTTGTTTGTTATAAATGTTCTAACAACTTTTAGCGAATTTCCTGAAAGGAAATAGAGCTATTGGTATCGTACCGACTTCAAAATTTTGCAAAAATTTCTTCAAATGTCCATCGATCCTACCTAGTAGATGTCGAAAATCACCATCTGTAAAATTTGTATGTATTATCTATGGACATATATATATAAATACATATATATATATCTGTGTCTGTAATCGCTCTAGCGATCACAATTTTAATCTGATTGGAATGAAATTTGGTATTTGAGGCTCTTATAGTATTCAAAAGGTCAAGTTCGTTAATGGGTAAAATCGGGAAAGGGGGGTTTAGAAGGAGAGAGAAACACAAAATTTGACATACCTCCCTTAATATTCGAAAAATCGAAAAATTTATAAGAAGTAAAGTTGTAGGTATTAAGTTTTGCTGAAATTTTGTTTCTTATCATTTTTTCTGTCACACTAATATTTACAGAAATATTGACGGTTTAAGATTGGAAATTAAATTCCTTATCTCTGTACACATTAGAGTTTGAGCAAAAATGATAAGGTGATGAATTGTAGCAAACTTGATTTTTTACAACTTTATTCCTTACGCATTTTTCGATTTTTCTAATATTAAGAGAGTTATTTTATATTTTGTGTAAAAGACTCTCGACGTAAGTCATTTATTAATAAAATTGGACTTGCAAATACTAAAATCATATACGACGTTTCATTTTGATCAGACTAAAATTGTGACCCCTAGAGAGTGATTTACGTATTCTAAGAAAAGTTGAAGCAGCTCCTGCGTGACGAATTTAATTCGGAACATTTTCCCAAAAACGGAGCGAATGAGGTTCAAATCAACTAAAAAAATTTTAAAAATAGATTGTACTTGTATGGTTTATATTAAATAGTCTATTACTTACGATGATAAATAAATAATTGCCTTCGGAACCATCTTTGGGATAAATCAAACTCTCACACTTAACCGATGTGTTTTTTTGAAATAATTATTGTGTGTTTACAAACTCATGTATTTATGACTCTGTTTAGAAGGAATAATAATGAAGTAGTTTATTTTTATACTTTTAATTAATTAGAGAATTTTTATTTGCGTATCCTTGAGAATTAAAAAAAATAATAAATTGTTTTCTTATCACACTTTTAATAGATGGAAAAATTTAGGTATTATGAGTCACAAAAGTCGTGCTACTTTTTCAAAATATTTTACTTGATTCGTTCCTTATTCATTCGTTTTTTCGGGAAAATGTTTCGAATAAAAGTTGTAAGTATACTTATAATGTACAACTTTTATCTGAAGCATTTTTTTCGAAAACCGAATGAATAAGGCACAAATCAATTATAAAAATGAGCACTATTTTTGTGGCCATGTGGTACGCTTCAACTAAGTAGGTGTTGTTATATTGTACAGTTATTTTTCAGAATAAATTTTTTATGTAATACGCAATAACAAATATTTTGTAATGTAACGTGTTATTTCATGTTTATTGTTAGATTCAAGGGCAGATAATACAAAATACTTTAGTTGTTATTGTAACCGGTCGGCAATGGGAGGGGGGAAAAATGGGGGACACTATTCCCTTCTTTTTAAACTTTTAACGCATATTGAGAATCCACATGTACTTTTAGGATAAATTAAAAGATTTGAATTTTTTTAATAGAAAGATCATCCCTGGCACAGGGTGACAACAAAGGCATTGCCAAGCTTTGACTGATTATTATTCCTATCAAATTTCATAGCCCGTTTTAACATCTAAAAGTTTTTAGTCACATTAAAAACAGTTGATATACCAAAAATTATATTGCTGTTGACACGATATGAAAGTTATTAATCGCATGTTTTTTAACAACTATGATTTCCTTCTTGTTTAATGTTTCTTTGTCAACCGCGCTAGTCACATGATCAAACTACACCAATCACAAGAAAGGAGATATCATACATACGCAAACAATGTACTTATATATAAAGTTACATGTAAAATTGCATCAAATTGAAATTTTCTCTATTTTTTTATAACTAAAAACTTACATAAAATAATAATACTACGCTTGCTCAGTAAAAAAATCGATTGAAAACATATATTTGGTATATATTTTATCTCGCTATGATGACGGGAGTCAGGGATATAACAATATACAACGCGAGCGACGCCGCAGATATAAGCTAGTTAATATTAATTTTCTAGCCAAATTGTCAGTTATTTTAATGCCCTGCTATCCATAAATCATATTTTACCAAAAATAAAAAAACTAATATTATTATTTTTTCTTTTACAGAGAACTCGTCAACTTTAGCTCGTGGTGGTGTGACTACTGGCGTTGGAACTGGATCGTCTAGTGACGGTGGCTCTTCAACAGTGATTATAATGGGCCCAAATAATAATAAAAGTACTAATACCAACAGTGACGATCCAACAGCTATAGCTGCTAGTACGGCTAGTGCTGAGGGGAGTGCCTCCAATGGCGGCGGTGGTGGGGGTTGTAATAGTAGTAGTGTTGGAAGTGGTTGTATTGCGGTTCATGGTGGTGGCAGCAGTGAACCAGGTAGTGCAAGTGATAGTGGTGAATGTATGGATGCTGAGACACGCGCTAAAGAGCTTGCACGTCGTAAAGAAGAAGCACGTAGGAAACGTCGTAAGAAGCGACGTACTGGTTCATCATTGGTATCTTCATGTTTCCAAGGTAAGTTTTATCTTAAAACTCTAAATACATTACATTCGTTACGCAAGAACTGCGTCAACTTAACGAATTTCCTCAGAAAACAAAATAAATTTCATTCCAATCAGATTAAAATTGTGACCAACCAATAGACAATATCAATGCGAAACCTGTGCGAGTTGACTAGTTTATTAAATAAGGACTAAAAAATGCATGGCGCAGTCGGTAGGGCTGGAACCTACACCGACTCAAGTAAAACTAATAAATAATAATCTATTTTACAGTGTGGATTGTAAAATTGTCGGATATATTGACCCTCAAAATGCTTATAGTCGAACAAGAAAATATCGCTAATTAAATACGACTCTGATAAGTTGCACATAACTAAATATTATTATTATCTAATCTACAATAAAATATTACCTAATCTACAACAACAACAAAAAACGAATATTTGTTATGGTTGTTATGTGAGTCAGTCCAGTTTAAGGTAAAAACTATTAACTAATACAAAAAAATTTTATCACCAAAAATTTTATGATTGTTATCAAAAACCAATAAAATTTTTACTTATGACTTAACTAGGTAACTACTTGGCTAAGTTAATGAAGTGTGACCTTCATACATAGAATTAAATAACAATTCTTATATAAAAATTGTATGATTGATTTTGTTATTTCACTAAACTAATCAACAAAGGAGGCAAAAAAAAAATCACTATTCAATTATTTTTATACCCCCGCATATCTTTCCAACCTTATCTCAATAGTTACAGAACTTTGGTAATTCAGAACTTTAGCACGATGTTTACTCTTAAGATATTATAAGTTAGATAGAGTTATTAAATGTTTGGTTTCACTCAAGGATGTTGGATCATTTCATTAACATTGATGAAAATACTTAAAAATCAATGAAGTATATTGATATTAACGTTAAAAAAATATCAATTAAATTTTCATAACATTTAAGAAGTTGGTTGGCAAGAAAATATTGAAGATAATTTAGTAAAATTTTGTATTATGAATAAGCATAAATACTAAAATATGCACACAAATTTATTTCCACATTGATTAGAAGATATTTTTCGATTCTATTGTAACGATTCTGGGAGTATATGAGCGACACCTACAGAATACAATTGAAAACAATGTTACCAAATTAACACACTTTTAAGGTAGATAAGTTTTTAATTAACATGATTGTATTGGCCCAACGTCCTTAAGTCATTTTTTGTTTGTTAAACTACCACTGGTTTTAATGTAACAATTTTACATTTACTCAGAATGTTACTTACTGTTTCAAATATATTGCACTCAGAAGTTTGATACGATTGGAAATAAATAAATAAATGTTTCTTCTTTTTAAAAATAAAAAACTTTTGTTTGAAACTTTTTTTTTATACTCTTAATAATTCTTCCACAATTTTAGTTACGTAACAACTGTTATTACTTGTAGATTACAGAAGCATACGTTTGAGTATATTACTTTGATATATACAACAAAAGTCATATATCTATGCGTGCGTAGAAGAAAACTAAACACTAAAGAACTCAGTATATGCAGAGTATTTAAATAAATAACTTTCAATATTTAAATATTTCACCGTGTATAAAATGTATAATAAAATATGTACTTAAAATACAATTATTATAAAGTTTCGTCCCGACTGTAACTTTGGTATTAATTAGTCGATTTCCGCATATCCGTCCGTCTGTCTGTCCGATAAGACTAACTCATAAACTTACTAGGGGAGAAAATATCTATCTTTGAAACCGTAACAGATTTTATAAAAATTTAAAGGCATGTTCCTTTTTTTTAAAATAAACAACTTTTGTTTGAAACTTTTATAAACTAAATAGTTTGTTACAATTGCAGTTCAAACATCTGTAATTACTGTTGATTACAATAGCTTTATAAACTAAAAATGGGCAAAACTGTCCATTTTTGAAATCGTAAGAGATAGAACAAAAATGTAATGACAAAAAATGTTCCTTTTTTAAAATAAACAACTTTTGTTCTAAAATTTTTTTACATAAAGTCAGGATATACCGGGAATTAAAGTAATTAACTCAGTTGTTATTTTCAGTTATTTGATTTAATTTTACTACTCTAAACGGGTTTTGTCTATTGCCCGTCACTCAATGAACATTTTCGGTGTTTGATCTCAAACAATAAATTTAATAACTACTCTATTTATGTAATAGTTTGTTGCCAACTGGTGAGGTCTATTTTAAAATTATTTTATACTTTATATGAAAATAATAACATTTTATATTCAAACACAATATGTCGTATATTGCGCAGTTGGATTTTATTTTAAAAAAAATTTTGTTTTGGAAATAGGCATGGCAATTTTTATTGCATATTATATGTTTCAATAAATTTACTGAAAATTTATTAAATAATAAATATATTTTTATTATTTCGAATCATAAAATTATTAATATATGAGAGACTTTTGGTCACGATCAATTAAATTTTTAATAAGATAAACATCCTTAAATTTATACAAAAATATATTTTTGAATGTCGTGTGGTATTTTTCCATGATAGGAAAATTTTGAAATAAATTTATGGTGTAAAGGTTATTGCGAAGGACATTAACAAACTTTAACATGCGCTTGACTCTCCGAATGGTCGAGTTGTTGTTAAAGGCACGCTACTCGAAACCGGGGAAGTTGCTGGTTCGATTTTCAATGGCCACAGTTAGTCAATTAAATTTAAAAAAAAAATTGGGGTGGTTAATATGGACAAGAACGAAAATAACCAGCTATGCTTGTGAAGGTTTTCTGCAGTTTCCTTTCACAAACTCCAGATGAATATCGGCATAGTTCCTATCAAAGTCGGTTGCAGTCGCACAACCTACCAACTCCTAGTCTACATACAAATTCTTTGTCCTTTAGGGGTCGGTAAAAAAAGGTCTAGAAAGGCCTACTTGCAAGGCTTCGCTACTACTACTAACATACGCTTATAAAAGATCCACTCGGGATAATAATAAATAATCCTCTTATATGAATGACTAGTTGAAATACCAGGCGTTGCCCGGGCATAAAAAAAAATTCTTATAGAGAGTGTATAATATGAAATTTATGTCTCAAATAATTATTGAAACATTTTTTGGTTTCAGTAACACGAAATATACTCCTACACTTCAAAAACACCCTTATTTTATATATGAGGTAAAATTTAATTCACATAAAATAATTGCCACCTTTTGCATGAATATTAAGAAAGTTCTAAATGTAAACGTGGTCGACGGTACCCACGTGAATTTTAAATGCCTGTTCATATAATTTCTACTTTTAAGGGATGAATAATCAAACATAACATGATAAATGTTTACGTCTATATATACAGGTACTGGATCTTTGAAATCTCTTGATTCACAAAATACCTTTTTTAGGGTTCCGCAGTCAAAACAAGAACCCTTACAGTTTCTCCATATCAATGTCCGCCTGTATGGCACAGCCGTTTTACTCCCAGACTTGGCTTAGTTATACATATTTATAATGCCAAAATAACTAAATAAAATCTTTAGGGGATCCTTTACTTGTAAAGTGGGGATGCCTTTTTTTTATATTCGGATACCCTATCGTAAAGGATGTCTTTCCTTTCAATAGTATTGGAGTTATGTTATGAACATTATTTTTGATACAAGGACTGTTTACGAAATATTAAGCTTTAAAGTGAACAATTTTGTTGATCACGTGTGCCCACTATTATAAGCAAAACCATTGTTTTTTGAAAAATTTTGAAAGAAAAATTATCACAATTATTTTAAAATCTTGTGTGAATATGCCACACTCGCATCTATATATAGAGGTTGTGTGACTCTATTCACACCAGATTTTATTTTTAGCATAAAATATTTTACCCTGATTTCAACTTTTTACATTAAAAATTTATAATCCATCGTATTAAGGGTGGATTTTAAACAAACATGAGATACACCTATTTTCCTATAAATTACGAAATTAAGATCAGAGAATTTCCGAGAACTTTCTATTATGCTTTCGAAAATAATTGATATTTTTGAGATATTCATCCTTTTATATTTCCTATAAATAACTAGTGGGAAGAAAAGAAACACGTGTTAAACAACATATACGGGATGTAATCGTGAAGGCTAGCTATTGATTGACGAAATTTGCAACAGTGTATAAGTGAATTGAACAGAAACATACATTTATTTCCAAAGAGAAAAAGTGTCAGACACACGTATATTCTTTTTGATTCTTAAAAACAATAATAAAATATGTTTGTCTGTCTCTTTTACTCTTTAGAAATAAAAATAGATATACATTTTTACTGTTCAACTCATTTATTCAATGTTGCAAATTTCGTATCCCAATGGCTAGCTTAACGATTACACCCTGTATTTTATGAGCTAATAAATTAACGATTTATTTAGTGAAAATAACAAATAACTGAGTTAATTGTTTGCGGTTTCCAAGGTGGATATCCCCACCCCTCTGGTGGAGATTGTACGGACCGATTTTGCCCATTCACAAACTTGACTTCAATTTTTTGCTCTAGAATACGCACTTAGAATTGCAGCTCGTTATCTCTTTTCGTTTTTGAGTTACCGTGTCTACAGACCAACGGGTAGACGAACATGCGGGACTAAACTCCGAGCCATCAACACCTCCATACTTTACAATATGTTTAATATTATTGTAAAAAATATCTACCATAAATTATTCATATTCCATTTAGTTGATTTTTTTCCTCGATTACTAATTATTCCGAAATAATATATCAATTGTTTTTTTTCAAATAACAAAGTACGTACGATCTTGTTGTATAGTTGACTCGTCCATGTTGTGGCCATGTGACCATTTGTTGTGTACTTTACATTGTAAATTAAAAAAATAAATACCTTGACTTTCGATCACAAAACTCGAATAATACAAACATTTTCTTATTAGGGTTCAGTAACCAAATGTCAAAATAAACGGAGTATAATCTTATAATTTGGTCATGCCTGTATGTTATAACCCTGCGATCTTTCACTCACGATTCTGATGAAATTTAACATGCAGGTATCTTCTCATCGTGGGAGATATCGTTGAACAAATCTTCAAGAATGTAATAATAGTTCTTAAGTTACTTTTTTATTCAGGTTACTTCGCCACATATGAGCTCTCAAACTCGTTAATTATGTATATACTACCTACTCAAACCCCCTCCTAACCTAACTTTGCAAACATATGATTAAAAATCAAGATAGAAGAATTATTTTGAACAAGATTTGGGTGATTTTTCTTTTTAATGTCTCTTGTAAATGAGGACAGTAGTTGCGGCCAGTGATGGCCGCTAGTAACTATCCCTCTACAGTTTTCATGTACTGGCATACTACCGCTTTTACGCCCAGTTGGCTACTGGTGGCCACCAAACTCAAGCATGTTTGATGTTAGTGAACGCCAGAGGGCCAGTAACAGGACCACGTGATCTAGTGGCAGTTATTATTAGACGTGCCTTAAAAGGTACTTGCCGCAATTAGTGCACCAGGCTCATGTTCTCACACATCCTCTGACCATGTTAAACTCATCACGTCCATTCAAACCTGGCTGCCAAATATTGGAAGCCATTACTGTCCTCGTGTGTAAGCCTACTGTTCGGCCAGTTCACTGGCTGGCACTTCAAGTCGGCAGTACTGGCTCCAACTACTGCCCCCCTGTGCAGGGGCTTTTAGAAAATACACATTTTATCAGTATACCAATGGAGATGTAAAATGACCATCATTAATATATCTATATGTATCTGTACGGACTACACGCCACAATTTTAGTTTAATCGGAATGAAATTTAATAAAAGAAGTGCTTCCTGTATTTGAGGGGACAAGTTCGTTAAGTATATTTTTAATATTCGAATACGATTCAATATTGATTATAATTCCATTCTCTATGAAAATTAGCTTTGTCTACGTAGTCGTAGCTCCTACGTGACAAATGTTATTTTAGATATCTATAATTGTCAGTTAACAAACTAAATTTAGTACATGCGCTATAGAAGGCAATAAAAGCTGTTCGACATGCACTTAAGCGATTTTTTTTTAAAATCAATTTTAAAATATTAAATTCATAAATGTATTTTTTTAACAAATAATAATTAATATGTAAATGAGATGATTTTTTAAATGTTTGTACTGAGCTGCGCTGCGCCGTGACCAAATCTATACAATGTTTAGAATTAAATCAGGTGATTTTATTTATATATTTATAATACAGTGTGATTTTGTTTTCTTATGTGTTACAGAATTATACAAATTAACTGGTGAAATATTGGGTGAAGGAGCGTATGCAAGTGTTCAAACTTGTGTTAACATTTACACAGATCAAGAGTATGCTGTTAAAATAATTGATAAAATTCCAGGACACGCTCGGGCACGGGTAAGCTTTCTATTTCTTTTATCAATATATTCTAGCTTTTTTTTTCAACGAAAATCCTTTCTGTGTTTCTTCTGGTGGGATTACCGTTCTCCGCCTTAAGTCAATGGAATATCTACCCGTTTTTTATTTGTGCAAACATTAAAATAGTATCCTTTTCTCCAATCTCGGTATCCTTAGTGGATATTGATTCATCTAGTGGTATTAGTAAAATAGAATGAGTAGCGGAGATGAGGTCGAAGCCTAGCAAGTATGCCTTTCTAGGCTTTTTTTTACCGATCCCTAAAGGACAAGGAATTTGTATGCAGACAAGGAATTTGGTAAGTTGTGCGATTGCTGCCGACTTTGATAGGAACTATGCCGATTGCAAACTTCTCCGTAAATCTCCGTAAACTTTCACTTCAGGAAAAAATCTGCAATTATTGACGTGTGAACTGAAATTGTGACAAAACTATAGAATTCATGAAAAAAAGTTTAAAACAAAAGTTGTTTGATTTTAAAGAAAGAACAATTTTTTCATATATATATTTTTCTTTTATCTCTTTCGATTTAAAAGATGGACTTTTTGAAATAGTTTAATCATTTTATAAACACCTTTTTACAGAAACTTTTCTACGACAATTATTTTCAACCCTTACAAACTTGGGACTAAATTAATAACACTTATTTGTATTAAATATATACAGGGTAAACTTATAAATTCTTATAGTTACTATGTAAAATAAAAGTTATACAACAGAAAATCTAGAAATACGTGCATAAAATCAGCTAAAAAATTCAAAGTAAAATAAAATAAATATAATATTATGAATATAAACACAAGTTATTTATTTATATTAGTATGGTGTGGTGTGTGTTTGTGTTATGTTATAAATGGGATCCTTGACTGGGATTTACAGTGTTAACGACCTCTTATGTAACATTTTATAATAAACATACATACATACATATCATCATACTTGTATACTACTTTGATTATGAATATCAACTGCATTTTGTATACGGTGTGTCCATTTGATAAGTTTCCACAAGTTTTGTTTATTTAAACATATTTAAACATGCATTTTAGAAAAAAACATTTCAAACAAAAGTTACTTAGTTGAAAAGAAGGGGCAACATACGTAGTAATTATATTTTTGTTCCATGCATCCGTGACCACGTATTGGATACAAGATACAAAAATTTCAAACGAAAATTGTTTGTTTTTAAGAGGTCTTATAAAATTTTGTTCTTTAAAAACAACTTTTGTTTGAAATTTTTTTTAATTTATTCAATATGACTGGCGTAAATACAAAATTTACACCGTATTTACACGAAAAAATGTTTGATTTTATGAGTTCTTATAAAAATATTGTTCAAAAGAACAAACAACTTTTGTTTGAATAAGTTACCCCCCCCCCCCCCTTTAAACTGTAAAACTTTTGTTTCAAACATTTCTAAAATACATATTTAAAAATATATTTAGTCAGAAACATTTCAAATGAACAAACTGTATATGTTTATGTTGGTATTACTGAATGTTTTACCAATCTATAATCATTTAATATCACTAAATAATGATTCAAAATTACTGATAAAAGAAAACAAATAGATATCTACACTAAGGATAGACAATTTGTGTCGAAATCACTATTTTTATATTGTAGTCAAAACTGCAACAACGTATATATTAATTATCCTCTTTACAAATAAATATATGTCTCTGTTAAACTTATTTGTTCGCTGTTGCAGTTTTGACATCTCAATACCTAATCTTGAGGATTATATTCTATATATGAAAAATAACTAGTACGTATATTGTTGATCGTTATACAGGCTGTCATCGTCAAGGCTAGTCATTGGGATACGAATCTTAGAAACGTACACATAAAGTATACGAAAGGCATAAATTTATTAAGAAAAAGAAACAGACATACAAATATATTGTAACTGTTTTCTAAAAATCAGAAATAACATATACTCATTTATAAACTGTTGCAATTTTTGTATCACAATGGCTAGTCTTAACGATGACAACCTGCATAAGGATTGTTATACAAGATGCATCATGTAATTAATATAATATATATCATATAATACCTGATTGAAACGGGCTGCTTGTCCATTTTTCTACTAACACGCTGCTATGATAATATTGTACCACATAAAAATAAACAACTCTTGTTTTCATAAACTCAATAATTTTGCCTCAATTTCGGTAATTATTTGTAGATGTCAGAAGCATTCGTACATCAACAGTATCTTGGTGAAAAACCAATTTGTTTTTTACATCTATGTGTGTGTAGAAGTAAAATAAATGGTACATGTCTTGATAGCAGAACCCAACATGTACATTAAATATTAATTCAATTATTTGTTGCACTTGGTTTATTTTAATAAAATCTATTACTATATGATGTAGAAATAGTAATTCTGAAACACCCTGTAAAAATGACTAACTAATAGAACTCTGTTATTGAGGTGAGGATATTGTATGATTCATTGACCGGTAAACTGAATTCTAGAACAATTCTCTCCATTCGCCAAGGACATTATTGTAAAACGATGTGTGATTATGTTTATTTTTAAAATAGACTTTTTAATTATATAATTATTATAATAATATATAATTGACAAGTTTAATGATAGCCTACAAGATGGCTGAATTATTATTTAGCAAGCTCGGTATAGTCATGTCGGGTAAATGTAGGTGGCAGAGAAATTATGACCGCGAGACATACAACGTACATAAATTAGACAATTTTTTACTAATTCAAATAGACTAAAAAACTATTAAAGGATATTTTAAATAATTAAAAAAATCAAAGTAGAACAAGTTTTTAATAAAAATTTTACTACTTTTTACTTTTTTTTTTTGTTAGTTTGGTTGCGGAGATAATGGAGAAGGGAGAAATTTTAATACATTTTATCGAAAATGGTTCTTTCATAAATTTCTAAACCGTATTGAGCTAAAATTTTTAAACGTTGTTGGGCTAAATGAAATTTGTAATTTTAAATTAGTCTGTAGATTGAAATATTTGTGAAAATTAAAAATTTTTGGAAAAAATCGCGATATGACGAAGCATAAGAATTAAAATTAATAATTGATTGTAGCGTATTTTTGGGCTAATTACTAAATCAGAGAAAACACTTTCAAAATAGAACGGACTGCTTGTCCATTTTGCTACTAACACACTGCTATGATAATATTGTACCACATAAAACTTAACAACTTTTGTTTTAGTTTTTTGGACGAAGTATATAAATAATTATCAAGTTGAAGTTTTCAGTATTTCAAACTATAGGTATGCTTTTCGAAACTATAATAGTTTTGATTACGCAACAAATTATATCCATGCAAACTTGAATCCTTAAAAGTATCTCAATTCGTAGATTATTTCACTCAGAAAATTAACTCTTATCGATGCGAGATTAAACCGAAATTTGAAAATCATGCTCCCTTTATCTTTGTATTGTTGTTTAAAAAATTTTCCAAAATTCATTGAAGCACATGATTCCACCCCCCCCCCCCTTTAACCAACATAGGATTTAGCTAACTCAATTGTTAGACCACATTTTTCTAATATTTAAATATTTTTGTTACAGGTGTTCCGTGAAGTAGAAACGTTTCATCATTGTCAAGGTCATCCGAATATCATTCAATTGACAGAATTCTTTGAAGATGATGAAAAATTCTATTTAGTCTTTGAAAAGGTAATATTTTATTAAAATCCAGGAATTTTTAATCTTACAAAAAGTGGGCACTTTTTGTAACGGATGTACCTTTGTTTTTCTCCACCGATTGAATTATTAATTTTGTTTTTGTTTTGTAGATAAATGGAGGTCAATTATTACGACGCATACAAGAGCATGTTGCATTTTCGGAAATTGCAGCTGCCGAAATAGTACGTGAAGTATCCAGTGCATTAAACTTCCTACATGCGAAAGGAATAGCACATCGTGATTTAAAACCAGAGAATATCTTATGTGTGAACAAGGATACACTATGTCCGATTAAAATTTGTGATTTTGATTTGGGTTCGGGTATTAAATTCAATTCATCATCCAGTCCAGTTGCGACACCTCAACTTCTTACACCGGTAAATATTACTATCTTTTAAGACAAACTTTCATTTAGCTGTTTAATCGCCACGATTTATCTCTTCTACGTGTTCTAACGACTCATTGTTTTATTAATCTGCACGATTTGTGTACTTTTGTGAACTTCTCCGAAAGTGATTAAATTTCAAAAACATGATAGATGATGTTAAATTGTCGTGATTTTGTTGCTGTTTGAAAACCTATCTTCAGTTACAATTGTTAACTATATTTTTTAAATAAATTTTTTTATTTTTTGTTTGTAGGTGGGAAGTGCTGAATTTATGGCACCAGAGGTTGTGGATGCATTTGTTGGCGAAGCAAATCATTATGATAAACGATGTGATTTATGGAGTTTAGGTGTCATCACATACATACTATTATGTGGTTATCCCCCATTCTATGGTAATTGTGGAACAGATTGTGGTTGGGAACGCGGTGATAATTGTCAAGAATGTCAAAATCAATTATTCACATCAATACAAGATGGCCGCTATGAATTCCCAGATCGCGAATGGTCATCCATATCCGAAGAAGCAAAAGATTTAATACGTTCGTTACTTGTGAAGAACGCTATGGGACGTATTAGTGCCGCGGAAGTATTAGAACATCCATGGCTACGTATGTGTTTCGTTGAACAACAGTCGAACGTAGTTAAGCGTAGTGGTGACGCTAGTTCAAAAATAGGACGACCACTCACCACACCAAGCGTAATAAAACGTAACAATTCCGCTCGTGAATTATCCCAATTCGCTGAGTCGGCAATGGCTGTGAATCGCGTGGTATTGCAACATTTCAGTATGAATTTGGATTATTTGGTACAAGAACGTCCAAACATTTACGCACCAACTCATCAAGGTGACGATGGCGAAAATAAACATAGGCAAACAAATTTAATTGATTCTGTACGAAGTTTACATTTAGAATCAACACCAAAATCAATACCATCTTACCCAAAACCATCCAAAATTTTCGGATTAAGTCCCCCAAGTGAAAGTAATTTAATACAACGGCGTATGAAAACACGTAACTCATGCCAATATGAACAGAAAATTGTACAAGCAAACCAAGCAATTGCTGTTGCTAGTCCTAGTGGCTAAACTAAAACGGTTATGTTTTTCTAATATTTTTTAATTCAATGTGTTACTGTGTTAAATATGATGGGAACTTCCATCTACACCGCCACCATCGAATTACTAGTCTCCGAAATAAGCATACGCATAAAATTGAAGAAAATCGACCGAAATTTTCGAAACTTGTGCCATTTTAGCAAAACAACGCACATTTCAAAGAAATTTTCTGCGTTTGTAAAGCTCATCAAGCGTTGAATGTCTTTTGTCTTCGCGGGATGGGTACTCATAATATCATGACTGTTTTGAACATCAAATGTGTGTGTGTACCCTCCGTATTGTAATCCGTACTGATATTTAATTGGTCGATTTTCTAATTGATAATATGCGTCTCATAAATCGGTGGTTCTAAAACTGTCATCGTCATCATTAAGTGTAGTTCTACATCATTGAAATCCTTCCTCAAAGAACACTTTGCGATATCACTGTGGTAATCAACATTTTTCTTTATATTTTATGTTTCAAAAAAAAAACAAACAAAAACCTCAAAATTTTTTTTGTAACTCAAAATATAATAAAAAATAAATATAAAATAAAAAATAATAATAATATTTTTTTATATTTAAAAAAAAATCATTTATTAATAATTTTTGTATTTTTATGAGAAAACAAAAAACATTGAGAGTACAATTTGAGATTTATACTAAAAATGCGAAAGAACGAGTAAGTTTAAGATTTTTGTTTTGTTTCTTTTTTTTGTTTTGTTTTTAAATGACAAGTGAGATAAAAATAATGAGAGAGTGAGTAAGACGATACAAACAAGTACAACAACCGTTTTTCTTATTAACCTAAGAAGGTATTTCGTTCAAAACTAGCAAAAATGAGTATTCTAAATACATATTTTCGCATCTGTATCGTAATTATGCTATAAGTTATCATTTTTTGTCATCGTTTAAGATTTTATAGGTAATAAAAATTTAAAATAGAAGTTATTCCTTCTAGCTTTTAGCTAAATGGAATCTTTCATTTATTCTCAACGAAATTGAAAGAAAACGACTACTACTTGTTTTTGAATGTAGCCTTTGGAAATGCTTTAAAAAAACGGTTGATTTTGTAAATTTTTGTAGCTCTAATTTTGGCTCAAAAATATTTTGTCTATGTGAATTTGATGTGTTCTCAGAAATAGTTTTGAGATCACATTATATTATGTTTTTTTCGAGATTTTTCCCTTCTCTTAGAAGAAAACAGAAAGTTATTGACTACTAATGCCAAAATAAATAGAAAAGGAAGGGAGAAAAAATGTTTTTTTTTTTTGTTAAATTTATTTCTGTGTTATTTGTAATTTTTGTAATTAAATGTTTTGTGTGGGTGATGTGTTCTTGTTGTAAGACCTAAGGTCCAAATTTTGGCTTGGAAAGTATATAGGGATAAGTATTACCTAGAGGAAAAATTATGATCTTGACAAGACTTACATCTATAATCATATTTTCCGTGACGAGCTAAAATCAAGACAATATTGTGCTTAGAGATAATCACCACTATTATATCGAGTTCTAGAAGCAATCTAGACTTAGATATCAAAAACGTCAAGACAGTAAATAAAATTGGAACAATTTTTATTTTTATAAAAATTTTATCTCTTCATTTGGGCAGTAAATCGGCCCAATATCTGACCAATGTGATCTTTTAGCGTTAAATGACACATACGCACGCACACACTACATCTTATCAAAAAACAAAAATTCAAACAAACAATCTACTTTGTGATAAAAAGATAATTTTTAAAAAATGAAAAAAAAAGTTTATTAATTATTAAAAAATATTTGCATATAAAACAAAATAAATATATATTATATAAAAATATTATATTAATAAAAAAAAAGTACTAAAAGAAAAAAAAAAAACAACAAATATGGAAAAAAATAACAAAATGTGAAGAAATATTACTACTCTAGACGGGAGGTCTCGCAATTATTCTGATAAAAATATCTCACGATACGCATTCGTTAAAATTCGTTATGCAGGAGCTTAGCGAATTTTCTTAGAATAAATTTCATTCCGATCGGATTGAAACTGTGACCGCTAGAGTGGCTACCAACACATTTATGTAAATACATATATTTTTCCATGTATTAGTATACTCTCTACCGATCACAACTTTAGTCCGATCAAAATGATATTTCGTATCTAATATGCTTTTGATATTTGAAAGGCCAAGTTCGCTAATGAGGAGAATCCGGCAAAGAGATAGATGGGAACATTTTTTTTTGACATCAAATGCTTGGTACGAAAAATCACACACATCTAGGGATGGGGATAACACAAATTTTGTGTTATCTCCACCAGTTCCCTAGTTCGATTTTGTCAATTAACGAACTTGGTCTTTCAAATATCAAAAGCATCTCACATACCAAATTTCATTCCGATCGGATTAAAACTGCGATCGCTGCTTGTAGAGGAAATTCACTAAAACTTTATTAAAATACTTCTGCAGTACTTTTAAATTCGTAAATAAAATTATAAAGGATTCTTCCAAGCTTCTAATATATTTTGCGCTGGCGCGTACAATTTTAGACTGAATAATTGCGATAACTCTATTAAATATCTATAAGTGTATAATATATGTGAGCGAGATTTTTTTTTCATTTTTTTATACTATAAAACCTACCATAAAATTATTACCAAAAATATAATTTATATTTATAGGCAAGAGTTGTAACATCACACTCAGTATCTATTAACTAATTTTTGCTAGCCGTGTATCAAAACAAGTAATGATAATATAGAGAAAAACGCAATGTTTTGATCTTCACTGATTTGATAACAAAAAAGATAGATCTAGAGCAGAGGTTCCTTCAAACTTCACGGTTCCCAAACTGTCCTTTACAGATCTGAATCACATAGTTTCATTGATCCAAGGCTGCCAACACTTGTATTTATAGTTGACTAATTAAAGTCCGAGCAACCGCTAATGGTACAAGTCTGTGTCGTCCTGGACCCTCATTGACATCTCATGCATTTTGTGTTTGCTGACAGGAACAACTTGTAAGTCGGGGTCTATATAGACCACTTTGGGAACTATTGATCTAGAAATTACGTCTATCTATATCATTTTGTCTAAAAATGCATGCACAATAATTTCTGTGTACTTGTTTTGAATAGTAGTAAACAGCGCCGTCTTGGGTGGTATGTTTAATTTTGGGGTCTATAAAACTAAAAGAAAATCGTATTGAAATTATCACCCTTTTTTTATTTTTCAAGTCCCAACAAAAAAAAAAAAGTATTTTATATGTCATGCGTGCTATTAGTATACATACCAAATCATGCGCAATACATAGTGATTTTTAATTTGTTTTTGTTTAGATGATTGCGCATGTTCAAAACACACAACACATGCGCGTAAATATTATATGTATATAAAAAATAATAATAAATGTAGGAATCAAATATACAAAATGTACCTGCAATATTAAGTTTTCAAAAAAAGAAAAAGAAATCTAATTTTTTGAATAAAAATATCTTTGTTGTCCATTAAAAAATACAGTGTGTCCTAGAAGTCGGTTAGAAACCGAAAAAAAATAATGTTTTCCTTTTTATCATGCAATTTAAATGGAAGCGGTTACCTCGACTTTTAGGACACACTATAGATTTATATCAAAACTTATTAATATTATTAATTATATAAAAACATCATTGTCATCAAATTATCGACCCCATCATCTTCACAGCAACCTGAAAACTTCAAGCGCATTTTAATCTCATTCAGGTATCTTTTCCCTTGTTTTTTGTTAGTTGTTTCAAAAGAAAAACATTTTAAAATTAAATGTTATGACATAGAAGACTTTTATGGGTAGGCTTTGAAATGAACAATTCTAACGATAAGGTCAATTTTGTCGCTTCACATTCGATAACCAGCGCCAGGGAATGTTGAAATTAAAAAGATTTAATATTTTTCCGTGAGATACTTCTTCATATTCGAACAAAATAGTGTTTTATCGAGACATTTCGTCTGTAAACAGTACATCTGAGTTCTGAAATCGTTATAAAAAATTTCGGCGTTCCGTTTTGTTGCTCCACACTTAAGAGCTTGCGTTAGGTAGTTTTAAAATTGAAGTTATCATATTCTGGCCCAGTGGCGAGCTTACCGCTTTATATTGGGACTTTTTCAGAACACTTCGTTTGCAGACTATGTCTGAGATCCTAAAATCAATATAAAAATCATCAGGCGGGGATGTTACATGCTGATATAATAATACGCAAGCTTTCGGTCTCATATTGTAAAACAATGAAAATTGCGCTTCAATTTATGAGTCAAGTGTTGTTGTTCATTTGGAATTCTTGACTGTTTAGAGCGTTACTTGCTTCATAGCCAGTAAGTCAACTCGGTCCAAAGAATATGTTAAAAGTTAAGGACGGTTATAATTTTAAAAATTTTGGTTCTATTCTGCCATGTAAATGTTGTTGTCGATCTGTGTCAAAACAAATTTCCATCCTTCCATTAATCAATTATTTAATCATTCATAAAAACCTACAATTTGTAAATATAATCATTTCACACCCCCTTCTCCTTCCACGCCCCTTAACATTTTGTAAATTTTTTTAAATATTTTTATTAGAAAGTATTGAAAAACAATAATCTGTGTAGAAATACAAAAAATTTCTTGTATGTATTTAATCTTCCAAAAAAATTGTTTTGATAAAATAATTTTTCTAATCCAAAAATAAAATTTTTGGATAATTATTTATTCAAAGCATTCAACCATTTTTCGTTTTTTTTTTTTGTATATTTAAATTTATTATGTTATTATTATGTGAGTAACGAGATTTTAAGTTAAAATACCACCCGGTATATTTTTTTTTTAAATCGAAACATTCGAAAATGAAGGCAATAAAATAAGATTTTTGATTAACGAAGAATGATTTTTGAACGATTATTATTGCATTTATTATTTTGGTTTTATTTTTATCAAAAATCCTATTTCATTTGTGTTTTTTTAATGATATCTCTCAGGGTTGTTGACAAAGACGAAGACGAATTTATAATATATGGACGGGCCTAATATGACAGATATCTTTTCATACATATAGTATGTAAAATCATTCATAAGACATCCTCCTATATATATTTGTGGCACCACTCCACTAATATTTGTATAGTTGAAACACAGATGTGTATACGTTTAATCTAGATCGCTAACATACATTTCAAGTTTTGGAATTTTATGAAAAAAGTAGAATTCGTATATATTTTCTATTCAAAGAAGTTAAAATTGAAAAATAAAGCACGAAATTCTATATTTATTATTGCTGCGACGTAATTTATATAGATAGATATATCTTTGGCTCTAAAAAGTATTGCACTTCGACCTTATGGTCCATTGTGCTCCCCCTTCTACTTCAGTCTGACGAGATTCGCTTCTCCCATATGTTGGCAATAATAGCAAGGAGCTTGCTTATCAGGCCTTCCTGAAGGTTCATATATTGTATCTGCTGTAACCTAGAGGTTCGCAGTTAAAGATAATATGGCGGGATGTTTCTTCCTCCTCGCCACACAATCTACACATAATAGACCTGTTATGGAGTTCCATTGTGTGTAGATGCTTCCGCAGGGGATAATGTCCGGTAATGAATCCGGTAACCTTCCGCAGTTGCATCCTGTTCAGTTTCAGTGCATCGAGAGATAGCCTCTAGGTTGCATTCCGAAACAGTATTTTCCCGAGTTTTTGCTGCGGTACATTTTCCCAGTGATCACGGTGTTTAGCATTTATCCACTCGTTGATCACCTGTTTACATGCAGTCCTTGGAATTCCTAAAATAGGCTCTGGGCCTATGAAGGATATTCCAACACCCTTCTTTTCTAAGGTATTTGCTTTCTTGTTTCCTTCGAAACCAATGTGACCCGGCACCCAGATCAATTAACATTGTTCCGTTTTGCCAGCTCCAGCAGTTCCTCCATACAATCCTTGACTACCCCTGAGGTGATCTCGTAATTTATATGGTTTATTTCACAAATCTATTTACTATCAAATTACGTTACATCTTTGAATTGCCGCACTATTTATATTTCATTTTTTTAATGACTAACTTCAAGAAAAATAAAATATAAAAATTATCTATTATTGAATACACAGTCCACTATTTAGATGGTAAGATGACGTAATTCATTATTAGCGATCCAATAACAGTATAAAAACCATCTGTGGATTATATGAATGACAAAACTGACACAAGAAAAAAAAATACCCTGAGCTTTTTATGACTTTTTTATAAAAAAGTTTTTTTGTTTTTGATATCAAAAATATTAAAAAAATATTAAAAAAAATCAAACTATTAAAAATAATAATTACAACTGTTGTGCGAATCAGTCTTAAAGCCAAAAAACGTTTACTTTTTTAAACATGATTTTTGTATTACATTCGATTCGACAATCGAAATCGAAGTACATTTTTTTTGTTTTGTTAAATATTCCTGTTTAAATTTTATTTGCATGTTTAAATACGGTGGCGGTGTGTGATTCGAACAATAACAATTCTAAAGACTGATTCACACATGTACCTAATTAATACTTTTCATAAATTTATAATATAAAACAAATAAAATAGAAAAAATATCAAAATAAAATTTAAAAAAATGACAAAAAAAATTTAATATTCTCAAAACCCACCCAAAAAAAATAAAAATAAATAAAAAAATTTATACAAAAAATTATGCAAAAAGTACATAAAAAAAAACAACGTATTCCGTTAATATATGGGGTGCGTTCTAGTGATGTATTGTACTGTGCGTTGCGGTGCCATTTGTGTATAAAAAATGAATTTTGTAATAATGAAATTGTTCCAATTTTTGATTATCTAATGTTATATATTTTATGATGAGATAAATGGCTGATGGTAATATAGTGAGAGAAAGCGATATATAATTGTGAAATAAGAATAAAAAACACATAATTGCAGTCTTTTTTTAATTAATGTTTCATTTTTTTTCTTAATTATTAATTGATTTGTACTCTACTTTGGGTTTTTTTTTCTCTTCGGTTTTTTTCGTTTCAAAAACATACACTATTTACTTTCAGCTTTTAAGCATATTTTGTACCAAGTGTGCTTTATTTCTTACAATTATATAAAGACCGATTTTTTTACTTGATTGTTGCAATTTATTTTTTTTAATCATATCCTTAGTACCTACGATGTCCTTCTCCTTCGGATGAAATTTTTCCCGAAAGTAAAACAGCTAAGAGTTTATACAGTGAAAGTTTGAAAGCATCAAATTGTGGTAAGTGAAATTTATTCTGTCTTCAACAGCACCTGAATAATTCCAGTAATGGTCTATCTAAGATCCGGCATTAGAAAAATCTTCCCTCATTTGTTAATTGAATGAAATAATGTTTAAAAGGCAAATAACAATATTATAAATGTATGAGTGCAATGTCTTCCCAACGTAGTCCAACTGGCTATTAAGTTTAATTAATTAATATAATTATTAGTGTCTTTGTGTGTTGCTCGAACAAATATAATTGTCTCTCTCTCTCTGGGTAGAACACATTTTTTGAAAATTTTATTACTTAAAATTTTTTTTTATAGGCTGCAAATAATTTAATTATATATTTATTATATAAAATATATTTTATATCACAGTAATAAAATTTTTTTTGATGTGTTCTACGCAGAGAGAATTATATTTGTTCGAGCAACAAACAAAGTCTATATCATTGTTAATAGCCAGCAGGACTACGGGGCAGACATTGCACTCATACATTTATAATATTGTTATCTGCCTTTTAAACATTTCATTCAATTAACAGATGAGGGAAGATTTTCCTAATGTCGGATCTAGACCATAAAATAATGGAAATTTCTAGTAGTAAGTGGCTTACTGCTAATAGCATGATTGGCGAATGATTTGTGTTCAGTTGAAATAACAAAATATAAAATTTTATGCAACTAACTCTACGTATACATCACCAAATTGTATTAAAGAAATTAGAAACGGATTTAATTTTAAATTTGGCGCTTAAAAGTTTTTTTTTTTATGAACAAACTCAGCTATACCTCGTCATCGAGGAATTCCGCTTGAAGAAACGGGTATTCTCGAGTTCACTCACCGGCAGCACTGGATTTTAGTTTCACTATTTTCAACCGCGCTGTTTGTAATGGAATATTTTGGGTCGTATTCGTGTGTTTCATTGCTCTTAAGTGGAACGCAGCTGGTGATGCCAATTAGAAGTTTGGAATAGAGTAGGCGAATCTACCATCTTTGAATGAATGAATGAAAATGGGGGTAATTTGGAGCGCTGTGGCATATAAATCTATTGTGCTCCTCCATCTGGTGTCTAACGAGGAGTGGTCTCGTCTTAGAGCACCTCGTCCAGCCCTGTTTCTTTCAAGAAGTACAGGATTTGGATTGGATCTAGAGATTGTAGCTCCCCTGCACGTCTATCATATCACATACATAAATTTTATATTCGCAGCCTTCTCCTATACAAATAACTCCTGTGGCAGTCTCCCTACTATAATTAAATATCAACTAACTTGAATAATTTTCAAATTAATGAATACAGATGGTAATTTTTTTAATTTGGTGACTACTTGAACCATATTTAGTGATGTATATGGTGCTCTCTCATTGGAAAATACTGACAGCTTAATTCGAACTATAGAAATAGTTTACTTTTGGGATAACAGTAAAACAATTCCAGGATTTTGTATTAAACGTTTTATTTAACAAATTAGCATAGTTAGTTTTATTAAAATTTTAATTATTAATTGTGTACAAGTTATTCAATTTTTTACCAATTTGCATTCAAGTTATTAATGATTCATTTTGAACATGTAAATACTGAAAATATAATCTGTCTTTAGGGTTGCCACATCTCCGGTTTTTGAAACCGGGCGATTAATGTATTCTCCGGAAAATAACCAAAACTTGAAAATGATTTGGTTTTTTTTAGTAAAATTCTTTGTATAAAATATTGGTTTATATTTTACTTTGTAACCCTTGTGTAAGTGTTTTGTAAAAGTATATGTGTGTACTCACGAAAAGTAGCGCGCATGCGTAGTTTGTTACATTGAATAATGTTTATGTTGGTCCAGTATATATATATATAATTTTGTTAACTTATTTAAAAAAAGTTATTTTATTTTATTGTTTCTGTGTAAACTTTTTTTTTTTCATTATTATCGTACTAACCAAAAAAAACTTTATTTGTGTTTAATATAGTATTTAATCTGATTTTATATTAAATTAAAACGGAAATTTAACTCAACAAAACAAAGATTGGTAAATAAATAAAAATTTTATGTGAAAAAAGTGTTGAATTGTTATTTACATTTTACTTTTATCTTAATATAATAAAAAAATAAAAATTTTATAGTCTCCGGACGAAATATTTTCGAAAATTGGAGATTTTCCTAAACTCCGGTTTTGAATTTTTTTTAGAGGTGGGCAACCCTATCTTTATTAATAAAAAATTAAATTAAATTTTTTTTTCGGACTTGAATACATTCTCTAATCAAAATTTATCACTTTTGAAAAGTGTTTCCTAGAACACTCGTTTAAATTAATACATATTATATTAATACACAAATTTACATTCAAAGTTGACTGAACGCCATTTTAAAATGCCTTAATATGGACAACGACTGAAATACAAAGTTTTACCGCTTCTATCGTTAGAAATATTATTATTTTATGTCGTTTAACAAAAGTACATCGCGAGTATAAGAAAAAAAGTACACTTTTTAGGTTAGAATTTCAGGTGGTTATTAAGAATTTTCTTATCTCTGCGTCAAATATATCCGCGTGGCGCCTACATTGACAGCTTTGATTGCATACACAATAGTATACAAATTATTATCTTATCCATATAACATCATTTAAAATTGCCAACATCTCTCTTATAAAATTAATAATTCGATTTAAAAAAGTACAGTGTGTTTCATAAATACTTATTTACATCTTTCTAGTATAAATTAATTTAAAAAAAGCTCACATCAAGTGCAGATAACTAATAAAAAATATTCTTTGAAAGCTTATACTACGAACGTAAGGCTGATAATCTATTTTGCATTTCCTCTAATTCTTCAGGATTATCCTCAAGTAAATCATTTGGTTCCGAACCAGCAACTGTTGAGGGACCTTCATTTGTTGCCACAGGTGGAGCTGGGGCTTCACCTAATTTACCCTCAGTTAATTCCCATAACACCTAAAAAAAACATTAATAATTTTGAAACACTCTGTAATGATTACGCAATAATTGAGGTGCGGTATTTTAAAACTGATTATACCTTATCAATTTCACTTTGGGCTTGATCTTCCATTTCTTCTGTATCTTCTAGACTCTCCATAGTTTCATCCAACATTTCCTCAATAATTCCTGCTTTCATCATTTCTCGTGACATTTCTTGCATAGTTTGGGCCACTTGTGGAATACGTACTAAACTTTGCATGGCCTGCATGACTTCAGTTGATTTAGCAAGTGCTCCAGCAACGCGTAATGTGGCTAAAAACACCCAAAATTAAAACTGAAAATATTTATCAATAATAACTGATTACCTAACTGATTTTTCATTTGCATTGAAATTGAGTTGAGATGCGCTTTTGTTGTATGAATTTTGTTAATAGCTTTTCGTGAACGAAGGATTTCTTTAGCCAACATCACACACACATCTCTATCACCCTTTTTAGCAGCTTCTTTTAGTGAACGTTTAATTTTCTCTTCCTCTCTTTCAATAGCTATAAAAATGATCTTAAATTATATGGAAAATAACATTAATATATGTTCATTACCTCGAATTTGTCGATCTAATTGATACCCTTCCTTTCGTAATTTATGAGTCCATTCGTTTACCTGAAAATTTTCAAAAATTTTCATGAAAATGGAAATTTTTTTAAATTATTAAATATATACCAATTCTTTAGGATTTCTTTGTGGTGCTTTTCCAAATAAACCCATTTTTATTTTTTTTAAATTAACTTTTCGATACAAATTAAATGTCAAATATTTAGTGCATATTATTCATTTAAACATGACGTTTAATTGACATTTCATTGAATATACAGAGTGCTCTTAAAAGAAACTATTTAACATCGCAAATACATTATTTCAAAGTGAATCGAAATATATATATATATATATATATATAGCATGGTTCATTTTTTAATCAAAGTTATTTAATGTTTACCCCAATATTAGCAATAAGCATAAAATTCCCGAAAAAACCGTTCTTGTGATGGTTAGCAAAATAAACATATATCTGGTTTCAATTTTGACGTAAATATGCTCGAAGTTATAGAAAACGTATATCAGAGGAAAGCTTGCGTCGAAAGGAATCCAACGAGTATAAAAATTCCAGTGCCGAACTAACGCGAGACCTACAGCAACGTTGAAGAGGAAATGAAAAAACGGCATAAACCGATTACGTAGCTGGCGCATTGGGCATATATTCTTCGTCTCTCTTCTTTTTTATGATTTAATTATAAAGTTACGAAAAAAGTCAGGAAAAACTGAGCGATTAGTCAATATTATCAGATTGTTTTAACTACAGTAATAAATTAACACATGATGTAGTTGATTTAACTTTCAACATGTAGAAAACTAGTACGCAGATGTCTACGGCTTGAGGTATATATCATTTATATTTAGACAACCTGTATACACATATTTATCAAATACTGCCACAAAAAAAAAATTAAAAAAACCTGTTCCTTGCGTCGTTTTGAGTGCATATTTTTTTCCATTTACATTTACAGAATTTGGATCTAGAAAATTTGTAAAAATAAGTCTAAAATCATAAATATTATAAGTATAAAAAGTAATGATATTCATTTAAATCAAAAACACATAAGTACCGAAGTCATATTTATTTATACATTTGATTCTCGTTAACAAAAAGACGGTATATTGTAAAAAATGGCCGAAACGCCAAATCAACCCGTTGAAAATTTAAATACGAAAAATGGAAATTTTATCTGTGGTGTTGTAGAAGGTAATTTCATTTTTACATATTTTATTGAATTTTGAATAATTGAGTTTATTAAATGAATACATAAATTTTGTTTTACATTTTTCTCCCATTTTCAGTATGAGAAAGTTTTGGTTTCATATTTGTATAATGTTATGATTTGTTTTGTTTTTTAGGCTTTTATGGTCGTCCTTGGACCACTGAACAACGAAAGGATCTTTTTCAAAAGTAAGAAAAATCTTTATATTACTTAATTTAGCATATTCATGTTTTCAGTAGTTCATTAGGAATTTTTAGTATCTCTAGTGAGAAATTTGATGTTTTGTTTGATAACCGTAAAAAAAGTATTCCAATCAATAACATTCCTTACAAAATAAATTAAATTTTAAATGGGAATCTCTGGATAGATTTTGTGTATTAAGCCTAAATTTTGCTTTCCTATCTTGCGTTCCTAAATTTTGTTTCCTATCTTGAGTTTCAAAATCTAACAGGGTGTATTTTACACAAAAGGTGTAAAAAAAACGACTCGGTATAACATACTAAAGTTAATCCTTCCATATCTCCACAACCATAGGCTTCAGCAAAAAAAGTACGTAATTATTTTTGTCGAGAAATGAACCGGGTAAGGTAATATTTTTGTTAAAATGGCAACATTTTCTATGCCCATACGAAGTGGCAAAATTTAAATTCTGAAAGATGATATCTGTGTTGCCAGAAGTCTTTGGTACGAAGTAGCCTAATCGCATGTATCCGTAAAATAGCCCCATCGTAGCGTGCAAATAGCTTAAGGCGGGAAATTTTAAATAAATTTAAAATTTAATTACATTTAATATATACCTACCAAAATAAAGTTTATATACATTTTTTTGAAGAAAAAAACACTAGTTGGCTACCGAGAACTTACCTGATGGCGTAGCTTAAAAAACATGACTGACTTTTGTGTGCAACGAACTAATAATCTATTTTTTTAATGTCAAATAATCACTGACAGTTTTAAGAAATGTCAGTTTTATAAATTTTAATTTTATTTACAAATAAGTTATTTTGTTAAAAACAATAAACTTTATTAGAGATCTGAGCCGGCTATAACTTGAAAACTCTCCACAATTCCTAGATCAATTATTTGTATTTTATAAATACCTATTTCGACTACAAAGTAGTCATCATCAGTATGAATTAGCTAATCGTAACTAACATCTTCGATTCCATATACCGGAGATGGTTACGATTATTGATAGTTATCGTTGCTTGATGGTGCTAAATAGTCCTACCAGGCAACCCTGAAGTTTTTTTTTTAAATACCTAATAAATGTGTAACTTTATATTGATAAAAATATCGTATTTATGGAAATATCTGAATATAAATGTCATTACGTTGATGTTAAATTTTTTTGTAAAATACAACACTAAAAAAAGTATAAAATATTCAATTTTCGCGCCTTAATAGAATTATTTATGGATATCATATTTTACTTTATCTCTGTAACTGGTAATTCGCTCGTACAAGTGCGTTTACCCTATGGCTTGCATCGCATGGAAGTTTGAGATGGATTCATTGTTGGTTTATGTCCATGTAATCAATGCGTACATAGACGAATAATTAGTTAAGCCCACTCATGGATGGAGGTTTCATTCCCTTCACGCCCCTAAGGTCAACTTAAGTTTGTCCCTATTTAGTGTATCCTTAACTGTATCCTTGTTTAAATTTTTATTTTTCTAATGTTTAAAATTTATTGCCAATTAAATTTTTGTGAAAAACAAAAGCTACAAAATCACACTTATAGAGAATTTACTTTGTATTAACTGCCATGTAATCAAATCACTGCAAATTAAGATCCACTTAATCAAATTTGACTATCGAAATTCTCAACCTATGTTAATATGTACTCTTTTTTTTAAGGTTAAAAAAATGGGGAATGGATTCGTATGTGTACGCTCCAAAAGATGATTACAAACATCGTGCATATTGGCGTGAACTGTACACAGTCGAAGAAGCTGAACACTTAACAGGCCTAATAAATGCCGCTAAAGATCAAGGCGTTGTATTTTATTATGCCCTTTCACCCGGTTTGGATATCACATACAGTAGTATCAAAGAAGTAGGGGCACTTAAACGTAAATTAGAACAAGTATCTCAATTTGGATGTACTGCATTTGCCTTATTATTTGACGATATCGAACCAGAAATGTCCGAAGCAGATAAAGAAGTATTTCAATCGTTTGCACATGCCCAAGTATCTATTACAAATGAAGTGTTCCAACATTTGGGACAACCACGTTTCTTATTATGTCCAACACAATATTGTTCGACTCGAGCAATGCCAAACGTAACAAATTCGGAATATTTAAATACGTTAGGTTCGAAATTAGCACAAGAAATTGATATAATGTGGACGGGACCACGAGTTATATCCAGGCTACTCTCTTTAGAATCAATACAAGAGATTACAGACGTATTACGACGCGCCCCTGTCATATGGGATAATTTACATGCAAATGATTATGATCAAAAACGTGTGTTTTTGGGTCCATATAGTGGTCGATCACCAGATTTAATACCTAAATTACGTGGTGTACTTACTAATCCAAATTGTGAGTATGGTGCGAATTTTGTGGCTATACATACTTTGGCGCAGTGGTCACGATGCAATGTTGATGGGAAACGAGATCTTTCGCTAAGTAAGTAGTATCATTTTTTAGTATTAATTAATCGATATTTATATTTGAAGCTAGGTCGCTAACATAGAGTTCTCATTTTTATACCTGCAAATATGTATAGGTTGTATAGGCCTGCACGATTTATGTATTTATGTATATAAGAAATTCAGTTTATGAAAAAAAGTTTCAAACAAAAGTTGTTTGTTTTAAAAAAGGCACATTTTTTACCTTCCAATTTTTATACCCAGTATTATGTAAATGTACGTACAGGATATATTAAGTTTAGTTCCGACTTTGTAACGCTTGAAAATATCGTATATAATTTTGTTTTTCTTGCTAGATGATACAGTTTCCGCCGATATTAAACTAGAAACAGAAACTGAAGATGGTGGTGAAGCGATCCCGACAACATTATCACCAAATACCTATCATCCACGACGTGCACTTCGCAATGCAATTACAGAATGGCTACCGGAATTCTCACGACACAAATCAGCATGGGGTCCAATTGCAAAACCACAACCTATGGTTGCAGCAGCTGTTCCAGTACCAATAATACCGTCCATTAATACATGTATGAGTTTAACAACTGCAACCACGACAACATGTACATCATCGGCTGGGGGAACTACTACATCAATTACATCATTACCAGTTGTTAATACCTCGCAATTACAAGCACTAGCTGAAGTTTGTAGTAATGTAAGTTATTCATGGTTTTGTTCTCGTGAAATTATTATGTTATCGGTTTTTATCATCAAATTATTTAGGCTAAATTCCAATTAAATGGAAAATTATCTATTGCAAATTTATGCATATATTTTACTAATCGTGCTCTACGATTTTAGCAGAGACATAAGAACAAAATAAAAGTCTTTTTTTTTTAGATCTATCATATATTTTATATGTACTTTCCATTCGGGGTCGTGTAAATTCCAAAAGTCATATCGAAAAAAGAGCTCAAGTTTCTTTTTAGAGAAATGTTTAATCCCCATTTTCATCAGTTTATAAAAAAAAGTACTAAAAATAGTTGGTTTTTTTTAGGTATCCGGAAATGATTTTATAAATCCAATACCATGTCCCGTAATGAATTCCCTGGTCTCAGAAACAAAAGTTATATGTAATGACTCCATACCAAATCCAATTACACCAACTGTAATTCCATTACAATTAAATGCAATAACAAATACACCAGATCCCACTGCCAAATTATCAATAATTAGTGGTACACATAACAAATTGGAGAATCGTAAATCTGGCACCACTAATGATATTACTAAAAATGGTTTAATTGAAACACAAACTACACCAACATCGACAGATGTAACTTCTACATGCAATGGTAAAAATAATGGTCAACAAAATGATAGCAGTGAAGAATTAAGTCAATCATCCAGTTTAAGTCCAACAGAACCAATGGATTGTAATAGTTCAACACCAATGAGTTCACCAGCACATGCTACGAAAGTTTTATCGTCGACCGAGGATGTTGCTATGAGTGAAAATGTTTCTGTAAGTATTTTACTTATTTATTTTTCTATTCATTCGATTTGGGCGCTTATACGCTTTCAGTGCGCACGCTTATATGCGCAATTTATTGGAGTTCGTTTCAAAAATATTCTGTGAAATTTTCAATTTGATCTGATGAATAGCTAAAAAATTGTAATAATATTAAGTAGGCGAAGTTATAAGATTTCAATTATTTTTGTAAATTTTTGCAAGCCATTTATAAAAATAATATTTGTTTTTATTATTAAGGTAGTTCCAGCAGTGTCTTATATAATCAGGACAAAAAACCGGTTTGCTTTTATTATAGAACAAATACATATATACACATACACAACACATCGATAGATTCACTATTCATATATACAAATTAATAATGTCATTTTGAAATAAAAAATACTTTTAAACTTTTATATTTCGAAAACAAAACGGTAAAACGAGATTAAAAAAAAATTTATTTAATAAATATTTGTCTTTATTATCTTAGTTTTTTTTTTTAAATTCTGTCGAGTATTTTTTTTTAATACAACAGATAATAGTTGGGCGGGCATGAAGTTTTACATGCTTCTAATGAGAGAGAGTGAGAAAGAATGATTACTTTGTTATTAATTATCTCGCATTTTAAACGGTCAAAAATTCTGAAACTCCGGGATTTATTAGAAAATGTTATTTTTAGCCTGTGAAAAAAATGAGCAAAATCTGTCGAAAAGTGGTTTCATGCTGGAACATCCTTAAAAGCATAGAAGTTTGTGCGATTGCCGTAATATTTATTTTATTATTTTTTGTTTATTGTTGCAGCCTTCTAGTGGGAGTATGCAAGTGGAAACATCGGAAAATACAACACCTCCGACGAATATAAATCTATCGAATACAATGATCGTTGAAGCATCAGGCGATGTTCTAAATTCGAAGTAAGTAATTACAAAATCATTGCGGAAAAACAATTATTTTTCTAAGTTCGAGAATGTTTTAAACTTTTTATTAGCGATAAATATCAAATTTTTATTATCTCAGTTTTAATGACAAATAAGCTTTAAACAGCATGAAATTTCCATTTCCCTTGCTTCATTGCTGCCCCCCAATGATTTTTCTTCCTATTATCTTTATCAATTCTTGATTGATTAATTTGTTTGTTGATAGAATTGGAAAAGAATTGACTGAAGAAGATTTAAGTTTATTATGTGATTTATTCTACTTACCATTTGAACATGGTGGTCAAGCTTTACAGCTATTACAAGAATTTAATTGGTTGAAATCGAATGCACATGTTGTTATACTAGCGAATCAATCGAATGACCCAAACGTTCAAAGTAAACCAGAGGTATGCAGTAAATAAAAAAGTAAAATAATATTAAAAATATCCGATACGGTAAAAATTTACGATTATTTAAATCTGTACTGAAATAAATAAAAAAAGGTGGGAGTGGTTGTGTCTTGGACACGGCCGTGTCCAAGACACAACCATATATTACTAAATATTAGTATATGACATACAATAACGCTTAGAATGTTACAACTGTTTCAATTTTTATGAACGGGAGTGTAATATTTTTTATGAGCGTATTATATGTTCACTGAGAGAGAAAAATACTTATATCAAGTAAATTTTCTTGACATATATATTAATCTCGTGACAAGCTTTTATATCATATAAATAGTATAATAAATCCCTTAAACTCGGCCTTGCGCACTACCGTGCTCTAGATTGTAGTGAAATAAATTGATGGGTTTGATTAATTTAGAGTTTATTTTCTTGTTTTAAAATCATTGTTTTTAAAATGTTTTTTTACTATTAATTTATTTTTTATTTTTCGCTGGATATGTTTCTAAGTCTGTTCATTTCATAATTTCGGAGTTAACAAGGGGTAGTAAGTTAAGGGGAAAGTGGTGCTTGGAGAAAGAAGAAACACAAAATATAAAATATCTCACTTAATATTAGAAAAATTGAAAAATCTGTAAGGAGATAAGTTGTAGAAAATCATGATATTTACTACAATTTATTACCTGATCATTTTTCTACAACTAGAATGTGTACAGAGATATTTAGGATTTAAATTTTCAATCTTAAACAGTCAATATCTCTGTAAGTATTAGAGACACAGAAAAAATGATAAGAAACTTAATTATAGTAAACTAATTTTCTACAACTTTACTTCTTATATGTTTTTCGCTTTTTCCAATATTAAGAGAGATATACTATTGCAGATATTTCGACATTGCATTATTTATGTTAATTTTTTACTTTAACACCATATTTTATTCGCTAAAACTATTTTACACTAATGTTTTATATACGTAATCGATAGATCTTGATGAGAGCTGTCAATTGAAACTAAAACGAACGTCTTAGCTTTACAGAGTTATACAAAACGGGTATTATGTGACGAACGATATCAAAATTGCGGCACCGGCACCGATTCACTCTTTTATATGGTGCTTTATGGGTATCACTGGATTCCTCTAGAGAAGCCCTTTCCAACCGTATACGATATCTTTACTTTGATACCTCCCCCCAAGTTGACACAGCTCCTGCGTAACGAATTTTTTTTGTTCGGACTTATGATTATTTTTACCGTAGTCTGGTTTTTTAAATTTTATTGAATTGTTTAAAACACTATCTGATTTTTGTTTATTCAACAGGTTCAAGAATGGTTTGCACGTTCACATAAACTGAATGATATGTGTTTAGCAGTGAATCGATTACTTGAAAATCTAACATTCTGTAATAATCGTGAATTGCTATACGATTTATATGCATATGTTTGGGACATGCGTGGTGTCGTCTCATTATTGAATTCGTATGTTAAATGGCTTGGTGCGTTTTTTAAATTTTATTTATTTTATATTTACATCATTTTATTTTTTTGTGCGATTTTTAATCATACACGTAGAGTGCTCATTTGTTTCTAAATTTTTCTAATTTATAAGAGGGGATTTTCTTTATTCATTAATTAAACAAAACGATAATATAATTTTTCGAAGTTTTTACAAATATTATAATAAGAAATTTTCAGGAAAGATTACAGAATATAACAAATATTTCATCCAATTTTTCAAGTTATGCCGTTGTAAAAACTTACGCCCGTAGATATAATATAGTCGTCCTGTTCGTTAGGATGTCATACACTCCTAACATTTGGTGCACAAAAACAGCGTCCGCAATAAGAGTTAAATGTCATTCCCATAGCAAAATGCTCCGTAATTTACCGAATCAAGGAGTGGTTGTGTATAACCACAGCTAGACCATTCGACTGTGTTCGTTGAAACTCACTAGAACACAGTTGAGAAGGGCGGTGGGACTCTTGACAGGACACTGTCGATTGAACTACCACTTTCATAACTTGGGATCTCTGATGATCCCACTTGTAGGCCTGTATGGAGGACAATGGAACCTCCATGCATGTCATTTGCATCTGCAGAAACCTGCAGGGTGTCAGGAATAGAATGTTTGGGTCCGAAACCCTGGATCCATCAATCCTGGGAGCAATCCCGGCGGAGAAGCAGTGGGCTTGCTGTGCAGCGTCTGGCCTCAACAGAATCCTATAGCTTCATCTGCTTAAAATAGCACCTCGTATTACTATTATTATTAAGAGTTTATGACACTATAACTTGAAAACGAATAGAAATTGGGTAATCAACTTTATTTGTGATTTTACGATTCTGGTACGGAACACAAAACGATTTTTTTGTCAAAAAATGGAAAGAAAATCCCTAAAATCGAACTCTATAAAAGTTACAATCGTTGAGAAATGTCACATTGGTATTGGGAAAAAACTTTCATGTGTCATCAATTTTCATTTTTCTATTAATTAAGGCATTATTTTGCGTAATTGTGTATAAAAGAATGGCGAAAATATTTTTATCATACATTGGTCGTGTTCAGAACAACTAAGTCCTTAGTTTACTTAGTAAACTAAGTTCTTTGTTTACTTAATAAAATTAGTAAGTCTGCCAGTCTAAAAAAAATTTACTTCTGAGTTTACTCAGGAGACACTCACTTGTCAGCAGTGTTAGCGAAATTGGGGGATTTAATCATATAAAATAATACTACAATACCAAGAATAGATCGCCTAGATTCTCTAATAGGCTTTATATTAAATCCACTAAATTTAGTGGAAAATAAATCTCTCAAGTTGATAGCACTTACTAAGTTGCGTAGTATCTAACAAGTGTCCTAGCAAAAAACGAAGTTAGATATCCTTAGAAACTTACTTAGTTGTTCTGAACACGACCATTATTTTCATGAATTTTTCTGTAAAAAATAAAAATTTTATGATCAAAAATAAAATAGGATCGCTTGGCGTAAAATTTTCTCAATAATTGTTATAATTTTGTGTCTTAAACAAAATTGTAATGGCGATTTATTTAGCGAAATTTCTTTCAGAGCGATGACAACATCGATCAATTTGGACAACAGAGCAACTTTTTTTACAATGCGCTTGCGAATATTTTTGTTTTGTGTTTGTTTTATTTTAGCATTAAGAGTAAATTCGTATAATGACAGAAAAGTAGTAAACAGAAAAACAAAAATAGGTCTTATTCATCGATTTTGAGCGAAAAAGTTTCACAGAATAAGATCTTTTTCAATTTACTGCTTTTTTACTTTTCTGCCATTATATGAATTCGTCAAAATATATTAATATACATTTTAAATTTGGACCATATGTGATATTTCTCAAAGAATACAAATAACTTTACACAAATTTTGTACTCAATTCTAATTTCATTCACGCATTTTTAACTAAATACAGTAATATTGCGAAGCGTTTTGAATCTTTGGGTTAGTTTAGTAGACTGAACTGGAAATCTCGGGCATTTTTAAAATTTTGATTTATACATTGCCGAAATACTCAATTTCTCAGACTACCCCTAAAGGTATAGGACTTAGTTCCAGATTATTTGTATTGAAGGAGTTTTATGCACTTTAGGCTACTATTTGCTGAAGAGAAAATTACCGCCAGTTTTTTTTTATTAGCATATGTTGCAAGCATTTTTGCTTGTCCGCTTTGTTAATCGCGTAAATCGAGGTATTACTGTATTCAAACTGATAGAAATTTAGTCTTACGTTTTAACAAATGACTATTACACTATATTTTACACACAACAAATTTTCAAAATTAATCTGTGTAATTCTTATTTGATAAGGCGATTCTATGAAAGTTAGAGGTAAGAAATACTAACTCTGTGTATCAAATGTGTCGTTCGAATAGTATTAAATCAAGATGGCGTTTCTATAACAAAATTTCCGTTGTTAAAGTATGACAGAATTAAACGGAGAAAGTCTGTTGTTTGTTAAATATCCTTTAAGGTATTTCTAACGACATGCGAGTAAAAGCAGTTTTGCACAAAATTTTGCAAAGAGGTAGTTTTCAACGATAATATTCAAGTGTAATATTCTGATTCACAGGATATACCGTTATCTAAAATCGTATCTATATTTTCTAGCCATACTCTAACATTGATACATCTAACCTTTATTGCTATTAGTGATTTTTGATTTCTGATTGAACTATTTAACGCTTCTAATTGGACACTTTTGCAGCTGAAATACCATATGAAATAGTATTCCTTACCTCTAACTTCCATAGGCGTTCCACACATTCAAATAATTGAACGCGAAGATTCATCTCCAATCGTTGAAAATTTATTTTGAAAGTGAGAAACGTTCAAAAAATAAAAATAATTAACAAAATTTAGGAAAATTGTGTTCAAGATCAATTAATTTATATTAATTATGGGCAATATTTTTCTACAGCTTTGGGGAAATTTCCATCAACAATGCAGTCATTCACTCAAGGAACTTATACATGTACGCATCCATCGTATGACTTTGAATGCGCTTGCGTAATTATTTATCTTAGAAATTTTTTGTGTTGCATTGCGTTAACTTATAGGCGTCAATTTCTGAGCGTAAATTTTGTATGTTTTTCGAACTTGGCGTAAATATATTGTTTACATCATTATTTTTTGATAAATTTCTGTATGTTTCTTGTGTTTGATTTTGGTTCACATTTTTTGTTTTTTCTCCACAATTTCGTTAGGGTTTTCCAAAGGTTGGAAGGAAACTTTTATGAGTGGCGAACAAGAACCATGGGTATTTCGAGGTGGCCTTACTTCCGATTTACAGGTAATTTCAGTGCAAAAAACAATCAAATATCAATATAAAACAAACAAATTTTGAATTGGCCAAGTTGTTAGACAGAGAAAAAGATAGAGTTTGCAGTATTTTGTATGGATTTCTAAAAGTGCATGTACAATTGTTTCAGATCAGACCAAAACTAATTATTTGTATTTATTTTTTAATTTATAATTTTTGAAATTATTTAATTTGGAACCTTTTTTCCCCCTTTTGTAGAGATTGATACCTGTTGATTCGGGTAACGATTTATTTATTTACAAAGCACCAGAGGTTCCATCAAGTAAAATCTATACGATACGACCGTACACACCTGCGGATGAAGCTGGAATTTTTGCAGTGTGTCATAAAACATGTAAAGATGGTTTACAAATTACTGAAAATTTACCAAATATTTACCAGGATTTGGCAGCTGATAGGTAAAAACTAACACTCCTATGGAATGAACAATACATCATTTCCTAAGTACACTCGAATGTAATATATATGAACCAGTAAATTTCATTATAATGCGTTTATATATTATTGTATAAATATCTAGGGTGGACCATTTGTTGGTTTATCTTTAATATTGCTATTAAAATTATACCATTGAATATTTTTAAACGATTTTTGGTTTATTCAGAAGAGTTTATCTTTCGATTAGTTATGGATACAGCAATAAACTCCATATTGCAGTATATTTTCGATTTGTGGTTACTGGCCAACTGTTTGTTTATTGTTGGAGTTTTGGATATTTTAAAAGTTTTCCCAGAAAACATTTTAACAACGACAAACAATTGACGTACTTAAGAAAAACATCCATCGAGGTGTTCTTGAAACAGAGCCTTAAATCCTACATAGATTGATAGATTTCTTCTGGTTCAATTTTACAGACTTATTTAATCGATTTGGTAAACATTCATTTGGAAGCAATTTGCCGTCCAAGCCATTTGATTTAATTTTATGTGGAACTAAGGTCAATATTAAGTGAAAGAGGAAGGTATTACAGGGCACTGGCTGAGACACCGCAACTATTCAGGAGCTGCACAATTAGGAGGAAGGGAAAACGATGACTCACTCATCTTCTCTGTCTTTGTCCAGCTCTTGCTATGAGAAGAGCGTAAAATCTCTTCTACTGTTCTTGAACAGCTCTGAATAGTTCAAGGAATCGTGGCTTCTTGTGAGACGGTCTCTTTTTTCAAGTATCACAATGAAGTTGTCCCACCCATACAGCCACTGCAATCTAATCTAACCTATGAGTGACTATAACTATTTTGAAACAGAACGACCAAAATTTCATTCAAACACTACACATATTAAGTTCGCTGAGACCTAAACCACACTTTTTTCTTATACATTTTGCATTTGGAGACAAGAAAATATTCCGATTGTCCAAAGTTCTTTCCGTGTACCTAGGAAGCAAAAATTTATTCCACAAAACGGTAAAAATCCTTATTATATGAATTTTTCAGAATACTTGGAGCATATATTGTACTAAATCCAGAATTATGCATGGTAGTTGAAGATGAAAGTGGAATTGTTGGTTATGGATGTGCAGCTTTAGATTCGAGAAAATTTCGTACAAAACAATCACTTTCATGGATACCAGAAATGCGTTTAAAATATCCCAAACCAGATGATATTAATGATTTATCAAAATTCGTTCAAGTTAGTATTAACATTTATTTTTGGATTTTTTCATGTAAGGTAAATAATATTTTGATTTTTTTTATACCAGGAATCCTTATTATACTTTCATAATTTTCGAGAAGATATGGATATTTTAACACCGCAACATCCATCTGAAATGATTTGTAGTTTATTGCCGAGTGTAATTGATCAATCAATATCGAAACGATTGGTTACGTGTTTATTAGCAGCGTTACGAGCTAATGGTAAGTGTACAATTGATTTTTATCACATTTCTAGTGCGTTGGACTGCAGTAAGGATAATTAATGAAATTTTACTAAGATTGGCACTCACGGTCGACGAACTCATCCGTAAAGGATGCGCACTCCCATTCCAGAGACCGGAACAATATCTAAGAATAGCTAGGAGACAGACTACCTCTACCCTTAACAAATGGGTAGAAAAGTCTATGAACAGGAAATTGAAAGGTACATCAGGCTGCATACAAACCAAACAAATGATAGCTAGGTACGATGCCGCAAGGTTTAAAAGGTTTTCAACCTGGTTTTTTGGCAAAAACCGGAAAGAGGTAAACCTTCTGGTTGGAGTGCATACCGAGCAGTGTAGGCTCAAAAGGCATCATCTATCTCTCATGAGGCTGGAGGACAGTGCAATCTGTCCGAACTGTAACAGAGCGGATGATACACCCTTCCACCTTCTGACAGAAAGTCCATAGAGAACTCAGAATGAGTTACCTATCCTTCGGATCAACCGAAATGGGGGAATCAGAAGTAAAATAACTAAAGTGTAACTCTGTCCTATCATTCGCAAAGAAGGCGGGTAGGTTCGACAACGAACACAAGGTTAAAGGAAACGAACCAGGTGTACTAAAGAATAAAAAAGAGGTTGAGGGGTAGGTTCATTAGTGGTCGGTAAAAAAATGTTTAGAAAAGTCATCTTGGCGAGCAAGTTAAGTCCGAGTAATATTTTGTTTATAAAATCAAAATATAAATAAACGCCGTTACTATTTTCCCGGAAAAATGACTTAAATTCATATGAGCTTTCATACCGGGAATGTTAACCCGTGTACTTAGTATCATAGATTAATCAAGTTCCGAAGAGAGGGTGATTACTATAAAGTACCACTGAACCTTTTTTGTATAAAAGTGTCTCAGTTACAATTTATTACCAAACGTTTATTATCGAAGAGTCTATCATTTTCGAGATATTTGCGATAAACAGTGTTTCGTGCCCGTTTACGAAACGTTCATGGCGACTTTATAATTAGTTTTTTGTATTTTCAGGATCGTTTGGGGTACATGTAGCGATTCCGCAAACAGACACATACACACATTCATTATATAGTAAATTAGGTTTTGTGGAAATTATTCAAGATAATACATTGGGTCGAACATATATGGGACGAATTTTTTAAAATCAAATTATTCAAATGTAAATAGAAAAAAAAATGTTATTCATTATTTATAAACAAAAACTGATCATCCATTTTGTTTTTTTTGTCCTATAACTATCATTCACACATTTTACATTTTGAACGATTCGTTTTTGTTCTTATTTATATGAAACATCAAAAAATAACTCCATCAGATAGATATGAATGCGCAAATTTATTCGGTTTTCTAGAACTCGAGTTAGTTGATATTAGTTGATTAAGACTCTATATCGTCGATAATCTATTGATAAACTGCTGTTTATACTATGATCGCAGGGCCAGAGTAACCATAAGACTAAAAATGCTTTACCCTTAGGCAATTCAAATTTCGGCCGTAAATGAAGACAAATTTCATTAATATCACGATTCGATTAAAAAATGTTATTTTCCCTCTAAGGTTCATGTGCTGTAGCGGTCTCGCTACTAAAATTAAATATGCTTTCTTTATTTTAGAAACCTTTGCATATACACTGCCTAATCCCCCTGTTATTACGGTAATTATTTATGTTTATTACCTTAGTAACTATCAACAAACTCATGACATTTCTACATATTTTATTAAATAAAGATCAACTAAATCTTTATCGTTTCTTCTTATTTATTTATTAGTACGATTTAAAAAAATCCTACAATGCCATTAAAATTTTCGTGGAGGTCATAAAATTTGTAAAATAAATAACATATTTCTAGTAAATTAGTCTTAGGTCTAAAAATCTAATCCGGCTCTGCAAGATCGCTATCGGATTCGTGCTATGAATCGCAGTTTATCGCATAAAATAAGGTCTGTTAAAAACAATAACTCGTTCGTTATTGTTGAAATTTGTGTTCTTTCATACACTTTTTAGAATATATTGAATTTCTTTTGAGAACGAATCTCATTTGTTTCAGAACAATATCTATTTATTTTCATCAAATAAATAATAATTTATATAAATTGGTTGTGTTTAGACTCACTAAACAGCGAGTATTATATAACTAGACAGAGCTGGCCACTGATCACTGAAGACAGATACGAAGAAGGGACACTTCTTGTAGGGTTTCATATAATCTAGAGAAAATGTAGACTGTGTGTTTCAATAGATGGCAGGAATTGGCATTTAAACATAAATCTATAGCACGGCAGTGCGTAGGCCGAGTTTAAGGAGTGTAGGTCTGCGTACGTGACCGTGATATTACTACACGAAATATTAGGCAAAAAATGATCCCCATGTAACTTTTGAACGAAAAGAGCTACAGCGGTGAAGATTACGGAATTATAAGATAATGGTTTTTCGCTCATCGTTAAGGAATAAACAGTTAAAAAGTTTTTTTAATTCAAAAATCGTAAAATAGCGAACAAGCCCAAAATTTACCGCGTATGATCTATCAAAATTCTAGCGTACTTCCCGATAACCTTTAAAATTGATATTTGGCATACAGTTAGATCTAGTACGCAAACCAACAGGAAAATTATGAAAACCCGAAATTTCTATCTCGAAATAGAAAATTTCTGCATTTTATTTATTTTTTGATAAATTTAACATTATAAACGCATATAGCAATATACTACTATATAATTGGTTTATGGTCTTATTATATATAGTGTTTTCTACATGCTTGTTTAATATTATATAGGCAAGAGATTTAGCAAATCGAATATGTTATTTATTAACTTTTTAATGTTAAACAATACGCATAAAAATTTTCTTCCATTATTTAGTTTGTATCCAATAAAGGTACATTAATTTATATATTTAAATAAGTTTTCAAAAAACAAAAACTTTTTTGTATGCATTATTTAGAATTTGTAAAAAAAATTTTTACAAATTAAGAAATTTTTGCCTGGGCCTAAAAATTGAAATATCTCGGAAACCAATAGAGATATCGAAAAAATAATCGCAGATTCTTTTGTGTTAAGTCAAAATAGACCATAGAACTTATATACCACATATCATTAAATAAGATAAGAGAAAATATTAAATACATACTAATATTATATTCATTTTCATACACTATGTAACTTGGCCCATCTTCCATATCACTACTTTTTGAGGAACAACTATTAGAGCGTTATTATATGAAGTATATCCCCGAAAACTCGGCCCTTTTTTACATTTATGATTTTGATCGGATAGCAATTTTAACGAAGTATTTGTATTTTAATACATGTCTGATATTATTTTATTTGTTTTCAAATTTTATTAACTATTTTATGTATGTTTATGAATCGATCACTTATTTAAATTATTTCTCAAATTAAATATGGGCTGCCATCTATCGGGAGGCATAATGAGAAACAATCTATACTTTCTCAAAGGTAAATAATTTAAAAAAATGGCTAAATACTATTTCTCTCTCTCTAATATATTATATACTAGCGATGCCATTTTAATATTATGAAAGCTGAGAAATTTGTTGACTAGACACAAGATAGGAGAAAAGAACTTTATTAAAAATCACAAAATTTGTATAATCACAGTGCACTTAACAATCCAATATGGCATCATTATTAGAGTTGTCAAAATTCATTAAACTTATTAGTTGGTTACTGTTTATAGTTAGTTCAAACACAACCAATAATTTATTTAAAAAATATATATGTGGCGCATGCGTATTATATATATAAACAGAAATGTAATATTTCAATAAAAATAAATAAACTTTGGAAATAACTTCTTCTTTTTTTTAAACAAATGATTATTATAAATTTTAATATTTATATATTGTAGTGTCAAAAGTTATAAAATTATATAATTTGTTTTATTATCTGTATCGTATGTGAAGCTGCAGCAAAACAAACATTTATAAATAGCACAAATTTAATTGTGCGCAAAATTTTATTTACAACAACAAAATTTACTGTAAAATGATGAATAATAAATTCAATAAATCTTTATGTAAATAAATATTTACAAATGTTTTAATTTAATTTCCTTTAACTGAACATTGTGGAAAACAAAATTTGTTTTCCATTTTTAAAGCAAAAAAAAAATACAAGAGATCTTTTGTATCCCACTAAAAAGCTCTTTTGTAACGCACTAAAAAAATCTTTGTATCGCACTAAAAAGCTATTTTGTAACTCATTAAAAAGATCTTTTGTAACGCACTAAAAAGATTTTTTGTATCGCACTAAAAAATCTCTTTTGTAACGCACGCACTAAAGTTATTTTGTAGCTCACTAAAAAGATCTTTTGTAACACTAAAAAGATTTTTATATCGCACAAAAAAGCTATTTTGTATTGCACTAAAAAGCTCTTTGTAACGCACGCACAAAAAGCGAATTTGTATCGCACTAAAAAGCTCTTGTAACGCACTAAAAAGATCTGTGCCGCACTAAAAAAATATTTTGGATGGCGCTAAATGATCTTTTGTATAGCAGTAAAATCTCTTTTTTAAGGCACTAAATGCAAAATCTTATCTCTAACTTAGTTGCTCCCTAGCATTTGGCTTTTATACAGGATGTTCGATAACACCCTATATACTTATGTTACGGGATATCTTTGGAAGAGTAAAAAAGGTTACAAGAGATAAAACAAAAACTTTTGTATAAATTTTTAATCAGTTTTTTTAAATTCTTTCATTTTTTTCTACCTGGTAACAAATAATAAAAAATTTTCAATTTTTCTTCTAAAAGAAAATTATGTGGAAAAAGTCATATATAATCGATCGTATACAAATAATTACAAAATAATAATAATTCATAATCAATGGAAAATTTAGGAGAAAATATTCATAGAAATTTTTATATTTTCCATTTACAAATTCGAACTATAGAAAACTGATCCAATTTTACACAAAGCTTAGTATACGACAGAGATGTAACATACGTGAACTCTGAACTCATTGAATGCGACATAATTGAAGCGATTGCATCTCTTTTAAGCTTGCCGATGAAATTTTAAACTTTTTTGCACTCATTTTTCAAAATTTTATAATTGATTTGTGATTTATACATTCGGTTTTCGAAAAAATACTTCGCATAAAAGTTATTGGTTATAAATATACTAACAACTTTTATTCGAAATATTTCCCAAAAACCGAATGAATAAAGTCCAATAATGAGAAAAATAGTTTTATTTTTACTGTAGTCGTTCGTAAGTGGCGTCATGTTTTTCCTTGAATTTCCTTTTCACCTGAATTACGAATATTTCAACGCGGAAATCGTAATTGGCCTCCGATTTTCATCAGAATAAATAAACTTTTTGCAGTCGATTTGTGCCGAACCCATTTGGTTTTCGAAAAAATGTTTCCAATATAAGTTGTTCGTTACAAAAAATTGACAAATTTTGTTTGAAACATGTCCTCGAATATCGAATTGATCGAACAGCACTTTTGTAATCGATAGGCTATTTTAACATACAAACTTTTGTGTGATGAATTATTCTTTATAAGCGAATATTCTGATAAGTTTGTCTTTTTGTGAAGAAATTATCATTAATATTAGGTAGAAAAGTAAGAAGACCTTTTTTTACAGGCCTTTCTTAGCTAAACAACATTTGTTTTAAACATTTTTTTTGTAAAATTAACTCCTGATAAAAAAAACTAAGAAAATAGACTTTTTTTCAAGTTTACTTTCGATTTCCGCGTTAGACTATTCGTAATCTACGAAGAAAAAAAACTGAAAAAACCTCACTCGGCTTTACCGCATAAATACTCGATATACCATTTAACATCGAAAAAATATAGTATTTTTACATCGAGTGATTCATTTAGAGGTACTTTTTTGTACGGATTTTTTGATGAAGCGTGAATCGTGTTTACCTATCATGGTATTTTTGTTTAGTATAGTTTGACATTTCATCATGGAAAGTCTTAGCTCGTCACCGATTCAGTTTTTAGGCTCTTGAAAAGCTTGAAGAAATTCCACAGTTTTCGACAAAAATTTTGTTTAGTGATAAGGCATATTTCTGGCTTAGCGGATATGTCGACAAACAAAATTGCCGTATTTGGTCTGAAGTGCAACCCTGTAGAGATTCAAGAGCTGCCATTACATGCAGACAAAACAACGTTTTGGTGTAGTTTACAAAACAACGGTTTGGTGGAATCATCGATGCCGGCCAGAACACCACTGTCAATGGCGACCGTTATCGTGCCATGATAACAGACTATTTGTTTCCTGAAATTGAAGCCCGTGATCTCCAGGACATTTGGTACCAACAAGACGGCGACACTTGCCACACAGCACGTGAAACCATGGCTTTATTGCGAGAACAATTTGGTGAAGTTAATTTTTGCACTTCGGACCGCTGTGTTGGCCGCCTAGATCCTGTGACATCACACTCCTAGACTTTTTCCTTTGGGGCTATGTAAAGTCTAAATGGATAAGCCGCGTACGATTGAGCAACTGGAAGCCAATATTACTAGCGTTATTCGCCAAATCTCACTGGAAATGCTCGGGACGCGTCATCGAAAATTGGAACTGTAGAATATGGTCCATTTAACCGACGTTACGGACAACATTTGAAAGAAATAATCTTTAAAAAATAAATGTAAAGAATGGTTCTTTTATATGGTAATAAAGATAACCCGATAAATTTGTTTTATATATATATTTTTTTAGTTTTGAAAAAAGTACCTCCAAATGAATCACCCATTATCTTGTCATTCTTATAATTCTCGAATATTCCTTGAAGTTTTCTAAATGTCAAAATTTGTAAATAGAAATAATAACTCAATATTTAAAAAACAAATTAATACACAGGATCTTCTGCATAAAAATAAATTCGATAATCATCTACACACACATCACTGTTTAGCACACACTGTACATACATAATATTATCTCTCACATCTTACAAACGCTGTAACGTCCACCAAACCAACAAATATACGTTTTATAAAAATAATATGAAAATTCAAAATTCACAGCACAGTTTTTTCTTGTTCTAAACTCACGAGATAATTATGGAAAAGAACCTCTAACAACCTTAATGAAAATTGGTTAACGGTTAAATTAGCTTCGTGTCACTAGAAGCTATTGTAACTACGACTAAATATGGACAACATTCGATTGAACCGGTATGATGGAAGCTATCGAATTTTTTTAAGAGGGGTTAAAATATATGACCCCTCGATTTTCGGTAAATTGAAAATTGTCAGAACTCTTGTATCCAAAAATTTACAGGCAAGACGCTATTACGAATAAGTAGTGTTTAAACACTATGGGAGGTGTACGGTACCGTTAAAAAAATACGTGGCCTGCGAAGTTGGGGTGCTATGAAAAGCTGTACTGGGTCACGTGGGAGGAGAAAGGACTACGCCTAAATTATGTAGTTTTTTACCATGGTAAAAAATATATATTTTCAAATAATGCGCGCAATAATTCGAAATTGCACTCACGCCAAATAGAGCGCTGTGTATTGTTTTGTTTTTCAGCGATGATTAAAGTTGTAGCAAGTTAAAATCCGGTTTCAGCCACAATGCAGTATTAGTTTATCGGTTGCCGTAAGTACAGTAATATTCGGTATGTCGTTGTATGATAAACTTTCTGGTGCTTACCACAAGCTTATTAGGCAGCTACCACTAGCTTATTAGGCAGCTAGCTATCGAATTTTATGATAATGATGTATTCAATTTTTTTTTTCAATATACACATTTTGTTTAAATTTTTTAATTTGCATGCGTTATTTATTTGAAAAAAAAATTCGTTACGCAAATTAAACGTCGTATCTGATGATTTTGGTATTAGCAAGGCCAATTTTATTAATAAAATGACATAGATAAGGGGAAAGACGAGAGTGTCCTTCGTGTTCGTGTCTTAACCACTCGCTTTCTTTGACTCGTGTTAAAAAAACCGGCTTTTAATGGAGCGATGGCGAGGCGAGGCGAATCGACACAAGGCAGATCGAGCGTTGTGAGTTCACTCTTGCGCTGGCTGTATCTCGTCTTCCCTTGCCGAGTGTGTACAGCCGGCATTACAATATGGCAGAATTAAACGGAGGAAGTCTGTTGACTAGTTTAAATATTCTTTAATTAAACAAAACATCAAAATTCAGTCAATAGCAAGTTTCTAACAGAATAACTGACTGTACTAATTTTAATATAAAATTAGTACTTCATTATAATTGTAATCAGCTTTATGTGTAATACTCTGTTTGACAGGTATACCTAAAATCGTATCTATATTTTCTAGTCATACTCTAACATCTAGACATTTAACCCTTATTGCCTATTAGCGCCATTCAGGTTTCTTTTTGAACTACTATTTTACGCTTTTAGTTGGACACTTTTGCAGCTGAAGTGCCATATGAGTTAGTGTTCCTTAGTAGTTCTACCTTCCATAAGTAAACCCTATCAAAGTAAGTAACTATTAGCTGAAAAAACACGTTTGAAGTTGATGAATTAGTAAAAATTCATAAAACAGAAAAAATCGGCACGTGGTATACAGGACAAAATTTTTTGTTAACCTCTGCTCTAGACTAAGGGAACTATGGCGAAAATTTCAAGTAATCGAATAATTTTGTTAAAATGTTAATAATGTTCAAGAATAAATTTTTACTATAATAAATAAAGTAAACGCCAAATTAAAATTTCATCTGATTTGATTAAAACAAAGGGTTTGTCTGAGGTTCTTTTTTGTTTTTTGGAAAGTTAATATTGGAACGTTTTACGAAGTTTAAATTATTAATGGAACATAAATGGTCGTGCGTTAGTTAATCTTTAACACGTAAATTCCATATTGATGTACGTTTAATTCCAACTGTCGGTCGTGCTACAGAACTAAATAAAAATTTATTCACAACAATTTGATCAGCAAAATATTCTTTTAAATGCATTAAAACTAATTCTGGCATATGTCCATGAATATCAAACGATGCTAAATGTGGCATATATTTTAATTTCCTAAAAACAAAAATTCATATATGTATATACGATTTTAATTTATTCCATACTCTTCTTAAGGATGTACGAGCACTGATGTATAGTCCATTTATAAAATTCTTCAAAATCTTATATAGTACAATCATAAAAGTCCACAATAATGTTTATTATTTTTTGTCGTAAGTTAAGGCCTAAAAAAAAGATATTTAAGAAAAAAAACCTGAGATTTCGGGTAATTAAGCTACCGCCGACAGAAATAAGATTTACCAGAAATCTCAGTTGTTTACTTAAATATCTTTTTTTTCGGCCCGTCATACCGGAATTTTATTGGATCAATCTCTTTATTAATATTTCTATTTTCTAGTGCGTAGTTTTTTTTCTATTCGTCTTATTTTATTTCAAGTGAAAATTATCAAAATATGTGTAAAAGTATGGGTTTCTCCATAGGATCAATGCATTAAAACTCGAACTTTAACATTAAATAATTAATTCAAAACCCCCGTAGCCCACCCTGAAACTTTTATAATTGATTTATATTCACTTCAACTACATGTAAAAAGTATCAAACCCTAATCTTTTTGAAGCTCCAGTGCTCGTACATTCTTTAAAAAAAACAAAAGTACATACTTAAATGCAGCAGGTGAAATAGCGTAGCACCGTGACATAGCTAAAAATCGTAAATGTTCTAATTCCAAAAGGATATCAATTGTTTGATATGTTAATGAAGTACAATCTGATAAATCTAATTCACGTAAATTTGGACAACTATTTACTAAATCTAAAACATCTAAAACAAAAACAAATATTTTTTTAATTAGAATTATTTTTTAAATTATATTTTTATTCAATAAATTGTCTCTTTCAGTTGATTCTTTTGCTGTTTTTCGATTTACAGTACCACTAAATTTATTCAACAAAAATTCATATTTATCTATACTAATAATAAAGAGATAAAATTTGTTTGTTCTGGGTAATCTCTGGAACTACTGAACCGATTCTTAAAAGTTCTTTCACTGATAGGAAGCTATATTATTCCCGAATGACATAAGCTATAAACTCGTGGCAGCTACTATAATGCCGTGTCCGTATGGCATGCTAAAAACCTAACTTTTAGCGAGATAGAGGAAATCTTTAAATATAAAAAATGTTCATCTGATATAAATAAACAACTTTTGTATGAAACATTTTTCTACACAACCAATAGATTACACACAATTTCAGTGCGAAGTCTGTGTGCATAAGATAGTACTTATACTTAGGGGATAATCTCTAGAACTACTGAACCGATTCTAAAAATTCTGTCACTAATAGAAACTTACACTATTCTCTAATGACATAGTGCAACGAGCTGTTCTCAAGGGCAACACGGATTGATAATGAACTCAGCATATACTGGGTATTTAAGCAATTAACTCAGTTAGTTATTATTTTCACTTGTTTTTTCTTCAAATCGAAAAAAATAACGGCTTATGAAAATGAACTTACAGATTTTTAATAAAATAACCCGTTAATAAAAGCTTTTCATTAAAAAAAAAGAAAAGTCAGGATTAAAAGATTATTCGATAAGGCACTAGTTTTTAAGTCGATTTTCTCGTACTGTAATAGCTAAATTAATTTTTAACCCTCCGTATCTGGAGTTTATTTATTAATTGACCTAACATAATGAAATTTTCACGACTGAGTATATTGAAATATTAAAAATTATTATTATACTTACTTTTATCTAATAATGTTTTTCGACATCCTGAAATATTGAGTCGTGTCAGCGAAAATGGTAAATTTAAACAAACATAAGTCAATGTTTGATTATTTAATTGAGTCCATCCTATATTTAATTCTTTTAACCTGTAAAGAAACAACAAAAAATCATACAATGGCCACAATTAACTAGTAGGTAGAGTATTATTACACCCTATCAATTTTATTTTTGTTCAGTTCCTGCCATTTAAGGACGTTCATTTGCTACGCTAGACTAGTCAAATGAATACATTTTAATAAATTTTATTTAAGATTTGAAAAAAAAATTTAGTAAAGTATATCAATAATCTTACAATAATTTATAACCTTTTTTTTATTTGTCCTAAATATTTTAAAAGTATTTATTGTAAAATATCAGGAAATATAAATTAGAAATTGATTTGACTTGATGTGACAGATTTGGCAGTAAACTATGTTGTATATTTGTGTGTATGTGTATATTATTTTAGTGTGCGTGGTCGTCAGTTTTCAAAATATGGTAGCAAAAACAAATCTAACAAAACAGTTTTAATTTTATTAAATAATTAATTCAAACGTTCGTTAACACTATTTTTTTATGCGATTATATAAACTGCATATTTCAAAGAATATTTCTAAACATTATTTATTATGGTGGCTACTTTAATAATATAGTTATTAGAATTTTAAGTAAAAAAAAATCTGTTCTCCATAAGACGCTGTGTTAAAAGTTTGATTTTTAATCGATAATTACCCTTTGAAGGTGTTAAATTTTTGAGAGAGGATAACTACATAATTGAACTATTCAATTCACTAAAAATTTTTTTATCTACTATTAAGCCTCATGAATGAACGTCCTTAAACTCTGCACGTGCATTACTATAGTGTTAATTTCCATCATATATTTTGTTCGAAATTTTTGGATCGTAAATAATCGAATTACGCCTCAACTCAGGTAACAATGACAACTAATGAAGGAGAAATTTGGAGCAAATTTACAGTTTTTTATGGACTATCTAAAATTATCGATAAAATCTTTGAACTTACCGTACTAACGATGTTAATAAATATTTCATACAATTTAAATTTAGACCAGAGACCATTGTTAAATTTAATACTTCTAAGCCATCATTTTGACTTAAATATTTACAAACTTCAGTATTTACAGGAACATTTTCTAAACTTAACTTTTTTAAATGTTTACATCTAATTTAAAATAAATAAAAGATACAATTAATTTTTAAATTTACTTTGTCAAATTCCTTGTAAATTCTCACCGTTTAAATATCATTGTTAATGTATCTAAAGAGACAGCAGCCATACTTAAATCCAAATATTGTAATTTAGATTGGAAATCTTCCATAAATGATTTTGAATTTGGTAATATAGCTGGATCATCAATCTACCAAAAAAAAAAATAAATAAATAAGTAGCTCGGCTAATATCAATATTTAGAAACCTAGAAGATTAGGAGGGTGATTTTTTTTATCTTGATGTGAAAACGTCTATCGTTTGTTACAGTGATAGTCGGTCGAACTTTCTTGTGTGACAAAATACCGTCATGTTTGAATTGCTTATAACTACGAGAAGCGTAAACAATGGTTGAGCCCACAACGAATATATAATGCCTGTACGTGTTTGTCGCGTAGTATTTGTTTTGCCTGTAACGTCATCGTCCAAATAGTCGAGCAGTCTAATGCGCTCTGTCGACTTGGAACTGGGAGGTTATGGGTTCGAATACTCGGCAGTTTGTCAATTATTAAAAAAAAAAGGGGTGGTTGATTGACTAAACTGTCGACGTATGGACAAGAACGAAGTGGCTATGTTTGTGAAGTTTTTCTGCAGTTTTCTTCACGAACTCCAGATGAATATCGGCATAGTTCCTATCAAAGTCGGCTGCAGCCGCACAACCTACCGATTCCTAATCTACACACAAAATTCCTTCCACTTCACTCACATCCTCAGGCATCACAATGGACCTTATGGTCGAAGTGTGTCCCGTCCAGGATAGTCGCTACAATCTATCTATCTAACGTCATCGTACCAGCTTTGTATAAAGCCTTATATTGGTGTAGCGTGAAAACGTGTTTAGCTAGGACATTGATTCGGGTGTCATTGTGAAGAGATTGCTTTGTGCGTATGTAAAATGAAAAAAAACAGTTCACACATTATTATCAACTCAATATATGCAGGATATTTAAGCAATTAACTCAGTTAGTTGTTATTTTCACTTGTTTCTTTTTAAGATACTAAATTCGAAAAAACCATTAAGTTTTACAGAGAAAAAAAACTACAAACCTCAGTTTGTGCAACTCGAAATATTTGAACACCACGATCCAATATTTGACCTAAAGCACCATGATACAATGCACGACAACTTAAATCTAAACGTGTCCATAACGATTCATCTCCAGATAAACGACAAAATCGTTTAGATACCATCGAACAATTAATTAACGATGATTTCGGTAACCATTTTAAAATCTGTAGTAGCACTTCATCTGATAACATGTTTATTAAACAGGGTGCGTCACTTGCGGGCATCAGCCGACGTCGAATTAAACAAAATTCATCGGTTCCATTATTGTCACGCATTAATTCACGTCGCTGTTCTGTTTGTGAGGTCACTGCTGTCGCTGTTACATTATTCTCTTTATTACCTACTATATTATGTTGGGAACAACTTGGTGTAATATTATCCATTTCTTGGTTACGTGCTAAATTCAATTCCATACCAAGATCCCACGTTGATGGATTATCTTCACTACCTAGATACAGATAATCGGAAATGAGTAACATAAGTCTGAATTACGCACTAAAAAGAATTTTACGCTATAATTAACCATGTGTGATATGATAAGTTCGATATCTCGACATCCCAGCTAAATTGCTTAATTTGATCTCTTCTATGTTAGTAAAAATATATTGGGATCTTATATAATGAACGGGTTTATTAAGGCGTTAAGGCTCCCATACACTAATGGTGTATGCCATGGATTGACTTGTCGCACAACGGTTTGAAATAAATCGGTTGGGATCAATTTTTAATGCGCAACATTTCAGCGCTTGACCAGCGATTTGAACGTGTACGGCAGTGTTTGAACAAAAACCACAAAATTAAATGAGATTTGCAGGGTTGTTACGAAAAGTTTTTCATCTTGTATATGGCAACGTTTGACAGTTTTTGGCCGTGATTACTAACGAAATTTCATATAGGTATATATTGATACGGACGCCTTTTCAAACAGAAGTTACTAAAAATTGTTTAATAAAGACGATCACTTCTCAAAGTTATGCGTATTTATTCTGCCAAGTACTGTATAAAACTAAAAATTTGATGTCCCCTACCTGCTGTTGAATCTGTGTTCATAACTTCATCAGTTTCTAACATTCCTATACCCAATTCAGCTGCAAATTGTTCAGTTTCCTCTTTTCTTACACGTAAACTCCAACGTCTCCGACACTTCGTGTTATTATTTTGTGTATTTTCGTCATCCAACGTATCTTCATCATCCCCTCGATTCCGTTTGCTACAACTTTATAAATGTTATTTTATCGGTTAACGAAAAAATGTGTTACAATTCCCGCTTCCGAACAAATTTTATTAGATAACATAACCTTACATTTATAATACACTTATCGGTATTTTTCTTATAAAATTTGAATTTTAGGAATAAAATGGAATTTTATTCGAAAATTTGAGTACAAACCTTAGCATAACTTTAGAATCGCTATTTGTAATATTAATATCGACTGGTTTTAATACATTTTTACCACGTTTTATTGGAAACGTATTCATGTTTCTGTGTATTTTATTTTGAAATTTTTATATCATTCGTGTCAATAACATATGTTCCCGCTAATTACTAATTGGTATTCCTCTATCGCTGTTATTGTGCACTATTTCAAAGCAGCCTATAGACGTTCAGTGTTTTGTTCTTGTTTAGAGTTCCATGACCATCTTAATAGGTTGTTTAATGCAGTTTACACGATGTAGATTTAGTTGATCGTCAAGAAAAACTTAAATGTTTTATGAATAAATTAACAATTTATTACTTATGTTTTATTAAGTGAACGAATCAACTTACATTGTATAAATAAAATAATTCAATTCTTTAGAGGCAACTTATTTACTATAGAACTTTGCCTAATTAAATAGTGGAAGTTAAATTAACGCTCCAAACTAAAAATATTAAACGTCTATGGGTCACTTAATTATGTACAGAAGTTATCCAAAAAATTAGAAGATCGGTAAATTCGATAAATCTGTGGAGATCGCACTTACTTAAATCGTAAATAGTACGAAAATACTATATAAGCGCGAGTATATGACATAATTATATTGAATTTCTTCCGAATCAATTAGGTTTTCAAAAAACGTTTCAAATAACAGTTGTTGATCTTTTTACAATAACTTTATAAGTAAAGCTTTTATCCAACAATACGTCCAAAAATTTGAACTTTATATTAGAATTAACCTACCGAAAAAATGATCGGTCCTGATTTTTGAGTAAATTAAGAGCTTTCCAACAGTATTTATGAGCGGTCCCTTAAATTTTCATTTCCCGAAAAAAAAAAAAAAATGATTCGAATAGCTGTACTTTACAAATTTATTCAAAATAAATTGTTGAAAAAATTAAGTGCTGCTGAAAATCGAAAATAAAGCAAAAGAATCAACTGAAAGAGATAATTTATTGAATAAAATTTCTAAAATGTCCAATTTTTTAATACAAATGTTACAGTTTCAATTTCATCAGATAATCAAAAAAGACGAGCAACGACCATCATGTTCATTTACAGTAAGTTTAATCCCTTTTATAGAATATAAATTATAATAAAGAAAAGTACAAACAATTAGCAGTTAGGTGTACAAGGTTACTAAATTTAAAAATTAAGAAATAATTATTACCAATCAAATACTTAATACCTTAATAAATAACTATTTTGGTAAAACCAATGATAGTATGTTCTGCCACTGAGAGTCAAAATGTTTTATTATAATTTTTCATTTTAATCATTAATTGAGCAATATTTGAATTATAAATCAATTAATTTAATAATAATTCATTATTATCCATTTTAGCATAATTGGTTATACTTACAAGAAATCGAGTATGATGATCTCGCATTGATGTTTTCGCACAAGACAAAGCAAGAACAAAATATATTATTTGAATGATTATATAAGAATAATTTATTTATAATCATAATAGTTATCTAGAAGTAAAGTTGTATTGTGATTGGTGTATTAAATAATAATATTTTTTCAAAAACATTCGTTTTTTATTATTATTATGTACTAGCTACCCGTCCCGGCTTCGAACGAGTAGCACTAATAAATTATCCATAACATGAAGAATAATTTATCTATTCTTCATGATCCATAGCCACAATGACACAAAATTGAAAAAAAACAAAATTTTTTCCCGATTGCTACCAAACTTCACAGGATCACCCGCTGGGTTAATCGGAAGATTCCCTGGAAATTTCATCATAATCGGTCCATCCGTTTTGGAGTCCATAGGGAACATACATACACACATCGATTTTTATATATATAGACTAGCTTATACACGTGGTAAAAAATATTACAGAAAAATTTTATTCTGCGGCTTCAATAGATCTATTAATAACATCAAGATTTAAGCTAATTATTAGTATAGTGGAGCTGAGTTTCGTTAAAAAGCTAAATATCATGAGCAGAATGGATAATTTATTAAAGAAATATCCGGTAATATATAATTTTATCATTACATATTCTTCAAATAGATACGATCTAATTTAAAAATAAAATATATGAAAAAATAAAAACTTTAATTTTTAAGTTTTAAATAAAAAATAAATTTAAATTTTTTAAATATATATTAAATTCTTAAAAAAAAAAATTAATTTTGTTTTAAATTCTAACATATTACATATAATTATAAAACAAACGGGGATTAGGGGCGCCATATCGGAATGGGCCTAGGGCTGCATCAAAACAATCGAAACTAAACAACTTTGGACACGACGTAAGCGATTTATAAGTTGGAGTACATACTAATGTGCTTATATATTTGGATAAAAGTTTCCATGCACATGATATGCATCTTTGGCAGGCATCCGAATATTTTCGAGACAAACCAATCGTCTTTGCTGTTTGAATAACCATATACGCCAATTTCTTCATGCTCTTCTTTCTTCCTCCTTCTACGTATATAAACTTTTTTGCGTGTATGTGGTAAATCTCGAAGGCCCATGCAGGCTAGAACCCGGGTGGCATACGCTACTCTAGATCGTATGGCCAGTTCGATACTGGCTCCACTTCAAAAATTGTTTTATCATAAAATGCACAGTTATATCCATTTTATATGTCTAAAATAGGTTAGGTTAGGTTGTAGCGGCTGTCCCGGTCGGGACAAACTTAGACCATAAGGTCTATTGTGATACCTATACATTAAGGATGTAGGTGGAGGACAAGGAATTTGAATGCAGATTAGGAATTGTTAGGTTGTGCGACTGCAATCAACCTTGATAAGAACTCTACCGATAATCATCTGTAGTTCGTGAAAGGAAACTTCATCCTACTATATTGTTCAAGCTGCTCTACATTGTCGCTGGAAAATAAAAAGACGAATTGATAAGGCTCTAGGGTGAAATTTAAATCTGAATAAAAAAATTCACTTGAACAATAAGCTTCCATATATATGTATAATAAATTCAACAATATTATTTTAACATTCATATAATTAATACAACAATAACGACTTACTATTCGTTCAAAAAATAATACTTTTTGTACGCTTATACTAAAAACTATTATTATGCAAAATAAAAACATCGTTTATAAATATTTCATTTTTAATTTAAACCGTTTCGAAGTACAAATTAAACACATAAGTACTTGTTTTTACATATATAAGTATTATAATTTTTCTAACGAAAAACATACTCGTATAAAAAATAAATATACGTTTGGGGGACTTTTGGTTTAGATAACTAAAAATATTATTTTTATTTAAAGATTATTGTCTTGAAACATGTAGGCATTTTATCACATTTTAATTACATTGTTATCAGATCATTGATTTTGTTTTCTTAAAATAATTATTCATTTTTGGCATCTCCTAAAATCATTTTCAACGATTTCAAATATGCAGGATGTAATTTAAAAATTGTGTTGTAGACTAGACGTTCAAAATGTGCCCCATTTTAGATCAATTATTTGTATTTTATGAATACGTATTTCGATTATCAAACCAAATAGCAATGAGTACCATATTTTCGATTACACATCCCGGATATTGTTACGATTAGCTAACTCAGGGGTGGATTAAGTCAATTCGCCGCCTTAAGTAGATGCAAAATTGCCTGCAAATTCTCTATTCTCGTCCTATATTGTCATCCACGTAGAAACTACAACTCGAGCACATGTAGTGTTATATGAATTCATTTAGAAAAATGAGATAATTTCATTGCCAAATTAGTTAAACGCTGTATTCTCGACAAAATACAAAATAATGTATCAGGTTATAAATGATGTAAACAAACAAACTTCGTCGCCCCTGAACATTTGCCGCCCTAAGAACTGCCTACCCGGTAAATCCACCACTGTTCATACTAATGACGACTACTTTGTCGTGTTTGGCGATCGTAGTTACTGAATGAGAGACTGGATGGGCCAGAATACTTTTAGGTGGGCCTCGGCACACCTCCTACCAATGTCTCTGGTAATTATATTATATTAACTAGAGCAACTCGAGTAGCAAGAACACAATTTGAATCGCTAAAAATTATTTTGTCTTAAACACTACCGAAAAATACAGCATCCTACTTTATTCAACAAGAAATAACTTAAAATAAGATTTTAAGTTGATTTCAGAATTTTAGACGAAGTATTTCGATAAAATTAAATCATCTCCGAGCGTGGCGCAACAGTAAAGACTGGTTATTCACTAAGAGGCCTTGGCGCTATCGTTTACATCTCGTGTATCATTTCATTAAAATTTTAGCTATTCAGAACTTTAGCACTTAGATATGTTCTCTGTTGGATAAATTAGACTAGAGTTAGTAGGTCGATGTTTCTTGCCACAACCTCCGTACATACACTTCGGCCTACGAGTTTCGTGGTCGCGTTCAGTTGAACAACTTAGAAATTACTACTAGTAGGTTGAAATATTAAAAACCACCCCCTGCCAGAGATCCCAATAGTTATCTTTCGAATATCACCTTTTATCAGATACAGAGCAGCAATAAACGATTTCTTCAAAAATTCATTTTTTTTAATGAAGGAATTTAGATACGATGAACGCTTGAAGAGTATCTACAAAGTTTATTTCTTCATGGAATGATCCTCTTTTAAACATCCATATCTTTAAATTACATCCTGTAAATCTTAGAGATTAAAATTATAATGAACAATTATTAATAACCCAATAATTCCATTTCGATTCGGACAAATTCACAAAAAAATTATGTGATTTTTTTTTATATTTTGGTAAATTCATAAATAATATCTCAACATCCTAAATGACGTTTTCAAGTAGTTTTATAATCTCAACTATAGCCTTCATCGTTCTTTCTTTTTCGTTTTAAAAAGAAGAAACTGCACGTTAGTTAAGAAAACATTCCAAAGCTTTATAAAAGCCTAATTAAAAATTGATGCAAATGAATTTCAAAACATTTTGCGTCTACTAGAAATGTCTAGCATGTACTCAGAAAAAAACCGTTCTGAAATTTTATAAAACGTTTCTGAATGTTACATAGACAGTTTGTATTAACGAAATACAAATAAAACTTTGTATCATAACGAAATTCCTTTTAAAATTGTAAAAATTTCAATGGCTGGAATGATGATATCCTTCCATGTACCCTTCCAAGGATACAAATCGTGTAACCATTGTTTCCACTTCTTTCTCTGGGGTATCAGAATCATCCACTACTTTATATTTAAGATGCGTTAAAATTACATTGTAAAACATTTGGATGGTATTTAGATAAACTACTCGGTAATCATGATGCACGTATCTGAAATTTATGTATTGTAATGGCGGCCAAAAACACCAATCAGCCTGAAAATCAAAGAGAAATTTTTTGTAAATGTGTTGCACGAAAAAATATCAAAATAAAATTATGTGGTTTCAAATGTTTTTCTATAGTTTTCAAAATAAATTTTAACATAGGTTAGGTTAGGTTGTAGCGGCTGTCCTGGACGGGACATACTTAGACCATAAGGACCATTGTGATACTTAGAGATGTGAGTGGAGGACAAGGAATTTGTGTGTAGACTAGGAATTGGTTGGTTGTGCGGCTGCAGCCGCCTTTGATAGGAACTATGCCGATATTCATCTGGAGTTCGTGAAGGAAACTGAAGAAAACTTTCACAAGCATAGCCGGTTACTTCGTTCTTGTCCATATGCCAACAGTTTAACCAATTAACCGCCCTTTTTTTTTAATAATTGACAAACTGCCGAGGGCGGGATTCAAACCCATAACCTCCCAGTCCCAAGTAGAGCGCCTTAACAAGCGCGGCTACTTGGCCGTTAATTTTAACATAACTTTTATACAAAAAAATTTTGAAAGCCGAATAGATTCTGCCCAAACCAACTCGACACTTTTGTTGTCGATAGCATACTTCTTAGCTGTTATTATGATGTTTATTTAATTTGATGTAAAATGTAAAAAACAGTAAAAGTAAAGTATTTTTGTTGGAGTTGAAAACTGAAATTGAGTAAATATAAATACTTACTGTATAAATGGTAAAAAATTTTTCCCTCAGTTCCTCATTGATAGTTCCAAGGTTTTGGCTTAGCAAAGCACCATCAGCATAAAATAAAAAAGTTATACACAGAGGCGAAGCGAGAAATTGATCAGCGATTACTTTGATAGCGACATGTTTTGGAGATGTTTCCTTAAATAATCTATCGATCCATGTATAATAATAATGATTGATAAAACCCATTCCAACACCCACAAGTGTCATACGACCTACAAAAAAATCAAATTCAAGAAGTCGTCGAATTTACAACTTTTAGGATCCCCAAATTTTGTACTTATAAATAGTATTTCATATCAGAATTTTAGAAATGGTTGTACGAAACTTAACAAGCAACCTACAAACTAACGAGAAATAATTGCTCATGCTACGAATTTTTCGCTAAAAAATATGTTCGCAATGGTTTGATTACATGGCGGTTAATGGGGTTCGATTTGTATCGTAGATATGATATAAAGCGGGGAGTCATATGCGGCACAAAAACGTAAATGCGCATTTTTCACCGCAAAAATGTAATTATGGGCTTATTCCGTAATGGTAACATCAATAAATTGTAAGTTGGCATCACTTAAAAAGGAGGGGTAGGGATGGATGGAACTGTGTTCCACCATCATAACATCATCAATCATAAATCTTCTGCTGTAAGAATCATGCAATGACTGAGAAACAAAAATTAAATAAAATTGAATAAAAACAAAAAATTATATTTTATTTTGTTTAATAACAGACTCGGCCTTGCGCACTACCGTGCTCTAGATACGATTAACTAAGTATAAATTATAAATAAATAATAAAAATGATTCCTCTATCATTACAATAGCATACGTCATACGACTTTTGATGATGTTTATGATGGTGGAACACAGAACCATCCATCTCTACCTCTCCTTTTTAAGTAATGCCAACTTAAAACTTATTGATGTTACCATTACGGAATAAGCCCTATTTCTATAGTAACAAAATTTAAACATTAACTTGGACTTCTATTCGATGCCTTTTGAAAAGTTAAAAAGAAAATAATGAAAATAAATAAAAGTGGAAAAAATTTTTAACAAAAAGTATAACCGACATAAAAAAAATTTCAATTGCAAAATTGGATTTACGTAAAAAAGTAGTGGTATCGTTGATTTTTCAACGAGCTTCGATTAGTTCAAATAATTTCCACAAATGTCAAAATACCAATGTCATTTTAATAATTTGGTTCCAATGCAAATATTTTGGGTTGGACTGTGAGAAGCTCTATATGTCGCCAATTTTTATGAGCCTGACTGCAACTACCATTTAAATAATTTTATTGCATACTTTTTTTATTCAATCGGTTTTCGAAAAAATGCTTCGGATAAAAGTTGTTCATTATTAATATGCTAACAAATTATATTCGAAATTGTTTCCCAAAAACCGAATGGATAAGGTACATTATCAACTAAAAAGTTTTGAAAAATGAGCGCTACTTTTGTTACCCATAGAACCTCGATGTATACTTGAAGGGGAGTACAAATATTTAATTCTGTGTATGTTAACTTATATTAAAAATTTCGTAAAAAATAGGTAAACTTACAATTTCGCATCCAATCAATTGAAGAATGTTTTTTCTTCTTAATTTCATGATATTGCTCGATTAAATCACCAACAGACATTAGTGAAGCTGAACTTATTATATTGCTTAGTAATAAATGTCGTCGAAATCCATTTTTAACGTTATTCAAAATGTTCATTCTCTAAATTTTGTTAATTGTATTATTTTTGTTCTTTATGTATAAATGGTTTTAAATAATTTACTAGTACTATTTAATAATCATTTTGTAATTCAGCATATTGTAATTCGTAATTTCATTGTCAAATTTAAAATTAGAAATAGAATTTTTTTGGCAATCTCTAAAAGACTTGCGCTCTTATCAGTAAAAAAAACAGAAAATTTTTGTTGAATATTAACACTAATAAATTAATTGTGAACTATTGATTTAATTTTCGAGTCGCCTTTATATACATAAATATTTATATTTTGTTATCTATTGTGTTATTTGAAAATTTCAATTATCAATAAATTGATTTTTTTTATTCATCTGATTACCCATTGATTATTAATTATATTAATTGAATTAAACTAATCACTAGAATTGTTGCAATTAAATTAATTTGAAACAGAATTGTCAAATATTTATTACTCATTTTTTGCGGTATCACGAAGGTCACGGAAAAAAATTATTTTTTCTAATTGCGATGTAGGTATCTAGTTTTTAAAATAAATAATTTAGATCAATGTCATCTAGCTGGCGTATACACCTATTGAGTTATTTTTTGGCAATGTTTAATATTAGCGAAAAAAGGTTAATGTTGGAGGTTCTAAAAAATTTGTCATTAATCATGTGAAATCACGTGTCAATATCAACTAAGGTGACTTCGAGTCTCGAGTCATTCTGTATTTCTGGGATGATGTTAATTATTTCCTTGATATCATAAAAGTCACTAGAGCTATCTTTACTGAATAGTTTAGTTTATAGTTTCTATAGAAATACCTGCATTAACAAAATTTTTGAATTAAATTATTTTTCAATAAACTTAAAATATATAAAAATTGACGTTTCCATGTTTCGAACTGTCAAAATTAAAAAAAAAAATTATTTGACATAAATTTCCTCTATTTATTTGTAATTATTCATAGTTTATTTACTTCTTTTTCCTGTATAAATGGCGCTAGTTTATAAAATTTAGTCCCTAGCTATAATTTTTAACTAGATTTTTACTACATGTCCTAAAAGGAGGATAATGTTTTTTTAGTATCTGTACGTCTATTTCTTTGACACGCTTTGTAGCCTAAACGACTTGATGGATTTTAATATATGAGGTGTTGTTAGATATGTCTAAATTGTGGAAGTGACATACGGTATATTTAAATACGGCATCTACGAATCAAAAAAAGAGTATATATATATATATACAAATTTTGTTATAACAATATGAAAATAGGAAAATTTTCAATATAAAAGCTAGTAAACAGTCCAACAGAAGAATTATATATATATATATATATATATATATATATATATATATATATATATATATATATATTCTCTTTTTAGTTAATTATATTATTTTTTACGCAGACAGGTTTTTTTATATTACTTTTACTTGTTAAATTCAACATGCCTAAAAATGTACAGCTCATGAATTTGAGAGCTTCTTATTGTTGTTTCGATTAAGGTGATTATCTTTGTATAAAAATATTAAAGTGCAAATTAATTGCACTTATTTATCAAAATTGCATAATTCAATGTAGATATTTTGTAACAAGTGGCTGAAAATGCTGTACACGCCTTTATCAAAGAATTTAATCGAAGATTATCAATAATATAAAATGAAAACCGTTAATTTCTATTATTTGTAGATCTTCTGAAATATATTTTAAAATTATGTGTTGAAAACCATGGAAAATTAACTCCTCATTTCTAAATATATAACAATAAACAACAATTCATAATGATATTTTTTCAATATTTATTTATGAAATTAACAGTTATTTTTTAAGTAAATAGTTCTAGACGATTTCATATAATTTGAATATAACAATTGTCAAAGATTGTAAAAACAAAATATGTAAACAGTCAAAACCAAATAATATAATACATCAACATCATGATAGTGAAGAATTATATGCATTTCACCTACATAGTATCTGGTAGCTTGGAGATAGAGCACTGTACCGGCAGCGCTGAAATCGTGGGTTTGATTCCCATCCAAGATGTGTATAATTTTTGATATCAAGCATTTGATGTAATAAAAGATTGTTATTTATGTACAGACATATTACTTAAATGTCAAAGTGATTAAACGCTAGTCACCTTCGTTAGTATAACATAACCGTACAGGCAACCATACTAACAATGGATGGATAGACGCAAATTTACAAAAACAATTAAAATTCTTTATCAAAATTTGAATTCTAAAGGCAGTATTTGTAGCAAAAATTTTGTCATATATATTTATTTATTATTGGATTATTTGAGATTAGGGATACGATACATATTTTTTTTAAATCCAAGTTTGCTATACACATCACAGTACGTTTAAATCATTAATATACAGTTAAACCTGGTTAAGTGGGATCACACAACCATAACTAGTATTTCATTTTCTATGCTAGTACTCTTCACTGCTGGTGACATCAATGGGTTGTAGACTATATAAAAGGAGAACGATCGTAATGTTAAACTCGTGGCATGAAAACTGGATACAGACTATAGACAGCGTCATTGTCGCGGAGGTCCTCTCGAATTCAAAAAAGTAAATAAAACATAAAGTAGATATTTTATAATTGTAAACATACATCACATAACAATTGGTCTTTATTTAATTTATTATTAATAATTATTAAGTTTTTTCGTTCTGATTTTCTACCACTCTTACAACCTATAACTACACAACACTTCACCATTTTTTGTTGTTAAATAACTCATAAACCACTTAATAATTAAATTTTTTATTATAAATTTTATTATAACCTCCATAATAAATATTTATTTATAAGGATTTAAAATTGTCATGCTCAGTAAGGAGCAAAAGGGAATCTCCGCAACACAACTGCTATCTGTTGGACATTAGTAAACTGTAATCTGTACGTTTTTTTAACAGCAGAAACCCCTATCATCCCGATCGGTCTCGTTTTATATATTCTTCATGAACCTCTCACTCAATTCATCGCTTTGAATTATATGTTATATGCATTAGAACAAAACTGATATCAAAGTGGTGAATAGTCTCACTGACGTCATATGGTCATATAGTATTTCATGAGAGTAAAGTGCCTGATAACCATTTCAAAGGTTATCCAAAACCTTTTTTGGCACCCAATATTTTGACTGGGACCCTTATTAATTATATTAATTTTAATACGCCGTATCTGCTATCACACTAACGTGGGCCATATTCTTTTAAATGTAGTACAAACAGAAACCTCGCTAAAATCTCGCAGCATTGGCTTGGATAACGTAACTAACGTGATAAGATTTAAAAGAATTTGAGCCTCGTTAGCGTGATATAAGATACGTCGTTTTTAATATGAAAATGACGTAATTTGGATTCGACTTAGTACTGACGAGGTTTGTCAGTACCTCGAAACAAATAACATAATTTTGAAAGAAAAAAAAAACAAATGAAAACAAAACACGTTGTAATTAACAATGATAACGTACAATATCACTTTTTTTAAATAACTGGTTACATCTTGTACACTTATCTGATAACATAATCAAACATTGTCTACAAAATAAATGTGAACATTTTAATTTATATAAATTTTCCATTGTCTTACATACATTACAATCATTTAACTCGATTTCTGTTTCAAAATTTGTAAATCGTGGCAATTTCGATAGCGTTTCATTTAATATCAAATCTAAACTATCTAAATTTTCCGAATTCATCGTAGTTGTTTGTTCATTATAAATCCGTTTCAAGGATTTTGATGTCGTTTGTCGACCCACAGTACGGGGGATATTTTTAAGTAATTCATTATTTGAATTTAGTAATAGAAACGAATCAATTCGATTTTTTAATGCACTGTTAAACATTGGTTTACATGTTGCCGTATATATTTGTCCTGTAAATGGGTCAAATGATTTACGACCCCACATTTCTTGAGATTGGTCATGTTTATCTAGGGTAGATTGATCCACTGTGTTGCCAGACGGTAAAGTCATTGGCTTGGACATTATTTCAAACGTAAGTTGATCTAGAAACTCGTCGGGTATTTTAAAACCTGGATCTTCACTTTTAGACGGTATTATCGAAGTAGTTTCAGTAACTTCGATCAGTTTTACATCATCGTACAGACTTAAGACTTGGTTTTTCATGTTGGTCGAACACGACTTCGACACATGCCCCCATATTTCAAGTGATCCAATACATGGTAAATTATTTGTTTTTAGAATTCGTACTTTTAAATATTCACAACAAATTATTAATCGCCAATGAGTACTTTTGAGCGGAACTAATCGAAAAACTTTTGGAATGCTGTCGTTTGCTATAAATGTTCGCCTGTTATAAAAAACAACTCCTACTTCATGATTTTCCAAGTAAACTTGTGAAACGCTCGTGTAATTCGAGACACATCCACTTTTTAAAAATAATTCGAAGCCAGTTGATTGCTGAGTACTGTTACGACCATCGATAATTATATGATTTAAATTTACGTTACATATTAATTTTATGTTGATGTCGACTGGTGGTCGTAAACTTTTATACGCTAAAAATCCCTTTTTTTTAAGAAGAGGATCCGCAGATGAGAGATTCGTTGCATTATAACCATCTTCATATGGACTCAGTGATCTAATTTCTGGCTTTAATTTTGAATCAATGAAGTTCAACATTGTTATATTTATTAAATTAGTTTTTAATCTTGCTAATGCCTAATATTCTAAGGCTAACTAAAATCTCCTTGGAAACTTAAAAAAAAAGTTTTTTGGTTGATTTCACTAAAAAATTTACTGTTAATTTTCATTTGTTTTAGTGTCAATAACTAATTTTGATACTGTCATCTGTCAAATGTTTACACATATGAAAAATTTAAACTTCCCCCTCTTTCTAAAGTCTAGTTTACATATGATATTGACATCATACATTATAAAGGCATATTTACACCTATTATAAACAGAAGTAAAAATGTACTAATAGCGTCAAAAGTAGAGCTATCATTTCAAAATTTTATAATTGATTCCTTATTTATTCGGATTTCGTAAATATGTTTCGAGCAAAAGTTGTGAGTATAGTTATAATGAACAACTTTAATCTAAAGCTTTTTTTCGAAAACCGAATAAATAAGGAACAAATCAATTATAAAACTTTGAAATTATAGCTCCACTTTTGACGCTATGTGTTCAGACTCTGGTTGTTACTACCCGACTAGATTGAGAAGTAAGCAGTTGAATAAATATAAAACACGTCAATTTTTTAGATATACGCACAATCAGTATTGCCAACTCTTTGAATTTGATACCACTAAAAAACTACTAAACTCAATTTTTTTTTTTCAAAATGAGCCACAAATGAACATTTGACTGATTGCGAGTTTCGCTACCAACGAAGACCATCCGTTCTGAGTAGATCAGTGATCCAACAGTCTCGAAATTTCTGAGTGTATGGAGATATTTTGTCGTTATTATTCATTTGCAATAATTTTTTCAATAAAGGCTAAATTACATATAGATTTTGATCAGCACAAGTTTTTCGATTTTCTACGCTCCATGATAACATCTGTGGGTAAAGGACTAAAAAAACATATTAGTACATAACCAGTCGTACAGTCTTTTTAGTAGTTTACAGAAACTACTAAAAATTAATTCAGTATAACTGGAACAGTAGTAGGCTGTCAATTAAAACACGATGGAAATTTATCACATCTCATATTCATACATCTCTCTAGGGCCCCAAAAGACGCGGGACCCATAGACACTTGGGTATATTGCATATTGGTTAATCCGGCCCTGCTTACAGGATTCCTTAGTTTACTAAGGACTTATTTGTTCTGAACACCACGACTAATGTGTGTCGTGGAAATACATGTATCAGCCACACAAAACTAACATTCTTATCACATAGATGGTGTGCTGAAACAAAACTTAGTCCCTTGGCTAGTTGAGGTGGGCTTCAATTGGGGTTAATGGCATAACATAGGTCTGTTTAGTTATAGAGGTCAGTGATACAGTGACGTATTATAAAATATATGGTCTTGATTAATTACCTAGGTTTAATACTTACCTATGAGTTGTAATATATTATTTTTGAATGTGCAAGAGAGAAACAGAAATAACATTTGTACTTTGAACTTCAAAAAGTGTACATTATAATTTATGAACTGATTTTGATTTGCTTGAAACACTTTTAAAAACGTATCTGATTAAATATACATAACGTACGAATTATCTAGAAAGATTTTACAAAGTAAATCCAAATTGATCTGAATAAATTATAATCCCCTTAATTAATCTTTTAAATCGTTTTCTAATCATATCTGAATTATTGTTATCTAGAAAAACATACAGTGCCACAATAATAAAAACAAAATTCATAAAGTTTTGATAATTAATAATTTTTTTATTTTAATTTTATTTACAAATGATAAAAAAAAACAAAAGAATAAATTAAGAACTTAAGGACGACCGTTGCGCCCTTGTTTAAATTTATTATTTTTTCGTTTTATATCTTTTTTTGTAACACCTTTAATAGTCTTTTTGAATTCATTTGAATTTTTCATACGTTTTCTAGAACAAAATTAATACACAAATTAGATCAAAATTTACAATTAAATTTGCAATTAAAATACAGTCAAACTTGGTCAAGTAGCATGTAAAGAATTCACATACTCATAATGTAATCATTGGTAGCTCTTTTGAATAACAGTAAATATTAGTAGTAGAGGGGAGGCCGAAGAATGGCAAGTAGACCTTTCTAGGCATTTTTTACCGGCTTTAAAGGTACCTATCCCCAAAACCTTTTCTATTTTCTACCACGCATTGTCCATTTCCTTAGCTCTGTGTTTGTTGTAGAATCTACCCGTCTTCTTTGCGAATGACAGGACAGAGCTCCACTATAGTTGTTTTACCTCGGATTCCCCCCATTTTGGTTGAGCCGAAGGCTAGATACCTCATCATTCTGGCTCTGTAAGGACATTCTGCCAGAAGGTGGTAGGGACATATCGCACTATCTTCTAACCTCATGAGAAATAGATGCCTGCAGTGACCGGACCGGTAAGCACCCAAATCAGTAAATAGTACAAAAATGCAAAACATTTGAATTTTTTGTATTAAAATTATCCAGGATTAATCATAAAATCGAATTCATAGGCGAATTCTGCTTTGTCATGACTTCATCCCTAAAAGATCGTTGAATTCCCTTATTAAATGTAATCAATCCTTTTTATTAACGCAATGTGTAAATTAAGCTTTATAATAACGGCGTCTTTCCAAAATACTGCAATTTATCTAATTGTCTACTAAAATTGCATACTTTTCTGCCATCTTGTGAATTTTTCCAAAGATAGCTGTATTCACCCAACTAATCTATTCACGTACCACTTAACCAACTATGACGGTATTAAATATTCGTTCTTACCTTTTATTTAATGCACTTCGACGTAATGGTAAATATGCGTATGGTTCAACTTTACCCTTCTTTTTAACATCCCCAGCTGCTTTTTTCGCTTTATATTTATCGCCAGTTTCTATAGGAATTTTATTGGTTGGTCTATGTATACCGCTACCTCCCGCACGATATTTGTTTGCGGGATGACTTCCACCGCTAAATATACTTACTGAATCACTTGCACTTCGCTTGCGTTTACCTCCACCCAATTTAAGTGTAGTCGCTTTACTTACAGCATCATCCAAATCAGAATCATCTGAATCAAAGTCGTCCATTTTTTTGCCACCATCTGAGTCATCGTCTTTCATGTCATCGGTAATAATTAATCGTCCATCTGATGCAGTTTTAAATAAATTTTCTTTTTTGGCCTTTTGTTTTTTCTCAGCTACGCTTTGTTTTGGATTTGTAGCACGTATTTTACTAATTGTAGTTGTGTCTGTGAAATCTACAATATTATCTTCATCTTCTTGAATCCATGCATTGTTGCCAGATTTCTTGGAGCGTCGATTTTGTGTAGATTTATCAGCGCCTTCTTCATCATCATCTAATTCGTCATCTGAATCAGCTAAGATAGCTTCCAAACTAAAAATAAATATAAGTGGATTATTTGATTGAAACCTGTGATGTAGATAGATCTTATCACTCTTTATAAGGAGAGTGGCCACTCCTTATATTGGGAGGGGGTGTTTAGTTAAACATCAGCAGTTTAGATACGTTTTCATACAACGATATAATTGCAGCAATTATACCCCACCCATCAAGTTTTTTAAATGAAATTAAAAATTTTGTCGCTGAAACTTGAAATTAAAGCATAAACGATAGAAATAACGAGTGGATGTTTATACGCTTTCTGCGCTCATAAACGCACAAAAGCACTGTTTTGAGGCGTCTCATTTGGACGTAAATCGCGTACCATAGGATAATACATTGAAGACGTTACTATGACGTAGAATATGAATTTGTTAGTGCTTTCAGAGCCAAATGAAACAAAGTTTTTAAATCTTATGAGCGCTAAAAATGTGTAAGTTCATTTATAAAAATTGAAATAAAAATTTACTTACGTGTTCGGTTTACTATTAACAATAAAATCATTAATACCATCATCAGATTCTGCTTCCTCCTCTTCTTTTTCTTGTTGATCCTTAGCACGCTTTTTACGTGATTGTAATTTACGTAAATTACGTAAACGTTTATGCATAACAACATCATTATTCGGTATTAGCTTACTAATTGTATCCGAATCAAATTTTCGAATTAAACGATCCAAAATATTACGTAATTTTATACGAAAATGTCGTTTTGTATCCTCTTGCATTTTACATAACGATTGTATGGTTAATGGTAAATCGTTAGCGATTTGTGGTATCGGTAATCGTGTTATGTAAACTTTAATAAATGCTAAACATGCTTGTACAATTTCACGTGTAGCACTTGTTAATAATTGGCTGACTGTTTTTAAAATCATTTGTAAATTTTCAATACCTAGAGATCCTGCATAGAAAATAAACAAAAAACATAAATTCGAAATTATTTATCTCAATGTAACGACCATTTTGTTACAGGATGTTCGAGAAAATAATGTACAAATAGAAGTGAGCTGATTGGAGGACCATTTTTAGAACATTCTGAGCTCGAATATAACATAATAATTCTAAAGCTTAAGGGCGCTCATGTGTGAAACTTGAGGTAAATATGTCGAATCACCATAATTTTCATTTAGAAATATGTTTTAGTGATAACAAGCGTTAGAAAAAAAATTTAGAGCTGTTTTAAGCTGCAGCTGTGATTCGACATATTTACCAAACTTGATATTAGATAAAAGTTTTAATCTTTGATATTTGGCAAGTTTAATCATGTAATTATGTTTTCTCAAAAATTCAAAATCTCCTATCGATCTTTCGAAAAAGTTATCAACGATTAAAAATCAAATGTTTAACATAGCCTTATAGAAAATTTAATTTTTTATACCTAATCTTTTAACAACTATGTTAATAAATTAGAATTACATAGGGGTTATGAAAATACTATGTAACACATTTCTAAACTTACCAGTAAAATGATGTACAGAAGATGCTAGTCCTAAAATAGTACCCACTACCATCTGTGTATTTCCCATAAAACCAGCCATTAATATCCCTAAAAATTGTTCTTGCCCTTTAGGTGTCATTAACAGCGCTTCACCAATTTTCAGTAACAATTTCTGTGCTTCAATACGACATTTTTCATTAATATCTTTCATATAATTAATACATTCCACTAGAGCGCCCTGCACTAACTTATTTTCCGCATCGACACTCTTCGACGATTTAAAGATAATTAAACTTAGACAACGTAATCGAGCAGCTTTACTACTTGAAGTTGTCGTATCTAAAGTTTTTAATAAAAGCCCGCGTAATGTTTTTCGATTCGATTTTACAAATTCCACACAGCCTGGTTGATCACTTCCACAGATATCTTCAAGTAAACGATACGCCTTTTTCTGTTCCTTGTGATTCTTCTTATTTCCGTAAAGTTTAACAATAAATTCTTTGTAGAGCTTTTCAAGTTCATCTTTTGTCTGATACATAGCTAAGAGACGAATCAGGTCGAAGATACTTTCACGTAAAAATGCATCTTCACTATTTGTTAATTGTTTGGTGGCCTCGGTGAATAAGTGATTTCGCAATTGATCTGGGGCTATGGATAAATACACCTAGAAAAATTAAAAAAAGTATTCATAAGTATGGGAAACTAAATTATGAGGACATCCTGTAAATATTTGTCTAAAATAAATTGGACCTATTTTGTGATTATTTTATTAAACAGAACTGGATGTAAAAAAATATCGAAAGAAAATTTACCCGAATTGTATCCAGCGCAGCTAAACGTTGTCCCTCTTCATCACTACCATTCGGCTTGGCTGTATAAATATTGAATAAAATTGGAATATAATTTTTCGCAAATCGACTCAACTCTTGAATACAATCGTCTTTTCCGTTTTCCTGCGACTGACTAATTAATTTTCGCAAACCACCCATCAATGGTAAACGTAAATTTTTATCATTTGAAATTTTCATACCACTTGTCTGCGCTATTTTCTATTTACAAAAATTTTTATAAAAAAAATGTATTTAAATTTGTGGATGGAAAATTTTGTTAAAAAATATTACCTTAAAGTTGATAACAATATCTGTTGGTAAATTACAAAAACTGGGAAATAATGACCATAATTGTGATGCAAATAATTCCATACTGTGACCACCGACTGCATTTTTTTTGGCAAACATTGCCTTGGATTCATTTTCACAGGATTTTGCGAGTGGAACTATTTTTGTTCCAAAATATTCCAATGTACTACCTTGGATGTTATCTTTTAACACTGGAAGTAACCAACTACGATCCAATATTATTTTTGAGTCTTCATTCTGGATGTAAAAAAAAAACATCAACATTTTGTGAAATATTATGTTACAGCCATGTTCATAAAAAATTCTTTGAATGGTTTACAGTTCGAACACGTTAACCCGTGTATTCCTGGAAACAAAGGTGTATTCTATTCACGAAGTCTATTGAAGACATTTTAAAACTATAGGATTCTAGCGAGATTAGTGATCAAACAGAACAACACTTATAGCTTCTCTATACCGATATATTTTATACCTAGGTTCTTGTGTAAGTGCATATGACGTGATTGAATCGCAATCGAATTCGTCTCAGAAAAACTTTTAAATGGTAAATCTTGACGTCATACAATTTATACATTAGTGTTCTTAAGGTAATATCTTCAATACTGTATAAGTCAAAACAACATCCGTATTTTTATATGAGGTTATTTTATAATAATTGTTAGAAATTAAAATATGATGTTGACTAATGTCCTTTTTTCCATGAAAAAATATGGCAACGCTATACAGCTAATATAGTATTACCATCATACGTTTAGTTTCTACTCACGCGCTTCAGTTAGTTTTAAAATGCTCAATTCAAAATGATAATACAGTAAAACCTTAGTATAACGAACCTCAATATAACGATTTCCTCGATTTAACAAATTCTTAGAAATCCCCTAGAACTGGCCGTAAGAGTTAATGCAAAATATACCTTTACATTACAAATAACTTTTGTAAAAACCTCTGTATAACGATTTTGCAATCATTGCAAAACATAAATAGAAAGTATAATTGACCTCTGCATAAAGTATTCTACTAATCCTAATCTAATAAGGACAAAAATGTGCCAATCGGAGGTCCTATCCTTTAGCAAAATGCTCATCTATTGCAGTAGAATTGGGACATGCTAATTTCCGTCCTAGCAATGGGTGGCTTCAAAGAAACTGGCTATGCTTGAGAAGGTTTTCTGTAGTTTCCTTTACGAACACCAGATGAATATCGGCATAATTCCTATCATAATCGGCTGCAGCCGCACATCCTACCAATTCCTAGTCTACACACAAAATTTCCTTCCACTCCACTCACATCCTCACACCCTTAGGCATCACAATGGACCTTATGGTCGAAGTGTATCCCGTCTAGGACAGCCTCAACAATCTATCTATCTAAGCCAAGTGTCATACTCAAAAATATACGTGTATGAAGCTGCAAACAAGAATCAGCTGATGTTTTTGCAAATTTTCCGGTTTGATCTACTTTTTTTGTTAAGTTTAACTAGTTTTTATAGTTTGATAAAAATATTGACAAACAAATTACGGAAAAATAATAATTTTTTTATCTAAATCTTGATGGCATATATTTATAAAAAAATTTATTTTTTATATACTTGAGATAAAAATTTAAACTTGGAAAAACTTAACAAAATTTCAATTGAGGACATCAAAATAAGAATCTTATCTTAAACGCAAATTCGTTGGTTATTTTAAAAGTTTCCATGAACTTAAATGAAAAAAATACGGTCAAGTACGAATCAATTACAGTTAAACCTGATAAAAAAGAAATATGTTAGATAAAGTTAGTAAAACAAGCTTTTTAAAGAAATCTAGTAAATCGAGCTTTTTACAGAAATTTATGATTAAATTACCCAGAATACTTTAAAAAATGAATAAACTTGACATTAAGGATATACGAGCACTGAAGCTTCAAAAAGATTAAGGCTTGATTTTTGTTTACATGTTAGTTGAAGTGCATATAAATCAATTATAAAAGTTTCAGGGGGGTACAAGGGGTCTTGAATTCATTATTTAATGTTACAGTTCGAGTTTTAATGCATTGCTCTTGTGGAGAAACCCATATTTTTATACATATTTGGATAATTTTCACTTGGAATAAAATAAGACGAAAAAAAAAAACTACGCAATAGAAATATTAATAAAGAGATTGATCCAATAAAATTCCGGTATGACGGGCCGAAAAAAAAGATATTTAAGAAAACAACTGAGATTTCGGGTAAATTTTATTTCTGTCGGTGGTAGCTTAATTATCCGAAATCTCAGATTTTTTTTCTTAAATATATTTTTTAGGTCCAGTATGACGGACCTAAATTTAATTTTATAAATGGACTATACGTCAGTGCTCGTACATCCTTAAGTGTTTGAAAGTACATTATTTGCATAAATGTTTTGGATATATTCAGACAAAAAAACCCGCTTTATGGACGCTTATCTTGTCTTGTACTTTCGATATTTGGTTCAAGGAATTGTCACATTCAATTCCTTTTCGTAGGTTTTTCTTTGTTATATTTTTTTTAAATGCTTTCAACTTACTGTTAATGGCATCACTTTTAAAACTTTTTCTGGTCCCATTGTACGAACTGCTGCACCAACTGCATACTCCAATTCCGAATTATATGAAAATTTATATGAATCACGAAGTGATGATAAAGTTTTTAAATATGATGTTAACATATCAGAACAGTTTAATCCAGCCACCTATTAAAATAATAAAATAACATAAATTACTATGAATGAGAATATCTCCATCCGATAAAGCATCGAACCATTGACTACTTACTTGAAAAGCAGTCTTCATTAAATGTAAAACATGACTCCAGGCTGTATGATATTGATAATCCAATCCTTGTTCAATTAAAGTAAAACATTGTTGTAATCCTTGTTCGTGGCTCTTTACTAAGGTGGGAGTTTCAGTCACAGCTCCAATACAATCTTTGATTAAATCATCTAATGCCATTGTAACAGCTGACACAATTTCGTTACGTTCAGTTAACCAAAGTTTTACTAAAGCATTAAATATTGTTGGTAAACGCTTCATACACATTGTTTTATCAACACTGGAAAATGAAAGAAAATTTAGATTTTATTTCTGTAACAAAATCATTTCGGTGCCCGATTGTCTATCAAAGATTATTTTCTTCGAAACTAGCATAGTGAAGGATGACACAAACCTAAATATTTCCTGCTACTGATTTGATTATATTTTTCACATCTACGCGAAGCAAATTGGCGATAGAAGCTATTTTTCTTTAATTTAGCAACAGCCACAAATAATATGCTGCTATCACAGCGAATATTTTTCATTTGTCTGTGATATTTTTAATTAAACTCTCTTGAAGTGATCTACTTAGGTTAGGTTAGAGTGGCTGTCCTGGGGTGAGACACACTTGGACCATAGGATCCGTTGTGTAAGCGAAAAAGTGGATTGGACCATCCCTGACCACTACTCCATGAACCATTTTGGAGCTATTTAAGAACAGCAAGAGTGCTTTGACGTCAACGGACTTAAGATCGGAAAGGTCGTCAAAGAAAGGCTGTCTCAAATGAGTCCATCTCCTCATGGCAAGAGCTGGACAGTGTCAGAGAAGATGAGACATCGTTTCCTCATCCTCCCCATTGTGACAGCTCCTGCAATAATCGTGATTCACTGGTAGGCCCAGTTGTTCAGCGTGCCTGTCGCCTAGCGAGCCAGTGTCCTGTAATAGCCGCAACGATATTGCTTATAGAGGCCCTTTGAAGCGAGATAAGATCTTCGGAACGCCTACGATTGTACTCCGACCATATCTGTCTTGTAGTACTACAAGTGCGTTCCTCCCTCCATCTATTGGCCTTTCTTAAGATATCCTCATTCAGGAGCAACTTGCAGTTCGCAAACGGTACTTCCGGATGCCTATTGATGCTTACGTCCGACAGCCTTGTGCCATTTTTAGCAAGTCGGCTAAGTGATCTACTTGCAATCAAAAGAATATATAAATCAGGGAGCTCATTAGCGGCGAACGGGTTCGGCGGATATGACGCAAGACGAAAAGACAAAATTTATTTTAAACAAATGATCACTGCTGCAAAAACCATTTGAATACGATTTATTTTTTCTCAAAGCAATCCGGAGTTAGAGTTATACTGTATTTTATGAATATCTGTACAAATTTTTTTTTCTACGATTCATATTCTATCCATAATCGATTCAACTCTGAAGTTTTAGGCATCCTTTTTTACGTAATGCCAAAATTACCTACGATGCAAGATATATAAATTTTTTGCCTTCATTTAATCCTTAACAGTCTCCAACAATAAAATTTCCAAAAAAAAAAAACATACTTACTCAGCTAAATGAATATGTGCTTGTTTCATAACAGCCAGCCATGCTAACGTTGGTTGAATATCCGTTGGCGAAGGCTGATAATCGTACAACGCTCCAATTAACTGATCATTTAAAATCGCTGGAATTACAGTTTTTTTCCCCGAAAATAATGAATAAATCACTTGTAATGCATTTGCATTAATTAAAGTATTATTTAAGGTCATAATTTTTAACAGAGTCTCACAAACTAATTTAATTTGGGTCTTGGGAAAGACTTGTATTATATCTTTTAACATCGAAAGTGTATGTAAAATCGTAGTTTGACCTCCAGTTTGACCCATAGATGACTCAATTTGTTTAATACAAAATTGAGCTGCATGTGCCCCAACTGGATGATGTTCCGGGGGATTATCTTCTACCATAAAGTAGCTCCCATTTAATATAGAACTAATTGCATGTTGGGCCGCTTTTCGAATTTTTGGTTTCGAATGATTAGCAAACGATAAAATTGCATCGAAAATTTGGACAATCGATGAATTATACCACGAAGCAACTTCTTGTGCCCGTAGACAAACGGCTAAGCATGTGAGGACGGATCGATTTATGACATTGTTATCTGATTGTGAATACTGTCCCAAAATTTGGAGAAATATATTCGTGGCATTAGAAAATTGAGTTTGTAATACAGACTGTGGAACTGTTTTTATTCCCAATGCTAAGAGCGATAAAATAGCTGTTATGGACTCTTCACTTTCCGTAGCTTCAAGTGTTGTCATTAACGCGGCATAATATTCTGTTGAACTCTCTGTGCCCCCATTTGATTTGATAACCTCTGTAATTGCGGCTAATATAGCAAGCATTTCTTTATGTAAAGCAGAATTTGTTCGGAAATTAACAAGTAATTTATTAAATGAGACATTACTACATTGGCTCCAATCTGAAGCAAACGTATCGTAAGTTTGAAATGTGGATGCCTTGGTGCTTTCAGTTTCATCTGCGATCGATTTTGTAGCGTCATTTTCAATTAAAGCGGTAGACTGTACTGCGTTGTGTTTCTTTAATGCATCCGATGTTAAATTACTTGGCCCTAAACAGAAAATTTTGTTAATAATAAAGTGGCAGAACTGGTATAAATGGCTCTACGAGCCTCTGGCCTTAACTGGATTCTAAAGACTGAAAAAATAGCGATCAATTTCAACAAAATCAACCGATTTTGTCTTTACTGTGGAGATAATAAAATATTTTCTTCACGAGACATTGGGGAATTGTTTCATTTTAAGATATGTTCAGAGATATTTTATTAGTCGATATTAATTATTGAAGGATTTCAGCTTTAAAAATTTCTACTGATCAGAAAATCTTCTGGTCAGCCTAAAACTACATTTAATGCAATTGTTATTAATTTTGTCAACATACCTAAATTCACTTGAAAAAACCGTGACTTTGCTTGATCCCTATACTTATGAGTTTCAGGATTTGAACTAGAACTTTGTCCTTTGAGCCATCGTTTTCCTTTTGTTTGTCCTTTCAACTTTGTACGAAATTTTCCCATTTTTAATAAAATGCGAGTATATTAACCTTCAAATTCAAAACACGTGCACATAACAATCTATTTCACAAGGAAATAAATATGACAGTTGATTGTATATCTAACTTCACTACTATTCACTACCAAACTTACTTCAGGCTCATGGCAAAAATGTACTCCTATCAACCACGTTCAGCGAAACACAAATTGATACATGCACAAATGTCACTAATCAACACACACTGTTGGAAATACAACAAAGCATTGTTTAAAATTATATGGAATATTTTTATGTTAGTTAAGAAATTAAGATAAATAATCGCTAATAAAATACTCTAAAAACGTAGCTGTGTTTAGTTCTCCTATATGAATAAAGAGAATGATTTAAAAACAAATTATTAAATGAAAAGATAATAAAGAGGTCGTTGGTTCGTTTGCCATCCTAGATGTGTATAATTTTTCATATCAAGCAGTCGATGCATAGATAAAATATAGTAGTGGGTAAGTCGATGTCAAAGAATGTTATCAATGTTCAGACATATTACTTAAATGTCAAATTAAGTAAACGCTCATCACAACCTTTGGTATATAATAACCGAAAATGCAACCATACTAACGATGGATAGATTGATGAAAGTTTACAGAACAATTAACAATATGTAAATAGTAAATAAACAAATTAATAATAAATTGACATCTACTAGACAGTGAGAAATCATATGAATTCTACTACCATAAGATTTGGTAGCTCAGATGCATAATAGTGTTGGTTTAGAATTACTTAAAGTACAATTTAAACGAATAAAAATATTTCAAATGTATTATTCTATTTTAATTTGAAAAATTCTGATAACAAAATCAAATAAAGTAAAGATTTAAAGTAAACAGGAGCTAAGTAATTAGTATAAGTGACTAATTGCTGTCACGGAAATTGTTAAATGCTTAAAAATGTATAAATTCTTTGAATGAATATTAATTTTTGAAACTTTTAACTAATTTCAAAAACCCTTGATATATAAATTATGATATATTTAAAGTAAAAATGACTTAATAATTAGTATTCAAATCCTTTGAATATACGGAATAATTCAAATGTCCGATTCCATTATAATTTGAAAAACTATGATAATAAAATTTAAAAAAAAATTTAGATTGAAACTAAAGAAGATTAATAAGACTTAATTAATTAGTATTAACGATCAAAAACCAAATTTTAAAATGTTATTCATTTCTAAGTAATAAATACTTTATACAAATTCTTTGAATACGGGATATTTCAAAAGTCTGATTCCATCTTAATTTGAATAGACAGTAGTATGTGTTGTACAAATTATTAACCCTAACCTAAAAATATTTGCTGTTGATAATTAAGAAGTTGATTTTTGTTGATTTTTTATACAAGAAAAAAAAAGGAATATGAAAACAACAAATATGGAATTGATATTACAATAACGATATTAATGTAAGATGTCGGGACCTAGCTGGATGAATCGAAATCGAAATTTTCGTACAAGTAAATCACGCCGTAAGCATATTTCTATCAAATTTGAATTGAGTACTTGATATAAATAGATATAAGTTTATAAACATTTTATTTTTATTCCGTTCAAAAATATCTGAACATCCCAAATATAGATTGGAAAAATATTCGTTACAGAATTTTAAAAACATCCTTTTACTTAACTAGGACATGCAGTTTTGTTTATGAATTTTTTTCCTAATATTTTTTAGAAACAATCAAATAGGATTTGAGTTTAATTTTCAAAGAATTTTTTTGCTAGTTATGTTTTGAATTATCGGTAATCTAAGTTAATTTCGATAAGTTTTTTTTTTAACCCGATATCGATTTTATAATTATGATGACTGTCGTTGTGTTTTGTTGGTTTTCAATCTTAAAAGCTAAAATTTAATTTATCTTATTTCTTAGATTTAGTATTTCAGTAGTATACTATGTAGGATTGGGGAGTTAATATTCGCATGAAATTCTCGTTCAACGTAAAAATTTTGAGGATTCTTACCGTCAATTTTGACGTCAAATATTGATTTTTGTGTACTATCTTTTTTTTTATATGGCTATTCGGAAACACGCGGGTTTCTTGCGTGTCTTCAGCGTGAAGCGTTTAAAGCCATTATAATATATTTTTCATACCCCGAGTTGGGGGAGTTTACTTTGAGGGAGCCTATCCTTTCTCGAGAGAGATCTATCTAAAAACAAAATTTCAATCCAAAGAATTTTATCAAAAGTAATTAACAATTTTTATTATTGTAGTAACAAAAGAAAATGATCCTGATTATGTGAAATTAGATTTAACGAAAGGTAAAATTTTTAAATAGAATGAAAAATTATATTACGAATTGAATCGACAAATTTTTATTCTAGATCCAAAGGAAAATATTCTTGAAATACTCTCCGGGATCTGTTCACCAGCATCAAGTGGGATATCCGATGTAAAACTATTAAATTATTTAAATAATTATATTAAGTTAATTACACATGTAAATAATGATTATACGCAATTTGATTTTAACGTTGAGGAACTATTTTGTTGGTAAGCAAACAATTGAGCAGGACCGACTTGAAATCCTTCGACATTCTGTAAAAATTTCTTGGTACATAAATTTAACCATCGTCTTTATTAAGGCGGCTTTATGTTCGAATTAACGCCGGCTTAGGTTGTTTGAACGAATTCAAACTTTAGTATGTTCGATGAACATTTGAAGGAATTTTTCTTAAATTCCTTCATCGGTACATAACCCATTTAAGATTATTTTATATGAAACGAGAAACATATTTCTAGAAAAATTAATAAGCGATACATATTAATAATTTAAAATAAAAAACTTCGATGATACAACATATGATATTATTATGTATTGCAAAAACTTAAGCCGAAGTTAAGTTTTAACTAACGGTTTAAGTTTTTGAAAATCTAACAAAGTCGTCGGACGGGTCAAAGATTTTTCTTCTCAACAAAATTTTCTCGTAGCACGCTGTTTTTATTTTCTGTTTTGTAACAGAAATGCGCGTTAAAGTCTATGTTTTCTAAAATTTGTAACCTTTTTCAATTAAACTGGATCTAAAGAACCGGGTTCTTCAATGTCTTGCTCTTATTCACGCATTTCTATGAGCTCATCAATTGTCAGCTCCTGATTATGTGAATCCAACAGTTCTTGAATGTCATCACCATCGAGTAAGCAATTGAGAGTTGTGCTTACCATCATCACAACCCTCCTATTCGTTAGGTTTTCAATATAAAAAAAAAGTTATTAAATCCTGTCAAATATATGTTAAACATTCACATAGTTTGTGTACGATGTCAATTTTTAACGGTTATAAATAGAGATTAAAGCCACCTTAATATTGGTACCAAAGATACCGAGAATGTAGGCTCGTTTGATGACTCAGAGCATCTGCGAAGGAACAGGTCACACAAACCATTGAACCGATCCTGTGAACCGAAATTTTAATTTTTTTAAATAAATTTTTAGCCTACGCCTACCTTGTGTGCATGAAAATACGACCATTCGTACGGCTGGATTACGAGCAATACGCTACACTGTCAAAACTGAAGATCATGTTTTGAAATTGAATAGTTTACAAATACCTTTCCTAATAACACGGTAAGTTGAAACAAATATTGGTTTATTTTGGCTGTAAATGTCTACAGTATGTCCCATAATTTAGTTACCAAGTATTATTTATTTATCTGTTGCATGTTGTAACTAGGAAGCTTCTGGGAATAAGCGAATAATTTAATAGAACTGTTGAAATTTTGAAAATTTGTCTCATTATCGCAGTGCAAATAAGATAACAGATAATTGTTTTCTTATTGATTCCTACTTAAAAATCCTTGTAAATTTCATTGACGAGGAAATGATTTACATTTATATAAATTTTTTAAAAAAGTACGAGCCTCACCCACATAAGCTCACGGGGGACGTGAAACTTTTTTAGTTTTATAGCGAAAGGGTGCGTGTGATAAATAAAATACTTGAAATGTATTTTATTTATCACACGTAACAATTACAACTTTTAGATTCTTGATTGATTGATTTATATTGGAGTCTAAAACTATTGCACTTCGACCTTATGGTTCATTGTGCTCCCCCTTCCACTTCAATCCGACGAGATTCGCTTCTCCCATATGTTGGCAATAGCCAGGAGCTACTTTTAGATTATACTTTAAATTGTCTTAACTTTTTGATTTCAACGAATGTTTGATTGTTACTGAATAGATGTTAAATTGTTACTGTGGTGTGAGCTGTGCTGGTTGTACTGAACTGTACTAATACTGTGTTGATGTGTGACTTATATATATGAAAGCATGCCTTCTAAGAAGGTGATAGAATCGTATCGTATATTCTCTACATTACTAGAGCATACTGGTAAAGTTGGTCTGCTTCCATACGTGAGTATATGTAATACTCCTGCATATATGTAAGCATACAAACAGAGATAGGGACACGCGTGCATACGCAAATGTATCCCTCTACACTGCACCGCAGGTTCAACTGCAATGCCGACACTAATGGGTGTGTGAGTCACTACAGTTTCATTATATACAAATTTTATCAGCGGGTTATTGAGTCATTTCTCTTTTATTGCAACAACAATTTCAAACAGATACGTCGCTAAAGAAGTTTCACTTCAAAAATAAGAATTAATTACTCATTAATTCAGAAACATGCACGTTTGGCGATGAGATACATGTGAAAGATCTGACTAACGACAATAACTTCAAACAAGAACCAGACGCGAGCAGATGATTTAGGAGCACTTTTTTTATATGTGTTTAACATTTTAATAATTAATAATGCAGCGTTAATAGTTTGGCAAAAGTTGACATTGGTTTTTATTACCAAAACATCATTATTTTCAATTTCTGCTATATGATACGAGCAAATGACTTAAAAATTTCTTCCACCAACTCCCTAGTTATACAAATAAAGTGCTAGTTAACCAACATTATCGCCCATGAATTGGTTAATTTTTTTTGTTTTTTTTTGCAGATCATTTGATTTAATTTCCATCGAACGTACAAACGATATTACAAGCGATGAACGTATCCAAGCGTTAAAATTAATTCGACGTTTATTATTAATAGCCCCTGAACATTTTCATATAACACTCGGTCGAGCATTAGTGTCGCTAGCAAACAATACACAAGAAGAGAAAGATCGTATGTTACGTGCATGTTTAGGGGCATTAGCTGAATTAGGTGTATTAAATTCAAAATTATTTATACAAATTGGTGGTGTTACGGCTATATTACGTAATATATTAGAATGTCAAACACCGCATATAGCTGAGTCGTTATGTGGAACGTTGTTACATTTAATGAATCAACCACATACACGTGATTTAGCTGTTATCGATCTACAATGTTTGGCAGCACCATATTGTGATTTTCATTATCGACGGACCACAGCAAGTACATCTGAAATGGCGTTAGTATACACACACACATCAATTATTTTAAATTATTAGGAAAACATTTTTCCAAAGATATGCGAATTCAAATCTTATTTTTTATTGTGAAAGTAAATTACGACAACTAATCAGTATATTCGTTACAAAAACGGTGAAACGTTTCAAGATTAAATCTTTAATCGTGGTTACTTAATCAATAATTTAATCGAAGTTAGTACAACCGTACTTAAGTGTTTCAAGATTATCATTTCTATAAAATTCTTACATTTAATTGGCTACAAAATCACAAGGTCTATTAATTTTACGTACGGCCTTAGCTGTTAAAAAAATCGTAAAAATTTGCAGTATTGGTTAGGTTTATGTATTAGACGACTAAAATATGGAAGGTTTATATCCCACCTGTAATTTACTAATATGGTTAATTTAAGGCATTTAAACTGTTTATTACTAGCTTTAAAAATGGCATTGGCAGTTTTTACAATAAAAACCAAAAAGGAGAAATTACCACAATAATGGCAATACTTGCATTATTGCATGTGCTTGCAGTTTTCGCTGCCTTGTTAGAAACATTTTTACCCAAAAAGCACTTGCCAGGTATTTTTCATTTATCAATATTTTACTTACAACTCAATAGCAAATAGAACTTTAATTAAAATAGATAAAATTAAATCACCCACTGATTTTATACGCTTCGAGTACGAGTACGTTCAATGTTAGTGCGTATCATTCTTGTACGACAAAGATACTATCTTTCAATTCCTTTTAATTTCTTTGAATCATATCAACTAATTACAGTTGAGACATAGACCTTTCAATTTTTATAAACCTGCATAATGCAAATTTTTGCTGTTTTTACATAATCGGCTAAAAAATTTTAAATTATGAGCTTATAATTTTTTTAGGGAAGAACGAGAAATACGTTTTAATTGTAGCCGACTTGCATTATTATCGGTATTAAGAAGCTGGCCAGGGATATTCCATTTTTGTAATCCAACAAATCCAACATGTTTGAAAGCAATGGTCGAAGTATTATATTTGGAACATTTAGAAGTCAAGGTACGTTTATACGAATCACACTCTTGTAAACAGGAGATGGCTCAAGAACGATAGATTTCAGTCACACACATTCGAATAAAAAGAAAGGCGTCTATGGAACACCTTAAAGAAATGGATTTTCAGTCAAGTTCTTTTTATCCAGGCTCCCATTTTTTTTATCATCAAAATTTATTTTATAACCATGATGTAAATTAATGACCCATTTTAAAAATATTTCTAGAATGCCGTGTTGGATTTATTATATGAATTATTAAACCTACCTCAACCTGAATGGACAGATGAATTTAGTGTTGCGTTAAATGCGGTAGATCCGGCTGATCCACAAGATTCGTGGCGATTGAGGAATGGTTTTGTAGCTGCGGAAGCACGATCATTATTACAACATTTAGCACGGACCACACCAAATTTAGCTGAAATTCATCTTTCTGTATTGTTGTATATATTTATTGAGGTTGGTCTATTTACGGCGTTGGCTGAGGTTGTTGTCACTGGTGATACATTCATTTGTGTTCGTGCCACAATTCTTTTAGGTAAAAATTGATTCAACTTTTTTTTAAACTGTTTTAATCTTTTAGAAATACCCTCTTTTTTCTGCCTTTTATTACCTTCAGTAAAAACTGAAACTTTTAAGTCAATAGTATGGCCGTTACAGTGAAACTTAGTAACACTGCTAAAAAAAAGCAATGAAATTTTGTGGCATTGTACAAAGTTTGCTATGAAAAAATGCGAATAATTTTTGGTGAACCACTCTGTACAATATTTCAATTTATTTTAAGGATGTAAGGGAGAGATAATCGTAGGCAAAATTAAATTTAAATAAGGAATAACAAATAAAATGGAAAACTTTTGGCAGTAAATATAGCTTTAATTTAAATAAGTGACAAATGTTAATAAAATTGTGTAAAATTGTTTCTATAGAATTCAAGTTGTATAATTAGAAAATTTGAGACGCTTCGTAGCTTTTTTAATGGTAATTGAAATGAATTTAATCTATTGAGTGAACAAATCTCCATAATAACACATTTAAAATTACAGGTTTTTTTTTTTTAATTTTTCTAAATTGCAATAACTTTTAAACGGCTTCGTAAATGGTTTTGAATTTCCACAGTAGCTTTAGCATTAAGTGAGGATCTTTCTGCTTAATTTTCATTTGTGTCGTAGCATTTTCGATATACTTCTCTAACATCCTTAAAACTTATGTATATACCATACTTATAAGAAAATTGATTTTATCATATAAAATCAATCACCCTGTAAAGTTAATATGTCTTATATGTAACTAGTTTGTATGTTGTGTGTATTTGTTCTCAAGGCGTCTTACTACATTGGACACATCAACTACTGCCTCCAGACTGTTGTAATATCACACCTTCATTGTCAAATCTTGTCATGGATGCAACGCATAAACATCAAGCATTGTCAGCAGTTACAGCTTTACAAGATTTACATACGTACGTATATCCAAATACATTGAGCCAATACTCAAATTTGGATTTTATTTCTGTACCTGAGAACTCTTTTATTTTGCTATAATGGTGATATTAGCAAAATATTGACGGAAAATGTAGTTAGAACAGTTTTAGTACAGTCAATAGAGAAAATTGCGCTGCACTAAATTACAGGAGTTATTTTTTATTAAAATTAGGTTCAGTATCACGTACTGAATGTAAATGAACAAAATCCTTACAAATTTCGACCCCGGAAGTGCCGCCATTTCGAGAAAAACTGTATAAAACTGTAGATATAGGCCAATATCTCCATTACCGTACACTTTTGGCCAAAAATGGTAATAACTTTTCTTGTAGATAATTGGATTTTATATTTTTGGTTTATTAATTTTTGTTTGTATTCCTTACCGTTTATGACTTATACGACTATTACTATTTATTTATTGCCTTTTTGACCGACATTTCTTCTAATAATTGTTTAGAAAGAAAATTATTTATTGTTAATATAGGTGGATACAGTTTTTCTCAAAATGGGGGCACTTCCGAAGTCGAAAATTGTAAGGATTTCGTTCATTTACATTCAGTATGGGATACTGAACCTAATTTTTTTTAAAAATAACTCCTGTAATTTAGTGCAATGCGGACAAGAGTAACGGGCTTCTCTATTGATTGTACTATTGACCTCTAGTCAGAACTAGTAATGAGTAAATAATATATTGCAAAGCCGAAATAATTATATAATAATCTCAATAACTTAATTTCCACAAACGTAAAGTTCGTTTGATAAATGAAATCATGTATCTATATTATTTTTAAGCTGCTCATGATTTTTAAGCTTTGGGTATATATCTGAATTTACGTATTGGCGGTAACACATTGGTTTGCATATAAAGTTGTTAATTTCTAAATATTTTTATTCACTAGAATGCTGAAACAACGACCCGCGTCGCACAGTCTATTTTTAGATCATATTTTATTATCATCGAAAAATTTTAATAAGTCGGATACACTGAATATTAACACTTCGATTAAAACGAAATCAAATAGTTACCGTTTCAAAATTTATCAGGTATGGTTGTACGAGTAATAATGGACGACATTTTGTCTCCATTTTGATGAAAGGAGAAATCGTATACCACATACTGTTGAAATATCTATTAAAAAAATTTATTTATTTATAGTTTATAAATAAGGATAATGAAAATTTATTACGCGATTCTGCTGTCTTACAAAATAAAGATGGTTATACATGGGATTGGGATATAATACGTTCAATATTAAAAAGTAATGTGGATATGACACAAAAAGTGGATGAATCTACTTACAAAGCATTTATTAAACGTCTTGTACACTATTTTAAACCATCCAGTAATCGATTTTCACATATGGATTTAAGTTCATCAAAACAAGCACAAAAGTACACGTTAGCTGGATGCGATTTAATACATTTTTTATTAAATAATGCTGAGGTATTTATATAATTAAAAAATTCACTACAGTCAAACCTGAATAAGGAGATAATTCATTAAATTCCATTGATAGACGTATCTAATTTTCCTAAAATTTACTATAATTATTAAATTAAACAAATATTTGAGATTTTCGAAATAATATTTTTATTTTGACTATAGTTTCGCAAACACAGTTGCTTCTTCAGAAAATATATAATAATGATGGATAAACTTATTCGATTAATCAAGTTTGACTATAATTTAAAGTAAAATATTTTCATAATCTAAGTTAATTTATGTTTTAGCCGGAAGGAATAAAATTATTAACAGAATTGTTCAATGATATTTCTGAACAAATTGAAGCAATTACAAAATCAAAAACTGCGCATGATTGTTTGTTTAGTCCGCAACATATGTGGAATACATGTTGTCAAATGTATTTTTTATTTATTGGACATTTAACGCATTCACATACTGGTTTGGATATTTTAACAAAAACTGGTGTTTTTGAACAGTATGTACTCATTATTTTTATAATTAATTTCAATTATGAGTATACATAGTCTCTAAGCAATCGTCACTTAATTGGTTTTCAAAATAATTAAATAATAACTTTTTAGCGAATTTCCTTCAAAGGAAATGCAACTATTGTTTTTGTCCGATGATGGAATTTCGTAAAGATTTCTTCAAATGTCCATCGATCCTATCTACTAGATGTTAAAAATCGCTATCGTTAAAATTTTTATATATTAATTTATATATAAGAATTTTTTTGACGAACTACGTTTAGTCGGGACATTTCTTTGAAAGTCAAATGAATTCGGCACAAATCAACTCATTTTTGCACTACTAAGCCGATAACTTTTCACCTTGCCCTCGTATCTAATGGGTGATTCATTTGGAGGTACTTTTTTCAAAACTAAAAAAATATATATATAAAACAAATTTATCGGGTTATCTTTATTACCATATAAAAGAACCATTCTTTACATTTATTTTTTAAAGATTATTTCTTTCAAATGTTGTCCGTAACTGCGGTTAACATGATCCATTCAGCAGTTCCAATTTTCGATGACGCATCCGAGCATTTCGAGTTGTATTTGGCGAATAACGCGAGTAATGTTGGCTTCCAGTTGCTCAATCGTACGCGGCTTATCTATATAGACTTTGGACTTTACATAGCCCTAAAGGAAAAAGTCTAGGGGTGTGATGTCACTGGATCTAGGCAGCCAACTCACCGGTCCGAATCGCGAATTAACTGTTCACCAAATTGTTCTCGCAATAAAGCCATAGTTTCACGTGCTGTGTGGCAAGTGGCGCCCTCTTGTTGGTACCAAATGTCCTGGAGATCACGGGCTTCAATTTCAGGAAACAAATAGTCCGTTATCATGGCAAGATAACGGTCGCCATTGACAGTGGCGTTCTGACCGGCCTCGTTTTTTAAGAAATATGGACCACCACATTTAAGAAATATGATTCCACCGGCCCATAAACCACACCAAACCGTTGTTTTGTCTGGATGTAATGGCAGCTCTTGAATCTCTTCAGGTTGCTCTTCAGATCAAATACGGCAATTTTGTTTGTTGACATATCCGTTAAGCCAGAAATGTGCCTCATCACTATACCAAATTTTTGTTGAAAACAGTGGACTTTCTTCAAGCTTTTCAAGAGCCCAAAGACTGAATAAAGACCGGACTAAGTCTTTTCATAATGAAATTGATACGTTAACATGACTCACGCTTCATCTGTCAAAAAATCCATAGACAAAAAAGTATCTCTAAATGAATTACTCTTTATTAAAGAAATTTGAATAATGAATTTTCGTGTGTTTTAGATTGTTAAAACTAGCTACCTCAACAAATCATGATTGTTATGTAAAATTAATAATAACAAGTATGGATTATACATTAAATACAGGATATCCACGTTTAATTCTACAGAAAACATTACAATGTAATTCAAAAGTATCTCGATTATATGCCACACAGTTCCTATTAGTATTATTACGTGCTAATGTATATAATTTTGAATCATGGGGTATTGAATTATTAGTACAACAGTTATATGATCAATCAAAAGCAATATCATTACAAGCATTAAATATATTACATGAAGCATGCGAACATAAAATATATTTAGAGAAATTAGTTGAATTAAAACCAAATTTAATACATTTAGGTGATAAAGGTTTACTATTATTTATTCGATTTTTATCAATACCAAATGGTTTTGCATTTTTACAACAAACTAATTTTATTGTTAATGAAATTCAACGATGGATTACTACTTTTAATTATAGGTAAGTTGAAAAAAATTTTGCGTTAACTTCGCACACAACCTTCTATTATTGAATGGCCCACCACACAAACGTGGAAAACCTAGAATTTTTAGGAATCTTAAGAACGTTTATGCATGAGGCTTGATAGTAGATAAAAAAAAATTTTTTAGTGAATTGAATAGCTCAATTATGTAGTTACCCTCCATCAAAAATTTAAAACCTGTCATCGATCATTTCAAAGAATAATTATCGTTTAAAAATCAAACTTTTAACACAGCGTCTGTTCTGTTCATGGAGTACAGAATTTTTTTTGTACTTAAAATTATAATAACTATATTATTAAAGTAGGCACCATAATAAATAATGTTTATAATTATTCTTTGAAATGTGCAGTTTATATATTTGCGTTAAAAAAATGGTGTTGACGAAACTTCCCTCCCCCCTGAAACTTATATGCACTTCAACTACATGTAAAAAAAATCAAGCCTTAATCTTTTTGAAGCTACAATGCTCGTACATCCTTAATTAATAATAAATCGTTAACATTTATGTAAATTACAGATATGTACGAATCGTAGAAGAAGAATTACATGATTCATTAACATTACATCAACGTAACGAAGAAGGTCATTACAATCGTCGTATATCATCAATAAAAACAGTATTTCGTAAAGATATCTTTATACCACCACATTTGTATGGACAATTAGTACAATATGTAAAAGGTTATCATTTATTGTGCGAGTATGGACATTTACAACAAATGTTTAAATGTTTAGATCATGCGTTATGTGATACCGAACAGGAGATATTAGAATTAAAAGCAAGTTTATGGGCATGTGGACATATTGCTTTGTCATCGTTAGGTGTTGATTTACTGTTAACAAATAATGTATTTAATGCTACGATTAATATTGTTAAAACGTGTCCCGTGTATTCGGTACGTGGTACTGCGATTTATGTGTTAAGTGTTATGAGCACTACGTATAAAGGGGCTAATGAACTTTTTAAATTGGGTAAGTAAGCTAAATATTATACAATCTTTTCTATTTTGTACTTTCGATCGATCGTTAATAGGAGTAAAAGAGTTTTTTTTAAATTAGTTTTTATTTCAATTATAGTATATATAAAATATGAAATCCAGTTCAAAATTAAAATCTAATGGTATCAAAACATTCTCTAGAAATACCTTTTTCGATAACCGTCGATCAGATACACTAACTACAGTCTCCCCAGCGTAATGGATATTACAAATCCGCCGTTTTAAACCAAATTTTCATTTAAATCATAGTTACGATTTTCAGGTCTTAATTGGAATATTTATTAATTAAATCAGGTGAAAAGACCAAATACTTCAGCGTTAATATTATTTATTCTTTAAAACAACGTTTCGTCGGTTTTATTCCAACATCTTCAGGTATCTTGAATAATTTGTTAACACATCAATCATTACTGTCAGTATTGGATCAAACATACCATACATAAAAAATGTATACAATCATGGCTAAACTCAGTCTTATAAATTAAATAAATTTTTTATATATGGTATGTTTGATCCAATACTGACAGTAATGATTGATGTGTTAACAAATTATTCAAGATACCTGAAGATCTCGGAATAAAACCGACGAAACGTTGTATTACAGAATAAATAATATTAACGCTGAAGTATTTGGTCTTTTCACCTGATTTAATTAATAAATATTTCATTTAGATATAAATGACCGAGGCATATTCTGTATACGAATTAAAATTTTCAAAGTAAGGCTTATAGAAATTATTCGCTAAACTAAAGCGAAATACTTCGCTGAACTAAAATATATCCTTTTCTAAAAACTAAGGATCATTCAAAAGATTTAAAAAAACTTATATTAATGAGAAATTACTCCATAAAATATGTTTTTAAGGTTGGGCATGTACAAGACACGATCGGCACGAATTATGGCCGGTAATTGAAGGTGAAATCTGGGAACTAGATAAATCAAAATCACCCATTCAAGCAATCTGGTCATGTTGGCGACGTAGTGGTGATGGTAAGGAAAGCGAAGAATGTTCGGATCGTCTATCAGAGAACTCCAGCATGCAATATTGGACAGATGATCAAATCAAACTGACCACTGGTGAATGTAGTCTTCCAGATGTTGATAGTAGTGTAACAGACGATGAGATCTTTTTAGCTATTGATTCAAATATATCAACATCAACTGTTGATAATAAAAAATCACAAACACTTCCGCATAGTACTTCCGTAACTAATCAAAAACAACAACATACCCGATCATTGTCTGAATCGAAAACAATTGAAGTAATTAGTCATAATAATAATAATATTAGTAGTCGAACTGAACAAATACCAAAAATTAATATGCAAACTAATCGTGTACATCGCCATCGAGATGTTTCGGAATCAAGTACATCGGGTGTGAGTTCTTGTGATTCTGTCGTTGGGAAATTTAATATGAGGTAAGGTCCAAGATGTATAATATCTTAGGGTATGTTCTGGATATAGTCTATGCGTAGTGTTCTCCAGATTCGGACTTTCATTTATCGACTCAATCGCCACGATTTATCCCTACGAAAAGTTTTAGTGACACGTAGCTGTAATCAAAACAACCTAATTAGTCTAGTCGCTCATTTCTCTTATTTTCAAGTAAATTATAGATGGTGTTAACAACAAAACATTTATCCCCCCCCCCCCTAACTTCCATATTTACCGAGGATTTATTTTCCGTGGCATAATTTAATATTTAATGGCAAAAAAATTTAGTTATATGGTCAAACAAATTTTAATTACATTTCAAAAACACGATGGAAGAGAAAAAATCGCGGCGATTTTTCCGCTATATGAAAAGTTTACATTTCTCGCAGTGTATATTGGAACATACCCCTAAATCCCTTTTTTTATAGTTTTATTTATATAAAAATTTTTTTCAGTGACAGAATTCATACTTTAAGTCCAATACCAAGTTCGTCAAGTTTAAGTACCTTAAAACCGTATTATAGATCCGAAAATATGCGACGTAAGCCTCTACAATGTTAGCTTAATTCTAAACAAGTTTTATTGCACTTATATAAAGGAGTATTAATTTTGATTTTTGTCAAATTTTTAGCAAGTTTAGATGCAATGACGATATCACCATCAGAATCTTCGCGTCTAAGCGAACAAGATGTATTAGGTTATGCAACATTACGAAGATTACGTCATCCAGATAAACCATTCGTATTGGATAACTCTGATGATGAATTATCCACAAGCTTTAGTGTAAATGGTGGTTCTAGTGATAAGATCAAATTTCCTGCTATGAGTCGATCATTAAAAGATCGTCCACCTGAAAGTCAACATACTCAATTAAGGTATATATTTTTGTTTACAAAATTTTCAAAAAGAACTTTACAAATAATGGGTTTGTTTGTCTATTTGTATGTGTTAATTCGAACAAACAAAATAGAAACATGGAAAATTTATTATTTCAATTTAAGGATGTTAGGGTGGTCTGTCAGAATGCTACGAAACGAACGAAAATTTAGTAGAATGTTTCTTACTTAATGCTAAAACTACTGTGAAAATTTCAAAACGATTTACTAAGCCGTTTAAGGATAGATGTACGAGCAACTAATATAGTCCATTTATAAAATTCTTCAAAATCTTATATAGTACATTCATAAAAGTCCACAATAAAGTTTACTATTTTTTGTTGTAAATTAAAATTAAATTTAGGCCCGTTATACTAGGCCTAAAAAAGATATTAAAGAAAAAAACCTGAGATTTCGCGTAATTAAGCTACCGCCGACAGAAATAAAATTTACCCGAAATCTCAGCTGTTTTCTTAAATATCTATTTTTAATAAAGTAAAAATCTATCGTTGTCATCTATACGTAGAAAGAAAAAGGATATATGTTTTTATTGATTTAAATTAAAGGTATATTCACTGCCAAAAATTAGTTAAAATTGTTTAATATTATTTAATTCAACATTACTGGTAAAATTTCTTATTTTATTTTAAATTCTATATATTTCTTTATTTATTTTGTTACAAAACGTAGATATTCACAAATTTCTAATTTTAAATATTTTTGCCTTCGATTGTATCTGCCTAACATCCTTAAAAGCCAGCTTGTTGATGACGTAGTGAGCAAATTGACCCAATAGACTATTGCACATCCTAACGAAAATTTCAGCCATCATAGAGTTACAGAATACTGAAATGTGAACTTTTATTTTACAGTTTAACAGACATTGAAGGCAGTTATTTTCCAAATCCAATATTAACCGGAGGTAGTTTATCATCACAAACTAGTATTACAAAGCAAACAAGTTTATTACGAAATTTGGATAAGTGTGATGGGCCATGTTATATGGGAATATGTTTACCACGAAAACTATTAGATATATTTCCACATGAACATGTTACATTTCAGAAATTTCATACTACGAATAGCAGCATTAGTGTTCCAGGTAAGTCTTCTTCTAAGTAAACGACGTAAGTATAATTATATTTAAGAAACAATATTTTTTTATAGATTTATCTGAGTGTATCAACAACAATCAAATTTCAAAAACATCTTTACATGACACAAAATCATGCTTGTACTGTTGTCGTAAGAATTTGTCAAATATACCCCCAAAAACGTTAGTTGATTTATTTTCCGCACCTTCAATATCATCATCTTCATCGAATTTTGATCAATCTCAAGTTGCAACGACTTCGTCTACGGAATCACCAAGATTTATAAATACTCTGGATGTTCAAAATAATCAAGGTAAATGTTATGTTTTATAGGAGAGGTTAAATATTGACAGGCTAACCTTAAGATTCAATTTCAAGTATTTTTACTTTCGAGCGACAACAAGAGTTGAAAAGTGGAATTATTAGTGGAATTTCATTAAACATTTTATTTGAATTGATAGATAGTAATTATTATGGATGTTCATTTGCTACGCTAGAGTCAAATGAGTACTATCTTTAATAAAATTTATTTAGGATTTGAAACAAGTTGTAAAATATATCAATAATCTTACAACGATTTATAACGTTTTTTTTTAATTTGTCCTAAATATTTTAAAAGTATTTATTGTAAAATATCAGTATATGTAAATTAGAAATTTATTTGACTTGATTTGACAGCTCTGACAATAAACTATGTTTTATATTTGTGTGTAGGTGTATATTTGTTTACTGTGCGCAGTCGTCAGTTTTCAAAATATCGTGGCTAAAGCAAACCTAACAAAATAGTTTAAATTTTACTAAATAATTAATTCAAACGTTCGTCAATACAATTTTTTTAATGCACATATATAAACTATATATTTCAACATATTTATTATGGTGACTACTTTAATAATATACTTATTATAATTTTAAGTACAAACAAATTTTGTTCTCCATAAGACGCTGTGTTAAAAGTTCGAAATGATCGTTAACAGGTTTTAAATTTTTGAGGAAGGATAACTACATAATTGAGCTATTCAATTCACTAAAAAAAATTTTTTATCTACTATTAAGCCTCATGTATGAACGTCCTTAAGATTTTTCATGTCTGAGATCAATCTAGCTCAAAATTCATATATAGTGGTGTCAAAACATTCTCTAAATACCTTTTTTAGTTTTTTAGATTAGCTTTGTAAAATTTAACAAACTTCTCACAAGTATATCCCAGTCTATGCAAAATTCCATACCATTTATTTCGAAGTTTTTGTTTTTTAAACAAGTATTATTTTTTTCCAGAATCTCGTTTAAAAATTGATATTCTTCGACATGTTGAACGCTTATCCAATCCAGTGTGGTACAAACAATCACGTCAAGCACTGTTACATTTAAAACAAAAACATTCACAGCTATTTCAAGATATTTGTTTATACTCCGAAGCATATTTAATATTAAGCAACGTCTCCATGCGATTAACTGGTCGACGATTTTTACAAGAATTATTTCATGATTTAAATTTTGAAAGTATATTCAATGAACCCTCAACGATACTAGCATATAAACGATCACATTTAAAATTAACTGAACACCAGGTCACAGAATCAACAAAATCGAAACCGATTAACAATGACTTACAAATTTTATTAACTCCAACGAAAACTGATGATAACGATTTCGTTAAAGTGCGGTTTTTTAACTCAGACTCGGCGCAACGTTCTGCGGAATTATCCGAATTAATGCAACAACATGGTGAACATACATCATCATCTTCGGCATCATCTAATAAAGTTATTGTTGCATCGTTAAGTAATAAATCAATAACAAAAGGTTTTGTATTGTCAAATAATAATAATGAGTTTAGTGGAGGGCCTATGCGTAGTCCACCATTGGCGAGTGTTAAAGAAGAGACGTTGTCAAGTGTTGAAAATTTGTTTGATCAACCCTCACAGCGTAGTAGTACAACAAGTGATTTAAAAAGTCCACCTAGAGGACAAAAAACTTTAGTCGATTCATTAGGTTTAACATGTAGTCAAAATAAATTTCCAATTACAGCACGTTTAGATTCATCGAGTTCCATAAATAAAAATTGCATTTCAACAGTGAATGCCATTGTCACAACTGCAACCAAGTGTGTTCCTTCTACAACTATTACTACGACAGCGACATCAGCGGAAGCATTACCTACTACAACAATTGTAAAAAGTCAAACTACAGAATAATATATTTAAATTAATTAATTGCCTTAATTATTTCATAATTTTATTTAAAAACAAATTCAAGATGGTAGCTATTATTATAAGAGTTCTTTTAGTTTTTAATTTACCTATTAAGTTCCTTTCCTTCCTTCGTTCCTTTTATTCATGTTTTACTTTTGACACTGAAGTAGAATATAGTAGGGGAATAATATTAAGGCACTATAAGTAGGAGTAATAATTCAACTGTTATTTCTTCTCCGATTGTGCCATGCCAATGCGTGCAAAGAGATTTAATTATCGAAATCATGGAGACTAGACAAGGAGTTCGAACTCCATGTAAATCGGTCAAAACAAATTTTAAATACAAAACATTTCGATCAATATCATCAAATTCTTAAGAAAAGTGTGTTTACGAGTGAACTACCTTAAATAAATTCTAAAGTTTATAATAATCCTCCTTTCTCATTTCAAGATCCATCAGAGAACCATGTGCCATGTGAAGCGGGCAAAGTCATAGTTTTGTAAACTTTAGGCACATAAGCAGTCATACAATTTTCTATTTATTTCGTCTTCTTTACTGAATAAAGTATTACTCAAAAGTGGAGTTTCTTTTTATAGATTTTTGCCGAATCCATTATAGGCTTAAAAAAAGATATTAACAAAAGTTGTTAATATTTGTACAACGAACAACTCTTATTGGACTCATATCGTAGAAAGTCGATTCGGCACAAATCCATTGCAAAAATTTGAACAAGAAAACGCTGCTTTTGGTCATTTTTTTAAATTTTATAATTGAATTGTGTCATATTCATTCGGTTAACGAAAGAATACTTAGGACAAACATTTTTTTAAATATACTAACAACTTTTACTCAAAATATTTTCCCAAAAACCGAATGAATAAGGCACAAATTAACTTTTGAAAAATGAGTACTACTTTTGTGGCTCAGAGTGTCAAAATATGTCTAAATTCATCAGTACTTCAACTGACTATGTGTCTAAACTGTGTCCATATCACATTTTGTCCTTATTATTTATTGTCCCAATTTTTTATAATTAAAAAAAAAGAAATTATTATTTTAAAGTAATTATAATTTATGTATTTATAATTTATGTATTTATAATTACTATTAAATATATAGGATGTATAATAAAAAATCTGCCAAAAGCTACCATATTTATATAAAAATAATTATTCGTAATTTTTATTATTTCCGAATATTGTTCGTAATTTTATTTATTTCCTGTCGTTAGTTAAATTAACTTTAACTAACGTTGTGTTTTATTTTGAAAGCGATCAGAAAATACAGGGCTTACTGTTTAATCGTATTGGGATTTCTGGCCTGGTGTTTAATGTTTCAACCTACTAGCAGTAGTATGAAACTTTTTCGCCGAATAGTATGTTACGGAGGTTGGAACAGAACACATCGACCTACTAGTCCTAGTTTATAATTTATCCACCAGAGAGCATATCCAAGTGCTAGAGTTTCCAATAATTCTCCAGGGTGGCCACAAACCGAATAGCTTGATATTCATAATATATTTAGTTTTCAGGAGTTTTGTTTCTTTTTCAAACTTTCGCAGTCGATTTCTGCCAAATTCATTTTCTTTTTAGCAAAATGTATCAAATAAAAGTTAATAATAATACATAAGAGGGGTACCGCAAATGGATCCCTAGCACCTAGACCAGGGGGTCCTTTTTGCCCTCCTTGAGAACAACCTGTCACCCGACGGCGAAACGTCTCTGGGTAAGAGGTGATATTTTAAGCAGATGAAGCTATAAGATGCACAGAAAGCCCACAGTTTCTCCACCGGGATTGCTCCCAGGATTGACGGATCCAGGGTTTCGGACCCAAACATTCTATGCCTGACACCCTGCAGGTGCAAATGACATGTATGGAGACTTCATTGTCCTCTATACAGGCCCTATAAGTGGGATCATCAGAGACCCTCAAGTTATGAAGGTGGTAGTTCAATCGACAGTGTCCTATCAAGAGTCTCACTACCCTTCTTAACTGTGAGTTTCAACCGAGTACAGTCGAATGGCCTAGCTGTGGTTATGCATTACTTGATTCGGTAAATTACGGAGCATCTTGCTATGGGAATGACAGGCTCAAGTGAAATCGAATAAATGTTAGTCGTTATAAAAATACTAACAAATTTATTTCTTGACAGTTTTTCGAAAACCGAATGGATTCAGCATAAAAAAACGGTAAAATTTTGAAAAAGGAATGGCACTTCTTGAATTGACAATACCTTATGTTTGTTGTGAAATCTGTCTTTTCACGAAGATCCCGAGCATTTCGTAAAACGTCGGCGTATTATGTAAACATGGAAAGTTACATATGGTGCCTGGAAACCTCATTAAAAGCCCATCTTATTTCGACGGATTGTGTTTAACATAATCTGCCGTAGTTGAAATAATGAAGCTTCATAAAGTGTCATAATGGAAAATGGCATTTTTTGTTGCGTGAAAAAACATATAGCATGCTTAGAATCTTACACAAAACAAAATGGATTCTGCACCGGATCGAAAATAGTCTTGCATTTACAATTGTATTTGGAGTTCAGTTTTATAGAGCAGATTTTTGCTTCTTATCGGTGGTGTAATCACTCACTGGACCATATGGGCACAAGTAAATGTATTTCAACGAGCAATGAAACTTAAGCGATATATGAAAAATACAATTTTATTTAAATAAATATTACGAAAACTATGTACACAAGTTCGAACTTATTATCGAATAACAATGAAATAAAATGTTTATTTTGTCCAGGAAACTTTTGGAATATCAAAGTGTTCTGTTAAACTATCCAAATGCTGATTAAATTTTTCAACTCTCTGCTTATGGGTCATTGAAGCTTTTTCCAAAATTCTTTGATTTTTCTGTAAAACGAAAAGCATTAATACTTATTTTCATTAAAAATAAAAGTATATTATTTTTTATTTACCATTTTTTCTTGCATTTTTAAGAAGGCTAATTCCGCTTTGGTACGTTTTTGCACGACGGGCTCATTATTCTTTTGTTCGTCATTGTTCACCACATTTGCAGCTTGCTCTAACTTTTCTTTATCTTTCTTCTTTTTCTTTTTCTTAATACCACTATCACCTTTCAATTTTAACGCGCCTCTTGCAACGTGTGCGTATGGATCGTCTTCAGACATTTTTTTTATTTACAAAATATTTATTTTCAAAAAAGCTGTCCAACTGAATGTCAAATGAGTATAACACGAAGACTCAGTATTACCAACACTTAAATGTTGTTCCTCCTAAAAGTGACTTCAAAAGTCCCTAAACTGACAATTTGAAAAAGTGTCGGAAATGTTGGACTTAAAAAAAAATTTTTATATGTTGTGGTTTTTTTATTAATTCAGAAGAAAAACTGTATAAAATATTTAAAAAAAAATAAAAAATACAATGAAATATTCACAATGATGGGCAAAGGAAGACTAGATATCCATTTATATCTGGTCTCGTGGAGTATAATATGGTAGACTATACAAATTATTTGGGTGCGTTCAGAGATTTTTATAATGCTCGATTGATAAACATTTGAACATTATCGATATCTTTTAATTGAAAAGCTATTTTGTTTAATTGCTCTTCGATCCATTGTAATATTTCTAATTGTTGGTTCATTAAATAACAGGCGTTTGCACTATTTGACTGAAAAATTAATATTAGGACTCAAGTTTAAGCCTGTCCTTAGTATAGTAGCAGTAGTAGTAGAGGGGAGGCCGAAGCTTAGCAAGTAAGCAAGCCTTTCACAAAGCCAAATCAAAGCTTTGTGAAGTTCCAAGCCAGAAAATCGCTATGAAAAGTGGCAAACATGTAGAAAAATAACCATCAGATTTTATAGACCTTTAATTTCAAATAACGATTTGTTTTTATTTCGGGCAGATTGTCAAACACTACAATAAGATGAACAAAGACGTGAACTATTGCTTACTCATTTCTTCACATTGATTTGTTAGACATTCTGCCCGAAACAAAAACAAATCGTAATTTGAAATGAAAAGGTCTATTGGACATGTACAACCCTTCAATTAAGTTAATCAATTAGATAATTTTTTGCGAAACTGGATTGTTCTGGGTAGCTGTATACCTTGGCAGAATCCTATTGCATGAATACATTAAATAGATTTCAGCGCGATTGAAGTAAAACTTAAATTAACTTTCAAATTATTAATACTAAATATTTTTATAAATAATAATTATTATAAAATACTAATAATAAATATTTATATTTATAAATAATTATTATTATCAAATTATTAATAACAAATATTTAGAAGTTTTACTTCAGCTATCCTTACAATGGAATTGTAAGGATAATAATAAAATAAGCTACACACAAAAACTTTATTGGGCAGCCAATCGGATTAAATGTAATATTCCCGCTACATCTTATTTCCGTTACATTCACTTCCGCTACACTCATTTTACCAATATATTGACTTATCCCTCAGTAACGTCTAAAGAAGTTTTACTTCAAAAATTCCTTAACGAAAATAGTACAATTTCATTTTTCTTATTACTACTCAATACTGTTCATAAGCGCACGGTTTTCTTATAGCTGAGCTTAGCGTGTATTTATTTAATTAAAAAAATTTTAAGCATACTTTAACAACTTCCGTCGTCAATGGTTTCAGCTGAATTTGTATTTCTGAAATTAGTTCTTCCAATTCCGCACTATAATTTTTTAAACTAAGGCTTAATTCTAAAATATTACAGTACCTACAAATAAAAGTAGTTTTAAACTTAAGCATGAAAAGTGACATCCTTAGCCCTTTTGGTACATTGTCTATGGCACCCCTGTTTTATACATATATATATATATATATATATATATATATATATATATATATATATATATATATATATATATATATATAAAATTTCTAATTTAGAACTGTTTCAGTGTTCCAATAAGCCTTGCACCCGACCGCAATATCACCTAAGGATCGACACTGGGCACAAATAATCCATAAAAAAAGTTAACATACATTTCATCCCTAATATAATTCGGTGTAAAATATTTATTACACAGACATGTTTTGTCTATATCTCGAAATATGTTCTCGAAATAAATAACTCTATTTTCCAAATCATTTAAACCAAAAGCAGCCATACGTAAAAGAATTTCATTGTAATTTTGACTTAATTTACAGGCATTTACAGTTTTCATAAATGGTAATATTACATCCATACGTTCGAACATTTGTAAATCACGTTTTCTTATTTCTTCGCATTGTAATTGAAATGTTTCGACCTCAGAATTTGTATATAGTAATAAACTGTCAATGTAATTATTAAAATCATTAAAAGTTCTTATCGAAAACATTTTGGAATAAAATTACGTTTATGGAAATTTGATGAGTAATTACAACTAAAAAATTTTTATTTTGGAATATCTTTCAGAAAAATACATGCACCCACTTGATACGTTTCGTCATACATCTTGTCTCTAGATCTGGTAATAAGTTAGTCAATTTTAAGACTATTTTAAGATTGAAGATATTTCTGCAGGGGTTGAATCTTCTTCTAGCGATGTATATATACCTTCTTTTATACGTCTATTTATATACATCGATAGTTCTAACTTTGAGTTTGTTAGTTGACCTCAAAGGTTCATCATGGGTATAAGGTGTTTTTCAATTAAGACCAAAAGTCTTAATTTTCAGACTTCCTGGTTAAGATAACAATTCAAATTCATAGTTGCACAAGTTTTCAATCTTTGTAAACAGGCACGTTCGTCTTGGATACTTTCGAACTTTTAACGCCTGGGTACATTTTTCGCTTGTGCCGCTTCTTTTATCGCTTTCGGCCGTTGCTGTACCTTCCTGAAAAAACATGAGTTTACAAAGTACTATGAACCACGAAAGCTTTCAAGATGAACAAACCTAAATCCACAAGTGATTTTTTCGATATTTTGCTATTTTTGATTAGAAAGAACACTGACCTCCAACCTATATGAAATAGTGGAGGTCAGTGAAAAGGAGTAAATGTCTATCGAAGTAAAACATCGGTAAACTAATATCACTTGACATTTCAAAACTTTTTTGTTTATTTTTTTTTGCTTTGAGTTATGGAAAGATGGAATTATCTTTTTTGGGTATTTACATATTAGGTAAAATTTAACGTTAAGTTTTTTTTAAAATCCTGAATTTTCTAAGAATTTTTAACATTTTACAGAAAAAGACAAGAATAATGATATCTTATGGACATGGATTTATCCAAAATTACTTAGCGAAGAACGTGAAATCCTTTCACAACGTTGTAATTTTCAAATAAATGAAAATTTTACATTTTTGAAAATCAAATCACTTTGGTTCTATGTTTTAATCGAGGAAAATCCTAATAATAATTCACATATCAAAAAATTTGCAATAATTTTAAAATCAAATCAATATAATCCAAACAAATTTTATCGCATTTTGGAGCTATTAAACAAAAAATATGCACAATCGTCTGATCCCATTGAAATTCAAAAATTATATTGGTCTATTTACACAGGGAACATATCAAATTCAAATGAAAATGGATTGTATCAAATTCAAAAATTCAATGAATCTGATCAAACGGGCAATATAAAAGGTGCATAAAATTTAATCAATGAAAAGCTATTCCAACTCGGGGTATGACCGATGAACAATATATTTTAATGCCTTTAACCGCTTCACGCTGAAGACACGCAAGAGACCCGCGTGTGTCCGAATAGCCATATCGTTATCCAAATTCTTATTTACACAATTGATCAAATTTAGACTAATTGAAAATTTTTTTTCCCTAGATTTAGTTAACATATTTCAATTGGAAACGATTTTAATTTTTAATGCGATTTTATTAAAACGTCGAGTTTTGGTCTATCATAATAATTTAGGTGATCTGTTAAAAGTATGTTTTGCAAAATAATTTATAAAATTTATTTAGTCCATTTTTTAAATATATTATTTGTGTGTAGTACATGAAGGCAATTTCATCTTTGGTACGTCGTCGTGATCCAAATTTTTATTTACATCCATGGGTGGAAGATAGTTTAAATGAGCTACTAGAATTTAAGGTAAGTAGAATGAAAATTTGCCCATGCCCAAATATTCTTTATTCAATTTTTTTTCAAGAATTGGTTTCTTAGTTCAATCTTTAATTTACAAAGATGTGCAAATTTTTTTCTTTCATTGTTCGGTATGTAAAAACGGAGAGCTTATTGACAAATTTGTGTATATGGAAGAGCATAATGAGTTTTTTGGAAAGCCGTGATTTTCCCATATAGATTTGTCGCGGAGAGAGTTTTGATTCAGGCAAAAATTAAAGATGAAGAAAAGACTAGGAATTTGCTATTTTTCTTCCATGCGCAACAAAGTAACATGTTTCAGAAGCCGTAGCATTCTTTCAAAAATTGTGGAAATTATTGTCAGAATGTTTGGGTATAAATCACGTTTTTCTAAAAAGAGAGTATTTTCACACGCTTTCTAAAAAGGCCAGCAAACGTTGTGCGCCCTAGGTCCCTGTATGGTTTAAGACGGCCCTGTAAGCAACAATACATCATCTTTAAGAATAAAAATATTGTCGTTATTAAGTACTTTTTCCGCCCACACGAAGCGATACAATAATTTTTTATCAAATGCCTCAAAAAATCAGTTCTCTAAATATTCTCCACTGTCTTTATGTTACATCTAGTCTAACTTTTTTTTCAGTCCAAAAACTGGTACGTTGTAGGAACGATCCAAAAATCAATAGCCACAAAAACAGAATTATTTGATTTAATTGTAAACATTCCAAATACAGAAATCCAAATCATGAGAAATGCAAAAGGTAATTCAAATTAGAGATATTTTTACTAAAGTTGCTAATAACGCTAATAACGACTGCAATTTCGTCTTAGTAATTTTTGTGCTCACAGAGTATGTAAAAGAAATAGAACTTCGAATAGTGTTGATTAAGCAGACGCGTTTTCATCAAAATGCTTTATGAAGTATTTGCTAGCTAACACGAATATAAAAGCCCTGCACACGGGAACAGTACTGGCGGCTAGAAGTGGCAGCCTGTAAAATGGCCGGACAGTACGCTTGCACATGAAGACCGTGATCTGGCAGCCAGTAGCTAATTTTACATGGACGTGGTAAGTGCAACATGACCAGAGGATGTGCGAGAAAACGAATCTAGCGCTTTACTGGCGCCCAGTACCTTTTAAGACACGCCCAATAATGGCTGTCACAAGGTCGCGTGACCCTGTTACTGGCCTTCTGGCGTCCATTTAACTCAGACCTGCTTGAATTTGGTGGCCTCCAATAGCCAACTGGAGGTTGAAGTGGTAGTACCTACACACGAGGACAGTAGAGAGATTATTACTAGCGAGTAGCGGCCAATACTAGCTCTGGTACTACTGGCCGGCACTGCTGTACCCATGTGCAGGAGGCTTAATTCAAAAGTATCGAAAGTTTGCCATCTAAGATTAGTATAGATATCTGTAATCCATAAAAACATTTGGGGAAAAAAAATTGAATTTTAAAATTTTTGGATACTTATAGGAAATCTTTCGGGCACATGTCACGTAATGTGTTCGAGATATTTACCCGAGAACTATAAAAAATGTTTCATACAAAGTTTGAATTGTGAAATTTTGTGCCCATATGGCCTAATGCCCATAAATATCAACAAATTTTAATAACTCAAGTTTTCTTTTTCTATATGAAATCGAAATAATTGATTTTGAACAATTCTTTTAGAGTCCTTCACCATGACAAAAACACATAAAGAAATAGCCCTATCGATGGTGCAATTATCGCAAGATACAAATGTATCCGATTACGATATTGAATGTACATTATCGGAAAAAGTTGATGATATTATTACACAACTAAAATCACTGGGTACAGTCGATGTGAATGATGCAGGCGATAATGAAAAATTTATAACACTGGAACATTTACGATCGAAAAAATTTAATACAAATATTGAAATGTTTTTATTTAATTTAGCATTAGCAGAAAATATCATTATGTTATAGAGAGTGAAAAAAATTTATTTACAAAAATATTTTATATTTTTACTTATGATTGTTAAGAAATAAAATATATATTTTACTTTTAATACATCTAAGGCCGAGTTTAAACTGTAAAAGAGATTATATTACATTAGTAAACCACTAAATGACCTCTGACTCTTGAATGTATACGAGGTACATTCAAGTCAAAAAAGTGTAGGATACAATCTCAGTCTATTCATATATTTGATGTGTGTTCTTAGCTGAAACTTATTAATTACTGCGAGATAACTTCCTTAATATTTTCTTACAATGTTGGTGGAAGATTTGATTGAATTTCTCGAATAATCAATTTCTGGTATTTTATAAGATTTGGTGTTTATCATGGTTATTTGTCAGCAAAAATATTTTATAAAAGATATTTGTTGTATAAATCTTGTACAGTTTAGGCCGAACTTAATTTCTTATTTGACCAGTTAAATCCTATTTTCCTCATAAGTAATTACCAATATAGTAAGAAGAGAGAATACCCAAGAGTATCGTAAGTATTTCTGGATTTAGGTAGAGTACAGTATTATAGCCTCATGTTTATAAAAAAGCATTTTACACTATCTTACAGTAATGTTCATAAAAAACTCTCCAAATTATTACATTGTTTAAAAAAATGTACAAAAGTCAATGACGCACTTACTAAGACTCTTGAATAATAGTCATGAGTTTTTAATTAAATAATATAGTTTGTCGAGTGATGAAAGCGTAACGCTGTAAATTTAAGTCCCGGCGTACGTGTTATACGCGTCTTAACATACGTTTTGCTTTTGAAAAGGTAATAATCCGTCATTATTAGGTAGTCCTCTTATAAATACTTGGAACTATATTCAATTGGAGAAAAATGTGCACAGTTGTCGAGACTATAAGCGACAATGTGATAAAAATGAACACAACGGGACAGATTCAAAATTCGGCTATAGTTGTCATGGGTTTAAAGGAGAGGTTCTATAAATATTAAATTTTTATACAAAATCCATCTTTTGACTATGTGGAAAACTGCAGTTGTAAATAAATCGGCTCACATAAATTGAATATTTATAGAAGCCATCTTTTTTAACAACATGAAAAACTATAGGCGAGTTGAATCCGTCCCGTAGTGTTGTGCAATTTTATCACATTGTCGCAAGTCTCGACAACTGTTTAAGGGCTCACAAATTTTACTTTGTGTGCCCTTTAGCTCACTATAAAAAATTAAAATACAAAACTTGTTTCGTATATACTCTTCAGTACAAACTTGAGCGTGCTTTTCAATTTTTACTCTAAAAAAATTATAATGATTCAAATTTTGCATTTTATGTCTAGGCAAACGACTACTTGCTTAAAACCACTTATGCTTACGACATAAACATGCCTTTTATATCTGTCAGTTTCAAATTATCAAATTTCTAACCATAAAACAAAACCGATTTGATTGCTTCCACGATTTGATTTCATTGTAACAACAAAATGAATACAACTAAAGAGAAGGATAATTCGCCAATGGAAAGTAACGAAACAAGTTTATTAGTTGTGGTTTTAGATACAAATCCGGCTCAACGAATTATTAAAGAAAATCCACATGTTTTAAGTCAATGTTTAGATTCGGTAATTGCATTTGGTAATTCACATTTAATGCAAAAAGCACAAAATAAATTAGCGATGATAGCATGCCATACAGCTGCTACGGAATTTCTATATCCTGAAGCAGGTAAACCAATTGATGTACGACAGATTGATGGACAATATGAAGTATTTACTATGGTGGAGCGAACAGTTAAACAAAATTTAGCTACAATGTTAACAAAACAAAAGCCTCTCGCTAGTGGTGAATCTTTATTAGCCGGAGCGTTATCAATGGCACTCTGTTATATTGTACGATTTATCCGTAATAAAGTACCAGGGAGTAAGGTTAGCTATCAGAGCACATAAGCGAAATAACTGGCATAAATTTAAAACTAGAAAGTTTACAAATCTTGTAATTTGAAGTGTATAGCATTAGTCAAAGTTTGACTTGATCACGACAGTGATCAGAGTTGTTTCTATCAATCATTTCGGCTGGTCTTGGTTTAAATGGGTAAGTTTAGACTTAGTAAACACTAAGTAAGATCCGCATCAGATGGACATTAATACTACAGTGGATTGCGAATGTGATGCTGGTTTTACTCAGAGCTTAATTTAAGTTAACACACCCATTTCAAGAGGTAAAATACACTTTTCGAATATTTTTATTTGATTTCGAATGCTTGATTGGATTAGACCTAGTTTTGATCAAAACGTAATTACAGTCTATACAACTAAAATTTATGCTGGTTTTAGAGATATTTCGTTGTGTGCAGCGATTAAATTTTACTTAAAATCGATTGTAATTTTATCCCTTTTTAGTTAAATTCAAGAATATTAGTGGTGACTGGTAGTAGTGATTCTGCATCCCAATATATGAATTATATGAACGTGATATTTACAGCCCAAAAATTGAATATTGTAATCGATGTATGCTCTTTGGATCAACATTTAAGTCTGTTACAACAAGGTTGTGACATTACAAATGGTCTTTATTTAAAAGTACCACAATTACAGGGACTTTTACAATATTTATTGGTAATTATAAATGAAATTTCAATTAGATACTTTATCGACGCGATTTACCCCCCAATCGTATATTCTATCAATTTATGTCTATTGTGAATAGGAATTAATTATTTTCATTGGAATAAATTTTTATTTTGCTAGAATTTATAGTTTCAGCAACAATAATTTTAAATTTCAATTGTAAAACATTGTATCGAAGGGGGTAAATAATCGCCACGATTTTGTTTCTCTATGAAAATCATCCTGAATTATATGAGTTAATTCATTTATTTGTAGTGGGTGTTCCTGCCCGAACCTCCAGTTCGACAGAAATTAGTTTTGCCACCTCCCGTTAAAGTTGATTATAGAGCTGCATGTTTTTGTCATAGAGAACTTATTGATATTGGATTCGTGTGTTCAGTTTGTTTGTCGAGTAAGTTATTAGATTATACCGATTGCCATTTTGTCATCAGTTTGATTCCCCAAAATGGTGGTCGATATTACTCTAACTTATTTTTATTAATTTTTTCATACACTTACAAATCTTCTTTTTCTTTTAGTTTTCTGTAAATTTAGCCCGATTTGTACAACATGCCAGTAAGTATTTTAGTTCATAAAATGGAGTTAATTCATACTCCATTGCGTTTATTAACTTACCGTTTATGTTATTTTTTTACAGTACTGTATTTAAAATGCCCGGTCCATTACCAACCAAACCAAAGAAGAAAAAACTTAAGTTATAATAAATTTATTTTATATTAAATAAAATTCAGAAATTAATTAGTTTTGTTTCATTTTCCTCATCGACGAATTGTTCTAATTCGAAAATTCCCGATATATTCTGATAATTATTATTGTTTTCCTTCAAATCATTCAGGAGCGGATCCAGAAAATAAATCCGCGCCTGAAATCATCATCTTTATCGCCATTGCTTACATAGTTCACAACTTTTTTAAATAATTATTTAAAAAGGAAAATTTAAAATAATTATTTGTGGTCATTTTTTTAAAGTTTAAGAATGTCTGGTGAGGAGTTGCCACTATACAAAGTGTCTGGCAATGAATGACGTGATTTCTAATATCCCGAAGAAAATATAAAAAAATTACGGGTTATAATTTGACTAAAGTAGCAATTTTACGCACCTTTGCTACCTGCTAAAACTTTTATAAAATTATTTGGCGATCACGGGCTCTTACGACTATTATAAATAAATTCTCTGATATTTCCTGATACATTTCGAAATTCCATGATATTTCCCGATTTATAGTCACCCTGTAATATCAATGTAGGAGATGTTGGGCTAATTCGTGACTTGCGAGATGGATTTTTTTCTAGATAGTAGTAAAAATGTATTTCCAAAATTTCAATTCACAATTACAATAAACATTTCTTTAAAAAAATGTACTTTTATTTACAAATTTATACATCTGTTACATACAATGGTTTCAAATTTTGTTCACAGCATTTAAGTGTCAAGAAAACTCTAATTATCTTTTAAATTTTAATATATTATTTTATTTATTAATATCATTTAGGATTTATGCTAATTTTTATTATTATTCTGTTTTGTAATAATTTATACCCCATCACGGAAAGAACAACCTTTTAACATTGTGAATTTTTGTCAAATTCACGGTCAAAAGGACCTCACAGCTAGACCCATAAATAAAATCAAGTGTAAAAAATTTATATTATATTCCAAATATTTTATATAAATTTTAAAACGTTATCTCCGGTGAACGGCGTGTTGATATTGATAAATGTTAAAAGATTATGAAATAAGTAATAATTATAAATCATAAGAGCACTTATTTATTAAGTACTACTCTGGAAAATTTTATGTAATATCAAGTATGAAAAACAAATTTTAACGAAAATAATATGGCATTTTTTATTAAATACAAAATTGTTTAAATAAATTTTCAGTGATATAAAAAATTAAATTACTTGCTTATTACGTTGACTTTACTAGGCCACAGATGTCTCTTTACATCTATATGGATGGATCGTCATCGACGGATAAGCATTCCGGAGCGGACTTTGTAGCGGAGTCGCTACTAAAATCTCAATATACTTTCTTTATTAGATACCTTTGCATATTCACTGCCTACTCCCCCTGTTATTAAGGTTTATTACCTTAGTAACTATCAACAAATACATGTCATTCTATGTATTTTTTTAAATAAAGATCATATTAAAATCTTTATCGTCGTTTTTTATATAGAGGTAGATTGTAAAGGCTGCCCTGGACGGGCTACACTTCGACCATAAGGTCCATTGTGATGCCTTAGGATGTGAGTGGAATGGAAGGAATTTGTGAGTAGACTAGGAATTGGTAGGATATGCGGCTGCAGCCGACTATGACGTTTTTTATATAAATAATTTATTAGATTTTAGCTATTGGATTCATTTTTTACTTCATCTAATCTCCCGAGCAGGGCGCCATAAATGTAGGAGTTTGGATGATTATGGCGCCATAATCGCCAAGGATCTAGGATTCCATAAAGTATCTTCCCAGTGAGTACCATTTCTTTTGATTGCAGAAAATGTGCAATATTAAGAAAAATAGACTCGACTCCTCTTGAATCGAACACTTCTGACATTCTCATCAATTTGGACCACTCAAAGAGTTTCTGGGATGTCAACGAGTGGGGGGGACGGGATGTTGTGCACAACTGAATATTGATACAACTCGACATTTTACGATGACAGGATTCATAAGCTACCAATCCAAAAGGAACAATACAAATACTTGATTTACTTCTTGTTATAAAAAAAAAGTTTCGTGTATATTTTGATCCAATTTCCGACATGGTAATATTTCATTCTAATAGAAATCGTGAAAGTCCAACCTCAATTCCCGGACGCAACGAATTTAATTTCACACTATTTTAAAGATATATTTTCTATATTAAAGAGTAATATCAGTTTTTCATTTTGAAAACATAGAAATAAATATCTAACATATCAAGTGCTCGGATTTCAACATTTCTTTTCCCGGAACACTGAAATAAATATTTGAACAATTTTTTCGAATTATAAATAAAAATAGTACTCATAAAATTTTATTTTATTTTCAATAACAATATCAGATGTTTGTAACAAAATATAATTAGTTTGGTGTATGCATTTGACTTAAAATCGATTTAATAATGTTTTATAATCGATTTAGTCCCAGCACGTATGGGCGCACTTGCTAAGGAAATTTTTAGGGCTGCTGATTTAAAAAAAGAAATTGAAAATATGCAACAAAGAGATCATTTTCTCGTATATATTGGAAAATCGAGCACTTGGATATGCTCTCTGGTGGGTAAATTATAAACTAGAGCTAGCAATTTCGTGGTCCCTGGTGAACAAATTAGAAATTACTGCTCGTAGGTTGAAATATTAAGCACCGCCCTAGCCAGAAACCCAATAATTAATTTTAATATTCATTTACTTAATAAGAAAATTTTAACGGTGGTATGTTAGAAAAATCTTCATTTTTCTGGATTGTCTTATCGTTTTAACTTCCTTAGCGACTAAACTATGGAAGGTACGAAAATTTCTTACAACTCTTGTTTGAAAAGCATTTCCTACAGCTTTAGCCGAAAAGACATATTTCTCAATATTTTTATGTTTAATATCTTGTATTCTCTATTCAACTTGTGTATTCCTGTATATTTCTTCCCTTATGTCCTGAATATAAATTTTTTTTTTAATCGTCAACCCTTTAAATTTCCCGAGTGAGTAGTTATGTAAAAAAATTTGAAATAATTGAAATTATGTCACAAATTTAATCTTAAGTGTTTGATTTAAAAACTTTCAAAAACAGTATAAATAATTTCTTATCACTCACAAGATAAATACTACTTAAGATAATTGAATACAAACTTTTCTCAGAAGTTAAGTAGAACACACTCGTACTCGAATCTGATATTGTTTGAATTTTTAATATAAAACAGTAACAACGTGTGCCGTTTATTTTTGAAACTAATAATTCTAGATAAAAAATAATTCAAGGAACTTAAAATTGTTTTGTATATATAGAACATGCAATATTTCTAAATTATCACATAATATTACTTAAATAGATAGAAAAACAAATAATATAGTGGAATAAAATCTAAATAGTGGAATAGAGTCCAAAAAGTACCTTAACTACGGAATTCCGAGTAACCGCTCGAATCGTCATCAAACCTTTTGTAAAATTTTATAAATGCTCTACATATAAAATCCACCACATTCAAAAAGGGTGCATTTTTGTTATTGTTGCTATAATTAAAAAAATTATATATATATAATTTTATATATAATATATATATAAAATAAAAATTTTTTTCAATACTCACATCATAATAATCATTTCATGAAACTAATACTCAAGTTCCAAACAGAAATAATGTTATTCTAAAGATTTATGGCCAATTTACCAAAATAAGTGATTTTTTGCAAATAATTAGTTACTAATAATTGTTCAAAAAAATTTTTTTTTACTTCACCACCTGGATCGTATAAGTAACATATCATATTTTCATAGGAATTTTAATTTTTAGCATGCTTTTACTAGTCAAAAGCTACAGTCATTTTTTACGGAGCCCAGACATTTGATCGTAATAAAAATTTGTATACATAGTTTTTACGTAAAATTTCTTCCTCTTTCGATTGGCATAGGCAGTTTTTGAAAAAAAAATTAATTTTCAAAGTTTTTCGCGAAAAACTGTATTTTTGCACCTATTTAGTTTATTAACTTTCTTAGCACCCCTTTTCAGGCAGAGGATTTTTTACCACATATTACTGATACACTTTAGAAGATAATATTAAAAATCCTCACTGTTCCTCCAAATTCCGAAGCAGTTTTCTCATTTTACTCCACTCATAACAAAATCATAAAGGGCTCTTTAGTTATAAAAATTTTTGAAATTAAGGTCAGATACCATTATGAGATGGCCATGACATTTAACTATGGAAATTTGAGGTAAGGAATACTATCTCACATGGTACTTCAGCTGCAAAAGTGTCCGATTAAAATCGTTAAATAGTACTTCAATAAGAAATCGCAATGATGCTAATAGCAATAAAGGTTAGATGTTAGAGTATGGCTAGAAAATATATATATTAGATAACGGTATATCCTGTGAATCAGAATATTACACATGAAGACGATTACAATTGCAATGAAGCCGGAACTAGTGAGGCTATCCAGTCATAAATTATATTCGCCGACAAATGAAGAAAATGTGAAAATTGTTTAAAAACTTTAAGAGTCAAATAAAAATGATGGTAAACTGCTGGCTCACAATGATGATGTTAATAAAATGGATTTATATGGAGGACTTTTTTATGCAATCAAAGAATTTTTTATACTGGCTAAACAATTTGAACAGTGTGTACTCAGAGCTGTTGGAAAATCATGAATTCATTTAAGAACTAGATAAAATAAGTGTATTAATTCGTAAAAAAATTATTACAACTGAATGAACACTTTAGAAAACACTGGGTCAAAAAAATAATACATATTTATATTAAAATTGGTACAGTCAGTTATTCTTTTAGTAACTTGTCATTTAATAATAATAATAGCCCATCAGTGTCAAAATTACTGGGCGAAAACCTCCTCTAATGAATTCCATTTTTGCCTGCTGAAGGCTCTTCTCAACCAGTGGCCACCTGCAAACTTGTCATTTACCTAATTTTTATGTTTTATTGTTTAAAGGATATTTAAACTAGTCAACAGATTTTCTCCGTTTAATTCTGCCATACTCTAATAACTTGGAGAATTTTGCTTTAGCAACGCCATCTTAATTTAATGCTATTTGAGGGACAAACTTATACACAGAGTTAGTATTCCTTACCTCTAACTTTCATAATTAACCATTAGAGTTTAGAGTTGTTTCAAGAAGGATGAGCCTTTAAACACCAAAATCATTACGAAATAGACTTAACTCTACTTCGTATTCAGACAATTTATGTTCACAAAAAATTACAAATTTGTAAAATAGATAATTTTTATGTCACCGTCTTTGATTTGTTCAAAAAGTAAACTTCAATTTAATTTGAAAATTAAAACAAAGTGGTAAAGGTTCATTTTCTTTGTGAAAAAATCTCCAGCCCTGTAATCGTTGCACATAAAGAAAACAATAGAGACCTATTTTTAATTTAATTTATAAAAATGGTTGAATTATTTTATAATAAAAAAAAATTAATTCTAATTTAAAATAAAAAAAATTAATAATAAAAAATCCAACTGTTTTTTAAGGCACCATTTATTTTTCTTCGATAAATTTTTGTTTAATAATATACTCAAATAATTTGATATTAAAAACACAGTCTAAAAGTCTTCTAGTTTTTGGTACCTCTTTTTTTTCTAATTTCTCTGCGCGGATTTAGTGTAAAAATACTGTCTTTAATAAAAATGAATATTTACATTTTTTATTTATTTATATACTAGAAAAATAATTTTTTATTAAAAAAAAAATCATGGTCTTTTTTTATGGTCAATTAAAATTTTGGTTTATAATCTTTTACTAGATCGTGTTAAGTGAAAAAGCTGAGTATACATTTGTAAGCTACGTTAATAATATTTAGCCTCAACCTATTTCCACCTCAATCTATCGATCCAGTCGATTTCCGTTTGAGTTTTTTTCAAATCAAAAGAACTTCCGAAATTGAACACATTTGGTTCTTATTGATAATCCTCTACCAAAAAAAAAGAAGAGGAGCATTTTATGTATGCAAACGTTCATTGGATTTGAAGAGAGACCCGTTTGTTTATCAATGTTTTTATTATCTCAAATTTAAGCCGACAAATGTATACTCAGCCTCAAGATTATGCACAGTTTAGTCAATAAGTGTGTTCAGTTTTTTCACTGACTTTCAGATTGGTCAAATTCGACCCGAGCAACAAAAGGTCTTAATAAATATAGTACACACAAAAGACCATGATATTTAAGATGAAATAATCCAAGCACTTTATAATATTTTTTTCAGAATATCATTTGAATTCTATTTTTAAAATTAAAAATAAACTTTGTACAAAAAAGTAAGCAATTAAATTTTTAATCGATCATTGTCATCGCAGCCATAACTATAATTCCAAATATTAAAGCTAAAAATTGTTTAATGGATTCTTTTGAATTTTCTTCTTTAATTAAATCCGGTAAAACTGTCACTAATGCTATATGTAAAAAACCACCGGCTGTAAATGGTAATATCCATGATGTTTGACCTTCTGCAAAAAAAAAAACAACAATGAATTATTATTTGATCAATTTCTTTAGAGAGATTATTACCAGATATTTTTCCTGTCTGTGTAAAAAAAAAGTTTTGAGCCTGGAATTCAGGCATGTGAAAACATAACGTTAATGTCGTATTTATTGTGAGCAATGTGATTGGTTGATAAACACAAATGGATATCCTCTATCTTAACAAACCTAAATGATGGGACTGTGATAATCGTTACTTACCAATAACTCCTCCACTGGAGGCAACAGCAACTAATGCACCAATCATTCCACCACTAGCCGTACATAATTGTGCTTTGGCGGCTTCCCATCGTGTAAAACCAGACTTTAATAATATGGCGAAATCACCAATTTCATGTGGGATTTCATGGACTAGAATTGCAACCGTTGTAAACATACCCAAACGTAACGAAATTAAAAATGAACCGCCAACGGCTAAACCATGTGTAAAATTATCAATTGAATTTGCCATTAAATTTAAATAACCAGACACCTAGAAAAATTTTTTTTTTTTTTAAGAAATTTCATCATTTGAGAAATAAATGAGGAAAAAGTTCATTCATTTAGAGGTACTTTTTTGTCTATGGATTTTTTGACAAATGAAGCGTGAGTCATGTTAACCTATCATGGTATTTTTGTTCAGTAGGTATAGTTTGACATTTCATCATGGAAATACTTAGCCCGTCACCGATTCAGTCTTTGGGATCATGAAAGGCTTGAAGAAAATCCAGTTTTCGAAAAAAATTTTGTTTAGTGATGAGGCACATTTCTGGCTTAACGGATATGTCAACAAACAAAATTGCCGTATTTGGTATGAAGAGATTCAAGAGCTGCCATTACATCCAGACAAAACAACGGTTTGTGGGAGTAAGAAAGAAAACATTACATCCAGAACGTAACTGTCAATGAAGACCGTTATCGTGCCATGATAACGGACTATTTGTTTCCTGAAATTGAAGCCCGTGATCACCAGAACATTTGGACCAACAAGACGTGCTGTGTGGCGCCACTTGCCACACAGCACGTGAAACCATGGCTTTATTGCGAGAACAATTTGGTGAACAGTTAATTTCGCGCTTCGGACCGGCGAGTTGGCCGCCTAGATCCTGTGACATCACACCCCTAGACATTTCCTTTTGGGGCTATGTCCAAAGTATAAAGTCCAAAGTTTATATGGATAAATCGCGTACGATTGAGCAACTGGAAGTCAACATTACTCGCGTTATTCCTCAAATACCACTCAAAAAGCTCGGACGCGTCATCGAAAATTGGAACTGCAGAATGGATCATGTTAACCGCAGTTACGGACAACATTTGAAAGAAATAATCTTTAAAAAATAAATGTAAAGAATGGTTCTTTTGTATGATAATAAAGATAACCCGATAAAATTGTTTATTTTTTTTAGTTTTGAAAAAAGTACCTTCAAATAAATCACCCATTGGCCATTAGTATATACAATTATGTGTACACTTACATGTTTCATTTGATGAGGTTTAACTGTTGTGGCAATGGTGGGTTCATGATATGTATTTTTTGTGATAAAACTATTATTATTTAATTTTGAGTACCCATTTTGTTGATTATGTTTCTCGATCTTATTATTATTTAGATTTTCTAAATTTTCTTCATTTTCAACAATTTTCTCGTTTATACTGTTTTCCTCTGCATTGTTAATACCAGAAAATAATTTTTCAATAACAATGAATAACAGCATTCCACATAATAAAATTATTCCACTCGATAAGCCGGCATGTTTTGAATCTAAAATTTTCCAGATAAAAAAAACAATTTCAGCGACTTGGTAAATCATTTATAATTTTAAAAATAAAGTAGATTTGATTGGAAAAAAAGGTCTTACGTTAATGGCTTCGGGAAAATTGAATTCAATTAATCTTGGAAAATATCAGGATAGAATCAAGGAGATTTCTTGACATTTTTCTTTAAACAATTTCTATCATAAAAAATTATATCGACATGTTCAAAACTGTATGAATTCTTAAGAAAATAATTATTCGAAAAGATTTTTTAGAGATAATTTCACTATTATTTGGATCAAAATCTACTCGCAATCAACATTTATATATATATAAATACTGCGCCCGCGATATTCGCGGGCGCAGCTATTTGGGGGATCAATCAAAGTTGTTTGTATCAATTAAAAATAATATATGATGCTTTTGATGATAAAACCACATGCACCAAGAAATCAAAGATCGTTTATCCAGTTTTCGCTCACGCAGGTCTGACTGTATTTTATACGTCCTTTAAGAAAAGTTTCGCTTAGCTCCTACGTGCTGTATCTTAAACATGCATAAACGCATCTAAACCAAGGCTGTTTCGAGGTCAAAAATAAGTCACGATATAATTTCTTACTATATTGATTGATATAGCGCCGTTAGCGTTTATCATGTTTCCTGATTTCTCTATTCTTTATTTATTTAAAAACTTCATTCAGATTAGGAAGTATGTGTGCGTGAGTTAAATAGACAAATAGACACATAGACGCTTCTTCTAGAAGTGACGATTATGAATTAATTAAATCTTTTTAAAAAATGCTTACATGAAACAATTTACATTAAAATTAGTTTTATAAATATCCCGTAGAGTAACTTCAAGTGTTATGTATTATCACACAAAGGAAGTTCTATCAAGAAATTTTAAACTAGTATTAAAAACAGGATCGGACTTCACTAGGCTTTGTACAAATGGCCACAAAATTAGCGTTCATTTTTCAAAAATGTATAATTGATTTGTGCCTTTCATTTGGTTTTCGAAAAAATGTTTCGGATAAAAGTTGTTCATTATAAATATACGAATAACTTTTTCCAAAAAAACGAATTTATAAAGCAGATTAGGTTAGCTTGTAACGACTGTCCGGAACGGGACAAAAACAAAAAGAGATAACGAGCTTAAATGTTGTGTTTTATAGCTAAAAAGTAAGGTCAAGTTCAAGAATGGGCAAAATCGGACCATGATTGGGCAAAACTGCTTATCTTTGAAACCGTAAGAGATAGAACAAACATTTAAAGACAAAAAATGTCCCTTTTCTAAAAATAAGAAACTTTTGTTTGAAAATTTTTTCATAAATTTAGTATATACCGGGTATTTAGGCAATTAACTCAGTTAGTTGTAATTTTTACTTGTTGGTAATAAAGTGTTAAAATTATTCACTAAATCCAGTCCTGTATTAAATATTTTTACGAACTTCTAAATATATGATGTCATTTACTAATGATGTATTACTTGCACAGACAGATATTCTCTATAAAGTGATTATAGTTTTATATTTGTAAAAATCTAATATAAAACATTTCTAGAAGACTCTTCACTAGTTTTCAAAAACCTTTTAATAAATTTCAACGAATTTTCGCGCTATTATATAATTTTATTTTCGAATTTTTATAGGAGGATATAGTTTGTAAACATACATAATATTTAATGTCAGCAAATTCTTATCGCATGGTTGCAGCATGTTTTGTGAATGCGTGTAATATAAATCAGCCAGCCATATGGGAAAAATAGATATTTTTTTAATCAGTATGCAATGTATTGAACAAAATAGGTTTCATAGAGGTTTGTTTTTGCTTCAGACATTTAAAAGTGTCTTCGTATGTTACCATTAAAAAAAGCCATAAATACACTGTAAAAAATAAAAATTCGTTACACAGGAGCCGCGTCAACTTAGCGTATTTCCTTAGAATACATAAATTACTCTCCAGCGGTCACAATTTTAGTGTGATCAAAATGAAATATCGTATCTGATATGATTTTAGTATTTGCAAGGCCAATTGTATTAATAAATGGTATAGGTCAGGGGGAAAGGAGGCATATAGAAAGAATTTCAGCATGCAATGGAAGTTGAGCTCGCACAGCGTCAGCAAAATTTAGGTTGCATGTAATACATACGTATGAGTGAGATAGTACATGACTATCGATAGTAGACTATCATACAATAAATGTGCATATGGGTGAGATGTTACATCATCTATGCGGGTGAATAAACCATTATCAACCATCAGCCTTTACTCCACTTTATCATTCTATTCGAGCGGATTTTCATTAGAATGCATGAATTGTAGATCATATCTTTTAATCACACCAAAAAATATAACTCTAACGCGCGTATATGAGAATGGAATCGGATAGGTGTCGGAATCGGATCGCATATGGTGTGATAAATGTGTAATTATCTTCGCAATTTCATGATAAATAATACAATAAACATATAAAATAATTTAAATACAAAGCAGGCAAACAATTCTATTCAAATGCAATTGAATTCAATTTGGATAAATTTTAAATTGAACCTTCTCAAATTGAATTATGTGTTTCGATTTATTTCTATATTATCTCTAGTATGTGGTATCTATTTTAATTTTTAACAGATACAAATCACTTTATTGGTTAAAAATAAGATGTACTTACTAAATTTAGCATCGTTGGCCCATGCTTCTGGTAATAAATGTAAGAATACATCACCAAGTAAACCACCCACGGCAAAACTTAAAAGGACTTTTAGTTGATGACCTCCAGCTGAAAATAAAATAACAAAGAGTTTAGTTTTTTTTTTTTGAATTTGAAACTATTAATATTATAGGAAGCGAATTTGGAAGTCAAGAAGAGACTGTTAAAAGGTATTATTTTGAAAATAAATATAACCCCTTAATTAACATAATGACGTCATTGTTGTTTGCGGAAATTGTTTTTTATTTATTTATTGCTTTAGAAACAAGCGACATGCTTCGTCTCATCTTGTGAAACAAATTACACGTAGACCTGTGTAGTCTGTATACGTTACGAATATCTGATTTTTAACATGCTTTTATTAGCTTGACTTGTGTGTATCTATCTATCTATGTACGTATGCATGAATGTAATGAAATTTTTTAATTGAGTTTTCATCCACTTCCGACGTCGGAACAATCTGAAATTTTGCAAATGTATTAAGAACCGATAACAATACAACATTTTTAAAAAAATTTAAATTTATTAATAGCCAAAATACAAATTTGCATATATCAAACTGATACATACAGATTTATAGTTTGATAGTGTAGTTTATAGTTTCTATAGAAATTTCATCAACCAAATTTTTTTATAAAAAATTACATTTCCAACTGTTAACTAAATTTTATTGAAGCTTTACTTGAAAGCACGTTAAAAGAAGCAAGTTAATGAAGCTCCATTTTAAATGTCTAATATATTTAGCACAATTTTTAAAATGAGTGACCGTTATTTTCATGTCCTGGAGGATGAAATCTTTCATTTAAAAAAAAACTTAAGGATCTTTGATGACGGCAGTAACGTAATGTCATAATACAAGGGGAAAGAATTATCATATAAAATTATGTCAACCTTATATTTAGCACAATTTTTACAATAGGCGATCGTTATTTTCATACTCTCAATGACAAAATCTCTCATTAAAAAAAAAATCTTAAGGATGTTCGATAACGGAAATAAGGGTCCGGTAGTAAACCATTCTTTCAAATCGTGGTAGTTTGCACAAGATAGGGTAAGGACGACCAATATATTATGAAACTACACATATTTCCCTATTATTTCATGTTAATTTCATTTGGATGTTTTGTGACGGAGTGAAAGTTCTACTTTTTCGACTGTAATTAGCATAAATACAGTAATTTACACTGGATTGACTTAGATTAGGTAGGCAATCTGATCATGGGCTCTTGGACTATAACACAACGTATAAATTCGAAATAAAATATTATTGAACACCGAATGTTCGGTACAGGATGGATAAATATGTTTTAAATGAACATTACAACTAGACATAACTATACACATTATTGCGTCCAACAAATTTTAACATGTCAAATTCTTCGTACGCTCAAACTAATGATTTAAAAGTATTGAGTGCTGTGTATTTATTTAAATGAAATATGTTTTGTTTTTATTGTACGAGTATAACTGTTTCATTAATTAATGACTGCCCTTTCTCCTCAAATTGTTTTACTTCTCTCTCAAGTTTTTGCTTCACAATCATTTTAATTCAACAGATTATTCTTTGTGAAAGGTCACAAATTCGATACTCTGCTATTAATATTTTGTTTTTATGTTAAATGATGAATCACTGTATGGACAACAAAAATATAGATAAAACTATTTACGGAAGACTATTATTGATTACTTGGATGCCATTTTGAAATATATATATATATATATATATACAGTCGAAACCGGCTATACCGACATCGTTTACAACGACGGATCGGTTATTTCGACTAAATGGCAAGGTCCCTTCTTATGTCATTATTCTCTAATGAATAATGACATAATAAGGATTATTATTAGCTACGTACTTTCTCCCGACACCTAACTTGCGCTCTGTGCCATTTGACCTTGCATATTTTACGACTTTTTTTAGTATGCATAGCAACAGTCAACAGGTCATACGTATCGTTATGATATATGATCGCGCGGTTTTACGTCAGCATGTCCTAAAAAAAGAGGAAAGTGTTTAATATTGAAGAAAAATCACACATTATATGGAGATTAGAAAATGGTGAGTCAAATGGGTATATTTCAAAAGAATGAGGTATCTCACACTTTACAATATCAATGATTTGGAAGAATAAGGACAAAATAAAAGCTCTTTTTGAAATCAAATCTTTGAAAATTAAACGATCGGGGGCATTTAATAATATGTATGTACATACAGTGTCGAGCTATCATTTAAAAAATTTTATAATTGATTTGTGCCTTATTTATTCGGATTTCGGAAAAATGTTTCGAATAAAAGTTGTTAATATAGTTATAATGAACAAGGCACAAATCAATTATAAAACTTTTAAATGATAACTTTTGACGCTGTATACGTACATATGTATATTGCTTATAACAACTATCGGATATAGCGTCCTTAGTTATGTGGTCCCTAAAATCTCGTTATATCTATCACTGGTTCCTGTATGTATTTATACGCCTGTAAGTGAGAAAAACCGCTCCTGCACTTCTATAAGTGAGAAACTTGTGAAAGACCTTCATAAGCGAACAGTGCCTTGATACATATAAATCAAGAGTTATATTTATATATACACATATAAGCGCGTTGAAGAAAAATAAACAGTACACGCTCTGATAAACAACTCGGTATATAGTATATATAAAGTATTTAAACAACTGTTGTTAGTTATAACATTCCAGGTTTAATTAAGAAATGGATTATTCATGTGATGGATGGGCTATTGTGTGTAGTTTTACAATTAATTTATATTTTGATAATTAAACAAAATTTGAAAATACTTAAATTAAAACTATTAAAATATATGTGATAGATAAAGTTCAAAAATTAATTTACCCAATTTCCTATGCTATTTAAAACAATTTTTTTAAACGGAACTCTTTACTATTCAACACGGAATCAACCTATTGTGAAATGAATCAGAATATATTATTATTTGACAAATATAACATTTATAACAAGTTTGGCTCATGTCATCTTCTCTCTTCAAGAATCAATTTCATTTGACAGGTTGTAATAAGATTTAAAGTGAAACTTCTTTATTACTAAATTAGCGTCCTGTCTATAATTTTAAGTGCTTTCCAAATTAATTATAAATCAATGAAGTTGTTTTTATATAATAAAAAAATTGCCGGTGTTGCCAACAGACAGCGCTTAGTTCAATTCCTCACGTACGAAACTTTCTATAATTCTAAAAGCTTTCCAAATTAATTGTCAATGATATTGTTCTTTATATAAATACTAAAGGCGCAATTCCACTGAGGCAACTTTTAGGCAACATGTAGCATGCCGCATTGACACAGTCTTTTCATAGAAGGAACACAAAGCGACAAAAAATTTGTCTCCTTGCCGCTTGCTATAAGTTGCCGTTGTTGCCTGTTGATTGCGTCATCTCTCGACATGATTCAACGTGTCGAACGAGTCTATCCAACAGCCAACGGATCGGTGCGGCTTGAAGCGGGCAACATGGAGTGAACGAACGAAAAAACTGCGTCTTTTATTGACGATTACCATAATTCCCCCGAATTATGGAATAATAAAATCGCCGAGTACAAAGATATAAGAATTAAAAACGATAAGTTGAAACAATTATCGGATAAATATAATTATTGTACGGTGATGGAGGTAAAAATAATTGGTTTATTTCGAAATAAACCAATCTTTATTATTGAAATAATAAGCTGTCAAATTTTGAAATGTGTCATTAAATTGAATTTTCTCACCTCTTTCTTCTTAACAACCTTAAGTAAGTTACTTAAAGTACTGCCCAGCTCTGTAATTATAGTATGGTTGCCAATACTGGATCGTATATACGGACAAACAAAATAACAAGGATAATACAGTTGAACTGTATAATGTGAAATAGTTGAATATATCTGGCATAGAAAGTGAATTCTTTTGATTTGAATGAGACACCACTATCTATAGATATTGAATTTTTGCAAAACGGCTAACGTCAATATTTTGGACCTCAATTATAAATGTATTCGATAATTTAATTATAAATTAAGTGTTGGCGGATGCTGTTGATTAAACACTAAAAGTGATTAATTAAGTTTTTTTTTAAATTCATTTATTTTAATATATAATTCAAATATTTACATTTAATTAATTTATTTAAAAGTTATCCGTGTATTTTGTTTATATTACTACACTTGTTTAATATTTTAGTTTGAAGTGTTGTTTTTAATGATTGATTGAAAATAATTGGGTGAAACATAACTAACCATGCAATATTTTGGTGAGAGGAGAAAAACTATTCATATTTCAAAATGTGTATGTATTTTTTGTTTGTTGCAAATTTCCATAATTTTGTGTTTGGTTTGAGTATAATGATTCGTATAGTATAAGCTTTTTATTTAACTTGAGTTGTCTGAACCAGTAACTCACATTCTAAGCGAATATATAACTAAAAATATTGATAATATTCCACATTTATAATTTTTCAACTGGTTCAATTTTTATGAATGGTAGTGTATTGAGTCTTTTCGAATTGCTATTACTCGATCGGAATAAAATTTTGCAAATATATTTAATTCTGATGACAAAATAATTATTTAGTGCCATCTAATTAAAGTCAAGATGGAAGAATTCGAGAATATACCTCGAAATAGGAAATGCATATAAAATATAATTTATATTTTTATATACAGATGTATAACTAAATCTAGATCGCTAAAACGGATTTAATAATAAGTATGCCGTATGAGAGTTTCTTATCATATATTGATACTAACAACCGTATGTCGGATTGTCATTCTGTTATTCAATGGCGGCAGTTTTGTCCTACATAATACTTTGTATCACTAATGTCAGCAATCTAGGTTAAGTAGAGGAAAATGATCCTTGAGTGTAAATTTATTGTAATAAAACTTTGATGCTCATTTGCACCGAATCGGTTATGTAAGGTTTAAATTTAAGCAATTCTTAAACTGAAAAATTGTTTTGCATCTATAGATAGATTGATATATCTTGGAGTATAAAAAGTTCTGCAATTCAACCTTATGACCCATTGTGCTTCCGCTTCTATTTCAGTCTGAAATGATTCGCTTCTCCAATATCTTGGCAATGGCCAGGATCTTGCTTATCAGGTTTCCCTGAAGGTTCATATATTTGGGGTTAGATGCACAGAATATCTTGTATCTACTGATATTGTTTTGCATCTTTAGATAGATAGTATCTTGGAGTATAACAAGTTTTGCACTTCAACCTTATAACCCATTGTGCTCCCCCTTCTATTTCAGTCTGAAATGATTCGCTTCTCCAATATCTTGGCTTTCAGGAATATCTTGTATCTACTGTAACCGAGATATTCGCAGTTTAAGATGATGTGGCTGGATTTTCTTCCTGCTCGCTGCTCAGTTTGCACATAATGGATCCATTGTGGAGTCATATTGTGTGCAGATGCTTCCCTAAGTGCTAATCGGTGATGAATTCGGTAACCTTTAGTAGTTTTATCCTGTTCAGGTTCAGTGCATCGAAAGACAGCCTCTTGGATACATTCCGAAACAGTATTTTCACGAGTTTTTGCTCCTGTGTATTTTTATTGCAATATTAGATAAGCTGCACTTAAACAGACAAAACAGTTCTTAAGTTTAAGTCACCGATATCTGGAAATAATTGTTTGGTTTTTAAATATTGTTTAATGAAGAATATTGACTTCAGAATTAAAAAAATAATTTCAAGCAATAATTTCAACAAAAATGGTGCGAACGTCTTGCAACAAAATTTTTGATAATTTTTTTAAAGAAATAAAGGTCTTTAGATCCTTAATCTTCAGTTTTCCAGCTGATAACCTGATCCTATCTTAAGAGTACTGTAGTACTAGCCAAGAGACAGACATACTCATTTTTCATTTCTGATTCTTAGAAACAATAGTAATTTATGCGTGTATGTCGCCTTTTTCCTTTACAAATCTATGTATGTCTTTGTTCAACTCATTGTACACTGTTACAAATTTCGTATCACAATCGCCAGTTTTGACGATTACAGCTTGTATATCAGTCACTGACGTCTATATAACTAGACAGAGAATCCTTAATCCTTATGTGCTTAAACGTGAAATAACTTACATAACTGAAGCGCTGCCTAGCTGCCTAACCAGCCAAGGAACTAAATGTTGCTTCAGTGCACCTTTGCGGCTTTTTGTTTGTAATAAGTATGTGGGTTAATGCATGTGTGGCCGGCACATGTATTTCCACTACACACATAAAGTTTTTAGTCTTGCAAGCGCACTGAAACAAAATTTAGTATCTTGGCTAGTTGAAGCGGCTAGACAGCGCTTCAGTTTTGTACGTTATTTTACGTTTAGACCCATAAGGATTAAAGATTCTCTGTCCAGTCATATAGAGGTCAGCGACTAGTATACAAGCGGAATCGTCAAAACTAGCGATTGCAAATTTTCAATAGTTTATAAATGAGTTGAACGAAGCCTTAAATTATTTGTAAAGGCAAAAGGCATCAGACACACATATATTACTATTGCTTCTTAGAATCAGAAATAATAAATGAGTGTGCCTGTTTCTTGATTTGACTATAAAACTCTTAGAATAGGATCCGATTAACGGCTGGCAAACTCAGGATTAATGACCTTTATTGCATTAAGAAAATTATCCAAAAAAATGATTATCTATTCAAAGCGTTTTACACCATTATTCCCGATCTATAAATCATATTTTGATAAAGCAAAATGCATTTATCACATATTTTATTTAGAAACATAGTTCAAGGCTCTTAAAATTATACTAATAAAAATTTACAGACATGAACTAAATTTAAAATTCAAATTTTTATCAATCCAATATTTATATACATAAAGAAAAACGTTCTGCAACTTACGAAACAATTCACTATTGTTGTATATAAATGAAATTAACTGTAAAATTACTATTTTTAAGGTAAAAGTTATTAAAAAAAATTCATTGATTGCATAATTTATTAAGAGAGTACGATTAATTTTTAAGTAATCGAAACAAAATTATTTAATAACTTTTGGTTAAACATTTGTTTTCTAAACCTATTATTATTATAAAAAAATGTTATTATACAGTAAAACCTTGATCTACATCAACGCAGAAGGAGTGGATTTTTTCAAGATATAATATATAATTATTTAGCATGTATTCCACCTAAAAATCTTTTGTTATCTTAATAAAATATTCCTAGAATTTGTGCAAAAAAAAAAACACCTATAGTATTTTAACAAACAGACCTCAAATGAATCCAATATGAACAGCGAAATCACGTGATCTGAGCACATGGTCTTATATGATTGGTTCGTTTGTTAATTTGGACCTTATAATCCTATAATAAATACTGTCCTTTTGACTGATCTTTACAAAATCTAATCAACTTCTAGACATGCTAGAAAGATGCGGTTTTTTGCATCCGCCCGAAAATGGGAAAAACCAAAAACTTTACCAAATCTACATTACGCAGGATATATTTTCTTTACAGATTATGCTAATGCGTCTAACCTAGAAATAACGGGTCCAACTGAATGATAATCAGCGCCGCTAAAATTAGCCAAGGTACTAAAACTTTATGTGTAGTGGAAACACATGTGACAGCCACTCATACACTAACACGCATTCTTATCACACATACATCATACGCCTCAACTAGCCAAGGTATTAAATTTTAAAATCTTATTTAAAAATAAGTATTCGTTTATTTTTTATTTTGTTACAATTTAATAATATTAGACGCAGGCGCGCTGTAGCAAACGTTAGTTCCTTGGCTAGTTGAGTAGCGCTTCAATTGAGGTTCAATGTAGCGCTTCAATGGCGTAACAAAGGAGAATCTGTACAGTTTATACAGGGGTCAGTGTCTGAACTAGATGATGTTGGCGCATGTAATTTAGTATTTGCTTCCGACTTTTTTTTTTATTAACAAAAGAAATCAAAAGTAATTTGAACTTTAGTGTGAGGTCATCTGCTGTGATACTGACCTTCTTTTTGTATTTTTTTATTTTACGTTTGTCACATAATAAACAAAAGAACTTATTGAATTATTTATTTTTATGTATTTTTTTTTAACTTGTAGAAATATTTTAAGGACAAATTTTTATATTATTCATCGTTTATAACATTAATTTAAGGACATTTGATTTGTTAATATTTATATATTTTATTAAATATCATAATTTTATCGTTTTAAATAATCGTATAATTTTACAGTTGATTTGTGTCGAATCCATTCGGTGTTCGGAAAAATGTTTCGGACAAAAGTTGTTAATATATTTATAATGAACATCTTTTATTCGAAGAGTTTTTTTCGAAAACGGAATAGAAAAGGCACAAATCAATTATAAAATTTAGAATAAACACCGTCACTATTGCTGGCATTAGTACTATCAACCACACAAGTAATGTGCTTTTTTATAAACTTTGCAGTCGATTTGTGCCGAATCTATTTGCTTTTCGTAAAAATGTCTCGAATAAAAGTTGTTGGCCATAAAAATTCTATCATCTCTTATTCAATGCATTTTTTCGAAATCAGAATGGATTCGGCACAAATCGACTGTAAAGTATTTAAAATAGAACACCAGTTGTATGGTTGAGTGTACATTAGGTACTAAGGGTCATAAAAGTAGCGTTCTTTTTTTCAAGAATTGTATAGTTGATTTGAGACTTATTCATTCGGTTTTTGAAAAAAGTATCGAATAAAAGTTGTTTGTATATTTATGATGAACAACTTTTATCCGAAGTATTTAAAAAAAAAAAACGAATGAACCGAAGGCACAAATAACAATTTTGTAGCCCATAGTACTGGTCTATGAAAAATAAAACATACTTTTATAATTTTTTTGGTTTATCCAATCAACAGCTAGCTATGTTTATGTTGTCTGCCAAGTGCCATACAATGTCATAAACAATTAGCCTATTATTAATAAAACATTATCAACAAATTTTTTATTTATTTAATTGATAAATAAATATTTCTTTTTATCAAAACACTTGTTTTTAAATATGGCTTATTATTTATATAATAATAATAAACCTTTGTAATTGTAATTGAATAAAATTAATTTTTGTTGACTTTTAATAGATACACAGTAATTCAAATACAAATACACAATTATTCGGATCGTTTTGAGAAAAAAAATGGCTGGCTGTATTCAAGTGGTTTTTGCAGCATTGAGAATTGGCAAACTCTTCTTCAGAAACAATTATTTGCAAAAAAAACTTTATGTGGTCAGAATATTTTGTTGAGTTGTACATTTCAAGTTAACAAGCCCTAAAGTAAAACTAAGGGGCACAACTACAAGGTGCCGCAAAAGTACCTTTAAATTAAAAAAAGTATATGAGAAGTTAAGAAAATTTAAATTTTGCAACTCATAATATAAAGTGTGTTTCTTGAAGTTTTATTCCAATTATTTACGAAGAATGATGTTTAACAATGATATCCCCTTTCGCGCTGAAAACTATGAGCTCTTTTCAGCACATCTGACCTTTCGTAAAGTTTTTTTAGATATCCCCAAAATTTCTCGCCTAATATTCTAAGTTGTTCCAAGCATTGTGGCTTGTTTACATAAACCCCTTCTTTGAAATAACCCCAAAGAAAATAACCAGTAATATCGTATGATTAGAAGAAGCATATCTGACATTAAAAAAACAATAGCTGATTTCCTTTGGGGAAATTCGTTAATATCGTCGATATTTTCTCTGAGTAGAAACAAAGCCTCTTTCGTTTTCCAAATAGAAAGTTACGATATTTATCCTTTCTGCAGGCTGGTATCGCTCTATATCGAAACTATTAAGTATTTACTATAATCTAAAAAAGAGAAACTCAATAAACATTAATTCCAGAAAGAATTATTGAATTAAAAAATCGTGAAGGTATTTTTGCGCCACCCTATATAATACTTTAATTTGAAATGATACTATCGATTTTTATCAATTTATCAACACATAAGCAATAATTTATTATCGTTGTTATCATCTTTTTTTTAATTTTATCAGAAAATGACCTGATAAATTCTGAATCTATAATTAGAGATTAGGTTTACAAAGTACACAGAAACTCTCACAATGATACAAACACGTATTTTTCTAGGAAACTAGACGGTGAATCGTTTTCAAATTTTGAGAATACATCAATAAAATATTAATTTACATAAATATTGATTTAAAAAAATCAAAGTTGAAAAGTCTTTCATAGATTTTAATATTGAAAACATGTTTCAATAGAAAATAAACACATAGTTGAAGCAGTTAAAGGATAATCATGAATTTTTCTCCCTGTACTTTTATTTGAGATCTATGTTTATCTTGTTTTTATGAACAATTTATAATTGTTTTTATTCTAAATATCCCCTGAACTGATGAAATAATTTGTAAAAACCATAAAACATTATCTATGTTTATTAAATGATAAAATATTATTTTAGAGACACAAATTGCATTTAAATGCAACATTCTCCAATATTTTAGAAATTTGTCATATGAGTTTTATTTATGAGTATTTATTGTTAATGAAAAATCGTGATAAACTACTGAATAACAAACAATACTTTTAGTAAAATAATCATAAGCGGAGTTATGTTCTTTGGTGCTCCTATGTAGGCATACCTCTAAAAAAAATGCGCCCTTTGAACTTTTATAACTGTCAACAAAACAAAATTTATTTATTTAAATTTGTACATTTTTTTCTCGGAATTGAATGGCGATTCAAATTAAAAGATATGTCCTTATTTATATTTTCGAAATTGAATCATGCCCGCCTCAAAAGGGAGAGCAAATTTTAATGCCGAAAATTTTATTATAATCTTTTAAGGTAGGTAACCCGTAAACCCACATATCTTAAAAATTGTATAAAATTGAAATCCATACTACTATATAAATGTGAAAGTAACTCTATTTGTTTGCTACCTCTTCACGACTAAACGGATCGTAATGAACTTTGGCAAGGAGATAGATTATATCCTGGGGAAGGACATAGGCCTTTTGTTTAAAAAAATAATCTTGAAGCGGGTGAACATTAAAAAAAATACATACAGTCGAACATAGAATCTCCTCCGTTTGTTGATTTTATCATTTCCATAGAAACCATACTTCTAAAAAATAACTATAAAATTATTTTATTAAAATTTTGTTTCAATTTTGAAATGTCAACTTTGATTGTCGTTTCCATAGTAACTATAAACTATAATAGCACACTATAAATCGTTATATATCGATATACATATACAGTAGAGTCTCATTAACCCGGCACTATAAAAAACTATAGGGTGCCGGATTATTGGACGTGCCGAACTATTGAGGTGCCAGATTAGTGACACTATTGTGTGTGTATATATATATATATATATATCCCTTGGAAAAATGCGAAAAAAGTGAACAAAATTTTTGTTCTCGATTTTAATAATAACCATTTTCTAGGCTACTTTTGACCCAAACTGTACGAAAATCAGGTTCATTTTAACGTCCGACCAAGAGATTTCCAAATTTCCGCTTCTCAATTCATACAGTTTGGAATTTTAGCACTATGGGTCTGATACTTTGAAAATCGTTAATCGTATCGTATTTTAACCAACGCCATCGTTTTCGCTGGGTCCCAATTAGCTTCAAACGAAGTTTTTATCAAAATCGGGGCCATAAAATTTTCCTCCAATTTTCGCAATTTTTTTAAGGGGTACCCCTTGGTAAAAATGCGAAAAAAGTGAACAAAATTTTTGTTCTCGATTTTAATAATAATCATTTTCTAGGCTAATTTTGACCCAAACAATACGAAAATCATGTTCATTTTAACGTTTGACCAACGCATTTCAAAATTTTCCCTTCTCAATTCATAAAGTTTGGAATTTTATCACTATAGATCTGATACTTTGAAAACCGTTAATCGTATCGTATTTTAACCAACGCCATTGTTTTCGCTGGGTCCAAATTAGCTTTAAACGAAGTTTTTATCAAAATCGGGGACATAAAATTTTCCTCCAATTTTCGCGATTTTTTAAGGGGTACCCCGGGTACCCCTTGGTAAAAATGCGAAAAAAGTGAACAAAATTTTTGTTCTCGATTTTAATAATAATCATTTTCTAGGCTAATTTTAACCAAAAAAAAACAAGGATCACGTTCGTTTTAACGTTTGACCAACACATTTCAAAATTTTCCCTTCTTAATTCATACAGTTTGGAATTTTATCACTATGGATCTGACACTTTGAAAACCGTTGTTTCGTATCGTATTTTAAATAATTATAAATAAATAAATATATATATAATTTATAATTATTTAAAATACGATACGATTAACGGTTTTCAAAGTGTCAGATCCATAATTCTTGCAACTACCCCTTTTGTTAGTTCTGGCAAATACCCCACATAGTTCAGAGAACTGATTCATTCTGTTTGTCGTATTTATACCCTTCGCGTAGTTGAATCAACTACGGTTACTTTTTCAATTCACCCCATTTATTTAATTGTAGTTACAAAAAAATTAAATTTAAGTTTTTGGTTGTTTTTTCTCATAATTTGTAACCATCTTCTCAACTTTTGAATCCTATCCTATATTGAACCCTCACCCAGGCGAGGATTTCCCTGCTCAATGTCTTACACCGCCACTGAATATAATCATAAATCTGATTTTTATAGCATTTAAAAGACTTTTATTTTTATCATAATTGAAATACACTTTCACTTCGAATAAAACAATGATTTTACATATTTAGGTTTTTAACCCTCAACTAGTATCGTGCGATTAGCTCTTAACATTCATACTCCGTCTTAGCATAAGGTAATTTCAAACCTTAATAGATATGGCCATATGGGACATTCAGTATTGAATTAAAGACTTCACAACGCTAAGCGCGCTAATTGGTTTTGCATGTCAATAGGGAATATGCATGAAAATTTTTTTCACATTTATTTTCAGAATATGAAAATACTGTTAATACTGTAATAATATTTAAAAACGAAATTAAAATCCGACAAATATCAAGGAAGCTATAAGCTTTTCAAGATTATTATCTGTCTCTTTCTTGCAAAAATACTAAAAACGGAGCTTTACGTGTATTTTAAATGGTGAACGTGTAATATGACGTCACATAACATATCAAGAGGGCTATCACCCTCTTTGTCTAATCGGGAATTTCAATCATTCATATCTCGCTTATTTTTAAAGTTATTTAAAAAGTAATTTTACCTTGATATTTGTCAAGGAAACATGCTTCAATTCAAGTGAAAATTTTCATGCATATTCCCTATTGTTTTTCTGCATTGAGTTTATCTCACACAAAGTATTATTTCTTGTTAGTCTATATCGTGTGTACTAATAATACAGTCATGTTCATATAAAAGTACTCAAGGTGATTTGTTTTGATATAAAAGAAAATATCAAAATCAATTACCATGGCCATTTTATTATTTTCATTACGAAATTTCATGATGGAAAATTGTATTTTAATACAACTCGCCTGTAACGAAATAAGTTTGTAAATAAATCTTGGAACTATATGGAACTTGGTTAATTATATGGAACCCATCAAGAGCAGCGAGAACCAAACTACGGACCGCAATCCGGCCCTCCAAATTATTTAAAAATTTTTAAATACTTTAAAAAATATTAATTTCATGAAGTTTGTTTATTTGCTAACGAATTTTTGACTATTCACATCTATTGTCCTAATTTAATTGATTATAAGACTTTCCGATACTGGATTTGTAATGAAGGTATTGTTTGGGAAATGTTTAAATTTACTCGTAAATTTCTAGGAAATTTTATTAATTGAAATTCTAAGGAGGTTGTGCACGCAAAATATAATTTCTAACATCAATAAAAAAAAAAACAAATTCAACGTATTCTCTATATCACTGACCTCTATATAGGGATGGAGGTGAGGGAAATATAGTGTGTGTATGTTTAATTATTTTAGAATTTCAATTTATGATTACTTGAAGGCGCCAGATATGAGTTCCATTAAAAGAAAATTTTAATAATAAATGTACCCTACAATTTCATTTGAGCCGAATCAAAGTCCCATATTGATCTATATTATTACTTTCTAGCTTTTAGTATAACATCAACTGTAAAATAAAACCGTTTAGTATGTTTAGTAATTTACTTAATATTTTTTGTTTTACAATGTAAAAAATAAAAATTATAAAACAAATTTATAAATTTGCATCAAACTTAGCATAATTCTTGCGCCTTTTGTTAGTTATATCATAAATGTTAAAACACTATATATGTTATACTAGATATGTTCAATTGGCATAGTTGTAATAAGTAAATTAATCATATTGTATGTTATGCTTTGATTGTAACGAGTGAATTACCTTAAGTTTTTTTTTAAAAAGTTGCTGTTTGATGGCTAGGGATAGAAAAAGCTTAGAATTATGGTAAAGAAGAATCTTGAAAAATCTATAGACCCTTGTATGACAATGGAGTATGGAGAATAAGAACAAACCTCGAATTGCAAGATCTGGACATTGTCACTGAAATTAGAAAAAAGAGACTGCGCTGGTTGGGACACCGAATGCCAAATGCAAGAGATGCAAAGACGATCTGCAACAACAACCCAGTAGGCCCAAGACATGTAAGACGACCAAAACTACGATGGTTGGACGATGTTATACTAGATCTACGCTGAATTGGATCGGGGTACTGGAAAGCCAAAGTCAATTTTTATGAACGGGAGTGTACATAATTGATAAATCCCCATATTATAATTACTAAAAAGAAATAATTATCATCTACGCGTGCAATTGCACACACAATTGGTTTAATTATTAATTCACCTTAAGTAATTAAAACTCATTTGAATTACTTTTTAAACCTCAGTAAAGTCAATAAAAATAAAAATTTTATCAATTTTATTCTATGATCATCACGTAGAGTAAAATTAATCGATAAAACATATCACGTACAATGATATATCGATAAAACATATCACGTATTTGTTCACATCTGAGATAAATTTTTCAATTGTTCTCAAAGTCGTGTTTATTGTAATTTTCAACAGAAAAAATCTGTTGCATTGTAAAAAGAAATTCAAACACTTGAATGAATTATATTTATTTGTAATTTTATCATCCAGATATATCTATACATAATTTTTGATTCATTTATTTATTTATTTTTATTTGCTGAGTGCGCGGCCTCGCTTACATGAATCTGCATAGCTACACACTTTTTAACAGGCTATATTATTGGCGAGATATCAACAACAAAAAATGGTACCGTTATGAAAGAATCGAGAGAGATGCTCGATTCAAACTCAAACAACAAACACAAATTTAATAATCGTTAAATATTGATTATTACAGTAGAACCTCGATAAATCATCATTCCATTCCCTTAAAGCATCAAAACCATCATTACTCGAAATATGGGCTTTGTATAAGTCGAATCAATCAATATTTCCTTACAAGATATTTCAATACACTCAAATTCAATAAATTTGAAACAGTAAATTACATTCTAAGTGTAAATATATAAACACGAATTTTATAATCGTTAAATATTGATCATGAAAATATTAAACCATGCCATTAATATATTATGTCAATGAATCACATTGTTTGTTTCCCGGTTTACAAAAACATCAGTAGACGAAATCATAAAATATTTTTATTTATTTGAAAATAAATAATCCTTGATCCTTATTTATTAAAATTTATACAAATTTGACCATTTTTAATTGGTTTGTTTTATGGTTTAACTAAATAAAGAGAAAAAAAGCTTGTTGACATAAAACATAAAAATGATAATTGAGGCCAATTATGGGATTAATTGCAGATGGTTGGCTACATTACACTATGCATTTGTTGTTTTTTTTTTTAAATTGCACTCTCATTGTCATATGACGTGCCATACTGTGTCATGCTTTATTTAACAAGAGTATGGCTATGCGCACACCGATATAACAAATGAAAATAAAGTTTTCCCATTCGATTTTTTTGGCATGTTCACGTTTGGGCCTAATTCGGCCATTTCCGCGCATGTCTGTCCGTCTGTGGACACGATAAGTAAAAAAAACGGAAGGAGATAACGAGCTGAAATTTTGTGTGTGCTAGAGAACACACAAAATCAGAACATGTTTGGGCAAAACAAATTCACTAAAACTCACGAAAAAGTCATTAATTTTTATTTTATTACCTTGCGTGTATCTATCCATTGTTAGTATGGGTGCTTTTCCGTTATATACCACGGGCGTGACTAGCGTTTACTTCATTTGACATTTAAGTAATATCTCTGAACATTGATAACATTCTATGACATCAAATGCTTTATATGAAAAATCATACACGTCTAGGATGGAAATCGAACCCACGACCTCTATTCTTTAACATTAAATGATTGATATGAAAAATCATTACACGACCTCTCAGAGGCAGAGCGTTGGTCTAAAATGCCAGAGGTGGTGGCTTCGATTCCCATCCTAGATGTGTATTTTTCATTTCGAGCATTGGATGTGAAAGAATGATATCAATGTTCAAACATTTTACTTAAATGTCAAAGTACGTAAACGCTAGTCACTTCCGTTGGTATAATATAATCGAAAGGCCAACATATTAACAATCGATAGGTAAACGTAAATTAAAAAAAAAAAGCAATAAAAACATATAAATAGTAAATTTAAAAAAATTAATAATATTTCGATATCAACATATTGAAAAATTATGTGCATTCCACCACCATAGTATCCGGTAGCTCAGTCAGAGCGTTGGTTTAGAATGCCAGAGGGTTCGATTCCTATCCTAGATGTGTATCAATCATTTGGTATGTATCAAAGAATCCTATCATTAATGTTTGACAAACAAATAATTTCAAAAACATTTTCTGAGACATGGATTTATTGTTGTAGGGTAGTCCCACAAATATCGGGGGTTTTCCAATCAAGCGAACGTGGGACAAAAAACATAAAATGATAATTGAGACTCATTATGATATTAATTGCAAATGAGTGGCAACACTGCATTATGTATGTTTCTTTTTTAAATTGCATTCTCATTATATAAATTGACGCGTCATGTAAACTCCCATTCAAAAAAATTGAACCAGTTGAAACATTCTAAATGCTACTGTACTTAATGTTATACATATATTCAGTAATATATATACGCTTACAATGTGACTTACTGGTTCAAATATATTGAATGGAGAGTATGTATGCGTTTTTTTTATAAGAGTAATGTTTTATTTGATATCTTCAAAATACTCTCATTTTTAGAATATGACAATAACAGATAAGTGTTGAGCTAAGATTAAATATATTAAGCCAGTTAAATGTTAATGCAAAATGTTTGTTGAATCAAACAAATACGATTCAAATATATCAATATAGCGAAAAATATTTTTATCTCTATAAAAATAAATATTTCCGGAGCCTTAACAATAAACTACTTGACTCTATGTAAATTGCATTTGAAAAATGATTTAATAATACAGTTTATTCTATAAGGAAATATGTCGGTTTTGACTCTTAAAAATACAATAATTGTTGAAAACGCTACCCGGACATACTTTTGTGACGTCACTATATAATAAAAATTAAATTTCATCGTTGTTTTGCATATCATAACCATAGATAATATATTTAAATGATATGCAAAACAACACTAACATTCGGGAGTATAACAAAAGTTTGGTTTTATGAGATAAATATTTTGGAAGTACCATGCGGACACGGATGCATGGAGCTAAAACATAATTATTGCATTATGTTTCCCCATTTAAACTAAGCAACTTTTGTTTGAAACACTTATTTCTAAAATGCATATATTTTTAAATATTTAGGTGGAAACTTTTCAAATCAACACACAGTATACGATTGTAATAATTAACATTTAGAAAAAATCTGATAAAAAAATCTATTTTAAAAAGTTTAGTTGCATTATTAACTTGCTCTGCTGGCCAGAAAGCCCCGCTCGACCCCGTGGCGGCCTTCGCTCCGCATCCTTGACATAATTTAAAAAACCGCACTCGCATGTCTAGTATAGGTTTTGTATAGATCAGTCAGTCAGTCTGTTATAAAAAGTTTAGTTGAATGTAAATCAACCTTGAAAATCGGCCTTGGCTTCGCATCTTAAAAAAAATACAAAAAACCGCACACTCCTAGCATGTATAGAAGTAAAGAACCTATTTTTGAGAGGGTTTTTCCCATTTTCGGAGGAGTTACGTAGGGAAAGTTAAAACTATCCGTTTTTTCCTGTAGTCTGGAATTATTTCGCGTCGAATGCAAAAAAACGCATTCTTCTACCATGGGTTAGAATTTGTATAGATGAGTGAGTCAGTCAGTCAGTCAGTTACACATAGGGCTGTATATATTATAGGATAAACCCTTAAGAGCTTAGGACATCATATGGAAAAATACATTAATTTTGGTTAGAACAATTATTTCTCTGAAATGAGAAGATTATTTTCTCATGTATACGATTTCGTGAGCTCCCGCTCATATCGGGAGAGGCAATACCTCTAGAAATTGTCTTCATGAAACAAAGGATTTCACCAAGTATAACTGTGAAACCAAATATTTCATATACAGCTGGGATATAAACAACAAATATGGCTGCCATAATGTACACTTCATTCACGTATGACGCACGACGCTTCTTATATATCGCCATTTTTATTCATACCTCAAAAAACAAAACTACAAAATAAAATGTATCATATCATGATTCTATCTTGTAATTAATTCTCAGAAAAAACATCATAGATGTCATACGCAGATTTATTACTCGACTACGTTTTAATGATGTAAACTCTTAAAAGTATACAATAACTTGCCAATATGGATAAAATATTAATATTTATAAGAGAAAAACATTTATGTTGGAAATAAATAAATATGTACGTCTATGCACAATATACAATATATATTCATAAGTTTATGTACTACATAGAGGTGATGTATTTGACCTTGAAAATCTTTTGTTTGGCATTCCATTAGATTTTGAACGTACTCGTGTTATAGAGACGAATCTCATTAATAGGTCTGCGAAAACGGTAGCTCAAGAACAAACGACAATTGAAAAAAAAGAAGTATCTCGATTTTCCGCGACCGCTCGATGCCTTCTTTTTTATTCGTGATGATAAAGAAAAAGAAATCCATCCCAAGTGTTGAGGTATCTGGCATCTTACTAGCAGTTATAGTTCCTAAGTTGTTCCCCAGAATGCGACCACGAAACTTGTGGGCCGAAGAATATGTCACGAAGGTTGGGGCCGGAAACATCGACCTACTAGCTCTAGGTTTATTAGTTTTACGTATAGAGTAGTATTAAAACTAAAATAAAATTAAGCTGTAGAAAAAGTTGTATTTATGTAAAAAAGATTGATAATTATGTAATTTTACTCATCTAAAACTTGTATTATGTGCAATTTAATGCAAATTCCGTTTAATTTGGAGGTCCAGGTAGGGCCCAGTCCTATCTAGCTCAGTTTAGCGTACTATAGTATGGTAAATGTAAGCCCTTATTGTAAATAAAGTTGTTCAGATATTATTATAAACATTTATACCCTTTTTCTGCTATTTTGCGATCTTTCCGCGGTTACTGCGCTACTTTATTCTGCGGGTAATCGGTTTAATTTTATTGTACACTCCCGTTCATAAAAATTGAACCAGTAAGTCACATTATAGAGCTAGCTTATATATTACTAAATATATGTATAAAATTACATACAGTAGCACTTAGAAAGTATCAACTGGTTCAATTTTTATGAACGGGAGTGTACATTATTTTGCCATGACAACAAAAAATAGCAACAATTACAGTTAAAACTGATTTTTGTAATTTTCTTTAACAATAACATCTATTATACTAAAGCTCGCCTAACTTAATATAGGCTACCAGTCACCATACGAAAATAGCGTTTTTAAAATTTTCGATGTCTTAAAAGTTTTGAAGTCGGAAATGAGAGCAGACCAGGATCTCATCGAAATAAGAAGAAAAATTTATTTTAATGCAGAAAAAAACTTTTTGCCACCATTTTCCGGTTTTAAGTCTTCAAAACAAAGCAATTTTAAGATTCAATAACATACGAACATTTTATTTTAATGAATGCATTGCAATATTTTCCCGTACATCTATATACAGAGGTTATGTGAGTATCTCAGCGCATAATTTAGTTTCTACTCGATAAAAGACAGTTAATTTAAATAACAATGTTAAAGTAATCAATTCCATTGATTTTATCCATAAATAGAATAATTTTATTGAATTTATTCTCCAATTCCAATTTTTTTAAATATATTTGAATTGTAATACTAAATATGTTTGAAGCAATTGTATAAACATTTAATTACCATATTTCTTTAAAAAGTTTTAATTATTAGTTCAACGGAGCTAGCAACAAATATTTGAAGGTCATCAAACAAAATGACTTCGTACAAAAAGGTATGTTGACATACCTAACATTTGACTGCGTAGAATTAACAAAATTAAATGCCAATTTGCTTTAAAAATTTTCAATTTCGAAATATTTCAGTACAGCAGTATTTAAGTCAATTGGCATCTTGACTTTATATGCACTCCCTATGGAGTGCATAAAATAATGTTTCAAACCAAAGTGGTTTGTTTATATGAAAAACGTTTTTTATATTCAGACAGATTTGAACATAGATGCCACGACAAAGCCATAAAAGAAAAATTTTGTACAGCCTATATATTACCTGGCAAAATTATCTACCTTCCGGTGAAAACCGCATCAAAATACGTACAGTGGTTTTAACGTAATTCGGAAACAGACAAAAAAATTAAAAATCAGTGATATTATATAGTTGATTTGTGCCTTAATCATTCAGTATTTTGAGAAGAATAAAAGTTGTTAACATATTTATCAAGCACAGCTTTTATCCTTTTATTTTGACGCCACTTTCGTGGCTCTGTGTACTTTCGGTTATCATTAGTTATGACTAAGATGCCGTGCAGCAATAAAACTTAAAATTATTCATCTATATCAAAATGGCGGAATATGGTGACGTAATCTTTGTACAACACTGATCACCATTTTAGAAGGAATATGATGCTATTTATAATAAACGGGAGGTTGCCTTATGAGCACAAAGGTTGCCATTTTAGAAGGAATATATTTGTAATAAATGGAAGGTTGCCTTATGAGCACAAAAACCTTTATTCTTATTAATTTTTAAGGCGAACTATTATGTTTTCTAACACGTCTTTCTAGTTAATACAATCAACCTATAGCAAATTGCCGTTCGTTTTCTTAACCTAAAAAGTACTTCAAATTTCCAATAAGTTATGGATCGTATCAACAACAGGAATATAGAAATTACATGTATTAACTAAGAAAAAGCTTTAAAAATTTCATCAACATGTCGATGTTCCCGGCCCCTACCTCCGTGACATATCCGAAAAGCTTAAATAATGATATATATGATTGTATGAAACTATGAAAGTGATAGCTAAATAACCATTTTTTAAAATGGCGATATGTGAATGACTGAATAAGGCATGCGCAGTTAACAAAATTGTCAAATCTTAATTTTAAATTCTGTAGACTAAGTTTGTTTATTTAAGAGGATTTAAAAGTAATAAAATTGTTATTAAGTAATACAATTGTTTGGATAATTAATAAAATTTTATTTGAATTGAAGTAACCAAAACGATTAATTGATAAGACTCATAATACAAAATTGATAAAATAGGCTATCAATTTTTATAGTCTAATATAATCAATTTGTTTGCAGTTTATTAAGCCGTAAATAATTTACACGACTAAAGTAATTTTTCTTCGAATTAAAATCGTTTCATTGAATTTATCAGAAATTGGCAACTAAACAAAAAGACATTCAAAATAAACAACAGAGAATCGGTACTCATACAATTCTATTGAACTTTTAAAATTCAAAACAAAAGAATGTCATGCGGTTATTACCTTGCGTATTCTATAGAATTTTAATCAGTTGATAATTATTTTGAAACGCATTTTAATGTAAATTAGCGTTTTGTATTTCATAACAACTTTACAATTGTAATCCATAACCTACATTAAACATTTCTTATCAAAAATGCATTTAATTTCCGGCAGCAACTTTTTTTTTATTGTTATCGCAACCGTTTTTTAATTCGCAAAATTATATAAGTTTTTAAAAAAGTACAAAATAAGGTTAGAAATGTTTTTGCTTAAGACTTACCACCATTTTTCATGTTAATACCATCATCAATGGAAATAATTAAAAGCGGGAAAATACCGCTAAGGCCGATTAATGTGGAACCCAATGCGGCAAATATCCATGGATTATAATCAATACCCATGGTTAAATTTGCGACAATATTATGGACCATATCATTATAAACAAATGCAACATTATTTTCGTCAACCATTACGGTACAATTAATATCAGCGAGTCCAAATTGATTTAAGCACGCACTCATTATTAATTGAAAACTATCTTTAAAATTGATTAAATTTTTGATAAAATTTTTTTTTAAGTTATTTAATTCAAGTTTTTGTTTTGAAAGTTTGTGATTTTTTTAAGAGAAAGAACTGACTAATCTACCCTGAGATTGAGCCAGACTTAGCAACTGTTTACAATATGCACAAAGCTTTTATAAAATTTAAATTCGATGAATTTTATTGATAACGGAGAGACATTTTGAAACACTTTTTATAAACATTCATAACAACGTCTGTAATCATAATACTTGAGTCGTTTTGTGCTGATACAAGTCGCAGCATGCACATTGGTCATTTGACGTTTTAACAACTATTACGTAGTAACTATTTTGTTAATCAATACTCTGCCATCTATAAAACGTTACATGGAACCATAATTCAAACAAATGAAGATATCGTTTATTATTATTTTATCTTTGAATATTCTAGAAATTCAAGTTAGAAAATTTTTCTCCGTGTTTTCATATATTTTAACTGGAAAACTTATTATATTTTAATATTTTCTAGTTTCTTTCTATTATTTTTGCTTAACTTAATTTTATTCTTAAATTTTTAAACTTTGCATAATTCTTATGAAATTTTCTATTTTGTTATAAATTCAAATGTTTTGAGTATATTAATTTCAAAAAAAAACGCGATTGTAAAAACAATTGCAATTTTTGAATATTTATCAAAAATTGATTAAATTATATCAATGAGAAAAATTAATATACACATATATATATAATGAAAAATGCATCAAAATTTTATGTTTATTTTCAGTGTAGAAACATGCTAAATCAATCATTACAACTTATAATAAAATTTAAACATAAACAGATTTAAATATAGAAATTAATAACTTCGATATACTTATTATATTGAATTATGTACAGTAAACATATGAAAACTATTTTCAATTTAAAAATTAGCTTTTTTTAACATTTAAAAAACGGAACTTTCACTTGTCTCAATAGCATTCTAAAATTTGATTTCGCGAATTAAATTTTACTTTTTTCTAGACAGTATACTTAAAGCTTATGAAATTTCTAAGGCTATTCTGTGTCTATAGACACAAATTGGTTAGATAATTTTTATCCTGGCACATGAGGCACATTATTATTTGAAACTATCTAATTACTCTGGATAAATTGATACTTTTCACTCTGAATCTTCTCTGAAGACAGTGGTGCAGGCCTGGATAAATATAAATCCCAGTACTGTCACAGATTCCAGGTCAACGAAAGCTGCCAAAAAAGGATGATTCTTTCTCAGCACACCAGACGCCGAAATCATATCCAAACTTCTCTCACTACCCACTGTAAAACAATCAGAAAAGCCAAAATTAGTTATCAATTGATTAAAAAAGCCAATGAAATTGTGACCCAGTTTTAAGCCACTTTGAGGTTAGATATTGTTGAGTTCCCTAAGTAAAGATTTAATTTAACTCGACAAAATACAATAGCCCAACCTAATGATAATTCTCGATTTTGATAAGGATTTGAATTTTGTTTGTGGCTTATACTAAATAAGTAGTTCAAAAGACATGGAAATTTGATATAGCCAAACGTATATATAGGTTGTTTATTCGATTTACTAATTAAAGTTTTAGGTAAAATCTATTTTCTATGGGTTTTTCTAGACATTGTATTAAGGGACACTCTATATTCAGAGATCCATTCTGTATATGTTTCTTTGAAAATCAATTTAGATATGATGGATAAATCGACTTCTTGAATGCAATAACTTCCAGTTTCATTACCACACGAATTTATATTTTCTTATAAAACAGAAATATTTATTTTTAGTTTCTTCTCAATACGATTTGATGTAAACTGTTAAAATAAAATTCCCATATGCTATGGGCGGTCACTTCATAAACAGGAGAATCTGCTATATTGAAAAATTATTTAATAATAATCCAATATCGAAAATAGATTAATATTTTTTTAAATTTAGTGTTAGTTGTGTAGACATTTATTAATTTCATTTTGATTAAACAATAAATTTGAATCAATAATAAAACTTTAGATATTATTAAACAGATTTGTTTATATTTGAAATAATTTTATATTATTTTAAAATACTTGTGTGTGTGAAAGTTTCGCAAAAAAAGTTGGTGTAAAAATGGCGTTATGGAATCGTTTTGATCCTGCTATTTTACAACATCAAACGTCCCAAGATCATTCGACTAAAAGTTATTCGAGCCATCATCATCATAAACATTCGACGAAACGGAAAAGACATTTAGTAACGGTATACTCAATTTTTAAGTTATCTTATACTCCAAAAAAAAAAAAAATTATAAACAAAATGGATGAATTCTATTCTGTAAAGACTTTGAAGATCAACTTTTATTTTTTCAACTAAACGCTATTTTCTAGCAGTCTGCGAAGTAAATAAAGTGACTGACTTATCAGAACATAATCTAGTAAGCCATGAAACGATTTCAGTATGTTTTAAAAGTTTCTGTATTCTAATACTGACTTTGAAAATTTGAGCATATACTACTAGCTATCTAGTGGCGTCGCGAACCGTACTTGTTCGGGTGTACCAGTATATGGCTTGATGAATTTAAGGAGGGACAACTTTTTTTTACATCAGTAAAAATTTTAATTAATTTTTTAATAGCACTTGGTAGTATTTTAAATTCTGATTTTAATAACTTCAGATTACATTTTGAGCAAATCAAATAGTACTTTTACTTCTTAATAAATATAAGTGAAGATGTTCCAACGGAATTATCTTCTTTTTAGCACTATGAAAACATAACAAAAAGTTCATAACGAAATCGCGCTTGCAAAAAATTATTGAAGGTGAAAGATTACAGCAAATACAAGATATTTGGTGCATCTCACCCCGAATATATGAACCATCAGGAAATCCTGATATGGAAAAAGAGAATCCCATAAGGTCGAAGTGCAATACTTTTTATACCCCAAGATATTTCTATCTATCTGAGGTCCCAAAAATCAGTTTTTCTCTAATATATCGTAAACGAGAATTAGCTAAGGAATAAATTTAATGAACTTTGTTAATATAAAACTAATATTTTACGGAAACCGGATTTTTGCGATCTTTGACCTTCAATAACTTGTTTAACACCCATCTTAACGAAACAATGAATTAGAAGAAAAACTGTTCACAGGCAAAAAATGTTCCTTTTTCTAAAATAAACAAGTTTGGTTGAAATTTTTTTTCATAAACTGAATATTTTTATATACAAATCACTTTCTCCGTAACTGTTGGGTTTTCTGGGATATGCTGACAAGTGGCAAAGAACTAAAACCTTAAACTACATCACAATATCAACAGAAAAATATGTGAGTCAAAAACTATCATGAGGGTGGGGGTTGTTTATTTTTATTCGCTGGAGGTGTCTCTATATGAAATGGATAAATTTGGAATTGTAAAACTTATTTAAACACTTGGTTGCAAAAAATTTAATGTGTGCATTTAATGATGAGATAAGTGTTTAAAGGAAAAAGACAGATTTAAAAGGTTGAATGGGTTTAATTAAATAAAAATTTGGTTACAAAAGAATGATAACAGTCAATCAAACACAAGTTTATATAATTTTTAATTGTCCCATTTTTAGTGTTTCTCAGTTGGGTTTTATTCGCTAATGTCTTCATCGTCACTAAAATATTTACTTGGTTTATATTTCTTACGATGTCGCGACTCTTTTTCATGACTCTCATATTCACCAGTTGCTACTTTATATCTGTATGTTTCAATATCCTTCTTTTCAGCCTGAAAAATAAAATTCGATAAATTTTCAACGGAAAAAATACATAATTTTCGAGTTTATTACTTCTTGGGCAATCGCTGCGCTTAATGTCTCTAAATCTTCATTCGATTCCTTTTCGGCTCTTTTTCTGTGCTTTCTTCTATGACGTCGTTCGTCGTCTGACGATGAAGAGCTATCATAGTATGAACGATCACCCGCCGATGTACCCTCTTCTCTATCTCTACGACGTTTTCGTATCTTTTTAGGAGGGGGGTCCCGTTCTCCTAACGCATTTCTTGGACATTTATAACTTAAATGACCAGTTTCACGGCATTCATAGCAAGCTGTTTTGTCTGAGTAGGTTCGTTTTCGTACATATTCCGTACTTCGACCATTATCTGTTGCAATGCTACTTTTCAGTTTTCGTCCAAACATCTAAGAGACAAAAATTTAAGTTTAATTATTAACTCTTAGCTTAATAACATTTTTTTATTCACCTAACTGGCATTGTGGGATCGTTTAAGAGAATATATTACGTGGAAAATCTGAACAATAGCTCCACAATGCTAATTAAGGGTTTAAATAACTTTAAATCTATACCTCTCGATTATTTATTGATTTTGCACAGTGGTATGCATCTTCTCGATTATGGAATAACACGAATGCTACTCCCTTGCTTCTACGTGTTCGTTTATCTTTCATAATAGTTACCCTACAAGGTTTATCGTAAACGTTATAAGTATACACTTGATGTAAATTAATGAAAAAATGAAGAGATACTTACTTCACAATTTTGCCATATTTTTCTAAGACTTTATGGATATCATTGTTCGTTAAACTATACGGTAAATTTGCAACGTACACCGTACTTTTACTGGGTGCCAGACCACCGCTCATGGTTATAATTTTCAAGTGAATTATTTGATAATTTTTGGTTATATTTTTGTTTTGACACTTTTTCAATATAAACATTTACTGCGCCTGCGTTATATCGAACATATCCCGAACGCACACGTAATAATAAAAGTTAACAGAATTTGAATTTATGTTAGGAAACATATTTTATTTAAATGGAAATTTTATTTGAATGGATTTCCTTAAGAGACATAATTAAAATTTTATTCAATTATATTTGTAAATCTTTCTATTTTATGTTATTTATTTATTTCGATTAAATAATGGTAAAAGCTATCGCTCGAAATATTTTTTGGAAAATTAAAAGATCGATTAAACAGAAATTAAATTCACAGGCGATTTATTCCAAAAACTATTCAGTTTTCGACTAAATGTTTTGAATAAAATATGTTTGTATTTTTATAAGGAACAACATTGTATAATTTAGGGTAACCGCGCACTGTTTGCTTTTTATCGGTCGATAGTTTAATCGGTGCATTAATAGACATGTAGTTATATTGGAGTGCGCACACCTACGATTAGCAGTTACTATAGAGACAATATATTGTAGCCCGATACTGACTATTGGGGTATTTATTTTTTATTTAAACTATTTTTCTTTACCATCGGTCGATAAAACTTGATAAAACATTTGCAGTATGCGGGCACTATTAAAATTCTACTGTACCTCTTACGGTTTCTTTGAATAAAATTTAGGGCAATGAGGGGGGGGGGGTGAATTGGAGTATATACATGCTCCAAAAAAACAATTATTCAATATTTTATATATACATAATGGAAGAGATAGAAAAAAATTTAATGACAAAAATTGTTTCTTTTTTTAAAATAAAAAGCTTTTATTCGAAACTTCATTATCATAAACTGCTTAAACATGTATAATTATTCTTGATTATAAAATCATATATATTTATAATAGTAGCTCCATTACACACTACTATGTGCTTTTATACAATTGTGCGTGTGTAAAAAGTAAAATACATAGTTAATGCGTTGATAATGAACTAACTGTTTGCAGGGTATTTAAGAAATTGACTCAGTTGGTATTAATTATTTTAAAATATTTTCTGCATACCGGAGTCCGCAATGTGCGCTGCTTAAACTAAGTTGACTAAGTATAAACTTTCGCCTCAGGTCCACAAACTGAAATTAATATATAGAATTAAGAATTCTTGAAATACCCACAATCATTTTATTTTAATGACTTAAATTATTGCTTTATCAAAACTTGGCAAATTTTCAAATTAATTTTTATCACTATTCATCAATCAGTACGAAAAAGCTATCAATTAATTTTGAACAGGAATTCCCTGTCAATTAGGTAAAAAATGTACAGAAATATACTTTTCTTCAAAAATATTATGCCATATTCAGTCACACGGCAGCGTGAAAATATAATAAAACGACAATCCAGCCGCTCTATTGGGATCGGTCGCATCTGCCCGTTACTGGCCGCAATTTATTATATATGGTAAATATCATAAAAATGGATTGACAAATTATAATTCAAACATACATTACCCAAATATTTGCCATCATGTACTTAATCTGCTACCCTGACCATTTTGTTTTTGACCCAATAATGCCCTTCAAGATTATACAGAGTATATACAGAGTGTCTCATTTTAAACAATGCACCTGCATATTTCATTCAGAAAAAATGACACGAATAAAAGTTGTTTTGCTCAAAAGAGAATCAAAACAAGAATCTTACGACGTTCTTGTTTTTCACCTTAATCATGGTCTTCAAAGTTCAAGCTTATTTGAACATCAACTTTAATTTTTCAAATTAGATCCCATTTTTTTTTTAATCACATAGCAAGGGAAAAAAGAACATTATAAACTGGGTAATAAAGTCTACTTGATTAAATTGGTTAAAAATTTGTTAACCGTATAGCCTTTAAAAAAATAAATTTTCTAAGAAAAGATTGCTTTTTGAAAAAAAAAAGGTCTAGAAAAAATTTATCAAGAGTAAATGTTTTTATTGGTGATCAATAAATAGGAAACGATGGTTTGTATAAAAATAAACAAAAAAGTAATTAAAAAGAACAATTTTTATTATTTTTACAAAAAAATAGATTGATTCCTAATTTATTGATCGCCAATAAAAACTTTTTACTTTTGATAAATTTTTTCTAAAAACTTTATTTTTCCCATAAAATGCAATCTTATCTTAGATGATTCATTTTTTAAAACGGCTATAAAATGGTTAATTATTAACCAGAATAGACTTTATAACCCAGCTTTAATGTTATTTTTTCCTCAGCTATCCGATTGTATCAAAAAAGAGGAAACGCGCAATTCGGGTCTAGATTTTTCGGGAAAACGTGCACATGATCCGTAGACGTTTGGATTGACGCTGGCCGCGGTATGCCCGATGGGACAGATACGTAATCGATTTGCGTCGTTTTTTCATTTCATTTCCGACGCTCTCATATTCTTTTAGGCTTTATTGGATTTCTTTCGACGCAATCTTTCCTCCGACATGCATTTTCTATAAGTTTGAGCATATTTACGAGTCATATGAGACGAAATCTTTAATTTTGAATTTAATACCAATTTTCACTTTCCGTCCTAGTAGTGCTCTACAAGCTCTTCACAATGACACCCAAATTAATTTCCTACCAAAACGCGTTTCCACGCTACACCAATTTATACACAAAGCTAATTGGTATCCATTCACGCGCATGTGCCTACGCTGGTATGATGATGTCACAGGCAAAACAAATACAGCGCGACAGCTGAATGAAGGCTATGATTAAGAGACGAAAAACATTAGATATCGATAAGATGACAACTTAGATGCTCCCCTTTGAACTAAACAACTTTTATTCGGGTCATTTTTATCAAAAACGTTTCCTTGAAAAAATATTCAGGTGCATTGTTTAAAATGAGAACCTTGTATATACGGAGTGAATAGTCTGTTATTTGTTTTCATGCAAATTTTGATCAAATCGATTAAGTATTTGGGAAGCCGTATATGCTCATTCCAGTACGTTATTGAGAAAAACATACGCTATCGTTTGACCAGGAACGTTGAAAATAAAGAGTCTTATACTTGATGTCGCAGCACCAAAAACCAAAATTGATTAGTATTATTTGTAAATGCGTTGTGGAGTCATAAAATATAGTTTCTGAAACGTTTTCAACAATTTTTCTAGGGGTATAATCAAAATTTAATTCCATTAATTTCCAAACCATTGGTAAATGAATCGTTAAATCAAGTTTAATATTTCGTAACGATATAATTTTCTGTATATTGCCAAAAAAATATTTTGCAAGAGAAAATCCATAAACAATTCGTAATCTTTGCCAATATACGACAAAGTGTCATAAACAAATATCGGGTGTGTCATCTAAAGTGTTATAAACTGTCGGTCCTACAAAAAAATGTGTAGTATAAGATGCATGATTTGGAGGGGACACATGAAGGCTGTAGTGAAATTGTTATATGTTAAGCCATAAAGACCCCATGAAGGTAAACTTTTTTATATATTTAAAAAAAAAAAACGAAATGTAGTTAAACCGAAATTGTTTAATTGGTCGGAGCAATTTTGATTTGAAAGATGATTTCGAGAAAAAAATTACTGTTCCCTTTAATAAAATCCTGTGTTATGATATAAAATGCCGCGTTGAGTTGAATAAAATGTAAGCAATTTTTTTTTGACCGACATAAAAAAAGGGATTGTTCCTTTTTTCTTAGATAGGCAAAATCAGTCTATACCACCCCCCTGGGGCCTCAGGGGGATATATTCATGTTTGAAACCATAAATTCTGATTTTTTTCGGTTGTGCCGGTTGGAAATATAAATCGCCGAAAAAACTTATGGTATAAGTGTTCGTAAAATGGCTTAATTAGTTCATTTTCGCACATCCGTCTATCTGCCCGTGGATACGATAACGTGGTTTTATAGTTTTTTTTCTTCTGAAAAATTACGTTTTCAAATAAATTGACCAAATAAAAGTTGTTTATCCATATCATTGTTAATTTTGTGCTTACAATTTTTGTAGGGCCAATCGGATCATTGCACTTTGTGTACAAAGTCGGATGGGTAACACTTTACGTTACACACTCGGTATTTCGTTTAACAATGGATTTACTGCAAATTGCATATCACAATGCGTTTCTGTTAAAAGTAAACATGCTTTTGATTGTCATTAATAATGTCTGTGATTAATACAATTATTCGAATGACTATTATTGAACGTATCATCAAATTGAAGATTGTTTTACCCGGCTACCTACACAGATGAGCTGAACGCTATTTTTAAGTAACCAATATATTATTAATTAAACATAAGTAAATTAAGAAATCATCGTTAATTAAGTGTTTTACACGACAGTGTTACGCATAATATTTTTGGCAAAATTTTATATGATTTTTTTTTTATATCGAACATATTTTAATTATTTGGAAATTTATATCCAAATATGATCAATTGTTAGAAGAAGAATCTGAGAGTATAAAGTTTTGATTTATTTTTTTTATTAAAGATTTTTAAATAATGTGGAATTTAAGTGTCGAATCAGCACAATCTGCAATTATTCGTGATGAGTTAAATAGTAGTTTTCGACGAACTAAAAAGACGGTTTGTATTTTATATGTTTATTTTTACAAGATTTTAATATTATGTTATCTACAAAATTTCTATATACTAAGGTGTCTTTGAACTGAAATTAAAACACATTTAATCGCATATGAAGGTCAGTAACTATGTAAGTGTGCACATGGCCCCATAAAAGTAGCGTTCTTTCTTCACATTTTTATACCAGGTATATAATATTATACCAGGGTATATTTACGACTTTCCGTAGCGGCTGTCCGTCTGTGAACACGTACGATAACTCAAAAACGAAAAGAGATTGCAAGCTGAAATTTTGTTTGTGTATTTTAGACCTAGAAAGTAAAGTCCAGTTCGTAAATGAGCAAAATCGGGCAAACTTTTGTGATTCCTAGGAAAAAAGGTGAACAAAATTTTGCTGTCGATTTTAATAAAAAATCATTTTCTAGGATAATTTTTACCCAAACAGTACGAAAATTCATTTTAACGATCGACAAATGCATGTCAAAATTTTCGCAGTTTTAATTCATACAGTTTTAGCACTTTGGGTCTGATACCTTGAAAACCGTTAATCGTATCGTATTATAACAAACTGCATCGTTTTCGCCAGATCCAAATTAGCTTAAAACGAAGTTTTTATCAAAATCGGGGATAAGAAATTTTTCTCTAATTTTTGCAATTTTTTAAGGGGTATCCCTTTAGAAAAAATGCAAAAAAAGTTAAGAAAATTTTTGCGCTCGATTTTAATAATAATCATTTTCTAGGCTAATTTTGACCCAAACAGTACGAAAATCTGGTTCATTTTAACGTCCGACCAACACATTTCAAAACGTTCCCTTCTCAATTCATACTGTTTTGAATTATAGCAGTATTAAAAATAAACTTTTGTTTGAAACTCCTTTTCATAAACTCGGTATATACTAGGCATTAAAGAAATTAATTCAGTTAGTTGTTATTTTAGTAATTAATTTGTGCCTTATTCATTCGGTTTTCGAAATAATGCTTCGAATAAAAGTTGTAAAAATATTAACAACTTTTACTACAAACATTTTCCCAAAAACTGACTGAATAAGTCATAAATCAATTTTAAAATTTTGTAAAAAGAAAAGCTACCTATGTGGCCCATAGTACGTGACGTTCTTATAGTCACAATCGGAGACCGTAAAAAACGGTGCCCATCGAGTTAGGGGATGCAATTTACAGAAAATAGAGTACATATAGTGACTTCAAACACATGCCTATAGGCTGCCCTGCAAGAACCTCATCCAACAGGGGTCACCCCAACCCCCAAATCTTTTATCTTGCATAAATTGGCGTTGTGTGTACATTTATACAGGCTGTAACCATGAAGACTAGCCATTGTGATACGAAATATGCAACAGTGTTTTAATGAGTTGAAAAAGAGACAGGCATACGCATTTATTATGTTCGTATATATCCCTGTCACTTTTTCTATCTAAAAATAAATGTATGTCTGTCTACAATTCATTTAAACACTGTTGCGAATTTCTTATCCTAATGGGTAGTCTTGACGATGACAACCTGTATATATATTTGTATAGTATGTATTTATAAATTTGACTAAAATTTGAAATTCAATATCACGGAAATTTTTGTAAACAATCAAAATGCATTTGCAAAATTTATTCACTATGCCATAGAGATGCTACCTTCTTCATTTTATTCCAATCGAAAATATGGACTGTTTAGAAATAGCAAACTTCGAACTCGATTTCTCGGAAATGAGCCAAAAATCTCGTTGGGTAAGTTCAACTGTTAGTACTGTAATAGAAAATGTGTGTAAAAAATTTCAAGTCAATCGATCGAAGAATCCACACTCAATTTTTATATTTCACACATACTATGGCTTTCAATGTCTCAACACTTGACTGTGTTTTATTTAGGGTTCCGTGCCAAAATGGTAAGAAAGAAACCCTGAGATTATTGCAAGTTATCAAAGGTGGAAACCGGCTCGAGCTTGGCGCCGACAACGAACAAAATGCTGCTTCTTGTTTGGACAGTTCGGAAACAAGCATACACCTGGGCACCTCAAACACCAAAACTCGAGAGTTTTTTCAAACGTCGAGAGATGCCGGACAAATTGTAAAAATCAGGACTGTTTCGTCTAAGGAAAGACATCTGGTCACTAAATATAGAAACTCGAAATCTATCTATATACAAACTTTATATTTGAAACAGTATTAAATCTTACTAAGCCGGGTTTGCAGATATCAATTCTCAAAAAGTATCAATGGAAAAATAATTATTTTATTGGAGTTTTGAGGAGTACAATAAACGTCAATTTTTTTTAAATTGGATATATCTTTAAAGATAATACGCTAGTTATGTGTAAAATAACAGTTTATTTATGTTCATATATTTACTGGCAAACATTATAGGCGTAAAAAACAATCTCCCCCAAAACCATTGGGTTGTATATTTTCGAAACCACTTAGAACAAATTTGATATCGTAGCAAGTTAAATTATGATACGAAACACACTCTACGCGAGTTAAAATCGTTCTTAAACCGATTATTAACTAAAAAATTACACAAATTTCGAAAATGTTTCAGATAAACACTTATACACTTAAGTAAAAATAATAAAATATTCAGGTACTTTTCAAAACAATTTTAACAATGAATTTACTAAAAATATGTTATGTTATCATGTTCTCAATTATTTTAAAGAAGATGTTACTGTAGCATTGGTCTTCGCAGTGACGAATCTAAAGTTATTTTTGATTATTTAGCTATTTCACATAATATCTCCCTACCTACCATCTGAAAAATCTATTTTCTGTATCAGACATTTAGCTACACTTGTATAACTTTCAATATTCATTTTACTGAAATTATTTAAAAAAAAATAATTAAGTATTTATTTACTTATTTATTAAAAAAAACTGATAAATAATTAATGATGGATGGTGATATCTGGAGCCAAATGGCCGTTGAGGCCTCCCAAGTGTATTTAACAGATGGTACAACAGCTCGAAGTCCTTTTGCAGGAACGGTATTACAGAACTCATTAAACTAAGTTTCATGTGCAAAAAGCTTGTAGGGTGATTTTCGAATTGATAAAAAAATATGTGTTTAGGTTTTTTTAGCTAGTGTTTTGTGCCAGATTTGTGCTGGAAAGTGCCATAAAAAAAAGTGACTATTCGTCCAATTTAATGCTCCACGAGAAATTAAATGGAGATTATAGCCACCATGCCTTGGGGAAATTTTAAGGTTTTTGGTAGAAGATGGCATTTAATTGTTGTAAACCATGTGTTATTTATAAAAAATAGTAGATATTAAACGCGAGTCAGTGATAGTAAAGGACCTGTGGATTGGAGGAATAGTCTCAACGAAAAAAATTATAAATCTTAAGAAAAGTGACTGACGAAAATTGATTTTTCATTAACATCGTTGTTTCAAAAATTTCCACAGAAAACATTTCTAGTTTTTTTTTGGCACAAATCTAGAAAATAACTTTTCCAATTTTCTAGATTGCAGTGTATAGTAAGACAAATATAGCAAACAAATTTTAGCAGCAATTTTTTTAAATCCGAAAATCACCCAGCCAACATCTTTTACAGTTTTCATCCATGATTTTCAATGAAATTATCGTTTTGAATGTTTTTGTGTTTTAGACCATCGAAAAACTACCCGATAAAGTTCTGTTAAACATCTTCAGTTATTTATCACATCGGGAAATATGTCAAATGGCCAGAGTTTGTCGTAAATGGCGATTAATTGCATACGATACACGTTTATGGAAATATGTATCATTGCGCCCAGAAATATCTGGACTACATGTGGGATCTTTGGAGTCATTGTTAGCATTGATTAGTGTACGTTTTGGACCATCGTTAAGATACATTGAACTTCCAATTGAGTTAATTACGCACAACGTTTTGCATGAGTTAGCAAATAAATGTCCAAATTTAACGCACATGTTATTGGATTTTTCCACTGCTATGCAATTACATGACTTCAGTGAAATGCAAGCTTTCCCTGCTAGATTAAAGTATCTGTGTATATGTCTATCGGAAGTCATCTTTATGGAAGGTTTTATGCGAAAAATTTATAATTACATTAATGGATTGGAATGTTTACATTTGATTGGAACTTATGAGAAAATTGAAGAGGAAGAGGAGGAAATTTATGAAGTTATTAATGTGCATAAATTAAAATCGGCAACACCCAATTTACGTGTTATTAATTTGTATGGTATTAATTTTGTGGATGACAGTCATATTGATGCGTTCAGTTCAAATTGTATTCAGGTAAGGCCAAAATTTCAATATTTTTCGGAAGGAGGGAGAAATCATATTGTGGCAAACTTGTTTAAAATGGTTGGACCTTTTGAAAAGTCCACCAAGAACGTCTTCAGAAAAGTCTGTATATGTATTCCATTGCCAAGAATTTAGAAGGTATCATGGAATTTAGCACATGACTATCAGTGAAACTATCCACCAATTGATAAAAGCTTTCTTATTATCCATTTAGCCTCAAGCATAGCACTGCGGAAGTATTTTGAATGAAGCTTTTGTGTCAATGTTTCCTGTAATGCAATTGTATTTTGCGGGTAAAAAGGATACAAAATATACCTTTAGAATACTTCCAGCGACCCACGATTTTGGTTATATATGTTATGTTATATGGAGGGGGTATCATAAAGGGCATGACCCCCACCCTCCCCAGGATTACATAAATTGTATAAATATATATACATCTTTAATTAGATTTTGGCCTCCTCTTCACCACTACTCTTAGGTTAGAGTCCTATTTAGAGCCCAAATTGCAATTTTCAGCGATCGAGAATTCTATGGTTTGAGAAAAGTCTAAAGTATGACCGGCCCCCCACTCCCCCTTACATTTAATCCGCCGTTGATATTAAAGTGGCGTGTTACCCTCTGCCGACACGTGTGATGGATTTCAAGATCATCAATTAGTACCGATTATGGCGTCCTAAATGGTCATTGTAAAGGATATCCAAAACTATTCACTGACTATTTTTTTGGATTTTGTATGATCTATAAATTACTATAAAAAGATAAAAAGGTTTTCTTATTACCCTGCACTGACTTATTACACATTTTTGGGGTACATAATTTGACAAAAGTTTTATTATTACAACAGAATATATCCCTGTTCATAAAGAAAATTTTTTCAGCTTTCGAAGGGATCAGCTTGAATCAGAACTTTGTCCCAATCAGACTATTAGAACAGAATATTCGAACATTCATAGATATGTTGACGGATAGACAGGCATCGAACCTAATTTGTTTCACGGGGGGTTAAAACACAATTTGTGATATCCGAAATTTTGAATTTGATAAGCAGAAATTTAGAAAGGGGAAACTTTCTATTGCCGAACCAAAATCATTGAAAAAGTTTTTAAAACCTGTATACACTAAACAAATTTTTATTTTTAGCTGGAATGCTTAGCAGTAAATTATTGTGCGAAGGTCACTGGTTCTACAATGAAAACATTATTCCAAAGAAGTCGAAGATTACGATGTTTATTAATGAATGGAACAAGTAAGGAAATTCCGTTTCCTTAAATTTTCCACATTATATAAAAAATCGAAATATTTTCTTGTAGATTTACAAAGTGAATATGTAATGCAAGTTGAATGGGAAAAATCATCAGTCCAAGAATTGGATGTAACAGCTACGGATTTATCAACAGAATGTTTAATTGATATGCTAACACGAATACCAAATTTAAGATTTTTAAGTGCTGGTCAGTTAAATGGAATGAACGATTCCGTTTTAAAAGCGTGGGTTGAAAGTGGCACAGCTAAAAATTTAGTAAGTATAAATAAAAAATATTCTGCATCGTCCGGGAATCGAACCCGGGCCGCCCGCGTGGCAGGCGAGCATTCTACCACTGAACCAACGATGCTGTTGGTATCACAATTTACATTTGACGAATAGTCTTTAATGATACTTTAATTTAATTTTAGGTATCGTTGGATTTAGATAGCTCCGATAATTTAACAGATGATGCGTTATATAAATTTTTATCACGATATGGACATCAATTATGGGGTCTAAGTTTAGCTGGAATGACGCATATTACCGATCAATTGTGGCAGGGAATTTTACCAATTCTTTCAAATGCTAAGTATGTATGAATGATCATGAGCGTATTTATAATTTTCTTTTAGGTTGAAACAGTTTATCCTTTGGAAAAAACATCAAAATTGAATGTCTTGTATAAATCTGTAATTGGCAATCGGGGTTCGTTAAACATTCTGGCTCAGAATGTATAAGGAACTCCGATTACCTTTTACTTTGGAAACCCGATTACATTATTCAGAATTTCTGAGAAAGTGCCGACCAAGAGGCCCCTTTATAGTTGCGCTCAAGATAATCATTATGAATCATTTCCATATCTGAATAATTTTTTCAGAATATTAATTATGGGAACACAAGAACGGTTGGGTATAAATATTTTAGTGGATCAATTAATGGATGGAATTGCAAATAATTGCGCACAATTGGAACGCATTGAACTACGATGGGATCCAGATAATTTACGTTTCTCAGACAAAAGTCAAAAAGCTATTGATTTCATTCGTGTCAAATGTTTGAAATTACGATGCTTAGTTTTAAGGTAAAATTTATTACAAATTAAAATTATTGTTTTTGGAGTATAATCTAATAATAATAAATCTAATTCGATAACGCAACCACTAGGATATCCAACGAAACGAAAGAAAATTGGATAGATTAAATTTATTAAACACCAATCAAAAAAGTTTTTCCCTCTGAACAAGGATGTTTAGTGTTCAAACTTTTTCTTAGGTTTTTCTTTGTTGAATGGTGGGGGAGATATGTAGCGGTCTCGCTTTAATATTCTTTCTTTATTTTAGAAACCTTTGTATATCCACTGGACTCCCCCTGTTATTACGGTAATTATTTATGTTTATTACCTTAGTAACTATCAACAAATACATAATGACAATTCTTCTAAATAAAGATCAATTAATATTTTTATTATCGTCTTTTTATATGAATTATTTATTTGTAGATAGTTACTAAGGTAATAAACATAAATAATTACCGTAATAACAGGGGGAGTAGGCAGTGGATATGCAAAGGTTTCTAAAATAAAGAAAGTATAATTAATTTTACTAGCGAGACCGCTATAAATTCATTACAATTACCATTAAAAAAGCTACGAACCGTCCCAAATTTTCAAATTATATAACTTGAACTCTATATAAATTATTTTGCACAATTTTATTAACATTCACTAAACGGTTATTGATAAAAAATTTATAAATAAAAATATGGTATGAGAAAACGGTTGTTTTTGTTGATTTAAATTTAAGGTACATTCACTGCCAAAAGTTTTTCACATTATTTGTTATTTAAAGTACTTTTGCCTTCGATTTGTAAAAAAAGTTGGCCCACCTTAAATTCATTCAAAAGGTTAATAGCTTCAAAAAATATTTCAAATCCGTCTCTGGCGCAATTGCAATCAACTTTTATAATTTGACGCGTCGCATATTATCTTTATAAGAATGGCAAGATTCTGTTTGTTAACGCACCACTTACACTGACTAGAATTCGGTATGGGGGCATTTTTTTTATAAAATCTAAATGCTTTGAAGTATTCTTGCCTGAATGAACGAAACAGGCAAAAAAAATAGGCAGCCGTGTTTCATAAATCCTAGTTTTCTGAAAATTTTTTTTAATTTGCAGTGATGGCCGTTATTATGAAGTAGTCAAAGCAAATTTTGAACGTGCTGACAGAATGACGGTGGTGCGAACAATTACAAACTGTCGTGTCTCATGTTACTACTTACTAGCGAATTACAAAGAATTAATATTTAATTAAACACAATGTGGATTTTTGAAAAATAAAGAATTACAAAACCTAAGAAATTAAACTTTTATTTTGGCATAATTATTACTGTTTTTTTTTACAATTCATATTACATTTTGTTTTTTTCCCTAAAATTTACCGCAATCCAAGAGAACCTATTACAAAATATTTCGACCATTTTTTTAAACAATATTTATTTGGCCATAATTGCCTTGTTTAGGCTTTTATACACAACATCTTATACATATAATTAATATTGTAAACATTGAACAGTTTGTGTCTATGTTTTAAAATTACTAAAGAAAAAAAAAACGAGTGATTTTAAAACAAAGAACAAACCGAATTAACTATAAATTACATATACCCTTTCAGTTATTTTTTTTTCTCTATATATACAATCAGAAATCAAAATAGAATTCAATAATTTTCTACAGAATTACGTTTTAGAAAATTAATTCGTTAATATTTAAAAAAATATAAATTATGTAAGGAGCAAAGAGCATTCGAAAAAATATAGCCTCTTTCATTCCAGATTGGATTCGAGATGTTTCAAATATCTCCCACAAATATACCCGTATTATTTTTCCCCTTTTATTCAAAACTCTGCTTCTTGGTGGTATATTATTCAGAAATTTTTATAAATTTTAAAATCAAATTAAATTTGCAAAAACATTCCTAATAAAAAATGGTTTAAACTCTGCAAAAATTTAATAAAAAATAAAAATTATTTTGTTTATTATAAATAAATAGTTATTTTATCACATAAGAGATGTCTTTGTACCAATAGAATTGGGTATTTTTTATGATACTAGCGAATTTTACGAGTTTCTCTTTCTTTAGAGTTGGAATAACGATAATCTTTTTCCAACAAAATAGTACAATCAATAGAGAATATTGCGTTGCGCTGCACTAAATTACAGAAGTTATTTATTTAAAAATTAGGTTCTGTATCACGTACTGAAACAAAATCCTTACAAATTTTGACCCCGGAAGTGCCGCCAAGTTGTTTAGTATCTGTCAAGTGTCCTTGCAAAACAATAAGTTAGAAATACTTAGTTTACTAAGGACTTAGTTGTCCTTAACATGACCAATGATATAGAATAAGAAGCTCGGGAAGAAAGAAAGATAAATAAATGATAAAATAATAAGACTTTTCGAATTTCTACTATTTAGATTAACAATATGGCGAACAAAATTAACTAATCATTAAACAGAACTCTAAGAAAAAAAAGAAATTTGAGGAATTTTGTCAAATCGCAAGAATCTTATTAAAACTACACCATTCTTTTGAGACAAATTAAAATCTAATTATTTATTATATATACACATTAATTAATTAATATCACTACTCAACTTCCTTTTTATTGACGATTATGCCGATTAATGGGTTCGATTGAAAATTCAAAATTTTCAAAACGTTTTTTAATTTCTTTTATCATATTTTTCGGGTGAAATTTAAACTTCGGTCGTTAAGTTTTTTTTTGTTTATCAAAATTGAAATTTTTCCTATGTTCTATCGATTTTTCCTAAATATAGAAAACTAGTTAAGATTTAATTCCTCTTGTTTAATGTTGTCCATAATTTATCGCACATAAGGAACCATGTACTCTTTTTACTTTGAAGCAAATAAAAATAACAACTAACTTAGAGTTAATTGCTTAAATACCTGGTATAAACTGAGTTTATGAAAAAATGTTTCAACCAAAAGTTGTTTTTAAAAAAAAAGAACATTTTTTGCCATTAAATTTTTTTTCTATCTCTTACTGTTTCAAAGATGGATATTTTCTCCCCAACTTGTTATCTCCTTTCGTTTTTGAGTTATCGTGTCTACAGACAGACAGAAAGACAGACTAATTAGGTCATTTTATGGACACGTATGACAAAAATTATTTTTCGATCAATATTTTCAACCGTTTTAAAGTCGGGACTAAAATTATAATATAGATCTATCTATCTACTATAATAAAACTGTAATTGTGTGTTGGTTTGTTCGAGCATCACGCAAAAACTACTGAACCGATTTTGGTAAAACTTTTTGTGTTTAAAAGCTTAAAAACTGGTATGTATATTATCTCACAAAAAGGTCACAATCACATAAAAAAGGGATTTTTTGAGTATGATATTATCTCATATATACAAGTTAATTAATTAATTTAGGATAATCATCTAGTATCGATTAAAGGAGTATTATCATTATTAAAATCTATTAAAAATTCGTTTACACGATCAGTATCCTCTCGTTCTGGAATCGGTTCTTCGTGATAGTCATCTTCAAGATTATCTGGAGGAGGTGCTTCATCTGCATCACTTTCTTCGCCAGGTTGTTGTTCTTCACCATCTTCTTTACTCAAATCATTATTATCAACTTTGTACAAAATTTCATGACATAAAGGACATCGGTCCTGGACATATAGCCATTTACGTAAACACACGCCATGAAAATAATGTTTACACTTTGTAACCTTTGCATTCTTCATTTCTTGATAACATATCGCACATACATCTTCCAACTTTACCAATTGTTCCAAATTCGCTTCGGGTAAACTATTAATCTTATTTACCGCTGTACGTCGTTTCATAAACACGGACCATCCAGCTTTTGCTTCGCACCAAATATTAAAGTATGCGTGAATACACATCATAATTGCACGAATCGCTCCACCCGATTCAAAAGTAATAATCCATGCTCCATTAAAGAGTAAAAATATTCCAAACATAAATTGTACTGTATTACCAAACGCTCGAATATAGTACACATAATCATCGAGTTTTTCCCAAAACGTTATACGATAGGCATCGATTAGAAACAGGGAATAAATCATAAGCGAAACGCAAACTTTCACGATAACTTCAATACTAAATGCAGTAACGGAAAATAACCACGTAGACATTTTTAAATGTCCCCATAAATAGAACAGCAAAATTAGTGGATAAACTATTAAAAATACACAAACTCCCAACGCTCGAAGATGTTTATGCAATGCTGGATTATGTGATGCACTTAAACTCATTAACAGCGGATTAACTAAATTATGAATAAAATGTAATAGTGCCGTAAACATTAAACAACAATTACGGCATAAGCGTATAAATCGTTTTTCTGGATCTAAACTAGTTAATCCCGTTTGTAATGCAAGTATATAAAATAAAATTGCGGCAACTGTTCCAACACTTTTGTCATCTTCGTCTTCAGTGAGTAAAATCCATTGGAAGAAACATCCAAAATAATGACAAATAAATGAAACAACACTTGCCATTCCTAATACGGCTGTTAAAGTTTCACATCCAGATACCATAACATTTTTTAACAACTCCAAAATCGCTTGCATATCCATTAATTTGTAGGTTGAATCAGCAGCAAATTTGTACATTGCAAAGGAAAAACAATTCTCCAATGCCCGTAGAAACCAGAATGTTCGCAATACACATGGAACATTCAAGCGTAACCATTCTGTTTCAACTAACGCCGAAAGACCATAATTTGTGATGAAGGTTCTAGCATGTTGATATCCACCATATAATGTTTGAAAGATACTAAACACCGAATACCATACTATAAATTTGACAATTGCCAGAGGTAATAGGGCAGCAAATACAGGAGTATGATATAAAACCATATCAGGTAAAGGTAAAAGACTTAATAAGGATGGTGCCATAAATGATATGGGTAATAGTGTCTGGATAATATTATATCTGGGACCAATATAGATATAAGAGAAAAATGTTCCTAATAAATATTGGATAATACAATTTTGGATAATGGTCGAAGCATAACCAACCGGTTCCATCACTTGTTCAAAATTGAAAAATAGTATGTCTTCAAGTATACTTGATTTTGATAAGTCCAATGTTTCTACTATACTAATTATTATTTTTACCGTGCTCACATTCGCCCAATACGATATGAATATTAGGCCTACTGATGCTAGATACATGTATACGATCATTAGATGTTTTGTTGTTAGCGTAAAAACGCATAATGCGGCCATGCATGCTGAAAAAAAAGAATCTTATTTAGTGATTTCATTATTAATTGACATGAGTGTTTCATCTAATGATGTCGAGTGAGAATTGGCGATTATCTCGGACTGTAAAAGGATTACCATCTCATCATCTATATAAAAGGGAAATATGTTGTGTATATGTTTTTCCGAAATGTTTGGAGAAAACTATAGGAGATAGCGATATAATTTTAAGAGAAAACCATAGGTAAATGACTCCATACTATCAGTAGTCAAAAATTCCAAAGTTAAAGCCGTTTTCTGATGGCTAGAATCTTTAATATAGTTTCTATAGAAATAGCTGCATTAACAAATTTTTGGAAATAAATTAAAAATATAAAAAATTGACGTTTTGAAATGTCAAAATTTAGAGAAAAAAAAAATTATTTAACAGAAATTTCCTAAAGAATTTTTTGAAAGTCGGGCAACACCGACTTTTTCAGCTAGTTATTAATATGTATCACAATCAAACGCATGCAACAAGAAGATTTTCAGTAATTGGAGATTCATTATTAAAATTTAAATATTTACAAGGTAGGTCATTTTATTCTATCCACTTAAATTACTCCGAAGATCTAAATGTGATGGCAGAATGTTTTAGGCAAGATCTAATCGATCTTAATCTTTTAGCAGCTGCCGTATGCGTACACGAAAAAGTATTGAACGATGGAAAAAAACTGTAGCAGTCTAATTTTATCATTTACGTCTTAGTATTACGATTCTAAATAATGTGCGAGGATTTTTCATCGATTTGATTCCCGTGCTATCCATTTCACGGGATAAAGTTTAATTAGCATACGTGAAAACAGTATATGCAAATATCTTAAAAACGGTCAACTATTCGGAAAAACATATCTTACTCATTTGTAACTAAAATTATAAACTAAAAAAAACCTGAAAGTTGTTTGTAGAAGAACCCGTTTATATTTTTATGAAATTTATCTAAAATATGATTTGGACACTAAAATTGAGATTGTTCAAATACGTAATCTTGATAAATTTCAATATTGTGTTTACTTTTTGATCGTTATCTCTTTTTGTTTTTAAGATCATGTCTATAAACAAACGGGCGCACGAACATGCTGAACTAAACTTAATATACCCTGGTATATATTATATATATTTATGTATATTTATATATATATCTATCGGTATAAAAATAAAGATTTTTTCTGGGTATACTGGATCTATGCAGTATATAACTCATACGCAGTTTGGTCTCAAAAACATTGAATAAAAACCTGTTAAGGCTTTGTTCGTGAGTATTTATTCCTTATAATAAGCTTTTAAAAACAATTTCTAGAATGTTTTATGAATTAATTATTGGAAAAGAATTTTCTGATGAGTCATATTTTGTGATACCTACCTAAGCAACAAAATCCAAATCGTAACAATGTGAGAAAAATCACACTATAAAAAGTCGCCTCATTCGTGTTGGCATGAAAATGATCAATGAATTTCGTTGTAACATTTTCGTATGGTTCCACAATGGTATCAGTAATATCAATTTCATTGTCAGTGATATACGGTAAACCTAACCCAATTTTTAATAGTTCATCAATCACAAATAATGGTGGTACTCGTAAAATGGTATCCACAACGCTTAATACTTTATTCCGAATCGACATGACATCACTTATTTTTAATAATTATATACTAATTCACTGGTAAAATTTCTATTAATAAATATTTTGAAACAATTCGTAAATTTTTTTACTTTAATGAACAGGAAATTAGATACAACCTGACATTAAATAAATATATAAATTATAACATAGATGTCATTTGTACAGAATTTGGACTCGAATTTGAAATGTGCGTCAAGGTCTTCTGACATTCTTATTTATCATGTCATTGTTATAAACTTGATTCATTTTCATTTAAATTATTCAATAGATAAATGATTAATGGTCATTATCAATTGTACTTGTAAAATGTAAATATTTATTTTATAAAACATGTAAACATTCCAGTCTCTAGAAATTAGTTCTATTCTGTTTTAGGAGGTTGTGTTAGTATAGCTGTCAATGTTAGTATCGAATCTTTCCAATCCTATACCATTGGCTCTAGTGTAGGTTCAACGTTTTAAAACAAGCAACTAGATGGCGATACTATAATCGATTTGATTGAAAAGTAATTGATTACTATTTTTTTAAGAATTATTTATTGGAGCAATTATGATAAATAAAATTTTGAAGATCCTGAAAACCATAGGTCGTGTTGGTTATCTTCAGCGTCGGACTGGCCATATAGTCGAGGTGGCGTTTGCCAGCCGGGCCCTAGCATGCCCGGGCCCCCCACGGGCCTGGCTTGCGCAGCTTGCCACACGCCAGGCGGCAGGTACGATAGGGGGGCCCGCACAGGCCCGGCCCTTGCGACCTACATTTGAAGTAGATAGTTCATACATACTTAGAGATCAATTAAACAGAAAAATATTACGTGTTTTTGTAATTTATTGATGGTGTCTTAAGTTGTGATGTCGTGTGGTTGGTTTTATTTCTCGTTATATATGTTAAGTACATTGAAAACCTAAATCGTCCATTGCAATGGAAAAGGTAAGTTACATTTTATTTCAATTGCCTTCCGAGAAAAAAGTTATAAATTTGAACCCTTTGTCGGCCTATATAAATTAGATTATCTTAAATCTTGGGGGCTTATCAAAAGTTTAGATATGAATTTCCGAAAAAATTTAGACACTTTTGACGACGTTTTCAAAGCTGCAAGTTTATTTGCATCCGATGTTCAAGACTGAATGCACGCTGAAAATATTGATATCGACATACAGACCACGCTGCCGTTACGAAGAATATCTAAAAAACCGAAGAAACACGACGAGTTATGCCAAGACGAAGTGGCACTACTGGCTGTAGACCCAAAGAGATTCTATTCTATTTCTGTCTACAAAGCCATTATTAACACAGCATTAGTTAAAATAGATGAAAAATTAAATTGCAACGAACATTTAATGAAAGATGCCGCTGGTTTGGATCTGAAAAACTTCAATGAAATTAACAAAAATGGGATTCCTTATGACGCATTAAAGTAAAGAACTAGAATCTTTTGTAAACAGTTTTAATGAACAAGCAAGACATGAATGGCTCAGATTCTCAGAGTGAGAAAAAAGACGACGTAGATGTGTTAGACCAAACTGCAAAGGACGCCATTTGTTTTTCCCGAAGCGGTTCGGACGTTTGCCAAAGTTGCATTCCATGTGCATGTAAACTCAATATAACATGCATATCAGCACGTATAGCACCTTATATGTTGCATATTGTGTAATTCTCACAATTTCATTCACGCAAGTGACTTGTGAGAGACGATTTTCAGCGCTGAAGCACATTAAAACGAAGGTTCGCTCTCTATTGGGGCAAGAACTGTTGGATTCGTTGATTATAAACACAGAATCGGATCTTATCAAGGATGACGAGAATAACTTTTACGATCGAGCCATTGACAGCTTAGTTGAAACTTCTCCTCTTTTAAAAAAAATGTTGATTGGCTAGCTTCCGATTTGTTATATTATAAGTAATTGGAACTATATTTTCCTAATAATATATATCGTTGATAATTAATAATTTGTATATTTCATTATTTTTCGATAGTATCCCATCTACCATTATCCAGTCCCGGGCCCCGGGCTTGTGGGGAGCCACCCGGGCCCTTTCGGCCCAGTCCGACCCTGGTTATCTTAACATTTCTCAAACCTAAAGAGACCGAAAAACATTTACAAATATGTATAGATTTGTATTTCGCCCCGAAATTAAACACTCAATTAGTTCTTCAAAAGTAACATATTGGAGCCCCAAAAATAATGGGTATCAACAATAGTTTTGGATATTCCTTGAAATGGCCTTCAAGGGCACCCTGCTCTTAATGATAATAGAAAATTTTGCATGTTTTGTTTTCAACGGTCAGTGAGAGTCTATCCATGATTTTGGTGTAATACCATATAACGATAAGGAGTTTTTTTTTTGGATTTTCACCGTCTTTGCCGAAAATTAGGAGTCTATAAATACCAACATTAAGGCATCAGAAAAACAAATCGAATAATATGAATTTGAAATTGTTAAGTGTTCATAAACTCTATATAACTTTCTACGTTATTTTAATTTGATTATAGAGAAAAAAAATACAAATATTTTGTGTGGCCAAACTTGAAACAAATTCATATAAAACATACTTATAAAATGATGTAATAGCAAAGAATAGAAAGATGGTGTGATTTTGTACGTTAAAACCCGACAAATTTCGAACGCACCATGGCACCGTTTGTAGAGTACTAATCGAGAGTACCTATACTGAATTGATTATTTTGATTATTTATATTGTGAAATTTAATACATAAGTACCGATATTGATTTTCAAATAAGGAAAAAAATCAAAAGAAAAATAATTTGGTAATTGGAAGTATACAGAAGTAAAAAAACAAATGATTACTGTGAATATTTCATATAAAGTGAAAATTGACTGTCAGAATATTAAGTATACGTAAATGTGTAAATTATATTACGTTATGTCATAAAAACCAGTGATAATATTGTGGCGTGAATACGCATAGAACACATAAATCATTGTGTAATGGGCTGAACAGAAACAAAATTAAATTATTTTAAATTACATCCCTCACTCATAGAAGAATATTACAGATATAACCTCACTTAACCTAATCTTATATTAAAATAGTATTATTTGGCCCTAATGTTATTTAACGCGTTTTATATTCTTGTTTGAGTATTATTTTAAGGCCTTCTTGTAATTAAATGGATTTTTAACCACTATTGACAACTGATCTAAGGACAGGGCTTAAAAAATATGGCTGTTTATTGTGTGCAACGAAAGAATAATCTAGTTTTTTAATGTCAAATAATTAGCTTTTTTCTAAATTTTCCGGCTATAACTTTGGAACGGTCAGAAAACAGCTATAATTTTGGAACGGTTTAAAATTTTGAACTTCTGATAGCTTTTCTGGACTCGTAACGAAAATTTACTTAAAGTCTTCCCTCATCATTATTTCGGTTCTCTTTTATATGTAAAGAAGATAATACTGCACATTAAATCTGGTTTCTTTTTTTGACATCGGACTTCGTGACCAAAATGGCCAGTTATCAATTCTAGAGTACAACGTAGTATGTAATATAGAGGTTATGTATTTGATAGAGGGTATGTGTTTGATGGAGGTTATGTGTTTGATAGAGGTTATGTGTCAAAAATCAATATTGACTTTTTACCGGATGTCATCGCCTAAGTCAATTGTTAAGTAGAATATTCAAATTTTATAACTTAAGTTTTGTAAATTGTCTTATCGAAAGTGGGACTTTATTTAACTCTGATATTAACAGAAATATTTGTAATTTTAATATTGTGATAGTGGCTGACCTCCATCATTTAAATGATTTAATACTTGAATGGTCAATATTACAACCATCGTCTTGGTAAGTTGATTTTATAAAATTATAATTTCTTTATCTCCGAAAATTTGTTCAACCTATGCTGCTCCTACGTCGTGAATTTTATTTTGAATTAATTATAAGAGATATTTGATTAAGAAGAATTTCAAAACTTGTTTTTGTAAATTCAAGCTCAGTATCCTTGGTGTATTTGAAGATATCAGTAGTTGTATTTAAAAAGTTGTATTTAAAAATTATAGAAGTTTTGGCTAATTTTAATAGTTTGTATTTCAAAATTTTGTATAAACGTCGATTTAAATTTCATGGAAAATCAATGTCACATTAAATTATTGTTTAATGCAAAATGAATGGTTACGTTCATATAAACTAATAATATACGGATATAAACTAATTACATCCGTTAACTGACCGTTAACGGATCGTCGGATGTTACATTCGGATTGATTTTGTTGTGTGAACTAGTCGTCAGCGTTACGACAGTGTCAGTAAGCTGACACTGTCGTAACTAAAAATGGATGTCGTGATTAAAAATGGATGACGAACTCCAATTAAAAATGGCATCTTACATAAAAGCAAGATTCGTACGCAAATATTTGTAATAACAAATTGGAAAATATGTTCAAATTTTATGACATCGATGGACCAGATGAAAATCTTTTCAGCAGGTAAATTGACGTAACGTTACCGCTCCGTAAGTTGACATCCAGATGAAAATATGAATAGTTCGAATATTTGACGTAACATTACTATCGCTCCGTAACGTGACATTCAAATGAAAATCTGAATAACAAGTGAATTTGACGTAATCTCACCGCTCCGTAACGTGACGTTGAAGTTCCGCAAATGATGTGAACGTACTGTATGGTTTCACTGTTCACTTCAAATGTTATAACTTTTGTTCTTTTGTCTGGCGAATGGTTTGTTTGACGCATCAGAGTAGGATTACAAAAAGCGTGTGATTGACTCATTAGAATCTGAATTAACTGTATAAAAAGCTTAAGATGACTACAATTTTTGATTTGCTCTGTAAATGACATTACATGAAAATAATTATTGATTGAAAAGGTCACGTGTAAGACATTTTCATGATCTTGATAAATAATGTAAAATAGTAAATAATATATACCTATGTATATATATAGAGATGAAAGATAGTTTTTTTAATGTTCAGATCATAAACACTTTAACTTTACGATTATGTCTTCTTCATAATCATCAGGAGCATACACCATTTAATAGAAGTTTTATATGTAATCAGCGGTTCTTCAACTGTTTTTCGTAAAACATCACTTTCTTTCAATCGAAATCTAATGTTTTTTTTGAACTGTTGGAGTATTGCTTCAATAATTTTTTTTTTTTACTCAAAATTTATTGTTAACGATTGTCAGCATCAGAAGAATGGATCAAATCTTCGAAATTATGACATATATGATAATTTGATAATACATTGAGATAAAAGAGTTTACTAAAAACATGATTATTAATCATGTTTACTAAAAACAAGCTTATTACTTTATTTGTAACTACTCTAACTAGCTTATATCTGCAGCTTCGCCTCGTTTTATTGCTCTATTTCCGGTTCTCGTCATTTCACTACTGTAAATATTTATCGTTCCCACCGCTTCAAATATTTATCGACACTTCCACCAAATTTCTATTTTAGCGATTATTTTCGAATTCTATTTTCGTAGTGACATAACATACATACCAGTTTCTAAGTCTAATCATAAGCTTTTAACAAATGTTTCATCAAAATTGGTCCAGTAGTTTTTGTGTGATACTCGAAGTAACAAATAAACAAACATGCATTTGTAATTTTACAATAGTAGAGATATAAACGGCTCAGCATGGCTCAATATCCGATAAATGGTCGCTTTGAATTCTTTTGCAAATGGTTATTCTTATTCTCATTTGATATCCATATAATAACAAACTTCTGTTTTTATTCCCTCTCTTTTTTTAATTCGCATCACCATATTTAAATATTATACCCCATAATTAAGACGACACTTCATATGTTAAAATCCATCTAGCCGTTTAGGCTACAGAGCATGCCAAAGAAATAGTCATACATATACCTATACACTTGAAAAACATTACCCTCCTTCTGAGGCAGTCGGCAAAAAAAAAGAGTAACGTTTTCGCACATTTTGCCAAAAAAAGTAGTAATATATAAACGTGAGGATCGAGCTATCGTAAAGTTTTCCTTCGTAGTTGTGTTGTACAAATATTTAAGAACTTGTCTAGTAAACTATTCAATCGCTAGTAAAGAAAACTTTGATCCTCTTTGGCAACTCCCCCTCTTTTCAGTGCTGCCTCGTGTATGAACCGAAACATTCCCGGAAAATTCAATATGACGGTTGCTACTCGACATGTGTAAGGATCTTGATAAAAAGATTTCAAAAATGTTTACAAAAGATGCAACTTAACTAGATATACTGAGGAAGTCATAAATAAATGACGAAACGTCCAATTTATTTGAATTAATTCATTTACTTTCCCAAATCCTATTTCCTACGAATTAAGTATTATTACATATTATGGATACGAATATTGAATCATTAACTAGATATTTTCCACAGTTTTTGTCTGCATTAATACCTGTAATACAGACAATTTACTTTGAAAATTCTCTAGGTATCACTGTTTTATTTTTGCTACAAATAATACTGTCTGTAGTGCATGTATGACAAAGTGAGATAGACTAATACAATTTAACATGCAATTTAAAGTATTTAAATGTATTTTCTGTCTTTATTTGCTTGTTATTAAATAGGTACAAAAATAAGGTATGTAACATAACCTATTAAAAGGTTATGTTATAATAATGATATGATAGCTCTCGTCTAATAGTAAGTAAGTAGATACGTTTATGTAAAATAATAATAATAATGATAATAATAATAATAATATACTTGAATATTATTAGAATATCACAAAGAATAGCATAATAAATGATTATAAAATGTAATGAAAACTATTATAACTAAATGTTTTATACTGTGTCTGCTACAGTTAAACATCTTGATCGAAATGTGGAGATGATAGTCATAATGAATTCATCCTCTCTCTCTCTCTATGTTTTACAAATTATTAGCAGGGTTAAAAAATTGAATCTATTCAAAATTTCGTGAAACAACCTTCATGCAATCCGGATTTACAACATCAGGCCATGATAGAAGTATATTAATTTGTAAAGAAGCCTCGAATATCGTCACAGTTTGAGTGGATCAGTCTATTTTCAAAATTACGGGGAGGAAACATATATTTAATACTAAGTATTAAATATATGATTAAAATATGGTTTAAATAAGTTGCCCTTCTACTTTTAAATAAGTTCCCCTTACACGCATATAATAGTCAAAAGAAATTAATTCAGCTCTATTAATACATATCACAGCGGTAACAGCGGGTTTTTCGATCTAGGAAAAATATCAGTTAATCGTGTTTTCGACATAATAGTTCTATACATATTCTTCAATGATCAGACAACAACTGTACCATGTAGAAGACACCATTTCTTAAGTGTACGGAATAGACAATCAGCTTCTCGTAAGACTCTCTAGTATGCTATATGTATGCTCAAGGAGGGCACAGAGAATCCCTTGATCTAGGTGGTAGAGACCCATTTGTGGTACTCTTATGTATTATTATTATTATTATGCTATATGGTTCCAAGCTAAAACATGGTCAATCGGAGGCTGGAGTATACGTGAACCAGAGAGAGGAGTTAGAGCCATCTTTGCACTAGGACGATACGCTACTGTTTTTCAAACAGAGGTTTGTCGTACCTTCAGTGGCAAATATGGAGGAAAGAGTGGGTGGCACTGAGCGACGGATTTATATCTGCTCAGATAACCAAACCACTTCTCCTCTGGTTCTAGAATGCGCAGAATCACTGGAGAGTCTGGTAAGGACAAACGAGGTTACCTTGATCTGAGTACCGAGACACTACAGGATTGAGGGCAATGCACCGTTTGAAGAACTCCCCGTGAAGGAGCCGCACTCCCATATCAGGGACCGGAACCATATTTTGGAATAACTAGGAGACAGGCTCTTCTGCCCTAAACGAATGGGTGGATTTGTCTATGAACAGGAAATGGAAAGATATATCAGGCTGCTCATAAGCCAAACAAATAATAGCTGGCTTATTGGCGAAAACCGGAAAGAGATAAACCTTCTGGTTGGGGTGCTTACCGGTCACTACAGGCTCAAGAGGCATATCTTTCTCATGAGGTTAGAAGACAGTGCAATTTGCCCAGACTATAACGGGGCGGATGATACGCCCCATTGAAACATTACTCCAGATAGAATCTGTCATCCCCTTGAAACAATCGATGAAATTTTTAATACATATACTACGGCTGTAAACATTGGTAGCTTTTTTCTTATTATTTTTCTTTTTTCTTTATTATTATTTAAGCTGGGTACAGCGATTTCTTTCATACCATTTTCAAAACAGAGTAGACAGTTTCTATTTATTGCTAGTTTATATTATATATTGTTGTTTTATTACACGATTTATACTATTAGTATTATTGAGTAGTTTAACTGTATAATAATACATGTCTGATATAAAATCTGTTACTTGTACTTGTATTTATATAAATTTATAAAAGACTTCTTCACACAACATACAAGTCAATTATATTCCATTTATATCAAAATAGTTAATAATTAATAATTAAATGTCTAGTTTTATTATAACATAATATTAATAAATGAAAATATATATATATATATATATATATATATATATATATTGTATATGTACTTAAAAAGCATCTTTTAATTTCGGGGGTGATGTTTTTTCATGATTAGTTTTTGTCTGGAAATTTAACATATACAGAGACTTAAAAAGTACTTATCTTAAGTCCGTAGCTCTGAATCTACTCATAGTCGAGCTTTGTTTAAAAGGTTGTAGTATACTGTACACTAGATCTTGAGCTTGAATATCTAGTCCTCTATAGTGCCACAAATACGCCGACAGGAAATAGATCAGGAAAATATATAATTGAATTATAGCTCATAAATTATCTTTTTATTTATCTCTTTAAATCATAGATTTGAGCTTTGGATTTACCAGGATATTTATAATTTATGGACGAAAGGTTAAAAAATACAACAAATATCAAATTTAGAAAATTTGAATTTTACATATTTTTGACAAATTTTGTAACAAGCATCGTTGGTTCAGTGGTAGAATGCTCGCCTGCCACGCGGGCGGCCCGGGTTCGATTCCCGGACGATGCAGTATATTTTTTTAAATTTTCGTTTGATAATATTATGCTTGACTCAAATATTCACTGATGTATCGAATAGTGATTCGTATTAGGTACACCTAGTATACAAAAGGAAACAAGGTTTCATTTTATAACACATCTCATAACAAAGTTAACTAGTGTTTTGTTTTAATAACTCTTCGCAACACTTGTTTGAGAGTAGTCACAAAAATAAATTTATTTTTGTTTTCAACTTTCGTCGTCAAAACATTTCATTACTCTTAAATACACAAAATGCAGTGCAATTGTTTTAATTCTCCTAGAGGCGTTATCAGGGTAAATGGGAACCAGTCATGCTTGCACACTTCTGTTGATGTCTTCCAAATTATGCGATGATTCATTATAAGACAAAAGCAAATCGATCCAAAAAATATAACTTTTATAATAAATCAAACCCATTTCATTATGAAACCTGATGTGATGCGACCATTTGGTTTATAAACCTTATAGTCCAAGCGGGGACCGTAAAAATCAGTACCCGTTTGTTAAGGATTTGAAACTTTCAGAAATGATAGTACATATAGTGACTTCAATTACATTCCTAGACAACCCTACGAGAACCTGAGGGTTGCTTCATCAAATCTTTTGACTCACAAATCTTTTTTTCTATAATAATTACAAGATAAACACTTCAATAATTTTTTTCATATAATTTTATTTCCAACAGCTTTTGTATGAAACTTTTCTTCATATCTATTAAGATTTCTGATATCTACATATCTCTAAATCTTGCATCTTTATATATTCCTTTTCTCAGAAACTGTAATTGATATGAAAAAAAGTTGCATACAAAAGTTGTTGGATTTGGGGTTGGATCCGGTTCTCGTCGAGTTTCTTAGGCATGTGATTGAAGTCACTGTGCTATCTTCTCTGAAAGTTTCCTGATTAACTGGGAACCGTTTTTTACGGTTGCCAGTTCTACTCTTAATTAAGCTTGAACTTGAAATAAATGAAATAAAAAACTTATTTAATTTGTTTCATAGTGTAATCGAATCCAGGTTGTAATATGTTACACCCGTCCGGATTATAATATGTAAGACATTGAACATGAGATAGTTATATAGCACGATTTTAGCAAAATCAGATCAAGGTAGTTTGATTTGCTTAGTTTCAGTCTCGTCTCTCTTATTACTGCGAAGTTAAAGCCCGATTCAGAACATAAATTACACTTATTCGAGCTTGAAAAATTTACAGTCACAATTTTGTTCTACCCTTTGTGTCTCTGAGATAGATAGATAGATAGATTGTAGAGGCTGCCCTGGACGGGCTACACTTCGACCATAAGGTCCATTGTGATGCATAAGGATGTGAGGATGTGAGTGGAGTGGAAAGAATTTGGGAGTAGACTAGGAATTGGTAGGAGCTGCAGCCGACTCTGATAGGAACTATGTCGATATTCATCTGGAGTTCGTGAAGAAAACTGCAGAAAACATTCTCAAGCATAGCCGGTTACCTCGTTCTTGTCCATACGCCAACAGTTTAGTCAATTAACCGCCACCCTTTTTTTCTTTTTTTAAAATAATAGGGAATATGCATGAAAATTTTTTTTCACATTTATTTTCAGAATATGAAAATACTGTTAATACTGTAATAATATTTAAAAACGAAATTAAAATCCGACTAATATCAAGGAAGCTATAAGCTTTTAAAGATTATTATCTGTCTCTTTCTTGCAAAAATACTAAAAACGGAGTTTTACGTGTATTTTAAATGGTGAAAGTGTAATATGACGTCACATAACGTATCAAAAGGGCTATCACCCTCTTTGTCTAATCGGGAATTTCAATCATTCATATCTCGCTTATTTTTAAAGTTATTTAAAAAGTAATTTTACCTTGATATTTGTCAAGTAAACATGCTTCAATTCAAGTGAAAAAAAATTTTCATACATATTCCTTATTGACAAACTGCCGATGTCGCCACTCGAACCCATAACCTCCCAGTTTCCTCCAAGTATGCATACTGCGCATAACGCCTTAGACCGCTCGACTACTTGGACTGGTTAGATGGTCTCTGATATAAGTGTGTTATTTTCATTAAATTTAAAAAAAATTCCAATTATCTGGGAAGAATTACTCCCCAAATTTGTTAAACCCAGTCCTGTATATTTGTTTTATTTATTATAAATTAAAACATAAACACATGTATGTATATAAACATAAACATAAAAATTCTATTCGTAAAAAAAAAATCTGTAGCTATAATAATAATAATAATAATGTGGCCACAAATGATTGTTAGCTATAAATTAGTTAATAGTAAATCAGTTACTTTAGATAGATGTCACTAATGTCACATATGTTGTAACTGTCTCAATAATATTCAAATAGTTTGTATGTATGTAGGTATGTATGTATGTATGTATGTATGTTTGTTTGGTTAATGACTAATTAATGGAGGAAAATAACTTGAGTAGTAAATTCAATGACTGACTGGCATAGTAGACATAGTAGATCGATAGCTATTTACTTACTTTAAGTCAGTGAAATGTACTTTAAATTGTATTACTAGTCAAAGTGATTTAACTCTATATATTATTTTGTACAGAAAGTTCATGAAATATCGACAATAGAATTGTGTTGTACACATTTCAAAAAAAATAAATTTGACTCAATTTAAAAAAAAAAACTTACCTGATGTGCCCTGACGTCACTTATTTTGAAATAATTTTATACGTGGAATATTATTTTATTTTCAAAATCAACTTTTTGGAATTAGATTATCTGTTAAAAATCAAAACTATGACGTGGAAGGTTCTCTTCAACAAATTTCCAAGTTAATAACTCAAATACCAGAAATTCTTAGTTTTTCAGCTACAAGCTCTGAAAGTGGCGAGTCATTCTCCAGACAACGCTACGTGCAGAACAAGCAGCTCAAAAACATAATATTTCTGGGACTTATACCAATGGGACCTTCTGATCGGGAGGTCATGTACTACAATATACCTACTTGAATTTCAGCCAATTTGATCGAGAGTCAATTCGCATGACGATTCTGTGGGGTACTTTCACTTCACTACTTGTTTTTTTCTTATATATAATATACACAAGGGTCTATTAAGTTTAGTCTCGACTTTGTAACGGTTGAAAATATTGATCGCAGACATAAATGTTTGGAATAGGTGTTCATAATATGGCCTAATTCGGCCATTTCCGTATTTCCGTCCGCCAATGGACACGATAACTCAAAAATGAAAAGAGATATCGAGATGAAGTTTTGTGAGGGTGTGAGTTCTAAAGCTCAAAAGTAAGGTCAAGTTCGTGACTGGGCAAAAAACGGACCAGGTTTGGGAAAAATGGCCAAAACTGTCCATCTTTGAAATCGTAAGAGATAGAACAAAAATGTAAAGACAAAAAGTATTTTAAAAATAAACAACTTTTGTTATAAAGTTTTTTACATACACTCAGGATATATCTGATATTTAAGCCATTAACTCAGCTAGTTGTTATTTTCACTTGGTTTTTATAAAATCAATATTTTAATTTTAACTCATTAAAAAACTAGAGACAAAAAATATTTTAAGAATTTTCCTGAAAAATTAGCCGCCTTTTAATTTGGCTGCTTCCGTGCAGCGTACGCAATGAGCGCTGGCCAGACGATACAGCCCTGATAATACCCAGTTATTAGAAACTTGAAATTTACATTTCCAATCGGTATACCCAGAACTGGGATCTTAAATATTTTACAAACACTTTGTACATTAAATATATCATTCATTCAATTCCTTTTTACTTAATGGTGCATTATCGTTTAGTGTTTTTGTCGTAAGATGACTTACTTTACAATTTACATGAACATTTGTGTACTCATTTTATCATTTGTATGTCTATTATAAACATATCCTTGTCTAACTAACGTATTCCAGGAGCAGTATATATAGTCCAGTCAGAATTATACAAAAAAAAAAACAAAAACGGTATCGTTAAAAATCTATTGATTATTTTGATTGGCTCATATGCAAAATAATGTTTATAATACTTTTTAGAGTTTTTTCTGAAAATCAGTTTTCCTCAATGACTATTTTTTCATGCATTCTAGAGAAAAATGTGAATTGTGAAAAGTTTTGTGTTTATAATTTTCTACTTTCTAAGAAACGGTAATGAAAATAAGATTCTGCATAAACACGATTTTTTCCACATATTCAATTCTAAAATGAAAAGAGTTATAATACAGCACGTAAAAAACTTATGAGCATATTTTTAAAACTCATTTTTTACAAAAAAATGTTTCGAACAAATGAGGATTGTATTTTTATTTGGACACCCTTAATACATAGTACAGAGTTACTGTGTCAAGAGACAACTGCGAAAACCACTTGGTACAAGTGCCCTTTGCTACATTTTATTACGTGAGTTTATATTTTTGTTTCCTTGATACCTCTCCAGCCGTTCAGTTAATTGAAAAAGTTGTTTAGAGCAATTTTGTAGAAATAAAAATCCTCACATTTTGACAATGAGACACCAAAAATTCCAAAAATTTCTGCCTTAATTATTGACGCCATAAAAACTTATTTCCTAAATTGGTCTGAACAATTCATTAGTTTACCAAGAGCATCGTTGGTTCAGTGGTAGAATGCTCGCCTGCCACGCGGGCGGCCCGGGTTCGATTCCCGGACGATGCAGACATTTTTTTAATTCTTGTTTTTTTCTTATTTTCTGAAGCAGATAAAAATAAAAAACCAACGATCAAAACACTTAAGGATGTACGAGCACTGAAGCGTCAAAAAGATTCAGGCTTGATTTTTTGTTTACATGTAGTTGAAGAGCATATAAATCAATTATAAAAGTTTCGGGGCTTCGGGGGGTTACAGGGGTCTTGAATTAATTATTTAATGTTAAAGTTCGAGTTTTAATGCAATGCTCTTATGGAGGAACTCGTATTCCGCGTAAATTCAAAAAATCGCATCCTTCTAGCATGCCTAGAAGTGTGTTAGAATTTGTATACTTGAGTCAGTCAGACAGTGAGTGAGTTACACAAAGGGCTGTATATATTATAGGATTTGCCAACAGACCAAAATGAACATAACCACCTGGACTAATAGGCATCAGTATTACGTACGCCTATGTAAATGGTATATTACTTACTTCATTTACACAAATATTTGTAATATTTTTGAATCGTTGTTGTGTGAACGATATGTTGATCTTTTTTTATCATCGTAAAGAATATGTATATAGAGTTTGTGTGTACATGTATTTTTAGAATTAGTGCGACAACTTCCTTTCGGAAAGAGAGGATGAACTTTGTTGAAGTATGTAAAAATATAGTAAGTGGTGTATTCAGGTACTATTTACTATTCGGTTAATATGATCATTTTGTGGGATTATACGGGCTAGAGACGTATTAACAAATTTGCTCATGGGGAAGTAATTTAGTAGGATTGCGTATAATAATTTTTAATCATCGGTGTAAAAACAGGTTTGGTATTAGTTTGAAATCTAGTTTTCGGTCTGTTTGTCTGCCTGTGTTTCTGTCGATAGTATCGTATAGCCCAAGTAGATGGATCGATTTCAATAGATTTTTTTATACCCGGTATATGTAAATATACAAGGGTTTATTAAATTTAGTTACGACATTGTAACGCTAGAAAATTTTGATCGCAGGTGATAATTAAAACAAATGATCATAAAATGGCCTAATTCGGCCCTTTACTCAAAAACAAAAAGAGATAACTAGCTGAAATTGTATGTGTGTTCTAGAACAAAAAAGTAAGATCAAGTTCGTGTTCGAATGAGCAAAATCGGACCATGTTTGTGCAAAATGGGCAGAACTGCACATCTTTGAAATCATAAAAGATAGAACAAAAATGTAAAGACAAAAATGTTCCTTTTTTATAAATAAACAAGTTTTGTAATAAACTTTGTTACATAAATTCACGATATACCGGGTATTTAAGCAATTCAGTTATTTTTGAATTTATCAATTCAGTTATTTTCACTTGAAAATTGGTTTATACAGGATGGTTCATGGCTTTGTTTGATGAAAATATCTTCAACCGTTTAACCCTCTTTTCCTAGTTGGTGAAGGGAGCCTTAAGAAGTGGAAGATCTGGGAAGTGTTTAAATATACTATATAAAATACTTTACCCGCGCTTCCACTTTTTGACCCATAATTTGGGCGGCTTCGTACTTATTTTAATGGTAATTGAAATGAATTGCATCTATTGAGTGAATAAATCTCCATAAGAACATATTTAAAATTACAAATTTTTTACATTGCAATAACTTTTAAAAGGCTTAGTAAATCGTTTTGAAATTGTGACAGTAGCTTTAGCATTAAATGAGACAAAATGAGACACAGAGACAAAATGATGAATGTATGTGATACACACATGGCTTTTGAATGGACGTTATTTGAAGTGTTTTGATTAAAGGTTCTATTTCTATATATGCTTGAAAAAATAAGAAATAAACAATAATTTAAAAAAATATCTGCATCGTCCGGGAATCGAACCCGGGCCGCCCGCGTGGCAGGCGAGCATTCTACCACTGAACCAACGATGCTCTTGACCAAGACATGAATTTTAACAATCTGGTCACACTTTATAAAACATAACTCAACCAAATTAAACCAACTCAACAAAACAGTGAAACTTCTTTATAAAATACTATAATAGAACAATAAAATAAAAACATATGTAAAATATTTATCTATCTCTCATGAATATTGTGAAACATTTAATATATTAAATAAAATAAAATGAATGCTGTTATACTATATACATATATATAATATAATATATATTTGATAATATTATAATAATAATGTTATTTAAAATTATAAATATAATATAATAATACAAATGTAATTGAATTAAATAAAATGTAAGGAAGTACCCATTTTATAATAACATGTATAGAAGAAGTGAATACCAGTTACCAAGTATCAAATATAATTGGTTAGAATGAGATAGTGAATAATATGAATATGAATATAATTTAATAAATATAAAATGATAATAATAATAATAATGATTTTCTCATTTTCAAATTGTAACTTTATATATATATATGTATATATATATATATATATATATATATATATATATATATATATATATATATATATATATATATATATATATATATATATATATATATATATATATATATATATATATAAAGGAGAAGGAATAATATCATCATATTCATATCATAATATTATAATGTACAAAACTCTGTAGTATATAACTGACTTAAATACTTGTTAGTATATATTACTGGGTATGTTTTTGATAATTAGTCCTCTTTCACACATAACGCCAAAAGCAGAACTGAAGATGGTGTTGGAGGAGAGAGGGTTCCAAGTAATCCGAAACCTATTCTAGAAATAATTAAATATAACACAATATTTTGGAATTGAAACCAAACGTTTATTCTAAAAGGCTCATTCAAGTAAAAGGCTCCAGTTTTCTGAAAGCAGGTCTGTGTAAAAGCACTCTTATTATTCATCTCCTCGACTTCTATTCGAAAGGTTTTCATTCTACTATGGTGTCCCAATCGCTTTCAACACATACTGTATAATATTATATATTGTAATAAACTTATAAAATGTTATATAAATTATAATTATTTTGATATGAATGAAGATGTTGATAGGCAAACTATATTACATTGCTGTATATAGCTGTATAACATTTAGTTGATATCTTTTATTTTATAAAGTACTGTTTATACGATTGGATTTTATGAATAAAATACAGGGTGGTTCGTCAAAAGTCAAATGGAAAAACTTAGGACGCATGTAAATCAAAATATTGTAATAGTATGATCATATACAGATCGTAAACAAATCATTTGATAGAAATTATTAACATCGACAAATATTTGAAGTCAAATATTTGTTTAAATTAATTATTACGTTTGTAATGGTTATTTCTCCTATTTCCCACATAATTTTTATTTTACATGTTAATATGCATGGTGGGCAATAATATTTATACCAAATGATTTATTAACTTCCCATTTGGGTAGTTATGTAATAGGTCCGATTTTTCGAATTGTAAATTACGACATATCTCCACGGTTCGAAGTCTCTAGAGTACAAACCTATCGTTTTTAGAGAGATGTGTGAGTGTGCATGTGTGCGTACGTTCGTGTTTACAATGACGTGTAGTTTCATAGGTAAAATTTTTGAAAAGGCTGAAAGGCATCCAGAAAATAGATCAATGATGTTTGGTCGATCACGATTTGTTATTTATTATTGTGAAGAAGTCATAATGAGATAAGACCCTGTTGACGTAATTAATTCGCGGTAGGTACGTACCCAGGAAAAAATTTCAGAGTGGTTTCAAAAAAAAAAAAGTATTGAAGATTAATTTTTTTTAAATCAAACATCATGTAACCATATATTTTTCTATCAATAATTTCCACGTTTATGTAATTTGTTCGTTTCTAATATAGGTTACTTAAATCGCGAAATATATTTCGGTACGTGTTCGAGCATATTAATTAAGAGGCGAATCTGCTTTGTGGACAGAGAGTTTGAAGTTGGATATTTGAAATATTTATAGTTTTTTGATTCTCTAAAACGAACAAACGTTTCTAAACGTTTTGAGTTAGATTAGATTCGAGTCAGGAGCAAGTCTTATAAAGAGCTTTTGTTCCGCGAACAATTTGATCTATTGTACCTCTTTTCCTTCAAACATATTCCAGGAGTCCTATGGTCTTATTAAACATTAGGATATTCTTCGGCGATACCTCATACGCTTTGAGTTTCTAAAAGAAACACTATAAATGTAAGCTCGGCATTATTTTATTCAGAAATTTGGCAACATTGTTTTATATAAATATAATAACAATAGAATTGTTAAAAAGAGACAAATATACTAGATGCAGAGTAGGTTGAAAACAAATGACATATCCTTCTTCTCTCCTTAAAATATACATATCTAGAGTATACTATTTTCCAGAAGAGCAATCTATACATAGATGTCTATATTAGACACAGATGCTGACTAAATTAAAGCATGTACACATGGCTCCAAAAACTAGCGCTCCATTTCCATTAAGGTTAAGAAGACATAAGTATCGTATGCTATACGGACTATTTATACCAAATTTCATTAGGGTTAAGAAGATATAAGTATGAAAGAACTAGCGTATACTAGTATTGATTAACATGTCATAGAATTTTATTAGAATTGATATGAAAAAATTAACTTATTCACCAGGTATCGAACCCTGGATCTATGGATGAAATCCAGCAAACTGGGCATACAATCCTGAGGTCCACAATTCTATATACATGGTGGATGAGTTAATAATTCTCATATCAATATCAAAGAAAAAGATTAAGTTCTCTAAAGCAGGTTCCTTTTAGGTTACTTTGAAGTGGGTAGAACATGCCATAGAACATGTTTCCTGTCACAGTAAAGTTGGTTTTTACTCAAATTTTATCCAACGGCAATAATAAGTTAGCGATCGATATTCTGTATAAATATCTGTGAATGTGAATCAGCATAGCTAACATTAACATATATTATAAAATAATTGTATATATATATATATATATATTTATATATACTGATTGTATTTTCCATTCAATCTGCAAACAATGTATAGTGTATCTATTGCTGTCTATATGCAGTGTACTATGATATGGTTTACTTTGTTCTGCATTAAAATCGGAGGAGTGTTAGATACGTTCTCACCACAGACATTTGTCATTAGATATGTCTTTGATGGGCACGTCTGCCTGTAGAGTAGTAGAGTATCATGGTATACTGTGCATAGACAGTGGATAGATGCACTATACATTGTTTGCAGATTGGGTATATTTAACCCGACTTCAAAAAAGGAGGATGGTTCTCAATTCGTCTGTATTTTTTTTTTTTTTTTTTTTTTTTTTTTTTTTTTTTTTTTTATGTTTGTTACCTCAGAACTCCGGCATTTATGAACCGATTTTGAATTTTTTTTTTTTGTTTTAAAGGGTTTGATTCCCGATTGGTCCCATTGTCACCAAATCGCATTCTGATGAGGGGATCTCCGGAAAATCGAGGAAAATCCTCATTTTATATGTGATAACCGATTTCTGCGAAATTTTTTTTTTTTTTTGAAAAAGTATACTCATTCATAATGGGAAAATAAGAAAATTTTTTTAAAAACCGACTTCAAAAAAAATTTTTCCTTAAAAAAAAAAACCGACCCCAAAAAAAAAAAATTTTACAAAAAAAAACCAAATTCCTTGTAAAGAAAACTGAAAATCTGTTATAAAAAAATGCATTAAAAATTTAAAAAAAAAAAAAAAACGGGTAAAAAAAAAGTGTTATAAAAAAATTCACTAAAAATTAGTTGGTCGTTTAGTAGGTCTACCCATATTTAGACAAATAAAATCAGTTATAGAACTTCAAAGTCACTAAAAAGCGAGAAATAAAACTTATTTTGACAAAATGGAAACCCGACTTAACAAAAGAAGCACTAAAAAGTAAAAAAATAATTGCATATTCTTGTGCCAATTTTAGTTCACCAAAGCAAAAATTTTTAAATATATATGTACAATTATTGTTATTTTTGGAGGCGGTGTCCAAAAGTTATGTGAATTTATCTATGTTGACACCGCCTCCAAAAATAACAATAATTGTACATATATATTTAAAAATTTTTGCTTTGGTGAACTAAAATTGGCACAAGAATATGCAATTATTTTTTTACTTTTTAGTGCTTCTTTTGTTAAGTCGGGTTTCCATTTTGTCAAAATAAGTTTTATTTAAAATACAAGCTGTATATATATATATAGTAAAACCATGACGCACGTTTAAAACAACCGGAAATGGTGTGCTGTTATCAGTTACACGCTGTACTAAAATACATGGTACTATAATATAATAACACTGTACACAATTGAGTTTGAAGCAAGTGAGTTGTAAGTCTATTTGAAAATAGTTTGTGTAATTTCCGTTCTGTAACACAGTATGGAGTGGTGGAGCCACTTGTTATAGCAGCCAACACACACACAATCTCACTCTCTAGAACCAACAAATATCATAATAATAATAATAATATAATATAATATAAATTATATGTATATAACAATATAAATAGTATATAATATTATATATCTCAAATTATATTATATACAGGATGTGTCAAGTTTTTGGTTTTATATTAAAATTTATGGATCTGTTATTAAAAAAGAGAAGCTTTTCCTATGGCAATACGATATTGAGATGTTATTGTATAGGTATATCTGGATTATTATGACGCAAATTGATTAGAAGTTATATAGGGTATTCAAAAAAGCAGATACCTTAGCGAAGATTAGATTTCCTTTTATAGATCCAGATCCTATTTAAGGGATTGCAAAAACAGCATACATACAAGTGATCGCCGAGTCAGTAGACTTACACTGCAATAAAAACTTGAGAAAATACTTTTTCGAAATGCATCCAAGAGGATGTCCCTCGAAAGATTACTGGACATTATCACCTTCGAAATAACCAACACACAATATAACTCCACAATAAATCCATTAAGAGGAGACTCACTCTGAATAAGAAAACCTTCCGGAAACCCTTCTAAGTATGCTTCTGGCTACTGCCAAGAATATATAGGAGAAGGCAATCTCGTCAGACTTAAGTACAATATGGGGGAGTTCAATGAGCTAAAAGGTCGTAATGCAGTACTTTTCATACCGCAAGATTTATCTATCTATTGATATAGTAAATTTAACAGCATGTTCCCGAATTATTTTTATGAAAAAGTACCAGAAATATGGGGTCCATAATTCTTCGTTATCAAAATATAAGGTGTCAAAATTAATCTAAAAAAAAAAAAATTAAATAGTTAATTGTAGAACTGAAAACTTTTTTTGAAAAGACTATATGATAATTTAAGTGAAATATTAAGCACCCCATGCTTTTATAATTAACCATTTAGTGATCTTTTGCATATTAGTCCGTTGCATTAAGAAGCCTGCATTTTTAGTTTTTTTGTTATCATATTTTACCAACGCTTCCACCAAATTTGTGCTATTAATTACCACCGTTTCTGAGACTCACAGTCTATAACAGAAGCTACCCACATAATTGTTGTTTTTTATACTTTATTAATTTTTAATCTTACATTAATGATGTGGGTGAAGAAATGTATGCAGACTAGCAATCGATAGACTATGCAACGATAGCCGACTTTGATTTTGGAACTATTCATGACGAGTTCGAGCTACGTGATATCACGATTTTGAATGCTCGGGAGCAGCAGAAGCCCCGATAACAACTTTCTATTGAAATATTGTGGATTTAAACCAAGAATTATATAAATAACTGATAAATTATTTAACAATATTTCCTTAATTAATTAAATAATTTGTTTTTGATGATTTTTTTTATCATCAATTGCAAATAAAATTATGAATGAGAAAATATATAACCATCAATGGTCCAGTAAAATAATATTTCCTATGAGTGATGTATTTGAAAATAAATTAAATTAATCTTAGAAATCGTATATAATATGTAACTAAGGTGATATATAACTTTGGTGTATTAACTTAAAATTAAAACGTAAGCCATGAAAGTAATTTTTTTGTGTGGAAATATCTTTATTATTTACACATACGAAATTTTAATTAGGATGTACTATACATTTAAACCTTCCGGAAAAAATTATCTACATGATGGTGAAAACCGTTTCAACATCCGTTGCGTGGTTTAGAAAGAGCTAGGGAATAAACATATAGACAGACGCGGAAGGCTATGTATAGATAGATAAATATAGTTAGGGCAAAGATAACCCCTTAGTCTAGGTGCTAGGGACTCGTATGCGGTACCCCTCTTTCTGATTATTATTATATATAGATCTAGAGCACGGTAGTGCGCAAGGTCGAATTAGATAAATACTACAAATTTGTATAAAATATTTGAATATGCGTTTTCATAGTCAAGCATCTAGTTTTTCTACATACAAAGCAACGGAATGCTAAACCAGAAAAAAAGAGAAGAAAATCAAGTCAATTTATTTACAGCCACATTTAACGAATATGAAAAATATTGCGTCTGTTTAAAAGATAAATTTTTCAGAATGTATAGGAAATTATATATTGTTATACACAACATGTAAGTGTATATGTGTGTAGGTACTATCTTTCATTTTACGCCCGAAAATTTCTTATTCCAATTTCCCGTGCGGCGTCTGTCATTTATATATATGTATACATACATATATATATATATATATATATATGCTATTATTATATGACTCATTTTCTGATAAGCAGCACTACAACACAGTCAGTTTTTACCCTGAAAAGTGTTTAAAAAAGGGATGGAGAGTATATTCATATTGCGTACAGGGGAACATATCATACACATAGATCGGGAGTTTACCGTATTCAAAATTGTATCATTGGCTATAGCCTCTTTTTTTTGTTTTTCACAGATATTATATTTATGATTTGGTCCTTCTAACTGGATTTTCTACACATTTGAGTATAAAAGTTGAACTTTTAGGCTTTAACTAAACTTGATCGGAACAGATCACAGACATTACATAGAATAAACAATAATTTAGATACAAAATTCAATTAGTAAATCATAGATGATATACTGCTTAACTGTTTGTTTGACCCCTAATTTCAATCCTCGATAAAATATAGAATGCTGTCTTTTGTATTACTTGGTAACACATGAAGAGCCAAGAACCGTATTAACAAGAGAATACCTGGTAGAAGGGCAGAAGGGTAATATATTCGGCTCGCTCTAGATATTACATTTCAAATTTTGTCCCAATTCCTAGATATGTTGCTTGTTACTAATTTGGTGCGTGTCTTATGTGGGTTATGAAGTCAAAGATATGTGAGACACGCACCATATTAGCAACAAGCAACATATCTCTGAATTTATATCCCAGAGATAGTTACGATTTCAAACTGATGATGTCTACATTGTAGTCGAAATACCTATTTATAAAATACAAACAAATATTCTAAGAATTAGGGCAAAATTTGAAATGTAATTTCAAAAAAACCAGAGTTCTCTTTGATTATTTTAATAGTCTTTATCGGTCTAGATACTTTTATAAACTTTATGATCTTCGGAAACGAAATTCGAATATATTTCCCTCGGATATATATATATATATATATATATATATATATATATATCGATTTTCGTACGGTTTTCACCGGATGATAGAGAGTTTTAACGGGTAAAGTATGAAGGGGGGGGGGCATCTGTTGATTGTTTTGTACTGGTCTTTCCACATTCACAACTTTGTGGTTTCGTGTTCAACCCGTAAGAGTTGAAATCCACGGTGAAAGTTTGTATTGAGGTCCCGCTTTTTTTAATGCTAGGGACATGAAAATTAGTATTTTGTTTATTAATAATAAATAAATAAATACACGTTTCAGCGTTTTTCGAAAATCAACACTTAAAACACGGTGTAAAATAGGCTATCACAGTTTGGGTTTATTTTTTTAAATTAGAGAAATAAAATTTTTGAGAAATCGAATTTTTTTAAAATGGACCCTCAAGCGAGTGAAACACGGGATGAACGATTTTTATGGAAGTTTAGTGTTTTGAAATTAGATACATAAAAATTGATATTTAGCCTATGAATTATAAATAAACAAATAAGTACGTGTAACAGCCTTTTAAAATATTCAGTCTTCAGGCGGGGAGAAATATTATGTTACTCAGTTATAAGGCCTGTACACAATTTTCACAGGCAAAGCCACAATCAGTGATGCTAGTCTTGGTATATGACGTCATAAGTAACTTTTCTAATAGTAATTGATGTATGCATTTTTTGATACGGTGACCTTCTGATCTAACAATATGTGCACAATATACATACACAATATGATTTGATGTGTTCTTCGTTGGTTGAATGGATGGATGGTGGTGCCATCATCTGTATTTTATATTGTAATGGTGTTATTATTAGAGATATTATTAGTATGTTTTTCTACTATATCGAACGGCGAATTTCATTTTCCTGTATTCACATATTCGTGTGTGTTTGAGGGGGAGGGGATGAGAACTAAAGAGGATATTTTCTTCATTGTGATATGATAATATTTTCCCATAATATGTGACAACCAATCATGTGCGTTTTATTATTATCTAATTTATATTTATTTATATATAGAGTGATTCAAAATTAATTCTACAATTTCGTGCTTAAAGTGTATTTTTATTGGAAAAATCTCTAAATCAAATGTCCGTAACACACAACTATAGATGGACATAACGAAACCATAAGGATTCCTTATTTGAGTACAGAATCTTAAAATGTGACGTCTTTTTCATGCAGTGCTTCAAAGAGTAATCGGACAAAATCCGTCTATTAACGTATTTTGATATTCTGAGATGTATACGATATTAGACGGATTTTGTCGATTGCTCTTTGAAGTACTAGATGAAAAAGCCCTTCGCATTTTAGGATCTACATATACATTCTCCTATAATCCTAAATAGTCATTTTCGTCGTCTAAAATTTTGCAATCAGTACAACACCAATATCTAGTTCTATTTGAATAAAATAAAAATCAAATACCTGAATGTCAAGGTTAACTTAGGTACACTCACTTTAGTGACAAAACAAACGCCGCATAGTCACCAAAGAATACCGCCAATAAATAGGTGGGGCTTTCCACACACCTAATCCAGTAGTCAGGCAACTTAAATTATCCTCAAGTCAGATTATACCCTCAGCCAAATCGTATAAAAGGACATAATTTTTTAATATCATTGTGACACAGGCACCAAATTAGCAACAAGCAACATATCTCTGAATCCATATCCCAGAGATAGTTACGATTAGCTAATTCATACTGATGATGACTACATTGTAGTCGAAATACGTATTTATAAAATACAAACAAATGTTCTAGGAATGGGGACAAAATTTGAAATATAATTTCAAAAAAACCTAGAGTTCTCTTTGATTATTTTAATAATCTTTATATGCTAAAAGAATATTTAATAATATTTGCACCAGACTTTATGTATATGGACTATATGTAAGGACACATGTAAGTAATAAAGGGATGCTATTTGTATGAAGGACATCAGTGTAGTATCGTATGATTCGTGTTGATGATTCAATGTCATTGTTAGATGGAATTTTACTCCAAATTTTATTGTAGAGCGCAACAGCACAGCAAGTGAACAGTGTATTTTCTCTGTGTATACATGAATGATAATATCCCTTATGTGTAATAATATTTAAATGTATTTAAACTCTTGTACCAAGGGTGTTGTCTATTATTTCTATTAACGACTCCACCCATACTATTTTCAGGGTTCCATATCTAAAAAAAATTCGCTTCAATTTAGCGAATTTTCTTAGAAACATTAATCACTCTCTAGCGGTCATAATTTTAGTGTGCTCAAAATGAAATATCATATCTGATATGATTTTAGTATTTGCAAGGCTAATTTTATTCCTAAATGGTATAGATCAATGGGAAAGGGGGGTATAAAGAAAGAAGAAAACACAAAATATAAAATAGCTCTCTTAATATGAGAACAATCGAAAAATTTATAAGCAGTAAAGTTGTAGAAAATCATGTTTGCTACAATTATTTATTATTTTGTGTATACTTAAGCGTCACAATACAATTCTTGTCAAATTCCATTTCGGTTACATAAGGCAAATATGATAGAACTAACGTATACTTTATGGAAAAATGTCTTGAACTTTTCATTAAATACTGATAAGAAAAAATTGACTTGTCAACCAGAAATCGAACCTCTGAATATCTAGTCCAGCGTGCTTGCTGCTACACCGCTACACTAGTAAAATTTCATTTCGCTTACATACCCTGGTATATATTATATTACCGGGTATAAAAATCATCAAAATCAATGAACATATAATATGTTATATATATATGATATATATATATATATATATATATATATATATATATATATATATATATATATATATATATATATATACAGCATTATATACATTATATACAGCATTTAATTGTTTTATATATATATATATATATATATATATATATATATATATATATATATATATATATATATATATAACAATTAAATGCCGTTCGTTTGTAAGCGAATCCCTTATGAACGGTTGGACCGATATGGCTAATTTAAAAAAAAGTTCGTAATAATGGAAAAAATTGCCCGGAAAATTTGAAATTTCGAAAAAACTGGTAGTACTCTTTCTTATGGGATTTTTGAACAGGACAATGCCTGTCGGGTTAGATAGTTAAAAACATATTACGAATTGAGAACCCCTCTACCATTTTTTGTGAGGTGCTTATTAAAAATTAAATAAATAATTATACACGTGTTTTGGGATTCTTAAAATATAATCCTTTAAGGAGGTGCCGCAATTGGTATAGTGAAATTTTAATTATGACGCTACTTATTGAAAACTCGGTGTACGTTCTATATAAATTATCAACCGAAAATTGTTTTGGACACCGATTTAATACGGAAAGACTGAATTATACGGTAAATTATTAATTCAATCATCATATATTTGACATTATTTGTAAATTACATTTATTTTTCTCGATATGACCAGTCTCAGTGGTACAGTTGGTTAAGGCACTCTACTCGGACCTGGGAGATTGCTGTTTCGATTCCTGCAGTTTTCTTTCACAAACTCCAGATAAATATCGGCATAGTTCCTATCAAAGTCAGCTGCAGTCGCACAACTTCTCAATACCTAGTCTGACTAGTCCAAGTAGCTGAGCGGTCTAAGGCGTTATGCCTGCGCAGTATGCAGTACTTGGAAACTGGGAGGTTAAGGGTTCGAATCCCGATATCGGCAGTTTGTCAATTATAAAAAAAAGAAAAAAAGGGCGGTTAATTGAATAAACTGTCGGCGTATGGACAAGAACGAAGTAACCGGCTATGCTTGAGTAGGTTTTCTGCAGTTTCCTTCATAAACTCCAGATGAATATCGGCATAGTTCCTATCAGAGTCGGCTGCAGCCGCATATCGTTCCAATTCCTAGTCTACTCAAAAATTCCGTCCATTCCACTCACATCCTAATCCTAAGGCATCACAATGGACCTTATGGTCGAAGTGTAGCCAGTCCAGGGCAGCCTTTACAATCTACGTCTAATACCTTGTCTGCATACAAATTCTCTGTCCTTTACGGGTCGGTAAAAAAAGCCTAGAAAGGTCTACTTGTCAGGCTTCGACCCACCCTTTGCTTCTACTACTACTACTCGATTTCACTAAAAATTGCACTAAGCCACGAGTAACAGCTAGTAATCTAAAATACAACGCAAATACATTGCGGAGCCCGTTTTGAGTACGTCAAACTCACACTTAACCAATTTTAACTTGTACAATATTTATTTTACTTTTGTAAAGAATTCATCACTTTATTTATTTCAATTATCTGTATCATAACATACACTTGACTAAACACCCGGTACCAGATGTATTACAAAACTATATAGTAATGTAATTTTATTCATCTAATAATCATACTTGTAATTCTTTTCAGAATCTCTTTTCTATTTATTATCTCTCCTGTATGTAGATATTCATTGTGTGTTTATTTGAGGGGTGTTTACAAAAGGGTATACATAAACGTTGTACACCCTTTTGTTGAACATTAAATGGTTGTAATTATTTGTATTTTAATTAACAATTAAATATTCTAAATTGTAGATATTGGAAAATTAGATCGCACGGTGAAAACATACTTTCAATAATAAGTTTAGGAGAATCAAGTTTTCTCATTTCCAATCTGGAAACAATGTATAGTGTATCTATCGCTGTCTATATGCATTGTACCATGATATGGTGTACTTTGTTACACTTAAACTGCGTTAAAATCGGGGACGGGTTGATACGTTCTCATCACAGACATTTGTCCATATGCATTGTCTTAGATCACTCTTTGGTGGGGACGAATTTGCTTTGGGTGTAACAAAGTACATTATATCATGGTATACTGTGCACTGAAAATAATTTTAACCAAATAAATATAAGTATATTACATCCATTGTAATTTTGGTGGAGGCGCTGGTAACGGGTATATTTTTCTAACTTAAGAATCAGTTCGACTTTTTTCTTTTATTTAAAATAAACCAGTCAAATAGCCGCGCTTGTTAACGCGTTGTTTCTAGTTGGACCTGGGAGGTTATGGGTACGAATCCCGACACCGGCAGTTTGTCAATTAAAAATTAATGGGGCGGTTGATTAACTAAACTGTCGGCGTATGGACAAGAAAGAAGTAACCGGCTATGCTTGTGAAGGTTTTCTACAGTTTCCCTATACGAACTCCAGATGAATATCGGCATAGTTCCTATCTAAAAGTCGGCTGCAGCCGCACACCTACCGATTCCTTCTCTGCATACGAATTCCAGATCCTCCACTCACATCATAAAGAATGTAAAGTAAAAATGAATAAAGGTTGAAAAATATTGATGTGGGTGACCGCTGTTATAGACCGTCGTGTCTCAAAATCGGAGGTTAAACCCCATCATTTATTATTCTTTTATTTAAAATAGCTCGATATTCGCTGGTATTTAATTTTTATTATGAAAAGATCATAAACGTTTGCAACATTTCTCTTTTCAATCAATCAATAAATAATAAATTATATTAAAAAAAAACAAAAAAAAAAAACAGAGAACATAATTAATGACTATAAAAAATATTCTCAAATGTCTTTTTAAATTAAATTTTCAAATCGGGTATAATATTTATTAAATGATATGTTTTAATATCACGATAGTAATTATTTTATTTGTTTAAAATTTATTGACGCCCTGTTTTTATCTTTGATAATAATTTAATTTAATTTATATTTATTTTTGTTCAGTATATTATAAGAATCATTTTTTTTATTATTTAATTTAATTTTATTTATACTGCATGTTATAGGAAAAATTTCGTAACGTAAATTGCTGCGTCAACAAAATTTGACTACAATTCATTTAATCTGATAATCTATATACTATTATAAAACTGTAATTGTCTGTTTGTTTGTCCGAACATCACGCAAAAGCTGCTGGACCGACTTGGATAAAAATCTTTTTGTTTAAAAGCTTACGATTAGATTTAAACTGGTATGGATATTATCTCGTCACGATGACGGGGGCCTTAGATATAACAATAAAACACGAGCGAAGTCGCGGGTATAAGCTAGTTTTTTCTTTAATATTTACAGAGATACTAAGGATATTAATTTTAGATCACAAATATTTCTATTAAGGTAGTACCCTCGGTTATAGAATGACTGTTCAGAATTTAATGACACTTTGCATACTAGTACATTATAATAAGATAATGAACCAGTTAAATTTTTAAAGAAAATTAAAAAAAAAATTTTTGCCTTTACCATTGATCCTTATGAGAAATCACAGATTTTATTTTATTTCACAAAAAGTACCGTTCAGATTACAATGAAAGTTGTATCAACAAAAAGAAAAATTTTTTCGAACATTTTGGTTAAAATTCGTTACAAATTGAGGTTCAGAGAGTGGGATAAGAGTAATTAGCAAATAATTACGAAAAATGTACCATGTTAATTACATGTGGTAACGCCATCAAAGAGGTTATGACGCTCGCAAAATTAGAACATACCTCGAATGCTTAATACAGTTACATTTATCACATAAAGTAACATAGATTGTTAAATATTAATAACTTTGACTCAGACATTTTAGTAAACACACATGTAACTCATTGATGCTTGTGCAGAAGTTTTATTTCTACTCTCTTACGTTTACCAAATATAAATATTACTGAAGTCAAATCATTTGAACCTTGTGGTATCTGTGGTACTACCTTAATATGAGAAAATCAAAATAATATGGAAATAAATTGTAGTAAAAAAAATTTTCTCCCTATACATTTTTTTATTTTTAAAATATTGGGAAAGATATACAACACTATGTTTTTCCTCCCTCGAAGACCCTCCTTCTCATTGAGCGACTTTGCTTGGAAAGAAATTTGACCTTTCAAATACAGAAACGTACTTTCTGTATTTGAAAGGTAACAAATTTGACCTTCCAATACAGAAAGCACGTCACATACCAAAGTGCTTTCCTATCAGATTAAATTTGTAGATTTTAGAGCGCTTACTGACATACACACACACACACTCACATGTATACAGGATTTAATCATGTATACAGGATCTCAAATTTAATCTAGAAAATTGACCTCCCAAAAATTAGAAGAAATGGTCATATGTTTTTGCATATTTTCAAGCTTCATTTTCGAAATACAGGTTGTTTTGAAATGTTGCATAGTGGATTAGCATAATTATAATAAATGCATGCATGACCAAAAAAATGGGCAGTTACTTCCTGGTTTTGATTGGGATTGAACATCCAAAGTTGATTCCAAGGGGTTTCCACATAACATTACATACCCTTAACATTAAATTGGGAACAGTAAGGATTTAAAAGGAATACTTAACATCATATAATAAAATTAAGAAAATTTCTTATAATACCAGAACTGTGATCCTGTACTTCTTAATTTATATTAAATACTCCTAAGTAATATATAAGTAGGTATTCCCTTGATCGCTATTTCTGTAACATCTTGTATATTTCGGTTAATGTGTTACAAAATCATTGATTAAGGTTATACAACACAGCAGTATGTATAGTTAATATAATTATTTAAATTAAAAAAAAAAATTTATAATTAAATTTATGACATTTTTTTTTTATTACAATTTTTACCAGTAGTATTTTATGGTCATTATGTGAGTTATATTACAATGAATTAATTATATTTTTATCATTTTGAATATTATTTTTTCTGTTTTTTTTTTTTTTTTAAATTAATTTTAATTTTTTGAAAATATTAGATGAAATAAAACTCATTAACTGTAAAACAATTTCTTTCCTATGCAAGTTATATTATGTTAACTTGCATATCTTGTTAACTTGTGTGTTCAATAAAACCTATTTAGACAAAATGGAAACCCGACTTCAAAAATCAAATATTCTATTACAAAAAATGCACTAAAAAGTAAAAAAATAATTGCATATTCTTATGCCAAGTTTAGTTCACCTAAGCAAAAATTTTTAAATATATATGTACAATTATTGTTATTTTTGGAGTCGGTGTCAGCATAGAGAAATTCACATAACTTTTGGACACCGTCTCCAAAAATAACAATAATTGTACATATTTATTTAAAAATTTTTGCTTAGGTGAACTAAAATTGGCACAAGAATATGCAATTATTTTTTTACTTTTTAGAAAAAAATTTCAAAATCGGTTCATAAATGACGGAGTTCTGAGGTGACACATAAAAAAAAACAAACAGACGAATTGAGAACCATCCTCCTTTTTGAAGTCGGGTTAAAAAGTAAGGTTTCACGGGCAAATTTTTCAGGTTACGTACATTTGATTTTCGATTTTGTTGTGTTGGTACACTCGTTTTGAACATATGTTCACAGTTTCAGCTATATAGCATTCTTTGTTTGTTTGTGAGAGGCATATATAGGTTAGAAGTGTTTGGTGTGCTCGGTGATTTTCTGCTCTCAGCAAATATTTATTAGCATAGTACAGAAATTTTTTTCAAAAGAATTGAACATTGGAAGTCAATTTTGTATCACACAAATCTTAAGAATATTTCTTTTTAATATGGCAAAAATACTATTAACTATATGGAATAAAAAATGTATAATATTAAACAATTAAAATATCGCCTCATTTTTAGACATCCATTACATTAAATGTTAGTAAAAAATTCCCAAAGTTAAGATTAAATATTGCCCGAAATATTTTAAATCCATTAAAACTGAATTCTTTCAATAAAATTAGTAAACTATTAAAGTTTAATAAATCAAAAATTTTTCATAATTTTTTGTTTTCACAATTGACCTAACCCATTATATCGTATCGAATAATTTATGGTGGGAAAAATGGTCAAAAATTTTTATAATCAACAAAAAAAAAAAAACTTGTTCACAAAACGATGAATGAATGGGTCAAATAGTTTTATATTATTTTTTGTTTGTTGTTTGTAAGGAATATATAACTTAATTCATAAGTTTATTATAAAAGATTGTGTTCCATCACACGTGAAGTTATTCAATGAATAAAAAAACACCTTAAAAGGTGGAAACAAATGAAGATTAATGCGTTTTTTTTAATAATAACTACTTGTTTAGTTAAAGACTCTCTCCTTGTCCGAAGCCTTTTCAAGTTCATTGATTTTTTTCTCTTCATTTATTTTTTATACCTTTGATAATGTTTTGTGAATTTGAAATGGACTATGTGGTCTCATAAGCGGTATATTTATTTATATACTTTTTCTTTTAATATACCCAAGATATGCCAAAACATTCATTTGTTAAATGTCTTTAAAAATGTATGTCGAACATGGTTAGATAGATAGATTGTAGAGGCTGCCCTGGACGGGATACACTTAATGGACTATAAGGTCGATTGTGATGCCTAAGGACGTGAGTGGAGTGGAAGGAATTTTTGTGTATAGACTAGGAATTGGTAGGATATGCGGCTTCGTGAAGGAAACTGTAAAGAAAACCTTCTCAAGCATAGCCGGTTACTTCGTTCTTGTCCATACGCTGACAGTCTAGTCAATTAACCGCCCCCCTTTTTTGTTCTTCCTAATAATTGGCAAATTGTTACTAAATCAAGGATCTTGAAAATATCTATAAAATGAAAAAATTATTTTTAAATGCATTTTTTCCCATTATTTTCAATTTGAGTATAACGCGCTATATAATAAACAAATTTAAAATAACAGTTAAAAAAAGATTTTAAAAATTTTCTTTTCTTAACTTATAGATTTTTTTATAGATCTTTAATAAAAAAAACATCGTGTTTTACCCTTTGGTTAATTTACTCATAAACAAATTAATATTTTAAGCTTTATAATGGCTTAATCGAAAGGTTAAACACTTAAAAACCTTTCTAACTCAAAAAGCAGGATAAAATCCGTGGGTCTTGACATTCATATAATTAGAAAATAATAATTTTATAATTTATAGACTAGCTTCATCAACAATTAAAATTTGTTTCACCCACAATTCAAGAAATTCTAGGCGATAACCCCCAAACAATAGAAATACTTTTTAAGTTCCTAAAACAAATGAAGCTGCTTCAACAAATATAGGAGATCACATCTTAGTCTAATTAGTTTAATTTGCCATTTTATAGCATTGTTTAGATCAGAGGTGGGCACAGACAGCTCGTCTGAGCCTTACGGGCTCTCCATAAGCTGGGTGAGAGTAAGTAAAGAAGGTATGTTTTGAAGCAAGACGGAACGATGTTTCAATACAGGTTGTCCTACCGATTATTGCCCAATAATTATATAGTATCGTCTATAGTATAGTCAATATTTTATTTTTTTTGAAAAACAAATTATGCGAAAAATAATTTCCACTACTACAAAAAGTACTTTTCACTTTTTCAATTCCAAGTAGACTAACTTGAAGAACTCAAATTCCCACTTTATGTAAAATTTAACTTAATTCATCAAATTCCCATGACACTATACTGAGCATACTCCATACGAAGAAAAAATAATTAAATCAGGTAAATAATTCTTTATTAGTTCTCTCGGATATGAATAGTAAAGTATTTAGACAAATTATTTGGAATTTTCAAAACTATATTTCTATTTAAATTATCCTTTGCAAAAATTTCCCTCTTTTATTACAATGGTCCAGCGGTAAACTTAAAGGTTCAAAAGATTTATATATATTTTTTATATATTTTTATTTTATTCATACACAAATATGATATATACTAAAAAGGTACATTTTATGACCCTAATTACCAGCCCAAAATTCCAGAGTATGTATTGAATGATTGCTTGTATTATTTACTTTGTATAATAGTGACCATAAAAAAGATTTGATATTATTATATTTTTTTCAGAAAATGTTTTAATTAAAAAAAGAAAATATTAATAATTGGTAGGTTACCCTGTATTAACTCTATCTCTCTTCCCTACCTCTCACTCAGAGCTTGGCCGAGGCAACTCCTGCCCACCTCTGGTTTAGATAACTACTTAACTAGTTGAAAAGGCAATACAATAATAATTAGTTTAAAAAAACAAATTTGTTTTTCCTATTTAAAACCATGCTGTATACTCTTTGAAAATCTGACCTGAATACGCCACTGAATTTTAATTTTTTTTTTGGAACAAAATCCAGAAATCAATTTTTAATAATTTTTATATGAAAAAAAAATCAAAAAATTTCATGCTGTTTTATTGTATTACAAAATATCAATGAATTTTTACAGAAATCTTGTAACTAAATAAGATATTCATTCAATAAATAAACATAAATAATAATTCTTTATATTAAAGAAAGAAAAAAAAGAAACATTTTTCCATTATCTTGACACAAATTTTTACGATCTTGTTCGCCTATTCTGTTGCTTTAAAAATAATTGTAGGTAAGTTACACCTCAAGACGAAAAAGACAACTCAATTGAAATTCCATTTATGACGAATATTTTTTTTCCAGTAATAATTCATAAAATATTATTATTCAAGTGCCACTTGAACTTTTTATTTATATTTAATCAATAGAAAACAATATTGAACCTTTTGTCATTCTCACTAGAATAAACTTGAATGGGAGTCAGTCCATTCAATGCGTAGTATAATAAAATATTATTTATTAATCGATGAAAAATATATTATAATCGATAATTTTTTGTATTGTCATAATTGTTAGAAAATATATTCACAAAAAAAAAAAAAATTTTTATTAATGAAGGTATTTGTATGTATATATGTCTTACTTTAGGGAAGGTAGGTAAATCACAAGAATCGTTCTTTGACATCAAATGTTCGCTATGAAAAATCATATACATTTTTAATGGAAATCGAGCTCACGACCTCTGATATTCTAATCCAGTGCTCTGTTTCTAAGTTACTAGATGCTATACTGCTGAAATGCGTATAATTTTGCACTATCTTGATGTCGATGTATCATTACTCCAACCTGCCCACGGACGGATAGACGGTCCTACAGACAGACATGCGGAAATACTAGGTCATGCCATACTAGGTCATTTTATGAATACCTATGCCAAACATTTATGTCTGCGATCAATTTTCAAGCGTTACAAAGTCGGGACGGAACTTAATATACCCTTGTATATTTACATATATCGGGTATAACAAGCGTTATTTTAAATATAGTCCGTTTGTCTTATTATTCCTAGGCTGTAAAAAAAAAAACAGATGAATTGAGAACCATCCTCCTTTTTGAAGTCGGGTTAAAAATATTAGGATTTGAACTATCGAACTTTTTAGTGATAAGTGTAAACACATACCTAATTATTATCAACACACTTGATCGAAAAATACTAAGTCTATTGCTTTTGAATTATGAATTTTAAAAAAAGAATAATAATAAAAATAACCTATTAATAAACTTAAGTAATGTGAAATTACCTTTCTTATTGAAGGTACTTGAAAGTCAATTATTATTTAAAAGACTTAACTATGTGGTTATATTTAGAACTTTTTATAATATGTAACCAAATAGATGAAGAAGAATAATATCTACAACAGAGAGTACTTTTAAGTACTTTATGATTTATGAATGTTTGTAAAAATTATTTTATATGAATATATGCATATACTTTGGTCAATATTTCATTCATTTGTGTTTTTCTATACCCCATATTCAGTATTAGGTATGATGTGGAACTAACTATTCACTAGATATGAAAGTGTAAAATTTTTTTTCTCTTTTTTAAATAATAGTTGTTAAAAACTTTTAAAGAACTATTATTTCACTATGAAGAAAGACTTTCAAGTACCATGCAGAGAAATATTATGTATATAGATATTATGTATAATAGTAAAATGTATATACATATAGTTTTTGTATAATAAATTGTTGAATAAGAAAATGTATTTGAAGCCAGTTTTGAAATATTTTTGAAATGTCATAGTTTCGATGTGGTTTCAATTGCTGACTCATCATATACGTGTTGTTTATTAAAATCACTTTTGAAAGGGATTGCAGGATGACATACAAATCATGCGAAATCTATAAGTGAAAGACATACTTGTCCGTTTTGTTAGCTAAGATGCTGCTCTGTTTCAACTACAAAATAGTCATCATCAGTATAAATTAGCTAGTCGTAATTTACTCTTTGACAATTAGAAACAGATAGAAAATCAAAATCAATAGACAAAATAAAAATAAATAACAAATTAAACAAAATAAATTAAAATATAATAAATTTTATTGAAATTACTCTTGTTCGAATTTCTTTCATTCAAGTTTACTATTGTTAACATCACTCTTATATTGTCTCAGGATATGTTATTCGTTGCTAAATTGGTGACAGTTTCACCCCCACACTTTTTATTTATTATACAAAAACTGATCTAGGAATTCTAAACATTTTCGTAAACATTTCAAAAGCCTCGATAATCAGCAATATATTTTATTATAAAAAAAAGAGTATAAAATGAGGTTATTTATAAAATTAATGACTATAAATTGATTAGTATTTGATAAATATATTGATGACAGACAGACAATATCACGGTTATATATTATGTTGTTGCAAATACATAATTTAAAGAATAAACAAAATAAATTAATAGGTTTCTTCTCACAAATTTAATATATAATATTGACATAAATAATTGTTCATTTAATATTATTTATTTTGTAATCAATATCATTTTTTTTATTCCATAAACAATTGTTGAGGATAATACTTGTGACTTGAGTCAATTATATTTTAAGAACGTTGTATCCGTCTTTCCTATTCATTCCGATATATAGTTATGGTCAGTTGGGTTAATATGGCAGCGTTGAAACGATATAAACTGCGGGAGAAGCCATAGAACTAGATTAGTTAAAATAATAATATGGGATCAAACAAAAATTTAGTTACATTAAAAAACGAATACTCTCGTTCATAAGAACTAATAAGTCACAGTCTAAGTGTATATATTACTAAATATTTGTATAAAATAACATACAGCCTAGAATGTTTATTCTGGTTCAATTTTTATGAACGGGAGTGTACATTACAAAATACATAGACTTAATTATATTAAGCGATCAACGACTGGGTAGAGTTTAAACACCGTAATCACTGGGAATATATATCGCAACAAAAACTCGGGAAAATACTGTTTCGAAATGCATTGATGTACATGGGATCCATTATGTGCAGCGAGGACTCTGCGTCGAGGAGGAAGAAACATCCAGCCACATCATCTTTAACTGCGAATCTCTCGATTACAACAGATACAAGATATTTGGTGCATCTCACCCCGAATATATGAATCTTCATGAAAACCTAATTAGCAACTTGTTGGATATTGCCAAGATATCGGAGAAGCGAGCCTCATCAGATCGAAGTGGAAGAGAGACACAATTTCATACCCCTAATTGATTTATCTATCTACCTATCTATCTCATTTGTTTTATGTCTACCCCCTTTTTTTTTGTCTACCTCTCGGTTTGTTTGTTCCCATATCACGTTAAAATGAATGGATCTTTTTTGACCCAGTTTCAAAGAATGTTAAGATTGGGAATTTTTCAGTGCTACAAAATCTAAATAACAAATAATGATTGTTTTTGTGAATTAATTATGTCCGAAACCTAGGTTAAGTTTGTCTACAAGTCAAATCTAGTACTTAATAAATTGATGTTATATATAGAATTGTGAAAAAAATAATGCAATCATTGGGGATCAAACCATATATCACCGTCTATCCGGGCCGGTGCACTAACCAATTTCATCTCTGCTACTTACAGATTGCAGTAAACTTTTTTATTCACAAATATTTTTATTTGTACGAAAATCCCCTCGTATTAATTAATTTGTGAATAACAGTAAAAGGGGATTCTCGTTCAAATAAAAATATGCATGAATAAAGAAATAATGCATTCCGTGTGGCATAATTGGATAGCACACCATTCCGGATAGACGGGGATCTCTATGGTTCGAGTCCTTGTGGTTGTATTATCTTTTTCATATTTTTAATTTATATATACAGACCGTTTTCAAAAGCATTTCAATAGAGAATCAATGTTTAATAAATAAATAAAATATTAATTATAAAACTATACAGTACACCTGTACAATAAACATATACACAAACATATGGATAGTGTATAGGTATACTGTATGCGTATGGTTGTTTGTTTGTCATTTAAGAGTGGGGATTATGTGATGCACATACTAAAGTTAAGAATTCAATGAACATATTTAACCCACTCTCATTACATGCGTACTGACTGACTTCACACAGTAATCACACGGCCAGCTAGATCATCCGATGCATATTCATCCTGCTTGGCAGCTATGCACTAACCTTGCATTTTAAACGATGCGAGGTATAGAAAATCTGTAAATACAAAAAACTTTTAATTCACAACAAACTTTTGATCGAAATATTTTTCATGCTCCCAATAGTTTTGGCTTCATACGTACGATGCCATGGATCGGTCTATGTAATTAATAAATTTTTAGATTTTTGAATACACAATGCGTTTTAATATATCCATAAAACGTGTGACGCTGCAGGAACAAACCTCATTTGCATATAAACACACAATTAACCATTATATTGATTAATTATCGGCATAACATGTAATTTAAGAATATATATCGAAGAAAATTATAAACAGAAGTTGAAATTGATTTGAAAACAGTTTCAACTCAACAAACAAACAAAACAAAACAAAAAAATAGAAGATGTTATCAGTCTGAAACATATTAATCACGTTTAACTTTGTGTTAAAGCAAAAACAGATTTCAACATATTATAAAAGATAAACACATATCTCATTGAAAAGAGAAAGATATTTTATATATAATATTATTAATTCTCTAAAATAAACTAACAATCTTATAATATACAGATATTTATCTCTGTGAATATCTCAGATCAATATCTTTTCAAAATAAAAGTCGATTTTAAAATTTATTTAAATTGTGTGTGTATGTATGTATGTGTGTATGTTTTAGACTTTTAGAGTAACTCGTCTTTTGGTCTATCATCTATCTAAGCTTTATATTACAGAACCTGACGATTACAAAGAATTTGGTATATCTGTCGCAGATGGATGGTCGAATCGCTGTTTTACAAAACCGCTAGTTGTTTTACATAACAACTCCGTTATGTAAAACAACTGAACGACGTTCAGTTGGCTTGTCATTGCGATACGTTTTACAAAACTGCTACCCACGTTTAGACGTACTACAGAATAGCTTATCTGTAGTCACACAGAGCGTTTTAATATAGGGAAATATATAGAACGCCTTTTAGTGTGAGGCCCAAAAACACGCAAAACTCAACCAACTCGGAGTATGACCGATGGAGTGAAAGATTGTAGTACGCGATTGTAATAGTTACCTTATTTAATTTCAATAATTTTTGACACTATATCTAAAATATACAGAACTTGTTAGGAAGTTAGGACCTTTAGTGATGGGAATTTCATTAGCCCGTTTACAATAATTCTAAGCTATGAATTTAAGACTTAAACAATATAGACTGCTAAGTAATATAAATGGTAGTATTAATAATAATAATAATAATGATATAAACTAAAAAAACTAATCGTTGACCCGTTGCATTGATAAACGCTGAACGTTTAAGCAATATTAGGTGTCCAAGGTCAGTAATTATGTAAAACAGCTAAATGTTGTTCAGTTGTTTTACATAACGGAGTTATTATGTAAACAACTAACGGTTTTGTAAAATAGCGGATTCGACCATCCATCTGCGACATATTCATAATAGTAGTAGCAGCGACCCCTAAAGGACATGAAATTTGTATGTAGAATAGGAATTGGTAGCCGATTTTGATAGGAACTATGCCGATATTCATCAGCAGTTTGTGAAAGGAAAATGCAGATATCCTTCACAAGCATAGCTAGTAACTTGCGTTCGTGTCCATACGCCGACAGTTTAGTCAATTAACCGCCCCTTTAATTTAATTTAATTTTATTAATTTAATTGGCAAACTGCCAGTGTTGGGAATCAAACTAGCAACCTCCCAGTTCCGTGTATAGCGCTTTTGACTACTCGACCACATGGACTGGTTATTAAGTTAGTCCCGTCACGGATTAGTGGTTACCTGTCCCACCACGAGTTCCCCGATGCCGAAAAAACTTTAATTTTAATATAATTTTATTTAATTTTTTCCCGTTTAGGCTTTTATTTTTCTCACCTGCAGACTTATCGTTGGGGTCTTCAATTTTATGACGTATTCAAAGTTTGTGTTTCTTTACAAAATTACGATAACTATCGCAATCTACAGTTTTTACATATCAAATCCAGAAAATTATTTAAAAAAAATTGTATCGTAAAAACTTTCTCGTAAATATGGAGTTTTTAAGTGGTTTTGTGTATTGTCGATCGAAGAAGTATCGTTGATCTCTAAGTTCTCCTATTATGTTCTCATCTCATTGATAGCTATCAGCTGAGCGTCTTCAATATTTATTGTGTAACAACTTTGGTTATATTACTTTCATGTCCTGTCTAGTTGGGAAGTTTTTGAATTTGCATTCTTGGATGTCATGTACAAATAGCATCAAAATTCGAGCTAACAGTTTTGATTGTTCAAAATTACATTATTTTTCTATTTAGCTTAAACTTAAGTAACTGCTCATGTAACATATTATTAGTCGTTCAATAATTAATATAGAAAATAATACTATTATTAATTTAGTTTAGATATATCGAAAACTTAGATTTCATTTTTCTTCGTTTTCACTTGCCGCATTTTATCTAACCCCTGCAGTACATATTTTACTGTTGTTATGGTCAACCGAATTCCAAAATAAAATACTCCTATTTCACGACAATGTACGCAAGTCATACGGATGAATATTTTATGTCTAAAACATTTGTTCCAAAAATAGACAAAAAATGTGTTTGTTAACATTTTTTTTCTTCTCTGTGTTATTTTTTTTCGATAATGTTTTGATGATAAAATGTTATTCTGCTTATTAGGATATTTACACATTTGCCGTGCCGCGCCGCGCGTATATGCATGCATAATAATACAATAAACAAATGATGGACTTTTGATTTAAATAAAAGATGTTACGTTTAGATCTACAGAAAACACACTTACTTCTTCTTCTTCTTCATCTTCTTCAATGTTTATAAAATAATATGTAAAACAATGTTATTAAATTCCTCTTAATAAGGAATATTGTGGTTGTTTTCACTTTTTAACAACAATTCATGTCTCATCATCTGCATTCTATTATATATTCTTTCTTCGTTTGATTTTGTTCGTTGACTTTGAAAATATTCTTTTTGTTTATATGCGCCAGGGGAACTCGGGACAGAACGGGGTACGAAGTTGAAAATATGGTTTAAAAATACCAAAGGGTTTATTAAGAGAGCTGCAAATTTTTCTATGCACACGTTATAATGTTATAATCACGAAAAGAAAATAAAAGAACAATTTTTTCGAATGAAGTTCTTTTACGCGGCTTACAGTAGAGTGAATTGTAACGTAACGAAAAAGCGTTATGCGTTATGTTTTGATATTCATTCAAGAAAACTATACCACAGTGTAGAGCTGCAAAAACCAAACAAAAAAGTTTAATAAAGTTTTTCGATTTGACGCTTATTTTTTAAGATATCAATTAAATACAATCAAATTAAACATTGATAAATTCAACCAATCACAGACCGCATAGCGTAGGGAGACGAGGCCTCTTACCGTCTGCCAGCCTTTAATAGGTAAAGCGCCACGATCTACTGCTGAGGCCACGGCTCATAACACTATGCGCTCTGTGTGATTGGTTGAATTTATCAATGTTTAATTGATTGTATTTAATTGATATCTTAAAAATTAAGCGTCAAAACGAAAAACTTTATTAAACTTTTTTGTTTGTTTTTTGCAGTTCTACACCATGGTATAGTTTTCTTGAATGCATTTCAGAGCACCCCCTATATATACGAAAATTTTGTGTACGAAGTGGTTTTTGCAAATGCATTAGTGGACAAAATCGGTTAAAGAGACAGGGTTAAAGCAACTCTTTATATTGGTAAAATCGAAAAATGTGAAATTAGTAGAGTTGCTGGAAATTAATTTTACCTCATTTTATGTACTGGTCATTTTTTCTATTACTCTAGTATTTATAAACAGATTTACGAATATAATGTAATAAATAAAATTCCTTAACGTAATATTAAAATTGCCACTAGGATTATTTAATTTCGACTGTATTATAGCTCCATTAGCTGAGAAAATTAGTCTACAAAGCTCCTATGTGTCGAAAGTTTTATAGTTTACGGGTTAAACTGGTGGTGCAAACAGTTCCGTAAGATTTTAAACAAATAAATTATAATAAAATAATACAATTTTCGAGTAAATTACTGAAAACATTTGTGGTTAGCTATAGTAGTTTTTGTGTTTGTTCATCACCAATAAAAAATAGATCCAATTTAAATTGACGTAATGACATATGATTCTGTGTATCGTGTTTGGTAAATGCCTGTGTATAACTGTGTAGGATGCTATACATATACATATATCTATCTATATGTATGTATATATCACAAAAAAAAAAATAATACCTGTTTTTTGCAGTAAATAAATACAGTAAGTATTTTATATAATATTAAAAGATTGCACGTGAATTTTATTTGATAACATATAAACTATCTACCTATAGCCAGCCGTAGTAGTATGTTAGTATTGAGAAAGCAATTGATTTATAATCTAATTAGTCTGGACAGCTATGTATAAAGACAGGTTCACTTATAATATGTTTGTTCTATTATATATAGGGAGATTTAAATATCATAAAACTATACGCGTGTTGCTTACAGAACTGGAAGGTTGAGAGTTCGATTCTCAACGGTGGCAGTTTTTAATTAAATTAATTTAAAAAAAAAATTAATGAAGCGGTTGATTGATTTGTGTTGGGGTCTAAAAAGTATTGCACACTTCGACCTTATGGTCCATTGTGCTCCCCCTTCTACTTCAGTCCGACGAGATTCGCTTCTCCCATATGTTGGCAATAGCCAGAAGCTTGCTTATCAGGTATTTCTGAAGGTTCATACATTCGGGGTGAGATTCACCGAACATCCTTTATCTGCTGTAACCTAACCTGTAACCTTTTAATTAAATACTGATATGAAAAAATTAACTCGTCAACCAGGAATCGAACCTCGGGCCTCTGGATATCTAGTCCAAGATGCTTCCGCTACGCCAAAGACGACTGTGACGTAACAGCCAACCTTTTCATATCATTCTTATTTTTATTTATTTAGACAGTATTACTTCTGTCGAAGTTATTATTTACATATATTTTTTAAGTTTACACAAATAAATATATGTAAATAATAACTTCGACAGAAGTAATACTGTCTAAATAAATAAAAATAAGAATTATATAAAAGGTTGGCTGTGACGTCACAGTCGTCTTTGGTGTAGCGGAAGTATACTGGACTAGATATCCAGAGGCCCGAGGTTCGATTCCTGGTTGACGAGTTAATTTTTTCATATCAGTATTTAATTAAAAACTCAATGACAATGACATTGGTCTAAATAGTATACGCTACAATCTTCTACAGTTTGTCTTACGTAACCGAAAGGAATTTGGACAAACATCGTATTGTTGACGCTTAAGTCTACACAAATAAATATATGTAAACGTTTAGAAGACTTGACCTAATGAACGACCCAGAAAACCAGTCGTAGCATCAGGGCTTTTTCGATGATTTACAATGAGCTCTGGTGAGCTTTCCTGCCTCTGTATATGCTTTGCTGTCTATCAATGTTTTATAGTATTAATTATTTAAAATCACTCTGTATATTATACTACACATTGAGTTTAACTTTTTGTGTTTTTATGGTTTTGTTTTTTTAATTCTTTGTTGTATTATTATAATGTTTTACTGTTGTTTGTGGAGAGAAGTCTTCTTCAAATTTATAAGAAGAATAATGATATGGCAACAACACAAGGGCACATCGTAATTATTTTAAGGTCACAACTATTTATCGTAAACTGATTATGGTTGACGTAAAATAAGTTGTAAATAACGGGAAAAAATAAATTCAGGATACTCAATATAATATATACGTGTTGGACGTGGTGTCATGCGGGTCAAGTGTGTACACTTTCGACTTCGAAGCTCTATAAATCAATCGAATTTGGGTTTATTAAAACAAGTTTTCAATATTTAGACAAGATATTTATTAGTTAAAGTAAGGCAAGGTGTTAGAACATAAATTATTCGACTTTTTAATTTTCAAATTTGTTGTGCATTTGAGCTTGACAGGTAATTAGGCGCATACTTTTCAAAACAGACAGATTCTGCTTCTTCCTGTAAAAAGAAGTTGCTTTAAGTTAGTCCGGACACGTTTATGGCTAAATGATAATAGATTTTATGATAATCAATACTTTTATTGACATTGGTGGAAAAATAGGTTTCTTAACGAGTTAAAATTTAAATAATTATATTTTTAAAACTCAACATTTAATACGTGACCTTATGGGAACATATATTTCATTGTAGAAAATAATGCAATTTTACAATGAACATAACAATATTACTCAACAAATTTGAACATTAACGTGTGAAATTTATATTTTAGTAAATATTTTTGTGCTTTACCGAATTTGTTTGGGCTCCATGAGTATTTTTGTGCATTTGTAGATACTTTGCGCATGCTCAGTAACTCTACTGATTAAATCAAAGTATATATTATGCGATTAAACTTTTGTATTAAATCTTTTGTTTATTGTGTTTATTATCAAAGCTTTTGTTAAGGAATTTTCAAATGTAAAAACTGTTTATTTTATAAAGTTTAATTGCTGAGTCGACCTTATTACTAGCAGTTAAAAACAAATGAAGAAAGAAGTCAATAGGATCCCCTTTGATTCCAATGATGAATAGCTTAGATATTAAGATCCAATAGTAAAAACAAACCACTTTATTCACCAAAAATTTCAAAAAAGTGACCAATCAATATTATAAATAGAGAATCTTATTGATACATCTCTGATAAATACGGATTTGCTTTCTAACTGAAAGCACATTCGACTAAATGTGTTGTTGTATATTCGTCTATTGATGTTTATGCTTATTGGACATATCTCGAATTAATTCAACAATTACAATAACGATTTTTCATGACTGGGTTTTATTAGGAACCGGGCCTTGTTGGGTGACAATACCTTATTGATTAATTTTGCATTATCTTCATCATTATTTAATTACATGAAATATCAAAATTAGAATTGATTCTAACGTATAATTTGTAAGATACTTTAAAAAGTAATTTTTTACTATGCAACTAATCAGCAGGCTCTTCACAATCGGTTAAAAAATTTGTTCGTTTTTAATTAAGTTAATAGTGACACTCACTTTATATATTTCAACATATTCAAATTCTTAAGCAAAATGAATTTACAATTGAAACTACCTAGAAGTGTTCTAAAAACATTTCCTGAACATGTGATATCATAGAATCACAAAAACAATGTCAATAAATTTTAATATTATTTGAAAATAATCTGATTTTTAGACAAATATTTTGTGTATGAAGAAATTATTTTCTAACGAACTATTGAAATAATGTGGTTTGATTTAAATAAAAATAAATAAATAAATTATATATAAAATATAATAATACCAGTTTTTCAAACGATCATTAACATTTTGTAGGTGTTTTTTAAAATCTGAATCTTCTTTTTTCAATATCACTGTGTGTATATATAAATGTGTATGTATGTACACAGCAGTGCAATAAAATTACACTGTCTGTTGTTCAATTCCAATTACATTAACAGTGTTTTTGAAAAAGAAAAATCAAATTTATAAATACTTTTTATCTAATATCTTCTATTACATTTCAAAACAGAAATACATAAATAAGTGAATATAAAAAATAACCTACATACCGGGTATATACTGAGTTCAATATCAATGCGTGAGCTATTTATATTAATTATTACACACGCACAAATTGATATAAATATAAAGTAGTGTCAAAAGTGATACATATTATCATCGTCTGTTACATTTTAATTTCCCCAGGCCAATATCTCGAGTAAGATAGTGATAAATGTTTCAGACAAAACTTTTAAGGTTTCTAGGGGTCAAATAACTGTGACCTTGTATTTGACTCTGAAGTCAAATTGAGGTCAACTTTGATTTTTTAAATAGAAATCTATATTTTTTATTGCACATTTTTAATGATGTCGAACAGCCCTTTTCAGGGCTATGATCTTTAAAACAGAACCCAAACCTCCAAGTGGTGCTCATTGGGTAACGCTAAGTCGGGACTAGACTTATAATTTCGTTACATATTATAAGATGAGTATATTATGTATACTCATATATGAGTACAATAAATTATATTTGATTTAAAACACTTACTTAGGCCTTTTTTTTCCAAATTTTAGATTTTTTTCATCAATTGGTAGATGTTTCGGAATTTTTGAAAGTGAACTATGATGTTTCTGATGATCAAGCATGGAAGCAGCTACAAAATTATAATGGTTGTTGATAAAATTGTTTATTTTATAAGCCAGAGTTTCATTTCTTTTCTTTACTTGTGCTCTAATAATTACGTTTCTACCAAATTTCCGGTTTCTGACCTAGAGCCTTGGTGATTATTTAGTGAATTTGCTACAAATTAACGATTTTTGATGTTGAAAAAATACTTGCTATTTGGAATACTTTATGCCCAGGTGTCCCATATTAGAAAAATACAGTTTGTACAGTCCGATACAAAAAGAATCAGTAGTTTCGAATATGACCTACAATCAAACTGTATGTGACTAGATTTGGTTGACCTATATAGTGTCACTTTTTCTGAATTCGAATATACATCAACATATATTACTAAAAAAAAAGACAAGAAGTGAAAGAATTCTTTTAAAACATAGTTTAAGTACGTTTTAAATAGAATTTATCTCACAACATTCTTACATATAAAATAAGTCATGAATATATATACTCAAATCCACACTATTCGTTTAACCACTTTGGATATAGATGCGGATAAACAACAATTGTTATACACAGAGAAGGTGGTGATTATTTCAATTATATTATTATACCTATATGCGTGTGGTGGGCTGAGGAGAAAATCTAAATGTCGTAGAATTGTCCACAAAAATAAAACAATTGACTTTGACTTTGAATTGTATGTTTGTTAAATTAAGGAATGTTGGCATATCTTACAGAGTCAATCGTGTAAATATAAAACAGATAAACAGTGATATGCAGGACCGGATTTAGGGGAGGGCAACAGGGGCTGAAACCCCGAGCCTCCACAACAGAGGGGCCTCCGCAATATGAGTTTTTAAACTAAAAAAGATACCAGTAATTTCGTTGTTATTATAAACAAGTGAAAATAACAACTAAATGAGTTAATTTCTTTAATACTTTCTTTATATATACTGAGTTAATGAAAAGGATTTTCAAACTAAAGTTTTTTTTTTAATAGTGCTAATATTCAAAACTGTATGAATTGAAAAGGGAAAGTTTTGAAATGTGTTGGTCGGATGTTAAAATGAACCTGATTTTGGTACTGTTTGGGTCAAAATTACTCTAGAAAATGATTATTATTAAAATCGAGCGCAAAAATTTTCTTAACTTTTTTAGCATTTTTTCTAAGGGGTACCCCTTAAAAAATTGCAAAAATTAGTGAAAAATTTCTTATCCTCGATTTTGATAAAAACTTCGTTTTAAGCTAATTTGGACCTAGCGAAAACGATGCAGTTCATTAAAATACGATACGATTTACGGTTTTCAAGATATCACACCCGTAGTGCTAAAATTCAAAACTGTATGAATTGAAAAGGGAAAGTTTTGAAATGTGTTGGTCGGACGTTAAAATGAACCCGATTTTCGTACTGTTTGGGTCAAAATTAGCCTAGAAAATGATTATTATTAAAATCGAGCGCAAAAATTTTCTTAACTTTTTTTGCATTTTTTCTAAGGGGTACCCCTTAAAAAAATCGCAAAAATTGGAGAAAAATTTCTTATCCCCGATTTTGATAAAAACTTCGTTTTAAGCTAATTTGGACCTTGCGAAAACGATGCAGTTTGTTATAATACGATACGATTAACGGTTTTCAAAGTATCGGACCCATAGTGCTAAAACTGTATGAATTAAAACTGCGAAAATTTTGACATGCATTTGTCGATCGTTAAAATGAATTTTCGTACTGTTTGGGTAAAAATTACTCTAGAAAATGTTTATTATTAAAATCGAGCGCAAAAATTTTCTTAACTTTTTTTGCATTTTTTCTAAGGGTACCCCTTATGCATCCAAGAAGGTGTCCCTCTATGCACTCAACCTGACAGGATATAACTTCGAAAGGTAACTGGATTTATCACTGGACATTATTACCTATGAAAGCACCTACACACAATAGGACTCCACAATATGGATCCTTTGTGTGCATACTGTGATTTTTCAAAATACATTTAAAATATAAAATGAAAATATTGTTTATATATATATATATATATTGTTGCTATTTTCTAGGTGCTATCACATAGGACGGAGTGCGTCAGACCAAGTTTAAGTACTAACTATGTTTACCATAAAGTCGAAGTGCAATACTTTTTAGACTTCAAGATGTATCTATGTATATCGGATGTATATCGCTACTATAAAATGTTTTAACGTATACATATTCAGAATCAACCTATATTGAAAGATTTCGATCAGTATAAAATCATAATTTATATCCTCAAAAAAAAAACACAACAGGAAAGATAATAGCCCCTGTGATTGTTTTCAACACCTGTGTTATTTAATATCATATACATACACATATCACAACCAACTTATCAGTTATCTGCTGGTTTGTACCCCCTATAGAGTGTGTTAGTTCGGTACAGGTATAATTCTATTTATTTAATTTAATTAAGACAATAATTTATTTAATACTAAATAAAAAAATTTTGAAAGAATCATAATTGGGTACACGCACACACTTTTTTTATTTATTTTCAAATTTGATTGATTTATATGTATTTAATGACTAATGTAAAATTAAAAAATTGCAAGTGTTAATTGCAAATTAAGTGCAATTAGCAGTACTTGCACAACGACTGTTTCATGACAAAAAAATAGATTTAAAAAATATTAATCTTCATTTAGGTAAACCTATTGTTGAAATAGGCAAACCGCATTACAATAATGTTTTTTTGAGTATAACTGTAAAAACTGATTTAACTATACTAAAAAAAGAAGAAACGTCATGCACATGACTTATAGATGTGCGGACTGCCGCTGGCCGCTGTATGCCCACTAGGCTGTTACATAATCGCTTTGCGTCTTTGTTTTTTCATTTACTTTTCGAAGCAGCCGCAGCTCTCGCATTCGTTCGTCCCTGGACTTTTTAGGAGTTTTTCTCTGATTTCTGTAATTCCGAGCATAGCTACAAGTCATATGAGACGAAATCTTCCATTTTTGTTGTAATTTTCAATTTAATACTGATTTTTCAAATTGTTTTTTGTAAACTAGCGTCTATTTATTTCCATTGTTAGTATGGTTGCCTTTCGGTTATATTATACCAACGGAAGCGACTAGCGTTTACTTACTTTGACATTTAAGTAATATGTCTGAACATTGATAACATTTTTTGACATCAAATGCTTGATATGAAAAATCATACACATCTAGGGATGGGGATCGAATCCACGACCTCTGGCATTCTAGACCAATGCTCTACCAACTGAGCTACCTTAGATGTTATGGTAGTACTATGCATATGATCTTTCACTATTATTTCTGATGCCATTGTATTATTAATTTTGTTTATTTACTATTAACATATTTTTCAAATTGTTTTTTGTAAACTAGCGTCTATTTATTTCCATTGTTAGTATGGTTGCCTTTCGGTTATATTATACCAACGGAAGCGACTAGCGTTTACTTACTTTGACATTTAAGTAATATGTCTGAACATTGATAACATTTTTAGACATCAAATGCTTGATATGAAAAATCATACACATCTAGGGATGGGGATCGAACCCACGACCTCTGGCATTCTAGACCAATGCTCTACCAACTGAGCTACCTTAGATGTTATGGTAGTACTATGCATATGATCTTTCACTATTATTTCTGATGCCATTGTATTATTAATTTTGTTTATTTACTATTAACATATTTTTCAAATTATTTTTTGTAAACTAGCGTCTATTTATTTCCATTGTTAGTATGGTTGCCTTTCGGTTATATTATACCAACGGAAGCGACTAGCGTTTACTTACTTTGACATTTAAGTAATATGTCTGAACATTGATAACATTTTTTGACATCAAATGCTTGATATGAAAAATCATACACATCTAGGGATGGGGATCGAACCCACGACCTCTGGCATTCTAGACCAATGCTCTACCAACTGAGCTACCTTAGATGTTATGGTAGTACTATGCATATGATCTTTCTACTATTATTTCTGATGCCATTGTATTATTAATTTTGTTTATTTACTATTAACATATTTTTCAAATTCAGACGCTAGTTTACAAAAAACAATTTGAAAAATATGTTAATAGTAAATAAACAAAATTAATAATACAATGGCATCAGAAATAATAGTGAAAGATCATATGCATAGTACTACCATAACATCTAAGGTAGCTCAGTTGGTAGAGCATTGGTCTAGAATGCCAGAGGTCGTGGGTTCGATCCCCATCCCTAGATGTGTATGATTTTTCATATCAAGCATTTGATGTCAAAAAATGTTATCAATGTTCAGACATATTACTTAAATGTCAAAGTAAGTAAACGCTAGTCGCTTCCGTTGGTATAATATAACCGAAAGGCAACCATACTAACAATGGAAATAAATAGACGCTAGTTTACAAAAAATAATTTGAAAAATATGTTAATAGTAAATAAACAAAATTAATAATACAATGGCTTCAGAAATAATAGTGAAAGATCATATGCATAGTACTACCATAACATCTAAGGTAGCTCAGTTGGTAGAGCATTGGTCTAGAATGCCAGAGGTCGTGGGTTCGATCCCCATCCCTAGATGTGTATGATTTTTCATATCAAGCATTTGATGTCAAAAAATGTTAATACTGATATTTACTAGTATTTTTATTATCCTATTTTGCCTCCTAGTGCTCCACAAGCTCAATCAATCAAGTTGCATCAATGTCGTAGCTAAACCAGTTACCAGTTTGCCTTAGACCGCTCGCCCACATGGGCTGATTACTAATATAGTTACTAATATAGTTTAAGCTGACTTAACTAAAGTAATAACACAATTTAAGTATAACTTATATGCCGATGTGACAAACTGACCTTTTTAAGTTTCAATTAAACCTTAAGTCACATCGTAAGGTAAATAATTGCTATATAATAATTAAAATGAAATTTATGGTTAAATCTCACTAGTGCATACACCAAATTTGACATATTTAATTTAATTAAGACAATAATTTATATAATATATAAGGTAAATAAATATTAAAAACAATAATAATTCTTGAAACAATTTTTTTATTAAATATAAAGAACACTAACAAGTTGATTTTAATTTGTGTATGACAATTTTAATTGTGAGTTTTAAAATGTGTGGTGTAAGTATAACTAACTTAAGTGTGTATATGTCGTAATCATATTTGGAATCCCATTTTTCACGAAGATCCTAGACATTTCATGAAACGTCGACGTATTGTGTTAAAAACATGTAACATAAAATGTTACATGTAGTGCCTGGGTGTTTCTTGAAAAGTCCGTCATACTTCGATAGGTAATGTCTCTTTCGTGTGGCGTCAAATTTTTAAAGTGTGCCGCCAAATTTTAGAAATGTATATAGTAAAGTATTAACCAACATAAAAATGAAAAAAAGATCGAGACTGTTAAATGTAGAAGACGATATAAGAGTAGCGTTGCCATTTTTACGACCAAATATACATGAAATTATCAAAAAATATCAAGCTCAAATTTCACATTAAAAGTATTCTTATTATTAACTTGTAATTAATCCATTAATAAACGTACTGTTGTTTTGGTAGTACATATTATTTTATTTTACATTCAAAATTATTATCATAAACTGTTTTACACAGTATATTATAGTATAGGTAAGTAAACAACTTTTAAAATTACCTTTTTCTTTGTGCACCGTCAAATTTTGAAATCGTTAAAAGTGTGCCGCGACAAAAAAAAAGGTTAAGAATCACTGGTCAAACATAATCTGCCTTACTTTATATCGTAGTCTCATAGTCAAATCTCTTTTCACGAAGATCCTAGCATTTCATAAAAAATCGCCGTCTTGTGTTCATGTATAAAATTGTCTATGTATATAATTAAATTTTTTTCACGTTTTTTAACGAAGTCCTATCTACGATATTGTTGTTATGGAAGCCAGAGACTTATTTATTGTTCATTATAATTGAATATTATAATAAGAATATTATTTGTTTTTAATTTAATTTGGAATAAAACTTTTTATTTCAAACTAATATACAATGTGCCTTCTTTTCTTTGACATTTCACGTAACACAATTAATATACCTTTTCCCTTGGGCATTTTACGAAGCTTCATCAACTATGGCAGATAATGTTAAACATTATCTGTCGAAGTATGATGGGCTTTTTACGACGTCCAGACATTACATGTAAAATTTTATGTTTACACAATACGTCGACGTTTCATGAAATGTCTAGGTATTTCATGAAAACAGATTCCAAATGAAACTACGACATACATATAATAATACACCTGCTTGCTTGCTTGTCTGCTATATTTTGCTGTGGAAACGATAATAATTACAGACCGACGCGTAATAAATGTTTTATTCTTTCAACTGTAGTGAATGGTTGGAATTTTGTTAAATTACAACAAAATGACTGACATTGCAATTTAAAAATTTCATGATTTATTTATATTTAATTATTTGTGTTGATATTTTAATTAAAACTTAAATTGTTTTATTGAATTTTAGAATTACGTATTTTTGGTTTAGAGTTCCGTGTCAAAACTCCTCCGGTAAAACTTTTGCCGGAAACATTTTTGGTATTATGGACCACAAAAGTTGATGTCATTTAAAATAATTTTATAATTGACTAGTGCTTTATTGATTCGGTTTTCGAAAAAAATGTTTCAGTTAAAAGTTGTTCATTCGAAATTAATCTTACTCCTCGCTCTGGGGCCCCAAAAAGCGTGGGGCTCATAATCACCTGCCTATATTTGATATTGGTTAGTCCGCACCTGGTCTCACAACATGATTAGCAAAAACACCTGTAAAAAATTACTGCTCAAAAACATTTAACATCCAAAAAATTGAATGTATACTAATTTCCATTTCACTAAATATAGTAGAACTTTATGTGAAAAATTAAATTTGAGTGAAAAAAATAGATATACGCAAGCATTATTAATGTTTATTATAACATGATTTTTGAAACTTTTCAAGCAGGCAACACGAAATACTCTGGTATTTGCTTTGTGTATAAGTCTAAAAACTAAGAAATGTGTACTTAAAAAACAATAAAATAACAATTTGCCGCGCAAGAATTTTTCAATCGTAATAAGTTTGGTTCAATCTACATCTATTTTTGAATACCCTGGATTTTTCTGAAAGACTCTTTTGGTGATAAGGACAAGGGAAAGCAATTTTTAAACGTTCATGTATATTACCGAATTCATGTTCTAATAATCTTTCATTTAGCATCCTACACGATTCCCTTGACAATTTTACTTTCCATACTTTAATTTAGATAACCCTTCAAACTAATTCCCAAAATAAAAATTTAATTTTACATACTCTACGTTATTATTTGGGCCATCACACTCTATTTTTGAGCTAATTTTCAAATTATTGCATCGAATAGAGAAAATCGTCAGTTGCAGACCTTACGGGTGGAAACCAAATTGACACACATGACCACAAAAGTTGTGTCATTTTTCAAAATTATTTTTTGAAAACCGAATGAATAAGGCACAAATCAAGTATAAAATTTATATAAGTTTTTTTTACCAGTCCATGTAGCCGAACGGTCTAAGGCGTTATGTCTGCGCAGTATGCATACTTGGAAACTGGGTGGTTATGGGTTCGAATCCCGACATCGGTAATTTGTCAATTATTAAAAAAAAAAAAGGAAAAAAAAGGGGCGGTTAATTGACTAACGAACTGACCGGCTATGCTTCAGAAGGTTTTCTGCAGTTGCCTTCACGAACTCCTGATGAATATCGGCATAGTTTCTATCATAGTCGGCTATAGCCGCATATCCTACCAATTCCTAGTCTACTCACAAATTCATTCCACTCCACTCACATCCTCACATCCTTAGGCATCACAATGGACCTTATGGTAGAAGTGTAGCCCTTCCAGGGCAGCCTCTACAATCCAGCTATCTATCTATATAAGCTTTAATATAAAAATTCAAATTTCGATAAAAAACAATAAAATTTATAAAATTATCCAGAAATAATATAAAAAATTTTTTTTTAAATGTCATTTCCGCTTGCCACCATAAAATAATTAATTAAAAATATCCATAACTAAATACAATTACATTTAAATGTAAATTATTTGAACAAAATTCTTAGGGATACGTACCAAAGAGTCGTAATGATTAATTTATTCTAATAATTATTGTATCAGATGTAAAACGATTTTAGAATATTAAATGTTTTTTTTAGCGAGCTATTGGTCGGGTAACGAATTCAAAATTTTGCAAAAAATTTTCAAATGTCCAAATTTATATATATATATAAATTTAATATACATATATATATATATATATATATATATATATATATATATATATATATATATATATATATATATATATATATATATATATATATATATATGCCCCATGCTCCTTTCCGTGTCAGACCATCCGCTATCTTATTCCTCCATAATCCCACATGTAATGGGACCCAGCAGAGGATGATTTTACTATTCTTACCAAAATTTTTTAAATTAGTTCTGAACGTCTTTCTTAATGTTTTTTTTAACATTTCCATCATTGGTATAGGGAAAACGTTCATAGATGTTTCAGATTTTCTCATATTTGTAGTTTTACCTACAAAAAATGACAATGTAATACATTACTGATTCACATACTTCACAGAATTTTTCACGTGTCAGTTGTTGGTCCAATTCGATCAAGGAAATAGCTGATATTAGTATAGATATTATAAATAGTACGGAACCCTTAGATAGATAGATAGACTGTAGAGGCTGCCCTGGACGGGCTACACTTCGACCATAAATTCCATTGTGATGCCTAAGGCTGTGATGATGTGAGTGGGGTGGAAGGACTTTTTGTTTATAGACTATGAATTGGTAGGATGTGCGGCTGCAGCCGACTATGATAGGGACTATGCCGATATTCATCTGGAGTTCGTGAACGAAACTGCAGAAAACATTCTCAAACAGATGCAGACATTTTAGTCAATTAACTGCCCTTTTTCTTTTCTTAATAATTGACAAACTGCCGATATCGGGATTTGAACCCATAACCTCCCAGTTTCCAAGTAGGTATACTGCGCAGACATAACCGGTTAGACCGCTCAACCACTTGGACTGGTGTACGGAACCGTTGATATATGTATTAAAATCATACTTGCCAAACTATTTTATAATTATGATAATTATATTTAAAAAAAAAAAAAACTATTTTTTATTATATGTCCTGTTTGTTCTGTTAAAATGAATATTAAAGTCAAATGTCAGCAGTTCAGACAAATAATAATTATTGTTTGATTCAAAAACATTCAATTTGATTGAATTTTAATTTAATGTTTAATTGTATGGATATTCCAGCTTTAATTATAATATTTGTAAGTAATCAATTTCCTTATTATTTTCAATAATAAGGTCTATTTATTATTATTTTGAATATTTCGTTTGATACCTACGTATGGTTGGGTTCAGGTCAAGTTTGAGGTTAAAAAAATAACTACTTTAAAATTCATTTTGTATAATTAATGATTTTGAAAAAAATAATATTTTAATAATTTTTACAAAATTTTTGGTAAATTATTTAAAAAAATTTGATTATTTTAAAATAAAATTGCAAAATGCTGGTTATTTATTTAAAAAAATTAAATCATCCCTGGTGGGGATCGAACCCACGACCTTTGGATTAGAAGTCCAACGCGCTATCCGCTGCGCCACAGGGACTACATTATACACACGCTAAGTTTTTCAGCGTGTTTGTAAATAAAAAATTATTGTCAAGCACAACTATAAATAATTTCTTTATAAATAAATTTTATTTTGACCTTGAAGTGGTAGTACATTTAATTTGAGGAAGAAAATTTCAATATATATTTTTTACTCAAGTTACACTAAATAATAAGTGATTTTTTTTCTTTCATATCGATGATTTTTCAACAGGTTTTTCCGATTTGTATGTATGTAATGAAACTATAACTTTTTAATTAATTATTTTCTATTAATTTATCAATTAATAAAAATAAATCAATTACAATTTCACAATATATTTTATTATCCAATAAATTTTATTTGATTTATGTTTAAAGTGAAATGAATTTTAATTAGTTTAAGTGGAATGAAGAGGTAATATCATCATCGCACGTATATATATATATATATATATATATATATATATATATATACACTGCACTCATTTTGTTGATATTCTCAATCTGCTACTGCTGAATTGAATAACTAATTTTTTTGGTGAGATGTAAATTCCGCACTTTTTACCTACAAAAAAAAATGTGGATAGGTAAATATTTTATTGCGCCGTAGACAAAATTTATTTCAATATTTTGAAAACAGACTTTTTTAGTAGCTTTTGTTTACACTTGTACTTGTTTTGTTACTTTGGAACATTACTAATGTTTGCGGAAACGTTCTAACTTCTATATTTCTGATATAGAAGGTTTCAAATTTAAACTTTTTTAAAAAGCATTTTAATAACGACAGTTTTCAGCGATATAAAACAAGGAATATATAGGGCATACTTCCAATAAAACTAGGATTATCTACCATTAGGATCCTCAAATCGGCGATCTTTAATCTAAAAAAAGTGGTTTGTACGATATATTAAGATAGTGATTCTCAACCTATTTTTTGTCGCGGCATACTTTTAACGATTTCAAAATTTGACGGCACACAAAGAAAAAGATAAGTTTAAAAGTTGTTTACTTACCTATAGTATAATACACTGTGTAAAATAGTTTATGATAATAATTTTGAATGTAAAATAAAATAATATGTACTACAAAAACAACAGTACGTTTATTAAGGGATTCATTACAAGTTAATAATAAGAATACATTTAATGAGAAATTTGAGCTTAATGTTTTTTGATAATTTCATTTATATTTGGTCGTAAAACTGACAATGTTACTCTCATATCGTCTTCTACATTTAACAGTCTCAATCTTTTTTTCGTTTTTATGTTGGTTAATACTTTACTATATACATTTCTAAAATTTGCGGCACACTTTAAGTATTTGACGGCACACAAAAGTGCCGCGGCACAGTGGTTGAGAATCACTTTACTATATGTATATTGCAACTTTATTTCAATATACTATCTATATGTATATTGCAGCAAGAAGAATTTCGTTTAGGTTCTTTTTAGGTACATAAACCGAACAATTAGTGTATACAACATTATATTCTATTGAACCACAGATTGTTTTAATTTAACTTAAATACTTAAGAGAATTACAGTACCTAGGTGCCTGCGTATATACTTGTAGTAGGTATTATGTTACATGGTGACTACTTTGACTCTTTGTAAGGTGTGTTATTTTAATTTAAAAAAAATAAATAAAATATAAATAAATAAAAAAAAACCGTAAGTATACAACATTCCATGATTCCATTTTATATGATTATAAAACTATATTAAGTGATTTCCAATTAATTAAATACTATTTTCTAATTATACCTTTTTCAGATGACTGCAATTGAACTGGACTGACTTTTGTGTGTATTTATTTAAGTAAAAAAAAAAACATATTGGAAAATTATTACTATATTGGTTTGTGTGTATAATGTCCATTTGTTATTTTTTTATTAGCTTGATATTTACAACGGACACTGTCGTTTTATTGTAAAAAGAAGAGCGATTATGTAATTAGACAATTATAAATCTGTTGAAATTATCACATTCTACTTCCATCACTATATATAAAACAGGGAAATATGTTGTGGGTGTGTATATGTATGCGTGTTTGTACGAATTGTTTTGGAGAAAACCATAGGAGATAGCTGACCCAGATCTCTATAATAAATACACAGGAGAGTCCAGGAGTCTCACAAGTGATTTAGTTTTCTTCTGTCAATATTTCTTCTCATTTTATGTTGCTTGACTAAATACAAATTATTTTTCCCATGCATCCGAGCCTCTTTGTTATAAATCTTTTAAACGGTGCGAGATATAGAAAATTTTTAAATATAACAAGTGAAAATAACAACTAATGTTTTAAGAAAACAGATTCAAATAACTTGCGGTTTCAAAGATAAATAGTTTTGCCTGATAATTTATTACCTGATCCTATTTTCTGTAACTCAAGAGAAATATTTTGCAATGTATTGAATATTACAAATCTGTCACCATGGTAACCTTGATTTGAAAGTCATTTAAAATGATCACATCACTGATCTCCATCCGTCTAGTGGAGGCCAGTGGATCACATATTGAATTGCAGTAAAGTTGATTTTTTACAACTTAACTATTTATAAATTTTTCGGTTTATTCTATATTCTGTTTTCTTCTTTCATTAAGCCTTCCTTTCTCCTTGGTCGGATCTTCACTACACATTAACGAACTTGGCTTTTCAGAAACGAAAAGCAAATCAGGTAAGCAATTTCATTTTGATTGGATTAAAATTGTGACGGCTAGCCGTTAGAGTGCTTTCAAATGCACTCTAGCGGTCACAGGTCTCCATGAATATTAGTAAGTAAAGTTAATTAAGATATATTTTAGGGTAGGTATTTATTATGGGGGAAATTCGCAACACCAGCGTAACGAATTTTTTTTAAAATATTGTTATATATTATATAATTATGGAAGTTAATAAATAAAACAATATTTAAAATATATCAGACATTAAATAATTTGTAAAGAGAGTTCAATTACAAATATGGCAAAAATAATTAAAAACAATTTGAAATTGTTTTTTTATTTTTTACAAATAACAAGTTACCTTAATAATATTTATTTATTTTATACTTTATAAATCTGTTGAGTATGCGTTTATGTATGCATGCATGTATGTATGTATGCATGTATGTGTGTATGTATGCATGTATGTATGTACTAAACTCTGTGTAACTGCTCTCATAAGAGTAAGATATGAATAAGTATGGATAGTCAGCGTCAAAAGTCGAGCTATCATATACAAATTTTATTATTGATTTGTACCTTATTTATTCGGATTTCGGAGAAATAAGTCGAATAAAAGTTGTTAGTATAGTTATAATGAGCAACTTTTATCTGAAGCATTTTTTCGAAAACCGAAAAAATGAGGCACAAATCGATAATACAATTTTTAAATGATCGACTTTTGACGCTATATATAGTACACTATCAACCATGCAAAATTTTAAATGTTTTTTTTGATATGTTTAATCGTCTGGTCATGGTTAAAATGTTTTGAACACTCATTGGACAACGAAATTCAATCCATTGATTAGAGTCCCACAAAATAATGGTTCCATAAAAATAATAGGTTTTGGACATTCTTTGAAATATCCATCTAGTGTAATGCATGTGGTGTTTATTCACGGCTAATGACTGTGATCAATCGAGAATTTCAACGATATCATGAAATCCATCACGTTATTGGTTTTTATTCCTTTGGACTATGCCATCTAATGGAAAGGTATTGGTTTTTATTCCTTTGGACTATGCCATCTAATGGAAAGGGTGAGAAACAGAGTAGTAAGGCTTAACTGTGATAGTTACATATGCGTTATAAGTTATGTTATGAAAATAAACAAAAAATATTTATTTTGTTTATGAAAAATGATAATTATGTTTGACGTTTTCACTAAGAAAAACTAAAGATAGGACCAATTGGAGTTTGTATGGAAGCTCAAGTAAAGCAAAAACGATTTCATTGTTCGATTCCATAAATTTCCAATATTTGGTCAACGCCAATTGATAAAAAGCCTATTTATGGAGAAATTAAAACTAGAAATTTGGGTGAAAAAATTTTAAAAATTCCACGTGATCGAATAACCAAAAATGCAATAGAGAGATTATCTATTACCAAGTAATATTCCTATCGTGGATTATAAAATATATATTATATATAAGCATAAAATAACTTTTCTACATTTTCTGAAAATGTACAAACAAAAATAGCATGATTTGAATTTAATAAATTTTCACATGCCATGAAATTACGGGAACATAATGTCGAATGGGCGAATGAAACAATTTCGGCCATACTTAAAAATGTTTAAGGCCATCATTTTTTACTACTCAAAATTTGTATTTATAGTATTATTATAGGTATAACTAATTATTGAAATGTAGCCTGCTTAAAGTCACCATCTTGGATTATGACGTCACGAGTAACTTCCCTATGTTAATAAATGCTTTGTTGTAACTCAATAAATAATCAAAAGTGTGGTCCGTTGAAAGTATTTTAAATACTTTCTATATTTTAGCCCCTTTTCATTGAACAAAATGTATCTTAAGAAAATTATGACTGGATCACGGTGGTGAATAGCCTGCCTCACTGATGTCAATTAGATAACCATTCAAAAAGTTATACAAAAACATATTTAACTCTCTTTGGTAGAATTAAGTAGAAGTCTCTCTACTTAAAGATTAAATATAGCTCTGCCTTACTGAATACAAACTGTTTGATAACGTCTGATTTAAATTATTGTTATTAATACCATTAAAATACAAAATTAAAAACAGAACCATAATTATTAAATTTGTTCGTGAAATAATAACTTCTTTTTTTTAAAAATATTCGAATGATTTCTATTAAAAATCGATACACTTTATAAAAAATGTCACTCAAAAATGAAATCAACTAAATGAAACTAATTTTGACATTATACAAAAAAACAAAAGCTGGTCGAATGTGAGTTTGACACTTCGATTAAGGGTTCCGTTACATTCAATTCTATTAAAATATGTTTTCGTGAGTGTAATATACTTTAAAGTTGGGTTTCAAACCATTTATTATATTGAATCGGATAGACATGTGATTGGCTGTTTGATTGTTCAACGTGTTTCACACCAAGTAGGTAATATAATATATGCGCATATAATAGAATATAATTTTGCATACACACAAACACACACACACACGCATATGCAAATAGAAACAAACACATCGTCAACGTAATAATATTTAAAATAAAATATTGATTTGCTTGAAGGTGTATTATAACAAAATGGTTTGTGACTTTAGTATATAATATAATACCATACAAGAGTAACAAACAACATACAATGAACGATGGTATGCAAAACGTACAAATGGCAACAAAAGTAGCGGATGAATCTTTTTTCAAAATATTTTAATTGATTTATGCCTTATTCATTTGGTGCGTAAAATTACTCTGGATAAAAGTTTTTTATTATAATTATATATTAACAATTGTTAATCGAAACAAATTTTCCAAAAAAACCGAATGAGTAAATCCACCACTGTTTGTGTCAGTGGTGGATTTTTCGGGCAACTGCCAAGGATGGCAAATGTTCAGGGGGTGGCTAATTGTGATCCTTTACACTAGATATAACGCTAGTTGGGTGATCAAAAATATAATTTTTAAGTATTTGAAACGTATTTTTAGACTTGTTTTTCTGATAATCTATCAATAGCTCGCGGAATTGTATCTTGTACTGAAATATCCTGTATATCCACCTACGCAAAAAAACAACATAATTGATTAACGGGTTAAAATTAATTCAAATTAGCTACAGATAACAACAAATTTAGAATTTATTTTATGGTCTTAACATTAATGGGAAGACTGAGTTTGTATGTCTTTAACCAAGGTATCATAATTAGGTGTATTATGATTCAAGTAAGGCTCGCCGCTTGCGTCGAAAACGCTCCCATGACAATGTACGTTAAAAGGAGGAGGCGGCAATTTTGAAGGTGCCTAGGGCGGCGAATTGTATTAATCCGTCCCTGGACACAAATCAACTATAAAGTTTTGATAAGAGACCATTACTTTTGTGTCTCATAGTACCTGCATTACTTGTGTGTACTGTATAATTTAAAATGAAAAAGCTTTATTTGATTTTATTTAAATATATAAACACCTAATTGCAAAATTATGCAAAATAATGACACATATGATTTGAACACTTATGTACGTTTTATACTGTTTACTGTGTGTTGTGTGAGTATATAGTTTTTAAAAGTAAACAAGTTAATTAGTCAACTAAATGTAAATACATTTATTTTATACATATATTGTAATATATGAAATGGTTTAATACGTACTATAATGTTAAATAAAAGTCTAATCATATATTATGACGGTATTGAATATGTAAATATGATTGTATTGATTTGGCTAGACTCGAAAGGTCTTCATCCTACCTTTTGAAGAACGGTCCGAGCGGTCGAGCTGCTAAAGGCATTCTGTTCGAAACTAGGAAGTTCCTGGTTCGTCCCCCAACGGCCGCAGTTTGTCAATTAAATTAATTTAAAAAAACAAAACACAAATGATGGGACGGTTAGATAGATAGATAGATTGTAGAGGCTGTCTTGGACGGGTCATACTGCGACCGGTCCATTGTGATGCCTAAGGATGTGAGGATGTGAGTGGAGTGGAAGGAATTTTTGTGTATAGACAGGAACTATGCCGATTTTCATCTGGATTTCGTGAAGGAAACTGCAGAAAACCTTCTCAAGCATAACCGGTTAATTCGTTCTTGTTCATACGCCGCCAGTTTAGACAATTAACCACCCCTTTTTTTATTTTTTTTTCTTAATAATTGACAGACTGCCGATGTCGGGATTCGAACCCATAACCTTCCAGTTTCCAAGTAGGCATACGGCGCAGACATAACGCCTTAAACGGCTCGGCCACTTGGACTAGTTATTTGAACATTAGTAGGATTACTATTGTTTAACCATGTTACTTGTAATTTACTATTATTAAATGTCAAATTAAGTAAACAATTTAGTCACCACCGTGAGTATAACATAACCGAAAAGCAACCATACTAACAATGGATGAATATAAACTTTACTAAAAAAACAATTATAACTATATTTGGCAATGGCGAATAAACTTTATATCAAAACAGAATTCTCCTATTTGAGCATGTATCATGTGAAAAATTTTACCTGGAATAACTTTACTATCATTCTCTTTTTTCTTTACATTTATAAACATAGGACTTTAGTAGGATATGGTAAACATATTATTGGTGGTAAAACATAATAGCGACAGGGAAGAAGTTGAGGAGTAGAAGCCGTAAGTATGCACACAAGATTCCAATGTCTGTATAATTGAGACACCCTATAAAAATACTCCTATAATATCATCCTCATTGATCAACAAACAATAATAGTAAGTAATAATGATAACGCCTTAGACCGCTCGGCTACTTGGACTGGTAAAATGAAGCTTACTAACATATACACTCCTGCCTAAATTTGTACCAGTTGTAGAACTGTTGAAAATTTTCTTTCGAAATTTTTATCTGCGTTCCCCATTCGGTTATAAGAATGTTTTATTCCTTTGTTGATTTTTGGTAAATCAAGTGGAAGCCGATTTAGTACCATACATAATTAAGCTTAAGACCATCGTTTTTAAGCTTTTAAAATATTCAAAACTAAATTTTTTAATTTTCATTTGCAAATATTTAAAAAACCAATTAATTAAAATCGTAGCAGGATCTACCGCCGGTTCCGTAATAAAACAATTGATATTTTTTAGGGAAATAAGTGTATGGACCTCTTTTAGAAAATTTTAAGATCTATAAATTTTACAGTTAAAAACTATTTTAAACTATTTTTCGGTATTTTAGCTTAAAATCTAATTCTGATATTATTTTTGACTTTGATAAAATTGTATGCTAAAGTCGGGATTAATGGGGACTTTTATAAAATCATTCAAAATGATAATGTAAAGGTCTTTAAATTTTTGATGTCAATTTAAGATGGTTTTGACCCTGTGTATAAAAATAATATATATGTGTAGAAATAAAATGAACAGTTCGCGCAGTGATCATGAACTCAGTACCTATATTCGGGATATTTACGCAGATAACTGAGTTAGTTGTTATTTTCACTTGTTTTTGTTAATTTTAACTATACACTATTTTATATTTGGGGTGTTTTTTGAAGAAATAGTTGATTTAAGACCTTTAGTGACCTAAACGTGCCCCATCATTCGATATACATATTTAAATCATAAACAAAAATCACCAGACCATCGACTATAGCCTATAAAAATGTCATACAAGAATTTATATATTCCAAATAATTCATATAATCATATACGATATATATATATATATATATATATATATATATATATATATATATATATATATATATATATATATATATATATATATATATATATATATATATATAAATTTTTTTAACAAATAAAGCGTTACAATTTGTATGTTGTGTTTAGTTTTTTTTCACTACTCTACAAAAATATGGTCGCGCTTTTTTCAAAAACAAAAATTTATTGTTAAAAAAAATTTGTATTTTGTATTTATTTTTATCAAATTTAATTTTATTAGTCGACTCATATTACATAAGATACCGGCGTGTTATTAGTAACGCTTTTACAAATGTATATTTATTATAAATTATATTTAAATACAACAAAATGTTTGATTTCGGTTTTTTTTTTGGCCACGCGGGCAATAATATAAACACTTTTGAAAATAAATATAAATATTATTTTGAATGTCTAACGAAAAAAAAAACCAGGAATCCAACCCTGGGATTTGGCTTGTATTAACACTTTGCGTACGTTTATAAACAAACAAAACAAAAAAAAAAACAAAAAATACAGACGAATTGAGAACCATCCACCTTTTTGAAGTCGGGTTAAAAATAAACTTTACCGATATCTGGCCAGTAAATATAACCACAGCAGGCTTGCATAATAGATATTGTTGAGTGTTCATATTGCCCAATATAAGTTTAATTAGCGCAATAACAAGTGTTGCAAAAGTTCCTTATTTTAAATACAGAGAGGTACAGGGTGAATAAGTTTCCTAACTACAGGTATAGATATTAGATTATATCAAATGATAAATAATGAGAACTCTAGGTTTTTTAAATAAAATTTCAAATTCACCTGAATACCTAGATCAGTTTTTGTATTATAAATACGGATTTCGACCACAAAGTAGTCATCATCAGTATAAATTAGCTAGTCGTAATTTACTCTTTGACAATTAGAAATAGGTAGAAAATAGAGATCAATAGACAAAAATAAAACTAAATAAAAAATTAAACAAAATAAATTAAAATATATTAAATTTTATTGAAATTAGTCTTGTTAAAATTGCTTTAATTTGATTTACTCTTGTTAACATCACTCTTATTAAAATTACTCTTATATTGTCTCAGGATACGTTATCCGTTGCTAATTTGGTGACAGTTTCAATATAAGAGACATACATTATTAAAAACTGGTATGTATTTTATCTCGCTTCGAGAGATGAGAATTCGAATATATCCGCTGAAATTTGGTAGAAGTGTCGATAAATATAGTAGTGAAAGTGGTGGGAACATTAAATATTTGAAGTAGTGGAAGCGGTGGAAAATTAAATTGAGAATTTAAATCTTATAAAATGACGGAAGTGGAAGATAAAATAACGGTAAGAAAATTATACCGGAGTAAATTATAAAATTACGATTCAACATTATAATGAAGTACGATATAAAATTATAATGGAGTAAAAACTCCAGTTGTCCTTTGTACCTTTTTTCCAGTTGTACCTTTTATCGGACGCCATGAAACGATCTTAAGCGTCTATGATAGATAGATAGATCTTGGGATCTAAAAAGTATTGCACTCCTTATAGTCCATTGTGCTCCCCCTTCTACTTTTCAGTCAGACGAGATTCGCTTCTCCCATATGTTGGCAATATCCAGGAGCTTGCTTATCAGGTCTTCCTGAGGGTTCATACATTCGGTGTGAAATGCACCGAATTTAAGCGTCTATAGTTATAATTTTATTGGGTAAATTTTTGTATTACCTAATATATAAAAATGATAGTTTAAGACCACAACACATAATATAATTATGATCATATATTTAATAAAATGTAAATTTTAAATTAATTTAAATAAAATAATAAAATTAAATTAAAAAAAAAAACTAAAAAAATATAATTTTAATCAGATTAAATAATTATTATTAATAATAAAAGTTTATGATTATTTTATACATTCGTTTATATACACTCTCGTATTATTTAAACTTGTTTTATTTATTTTTTTCGTAAAACTTCTTATTTAAAATTAATAGTTATCATTAAAATTTTTATTTTTAATTAGTAAATTCTGGTAGCGTTGTGTTAAATCACATTAATTAGTCGGGTGACATGTTTCTCTTTTTGTATTCAATGTTGTTGGAGTATTTTTTGGATTATATTATAAACGGTTTTGTATTTATTTTGTTTCATCATTTGAGAGTTGATAGTCCGATATGAGACAACGCTGGTGATATCGAAAAAGATACATCGGATCTGGAGATGTAATAATTGTTGCCAACTGACTAATCCAAATTACAAAATTTTTTATAAAAACATTAGTGTTTTTAGTCCTTTTGTAATGGTTGCCAGACGTGGAAAGTGACAAAAACGATCGCAAATAAATTACAGGTATTCATAAACAAATGTCTCAGAACAATCTTCAATATACAATGGCCAGAAAGAATTACGAACGAGGAATTGATGAGGAGAGAAAGCCAAAATCCTATCAACGAAACAATTAAGAAAAGAAAGTTTGGGTGGATAGGCCACACCTTAAGAAGGCCATGTAATACAATCAGCAGGCAAGCCCCAGACTGGAACCTGAAGAAAGAGAAGGAAGCAAGGAAGCAGAAAACGTGGAAGAACCAAGATAACTTGAAAGAGATCAGTCGAGAAAGAGATAGAAGAATATATATATAATGATTTCGATACACTTACGCCGTCTTATACTGGACATTAAATCGCGTCTTCAGTAGCTGAAACAACGAAGACACTAGTGAGCAAATGGTCACTAAATAGTTGTATTATAATGTCCACTTGTAGAAATAAGTGGGTATAATGCTTTTTTTTTCGTTCTTCTTTTTGGATGTGTTGAAAACGGTTTATAATTTTTTTTCTGATAATGTTGTCTGTTTTGAATATTTATGGAATGATTATAAACTTTATTAACATAAATTTAAAAAAGTATACAGTTATTAGTATATTAATAATGAACAAATTATAACCAAGGCTTTTTTCGAAAGCCGAATGAATAACTAATAGTGCGACCATGTCAAACGAATAATCCAAAAAATAAACAATTTACATGGACTTGTGTAATAGGATTGGGTTTTAAATAATGAGCCAGCGATCAAAACATTATTCTGCAAATATCGGGAAAAAATATAATATTTGCCTAGAAAACTAGCTATGCAGGGTTTTCAAACTGTGTTCTGTGGAAAACCAGTACGCCGCGAGATATGAGTAAATTTTCCACCAAAAATATACAGCCAATCTTTATAATCATAAAAAATTGTTTTTAAATTCTGGGACAATTCAAAAATTGTTAACAAACATTTATTTATAACTCAGTATATACGGGGTATTCAAACAATTAACTCAGTTAGTTGTTCCATTACTTGTTTTATATGAATTTTGTAGCCAAGAGAATCTCTTACGTCTATTAACTTCAAACATTTCATAATCACCTGAAAATTAGAATTTAAGAATGAAAAATAAAATTTATATTTATTCAAATTTACAGATTAAAAAAAATACCACACCAGAGCTAAAGACAACACGAAAAAAAACAAATCTAGTAAGTATTTTTGGTTATTTTTTTATCAATGAAAGCCATCTGATGTGATTTTAGAGACCACACTAGTCTATGTGGTCTGGTCTCGTAACACACAACATCGTAAGGTAATTATAATTATAATGACTTTCATTTAAATTTTGAATGAAGGTGTCATATATTATAGAATGTTATCAGATTTTTTTTAAATTTTATAACTAACTTTTTCGTAACGAACTGATACAGGTATAGTCGAATTACAAAAAAAATATTCCAATGTAAAATGAAACCATTCTGAAGTTCAAAGTTTTTGAATCAACTGTAATGAGCTTTAAGGATGCTAGGGAAGTATATCGAAACGGCTACAAAACGAACAAACATTAGAATGTTTATCACTGAATACAAACCTATTGTAAAAATTTCAAAACGATTTACTAAGCCGTTTAAAAGTTATTGTAATTTAACTTTCACTTAAGGTGGTTGGTAAACGAGAGCAATTAGAATAATTTGTATGTCTTATTATTTAATATTATCTAATAGGGGTCATACCTCAAAAGACACTGAAGAACTTAACCGAATAAACACCTTCTGCTAAAGATTAACCTTATTTTTAGATAATTTACTTTTTTTAGTTCATTTAGTGTTAGTATTGAATATTTCACCTGTCGCCATGGTAACTTGACTTTTAATTTGATTCCTCTAACAAAATTGACCTGATCCATGTACGGACCAAGCAATGGAGAGTAAGAAACGGAAAGATTTCCAAAAATTTTTGACAGATACTCATTAACCCAAATAAGGTCAGATAAAAATAGCACCCGCGGTCAGTTTTATTTTAAACCAATCGATAAGGTTAAAAATTCGAGTAAAATTAAATTCATAAAATTAATTAAAATTTATTGCTTCTTAAAATTTATTGAAAGTATAAATCAGTTCGGTTCTATTTTATTGAGTCAGATTATACCTAAACAAAAGGTGAATTGTTTAACTTGGTCCCAAATTAAATTATATTACCTTTTTAACCCGACTGCAAAAAAGGAGGATGGTTCTCAATTCGTCTGTATTTTTTTTTTTTTTTTTTTTATGTTTGTTACCTCAGAACTCCGTCATTTATGAACCGATTTTGAATTTTTTTTTTTTGTTTTAAAGGGTTTGATTCCCGATTGGTCCCATTGTCACCAAATCGCATTCTCATGAGGGGATCCCCGGAAAATCGAGGAAAATACTCATTTTATATGTGATAACCGATTTTTGCGAATTTTTTTTTTTTTTTTGAAAGGGTATACTCATTCATAATGGGAAAATAAGAAAATTTTTTTAAAAACCGACTTCAAAAAATTTTTTTACAAAAAAAAAACCGACCCCAAAAAAAAAAATTTTTACAAAAAAAAACAAAATGCATGTAAATAAAATTGAAAATCTGTTATAAAAAAATGCTCTTTAAATTAAAAAAAAAAACGTAAAAAAAAAAAGTTTTACAAAAAAAAAACCGACCCCAAAAAAAAAAATTTTTACAAAAAAAAAACAAAATGCATGTAAATAAAATTGAAAATCTGTTATAAAAAAATGCTCTTAAAATTAAAAAAAAAAAAAACCGGGTAAAAAAAAAAATGTGTTATAAAAAAATTCACTAAAAATTAGTCGTTTAAGTAGGTCTACCCATATTTAGATAAATAAAACTAGTTATAGAACTTTAGAGTCACTAAAAAGCGAGAAATAAACTATATTTTGACAAAATGGAAACCCGACTTCAAAAATAAAATATTCTATAACAAAAAATGCACTAAAAAGTAAAAAAATAATTGCATATTCTTGTGCCAATTTTAGTTCACCTAAGCAAAAATTTTTAAATATATATGTACAATTATTGTTATTTTTGGAGGCGGTGTCCAAAAATTATGTGAATTTCTCTATGCTGACACCGCCTCCAAAAATAACAATAATTGTACATATATATTTAAAAATTTTTGCTTAGGTGAACTAAAATTGGCACAAGAATATGCAATTATTTTTTTACTTTTTAGTGCATTTTTTGTTATAGAATATTTTATTTTTGAAGTCGGGTTTCCATTTTGTCAAAATATAGTTTATATTAAATTATATATCTTTTGGAGATTTTTGAAAATAATAATAATTTGATGTTTTTTTTTTTAAACAAATTAAATGCCGTTTTTGACAAAGTGATTTTTATTTATTTAATAAGTTTGTAATATTTTAATCGATTGTGAATACTTTTGATAAGAATTATTTATTTGTTTACAGTTAAAGCAGTCAGTGGTGTAAGAAAATGTCAATTTTAAATTATTAATATATTTAAATTTGAAGAAAAAAAATACATTTGAGGTATTTAGTTCCAGAATTTGATTGTGTACCGGCTGAAATCTCAATATTAAAAAATACGCTTTTAATAATTAGGAGAACCCGTGACACAACAGGGTATTGGGGCGCTATAAAATTTGACGGTGTCAAGAGAGTGCTACCAGCGGGCAGCAATACGTAGAGCTAGACCAACTTGTGGCTGTTCAACTACGACATTCAAGTTAGTCTAGTTTTTTTTGTCGCTAGCGCGTGAAGTTTTAGTTTTGTGATTTTTTGTTCCTGTATTGTCCACTTATGATGACCTTGTAACCAAGATTAGGTATACATACTTGTTTACATTACAACTACAGTCGGTACACGCTTGAAGTAAGTTTAATTGTCTTTAGTTTGATGTAGTTAAATGTTTGTTTACGTATCTTTTTCGAATGAACTTACCCTCCTAGCCCGAATTGTGTATCTGGGGCGGAACGAGTGTTGGCAAATATGTTTCACAATGTCTACCGACAGACACAATTGACATCGGACTTAATAGGCCTTCAAGTGTAGAGGCTAATTTTACTACCCCTTGGTGCTCTTGGATGACAATTGACAACACAGTCTCTTAATTTTATTTTTCACCTGCGGGAATAGATAGCTAAGATGATGAGGCTGTCCTAGTGTATGAATTTTGTGCACTTATTTTTCTGAATTTCCACTAGTTTTATATGTGTTTATACAAACCTATCCTTATCACCTCGTTCTGCCCCATGCCCGGGGCAGAACGGGGCAAATGGCTTAATTTTATGGTACATTTATAAAATTATACAAAATTCACAACAAATTTTATCACGTTTTTTTACCCAGTATATTTGTAAATAAACAAGGTATATTAAGTTTAGTCCCGACTTTGTAACGCTTGAAAATATTAATCCTTGACAAAAATGCTTTACAACGGTATTCATAAAATGGCCTAATTCGGCCATTTCCGCATGTCCGTCCGTCCGTCTGTCCGCCTGTCCGTCCGTCTGTCTGCCTGTGAACCCGATAACTCAAAAATGAAAAGAGATAACGAGCTGAAAATTTTTGTATATGTTCTAGAGCAAAAAAGTAAGGTCAAGTTCGTTAAGGGGCAAAATCGGAAAGTGTTTCCCTACGCCAGGGGGAAAAATTTATATCTTTAAAACCGTAAGAGATAGGAAAAAAAAATGTTTACAAAAAATCATCTTCTCTTTAAAATAAGTAACTTTTGTTTGAAAATTTTTTTCATAAAGTCAATAGTTTTTTCATAATTTGCACTCAAATTTGAAAATGAGTCATACCATTGATAGGCAAACGAAGGCAGTCTCTCACAATTTTGATTATTCTTGTTTAATTTAAAATTAAAATTCATCATTTTAATAAACTGTTTTTTTCAATATATATTTATAATAGTGTTTTTTTTAGCCTGAAAAAAAGATTAGTTTCATTTATACTGATAAAAATAATAAATAATTAATTCGAACGTACGATAACACTATTTTTATACCTGATATATAATTTATACCAAAGTACAATCAGTTTAGTCCCGACTTTGTAACGGTGGATAATATTGATCACAGAAAAAAATTTTGGTATTGGTTTCTGTAAACACGATAACTCAAAACCGAAAAGAGATAGCGAGATGAAATTTCGTACGTGTTCTAGAACCAAAAAGTAAGGTCGGACGTGGACCGCAAAAATCGGGCCACGTTTGGGCAAAGACAAAAAATGCTCCTTTTTTTAAAATAAATAACGTTTGTTTGAAACTTTTTCTTATAAATTCAGTGTATACCGGGTATTTAAGCAATAAACTAAGTTAGTTGTTATTTTCACTTGTTGTTTAATTCAAGTAAATAAACTGTACAATTCCAAGAATATTTAAAACAATATTTACTACAATGGTTGATTTAGTAACATAGTTGTTAACAAGTTTAAATCAACTTAAATAAAATTAAGTCATAAAAAACTAATTTAATGAAAATTTATTCAGTTACAATAAGTTAATTATTCCGTAAACATATTTATACAGTAAAATTTATTTTCCAATTATTTGTGGTATAATTATAATATTTAATTTATATATTTATAAGATCATAGAGTTATGGTATTTTCTTACATATAGTTTATAGTTAATTACAAACAAATAAAAGTACATAATTAACTAATTAATTAAATTGATAGTGAGAATATAAATAAATATTTTTATCAATATTATTCACGTTTATGAAAAACTACTAGTTGAAATACCGCAATCATTTTATGCAACGGTTCATATGTTCAAAAAAAAAATAAAATGTATATATAAATTTATATATAAATTTATATGTATATACATAGTATAAAATACTTAGGTACAAGATGTACTAAGTATCTCATTATTAAGGTCGTGTTGTATCACTTTTCAAAAATGATTGAGGTAGACAGTTGTCTTGCAGTAATCGTGTTAAAAATTTTCAGCTCAGATCCCCCATCAATTGTATGAATAGACAGAGATTGTATATTATACTCTTTTGACTTGAATGTACACTCCCGTTCAATAAAATTGAACAGATCCGAACCGATTCAGTCTCTCACAATTTTGATTATTCTTGTAGTAAATGTTGTTTACTATACCTTCATTTCTTTTTTCACACTTAAAATATATACTAGTTATCTTTGTTTATAAATGAATAATTATACAGAGAGTTACAAAAGTGAAGAGTTTTATGAAATGTAAGAAAATTAACATTTCAGGTCTGTTCAATTTTATTGAACGGGAGTGTACCTCGTATACTTGTTCGCTTGGATTATATAAAAAATGTCAATCTTTTCTTTAATCTATTACAATTGTTAAACGATCAACAATTTTTTGTTCAAAATATATAAAATCATTTTACATTGTCCTAGTTTTTTAGCCAAATCGCTCGAGACAAAAATTGCTACTTTTGTATAGACCTGTAATGTTATAAAGGTTCAGACATAATATTTAAGAGTTAAATTAGGTAAACGCTAGTTACTGCGTCAGTATAACATAACCGAAAGGCAACCTATGCATCGATGAATAGACACAAAAAGTTTACAAAAATCATACATAGTCAAATATCAGATAGTGAGAAATTATACACGATCTATACCATAGCATATGGGTAGTTCAATGTTGGCAAGATGAGATAGATTGCAAAGGCTGCCCTGGACAGGCTACAATTCGACCATAAGGTCCATTGTGATGCCTTAGGATGTGAGGATGTGAGTGGAGGGGAAGGAATTTGTGAGTAGACTAGGAATTGGTAGGATATGCGGCTGCAGCCGACTATGATGGGAACTATGCCGATATTCATCTGGAGTTCGTGAAGGAAACTGCAGAAATCTTCTCAAGCATAACCGGTTACTGCGTTCTTGTCCATACGCCGACAGTTTAGTCAATCAACCGTCTTTTTTTTTATAATAATTGTCAAACTGCCGATGTCTGGATTCGAACCCATAACCTCCCAGTTTCTAAGTACTGCATACTGCGCAGACATGACGCCTTAGACCGCTCGGCTACTTGGCTGGTTCAATGTTGGCAAAGCACTGATCTGGAATGCCAGAGGTCTTGAGTTCAATTCACAGCCCAAATGTGTACGATTTTTCATATCAAAACCATACATGTCAAAATAAATGAAATTTCAAGTTTTTCCCCCAATTCCTGGAACAATTATTTGTATTTTATAAATTCGTACTTCGACTACAAAGCAGTCATCATCAGTATGAATTAACTAATCGTAACTATCTACAGGATATGGAGTCAAAGATATGTGAGACCCGCACCAAATTAGCAACGACTAACAGTTCTTTGACTCCATATCCCGGTGATTGTTACGATTAGCTAATTCACACTGATGATGATGACTTTTTTTCATACATTCTGTACGGCTTTAATTTATTTGAAAAATTACGTACACTTAAGTGTACTTATTGCATATTTACACGGAGCATAATGATTACAAACTAAAGTTGTATTGCGTTTTAGAACGATATATCTAATAGAAAAACCAATATAAAATACTTTTAATAATAATAGATACATAGATTAAAACTTAAACGATAATGGCTATTTTATATCTGATTTTAAATTAGATTTGAATTTTTTATATTTGTTATTAGTAATGTATCTAAAGTTAAGTATATAAATATATATATATATATATATATATATATATATATATATATATATATATATATATATATATATATATATATATATTTATATATATATATATATATATATATATATATATATATATATATATATAAATATATATAAAGTAATATAAAAACACATACTATTACTAACATTACTCTAAGTACGTTAAGGTGATGTTAATTAATGTCTAATTAACTTTACCTAATGATCATTAGTTAACGATTTAGAAAATATAAAATACTTACCATGTTGTTTTACAATATGGATAGTATTCATAAAAGTACTTTAAACGTCGATGTTGTATTAAAATGCTTTTATTAGCTTGACTTGTATGTATCCATCTGTGTATATGAATGTAATGGAATTTTGTGAATTTGTGAATTTTCGCCCACATCCCGACGTTTGTACAATCTGAAATTTTGCAGATGTGTTAAGAACTGATGTCAATACAATAATATACAAAAAAAAATATAAAAAAAAAGAAAAAAAAATTTAATTTTATTAATAGCCAGAATACAAATTTGCATATCGCTCACTTATATATAACAATTTATAGTGTGATATGGTTTAGTTAATAGTTTCTATAAAAATGTCATCAACAAAATTTAAATAGAAAAAATGGCATTTCCAACTGTTAAAATTTTGAAAAAATAGTCCTTTGACATAAATTTTCAATGATCGATATTCGATATAGACTTTCTTTGGTAAGAATTGGATTCATTCCATTACTCGTTGGAATAATAATGAAAAATAAACAAAAAATAAAATTTAGAGAGTAAAAAAAACTAAAAAAACATACTTTTATAGTATGTATGAACTTTTATATATGAACTAAAAAGGAAAAATAATTTAATGTAAACAAAAGCATGGGGTGCTCTCTACTCACGTCTTCGTAAATACTCTACTTTTACAAAAGTAAGTGCATCCAATGCTTTTGTTTACATTAAAGTTTGTTGTCAATCTCTTGATTCTATTCTATTTTAAATTATTTTCAATTTTTTAATTCATATTGCAATAAAAGCATGTTATTTTAGTTTTTAACCCGATTTCAAAAAGGAGGATGGTTCTCAATTCGTCTGTATTTTTTTTTTTCTTACAAAATTACGTGTATATATGTATTTGTTCTATAATAAAATCAAACCGCTTTTTTGTCCTGATTATACAATGTAATTTTCATGGTAATCAAACAAATATAATTTGCAATATTTCTTATCAATATAAAAAGTTTTATGCATCGTCTGGGAATCGAACCCGGGCCGCCCGCGTGGCAGGCGAGCATTCTACCACTGAACCAACGATGCTCTTATTCGATGATGTATTCTAATTACAATCTATGAATACGGCTGTTAAGTTCACTTTAAAGTTAAGTTAACATTAGTAATGTACTTACAAGTATAATTTATTTTATCTTGAGCAAATATCTGTAGCAAAAAATCAAGCACCTTTATTGTAATTTCTTGAATAATTAATGACTTGAAATTTATATTAATTACCATTAACTTTTACTTATTATAATTAAAAAACTTTAATAATTATTTATGATAACTTAAAAAAAAATTGTTTAATTGGGCAAGAAAAACAATTGATTTACAGTCCGGAAAAAGGAAGTTTCTCATAGATTAGCGTGTCGTATTAATGTTAATGGGATGAATAATAAGTGTTTTGTAAAAAAGGAGTTATTCAGTATTCCTTCAGTAAATCGTTCAGTTTGTTTTTTCTTTCCACCGTATACATATGAAACAACGTTTACCATTTGCCATTCGCATTCGTTCCATGCTTATTTTTAATCATTATTAATAATCTCTTAAGTACAATAAAAACTAAATGCGAAAAAAAACAGTCTTGAAACGTAATGTTATTTAAGAAGTGCATATGTATTTTAACCATTTCTTTAAATTATATACATCTAATACAGTGTGTTCCAAATAAGTGATAGTGATTCGTACTGAAAAAAGATCACTCAAAAGATAACTCAAAGCAAATCCAATTATTTATTTGATTAAGCTGCTGTAGTAGCCAGTACCATCTGTTGAGGTCATTGTAAAATGACCTAAACCTAACATTTTTTACATTTCAAAGAATAAAAAAAATTTTATCTCTTGAATACGCTAAAATTATTTTAGCTCGGTATCTCTTGCCATTTTTGAGCTATGAACACCAGCATCAAAATTTTGTTTCTTCAATTAATATTTTCATATACTACAAACGTTAGTTTGTTTTAAGTCTGGACTAAACTTATAATGACTTTGTATGTATTATACTTTGTATGTATTATATTTTATATTTTTACAATCTAAGTTTAAGTAAAGTCGCCAATCGAGTTATCTGTTACAGGAACAGTTAGAGACTAGGCCTTTCAGACCTCTGTATCTCAGGAACCAAAAAATTAAGAAGCTCAATTTAAAACGAAGCGTGGCATCCACCATAAAATGAAGTATGGGACTCACCATCTGACGGTAGGTATCAAGTTTCAACTTTACAGCTTTAATAGTTTCCAAGATATTTAATCATAAAAACCGAAATTTTGAATCCTGGCTGACTGACTCATTCATCATTATCATCAATATTCCAGGGTACTTCCAGTTATCCTAAAAAGTAGGGTTTTTGTTAGAAAGATAGGCCTTTACCTGAAACCACCCAAAACAGATGGGTAATGATGAGTGTTTGATTGGTAGTTCGCTTATATATGTATAGATTTGTGCTGTTTTTGATCATATAACCTAACGTACTTGAAGCGTAAAATTTATTTGGTACACAAATTTATACAATTTTACCATAAAGTAATTATAAACACGAATGTTGGTACTTGCATTTACAACATATACATATACTACATATTATACAAAACGAGTACTATACACCAGTCAGCTAATAATTGTAGTAATTCGTACTATATAAATAATTATCAATTACAAATCGCCACGAATAACAAACAAGAAATAACAAACAAGTTGAACCATATTAAATTATTTGTACTTGTTTACTTTAATAATTGGAGTTATACCTAAGTGCATTTTTTTGCTTCGATATACATTTTATATGCATTTTTGCGTCTTATGGTAGGTAGGTACCATGAATCTAAAATGTAAACAAATGATGTTCTGTGTAAAAAAAATATGTTGGTACTCCTGCGCGTTGTTGAAAACAGCTGTCCGTTGTCGTCAGTGTTCCCATTCGTCACATAACATATCATACATATACTAGTCATCATACATATACTAGTATATAATTTCAAACGACTTTCAAACAGCGTGCCGGTACTCATATATAGCAAATATTTAAGCAATTTACTCAGTTACTTTTTATTTTGATCACCTGTTTAATCAAACGTTCGTATGCGAATTTACAAGGAAAGATGTCCCTTAAGCAGGTAGGGCAAAATTCAATTATACTTATCTCATAAATAGGTGCTAATAAAATGAAAATTAAATTCACTAATAAAAACTTAAATGCTCTTTTTAATTTACACACATATTACGTTTTAATCTTTGTGCAAAGGTTAAACTTGATTTATAAACTTCGTATCAAAGGCAATTCCATATACAGAGATAAAATATTTTCGTCATTGTTAATTAAAAGGTCAGTAAAGATCATATTTCAATCAAAACCATCATACATTTTGAAATGTAACAAACAAAACATTTTATTATAATTTCAAATCTCTCAAATCATGTTACTTAAATTGTGTTTAATATTATTAGTGTTTGTAAATCACGTACTTTCGTTTAATTTTGAACGTGATGTAATTATGGATAATTCACAATATCGACCTTACGAAAAATTATTTACAAAACGTCCAAATTTACATTTTAACAATACATATTCCAATGAATATTTATCAAATGCGAAAAAACAAATAAATCGTAATCAGTTCGATAAATTAAATGTGTGTTTTCAAAATTACGTGATTATTAACGATCCACGTCATTTAACTACCAAATCGGGTGAAAAATTTAAACATAGTATTAAAATAACAGAATATATTTTATCAAAAATTAGTAAATATACATCACTGAAATTCTATTTAACTCAACAGAAATATAATTGTGATATTCAAATTGATTTTGAAACAGAACTAATGATAAATGATTTGGGTGCAACAGATTTTCGAATTTTGAATGGTAAACCAAACGTGAAAATTTGGATTGATTTTAAACAAGTGAAACGAGTGGCTACGTATTTGAATCTATCATTGTTACGTGTTTTTATGCAAGTGTTAATGCATGAAATGCTACATGCCCTTGGCATAGATCATATTGGAGAGGATCGATTGAATCCGAGATCAATTTTGCAGCCGGTATATGATATTTCGTCACGACAGTTATTGTATAAAAAAGATGTGTTTACTTTACGATCAATTTATGGTGCACGCCCAGATACTTCGACATTAGAGCCGGATCCAAGAGCAGATGAACCCGATTTAGAAGAAACTTCGGAGATCACTACAAAAATACACAATTATAATATAACAAACAATTATAAAATATCAAAAATATTACTGGGAATGCAAAAGACGTTTAGTAAAATTAAATATGGCGGTTTAAATGACAGCAGACATTAAAATCGTGATAACAATTCCAGTTCAATAAATATTATTAAAACATGATTAATTTTGGTTTTCAAAGAACAAGCACATAACTGTTTACACTTTAAAAAAATCTTCTTATTTGAGCTTTTTACTTTAAACCAAATTTAAATTTTACTTTAAACCAAATTTAATATGTTTGTAATGTAAAAAATCGGTTCCTGTGATTTGTGCGAAAAAAACAACAAAGCTGATATTATTTAATATATACAACAAATGTTTTCTTGTATCTATAAATCTAGGAAATAAATTGAATAAATTTTGGAAAATTCATTTTTCATTCCTTTGATGAACTTTTATTTATTAATTTTAAATGCCATTAGAGGGTGGGTAAACTTTTAGTGGAATGAGCTTGGTCGAAGTTGGTGGCTAATTAATATCGTTTAATAAAAATTTTCATAGCGAGTGGTAAAGTTATGGGTTATATTACCTGTCATAAAATGAGACAGTTCCGTTTTTGAGCGATGTCAGACAAAAGGAATATAGCTTGATATAACTTAAAGCAGCGAGTAAATAAGGGTAAAGTTATACGTTGATTTACTAAAAAAATATCGAAATTCTGGTTTCTTCAGTGGCTTCCAGGTTTGGGCCTTTCTTTGGAAAATAAAACATTTTCAAACTATGACCATGTGAAATTTTGTTCTGATTTTACAAAGTTCAATCATCTGTTTGAAAAAAATAGTGCCCTTTATTAAGCGGCTCAAGGCGAACTATTTATCATAAATTAGATTTCTATACTCATTTAAAAGCCTTGTCTGGAACTGAGGTCACCTCAAGGGTAATCATGGATTGTCTGGAGGAACTTCTGGTAGATTTGGGTGCCGGGTCACAGTGGTTTCGAAGGAAACAAAAAAGCAGATACCTTAGCAAAGTAGGGAGTCGGAATGCCCTTCATAGGCCCAGAGCCTATTTTAGGAATTCCAAGGACTGCATGTAAACAGGTGATCAATGAGTGGTCAAATGCTTAACACCTTGATCACTGGAAAAAAGTACCGCGGCAAGAGCTCGGGAAGGTACTGCTTCAGAGTGTAACAAAGAGGCTATCTCTCGATGCACTGAGGCTGAACAGGATGCAACTGCGGAGGGTTACCGGACTCATTACCGGGCATTATCCCCTGCGGAAGCATCTGCACACAATGGATCTTCATAACGGGTCCAATATGTGCAGATTGTGTGGCAAGGAGGAAGAAACACCCAGCCACATTATCTTTGACTGCGAACCTCTAGGTTGAAGCAGATACAGGATATTCGGTGCATCTCACCCCGAATATATGAACCTTCGGGAGGACCTGATAAGCAAGACTGAGGTAGAAGGGGGATCACAATGGACCATAAGGTCGAAATGCAATAGTTTTTACCCCAATATTAATCAATCTATCAATCAAATACGGTTACTTCGTTCTTGTCCATACGCCGATAGTATCTCCGCCCCATTAATTATAACTGCCAAAATCCCATCGTCGGGATTTTAACTCGCACTCCCCCCCCCCCCCCCAGTTTCAAGTAGAGAGCCGTTACAAGCGCGGCTACGTGACTGGTCCAAGGACACATGATTTCATGTCCTGACTAAACGCGTTTCCATGCTGCAGCTGATGACAAATTCAGAAACAGTTTTTATTGAATATAGAGATTGTGTGAGTGTTTCACACCACATATACCTATTATCTTTTACAAATTTCTTGTTATAACTAAATCATTCAATGAAATGTATACTCCAAAATCCAATCTAAAACAATGGAAACCTTTTTGTTTTCGATAGATAGAGCATTTCGAAAAATTATAATTTGACATTTGTAAAAATTGGATCAATTCGTTGTTGTCTATAGAAATATACCGATATATATTTTTTGATCGATACTTTATTATGTATCAGAGAAATCATTATTTTTGATTGATTGTTAACGATCAAAAAGTTTTTTTTGTTAAAAACAAAGCTTATACAAATTGTTATTCGTTTTTGAATCGATATTGAAAAATTCAAAATTTAATATGCACTGAATGTATTTAACGTAGCCCCTAGATGTCTACTTAAAACCAGATCGCTAACTTAATACTATGCATATTGTTGTATTGAATTTCCGCTTGTTATATAGCTTAGCTAGATAGATAGATTGTAGAGGCTGCCCTGGACGGGCTACACTTCGGCCATAAGGTCAATTGTGATGCCTAAGGATGTGAGGATGTGAGTGTGGATGTGAGGAAGGAATTTTTGGGTATAGACTAGGAATTGGTAGGATATGCGGCGGCAGCCGACTATGATAGGAACTATGCCGATATTCATCTGGAGTTGGTGAAGGAAACTGCAGAAAACCTTCTCAAGCATAGCCGGTTACTTCGATCTTGTCCATACGCTGACAGTTTAGTCAATTAACCGCCCCATTTTTTTCTTAATAATTGACAAACTGCCGATGTTAGGATTCGAACTCATAACCTCCCAGTTTCCAAGTAGGCATACTTCGCAGACATAACGCCCTTCACCACTCGGCCGCTTGAACTAGTAACTTCAATGGGTTTCATTTAATATTAAATATAATTGATAGCGGCCTAACTAATAGGGAATATACATGAACATTTTTTTTCGCTTGAATTGAAGCATGTTTACTGGACAAATATCAAGGTAAAATAACTTTTTAAATAACTTTAAAAATAAGCGAGATATGAATGATTGAAATTCCCGATTAGACAAAGAGGGTGATAGCCCTCTTGATATGTTATGTGACGTCATATTACACTTTCATCATTTAAAATATACGTAAAACTCCGTTTTTAGTATTTTTGCAAGAAAGAGACAGATAATAATCTTTAAAAGCTTATAGCTTTATTGATATTTGTCGGATTTTAATTTCGTTTTTAAATATTATTACAGTATTAACAGTATTTTTATATTCTAAAAATAAATGTGAAAAAAAATTTTCATGCATTTTCTCTATTATATTTCCTCTCAACCTTACCTATATTACCTACAGAAAATATAGATTCGATCAAACTTAATTTTATTTAAAATGTTTATATTCTTCTATATGACCTATATCTATTGTGTGTACACGAGTGTGGGTAATGCTATACAATACTACAAAAATATAAAAAGCTAAGCAAAAAAAAAAAAATACAGTAGCCTCGTAACAATTTATGAATTTACCTTATACACACAATATTTCAAATAAGACTAATAACGAAATGAAGCTAAAAACATGCTTATAAAAGCTATAACGACTGAATTCAATTGAAAACGTTCGAATGCGTTACACATATCTTTACAATACCTATATTTCTTGATTCGACAAAAGAAGTTATATATATTTGTGTACAGTGTCTGCGAAGAATAACTGTCTATACAACCTTACAAGTGAAAAAACTTGTTGCAAACAAAAGTTGTTAAAAAAAAGGAATATTTTTTAGTTCTGATATTTTTTTACGGTTTCTAAGATGGATATTTTGCAGCGGTGGGGAATAGCACGTTTTGATTTTGCCCATTTAACAATTTGACCTTACTTTTTAGCTCTAGAACACACACACAATTTCAGCTTGGTATCTCTTTTCATTTTTTAGCTATCGTGTCTACAGACAGACAGACGGTCAAGTCATTTTATGAACACCTATACCAATTCTAACTCAATTAGGACTAGTCGAAATTATGATTCCAAGATTTTCAAGAACATTCCAAGAACAAACAGAAAGTGAACTTAAATAAAATCTTTTAACGTGGTTTATGACGTTGGTCGGCATCGGATTGGTTGGTATCATGACTTTAAGAGCACCTAAAATCGGGGTTGATGATACCATCATCTACTTACAAACCAAGAATGATAAGAATAATCAAACAAGGCAAAGTGTTTTTGGAAGTTTTTATTTTCAAAGACGTTCATTTTTGTGTACAAAGATCCAATTTATCTTCGTTAGCCTTTCTTAGATCCAATTCTGTGTTTAGGATAATCAACGAGATCAGCACTTTTTACCAAAGTAGAGAATAAAGCCCCGCCTTAATGCGCTTCAGCGCGGAAAATCGATTCAGGCAGTTTACATGCCCGTTGCATGTAACTCCAGTCGGCTCGAATTTATTCGAGACAAACAAATAGCGTTTTTCCTCCTCTTCTTGGAGGCCTCCTCTTCTATGGCCAGTTGTGTCTCTATGTTCATCGTGTGTAAATGTTCATTATTTACAACAGATTGTAATGATGCCTTGATAAACCAATGAAAACCATAACCGGATAAAAAACACACAATAGGGAATATGCATGAAAATTTTTTTTCACATTTATTTTCAGAATATAAAAATACTGTTAATACTGTAATAATATTTAAAAACGAAATTAAAATCCGACAAATATCAAGGAAGCTATTAGCTTTTAAAGATTATTATCTGTCTCTTTCTTGCAAAAATACTAAAAACGGAGTTTTACGTGTATTTTAAATGGTGAAAGTGTAATATGACGTCACATAACATATCAAGAGGGCTATCACCCTCTTTGTTTAATCGGGAATTCCAATCATTCTATCTCGCTTATTTTTAAAGTTATTTAAAAAGTAATTTTACCTTGATATTTTTCAAGTAAACATGCTTCAATTCAAGTGAACAAAAATTTTCATGCATATTCCCTATTGATTGTAGCACGCCTGGAACATCTTGTACACATTGAGTATAATATATATTGTAAAATGTATTGTATCAACAATTTATTGTCCCAATTAGCCAAATCTTAAAAGTCTGTTCGTATATAAATATATATCCTATAAGTTTTGTTGTTGTTTTTGTTGTTGTTGTATAGGTAGATCTTCTTATTTATTTGAATTTCTTGTTTATTTATTTTTATTTTTTGTTGAACGAACACCCAAACGCTTCTATGTCTTTCATAATACTCTCGTTAAGAATACAGCAGCAGCTCAAAGACGATATGTTACTCTTCGATATAATTTATATAAACTTATCGTTCGTTATAACCAAGAACTATGGTCTTCTCCACCTTAGCATATTCACGAATAAAATTTCAAAGTCGCCCCAATACCTAGAACAGTTTTTGTATTATAAATACGGATTTCGACTACAAAGTAGTCATCATCAGTATTAATTAGCTAATCGTAATTTACTCTTTGATAATTAGAAATAGATAGAAAAAGAGAAAATAAAATTTTTTAAAAATTAAACAAAATAAGTAATAATTACTCGTGTAAACATCACTCGAATTAAAATTACTCTTATATTGTCTCAGGATATGTTATTCGTTGCTAATTTGGTGACAGTTTCACGACATTTCTTGGTTGTGCCTTGCTTATATATGGTTGACCGTTGTTTAACTCTATTCTAAGGTCACTCTTGATTAGTGCTAAGTTGTGCGTTGCGCATTAAACGGGTTTTTATATTTTGACATATTTAGAAAGAGAGAGACAGACATACTGACCATTAATTTTTCCGTAAAATTTTGATTAAATCTGAATTTGGAACCGATCCATTGTCTAAATTCATAATATTTCATAATATTAACAAATTTTTGCCAACATGTGATCAACGAGTACATATAATCTTAACACCGTGATCACTTTGAAAGTATCTACACACAATGGGACTCCACAATGAATCCATTATGTCCAGACTGTGCGGCGAGAAGGAACCGACCCCAAGGTCATATACCAAGATTTATCTATCGGCCTATCTAAGGTGGCTCTTGGAAGGAAAAATTGATTGACTGCTCCCTTAAAATTAAGTGAGTTTGGAAAAAAAATTGTTTCACGGCGTGTTATATAAAGAAGTATATACATCAAAGCTTCATCCACGCCTTATTCTGGGCCTTTCGTACCTTTTTATGGGTACGAATAAATTTTTTAATTTTCCACCAAACCTTAACGGTTTCAGCTAACGAACCATATTATTGATTTTCAAGGTTTATTTTATAGAACATCACACTTATTACTTTTTTAAATTATATTGGAGCTCTACATATTTAAGCTATTTAAGCGAACTTCAATTTGCACATTATATATTTGCACCGACAGGTCAAATGCAAATATAGTAAAGTAAATATAATTTTTTTTCATGATTTAGTTAACTTTAATTTTGCAGCCGAGAGGTAAACTATCGTATGTCCATAAAAGTAAATTTTCAGTAAAGGAGCAAAACGAAAATGTGTAAATGCTAATGAATGTTAAATGAGACTAAAAATATAACAACAATACGTGACTTACGATTTAAAAATATAAAAGAGTGTAGTTTCAAGGTTAAATTAACTTAATATTAGCAAACATTGGGGTTTCGACTATTTACCTCTCGGCTACAGAATTATAGTCGGAATATTTAATTTAATATCAGCTGGCGGTTACTTATGTATCAATACACCACCGGAAATAAATATGGAAGTGGTTGTAGTTAGATTATTATTTTATTAATTTGATTAATTTGATGGTTAATTTGATTGTATATAAAAATGAATATTATTATTTAATTAAATATTTTTTAGACTGCATTAAAACACAAGTGAACATAACAACTATAGCTGATACATCAGAGTAGTTAATGTAATTGCTTTAAAATAATTTTTACGTCGAACAAATCTTACGGGATCGTAAGAGGGGATAACCCTCAGCAATGTACAAAGTATTTGCCCGTGATTTCACGTCAAAAAAAAGTACAGCTCTAATCTGCGCCACTAAAAGCAATCAATAGTTTGTAAAGTTTTATTGTTTTTGCAGAACTGAAAATGTTGGTCAAATCGACATTGACCTTCGGTATTGCTTTGTTTAGGTTTGTTGTATTTAAAAATACTTTTCTCAGTCCCGACGTACAGATTGTCGAAAAAAGTTTATTATGCTATTTATGGATCCGATACACTTCCGTATCATAGATATCTCATCCAAATCAGCTAGAACTACGCTTTCGGGTAGGTATTGCTCTGCGATTATCGTTCTCACGTGATCGGTTGCCCATCATTGCAGCGCCTTCAATTTATCCATATGCAAATTATTGGATAAGAGAAGTGTTATACTAGTTGTTACCAATGCTTTAGCTTATACATCTTCTACGTAAATAAATTCTAGAAAATCCTCCCGAACAACCAATTTTCAAGATGAGCAGTATATAAATATAACGCTAATTGTTCTAGACTAAGGGAGGTGGTAAGGACTTCTACTCCTCTTTTTATACGTCCGTGCACATACTCATTATTTTTAAATCGACTGCAGATGAAGGTGAAAGGAATTTTTCCACTAAGAAACACATAAAAAATAAACATAAAATGTTTGGATGATAATCTAATTCGCCTGAGATCAATATTATCCTAATGTAAAATTATCAGTGGTTAATTTTAATTGGTAAATTCGAACAAAATTTTAATTTAATGTTTACGAATAAAGTTTTAATAAGGTCTATAAATTTTATTTTGAATTTTAGTTTTTTTTTCTGATCGTTATCACTGAAAGAAATAAAAATAAACAGTAAATAGTAAAAACAAAAAAAAGAACCAGTAGTAGTTAGTTACGAACGCTAATTTAATAAACAAATAAAAAAATGTATCCAACACCGTACCATACCGTTCAGATAATTTTTGGGTATTTTGTTTGGGTTATTGTGTAAGTAGTGGGCTATTTACAAAAAACACACACAACAGAGATATTGATCATCAATTAGTAAAATATCTTCAATTGAAATTTTTTTTCTTGATTAAAAAATAAATCGTGCACGGTTTGTTGTTCGAAATACTCTTTTACTAAATTGATTTCGGAGGCTAATGGTCATTTTATTAGATTTAATATTTTAAAATTGTTTATTAATTCGCATCATAACTGATAAATACAAAATTGATATCATATACCGTACGTTTAGTGTACATCTTCGCATAGCAGATCTCTCACGAGTATGAGAGAGTACATATGTATACATTAAGCAATGTGTATGAGAAGGAGGTCTTATAGGTTTGATAAACAAACATATTTTTCAAAACAGTGAATAATATTCATAACTGTTCGAGTGGTTGGTGATTGTCTCATACAACACAACAAAATACATGGGCACATAGGACCTCCTTCTCATACACATTGCTTAATGTATACATATGTACTCTCTCATACTCGTGTGGCATTCTTGAAATTATTTTGATTGAGGCGTTAAAAAATGACATATACACTCAGATGACCATTTTATACCGAGTTAAACAAATGACTATTAAGCCAGGAAATGGGTAGATTTGCATGACAATTCTCCGTATGATTTGTATTCTTGTAGGACTGATAGCCCAGATGAAGACTTACTATTGTCCAAACACCGATTCACCACCCATTTTTTTTGACAAGCGTTCAAAGTTGGCGAAACGGAAAAAAAGAGGTTTTTGAGCGATAGCGACGAAACTGTGAATTTGACAGAAAAAAAGTAAAGGAACCAATTTTAGGTATTAACAACACAAACAATTTGGCGTATCAAAAATTAAAATCGATAAATTAGTTCTCTCGCAAAGTAATAAAAACTAGCTGAACTGGTTATTTCTGAAAAACTAATAACTAATTATTAAGATGTTTTTTAGTTATAGAAAATCACTCTCCTAGCTAAAGTAGAATTACCACGGAGAAAAAGTCGAATTTTCATTAGATACAAATTATAATCAATTTGGGTTAAGCTATGTGAGCCTAATATTTCTAACAGTATATATTTTTTATTGCCGTACTTGCCAGAATTATCAATATAATATATTCAAGGGTATAAGTTTCGTCCCAACTTTTTACAGGTGTTAAAAAGACCTAATTAGTTTCTTTATGCATATTAAATTAAAAATAATTAGAGAAATTTAAAAATAATAAGTTAATTCTTATGGAGAAACTTCTTGTGAGAGACATCTCTGATTACTTTGAGCAAAAGGGCTTTTATCTTCCTTTGTGCTTGTAACAATTTTACTTCGATTTGGGATGGATTAATACTTATTGAAATGGATTAATAGAATTAAAAAATTTTCTGCATAACGTTTTGACTCCCCAGTTAAATTGAATAGTAGAGGAAAATGACTTCTTGTAAATTCCGTATATTTATTATTATTTGTTTTTTTTCCTGCATTATTCGGTAAAAATTTTAGGAAATTCCTATTTTTATGTATATATTAACTCGGCCTTGCGCACTTTCCTGCTCTAGATAAACCGAACCCGATTTTTAGAACAAGTTGGCATTTTCCTAATATAACATTTCTGAATAAAACATTAAATTTGGTCCGAAATTCAGTGCTGATGGTAAAATTTGATAATAATTTTGTATATAAACAAAATTTTTATTCAAAGAATTTGTATTTCTAAAAACAAAAATTCTAGACCAACGTTTTACCGCTCAGCCACCTGAGATGTTATGGTAGTGGTATGCATATGATCTCTCACTATCTTGATGATGAATGTATTATTAATTTGATTATTTACTACTTACATTTTTGTTTTGTTTTTGTAAACTAGCGTCCACCCTATATTTACCTTATATTTTATTTTATGACATTTTTAAAATAATAAAGTAATAAATTATTAATATTATTTGAATTTCAATTATTTGACAAAAGTTCATTCATTGCTGCTGCTTTATGACTGTATGACCATAAACTACTGATTGGAAGTTTTGGAAATATGTAAACAGCGAAAAATTACAATTGATGATTACCAATTGTACTTTTGTTTATTCACGTGTAGAGCATTTTGTTTCACAGAGAGATTTTGCATCCAAAGAAAGAAGTTTATTTGTATCAAAACGTTTTGACAATATTTTCTATCAATTTTTCGCACTCGTGTAAAACCGATACTATTATTTTCATGAATTGATGTTGGATGTTCTTTGATTTCCAGTTGTGTTATTTTTGTAAATACAAAATTGTATGAAATTCTATAGTTGGATGGCTTAAGATCACTGTACAATGTTCATAACTGATATCATAAAATATATTATAAAATATGTTATCATGTCAATAACTTATAATATACAGGATGCTGAAATTCATTCAAGAAAACTACACTACGGTGTAGAACTGCAAAAAACAAACAAAAAAGTTAAATAAAGTTTTTCGATTTGATGCTTATTTTTTAAGATATAATCAATTAAACATTGATAAATTCAACCAATCACAGAGCGTATAGTGTAAGGAGGCGGAGCCACATTAGTGGTGTAGGGCGCATTACTTTTTAAAGGCTCGCAGACGGTAAGAGAGAGATAGAGCATGTTAGAGTAGCGACAATCAGAATTCTCAATAAGTGTAGCGACACCCACGAAAATTCAAAAATACCAAAACCAAATAAATAGTACTTTAGCGTTTACACTTGATAACTGTGCTGACCAAACCTTTTAAAATTTGTAATTCTCAATGGGACATCACCACATTGGCCACATCTACACTATGCGCTATATCTCCTTGCACTATGCGCTCTGTGATTGGTTTATTATTGTTTAATTGATTATATCTCAAAAACTAAGCATCAAATCGAGAAACTTTATTAAACTTTTTTGTTTGTTTTTTGCAGTTCTACACCGCGGTATAGTTTTCCTGAATGAATTTCAGAACACCCTGTATAAAAGAGAAATATGTTGTGTATGTGTGTGTTTGTGTATGTTTGTCCGAATTATTTGGAGAAAACTATAAGAGATACCGAAATAATGATGAAAGAAGATCCTGCAGGGTAAATATGCCTAACGATTCCTTGCCTCATAAAACTAGTAGAACAAAATTCCAAACTGTTCCAAAGTAAAAGCCGGTTATAACGTTTTCTGACGTCTGAATCTTTAATATAGTTTATAGCTTCTATAGAAATACCTGCATTAAGAAAATTTTGGTAATGAATTGTTTGCTAATAAACTTAAAATATGTAAAAAATTCACGTTTTGAACTGTCAAAATTTGGAAAAAAGTCTGGCTTTTTCTACTAGTAAATTATATATTTGGAATTGATATCATACTAAATTAATATAACTATAATTAAATATGCCTTTATTGAGAATCTTATTGAATTCCTTGATCGAAATCGATTGATTGAATTGCGTTTCCTTCTGATACACTATAGAAACATATTTGCGATTGTACTTGCAACACTAGAAGGTATTTCTTCATTTCTTTTTTGTACCTACCCCAATTTAAATGAGGTCCCAGGGAACATTTCTGATTTTCTAATGATATTTTTTTCAGTAGATATGATTCACCGACTATAATTAGCCATTTTCTCTATTTCTGAATATAATATTTATTTGATTCATGTTCCGAAATCATGTGTGGATGGTAATTTGATAATAATTTCATATATAAATAACATTCTTTAATTAAATAAAGTTTTTGTTGAGTGATGATTGTGGTGATGTGATATAAGTTTAATTCTATTTGAATAAATACAATTATTATTTATCAAAGAATTTATATTCGAAAAGAACAAAAATGAAATTTATTTATGTAATATATTCGATATTGTTAGTATACACTGTCCAAAGTGAAGTGACTTCAAAAAAAACGAGTCGTGATGTAATCACAAAGAGTTCATATTACGAACCATACGAGAAAATATTGGTGAAGAAAAAACCAAGTGTCGCAAAACCAAAACAAAAAACTTCCGATCTAACAAAAATTCGTGTTTGTTTTACAAATCACTACACCAGTAAAGATTCAAAATTAAACAAATACGATAAAAAGTTTAAAGATGGCCGTACAATTGCTGAATATAATTTATGGAAAATAAGTCGATATACCTCGATGAAATTTTGGTTAACCACGAAAAAATGTCAATTGACAATTGATTTGGATAATAAAGAAATACGTTTGCCTGGTCTAAGTTGGTTTTCTGCTACGAATGGCCAACCTAATGCAAAAGTTGCAGTTAGTGCAGTCGAAATTAAAAGTATGGCAAAAGCATTTGCGATTACACCGTTACGTGCGTACATGCAAGTTTTAATGCATGAAATTTTACATGGACTAGGAGTTGATCATAATATTGATGACCTGAGTGTAAAATCAATTGCACGAAGTGTTTATGAATATCCGGCGAAAAAAAAACTGTATATACATGATTTGTTCGTTTTACGATCGATTTATGAAGTTAAACTGGCAACGTCTGCGAAGGGTACTCAAGGGTCAGAGTATTCGGATCCTGGTGATTGGGATGTTAAAATGACAGAAGCTTTAGTCAACTTTAAACCGTAATCTACGTCTTGAGGGTGTTAGAAGAATTCAAAAAACAAATGAATTCATATCAAAAGTATTAAAAATATTTATATTAAGTTAAATTCTAATTGGAGTCAACATATCCTACGTTTGAAGAACTGCGAATTCATATCGATAGTACTTAAAATATTGATCATGTTTAATTCTAATTAGGGTCAAGATTTTTACATTTGAACATGCCCCAAAATTTAAAAAGAAGAGAATCCGGACCCTAATTTTATGTACAATCAAATTTGTTTTCAATAAACAATATTATTTTTATTTGATAATTATTTTTTATTTTTTGGAATTTAACCTTTATTGAATTTTTTTTTCAATGATGCCCTTTTTTAATAATTGTTGTATTTTACCGTGAGAATTTTTTGTCCAAATTCTGAAATGCAAGTCATTTAGAATGCCAATAATCAGTACTGTATTGTAAATTCATTATTTTAAATAAATATATGTAATTGAATAAAGATAATTTCGAGCAAACAGTATTACTTGCAAAGTTTGATATACTCAATAATTTACTTAGTTTACTAAGGACTTAAGTTTTGTTCAATACTACTAAATATTCGTTTTTGAAAATAAGTTGATGGAATAAATTGCCTTTAGAGGTAGTTTTGGCAGTTTTCAACGCGTATTATTGTATACTCCAAAACTCCAAAACTCCAAAATTGTCATAGGTTTTAAAATAATATTTTCCTATTAAAGGTAGTGTTTTTGAAACAAACAACTCGACAGCATATATTTTAAAAAGGAGCGACACTTTCGGAGTTGATGATTATCACAATTATAACTATTGAGAATGGGCACAACTGAAATGAAGTAATCTAAAATTGCCATATTACCCGATTATTCGATTTATGTACCCCAGTTTCCTTTATATAATTTAAATTAACAATAAAAAGTTAAAATAATACCCACGAAATCACAAAAAAAAGAATTAGTAAGATACTCACATACCGATATATATATATATATATATATATATATATATATATATATATATATATATATATATATATATATATATATATATATATATATATATATATATATATATATATATATAAATCTTGTATACGTTGGAGTCACAGCACATCTTCTGCTGTATCTATAAAGTGTTATCAGAGCAGTTCTTGAAACCATTTGAATAAAACCCAGTTAGAAGAAGCTGAATCTGTTTTTAAAAATATTTATATTAAATAAAGTTTTACTTTTTATATATTTAACTACCTGTTTCACAATGGGTGTAACAAAATGTATAAATATATATTTATATCGCCTTTATTTTTTAACCCTTAATTGAAATGGTGGAGTCATATGAGACCACGTTCATAAAATAACATAATAACATAACAAATAACATTATTGTCAAGATATGCGAGAAGCGGATCTCGTCAAACTAAAGTAGAAGGTCGAATAAGGTCGAAGTGCAATACTTTTTAGATTATTTTTAGCCTGTGAAAAAAAATGAGCAAAATCTGTCGAAAAGTGGTAGTATGCTGGAACATCCTTAAGCATGTAATGTATGAATATATAAATCTTGTCTATATATTGTATGACACACATTTTTTACTGATTGTCTCCCAAGCACTGTGCAATGGAGCATGATGGCAATCAGTGTTACATCTATCGAGCTAGTACTAAATTAGTCGAGTGTTATGTCAGTGATTCGTTACATGCTGAACAGACACTCTGATTGGATTCTCATAACGCCGCAAAAGAAGTATAACTTCAAAAATGTTTACAAAATCTTCATACTTTGTTTTTATTCAATTTATTGACAATAGTATATCCTAAAATTTAAAAGATCAAAAAACTTGTCGGACAAAACGATCGCACGATTTCAGTAAAGGGTTAACTATATACATTTTTTTCATATACTCTATTCGAATAGTCTATCTATCTGCCTGTCTGCTTGTCTGTCCATCTGTTTTCTTGTATTTTATTTACTTTAAGATAAAAACAAATAAAACAATTAGCATAATGAGACAAGTAATTTAAACCAAACTACTGTATACTACAATTATTTCTTAACCTTTTTTTTTTGGATATTATTATTGAGTAGGCCTATATTGTGATCGTATATACTATGTACAGGATGTACGAAAATCTTGCTGTGCTGTTTGAGCTATAAATTACGGTCTATCCACACTATAGTGCCGATCACGGTTCGTTCTCGGTGCGATCTCGGTCTGGTAAAATACTATCAAGAAGAAACAATGTGTGCTTCAAAGAAGGCTTCAAGAAATTATTATAGGAAATTTATGTCAAATTACTATTTTTTCTATATTTTCACATTTTAAAACGTCAATTTCTTTAAATAGATTTTATAAAACAAATAATTATTTCCAAATTTTGTTGCAGATATTTCTATAGAAACTATAAGTTATATGAAATATCTAACCGTTCGATTCTAACACTGTTTAGTCATACTTGCATAGTCTCGCTATAGACGATTTCACATCAAAAATTAAATGAGAAGCGTGCTGCTTTGGATTTAAATTAAACCATGGTTAAACCAATTTAAACCATTCTTAAAGAAATGTAATTAGAAAGTGCCTTAAACATTTCTATTCAGTGCGTTGCTATTCAAAAAATTTTTTTTGTATAGCATACAATTTTTTATGTTTTGAGAAAGACGAAATTGTGACTAGACGGGAAAAAAACCCTGCACTTACCCTCTCTTAGCGAGTTATGATATTGTGCAATTTCAATTTGAGGTGCCCACGAATCTGGGAATTACCACCTACCACTAAATGCTTTTTTTTTAACAAAAATTTTCTTTAATTTTTAAATAGAAAAACGTTCATTTTTATTGAAAATTGAGCATTGGGACCTCGTTTATAAAGGTAAAAAACAGCGTTCGATTTCTTAATTTCGATTCAGTTCGATTTCTATATTTTGGAACTTTAAGTGTTTGGTGTTGTTTTTAGTTTCAGTCATTTACGTGAAATAGTCTCAGACTATTTCACGTAAATTCTTTTAAATTAAATATTTTTTTTGTGCTTTTTAAGTTTAATTTTCTTTATTATATTTCTAAAAAACATTTCGAAAATGCTCTCCCATTGATGGGAGTGAAGGGAAATTATCACAATTGAAAAATTATACTGCTATAAGCAATTCAATTTAAAGGAAAATTGGAAAATCATGCTCTATTGAACATTAATAATTTTTTTACACCTGTTTATTTATGGAACACTTATCGTGCAAGTATATAGCGTTGCATTTGACCGATTATTTCTTATCTTACAGTTCTCAAGATTGTGTATTTATTACATATTAAAAATGATAAACCAAAATATCACTTCAGTTTGTGTCCCCTTTTTTGGTAAATTTAAGTAATAAAACAATACACACACAACAAAAAAATTCCCCAACTGTTCTCAAAACGACAAATGTGACCAAATTAAGTGTATTTATAAACAACAACAACAAAAAAACACATTATAAACATTCTAAAAGTCTATCTGGAACATGTTTGATTGAATTTAATTATTATGAATTTTGTAAACAAAACCTAATTAAAATCACTTGCTCTCTTAAAACAGATCTTCGTTTTTGGCTTTGATAGGTAGATGTGTGGTAACAAACAGCCAACATCCAACATCGCAGCAATCAACAAGCCGTTTGCTTGTTGATTGACCATATGACGATACATAACCTGATTAGAGTGATATGTTTTTGTCATTATATTTTGATGAAACAAGAACACATACGCAATATCATCGATTAAAATCAATCGATCGATCGATTGGACTCCGCATCCGACGTTTGTTTTTCAGTTTTCAACCAAAGTGATCAAGTCTTAAATTCAAAAAAAAAGGCAGCGTATTATTCAGTATGTGTTTGTGCCGTTTGTTAACAGTGTTGTTGTGTCTACGGTTTTATCGACTTTTTTTTTGAAATTTATTTTAAGAATTTCATTCACTTGTCAGTTGAGAGAAGATTTTTTGGTTGGATCTCAAAGTAAAATGTATTTTAATGCTCATTAAAATATACGAGCGTAGGTATGTAAAGCGCTTTTTGGGGGTTGTTTAGAGCAAGTGGAGCAACATTTTAAGGTTGTGATAAAATATTAATTATACTTCATGCGTCTTCAAATTCTTTTGCAAAAGATCATTTGCTTCAAATTTTCTTCTTCCCAATGTGTGATAATATACATTGGGCCAAACTACGATTAAACAATGAATTGGCGTGTGTCTTACACTGGTTGTTCATAATGTTTTAAAACGTTTTCCGCAAAGACGTTTCGTTGTAAAAGTATTATTTTTGGGATGGCTAATTCTCTGAAGATGATAGCGAAGTAGACAAGTCATATTATTGATGTCTAGCCAACTGGGATCTAGAATCATCTTTCTCCACTTTATGATGGCAAGAAAGACAATTGGGTTGCTAACTTCCCTTGTGAAACAGCCGTCGAGCTGTTGACGGTCATAGCTACAAATTCATCGGTTTCCCGGTAAAGGGTTTGATGCAAGGGTTTACTCGGACAAATCTGTTTGTTATTTTAGTGTTCCTGATTCGTTGAAAACGATACCGAAACAAGGAAAACTTTAATTAATTTGCTGGTCTCTGATATCCTTGGATGTAGAATCATACTGACTTTTTTGGACAAATGTAAGGGTTCGGGTGCCTCTGGACAATTGTGATCACTAACTCGCCAAAGGAATTGAAACTTACTAAAGCATGTCGTAGTTAGAGTTCTTTGGGATATGTGATCTTCAAATGATATGTGATCTTTTATTCGAATGTTCCGAATAAAAGTTGTTCATAATAAATATACTAACAATTTTTATTCGAAATATTTTCACAAAAACAAATTTGGACAAAGCACGAAGTAAGTAAAGAAATTTAAAAAAATGAGAGGCTACTTTCGTGGCCATATTAAATAGTTTTGTTTTATTGATTTCTGGAAATATAAAAGTTACGCACCTGTTATCAATCAATACAGTAGCACAGAGAGCGGTGTTAAAAAAACTTGGATCATTCCGCCTAATTGGTTAAAATGTCTTTTACCTTTTTATATTCTTTATTGTATTTGATAGTGAAATAGCCGTCGTCTTGTGTTGTTTGTAGTAACTATACTCTGAATATATATATATATATATATATATATATATAATCTTTTTTTTGATGATTGTTCCCGATACCAAATTTATATTTATTTTTGTGTATTTATTTCAGTAAATTGACTGTCGCTTCTGAATTTATCTATATTCCTTCTTTTTTTTTTTATTATAAATATTTTATTTTGTCTGTCTGTCTGTCCGTCCGCTTTAACATGTCTGTTTTGTTTCGTTTGGTTTTAGTACCGTTGTTCTTCTTCATCGTTATTATTACTATTTTGAGATGAAAACAACTTTTATGTCTAATTGCTGTGTTTTGAGAAATGACGATCATGATAGTAATAATGTTTGTTTTTTTTTTCTTTTATATTTTGTCTTTGTGATAAAAAGAGGTACCTATTTGATTTTTTATTTCTAATGAATTTTTAATCAACTGTCTTGTTTTATTTTCAAAACTGGAAAAGAGTTGAGATTTGGTTTGTGTGTATTTAGGTGAGGGAGTCACGAAACAAACTACCTGTGTTTATAAGTCACTAATTAATACGCAGACAAAAGTGAATTTTTTCGATGATGATGGTTTTCGTTTTGTTTTAATTTGTTCTAAAATTGGCTAATCAATTATCATCGTCAGTTGATTGAGGTTTCTTAGAATCATTCGGTTTTTTAATGTTTAATTGTCTTAATTTTAATTGACAGTCTCCCTTCAGTTGTAATTTCATTTCTAAATGTGTACTTTGTTGCAAGTCAAATATCAAATTTGAATTCAAATTTGAAGTCAAATATCAAACTGACGATGTCGGGATTCGAACACATAACCTCCCAGGTACCAAGTACTGCATACTGTGCAGACATAACGCCTTAGACCGCTTGGCTACTTGGACTGGTCGTTTGGTAGATACTACCTCTTTGGAAAACTGAGTTTAAGCCACGATGTAAACCATAGTTTGACTGTGTGGTAAGGACATTCGAAAGAGTCATTTTGTGGGGAAAGACGTAAGAGGGGTGTCAAGCGACTGCGCATGCCCTCAACATTTCAGATTTAATAAATACGTTGAAACTAAATTTAAATATTCTATGGTTATTTGGTAAATAATTGTACTCGTGAGTCGTGACGCATGACTCGTAATGTTTCTTTTATTTTAAATAAAAAAGTAAAATCTTGTGTTTTGCTTCTCTAAAATGATAAAATTATTTATACAATTCATTATTAATTTCTAAAATGCATTTGAACATATCTTCATCTTTGGCTCAAATAAATCCTTGTTTATTTAACAAAAATTTACATAGTTTTATAAAAGCTTCTCTGTATTTTAAACTCGGTTTTATTCGATTATAATGATTAAATTTGAAGTTTCTAAATACTATGCTTTTTCTGGATGTTCATTTTTGGACTCTAAAAATTTAATACGTAAGACATAATGCCACAGCCTATAAACCTAACACTTGGCTGGCTTGTAAAGTAACATTCCCAATTTTGTAAGGTGAGATGATTTGAATTTTTATTTCAATTGTGTATTTTTATACCCAGTATATGTAAACATATAAGGTATATTAAGTTTGATCACGACTTTGTAAGATTTGAAAATATTGATCGTAGGCATGAATATTTGGCATATGTGTTCATAAAATGATCTAATTCGGCCATTTCCGCCATCCGCCTATCCATGGATATGATAACTCACGAACGAAAACATATAATGAGCTGAAATTTTTTGTGTGTTCTAGAGTAAAAAAGTAAGGTCAAGTTCATTAATTGACAAAATCGGAACGTGTTTCCCCCCACTAGGTGGGAGATTATATATCTTTGAAACCGTAAGAGATAGAAAAAAAATTTGTAGACAAAACAACTTTTGTTTCAGAAATTTTTTCATAAAGTCAATAGTTTTCTCATAGTTTGTGATTAAATGTTTCTCGGAAAGCGAATTGTTAACAATTCGAATACGCAGAATTGTTAACAATTCAATCATTGATATACAACTCAGTATATACTGGGTATTCAAACAATTAACTCAGTTAGTTGTCGCATTACTTGTTCATTTTATTTCTTTTCGATGGGTGTCTTATTAATAATAATAATAAAAACGAAAATATTGAAGCAACTTTTATGAGCCATAAATTTGAATTAAATTAAAAATATAATAATTTTTGGCATTAAAGAAAGCACACACTTTTATACACGAATTACAATAAGTTGTGTATAATAATAATCGAGAATTCCTACTGTTTTAACATAAAATTATCCCACACATATTATCTTACATATTCCAATGGATCCAGCAGCAATGAGATGCATCTAATTGTTTCTCTGTTATGTTTTTTATTGATCAAAAAGATAAAAGTAATTTTATTGAGCTTTTTTTTTCAGCTAGTCAAATAGATAATTTTAATTAGTTTGAGTCAACTTGTAAAAATGAATCGAACCGTTTCATGACATGAATTAAAATTAACCCATGCTGTATTTTTTAATTAAAATACCAGAGCAGGAAATCATCAAATTTTTGATATTAATTTTCCAATAAAATAATATCAAAAAGTATTTTGTTCCATCAAAAAAATCATTGTTAAACAGAAATCATTGATTCTTTATACATACAATCTGATCTTCAAGACTGATCTTTCGTATCCATGCCATGAATTAAAATTAATCCACACAATACTATTAATTAAAAATGCCAAAATATGCATCCATCAAATTTTTGATATCAATTTTTCAATGAAATAATATTAATAGGCATATTGTTCCACTATGAAAAAAATCAATCAAATTTAAGTCATATAAAATAGTTTCGTCATACCAAGCACCATAGAGACGATTTAATTTTAACTACTGGTTTACTGGTCCTTCGAACCACTTCATGGCATGAATTATAATTAACCTACACAATACACTGATTAATTAAAAAAAAACGTCAAAGTATGCATTCATCAAATTTATGATATTAATTTTTCAATGAAATAATATTAATAGAGAGTACATTGTTACCATCACAAACAAAAATTCAAACAGAAGCCATAAAATAGATTCTTTATAAAAGTACCAGAGAGAAGAATCATACAAGAAACAGAGAGGATTTTAAAAAACAAAAAAAAAAAAACAAAAGAACGACAGTAGTAGTAGCCAATTAAAACATTGTGACGTATATTGAATAATAATTACATAAAAACAAGAAGATGATAGCTACTGTGTTCTTCAATCTGTGTTACACAAGTGTGTGTGTGTTTTTCTGTCCGTGTGTGTATATTATATTGTGTGGTAGTGTGCCCTACCCAGTTTCTTGTTATAATCATTATATTAATACCATATTGTTATCTCATTCTATTACATATTAATTAAATAAAGACAGGTGAATTATATATATATATATATATATATATATATGTAATATATTATATTAAATTGATTTTTAAAAAACACTGTAAATTAAAAGTGTAGACGGCAATTTGTGAAATTAATTCTTGGAATTAGTTGGAGATACTTACGTGTGTTTTTTTCTTTTTTTTTTTATCATTATTACTTACTATTATTGTTTGTTGATCAATGAGGATGATATTATAGGAGTATTTTTATAGGGTGTCTCAATTATACAGACATTGGAATCTTGTGTGCATACTTACGGCTTCTACTCCTCAATTTCTTCCCTGCCGCTATTATGTTTTACCACAAATAATATGTTTACCATATCTTCAAGATGTTTCTAAATGCTATGAACAAAGCCTTTTGATTAGCCTGGGTTTACTTTCATCGATTTGGGAGCCAACGAAAGTGTGTTAGAAATCACCACTAAAGTCCTTTGTTTATAAATGTAAACAAAAAAGAGAATGATAGTAAAGTTATTCCAGGTAAAATTTTTCGCATGATACATGCTCAAATAGGAGAATTCTTTTTTGATATAAAGTTTATTCACTATTGCCAAATATAGTTATAATTGCTAGTATGGTTGCCTTTCGGTTATGTTATACTAACGGTGGTGACTTAATTGTTTACTTAATTTGACATTAATAGTAACTTACAAGTAACATGGTTAAACATTAGTAATCCTACTAATGTTCAAATAACCAGCCCAAGTGGCCGAGCGGTCTGCTACTTAGAAACTGGGAGGTTATGGGTTCGAATCCCAACATGGGCAGTTTGTCATTTATTAAGAAAAAAAAGGGGGTGGTTAATTGACTAAACTGTCGGCGTTTGGACAAGAACGAAGTAACCGGCTATGCTTGAGAAGGTTTACTGCAGTTTCCTTCACGAACTCCGGATGAATATCGGCATAGTTCCTATCATAGTCGACTGAAAACCTAGTCGACCTAGTCTATACAGAAAATTCCTTCCACTCCACTCACATCCTCACATCCCTAGGCATTACAATGGATCTTTTGGTCGAAGTGTAGCCCGTTCAGGGCAGTCTCTACAATCTATCTAATGTTCAAATAGATAGTGAAGAATTATATGCTGCTATTATATAATTATATACCACCTCTTTTGAATTACAAGACCTGGGCTCTACCTACTGAAACCACCAAAGTGCTATAGTTGGATGCTTAGAATTCTTCACTTTCTAATGTACAATCATAGCCCTTACTTAAATCGTGAGTAAAATGTCGGCCAGCCTTTTTATTATCATGGTCATAAAAAGGTTTGATACAAATTCAAATTTAAATTAGTAATGAGATGGTCACAGGGCCATCAAATCAGAGTATAAAATGTATTCATGATTATTGGAAATGTGAACACACCTTACTGATGCATGACTCTGTAGCCATAAAATTATCATTCGAGTAGTATTTTAAATTAGAATTTGTACCTTATGGTCGAAGTGTAGAAAGTTTCAATTTATCCAAATGATCAGTTAGCAGTTAAGTTTCCTAAGGACACTGTAAATTGAAAACCATTTTTTATCTTTAAACATTATACTTTGAAATTATGACACCCTATAGGTATTTCCGTCTCATTTTCTCAACAATGATAACCTATACTGTATTTATTTGCTATTCTTTTCTAATTTGTATCAAACCATTTATTTTATTTTTCGTGATGGAAGCAAAACCAACAAAAAAAAAAACAAAAAGAACCGGAATAATAATAATTGTGCATGATTGGAATTCGAAAAAGGTGGAGTTTTATTGTTTTAATATTATTTTGTCATTTCAGATATTTTAATGAATTGTATTATAAATTTTTCGTTGCAATAATTTTTTAATATTTTTTTGCAACAATTGAGAGATTGGTTATCGACTCCAGTTGCTTTTTGTCTTTTTGTATCGATTGTGTCGTACTTTTTGTTTTAGACATGTTGTTGTACGTGTAGTAATGTATTTGCTGTTATATAGCTATAGTTGAACGTGCTTGCGATTAATTGAGATTGTTTTATATTGATCTGTCTGATTAGATATTCAAGACGTAAAAAAAGTCAGTTTAATTATGTCCTTCGGTCAATGGCAGATTTACGAATAAACTTGATGTGTAGACTTGATGAGAACTAAGTCTCTTATTGTAAACTGATTTTTTGGGGTACATTTTTTTTGAATAGTGTACACGTATTATTATAGCCATGCCCTAAAATCAAGATTTCCCGAAATTTTCCCGAAAGTTCGGTCTATTTTATGAGTAAATATTAAGTGATGGATCACTGAAAAGATTTCGGTGACAGGAGGTGGTGTATATTCGGAAGCGTTGGAATCCAGAAGTCATATAGACTAAAGCATGGTTGCAGCGCTCTATAAGCCGAAAACCTGGCGAAAAAAAGGCAGCCAAATTAATACATGTATGTGCCAACCAGGAGGACATGAAAAACCTTTAGGACGCTACCCTTGCGGCTGGTCAACCAGTACTCAAGGCTATGACATTGAAAAAGACCAGATCGAAGACTGTGATGAGTTTTAGGGAAGCGCTATCATGGATATGGGCTGGTAATGTCCGTCTCGGCTGGGTCTCCGTATATAGTAATGTCAAGGGGAAAACTAAGGCAGATGAACTGGTAAAGCTAAGGAGAGGAAAAAACAACCCGGAGACTCATTATTCCCAACGATCAGTAAGTTAACGAAGGCCATAGATGAAATTATCTCCGTAAAACAAACGAAAGCATGTCAGATTCAAGAGAACTGTATAGCCCGAACACTGTGACCCAAGATATATGAAGACAGAACTATGCAACTATTAAAATACAGGAATTATCTTGTAAGCATTACCACTGGAATAATCACAGAAATCTGTGTATTCGGAGGGAATTAACCTCTAGAAATGGAAAAGCACGAAGTGCATCTACTGCAGGAAGTGCAACGGGGTGGAAGAACATCTGCTATGTCACTGTGCAGCGTTGGACTGGGATATAGTTTTCTAAGCAACCTGGAGGAAGCAAGAGAGATAGAAGTTAAAAAGACAATAAACTTTGCACGAAGGTGGAAATGCTTCAAAGCAAAGGACTAGAGAGTAGAGGTCACATGTTTTGTAAAAATATTAGGGTTGTACAATGGACATGCCTCTGAGTGAAAGGAAACGTTATCGTCCTAAATCCTGATACCTAACCCCAATCATATTTTCAACTTATATTTCACGATAATTATTTCTCTTAAAATGATTTTAGTTTGTTGTAAACCTCATATATTACAAAGTGTGATCAAAAAAATTGATTTTAAAATCGATAAAATCGGTTATATTAATTAAATTTAATTAAAGCACACACAAACCAATAATTTTCGGTGTACAGTAGTTTTTACAAAGACCCGACCAATAAACCATTACGTATACCTCTATATAGCTAGCTATATAGGATATTGAATATATAATGTAAAAGCCTACTTTGAAACATAATAAATAAAGGCAGGTGCAGGCGTTTTAAATTATGTATTTAATTATAAAATTAATTAATTATTTGTTATTATTTATAAATAAATTATAACAAGTGATTTTTGATTTGTATATCCGGGGCTTTATCTTTTTTTTTTTTTTAAAACCAGAAATTGGTGTTTTAATGTTATTAAAATACCTGGTTGAGTTTTAATGCCCTTCAAAGCCTGTGATGGAAATTTATCTTTGTTAGCGAACTATTTGATATCTACATGAGCCATACTGAAAAAATTTTATGACAAAATGGGTACACAGTACTTCGGTAGTAACATACAGGGTGAAAGAGTTCAATTATTAGAAAAGAGCGAACTACAAAAACCAATCCAAAGTGTTTTTAGTAAATTCTTCTTAAAAATAATGATCTGTTTTGGGTTTAATGTTCTTGGGTATCGACATACAGGCTAATAGAGCTCATTTTCTGAAAAATATGATATGCCACTGGTTTTTTATTTTCAACAAAAACTAATCCTAGATTTTTCAGGTGTTAACTTCTTAAAAATAATAAACTTCTATTTACATTAAATGTTTTCGGTACCTACTTTAAGTCATTATTTTCTAAAAAAACACAAAAATGGAGGTATATCTTAAAAAAAAAACAGTAGCATAATTTTTTCAAAGAATAAAAGTCAAACCATAATACTCGAAACAAAATTGTACATTCAAAAATTTATTTATAATAAAATGATATACAGAAGAGCTGCTGTATCTCAATACCTGTATTTCGATTGCAATGCAATCATCGTCAGTAGCTAAATAAAATAAATAAAATCGAACCTTGCAAAAAACAAATTCTTAAGGTTCGTTTAGACCACGATAAGGGACACCGTACACTCAGTGTATACACCGAGTGTCTATGTGTGCACACGAGTGTTTTTAGTTGTGACATTTATAGCGACACTCTCATTAGTGTCGAAGCAGTGGCTGTGTAAACACTTTGTGTCTTAGTACTTATGGGCGGCTTTGGTAAATCGAGAAAATTCGTATAAGCTAAAAAATTTCATCCAAACGAAGTTTCTTACCTATTAATTAGTAAATATCCGATACAAGAATTTCAGCAAAAACCATTTTTTCTTTAATTATTTCTTTTTAATTATTCGGAATTAAAATTCCATATTATACCCTCTTGTGTAATATAAATTCACATGTGGCGGATATAATTACTTTAAAAAAAAACAGTGGCACATTTATAAATTAATTAATTAATATTAATCAATAAATTAAATGATATAATCGAGAATAATATTAGATCGTTTTTAATTGACCAATCTCTCTCTTTACCAATCAATATATAATGCGCGTATATATACATAAATATACTCTAAACCAGTTATTTATTATAAATAAACCAATTTAATAACATTTATGAATAATAATCAATAAATTCTATCGTAAATAATTTTTTTAAACCTATTTTTTTTAAATATTTCTTTTTATTTTCGTTTTTTAATTCATATTTGTTACATATGTAGTACCTAACCGAGTCTTTGAAAATTTTTGACAGTTGTATAATACATAGAAAGAAATCGTATAAAAATTTCATTGTTTGTGCGATTTGTGATGCCTTTTCATATCTTAAAAACTAAAGACTATAATTATACAAAGTTGATTTTGCAAGCACACAGAAGTGTATGAAATTTTTTTTAACACTACATTCATAAAGCTTTATTCAGGAAAATGAGCTTTAGAGAATAAATAGTGGAAGAAATACATTTTTTTAAATGTATTGTTACAGTAAAAGGCATTAGCTAGACAATGGCATAGATAGATAGATAGATTGTAGAGGCTACCCTGAACGGGCTACACTTCGACCATAAGACTATTGTGATGCCTAAGGATGTGAGGATGTGAGTAGAGTGGAAGGAATTTTTGTGTATAGACTAGGAATTGGAAGGATATGCGGCTGCAGCCGACTATGATAGAGACTATACCGATATTCATCTGGGGTTCGTGAAGGCAACTGCAGAAAACCTTTTCAAGCATAGCCGGTTACCTCGTTCTTGTCCATACGCTGACAGTTTAGTCAATTAACCGTCCCTTTTTTTTTCTTAATAATTGGCAAACTGCCGATGTCGGGATTCGAACCCATAACCTCCCAGTTTCCAAGTAGGCATACTGCGCAGATATAACGCCTTAGACTGCTCGACCATTTGGACTGGTAAATAATGCCATAACCTAATGATTTGTTTCGACCTTCGAAATTCGAATCACATTTTTTTATTGAAAAACGTCATATTACAGAACGTTTACGAGTTCTTTTATTTCATTTAAAAAATTGTCAATTTTTAATCGCAACAAATGTGATAATAAACTTTTTCAGTTTTCCATAATTTTATTTTATGTTATTTATTTATCATATTTTATAAATTTTTATTCGATACGGACGACGACTATGCTTCAGAATAATCGTAATTGCATAATTTCGAAAATTTCTAGTCATACTATAGAAAGTCCTCTAATATGATAAGGCTGTGATGTAATATTCTAGATTAATCTTTTATGCTTAGATTTATGTCGAAAAACGACCCCTAACTTATCATCCATACTTGTTATCTAAAAACAGTACACACAGAATTTCATCCTACTATCGGGTGGCGCATAAGTAACGTTATGATTTAATTAGTGAATAAATCTTTTGTTTACGTATTTTTTAGACACAGATTATTCAGACACAAAGATCATATCGAAATTTCTTTCATGTTCCGACAATTTCCCGATTGGTTCAGCGTTTTCGGTGCAAGCAAGTGTTGAGGAAAACCCCGAAACTTCCACCAGGCAACGTTCTCAGCAGTTGGTGATGTCTAGGCGGTCTTTGCAAAGAATTTTACATACGTTAGACCTTTTCCCATAGAAGATTCAATTGGTTCACGTGACGAGTTAAAACCAAATGATGCACAAATACGCATTCATTAAATAAATCGTAACTATTATGCGGTACAATTGCAGTAGAATAGGGAATATGCATGAAAATTTTTTTTCACATTTATTTTCAGAATATGAAAATACTGTTAATACTGTAATAATATTTAAAAACGAAAATAAAATCCGACAAATATCAAGGAAGCTATAAGCTTTTATAGATTATTATATGTCTCTTTCTTGCAAAAATACTAAAAACGGAGTTTTACGTGTATTTTAAATGGTGAAAGTGTAATATGACGTCACATAACATATCAAGAGGGCTATCACCCTCTTTGTCTAATCGGGAATTTCAATCATTCATATCTCGCTTATTTTTAAAGTTATTTAAAAAGTAATTTTACCATGATGTTTGTCAAGTAAACATGCTTCAATTCAAGTGAAAAAAAAATTTTCATTCATATTCCCTATTGTAGTATATATTGGTCGTTATGATTACATAACTGCCATTTATTTATAACATTTCAGTATATTTAGTATTATAGTTGTTTAGTCAGATGATAGTATATTAAGTATGAATAGTAAGTTAAGAGGTAAGGTGTTCTCTTTAAAGTAAGTTAGTTATATTTAATAAGTGTATTATATTATTAATTTATGTAAATGAGTTTTAGTTACTTATTTTAAACGACAACATTTGTAGTCCAATAAATTATATTAATATCGATTATGTTCTTTTTGTTTTTTTAGTTTTTAATTGAAATTCAACTTTAATTCATTTATGAAGTCACTTTCGTCTCAATTATTATACAATACATGCTTCTGCGGTTTATATCATGGGCTGTAACATAGATTAAATCTTATATAGTGTAACGATGGTATTAATATTAAATTAAAGTTACAGCGTATCGAAAACGGGACTAGTTCCGGTAAATAGATGTGGAATATATTTAAGCGGGGAGCGTTCACATGGCCTGAAGCTATCCGCGTATTGTCCGATTAGGTCCTAATCAAAACGGTTATGTCTAATTCTATACAAAACGGCAATTCTATAATTTTTTTATGCAGATATTATTTTTATAAAAACATAGAACTTAAAATTGACTCCTTTTCCACTCCATTTCTTTATAACTTTATTCCTGGAAGATCGACGACAGTTGAACCAACAGAGTGAAGCAGGATTTGAATTTACTGCACGCAAGGAAAACCGATATTTGAGGTGGCAGTTCTATCGACACCGAGTGATTGTGACGTTATGTATAATACATCTTTACTAAATTCAGCATCTGATTCCAGTGTTTTTGAAGATCACATAATTGCAACATTTTTGTACAAGAAAACTTCAGAAAAGAAAACCAAGGAAAAATCAGTTATTTAAAGAAAATAAAGACCCACGAATAATTTATTCTTAAGAGCATATATATAATATCAAATAAAAGTTTTTCTCTCGAACTGTTTCGATGTGTTTCTGCACCATTGTGGACATTATTCTGAGCTTCAAATCAATCTCCATTATGTTTTTCCTAATCTTTGATAAGAAAATTAGGTAAAAATAACAACTAACTGATTTAATTGCTTAAATATCCGGTTTTTTTCGGTTGAAAAATGAAAATATTGATCGCGGATAAACAAATTTTGGTATAGGTGTTCATAAAATAACCTAATTAGTTATTATAACCTAATTCCTACATGTCTGTCTGTCCGTGGAGACGCTAACTCAAAAACGAAAAGAGATAATAAGCTGAAATTTTGTGTTTTAGAGGTTAAAAGTAGGTCAGGTTCATGAATGAGCAAAATGGGCAAAAATATCCATATTTAAAACCGAATTGATGGTAGGCCTTTGGTCTTTGGTCACAATTTTATAAGCATAAACGTCTTTGTTAACTATAAGCATATTTTGCGTTTTTACATCAATATTCAGGCTTTTTGGACGCATATTTCATTGATTTTTTCATAAATTAGATCTAAAATATGGACAATTAACCAAATAAATTGACATTTAAAAAAAAATTCTTTTATTAATTAAAAATTTTTACTGATTTCATTAAATAATATGAAATTTTCAATTCCATTTTTAATTACTCTAATTGGCTTAACATAGAGTCTAAAAGTTGAATAGAAAAAAATCTTATTTTGAATGTTTTTTACATTAGTTAAAACTAAATGATCACATGAATTATATGTGTGGTCAAAATGACCCAAAAAATTCCCTTTTATATGTGATCTTTTATAAAATATTGTAAATAAATCAGAATTGTATACATTTCTATGAAACAAAAAGCCAATTAGGTGAGTATTCTATTCAGATGAAAAAAAAACTACTGAATAATATATCAATGAACCTTCTATAGACATTATACTAAAATAATAGACCGCACATCTGCTAAATACAAGATTCTTTTAAATATCAGATATGGGGTATTGATCGAATAATTGTGTTTTTAAATATTTCAGTTTTGGCATTTTCGTAATCTAGAATTTTCTGGTTTCATATTTTTTATGCTAGTTAAAGTGTACTAGCAAAATATTAAAAGCAAACCCATTTGGAAATAATCGGGGAATGAGATAGCGGATGGTCTGGCAACCTATAGGGCCCGAGCCTTTCTGCGGACTGGGTGATCACTTCTTTCGAGAGAAGATCAAAAAGGAGAGAACTACTCTATGGAGGAACTTTTCTGGGCTCAAGCAGGCAAAGAATCTTGTCGGGAACTATAACCGTAAAAGATTCAAAACCTACATTGACCCGAGCAAAAATAGACTGTCGCTTCTGGCGAGGTTTCTTACGGGGCATTGCAGACTCAGGGGACACCTTAGGAAGCTAGGCTTGATAATTGAGGGCAACTGCAAGTTTTGTGGGAAAATGGAGGACACTCAGGAATACCTCCTAATAAACTGTGACGTCCTCATAATAATTAAATTTCTAGAAGTCTACGAGATTCGTGTAGGGGAGCTAGAATCCCTAGACGCAATTCAGATCCTGTACTTCCTGAAGGAAACAGGGCTGGACAAGGTGCTCTAATGCGAGAAACTCCTCGTTAGGCACCAGAAGGGGGAGCACAATAGATCTTATAGGGCACAGTACACCAAATCCCTCCCCTATTATCCTTCATTTATAAACCCTTAATAAATGAACCATCAGGCTAGAACTCTGGAACCTTCAGGCTAGAACACTTCTTGTTGTTTTTTTTTTGGATCACCGTACTTCCCTTGTAAGTTATAAACGACCAACCCAAGACAATTTTGTCAATTTAGATAATGCTTAGTATCGCTAAGAAGAGATATCTTAACGATTATCAAGACTATAAAACTTCTGGAACTCCTTTGAAAGAAACAAGATAAATCGAATGTAATTGAATCTAGACAATGCTTTGAAGTCATCTGAAATCTTTAATATTAAATATTACATTTATGATTCCAATATATTTTCAATAAAGTCTTTAACAACAAATTGAAGTATAACGCACCCATATTTTTTTTGTTTTGTTTTTGAAAACTAATAAAGAAGGTAAAACCTTCTGTTCAAGTGAAGTTCTATATATATTGTATATGTATATATATATAGTTGCTATACAATAAATTTAATATATTGTCCATATATGTTGTGGTTCTAGTATATACTATATAGTGTATTACTCTGCAGTATATAAGAGCCCATAATAATGTAATAATAATAGCCCTAAGGAATATTAATATTTGTCAAAATTGACTTATGAACAAATCTTAATTTATTATTACAAATGTAACATTTATTTTATTTTAATTTAATATTTTTGTTTTGTTAATATTATTATTTTATTTTAAATAGCCGCCGACTGTATATTAATAGTACAGAATGTATCAGAACGAAAATCTCAGAACAGTATCTCATTAAAAAAAATGTCTTAAAAAAAACACTTAAATAAACGCTTTTATTAACTAAGTTAATAGGGAATATGCATGAAAATTTTTTTTCACATTTATTTTCAGAATATGAAAATACTGTTAATACTGTAATAATATTTAAAAACGAAATTAAAATCCGACAAATATCAACGAAGCTATAAGCTTTTAAAAATTACTATTTGTCTCTTTCTTGCAAAAATACTAAAAACGGAGTTTTACGTGTATTTGAAATGTTGAAAGTGTAATATGACGTCACATAACATATCAAGAGGGCTATCACCCTCTTTGTCTAATCGGGAATTTCAATCATTCATATCTCGCTTATTTTTAAAGTTATTTAAAAAGTAATTTTACCTTGATATTTGTCAAGTAAACATGCTTCAATTCAAGTGAAAAAAAATTTTCATGCATATTTCCTATTGCTTAAATATCCGATAAAGATAGAGATCGATTGTAGAGGCGGTCCTGGACGGGCTACACTTCGACCATGAGTGGAGTGGAAGGAATTCTTGTGTATAGACTAGGAATTGGTAGGATATGCGGCTGCAGCCGACTATGATGGGAACTATGCCGATATGCATCTGGAGTTCATGATGGAAACTGCAGAAAACCTTCTCAACCATAGCCGGTTACTTCGTTCTTGTCCATACGCCGACAATTTAGTCAATTAACCGTCCCCATTTTTATTCTTAATAATTGACAAACTGTCTCCAAAAAGGCATACTTCGCAGACATAACGCCCTAGACCGCTCGGCCAATTGGGCTGGTGTGGCTCAATGTAAATAGCCACTTACTATCTTATCATTGCGTAATGAGCTTGACATTGCTCACAATAACATTTGATAGTATAGTTTTTCATGAAACATCCTATACTTTCCTAATATGATATACATTGTGTATACTAGAAATATGTATATTATATTCATTTTTTTTCTTCTTCAAAGCCATTAATAATTTAAATGTTAATACTTTAATTAATGTAACAAATTAGTTTTGTAATTAAGTTTTATATTCAAGTTGTGTGATTTTTGTATTATGGTGGACTTGTGTTGTTCTTCTTTCTGTGCTGTGCTCTGTATGTTGTTTCATTTTAATAATATTAAAATAAATGATGATAAATATACTCTTCTGTATATAGCAGTCAGCATCATCATAGCCACCGATCAGACCGACAGACCGCGTTCAGATGTGATGTCTTTTATTCAAAATGGATCATAAAAGTGTTTTTTTTTTTTGTATCACATTATTTATGGCAATTTAGTTTTTATAATTTAATGATATGTGGTATTTAAAGTAGTTTATTTGAGAGGTGTTTCTTTCTTTTTTTTTTTTTTAATTTTAATTTAGTGTTAAATTTTAGTGTTAATTTATTTAATTCTTGTGAATATTAAAAGTATGCATAACTAATAGATTAAGAGAAAGGATTCTTATTTTATGCAGGAATTTTTATTATTAACATGCTTTTATTAGCTTGACTTATATACATCTATACCCATCTATGTATGAATGTAATGAACTTTTAAATGTATGTTTTAACCCACTGGCGCACGTCTGAATAATCGGAAATTTTGCAGACGTATTCAGAACCGATGACAATACAATCATATTTTGAAAACAAATTTAAATTTATTAATGGCCAAAATACAAGTTTGCATTTCTCTAAGTTCTATATAACGTTACATTTTTAACGAATTTCCTGAAAGGAAATAGAGCTATTGGTCCCGTACCGAATTCAAAATGTTTCAAAAATTTCTTCAAATGTCCATCGATCCTATCTAGTAGATGTCGAAAATTACCATCTGCAAAATTGTATATATATATATATATATGTGTGTCTGTAATCGCTCTAGTGGTCACAATTTTAATCTGATTCGAATAATATTTGGTATTTAAGGCGCTTTTAGTATTCAAAAGGTCAAGTTTGGTAATGGGTAAAATCAGACAAGGGGAAAGGGGGCTTTAAAGGGAAAGGGAAACAATTTGACATATCTCCCTTAATATTCGATAAATCTAAAGGTACTAAGTTTTACTTTAATTTTGTGTCTCATCATTATTTCTGTTACACTTATATTTACAGAAATATTGACGGTTTAAGATTGAAAATTAAATTCCACAATATCTCTGTACACATTAGAGTTTGAGCAAAAATGATAAGGTGATGAATTGTAGCAAACATGATTTTCTACAATTTTATACCTTACGCATTTTTCGATTTTTCTAATATTAAGAGAGATATTTTATATTTTTTGTTTTCTTCTTTCTTTATACCCCCCCCCCCCCTTAATGTATTCTAAGGAAATTCGCTAAGTTGAAGCAGCTCCTGCCTAACGAAAGTTTTTTAGTTCATATTGCAATAAAAGCATGTTATATATATATATATATATATATATATATATATATATATATATATATATATATATATATATATATATATATATATATATAAATACAGGATATCTCATTTGAACAATGCATCTGATATTTCTGCAAAGATATGTTTTTGGAATATAAACGACCAGAATAAGTATTGATTTGTTTTTCCGGAGCAACAACGTTATAAGATAAATTTGAAAATTTTTCTTATATCGTTCATTTCAACTCTTGAATACATAGTCACTTTATATTTTACCTTAACTGTATATTTCGATTACATTTTATAAACTACTACTACTCCTTGGTTTTATGGTCCATGAAGAAACTTAGACTCGCTTAAAAAGGGTCTTCCAGGCCTGTCTATCCTGGGCTTTGTTGTCCGCAACGTGTTAATGCTATAAATTGTACTACTATTTATTGCAATAAATTGAATTTCAAAATAATCCTTTATTAATCTTTTTCACGATTGGCGTGTGTGGTATCAAGCTACGAGTCCCTATATAGTTTCGCTGTATGTAATTTCGCTGTATAAGTATAATTGCCTGCACTAGAGAGCGAATTATTGAGTTAATGAAACAAATTTGCTCGATTCATGCATCAGTTTAAAAATAGAAAATAAACATAAAAGACACAATTTTATAGTTTTATATTTTAAAATTAGACCTCCATGTGGGTGGTATTTCTTTTATATTAAGTAGTCTAAAACATACTTTACAACTTCTTGATTCGGCGGGATAATTACGTAGCACCCGATTAAACGTGCTTTCATTTAGTTGTGGTTGCCAAATTTTTTCGTCCCATTCTTATTTTTATAGGATTAGTGAAAGTATAACTCTTCTATTATAAACTACTGGAGATTTGAGGCTTACGATGCCAAGGTGAAAAGTTCTCAACCCATAGATACCACTGTTACAAATGAAATTATTGTTTTGTTATGTTGGGACACTTGTTGCAAAAGTAAAAACTGTGTAAAAGTAAACGTGTCATGTGTTTTTGACAAAATGAAAATGAAGAAAATTGAATTTCGTTCCGCTAGACAATTTTTCATTTTGAATGGTTTACCGCCATCAGAAATTCATGGAAAGTTCGTGAACGCATCTGAGTTTAATCGTGGTACAATGCAAATATCGAGAAGATTCACAATATCGTCTAAGAAGCATACAATGTTTCGAGTGGACAAGTTTTGACTAAGGGGACAGTTTATGAGGAGATGATCGATTGTTATTACCATGTGTCATGCTTGGCATAAAGGTGGGCCAGTTTCCTCTTATAAGTATGAGTGGGTTAGTTGGGAACGTCCAGTGCAAATCCGAACTAAAATAACTTCTTTGTATTTTTTTTTGGATCGAACATGGCCATAAAATAGTTGCAACCTCCCTTTCCATTTAGCTAGTATATTGGTTACGGGAACGTCTGTAATAATAATCCATCTGTGTGTGATTTGTTGGCCAGACCATCCAGTTTCTTTCGTATCATTTTGCCAGTTTTTGAATTAAATTTTGAATTATTCCTGCTAACGTTACATTGGAGTTTTGTTTGATTGCGTATTTAAACTTTTCTTTCATCTACTCTTACGGTTTCAGTCACTTTCATATCTCTTGTAATTAAAAAAAAAGTTATGGACTTTTTAAAATCATTCTCAGGTTTTTCGGCACAAAAAGTGTATCAATTTAATTTCATAGAAAGGTTTAGATAAGTAACATCTAATTCCAAAATATAAGGAACCTGATTCGTTCATTATTAGAGGGAAAAAGTAGAAGTTAAATAATTTGAATAAGAAACTGAAGTATTTCTAGCCAGTATATAGAGGTGATGTGCGTCGTTCAATCATTATTTATTTTGTTAAAAAAATTTGCAATGTATATGATATAATAAATTATACTCTTTATCAAAATAAAATTTATGTGAAAATTCAATTTTTCACCTTTTAGCTCGTATATTTTATAAAGTGGATACTTCATATTTAGTGATGCCGCGAGAGACTAGAAGAACGAGACGAGACGAGACGAGAATAAATGAGTGAGTGACGAAATTTAGAATCCTGATTTTCGATCAATATTTGAGAGACAAGCGGTAGTACACTCATTCAATCTCTATAGATTTTTAATCGGCAAACAGCCAAATAATTTGGAACTTGTAAATAACTTGTAAAAAACTTTTACAAGACAATACTATACAGAAGATATGCTACTTTCGTATCGCGACATCACTATTTCTAGCATTGGAAATTACACAAAGGCAAAAAAAATACATAATTTTTAAATTAAGTTGCAGACTTTTTTTCTGATGGGCATTTGTCACGCACCCGCTATTCACGATAAAGATAAAAGAAAAATAAAAACAAGGACATTTTTTATTGAAAATTACCTCTTTTTTTTTTACTGAATAATAATTTTATTAAAACGCTTTGAACATGTAGACAATTTTTTGCTTTGTCTATGATTGTAATAATTAGTTTTTTTTTAAAGAATTTCAATAAACAAATTGATAAGTTGGAATGCCATCAGTCCACGTGGCATCAAACACGCTGTGCTTGGAACTGGAAAGTTTGAATAAAAAATAAATTTTTTAAACTGGAATATCTTACAAAAGTGTTAACCCCCCAAACTAAGAATGTAAACTCTGTTTAGAAGACTATTACTGATCACCTTATCTGCCGTCTGCCGGTTTAGAAATTTGGATTTTGTAAATTCTAACCATACTTTTGATTTATGGTCAAAAAAGTACAAAAAATGATCATTTCCAATTCCTTATCTACAAAGATTGCGGTCAGTAAAAATATTTGTATGCAGTGTTGGCCTAAGGCTGTATACCCCGTGCTTGATACAAATTTCAACCAATCTCATGTTCAACCAAGCTTGGGCAAATATTGATGCTCAAGCTTGGGTAAATATTGGTCTGCAGCGTTGGGCCAACGCTGTATAGCCTTGTTTGAGACAAACTTATCATCCCGATGTTCAACCAAGCTTGGGTCAATATTGGTGTTCAAGTCTGTGCCAATACCGGCTATACCATCGGCCCAATATTGGTATGCAGCGTTGGGCCAGTGCTGTATACCCAGGCTTGCGACGAAGTTATCATCCCGATGTTCAACCAAGCTTGGGTCAATATTGGTGTTCAAGTCTGGGCCAATACCGGTTATACCATCGGCCCAATATTGGTATACAGCGTTGGGCCAGTGCTGTATACCCAGGCTTGGGACGAAGTTATCATCCCAATGATTAACCAAGCTTGGGCCAATATTGGTGTACAAGCTTGGACCAGTGTTAGATAGTGTTGGCCCAAGCCTGGGCCAGTCTTGGGCCTATCGTAATCCTCCCCCCCCCCAAACTAAATACAATTTTTAAAAGTATAATTTTCCTTCTTTCTCAAATATGATTTTGGGATGAAAGAATGTTGTGAGTAAAAACCAGCGTTCTAAGTAGTTTATTACTTCTGAAAAAATTATGTCCAAACTTATAGGCTTGAAAATACTCGCAACGCTTCCTGTAAGTGTAGCAACAGTTGAACGATCATTTTCTACTTCTACGAAGTCTTAAAACATGGAAGTGTGCTAATATCGGTGAAGAGCGACTTTCCGATCTCGCGTTACTAAATATCCATCGAGATATTGCCATTGATCCATCGAGATATTTCATTGATGCATATACTAATGAAAGTGTGTATTTTATATTTTTTTTGGAAAATATGAATTTATTTAAATTTTTCATTTAATTCCCAAAAAAATGACACAACACACTGAACATAGAGGTTGTGTGGCTACATTTCACACCATAATTTTTTATACTACTATTGAACATGAATTCGGTACGTGGGAAAAACTGACACAATACTTACTTTCTTTGTCAACTTTAAACAAAATTTTGAAGAACAAAAAAAAAAAAAAAACAGGTAGTTAGTTCAAACAATTTAAATAAATAAAATTTAAAAAAAACACATTTAATATTTTTGTTTTAATATGAATAATAATATTTATTTTAAAATTATTATTTTTTTGTTTTAAATTAAAAACATAAATTAAAATTTATTTACAATATTTTCAATAATAATTGTTTTATAGGTATATGTATTTAAATATGTATGTATATGTACAATGTAAAATAAAAAACAAAACTAAATAAAGAAAACTGTTTTACCTACATATTTTAATATCAATATTGAATTCATTTATTTATTAACTCTATATATGTAATCATTAATTATCTACTCAATTATTTCTTTAAATATATTTATATACAAATATTTGCACTTTTATCAATATTTTTTGTTTTGTTTTAATAGTTTTTGTACAAAATCATAATAATTATTTACAGAATATTTACAAATTAAACAGTTTTTGTTTTACAGTATATTTACAAAATGTTTTAAATACAATTGAAAAATGATTTTGTATATTTTAAATTATTATTTGTAAAATGCATGTATGTTTTTAAAAAGAGATATACCGGGTGTTCATTTGAAAAGTTTTCAGGTAAATACATATTTTTAAATATTAGGAAAAAATTTATCAAAAAACAATTTCCTTATTTAAAAAGGGAAACAATACAATTTCGAGTCGAAATTTAAAACATCTTTATAGCCTGCAAATCATTATTTCACTTTTATTAATTCTTGAATATGTATCTAACCTTTTAAATTCATTAATAGAGCATAAAAGTCGTGAATTGAAGATATCAAGTCATTAAACCGATGACCTGTTTATAATTTAGGTTATAAATAAAGCTGCAATTACGTAATAGGTCATATGGTTTTAGGTCAATTTGCGCATTTTCAATGACCTATTAATGACCTAAATTATATTAATTTTATTATGAAATGATGATTTGAAGGCTCTACTAATGCACTCAATTTCAACTCAGGATAATTATATTTTTGTCGATGAATCTGTTTCCGCGTTGTATAACTTAACTCTTAAACTATGCAAGATAGGGAAACATACAAAAAATCTCATAAGAACAAACAACTTCTGTTTGAAACTTTTATATACATTCCTTAGTTTAGGTGTAAATAAACTTTGATGAACTCTTTGTATTTACGCCAGAAATATTGGATGCATGACAATAAGTTTCAAACAAAAGTTGTTTGTTTTTATGAGTTCTTATACAATATCATTCTTATAAAATAAACAAACAATTTTTGTTAGACAATTTTGTTCATTTAGCCTTTATGTTTGACGTAAATACTAAATTTACGCCACATTTACGCCGTATTTACACTAAATCTAGAGGATGTATGAAAAAATACTATCACACAAAAGTTGTTTGTTTTTATAAGATAAACAGTTTTTGCATACGATTTTATAACGATTTTCCTTATCTTGCACCATTTAAAAGATAAATGATATGCCTTTTTAACTGTGAAACTTTTGTTTGAGACAGTTTCTTCTGAAATGCATATTTAAACGATATTTAAATGGAATCTTTTTTAATGAACACACTGTATCAGCAAAATCTGATGAACGATACACAAGAGTGGTGAACGAATATTTTATAGCTCACAAAGTGATCGATTTATGTACTTTATAGTTGTTATCTTCAATGTTTATTTGATTTGATACAGAAGTCAAGGAGTTAACAATATTTTCTTGTAAATTTCATAATTCAATGCCTTGATATTCATGAAAAAATGAACAACTATTTAGTAAATAAAAATAAACATAAAATATTGAAATAAAAATTTCATAATTTATCACAATTACTAGATCAAGTATTTCTATTTTATAAATACGTATTTCGAATAGAAATTATTCCTCATCAGTATCAATTAGCAAGCGGTAATTAATCTACGAGATGATGTTTTACGCGTTGCTAATTTGCTATGTGTTTCAATGATGATGACTACTTTGTAGTCGAAATACATGGGGGCAAATTATGAAATTTAAATTTTTAACATTTCAAGTTCTCTTGGATTTTCTTGGATAAATTCTACAAAATTATCGAGTGATAATACAATAACTGGAAAATATTTTTACAACACTATACAAGCTTTTTTTGATACGTATGAGCTTTTTGATACATATCAACATTTCTGAAATATTTGCTGAAATAAATTCCATAACATATTCCATAAGACATATTCTAACTATCCAGAAGTTCAAGACATAACCACGTTTATTCCAACGTTTCTTTTTCGAGTTAACATTCACATTATAAATAGATTATCGCATTTCGGAAAAATAACTAATGTAGGTTACTTTTCTAATTTTGGATGATACTTTTACTTTGAAACTTTTGTATTTCTCCCTTTTCAAGAGGCAACTCGACTTGAGAAACTCAATCAACTGACTTTCGTGTATTGAATATAAAAATAAAAGGGCATGTTTCATCTTCAGGATTGTCAGAATATGTTTTTAAAGTTTATGTAAAGAAAAAGTATCTATGAGAAAGACTCTAGAAAATTATTGCACAGTTGCGTTCCAAACTTTTTTTTCATTTCGTCCATGTAAATCAATTTAAATTTAGTATATTTTTAAATATAAAATTTTCCAAATGAACTATGTATTTTCCCTTATACGGAAGTTGATTTTTCAATTAAAAATTTTAATATATTTAAAACATTCGGCAAAAATTTATTTTGTAAATTGTTTTTGAATACAAAAAGCTACTAACAACATCTGAACGTTTTATCCCTACCAATTGAACAGTTTTATAATTAATACCAACAATAGAAAAAAAAACAATATTCAATTGAAAATAGAACAATAGTAAATGGAAAGTTTTTTTTTTAATTTTAATTTTTTTAGTAAAAAAATCGCTCAACAAAAATGAGATAATGACAGAAAAAAAATGTAATAAAAATGATAATTTAACTTATGGGAAGAAAAAAGAGGATATTGTATGGAAATGAAATGAATAAATACTAGATACTACTATCCTTTTCTAATAACGACAAAACATATAGAAGATGTTCATTGCGCGCCACTCAGTTAGTTGATATGTTTTTTTAAACAAATTTATAAACAATTTACAAACATTTCTTATGTCATTGTTTTTAATGTCGTATTTCATTTTTAATTATGACACAGTTTTCCGGGAAATGAATAATTTCGAGGTAATTTCTACATTTTTATCTAATTATTCGTCTTTTTATTTGGTGGTAATTTGAAGATGAAAGTTTTCTTCAGCAAATCGAGATTATTATCTTTGTAATTAGTTTTTCTTGCTCAACATGCCGTATTGGAAAAAAATTCACATAATTTTCTCTTTGGTTGGCAATAATTTTATGCTTTCAGAAAATTTCTCGCGTTATGAACGATTTTAAATCCGAGTAGGGTGGCGAATGCAACAGGTTTTTTGATATCAGTATACAATAAAGAAGTTTATTTTATGCTCTGAACAAGTAAAAGGATTGATGTGGTTTCAAGTTTAGATAATGTTTCATAGAAATTCCCGAGAATAGAAAATACTTCAAATATTGATTCCTTGGTAACGCAACGGAAAATTTTACGAATATTTTTTATATAAAAACTGTTTTCGTTTGAATCACAATGAATTTTTTTACATAATTTATATACAAAATTAATTTTTACCACATTTTTCAGTGTGGTAAATTCATAATATTAACCATATGACCTTGCGCTCCTGTAAATACCACATGATGTTGGGGTCTATGAGCTGCAGCAGCCATAGCCGCTAAAAATGGTGGTACTACTCCTCCTGGTCCCGCACCTGGGAATAACCCAAATGTGGGGGGAAGTAACGGCCGCGCTGATAATCGTAATTTTTCAATTTCAGCTTCTTGTAACCGTTTCGCTTTGGCTCGACGATTTTGAAACCAAATTTTAACCTGTAAACAAAAAAATAAATCTATTAGATTTTGATTCTTTTTGGATAACAATTTGGGAAATATTTGTTGTTGTTGGTACAATGCATACCTGTGTTTCAGTTAATCGTAACGAACTACTGAATTCAGCTCGTTCGGCAATGCTCAGGTACTGTTTTTCACGGAATTTCTTCTCCAATGCTAACAGCTGTTGTGTCGTGAATGGAGTTCGTGGTTTTCTGTTGGGTTTATGTTTTCGAAGTGCACATCGTACAACTGGAGGTCCTCCGGGTCCACCGCCTAAACCATTCATGGCTGCTGTAACAATAAGAGAAAACATTATTGTAGACAATTGCAATGTTTTTCAAATTCTGAATAATTCGTTTATGTTTTTGATTCTACTGAAGTGATTTATTATTATAGAAAGTTGGACATCTCTGTAATATATTTTCCCAAAGTTGGTATAACTGTTACTAAGGACTATTGCTGGAGATACTCTTTCTTTGATTTTGCGAGATGGTGTGGAAAATTTCTATACTTTTTGGGCCTCACTGGTACATATAAACACTTTTTTATATCAATATTTAATTAAAATTCATTGACATTTGTTTATAAAGTATACCCTAGTCTTCTAGAATTTGTCTTTCGTAACCTAAATGGAATTTGGACAAACATTGTAATGTTGACGCTTAAGTATGCACAAATAAATATATATGAATAATAATTTCGACAGAAGTAATACTGTCAAAATAAAAATAAGAATATTGTGAAAAAGTTGGCTGTTACATCAGAGTCGTCTTTGGTGTAGCGGTAAACACGCTGGATTAGATATCCAGAGTCCCGAGGTTCGATTCCTGGTTGTCGAGTTAATTTTTTCATATCAGTATTTAACTATATACAGTCATTTTAATAGCACCAATGGCGGCTCTAAAATTACGAATATTGTAAAACTTATAAAACGTGAACAAATTTAGAACTATATTTTACCATATTGCTGCTTATATATATTGTAGAGGTTTGGCGCTTGGTAGTTGGAGGGTTCTGTTGACTCATAGTTTGATCCAATCGCTATATCAATCATACAAAAAGACTTATTATTTCTCTGGTCCAAAGTGTCCAAATGGAACCCATATGACTTAGTTTTGTTAAAAAATACTCCCGTCTATTACAAAAGTGTTTATTTCTAATCAAATAATTTTTATCGTGAAAAACATTAAATACTTTTTAAAAATCAATTTTCAAACCAAAGAACTTTATACAACTAAAACCTTTTCTGTCAAATTATTTCGACTAATTATAAACTTTTAAAATATTAAATAATAATTATAGTTAAATTAATTAAAAACAAACTAAAAATAAAATATGGCTGCTATAATGGTTTGCGGTATTCAAACAATAAAAAAAAACGTAAATAATACCAAACCAATATTATATAATTAAAATTCTATACACGAATATAAACACGTATAGCCAATAAGAGTGAGACAAATATATAGAATTGTCGTGCTATCATTGTAATGTGGACAAATAAAATACTTAGAAGAAGACTATTCCTCAAACTACCATTACTCTTTGATCGCTGTCGATCGCAGAGTATTTAATGATGGTTCGTAATAAAACCATAGCATATTATTGTCAAACCATCATCGTGGTCAGGAAACAAAGATAGAGGTATATATATATATATATATATATATATATATATATATATATATATATATATATATATATATATATATATATATATATATATATATATAATTGTTTTATAAAAAGACACAAAGAAGAGGAATGGAAAAAACACAGCTGCTTCGTTTGGTCTGATTTGGTTTGTGTTTAGTAGCTCTCGTTAAAATATTTGTTGTGTTTTTATTGAAGCTACTGAATTTTTTGTTGTTGTATATACAATGGCGTAACTCAATCAAAATACTCCCCAATTTTGATGGTATGACAGTTAAAGTAAGCAAACTGGATTTATTTTACACTATCAGATGTTTAGTGAATGAATAACAAGTTTGGGAGCTATAACAATTATACGCAGACAACCACATATATTTGCACTGCCTGTTTTTACTGGTGGCTCCATGCAGCCAGGTCTGTAGCGCAGTCGGTGTAAAGAATCTTGTCATATAGGTCGATTTGGCAAAGGTAGATTCCACGGTTTATATAGTACCGAGTTCCGGGGATAGTTGATTTTTTTAGCGGTTTCCGGTACGCAATATGGTAAGCCAATGAAAAATTACGACTAAATCTATGGAAACGGAAGCTAAAGTGAATTAATTTGACTCAATTTGATTTCCATCTGTATGAAGAGAATTGAAATAAAGTTTTTCCGATCGTTTTTATGGATAGCATAGATGCGAAACGAATTTTTTATAATCGGTAATTCATGGAAACGAGATACTAGAGTCAAAATTTCCCTTCTGCCGTATACCTCATGACCTATTACTAAATTCCAACAATCATGTTTTCTAATTGTCCGTAAATTATGTGTTAACATAGACTCGATTTGCTAGAGTTTAGCTTTATTAAAATCGAATAATTGCTCCAATTTCGAAGACTACGATAGGTATTTAGAGAAGTGCTGTAAATTAGACCAGCAGCACATGCATCTCAGGATATCCCTCAAAAGTTTTGTAAAATATTTCAAGCTATAACAACGCCTAAATGCGTTTCACGCTTTGTTTTCCTTGTAAATGTGCATGTAGGTGTATTCATACATTCATGCATGTTAAATTACAATTAATTAATTAAGAAATATTTAATTTCACTATAAACATTTTAACTATTCAATTAAAATATGCAATCAATTAAATAATTTTTCTAATAAATTAAAATCGATTAATAATTAATTAAATAGTTTATTGGCTTTATTTTTAACATACACGTTTTCGCAATTAAGTAGTAAAGTAGTACACACAGGGCCACAAAGTGGCGTTCTTTTTTTACAAAATTTTATAATTTAATTATGCTTTATTCATTAATTCGGTTATCGAAAAAATGTGCTTCAGTTCATTATAACTATAGAAACAACTTTTATTCGAAATTTTTTACCAACAGATGAGTAAGTCACAAATCAACTATAAAATTTTGAAAAATGACCGCAATTTCTGTGGCCCAATGTACACTATTACATGAACATTAGTTCAAAATCAGTTGAATTAAACAAGCATAGGCAGTTAAATTGATTTTTGGTAAAGAATTGGGTTGATCGAAAGGATTCTATCTATGGTTCCCGCCATTTAACTAGCTTTTTTCTATATACAAGATCGTTTTCATTAGTTATTCGAAGCTTCAAATAAATTAAACTCGTCATGATTAAAAATTGAAGACACGCCATTGATTATATAAATTTATATATACTTTTCAAAAACTATAATAATCAATTTTGTGTTGTATAAATTGTAAGTCTCATTAGTTAATTTGGTCGTTACTCAATTAATGAATTCCATAAAATAAACCGATAAATAATTTTATTGTTCGTAATTATATCGAACCGATGTTTGTTAACTTTTCAACAATCTTACAATACGATAAACTTTAAACATTTTATACAATATGGTTCTAATAAATTAATTTTCATAAATGAAAATGAACAAAAGAAACGTATCTGTTTGATATAATTAAAATGTCATTGTTAGAAGTCGAATTGTGACCTAAAATATTCAGGTACGATTTAAATGGTTTAAGCTATCTTCTTGTTTACATATAGTTGCGCCTAATTTATCAATCATAATCGATAATTTTTCCTTTTGATGATGGGGCAATCACTACATCGAAAGTGCTAAAGATGTGAATTTCAATAAAGTTATTATCTTTCGAATAAATTTGTAATTAATCGCCACATTTCACATATAAATAATATTAATTATTTACATGTTACTGGTAATTAAATCTAGTGTTTAAGCCTTAATTATAGCGGAGATTTATCTCCAGAAGAGACAGGTTTCTAATATTTTCAGACTTTTTGAGTCAATTCCAGATTCCTTTTAAATATTTCGCCTGTTTGATGATACTATATTTTGTATTCAGACATTCAAGCGTTCACTACATTGATAATGCAGTTGGACACATTTTATGTACCATTTGGTCAATGACTATAATAATATCATTATTGGTATTATTTGAAATGTGTATTTTATAATTGATTAAACACTAAAAATTTATGATTACAGTAGAAGAAGTCTGTAAACTACCTTAGTAAACAATAATATCATAAACAAGTTTAACATTATATATATATATATATATGTACATATATATATGTATATAAATTTCTGTTGTCGTTTAATTAATTAAAATTATTTTAAAAGAAAATTGCTTTGGTTATTAATTTTTTTTATCAAAGCTTTGTATTATTTGTGTCAGCCATCATGATATAAAATTTGTTTGCGATTAAATACACACAAATGTTAAACATAAAACCTAGATCACTAAGCATATAATTCCTAATGAGATCACAATTATGCTTTTTGATTATTCCAACGGGTACTTGGCCATATAGATGTTGAATATGTATCATAAATGCTAATTTCGTATGCCAATCTAGTAATACGTCATAAATCTAAATTCTAGAAAGTCTCTTTTGAAAGTGGAATATTGAACCATGTTTCTAACATTTAACGAAATAAGTTTTCTTCGCAATTTTAAGTTTCGAAACATTTCAATTTTCTCGTAAAAGAACCCAGAATTGAGCATGAGCCTTTAAATGTTATGCAACAATTCTTTCCCTCTCAAATTCGAGGATGTAAGATAAGAATCGAATTCGTGCGAGTTTTATACAGAAAAAGATTTCAATCACAGTTTAAAACCGTTAAATATAAAAAAAAAACTATTTACTAATTATTACAACAAATTGTAAATTTACAATTCCAGTTAAATATCCTGTTTGAAATATAAAAAAAAAAGAAAAAAACAAAATAAAATTATTATTAAATTGATCGATTAAACAGATAAGATTCTGGATTACTTCATTATTATCCATTAAATGGAGAGTTTCGACCTTATTTACACTCAACCAATGAGACAGTAGTCAATATATATATTTCTAAGAAACATAAAAATTAATTATGACATAAAAAAGTATATAAAAATTGCTCAATAACTTCTCAATATAATAAGACAATATTTATTATTAATATTATTCATTTTTATCATAACAGACATACGTATTATAGTAATGGAATTTAATATTTTTATAATAATCAATAAAGTATTGATAGAGAATATTTGTTGAAATACAGGCTGGTTAATTAATAAGAATACCGATTTTAAAGATAGCTAATAATAGTGTGAAAAAGTGAAAAAAAAGCTGTTATTTATCTAAAAAATTAAAAAAAGCTAATCTAAATTTTACTAGTTGACCAAGAAAAGGGCACACCAGGGAAATATTTCCACAAATTCTAACAGAAACGTATTAGTCAAAATAGCAGTAGTGAGCAAACTTTACTTTAAAACGAGTGAAATATCAACTAACTATGTTAATTGCTTAAATACCCGGTATATACTGAATTTTTGTAAAAAAGTTTAGAACAAAAGTTATTTCTGTTTAAAAAAGGATCATTTTTTGTCTTTACATATTTGTTCTATCTCTTACGGTTTCAAAGTTAGGCAGTATTGCATTTTTTGAAATGGCGATTATGTCTGCGATGAATATTTTCAAGCGTTACAAAGTCGGGACTAAACTTAATATACCCTGTATATTTAGATATACACCGGGTATAATTACTTTACTTTGAATAAATTAATTAATAAATTCTTGAAATTTTAATAACGTCTCAAAAATCACCCAACTTTATATAATTTATAAAATTTTTTGGACATAACTTTGACGTGCACTATTCAACAAACTGATTGACGAACCGAGAAGTGTTTTCTCGAAACACAAATTCATCTCGAGTTTCATAAATAAAAGTTGCGGTTTAAAAAAATGTATTTTTAATGAACGCTCAAATCTTTTTAGTGTAGGACATTCTGTATTTGAACTCATAACTGTGCACAGATCAATAACTTTATTATTTTATTTTATATTTATTAATTATTATTATTATTAACTTTAATAACAATTATTAATAATTAATAATATATTATTATTACTTATAAAAATATATATTTATTATGCGCAAATTAATAATTATTAAACAGAGATAGAAAGATGTAACGAAAAAACAAACAAAAACGGTCAAGTAAGAGTAAGATCACACGCGGTGTAGTTTTCAGTAATCAAGACGGCAATACTATCATCCGTTGTCGGCTATTACTCGTAAACTAGCCAAGCGGCTTGAGCGTATACAATTCTTTTGTGAATTTTTTCAAATATTCACAAACTTCGGGCACTAAACTTTAACATAAACGACCACTTTAAAACAGAATATTACGTAAACGGATCCCTGTATCGAGATACCTCCAACATGGTATTCGTAGCATACCTCCAACACTTCTGAAAGACCTATTCAACGATACCATAAACGGGGAAATATGCGAATAAAAAAAAATTCACCAACACTTTACTTAGCAAGAAAGATATTCAACAAAAATGCAAGTTCTTCAAGTTGAAAATACTTTTATAGATTTTATTTTATGATTTGTTCAGTTAATTGCATAATAGTTTCAGAGTACTTTTCTGCGAGTAAAACGGTTGTGAGGTTTGCACGAACAGATGACGAATCTATAAGGGTTCATATTTGTGTACGTAGACTACTGAACCCTAAAAAAAACTTAACTAACATCACATCATGCAATTGTAATAAATATCTACCTATATAAGTTTTATTAAAACAATTTTCTTATTAAAATCATATTATAAAATATTTCTATCATTGGTATTTTTTCTATTTTTATTGGAGTCGATTAAAGATGAAGTAAAAAATGTTAACTTGAAAAATAAAGTAAAAACAAAGTTGTAAGAAAATATTATGTTATTAACTAGTGTTTAAAAACAAAAGCAATACCAAATGGTTCGAAAAAAAATTGATGATAGCATGAAGTGAGAAGGAAAATTTAATTTTTTGTTTATGGTATTCTTTAAATAATGATATTTTTTAAATGATCGTCAATTTCCAAAAAAAAAAAAAACGGTATATTAATAATTGCGTGCTGTAAAACAATTGTCTATTGCTATTCTTTGTTTTATATGGACGAAATTAACTATGGACTTTTCTATGATGAAATCATCTCGATGGTTTTATATAATCGCAATGTTTGAAATCGATTAATAATAATTATAATCCAAGAAAAATTGACTGTTAAAATTTGTTTACAAACATACAAGCCAACCCATTAAAATCATATTAAAAAAACGAAAAATAAAGTTACCGAAACTTTATCCATGGATTGAAATAACAAAAACTGTGAATAATCTCGGGGTATGATTTGGAGATAAATTATACTTGCAATAATTTCTTTGAATTATTCCAATATGGATGACGTCAACAAAACACTTTTTAATAAAGGGATGAAGAATCAAGCCTGACAGTCATCAATTTTTAATTATAATAATATAATATTTAATAGTGGAGTTGTAATTTGGATTTTTATTTCTTTGGTGTATCTTGATGTAGCGGATAACACACTGGGCCTGAAATCCAGACATCCAAGTTTCGATACCTGATGGATGATTGGGTTTTCATATAAATATTAATCAGTTCCTTGGGGCTTAAAAACTACTCTAACACTTGATTACAAGTTTACATAAACAATTCAAATACTAAACTATAGAAAAATTTCCAGCTTTTGTTATTGAGTGTTCAGTTTTTGTGCCCTTCATTATTTGGTACACACAATACATCAATTTTATTCACTATACTCGTATATATTTAAAAAAAAACAACAACAACGATTCTACAATGATTAAAAAATTCTTATGTTATCATTAATTTAAAAATTCCAAACTCATATAAATATTTGTTGTAACAATAGTTATGTCAGCTTTTAATTTACAATAAAATTGTATTTTTTATTAAACTTGAAACATACACACAAACAAAATGGTTTGTACCTGAGATAATTCCAAATGTTTTTTAATTTTTATGTTTTTTTTGTATAATATAAATACAAAGATTTTTTAATTATTTAATATTTCCGTTCTATTCGTTTTAATTAATTAATAATCAGTGACGGATGATACTATTTAGATATAATTAAAATTACTTTTTTATTGTATGAAACAAAATCCTTTGTAATTACTAGTATATAGTTGCGTTTGCTCTGATGAGACATAATGTGTTTTTTTGTTCTCATATTTTGCCAGAGTGAAACTTGTTTAATACTTGGATACAAAAAAATAATTTTTCATACACCTGTCAATATGGCGGTCATTATAATTATTATGGTGTATGAGTGTGTGTGTTAATCAAGGCAATAATATTGATAATTAATTAACAGTTGTGTTAATTAATTTGTTTCTTAACCTTTTTTGTTGTTGATATTTTAATAAAATGGTGGAGGTGCCGATAAATGGAAATGTATTTGAATAATGAAGAATTAAATGAACTGCCCAGCGCTTCCAACAAGTTTTTGAAGAATTGTTTCTGATCTTTGGATTCAAGAATTCATTAATTCCATCAAAATGTGCAGCTTGAGAGTTGTTCAATTTAACAATAAGTCTACCATTGACGTCACAGTATGCCATTCATAGAAGGGCATGCGGATAAATAATCAGTTTCTTTCATAGCAAACGTCAAACGTACTTTACCCAAATTTCGGAATATTAAAGTGGATTTTACGTGAGTTTATCGATTAGCTTTGATAAATTTTTGCTTACTTATTATAAGTTAAATGTCTTTAAGGTAATTTACTGGTTACCGTCGAAGCAATACGTATAAAATACAATATAATAAATTTACTTTTTACATTTATGCCAAAGATTGGCAATAAGGTACAAGCGAATATTCATTTTACACAACCTTTACAAATACTGTTTAATTCATATTTTGATTCAGTGATTCAACTAATAAGTGAATCACTCAATCTTCTTCGATAATCCGTCGAATCTCCTAGTATACATTTCTAAAAATTTTCCCAAAAAAAGAAAATTTTACATTCGAGATACTTTAAGTCCTTCCATGTTAACAACTCATGCGTTTGTTTGAATAGCTTTTCCCTAAATCTGCCCTTGTAATCGAATAGTTTGTGGCCGAAAGAACAAGTTTAAAAAAAAAATTAAATTAACTTTTTTTTCTCTGCAAATATAAAATTCACACTATAAATTACAAAAAAAAATCACAGACGATGGCGCCTTGATGTGATTTAATACGAATCCAGTTAGTGTGGTGCTCTTAATAATAATATCCTGTTTGAAAAATGCACTTTATAATTAATTAATAAAAAAATAATAATCTGTTATGTTTTTTTTGCAATAAAAATATCGTCATCATTTTTCTGTCTTGAAAGAGATTTATTTTCTAAAACGATTTATAAATCTTTTGATTGGCGGCTAAAATTAACAAAAACAAATAGAATAATATTGTTAATCAATTTCTTAAAGTTCCAATTAGCCGTTGCAATATTATATGATATTTAAAATGAAAAAAAATATCACACAAAATAAAAACGAGGTATATATTTTATTGAAAAAATCCGGCTACCTAACCTCCATATATCTATCTATATACAAACTACATTTCTATATTGAGGTTGTGTGGCAAGTTCACGCCAGATTCTGATAGAATTCAACTTCAGATATTACAATGCCTTTCAGTAATTCAGAAAGTTTCGTTGAAAGAGGAAGATCATTTCTTTGTCTCACATGAAGGATGCGCAGACGTGTCACTAAGCATGATTTTCAAGCGTATAAAACAAGGGAATGATTCATTTAGGGAGTAAGTACTGAAACCAGGTGCGATACAATGCTGTCCATACAGACTTCCTACATGTTTAAGTAGTCTGTGCATAGAGGTCAAACTTTTTAATTGAAGAAAAGTGAGATAAAATATATTTTATAGAGACCGATGACATTCATATATATATATATATATATATATATATATATATATATATATATATATATATATATATATATATATATATAAATATAAATCAATCAACAGAAACTGACTTTTGTGTTATTAATTAGCCAATTAGATTGATAATATTGAACTTTGTTGTTTGTTTGTTAATTGTTTTTTATTTATAAATATTGTGTTTTACATTTTGCAAATACAAAAAAAAAACTATTATTTATTATTGCAGACTCTTATTAATTATATTTAACTTGTTTGTATTTATGAATTTTAAACTTAAATTATTATTAAATATTATTAATTTAATTTTTTTTCGAAAACAAGTATTATATTTTATATGTGACAATTCTGTTCTGGTCACGTCACTCATAAATGATGAAAATTCATCAAGCCAATTGTTGATTAGCTGGAAAGAATTCATATTACATAGTTTTTAATGTTGTTTTTTTTTTTGTATACTAGCGTCTATTTATATCCATTTTTATTATGGTTGTCTATCGGCTATATTATACCAACGGAAGTGACTAGCGTTTACTTTATTTGACATTTCAGTAATGTCTCGAAACATTGATAACATTTACATCATTTAAAGCAAATATAAATGTTGATGTCAGTGACTACAAAGAATTCTACATGGTATTCTTTGACATCAAATGCTCGATATGAAAAATCATACACATCTAGAATGGGAATCAAACCCACGACCTCTGACATTCTAGATCGTGCTTTGTCTCTGAGCTACCAGATGTTATGGTAGTGGAATGTATATGATTTTTTATGTCGATGTATTATTATTCATATTACTACATCATCAAGTTATACGTGATCTGGAAAATAGAAAATTTGTAGTTACATTTCCATAAAACTATTTAAAAAATAAATTACATAGATTTCATTATTACTTGAAGCTTTGCATAACCTTCTTGTCAGTCCATAAATGGTTTGTGATCTAAATCTACAGAAAATTAATAACGTGATTTTACACAGTCTATTGAAGTCTACATTTAATGGGTTATTATGGGTCCATAAATATTTTTAAATATAGGTTTATAATATTGCTCAACAAAAAAAAAAATCAAAAATAAATAAAAAGTAAAATTTATTTGAAAATACTATGTCAATTGATTTTCATTGAATCGGAACATCATTTTTTTGTAAATATTCAAAAATTTTCAATGCATAAAATAATAATGTTCGTATTTTCAATTTAAAATTGACACAAAATAAATATTAATAATATTTATTGTGATGCCTAAAAATATCAACCAAAAATTTCAAAATGAAAAATAATAAAAATATATTATTGATATTATAAACTGTTTAATAATATATCAATTTCCATTCAATCCAACAAATCATATATTTTATAAATATATATGTATATATATATATAAAATATAATATGAAAACTCTATTAAATATAAATATATATTATTTTTGATTTTCAATATGAATCAATTACTGACAGGATATGTTATTGTACAATATTTAATAATATTTCATTTTATATTTATATATATATATATAAACATATATATATATATATATATATGTGTGTGTGTGTGTGTGTGTGTTTCAATATACACCTAACAGCTTTACAGGGTGTTTTTCAATTCATGTATTGACAGTTCAAGATGAAAAAAAGTTTCAAAAAAATACCTTAAATACCATCGTTTATCTGTAAGAAATACAAATAACAAAATTTCAAGAATATGGCGCGCTTTGTATTGAAAATATCTTTCAGAAGATAATAATGGTTCAATTTCGACACAATCGTTTATAACTTTTACCTTATCAATTAACCATATTATGTTCCTCTGACGTCAGTGATTTTGATACGCCATTCATGTTGATTTATCGAATTTGAAATGTGAATGTCAACGCGATTTTCTTTATTTAAGTATGAAAGACAAAAATAATAGTTTTATTTTAAAGCGTTCAATTTTAATTAAGTTTTCGAATCAAAGTTGTTACTATATTTATAATGAACATCTTTTATCCGAAGCAAATTTTGGAAATAGTATGAAAATAAAATAAATATCTATTAAAAAACAAATTAATTGTGATGAAATCTCACTAGTGCGTATACCAAATTGAAATACAACCAATATATAAAATAAATATTTCAACACATACATAACAAGAACTTTATTTAATAATATAATTCAATATTTTATAAAATAAATGGATATTAGTTGTATATCCTGGTGTAGATGTTCTGTTTTTTATTTAGGTACGTAGAGAGCAACATGGATGAAGTGTTTTATAGTTTATTTTCTATAGGCTCATCGACGTCATCGTTGACTTGAATAAGCAAACGAATAAGCGAATCATCACAAATCATCATCATGTGTACAATATATACATATATTTATTTATATGTGTATTGTATATAAATAATGAATTTTTGATTGGGCGTAGGTAAATGCCGCATTTTGATGCAGATCTTAATAATAATAATAATAATAGTTTATTAACAAAAGAACGATACAGATGCTTGTTACGTCAGAATACATATTCGTATATATAAAATAGTGCACACAATGTCTTGCTTATAAGTTAAAAATATGTTTAAGGACAATTTTCTGCTTTATAAATACATTATTGACAGTACTAGAGGATCCCCAACAAAGAACTCTGTATTGAGAGCAAAGTCGAGCAGAGAATTACTATAAAGTGTCAAGTTATTTTAACAATATGATAAAATAGTTAAATTCAATAATTAATGTTTAGAATGTTAGAGCAGTTATAACTGACTCAAAACCCAGATTGACCTGTGGTATCCGTTATTCAATCCGTAGAAACTTAATACAACTTCGAAGGATTTAGGCGCAGTTTTTTATTTTAATCGGCTATATTATTTGTATTTGGATGTTTTGCTTTTCTATAGCGAATATTCGACTTTAACTTTGTTCAGAATATTATTACGCAGAATATTTAGTGATCAGCAAACCGTACTCACAAAGGTATCTGAGTTAAATTTAATGTCTCCTTTTTTATGACAAGATTTTAACAAGTTGTATTTATTGTAAAAATAAGTCTGAACATTGGTAACATTCTTTAACATTAAATCATTGATATGAAAAATCAAACATACTTAAGGTGGGAATCGAACCCATGGCCATATCATTCTAGACCAACGCTCGACTTCTGAACTACGAGTTGTTGGTATAATGTAAATGATTTTTCACTATCTTGATGTATTATTACTTCTTGTATTTTCACTATTAAATATTTGTTTAAGTATCATACAGAAAAAAAAAAGGTTAGTTGACATGGGAGATGGGATAGAAAGGACGAAGTAAAAAGTGCGACATTTACCCATCAACGATCTTGATTCCAGGTAAAGAGTACGGAATTTACTCCTCCCCCTTTATTCACATATATTTATCTATCACTTATTTTTCATTTCATGTATTTTTCACTGTACATTTTCTATACAGGGGTGTCAAGTAGGGTAATTGACTCCATAGATGGCAGCACTACTTCACTTAACAGGTTAACAGGAAGTTTAATAATTGTAAAATATTAAAATTTTTTCGTTTGACAAATGCCGCTGCCAAGCGGAAACACCATAAACTAGTTCTAAATGTTTGAGTGGCTGCCGAATGTCATTTATTTGTCTGTATTCAACACGCATGAAAAATGCAAACTCTCTTTTGATGAATACGAAAAATCTCTCAGAGAAAATTCAAATGTTATAGAGACTAATATAGAATATCAAGATTTCTTCTTTGTAAAATGCCGCTGACAAGCAGAAATACCAAAATCTATTTGTAAATTTAAAATGTTATTCACAACTCTCGCTGAGTACATATAACCGCTTTAGTTTAATATTTATGTATGGAAGTATTAACAGTTTTGGTTTTTAAGATTAAAACAAAAGTCTGAACAAATATTGTAGAGACAATCCAAATGCTTAATGCGAACTTGAGTAAAAGATGTTAATTTTGGTTAATTTTGATTTCCAATGTAAATGTAACAGTTGAACTTTGGCGTAAGATAAAGGAGCGGTTAATTGACTAAACTGTTGGCGAATGGACAAGAACGAAGTAACCGGCTATGCTTGACAAGGTTTTCTGCAGTTTCCTTCACGAACTCCAGATAAATATCGGCATAGTTCCTATCATAGTCGGCTGCAGCCGCATATTCTACCAATTCCTAGTCTATACACAAAAATTCCTTCCACTCCACTCATATCCTCACATCCTTAGGCATCACAATGGACCTTAGTAGCCCGTATGACAGTCTCTACTAATATGCAACTATTTTGCTTGAGATATTTGCTGTTCCCAAACACAAACACACCCATATGTGACTGTTCAAAGAAGATTAATTCGACTTCAAGTAACTTCTTGAAACGTAAACCATGCGAGATTACAGATGTAACACATATTGGAGTACAAATCAAATTTGACACACTATACATTAACTAATTTATGTACAGTATAACAATTTTTCATTGATATATATGTAAATTTTTCTCTGTACGTCATATTAAAATATATAGAAAATATATATTATGAACTATATAATATTGTGATTGTTTTTTTTTTTTTTTTTGAATTTATAGATTAAACAATTCAAAAGTGTTTGTTTTGCATAGGTAATAAATTCGATTTTCTTGAACATATATGTGAATTTTATTATTGATATAATTTCCTTTGTTGAAAATTATGTAACTATATTTTCATTAAAAAAAACCGGTTGCAACATAAAAGGTTGTTACCATTACAAACACTTGTTTATCAAATAAATATGTATACATATATAGGTATATAGTTATATACATATATTCCAAAAATGTCTTCTCGTAAATTTCACAATCATCTCAATAAATTTTATATCAATAATAAATAATAAATTGAAATACAGTGTAGTCGTATATTTGAATATTTTCATTTCAAGGGATTTCAAATTTAATATCCTGCGGGATATCATTTATTATATGTTATAGTATACCTTTTCTTTTAATTAAAATTTTAATATTACGGGATTTAAATAAATCATTCTAAATATTGTATTTCAAATATTTTTTCTGACATAAAACAGTCTACTAAAAGGTCCTCAAAGTACTGTAAATGTCAAGGTTAAAAAGATCTCTAAGTTCGTTTTTTCTCGAATAGATTAATGGATTCCTTAAATGTAGGTAGATTAGTGTACGCAACATTGTTAATTGGGAACTCTAGGACTTGGATATGCTTTCTGGAGGTTAAATTAGAAGCTCAAGCTAGTAAGTCGATGCTTCCTGCCTCAAACCCTGTGATATATTCTTCGGCCCACAAGTTTCATGGTTGCACTCTGGTAAACTAGTAATAATTGAAATATTAATTGTATGGCATATGAAACAAACGGGGCTATGCTGCGTTCAAAAATAGTCGGGGTTTGTCGCTCAAATCGAAAAGTGGTCCGATAGCGATTCAAATGATCCGTATTCTCAATGCATGAGTAATCTGGATAGACGTTTTTAATGTCACCCAAACGGAAAAAGGAGGGAATGTTAGTGATAATATAAGCGATAGAGATACTGGCAATTACATTTGTCTCTAGGCGGCACTAATTTCTGTTGAAAATTTCTTGGAATTTGTTGACCAAATCAAACTGGCAAATAGCACTTGAAATTCAAAAACCAAATGAAATTAGAAAATTATTGAGAGATTTTGAAGACTTTTTTTATTATCCGTTCCCGTCTTCAAGACCATTATCCCGGATAATCGAAAGTACACTGTATATCGTTTTTTATATAAGTTTACTAATGGAAATATGCGAACAGTCATGCGTGAGGTGTCTTTTAATTTGAAAATATAAATTGAAAATTACATGTCGTTAATCGGGTAGGTATAGGTAAAAATTTTGTATGACGTCATATTCCAAAATGGCGGCTTTAGCAAGGCATCATTTAAATATTTTTTGTTTGTTTATTTTATTAACGTAACCGTTGCAACACATACGCAACTATCACAGTTGAGTCTCACTACTCTCTTTCTAATTATTGCCATCAGATTCCATTGTCTTAAGGAACAAATACAAAAAGTAGATTATTTTTAACTTTTCACGTTATGTGCTTAAGGAACTCAAATACTTCAATCATCAATACAGCCATAATCAAATGAAAACGGCAAACATGTGTGTGGTTCATTTATTACGATTCAATTGTTATCAAGTTTTTTGTCCTGAATAATAAACAAACAATAATAAGAATAATTCGTGTAAAAAAAACACAACTATTTGCACATGGATTGGAATGACATTTCTGACATTGTTAAAATATATATTATTAGAAAAGGAAAAACTCTGGAAGCAGCATCCATATACACACACAGCAAACACAGCAGTCAATAAAACAAGGTAAACCAATCAATTTTAATACAATTTATTGTTGGTATACCTAATCGTAAGTAAAAATATTTATATACATTGAATACCACATATGTGCAGTATATAAGCGGTTCAAGTCGTAATTCTTTTTCGATTTCAAAAAGTAAAATACGAAGTACTTTATTTGTATATAATATACAGATATCAAATACAGAATGCACTAACTCATAAAAATGTTACGTAATCAAAATAAAGATTATATGAAAGATAAGCGAAGAAAATTAAATAAAATTCCTAGATCAATTATTTTTGTATTATTGTAAACTATCGTTTATTTATATCCATTTTTAGTATGGTTGCCTTTTGGTTATATTTTACCAACGGAAATGACTAGCATTTACTTACGTTGACATTTAAGTAATTTGTCTGAACGTTGATAACATTCTTGGACAAAAAAGCTTGATATGAAAAATCATACACATCAAGGATGCGGGAATCAAACCTAAGACCTCATTCTAGACTAACGCTCTACCACTGAGCTACCTGAGATGTTATGGTAGCGGAATGCATATGATCTTTCACTATTTTTGATGCCGACGTATTATTTATTTGTTTATTTACTATTTACATAATTTTAATTGTTTCTTTTTTATAAACTATCGTCTATTTATATACTTTGTTACCATGGTTGCCTATCGGTTATATTATACTAACAGTGATCAGCATTTACTTAAATGTTACTCGCTGATAATTTGGTGACTGACTAACTGAAAGGCGTGACAGTCACCAAATTATCCAAAGGGTACCATACAAGAATACTCCACCATTTGTTAGACTAAAATCATCTCTTATGGGCAAAAGGATATACCAAATATTGAACAATAGGTTATTTTGCAGAAAAATAGTTGGCCTTCGTATTACTTAAAATAATTATCTAGAAAACTATAGCCGCAAACATTCAGTGGTAATTACCCACGAGATAAAAATACTACCGAGGACAATAAAAGCTAGTTTAATTTACCAATTTCGAGGATTGTTTTTCCGATATTTAGTCGTGATACCAGATTAATTGGTTAGGTATAATTTTCATAAGAAAGAGAAAATAATTAGATAGGGCACCGGAGAAAAGTAATAGCAAAATGGGTCCGGTTTCGATTTCTTATCTGATTTCTAATCTTCGGTCTAATCTGAAAAGCACGCAAAGTTTATCTGTCAAATGTTTTGTAGAGAACTCGACATATAAAAAAAGGTTTGATTCTGGGACATGATGTGAAAACAAAAACGTTAATGTCGTATTTATTGGGAGCAATACGATTGGTTGACAATACCGATGATTGCCGACTGGCGCATATAGCCGATTGTTACTAAAAACAGTGACATTGTATAAATCTGAAATTTCATTTCACTCCTCATATAATTTCTTGTATAGTCCGTTTTAGATGTTTTCACATAAAAAAATAGAAGATGTTATATTTTGTTACATAACACATTTAATATTGAATACATCCGGCCATAGATAAACGATTATATAAATAATAATAGCTTTAAACCAAGCTTTTTTTTTATTTATTTGTATACATTTTTTTCTTTTTTTGGTTTTCTTTGTATAGCATATAGAATAACAACAAAAGACGATACTGTTATACTTTGTAGTGATTGCAATAGGTTTGTCACTTTTAATAAGCTCAACAATCGCTGCCTGATACTTATATTACCCGCGATATTTACAGCACACAGTGACTTAAGTTAAGTATACACGAGCGCTGAGCAGACGATGCAACCTCAGCACAAACCAGCCATGTTCGGTAAAATTTATTGCATCTATTAACGTGTGTGTGTGGACTTCTTTTATTATTATTATTCTTGCATTTCTCTTGGGTATTGTTTTAAATGATATTATTATTCTATATATACAAAATATATAGTATTTATACTTATATAAATTGTTTGAAATTTATATACATAGATGTCTCTCTACATATTAATTTCTTTATTCGTTTTGAAACAAAACACAAAAAGTATACAACGTGAAGTAAAAAAATCTGTATTCGTATCACGTATTTAAAAATCGATTGAACCGATTTTGGTAGTAATTGTTATTATATTTACAAACTAGCCGTATAATACTGTCGTTGTGCCGTGTTAAATTACTTTTTTATTGTTTATTATTAGCCGATTTCACTTAGAATGTTTATTCCTTTCGAATGATAGTAAAAGTAAGAATATAATGTAATAGTTCGAAAAAGTTCGAAGATGAATTTGTAAAAAATTTCGCTTAAACGACATGACCGATTGAGGTCATATTCTCACAATATATTTGTTTAGCTGAGACTATGGTTCATTGCTATAATAAGATACAATAGGAAGCGCTGTAGTCAAGTTATCAACAAATTCTGTGATCTGGTGGAGGCTCTGGGAAGTAAAATAACATTTTAATTGTAATAGCGGAAGCGCCGGGAAAATTAAGAAAAAGTTAAATAATTCATTTGATACTATCGACACAAAAAATCGCTTTCAATGGGCCACGCCGGGAAATTCAGCTAGTAGATGATAATTTAAAAACTGATGAACCGATGTTAAGTTACCTACACGACACTAACTATAGCGGTATAAATACGAAACACATTTGACCAAACTTTTTCAATTCGGCTTAATCAACTTTATGGCCTGGTAGCTTTAACAACTATATGACCCTATTTTGTTGAAGAACTTACAATATTTATATACTTCGTCTATACTCTATAAGTCTATAGTCTATACACACAAATATCTCAAAAACTATTTTAAGGCCTATGAAGTTTTACATTGACACTTGGGAGATATTTTTATATCAATGAAATGCATAATAGGATATTCTCCTACAGGAAACTATTCTTTCCAGTTTCAGGAAAAATAAAGTGATAAATGCGTATACATATAAGTCTATATGTCTATGGATACATGTAAAAAATAATAGATACCTATTCCTTTTTTTTAAATCTACATACAAAACCTGTACCAGTCCAAGTGGCCAAGCGGTTTAACGCGTACTTGGGGGTTATGGGTTCGAATCCCGACATCGGCAGTTTGTCAATTATTAAGACAAAAAAAGGGGCGGTCAATCAACTAAACTGTCGGCGTATGGACAAGAACGAAGTAACCGGCTATGCTCGAGAAGGTTCTCTGCAGTTTCCTTCACGAACTCCAGATGTATATCGGCATAGTTCCTATCATAGTCGGCTGCAGCCGCATATCCTACCAATTCTTAGTCTATACACAAAAATTCCTTCCACTCCAATCATATCCTCACATCCTTAGGCATCACCATAGACCTTATGATCGAAGTGTAGCCCATCCAGAGCAGCCTTTACAATCTATCTATCTATCTACAAAACCTGTACTTTTGTACATTTAGTATATATTTAAGTTTTCAACGGGTAACTTTGGGTACCCATTTCTTGGCCCTAATTTAACATTAAATCATGTTAAACACATTCAAATTATTAAAATTTAAATGTTTATATAATAAATATTCTTTTATTAATAATAATATTCGCGCATGTTCACACAAAAATTTTTCAATCCTAATTAAAAATAATTATTTAGATAAATATCAAATGTTTTTTTTTTTTTTTTGTGAGATAATTTACATATATACCACTTTTTGGGTAAACATTATATAAAAAAAAAATAAAATAACATTAAATGTAATTCGAATTAAAATATTTTATGATGTTTGACTTTTATTATAAACATATTACAAATATGCCCAGCATGAGACTTTATTTTTGTAATAAAAATAGTAATTATTTTAATATGAACAATTTAGAAATTTATCGTTTATATAGTTTTCTTGTATATAGTTTTTTTTTTTTTCTGCTATATTTTTATTTAACTCGAATTTTTAATTATAGCGATGTGTTTTTACGTTTCAAGATCATGTGCGTCATTTTTAGCGTGAACTCTTTTCCTAAATCCGGTATTTTTCGATATTAAATACATATTAGTAACGAAAAATGGTATTGTCGGTATTTTCGATATTTTAAGATTAATTATCTGCAGTGAAATTCTCATTTTATAATCGATCAAATAATGAAAACGCTTATTTAGTAGATGTAGTTCACATTTTAATTAGTGATGCCGCGAGACGAGAGTAGCATGCCTCTTGTATTGTAATGAATAGTTTATCTATCGTTTCATCTTGTTTTTTACAGTTGAAGTTTTTCTTGAAAAAAGTTTTGTAGTAAAGTAAAATCTTTTTTCTATTCATAAAAAAAAGTGCCAACTTTTCGAATTTATTTAATTTTGTTTATTTTAGTTGAAACAATAAAGACTATGGAACAAATTAAGCCATTACCTGCACCCAAAATGATTTGATGTTTTGTGATTAGTACCTACACTTTTATACAGATTAAATATCTATAGAAATTGAAAGAGAGTACTATAATCTGTCATCTGTCGAATATTTATCGAAAATCAGGATTCTAATTTTAATCTCTCGTTGACTTATTCTCGCCTCGTTTGGTTTCTCTATCGCGGCATCACTAATTTTAATGAATTTTAAATTGCAATAATTTTGCTTTATTGAATACTAAACAATACAATTCTTAGTTTTATTCAGCCTCATACAGCGGAGGTTCGCTAAATGTCTCACTTCCATTGCAATACCAAAAATAATTCTCCTTAAGCGATCTTATAGCACAGTTTTTTTTTCGGCTTCAATAATATGATCGTTTACAAGGTATTTACATTTTTATGGCTTGAATTTGAGCGCAAATAATTTATAACGCCAAATTATTGAAGCAAACACTCGAAGCAACAGAATGGATCTTACAAAGCATAACACTCGAAAATCCGAGTTGGTATCTGGGTATTTATAAAAGTCGATATCCCGGCGTAGTTTCAAAGCGGTTTTAGTATCAATGTACCTCAATCTAATAACTTAGAGCTAATTAGTTTTCGGTGAAGATCGGTCAAATGGTTCTTTCAGTGTAAGTCATACATTGTTTCCGAGTTAATTCTGATTTTGTCTATATTTCTTAAGTTTTTATTTAGTTAATAACGTATTTTATCTACAGTTATACTTAAAAGTTCTTGGTTTTGTTATTTTTTTGCTCAATCAATTTTGTACATACTCTAAGATTATTTTACAACGCAGACATAATATAAAAAAATCAATATTTATATTTATGACTAAACTATTACATATAACTGCAGTGAATAATATTTTCGCTACAAGCTAAAAACTATTTAGAATATCTTTTCTTTTTGCAATATTTAATTATTTAATAAGTAATTGAATATGAAAAATAATTGATTTGAAAATTTATGTGTACAGCTTTAGGCTTACGTGTCGTATTATAACCGTTTAAGTAGACTTATTTATTATATATTATACGACTTTGAGTTTTAAGTATGTTTAACATTATGAATATGAATGAAATATGTTATAGTTTATATATATATATAGTAATTAAAATCAAATTAATATACTAAAAACACTGTAAATTTGTGTTTCTAAGCGTTTTAGGCTATAGAAATAAAAACTAGTAAAATTATATTGTGAATTCTTTATATGGTCAATATAACTGCAAGGCTTGATAATTTAGAAAAAAATTTGCTATACCCAGAATAATTCCAAATGGTGGATTTATTTATATATATACTTATAGCTCTACTGATAATGAAATTACCCTGCGATTATCTCTTCAATTCGGTTTTTGAAAAAAAAATTCTTCGGATAAAAATTAGTTATTTTAAGTATTCTAAGATCATCTATTCGAAACATTTTCCCATAAACCGAAACAATAAGGTACAAATCAACTAAAAAAGTATTAAAAATCAGCGCTTCTTTTGTGGTCCATATTATTTACTATGGATTTTGTTTTCGAAAAAATTATTCGGATAAAAGTTGTTTTTATTCGAAAACCGAATGAATTTGGCACAAATTAATTATAAAATTTAAAAAAATGACCTCAACTTCTGTAGTCAACTGTACTACTACTAGATTATTTTTTTACAATTTATATATTGATATATTTCCCTGCGCCTTTGCCTGTTTGATATAGATATCAAAAAATGTTGGCTAATTCTATTCATCTGCCATAAATCAGTAACGATTTTGAGCTTAGTTTCATAGGATAATTGAAAATAAAAATATTTGAGCCAAACTTTGGTCTCTTCAGATTAATACAACATTCTTACTTTTATCAATAACATTGAAATATCTGATTTCGGAAAAATAATCAATCATATAAAATACTGTAGTTTATTAAACATGCAATCAGCAGCTAAATCATTGTCGAAACTTGCAAATTTAACATGAAATTAAATTGCCTTGATTTATACTTCAATTGATTAACACATTTTCAAAAAGTCCCGTCAAGATTTCTACAAAATGTTTTTATCCAATCATATAATTTAAAGTCAATTAATTTAAAAGAAAATTGATTTTCTACTGTTGATTAATAAATTTTATTAGATCCTGCAGCTTAGATTGTAAACGACTGACACAAAAAAAAATGTGGAAATTAAAATTTTCGCTTTTACAAAAAAAAAGTCAATGGTATTTTCCGACGGTATAAGAATTTGTCAAAAATTTGTTTCATATACTTACATTGAGGCGACGGCGGTCGAAAATGTGGCATCCAAGGCATACCAGGGAATGGCCAACTGGCTTGATGTGGTGCACCAAACATTCGTGGTACAGGTGCATGTAACGCTTGTGGAATTACAACACCTTTTCCCTGCGGACTGGAAGTTGTCGCTGTTGCTGCGGCCGTTGAAGATCCCAGTGATGATGTCGGTGATGGTGATTCTTTTGACATGGATAACGGTAATGGGGAACTCCTTCGCAGCAGCACACTTTGTCGATCACTTTCAACATCAATTTCCCGCGATTCATCGTCATCCTCAATTAGTTCTTCATCGATATCACTTTCTATATACTCGGAATCACTATTCTCTACATTTAATTCATGTTCATTGTCAATTGTTTTTTTACTACCCGGTGACATGTCACACCGTGTATACAAACTATTATTATTCCTAGTATCACAGTATATTTGATTATTATTAATATTACTTATTAAATATTTATCACGTATCGATTGATTCGATTTAGTTTGTTCTAAACGATTGCCTAATAATGAATCAACACTAAACGATATTTTATTTTTCACTATCGATGTATTCGTTAATGTTTTTGGTATTGTTACTTCCATTTTTGACATATTTCGATCCGTAAGTCCGTAACAAAAGGAAAAAAATAAAAATAAATTCACTCTTTTTAACGAATAACTACAACAACAACAACAACGCACACTATTCACGCTCACACATCACCACATAACGTAAACATTTCACGCAGGATGAACCAACAACAAAAAAAGAAATATAACAACGTGGGCTATCTTGTTTGTTTGTGTCCGTCTGTGTTACTACTCGCACAATCGATGATGATAATGATAATAATATAATATCTGTGATGTATCTGTGACTGTGTTTACCATGAAAGTGATTGTACCAAGTTACATGAAAGTTAGTCACTTTATGCTTTGGTGTGGTAGTTTGTTCATGCACACTAGCATGTGTTAGACAAAGATATCGTGATATGCATCTCTTTATTTGGTATACAATTGTAGGCGGAGTTTCATTTGATATCACCAGAAAAGATATTTTACGTTTGTTTGTTTAAACCACACACTACATACATAAACGTAGTCACTTTCATACTTATGCACCCCCTCTACTAGAGTGTGCTATGGGTACTATCACAGGTGATGGTTGTGTAGTAGTTGTGTGTGTGGTACTTACAAAACTTTTACCTCCCCCCACTCTCTGTACAGTGAATGAGAGTGTTCTTTGTAAGAGTTTTGCACACTCCCGGTTGTATGTTGTGTTGTTTTTTTTTTTGGATGTGTGTATACGTGTGATTTTGATTGTATTGCTGGTATACTGTTGAAGAGCGTACAAAAGTTTCCAGAATATTGCTGAGAAAATTCTAAGCATGGATTGATGATTTTGTAAAATATTTCTATGAAAGTTGCAGATTTAAATTTTCTTGTGAATTTCCCTCAAGTGAATATATAATTTAAATTTTATCTTGATATTTTTACCTCTTAGATAGATAGATAATTCTTGCAGTTCCAAAAGTGTTACAATTCGACCTTATGGTCCATTGTACTACCCCTTCTACTTCAGTCTGAAGAGGTTCGCTTCTCCCTTATCATGCCAATATCCAAGAGCTTGCTTATCAGGATTTCCTGAAGATTCATATATTCGGGGTAAGATATCGTCGAATATATTGTATCTGTTGTAATCGAGGAATTCGCAGTTAATTATATTGCGCATGGCGATGGATGTTTCTTCATCCCCGCTACACAGTCTGCACAAAATTGATCGATGTTGTGGTCATATTGTGTGTTGGTGCTTTCGTTGGTGATAGGTTTACCTCATCTCTAGCATTTAAATTAGGGGAAAAAGCAGAAGTGTGTTCGTATTATTAGTACAATAATTCCGTTTATAAACAAACTGTTTATTACAAATTGAAGTAAAAGTCTCAGTTTGCGCCTTTAGTGTGAATAGACAAGGTATGAACTCAGTTTGAATACACATTTTTTCTAAATTTTTAAGAAATCATCAAAACCGTCTGTGCCTTTGAGCAGGCAAGACAACTTTGTTCACAAGTACCTATTATGTAGGACCTTCTTTTTATCTAAAATAAACACCTCATTATGTCCCAAGATATTCATCTAATTGAATTTTCTCCGTTTACTCACCTTGGAACCATCCGAGATTTCCATGTACAAGACTACTTTAAATTGGGAATAGGAATATGTTAATGCAAATTGCATAGTTGAAGAATAAATCCCGAATGAATTCGGACCTATTTCGAACCCTGATTATATTGTCTCATATTTTAAAATAAATTGCTTATGTACATATAGTCCAATAATTTTCTCTTTACTTTCTTTTGGCTTATACTGGGAGGTGGTATATCGTCGAGAAAATTTATAGCTTAGTTTGTGTTATAGCCTACGTCCAGTCTAAGAGGCCGTTATGTACAAAGCCACCTGCTTGAAACTGGGAGGCTGTGAGTTCCATTTCCAACGGTGGCAGTTTGTCAATTTAAAAAAATAAAATAAATGGGGAGGGGAGGTTAGTTGACAAAACTGTTGGCATATGGACATGAACGAAAGTAACCGGCTATGATTTTGAAGGTTTTCTGCAGTTTCCTTTCTACGAACTCCAAATGAATATCGGCATAGTTCCTATTAAAGGTCGGCTGCACCCGCATAACAATTTTCTAGTCTGTATACAAATTCAATGTCCTTTAGGAGTTGGTACAAAAGGTTTAGAAAGGTCTACTTGCAGGCCTTCGACCTCCCTTTCCCTACTACTACCATTATTACTAGCCTTAGTCAAAGAGTTTGAAAATTGAAGTCTGAAATACCAAGCGGATTAATGTTGCTATAGTATGTGGCTATCAAATACTGCGTTTGCGATGGACTCTTTAAGTACTTGAAAACATTTTTACGATTGCTACCATGCATTTTGTATACTTTGTCTTCGTCAAATCCGTTGCTACCATTATTCCTGTACCATATAGATGATGCGATGATTGTATTCGTGTGTGATTTTATTATAATGAAATTCTCTCTATTTATTATACCCAAAGATAGGTCTCTCTACCAACTATAAGGGATGGTAGTTTTGAGTACTCTATGTTTTTGTTCCGTAGATATATGTGTCTCTGGTCTCCGTTACAAACACTCTTACACAGTTAACTTACTAAATATATATATATATATGATGTAATACTAATTAATAATTACATATTAATTATAATATATTTTATAAAGAAGAAATTATTTTTGAGTTAAATCTGATTTTATCTTATTCTTTTAGTTCCTTAATTCTTAATCCTTTTTCTGTATCTTTACGAGATGTTTAGATTTGTATCGCATCCTTGCACATACTAAGTGTAATTTATAGCAAGCTCTTAAGGTGTTCTTGTTTCTTTTGAATCTTTAGTGGGTCAAACGAAAGTATGATTTTGATGATTTTTTGAATGTTTGGAAAACATCATGCAGAATGCATTTTATTAGGTCGTAAAACACGGCTTTCAACGTCTATAGATGAGTCTACATCTAAGAGTTCGTAAAAGTAGAAATAGATATATGAAGAAGAAAAACGCAAGACATATTGTGTTTCAACGCAAGACGTTCTGCTTAATAATGGACTGGTTAATTTACTAATCTGTTGGCGTATGGACAAGAAGTGACCGGCTATGCTTGTAAAGGTTTTTGGCCGTTTCCTTTTACAAACTCCATGTATGAATATCGACATAATTCCTATGAAGGCCAGCTTCAGCCGCACAACCTATCGAATTGCTAGTCTGCATACAAATACCTTGTCTTTTGGGGGTCGGTAAAAAAGGCTTACTTGCCAGGCTTCAAATTTCCCTCCGCTACTACTGCTAGCAGAGACGAAACCTTCAGACATGAAACAGATAACGCTATCTTTCGGTAACATAATTTCATAAAGATTATAAAAAAGACTATATTATTACAAATTTGCCTTGATTAAATGCTTCAAAACTATATTCCACACAACAGAGAGAAACTTCGTATTATTATTAAACACACATATATACATACCTTAACCAATAATACATACATATGTCATTTGATACTATTACCAACCTTCCAAACACAAAAAGGAGGAAAAAAAACTTCAAAAAAAAAAAAAAACCACCTAAAGTATAATATAATAACATACTCAAATACATGCATACCTATTAAATTTGCTTACATATTTTACAATCACATAAATAAATCTGTTTTATGCAAAAACATGAGATATATATATTGCGAGCCTTGTTCAATCTATATACAATGATAATATAGTTATCTTTATCAAATCAATTGTTAAAAGTGTATAATAATAAAATAATGCATATACATACATACACGCAGTGATGGAATATTATAGAGAAGGTAACCAAGCCAAGCATTAAATTGATTTTATTATCCCCACCACTACCCCCACTACTCTCCTACACATATACGATTGTATAGTACTTAAGATATAAAGCTTTGCATATTATGACATATACATGCACACAGATAGATGGAGTAGTTATGCATGTTTTAGATACACGCCTAGAGAGGCGGGAATATAAATTTAAATATAAACCAATCATCGTTTTGTAAATTGTGTTGTGTGTGTTTTTTTTAATCACATGATATCATTGTGTGTGTCATCTCTTTGGTTGCTCGTCTATAGTCTATTATATTATATTGTCTTTATCTATCTATCTATGTCTCAAACCATTTATTTATTTGTTTTGTATGTCTATTAGTTTGTGTTGCTGTGTTGTTGCTCGTTGCTCCTGCTCGAGTTGCTTCGTTGTTGTTATTTTTTATTTTAATTTCTCTTATTATATTGTATTTCATTTTGATATCATTATTATTATTATTCAATTTGTTTCTTTGTTTATTCTAGAGTATTGTTGGTCTTATATGTCTCTTTTTCACACTAATTTAATTAGTTTCTTGTTTCTTGTTTCTTGTTTCTTGTTTTTTTTTTTTTTTTAAATTGTTGTAATTACAGAAGTCAGTAATTAAGTATATCAGATAAAATGTTTTGGACTTTTATTTTTCAGAGAATTGTTTATCTAAGTTTTATGATAGATATGGACCAACAAATATAATTTATATAATATATTGTCAAGAATTATGAACCTTTAAAAATTCCATAGTAAATTACTGTTTGGTCGTAAAGTTGAATCATTGGCACCCTTCATTTTGTAGAGTAGAGTGCCTACTAGCTCCTAAATCTCAATTTTCATTCATATTTAGATACCTTTGCATACACACTACATATTTCTTGAGTTACTCCACGGTAACTACAGACAAATTATTATTCATTGGAAAAGATGTTAGGCCACCCACTACTACATATCAAAAGATAATTATTTTTATTTATTAAACGTGTTGGATACAAAATAACCTTGTTCTGAGGAACAAAACTATATATTGAATGGTCTTTGTCTCTGTTTTAAACCCTTTTTCCTAATAATCTATCAATGAAAACTTTATTTTATTTAAATCAGGAAGTCTTGCTTCTTTCATATGCTGTCAGTTGTAAAATATTTGTATTGAAGGACTTCGAAATAGTCTTAAATAGACTTATGGGTAATGTTGATGTGCATAGTATACCCAAGCTACACAGTCCAGCCATGCCAACAAACGAAATCACGTGATCATAGCACATGATCCAATTAGATTGGTTCTTTTGATAACTTGAAACTTTAAATCTAAACGAATGAAAGTCTCAGTTTATTCGTTTGCGAATTGTTGTTTTCTGCTTTCATTTTTGTGATTCATCATTTCGGTATTTATTAAAATATTTATTTTTAGTTTTTATTGTTATATTTGTTATTATTTTTATTGTCTTCATTCTATAAATTCTTATTTGCAACAAAATTCTATGAATAATAAACGAAAACGATAGAACGAAGCCTGACTGTTTTGAAATATATGTTCACGTGCTCAGTCCATGTATTTGTTATTGTCGCTGGACTCTGAAGCTTGAGTTTAGTATAGACCGCAGAAAATTTTTATTATTTTATGATTTTTCTTCATTACGAATATAATTTTTGAAGAATTTCGATTTAGAATAATATTATAAGGGAGTTAAACCTATAGAGCAAATAGGTTTTTGAAATAGCACGCAATTATATTGAATACAAAGTTATGGTTATTTTTCTCTGCTATACACAAAATATTTTGCAGATATTTTACATGAAATCTGTGAGTCCAATCAAAATGACATGTCAAAGGGTAGGCTAATTTGATGTCATAGAAGTCAAACAGTTGTTATTTGTTAATTGTAATCCAATTGTTCATGCTGACTTTCCGTTAGATTTATATATATATATATATATATATATATATATACAAACAAAACTTTCATTTAATTTAATGTCAAAGTTTTAATATTTAAATTGTATTTATTTTATTTGAATGTATAAGTATTGTTTTGATTTGAATATATGACGATCCGACCACCCTTTGTGACGTCCTACTGTGTTTACATTGTTAATTCCACAAACGACATCAAAATGGGTTAAATAGGCTTATAATCATTTTTGATTGGCAGTTTACAAGCATCCTTATACGTCACTCTCATAGCTACATGCGCATATATACATCTAGATTTAAAGTTCAAAACATCATTTTGTCACCTTACTTCGTGTAGTTCTTGAGTTGGTTGCAATGGATATAAGTAGGCTTTTAACGTTTTTGCATCCTTTAAGGACGTTGGGCCACTTCATTAAAAATGATAAAACTTTTTTTAAAAACCAATCCAATATTGTTGATAATTATTTTAACATTTGAAATAAATTTTTTTTAATCGTTTAGGAAGAAAAACCCAACCTTATTATTGCATCATCAAATTATTCAGTGATAGTTTAGCGAAAATTTTCATATTGTTTAGAAAATCGATTTGTCTCGAAAAAGGTTTTACCAACTTGTGATTCCATTGTAACGGAAGGAAGTATGGGTTATTTATAAGTATGTTTATCTCTCCAACGAGTTTTTCTGCAAGAGATTCTGAAGCTATATGAGTCATATGTAGGTACAGTTAAATACAACGTTCTCAAATTTACAAAACGATACTTTACGATTTACTTTTTGGTTCGCTAGTGGCCAAAATCGGTCAAAGAAAAAGGGGAATTAAGGGGAGGGAGGAAACGACAAATTATAAACATCTCTCTTATTAATAATTGGTAATATTGATAAAATTGAAAAATTCTAACTGGAGCAAAGTTAATGAAAAATGGAGGAAATTCATTTTACCTTAATTTACCTACTAATCTTTTTTTCTGTAACTCTAATATTTACAAAAATATTTACCATTTTAATGTGTAAATAACAATGAATATTTAATTTTCACCGCAAGGTCACTCATTTTCATATAATTACTTTCTCTGAGAAAATTCACTTAGTCTACATCGCTTCTATGTATTGAATTTAAAAAAAAATTAACTTTGAAGATCGTATATACGTTAAAGTTTAAAATATACGAATGTTCTAGCAAGTCTCATTATTGTAAGATACAATTTACTAAAATTGAATTCAATTTTGTATGATGCACTCTTGAAGTTACATCTAACAGTTTTCGATTGAAATGATTATATTTTATTCGATTGGTCAAATGTCAATATGACTACTCGATGTATTTTTTAAAATTCTCCATGACTCCCTAGAAAAAAAGTAAGTCTTAATTGATATTTGTTGAAGTAAAATATCCAAACAAGTTCATATCAAAACAAATGTTCAAAAAGTAACCCACCGTTAAAGTAATCCAATTGAAAATTCCTTTAAAAATCCAAGATTAAAATTACTTTCAATTAGCTTTAAAAAAGAAGACCTTAAATGATTGATTTATTACAAGATGATCATTTCAATCATTCTAAAGACATTATTTTTTATTTTTTTAATAAGATTGTGTCCTAAACACTTTACACAAAGTCAAATTTGGAAAAAAAATAAATTAATTTTTTTGCTATAGAAGTAGGTACTGCACATGGACTATACCTACAACAAAATAATCCTACATGTAATCATACTTAAGCGATAAATCCAATACGCATTTAATTTTTGTTAAAAACAAAAATATTTTGAAGACACACCTTCCTACCGAACGGAAAAAAAACATTTCCAGAAAAAAAGTAGATTCACTTTTTTGTTTTCTTCAACCTTTTGTAAAGATTTGAACGGCTTAAAAGATTTACATATTAAGGATATTGGTTTAACGTTGTTACCTGTTCCGTGTATGTGACTTAAATTTAGATTTGAACAATATGTTTACTAATTTTTGTTGACAAAATCATTTAACTATGACAAAAGAATCACTAATATTGTGGGTTGGCCATAAGGGCTCTATGATGAGATTATAGTTTTACTATACAAAAGAAACCAAAAAAAAAAAAAACGTGTACAAGTTAATCCTTTATAGGATTTGAAATTTTGTTGAAAGTGTTAATGTCAATTTTTTTTTGTTTGTTTGAAATATTTACCAGTATAATATTTTGAAAAGATTTTAAAACCAAATTTTCTTATTTTTTATAGACAATTTCAAAGAGATTTTTTTATATTTTTGAAGAAATTCAATTTGTGTTAAGAAAATTTTATTTGCTGTTCATAGGATCGTTTCCTCTTTTCCACTTAAGATTTACGATAGTCAAAGCATATAAAATTTATTTCAAAATTGTATGTTGCAAAAAATTTTGGATGAAATTTTTCTCCGATAACGAAATATTATATCCTCTTTTTGTTCAAGTAATCGAATCTATAGTTTAACAAATTGTTGAGGATTTCTGTATTACATTATTTTCATATCAATAAGACTTTTGTCAGTAAAACCATGAAAATTGAATAGTTGGATATTTAATTAGAAGATTAATTAATTTAAAAAAATCTATAATAAAATGGATTATTGTTGACTTTAAATTAAGATTCCAACTATAAATGACTTTTCGTTGAATATGTTAAAAGTTCATTTAGTGTGTTTCAAAATTTGGTTTTACGAAAGGCGTTACTTTTTTTTTCTTTAATGTTATACGAAATTTTCCTACTGACGATGATTGCGTTGCAACCAAAATTCCGGTATATCTGTTTTTTAAATAAATTTTTTAGTATACACATTTGTTACGAGCAGGGTATACGTTTTATTATTGTATCAAAAATGTACATTGAAATCCAATTGTATAATTTTGTTCCGAAATAAAAATGCTTTTGATTTTTAACCATGATTTTGATTTAGTCTAAGAATGAACTTTTGGCAACATACCCAATCTACATGTGATATTTTTTGAATATTCTATAATTATAGTATTATATATATATATATATATATATAATCCGAAATGAACAATATGTATAGATTGTTCAGTTCGGAATGAAATTTGGTTTGCAACGTTCTTTTGGTATTTGTAAGTTCCTTGGCAAATTCCACCAGGACGGATTTAAAGGAAGGATTCAAAAACCTATTCATCGGTACAACCTCAATATAGCTTCATTTTCTTTAAAAATTCAGGCATATGTTTCGTTTTTGAGTCGCTTGCGAGTTTTGAAAGTGTTGTTTTTGCAAGTCAATATAATCTACAAAATATTTATATGTTATATTATACAAATTTATGTGACTTGTTTGTATTTTTCTTGTATACATAAAAAATATATTGCTTATAAAATAATTTTAAAATAATATTCAATCAATAAGTATATATAGGTATCGTCATAAATTTAAATACTGATGTCATATTTCTGTCAATCATTATTAAAAGTATATATCTAGTTAATAAAGTAATAATACCTTTTTACTTTATTCCTGTTTTCAATCATTGATATATAATTAAGAAATAAGTATAATAGGTATTTATAGAATATATATATTTATATTAATATAAATATAAATATATATATATTAATATATAAACTTTTGAATTAATGGGTAGAAATATTACTTTTTTATAAGAAAAAATATATGGTGTGAACTGGCCAAATAACCTCTATATACACATTTCAAAGAAATACAGGCCAGATTCTGTAGAGACTTTGTATAGAATAGAGTCTAAATTAAACCCGTAAAACCTACACTACTTATAGGTAAATGAAATAGTAATGAATCTCTCGGCAGTGTAATGTTCTATTGTGATGGGTATATTATATAGTTATCAAACCATCATAGTCGGTAGTTATGATACAAGATTAAATAGTGAGTGCAAGCGAACATTATATAGTCAGAGATATTACTAAAACTGAACTTCTTAGACAAAAATACAAATTTTCCCAATTCTTTTTATTGTTTAGAAGGCGTGTGATTATTCATATTATAAGATTTTTATACCTAGCCAATGTACAATCTACGACAAAAGCTAAAATTTAAAAATTTTATAATTGATTTGTATATTTGTTTGATTGGCTTAGCCTCTGCATATAGCGTATAACCTCTGGTGCCTTCTCTACCCAGCTATATACCTTCAGTAATACATGATAATCTCTGTTGTTGTAATCTATACATAGAGGTATCAATCAATGAGATTAATATCCTAGATTTTCAAGCAATAACTTTTCCATATATTTTTTTTAAAAATTAAAAAAAAACCCACTTCTATACTTTAAATTTATTATTTATTTGGTACGGTGTGTAACAATTTAAAATGAGTTTAATAAGAGTAAGTATTTTTAATTAGGGACCTCTTGCTAGATTTTTAACGATAGAAGTCAACACACAATTAAAAAAAACTTATTCTTAATACATATTTGCTCCACAATTTCCAGAAAAACTCTTTTAAATATAGGTTTTTGCCATACTTTGGCAGTGTCGTCAAATATGGAAGAATCATCAAATTTTTCAAAGCACAATGGATTCAAATATCTGTTCAAATATTCAAGCTGATTTTGAAAAAAATATTGCCAGAAGAAACTATCCAAGATAGTTTCTTGGTGTCTCATTCAATATATTTGATCTCGGACAAGGCAATAACCAGAAAGCATATTTGCTCATTCAGTAATGAAGTGGATAAACATATGCAAAAGAAATGGCATCGTGCAACATGCTGAAACTAAGCCGAAGTAATCACAGGTTCCACTTTGCAAAGACAACTGAAGTCAAAGATAAATGCCAAAATAATGTGATATGGGATCCGGATTGGAAAATTTAGAGAAATGTATGAGTATAGAGAGAAGTTTCATATGTTGGGACTCCTTAAGTAAATGAATGAAGTACGCCGCTCGTTTGTGTTATGGAAATTGGAGGAAAATATCTTAAACAAGTAAAATTAGATACGAAAAATGACATTCGCAAATTGGCAAGTTAGATTTCCATTGAGAATAAGACGGAGATCAATAATGCTAGCAGAAGAAGAACAAGGATCATTGAGCGACTCCGTTAATATTACTATTTCGAAAAAGTATCAAGTTGGTGCTTAAAAAATTATCTTCGAAGTATGAAGATTACGTCAGTATTATAATTACGAAAAGTGAAAATAATTATGTTCATTGCTTATAATACCCGGTATATATTGAGTTCACAAAAAAATCTTCATACAAAAGTTGTTTGTTTTAAAGTCTTACCGTTTCAAAGATGGATATTTTGGCTCATAGCGGGGGGAGTGAGTGGTAGAACTTAACCTTACTTTTTAGCTCCTTATTTCTACGAACAGGTGGACATTTGGAAATGGACTAATTAGATCATTTTATGAACACCTATACCAATAACTTTTTTTCTGTGATCTATATTTTCAACCGTTACAAAGTCGGGACTAAACTTATTATACCCTTGTATATATTATATATATTGGGTATAATAATCGATTCAGATGATTTATCCAAAATCGTCACGATAAAGCCACACATATTTATATCTAGAAATTGAGAATTCAGTTTTTTATAGTCGGATCTGAATTTAGTGGCATGCTGTATGACTTTCGGGATCATAATCCGTCATGTTTGTCACGGATTAGAAATGCATAGATTAAAGATTCAGAGCTTTGGTTTCATGTCGAAAACTATACATTCAAACCTATTATTTATTTATCGTTAATTGAATATTACATAATCAGTTAATATTTGCTCCATCCCGTAAATAGGATGTGTATGTATCCAGTGGGAGTAAAAAATATTTTATGACGTAATAATATATTTCTATAAATGATATTTTGTTAAAAAGTTGAGCTGTTGTAACAATGAGCTTGTTATTGATTTCCTTTGAATAAATTATTAATTTCATATTCTGAATACGATTAGAGTATTGTCGATAAGTTGTTTTAAGTTGTTCTTGTATAATAATAATTTAATATGTCAAATGTATGTGTATGTATGTATGCATGTATGAATGTAAATTATTAATATTCGATTTAATATTATTAAACTGAAATATTTATATATTATTGTCAGTTCAATTATGATATATTGATTGCATATATATCATTTATATGAATTAAGTTATCAAAACATATTTTTAATTATTTACTTTGTGATTTATATATGTATAGTAATTTTATTCTTTGTATATCAGAGTGATTTTAAACGATTGAAGTTAGAATACATTATACCAGTCCAAGTGGCCGAGCGATTTTAGGCGTTTTGTCTGCGCAGTATGCCTACTTAGGAGGTTATGGGTTCGTATCCCGACATCGGCAGTTTGTCAATTATTAGGGAAAAAAGGGGCGATTAATTGACTAAACTGTCGGCGTATGGACAAGAACGAAGTAACCGGCTATGCTTGAGAAGGCTTTCTGCAGTTTCCTTCACGAACTCCAGATGAATATCGGCATAGTTCCTATTATAATCGGCTGCAGCCGCATATCCTACCAATTCCAATACAAATACAACTTATTTTAACTTGTATTACAGCAGGAACTTGGAATAGCTATATTTTATAATATTTACCATTAAATATTAATAAATAACCGTAACCGAAATGATTTTCATCAATTTTTTGAAAGCCGATACCGAAAGCGTTTTATTTTAGAATTTTAAAACTGAAACAGATACCAAAATCGTTTTCCATGAAACCGTTACAAAAAAAGGGCACATTTAGTACATGTTTAGAATCCCTGATTTTAACATTATAATGATCCAAAGTTTTTGTGTGTAAAAAAATCAGCTTTATTAAAAATATTTTGAAATGTTTCCATTAATAAGCGTGATGCACTTATGCTTATGTTTTATTAAGAAAATGTAATTTAGATTTTGTTTAATGGTTTAAATAATGTAAAAGATGTTTTTTATAGCTATTTCCTACCATAATGCGGCCAGTATCCCATTTCAACCTATTGACATACAAAATATTCGTTTAATTTTATTTTATAATTTATTTGTAACTTATTCATTCGGATTTTGGGAAAATGGAGTTACTTATGCGCTTCCCTATATATTCAGTTTTTGGGAAAATATTTCAAAAACGGATAGAGCAAATTTTGTGTTACTAAAAAAGACAAACAAAAAGACAAGTTAGGGACAATGATAATTAGTTCGATTATTTTTATCAAATTTCGTTTTCTTAGATTTAGAATCATTTCTCGTATTTATATCCAAATCAGTCAAGTTTATGTCACACTGGAAGCTACCAATTAAAAAAAAATTATTGTTTTATTTTTGAGATATTTATTTGGTTAATATGAATCTCCAAAATTTCGATATTTGCTGTTTTATCTCCAATTTTGACAGTCTTGGCATTTTGTGTTTTTTCTGACTTTTTAAATTGTTTTGATTTTATAACTTCCACTTCAGATTTTTTAAATTAAAATTGTTTATGATATAAATCGAATATTGAAGTACCAAAAGCTTCGAGTTTAGAACCTTTCTAACTTCCTTCAAGCAGGGGCGGACTGGTCATATGGGAGTTTGGGAGAATTCCCGGTGGACCGACGGTCAAAAAACAAGAAAATGGGTCGGTCGTTTCAAAATGCTAATTATGTAATAAGTTTTGAAGAAAGAATTCAATAAAAAATGAAAAAATTCCATAACAATGATTGGGTTCTTCAAATTTTCTCAAGCTATACAGCAGATAAAATAGCCAATTCAAGTAGAATTGCGTATAAAAGCTCATTTCAGAGTCTGGATGTTCCGAATCAAAAAAAGGTTAACGAATACGTCTGACAAAGATTATAGTGCGTGGCTGCTCAATTCTTTGCTAGACGCATCCGTTTACCTTTTTTTACACTTTGGGCCGAACCTTGTATGAGTTCCCGGTGGGCCGTTTCCTGCCAGTCGCCCCTGCCTTCAAGAATCTCTCTCTTGATATCTATTCAGTAAATATACAAGTCTATGGTATTTCAACGTAGGTATAAATGAACGTTAGCTGTATAAATGAACATATTAACAGTGCTTTTTTTTTAGATAAATAGAAAAACACTAAGTACCTTTATAATAAAATCATCACATTTAAAATAAAATAAAAAAACAAACCATTATGTAATAATAGATTGCACAAAATGGTGTATAAAAATAGATTATATAATTTCTACCTAGAAAAATGTAATAATAATAAAAGTAATATGATATCATGTTATTAAAAATTTTTAAAAACTTTGTCTGCGATGAATTTTTTTTTATAGGATTTTTTTTGTTCAAGAGTAGTAGAATTATCTTTATAATGGTTATTGTGACGAAGACATATAGAAAAATGCATACAAATTAAGAAAAAAATGAACCAACCTCAATTAAATTCATCGTAATAGGTACAATATTTTATTTAACTTTGTCTAGAAATTAATTCTCAATCGATTTCTCTGCTGTCCTGCTTAAAAACTGCTTGTGCTTTACTGAAACATTTGCTGTGTACATAATAAAATGAATTTTTGGTTGATTTCAAGTTGAATCAGGTCAGGAGCATAGAGCTTCTACAGTACGTTGCCATCGAACTCTCTTTGGAGCTATCATTATCAATTCCAAGCCCATTCGATCCAGTCAAATGTACTTTGTCAGTTACTGTGCGTTGCCAATTCTTTACTGGTCGGCCTCATCTTCTTATTCTCTGCGGAAGTTGAGACGTAGTTCATCAAATAATAAAACTTATAATACAATACTCGAAACGAAAGTGTTTATTGCAAAATTCATTTAAAAGAATTACATGAGACTTACTCCTAGGTACCGGTATTTCGAATTCAAGCAATCATCATCAGTAGAAAAATTCCGTAGAACACATTAAAAAAAAATCCAATTAAACCTTGAAAAACGAACTCTTAAACACACCCAATAAACATATAAGATGTTTACCGAATAAGTTATTTAATTGGGTTTAAAGGAGGAAACATAATAATTATATTTTTGTTCCATTCATTCGTGTCTCGCGTGGTATATCTTTTAAACGGTGCAAGATAGGGAAAATTTTTAAATACAAAAAAAGTTTATCTCATAAAAACAAACCTTTGATTGCAAATTTTTTTTAATGTAGTAGTTTTTTGAAATTATCACACTGCAGTTGTGTCGTTTTTATTGATTCGAATTATACAATTATATATTTAAATGAGCTTAAGTATCTAGATATACTTCTAATATATGCAAATAAAAAAAATGATGTTTGATAGGAGAGATAGTTAAATGGTTTGAAAATGAAAGATTTTATTTTATTTTTTTGTGAAAAATTCATTTAAATATGAAGTATTATTTTATCTTATGTAATGTTTGTGACATTATTTTTTTGTTTTTTTCTGTAATTTAAAATGGGAGAATAATTTATCTGTCATAAAATTATATTAATATTACTACAGATTACTTTTAGAAAAATAAGAAAAATTGTATGCCCGTGGTGAAATTACTGCTGAAATAGTTAGTAACTAGTTTGTCCTAATAATTTCTAGACTCCATACCTTCTAAAACAAAAAGAAGAAAGGCTCAGTTCGGGTCCGTGCCGTAGATTTTTCGTGAGAACGTCCTGTACTTGATCCATACACGTTTGAATTGTCAAAACAGGCAAAACAAATAGAACGTGGCAGATACGTAAAGATATGATCCATATGTTATGGACACAACCATTATTATCGATTGAAGTTTTACATTATTTCGTCACACAAGAAGGTTCGACCGACCACCAGTATAACGAGCGAATAGACGTTTACACGTCAAAAATAAAATCAACTAACGAAAACTATTAAAAGTTGTTTGGTTTTCACTTTTAGCGAATTGTTGAAGAAAATGTAGCCACTCTGCAAGCCATAATTTTAGTCAGATCGGAATGAAACTCGTTAATGGACAGAATTGGCCAATTGGGGAAATTGGATTTAGACACAGGGGGAAACTGTTGTAAAGTTGTAGGAAATCAATTTTATCTCAATGCCTCAAAATCGAATGATGAATTTTAAAATGGTCGGGTAAGAATGATTGAGGTAGATAGATAGTAGGGGCTGCCCTGGACGGGCTACACTTCGACCATAAGGTCCATTATGATGCCTAAGGATGTGAGGATGTGAGTGGAGTGGAAGGAATTTTTCTGTATAGACCAGGAATTGGTAGGATATGCGGTTGCAGCCGACTATGATAGGAACTATGCCGATATTCATCTGGAGTTCGTGAAGAAAACTGCAGAAAATTTTCTCAAGCATAGCCGGCTACTTCGTTCATGTCCATACGGCAACAGTTTAGTCAATTAACCGCCCCTTTTTTTTTTCTTAATAATTGACGAACTGCCAACGTCGGGATTCGAACCCAAAATCTCCCAGTTACCACTTAGACTGGTATGATCGAGGTAATTGAATTTCATATGTAATATAATTTCCATATCAGTCAAAATTTGTTTAGTAGAAGCTCCCACGTAACGAGTGTTTTTTGTCACAACTTGAAAATAAATAGAAAATTTATAGAATTTAAATATTTAATACGTTGATAAATTTTATAAGACCATATAAATAATATGCATTGTAAAGTTAATGCCATTGCACGAGTATCGGATAAATAATTGATTGAAGTCGATTTATTTTTTTTTTAATTTAATCATATCTCTGAATGAATCTAAAAATATCTGTAGACATTCTTAGAAAAGTATTTCAGTAGACGAAATATTCGAAATATATCATCAAATAAGTGATTAATATTACAATTCATTAACGAAAACTTTCTCATATTTCACTATACATATGCGATCTCATGTAAGCTAAACAAACCAAACTAAATTATATCATTAATAAAATGTTTTCAAAAAAAAAAAAACTTACAAAACGAAACTGTTAAAATAACTTAATGTCATTACAACAGTCTTTAAATTAATTAATTAGTTTTTTCAAAATTTATTCAAATAAATATAAATATAAGGGTAATGTTTGAATTATTTCAAATATTCCCTGATTTTTATTATATATTATAGGTTATTCTACAGAAAGAAAAAAAAACGAAAAACATTTTTTCCACACTCCATATTTTTGGACTATTATCGGGTACAAAGTGGCGTTCCATTTTCGAAATTTCAGTCGTTAGTGGACGAGTGCATTCATTTTTCGAACAAAATTAACTACTACACTGCAATTACTCAGTAATTACATGAAACAAATCGTTGATATAACACTCGACTGATGCAACAATGATTTCTATTCTGGTCTATTGCACAGTGTCTGGGAAACATTCTGCCAAATAGACAGAAGTCTGTCTGTTACATAAGCAGTGTGACTACGCGCGGCAATGGACAATGATTTTGTGTGTGTGTGTGTGTGTGATATGATTTGTAGAAATTGAAAGGCAATACAATATTATATATTATAGAAATAAGAATGATCGTTATTATTACCGACGAAAGAAGAAGGTACTCAATTTAACCTATATATTTTTTTATGTACGATCACGCATAACTATTTACAGAGTAGTCCGATTTTGATAATTCTTTTTTTGTTCGATAATTTTGTTGGATCATTCTTTTTTTGTTGGAATCAAACTTGGTCCCATATAAATTTGAAAAAACAATTTCAAATTTTAGCCACGAAAAAAAAGACTTCCCAGCGCTTCCACTCAAGAAATATCATAATCGATTATATTATAAGTGTGAAAACACTATTTGAAAGCACTCAATATCTTTGCGCAATTTGAATGAAGTCAACCCCTATTTTTTTAAATGTAAGACCACGCATAACTTTTAACAGATTAGTCCGATTTCGACACTTCTTTTTTTATTGGGTAAACTAAAAAGTAAATTTTTTTTCCTTTCTTTTTTCGAAGGTTTAATTTTTTGTTACAAAGTTATTATTTTTTGTTTTTCAGTTACGTACTTCTTTCGTCGGTTCTATTTTTTGTGAAAAAGTTCTTATTTTGATAAAATGCTTCACCGACAGTTCTTACATTAGAACTAATTGTAATTTAACTATACAGGAATGTCTTCATCATTTTTACTCACGTGCCACATTATCAATGATATCATTTTTATGGACTAGTAAACTTTGTATATTAAATGTATATATTGATAAAACTGACCTGGTATTGATAAATTTCACTAACTCTGATTCTAATGTAAATAATAGATTTAATGCCAGTCTATCAAATTCTAATCAGAACAAAAGAAGTGATGCAGGTTCTGTTCTATCATGATAAAATGTAGAATCATTGGTTTTTAGATACAATATTGAATTTTTCGATTGTAGTTTTGCACTACTATATCATTTTATTAAACTTTTATGTCTCAATAATAGTGTTAATCTTATTTAATATTATTTTAATAAATTGTTTGATAAGAAGTATAACTAAGTATAACTTAAGTGCGTACATAAGTATGCACACACACTTTTTTCTTTCTTGTAGAACAACCCGTACATAAAATATCTTTAAGAATAGAATCTTTTTTTTATAATTTATTAGATTTTACAAAAGTATTTTTATAAAATAGTGTATCGTTTTGTTACAAGATGTGTTTGCTGTTTGTTGAATGTTCCCAATATGTGACCACAAAATAATAATGTATTATTTACGAGTATGTCTCTGTCGGTTGGTTTTGTTGTTGTTGTTGTCGAAAAGCGATACTTGAAATAAAATTAATGAATTTTTAAAAGTCTTATTAGAGCGATGTTTAAATAATATAATTGGGTTTCTATTTCTTTGAAATCAACTATAGCAGAAAAAATTAATTTAGTGTACATAAATTTTTAACTTCCATAAGTTTTTTTAGATATTTAGTTTGTTTGCCAAAAAAGGGAAATAATAGGTTGTTGTGTCTGTCTGTCTGTAACATCGTAGCTCAAATAAATGAACCGATTTCTATGCGATGTTTTCTTGTTTGATTTACGCCAGATGATAAGTAGCTACGTTTGATAATAATCACTTTATTGTTGCGGGGATTATTATGCCTTTATGGCTTCGTCTATAGGTGTAGAAACACTAATTAGTTGATTCTTAACAAAGTATAAGATTTGTTTTGGTTAAAGTTCTTTACTTCTATGGATAGTCCAAAGATTTTATCAAGGAAATTAAATTCTAGTAAATAAGCCGGAAAATACTGTAAAATCTAGAAAAAAACTACAAGACCACCCTCACTAGCTTTTGGATCTTGAATTCGTAATCAGCGACCCCTAAAACCCCCGAGAGACGATTTCCGAAGTGAAATTTTGAATTTTCAAAAGTTTTTGATCACTGTTACTATTTGGGGTGCTTTTGGGGGAGTTGACAACTCTTCGCTAACACAGTGCACCACAGTACACCAAATCTCCCCATTATCAATCATTCAAGACCTGATAACTTTCGTAAGACCTGATAACACACTGCTTCGTGCGGGTGTTATGTGTTGCCTATTTTTGTGCCGCATCGTGATAACTATCCACAGATAATGTTTTGAAGACTGTCTGCCAATTATCATAATCAATTGTATGAAGTCCCAATTCAAACGGATAAGAGTTGATTCTCTGCTTGAAAGATGATGGAGCAACTGTCATAAATATTGGAAATCTATTTGTAATGGAAGTAATATTTCGATGTATTACAATTTTCTATAATAATATGAAATAAATATTCGACTCATATTTACTACCATTTAAAACTAAATAAATCAGAATACAACAAAAAAAACTAACTTAAATATTGTCAAATAAATAAAATAATTTGTATTACTATAAATTTTGTGTCCATATTTATTAAATAATAATTCCGAGCCGACTCTTTTTGTCGAGTCAAAATTCAATTGGAAATATTTGTAGTTTTTTTTCTTCTCAATGTCCAAAATAGAATCAAACATTTGTGAAATTTAATCATGCATTAATAATACCGAAATATTAATAAATAATGTTGTTTTTTCAATAAGTATTTTTAAATACCAGAAAAATGAGTACATATAATATATATATATTAATATGTTGATAATACAGATACCATTATTATTATTATTATCTTGCTATACTTTACTAAATGTATTATGATTGTTAATCACCGTTTAAGTAAATCGACCTTAACTAAATACATATAATATTATATCATCACCACAGACATTCGTTCATTCTACACAGACACACTCACCAAATAATCTTCAATCAAAAAAAAATACAGTCAAACTTGTAATATCTGTAGCAAATGTCTTTTTTAGATTAGTTATTAATTCGCACAAAAGAAAGATATTTTAAGTTGCAAGTACAGTGTAGGGCCTGTATGGAAGACAATGAAACCTCCATACATATTATATGCACCTGCATAAACCTGCAGGGTATAGAATGTTTGAGTCCAAAACCATGGATCCATCAATCCTGGGAGCAATCCCGGCGGAGAAGCTGTGGGCTTTCTGTGCGCCGTCTGACCTCAACAGATTCCTGTAGCTTCATCTGCTTACAAAAGCACCTCTTACCTGGAGAAGTCTCGCCTTCGGGTGACAGGTTGTTCTCAAGAAGGCCACAGAGGACCCCTAGGTCTAGGTGCTAGGGACCTACTAGCGGTACCCCTCTTTCTAATTATTATTACAAGTACAGTGGAAAACCAATTATGGCCTAAAAGTTTTTGCAAATAATCGATCTTGAGAGAGAGTTAATGAAAAATCACTTGAATACGACCTTCTTTTGCCTCAAAATGACGCGGATAGTAAGGGTTCGAATAATAGCCTGGCTATCCTTGAATGCTGATACCCATTTGTTTCTGCTAAATTGAGGATTTTAAGTTAGAGCTTTTTAGATCTCTCGATGCACTGAGGCTGAACAGGATGCAACTGATGCAAAAGGTTACCGAATTCATTACCGGGCATTATCCACTGAGGAATCACCTGCACACAATAGGACTCCATAACGGGTCCATTATGGGCAGATTGTGTCGCGAGTAGGAAGAAATATCCAGCCGCATTATCTTTGACTGCGAACCTCTAGGTTACAGCAGATACAGGATATTCGGGGCATCTCACCCCGAATATATGAACCTTCAGAAAGACCTTCAGATAAACAGGCTCCTGGCTATTGCCAACATATGGGAGAAGCGAATCTCGTCGGGCTGAAGTAAAAGGGAGAGCACAATGGACCATAAGGTCGAAGCAAGCTCCTGGCTATTGCCAACATATGGGAGAAGCGTATGGTCGAAGTGCTATACTTTTTAGACCCCAAGGTGTATCTGTCTATCTATCTAGAGCTTTAAGATAATAATCTGCATTCCTGCATGAGAGGTCCCTGATGCTTCAAAGTAAATTATTTTATATATATGGGTATAATGGCCAAAGATGTGTTAGGCATGATATACTACATCAAGGAGAAAATAAGATGACATTATATCAGTCTTATGTAGATCGCGATACAATAGGTCAAATGAGGGCCTACCTACTTTTTTAACAAAATTGGGGGTAAAAAAACTTTTTACACGATAATTGTTTCTGTTATCTGTATTTTCCACACTTCTGAAATGCTTGCTTTTACCACACTTCTTGTATAAATACACAACATTTACTGATATCACTTGTACCTTCGAAGTGATCTGCGCGGTTTAAAACCAGGGCAATAATCATGATCATAAATACAAAATGTTTCCGATTAAATGACTTAAGCAAAACTGGGAAAATTAAGAATCGACATAAATCAATAGAAATGATTTCGTTATAAGATTAGTAAAGATTGAATCATGATTATAAATGTTCATCTTTGGAAAGTTTTTTACAAGGTCTGCAGTGGAAAGAAATATACTCGAAAAGAATCACCACGGAGTCTCCTCTCATTCTGTTGTTGGTAGATTTAATTACTCGATCAATTGAATTTTGTTATATCCCACCCTTTTATGTGTAGTTTAAAGTAGTTTGACTGTAATTTTTGAAACCATACCATGACTGTAATAAATAATTATTAATAATAGAAAATAGTTGTTAGTATGTCATTATGAATAAATAAAATGCTACTATATTCATTTATTTAATGTTTTTTAGGATACCGTATCAACTATTGGAAATTTAATTAAGGTCACATTCCAACTGTTAAAACTGGTCTTATTCCAACTGTGATTGAAAATCTGTTAAAAGTGCGGTCATTTTTTTTTCAAATCCCTGATGACATGTCGACTGAATTGTATATTTAACAGGAAATGTAATTACTTTAGTTAATTGTTTAAATACCTTGTGTGTACTGAATTTTTCTTTAAAAGATAATTTTTGATGATTTTAGAAGGGTTGCTGGGATCGATTTTACACAGTAACTTATAAACTCTACAACGCAATCAGAAAAATCCAGCTCGATATTTCTTTTCATTTTTGAGTTATCGTTTTGATTACTTGATGCATTATGCAAACGGATATACAGAAATGAAGTAATGAAAATATTTTATGAACACTTGTACCAAATATTTAGTAATATCTATTTATCTATTGTCATAGTTTATTTTAGAAAAATCAACATTTTTTTAGTTTAAAAATTTCCTCTCTACGATTTAAAAGATAGAGATTATGCTCTCTAGTGGGAGATAAACGCATGAACGTATTTTGCCAATTTAAGAAATTGATCTCACTTTTTACCAGTAGACAAAATTTCAGCTCGTTATCTGTCTTCGTTTTAAAGTCATCTTGTTGAGACAGGTGGATATGCAGAAATAGATTAACTAGATCAACTTATGAACACCTATACCAACAGTTTTTTTTTCTGCAATTAATATTTTCAACCGTTAAAAAGTCAGGATCAAACTTATAGTACCCTTGTAGATAGATGGAAAGAAATTATATTTCGGATTTTAAACAGAAGAGATGTTCCTGCACGTTTCAAGGTTACTCCCTTACCCTTGACATTCAAGTCTTCCTTCACACTTCATAACTCGAATAAATTTTTATAAAATGGTGGTGAACTGTAGAAAAAAAACGACAAACTCAAACACCAAAAGATAAATACATCTGCTGTTCAGATAACAGATTCGTAGTATATATATATATATATATATATATATATATATATATATATATATATATATATATATATATATATATATATATTTGTTTCCCCTTTTGATATTTAATAATAGACTTGTATTTCTCTACATCCAACCATATCTAATTCATTTTCTCACTAATGTTCGCACGATTTACTTTTCTATTGTGTGTTATTCGATAGGTATGAATGTATGTGTGTATGTCTATTTTAATTATATTATATTAATATATTGTCGTCATTTTAACTTGTGTCCAAGTCTATCTGTCTGTCGTGTCTGTTTGTCTGTTGTTTGTTCATTCGTGTCAATCTAAAGAGTTCTTTTTATTCAATTTTGATTGGATATACTTCATATAAAAAAAAAAATATATATATATATATATATTCATGAATTCTTTTTTTTTATATCATATCTCTAATATTTATATACTATCTGATGAATGAAAGTCTCTGATTGGTTGATTTTATATGTTATGTTTGTTCAATAAATAAAATTTTATATGTGAAAAATCTTATACGATTATGTTTTTTTTTTTTAAATGGATATAAGTGGTGTTTTATGTAAGGTTAACTGTTAGGCGAATAACAGTTTCAAATCACTGGGATAGATAGATAGTTAGATATATCTTGGGGTACATAAAAGTATTGCACGTCGACCTTATGACCCGTTGTGCTTCTCCTTCAACTTCAGTCTGTCGTGATTTACTCTTAAACACAATAACTCAAAAACGAAGAGTATTAACGAGCTGAAATTATGTGTGTTCTAGAGCTATTAGGTGAAGCAAGTTCGTAAATGAGCTCAAACGGATTGTACATTTCCACGCCAAGGATGGGAAAAAATCCCTATTTGAAACCGTTTTTAACTGTTTTTCATAAACTGAATATAGTTTTAACACAATTTTAGCTAAAAAAAAATAATTAACAATTTGCATTGTTTCACTTTTTTGCTAATATACTTTCAATCCACAAACATGACTTTCTACAATTTTATTGACTTGAGAAATGGAACACCAAACCAATGTGTATCTCACATTAAACACTTATATATAATATATATATATATATATATATATATATTTATATATATATATATATATATATATATATATATATATATATATATATATATATATGTATATATATATATATATATACAATTGTTATTAAATACAATTAGTTCATATAATAAATATAGAATAATTGAAAACTTGTTAGTAAAAATTTATGAGATATTTATGAAAGCCAGTTTGTCAAGTTTGTAGACTTTTAATCATAAATTATATATTTATTATCGACATTTTTATTTATATATATATATAAAAAAACAAAACTAAATATAAATAATCAATTCTATTCGCAAAACTTCTGTGAACAAATAAACCGTCTTATGAATAAAATTCATACATTCTTCATTAGTATCTAGTTGTAATTGTTGTTGTTATATGGCTTTAATGAACAGATTGGACTGTCTTTTTTACAAAACATAATTATCAACTGGCAACTATTTAGTTTTAAATCAATCGCAGGTATTACCACAGATGTTTACAGAGTGTTTCAGAATGTTTGTAAACAGCAAGTTGTATCTACACTGTGGTAATCATAATTACGGTATGGTGGATTGTAAAAGTGACTTTTTTAAGTATGTAATTTTCCATTCGGTATTTAAAAAAATGTTTAGAACAAATTTTTAGAGTAATCTGAGTGTACTTGTTTTCAAAAAAATATTTCTAAACATAATTCACCTGCCATTGAAATATTTCCAAAACATATATTCTAAAATAAAATTCACTACGGTTACTAATTAAGGTCCATGTACTGAAATGTTTGGTATGCAACCATGAACAAATAACCGAAACCATTTGAATTATTAATAAGAATTCATTTAATTAATTAATTAAATCAAAATACAGATAACTATTTATCTAATCATGTACCTAATACAAAAATCGTATATTAATTAATTAAAAATTAATAAGAATTTCATATAATTAATTACAATTGCCTGCCTGCATGTTCAATCAACATGTTTAGAAGAAAAAACAAATTTCTATTCAATGATAGATTATTAAAAAATTTTCGTATGTTTTTTTTTTTCTTACCTCACACGATGTTTCGTCGATTTATGTAAATTTCTTTATTACAAACGTTTTTAATATGATCCCAGCAGGTGTATGTATATGTATATGGATTTGTTTCTGAACTTACTTCTACAGTGAAATCCTTTGGGAAATCAACAATCTTTTTGGATTAGTATAAGATAAATACAAATTTAAATATATTGAAAAAAAAAGTATTAGAAATTCAATTTACTTACAATGTATGGATAGGTAATACGATTTAAAAAGTTAAAAAGATCTTTATGTATAGTAAAGTGTTTTTAAATAACTTATGTGACTTTAGTTGTTTTTTTTGTGCGCCATTTCATTTGTTTGAAAAGTCATCACATACAAAATGTACCAAATACAAAATGTCTTACGTAAGAGTAAATAGATCGAATATTCTTATTTATAAATAATTCGATTTATGAAATCGTCAATGTTAGGAACAAACTAAATTAATTATGTATGTGTTAAAGATTACATCGTATTACTGAACCAGGCATTAATTATCTTGTAAAGTTAACCCATTTTAAAGAGTGGTTATTAAAGATCACAAATTCAATTAAATAATCTGTCTGAATATTGATAACATTCTTAGGCATCAAATGCTTGTAGAAGACTAGATTTAATGTGATGCCGTTAGTCGACTTGGAACATACATTTGTGATAATTCTATGTCTTGTGACGTTCCGTCACATTTGCATTAATTAATTTTAATTTAATAGAAAAAAAAGTGAGTGATATAAAATAAATATTGCATGTTGACCCCGATTAGAAATTTATAAAATTAGTGTAGCAAAAGTGAAAGGTAAAACGAACCTAATGGAATAATATACAAACTTAAATAACAAAAAATTCGAGTGAAGGTAAAACGTACCCAATAAAATAATATAAACAACAATCATAAGTATACTCATAAACAATATTCCCGCGCAAATTTTTTGGTCGATCAAGCACGCGAACAGGAAGATTCCCGCCAGATTTAGCGAACGAGATCATACATGATCCAAGATGTATACGTCACATTTGTTTTTTTGGTATTAAGTCCACGCTCGACAAAAATTCATTACTTGGCCAACTCTTATGGTAGCAACAGCCTCTGAATATTTGTATGGAATTTTTAATAAAAGAGGGTAAAGCGAGTACAACAACAACGGACAATCAAGTTACTACGTGAACTATATTCACCTCGTGGAAAATATTCCACATATGGAGATTGGAAGTGGATAAAGAAAAAGTTGAGTTAATATTCTTACCAACGTATAATACACGACCACCAAAGGCATCCATATCTGGCGGGACATTTCGTCACCAACCTGGAAAATCACCGGGTTACACTGGACTGGATTGCGTGTTTGAAAGGCCAATTTATTTGTTGCTGAGGGGGTACCATCAGCGGCCCATTGAAATAAATAAGGTATAACTAGTTCCATTTAACCGATTTTCCCTCTTTTTCATCACCTTCAGAAGTATTTTCCATCGGGGTTAACCAATCGAGTTGAGGTTCCCACTCGTTACATTTTAAAAACAATTTAATATCAAAATTATTGGGGTTTTAAAAGAAAAACAAAAACTTCTACAATAACTACGTACCTAAAGCGTACACCCAATTCATTTTAAATTAGCTTAGTATTATTTGTTGATCATTCTGTCGATGCAGGAGTCCATGGTGAACTTGACGATAGTTCACAACTCATATCTGCCGCGGAACGGCAAAGTTTCAGTTGGTGAATCGTCAAACACACTTGGCGGTCTGTCGAGAATTCAGCGCGTGGCGCTAATGAGTACTAAACAGATTGCCAAGAAATCATCCTCCATCGGCGGAATTTTTGACCATTTTATAATTTGTATTGTCTTTGGAATTCCATTATTATTTAATTTTTTTTTATATTTTAAAATCATATTTGTGTTTGTGTCTGTATATTTACAACACATGGTTTATGACTTTTAACCTAGAAACTTATTAAGAATAAATGAAACATATTTAAAAAAAAAAAAGGGTTATTACTTGCGTTGTTTTATATATATTAATTTACAGCTTCCACGATTCTGTGGTACTACGAACCAAATTCGCCGGGTTGAAACACCCTTACTGAAGAAATGAGTTCGTTTACTATTATTAAAACAGCACATGTATTATGGAATATTTTGTTTACTAATGATTGACACTAATAGTTCGCGGTAAAAACAATAGAGGGAGCGCCTATATTTGATAAATTTACAAGGTGGCTCCCGGACAAGGTGGCCCACACTGTTGTTTTTTTTTTTTTTCTTTTTTTTTAATTCCATTATTTAAATTCAACCACAGCCATTACGCGTCCAATAAAGGGGATCGTTTCAGAGCGTTCCGGTATCAGTTGACCCCATCGACGACACTCTCAACCAACACATTCCACTGCGCGACAACAGCGGGTTTTCTTACTAATTGTGCGCTAAAACCTAGTCACAAATAGTAAGATGCCTCAGTCTATCATAATTCGGCAATACATTTCATGTTGCACACATAGAGTACTCGCTTTTGGACCTTTCAATTTCTAAAGACCTGCGTACAAATTGGCGTCAAATGCAGGGCGCGAATTAAACATTTGTCCATCTACGAGATGCAATTTCATATAAACTTAGCGAAGTACGCAGATCACCAGAACCTTCACTTTTATACGTCAGTACTTTTGTTTCACTCTAACTCGATTCTCGGTATCTCCTAGTTTTCTCTCCAAAGTCTTCCTTTGAGTAATGTCTTCCTTTAGGTAATTCTTGCCAGAAGGAGAAGACCCTTTCTCCGTCTGGGGTTCTTTCCCTTCCAGTCAGGACCTTGCCTGCTGACATCTATCTCTATGTTCTCTATTTGTATTTATGTCAACTCATTTGAAGCTTAAAATGTATCCCAGGTTTTTGTTTTAAGAAAACCATAATTTTTGTGGATCTTCAAGTAATCAAACTCTCTCTTGCCATATTAATCATTTGATCAACGCCGATGATTGTTTCCCTACTTTAAATTACCATGCTGCCCATGTACTGGAATTCTGTCACTATCGCGAATTTTGTAGACGACCTTTCGAGTTTTTCTTCTATTCCACTTACCCTTCTTTGTGAACAGAGATATGTCGTCGACAGAGCCCATGTCTTTTTATCTTTTTATCATCGTAATTTCAGACCGTTATAACTAGTATCATAATAAAATCTTACACATCACATTTCTACAAAGTCCACTTTGCACAGAAGATAACATTTTTCAAAAGAAAAAACAAATCAAAGTAGTATATAAATGAAATGTCAATATTAAGATTGGATTAAGTATTAGTTAGAAAAAAAATAAATAAATATTTAACAACACAATGTAGGTACAAAAAAAAATTGTAGAAAATTGATTTTTTAATCAGATTATGATTGTAAATCGTCACTTGTGTGATATCCGATATTTATTTAGGTGTATAAATGTAGAATAATAAAATAACAAGATTATAATCTGTATCGATCATCACAATATCTTGAACATTTACTTTCAATTAACTTCGAACAACTAAAGAAATATCTATAATTATTAGTTATTATTAGTTATTATTATACAGTTATTAGTTTAACCGTAACAATTATTATCCCATTCAAAATGTAATATGAAAAAGTAGTCCTAGCTTCTTCGCTCTTATTCACTTTGGTCCTGTCTTTTATTAGAAACAAAAATATTACAATCCAAGAAATTATACATATTTTAAATTTTCCATTTGAAATATGTATAATACTGCTACGCCTACTGTAATAAAAATAATTAATGAAAGCGACATATTATATTTTGAGATCAATAGAAAGATATATATATATATATATATATATATATATATATATATATATATATATATATATATATATATATATATATATATATAAACTTATATAAAAACTCCAAATACCAAAGCCCTACTTCGGTAGCACAACGGACCTCTTTTCGAAAAGTTATTTGTATCTATAACTGGTGATTCAATTACATTCGAAGAAAATATCTAATATCAACTTCAAATGCTAGCGACTAGCCAACGCGATACTGGTGGTTTGACTGTGGGCAATAATCTATAAGTTCAATTAAAATAAAACGTTTATTTTCCTGCCATAGGCATGTTCAAAATCATGATCATTGTATTACAGTCAATTAAAATTAATTCATGCCGTACAGGGTGTGTTAAGAAAAATCAATAAATTTTGATTCAATTAAACTAATTTTAAACAGTATATCATCGCCCTTTTTGAAAACATACATGTAGGTACAACAGCCATTTGAATTCGGTCAATTATTTTAGACGTTCCCTTTTAATTTACTCCGCTGTTCTGCACACATTTGGAGGGTTGTTCAAATAATAATCTACGCTTCCTTGCATACGATGATAATGATGATATGTTTGTACATATGCGTGTTAAAGTTGACTCTTCATATTTAACAGAGCACAAACAAGGGCTTATAAATCATGTTATTATATATTTTGACTAGAAAATAATCCATTTTTAAAATATGGAATAATATTCTTAAATCCGATTTACTTTTCTTTTTTTTTTTTAATTTACTTATAATTGTTTTATCAATAGAAGATTTTATTTTATTTTTTTGAGAAATAACTTTTTAATTAAAATAAAATAAGTTTTTCGGAAATCCAATTATAAATTTGTAAAAAAATATTATTATCTTTTTTTTGCACAAAAAATATCCAATCATTTGGAACAATAAACAAAAAATTATACGGATTATTTTGTATTCAACACTAAATAGGCTTTAAATTTTTTTCGGGTACTGTCATTGCGCAGTTTGTAAGAAAGGACTTAAATATATTTGAAAAGACGAAGTGTCCTTGTTAGCTACACGGAGATAAGTATACATTACTATGAGTTCTGAGATTATGACCATACTGGATAGTAATATTGATTACTATGTGATATAGTAATAGTTACTCTACTTTTCTTTTCGTGACAGTAATGTTTACAGTAAACTGTTCTCCGTGTACATTGTAAATACAGAAATATATAAACATATAGAAATCGTACAGATGTTTTCGACAGAACTTTTTAACATTTGTTATCTTTTAACTGTGCGGTTTATAGTCACTTTTTGGTGAAATGTAATGACTTTATGGTGCTTTTTAGTAAGTTTCCTGTTATTTTCTATTAACTAATTGATGACAAATTTTGTAGCATTGAACATTTCTCAGGTGTTAAATAAAGGTAAGTGTATTTTTTGTTGATAATTAATAGCTACGAAAAACAACGAAAACTTGACGTTGACTTGGTTATAAAAATAAAGTATATTATTAATTTGTTGTACGTTATAAATAAGTAATTATTAATTTGTTGTTGTTAACAAGTATTATGTTAATAAGTATTTAACGAGTATTATATTCCCTAATCTGCCAAACTGTATATTTTTTGCCCACTGGCGGTCCAGAACATTTTTGTGCGCACATTGTTGTGGCTTATATCATGTCTTTGGGTGGTCTTCGTTTTGTTATAATGTATTGTATTCTAATGGATGTTGTTGAAGAAAGGGAAAATAGTGGAAGGAAGTGGAGGTGTGTGCTATTATCCACTTGCTTCGACACATCCTGTATATGACCATACTACAATTTTTGGTAAAATATTTGGTGTTTTAACGTTTTTTGGAAATCAGATTTTATAATCATACTATTGATATAAATATTAATAAAATTTAAAAGCAATTTAAATGTGTTTAAATAAAATATATTAATTTTTTATATGTACAATAAATAATCATATAATATATTTTATACATAAAAGGGAGAATAATCTTTTGTATAACGATTCGCATGGCTAATCATTTAAAGTGTTTGAAAATCAGCGATCCTTATATGATCGCTATTTAACACACCAGTTCTATTATATCTATATAGAGATCATTATTCATTTATTTGTAAGATAAATTAGATACAAGTTGTATCAAAAATCATTGTGTTAAATGATTTTATTCAAAGAGATATTTCTTATCGCAGAATGGACGGGCAAGATGATTGTATGGGTAAAATGAATTATTTATGTATAACTAGTCTTATGAAACAATTTTGAAAGAGTACTGATCATCATTGGAATAATCATAAAAAGTTTCCATTGAGGTTTGTTTTTACATACACATAAAAAGTGTCGCAATATTTACTTCGTGAAAGATTTACAATTTCACAAAATACGCATGGAACACTATTTTCAAATTGTTAATAATCGAATCAGATTTTATTTGTATTAAGAACTCTTGACCAAATTTAAATAGAATTATTTACCAAGCCAATTATTTGTAAATATAGAATTGGGCGTCGAGAATTTACAGCACAAACGGGTTAGGCCGGACATAAACTCACCAGTCCGTTGAAATTTATAGCGCTTAGTAAAACTCGGAGGAAATATATAACGCAATTTACTAATTTCAAATAATTTAGTTAAGTTTATATAAATTGTATATAATATTTAATAATATTGAATTTCCACTTATCAATCACTGTTCACTGTACACAGCAACGATGTACTATATTTATAAATATGCTGACTGAAATGTGTGACTGGAGAAGGTATACTTATATGTACACTTTAGATGTCTTAATTACAGTTCGTATTGTTTCTTATACATTGTAACCATTACAATTTTCTCGTTTATACGTTCAAGGTCAAATCAAATAAATTAATAATAAAATTTTTAGTGAATAAAATTGTAATGTAATCACTAAATTTAACTAATATGGTTTGTGTTATCACTAATATAGTTTGACTTCTAGTTTCATTATTGCATTTGCAATTTATTTAAAAATAAATTTTAATAATAAAACGATTTTAGAAGTAAATTTTCGACTGTTTATACAACATATAAACCCGCGAACAATTCTGTACATCTTCCAATTGAAAAAATAATAATAAAATTAATGTAGAACTATATCGAATTCTCATTTAGATATCTTTTTATTATCCAAATATTTCAAAAGATATTTTTTTGGCATTTCTTTCTGAATATAATAAATTTATCAAAATTTTGACAGATAAAAAAAAAAGGATCTAAAAAACTGATTTTATTATAATAATTTTTGATCCTCCTACAATCCCTTTCCAATTTTTTTGTTTTTTTTTTTAGTTTTGATATTTTTATTAAAAAGTATAAAATTTATTTGCTAGATAAAAATATGACATTTACGAGTTTTTTGTTTTATCATATAATTTTTTTTTTCATAAATATTTCGTTTATTTTCGGTGAAATCTACTTAAAAAATCTGTACGTTGTATTTTGAATAGAAAAGTCATAAAATTATTTTTATTAGACTTTTTTTTTTTGTATTTAATTTTGAAGAATTGATTAAAAATATAAAACATTTTATAATTTATTTGCTTGATTTTTATAGGTTTCTCCATAAGGTAAAGGTTTTTTTTTTGGTTGAAATTATGCAAAAGAATGTTTTAGATTTTTTATTAAATATATAAACAGTTTGTTGAAATTTTTGAACATTAAAAAAATACGTTTTTTTGGAAGGTATAAAATTAATATTTAACTATGAGGTTCATAAATTATAGTCGAATAAAATATATATAATTAAGGTTTTTTTAAGGGTTGTTGGAACTTTTTATAGGATCTTTGGTCGTTAAATATTGTTAAATTTGAGAAATCAATTACCTAATGCACCGGTTTTTCGCTCAAACTGTTTTTAAACTATTATACCTGTATGAAAAATGTTTGAACTAAAATTATATGTTTTTATGGGAATTTTTCTATTTCGCATCGTTTAAAAGTAGCCTTAGCTGTTTTAAAATGATACGCGTACAAACAGACAAACATTTTTTGAATCTGTTGCTATTATAATTATTAACCAAATTTAACATTGTTTTGAAAATATTTTCCAAGTAGGTTCGCTCTGTTAATTTTATCATAAGTGTATTTAAAACATATATAATAATACTAGCTGTTTCCCGCGACTTATATGAAAGCTAAATATATATGTATAAAAAAAATTTTGTATATATATCAGATCCATAGTGCTAAAATTCCAAACTGTGTGAATTGAGAAGACAAAATTTTGAAATGTGTTGGTTGGGCGTTAAAATGAAGCTGATTTTCGTACTGTTTGGGTTCAAATTAGCCTAGAAAATGATTATTATTAAAATCGGGAACAAAAATTTTCTTCACTTTTTTCACATTTTTTCCAAAGGGTACCCCTTAAAAAAATCGCTAAAATTGGAGGAAAATTTTTTGTCCCCGATTTTGATAAAAACTTGGATTTAAGCTAATTTTGACCTAGCGAAAATGATGGCGTTGGTTAAAATATGATACAATTAACGGTTTCCAAGATATCAGATCCATGGTGCTAAAATTCCAAACTGTATGAATTGCGAAGGCAAAATTTTGAAATGTGTTGGTCGGACATTAAAATGAACCTGATTTTCGTACTGTTTGGGTCAAAATTAGCCAAGAAAAAGATTATTATTAAAATCGAGAACAAAAATTTTCTTCACTTTTTTCACATTTTTTCCAAGGGGTACCCCTTAAAAAAATCACTAAAATTGGAGGAAAATTTGATGTCCCCGATTTTGATAAAAACTTGGTTTTAAGCTAATTTGGACCTACCAAAAACGATGGCGTTGGTTAAAATATGATACGATTAACGGTTTGAATTGAGAAGGTAAAATTTTGAAATGTGTTGGTTGGGCGTTAAAATGAACCTGATTTTCGTACTGTTTAGGTCCAAATTAGCCTAGAAAATGATTATTATTAAAATCGAGAACAAAAATTTTTGCTTATACACACGGTATTAATTAATACGCTTACGTGATCGTAGAGAGATAAAATAGATATCAGTTATGAGGTCTAATAATAATAAACTTTAAAAATATGTTTCATCAAAATCGGTCCTGTAATTTTTGCGTGATGCTCGAACTAACAAACAAGAACTACAATTTTATGATAGAACATTATAATAGTAGAGATATCCGGATATAAAAATAGATTTAGTAATTCGTAAAATCCAGCTTAGTTGAAATTTTCTCGTGGTTGAATTAGATTGAGATTTCTTTAAATAAATTAATAAGTAAAAATATTATTTGCACTTGTTCACAATATGAAATACTTTTAATTATTTATGATTAATAAGTTTTGTATGCAAGTTTAGTTTTTGTTGCATATTTTTACAAAAAAAATAATTACGTTATCATACATAGAATTAACAGAATATAAATAATAATCTCATTAACGAGAAGTATAATATGTATGTTCTTAACACGAAAAAATATTCAAACATATTTCAGCACACTATAAACAAGTACATGAAATGTTTCGTCTGCCCTTTAATGTGTTAAAATTAATATCCTTTTTTTTTATTGTTGAAATAATTACCTTCATATGTGTGATATACATTTTGGAGACTTTGTATTAACATTTATTATACACGGTCTGATACCGTCTGTTTAGTTTACATCTTCGTATCATATATCCCACGAGTATGAGAGAGTACATATGTACATATACATTAAGCAATGTGTATGAGAAGGATGTCTTATAGGTTTGATAAACAAGAATATTTTTCAAAATAGTGAATAATATTCATAACGAGTATGAGAGAGTACATATGTATACATTTAGCAATGCGTATGAGAAGGAGGTCTTATAGGTTTGAGTGGTTGGTGACCACTTGAACAGTTATGAAAAATATGCTTGTTCATCAAACATGTAAGACCTCCTTCTCATACACATTGCTTAATGTATATGTACATATGTACTCTCTCATACTCGTGGGATCTATGATACGAAGATGTAAATTAAACATAGTGTATATGCACCGTCTGTTTTGGGCAGCTTTGTCAATAGAGAATCAATGTTCAATATTATTTACTATATAACTACACAATGCTTCATAAAGAAATAAAAATAGTGGGGGTACTTTGTAGTCAGAAGTGTGTGTGTGTGCATATGCAATGAATAATAATATTATAACTTAAGTGGGCATCACTAAATCCTCACTCTTAAATGACATCAAACCAACATCATAACACAAGCAGCCAGATGTTTATAAGTATGTGTATGGGTGTATGGTTTTATAGTAAATATTTTATTTTTTTATTTAACATTGGTTCCCTATTAGAAATGCTTTTGAAAATAGACTGTATGATATATGCAAGGGTATATTAAGTTTAGTCCCAATTTGACAACGGTTGAAAATATTGTCGCAGACACAAATTTTGGTATAGGTGTTCATAAAATGACCTAATTAGTCCATTTCCGCATAAATGTTCGTCCGGCCTTCCGTCTGTAAACTCGATAACTCAAAAGCGAAAAGAGACAGTAAGCTGAAGTTTTGTATGTGTGTAGGTACTAGAGCTAGAGAGTAAGGTCAAGTTCATTTTTGAATGGGTAAAATCGGACTATGTCTGGGAAAAATGGGCAAAACTGTCTATCTTTGAATGTTCCTTTTTTTAAATAAATAATATTTGTTTGGCACTTTTTTCAAAAACTCAGTATGTACTTGTTATTTAAACCATAAAAACTCCGTTAGTTTCTTGGTAGGCCGTGATGATTCTTGGCCTTCCTGGACCCAGGAAGGTTCCTCCAGAGTGTGGGTTCCTTGGTGTCCTCATTTTTGATCTCTTCTCGATAGAAGTGATCACCCAGTCCGCAGAATGGCACTGGATCTGTAAGGGATGCCAATGCTCCCTACTTCGCCAGATCTTCCGCTATCTCATTCCCCTCCGCTCCCATATGCCCTGGGACCCAGTAGAGAGTGACCCTTTTATTCCTACCTAGTTTGTCTAAGCACTCTCATGTTTGTCTAGACACTCTCATACCTTCTTTGAGCTGATGACGTAGAACCATGAAAGAGTCACGTTTAATAATTTTGCCTGGTTTTTACGATCATTTTTACGGTTTTTAGCAATTTTCTCTAAATAAGTTTGCTTAATCCTGAGTATACCGGTGATATGAGTATTACATATGCTCACAATTTTTTTAAACTTAATTAAAATACTAAATATAGTGCAAAAATATTATTGTTTCATAAAACTATTTTTCTACAATGTTTCTTCGTTTCTTTAACATTAAAAACACAATAATTTTTATAAGACGCTCGCTTATGGTCACACATGTAATGCATTTTTTTATTCTCTGGGTAGACATGATTTAATTTTTCAATTCCGTATTATATATATATATATATATATATATATCTTTCAATGCCTCTGTAGTAGATTTTTATCTGGTATATCGATGTTATAAGTTTTTATTAATCTCTCATTTTAATTAGTGCAGATGTATATATTTTTGTTAAAAATGAAGTGAAGAAAAAAAATTGGTCAAAATGATTAATGCGTTACGCGTTTGTAATAATTTTGTATAAAAATCAACTCACACAAACAATAAATTTATTAAAAGTGAATAATAGGTCTAGTCACGTGAACTGCTACAAAAAAAAACAAATATCGTGTGTATTTACAAGGTGATTAAAATACATATACCTACTTAAATTAATTACACGTGAATAGAACGTTATTTCAAATGTAACGTGGGCGAGTTCTTGCGCAGGACATAGTTATAAAGAACAATCGTCATGTAGAAGCTACGTAAAGTAAGCAAATTTTCTCAAAGGTCGGAATCATAAAGAATATCGATTCTTTCTTCACGCTTCATTTTCTTTTTCACGCTTCTCTAATTGGTTACTTTATTTAATTAATATCTAATTAATCGTGGGTCAGGTGCAAAAATGTCCAAGGATTTTTCATCTTAGAATTTCATGCCCTATCCACCCTTTCAAAAAACTCCATGACTTTTGACTCACCCTGTATATATATATTTTGGATAAATCATATTTTAGAATATTCCAGCAATTTCTCGTTGAAACTTCCATGTAAAATTTCATCTAGGTTTAATTAGTTTTTAAGATATTTTCATTAAAAAAATAATGTAGATAGAGATTTTATTCATCTCCATGTTAACAATAGAAACAAAAATTTTAACGTGTAAATAGATTTTGAAATTTTTGACACATTAGCGAGTAAATAAATTCACACAGTGAAAAACAATAAAAGTGTAGCTAAATTATGTAGCTTCATAGTTACGAATACAAACTTCGTAGTTAAGCAGAACATGTTTTGAAAGAGTGTTATATATATTTTATTGACAGATCACGTAATCCATTTAAAATAATATAATTACATATTTATGTAATGATTATTTCTTACTAAGTTACAGCCAAAGTGTGTAAAAAAAAAGTATACTTCAATTTTCCTATAAAGGACAAAAATAATTACGTATAAAGAAACACACATTTTGTGAATGGCTACCATAAATGTGTATACGGTGCGTAAAGTTTTATTCTTAATTTAGTTATAATTGCTGTAAATCATCTAATTAATATACAGGCTGTAATTGTCATGTCCATTGGGATACGAAATTTGCAACAGCATATGTATGAGTATAAGACATACATACAATGATTTGTAAAGAAAAAGAGAGACAGGCATCTAAATAAATTAGTTATTTCATTTCAAATTTTGCCCCTATTCTTAGAACATTTGTTTGTATTTTATAAATACGTATTTCGACTTCAATGTAGGCATCAGCAGTATGAATTAGCTAATCGTAACTATGTCTGGGATATGGATTCAGAGATATGTTGCTTGTTGCTAATTTGGTTAAAATGTTCTAGGAATAGGGGCAAAATTTGAAATGTAATTTCAAAAAACCTAGAGTTCTCTTTGATTATTTTAATAATCTTTATATTAGTTATTGATTCTAAAAATCAGAAATAATACATATAATAATATATACACTGCAAATTTCGTATTCTGATGGCAAGTCTTGATGAATACATCCTGTATGTAATACAAAACCTGATAGAAACAAGACGTGCTTGCCAGTTTTGTAATCAACACACTTGTGTGCTTGTACCACTATTTAAAACTGTTTATTTCTGTTATATTGTTGCGATTGTTTTGTTCTCGAATAACTAGAATATGAGGTTTCAAAAGAAGTTTTAGAATAAATATCAGTATCAGACAGATTTATGATAAACTAAGAATTGAATTTATGTTTCCAAAAATTTAATCTGAGTCAAAAAGTTATTACATTTTTTGAAAGATTTTTATAATTTAGAAATATATTAGGCGCCGCGCCGCGCGTTATAGTTTTGAACGATAAATATAAGGTTCTCATATTATTTTTAATTTTTATAAATAAAAAAAATCAACATCATGGGAGGCTTTAATGATCATAATTTATTTTAAATCAGTCTGTCATCATTTTAATAAGTGTTTCTTCACACTTTTTGGAAGCGTTATCAGCCCTAAAAAAATAAAATAAATATGTTTATATGTTGTTTTTTTTTTAACACACAATAATATTATATACATTAAAAATCTATTTATCATAATATAAATCGGTTAAATATATGATTTGTACTCTAAAGGATTCGGTATAACTTGTGTTGTGTGAATAAACGACTCAATCAATATCCTTGGTAATATTAGTTATTGAAAACATTTATGAACCGAAATTAATAAGTTTTCTCTCATATCAACTGAAATTACGTATAACTTGGTGAATGTGTCAACCAAAACATTCCTGGAATTTAAAGAAAATCGTATTTATGGTTAAGGTATAGTTTTCTTGCTGTAATTGTGTTAAAAAGTTTCAGCTCAGAATTAACATCAATTATATGAATAGACTAAGATTGTTGCCTATATTTTTTCTCGTATAGTTGCAGACAAACAGCCCCATGTTGCCGAAAACGCTGAACCAATCGGTAAATTGTCAGAACATGAAAGAAATTTCGATATGATCTTTGTGTCTGAATAATCAAATGCAGACTTTCAAAATAAAATTGAACAACTATGGTTCTTAGTTCTGTGCTGAGTCTTTCCATCATAAATTTCCCAAGTTTTTGAAAGTTAATTCTGAAAAAAAAAATGGAAAAAAAAAATACGTAAACAAAAAATTTTTTTCAATAATTAAATCATAACGTTACTTATACACCACTCTATATTTGTAATGCTAAGCGTACAATTTTTGAGAGCGATTTTTATCAAAACTAAACAGTAAATGATTTTGAAATTTTAAACGAAGTTTTTTGAATAATTTATCAAAAATTCAGACATTTTTGTCGACAACACGTTTCACACAACAATAACGTAGTTTAAGGTAGTTCACATAACAGTAAGGTTGTATCTTTTAATAATATTATTCTTCAAAATTGTTAATTAACATAATTTAACATTGCAAAATCCATTTCAATAACTTTCATTTAAACTATAGTCTTAATTTATCGAAATTTAAAAATCTAAAAAGGTAACTTTTCAAAGCAATATATATAAATTTGGAGCTAAATTGGTTTAGCGGTAAAAGACGAAGGGCGGAAATATATACACTCACACCACATACGTATATAATAAGTTTTTGTTTTTATGTTTTAGACTCCATTGTGAAATAAAATCTTTTTTTATTAAAACCTGGAATTAGAAGTTTAAAACGATTACTTACAATACTTTAATACTTCCATTGTGGCTCTAAAACTACCAAGCACAAAAACTCAGTCCATATTCAAAAGTACTTATTTGAAAGGCAAATTTATTATCGATTACAAATTGTGGTCAATAATTTTTTTTTCAATTTCATCCAAATATGTGAAATGACAATTTTTTGGACCACCTTGAATTACTCCATAAAATATCATATGATTAGAAATGTATCGCTTCTGTTTTCAATCATTTTAAGGATCTTATTTGTGTAAAGATTTATGAACATATATAGCTTATTTATTCTATCACTACAAAATCACCATATACATTTTTTTTTTTTTTTTACAATTAAAGAACAAGTTCATGAAAAAAAAGGATATTGTTGCTGATTTAAAGGTGATAGAATCAATAAGCTCTCTATATATATCTATACTAATATTATAGATCTGGCGTGTTTGTATGTTTGTTTATCTCAGAAACTATCAGTTCAATTCCTTTTGCCATAGATAGCCCGTTTATTGAGAATGGTTATACTTACGCCATAAAAAGTTTGCATCACATACATCTGTACCGCGTGGCAGCTATGCATAAAACCGATCTTTTAAATCGAACTTCGAAACAACTTTTGTATAAAATATTTTATCAAATAGTTTAGTCACAATTTAAGTGCGAACCCTGTGCGAGAAGCTACTCAGTACATAAAATGGTTTTAAAAAAAACAATGGCTGTTTACCTATACGGAATCCTAAAATAATAACCGCACGAGGAAACACATTAAATGAAATCTGTAAATAATTTATTAGCTTTAAATTACATCCATAAATATATTAAAAATATATATCAAATTATAGAATTTAATTTTCATAAATTTGATAGAATTATTTTAAAATTTGACAGGATTATCAAATTTGAAATAAATAATATATAAAAAAATATAAATAATTTAGAAAAAATAAAATTATTACACATTTTATTTTTGAAATTAAGATAACATTTAAATTTATTATTCTACTTTAGCCGGGTCCAGAAAGTTATGCTGGATTAAAATAATTACTATTTTATGAGTTTTTACTGTGTAGCAACGTGCAACAACGTGGTTTGAAGTTCAGTAATTCTGCTTAACATATAAATAAAATGGAAATAGTTCACACACTCCGAGGACCATGTTATTTTTCGTAGCCGATGGAGGTCCAAGGCTGCACTTGTAATCTACTCGAAATCATAAATTTCTTCAATATTTAGATACCTAGAAGTACATTACATGTTTTCCTGAGTTACCTGGTATCTATCAACAAACTCATTATTATTTATTAAATATTCAGACAAAATAAACGTTTGGTATACTTAATTTTTAAAGTGAAGGTTTTACATGGAATATACCAGGATATCTTGGTATATTCCTACACAAAAAAGTGCTTTCTATGTGTTTTGATCGGCTGAACACGATTTTCGAAGGTGCTAGGCTATAATGTTCTCAAAAGATAAATTTGTTCCTTGTACTTTGACTCATTCTAAACAAAAATATTATCTTGTAGTTTTCGTAAAACCTATAGTTTTTCTAGAAAAAAATATTTTTTCATTTTCGACCGGACATGGTATTTTTATTATTGCGCAATTTTTTATATAAAAATTATTTTCGGGTAGTTTGACGAATTCTAAAAAAAAAGAATCATGTATTGAAAGGGTCTTTACTTAACGGAAACCCGTTATAATTATTAATAATAAAACAAATATTTGAAATTTTCCTAATAATAATTTTATTTGTACTTTAGTTTGAATTTATTTAAAACGCCAAATTATTTGGAAATCATTGTAAACACACCTGAACATAAGCTTTTATTAAAAATATGTTTTAAATAATTGTAGAATAATAATTTTAGCGCCAATTTAAAAATAAAGTAACGCATTTTAAACAGAACACACAATAAATAAACGACTTTTAAAATTCACCCGTCTTTACTAAACGCAATAACACAAAAACATATGTTAATGATATTCATTCACTAATGAGCTGAACAAACTCAAATATCATAATACAAAATTGCCATCATAAAAATATCCATACAGAACAAATTTAATGGTTGTCATTTGTGTATTTGACAAAAATTGCTATAATTTACACGATAATTAAAAACAGGAAAATAAAAAATTGTAATGAATTCGTACATTCAAAGCGTCAACAAATTTATTTAAGATTCAAACCACAAAAAAATTCTTTTACAAAAATTATTATTAATCAGCCAAGTAGAAATTTTTCGTCAAATCTTGTTTTGAACTATTCAGATTTTTATTCTACTACGATGACATCTGGTAGCTCAAAGGCAGGACCGTTGGTCTAGAATGACTATGGTCGTGGATTCGATTCCCATCCTAGATGTATATCATTTTTCATATCAAGTATTTGATGTCAAAGATTGTTATCAATGTTGATACATTAAAGTTAACTTTAGTAAAAGTTTACTAAATTTATGTCATTCGGACAAAACGCACTTTGAAAAATTTTGTGAAATTCACACCTGAATTTATTTGATTTGAAAAAAAAAAAGAATTTGAATTTAATTTTTTTATTTCCACAATTAATAAATGAACAAAAATCAAATAGTTTCATCACAGATCAGCTTAAATATTCGTAGAATGTACAATACTTTTGATCACTGACTGGTACATAAGGATGGTATTCTCCCAGCAACAAACGATAGAAGTGCATTCTATGCTCCTACCCTACTGAACGCTCATTGGCTGCTGCTGGAAATTTATAGTTAATATATTTAACGACATTTTCCACACAATGTCAATGTTAAATTTTATAATTGATTTGTGCCTTATTGATCCGGTTTTCGAAAAATCTTTCCGATAAAATTTGTTCATTAGAAATATAGTAACAACTTTCATTCAATAATTTTTTTTTCAATTGAATGAATAAGGCAAAAATCAACAATAAACTTTAAGAAAATAATATCAACTTTTGCAGCCAATACACCAATGGTGTAAAACGAGAATTGGTGGAATTTATTAATGTTTAATTGATTCTATCTCAAAAACTAGACGTCAAATCGAAAATCTTTATTAAACTTTTTTGTTTGTTTTTTTGCAGGTTTACACCGTGATATAGTTTTCCTGAATGAATTTCCGAACATTCTGTATATGACAATTTGGTAATTGGCCTTAGAAAATAACTTCCATATATACCTTCGTCGGTATTTAGGAAGCCGAATATTTAAATAAATTCGTATATTATAGTGCCATTAAAAATAAATAATCAAATACACTATTTTAAAACATTTATTTATTTAGTGTTTATATAGGTCTTTTGACTTCTTAAAACAATTTTTAAGACGTTTAGTCAATAACCAAAAGTTATATATGAAAGATCTTTTAACGAGATGCCATCTCACCTTTAAGTTTTATTTTTTACAAAAAAAATAACATTACCGACTTTAAGATCTTTAACAAACAACAACGATAACATCAATAAATTTGGATCGTTTTTCGTTTTTATTTAGGAGGAGACCGCAAAAACAAAATTTTTTTTGAAACATTATTTATTGTCTAAACAACATGTTAAAACAAAATTCGGTTGTACAATAATATGTGTCCTTTTGTTCAATATCGGGTCACTGTTTGTGTAATCATTACTATCTTACCTAATTTTTTTAGTTTTTGTTCACAAAAATTTGTCATACATTTTTTTTTGACAAAAAAAATGTTAACTACTCTTTTTTGTTGTTGTTCAATTTTATGTTTTTATTTATGACTTTTTACAATTTTAACAGATCATTATATTTAGGCTTTTTTTGATTTTGTTTGAGTACCTGCGATAGGAGTCAAATAATTAAAGGCTACATTAATATATACATTGCATAAGTTTGTTGTTCCAAAATAATTCGGAAAATAACGAGGTAATCAAGAGTAATTACAGATGTTTGAGCAGACATTGAGGCCATTCAGTTTATTTAAGAAAGTTGCATACACAAATTTTGTATATTTTATAAAAATCTTTTTTTGGATTTGAACTATTCATATATCTCTTATGGTTTTAAAACTGGAAATTTCCGCCTTTGGCGAGGAAACGCATGAACCGATTTTTCCCATTCATGAGCTTGTGAAAGTTTGTTTCCAAAGTCGGGACTAAACTTATAATACCCTTGTATATTTACCAAGTATAAAAATTGTATATGTTATTATTGGTAATTTATTTCACAAGACACAAACCATAACTGTACTTGAAAATTAATCCTGGGGACGCACTTGCTGTAACCCCCCTCCCCTGGATCCTATTATATTATTCTGAATGTTTAATATTTTGGTTAATGACCGAACAGGCTCAAAATATATGTGAAAAGATTATTTCATTCTAAAGTTTTGTTTATTAATTGGCAAATAAATGCTAAAACGTATGTAAAAACATAAGTAAAACGTATGCACTCTAAAACGCATGTATAGAAAAATCGCAGAGAATACCCCAGTCGGCAGCAAGCGTCTATTTAATAATTGAGGGCCTTGAAGCAAGAACCAGGTAAGTCCAAATTTTCCAATTTAAATAAATATGCATTTGGACTGTGGAAAATATAGCTGTAATGCAAAAATGCATTTTTTCTATTGGAAAATTTCGACTTAAGTGCCTGGTTCTTCCATCAAGGACCTCAATTATCCAATTTTCCAATTTAAAAAAATGCATTTTTACATTACAGCTATATTGTCCACAGTCAAAAATGCATTTATTTAAATTGGAACATGTAGACTTACAAGTTTTTGCATCAAGGCTCTCAATTAAAAATTAAAGCTTTAGAATGAAATAATTTGTAATTATTCTTCCAGATTTTGTTGAGGGATGTTCAAAAGCTATTTAAGAACTCTGGTAAATTTCAATTAAAAAATATTGTTTTTCTTGAATTAAATTGTTTATAACTCTGAAACGGTTATCTTTACGAAAAAACGACAAGACACCTTGTTCTGTTTAAAACAACCCAAAATACCTATTAAAAAACTCCATTAGGGTCAAATATCCGTTTGGGTTAGTTAAAAAAATTAATTTAAAAAGCTAGGAACAGATTTTCATGGGGAAAAAACATGATTCTTATTCAGAGGCATATTCCAAAGGTGATTATGAAAAAACAACGAAATTTTTTATACGAATGCGAGGTTTTCGTCTTGTCCACATAGCTTATAAGTTGGTTAAAACATTATACGAATATTTGATGTATATGGTACGAGTTTGCGTTTTTGCAAGTTTTTAAATATCAAAATAAAATTGATGGGTATAATTTTATTAATTTCTGGTATATATTGTTTAAAACACGGTTTGATCTCTCAGGCATATTCGATCGTAAAATATTTACGAAAATTCCACTCTGTAAAATATGTCAACGGTTATTAAAATAAGAAAGTAGCCACCAAACTATTTTTGTACACCTTTACAAAAAAAAAAAACAAAAAAAACTGAACAACTTTTTTTGAATGAATAGAATCAAAATGAACTTCACACTTTAAAGATCATATAATATATATTTTCTTAAAATATACCGATCATTTCATAAATCATAAATATTGCAGCCTCCTACTTAAGATGAGATATGAATATATACCTAAGCTAAAAATATAAATTTTCAAATAAACTTCAGAGAAAAAAAAATATAGAAGAAAAATTGTTTAACTGAATTAGTTTTTGTATATAGTTAAAAATGTTCATTCATAAATTTGATAGGGTCATTAATAATATTTTTAATAGTCATAATATACTTTTAGAAACTGAAAGAAATTTTTAACGACAACAAAAACTTGAATAATTCCTTTTTTCTTTTCTTTTTTTGAAAAATAAAACATCTTGTTATTACAAAACTATGCTAATTATTTTAACACTTAAAAACTGTTATTATTTTTTAACTAAATGTTAGTATTCCATACCAAAAATTATGGGTTTTATTCTATATTATATGTATTATATATGTAGTGTGTTCATTTGAAAAGTTACCACCTATATTTCAAACAAAAGTTGCATAATTTAAAAAAGTAAACATAATGGATAATTTTGTTTTACGCATCCGTGGCCGCATGGCATATCTTATCTTTAAACAAGCGCAAGATAAGGAAAATCATTTGTTTGAAACTTTTTTTCAAGCATCCAATATTTTTGGCGTAAATGCAAATATAACACCACCGTCTTTACACCAAACTAATGGAATCAAATGAATACACGATATAAGAAATATTATAAGCTAAGTCACAAGATTGTAACGACAAAAAACTGCTTCATTTCAAGTCCGTCTCATGTCCGTCAATACGATAAATAAGAAACTAAACGGGACAATGAGCTGAAACTTCTTGATGGTATTTTAGAGCTAAAAAATGAGTTTAAGTTGGTGAATGGGTAACATCAAGACATACATCTATCTCTTCATAAAATTTCTTAAATAATATTAAAAACAGTTGTTGTTTGACACTTTTTTTCATAAACTTAATGGTCTTTTTTTTATAGAGAGCTTTATTTTGTGAAACACCATTATTATTATAATTTTCAATAATCAATATTATTATAATTTTTACAATTATTTTTGCATAATCCAATTTATTAACAATTTATATTGAGTGATATGTTTCGGTGTATTAAACCATTTTCGAACTTAGTGGTTGTGGTTGCTCTTATTTGAAAAATTGTTGTTAGAGCTTGTCCATAGTATTGAAACTTTTTCTTATGAAAGTCATTTCAGCACTCTGCAAATGGCTTTCGTAAGAGTTTATTTCCATATTAGAGTAAGCAAAACGCGGACTTCTAGCCTTGATCGTTGTTCTCGTGAAATATCAGAACTATATATAGGTTTTGTTAAAACATTTCAAAGGATCTATTGGATTTGAACAATATGTTCAAAAAGAAATATATTAATTTTCACCATTAGGTAATATTTTCAAACAAAAAATTACGAGTCAAGTTTTTCCATGGTCTTTTTTTCTCATTTTGATCAGTTCTATCATTTCCTAAAGCCATAAAACATAATTTTGGAACAAATATAATTATGTAAGCTTTCTCTACTATCCAATATTTCATGATAATCTGATAAATTTTTCCAAATGAAGTACAAATGAATTTAAGAGTATTATGGAATCTCAATTGAATGGTTACGACTCACCACTTGACGTAATTATTAGGATCGTATATCACTTGTTTAATTAGAAAAATTTTCTTTAATGATTCATGCCTCAATACATTTCAAAATCATTTATTAAAAAACCAAAAAATTTTATGACATACATTTATATCAATTAATCATATCAAAAATATTTTCAGAGACAAAAGTCAATTGTATACACAGACCCAGATCCGTCCATATGTTTTTAATAACAATCATAATAATAATTAGAGAAACAATATTATTATGGTTTTTTGTTCTTGTCATTTTTGGAACTAAAAATCAAATTTGGCACAAATGTGTTAAATGTCTAATGACCAATTGTATCAATTATATTATATTTTCAAAAATAATTATGTATGAACATTTCTTGTATCATACATGGTTTAGTTGATATGTTTTAAGTTCTCACATAATGTGTAGAGCTGAATTCATTTGTTTTGACTATTATATGCGCGTAAAGGGAACTTATTTAAAAGAAGAAGGGCAAATTATTTAAAGTATTTAAACCATATTTATATTTCACACGTTTAAATAAAATGATAAATGGATTAAAAGTGGGGGAAACATTAATATATTTCCTCCCCGTCATTTTGAAAATAGACTGATCCACTCAAACTGTGACGATATTCGAGGCTTTTTTACAAATGAATATACTTCTAGGAGATCACACTGTGTACACGACTTTTTGATAGCTTAATTCATAAAACCTAAGCGAAATGTGGCTAGGACAATTTTTTTACTGTGTTTTAACATTTAGTTTGCTTTAGAAGCAGATAGACGCCCTTATACCCCTTAAAAAAATCGCTAAAATTGGAGGAAAATTTGATGTCCCCGATTTTGATAAAAACTTGGTTTTAAGCTAATTTGGACCTAGCGAAAACGATGACGTTGGTTAAAATCCGATACGATTAACAGTTTTCAAGGTATCAGACCCATAGTGCTAAAATTCCAAACTGTATGAATTGCGAAGGCAAAATTTTGAAATGTGTTGGTCGGACATTAAAATGAACCTGATTTTCGTACTGTTTGGGTCAAAATTAGCCTAGAAAAAGATTATTATTAAAATCGAGAACAAAAATTTTCTTCATTTTTTTCACATTTTTTCCAAGGGGTACCCCTTAAAAAAATCGCTAAAATTGGAGGAAAATTTGATGTCCCCGATTTTGATAAAAACTTGGTTTTAAGCTAATTTGGACCTAGCGAAAACGATGACGTTGGTTAAAATCCGATACGATTAACAGTTTTCAAGGTATCAGACCCATAGTGCTAAAATTCCAAACTGTATGAATTGCGAAGGCAAAATTTTGAAATGTGCTGGTCGGACATTAAAATGAACCTGATTTTCGTACTGTCTGGGTCAAAATTAGCCTAGAAAAAGATTATTATTAAAATCAAGAACAAAAATTTTCTTCATTTTTTTCACATTTTTTCCAAGGAGTACCCCTTAAAAAAATCGCTAAAATTGGAGGAAAATTTGATGTCCCCGATTTTGATAAAATCTTGGTTTTAAGCTAATTTGGACCTAGCGAAAACGATGACGTTGGTTAAAATCCGATACGATTAACAGTTTTCAAGGTATCAGACCCATAGTGCTAAAATTCCAAACTGTATGAATTGCGAAGGCAAAATTTTGAAATGTGTTGGTCGGACATTAAAATGAACCTGATTTTCGTACTGTTTGAGTCAAAATTAGCCAAGAAATTGATTATTATTAAAATCGAGAACAAAAAAATATATATTAATAAAATAGAGTCTCACTAATCAGGCACCCTATAGTTTTTTATAGTGAGACTGTAAATGTATATCAATATATAACGATTTATAGAGTGCTATTATTATTTATAGCTACTATGGAAACGACAAAGTTGATATTTCAAAATTGAAACAACTTTTAATAAATTAATTTAATGGTTATTTTTTAGAAGTACAGTTTCTGCGGAAATGATAAAATCAACGAACATTTTAACCGACTCCAAAAAAAATGAGAAGATTCAATGTTCGACTGTATGTATTCTTTTTTAATGTTCACCCACTTCAAGATAATTTTTTGAGACAAAGGATACCCTATGTCCTTCTCCAGGATATAATTTATCTCCATGGCAAATTTCATTACGATCGGTTTAGCCGTTTAGTCGTGAAGAGGTAGCAAACAAACAGATTTACTTTCTCGTTTATATAGTAGTTTGGATATATTATATATATATATATATATATATATATATATATATATATATATATATATATATATATCGGGTGAAAAAAAAGTTGAAATTTGCAAAATTTGCAAATTATAAAACACTGTTACACCGTAACATCAAACACCAAACACATATTCTGATACGGAACACTAAAAATAGTTCAAATTACATACAAATAATTTAGTCAATTAAGAATTGTGTTATCTTTATTTAATAACACACATTAAAATGAAATAAACATATGTTCAAATATTTAGAGTATACTTAAAGCGGTATTTATATGGTTTGTTTGCCGTAGACCGTAAAAAAAGACAACCCCTGGCGCCAAATATTCTTCAAATTTATTTAACATATACACATACGTATATATGTGTATACATATACTACCGAAAACATTATTGCGGTTTTTCGTTTGAGTAATTTGATGCCATATATATATATTTTTTTTTTGGGTATTGATTTTGAAAATTTTTCACTTAACAGTTTCTAAAATTATAGTCCACAGTACAGCACGTTTTTTTTTCAATGATTAGTAACAGGCTAAATTTTTGTCAGTTGCTTCTTTTCGTCGAGACGCCCAACTTTTCTCTCGCGAAAATTCTCGATGATAGTGACTAACGAAACGCGTAAGAGAGTAGGTAACTTGTTTGTTTGCCGATAGCAAAAAATTTATTAGTAACAGTTAATTTGCTACTTAAATTGAGAGATAATGTAATAAAGACTTCAAAAAAACTTGAGTCCTACAAAATGGATGGTGTGACAGGCAGCCCCCCCCCCCACCCCAACATGTTCAAATAACGGAGTATACATAGTTATTAGTAACAAGCTGATTTTTATGCTGTTAATTAATAATGGTATGTATAATTTGTTGGCCACCTTGTCCTACAAATTCAGTGGTTCAATTTCCCAGTCCTACGCTCTGAACATGTCAATATAAAATTTTTAGTTAGAAGTTAGAAAAATGTTGATATTGTCTAATATTGTTTTTATCGTGAGTACACTCAATCGCACCAAGTAACGTTTATTTAAGTAGCGCCAAGTAATAAATATGTATATTCCGTTATTTGAACCTGTTGGGGGTGGGGGACTTGCATGTCACACCATCCAAAACCGTGCTTCACTGTGGACTATTATGTTTACAACAAAATTTTTGAAATAGAAATTTAAATGTGTTTTGTCGTTACATCGTTTAATTATTAAAATTAGAATACTGTAAATTTTTATTTTCAAATGAAGGTTATTATAAGGTCATAAGGTCTTCTGCTTATGATAAATACTTTAGAACATATATTTACACAAAAAAAAATTATTGATAACATAATTTCAAAAAAGTTATGTATTTAAAAATTTTTAATATTTTACAAATAAATTGAATGAAAAATTCGTTTAATTGAAATTATTTTTAAAAACAGTATACAATATTTTTGTTATTCTGATTCCATTTTCAAATGGAATTCAAGTTTCCTAAACAAATATCGTTTTTGAAGAAAAAAAGACTATTGATAGAGCAATATTCTAAAACTTTATTCCTTTGAGTTCGTGAATTGGCAAAACTCCCCCAAAAATCATTTAAACCGCAAATTAATTAATTTTGTAATTATTTTTATATACAAACGTTTGTATGATTGATGTCGCGAGAGAGGAGAGACAGACGATAGTACACGCTTTCAATCTCTATAGATTTTTAATCTGTAAAAACACGCAAGCCCGATCAATTCGGGGTATGACCGATGAAATGAAAGATTGTAGGAATCGGTTGGAATAGTTAACATCATCGACCATAATATAAAAAAATCACATTTGTGTATTAACAAATGTAATTAGTATGGTAAAACATGGCCTTAAGGATACTGTGTCCTTAAGGGTAACCAGTCCTAGTGGCCGAGTGGTATAAGGCGTTATGTCTGCGCAGTATGCCTACTTGGAAACTGGGAGGTTATGGGCTAGAATCCTGACATCGACAGTTTGTGAATTATTAAGAAAAAAAAGGGGCGGTTAATTGACTAAACTGTCGGCGTATGGTCAAGAACGAAGTAACCGGCTATGCTTGAGAAGGTTTTCTGCAGTTTCCTTAACGAACTCCAGATGAATATCGGCATAGTTTCTATCATAGTCGGCTACAGCCGCACATCCTACCGATTCCTATTCTTGACACAAAAATTCCTTCCACACCACTCTCATCCTCACATCGTTAGGCATCACAATGGACCTTATAGTCGAAGTGTAGCCCATCCAGGGCAGCTTCTACAATCTATCTGTCTATCTAAGGATATTGTGAGGATGGATGTCCTTTTTCAATCCTGAAAATCATTTTTGGTTAAAACCGACAAAAAATTCAAATTTTAATACTTCGAAAATTAAGCGAGAAAACGAACAGTTTTATTCTTACTTATCGTCTTATTTTGACGAAACCTATAAGAGGCTGTTATCATATTGCGGTGCCACGAAAACCGTAAAATCCTCATATTAATAATATTTAAAAATAAAAAAATTGAATAAAAAATCAAAGACCGTAAATTTTTAAACTATGAAGGTTGAAGTATTTTTAATTGCCGGCATTTAGTAAAAAAATCACCATGAGGACTACTCCACTATACCGAGCTATATTACTAGTTTATTTTAATGAAGAATATTCATTGCACTACGTCAACAAATTGATCTAAAAGTGACAACCCTACTTAAAACCCATCTACATACGTAGTCCAAGAAAAAAGGTGTTGGAGCATGACTTAGCTCTACTTAAGCTGTCCGAAGGGGTTAATAGATTTAAGTCTATTTTTATTTTAAACGATATTTACTTTACATATGCAAAATAGGCTAAATCGATCCATCAAAGAACGTTTTTTTGTCAAATCATCACTTAAACCAACAAAACAAATTATTTTCGAGTTTCAATTTATGCAAATTTGAAACATCATTTTTTTTTTGCTTCGAATTCAACGTTTAAATAACATGTTTTTCTGTTCATATCTATATTATATTAAATAAATTCAATTATTTAATATTATATTTATTAATAATTTGAACAAACTCAATCCATTAAAAAACCATTAAGTACCTACCTACTTATTGTAAAAACTTACAAACTGGTAGTTGAGTACTCAAAAGAAAAACAAAATTTAATATACTCAAAACTCTGATGTGCTATTGTGTAAAACGACAATATATAGGTATAAATATGTGTATATATATATAAAATAAACTTCATTTTAAGATCATTAATAAACAATATTATACCATTATATATTGTATGATGAATAATAATATAAACGAAAAAGATTCCCTTTTTTTTCTGCTACCCAGATTCTTCCCTGTATAACAAAACACACACAATATGGTATATAGTTTAGAGATTTGTATAGGTACCTTTTTTTCGGAGTACATAATATATAAATCATATATAAAATAAATTTATTTGCAACATCAGAAAGTTGTATACAATATTAACAGACAACAACAAAATTTATATATATACATAGATTTATATTTTATCATTATAAAAATATGTAGAGACTGGATTTATATGATAGGAGCTGTTGCCGTCCGTGGCAACGTCCGTGTTGTGTAGTACCATTTTACAATAGGATTCACATGAGTATATAATATTGTTGTTTTTTTATGTGCAGAGCACATCTATAGCGAGGCTTTGCAAGTATGATTGCACAAGGGGAATAAAATAAAATTTCACATTAGATTGTCACGTTTTCATAGTAACGATCGGCTATGTGACAGTCGACTATCATCGGCATTCGTGTTTTAAATGGAAATTTAACTTGTATATGAATATAACGTTTTCTAACGTTAACGTTCTTGAATATAGTTTATAGTTTCTATAGAAATATCTGTAATAACAAAGTTTCAGAAATAAATTATTTGGCAACAAATTTACAATATAAAAAATTGACGTTTTAAAATGTCAAAATTTAGAAAAAAATTATTATTTAACAAAAATTGCATATGATGATTTTTTGAAGCCCAGGATATGTTTTATAGGATATGTTTTCCCATAATACGGAGTCCAGGGCTCAAAATTTTTATTTTGAGTACTTCCAGTAAGTAAATCTATTATAAGTAGGGAACCTAATGGCTTTTTACTGGATTGAGTTTGTTGTTTTAAATAACAAATGATAAATAAATAATTTAGCCTCCATGGGTACTGTAAATTATCACAATTAGGTACACGCACCAGTGAAATTCGATTATAAATGTAATTTTAGTGCTCCATACTAATTTTAAATTTACTATATTTACAAAACTCAAAGGATACTGTCGCACTACTAATTAAAATTTATATCCCCGATGACATGACAATTGACGCGATTCAACCCGAGTTTATACGAGATATTAAGTGATGTCATTAATTGGTCAGCTATTTATTACATAGGCGGTTATATATTTAAATCACAGATAGTATAATATTTCAATTAAAATATGTGATAAATGAATATCGGAATAAATATGTCTATTTATTTGTTTGTTTGTTTGGGAATCACGCAAAAACTACCGGACCGATTTTGATAAAACTTGACGTAGGTGTCAATAAATATTTGAAGTAGGGGAAGCGGTGGGGAATGATATTGAGGTTCTTAGTCGGGAGCCGGATATATAAAAAAAAAAACGCAAGCCGCGGGTATAAGTATTCTAGTCCAGTTTATTAGAGTGAATTTGTGAAATAAAAATTTCGATTTAAATCCGTAAATTTAAAACCTTTTTTATTTAAATCGCGATTTTAAATTCTTTGATTTTTAATCCAGTTTTTTATATTTATATTAGTAGTCGTAAAATTAAAAAAAAAGGAGTGAATTTACCCAAATTTCATTGGTTAAAATTGCATAAACTTTAGATCTAGATATAATTGAAAGATTTTCAAATGTGATACGAATGTATACACTGAATATTGCATTTTTTTGGGTATATTTGGCTAATTTTGCATATACGAATTCGAAATGGAAGCTGACTAAAGTCAAAGGTCTTTGTGTAGTGACGAATATGGATAATTGGCTTTAAGTTGATGGTGTTAAAATATCTTAGACATGGTATAATTTATTTATATATTCCATCCCCTATAAATGATCAAAAATCCGGTCTTTATTTATCCAGCAAAAACAACAAAACCATGCAAGTATTCATATTTTGAAGTAGGTTCTCGTAAAATCGTATTTTATTTTATAAATAAAATAATTCACTCTAATATGACATATATAAATTATGTTATAATATATTACTATAATAATAGGTTGAATTCATATTAAACATTAGGTATATTTAGTAACACTTATAAAAATACAATACAATAAAAAAAAACTTTATATACTGTATTATATATAGTCGGAACTTATTATATTATTAATAAGCGGAGTTACTTTTGACATCATCAAATCACTGTGTTTCAGATGAAAAAAAAGCAGATGGTCTTTATATATATATATATATATATATATATATATATATATATATATATATATATATATATATATATATATATATATATATACATATATATATAATTATAGTCAGAAGTCAAATTATTGTTATAACGATATTATTCGCCGTGTCGTCATGGTTTAGTACACAAATATAAAAAAATAAAACACTATACGGCAGTATATACAGATAGATTTGAACCTTTTATAGGTTCTCTGTGATATTACTAACAGCTATTAAGTAATCTGTTCAAAAAGTTCAAATAATTTTTACACACAGATTATTATTTTTATGGAGGGAATTCTGGGATGAGAGAAAAGTGAAGAGTCGGGGGGAAGGAAATTTAATAATAGGAATTTATTAAATAATTAATAATAAATAAAATTTTGTTTATCCCCTTATTTGTAAATATTTTCCCTTCATATTCATATTATTATTTTTAAAAAGGTTTGGAAAATTAAACAATTATGATGAGTTTTTGCATTGAATGGGGATCGTTGTTACTATTGGGACGAAAATCCATTATAATTATTAAATAAAAACAAATATTGGAGATTTTTGTAACAATAATTTGATTTGGAGTAGTTTCGAGAATTATTGTCCTTTGATCACAAAATAAATGATAATGGTCGTTATCATTGTGCCAAAACTATTGAAAATAAAATTATTGTTACAGAAATCTCAAATATTTGTTTTATTTATGATCGTAATTTTTTATGGGAGTATAGGGAAAATAATGAGGTTTATTTATGGGTGCCCTGCGCTTCCATCGCGACAAAAATTTAAGGGACTGCAAATGATTTAGCTTAATGAAATAGCTAATTCATTTGAAATCGACAAATATCAGAGTAAAAAGTCATTCACAAAATTTATTAAAAGTCATATTTTTTGTTCAAAATAGATAAATATTGGGGTATGAAAAGTACTTGCACTTCCACCAAATGACCCATTTGAGTTCAATCCAGCCACATTATCTTTGACTGCGACCCTCTAGGTTACAGCAGATACAGGGTATACGGTGCATCTCACCCCGAATATATGAACCTTCAGGAAGATGTGATAAGCAAGCTCCTGGCTTTGCCAATATATGGGAGAAGCAATTCTCGTCGGACTGAAGTAGAAGTGGGAGCACAATGGACCATAAAGTCTAACTGCAACACGTTTTAGACCCCAAGATATATCTATCTACTACCACTTTTATTTTTGGAACAAGGAGATCAGAAATATTTAGAACCTGAAATATTCAAAAGATCGTTATATGTGTGGTAAAAAGTAGGGTTTCACTGAGGCTACGAGGTAACCTCGCCTCGCCTCGGTCGTCGGTTACGAGGCACGAGATAACTTTGAACTCTTTTTTATGAACATGGTTCACATTTACGAGGTACGATCGTCCATTTTAATCTTCTTTAAAAAGTTAGAGAGATACAATCGAAGGCAAAACTACTTTAAATAAGAAATAACAAATAATATGGAAAAAAATTGACAATGAATGTACCTTTTATTTAAATCAATAAAAATATACATCTTTTTTCTTTCTATACCATATACGTATAAGTGATAAACAACCGTTTAGTGAATGATAAAAAAAATTGTGCAAAATATTGTAATGGTAATTGAAATGGATTTAATCTACTGAGTGGTAAAATCTCCATAAGAACAGATGGAAAATTAGAGTTTTTTTAAAAAATTGCAATAACTATTGAACGGCTTAGTAAATCGTTTTGAAATATTCACAGTAGTTTTAGCCTTCAGGGAGGAACATTCTACTAATTTTCGATCGTTTCGTAGCATTTTTTATATACCTCACAATATACTTGAGTGCACAAGTATAAAAATGATTGTACGAATGACATTTTATCGATATAAATAGTTAAAAACGATACAACTATAGGAAGTACTACAGCGTATTTGTTTTTACAGAATTTAATAAGATTAAACTATAAAACTCAAAAATATTTATTTATTGAAAATACGTTGCATGATTGCTGCTTAAAAAATCCTTGAGATTTAATTTTTATCTTAAAAGTTTCTATAATTTGACTGCATAGCCTTGAACTTTTGTAGTTAAAATAAATATGATAATACATAAATTTTTGGTAATGTTTATGAAAAATTATGATAAAATTTGTTTCAAGATCATTTTTTATCAAAAAATTTCTCCGATTTAAAACTAATTTTAAAAGAATATTCTGTTTTCAGTCATTCGATAGTGAAGTGTCGATACAACAATTTTAATAATGAAACTATTAAAAACGTTTTTAATATTTGCATTTATTTGCAGTATTCATGTGAGTTTTTTTTCTTTTTACAATTTAATATTTATTTTATTAAATAGTTTATTTAAATAAATTAACTAAACATAAAATGACAGTGAAGGGTTACAGAAAAACCTTGCAGGATTCTGTCCTTGAACTCAATTCCATCAATTTTAATCGATTCCGAACGATATACCGACAACCTCTATTGGCAAATAAAATATCTGAGTTAAAAGTTTACATGCGGCTTTTACTGAAACTTTGTAAAATAATTTTTTGCTTTGGTACTTTTTTACTGTAAAAATTGGATAAATAACAATTTTCGGGCAATTTAGATAAATTAGCGAGAAATTATCTAAAAATTGTTTCCAAATAAATTTTTCTGGCTCAATTGCTTATGGAAGGCGTAGTCAGGCCGTTTTAATAGGTCAAACATTTACAAAACACATAAAAGAAACCTTCAAACATAATCAAAGTCAACAAAAATGTTACTTTTTACACATCGAATTTTGTGGATTTTCCATAATATTAAGTGAATCCCAACCAACAGTATTGGAGATGCCACGAGACAAGAGTATCATGTCTCTTGTATTGTATTGACTTGTAAAAGTTTTCTATCGTCTCGTCGCTTCTCGTTTTTACAGTTGAAGATTTTCTTAATTAATTCAATTAAAAACAAGTCTTTTTTTTCCGTTTTTTCTTTCAAGATAAAGTACATATTTTTCGAATTTATTAAATATGATATTTTAATTGAAACAATTAAGAAGATAGAAAAAATTTTCGTCTTTGGTATTGAAAATATTTTGCACATATATATTACTAGCTGATAGAGCCGGCGTTGCCCAGGCTTCAAATAATTCTAACAGACTTGTTTTGATAGTTCAAAACGTCCATTTTTTTTTTTTAAATTTATTGACAAATAATTTCTTTCCGAAAGTTTGTTAATGCAGGTATTTCTATAAAAACTATAATATATATTAGAGGTCTAGCCATCAGAAAACGTTATAGTCGTAAGAAAACGGCTATAGCTTTGGAACAGTTTGAAATTTTGTTTGGAATTTTGTTTTTCGGGAGTAGCTGAAAATTACGGGAATAACTATGTGAGCGAAATAACTATGTGAGAAGATTCTATCTCACATAGTTATTTCGCTATCTCCTATAATTTTCTCTAAACAATTCGGACACACAACATATTTCCGATTTATATATAATTAAACATATGATTATGGTAAATATGAGAATTGGAATTTTATTGGAATACTGATAAAAATAATATTTTGAATTATTATATCTCAGGTACAAAACGCTCCTTTATTATTATGCAAATCATTGATCTTTACCTCTTAATTTTGCCAAAAAATTCCATTCACTCATTTTTTTGTATAATAGAAAATAGTTGGGCGCATGTTTTAAATGAACGGTAAGCCTGAAAATTAAAAAATAAAATAAAATATTCTTTGTGCCGAATTTATTCGGTTTTCGAAAATATGTTTAGAAGAAAAGTTGTTAGTATTTGTATGAAATGGTTATTGATAGCATTAGTTTTAAATACGGCAAACATTGTTTATTAATATTTTTGATATTGAAATATGAGAAAGATACCGTTTTGTATAAATAATTGAGTTTAAAAGATCAATGCGTCAAAGTTTCTTGCTAAATGAAATACTTCTTAGAAATAACATCCCGATGTTTGTAGTAACATGTTTCTTTCTTCTCAAATAGGCTCGTAAGGTCGAAGATGCGGGAAACATCATTGAATTAGCCGCTCTAGGCGAAATTGATTTTGAAGAATTAATGAATGAACCAAAATTCACAGTAACAATTGATGAAAACGATCCAGATATTTCACAATCTATTGATATTTATGACCAAGTTATGGACGAAATTGAAGGAATTAATGACGATTCGGAAAATTCACGCGACCGTTTAAATGAATTACTTGACGAATCTGCTGGCTCGAATTGGGATGCTAGAGTAAAAGTATCTGATTCCATAGAAGGAGTTATCCAATACATTTTCGGTACGGCTGCTAGTGTCATTGATACAGCCGTCAACAGAGCAACTGAAAAGTTCAATCTAGGTTTGTCAGGTGCACTCAACTTCACAGATCGCGTACACACCCAAAAGAAGTTATTACTTTTGAAAGCACAAGAATGTGCCAAACAACAAAATATTACTGTTGACGCAGTCAGCAAAGAAAGTTATGCAAAAATTGACCGATGTGTACCAGATGCAATAAATACCATAAACGCTACTGCCCAAACAATCATTGGTAATATAAAATCTGTACGGAATTTTATGTCAAATATACCAAATGATGTGGATGCATGCATGGTTAGTATGCGTGAATCGAAAGCATTTGCAAGCGCAAAAACTATTTTCTGTTTGGGTCGTGTAACAGCTCATGTTGGTATCGAAGCAGTACAACTAAGTGCTAAACTTGCAACATGCGGTACCAAATGTGGTATTAATTTGGCACAAGTTGAACGAGACTTAAAACTGTGTTATTTGGCGGGTTTGGCTGCTATTTCCAAGGATGCAGCTGAAAAAGGATATTCACTTGGAGAATGTGTAGTTCGTGATCAAGAAAATAAAATTGAATAAGCTTTTGTAGGAATTTCTGTCTGATCTGTTAATTTTTACTGTAAATACAAAATAAAAACATTTTTGGTTATTGTTTTTCTATAATTAAACCTCATTAACTAGGGAGCTAGGAACCAGTCTGTGCGGTCAGGTGGCCAAGGGTGCTCTGTTGGAAATGGAATGTGGCGGGTTCGATTCCCAACAGTTGCAGTTTGTCAATTAAAAAAAATTAATATGGCGGTTAATTGACTAAACTTCGATGTATGAGCAAGAACAAAAGTTACCGGCTATGCTTGTGAAGGTTTTCAACAGTTCCCTTTCACGAACTTCAGTTGATTATTAGCATAGCTCGGCTGCATTCGTATAACCTACCAATTCCTAGTTGCATACAAGTGCATTGTTTTTCACCCACATCCATAATGAATGTATAGGTATTACAATGTTTATGTGCCACATGGGACCATATGGCATAAGTGTGTCCCCTCCGGGACAACCGCTAAAACCTGACCTTACCAATCAAACTAGGGAGCTGGTATTAAATTTTGAGTCATTTGCTCGTGTTGCAGAAATTGAAAATATTGACAAGTAGATTTCCTTAGAATACATAAATAACTCTCTAGCGGTCACAATTTTAGTCTGATCAATATGAAATGTTGTATCTGATATGGTTTTAGTATTTCCAAGACCAATTTTAAATAGCATAAGTCAAGGGTAAACGGGGGCACAGAGATGGAAGAAAACACAAAATATAAAATATCTCTCTTAACATTAGAACAATCGAAACATGTGTGTGGAGTAAAGTTGTAGAAAATCATGTTTGCTTCAATTCATTACCTAATCAAGTTTCGCAAACTCTAATGTGTCCAGAGATATTTATGATTGTGACTTTCAATCTTAAATTGGAAACATTAGTGTAACAGAAAAAATAGTTTCAAACAAAATTATAGTAAAAATAATTTACTACAACTTTACTTCTTATTATTTTTCGATTTTTCCAATATTAAGGGAGATATGTCATATTTTGACATTTTGCTAACTTTTATTACACACAGGTTAAAAATTCATTATGTACTAGCACTGTTTTTTTTTTTTGGACACAACTAACATTTTTTGTACTTGATTTGCCCTCTATAATAAATACAGACATATAAATAAAACGCAAGCGTTTACAATTAAGGCATTTCATTTTAAGGCAAGAACAAAACAAAACAAAAAACAGTTTATTTTTTGTGTTCGTTGACAAACACAGTCCAAGTCGGTAATTAAAAATGATTAAACCTATCTCACAATTGTACAAATAATCAATACACAATTATTTTTACTTATTACCATTGAAATAATAAAAACATATTCGAAAAGTGAGAGTTGGACTTATGCATCCAAGGTTCTGTATCGTATAGACAAGACAGGTTGGTATTCGATGTCGGCATGGAAGGCGAATAACTTTGAAGAATTTATATAGATGAGAAGAAACGTAAAAGAAATTGAACAGAAAAGATACCTCGCTAAATAGATGGATAGATATATCTTTGGGTATATTGCGGCCCTCCTTGTACTTCAGTCTGATGAGATTCGCTTCTCCCATATTTTGGCAATAGCAAGTAGATTGCTTATCAGGTTTTTCTGAAGGTTCATACATTCGGGTGTGATACATTGAATATCTTGTGTCGCCTGTAACCGACAGATTCGCAGTAAAATATAATGTGGCTGGGTGTTTGTTCTTTCTCGTTGCAAAGCCTGCACATAATGGATACGTTAAGGATATCTTATAGTGTGCAGATACTTTAAAAGGTGATAATATCCGGTGAGGAATCTAGTAACCTCCCGAAGTGGTTTCCTTTTCAGATTGAGTACATAGAGGGAAGAAAACATATGTGTTTTTTTAACGCAAATGTTTAGAAATAAAATGGTTTAAACGTTTTACCAATTATTCTAAACATTACACGTCATCAATTATATTATCTATGCGTATAAAGTCGATTTGAAGCGTGCATGTCATTCAGATTGTTTTCGATAGTTAAAATCCGGTTCAAAATTACAATGGTTGACAATAAAAATTATTAACTATTATTATTCAAGCTATTGATTATAATTGATAAAATAATTGATAATAGTTGGGTGTGTAATTAAAATTTTAAAAGTGTGGATTTAATGATAATATTCTGAATGAATCCAGTGAAATGACTAGTTATGTAAGTTGTGATATGGCTACTGAAATAAATGGTTAGTAAAAATTATTAAAGAAATATTACTTGCTGTTTGATCTAAACAATCTTTCTTCCGTACTCCTTCTCGGTGTATAAACTGTTTTGCTCTGGCTAGAACCCGGATGGCAAACGCCAACCTGACTATATGGCCAATCCGACATTGTATATACTCTACAAGTCATATATGTATGCATCGTTGTCTATGTAGAAGTAAAATAAGTAGTACACGAGCTGAAAAATAAACTAGTATATACAAACTGTTGGAAAAAAATCAATTAGTTGTCACATATTTATTGTGAAAACTGTATTTGTAGGAAGTAAGATGATTATTTTCCCGACAACCAATGGATACGGAATTCTAATAATACGTTGTACGTGACTGTAATATGATTAAGGCCTGTCTTTTATATAAAAGAATATAATGAACAATTAAAATTCCAATTTATTAGCGAAAATAACAAATGATCATTATTGCAGTATTACCAATTCCGTATACGGTTTTATTGGTTTACAATACAAGTAACGAATTTTAATCAGTTTTTAATGTTTCAGTGTCTCTTGTGTCTGTGTCTCTACACATAACCGCAACAATTTTAATTGTATATATAATAATAAAAGAAAGTCTTATAATGGTAGCAGAGACCTATACTCCGCAGGCAAAGCCTTATTGTGAGTGGAACGAACACAATGATATATATATATATATATATATATATATATATATATATATATATATATATATATATATATATATATATATATATATATATATATATATATATATATAATTGTTTTATTTTATTTTTTGTGTGGTTTGGCTTGGCAAATAAAATGGACGAACTAATTAATGTTTACACATATTAACATAACAAATAATAATTAGTGTGAATGTCTTTTTGAAGATTGTTTCACGACATCTTGAAACTTGTTTTATCCATATATGGGGATATTTGGTTGAATATAATTTTAAAACAAAAAATTATTTTCGTTTCAAATATAATGGACACATAGCTAGATAGATAGATTGTAGAGGCTGCCCTGGACGGGATACACTTCGACCATAAGATCCATTGTGATGACCAAGGATGTGAGGATGTGAGTGGAGTGGAAGGAATTTTTGTGTCTATATACTAGGAATTGGTAGGATATGCGGCTGCAGCCGACTATGATAACAATGCCGATATTCATTTAGAGTTTAAAAAAACTAAAAAAAAACATGCTTTTATTGGAATATAAACTAAAAAATGAAAAATAATTTTAAATAGAAAATAGAATAAAAAAGATTGACAACAAAATTAACTTTAATGTAAACAAAAGCATTGGGTTCTCTCTACCTACTTACGTCTTCATAATGGCTCTACTTTTACAAGACGTAAGAAGAGAGCACCCCATGCTTTTGTTGTCAATCACTTTATTCTATTCGATTTTAAATTATTTTTCATTTTTTAGTTCATATTCAAATAAAAGCACATTATTTTTTTTTTTGGTTTTTTTAAACTCTTAATTTTATTTACATTTTAAATTTTATTTAACAAACTTATTTGAAATAAACTACAATACAATTAATGGTACATATTTTTAAGTATGAGGGACGGACAGACAGACATACAGTTTAATAACTGCCAATATACAAATAATATCTTTTAATCACAATTCAATTAAATATAAATATATATTATTTTTATCTTACTAATCTATATATATATATATATATATATATATATATATATATATATATATATATATATATATATTTATATATATATAATTTATGTTAATATATATAATAAGCGAACGAACGGTCTTTCTCGATCTTCGCGATTTCTTTTGCGAAACTTGTTTTTTTTGTATATAATAAATATTCAATAATAATATTTTGTATTACTCATGCGGGAAAAGTAGTATCTTGACGCTCGCTGTTACGTTTGAAAAAGAACCGTTTGCCCATTTTAAAATTACGCGTGAGTTTTTTCATAAATAAAACTGTTATTTGAGTGCGACAAGTTTACTTGTCGCACGTAAATTATTCTTGGCACACGCAAATTTAGATAAAATTGCTAAAATTAAAAAAATAATAACAAAAAAAAACACAATCGACATATTAAAACTGAATTGAGGTTGACGCGTCTGACAGTTTAATTTAATAAATAAAATTGTAATTAAATTAAAATTAGTTTAAAAATGAATATAGAGTCGGAAATAATACCGGAAACTCCAGAAAGTTCGAGCGACGAATCCACACCACCTGAAATCCTGAAAAAAGCCGATGAAGTAAGAAATAATTTAGTTCCTCAAGTATCGAGACCCAAATATGAAGCGGCTTACAATAAGTTTATGGAATGGCGAAGAAATAAAAAGGTCAAGAGCTTTTCTGAACCCATTCTTCTGACTTATTTTAGTGAACTTGCCGAAACCAAATTACCGTCAACTTTGTGGGCCACTTACTCAATGTTGCGAAGTATGATTGACATCAAACACAAAATTAATATTTATAATTATTCGGGTTTGATCGCTTTTTTAAAGCAGCAAAATAAAGGTTTTAAACCAAAAAAAGCTGAAACATTAGACGCTGAGCAAATAAATCAATTTTTGAACCAAGCTCCTGATAATCAATTCTTGGCAATTAAGGTTAGTTATTTTTAATACTTTTGATCACTCTTTATTATTGAATTAATAAATACATAAACATACTTCATACTTATTTTATTTTTTGTTATTTATTATTTGTTATTTCTTGTTATTTTTTGTTCTGATCAAATAAATTTATATTTATTTGTAATTAATTGATACTTTTTTGAATGCTTAATTTTTCAGCTATTATTTCTGGTCCGAAAAGGCTTCGTCCTTTTAAAAAATTGAAAAAATTTATTTTTTGTTTATTAATATTAATTAATTTTTATTTATTGTTTAAAATATATTTTTTTCTTCTTTTAAAACTTTTTATTTGTTTTGAGGGACTGGGGGGGCTCCGCCCCCCCAACCCCCCGCCGGGGCTTCGCCCCTGGACCCCAATTTTGTACTTACATATATCACCGCATTTGTAATACAAAATAGTATGTGCAACTCGTGCGACGTTGTCGATTGCCCACTCAAGCGAATGACCGCACTCGCTTCGCTCGTGCGTTCAACTTCGCTTTCGTGGGCAATCGACAACTTGTCGCACTTGTTTCACAATATACTATTATCGTCTACCTAATTATTGAGCTTTTATTATTGCATTGGTACCTCGTTCGATCTGGTCACATTAAAATGTAAATTTATTGCATTAATGTTATCGATACTTATTATAATATGTCTTATGCCAATTCGTAAATTCGTAATAAGTATAATTAATGATCATTTTGTTTTTTTTAAATTGTTTTAATTGTTATTTTGAGTGTCTGTGACGTTATTAGGTATTCTGAAAAAAGTAATTAGTTAAAATGTTTTTTTATTATTTAGTCAATTATAGATATGTTATTTTATTGTTTTTATTTTTTACACCGGAAATCCTTTGAATAATAACTGAACAATTGGAATAGGTGGCCCAAAAACCAAATGTCATAATTGTGGACGGACTGACAGACGATAGTTTAGCTATCGACGATAAATCGATTAAAGTTTTGCTATCGACGGTCGATAGTGTATTCGTAAAAAAGTTCGCAAGAACAAAATGGCCCAAAGAGTGGTTATAAAAAATGGACCAGAATTGTCCACTTACCTTCGGATATTGGAATTTGGGGATAAAAAACTTTTCAAGGCCATTGATTAAAGATCGTTGATCAAGGCCATTGATTAAAACATGTATTTTTAATGCATTTTTATACCCGGTATATATGACAAATACAAGTGTATAATAAGTTTAGTCCCAGGGTTTGTAGCGGTTGAAAATATTGAGCGCAGAACGAAGTATTTGATATAAGTGTTCATAAAATGACCTAATTAGTTCATTTCTGCATGTCCGCCCGTCTGTCAGTTCGTCGGCCTGTGTGTCCGAAGACACAATAACTCAAAAACGAAAAGTGCAAACGAGCAAAAAAGTAACTTCAAACAAATTTGTGAATGGGAAAAATCTGTACTCCGTACTGTACTCCGTCAGTGAGGAAAATATTCATCTTTTAACTAAGTAGCATTTAACTAAGTTAGTTGTTTGAAAATTTTTTTGGGAAAAATTGTTGTCTCCGCCCATATCATTCTAAAGGATCGTTCAGAAAAATATGAAAAAAATATGAACGTTGAGAAACACGTGACGATTGAATAAAAGTTGTCAGGATTGAGAAATTCTAGCGCAGTCAATTGAATTAAACAATTTAATTATTTTTTAGTACACATTCCCAATTTTTATACTTATTTACAAACAAAACATTAATGTATAGCGGGTTTCCTATTTTTAAAAAATTCCAAAATCATGTTACACTCAACAATAATAATTTCTTACAAAACATTAATTGTTCAAGTATATGGATAACTGACCAATTTAGTCGCGACGTCTGGTGGCCAAAAAAAATCCAGTTTTAGTGTGCAGTATAAGCTATCTATCGCTGTCTATATGCAGTATACTTTGATATGGTGTACTTTGTTACACTTAAACTGCATAAAAATCGTTGGCGAGGTTGATACATTCTCACCACAGACATTTGTCCATAGTCAGTCTTTGGGTGGGGACGTATTAGCTCCACTGCCTGTAGAGTGCAGTTTGTTGCAGTCTGTAGAGTATTCTGTGCATAGATAGTGATAGTTGCACTATACACTTCTAGATTGGGTCTATTTTAAAATACAAGCTGTATAATAATAAATTTTAGTATGTTTTCCAATCACAAATACGGCGTTTAGTTTAGTCAACAATAATATGTTTTGATGTTCAACAATCTAAAATAATATACAACAAACAATATTTTGGCAGATTGAATGAACCGACATCTCAATATGGAGTCATTTAGGTAAGAGGGAATGCTGATAGTTGACTATACAGAATGTCATAATAAAAGAGGATAAACCAAGAAAACAATTTATAAGAACAAGATTTCGGAATTGCTACAGTGGATTTAGTGGTGAAATCATATCATCAATTTTAGGAGGGCTCTGTGCATGCAGTGTACGAGAAGTATGTAGAGACTGAGGGCTAGATCTTGCACTTCAATATCTAGACGCCTTTATAGTGCAATACAAATGTCCCTGGGTTACACTTGAAATTATAATTTAGGAATTCCAATGACAACATGTAAACAAGTGATCAACGTGTGGATGAATGTTTAACACCGTGATCACTGGGAACATATACTGCAATAAAACTCGGGAAAATACGGTTTCGGAATGCATCCAAGACGCTATCCCCCAATATACTGAACTTGAATAAGATACAATTTCGAAAAGTTGACGAAACATCCAGCCACATAATCTTTTATTGCGAATCTCTCAGTTTCAGCAGATACATGACATTCGGTGCATCTCACGATGAATAAATGACTCTTCGGGCAGACCTATTCAGCGAATCGCCCCAGATTGAAGTAGAAGAAGGAGCACAGTGGACCATAAGGTCGAAGTTTAGTGCATCTATATACCCCAAGATATACCTATCCATCTATCTAGATAGATAGATAGATTATAGAGGCTGACTTGGACGGGCTACACTTCGACCATAAGGTCCATTGTGATGCCTAAGGATGTGAGGATGTGAGTGGAGTGGAAGAAACTTTAGTGTATAGACTAGGAATTGGTAGGTATGCGGTTGCAGCTGACTATGATAGGAACTATGCCGATATTCATCTGGAGTTCGTGAAGGAAACTGCAGAAAACCTTCTCAAGCATAGCCAGTTACTTCGTTCTTGTCCCTACGCCAACAGTTTAGTCAATTAACCGCCCTTGTTTTTAAATAATTGACAAACTGCCGATGTCGGGATTCGAACCCATAACCTCCCAGTTTCCAAATAGGCATACTGCGCAGACATAACGCTTTAGACCGCTCGGCTACTTGGAATGGTATCTATCTATCTATGTAGTTATTCTTCCTGTCCAAGAGTTTTCGTCTCAAAGAACTGCATTTTGTTACATCCTGTATATTTATGATTATTAAATTTGACGCGCTACTAAAACTGTTATCATGATTTTCATAATATTAATAATAATAATATGAACATCATCGCATCAATTTTAACAATAACAGTAACTACTTTAGGCTAGTAAATGGATGAAAATGGACGGAGGAGAAGCGGTGTGGGTTGAATTTTGAGGTGTTATTGTTGTTAGGTTAGTATTATTATTAGATATATAATGGATGTCGATATAACAACATACCTTGTGCTTGGGTTTTGGTACTAAATACTAAACTATATAGTATTAGTTTGGTCTATAAACAGAGTGTTTCAAATCATTATATCATTATATAATAAACTTATCAACTCATACTACAACGTGTATATAACACTATAATATGTATTGTTTTATTTATGTGAGTATATTCCATTTACATGTAAATGAGTTGTAGTCTTTTTATATATTGGTAATTTTAAAAAAATTGTGTGTGTGTTCTTGTACATGCACGTAAGAAGTTGTACTTCTTTTTACATAATTTATTAAAATAATATTAAATAAGATCAATACAACTATTAAGATACAAAAGTTTAATAAAATGATATAGTAGTGAAAAACTACAATCAAAAAATTAATTATTGTATCTAAAACCAATGATTCTACATTTTATTATGGTAGAACAGAACTAGCGTCACTTCTTCCGTTAAAATTAGAGTTTGAAAGACTGCCATTTAATCCATTATGTACATTCAAATCAGAGCTAGTGAAATTTATCAAGACAAGTTCAGGTTTATCAATATATACATTTAATGTACAAAGTTGAGGAACCCATTGAGACGTAATAGGTGTTTTTTTAATCTTAATTACTCTCAAATTCTATTTAAAACGTTTTTTTCATAAATCGAAATCTTTTAAATTTTTAATTAAAAATTCCCTTAATTTAAATTAGTCCATATGCATACGGAGGTCAATTCACGCACTTTTATTGTTTATAATTCGTCTGTCAGTAAGTTAATATAACCTCAAAATTTCACATGGGATTTTAACACACTGGATAAAAATAAAATATTAATATTGTTTTTATTTAAAAAAATATATATATATTTAATTTAGTTAAACAATTAATTCTGCGAATTAATTTATCCTTTATTAACACAGGTATGCATTTCATATATTTTGACTAAAGTTTTGTTTTATTAACCCGACTTCAAAAAAGGAGGATGGTTCTCAATTCGTCTGTATTTTTTTTTTTTTTTTTTTTTTTTTTTTTTTTATGTGTGTCACCTCAGAACTCCGACATTTATGAACCGATTGTTATTTTTGGAGGCGGTGTCCAAAAGTTATGTGAATTTCGCTATGCTGACACCGCCTCCAAAAATAACAATAATTGTACATATATATTTAAAAATTTTTGCTTAGGTGAACTAAAATTGGCATAAGAATATGAAATTATTTTTTTACTTTTTAGTGCATTTTTTGTTATAGAATATTTGATTTTTGAAGTCGGGTTTACATTTTGTCAAAATATGGTTTATTTAATATATAAATACGATACACACACTTTGCAGGTTACAAGTTTCTAAGATGTTATTTCACAAATGCATTGAATTTATACACACTAACAGTTAAACAGATTTGAATAATTAACAATTACACGAAATAACAGAATACAGCAATTAAACACGAATAATAACAAGTTTTAACAATTAACAGTTAACAATAATTAATTTAATTGACAATAATGTCTGTAAATATTCCGAAATAAAACGTATTGGAATATTAAGTAAATTCCACGTTCATCGGACAATTTCGACCGTCTTGATCGATAAAACAAACGCAAGAGAGTTGATATTTTAATAAATCACCATGGAGGTAATTTTTCAATTTGGCATAATTCCACAAAAAAAATCAAACAGTCGGTCATCTTCCATATCAGACACGAATCCTATTGTCGAATAATTGAACTGAATTAGGTTTCTAAAGTTTATACCGATGTCATACTTAAAAGAAAAAGAAATTTATAAAAAATAATTCAGCACCTGAAGAAATAAATATCAAAATCAAACCATTAGATTTTGAGATGTTTTAAATAAATAATGGTGAGTTTTATACATAATTTATATAAGTTAATCATAAATTAACCACAAACTATAGCCTTAAATGATAACAAAATAATGACGATTATTTTCGTTTCACCATAAGAAGGATATCATGTGGCTTGTAATTCTTATATTCTTTTATCAAAAACATGAAGTAATAATGATGAAGACATTCCTGTACCTAATTTTAATTTTATAGTCAAATTTCAATGTTCTACTTTAAGAACTGTAGATTTAGCTTTTTACCAATATAATAACGTCATCTAACGTTCTATAGTGTATATTATTGACTTGAATTTCAATATCCGAAAATCACATCAAAATTATGGTCCATTGACAATTGGAAGGGGAGGAGACACACGACTCAGGCTTGTCTGTCACATAGGCTGAACTGAAATTTTTAAAGACTAAACATTTTGATCACTTAGAAATGCACTGAAAAAATAATCAGAAAAAAGAAAATAATAATCCAGTACAACTGGTTTTCTGTGTAATATGCTATTTACACCCGGTTAGGTGTTTTTTCTAATAAAAGAAAAATAGGTTGGCTTCGTTTTGATTCCTCTGTCAGACACTTTTAACCAAAACTTAGCAAACAGTAGAGTTTATTAGTATTCAACAGAGCCATAAGAGATAAATAGACCGCAGTCTCAGATAATGGGTTTGTTCTGAACATCTGTAGCCTCGAATTTTTTTTTAGAAAGCTTTGAAATTATAAGTGTAATTACAAATAAATGGATTTACATAGAGGAAAATCAATGAATATAATAACATATAGATGACGTATTATAGTAATAATCTAAACGGCCCATAATATGTTATCAATATTAAAGACTATAGTGTAGGTGCCTACCTTTAATGCATACGTCTATATATAAGTATATACCGTCTCTATTATTGCGTCTGTACATATACATGTATATACATATACATGTATATTGTGTGTATATGTCATATTTGAAACAATATAATAGTTTATTATAGACTAAAAGGTATTTGTTATTTTATATTGCCCTTATAGACAGGATTTTTATGCTCTGATCCTACGGTGTACAAAATTGAGCCGTATTTTTTTATAGAGTTGGAAGGCTTCTTTTTTTGACAATGAGTTGCATAGTAATTTTTGTGAAATGATCTTTTTTTGATGTTATACTTTTAAGCGTATAACGGAAGATACTTGCATCGATCTAACATATCAAAAAGTTAGTTCTATATACTATCTTGCTCTATTGTATACCTGTACAGTACATGCAGGTTAGTATATGATAGTATATTAACAACTTTCAATACAATTTACTGTTTGGATAAAAACACGAAACGAAACGTAAAGATTTGCAATAAATATTGTTTGGTATAGAAATTTTTTTTTTTTTGCTCTTCACTTATCATTTTATTAATTATTGTGTCTTAAAACTAGTCTTGACCTCATTTGGACATTATTTATTTATTTATACTATCCTTCAGCCCTTTTTTACGTGCGGTAAATAACTGTTTACCTATTCAATTTAATCACACTACTTAGATGTATTGTACATATTGATTTGCGCGCGGAAAGTTTACTTTCCACACTAAAATGCATCTAAGCAGCCTACTTAGATGCATTTAGATGCTACTACATCTAAGCCTACTCAGATGCTACTACATCTAAGTAGTCTGGTAATAAACCTCTTGGCATAGCGGCGTGCTCTGATATGGACAACTTTAATGTCTTTCAGGTACAAAAGGAAAATATATTTTTCTCATTTATTTGCATTTTCATCATAATTTCACTAAAAACACATCCAAATACTTTTATCCTTGTGTTCTTTCGAAATCAAGAAGAAGGTATTTCACAGCAACCGTGATAATAGAGGGAAGTTATAGTTGAAATGCAACAGATAAAAAATGAAGAACAAAATTATAATAATAATTTAATGATGAAGTGACACCGCTACAAGTTTAATAATAACAAACTAGATAGATTTGTTTCCACTTTGTAGTTACATAAAAATCTAGTGTCTATTTATTTATAAATCAAAAGGTATTTGTTAATATTATCATGATATCATAATACTGTTGTCTTTGTTCTTCCTATAAACACACCTTTCAATTTTCTATCTCCACAACACTTTCCTCCAACATAGGCTATTATTAATAATAATATTATAGCCTGTAGGTAGCCTATCCATGGAGCTAGCAGCTATAGGCTCTCTGTTATATGATATAGCTAAGAGAAAACTATCATTTCTATAAGCTTTGAACAGAGAATAGCAGATTGATTATAACATGAAAAGGTATAAAGCTAAATTGTTAACAAAACATATTATACCTCACTCATATCCAGAGACTATCTGTCTGTCCGTCTGGCCATAGATAGCTGATGTGGCTTGCTTGGGTGGTTAACTTACTGCCTCCCTAGTGCCTTGTTTTATGTGATATATTGCGGGTAATACTATTTATCAAATAATATCATGTTTATAACTACTGCTTGTGTACACGATGTTTCAGAACTGAGATTACAAACTTCTGGAATGGACTGAATAAATAAGGCTAAATATAAACGCTTTTATTTAGCTTGACTTGTTTCGTGTGTTAGTTCGTATGTTTAGATCAAATTAATTTTAAAACACTTAGAGACGTCCAATCGGGCTGTAATACAATAATATGGTATACAAGGCCACAAAAGTTGCGCTTTTTATTCAAAAATTTATAGTTGATTTGCGCCTTATTCATTCGGTTTTCGCAGAAAATGCTTCGGATAAAAGGTGTTCAATATAATTATACTAATAACTTTTATTCGAATAATTTTTCCAATAATCGAATAAATAAGGCATACATTTTGAAGAATGAGCGCTTTTGTGCCCGTATTACCAATTGCGTAATTAAAATATATTCGTTGAAATAAAGTTTTGGTGGACGCGACGATAAAAGTGGAATTACGGACAAATCACATAGATTTTTAATTTTAATAAAATTTAGCTTAAAAAAATAAAACAAGCTTTTGTATGTAGGTAGGGCACTAAAAAGAAAAAAATAATTAAATAGTAAATATCTTTGAGACGGATTTGATGATTTAGTTTCTACTCAAAGCATCCCAAGCTTTTACAATTAACTATTCAATTATATTGTGCTTTTCAGTGGATCTATTACAAATGAAAGCTTGTATATTAGCTTTTCTGTAGTGTAAGAAATAAGAACTTTTTATTTTCATCAAACCTGTTTTAAATGTCACTACAAATACCATTTGATCCTGAACTATGGGAATGAAATGGCAAACTGGTTTTAACACAAATAGTAAATGCTCTCATAAAGAAGATAGTAAATACAGATGTTTTCTAGGGCACTACATTTGATCCTAGTAAAAATTTTAAACATGTTTTTTACGTAAAATTTCTTCCTCTTTCAATTGGCACAGGCAGTTTTTTGCACACAAATTTAATTTTCAAAATTATTCGCGTAAAACCTTATTTTTGCACCTATTTTGTTTAGCTTTCTGAGCACCCCTTTTTAGGCAGATAATTTTTTACCACATATTACTCATACACTTGAGAAGATTATATCAAAAATCTTTTTGTTACTCCAAATTCTGAAGCTGTTTCCTCATTTTACTGCACTATACTATATTCGTGTCGATAGTTCCACGATATTTGATGTGTGATACTTTTTCAAAGGTGTAGTTGTTCGCTGTTAATGGCAATTCAGTTAGTCTCTCGGTCATATTTCAACCAGTCAGGTAGCCGCACTTGATAAGGCACTGTACATGAAACTGAGAGGTTGTGAGTTCAAATCCCGGCGCTGGCAGTTTGTCAATTATAAGTAATGGGCCGGATAATTGAATAAAACTATCCGTGCATGGACAAGAACGAACTAACCGGCTATGCGCGTGAAGGTTTTCTGCAGTTTACAAACTCCAAATAACTGTCGACATAGTTCCTATCAAAGACAGCTGCAGCTGCATAACCTACCAATTCCTAGCCTGCATAGCAATTCCTTGCCCTCCATCCACATCATTAATGAATAAAGGTTAAAAATAAAAATAATAATGCCGTGGAGTCTTAGAAATGGAAGTTCAACCCCAATTATTATTATTATTATTTATTTATGATTAGGTATATTTCACATTTGAATCTAGATTAGATACAAATGCGCCAACTTTTTGTCTAAAACACTCTGTATATTTATTGTGATAAACATGTAATCATTAAACTCGAATCGTATAAAACTAATAACTGTAGAACGTTTATTAGAAAACTCGTCATTTATTAGGAACTCAACCGCATTTATTATGTTCTGTTGATAACATATTATATATTAACAACGGTCAACGTTTTAACTATAGAAATCATTGTGATATTTTCCTAAAAGGTGTCTATATATGCCCAGAAGCACGATAACGATCATTCAAGTACTCACACATTTTGTTTGAATATAGGGATAAAATGCGGTGCCTAACATTCGATTGTCATCATAAACGAGTCATCATAAACCTATACGTATCCATTGGTTATGTGAATTTTGTAAAGAGTTTTTTGAGTAGAATAAGCTCGGAAATAAATTTAAAACCAATAGTTTTCGATATATTTCAAAAAAATTAATTTTCGCGAAGTTTGACAATAAGTTTTTTTCAACTCATGCGTGAAAAGTACTATCTTACCGTCCGTTTTTCCGTGCGGTAAATGGCTGTTTGCCTATTCAATTATTACCACACTACTAGGGCGGAAACTAGGGCGTTTAAGTAGTCTGGTAATAATAGAAGATCCAAACAGCCATTTAACGCCCAAAAGAACGGGCGCTCAAATAGAACTATTCCCACATTAGTATAAAAAAAAAGTATCTTCAACTCGTGCGGTGTTATCGATTGCCCACTCGAGCGAATGAGTGGCCAATATCGCTCTTGTGGGCAATCGACAAGGTACCGCACTTATTGCACAAGATACCATTGTAAGCGCGATGTCGTTATGGACCGTCGTTAAGTTTTGATTGTTTCAAAACGAAGAGTATGTCGTTGGTAAATCTTCACTTGCAGTTTTTAAGAGGTAAGCACATTTTTTTGTACTATTTCACTGGGCTACATACACAACTGTCATTTTCATCTTAAATTGGACATTCCATTTGGAATATAATAATAATAATGAGCCAATAAAATATCCCAATTACTGGGTAAAGGCCTCTCCAAGAGATTTCCATTCAGGTCTATCATTTGCCAATCTCATCCATTAATGTCCTGCAAACCGTGCAATTTCGTCTCTCCATCTTTTAAGTAGGTGGCCTCTACGGCGTTTGTTGCTGTATGGAGTCCATACAGTGCTACGAACCGTCCAACCGTCCATATTACCAGCCCAACTCCACTTTAATTTTTTTATAGTGGTATTTACATCCATTACTTTTGCTCTCACACGAATCTTTGAGCAGTTAATTTTGTGGATTCTTTTTATATTTAGGATGGTCCGCTCCATTTGACTGCATCTTTGAAACCTGCACAAGCATAGCCGGTTACTTTCGTTCTTCTCTTTACGCCAACAGTTTAATTAATTAACCACTCCATTAATTTTTAATTCACAAATTGCCGCCATTGGGATTCGAACCAGCAACCGCCCGGTTCCGAGCAGAGCGCCTTTAACAGCTCGGTCACTCAGGCTGGTTTGTCATGAGGAGTAAATACATGTGTAAAGTTTCTCGAGAATCGATTAAGAAGTAATTAAAAAGACGGTTGCAAAATTTTAAGCAAACAAATATACGGAAATGAATCTTAATAAAACCAATTAAAAAGTTATTGTAAGTAATATAGAAATCGGTAATTTTTGAAATTACTTACACGATAACGATTTAATTCCACACTTTGCCAATAGAATGTAAAATTATTTAGGATTAAATAGTTGAAACTTATCGATATTGAAAACTGAAACTATTGTACTATAGGCCACAAAAGTAGCGCTCATTTTTCAAATGTTCCTTAGAAAAGTTGTTAGTATGAATAAATCAATAATAAAAATTTGCAAAATGACCGCTACTTTTGTGGCAATGATCTACCAAAGTGTTGCATGTTTTTAAAAAATAATTACTTTGAAGTGTATCGAAGCAAGCTTACACAGTGAATTTTAAATCTAATTTATTAAGTTAAACATCAGTAAAAAAATTAGTCACAAAATTTATTTCATGGCAACTTTAACTTATGCTTCGATAAATACTATTTTAAATCAATCGTGATCAAGTTAAGTTAAGTAATAAAAAGAATTCAAATAAATTATATATATACATATATGTAATTTTATCTTAAATTACACACGAACATACGTATACAGCATTTATAAAAAATATATTTGAGGGTAGGTACTACTTCTTTAAGTATGTTTTATATTTTCGTTCAGAGTGTAAATTTAGTTAATATTGTAACGGATGTGCGGGAAAGTAGCCTCTAGCTTTTGTAGATTATTCTGGTAGTCTACCGGTGTGTATAGTTGAAGCATTTCGAGGATATGTTTCGGAAACGGACGGCTAATAGGGAATATGCATGAAAATTTTTTTTCACTTGAATTGAAGCATGTTTACTAGACAAATATCAAGGTAAAATTACTTTTTAAATAACTTTAAAAATAAGCGAGATATGAATGATTGAAATTCCCGATTAGACAAAGAGGGTGATAGCCCTCTTGATATGTTATGTGACGTCATATTACACTTTCACCATTTAAAATACACGTAAAACTCCGTTTTTAGTATTTTTGCAAGAAAGAGACAGATAATAATCTTTAAAAGCATATAGCTTCCTTGATATTTGTCGGATTTTAATTTCGTTTTTAAATATTATTACAGTATTAACAGTATTTTCATATTCTGAAAATAAATGAAGTGAAAAAAAATTTGCATGCATATTCCCTATTGTACTCTACAGATGATACGATATATATTACAAGCGATTCAAAGCTGCGATAGTTGTAGTTATATTGTTGGTTTATAGACGCAATTATTGTTAAATGTTTTGTTATCTGTTGTTACCAGTGCTTATACAGGTTAGGTTCTAAACTAAACTAAAATAACTAACTAAAATACTGTAACTTTACCTGCTACTGGCATTAACCGCTCTCTTTTGCATATTTGACTAAGAAACTTTCGAAAGCTTAGATGTATGGAAGGATTGAAACTGGGACTAACATATTGGTACTAAATAAAGTTATAATCAAAAAACGTAGGAATGAATATCCCATTTACCATTTTGCATTAGTTAAATAAGATAGATAGATAAACTTTGGGGTATGAAAAGTATTGCATATTGCCCTTATGACCCATTGTGCTCTCCCCTTTAACTTCAGTCAGACAAGGTTCGCTTCTGCCATATCTTGGGAATAGCCAGGATCTACCTTAATAGGAAAGTACCGAATATCTTATATATGCTATTATCGAAAGATTCGCAGTTAAAGATGATGTGACTGGATGTTTCATCGCTCTCTGCGCACGGTTTGCACATAATTGATCCATTGTGGAGTCCTATCATGTGTAAGTTGTATCCTGGTCAGGTTGACTGCTTCGAGGAACTGTCTCTTTGATGCATTCCGTAATAGTACTTTCCCGAGTTTTTTATTCGGTATATTTTCCCAGTGATCACGGTGTATGATAGTTCATTGAGCTTCAACACTAATAATATAATAATATTTTTAGGTATGTTGTATGTAAGTTATATTATGAAGTAATTAAAATATATTAATATTGTTACTTACAACTACAAAAAATAAATAAAAAAACTTTCAATATATTGTTTTATTACGATTGTTGTGTATTGTTGGTTGTGTATCAAGTTTTCCAAAAGAACATATAACATTTATAATAATCATTCAAATAATAATAAAATATAATAAACTCATTATTTTAAATTATTATTGTTGTGTTTTGTAGTTAATTTCAGGCTATATACATGTTAGTCGGGTGCAATAAGTTTTTTATGATCCAATATATGTATTCGATTTCTATGGAATTCAATCGGTTTTTGAATAAAATGTTTCTTACAAAGTTGTATTTATTGGAATAACTTTGTGTTTTTCAATTTTGCTCTATCTCTTACCGTTTTCAAAATAAGAATCGGTCAAACGATCAAAGTACCTACTTGCATAGTTAATTTCCCCAAAAAAAAAATTACAGAAGTTATTCCTTACAACGTGATATATGTTTTTTGTCTAAAAACGTTTTCTCTTAAACCTATGGATTAACAGTTAAAACGAAATCACCAATTAAGCGATCATATTGGTGATAAGTTTGGATGACAGAAATTTTTAATCGATTTTCCAGAAAACTATTTACAGAAACATGTATAACGTTTATGTCGTTGAATTCAAGCTTCTATCATCTATCATTTGACACCCTACTCCATGCCCTTGCAGAGTCTTTTTTTCCATATACCAATTTTGACCATGGAATTATCAATCCCCATAATTCACTTTGTATACTTTACGTCGGTAATTGGATCGTCACAGTCTATGGGTGTTTTTAATTTAAAATTATTAAGTAGAGAAAGTTGCCTATGAACGTCAACAGCAAAGAGATTCTAAAAGTCTATTTTGTCCGATTTAGGCACGGAATACTAATAAGGATGAGGGAAGACATCGTATTGTATTTAGGTTAATTAACTAACATGAATCAACATTTTTGTATCACGATATGTGCAAAAATTTTTTGGAATTTATGAAAAGTACTAATTTTGGTTTAACCTCATAACATCGAGACGTGTTATGTCCTCCGACGACGTTTTTACGGTTTATTAGTTCAAGAATATTTTAGTACGAATCGATCACTATTGATAATTGGAAACTTAAGTGATCTTGTGTCAATGTTTTACTGTTAAAAAAATTGGATGACAGTTATTTCTCTCGCGATTAGTAGAAATGTATTAAACAATCTACACCATTCCTATTTTCGAAACCATTAACTTGATCCAAAAAATGTACGTCCTTTCATCATCACCCATTTCTATTAGTGCAAAGAGTGGCAACTGTCACAAGAAAAGCCATTTTAATATTCTAGATCTTAAAAATACAACAAAAAGAGAATCATTCCAATATAGTTTAACCAGATTTAGTAAGACTAGGTTCCGAGAGTTTTAGTTCTTTTGATATATAATTGCACCCGACTATATAATATACAACCTTATATTACGTTTGTTTCAAATATATATAATCATATAATTTCTTAGTACGTGTACTTATAGTGTTTTAGGCCTTTTTGTGTAGTCAGTCATCTATAATTCATTATGTTATTAACATATTATTACATATTAAAAAATATATAAAATAGTTATAAAAAAATCGAAATAGGTATTTATTTGTATTCAGTGGCGGAAATGGTGGAAATTTAATATCAAATTTATTATTAATTTTGAATAAAAAATTATGATTTAGATTATCTGAAAAAAAATGAAAGATTATCAGACCATCCTCCAGCAAAAACTAATCAGCTCATAGTTAAATTAATTAAATTTAACATTCTATAATTCATTTACTGCCTTTTATCAATTTTGGTGCTAATAGATTCTCTACATACCAATTATAAAATGAATCATTAAGAATGTTATTTCAGCAAGATAATTATTTTTTTAAGTTTGTCAAATATTTCAAATTCATTATATTTTCTAAATACTACATAAAAGCAGTAAATTTATTTTTCAAAGTAAAAAAGCAGTAGTTTTCAAACTATACTACTTTTATCCACTGAAAAATATCAGTACTGCATTTTTACTCGTTATTACCTGTAATTATTATGCTTTTATCTGTATTGAGGAATAATATGATTAGAGTTACCTAAGTGTATGTTCTTATTTTTAACGATTTATAACCATTTTATGAACACAGTTTGTACACTCTGTAAACTTTAAATGTAAACTTTGAGATATTAACGTATTTATAACCACACTTACTTTTATTCTGCATTACTGCGTTTTACTTTTGACTAAATAATGCATAGAAATAATAAAAAACAGTGAAGAAAAGATGTAATTCATGTGTTAAAGAGTTTAAAGCAATCAATCACATGTTATTGCTCTTCGATTTACAACAATTAAAGACAGATGATCTTATATTTTAGGCATTTTGATTAATTGTGATCACACTTAAATGACTTTTCATGACGGCAGTATAAACTTTACGTCTAAAGAAACTTTTTATCAACTTAGTTCAGAAAAAAGCTGCTTCATTTAGAAGTTTAGTTGTATACTTCTTCTTTGTTTGTATATTGTAAAAAACATACTATTCGATTGGAAAATTCTTAAATGAAGAATAAAAAGAATTAAACTTTATTTTTTCGCACATTCATTAAAATAATGAATTTTAATTTACGATAAAATGATACACTTTATTCTTGATTTTATAGAATTTTATGAATGTTCTATATTGAATTCAAATTTTGTTCGTACTAAGGAAAGAGCCTGTATATTAGGATAATATTTTATTTGAATATTTTCATCACACCAACGCCGTCTCAGGCTAAAAGCTTTCTGCCGTAATAAAATCCCGATGTAATTATAATGTTTTATGCATTTAACAATAGCAAACAAATACCTATAATATAGGTAGGTAATCCTATATACAACTGTACTATCCACTCCATAAGCCACCATTCCTTTTTCCCCTAATTTTACAATTGATTTGGTACCAAATCCATTCTATTTCGAAAAAAACGCTTTAGAAAACAAGTTATAGTATGTTTAAACAAAAAACTTTTATTCGAAATATTATTTCGAAGAACCAAATGACTTTGTCCGAAATCAAATACAAAATAGACGCCACTTATCGAGTTGATAATACGTTCAGTATATTAAATAATAAAATATTAACTGAAATTTTAAATGTTTTAGCTATTATTATTAACCAGGCAACTCATCATTATTACAACTGATTTTATTAACTGCAGCAACCACAACTTTCTGGCCTGTGATTTGATGTGTACGTGTTGTTTTTTTTTGTCTTCTGTCTATTTTATAATAAATATTAAATTATATAGGTGTAAAATCATATATTAAATAATCATAACATTTAATTATTTTTAAATTATATTAAAAAAATAAAAATAAAGATATAAAATATAAAATATAAAATATTAATTTTTTTTTAAATTATATAATTTGGTGTTTATGATGATTTGAAATGTGATGATCAATATATATATATATATATATATATATATATATATATATATATATATATATACGGAAATACGGAGGTGGAAATTCCCTTGAAAATTTAGTATCATTTTTCTTTGATATTTGTACATTATCGTTATATGTAGTAAATAAATAAGTGAAAGAACAAGTTTGAGTTGTAATTTTGGCGAAACTGTTTAGTTAATATAATGATTTTAGACACGCATGACACGCATGATATTGAGTAACATATTTTCTTTCGATTCCATATCCCGGAGATACAATTTCAATTAGCTAATTCAATCTGATTATGACTACTTTGTAGCCGAAATACGTATTTATAAAATATAAATAATTGATTTAGGAATTGGGAAGGTTGTTAATTTTTAATAAAGGAACATGTTTTGTCATATAATTTTTTCATATATATCTTTTGCGGTTTCAAAAATGGATACTTTTCCCCCTGGGGGGTACACGATTCAGTTTTACCCATTCACAATTTGATCATACGTTTATGCTCTAAAACACATACACAAAGTTTCAGTTCATTATTTCTTTTCGTTTTCGAGTTATCGTGTTTACGGCAGTTTTGCGATTAATATTTTCAACCGTTACAAAGTCAGGGCTAAACTTAAGATATTGTGGTTGTCCATAATAATCTATTTCCAAAATTTTGTTAATGCAGGTGTTTCTATAGAAACAATAAACTATATTAGAGATCTGGACTGGATAACACATATATGTAACTTGAAACGATTAGGAATTTTGAAATTCCGATAGTTTTTCTGCAATCGTAAAGAAATTTTGCGTCTTTTCTCATCATCGTTATCTCCTATAGTTTTCTTCACACAATTTGGATAAATGTTTCAGAAAAATGCAAAATAACGATTAGCTATATACCGGATTTTTTCTAATCTGCTTCTCTCATCCCTCGCGGCTTCACTTAACATTATTTAGTAGACATAAGTTTTATGCATTTATTTTGAATTCCCAAAAAGTCATTTCGATAATGTTTAGGTAAGTACCTATGTGAATCTTATACCAGGTGAATTTGATTTTGTTTTTAATACTTGTGGGAGGCTTGCACACACACACACACACAGACCTAAATTGATTTATGAGAATTTTTTAATATACTGGAACATTTGTATTCGGGAGGCTTGAACCTAAAATATTTGAAAAAAAAAGTCAAATAGCAACAATAATAATGATTATTTTTCGAAAATGAAAAGAAATTTAATACACTTATTGAAAAACTATTAAATTCTCATTGAAACATTCCTCACATATATACATGGCGAAATTCAAGAGGGCACACTTTTATGAAACAATTCATAAAATATATACAAGCAAAAAGGTATCAATGAACAATGATAATCTTTTATATATACTCTGTTTCAAAGAAACAAAATTCTTTTTTTTTTTGGACAATTAAAAATCCTTTATATATCGTGGTTTTGTCCCCCAAAAAAGAAGAAGAAGAAAAAAAAACCACTTTATCTATTCATAAAAACACTTCAAGTACCATCTGCCTGTTTGTTAAAGTGATCTATCTCTGTTTGGGAATTACAAAGGAATATTCTCCAAACAATTGATCAAAAAATTTACAAATTTGTTCCATATATTGAAATTTTATTTCGCTTTTTGTGTAAGTGTACTGTTTTTTTTCAATGGACACTTTTTTTTTCTTTTGACTTTAATGACGAAGTACTTGAAATTTTATTATTGTGCCACCCAAATTTGAATGGATTTTAGTTTTTTTGGTGAATAGCGTATAAAATTTTTACAAATAGATGAAATATTCTCATTTCTATTCTTCTGAAGAATAGAATAAGAGGACTATTAACGCCATAATTATTTTGCAATGACGATTTAATGTCGATAATAATTTATATGGTTTTTTCATTCTTTCTTGTGGATTATTTTGCTGTAATTTCTAAAACGTTATTGTTACGTAATTTAAGGGCATTCTAATGGATTCTATTGATTGTACAGTGTTTGTGGTCAAATAATATTAATGTCAAACAAAAATAGATAATTTATTTGATATTTGAAGGTTGCATAATAGCGTTATCCACACTTTTTTGTGGCTATATCAGTTTGGGTATTCATAAGCATTTATTACTACATGGAAATAAAACATGGCGCCTAAAACAGCAAAAGTTTGAAGTAACTAGCATGAAAGCAACGCGTGTCAAGAATGAGGATCGCAACCTTGATGGAAGATTTGAACACATGAAACTATCATGAAAAGAAAATTAAAAAATTCTCTTTGTCAATACTTTTTCTCAGTGTGGAGAAAAATCAATTATGCTGATAAAAAAAAATTAATAATTAATTATAACGGTCGACAATTCTATTTTTAACCCTGACGCAAAAAGAGGAGTGTATAAGTTTGAAGCGTCCGTGTGTCTGTCTATGGCATCGTAGCTCTAAAACATGTGGACCGGTTTGGATGCGGTTTTTTATCAGATATCCTTGCAGTAGTTCTTAGAAATGCTTGATAAAAATCGGTCCAGTAGCTTGAAAATTATCAGATGTTTTTCAAGATGATTTATAGACATATTGTTAAGATTATCATTCTGGATATTAATTTGATGGAGGTAACGGGAAGCTCTAATTATGTTTCATATTATTGCGTTGGGGATTTAAATTTTTAATTTTACTTGTTATAGCCGATATACAATGGAGCTAATCTCTCAAGGGACCTAATTAGTTAATTTCCACAAGTACGTCTGCCAATTTCTGTCCGTAAATTCATTTTTCATAAATTCAGTATATAAAAACCGGATTTTTGAGCAATTCATTCAGTTAGTTGTTATTTTCAGTTGTTATATAATTCAATTAAACAAACTGTATAGATAGATAGATAGTAATATATATCTTGGGGTATGAAAATTATTGCACTTCGACCTTATGGCCCATTTGGGGGGCACACTTCTACTTCTGTTTGACGAGATTTGCTTCTCCCAAATAAACTGTATAATTCAAAGCATATAATAAACAAAGCATATATATCGTAGTGTCTAATTAATTAACATCGTTTTTAATCGTTGATAACTTCAAATAATCCATAAGTATTGAATTTTTGAGGAGACAAAATTACGTGATTAGGCTTGCCAAATATCAAAGATTAAAAGTTTTATCTTATATGAAATCTGACGCTTGAGCGTCTCTAAGGAGAACAATAATTATCAAGAATTACCGAGTCTGATAAATAAAACTTATCGGTATAAAATGGATGCCATAAATCAAATAAGTGAAATCAACTTTTAGATTTTATGTAAACAAAATAATCAAGAAAAAACATAAATGTGTAATTTCTTAAGTGTATAGATGCGTCGCCGTTGCGTATTTACGCAGGAAGTTGTTAATATAATTTTTTTAAAGTGTTAAATATATTTTTTAAAATTTCACATAATAAATCATTTTGTTTGGTTTTTATTTTTATCATGATTTAAGTCCACACGGCGGTCTACGCGCTCGACAGCGGATTCACTTTATATATTAAAAAATTAAAATCCAATATGATAAAGTGTTTTTAAATTAATAAAATATATGTATTGGGATGTTTAAAATGATTAATAGTTACAACAACCTTTATTATAATAGAGCTCAGTTCAATCATTCGTTTTGTACAAATAATTTCAAAATTATTAATACTATTACTATTTGTATATTGTCATGGAGATGGATGTATAAATATGAATACCAACAGCAATCCTGACAAGCGTGACGTTTCAATTACAAATGAAAAACTTGTAAAACAACATAAGGATGTGTAAGGCTGTGGATGTGAGTAGAAAATTCAACAATCACATAAATAATCTGAAATTACTTAAAAATCGGGCTATGTAATATAGGTACATATGGCTACAAAAGTAGCTCTCATTTTTTAAATTTATATAATTGACTACGACCGTTTTTATTCGGATTTCGAAAAAATGCTTCGAATAAAACCTTTTCATTATAACAGTACTAACAACTTTTATTCGAAATATTTTCTGAAAAATCAAATTCATTACGAACCAACTATGTAGAAAAGTAAACTTGGTTATTTTTAATCGTCTAATATTCAAAAAGAAAACGTCAAATAGTCCCTTAAATGTCCGTAAGCTGTTTTAGTTTTTTATTCACACACATTTTTTATTTGCAATTGAGTTTTGCCTTATTTTGACAAAAGAGCACCTTGTCTTGGCTGTCCATGTTCATTCAAGTGGCAAAATGTTTCACATGAAGACATAGTTGTCTAGAATGGATAGTAATGTTGTGCTGAATTTCTTCCTTGAGGTCCCAAAATTATTTGTATTTATTAATATACACTTTATCCTAAATATAACCTAAGGAAATAAGATAGGGCTTTCGTATTAGTATGTGTAAGATCTAGACTCTCTGAATGAAAGCTTATTTCCATTAAGTAGAATTTTTCATTTTAATATGTAAATAATCTTTTAATCTTTACCGGGCGATAAATAACAATCGCATGATGCAAATTGAATATTGATCAATTTATAGCCAACTGATTCGGCTTTTACCGTTATGTAAGACATTTGAGGCTCATAAATTTTGGATAACATTTTGGATAATTAAAGCGAAACATTTGTCAAATGCGAAGCATTTGTAACAATACCAACACATAAAAAACGCTCGTCTTATTTTAGATAGCTAGTATTGGCTCTAAGGTTATAAAAAAAGTTATGTTACATCGAATCATTTAAAATATCTCAACTTATATTTATGGATAAATCAAAATAATTTAAAGATTTAAAACACTAAAACCTGTGTAGACACTCTTTCTTGAAAGTTTATCCATTCGTGTAATGAATATTTTAACAATATATAAATAATTTTTTTTTATTTGAAGTATTTATTTCTTATAATCACTGTCCCATTCATAATTATTAAGCATTTGATAATGAACTTTAAGAAACGGTTAACTAAAAATTTTTTTTCGAATATGTTTGAGACTAGCTTTTTTTCGAAATTTATAATAAAATTTTGGAAAAAACAGTTAAAAATTGTTGCTCTCAGCTTGAAAAATGTATACCTAATTCATTTTTATACCCGGTATTAATAATATACCAGGGTATATTAAGTTGATTATACCCGGTATATGCAGTGTATATTAAGTTTAGTTCCGACTTTATAACGGCTGTCTGTCTGTGAACACGATAGCTTTAAACGATAAAAGATAGCGAGCTGAGATTTTGTATGTATATTCTAGGACTAAAAAGTAAGGTCAAGTTAGTGAATGGGTAAAATCAGACCATTTTTGGGAAAAATTGGCGAAACTGTCTATTTTTGAAACCGTAAGAGATAGAACAAACATTTAACGTCAAAAAATGTTCCTTTTTTAAAAATTAACAACATTTGTTCAAAAATTTTTTTATAAGTTCAGTATATGCCGGGTATTTAACAAATTAGTTGTTATTTTCGCTTGTGTTTAATTTTCTTTAACATTTTTCTGAAAAAAAGTCGCAATTGTGATCCCCAGCGTATCTCCAAAACGATCTCGAAATTGTGTGTGTGTTTGTCAGGAGGTAGCGAAATATTGTTGACAGAAGACCCTTAGTAAATTTCTAACACGGCTCCAGCAAAACTACCAGAATTCCAAATTGAAAACCGTTCCAATGTTATAGCCGTTTTCTCACGACAATGAAGTTTTCTAACGGCAAGATCTTTAATATAGTTTAAATCTATAGAAATACCTGCATGTTCTATAGAAATACCTGCATTAACAAAATTTTGAAAATTAATTATTTGTCAAAAAACTATAAAAAAATTGATTTAAACTGTCGAATTTTATAAAAAGATAATTATTTTTACATAAATTTCCTATGTTCTCTCTAGAAGAATTTTTTTGTAGCCCGGTCAAAGCCGGATTTATCAGCTAGTAAGGTACTATAGATCGGAGAAAAGTTATCCGAATTGCGAATTTTTCAATGAAGGGGTTAGTTTTGAGGGCTTAAATGGGAAATCATCCAGATTATTGAGTGGAGTGTCAATAGAAACTTTTTTGGTGTCAATTGCTCAATTGTTTTAAACAATTTAAATTCAAAAGGTTCAAAAATCAGGCTATGCTAATAATTTTTTTTCTCGGAACACTTGATGCAACACTTTTTGCTTGAACTTTAACCGATATTTTATTATGAGAATTATTATGAGCTAATTATATCAATAGTGCTACGATATTTAAATTGAAGTACAACAACAATTTCTATAAGGTAAAAAATTTGAGTTAATTTCAGATCGAAAAATACAAAAAAAATAGCCGCCAATAAACCCAAATTAATTTTTGATAATCATTAAAAACATATCTATGGCAACAAAATAATCAAGAAGCTATCCTTATTAGCAAATTTTGAAAATATTCCGACCAATAACAAAATTAACTTCAGATATAAAAGCCTACCCAAAGTATATCTTTTAAACCTCATAAGTTCATAAATCATTTTATACAAAACTACTTGAATAATATAAATTCTTTTAATAAAAAAAAAAGTGTTTTTTTTTTCTTTTCGTAATAATTTTTAATACATTACTAATGAGTTTTATTGGATCATAAATCTTTGAATATACATATGAATAATACAATACAATTCAAAAATTATTTTATTCATCTTTTTTTCGTTCTGGCATATATGATATAAATACAATTGTGGAATGAGAGTGTTTGAATATGACTTAAAAATGTTTTTATACCGAAAAAAAAAACGATAATAATTTTTAAGATTAAATATTATATTATAAAATGTTTCCTAAATAATGTATTTCGTTTTGATTTTTGTACGGTGTGAACTAAAAGCAATTGTTCATATTCTTAGAGTACCGAAACGGGATGGGAATTGTTTCAATGCTTAAACGGGGTGGGCATTGTTTATTTATCATTTAAAATTTTTAAATTTTCAAAAGTTTTAAAAGAGCAGAAAATATTTGTAACATTTGACATTGTTGCCATCGAGTCTTTCCATCATAAATTTCCCAAGTTTTTCAAAGTTAATTCTGAAAAAAATGAAATACGTAAACAAAAAATTTATTCACTAATTAAATCATAATGTTACTTGTGGCCCACCCTACATATCAGCTATAAATAATTTATATATTAAGCTATAAATAACAAATATATTTAAATCATTCGTTAACGATTAAGTATCGATACAAAATTGGACTGCTCATATATGTAAAATTTTTCATTGAGCGATCCTTATTTATGTATTCTGTAATATTTATTGAGTCACATATACAACGACACAGAGCACTCTTTGTGTCTTTAAACAAACGTTCTAAAAGTCATTCAAAATCAAATACAATTTGATTTGAAACACGGTGTACATATAGTGAATTAATAATTTATTAATCTATAACTAAACCACCACACAGAACTATAAACTAATGACAATAATATATATAATATATATACTGACCGGCATAGAAAATGATTAACCTCCCGCTCAAAGTTTTACCAACTCTGGCTATAGTTAAAATTTGTGCAAAAGTTAACAATCAATATTTTTTTTCGTATCTTATGTTGAGATAGCTAAAAATAAAATCAAATGAACAAGTCGATATCAAACCAATCTTGTGTGAAAAACTCACACGACATCTATATACAGAATTCAGCATATGTCAGTGATGAATATACATAATGGTATTTATTTACTATCAAAATTGAATTTGATAGAAAGTACGTAAATTATTGAGCTTAAATTGAGTTTAATTTATTTCATTTACGAAATAAATGTTCTTGTCAGGCCTAATTTTGTAATTTAAATTTTTTGCTCGAGGTCGATTAGTTTGTGTTGAAATTTAGGTTTTAAGATGTATAATCATGATACAAGGTCTATAAAAATCGTCGGAATCGTTTTCGTGAAATTCTCAAAAAAAACTAAAAACATTAAGACTGAAGGGTCATATCCGGTTTAACTGTTTCCGCCTCAAGGTATCTGCTTCACAGACACACAAACATACATACACAGAGACCCACGAATGGTAAAAAAGATGTTTTAACCTGATTCGGTAACCTCTCAATATCGATTTTCATCATTGAAAATAATACCAATACATATATATTCTACTAATTATATAAAGGTAAAATATCTCAGAAAATTTCACATACACTTGCGAACGAATCCAGACACCAACATAGAACAATTATTAAAACTGGTATTTTCGAAATCCGTTCGTAATTTTGATTTTCGACAGTTCATTATATTATAGTCTCAGATTCGGACCAATGGCTCATTTCGATGAAATAAATTAAAAGAATCAATCCATGAATCCAAATTATTCTAATTCTTCAATATCAGTATAAAATATTGTTAAAAATAACGCTTCAATATAACAATTTGAATACCGTTCCATTCTATGTGACGGTTCTTTTACAATAATATCTTACCTTTACAATGACATTTAATGGTATGCGCTGTGCCTAGAGAGCCATTACAATGATATGTGAGGTATGGTACACCATTTGGCGTGAAATGAGTACCTAATTGGCTAACAATTGTAATAATATTACAATGTGTTCAAAATTCCGAAATATTATGTTGAATAGGTGATTTGATTGCATTATATTTTATATGTGTATATATAACTGTTCATATATTATGGGCATAGGTAAATTCCGCACGTTTTGTTGAAAATCATAAAATCGAGCATTAATGAAATTTAATCAAATTCTCATAATTGAATATTATTTAAAATAAAAATGTAATTGATTTAAATGTAGCGCAAAAGTCATTATAACTGTCCCAAAACACATCGATCTGGTAGCCGTTGACCAACCCCGTTAGCCGTTAACTCAATTTATAGAAATTTAAATTCTTATTATTATTTTTAATTTTTTTAAATACTTATACTTTGTTCAGAGTATTATGTCGCAGGATATTTTTACGTAGAAATTTTGTGGTACTTTGCAAACAGTGATGGCTCTTGTATTATATTGACTTGTAAAAGATAGTACTACCGCCTTACTCTCGAATATCTATGGAAAATCAGGAGAGTAACTTTCGGCTTGTCTCTCGTGCCATCTTTTTTTGCAAACTGTTACCATAAAAAATGTTTTTTTTTATGATAAATTTCTACAAAATGTATTTTGTGACATTGATATCATTATTATTATTGCTAGATCTGCTTAAATATTATGAAGACTTTGGATTGTACCCGTTGAATGAATGAATGAAGGTGTAAATAAGGGGTCTGAGACCTGAAAGGTCTATTATGTTTCCCTTATTAGCTAGAGCAAAACCTGATCTCTTTTGAAAGTGTCGGGTCTGAAGTGGATCAAGGAATTTTATGTTCCCTCTACAGATACGCCAGCAAGATTTTCTCCCAGCTTCTTGTAAAACATGTTGCTAGCGTCAAATTCAAATCCCAGATTCCGGAAATCTTCTTTGATATTTTAGTGTTGTGTGAAGAAGCTTGTTAGTTATTAGACTATTTTTGTTCAGGTCGACATAGACTTTTAATCTTTATTGTTTACAATTTCCGAGAAAATGCTTACATCAGTCTTACAAAAAAGTTCCAGATCAAAGTTCTTAAAATTTCTTCGTAAGCTTATCTCGGTAGTGATCTTCAAGTTTACAGAAAACAGTCATTTCTGTAGAAGGAGCCGATCTTCATTTCCTTGTCAGGTTGTCAGCTGCTTCATTTCTCAACACTACTGTGTCCAAAGAAAGATGAATTCCACACTATTTGTGGATGGTATAGGAGCTCAAAACTTTGATGTCTGGTTAATTATGGAAGACGATTGCCATTTGAACTTTACCCATCAAAATTTTGTTTACTCGAATATATTATAGTTTATATTTAAATACTGCGGAATTTACTTCTTCCCTTATACGGTTTATTGCAGCCTACATACTGTTTGACTTTTGGAGATGCATGTCGGATTATAGAAATTGCCTTTTTATGCAATGTCCATTACTTTTATGGAATGTCCATTGCACATATGAATACTATATGAATTATTGTTTGAATTCGGATAGTAGCTTCTATTCATCCATAGATGGCACCCCTCCCAATAGGCAAATCTTTTATATTGATGAATACTGATCTCTGTGAGTGAATCCTTTGGGTATTATTCGTGGAAGCGTTTTGTTGATGAGCTAAGTTAAGCAGAGAAACAAATCGGATTCCCCAAGAGACCAAAAAAGTATAGTTTGACCAAAGATTACAACCTTTACTTGTCGCTGTTCGACATGTGCATATATTGAAACAAATATATGGATATGCCGGTGTTTACAAAGGTTCAGACTTGTTTGCCGAAATAAATGGAAAACAAAATGTCTCGTGCTAAAATGAATAAAATACTCAAACGAAATTTAAATAATTTATACGAAGGTCAGTAATTATTCCTTATTTAACTAGTTCTTTATGATATCAATTAAACCAAATTACTTGATTACTGCTGTGATTTTGTAGGTTACACGTGGCCGAACGCGTTCATTACTTGTTCGGGATTTCCACGTGGGGATGGTGCAAGAACCTTGGAGTTTTCGCAGCGATATCGCAGTATAATAGTTCGTATATTTCTCCTTTCGATATACCCTATAAGATGTAGTAAGATGAAAATAAAGTTTATAGTACTCACCGTATTAAAACTCAATTCCGGAAAATCGAAGACCGATATGAGATCTCTACCTCACTTTGTTCGTTGGTTAAAAATAAGTACGAAGTATGTTTCCAACGATGTGAGTAAGATCGTATCCGCCTCGAAAGTGAAAAACGATATTTCTTTACAGGTAAGTACAAATACAAAATTCTGTTTATAAGATGTTTAATATAATTAAAATTGTTTTATTTTAGTTGATACAAAAATTGATACAGTTCTCTATTTAAAAGATTTTGACCTTTCTGAATCGCGTTAGCAGATATAATGAATCAATTTTGATGCTGTTCATCTCGATCAGCTTTCGTGCAGCGACCTCTTACGGATTTCAATAATACATATGCGTTACGCATATTAAAAAAAAGTGGTAAGTTTGAATTTCTTAACACATTCTCCTCTGTTACAGGGTCTTTCTTTTGGAGGAGTTTTCGTCGGCCGTAGGCTGGTCCCGGGGTGTCGAGGATTCGAGCATTCTATCACTGAATAAAACGATGAACGTCTAATATTTTGGCGACTTTGGAGAGCTGGTGTAACAAAATATTGATCCATGGTAAATTGAATGAAAAACTTGTTTAGTTTGTTGAAATATTCATTCATTTGATGTTTCTCTTTTTTGTAGGTGTTGAATTAGGAGATTGTCTGCACATCTAGGCATTTTCTGTAAGTGATAACAATTATTCGAAAAAAATACATTTATGAAAGTTTTAGCAGAAGGAATCTAAAAAAGGTGAAAATTTAAATAAATTATTGTTTCGTTCTGGGTTTGTGATATTTTTTTAAATACCGTACATGGGATCTAAGTATTTTCCCGGATGAATTACGTAAAATAGCTGTATTGGTAGCTTTAAAATTGATAATTGTAAATGGACCGATATATTTTTTATCTAATTTTTTACTCGAGACTCCATGCACTGATATAGTTTTCTTTCGGACCAATACAGAATCCGAAACTAAAAACGGATGTGGTTTTTTTGTTTTGTTATGTCTCGTCCGTCTGTCAAACAACGATTCTCTTAGAAATTTATCGATCGTTCCTTTGGTAGGTGGCTTTTGACTACGTAAAATGTTTGCCATGTCGAACAAATTATCTAGCGGTAAAACTAAATTTCTTCCGAAGAAAATCGTTGCTGGAGTCGATTTTATCGTGTTAGTGTACGAGTTGTTATATGCAAACGTTGCGTACTGGATATATTCATCCCATTTTTTGTGTTGTTGAGACGACGCTGTTAACAGAGTGCTGAGATTGGATATTATTATCTTGTTCATGGCTTCGGCTTTATTCGCTCCCGGGTTGTAGGGGGCTAGGTACCTAGGTTTTATGCACCATCTAAAACAAAAATCTCTGTAATATTTGGACCGAAAATAAGAAGCATTATCGCTTATTAAAAATGTTGGAATTGAAAAAGACAAAAATGATCTTTCCAATGCATCGCACACTGTTTGCGACGTACAACTTTTAAGTGGGAAAGTTTGTAAAAATTTTGAATAACTATCACACGCAACTAATAGAAACCGATTGTTCTTTGTCGAGTTCTGTATTGGTCCCAGAATATCGATGTGGAGACTTTCATAAATATATTTGGGGTTGAACGGGTTGATCGTTGGTTCGTGGGGTCGTGTAGATATTTTGTGACGTTGACATGTGTCGCATGATTTTACATACGTAGCGACATCTTTGTATAGACCTTCCCAATAAAATCTGGAGGCGATGTTTCTGTAAACCTTACAAATTCCTTGATGCGCAGACAATAATGAATTGTGCATATAAAATATAATGGCGTTCCGTAGACTCTTAGGTACGTAGATCCTGCGTTTACGGTGTTTTCCCACATATTTGCATAACATCCCGGAGAAAATTACAAAATCATTGACGCCCTCTTCTTCATTTTTTAATCGAAGTGTGACGCTTTTGCAGAAATCATCCTTTAGTTGAGTTGCTTTTATGTTGGGGACCGCTGTTGGCATTTCATTGAAATACAATAACTTTGTGTCTGGAGTTACGGAATCGTGAAATTCGTCATCTTCGGGTAGAGTGTTTAAATTTAATACGTCTTTTTTTTCTGTTGATAGGTCTTCGTTGTACATGCGGGAAAGTATGTCTGCGATGTTGTTGTTCGATCCACCAATGTGTGAAACTGAGAATGAATAATTGCTCAGTGTAAGTATCCATCGAGCTAGTTTTCCCGTGTTTTTACTATTTTTAAATAACCATTTCAGAGCTTCGTTGTCGGTTTCAACTTCGAAATGTGCGTGTTGAAGGTAATCTGAGAATTTATTCAGACAAAAAATTAATGCGAGACACTCATTTTCATATATGTGGGCCTTCCTTTCAGTGGCAGTCATCGTTCGCGAGGCATATGCGACTGGATGGAGAACTCCTTCGTGGAGCTGTAGCAACACGCCTCCAATGGCAACACTGGAGCTGTCGCAGCGGACGGTGAATGGCTTCGAGAAGTCAGGAAATTTCAACACGGGACATGTGGTGAGTTTTTCTTTTAACGTATTAAACGATTGGATGTGCTTCTTCTCAAATACAAAAGCTGTGTTTTTTTTTCTTAATTCATTTAATGGATGACAGATGTCAGCATATTTGTCGATAAACTTCTGATAATATCCAGTCATACCCAAAAACGAACGTAGTTGTTTTAAATTTGTAGGGGGGGCTAAATCATTTATGGCCTGGATTTTGGCTTGATCGACAAAACATCCATCCTCGGAGATTATATATCCCATGTATCTTAATTTGGACATGAAGAAACGGGATTTTTCGGGCTTTGCTGTAAGTCCGTTTTGTTCCAGGCGTTGTAGAACTTCTTTGAGATGTTCGTAGTGTTCTTCAATTGAATTTGAATACACTAGGAGGTCGTCCATGTATGGAATACAGCTTTTGTACTTGAGATCGCCGAATATGTTGGTGATAATTCTGTTTAGACTCTGAGCGGACGTCGATAAACCCATTGGAGCCATCTTAAATCTGTATTGGGCATTTCCAGTGACGAAAGATGTAATATTTTTGGACGTCTTCTCCAGAGGGACCTGGTGAAAGGCACTGGTGAGGTCTATCGTTGAAAATACCTTCGAACCGTGGAGACAGTTGAGACATTCGTCGATTCTTGGACTTGGAAACGGATCCCATAGAATATTTTTATTTACTCGACGATAGTCGACGACGATGCGATGAGTCCCGTCTTTCTTTTTCACCAGAAAAACTGGGCTTCCCCAGCTGCTGACACATTTCTCAATGACTCCTTGCTCCAGGAGGTCGTCGATGATATCCTGCAGAATTTTTGCTTTTGGAGGTGGTAGTTTGTATGGGTTATTATAAATCGGCGTTCGGTTCTTCATCAGAATCTTCATTTTGAAATTTGATGCACATCCAATTTTATTCGTAAGTACGTTTTTGTGTTGTTGTAGCAACGAGTCCAATTTTGAAGCTTGGTCTGGTTTCAATTTTATTTGGTTTTCCAGCATCAGGCTCAATTTATGATCCGATGTACTCTGGAACGATAGTGGAACAATATTGTTGGCCCTGGGTAGCATTAGAAAAGATCGTTGGAAATCGAGGATCGCCTGGGTGTGGTGTAAAAATTCGCTGCCTAACAGAATTTCGCACGGTAAGTTTTTGTAAATGTAGAAATTTTGTTTCCATGTTTGGTTTTGAATTTTTATCACCAGGTCGACGGACTTGTCGATGGTGAAGTTGGTGTTGTTTCCAATTGTAATCTTTTTGTATGTTTTATGTAGGTGCTTCCTGGGGTATTTGATGCTCGCGAGTACGTCGGATCTGATGAAGTTATGTGACGATCCTGAGTCGATCATGGCTTTGAGTCTGGTGTTGGTGATTGTGAGATCAATAAATGGTATTTTATTTGCGTACTTGAATTCTTTATTATTTGACAGGTTCGTCAGTATTTTGCGTCGTGGTGGGTGATGCATGTATTGGGAACCTGTCGCATCTAGTTTTTTGTAATTGGTTTCAGAGTCTCTCGTTCCTGTGCATCATCTAGACGTGAAATGTTTTCATCCGCTCTCCTGGCGATGGTGTATAGTTGGGAGAACGTGGTCGGAATTGGCCAGATGGTGCTCAGGAATGGCAGGTATTTGGCATTCACGGAATCGCAAATGTGTATTACAATATTTTGTTCATCTGGTAGGTTGAGTGCTTTGGCGGTCGTCTCCAGATTTTCGATAAAATGGGTGAGTTTCTCTCCTGGTTTTTGGAAACGGTATATTTTGTTTATCGTTATCCTGGATTTTTGCATCGGTGATAGGAAATTATTAATTAAGTTTTTTTTTAAATGATTCCAGGTTTGATGGGTGGCAGCGGTTTGGGCTAGCCATCTCTGGAGATGACCCGTCGTGTATGAAGTCAAACCTCTTAGCAACTGATGGACTGGTATAAGTTGAAGGTTAGTAATTTTCTCCACTTCGATGAGAAAATCTACCAATAGATCTGGGTTTTCACCATCTGTGACTTTTATGTCTTTGCACATCCTATGTATGTCTGGCTTGAAGATGGAGGTAGTGTGAGCTATCTCCGCCATTTGTTGTCTGGTGTCCAGTAGAATTTGGTTGTGCAAAACCATTAAATTTGTCATTGTGTGGAGTGGCTGCTGGTTTTGTCGTCGGGTGGGAGTATTTGGTGCCTGAGGCTGAAGTGGGTTATTTGGTGTATGTGGGGTGGTGGGAGGTATACTGTTGGGTGTATTGTGGTTGAGTGAGGGGTTGGGTATACTATGGGTATTAATTAATGGTTGGTTATTAATTGTAGGGTTTGAATTTGGTAGGGTGTTTGGGGGGTAACGAGCAGCATATTGATTCGATGGTGATGGTGTCGTTCGGCCATGGATATCTGTCGCAAGTAGCAGTTGGCCGTTCGGTAGAAGCTCGTACATGGTTTCCCATGGATTGTGTACGAGATTGGATTGTCCACCATTGAGTAGGAGTTGTGGTGGTGGGTTTGTTGGAGGTCCATTGTTCGCCATATTGATTTGAGAACTTTTGATATTTGGAGGTAATGTGTTTTTATTGTATTGTTTTATTAACAACCTTCCAAGGTTTTTTGTAATATATGTCGTATTTCTTTCCAGATGAATCGATCTTGTAATGAAAAAATTTTATTTTCTTGGTAACGCTTGTTTTTCGGATGTCGTTCCAAAGTGTTTTTGCGTATTTAATGCGTATTTAATGCGAATTGCGTATTTTAATGCGTGTTTTTACTTTATCTTTTCAGATGATTCGACCGTGTTCATCCATAGAGGTAATGAAACCGAAAAGTAAACCTGAAAATATATTGAAAATATCTGAGAAGAGACACTGAAAATTGTATAATTAGAATGTCGTATTATAGGTACAGTCAGAAATGAGAAATATATTGTAAGGTGGAAATTAATAAACTTTGAGAAAAATTAGCTTGAGTATCTTATTGTGTTTTTATTTTCAGCGTAGAAATTAAAATTTTGTATTGTCAAATCTTTGGCTTTTACTTAGATGCTATGCTTTCTAAGATATAATATTCTTTTGTTAAAAATAGTTGCTACCATCTGTTTGACTTTTGGTGATGCATGTCGGATTATAGAAATTGCCTTTTTATGCAATGTCCATTACTTTTATGGAATGTCCATTGCACATATGAATACTATATGAATTATTGTTTGAATTCGGATAGTAGCTTCTATTCATCCATAGATGGCACCCCTCCCAATAGGCAAATCTTTTATATTGATGAATACTGATCTCTGTGAGTGAATCCTTTGGGTATTATTCGTGGAAGCGTTTTGTTGATGAGCTAAGTTAAGCAGAGAAACAAATCGGATTCCCCAAGAGACCAAAAAAGTATAGTTTGACCAAAGATTACAACCTTTACTTGTCGCTGTTCGACATGTGCATATATTGAAACAAATATATGGATATGCCGGTGTTTACAAAGGTTCAGACTTGTTTGCCGAAATAAATGGAAAACAAAATGTCTCGTGCTAAAATGAATAAAATACTCAAACGAAATTTAAATAATTTATACGAAGGTCAGTAATTATTCCTTATTTAACTAGTTCTTTATGATATCAATTAAACCAAATTACTTGATTACTGCTGTGATTTTGTAGGTTACACGTGGCCGAACGCGTTCATTACTTGTTCGGGATTTCCACGTGGGGATGGTGCAAGAACCTTGGAGTTTTCGCAGCGATATCGCAGTATAATAGTTCGTATATTTCTCCTTTCGATATACCCTATAAGATGTAGTAAGATGAAAATAAAGTTTATAGTACTCACCGTATTAAAACTCAATTCCGGAAAATCGAAGACCGATATGAGATCTCTACCTCACTTTGTTCGTTGGTTAAAAATAAGTACGAAGTATGTTTCCAACGATGTGAGTAAGATCGTATCCGCCTCGAAAGTGAAAAACGATATTTCTTTACAGGTAAGTACAAATACAAAATTCTGTTTATAAGATGTTTAATATAATTAAAATTGTTTTATTTTAGTTGATACAAAAATTGATACAGTTCTCTATTTAAAAGATTTTGACCTTTCTGAATCGCGTTAGCAGATATAATGAATCAATTTTGATGCTGTTCATCTCGATCAGCTTTCGTGCAGCGACCTCTTACGGATTTCAATAATACATATGCGTTACGCATATTAAAAAAAAGTGGTAAGTTTGAATTTCTTAACAATACGAAAAAATTTTATCGTTATAAATGTTTGTTTGTTGATTTGACTTGTTTTGGATTTTAAATGATCTTTTGTTCAAAAAATTTATTTTATTGAGATTAATAGCGCATTGTTTCGGTAAAAGTTTCAACAAATAAAAAAATTCAAATAAAATAAATTCTTATTATTTTTGAAGTGTTTTTATTAAATTTAAATTGTTTTAAGGTGTGTGTGTGTTCATGAAGAATTTTATCAATTTATTGTAGACTTTTTGTAGTTAGGTATATGACCGATGTCGAAGAAGCATTGATTCGCTTTCTATCTCTCTGCTCCTTGAATGAATATTGAAAAGTTTTTTTAAGAGAATCAGGGATCTATTGAAATTTCAAACTATTTATAATTAGGCTTTTTTCTTGTATATATTTATCTAATTTCTATGTATTTACAAATACAGAAATATACAGCTTGAATTTAGCAGGTTGGTAACGTTTTCAATTAATCGAAAATTGTGTTTTTTTCATACACTCTGAATTAATTATTTTTGGGATCATATGATAATTTACCTTAAAACAAGGAGACGTTGGATAAGGCATTGTGACCTGGTATATGTGTATGGTTTTATACCCGATATATGTAATTATACAAGGGTATATTAAGTTTAGTTCCGTTTAAGTAACGTTTAAAAATATTAATCGCAAAAAAAATGTTGATATAGTCTCTATATTTAATATTTGCTTATTTGTGTATACTTTCGCGTCAACATAACGATGTTTGTCCAAATTCCTTTCGGTTACGTATGACAAACTGTAGAAGACTTTAGCGTATACTCCGACAAATTTCATTGTCATTGAGTTTTTAATTAAATTAAATACTGATATGAAAAAATTAACTCGTCAACCAGGAATCGAACCTCGGGCTTCTGGATATCTAGTCCAGTATGCTTCCGCTACACCAAAGACGATTGTGACGTAATAGCCAACTTTTTCATATTATTCTAATTTTTTATTTATTTAGACAGTATTACTTCTGTTGAAGTTATTTATTTATTTAATATTTGTTTATTTGTGTATACTTTCGCGTCAACACAATAATAGACTATTGTCAAAACAACAATAGTCTCTATAGTCTATTATAGTCTATTTCCGCAAATAAGTATGTCCGTCCGCCCATCAATACGAGAAGAGATTGCGAGCTGAACTTGTATATGTGTGTTCTAGAGCTAAAAAGTAGGGTCAAGTTCGTGACTACATCGGACCATGTTTAGGCAAAATGGACAAAACTGCCTATCTTTGAAACCGTAAGAGATAGAACAATATTTAAAGACAAAAAATGTTTGAGCTGTAGAACACGTTCAAAAAATTTCAGTTCGGTATCGCTTTTCTTTTTTTAGCTACTTTTTTTGATATGTACAAATGAAGTAATTAAAACATTTTTTGGAGACCTGTACTTGCAAAATCTTTCCTACGATCAATATTCTCAACAAATTTGGGACTAAACCTATAATGCCCTTGTATGTCTTACATACATACATATAAAAATGATACTGCTTTCAATGTAAACACTGGGTATATTTTAAAAGCATATAAATTCAATAAGATTTATATATAAATAATAATTATAATGAATTGTTATTAATAAAATTTATTATTGTATTATAATAGTTTTTTTTATAATATTTTATAAATTATTATCATTTGATTATTGTATACAGTCAACAATTTCTCAAATTACTTTAACATTTACACTAGAAATAGTAATTCATTTCACTATTTTTCATATTTAACACCTATATAAATGTTTAACACCTATTCAAAAACTCGTGTAGAACTGTAGATGGAATACAATTCACTTTAATTTAATAAAAGAATATTTCTTTTTTATACAAAAATAATTTTTGTATACAAAATTTGTTTTGGATATAAAGAAATATATTTGAATTCGTTTTTAGGGTTCCATAGCCTAATTTATATTTTATGTTCGGCACCGGCCGCATTTTATATCTGCATTCATGAAATTTTACAGGCGGGTGTTATGTGAAGGTGTCTTATGTGGGAAGCCCTTCATACATAGAACCGTGAGATGAAAACTGTTGCCGCACGTACATAGTGTGGTGTATCGTTCGACTCATCTTTCAAATCATTGAAAACATGTGAAAAGTGACTATAGTTTTAAAGTGACTTCTCTTCCTTACCCTAAGTGTTCCTTCCTCACGCTAACTTTCCAACGATGTGATTAAAAAATATGAATGTTAACAAGATATTAGCCCCTTAATAAACTATTTCATGGAAAATTATTGAGAACATGAGATGATAAACAAGTTTTTTTGAATATTCTAAATTTTCAGGATCATCAACAAACGGTTAGTGCAGGCTACGGAATCCTAATTTGATAGACTGATGGCATATAATTCAGATAAATGAAGTTGTATGATTGAATAATACTAGCTGTGTCGTCTGCCGTAGCTCATTTTTCCAAGACGAACCCTATTTGACACAAATGCCTGCAGCCAGGGTAGCCTTCGATCAACGAAATTTTATCCTTAGGTATTAACGAAAAACTATGCGTAAAAAGTTCAAAAACCGCTCACTGGGCTTCTGGAAGTTCGCACATTAGAGCCAGGCAGCATGTTAATTTAATATTATAGTTTTTTGTTTAAGTAGATTCATTCAGGAAGCTTTCGTGGAAACACTGGACACAATAAATTCAAAGTAGCCACATTGAATAAAATTGTGTGGAAAAATCTCTGGCTTATATGATGGTTAATAATTTGTACAAATTTATTTTGGGATATAAATGGAATACGTACCTATATTGATAAAGTTTTGAAATATAACTTCCGAAGAAAAAGTGTATTACAAAATTCTAAAACAGGAGGAAGCTCTTCTAAGTTTTATATATATAAAACTTAAATAGACCGAGAGTCGATGAAACAATAGTTAAACATCGAATTAACCTAGGTTTGAAAATATAGCAGTATATACATCATCAATGGCTATTATTAATTCATTTATTGTTGCTAGCGATATCACGGAAACTTCCTGAATGCATGGAAGTACTGGCTTTTGCATCAAATTTAAGTAGTCGTTCCTTGATGCGTTCCTGTTAACATTTTTAGAGTGGTAAAATTAAAATCAACGTGAGCAAATTCAAGGGGCAGTTTTTTTCATTATCTTAATTTTATGTCATATGACTTCTTGGCGATTGAACCGTGGTTGAATTTATAAAACGGAATGTTAGCATCGTAATGTTAATGCTCCAAACGGAATGTTCAAAAGAACACTTGGTAAGAATCATAACCTTGGGGCTACAGCATAGTCTGATTAAGTAATATTTCTAAAAAAAATTTATTACAATCATTAAAAATTATTTTTCATGAATTATGGATAGATAAAATTAACAACTTTTTTTGTTGGGAAGGCATCATTTGTGTGAATTAAAAATAATAAATATTATTAAAATTTATATTTTTTTAAATAATTATCGCGGTTAAGTAAAAAAGCAGTAAGAGAAAAAAAAATTAATATTTATGGCGACAATAAAAATCTTAGGTATATTTATTTAATTTTTTTATATCAAAATTTTATTTGAGTTATTGAATTTTTTTTTTTTAATTCATGGAATAAATTTAATGAATACTTGGGCAATACCTTTAATTTTAAATTTAAAAAAAGCGTAGGTATATCTAAGCATTTAGTCGAGAGAGGAGATGTGATTTATATTTTCCGTTCATAATTATACCCAGTATATGTAAATATACAAGGTATATTTATTTTAGTCCCGACTTTGTAACGCTTGAAAATATTGATCGTAGGCATGAATGTTTGGCATATGTGTTCATAAAATGTCCTAATTCCGCTATTTCCGTATGTGCGTCCGTCTGTCCGTCTATCTGTCTGTCTATCCGTGAACACGATAACTCAAAAACGAAAGGAGATAACGAGCTGAAATTTTGTATGTGTGTTCTATAGCAAAATAGTGAGGTCAAGTTTATTAATTGGCATAATCGGAACGTGTTTTCCCTCGCCATAGGGGAAAATATACATCATTGAAACCGTAAGAGATAGCAAAAAAATTTAATAACAAAAAATCTTTTTTTTTTAAATTAAACAACTTTTGTTTGAATACTCAATAGTTTTCACGGGCATCTCTCTAAAAACGATAGATTCCGTCTCTAGTGACATCGAAACGCGGAGATATGACGAACTCATTACAATAACAGGAAGTTAAACATAAAGGAATATATGAAGACAATATAGGAATGTATGAACTTTAAATCAAACTTTATTTTTGCCAATCTACTCAATAATAAATACAAAGTTTGTCGGTAGGTACGAAGAGTAACCTGGTGACATGTGTTCTGCACAAATGGCAACTAGATATTAAGGTACAAGATCTAATGCAAGTACACTACATATTCTTTCTGCAGAAAATTTGATAGCGAGCACTATATTGTTGATTCAATTTCACGCTTTTACAATTAACTATTTAATTAGTTTATATTTTTTAGAAATAAAAGCTTGTATTGTAAATTTTTTAACAACAATTCTTAATCATAAATTTGATCAAAATTTAAATAAAAAAATTGTATCATCTCACAAAGAGGTCATAAAGCGCCCATCATACCCTTAAAATTTCAAAATTAACACGCATTTTGTATAAAAATTGAACCTAATTAACATTTAAGTTATGGCACACATTTTATGTTATTGTAAACACCCCATAAACCCTAAATATCTAATTAGTGGCTGACATTTTTCAAAGCGTGATTAACTACAATTAACAAAACAATGTCTGTTTTTCAAAATATGGTTTGAGAACTACATATAGGTTATATGTATACCTCTTTTAATGGCTAAATAATCGCGTTTTTAGATTGTAATCATATATACCTATTTTGACTATATACATATATACATACATGTTAAGGCGGGGTCTATTCATTACCATTTTAATGTCTTTATTCTTTTTAATACTTAATTTATATTTATTAGTGAGATGGATAATTAGAAAATTATAATTTAGGAAAAAAAGCAGAGAGCAGATGTTTTCTTTTCAAAAGAGTAAATATTTTGATCATTAAAAAGGTTTTAATGATTAGAAATGATTCTAAAAATTCTATTTTCAATGCATAGAATTGTTTTTGCGATTGAAATAAAATCTTTTGCCCGGTCATTTGGCAATAAAAGGAACAAATTTGATTATTTAGTAATTTTAGTAATTTTTAATTTTCAGAAATACGGTCTATATCGCATGGAAATTTTATAATTCAGGGTTTTGATGCAACAACCAGGTAAGTTTTCCAATTAAAAAAATGCTTTTTTGACTATGGACAAAATAGTTTTTTTGTTTGGTGAAAGAACCGGATACAAATGTAACATCAGTCGTCTCCTGTGTGGAAAATAGGATGGGAAAGGCTACATCAATAGTCAATAGAAACCGGGTACCGGGGAGTTTAAACCGTTGGTGAATAACTGGGTATGTTCGGACTTAATATTGAATAATTTTAACTCGAATAAATTTGCTGATTTATTTAAAGCCTAATAGTGGACCTGGTATCTTATTTAATAATTTCATTTGGCTCTCACCAAAAACTTTGTCTGTCTGAACTTACCTGGGTTTAGCAACAAGGTCCTCAATTATATAATAGGTTTGTAGGATTTTCTTCTACAGCATACTGTTGTTAAGTATTAGCAATTTTCCATTAATACTTTTCTTTGACAAATTTCCTCATATTGTGTTAGTAAATGATTTTTTGTACATAATTTCCAAAATTATGTGGATTATAAAACCCCATATGGATTTTAAGAACCCCTATTTTCGGGGTTTTTTAAATTCCATCCGATATAGAAGTATACGGGGTCTAAGATAATTGATGTTCCCACGATCCTTGCATGTCCAACCATTTCACTTGTTAATTTATTCAAAAGATTTAAAAGTTACTTTTAATAATGCCGATTACTTTTAATGGGTTACTTTTAATGGGGCACAAAAGTCGTGTGCCATTTTCAAAATTGTATATAGTCATTTTGTGCCTTATTCGTTTGGTTTTTGGGAAAATGTTTCGAATAAAAGTTGTTCATTTTAAATAAACTAACAAGTTTTTTTCAAAATGCAACAACTATACACTATACAACTTTGAAAAAAGGACACAACTCTGTAGACCATAGAGTACTACTCATCACATAATTTTCATGTCCTGATTTCGTTATAAATTTAGCAACGAAAATACCGGAAAATTTACATTTGTTTTACTCGAATACAATTCTATAAAATACTAAACACCAGTACTGTTACATCCTGTAGACACTTAATCGTGTTATAAATATTTTATTTGTGTACATATGTTTGTGTTTTTGTGATCTTCCAAAATGTATGAAAAATTAATAAGCATTTAAATATTTATGTTGTACACATTTAAATAGCGTAGGAAAGACGTAACTACAACAAAAAAAAAAGAGAAGAATTAATGCTCATTTAAATGGTAGTTAGCGTGTAGTGTTAGTTGATAGATGATATATTATGACTCTTGTTTCAAACAATTTATTATGAGAATTATGATTTGTGGTGTGCGTTTTTAGTGAGTCCTTTTTTCTTATTCTATATAACTAAACGATCAACTATATTACAGGGTGTACCTTCAAATATGACTCATATAAAATTTAATTTTAACAGTTTGGTCTTTGTATATTTATAAGAGCATAAAATTTCATGAGGTAAAAGTTTTAGGTCTTAATAATATTGTATTAATTTTTCATAATTCTTTGGAAAATCTAACCTGATGGTGAATCGATTAGTAATCTTAAGGTTCGTCGAAGAGTAACCTAAAGATGAATCCATTAGCCTCTGAGATAATTTGATATACAGAGGTGTATCCGCCTAAGCAAACACAAATCCAAACTTAGTAAGAACAAAGGAGAACCTTCCGAACCTTCAGGGACACCTGATAAGCAAGCTCCTACCTATTGCAAACATATGGAAAAAGCGAATCTTGCAGGACTGAAGTAGAAGGCTCTTTAACACGAATTTAGCTCTAAAACACGAACAAAATTTTAATTCGTTATCTCTTTTTGTTCTCATTTTATGAACACATATACCAAATTTTTTACTGTTACACTTATACCTACTTGTGGTTAAAATTTTTTGTGATACAAAATTTTAAGTTGGGTCCGTTATCTGGAAAACCGAAAATCAGAATAAAATTTTCGAGAAAAATAAATTGAGCCTCTGTATAAATTGTCACAAAAATTAAGTTTCCTATATGAAAAAATATGCGTATTACATTTCTGATGAACCATCCTGTATAAAACTACAACGGGAAATGACATTTTTAACATTTTAAATTATAGTGTTATAGTTTTAAATATTTACATGTTATTATGTGAACTTGGAATGTTAAAATGTACAGGGTTATTTTACACTTATGATAATAAGTCATTTTAAATCAAGTTATTATGTAGGTCTTCAATGATTCAAATAGTCTAAGGACGCGCAAGTTTACTTTCTTTATAAAACACACTCAAAATATTACAGGTAAGTTAGTCAATACTCAAAAATAAATATTCGCAAAGCCAGTCTAAATATAGCTTGTACAATTTATTTGTAATTTGGATACCCGGAATACCTGCCTACACGGCAGCTTCCTAATTGAAACTTTTTAGTTATGGTGTAGCGGAGAACACTTTCAGAGGAGCTTGGAATTTGGTTCGAATGTAGATCTTTGGGCACAAGTACAGGAAAACATTAGAACTCCATGGAATTTTTGCTTATAAAATGAATGCATCCCAATTGCTGGTTGATTGCTCTGTGGACATTAAATTCTCATTCGAGTACTATTTTTAAAATTTAAATTTATTCCAACTCCTATTATGACCATGGTAATCAAAATTCTGGCCGCCATCTTTGTCACGGTTTAAGGGAAATGATTGTACATAATCATCTCCTTAGATAGATAGATAAATATATATTCTGGGGTCTGAAAAGTACTGTATTTCGACCTTATGGTCGAAATTGTGCTCCTCCTTCTATTTCAGTCTGACGAGATTCGCTCCTCCAATATTTTGGCAATAATCTGGAATTTGCTAACCAGATCTTCCTGAAGGTTCATATATTCGGGATGAGATGCACCGAATATCTTGTATCTGCTGTAATCTAGAGGTTCGCAGTCAAACTGTCATCCTTTCGCAGGGGATAATGCCCGGTAATGAATCCGGTAACCTTCCTCATCCGGCATCCTGCTCAGCTTCAGTGCATCGAGAGATTGCATTCCGAAGCAGTATTTTCCCGAGCTTTTGCAGCGGTACATTTTTCCATTAATCACGGTGTAAGCTTACTGAATCATTCAGTATTCTTCTTGTATATACAGTAGTTAAAATGTCGTATTTATAAGTTTTGAATTTTTATGTCAAAAATTGGTGATTAGTGAAATTAACGAAGGAATACGATACTGTCATATAACATTCAAAAACATCTTGTTAATCATATATATATATATATATATATATATATATATATATATATATATAGTCTTTTATCTTTTTCTTTCCTATCAATTTTTTTATTTTATTTATTATTTATCTTTATTAACTCCTTGTTATGATTTATTTTTAACAACAACAAAAAAGTAGTGTAGTCTTGTTTTTTGTATTTAAAACTATTAATTTCTTGTTTTACTAAGTTTATTAATAGACGTATTAATTATTTAAATAAATCATCTGATCGTTACCATACGTTCGTGCGTCTGTAGTAATTATTATTGGCGCTTAACTTTTATGAACGAAGAAAATCGGTTATTTTAATATTTGTTTTTGAATACGTTTTAAGTTGACTTAATTATATTGCCGAATCGTATTACATTGTATTTAATTGGACATTTATGTAATAGAGTTTTATTTCGTTAATTATTTACGCCTATTAACATATTTACAAATTTGGTCCCCACTTTGTAAAGATATAAAATAATTATTTTAGAAAAAAAAAATTATGGTATATAGGTGTTCATAAAATGGCCTATTTAGATTAGACTGTCCGTTAATTCAAAAACCAAAAGAGATTACAAGCTGAAATTTTGTGCATGTGTTCTAGAGCTAAAAAGTGAGATAAAGTTTGCGAATGCCAAAGTCGTTCATCTCCCCGTGCCAGGAGGATACCTATCTTTGAATTCTTAAAAGATACGAGAAAAGTTTGATGACAACATATGTTCCAATTAAATTTTTTTAAACTTTTTATCATAAACTGAGCAGTTTTCCCATAATTTCAGCTCATAAACCTAAATAAAAACATCACCAAATTTATAATGAACTCAATATATACCGAGGATTTAACCCATTAATTCAGTGAGTTGTTATTTTCACTTGTTTTTATGCTAAATATAGTACATTCATAAAAGTCTACAAAATCAAATATAGTACATTCATAGAAATCTACACAATCAAATATAGCACATTCATAATTTATTCAAAATCCACAATAAAGTTAATCATTTTAATTTAATGTCTGTGTGTAATATGTGTGTTTTTTTAGCGCACTGCCCCTGTTATTTTTTAAATGTACCAAAATAGTTTCAATTATGCTGATTAAAATAATTTTAAATTAATTATTACGTTTCATAATATTATTTTTAAATTCAATTCAATAAAATGTACCATTCAAAGAGTATTAACTAATATCCAGTCTTACGCATGAACGTCTTAATCAGAGAAATATAGTAGTTCATTTGGATGATAACTTTTGAATCAAAGTATCCCCCAACATTAATTTTTTGAGTCATTTTATGAAAAAAATTTGTATGAATCTGTCCAAAACGGCTTTGTAAAAAATCTATACAAATACATTTGACATCACGGAAGAAGGTTTGAAAGAAAAAACATTGGGAAATGCCGTTTTGCTAAACTGTGGTTAAACAAAAACCTTGATTACTCCCTAATAATTCCACATGTATAAAACAAACCTATATTAAATAATATTTTACAAAAACCAAACTGAAATAAATATTTAACAAAGTTGCTTTAAACTCCCCTACTTTAAAAAGAAATTCAAAACGTTTAATTTGATATAGGTATCTATATATATATATATATATATATATATATATATATATATATATATATATATATATATATATATATATATATATATAGATATATATATATATATATTATACTCATAAAATAATTTTCAAGATTAGTTTTAAATAGTGACCTAATTAGGTTAATAGATAATTAATAACAAAATTGTCAAAACACATGTCAAATAAAAAATAAAAATTTAAGGGTCTTTTAAAAATATTTTTTCGAATTTAGTGTATTTAGTAAATAGACGAGGGCATAGAAGAATTTTAAATAAAAATTCTTGTTAACTATTTGACAATCTTTATTGAAATTCCTTCTAATTAAATTTAAAATAGTTTTGATTTCTTCCAAAAAAAATTGTAGTTGTTTTTAAATAATTATCGTTGAATGTAATTTGTTTCCATTTTGAATGCTTAATAGTATCTGAGTATCAATGCCAAATTTTTTCAAGTAAGTAGCCATATATTTTAAACTCGCATGCCGTGGCTTACGCGGGAACTTTTGAGTTGTTTGACACCAGATAATATAGAATCAGCAGTCGTAAGCCATCTTAGTGAGCCTAAAAACTATGAATTCTATATAATAAACAGACGTTTCCGATTAATCTTTCCATTCCAACTTCACCTCAGGAACGAGTAGGAGTAGGTCATGTGTTCCGTCTCAAAACCAATGTTAATATTGGGGGCCTCTGATGTTAAAAATACTATTTTTGTTAATAATTTAAACATTTGAGCTTGTAAAAGTAAGTTTTTGCTTAACCCAATTAAAAGCGTATCCCAATTTCATATCTATAGGAACTTTCTTAGAAAGATTGTCTCGAAGAAAGATCTAATGCTTTTGAAATTTGGCTATTATATTAATTTGATTACATCTTTACGATTGCTTTTGTAATCGTAGATATGCCAATCTTTTTAAAAATAGTTCTAAAATACTTGAAAAATCATCGTATTTCATAACAAAAATTAGGTTCGGAAACCGGAAATCCGAACAAAACTACCAACAAAATAAAGATTTTTGGGTTCTTCAGTGTATTTAAATTTATGTTTTCCCTAAAATCAGTTGATTAGGTATCTGTTAAAAATCGTGTCTGCGAATTTAGTTTTTATAAATTTTCGTAAAAATTAATATTTTCTTAATAATTGACAAACTGCCGATGTCGGGATTCCAACCCATAACCTCCCAGTTTCCAAGTAGGCATACTGCGCAGACATAACTCCTTAGACCGCTCGGCTACTTGGACTGGTAACTGTGCAATATGCAATTCCAAATAATTAACACATGGATACAAATTCGTAACATTCTACTCTCCCTAAAATTGAAGATATTTGAGCCTACATAAAAAGTTGTAATCAAATCCACTTTTGTGTACAGTAGGTATTTTGATAAAATTTTGATCACATTTTTAAGGCATAAAATTTATTCAAGATTTTTAATGGATTAAAAAATAAATAAAATTTTTAATTGACATAGTTGATTTTTATGGATATTTTAAATTGTGTTTATTTTCCAAACAAAAAACCTAACCATAATATATAATTTATAAGAAGAAAAAAAAACTTAAAACGATCATTAATTTTATTATACATATTATCAAAATTAAATTTCCCATAAAATTAATGGCTTTGTTTTTTTGTTTTCGAAAATTATTATCTTATCCAAAATAAGAAGATCGTAAATTTTACGGTGTACCACCCAATTTGTGATTGTGTAATTACTTCGAAATTTTGCTTTCGTAAAATATACACCTTAACGAACATATATTTAAATTTTATTTTAAAAATTTTACCCTTCAAGTATGGCGGGCGAACATTTTCGTAAATTTTTTATCTTTTTAATTAAGATATTTACAAGACTCTTCGTCAGATTATTTTAATTTTAATTTTAACTATAATGTATTATATTTAATTTATAAAAGTAGAAGTTTTTTAAAAATTAATCTATAGAAGGTGGAGCAACATTATCGAAAATGTATGTGTTCATTCAACATTTGCTATTCACAACATGTTAAAATTCCAATTTTTAATGATTAATTACATGAAAACCCTTCATCAGATTTTTTCAAAAAATTATTTTATACGTATGAGATAGCAATTAATAACATATCAAAAATTCAGATTTTTATCTATATATTGCCGATTTTACCTATACATGTGTCCGATCAACCTTAAGTAATAAAACACATTTACTATTTGATGCCAATGGGCTTTGAAATACAAGTTTCGAAATTCTTTCTTACAAGTTGTACGGTAGTTTTTAATAACCAGTATACATGTTTTTTGGAACAGACTCCTATAAGGTTGAGCTATCAGTTTTGGTACATTCATTCACAGACGATAAACCGTGTACAGTAAAACAAATTTTTTTTGTATACCGAATATATGCACAGTCTGTTTTCAAAAGCATTTCTAATAGGGAATCAATGTTAAATAAATAAATAAAATATATACTATAAAACCATACATCCATACACATACTTAAAAAAATCTGACACTTGTGTTATGATGTTGGTTTGATGTCATTTAAGAGTGGGGATTTAGTGATGCCCAAATTAATAATATCCTTATTCATTGCATATGCACACACACACACACACTACTGACTACAGAGTACCCCAACTATTTTTATTTCTTTATGAAGCATTGTGTAGTTATTATAGTAAATAATATTTAACATTGATTCTCCATTAGCAAAGCTGTCGAAAACAGACGGTATATATATTTGGAATTGAATAAAAACGTATAATTATTAATTGATATTGTACAAAGTATATAAAATGAACGTAGGTACAGTTGTTAGTTACCAGTCATATGAAAATGTTTATATTTTTTAAATGTTGATTATTTGTTTAAAATTGCACAATAACGTGATGACATTTTTTAATTAAAAAAAATAAATAAATTTAATTAAAAAAAAAAAAAAAGAGAACAAAATTAAATATATTTGTTATTGATTTATAATATACATATAACTGTATGGTTCATAAAAACGATACTTAGGGTGAGTTAGATAGATACATCTTGGCCGGGTCTAAAAAGTATTGCACTTCCACCTTATGGTCCATTGTGCTCCCCTTTCTATTTCAGTCCGACGATATTCGCTTCTCTCATATGTTGGCAATAACCAGGAGCTTGCTTATCAAATCTTCCTGAAGGTTCATATATTCTGGGTGAGATGAACCGAATATCCTGTATCTGATGTAACTCAGAGATTCGCAGTCAAAGATAAGGTGGTTGGGCGTTTCCTCCTCCTCGCCACACAATCTGCACACAATGGAGTTCCCGTTTTGGAGTTCCATTTATAATTGAAACGATAGAAGTTTACTATTTATAATTGAAACGTCACGCTTGTCAGGATTACGGTTGGTATTCGTATTCATACATCCATCTCCATGACAATATTCTAACAGTTTATCGTGTTAAAATAATTTTTGAAATTATTTGAACGTTAAACCATCCAAAAGTTGTTAATTCATAAGACAATGATCTTAAACGATTTTTTTTCTTTTAATTATAAACTGTAAAATGAATGCCATATTGTATAATGGTCAATTAATCGTTACCCTTCTTTTTTTAATACATATCTTTTTACACATATATGTATATATATATATATATATACATATATATTATTAATTAAATAAAATTGAATGACGTCATAAAATTATAATTACAATCACCAACCATTTCTGTTTAATTAACGTTTATATTACAGGTTATTATTATATACGAAATATACATACATTTATACAAGACAATGTATTTAAAAAGTGGTTATCGTTTTGGTTCAATAGTGGATAATAATATCTGTCTTATAATATTCTTTTATAATGCTACAAACTATTCAGTGCTTTATATAAAACCTATTTTGATAAAATGGAAACCCGACTTCAAAAATAAAATATTCTATAACAAAAAGTGCACTAAAAAGTAAAAAAATAATTGCATATTCTTGTGCCAATTTTAGTTCACCTATGCAAAAATTTTTAAATATATATGTATAATTATTGTTATTTTTGGAGTCGGTGTCAGCATAGAGAAATTCACATAACTTTTGGACACCGCCTCCAAAAATAACAATAATTGTACATATATATTTAAAATTTTTTGCTTAGGTGAACTAAAATTGACACAAGAATATGCAATTATTTTTTTACTTTTTAGTGCATTTTTTGTTATAGAATATTTGATTTTTGAAGTCGGGTTTCCATTTTGTCAAAATAGGTTTTATTTCTCGCTTTTTAGTGACTTTGAAGTTCCATAACTGATTTTATTTGTCTAAATAGGGGTAAAAAAAAAGACAGACGAATTGAGAACCATCCTCCTTTTTGAAGTCGGGTTAAAAAGTAGTACTGGCAAGTTAATTTTGAAGTTTCATTTTTGTTCTATAATGCTTTCAATTTTTACTTTTTCCGATTATGAGAATATTTTTTCATTATTTAGATGTTTCTATAAAGTTAAAACGTAAAGTTAATACAATTTAGAGTTAAAAAAAAAACTAAAGAAACATGCTTTTACTATCGTCTTTTTGCTTATTAAATAAAAACAAATTTATATTGATTACACTTCTGTTGTATTGTGTATATATTGTGTACATAATATATATTGAGATTTTTTTTTAAGTTATGTAAGGGGGGAACCTAAAAAAAAGTACCCAACTGCGGGTCCCACAAGGTGAAGCTACGCCACCGGCCGTCCAGTATTTTATATTTAACTGTGCATCAATTATGCAACACACTGTATTACAACAAACATTGTATACCTCTATTATGTATACAGATATCGAATAATTTCAGTGTGTTTTTTTTTAAACATTTTTATATTTGTCATTGGATGAACAAGCGTCGGACAGGACATATTTCGTTCATTGAATTCTTTAATTAAAACATTTTAAATAATAAATACTGCACGTATTATTATTATTATTATTTACTATAAAACAGTTTTAATTATTGTTCCAATTATCTGTCGCGTTCGAAACGAATATACGAAACAGTTGTTGTTTCATTTTTGTGAACACAAACCATATGTAATGATATTTTAAAGAACAGCCAACTATTTAACAAACTACACTGTTGTGGTACACTTGGGGCGTCAAAAGTCGAGCTATTATTTGCAAAATTTTATAATTAATTTGTGCCTAATTTGTTCGATTTTCGATAAATTGCACTTCGGTTTAAAATTGTTCATTCTAACTATACTAACAACTTTTATTCGAAACATTTTTCTGAAATACGAATAAATAAGGACCATTTTTCTGAAATACGAATAAATCAATTGTAATATTTTGAAATGATTGCTGGATTTTTGACGCCATTTGTCCATATTGTTTATTCACATTATAAAACCTATTTTGACAAAATACATTGGGGCATACCCTACCCCAAAATGTTTCAAAACAATCTGTATAAATAGATTGTATTTTTTTGAGACGGATGGATTTTCTTAATAAATTTTTTTTTATAATTACTAAATAAATTCATTATTTAGTCAAGTTTTACTATACTAATTAAATCCACTATATGTTATAATAAATAAATTAAAATTAAACCACCATGAGCGCTACTATAGCATTGTATAGTTATATAGTTATATCATAAAGAAAATGATTATTAAACTTTTTGTTACAAAATAATATAATATTAAAATACTAAACTCACAGTATATACATATATATATATATATATATATATATATATATATATATATATATATATATATATATATATATATATATATATATATACACTTCCGTTCATAAAAACTGAATCAATTAGTCCACATTCTAAGCGTATATATTACTAAATATATGTATAATATTACATACTGTAGAACACATAGAATGTTTAAACTGGATCAATTTTTATGAACGGGAGTGTACATAGAGATGATACCTACTTTACCGACTAATAGTGACTATATATGACTATATATAGATACTTCTAGAAAACGATGACATAAAACACAATGACAATATCACATGACGATATGATATTATCGTTATTATTATCAGTATATAAGGGTTGCTCTGTGCTTTTTTTACGACGAGTTAAGCTTTAAGCTTATTAATTACAATATAAAATGGATGAATGTAAATGGGGCAGTAAAATGTATACCGTATATATGAACTCTCTATCTCATAATGTTCAACTACTGATGAGAGATACAATATCCAGCTTGCAAGGGGGGGGGGGGGGTAGGTATAATATACATACATTACATTTTTTGTAATATACATACATTTATACAAGACAATGTATTTAAAAAGTGGTTATCGTTTTGGTTCAATAGTGGATAATAATATCTGTCTTATAATATTCTTTTATAATGCTACAAACTATTCAGTGCTTTATATAAAACCTATTTTGATAAAATGGAAACCCGACTTCAAAAATAAAATATTCTATAACAAAAAGTGCACTAAAAAGTAAAAAAATAATTGCATATTCTTGTGCCAATTTTAGTTCACCTATGCAAAAATTTTTAAATATATATGTATAATTATTGTTATTTTTGGAGTCGGTGTCAGCATAGAGAAATTCACATAACTTTTGGACACCGCCTCCAAAAATAACAATAATTGTACATATATATTTAAAATTTTTTGCTTAGGTGAACTAAAATTGACACAAGAATATGCAATTATTTTTTTACTTTTTAGTGCATTTTTTGTTATAGAATATTTGATTTTTGAAGTCGGGTTTCCATTTTGTCAAAATAGGTTTTATTTCTCGCTTTTTAGTGACTTTGAAGTTCCATAACTGATTTTATTTGTCTAAATAGGGGTAAAAAAAAAGACTTGCAAGGGGGGGGGGGGGGTAGCGTCAATGATTATATCATTTTACTACTGACTAAATACTATCGTTTTAATATAGTAAACGAGATAGTTAAATATATTTAATAATGTAATAAAGTGAGATCTATAGAATATTTTAGTAAAATAATTGTACAAAGTGTGCCATTTATAAATAATGTTATGTAATATACTTACTGCAGACTCTTTGTCATTCAAACAGCAATCTCTTTGCCTTATGTAAAGGAATTCTTATCATACAGCTTAGTGATATTTCCAACGTACACATGGCCACAAAAGTAGTTGATTATTTTTCAAAATATTATAATTGATTTTGGAAAAATGTTGCGGATAAAAGTTATTCATTATAAATATACTTATAACTTTTATTCGAAACATTTTTTCAAAATTTATTAATAACGTACAAATCAACTGGAAAATGAGCGTTATTTTTATGGTTCATAGTACATTTATATTATCAAAGTTATCTGTTAGGAATTTACAATATAACAATTATAGTTATTTTATAAAGTTTAATTTATTTGATGATTTCGCTGCTCAAAGGTCGGCCGAATTACTTTAAGGTTATTGGTCAGTTAAAATAAAGCTATGATACATGGATTAATCAATAGTTTAATACATATAAATTAATTTTTACGAAAGATTTGGCGATCAGATTTTATTAATCAATGTAGTTTAATGCACATAAATTAATTTTTAAGAAAGATTGACGTTCAGATTTAAACTATCGTAGATTATGTTCTCAGAAATTGGAAATAAAATATCGCTTAATAAATAATATCATTAACATAATTAATTGTATTCTCACAAAAAATTATATTTATAGAAAATATATTGATACAGTATGTATGAAACCTTAAACTGATTTACGTCATTTTCGCCAAAAAATCAAGGAATAAAGAAAAAAAAACATTATTTTGATTTCAATATTTTGATATAAAAAATTTGACATATCTTGGCGGGGGTTTGAACCCAAGACCTCTATCATTCCAGATAAGTACTATGAAATGTGCGTGTTTCATATCCATCCATTGATGTAAAAATAATATTACAAATGTTCATACATATAACTTAAATGTCAAATTAAGTAAACGCAAGGAATAAAGTGTAATTTGGTAACTTAAGTTTGCCAGTATTCTTGGTACATCCTGTAATTAAATACAATACACGAGCCAACAGATAATGACATAATGAGAGGTACGGCACACTGTAGAGAAATGACATATAACAACAGCTCACCTCCACAACGACCGACATGATGACGTACAGGCAAAGAGTTAGTAGTTGATATTTAATTTTTACCGACGAAAGAAGGAGGTACTCAATTAAACCCGTATATATATATTATATGCCCAAAAAAATTAAAAATAAGACTTCCCAGCGCTTCCACCTAAGAAAAATGTCATAAATATCATAATATATGTTCTGTGTGTAAACACTATTTGAAAGCACTCGATATCTTTGCGCAGTTTGAATGATTTTTTAACCGGCGTAAAAAACGAAGGAGGTTCTCAAGTCAACCCTATATTTTTTTAAATTGTTGACCACGCATAACTCTTTACAGAGTAGCCCGATTTTGATACTTCATTTGTTATTGGATGGGAATACTTATAATTGGTACCTTACAAATTTTGAAAAAAAATTTCGCCCCTAAGGGTTGAAAAATAGGGAATGGTTGATTGTTCACCACTTAATATTCATATGTGAACCTCTTTTGTTAAACTTGACACACATATGTAGTTCTAAAGACACTATAAACCACAAAAAAATAAAACTTTTTAACAAAAAATAGAACCGACGAAAGAAGAAAGTAACTGAAAAGTAAAACATAATAATTTTGTAACAAAAAATTAAACCTTCGAAAAAAGAAAGGAAAAAATAAAAAGTTCTACACTCATGTAAATACCTAAATAATTTTAAGTCGGCGGCAAACAAACAAAATGTAATATTTTGTATTATTTACTTTTCACCGAAAATCAGATTCACGCTTCGCCCATTTCGATGGAGATTTTTGGCGCTGCCTCAAAATTATTTAGGTATTTACATTACTGAAGGACATAGTTAGACTCAAAAGTTACTTTTTTATTTTTTCCTTTCTTTTTTCGAAGGTTTAAATTTTTGTTACAAAGTTATTATTTTTTGTTTTTCAGTAACTTTCTTCTTTCGTCGGTTCTATTTTTTGTTAAAAAGTTTTTTGTACAACAAGAGCGAACGAAGATGATTATATCTTTTATAACACAATGGCACGCTGTAACGTTGTAGCTGTACTAGTTAGCTATAGTTAACTAGCTAGCGCCGAGAGTTGTGTAAATAAATGCTGCACTGAATGAATTAGTATCGAGATGAGAAGATGAAGGGACATTTTATGATATTCTTTTGTTGTATAAATTAATAAGCAACCTAACAGTAGAGCCATAATAAGCTTTAGCAGTATGCTCTATGCTGTCGTATATATGGTTTATTATTAGTTTAAGCAAAAAAGATCAGTTCTTTGAATATATACTAAAAAAATTATACAGAGGATTTAAAAAAAATTGAAAGGATAAAGCGTATCCTAAAATTGAAAGGATACTCTTTGTTAAGCAACTTCAAATAAATATTATAAACTGCTCACAGAGTATTCTAAAAATTATAATATTTTTGACAGAAATCTTCGTTACCGTGGAAATGAAGAAACTGTAAATCGAATTAGACTACAGGCCCATGGTAAAAATTACCCTGTGGAATGACCCACTGCGAATTAGAAGGCTGCTACTATATCAGAAAATAACTCTCAGTCCTATACCGTCACTTTTTAGCAATACGGGTGAGTAGATAGGAAAATTGAATTTTCCAGGGGCAAATGAAGAATTACGACTAATTATTTTTGTACGGCTTTCTTCTAGTTGATAGATCATAAAAAAAATGACGAAAAACCAAGTGCGGAACAAAAGTATTGGTACAGGAAGTCAGTACAAATTTTTAATTCGCCGATGAAAAAAAAGTTTATTATTCATTCCGTTTATTGTTGTTTATATCAAAATATCTTCAAAACTGAACGTCAGAATACTTATATTTTTCATATAATCTACGATAGTTTCAGTACTTTAGTTTCAATTTTTTTTTTTTAATTATTAATATGTTAAATAATTTATAAAAATTAATTGCTCAAAACCAGAATCAGATAGGTAAGTTAGTAAGTTGATTGACCTGTCCAAGTACCCGAGCGGTCTATGGCGTTATGTCTGCACAGTATTCCTACTTGCAAACTGAGAGGTTATGGGTTCGAATCCCGACATTGGCAGTTTGTCAATTATTAAGAAAAAAAATGGGTGGTTAATTGACTAAACTGTCGGCGTATGTACAAGAACCAAGTAACCGGCTATGCTAAGGTTTTCTGCAGTTTCCTTCACTAACTCCAGATGAATATCGGCATAGTTCCTATCATAGTCGGCTACAGCCGCATATCCTACAAATTCCAAGTCTATACACAAAAATTCCTTCCACTTCACTCACATCCTCACATCCTTAGACATCACAATGGACCTTATCGTCGAAGTATAGCCCGCCCAGGGCAGCTTCTACAATCTATCTATCTAGTGGATTGATTAATTATAAAATAAATTTATGAATCTTTAGAAAATTGTAGCTTCTATAATTAGACATTATTATATAGCATACTTCTCGGAACATAATCGGAACTTTTTTACATAGATAAATCCCTTTCAAGATTGAAGGAACACTCTGTATGTAACAGCCAATTAGTTGATGATAGTGCCGGATCTTACGTCATTTCGCTTTCTACACACAGTTTTAAAAGGGAGTTATATTTAACAAGCTAAATATTTTGGTATTAGAAGGCAGTTCTCCATCCATTCAGTTTTCGCCATTTTATAGTAGTATATCTAGTATATCAATTATTTCATTCTTTTGTTATAATTTGTGTGTGTGTGTGTGTGTGTGTGTTTTGTTTTATCTAATTTAGTTCAATTGTTTTTTTGTTCCCAATTTGAATGTCGATTTTTAATTTAATTAAAAAAAATAATTCGTGTTTTTTTTTTCATGTTTGTCATAAAATTTATTTTTTTTATCTGATTATAATTTGCTATGTTTAAAATCCTTTTGTGTTATTTTAGTATTTCTGACGACAAAAAAAAAATTCTAATTTAATTAGTTTTCATGTCGGTTTTTACACTTTGTTTGTAGTCCAAGAGCCAACCATATAGTTGTAAATACATGGCTCTTACGGGTGTAATCATGTGTATTTATATTTAATATGTTTAGCTGGAAAAACCTGCCGAGGTTGATAGAGGAAGCTATTTCTTATCATTTAAAGATTTAAAGCGAATGCAGAGTATTCGAAGTCGAGTTTTCGAGTTTACGGCGCTTTTGATCATTTCACCTAATATTAATGTTAGCGAATTTCCTGAAAGGAAATAGAGCTATTGGTCCCGTACCGAAGTCAAAATTTCGCAAAAATTTCTTCAAATGTCCATCGATCCTACCTAGTAGATGTCAAAAATCACCATCTGCAAAATTTATATATATATATCTATTTATATATATATATCTATATATATATATATATATATATATATATATATATATATACATATATATATATATATATATATATGTGTCTGTAATCACTCTAGCGGTCACAGTTTTCATTTTATCGGAATGAAATTTGGTATTTGAGGCGCTTTTGGTCTTCAAAAGGTCAAGTTCGTTAATGGGTAAAATCGAACGAGGGGAAAGGGGGGTTTAGAGGCAGGAGGAAATACAAAATTTGACATATCTCCCTTAATATTCGAAAAATCGAAAAATTTATAAGAAGTAAAGTTTTAGGTATTAAATTTTACTGTAGTTTTGTGTCTTATCATTTTTTCTGTTACACTAATATTTACAGAAATATTGACGGTTTAAGATTGAAAACTAAATTCCTCACTATCTCTGTACACATTAGAGTTTGAGCAAAAATGATAAGGTGATGAATTGTAGCAAACATGATTTTCTACAACTTTATTTCTTACGCTTTTTTTGATTGTTCTAATATTAAAAGAGATATTTTGTATTTTGTGTTTTCTTCTTTCATTATACAACCATTTCCCCTTCACATATGACATTTATTAATAAAATTGGCCTTGCAAATACTAAAATCATATACATTTCATTTTGATCAGACTAAAATTGTGACCGCTAGAAATTGATTTATGTATTTTAAGGAAATTCGCTAAGTTGAAGCAGCTCCTGCGTAACGAATTTTTTCCTTACTGTAGGCCCACGAATACTCAAATATTCTATCAACAAACTGTTTCTGAAAAATATAGCTATTTGCTCGATACCACAATGCCAAAAAATAGCAATGTAATAATTTAGAAGAAATCCAAATTTTGTTTATATTTCTGGCAGTGTATAGTTTTATAATTCCTTATTGAGGGCATTCTTTGTTGTCAAATGCTTCATATGAAAAACCTTACACAACTAGGATGGGAGTCGAACCCAAAACCTCTGGAATTCAATACCAATATTCTGCCTCTGAGCTACCTGAGATGTTATGGCAGTACAAAACATATGATTTTTCACTATCTTTTTGATGTCGTTGTATTATTAATTTTGTATATTTACTATTTACATATTTTTTAATTGTTTTTTATAACCTAACGAAATTTAAAAAAATTCGTTACGCAGGAGCTGCTTCAACTTAGCGAATTTCCTTGGAATACATAAATTACTCTCTAGCGGTCACAATGTTAGTCTGATCAAAATGAAATGTCGTATCTGATTTTAGTATTTGCATGGCCAATTGTATTAATAAATGACATACGTAGAGGGGCATAAAGATAGAAGAAAACACAAAATATAAAATATCTCTCTTAATATTAAAACAATCGAAAAATGCGTAAGGATTAAAGTTGTAGAAAATCATGTTTGCTACAATTCATCACCTTATCATTTTTGCTCAAACTCTAATGTGTACAGAGATAGTGAGGAATTTAGTTTTCAATCTTAAACCGTCAATATTTTTGTAAATATTAGTGTTACAGAAAAAAAGATAAGAAACAAAATTACAGTAAAACTTAATACCTACAATTTTACTTCTTATAAAATTTTCGATTTTTCTAATATTAAGGAAAATACGTCAAATTTTGTGTTTCCCTATCCCTCTAAACCCCCCCCCCCTTTCTCCTTGTCCGATTTTACCCATTAACGAACTTGACCTTTTGAATACCAAAAGCGCTTCAGATACCAAATTTCATTCCGATAAAATGAAAACTGTGACCGCTAGAGTGATTACAGACACAAATATATATATATATATATATATATATGTCCATAGATATATATATATATATATATATATATATATAAATTTTACAGATGGTGATTTTTGACATCTACTAGGTAGGATCGATGGACATTTTTAAGAAATTTTTGCGAAATTTTGACTTCGGTACGAGACCAATAACTCTATTTCCTTTCAGGAAGTTCGCTAAAAAAACAACATTTTTTCTAATCATCTATGAGTACAAATCAAAACTCAAGCTGAATGAATGGAGGTTATGGGCCCAGCTTTGAGGTTTTCTGTTATTATGTTAACAGTAACTTAAACTTATTTGCTCAAAATCAAACACTTTCTCTATACGAACGCCCTTGGATTGAGAAAGGTCTTGATCTATTATATCCTGCAGAGATTCATAATTGCAAGCAACATAATATAAATGAAATCTCATTTATTTCTTAAAAATAAAACACACACACACACATTTAATAATTATATTTTAATTATCTTCTTTTTAATATTCGTATAATTGAATAAATATATTTTTAAATAGCTTTGCCACTTTTCATCTGCTTTATTGCCCATCATATACTTAACAACTGCAAACAATTCAATCTAATCAGAGGCCGAATGATGTAAGTCGTATTCAAGAAAATTCGTTCCTACTCTGATCGAAAACAAGCCTTTTTTAGTAAGTATATTTAATATTCAAATATATAGTGAATGGTATTTTGGGGCCGACATACAAACTTACTTTGGATTGAAATTTTACCCCGGTTGGAATTACTATAAATTAAAAAAGGGCGTTCCCAACTATTGAAGTGCCGGATTAGTGGGACATCAAAAATTAAAAAAATCAAAATTAGTGGAAAATCAGGATCATTTTAACGTTCGCCCAACACATTTCAAAATTTTGCCTTCTTAATTCATACAGTTTGGAATTTTAGCACTATGGGTCTGATACCTTGAAAACCGTTAATCGTATCGGATTTTAACCAACGCCATCGTTTTCGCTAGGTCTAAATTAGCTTAAAACCAAGTATTTATCAAAATCGGGGACATAAAATTTTCCTCAAATTTTAGCGATTTTTTTAAGGGGTACCCCTTGGAAAAAATGTGATAAAAGTGAAGAAAATTTTTGTTCTCGATTTTAATAATAATCATTTTCTAGGCTAATTTTGACCCAAACAGTTCGAAAATCAGATTCATTTTAACGTCCAACCAGCACATTTCAAAATTTTGCATTCTTAATTCATACAGTTTGAAATTTTAGCACTATGGGCCTGATACCTTGAAAACCGTTAATCGTATCGGATTTTAACCAACGCCATCGTTTTCGCTAGGTCCAAATTAGCTTAAAACCAAGTATTTATCAAAATCGGGAACATAAAATTTTTCCTCAAATTTTAGCGATTTTTTTGTCATTAGATCCGTCTTTGATGGGAACGTCTGCCTGTATAGTAGTAGAGTATCATGGTATACTGTGCATAGACAGTGATAGATGCACTATACATTGTTTGCATATTGGGTATATTTTAAAATACAAGCTGTATACTGTCTTACACATATTTTTTACCGAATGTCTCCCAAACATTGTTCAATAGAGCAGTATAGAAATCAGTGTTACATCAATCGAGCGAGTACAACATCAAACGTGAGTTATATCAGTGATTCGCGATTTCCTGAAAGTACACTCTGAATTTTCATAACGCGCCAAACGAAGTATAACTTCAAAAATTTGACAATAAGAGTATTTAGATTCAATTTTATTGAATCTAATTGTACATCCACACAAACACACACTACACAAGATAAAAACAATTTAATTTTGAGTGCCATGCAATTTCATTTGAGTGTATATTGCGTTAATAAAGATTGTAGAATAGGCTGTGTGTGCGCTCGCTGCTATAGGGTAGAGTAGATATGCTGTAGTAATACAATCAACGGGCTCTCAAATACCAACTCATCACAAACACAACAACAACGACTAAATAGATTTTATATTTAAAGACCACAAAAATATTATGATGTTTCTCATTAAAATGTCGTAAAAATGAAGACATAAAATTATAATTTTAAATGGCTTTCAATTCCCTTCTTGTTTTGTTATATTATTATTGTTTAAAAATGTTTTTTTTTTTTTTTTTTTAATTTAAAAACATCATATTATTATTATTATTATCATATCTCTTTCCACTCCATTTTGACGTTTATGATGATAATAACCTCAAAAAATATTAATAATTATTTTCTGTAATTTTTTTGTAGACCTTTTTTTGGTTTATTGTGTGTATTTCTGCACAAACGTCGGTAATTAAATTTCGTTAATTACTAACATATTTGTTTATGGGTAAATTGAGTTATTAAATTTGGAATTGAGTTAATATAAAAAATAAATATAAATGTACACTAAGGGTTTGACAAATGAAAGCTAAAAAACCGAATAATAGCATTTTGGACCACGAGCAGTGTAGCCGGGTTCGATAGTCAGTACCATTATATGGGTTCTTAGACGTATTTGTCAACACTCAATTTCGAATTTCCAGGAACTTTACATAGGCTCCCCTCACATGCCTTAATGTTGGTTGACTATTCCTCGTAAATTATTAGTTCCATCTTTGCTGTGATAATTTCTAATTCCCATGCATGTAAAATGGGGTTGAATTTTTCATTTTTACGCATATCCTATCGTGTAGAGTTTAAAAAATATTTAAGGTATGCCATAAACATTTTTTCGTTACAAGGATTATTTTACAAAATATTAATCCATAAAGTGGTCATTTGTGATCCCATTTCTAGCTAAATAACTGTTTTTGAAATGGCATTAATAGTAAAACGCTTGTGACATGGTCGGACAAAATAAAGGTACAAAATTATAGAAATATTATAACATTGGAGATTATAAATTCCATATCTTGAATGTAGTCCACAAGCCAGAAGTGGTACTTTATTCTTAACGGTTTTGTGATTTTTGGAATTTTTCTCCAAAACAAAACGACTTAGAGCAAAAATTTAAAATATGACATTATTACTTATTTACCTAATCTAGTTCCTTCTACCGTGGATAGAAGGAGTCGAAGCTCTCATCTCTTATTGCTTCCATCACGTTGTCTTTCCACGTGCGTCTACCGTCAACCTTGGATTTATAGGCGTGCCTCGGGAATCTTTCATATGGCATTCGTATCATTTTGGCCAAATCAGCGAAGTTGTGAGGTTTGAATAAAATTCAGGAGGGGTTCTAATTTGCGACTTCGAGAGAGTTTCGAATGGTTTGGTTTCGGATTCTGTCGCTTCTTGTTTTTCACTCAACTCGTCTAAGGTATTTCATTTCGGTAGCCTGGAGTATTGATTTGTGCTTGCAGGTTAGGGTCCATGTTTTCGCACCGTAAGTGAATGTAGGGCGGAATACGGACTTAAATACCAGCAATTCTATAGTAAATAAATACCATTACAAGTGTATAAATATTAAATGTGTATACGAATGTGTTCTACTCCAATGTTAAATTCAATGATGAATTTTAAAGCCATTTATTAAACTCTGTATATACAGATCGTGTGAGTGTATATATCAGATTTTTTTAGCTTGTTAAATTCTTCAACCACGTCTTTACTATCATGGCGTCATCAACTTGCACAAAGATGCGAAATTATTTATCATCAAGTGAACACCATAGGTCAAGTCAGATTGCGAAACTAAACTATAGAAACCCGCAACGTGTATTCCTTAAACTATCCTGGTTTTAACTCGTGGTCTTATTCTGGTTTTATTACTCTAGTTTCGAATCCCTCTGGCGTAGGGAAGAATTTTTGCAATGTTAATTTGAATAAAAAACACAAGTAAAATATGAAAATAAAAGATACTAAAAAATCACGTCTAGATGTAGTCTATTTAAAAAAATTAAAATTACAAACAGACGAACGTCATGATGGGATCGTCATTAAATGGAACGTCATTTTAAACGCCAATTAAGATGCTACCATGCGTAAGAAACGCATAAACTAAACTCACTTGCTGCTGTGCAGAAAATAGCAAAGCGTAACAAACAGATATAATACTGTAATGTGTAAATGTAAGATATAATATATATATTTATATAAAATGCTCAAATGTAATAAAAGATTATCATAATGATGCTTATTAATATTTAAGTATGACATGTTTACATGGAATGTAAAATCTGGTACGCGGTATTAATACACAGTTTTAATAATTTCCTCAGACTCTCTTAAAGTATAATCTCACTGCATAACATCTCTCTTGTGGATGTCAGGTAAAGAAATTGTTGTAGAAAATGACACATAAAATAGTCTCCAGAAATAGATTCCTTACGGGAGTTATAGCAAAAATAAAACTTTCAACCTGCACAGTATTTGAAAACAAAGTAAGAAAAAACGAGCAAATAAATTAAGTTTATACTCAATATAAGCTAATTTATAAAGAAAATATAATCTAATTTTTATTTTTTCTGTTTTAGTTTGATAAGCCTTCGATCCTCTGAAAAAATTAACAACTATACAATGTAAATGGACATTAAATTGGATTTCTTTTATAAATTTCTATGCGTTTAAGTTAGTTACATTGTAAACAGGTATTTCTCATAATTTACTTGTAAATAAAATGTAAACATCTTGACATCATTGAATTGAAAACGCAAGAAATCATTCTAAATGAAATGTTTCATTTAATAAAATATTTATTTCTAACTAATCTATACCAATGTGTTTGTTTATATGTTTGTTTTATGTTTTCCCGTTCCTCTAATCAAGAAAGCATGTCTCATCAGACTAAAATTGTGGCTTTTAGAGCGCGTCCAAATGAAGATGGTCTTTTTCCGACATCTACTTGAAAATATTTCCGAAATCTCTTCATCAGTACAAAACCAATAGCTTTCTTCGAAAATTTGTTAAAAATGAATATAGTTCCAATCTTAACAAAAATATCTTCGTAGAAAAATTGACCGAATATATTTTTGGAAGAGCCAATAGCCCCATCAAATTTTCTATATAACGATCGATATGCTAAAGTAAATCGTTTTTGGCAAACGATGTAATATATATATATATGTGACAAATGCCAAGAAATTATGAAAACGAAAAAATATGATGATGACAAAATTATTTTCATATTAAATATATTGTAAAATTGTAAATAACTCACAAAACGAACATATTGTAATTAATTATATGGCCACCCAAACAAACTGTTATAATTACAGTTAATCTTTCATAACACTGTTACGTGTATCTATATCAAAATATCCATGAAACACACTCACAGAATTTTCATTTAAATTTTGTCTGAAAATATAAAAAAATTATAATTATTTTATTTTCTGTGACTGTCTAATTAAAACTTTCAAATTTAACAAATTATTTTCAATTATCTTGATTCGATAATCCAAATCTGTTTTTCGTTCACTTATGTTTTTTGAAATTTTGCCATCTTAATTAGTATTGTAATTAAAAAACATACTTTCACCCACTTTAAAAATTTTAATTTTTAATAGAAAATATTAATTTTAATGGTATAATTAATTTTATGGTCCTGTAGACAAAAAACCGACCTTGTATCAAGGTAGATTGACACTTCAACCGTAAGGTCCATTGTGATTCCTAAGGATGTGAAGATGAGAGTGGAGTGGACGGAATTTTTGTGTATAGACTAAGAATTGGCGGCGGCATCCAACTATGATAGGAACTATGCCGACATTCGTCTGGAGTTCGTGAAGGAAACTCCAGAAAACCTTCACAAGCATAGCCGGTTACTTCGTTCTTATCCATACGCCAACAGTTTAGTGTGTGTCAAATGATCACTCAATATAAATTGGTGGAAAATGTTAAACATCACTCGTTCCTCAGAAAATTGAGAATGAAATCTGATATTTCAAAGTCATCATCATTGAAACTTCACCGAAACTGGACCACCTATATAAAGAATTTATGATTCGATCATAGATTGAACACGTAAAATTAATTACTAAACATTAATGGAAATTAATTAACTCGAAAAATAACTTGACACTTAGATGAAAGTTATTTTGTTTTTAAAGTAAGAGAAACCACAATAATTGAAAACGATATATAAATTAATTTTTAAATTTACATAATTCGATTTTGTTGTTTATTAAATTTAAAAGAAGAAATAAATAAATAAATTTTAAATTCTCTAAAAATTATATAAATGAATGCCTGTTCTTAATTAACTTTAAAAAAATTATAATATTTCAATAGTAGATGTATATATGTATATACTATATACACTACGTATATATCAATGTATATCTTTATAGACTCACACACAGGAAGTCCAGTCTATTTGAAAATGACAACACCCATTAGTTAACGGGGCACAACCTGTACTGGTGGCCATGTATAGAATGATTCATAAATGTGCTCAAAATTATAAGGGATTTATTTTTTGAATGGTTTATTTTCTAAAAATTCAGGATATATCGAATAATGTTTTGAACAGTCTAAAACATCGTATGGAAATAGGAGCTATGCGCTAAGTCAAAATAGTCCATGTCAACACTTTGTAAGTAGTCTGAATGAATACTGAAACTGAACAATATTGCTAGAGATGGTGTAAAGATGAGAGATTAATTCAAGTCGCTGCCCAAATTAATATGGAATTTGTTCATAATTCGGCATAAAGGATGTATATTCATTCGAAATTGGCCAATTAATACATCCTAAAATTTTATCACGTTGAATTAAACCCACAAAATGGTTGAATTTATTAATGTTTAATTAATTATATCTCAAAAACTAAGCGTCAAATCAAATAACTTTTATAAATTGTTTTGTTTGTTTTTTTCTAGCTCAAAACCGTGGTATGGTTTTTTTGAATGAATTTCAGAACCACCTATATACAGGCATTAGATTAAAAATCTTTTACCTCGGCAAGAAAACATGGGTTGCAAGTTAAAATAATTTTGGGCTTCTGTGGTGGAGTTGGGCATACTATCAACTTTATCCATCTCAAGCAATTGAATAATTTTAACTAAATATGTAAAATTTATGTTTATATAAGGATATAATTATGCAAATTTTCTTTATCTTCCATCTTGCGTCTTTTTTTTAGGTCGTTCTTAAATTTTTATTAATGGATTTTGGAAGAACCAAACTAGTCTCAAATTTTTTAAGATCGCCTGTATATATATATTTTTTTGTCCTAACATATGTGATTTAAACTGCGTATATCGAAGATTTTTCTGTTTGTTAAAATATTATTAATCATTATACTTCAACATTCAATTTTAAAAATAATATAAAATTTTTTTGAAAATATTTTCTTTTAACTAGTTTTTTTTTTTGTTGGTTTCTGGCGGAAATATAGGCAGACGTTAGGTTCCATCAATTAATGGGTTATCAAAAATTGTTTTAATTTTTTATAACGATTTTTAAAAGTTGCTCTATTAAAACTAGAAATTCTAGGAAAATTAGAGCTTTAAAAAGTTACACAGTCCTCGTATCACAAATTAAGTGTAACGGATGACTACAATCTTGGTATGAATAGAAAAGACTTGGCGCATAAAATACAAAAATCTTGTTTTTTCACAACGACGTGATATGGGTATCAAATTAAAGGACATGGTGACTCAAATACAGTGAAATAGGTGGCGAAAATAGGGTTAAATTTAGAATGGAAATGTTAAAAATTTATAATAATATCTAATAATAATTAATAATTCAAGAACTCATTGTCAAACGCAAGGAAAACAAAAAATTAATAGTGAATTAGAAAACTTGGAGCTCTCTGTGGCGTTAAATCACCACTGTCTTCTCAAAGAAATTTACAAGACAAACCACCGCCCCAAGCTATTATAACTAATCAATTTAATTGTTTTTGGCTTTTTAGTGTGTTACTTAGCTTGTATATTAGTTTTTTTTTAAACGTTATATTATCGAATGATAATTAGTGAGAACTCTAGGTTTTTGAAATAAAATTTCAAATTCGTCCCCTTTACCTAGATCAGTTTTTTGTATTATAAATACGTATTTCGACTACAATGTAGTCATCATCAGTATAAATTAGCTAGTCGTACTTTTCTCTTTGACAATTAGAGATAGTTATAAAGTCGAGATCAACAGACAAAAAATAAATAGAAAATTAACTAGATTAAAATATATACTAGATTTAAAATATAATAAATTTTAAATAATATTGAAATTGCTCTTGTTAAAATTTCTTCATTCACATTTGTTCCTGTTAATTTTACTCTTATTAAAATTACTCTTATATTGTCCCAGGATATGACGGTGATACCGTCACCAAATTAGTAACAAGTAACATATCCTGGGACAATATAAGAGTAATTTTAATAAGAGTAAAATTAACAGGAACAAATGTGAATGAAGAAATTTTAACAAGAGCAATTTCAATATTATTTAAAATTTATTATATTTTAAATCTAGTATATATTTTAATCTAGTTAATTTTCTATTTATTTTTTGTCTGTTGATCTCGACTTTATAACTATCTCTAATTGTCAAAGAGTAAAGTACGACTAGCTAATTTATACTGATGATGACTACATTGTAGTCGAAATACGTATTTATAATACAAAAAACTGATCTAGGTAAAGGGGACGAATTTGAAATTTTAGTTTTTTTTTAATCATAATTTTTTAAATTATTATTTCTTAACTAGATATGAGCCTGAAATTGAAGGCCATAGTGTTGTATTAATTCTAGATATTTATTTTCTTTCTAGATATGATAGATATACAGATATACAGATATAAAAGTCCTGTCATGTAATAATTAGTTAAAACTTTTGTTAATTTTATTAAATTAAAAGCCTTTCATATAAAAAAAAGTACTTTTAATTATACGAAAAAAAAAAACGAACATGACAAAAAAAGAGAATTACCAAGCCAAGGTACTATTATAGTTCCATACTACCTATGTAGTATGTGTGTATATGTGATATATATGATATCTAACAATAATCGGCTTAAAATATTAACTACAATAATACCGTTTTAAAATCAAAGCACACATTTTATTTAAAATTATATAAAATAAAACTTTATAGTAATTATATATTATAAATATACATATATACGAGTACATATGTTTTATTTAAAATATAAATATTAAATCTAATACCATGGTAATGCGTTGGGACAAGTTTGAGATGGTGCCTATATGTGTACTAACTATTTTAAAAGGTTTTATTTAACATCACTTTTGATTCTTCTTGGCTTCAAAGCTTGCTAAAATTAAAATAATAGGACGTATAGCAAACGATTTAACTATATAAATATTCTGGAAAAAGACGCTTGTAAAAGCCAGACGGAGCAAAGCAGAAAGCCTAGGCAGTTTAAAGCCAGATATGATTTCCAATAAAATAAAATTATGTCATAAATGCAACCTCTACCGCTTTATTTGAGTCGGATCAAAGTCACAGATTTATTGCATAATATTATTTTGCAGTACACCATCGATTATACCTACAATTAAATCGTTAAACAAAAAAAAAAACAAAATTGTTACGTAATTTTTTTCTGTGAAAGATTAGAATCGTTCACGAAATCTCAATTTATTTCATATTTAGATACCTTTGCGTGGGCATTACATATTCCTGGAGTTACCACGGTGACTGCTAACAAACTATTTATTCATTATTTATTAGACAAAATAAACGTTTGGTTTCAATTCCAAAAAGCTTTTTATTTTATTAGTCTTTTTATTTTATTATTATTCGACTAGATTTCAGATCCACTTGGAATATTCACTTATCCTCAGCAAAGGCATTTTTAACCCTATTTTACAGCAATCAAAAAAACTATTCCATTTAGTTTCAAGACCTAATAGTTGAAAAAATCGGTCTAACTAAAAAACAAAAATTTAAACAGAATCAAGTTTTTGTGGTTCTTAAACATTTTGCTGAAAAAAGTTTCGATATCAACGCAAGTTTGAGTCCGCGCTTTTTAATATTTTATTCGGCAAGTAAGCATAGTTTTTAAATGTAAAAATATTAAATACTACGGAAAAACTTCTTACAGAAAAGCAATGGTGTGTAATGTAAACTTGGCCCCTTTTTACATTTATGTTTTTGATGGGATATTAAATCTGCATGTATATATGTATGTAATGCAAAATTATATATTAACAAGGGTTCAGGCTTGTGTGTTTTGTGTTTAGTAAAATATTTACTACGTTTTATTTCAATTTTAATTGGATTATATTTATTAAAAAAAAAAAGAGTAATACTATAAAAAAAATAATATTTTTATAATTACCAAGAGAAAAAATATTATTCTTTAATCTAAACAATTTACAGAATGTTGCAAAATTATTGAGTAAATGAATTATAGAGTGATTGAATAGAGTAAATTTTCCATCATAGCTTTCACACATTATAAACAAGTTTTTTTTCACGAAAATAGGAAATGAAAATCTATTCACCATTTTCAATTTCTTCGACGATGGCTTGTTAAACAAGATTCAAGTGCTAGGAACGAAATTCTACGCAATAATTCAGCAATTCTGATTTCATTAATTTAAAATTTCAAAAATTTATATAGTTATATAACTATTCATTGTGAAGCTTTGCAATAACTGTAAAATAACACAACCAGTCCAAGTAGCCGAGCGGTCTAAGGCGTTATGTCTGCGAAGTATGCCTACTTGGAAACTGGTAGGTCATGGGTTCGAATCCCAGCAGTTTGTAAATTATTAAGAAAAAAAAAGGGGCGGTTAATTGACTAAACTGTCGGCGTATGGACAAGAACGAAGTAACCGGCTATGCTTGAGAAGGTTTTCCACATTTTTCTTCACGAACTCCAGATGAATATAGGCATAGTTCCTATCTTAGTCGGCTATAGCCGCATATCCTACCAATTCCTAGCCTACACACAAAAATTTCACTCCACTCACATCCTTATGCATCGAAGTGTAGCCCGTTCAGGGGAGCCTCTACAATCTATCTATCTAACATAAGACAGGCACCTGATAAACACAGGCACCCAATAATTGTATAATAACACAGGCACATGAAAAGAGAGTCTTGTCCACCAGACGACACAAAATTTTCTTTCATCAGACGACACATAGTCGAAAAAAACTATTCCGTCCATTCGCAGAAACAAACAAGCCTCTTTGTTTATAGACCCAGTTCTAGCGACCCGCTGAGTATACGAATCCGGGATTGATTATCTTAGTCAGGAGGCATTTCGTACCTAACCTCAAAAAAGTGATATGGATTTATCAACGCTCATCCCTTTTTTGAGATTAGGAACGAAATCTGACCGAGTCAAACGAAGCCCCGATTCGGATTCTATAAGCTCATATATAAAAGGCTGAGTAATGTTTTGTTTTATAGTATAAAACTTTATAAATTCAAATTTTAAATAAATTTTAATTAAAATCTGTAATGTACAAAAAAAAAACAAATTTCATTGAATTTGGTCATGAGCGATAATTTTTATTTAGGAAATTTTTTCAGTTTTCTAAAAATTATTAGAAATTACTAGTCTTTTGCATTGATTAATCATTTTGTAGTCTATTTAACTAGATGAGATTACTTAATCAGGTTTTTCTGTATATGAAATTATGCAAATAACAGGTGAACATTTTTAGTCATTAATATATATATATATATATATATATATATATATATATATAATTAAATTAATTATTTTAGATTTTTATGTTTGATTGTGACCAAGATACGGTGTATTACAAAAAGAACTTTTGTATTACATTCTGTTGACACGTGGATATTTTAATGATTACCTAACATTTGTTAATAGTTAATTTAAAAAATAATTATTATAATAATAATAATTGAATTAAATAATTGATTGTACTAGTGAATCAGTTTAGAGATAACGAGTTTGTTTCGTTAAAATTTTTACCTATTGCCATTTATTTTTAATTTGATTAATTCGAATGTTTTTTTTTTTTTTAATAAAATCATGCAAGGTATTATTTATCTTTATATAAAGGATTGTGACATTTACAGATTATCGTTAGTAATCTAATCAAATTCGATGAAATAAAGGGTCAACCTCGGAATGAAAGGAAGCAGGCTGAATTTTTATAATCTCGCGTGCGCTAGTGAAGATATTAAAATATCATTTTAGTAAAAAACTTTTGGATGAATTTTTCTACAAATTTATGATCAACAGATCTTGTGATGTACAGCGGAAAGTGGGAGATCTGCGAATCTGTATATAGGATAATTCAATATAAATAACATTTAAATTAAAAAAACATAAACATGTTCTAATTGATTGACAGATTTATCGATTGATTCATCATCGCCTAGACAAAACTATTGGAGCTAGAAACATTTGGAAGATATTTTCCTTAGAGAGTGTAGAGATCCACTAAGGAAGTGAAAAAGTTTGTATTAGAGTCCTATTTTTAAAGTTAGAAACTTAAAAATTCCGATTTAGATTATACACTATAAAATACATGTTTCCGGGTTTTTAGAAAATGGATCTTCAAACACGGAGTGAAAATTTTTATGGAAGTTTTTTAAAGTAGTAGACGAAGAAAAACAATATGTTACTCTGCTAGTATTTAAATACAGAATTATCATTTATAAGGGTGTGCATCAAATTTTCCACCCTACGTACTTCAAAATCGATTATGAGACAGTTTGATTTGGGTATTCGAAATTTTGGTCGAAGCATTTCATGAATTGAAAACGTTTACCACAATTCCAGGTCAAACATCTATAAGATATGGAATTGCTGCAAGTTACAGAAACACACATATATATACATGACCGCATGTGTACATATAAATGACCGCAAACGTAGGGTCATTTTTCAAAATTATAATTATGCCCTATAAACCAGTTATAAAATTTTAACAAATGAGCGCTTTTGTGGCCCATATAGTAGGTACATAGTATGGAATATACACCACAAATTATATTTTTATAGGAAAGTACAGTGTAGAAGTAAAATAAACAGTACCTACACGCTCTGATGAAAAAAAACTCAATCTATTTAGAAAGTATAAACAATTTACTCATAAAGATTATTAAAATAATCAAAGAGAACTCTAGGTTTTTTGAAATTACATTGCTAATTGTGAGACACGCACCAAATTAGCAACAAGCAACATATCTCTGAATCCATATCCCAGAGATAGTTACGATTAGCTAATTCATACTGATGATGACTACATTGTAGTCGAAATACGTATTTATAAAATACAAACAAATGTTCTAGGAATAGGGGCAATAAATTTGAAATGTTATTTACTCATGGTTATTGTTAAATTCGTAATTGAATTTTCTTTTAAAAGTACCAAAATATTCTTCGAAATTTTCATACGAACAAAACTGTGCAAGTTAAAGTTTTTCATTAACATGGTTTAATCGCATCCGCCTCCTTATTAAATAATATGCAATAAGTTACATCATAAGAATAATTATAAACGATTATTCAATTAAAACATTTCCATCATTTACAAAACAAACAAACAAACAAACAAATACTTACTCCAATCTCTTTAAATCTTTCAATCATTATCACAAATATATAATTATAATAAATAAAATAAAATAAAAAATAAATAAATAAATGTCATTGAACAATCATTTAATATAATATCAAATGTACCCGAAGTATTAAACAAGACAAGAGTTAGGTTAAGCTTAAATTATAGCTCTCTCCATGACTGAAAAAACTGAGTGTGATTGTGATAAATGATAAATACTGAATGTTGACGTATCCTTGAATAATGACCCTTAATACGTTGTGTGTCTAATAAGTTGTTATCTGATTTTCAATGATTTTTCAGAACTGATGATCGTCAACTTATAGTATACTGTATTATAAAATAAATGGTAAAAATCCATTATATATTAAATACAAACGTTATTTATTCATACGGATTTTGATTATAACACACACTTGTATTTAAACACACTGCGCTATTATTGAACAAAATACACACATTAAGGATGTACGAGCACTCACGTATAGTCCATTTATAAAATTCTTCAAAATCTTATAGATAGATAGTACATTCATAAAAGTACACAATAATGTTTAGTATTTTTTGTTGTAAGTTAAAATTAGAATTTAATTTAGGTCCGTCATACCGAGCTTAACAAAAAAGGTATTTCAGAAAAAAATTGCTGAGATTTCAGGGAAATTAAGCTATCGCCGACAGAAATACAATTTACACAAAATTTCGGTTGTTGTCTTAAATATCTTTTTTTTAAGGTCCGTCATATTTTATTGGATCAATCTCCTTATTCATATTTCTATTTTGTATTGCGTAGTTTTTTTTTATTGGTCTTGTAATTTCCTATAAAAAGCTTCTGAAAAAACATAAGAAATCGATAACTTGAAAAATAGGATGATTTATGGATTTATTAGCATTTGAAATAATTTATTAATAATTTCAAAAATCACCCTAACTTTCATTAATTATAAATTTTTTTCGGACGCAACGTAAACGAGCTCTAATAAGCAAATTAATTGACAAATAAAATAGTGTTCCGAAAGTTTTTTGTAAGACATTTTATTCTCTGAAACCAATTATGGAATGAATATCCAATATTTGGAGAAAATGGCAGAAAAATAGATATTGTGTTAAAAAACGCAAAAAAACATTTGCAATTTTTTTAAAGGGTGTGCTATCATCTGCCTTCTGTCACACCCGTATTGTAGGGGGGGGGGGGGTTGATATTAATTATTTCAATAAAAATCGATAGATACGGTTCAAAATTTTAAAAAATACACGTTGGATTAAAAAATTAATAAATTTAAGGTTCGCATACTGAATATTAAATATTGATTACTACTCCTCAAGGAGACATTGAAAGAGGATAATTTTAGTACACTTAAATATAACTTTAAAAAGTAGTTGAGATGAATCTCATCGATTTATTGGTAATCAAGAATGATCTGGAAATGTAATAAATTTCTATTCTCAGTGAACCAAGAATAAGCGGAAGTGACGGAAATAGTAAACTACATATCTATGAAATATCTATTGAAATTCATTACACACCTAGAACCTGAAAACACTGAACACACAGGAAAGAAATAACTGAGGTCTAGGAGTGGAAGGAATTTTTGTGTATAGACTAGAAATTGCTAGGATATGCGACCGACTATGACAGGAACTATGCCGATACTCATCTGGAGTTCGTGAAAGAAACTGTAGAAAACCTTCTCAAGCATAGCCGGTTACTTCGTTCTTGTCCATACGCCGACAGTTTAGTCAATTTACCACCCCTTTTTTTCTTAATAATTGACAAACTGCCGATGTCGAGATTCGAACCCATAATCTCTCAGTTTCCAAGTAGACACACTGCGCAAACATAACGCCTTCCTTAGACCACTCAGCCACTTGGTCTGGTTGGCGTATAGTAACTATTGTAATAAAATTGAAAACAACTTTCAAATCAATTACAACCAGTTTGAGTGGAAGGTTTATAGGGTACTCTTAATATTGTTAACTATATTGTTAAATAAACTATTTAAAAATGTTAATCTAAAATTAAAAACTAGGGGTGATTATTGTAAGTACATTGTATGATACGATACGTTTGTATTATTACAAAAGGGGAAAAGAAAATTTCATTTAGTATATTTTTCTTATCAGTATGTTATAATATTATATAGAATAATAATGATTTTTTACATAATGATGCCAATTCCCAATTCTTTTGTAGGAAAGATTTAGAAAACTGGCATGTCACAAAAGTTTACCAGAGGTAGAAAGAGGGTGGATTTCGAAACAGGTCCCAATTTATCCGCTTATATCACGAAAACAGTAAGTATAGTTTGAAAAGCATTAGATACAAGATCGAAGACAATGAAGATCTCGTAAACGAACGTACACATTGATTTTTTGCATCTCTTCCTAGATTTCAGGACTTGGTATTTTTACCTCTAAACTAATTCGAATAAATCCTTTAAGTGGATTCTTGTCATTTTAAATTTTGTTTTTAGGTACATCCAGTTCAATGTTTGGACTAATATATTTATACACTAGCTTAAACCCGCGGCTCCACTGTTATATCGCCGGCTTCCGTCATCGTAAGTCTAATCACAAGCTTTCAAGCACAAAATTTTGCATCAAAATCAGTCCAGTAATGCTCGAACAACAAACAAACAATTACAGTTTTATAATAGTAGAGTAAAAATTTCGTAAAATTCATGGGATATAAATCCCCATTCATTAAATCTTCATTAATATTTCAGAGTGTAACAAAATTAATTTTTATCAGTGCAAGAACTGTTTATTTTACTTCGGTACGGCAACAAAAGTTCATAGAAATATGAGTTTAGTTTTATACCAAATTCTGGCAAAAGTTTCCTGTTATTAATGACTGTAAACTGTTTTGTATCTCTTAAGGCCTAAAATATAGATTTTTTGAGAGTATATAGAGAGGCATGGACCGCGATATTGTTTATTTACGATCCTGAAACCACCTTTCAGCTTTGGAATATATTTAAGTTTCATCTCTTTAAACTTTTGATCTAATGTGTTCACAGACAGATACATATCCATTTGTGCCTTATTCATTCGTATTTCAGAAAATTTTTTTCGAAAACCGAATTAATAAGTCACAAATCAATGGTAAAATTTTCAAATGTTAGCTCGACTTTTGACGCTCTTTATCCTTAAAATTGTGTTTTTTCAATTTATATTTTGGACCATTACAAACTTGAGCCTAAATTTATAAGAACCTTATATATTTATATATATATATATATATATATATATATATATATATATATATATATATATATATATATATATATATATATATATATTTATATATATATATATCTATAACTTTTTTCATGTGAGTGCACGATAGTCTTCGACCACGACGAAGCCTAAATAAAATACCTATCATTGTTGCTCACATCAATATGAATACTAATTATATAGTATGTTAAAATTATATGATTAGCACGGTATAAATAATTAATAAAATAAAAAAATAAAATAATATTATTATTTATTTATTAAAAGATACAAATAAACAAACAAAAATAATCATAATAATATGCTTCTTTCATCATCATAACATATTACATAAAGTATTTTCCACTCTTGAAATACCCCATGCCCCCCCCCCCCCTCCCTATTCTCCTTCTTCACTTTATATAAAACAATCACAATAATTATTTATCATCAACATATCTTTCAATATAAAAAAATAATATTCACACGGTATTTATAAGGTGTTTTCATGCTAATCAGCTAACTGTTTGTAGCTACATACTTTTACTATATATTATATATACGAGCTAGATAGCAAGCATATATATAGCTATTATATTGTTCATAAATATTTATATTAACACATTTTAGTTGTAAATATTTCTGCAAAACAATGACAAGAATTATTTATTAATATTTATTTTTTAACAATTCTCTGTTAATAAATATATATATTTTATTTTTATTTATTTATTTTACAAATCTTTTAACAAATTTTTTTTTATTGTTAATTGTTTTGTTAAATGGTTTGTTTTTCTTTCAATATTTATGATATATAAGTTGTTGTTTTATTTATGGCTACTAGCATTACACGTTGCGGCTTCACCCGCAAACACTTTTGTTAAGCCCTTATATAACTGCAGTGTATCATAATAAATCTCTCCGTCAAAGACTGATTGTCTTAAAACGCTGTTACACGTATTTATTTGTTTATTTCTAATTTATAGGCTATATATCAATTTTTATGTTACTAATACTGAACTTCCAGACAAATTCGTCAAGGCGCTTACCCCGTTTTACATCCCCTTGACCAATCATTTTCCAAAAACTCGGAAACACATCATATTTTATGATGTAAACTAAATAGAAATTTTCATGCCGAAACACCCAAATTATAGCTCCGTTTTTTATCCCCTTGAAAGTTGAGTTTTGGAAAACCGCTGAAACCTGTTTTTCTCTCTCATTTATTATAGCTGATCCACACACCCTTCGTACTGAAATTGTTTTAAAACTATTGGTTGTGTGAAAAAATGTTTCATTCAAAAGTTGTATACTTTTATAAGATAAACATTTTTTATATTTAGAGATTTTCTGTGTTTCGCAAAAGTTAGTTTTTGCTTGCCACGCAGACATGTATCTAGTATCTGCCACGCGGGTACGGATACATAAACCAAAGGCTTTTTATAGCCTAGGTCACTACGGAATAATGTAGCTTTCTATCAGCGAAATAACATTTAGAATCGGTTTCGTAGTTTCAGAGATTACCCGGAACATAATGAGTATTTATGGAATATTTAACCATCTAGACTTTCAAAGCATTCAATCGAGAGAGTCCAAGCAAAAAACACGTTAATCACTTGAAATATACTGTCGATTTGATGCAGTCCGGCCAAGTAATACTAACCGGATAAATGATAACAAATTTTAAGTGATGAATAATGTCAACATTTTATTTTGCCAAAGGGTAAAAAAACTAGCTTAAAGACTTCTTACGGAGTTAAAATTCAAATAATTTTGTTCTTAAAACTTAACATTTAACACTTAACTCTGTGAAAAAATTTATTTAATCGTAGATAATAATTAGATAATTAGTATTTTTGTCCTTTGCGGGTATTTTGAAGAAGACGGAAAAAAATTGTTCTCATTGGATATCGGAACGCAGTCACTTCCATTGTAGGTTAATGCTCAGCAGCTCGGATATAGTCGGAAAGCGCCATAAATTAAATCAAAATATATATTGTAGGTTAAACTTTAAAAAAGACTATTTTATTAAATTTCTTGTACGGATATTGTCAAAGTTTTCTTTTAAGATTCTTAAGATAAAATAAAAATGTTAGTTTAGTTTTATTTAATTGCTGATTTGACAACTCAAAGGTCGACCAGATTACTTAAACAGTTTGATTTATATTTCGTGAATGATATAAAATATCTGAAATATATCTTTCAGATATTTTTATTATTTTAAAACTTGAAATATAGAGAATTAAAATATTATTATGTTAATATATAGCTTGTATTTTGTATACTGAACAGAAGTTTTTTCAAGCAAGAACGGCAAAGACAAGAAAAATTAGTAAAACACATTTTTGCATTTTTGAAGGGTTGTTGCATATTACTAACTTTTCAAATATGATTTTATAGGAGGATCAAGAAATAACATGGTAGAAAATCCACTATCACTTTACGAAAAATGAAATTTACTTAATAACAAATGTGTACAAAGTTAAATCCTGTTAAATATCGCAACACAGCATCCATAATATACCGAAACTAAAATAATAATCTGTTTTATTATGTTTCATTGTCAGTAAGTCTGTGTCATCTGACATAACATGACAGTTTACAAAGGGCTTAAAACCGATTTGAAAATATATATGGTATATATTTACCAATAGGTAGGTTGTTGTAATGAAAATTAGTGAAATAGTTTTTGAGGCCTCAACGCACAATTCTAATTACAAAAAGAAAATAATAATGAAAGTCAGTTTTTAAATTCAGTCCAAAAGGAACAGTAATGCGATTTAAAATTACCATTGTTCAATTGAAATAGTCGGTTGTGAATAAAAATTAGTATTGCTCCGGCCCAGACGACCGGAAATTAACACCAGGTGCCGTTAACAAGAACTAAGTAATGTATACGTGCGCTCTAAAAATAGTTCTAGGTCAAAAGTTGGTCAATCAGAAATATGATAGAAAATTAGAAAATGTGTGTTGAGGTTAAGTTATAGAAAATTTAATTCTTTATCACAATATTTCCTAGAACTCTAATATTCACAGAAATATTTACCAATTAATATTTATAATAGTTAATGTAACAACTGCCATCATGGCAATAATCTAGAGCCTGTTTTTAAAGAATAATATGAATAAAAATTGTTTTTTGAGACTAATACACCGTCGTAATCAATTTTAGTGATATACTCGTATACTCATTGATGAAGAACAGAATTTTCTTCGGGAAGACGATTCGTTTAAACAGATTCTTTCTAAAAGAATACTAAACATAGTTAAGAATGTTTTTCTAAAAGTATTTTGCAAGCTTTATAGATTTCTATAGCTTTATGCATCGTATTTAAAACCATGTTGATAAAACCATGTCATTTGTAATATGAGATTAAAATTTATATATCATTTATATTAAAATTATGTATTATATATTTTCATGCAGTCACACACACACACAAGATAAAGTCGGTGTATGCATAAAGATACTTAAAATTTAAAATTACAAACATTCACATTAAATTATTAACTTTTTGTTATCGTTTTCAGGTTCCCAGATTTATTTACTACAATCTTTGAAATAAAACACGGATAAAATCGTCAAAGTATTAAAATACTTGTAAAAATACATAAATTTCAAACGTTAATGTTCCAACTATACGCCAGTTCCTTCCTCTTCATACTATGTCTAAAGTAATCTTAATGGAATTTGACATATGTATTGTATTGGAACGCAATACTTTGGGACAAAATTTATTTTTTAATATTTATTAAATTTATTAAATAAAACAAATATTTGAAATTTTCGTAAAATCACTTTATTTTGACTAGTTTCGGAACACAGTTCCTTTTTTGGATATTTCAAATATCTGTTTTATTGAATAATTATAAAGGATTTTCGTCACGTATCAACCCATAAGTCTATATCCCATACAAAAAAGACCTATCCCATCCCATACAAAAAACAGCTCAAATTAAAATGGTTTATTTAATTTGAAACCTTCCGTGTTTATTTGTGCAAAACATTGCAATAGCAGTAAAATTGTTTATATTTGTAAACAATTTATTACATCTAGGTAAGTGGATACGTTTAAGTAAAGTTTAATGAATTGTTTTAAAATTGAAATAATATTGTTTATTTATTTAATTGTAGTTTTTTGTTGTTGTTGAAAGGGTATTATTGTTGTTTTGTTATATTATTGTGGCATAGTATACAGAAACAACATAACACGAATATGCAATAATTTCTCATGTTTTGCTTATTACTTTAAAATTATTTTTTATCTTCATATATGCAAAATTACTAAACCAAATACAATATTTATTTTATATTATTATTACAAGTGTAGTGATTTCATATTCATTTATATGAAATGAATCGTATTCAAAATTTAAAGGTTAAACTATGTAACAAATTAAACTATGTAACAAATGATTTTCACTGGGTTAATAGTTTGTACTGATGACACCACACCACCTACTCAAATTAAGTTTTTTTTTAAAATAAAATAGTCACTCCTCAGCAGGTTTTATAATGAAAAGCGTTTCATTTAGTAATATGGCACTAATTTATCAAATCAAAATTTTAATTTGCATTAGAGTATTTTAATTAGATTAGCTTTCCTCTTGTAGCCAGTCCTCTGAAGCATGGTCGTTTCTTATCTACTTTGAGAACACCTCTCAAATAAATTAACGTAAACGCGTGGCTTTGTATATATTTAACATATATTTAACAGTCTTGTAAATACTTTGACGACCTTTGTACGCCGAAGAGATTTATTTCTACCAAACAAGTGTTGCGGAGAGAAAATAAAACAAAAAACTAATTACCTATGTTAAATGATGTGATTAGGGATTGCAATCCAGCAAAGTGGGATCCCGAAATCCATAGGTATCCAGCATAATTTTTGGAACTGTGGAATCCCGCAACAGCTTGCGGATCCGCAAGCATAAAATCCCGCAAAATCATTTAAATTTGCCGCCTTAAGTTCACTTCGAAGCGTTGCCCTTCAGTAGTTTGTTTTGCATTTTGTATTACACGCAAGATAATATTTCCAAAAAGAGAAGTGACTTATTATTTGATATTTATAAATTTGTAACATATTTTTATTGATTCTTTAGAAGATTAGAATTTGAAGTAATATTTCTAACTAGAGTACAAAGACTACAAAATTACCAAATATTGATATTTGCTATTGTTTTTGAACTTTTTATTAATAAATAAGTATTCAAACAGTAAAATAATTAGTCAATTAGCTGTTGTATGATATTGTTGATGTTTGTAATTTTTAATAAACATTTGATTATACCATAACAAAGAATATTTACTTGATTTCCAAAAAAAAGCTATAACCTTTGCGGGATCCCGCTAGATTGAAGTGGATCCAGCAAAAATCCCGCTGGATTGAAAGCATTGCTGGATTGCTTATTCTTGGTTTGAAACTAAAATTGATAAAGTTGACTATGTAATATAATAGCTAAAAGCTACGTTTTATAAATGTCAAAATAATATAAATTTATAAGTGTTCGACTGTTTTTTTAATTAAATTGAAATTTTATAATATCTCATTAATTACTAAATGGAATAACCAAACCGTTGTATTTAACTTGGCTACAACAACGAATCATTATTATTATTATATCTAAAGGTAATTTAACAAAGATAACATCATTATAAAAACAATTGTAGTTAATACGAAACTAATGAGAAAGAAAACATGAAAAGAATTTAAGCATTGTTAGTATTTAAGTGTATATATATATAGGAGGTTGGTATACACTATACACAACGAAACGCATTTATTAAATAAGAACAACCAACAACAATCTTATACTTAACAACAATACATTTACTTGTTTGCTATAGCACAGAGACTACCTAAATTTTTTATAAATAGAGTACAATATATATGCGAAATATGTGTGTACAAATGAGTAAGATATATGTGAAACTCTTTTTAAAAAGAAAACAATTGGTATTTGTATATACAAAGTGTACATAATATTAATGTATTATGTATGATACAATCTCAAATTTTGGTCATTTCAATTCACTTTATACATGCGATTTCGTATGGCGAATAGGTTGCAAACATGTAAGAGAGTAACCTAAAATAACTCGACAAAGTGAATAGAGAAACATGGCATACATTTAAGTAAGGGAGTACCCGGGCCCCATTTGTCCTTTTAAATAAATAATTCTGTTGATAAAAAGCTATTAGCGAAAAGAAAAAAAAAGGATCTGCGCCACTCAAGTAAGCGTTAGTAGATCTTATATTAGGAATTATTATAAAGTTTGTATCATTTCTTCCACTGCCCCCATCGCTCTAATCCAACTTAAAATGAATAGTAAGAGAGATTTAGCACGCTGCATAGAAAGAGAATTATGTAACCATTTACACTTAATGGACACGAGTAGTTTTAATATACCTTGCCTCCCCTTTCTATAGTGCTTTGAAATAGAAACTGAGCATACTACCCCAAAATGGCTTAATTTTTGAAATTTAGTTCGTTGCTATTTGATATGCAATGGAACAAGACCATAAACTTTTGCTTTTGCATGTGGCTTATAGTACTGGTCTGACTGTCTTTGTAATTGAACTGTTATAGACACTCTGCTTGGAACTGGGATTTATAAAAATTCGGCTATGTTAGTGAAAGTTTTCTGCAGTTTCCTTTCACAAACTCCAGATGAATATCGACATAGTTCCTATCAAAATCGGCTGTAATCGCACAATCTGCCAGTTCCTAGTCTACAAACAGGTTCCTTGTCCTTGATAAAAAGACCTAGAAAGGCCTTCTTGCCAGGTTTCAACCTCCCTTCCGTACTTCTACTAGTAATACGAGGCGAAACGAGCAACTGTGATAGATTGAAATCAAAACTAACCTTTTAAAAGGGTTTGTATTCCCCATTCAACTAATGATAAACACCATTAGTTCGAAACGAATAAAAATCACCGAACAGTCTACTTTCAAAATAATCGAAAATTGTTTGTGTACTTCTAATTTCTTATAACCAATTTGTCTTCGAACTTCAAACGAATGTCTAAAAAATTATTCGAGAATGTTGACTAATAACTATGAAACAGGAAAGTGTACAGAACTTACCAAAATTAGGTACGTCTCTCTGCTAATAAATGCTTTGAAAACAAAACTGAAGAAAACTTTCTCCGAAATTTTTTGTGAAATTAAATATTTATAGTACAAAAACAAATTTGTCAATTTATAATTACATAACACACGTGATAAAAATTACATTTTGTAGAATACAATTCAAATATATAATATATATAGATATATTTTTCAATTCATTCATCGTTATAACGAGCTTTGCAAATTGGTCGTTTATGTTACAAAATATCATTCTGGAATTTAAAATGTTGTTAAATAAGTATTGGAGACAGATGGTCGTCAAAGTTAGAAGGGACTTCTGTACATATAAATCCTTCAACACATTATAACAAAAGTTTGGAATCAAATTCAATCTATACCTTTACATATAAAATTACATGTCCTGATTGATTCATCATCGCCAAGCCAAAGCTATTTAGTTAGAAACGTGGAATTTGGATGATATGTCCCTGAGACAGCGTTGAGGTGAACTAAGAAAAGATTTTTAGAAAATCACCACTTAAAGCGGTAAAATAGCGAAATAATTGTTTCTAAATTTTTAAAACGTCATTTTTTTTTTTAATATTAAATTTATTGACAAGTAATTTTGTTTTGGCAGGCATTTCCATTGAAACAATAAATTATATGATAGTATAAATCAATACATAAGATGAAGTTTATACATTTAAGTAAATCCGGATTAAACTGTATCTATATATAAGTTAGAGACCCGAAAAATGGTAGTTTGGAATAGAAATACATGTTTTAGTAATCAACCCCTTTGAGGTTGATATCCACGGTGAAAGTGTGTATTGAGGTTACGTTTTTATTTGGCACTAGAGAAATGAAAATTGTTATTCATAAATAAACAAGAAAATGCGTGAAACAACGTTTTAAGAAAATCTGTTCTTGGTAGGGAAAAATACTATGTTAAACAATTATAAGGTCTTTACACAATTTTAGCGAACGAAATTGCTACGGGTAATGCTAGTTCTTGAATATAGCTTATATCTAACCATACTTCTTTTGGGTTTAATATCAGTAATCACAAAAAACAACAAAACTGACAGACTTGAATGTAAAAAATTCGTTAGGCAGGAGCTGCGTCAACCCAGTGTGTCCATACATATTATATTTAATAGTAATGCAAATGGTTTAATGACCTTTGTGGACACATGAAATGAATATTTTGATGACTACCCTCAAACGAATATTGCGTAGACTAAATAAAACAAAACCTAGATTTATCTATGTTATAATAAGATATGATATCAAAATAAAACCTGCTTTCCTTTTGTATACTAAGTGTACCTAATACGAATCACTATTCGATATAACAGTGAATTCGTTTTACATAGTGTTATTATATATAAACTTAAGCTATTGAAATATTCCATTTATAATGGCAATAACACATCTCCCGTTGAGAAGTAATTAATTAAATAAAAATAATAATAATATTTATATAGTTAATTATTTATAAAAACAATCATAAAATTGTAAAATAAACAAAAACAAAACCAACATAAAACAAACATTGATTATGATGATTTGATAATTATGTAAAAATCAGTTATAGTCAACTCGTTAATAGGCATTGTGGCGCGGTGCGTGATCAAACCTATTATAACGTATGTTAAAATTACCTATAAACATGAAAATTTTTGCTAAAAATGCTTCTTTCTAGTAAATATAGTTTTAATCTATAATCAGATTGTAATGAGTTCGCAGTCATATATTTTTTTTATTTTTTTATTGTAAATGAAAAAAAAACAGAAAAATTATGATTATTAATATCCATTGTGGAGTTTATAAACATCATATGTATGTTAAAATACATTTATAATGAATGTTTTGTTAATGTTTTAACATGTTCTTGCAATTAATCTTAATCAATTCTTTATTTTATTATCGTCAATTCTGACTGACTTTCCTTATGCGCATAAGTACATTTCAAATGGGTTTCTATCTGACAAGGTGCATTTATATAAACGCATTATAGTTTTATATTGTGGAGTATCATATTTATAATATAGTTTGCAAAAAATAACCATCTGGATAAAGTTTCTTGCTCAATATTTTCTATTTAAAGTTTTAAAGAAGTTGTCGTGTGAAACGCGTTGTCGACGAAATTGGCTGAATTTGGGATAAATTATTCAAAATATAAGAGTCGAACTTATTTCAAAATTATTTATCGTTTAGTAAAAATCGCTCCCAAAGATTGTACGATTAACATTCTAGATATTTACAAACGTAGTGATTTCACCACAGTTTTAATTTTATTTAATAAAACGTGTGGAGCTATTTGGATAAAAAATTAGGACTATGTAAAATGATGGTATTTTGAAGAGAAAAAAATTATTGACTGTTTAATTATTGTAATGGATTAACGAAAAGATTGTCATTTTTATATAATCAAAGCGAACATGCATGCGAGATACATTCACGTCAAGACAACTCCCTTAACGGCTGAAACTTTTTAACACGATTACTGCAAGACAACTCCCTTAACATTTCGTTATGTTGTCCTTTTTGGAAGGGTTGCTTTTAATGAATATCGTTTCTTAAGAATATTCAACGATTAATTGTGTACTGATGAGACGATTTACTGATCAAATGACCATGCCCGATTTGACCTAGTAGATGTTGATAATGACCATCATTCAAATTTATATTTAGGGTGAATTTTCTGACATAACGAGCTAAAAATTTTGGCTCAACATCAAAAAAAGAAGTTTTTAAAACACGAATACAAATATTAATTATTTTTTGGCATTTGAAAGGTCAAGTTCGTTAATAGGCAACTTTGAACCAAGTAAAAAGGTGACATAGGCGGAAGGAGTGGGGGTGATTTTGAATTTCTCTCTTAATATAAGTAAAGAGTACAAAATTTATCATAAGCAGAGTTATAGCAAATAATTTTAACTATACAATTTTTCACCTGACCATTATTTGTGATATTTATGTTCTAATAGTTATATTAGTTAATATTACAACTGACATCATTGTAGTGTGATTTGACTATCATTATAATTCCTTCCTCTGAGAAAATTTAATTCGCCTACGTAGCTCCTACGTGACAAAGTTGAATGTAATGTGATAAACCTCCCAACTAAGCCATTGGAGGCAAGGCAAAATGCACGATATCTAACAGATTACTATGAAAATGAGTACGGTCCTGGAAAGGGGTTCATGCCATGAGGAATATTTGTTCCAACATCTGCACCAACACATAGATTTATTGGACCGATTTTGTGTATTTAAAATTTATGCAGTCAAATCAATCTTCAACACATGGACGCTCCTCATCTCCTGATAAAATAATTTGTCCAATGTTAAAATTTCACATTTTCAAAATGGTATCGCAATGCCTTTATTTACTATTTGATTCATCTTTATATTTTCAGCAATTTTCATGTTCCACAGTTTTGTATGCGCGAATACCAAAACAAACTTTTATATACAAAAATCATATTTTTTGAAAAGATTATCATTATTTAATATAATGATAAAGATCAGAAGACGAAACAGTTTGAATTGTAAGGACAGAGAGAAAACACACATTGTACAAAATACACAAAGTCAGAGAAGCAAACATCAAAAAACAAAGCAAAACAAAAACAAAACAAAAACAAAAAAATAAACACACATGGGCAAAACAAAAAACGAAGTAAAAGAATTTTTGTATTGTTTAATAAAAATTTACATTTTTTAATGATTAGTTAGCTAGTTTTCGTTTGTGAATCAAAATATAATCTTTTTACGAAACTTAACTACGAAACCAACTTATTAAAAGCATAGCAAAAAATAAATAAAATGAAAAAAAAATAAAACAAACAAAAATAAAGTATAACAATTTTGTGTGCCCAATTTAAAATAAAAATTTCTTTTAATAAGATGATGATTTTTCGTTTATTTATAAATATACAAGCTTTACTACAAAGTGTGTCAGGAATTTTGGCACAGTGTAAGATTTAATGATAAATTTACTTTTGATTTTGTTAAATAGTAATTACGAATACACGATACACATCTATTATTGCACTCGAGTTTACGCGATATCATAAGTTAGATAGACGCGATGTTAGATAGATCGACCATAAGGTTCATTGTGATGCCTAAGGATGTGAGGATGTGAGTGGAGTGGAAGAAATTTTTGTGCATAGACTAGAAATTGGTTGGATATGCGGCTGCAGCCGACTTATGATAGAACTATGCCGATATTGCATAAAACCTTCTCAAACAAAGCAGGTTATTTCGTTCTTATCCATACGCCGACAGTTTCGTCACTTAACCGCCCCTTTTTTTTCTTAATAATTGACAAATCCCGATACTACGCAGACATAACGCCTAAGATCGCTCGGGCCACTTGGACTGGTGTCTTGGACTGGTGACTTATTGTCTATAGTACCGTATCTAAATTTTATGACTCTCAGAGCAATAAAATTCTCATTCGTTTACCAGTTTAATATTGATGGTCATATATTGTAACCGACTGTACATATTTAAACGGGATCTCAATAGAAACTTTTATTTTACCCTCTTAGGGATTGATTTTCGAAAAACACTGAAACACGTATATCTGTCTATTATTAATAGCTAAAATGTCACAATTTAGAAAAATATACTTCGCCTATTTCACCCTAGGGAATGATATTCTAAAAATCCTATCTTAATGCACTTCTACGCTGTTAAAGGAACATATTTTCCAAATTTCATGTTGTTAACTTGCATAGCTTCGACTTGGCGATGATGAATAAGTCAGGACATGTTATTTTATATATTTATAATAATATAACAATGAAAATTAAATTTACACTAGTTCGTGTACCCAATCGTTTGTTCTGTAACACACTGTACATTTACAATAACAAAGTATTTATTTGTATTTAATGATAGTTATCAAATGAAAATATCTTTCACAAAATATCATTTATAAAATCGATAACAATAATAATATTTAATAATAATAAATAAATATAATATTGTACTCAATAATAATCGTTATTCTATAACAATCGTTGTCAATTGATTAATGATGACGTATTTATCGATGATTTTATCGCTAAAATCTATTTATACATACATCCATAAGAGTACATATCAAACCATATCTCTTGTATGATACACAAACCATTATTATTAAAGGGATTTATTTAATACACTGTTTGAGTACAATTATATTTATCATGGCGGTATGGGAAAAAAGACTTTGTTTTTGAATTTCAAAAGCACCCTTTATTCATTTTAACTCGACTATGTTGCTTTGAACTTATCGTGGTAATTAGGAAATATTTCTTCATTACACTTTGACGATTTTAATCATTTAACTCCTTTTTAATTGTATATTTTCCAAGAAGTGTTTTAAAACTTTCAGTCGTAATTATCCCGAAAAAGTAAAAATTTTACGTAGTAATTGGTTTTATTTACTTGAATATTAAGGTAGTTCACTCGTAACAGTCGTAGCCAATATATAATATAACATATATAGTATTTTAACATTTATAATACAATGTACTATAATGTTGTACTATGCAAGACTTGTGTTAACAGTGATTATTCATTATTTTTGGTGTCGCAGTTGAAAATTATCATTTTTCAATATTAATAATATTGTTTTCAATATTAATAATAACCTTTTTTTTGGAATGAAATCTACTGAAAAGTTTACCAACTTTATAAAACAAGAAGCGTATGTGTAAAAAATTTCAACTTTGTGAATATCTCACTTCGCAAGTGGGGTATATAAAAGTATTGCTCCTCGGCTCTTGACACATTGTGCCCCCCCTTTTAGTTCAGTTTGACGAGATTCGCGCTTCTCCCATATTTTGACAATTACCAGGTGCTTGCTTATCAAATTTTCCTAAACGTTCACATTTTCTGGGTGAGATGCACCGAATATCTTCTATTTGCTGTAACCGAAATATTTTCCCCCTTCTCGCCGAACAGTCTGCTTACGTAGATGCTTTCGTAGCTAATAATGTCCGCTAATGAATCCGGTAACCTTTCGAAGTTGGATTCTGGTTAGGTTGAGTATGTAGCGGTATCGCATTTTCATTAAATTATTATTATAATTTTATTTATCATTTTTATTTATTGTTGCGATGCAACTTCAATAATAATAGATAAAAATGATAAATAAAATTATAATAATAATTTAATGAAAATGCGATACCGCTACAAGTACATCGTTGATAGAGTAGAGATTGATAGCCTCTTGGATGCATTCCAAAACGAAATAATTTTCCCGAGTTTTTGATGTTGTATATTTTCTCAGTGATCAGGATGTTTAACGTTCATCCACTCATTAATCACTTGTTTATATGCTGCCTTTAGAATCCCTAAAATAGGCTCTAGGATTATGAAGGGTATTCCGACTCCCCTCTTTGCTAAGGTATCGGTTTTATCATGTAAAAATATTTCTGACAAAAGTTGTTTTATTTTTAAGCTAGCATCAAATTGTAGATTTTGAATGCAATACAAAGGAAAATTTGTATAGCCTAAACGTAATCGGGCAAAATGTTCTCTTCTGCAGTGAAAATTGCATCAAAATTGGTCAATATATTTTTGATTTCTTGTGTACTGTCCCAACAACCTTAAATCCTAGGTATAGATAATACCTAGGCATATAATAAATTTGTTATCGTGATTATAAAATATCTATTAAATAAATAATTTTTTTTTTTTTTTGTCATTTACTTGGAAGAAAGAATACGTAAAGTTTTAATTATTTTTTTTTATATTAAGATTAATAACTAATTAAAACATTTTAATAATGTGAGAATTATTATTAAATTTTTATTTCTGTAATAATTTTTAAGTACTTTATTTATTTATTTTTTTTATTTATGTTAATAAAAATAATTACTTAATATAATTATAAATTAATATAATTATTTTTTTATATTATGAAGCTATATAGGTATTGTTGCTCAATCATTTAGAAAACTGTTATTCTGAGCGTTTAGACATTTAATTAATATCAAAATTGATAAAAATTCTATAGAACCAATAAAAATGTTGATATTCATATTTTAAAAAATTATTTAAGGTTAATAAATAATATGGTTAATTATTTCCACACTATTATTAGGTTGTCAAGAACTTCACGAAATTCACAATATTATTTTTTTCAGAATTTACCACCATGTTTTTGAGAAAATCGTTACGTAAGTTGGAGAAATTTAACATGCATCTTCATAAACATGGTGAACTAAAATGCGCGATTCCGACTGTTTTTACTTCGAACTCTCTCAATATAGTCAACAACAGTATAGACGGTTGTTCTGAAATTCGACTTCCCTCAGTTCCTTAGAAATATTTTTCATTACAACTTTGGGAGAATGACCATCGGGTTGTTAAGTTTTTTGATAAAATATATGTAAAAAAGTACATTTTTTTCATGTCCACAGCAAAAGGTTATTTTTTATGGTTCAGTTGGCATCATCAGTACCGACGCGCTGTTTGAAAGTCGTTTGAAATTATATACTAGTATATGTATGATGGCTGGTATATGTATGATATGTTATGTGACGAATGGGAACACTGACGATAACGGGCAGCTTTTTTCAACAACGCGCAGGAGTACGAACATATTTTTTTTAAACATATAATTTTTTATATAGTTCTTTTCGCGCGGGTACCCTGATCAGCTGATATAGTTTGGAAATACCTTAAATTCTCATAAAGTTTAGGAAATCGGATGTGAAGGAAAATGTATGCCTGCATTATCTAATTTAACGTGATCTTATGAAGAATCAAATAAGATTAATCGTGAGGCTTTAGTTAAAAATGATGATACTTTTGGAATCGAATATACCAAAATATCTGTGTATATTCAATCTAAAACTTGACATAACGAGTGAAAATAACCGAGTTCATTGCTAAATACCCGGTATATACTGAATTTATGGGAAAAAGTTTGTTACAAAAAATGTCTTTCAGCGCGCTGTCTCTTTTCGTTTTTGAGTTATCGTTTGACGGACGGACGGGCAGGCATATTTGCGGAAATGGACTAATTAGTTCATTTAATGAACACCTATACCAAAATTTTTTGTCTGCGATAAATATTTTTAACCGTTTAACCGTATATATTATTATATAGCGGGTATAAATAGAATGATTAATTCAATAAGAATTTGTGGACATTAAACCAATGTTTATTACAAAAAAATCGATCCAACTTTTTCTATCCAACTTTTAATTATTATACAATTAATAAACTTCACATACCTTCGACTTGTCTAGTTTTTGATGTTTGAGTTTCAGTTTTCCAGATCTTATATAATAAATAAATCTCTCATCGACAAAACAGAAAAGCGAAATTTTCAAAACGAAGATGCCAGTATATCCTACCTTACAAATACATAATATATAAATAGAATCAAGCATATACTTTTATTACCAATGAAAAAACAGTAAAATTATTTAATTTTTGTATTTTTTGTAATTTTTATTTTATTTTATTGATTTTTAACTAAAAATATCATTTCAGATAATATCATTATTTTCTTCCTGTTTTTTTTATTAGTTTTAAACTATATTTAACAATAGTCCAAGAAACGGAGGGCGCACATGTTAAAACAAGTATCCCAGACAAATATGGATTCAATTTCGGAATAGAAGTAAAAGCTCGCTGAATTTTTGATATTGACATTCTAAAAGTTGGCAAGAATGTAGCTTATACAGAGGTGAATTACAAAAATTCGTCACCCTAGGCATTTCAAAAAATTTCTTCCTCCCTCTTTTTAAGCTACATTTGCTCAACACTTGAGCCCGGCGCCATTACTTATATCATGGAATATATATAAATATATATATATATATATATATATATATATATATATATATATTTATATATATTTATTTAAAATACGATACGATTAACACCCATAGAGCTAAAACTCCAAACACTATGAATTGAGAAGGCAAAATTTGGAATTGTGTTGGTCGAACGTTAAAATGAACCTGATTTTCGTACTGTTTGGGTCAAAATTAGCTTGGAAAATGATTATTATTAAAATCGAGAACAAAAATTTTCTTCACTTTTTTCACATTTTTTCCAAGGGGTACCCTTAAAAAAATCGCTAAAATTGGAGGAAAAATTTTTGTCCCCGATTTTCATAAAAACTTGGTTTTAAGCTAATTTGGACCTGGCGAAAACGATGGCGTTGGTTAAAATACGATACGATTAACGGTTTTCAAGTTATCAGACCCATAGTGCTAAAACTCCAAACTATATGAATTGAGAAGGGCAAATTTTGAATTGTGTTGGTCGGACGTTAAAATGAACCCGATTTTCGTACTGTTTGGGTCAAAATTAGCCTAGAAAATGATTATTATTAAGATCGAGAACAAAAATTTTTTTTGAAATTTTTTTTTCATAAATTCAGTATATACCGGGTATTTAAGTAATTATCTCAGTTAGTTGTTATTTTTATTTTTAATAACTTTATTATTTCTAACTTTATCTGGTTCAAAGCTATTTATTATGCTCAAAAGTTTACAATTGACGCTAAGAATGTGAAGAATAACATACCTATGTTCTTTATATCTTGATATCACCTACATGAAACCAAATAAAAGTAATACAATTAATATTATCACAATTACAAGCTAATATAATATAATAGGTAATCGTATATATATGGATAATATTCAAAATATATATATTTACATCGCGCAGGATATTATATTAGATAGATATAATAGAGATATATCTCATTTGAATCTCTTTCGTTCTATATACTACGTATAATATTGAGATACCTATTATTACCTATTAACTAAAAGCATTGTATGAAGAACAACGTTATATGTAGACGATAGTAATAATGTGTGTATTAATCTCATATAACATATAACATCAATACAATACGTTTATATATATATATATATATATTTATATATATATATATATATATATATATATATATATATATATATATATATATATATATATATATATATATGTATAGAATGAATTGTTTACATAAGTTATTATACCAGATAACTGGTGTTAAGTGCTTCTGTATTATTAACAGCAACATAAAATGAAGATTAATTACATTTTAACTTACACACATACACAGAGATGTTTTAAATATGTGTATGTATTCTCACATATTATGAATTTAAAAAAATACATGTATGTGAGCATTGCGTACAATGTGTACAAATTGGAAAAAGGGTGATATTTTTGGTACTAGGACAAAAAAATCTCTTAGATAATTAATCACTAATCAAAAATACGTAGAATGAGAAAAATTACTTTAAATAGGTACTTACCTGGTTCTTACATCAATGGCTTCGATTGTAATATCATCATTATTAGATTAAAGGAAGTATTTATTTAACAATTAATGTAAAACAAGTAGTTTTGAGCAAGGCATAATAGAAAATATATCCTTTACATAACTATGAATACTCATTTAGAATTCCATTTAAAAAATAATAATGCTGATTTTTTTTTCCAACGGTTACATAGGCGATCGATACATAACAAACGTGACACTCTAATCTAAAATTTCATTTTAATCCCCATATAAAAACATATCTATATAGCCTCGTTATGTATATTTTCACATCAAGAACAAAGATTAAGCACTGAAAACCTTATTTTACTGCTACGTATTGTGCGGATGTATAAAATTATGTATATGTGATGTATTCATATTCATGCATTCGTAATCAACTGTAATTACAGATATTTGAGTTTCATTTGTGGCCAAACTATTCATTTTATGGCAAAACATTTCAAACAACAAGGAATGTAACAGATAACTGATTTAATTGCTTTTATTGGCGATTGCCACGGAATTTTTCCCATTCACGAACATTTTGGATCTAGAGCACATACAAAAATTTTAGCTCGTTATCTTTTAGACGAACGGCTAGACGTACTTGCGGAAATGAACTAATGAAGTCAATTTATGAACACCTTTACCAAACATTTTATTCTACGATCAATATTTTCTACCGTAACAAGGTGGGGACTAAAATTATTATACCCTTGCCTATATTTATATACCGGATATAAAATTGTTTATCTCTTATGGTTTTAAAGATTGAGGTTTATTTGCGGGAATGGATGAAAAGTTTCTTTACATTTCATAAAACTCGTCACTTTTGTAACTCTCTGTATATTATTTATTTATAAACAAAGATAAGTAGTTTATTTTTTAAATGTGAAAAAATAAATGAAAGTTTTACATTTTTTATTTATGTAAACAAGTCAGTGATAGAGTAAGAATATATAATGTAAATACATGTGAAGTGTTATATCTCCCCTTTTTACGTATAAAAATAAAATAAAATGTTGTATCTGTCAAAAAAATTTACTATTTATTTTATTTAATTTAAATTTACTGTATCTGTCAAAAATATCAAAATTGTAAGAGACTGATTTGGTTTAGGTCGGTTCAATTTTATTGAACGGGAGTGTACCTAGGATATTAACTGTAATAAAATTTATCTGTTACAGCTATACTGCCATTAAAGTTTTTCATTTTACTAATTTATAAGTTACTAATTAATTAATTACAACTTTGAACGAAAATATAAAATACACCTAAATAAGTGTAACTTAAGAAAATATGTACACAATTTGGACACAGTGTACAGTGTATATAATACTAAAACATAAACGGAATCACTACTATACACACCACTCTCTGTCTCTGTAATTCCACAACTTTAACACACAAAAACACCACTAAAAACAAAAAAAAAACGGTACGAACACTAGAATAGTATTGTTATAGTATTTGTTCGTACAAATACATAGTGTTTTTAATGTTTGAGACCACACAAAGTGTTACTATATACACACATATTAACGATAGCATATATGTACCAGCACACTATCACACATTCACACATCCAAACATCTACACATTCACACACTGTGTTTTAACTGCGCTTGGCTTCTACATTGTCTGTTGGATTTTGGAGAAACAAATTTAAAAAAAAGAATAGCGTCCACGGCACACATCACCATCACCGTGATTTAAGGGGTTAGGTGTACATAAAATTTAAAAAAAATGGAATATTTCAAAAATATTATGTGAAATTTTCACATTACTAATTTTATAGGTAATAGGGAATATGCATGAAAAATTTTTTTCACATTTATTTTCAGAATATGAAAATACTGTTAATACTGTAATAATATTTAAAAACAAAATTAAAATCCGACAAATATCAAGGAAGCTATAAGCTTCTAAAGATTATTATCTGTCTCTTTCTTGCAAAAATACTAAAAACGGAGTTTTACGTGTATTTTAAATGGTGAAAGTGTTATATGACGTCACATAACATATCAAGAGGGCTATCACCCTCTTTGTCTAATCGGGAATCATTCATATCTCGCTCATTTTTAAAGTTATTTAAAAAGTAATTTTACCTTGATATTTGTCAAGTAAACATGCTTCAATTCAAGTGAAAAAAAATGTTCATGCATATTCCCTAACAAGCAGGTGATGTTGTTTCGGAAGATAGCACTGTGGAATTCCAAAATTGAATTTTATTATAGTATTTTATGCGATTTCAAACCTTGTGAACGGAAAAAAATATAATAAATAATTTAATAAATTGTATTTAAAATTCATGCGGATTTAAGTGTAAAATTTTAAACCAGTTTTTCTCAAAAGTACATTTTGAAATCGATGGCCTATGTATTTTAAAAACTATCTGGCGAATTTTTTGATATTTATAGAGCATTTTCTAGGCAATTAAAACTAAACCCTAAACGGAGGAACTTTTATACCCGATATATAATAAATACCATGGTATATTAAGTTTAGTTCCGTTTTTGTAACGGTTGAAAATATTGATCGCAGAAAAAATATGCTAAATAATCCATTTTCGGAAGTGTGTCCGTCCGTCAACACGATAACTTAAAAACAAATCGAGATAGAGAGCGGAAATTTTGTATGAGTATTCTATAGCTAAAAAGTTAAGTCAAGTTTGTGAATCAGCAAAATCAGACCCTGTTTGGGTAAAATGAACGAAACTGCTCAACTATGAAACCGTAAGAGATAGAGCAAACATTAGAGACAAAAAATGTTCCTTTGTTAAAAATAAACATCTTTTGACCTAGATAAACTATTACTGATTACTTGGTCCAGAATTTAAATATGTATTTGAAATTTAGTCTTTACGAGTCTATATAGTATACGCTTGTTTATTTATTATTATGTCTTCGTAACCGTAATGGAAACTGACATTGGTATAGTATTGTGACGTTTTATGTATACACAAATAAAGAAAAGCACACTGGGCGTAAAATCCAGAGGTCCAGGGTTCAGTTCGATACCTGATGGATGAGATAATTTTTTTCATAGCTAATAAATTAATTCTTAAAAATGACTATTTTTCACTTTTATGTCCACCCAACCCCTTAAATGCGGTTAACTACATTGTCTATTCGATTCTGAAAAAAAACAAAATGTTCGCGCCACACATCACCACACAATGTCTTAACACACAGCGTATTCATAGGGTGGCGAATTAGTGGCGTTATGATTTATTTAATGAATGCGTATTTGTGCATCATTTGGTTTTTGCTCGAGAACCAATTGAATCGTATATGGGAAAAGGTGTAACGTATGTAAAATTCTTTGCAAAGACCGCCTAGACATGGAAGTTTCGGGGTTTTCCTCAACACTTACTTGAACCCAAGCAATGTTCACATCATTTCGAACTGCACGAGGCCTTCCAGCACGCGGAAGATCACAGAATATCAGCCTCATGTTGCCGAGAACGCTGAACCAATCTGTAAATTGTCGGAACATGAAATAAATTTGGATATGATCTTTGTGTCTGAATAATCGATGCTGTCTTTCAAAATAAAATTGAACAACTTTGGTTCTTTGTTCTGTGCTGAGGCTTTCCATCATAAATTCCCCAAGTTTATCAAAGTTAATTCTGAAAAAAAAAATGAAGAAAAAAAAAACGAAAACAAAAAAATTTATTCCCTAATTAAATCATAACGTTACGTATGCGCCACCAGTCCAAGTGGCCGAGCGGTTTAAGGCGTTATGTGCATGCGCAGTATGCAGTAGTTTGTCAATTATCAAGAAAAAAAAGGGGCAGTTAATTGACTAAACTGTCGGCGTATGGACTAGAACGAAGTAACCGGATATGTTTGAGAAGGTTTTCTGCAGTTTCCTTCGGCATAGTTCCTATCATAGTCGGCTGCAGCCGCATATCCTACCAAATCCTAGTCTATAAACAAAAATTCCGTCCACTCCAATCACATCCTCACATCCTTAGGCGTCACAATGGACCTTATGGTCAAAGTGTAGCCTCTACAATCTATCTATCTATCTACTTGTGCGACAACCTGTACTATATCACTGAAAACACACACAAAAATATCCTGGAAAAAAAGAAGCAATTTTAACCAATATTCATGCTCAATTTAATTTTTTAACTTGAAGTTGTCTGTAAATTATTATTGAATGGAATCATTAACTATCTCTATACCTTATATATATATATATATATATATATATATATATATATATATATATATATATATATATATATATATATATATATATATATATATATATACTCATATTGTTGACGACAACGTCTGAAAATCGTGTCCTGTTCAAATTGAACAAGTTTTGACTTAATATATTACTTTACGTGTTAATGTGTACAACTAAAATTAGTTATAGGTATAAAGTTTGTGTGCTCGTATGGTCGTTTGAAGCAGTTGGAAGTAGACGTTGCGAATCAAGTAGAATTCGTATATTGTATGGAACATTGCTGTTGTTAAACTCACCATACAGTGTGTTCATTTGAAAAGTCTCTGTAAATATTTTTTAAAATGCATATTAGAAAAGAATTTCACATTAAATTTCAAATTTTACCCCAATTCCTAGAACAAATATTTGCATTTTTTTAAACGATTTCGACTACAAAGTACTCCTCATCAGTATGAATTAGCAAATCGTAATTATCTCCGGGAAATGAAGTCAAAGAGATGTTACTCGTTGCTAACTTGGTTCGTGTCTCACAATGATTTTAAAAATGTTTTGTCTTTTATATGATCGAATTGAGGTATTAACTAAAGGATTACTTAAGTTAACTGGCCAATAGGGAATATGCATGAAAATTTTTTTTCACTTGAATTGAAGCATGTTTACTTGATAAATATCAAGATAAAATTACTTTTTAAATAACTTTTAAAAATAAGCGAGATATGAATGATTGAAATTCCCGATTAGACAAAGTGGGTGATAGCCCTTTTGATATGTTATGTGACGTCATATTACACTTTCACCATTTAAAATACACGTAAAACTCTGTTTTTAGTATTTTTGCAAGAAAGAGACAGATAATAATTTTTAAAAGCTTATAGCTTCCTTGATATTTGTCGGATTTTAATTTCGTTTTTAAATATTATTACAGTATTAACAGTATTTTCATATTCTCAAAATAAATGTGAAAAAAAATTTTCATGCATATTCCCTATTAAAGGATTAAGTGTGTGATGAACCTATCAACTGCGTCGATTCATCAACTTTTTCTGATCATATGGTCTTGTTTGTGTCAATAGCGTCGTTAGGCTGTTATTCGCCGGTAAACTTGACATTCAGGTATTAAATTTGAAAATGATTTAATATTATTAAATCAAAATTTTGAATTGGTCCATTATCTAAATTCATGATTTGTTAATAATAATAATAATGGGGTATAACCTCCGTTTTTGAGACACGATGGTCTATAGCAGAGGCCACCCACATCATTATTTTTCAACCTTTATAAATTTTTATTTTACATTTTTATGATGTGAGTGGAGGAACAGGAATTCGTCTACAGACTAGGAATTGGTAGGACTTTGATAGGAACTATGCCGATATTTATCTGGAGTTCGTGTAGGGATATAACTCCAGAAATCCTTCACAAGCATAGCCGGTAACTTCGATCTTGTCCATACGCCGACAAGTTAGCCAATTAACCGCCTCATTAATTTTTAATTGACAAATTGCCGGTGTTGGAATTCGAACCCATAACCTCCCAGTTCCAAGCAGAGCGCCTTAACAAGCACGGCTATATTACTGGTCTCATGAATTGTTAGAAATTTTTCCTAGTTTTTGTATAAATATGGCGTAAATTTTGTATTTACGCTAGCCATATTGGATAATGGAAAATAATTTCAAACAAGCATTTACACCAAGAATAAGGGATGTATAAAAAGAAGTTTCAAACAGAAGTTGTTTGTTTTTATAAGATAAACAGTTTTTGCATTAAAATTTTTAAGTTATACCTCATGGGGTGAAATACCGCTACAATCTCTTACAGTTTTTGAGTAATCGTGTCCACAAACAGATTTACGGACATGAGGAAAAGGGCTAATTAGGTCATTTTGTGAACATTTTTTCTCCTAAAATTTGTCAAACTCATAAGTGTGTTTTGGAGTTTAATGTAAAATCAAAAATGGTTTTGTGTGTCATTGCAGACGTTTATCCGTGTGATTGAGTTTTGGGTATATTTGGCCCAAGTCAGTTGACCCTAATTCATCCCAATTATGTACTACACATGTAGAGATAAGAAAGCTAAGCCAATTTAGATTAGCTGGTACTTTTGAGACGAAATATTTAGCTACTCATCAATTTTATTGAAATATAAAAAAAACGTAATTTTATTAAAAACCATTAAATGCTAGAGTCATAATCTTTTACATATCATGTCATCTGTTTTACAGTTGGTAGTGTACTGGACTAGAGAATGCTAGAAACCCGTTGAATGAGTTCCGGAGGATGTGTTATCAGCATCCGCTCTACTCTGTCTACTCGTTTTCGTTAGGTTTCGAATGGCTTTTTAGTTAGATGAAAATTATCGTTTTTATTATCTGAATACATATGGTATATAGTTTCCTGGGTTATATTGGTGGAGGAGCTGGGTAATTTGAAAATGTATGGTAACTAATGAAGATTGTATGAAATGATTTTAGGATAAACATTTGCGCAAGCAATATTGAAAACCATGGAAACCATTTCAAACTTTATTTACCTTTATACAAAGCTTTAAAACAAAAAAGTCTCATCAAAATCAGTTCAGTGGTTTTTGCGTGATGCTCAAACAAACAGACATTTACAATTTTATAATAGTAGAGATATCGAGATAACAATTTTTTTTTAAATTCTGGTTTACATTTTTACACTTTTTTAGACAAATATAATGAAGTTTTCTCGATATTTTACTTCATTCCAGAAAAAATTGTATGTAAAAATCGATTTCAGTACGATTGAATATAAAATTTCCATGCCCTTATAAATATTTTATTTTATTAAAGACAATTTTTACAATAAACCTCATAGTTTTCGAAATATATGAGTAAATAAGATTTTACAATTTCATGGAAAATTTGGGTACCGTGTACCACTTCTTATGAAAGGTTTAGAACAAAGACAAGTTTCAACTTTTTCTTTATTATTTCATTTTTAACAGTTGGGAATGTCATTTTTTTACTAAAATTTTGTTGATGATATTTCCATAGAAAATATACCATCACACTATAAATCGTTATATACAAGTTAGAAAGATGCAAATTTGTATTTTGGCTATTAATAAATTTAAATTTAAACATTTTTTTTCTTAATACGTCTGCAAAATTTCAGACGTATAGAAATTTCAGTGGATGAAAACTCACTTAATTCCATTCATACATAGGTACATACATTCATACATAGGTACACACATACAAATCAAGCTAATAAAAGTACGTTAAAAATAATAATATAACTTTGTATCGGACATATGAATAGTTGAACAAATTTTTGCTGAAATCGTTTCGTCGAATTGATCACAATAGCTGAATAAATAAAAACCCGGTAAAACCTAGCAACACGAAAACTAGAAACGTCTACACTCATACAATAAATCAATTGCTATAAATTCATTTTCTCATTTATATATTTAACTGTATAAACATCTTTGAGTCTATATATTCTAACCCAAGTTGTTTGTTTTTTTTTTTGAATACTAAATCGTAATATTATTGGACATTAAACATTTAAGTAAGTTAACTTGAAGGGTGTTTCATTGCACATTATTTCCCCTATTATCATCCCCTAGTTACGTTGTTATTTGGTAATCTTCCTTGCTATCTATATTTAAACAAGGGGTTGAAATATATTACTACGTATTTTCACGGATATAAATTACAGTCATAAAACATAATAGTCGTCTACTGATATAGTCATAAAGTCAATTTAATAATGATTTTTGCGCCAAAAAACACTGCTACTATATCAACAGAAATTATGCTGTAATTAAATATCAAATAACGGTGGTACTAATTCAATGTTATTTTGAGGTAATTGGAGCTAAATATACAGACAGCATGATATTAATGACATAATGAAAAATGAAAAAGTGGAATTTTATCATCTTTATTTTGAGATGACTTAAAAATTAGTAAACGATAATATTGAAAAGAATTTTAAATCTTTAATATAATAGTTTCATATCTTTGGTTAATCGTACTATGAGCCACAGAGGTTTTGTCCTTTTTACCAAATTTTTTTATTAATCTTTTTTTGTTTTATGTCTCATTCTTTCGGTTTTTAGGAAAATGTCTTGAATTAAAGTTGATAGTATATTTATAATGAACAAATTTTTTCGAAACGTTATCCCAAAAACCGAATTAATAAGGTACAAAATGACTATACAATTTTGAAAAAAAGGCATAACATAAATTAGCTACATGTAAATTTTCAAATCTTTATGTCATGTTTAAGGTACTTGAAACATTTTTTAAGTAATTTTTTCATTTTCCATAATTTATCAACTATCGAAAATAACTTGTAATCGTTTTATATTGATTTTCTGGTTATCAAAATTCCCCATATTAGATTATGGTAAGACTATTTGACACCGGTTTTAAGTGACTCTAACATATTAGAATCATACCATAAACATGAATAATTAATTTAGTGCCTGCAATTCCACGTTTCCGCCTTGAAATCGAACCATATATTACGTTACGCTAACAACCGTCTGATAAGGTGTATAATCTTTGCACCAACGAGATATATATGTATGTTAGACTCAAAAGAAACAAAACTTTAAGTGATTTCACGAGATATATTTTTGACTAGTATATTTTTCTTAATCATTTACGATTTTACTGGGGAACTTTAACCGAAAAATGGTATAAACGGTCGTAAATATATATTAGTAAAATTAACAGGAACAAATGTGAATGAAGAAATTTTAACAAGAGCAATTTCAATATAATTTAAAATTTATTATATTTTAAATCTAGTATATATTTTAATCTAGTTAATTTTCTGTTTATTTTTTGTCTGTTGATCTCGACTTTATAACTATCTCTAATTGTCAAAGAGTAAAGTACGACTAGCTAATTTATACTGATGATGACTACATTGTAGTCGAAATACGTATTTATAATACAAAAAACTGATCTAGGTAAAGGGGACGAATTTGAAATTTTATATATTTTATCGATTGAATAACCCGGTTTCCATGAATACTCAATAAAACTCAATACTCAATAATAAATTTGTTTTAATATAATTATTAAGTTTATCTTTTCAGTTAATTTTGAAAAAAATTTTAGTAGGTTAAGATTTCAAGTATAATGAATCAAAAAAAAAACAAATTTTTATTTATAAATATTAAGTATAACTCTCATGGCTATATATATTAATTATCGATAAGGGAAATCTGGATAATATGGTTAACATTTGTTATTAAAAATACACATCCTCTATATTATACTAACTATGGTACACAAAGCCACAAACGTAGCGCTCATTTTTCCAAAATTATATTCTTGATTTATGCCATATTCATTCGGTTTTGAAAAAAATACATCAGATAAAAGTTGTTCATTATAAAGTTACTAATAATTTTCATTCGAAACATTTTCCCAAAAACCGTATGAATAAGGTACAAATTAACTAAAAACTTTGGAAAAATGTGCGCTACTTTTGTGGCGCGTAGTACTTACAATATTTTGATGGGGCGAAGTAGCCCAATCTTACTATTTATTTAAACGTACGCAGAACTACAAGAATCTGAGCAAAATCTGAGTTTGGTTCAATATTTGTACTCAACGAGCTAAAGCAAATATAAAATTTTGCAAACGGTATAGAATTCTGACAAATAAGAATGTAGCTCCATCTAGATGAACTCATGATGGAATTCAAAATTAATCACTTAAATTAGAAATTATGAATTTTGGTGGAAGCGTCGGTAATTAGTCCTTTTAGTCTTAAAAAACCATTTCAATTTAAAAAACTTAAATAAAACAAATGAAAATAAGCTTATAAAATATCCTGTTGAGTTCAATACCAGTGCATGAACTGTTTACTTTACTCCTATACATGTACAGATGTATAAAAACATGAGTTGTAGTGTATATACAAATGATATATGTATATGTTAGAATATTCATATGTATTGTTTTTTAATCTATAGTAATTAGAAATGCTTGAGTTGAAATTTTGGCTAAACTTTTCAACTCATGAAAAACAGTTTCGTACAAGAGTTGTTTATTTTTAAAAAAGGTACATATTTTGTGCAATAATCTTTCTGCTATCTCTCACCCTTTTAAAGACCGAGATTTATCCCCTATTAAGGAGTGAAGACACTGGTCAATTTGAATAAAATTTTAAACAAAATTTTTGCTTCAGCTAAATAAAAAATAAATAAAGAGCGTAGTTTGAACGTAACACAATTAAATGAGTTACGCTCAAATAATTAAACTTTCATTTTAGTGTTTTTTTAAATATAATTGTAAACGATTTTTTTTGTCAATATTAGTCAAATTTCCTCTACTGATTCTCTTGATTTAATTAAATTAAATAAATACATAAAAAAAAATAAAAAACCAAAATTAATTAATTTTAATTTCTTTTTTTCTGTTTATGTAAATAAATTTTATTTGAAATGTCATCTTATCATTTAGTTATTATGATTATTACTTATGTTGTAAATAATTGTAGAATAATGATAAGACATAATAAAACCTAATTTAAATTGTAATTTCATAATAAATTAATAATTTTTTTTTTTTAATTAATAATTATTATAATATGATATTTACTGTTGTAGCGTATTATTTTTTTATATTGTGAATAAAATCATATTGCATACACAGAATGACCTACCACCAAATAGATATGCATTTGTTTCATAGAAAACTAATTTCTATATCCGGTATGTATGTAAATTTAGTCCCGACTTTGTAACGGTTGAAAATATTGAAAATATATTTGGGTAAAGTAGTTCATAAAATGATCTAATAAAAAGCGATTTCCACCTATCCGTCATCCTATCAAGTGTCTTGACTGTCTATCCATTTGGATGTGTGTATTCCAGATTTTCTGCTAGGGGGGAGGGGAGATCTACCTTGGATACCGTAAAAGATAGAAGAAAAGCTCATACATAAACAACGGTTTTTGAAAAGAAAGAGAAATAACTGTCAGTTAAAACGTAGCTAGCGTTTGTACCATAAATTACAGAAATGTGTGTATAGTAAGTAGTATTAGGTATATGCACCGTAAGTCATATTTTTATACATCTGTGCATGTTTAAAAAGTAAAATAAAAACATTGCACACGCTGATAATTAATTCAATATTTATTAACTGTCATAAAATTTATTTTCTATATCTTTACTCTCATCTTAGCCCATATTTAGAGATATATTTCAAATTTTGTTGTTCCCCTTTCCCGGTGTCCCATCTTATCCTCTTTCCCGGTTTACCGATTTTGATTAGATATCTCAACAAATAATTTCTAACAGCCCTGCTGTATAGAGTTGTTGCCATTGGTGAGAGAAGAATATTCTTACAAAGTAAGAACAGGATCACCGGTCCAAGTGGCCGAACGGTCTAAGACGTTATGCCTGCGCAGTATGCCCACTTGGAAACTAAGAGGTTTTGGGTTCGAATCCCGACATCGGCAGTTTGTCAATTATTAAGAAAAAAAAGGGGCTTAATTGACTAAACTGTTGACGTATGGACAAGAACGAAGTAACCGGCTATGCTTGAGAAGGTTTTCTGCAGTTTCCTTCACGGAGTCGGTTGCAGCCGCATATCCTACCAATTCCTAGTCTATACACAAAAAATGGACCTTATGGTCTACACTACCCGTCCAGGCCAGCCTCTACAACCTATCTATCTAAGAAAAGGATTTATACATTGTGCACATACAACATTTACATATATGTATTTTTTGTTTACATAACCGTATTAAACATGCATTCCGTATTAACTCCGTATTAAATGATTTTATTAATTTTAAAATCTGATATTTGTTTAAAAACATCAAAGTCTTATGAGTAAATAAAATAGTTATGCTGAAATCATATTTTTATTAATTATATTTAATGTCTTCTTTCGATTATTGTATCACACCAAAGTAGTATAACTTCGACCGCGCATACAGAAGTTCACACCATTTTTTATTTTTATGAATGATTCAAGTTAAGCTTTCAAATTATTGTTATTGGAATTAATATTAAATTACGATTACTGTAAAATATAAAGTAATCGAAGAGCATTTTTGGTGTGCCAACCTGTATAGATAAAATACATACTTTAATAATAATAATAACATTAATTAATTAAAGTTTATTTAATTTTTTTTTTTTAATATAAAAAAAGGTCAAACATTCTGTTTTAGTAATTTTTATGAAACCTAATTAAAAATTTTTATTATTTTTTGTTCTAGAATCAAATATTAACTGATTGTTTTGCTTTTAATTTTATATTATTAGCTTTCATCAAATTGTGTTAGCTCTTTTGAATTAATTTAAAGTTCAAACCTGAGGTCAGATTTTAAAGAGTTATCATCGCTTTGATACGTAAATATAGTATTTACAATACAAAAGATTTATGTATGCAAATATTCTACACATAATTATTTTGTGATCCTTGTAGAGGTCTTTCAGGAATCTATAAACTAAACTGTTTACCAAAGCGATAGTACGAGAGTAAAACAAACGCGTTCAGATTTTCAGCACGAGGCCCACTCCAAAAGGTAATATATGTTCATAAAACTTTCTATATAAGAAAGTTTCTTTTTAGAAAGATTTTTTCACTATTATTTTTATTAGTAGTTTAGATAATTTTAAGTCTATGGTTTTCATGGTGGCAGATTATTTAATACAGATATTTATGACCAAATTCCTTTAAATCTGAAATAATTTGGTAATTTTATACGGTTTGACAAATAGTTTTTAATTGTTTTTTTTTTTTTTGAAAACTAGCGTCTATTGATCCATTGTTACTATGATTGCCTTTCGGTTATATTATACCAACGGACGTGACTAGCGTTTACTTGACATTTAGATAGATAGATTGTAGAAGGTGTCCTGGACGGGCTACACTTCGAGCATAAGGTCCATTGTGATGCCTAAGGATGTGAGGATGTGAGTAGAGTGGAAGGAATTTGTGAGTAGATTAGGAATTGGTAGGATATGCGGCTGCAGCCGTCTCTGATGGGAACTATGCCGATATTCATCTGGAGTTCGTGAAGGAAACTGCAGAAAACCTTCTCAAGCATAGTCGGTTACTTCGTTCTTGTCCATACGCTGACAGTTTAGTCAATTAACCGCCCCTTTTTTTTATAATTGACAAAATGCTGATGTCGGGATTCGAACCCATAACCTCCAAGTTTCCAAGTATGCATACTACGCAGGTATAACGCCTTAGACCGCTCGCCAACATCCTGTATCGAGATACGGCGTTTGTATATATAAAAAACATATATTTAGACTCATCTCTCCGCTGTCCAAGGTCGTAAAACAAAATGCTATTAAAAGGATATTAGAAAATTATGTAAAATTATTTTCTATCATAAAATTAAAAAATATTGTTGACTTAAGTTGGATTTAAGTAAATATTGCTTTCTTTAATTCTAGTGATTTTTTACTGTGTACTTTTTAATGAATTAAACCGATTAAATTCCTTACTGCATCTCCCATCCTTTCAAATGATAAACAAACAAAAAACACAGAATAACACATGACTTGATTACCGAGAAAATACGCTTTTTTTTCCTCTTATTTATAGCGATTATTATTTTTTTTAATGACAAATAATAAACCAAAATCATCGGTTTCTTATGGCAGTTGATGAAATCAGAAAGTAAGTTAATTAATAAAGTGAAATTTAATATTATATAAAATAGAAATAAATTAATCAATAAATCAATCAATAAAGTTTTTTTTTTTTTTAATAAAAATTCATAATAAATATTATAATAATTATTGACCCAATAATGATTTACAGACGTCACTGTATCTATCGTATACATATATATAGAACTGTAAACTGTATAATCATTTTATAATATTGGACCAAATATGTATTAATATTTACGAAATGTCCAATTACATGTTAACGTACAAATAATTTCAAAAATTATTTATACGTTAAAACTATTGTTTACATTAAATGTCAATTAAACTATTCGGTGAAATTATTTTGTACTGATGTATAGAAAATGTATAGTTCAGTTGATAAAGAGATCAGCTAAATTTATATCGCTGTGTGTCCATAATATATTGATACCAAGGGTACCGAGAGAAACGAGGCGAGAAGAGAATAAGCCAAGTGCAAGAGACGAGATGGATATTAGAATCCTGATTTTCGATAAATAATCGAGAGACAGACGATAGTACTCTCTTTCAATCTCTAAAGATTTTTATTCTGTAAAAATGTACTCTATCCGCATTACAGCAAATCATTTTGGGTGTGTTTTAAAGTGATTTTTATACCCGGTATATAATAAATACGAGGGTATATTAAGTTAATTTCCGACTTTGTAACGGTTGAAAATATTGATCGTAGAAAAAATTGTTTGTTACAGGTTACATTTTCGCATCTCCATCTGTCTGTCCGCCTGTCTTCTGTCCATCTGTCCGTCTGTAGGCACGATAAATCAAAAACAAAAAGAGATAACGTGCTGAAATTTTGTATGTGTGTGTTCTAAACCTAAAAAGTTAGGTCAAGTTCGGAAATGGGGAAAATTGGGCCATGTTTCGGCAAAATGGGCAGTACTGTAAACTGTTATGACAAAAAATATTCCTTATTTTTAAATAGAGAACTTTTGTTCTAAACTTTTTTACCTTAATTCAGTAAATACCGGATATTTAAGTAATTAACTTAGTTGTTATTTTCACTTGTTTTTTTTTTTTCAATTGTATTTTTGCTACCTCTCGCCTCGTCTCGTCTCGCTGCATAAATAATTAGTAGCGGTGTTCATAAAATGATATAGATAGTCCATTTCCTGATAAGTTAAAAACGAAAGAAATAACGATAGCTGAAATTTAATGCGTGTGTTTTGGTAACTTCAACTTCGTAATTTGGAAAATTGGTACACGGATTTCCTCACTTGGAGGGAAAATTACCTTTAAAACCGAGAATCATCATAATTAATTGGTCACAATATTTGTAGTCTCAATTTCACAACTGAATTCGCAGCTTAGTATTCCAATAAAGAGTCTTATGTATAAAAACCATCGGTAAATCACTGATCTGCCAGTTTTCCGAGATAAAAAGATATGGACCAATCAATTTTGCCCATTTAGCAATGCTATTACGCAATTGTTTAAAGTGTGATGCTTCATTTAATTGGGTGATTCGTCCTAAAACAATACTAAATGTTTGTATGAGTTCATAATTTTTAACGTGCTAAGAATTTTTGAAAATATTAACTTGTTAACGTGTAAATAGCACCGATGTTTAATTAATTTTTTGATACATATATCATTTTAATCTGAGAGCTTCAAGTATATTGATTGAAATTAAATAAATTAATAACAAAAATTGATATATATATATATATATATATATATATATATATATATATATATACATAATTATTATTATTATTAAATGGAAATTTCTCTAAATATTTAATTAATATAATTGACAATAAATCAATAAATTATTGAAAATTATTTTATAATTATGTCAAAAATAATTACGATTTGTTAATTAATTTATGATAAATCCTATTAATTTTATTTGTTATTAATATATTTGTAATATTTCTATAATAAATAATGGAAGATCTTTGTACCGTTTAAGCCAGCATATACATCGGATACTTATATCTGCGGCTTCGCCGCGTTTTATTGTTGTCTCTCCGGCTCCCATCATTTTAGAACTAAAAATCCCAATGCAACATCCCACCGCTCCCAATAATACTCTAAATATTGATCGACACTCCAACCAAATTTTTCCTTCCTATCTTTCTAACCCAACAATCATTAATTTACCACCAATTGCCGACAACGTTTGTAACGGTATGAGCCGTAGCCATAGTATTTCATCTAACTTGAGTTTCGTATATCATTGGCCATTTTTTTTAACTTGTAATTTCCATTCTCTTAAAAGCTATGTTCATGGAAACTTAAAATTAAACACTTTGAGTGGTAATTTCCTAGACCCAATTAACTATATTCATTCAAATTTGAAATAGCAGACGAATCGTTGACCATCATAAATATCGCAGCGAAATTTCTAGATGCTAAAATGACTCCTCTAATGATATGTTCTGCTGTATAATACAACTTCATAATTGAAAACCAAATCCATTTGAGAGAAAAAAATCGAATTGGAAATTCCATCTATGTCCAGGTGCATTCACTGCAATAATAAAGTCATTCCTGTACTTATATGCAAAAATATAATTAAGACATTAAAAACGAAACAAAAAACCAGAAACATATTGACTTGAAAAGAGCGAGCCACAAAGTTATTACTCTATAAAACTACCTTTAAATGGCATATAGAAGGTTTTCTCTATTAAATAAAACGGCAACAACAAAAAAACCCACAACAAATACACCCAACATAACATTAACAATAATCATGTTTAAAAAATAAAATAAATAAATAAAATAAATTTAAAAAAAAACAAAACAACAAACAGTGATCCAAATAAATAGCCCAAACAATAACAATCGAATTCATATGGAAAAGTAATTATAAACTTAAATTGTCTGAATGGAATAACAAATACAAATCTCTTATTGGTTCAAATAGAAAATTGTATGTAATCAAAATGGGTGGCGCTTATTACTTCCAATATAATATATAGATATGCACACAGTCACACACATAGTTGAAATACACGCCTATACTATACAACGTTCAAATACGACGCCCTTCGTCTTCACTGTGTGGAGTGCGACAACGAACAATAAAATAGCTTGAATTGTATACTCATAGAATCACCATGTTCAGTCGACTATAGTTTGTATACACGATTACACGATTGTTATATACAAAAATCAAACCGGGTGTATTTTATTGAGTGGAGTGATTTTTTTTTTAAATAATTTTCTGGGTGCTTTTTATATGAAGTGAACTGATTAAATATGTGCTTTAAGAATGTGAGAATTAATCGTGTTTATTAAAAAAAAAAGAAAGTAGTATATTGATAATATTCCACGATAATTCATGCTTAAAAAACATATATTTAACGATTTAACAAAAACTACTATGACTATCCAAAATATCGATTGTTTTAATCGAGACACAACTGAACATACACAAAAAGTGATGCATTCACCGCAACAATCGAGTGAGCGAGTTCCGGTGGGATCGTCGGATCAACAGCAAAAAATTAATAAAAATAATCATCATATTAGTAATTTTAGTGTTGCCTCATTATTAGCGGATACACGGCCACAACAACGACCCACAACAATTACATCCTCAGAGTCCTCAACACAACAGACAATACATTCTTCGTCGGATGACGAATACGATTCCAATCCCGAGGAGGATTCAATTGTTGATGTTGAAGATTTGAATGATGAGGATGAGGATGGATCGGCGGTTCGAAATGGCTCGACGGTAGATGATGACGATGAAGCCGCCGCCCTGAAAGAACATCAACGTGAATTATTTTTAGCTCGGGAGCGTGCTTTTGAAAGAGACAGTTTAATGGCACAAGGTCCTATAAGGCCTACACCATTTAGCGCGTTAGCTGCAGCCGTTTATCAAGCGGCACATCCACAATGGGCGGCGGCACAAGGTTTAGTTGGACCATTCGGTGGACCTGGTCCAATATTTGGACAAGGACATGGAGCTTTTGGAATGCCTGGATTAACTACAGGTAAATTTCTTATTCTTTAAAACTTCAAGTTATTTTAAGCAAGCTTTGATAATAACATATGTATAATCGCACTGACGATGTCTACTTAGCAATAGAAATACATTTTTTTGATAAACAAATAGCGTTCCCATGAAAAATTAACATCAATATTACATTATCCTAATGAGCGTGGATTCGTGGTGTTATGTGTATTCCCGAAGAATTTGTAACATTTTCAAACTTTCCAAAAAGTACAGGTTCGATTGGATCACGTCCTGAATTTTTTCAGTAGGAAAAACGAAAAAAATCCAAAATATTTATACAATTTATAAAAGTTGCCGTCGCTGCATAATTGGGTACATTGTTATGGCGCATAAATATATTATTATCTTAATTACTATATGTATATGAGCGTCGCGCATTGAACCATATTATTTATCAATTTTATTACTTGAAATTATCAATATTTTATGTGTTAAAATTTTAAATTAAAAATTAAGGAATTTAATTAGCATTATAATTATTTCATTAAGTGTTGTTTATTTTTTCTTGGTTAGAAATCGATCATATGATTTAAAGAGGAAAAGCACTTAAATATAGATGTTTTTTTTTATTGTCTAGGAAAATTTACTTATGATTTCACATCAATTAATTGGCATGGACTATGGCTCTCAATTAAATGATTTGAACTCTTACATTTCATTTTCAATATTTGCAAAAAACAAAAGTAATCGGCTAATTTTCTCAGATAAAAGCTTTATGTAAGAGTATCAAGTGAGGTTATTATGTAAAATTTGTAAAATTTATTATTATATAAGCATTTTCATATTTAAATCATAGATGTTTCTGGAAATGTTAGGACTACCAACAAAATTACTCATTACATTAGACTAAATATTACGCATTTTCTTAAAGGAAGAAATTTTAATGAAAATCGAATCAAATTATCATATTGCAATATTTGTGATATTCATTATCAAGTATTAAAACATTAAAATCGTAAATATTTATGTAAATATATTAGAATTAAAAAAAAAATGGTCAGATAAATATTCTACGATAAATTTCTTCAATATCATGCGTGAATTGTCCAAATTGAGTACTTTTCCATTTTTAAAAGTACCACCCCTTTGTAAATATCGCCCAAGGCAAATGAAATTGGTCTTTTAAAAGCTAAAAGCAATTCCCATACCAAGTTTCTTTCCAATTTAGCTAAAATTACGACATTTAGAGCGTACACAGATATATAATTCAACGGTACATTATTGCCAACAGCTGAATAATCTGAGAGAAGAGTCTTTGCTAAAATCAACGGCTTTGCTAAATTGTAAACTATCAAAACGTCTACACCTACTATGTACATAAAACTTGTACCTTGGTCACCATAATTACAATAAATGATATACAGAACAATAAAATACGATTGCATAACATAGTAATAATTACTATGTTATATATAATGATAGTGATTATATGCTATGCGTAACCCATATTATAATTATAATTATTACTATATGCACTAGCAATCTACGTGTCATGTTTAACACAATACAGTAACAATTATGAAAATTGATAGTCAGAATAGCCTAGGCAAATTTCAATAATTATTTTAACAATTTACTATCGTTAATATATATAAAACTATAAGATATCATAATAATAACTAGATATTCTTACCTACTCCCTTCCCCCAATGCCGCGTACCATACAACATAGAAACGATCACCATTTTCTCAGTGTAGTAATTAATTCAGATAAAATAATAAAAAATGTTTTTTTTTTTTTGTAAAATGTAATAAGTCGAGGAAAATAAATGTAATAGATCGATAAAATTTGTTAAATTTGACAAAAACAGCTGGTATTTAACGGTTTACAACCTTTTGGGCATTGAGAAAAGGCACATTCTGTTTTCGTATTCGAAATAGGGAATATGCATGAAAATTTTTTTTCACATTTATTTTCAGAATATGAAAATACTGTTAATACTGTAATAATATTTAAAAACGAAATTAAAATCCGACAAATATCAAGAAAGCTATAAGCTTTTAAAGATTATTATCTGTCTCTTTCTTGCAAAAATACTAAAAAGGGAGTTTTACGTGTATTTTAAATGATGAAAGTGTATTATGACGTCACAAAACATATCAAGAGGGCTATCACCCTCTTTGTCTAATCGGGAATTTCAATCATTCATATCTCGCTTATTTTTAAACTTATGTAAAAAGTAATTTTATCTTGATATTTGTCAAGTAAACATGCTTCAATTCAAGCGAAAAAAAATTTTCATGCATATTCCTTGTTGTGAGTGTACAGTTCCCGACTCCTCCACCATACGTTATAAAGGTATACATGCAATTTTATCCACAACTTTTGCCATTAAAGAACAATTTTGTATTGAATGGGTCTCGTTACTTGACGAAAATCCATTATAATTATTATCTAAAAAATATTTGAAATTTTCGTAAAATCACTTAATTTGACTAGTTTCGGAACACAGTTCCTTCTTCAGACATAAATGAAATGAACAATTCTTACAAACTGTACCAACAAAGAAAACATTTCTAAGTACTTAACATAACGGAATTTGGTATGTGACCTTTCTACTGAATTTGAAGGGCCAAGTCTTTTTCGATCATTGAGAAATAGGGGGGCTTAGGATTTCTCCTGTTCCTATGTACAGATAATTTGTTTTCTAAATATTATTAATTATTAATTTAAAGTATTTTATACTCGAAAATATTTCATTGATAGAGAATTAATAGGAAAATATAGAAAAATATAGAAAATTCGTTTGAAAAGAGTGAATTAATTTATCAAACTATTTTTTTTTGTGTTGACTATATTCATTCTAATAATTTCAATGTCTTGTGTCTTTATCTACACCATTTATCTCCATATATATATATATATATATATATATATATATATATATATAAATACAATTATTATAATAAATATATATTTAATTATGATTATTTAAATGAAATATATTACAAATTTAAATATGAAACACACACAAATTGAATTATTAATTAGAAAATTAGCATTTTATTCATAATAGAAAGAAAAAAATACGACTCTGAATAAACTAGTAACTAATACGTTTTGTATTAAATACCTGTATTATTTAATAGAATCTATTACAAAAAACGAGTAAATCTATATATTTTAACTACTTGATACGGGGTGATTCAACACACTTTTCTATAAATACCTGATAAAACGTGTGTTTTATATTTTAAATATGCTTTTAAGAAAAAAATGTTTCAAACAAAAGTTTTTTTATTGTTGTAAAATAAACGATAAATGTGGGCACGGATACATGGTACACAAATATAATTATAGCATTATGTTGCTCTTTTTTACCGTAAGTAAAAAGAGCATCCTTAGGAATCACAATGAACATTATGGTCGAAGGGTACCCCGTCCAGGACAGCCGGTGCAATCTATCTATCTATCTAGCTTCAAGCTTCCCTGAATCACTCTGTACCTATATGATGTTATTCATAAATGATGCATTTAAACATGTTTATTTTATAATAGTGGATTCTAATTATATATGCAAACTATTATTTATAATTTTCTATAAAATAAATAAATAAATAATATTTTTCTAATTAAAATATTACTTATTTAAAACAATATTTTTCTGATTATTATTTTCATTTTTTCGTTTGTAATTAATTTATTTAAATTTAATTATTATTACTAAAAGATACAAGATATTAAAAACTTGTATATGAATTGTAATATTTAATATTATTACTATTATTTATTTAAATATGTTTTTTTTAATGTAAAATATAAAAGATACACGAATGTTCAGTATAAAATGTTCCATTTATCTGAATATATGTTCATATTTGTGCTGCTAGGTGTTTTGAGTTCTAATTTTGTTTTATCGTTTTTTTTTTAACATTTTTATGTTTTAATTGCAAATTTCACTTTGGTTACAAACTTTTTTATCGAAATGAAATTTTGGTCAAGCATATTGTTTATGTTATGGCCTTGAGATTGATTTACAAAACGTTCACTATGAAACCTGTCGAACTAGAAAGCAATAGTTACTATCATAAAAAATATAAATAAAATTTTCTTATGTATTCTGAGACCGTGGAGTCGGAGGTAAAACCCCGCATTAATATTATTATTTAAATATATTTTGTTACACCACAACTTAATAAATATTTGACACTTTTAAATCGCAACGTTTCGTTGTACTTTTAAAACTTCATCAGGATCTAGCGACATGTACAGCATATGAATGCAATCATTATGCTTGTAGAGACTGGAAATACCAGCCATTTCGTGTAGTATAAAAAAATTCTTTATTTTTTTAAATAAAAAATATTTCTAGCCAAAATATTTATTGGCGTTGGTACATTTTAAGCCGCTCTCCTCTTAAAGACATTGTAAAAATTTAGTTTAGTCTTTTACATTTATATATTGTTGGACGAAGATTTATTCTTGGTCAAGCTAATTTTAGGCTATTCTCAATATGAGAATTTAACTGTAGCCTGAAATTTATTACAGAAATTCATTTAACTGAAATACCACCAAATATTTTGTATTTTCAAATAAAATGTATTTTCAAACTTCCAGAAAACGAACAATTGTTCTTTTTTGCCGTTTACATAAAGCTTATACACCGTCATACTTATGGATCTACTAAACTTTCGGCAAAAATTGTTTTCTTCCATTGCGAATAACAAATCCGTAACAAATTTTGAATTTAATCTAAATAAAACTAATTTGTAAAGCGAATAAAAAGGTTAAGTAATTCTTTTTTTAATAAAATAATTTAAATTTCACAACAATTTCACTTACAAAACTTGAAATACCAATTTCGGTTAAAAGTTAATATATAATTAATTTCTATAACTGTACCGCGTGTTCAACATAGTATGTTACCAATTCCTACCAATCCTACCAATTCCTAGTCTATGCACAAAAATTCCTTCCATTCCACTCACATCCTCACATTCTTAGGCAACACAATGGATCTTATGATCGAAGCGTAGCCCGTCCAGGGCAGTCTCTACATTCTACCTATCTATATACTGGGTATTTAAGCAATTAACTCAGTTAGTTGATAATTTCACTTGTTTTATTCTCAATTTTTATTTGATTAATGCTTGCGATCTGTATACAGAGGTCGTTTGACGTTCATACCAGTTTTTTTTAAATTTATTTCTATAAAATTTGTCATGAAGTGAACGGTTTTCGAACGAATTTGAAAACGATGCGATTTTCTCTTGTATCACACATTCGTGTTGTTTTTTCTTCTATTAATATATATATGGTGGCAGTTAATATATATATGGTGACTTCTACAAGGTAAACTAGTTTTTTATTTAAATTGTTTTTCTAAAACTAAAAATAGAATTTGAAATATGTGTATCACTAGAGTAATCAATTAATTAATTATTTCTTTATTGATTAGATATTTAATGTTATTATTGAATTGTTTGACTTCGATAATTAATGGCACATATATGGTAATAAAAATTAATTAAACAAATTATTAGCGTCAACTAATAAACAACTGAGTTGAAAGAAAAAAAAAAGTAATTAATTTGTGGTGTTTTTTTTCTTTATTTAAAATAATTTATTTAAAATTAATTTATTTTTTTTTTAAATATTATATCTATACTAATGAAGGTTATTTTTATATGATAAATATATGTTGCCATTTTTATATTTATTGTAAAAAGAATTTAGTATATATCGATAGCATTTTGACCCTTAGTTGGCAACGTTAAATCTCAAAACAAAACTTGTCTAGTAGCTTGAAGTAACATACATTATTGGTAATTTGTTGCGAACAGCTGATTATGTATACATTTGAGTCGAAATACTAATGTTTATTATACGATAGGGTCCCCCGCCAATGTGATATATCCAAAAAATTGTAAAAACATAAAATTAGTTTTTTGTAAACATTTTTTTTGATACCCTCTTATCTGTCAAAAGGATAATGACGTCACTATCCTATTTAACTTTCATCAATATATCATCAATATGGCGTCAACTGGGTACAGTACACATTTATGTTCAATTTATTGTAATAATAAGAGATGTACACTCCCGTACATACAAATTGAACCAGTTGAAGGTTCCTGGTTACATCAGTTACTGGTTCAATTTTTTTGAACAGGAGTGTTTATTGATATATATTGCATTTGTCTACAATATACATCAATGAAAACTCCTGATCATAAAAATTGAACCAGTAACTGATCTAACCAGGAACTTTAAACTGGTTCAATTTTTATGTACGGGAGTGTACATTTCTTATTATTACAATAAATTAAACGTAGACAGTAGACGCCATATTGTTGACAAATTAAGTAAATCGAGTGTAAAAATCACCATTCATATATGATAGATAAGATGGCCAATTTAAATTATTAATCAAATGAACATTTAATGGCCACACAGTCATAAACCAGTAAGGTGTGGTCACAAATGAACGCTATTTGAATTACGATTATTGGAAATGTGGCTACAGCTTACTGATTCATTGCTCTGTAGTCATAAAATGCTCATTCGATTACTATTTTAAGTTTGAATTTACACACTTACGTCTTTTATGAATTCTGGCGGCCATATTCTTCACAATTTATGAACACAGATTGTACATTCAAAAATCCTATTGACAACTGTATACTTACATTGATACTTCATGAATAAAATCTTTGGTTGTTTTTCAATGGCTACAAAATTCGCACATCTATATTATTTATATCAATATTTAAGCGTGTTAACGCTGCCAGTTAAGGGTTAAGTTAATCGACACATTTGATTCACATTAATAGTTTCACTTTTAAATTATACATTTATTTAAATTAATTTATACTGCTGTATATGTGAGAATGATTTTATGGGCTAGGTTTTATATGCATATTGGTTACTCGAAAAAAAAGAAAAGAATTCGATTAGGAAAATGTTTTTTTTTTGTTTTTGTTTTAAATGGTTGTGAGAATTATTTATAAAATTATTTCTTTAATCTTGTAGACCTGATTCTTTTATGCTGTATATTTATTCGCAACTATATAGACTAATCCGGTGTATTAAAATAAATCTAGTCGTATTACATCGAAATCAAATATTGTTTCTTGTCGCACATTTCTTACAATAGTTACGGAAAATGGTAATTTTGGTAAATCCGACTGGGAATTTAGGCCCATAAGTTTTCATAAATTGAATAAACTGTTTTAACGTTTTATAATAACATACAGGATCCATATTTTTTGGATTTACAGTGTGTCACAGATGTCGACGAAAGTGAATCCTTCATGATAATCGTGATGATAAAGACTCAGGGTTAAATTTTTTGAGCAAATATTAAATGTTAACAAATCAGCATTCAAATTTTCTCACACTGTAGAAAAATATTTCCCAAATATAATAATGAAAATTTTGTTTGTTTCCTATTACAAAAAAGATTTTTTTAATGATCGTATTTTCACCATTTTCTATATATTGTAGGGTCAATCCAAACATTTATTTTCAAAACTACGCGAAAGTAGTATGATGAACATCGAGCGAAAATCGCAAAATCGGTGTTCTTTTTTTTGTAATCTATTTGGTTTTCGGAAAAATGTTTCGAATAGAAGTTGTTAATGTTTCGAATAGAAGTTGTTAATAAAAATAATAACAGCTGTTATTCTAAAAATTTGGAATCAATGGGATTATAAACACCCATTTGGACTCGATAGTAATTAAACTCTTTCCGAAGGTGGTAAACCTCACAATGGAGCCAATAGTTATGAAACATTCCAAAAAATTGTTGCCCAGATTTTCTGCGCATTTTTATACCCGGTATATATAATATTTACAAGGGTATATTACATTTAGTTCCGATATTGTAATGGCTGGAAATATTGATTGAAAAAAATATTTTTGTTATGGGTGTTCATAAATTAACCTTATTAGTCCTTTACCGCATGCCAATCTGTCCGCCAGAAAATCGCACTGGACTTTCCACCGACAGACAAAAAAAAATCCACCATCTTTGCAACTGTAAAAAATATAAAAACAAAAAAAATTCTTTTTTAAAGAAAACATATTTAGTTTGTAAATTTATTTCATAAACTCAGTATATACTGTGTATTTCAGCAAGTAACTCAGTTATTATTTTTAGTTGTTAATTAATACTTTTTTATAAACATTTTACGAGCACTAATGTGTTCGTACGACTTAAGTAGAAAACCTTGCAATGTCGCTAATATAGAAATCGTTTTTTGCATCATTTCCAAAGTAATTAATAATTATTTTTTTTTTTGCATTTAAAAGACAAACATAATTTTTGCATTTAAGTGTGTAAATAAAACCTTCACCATAATAAAATGAATTAAAACATTATTATTTATATCTAAATAAAATAGATATGTTCTTACATAATAAATATAATTAAAGAATAATAAAATATAATTGAACAAATTATTATTATTATTTATAATAAAATTCTTATTAATATTAAAATGAATGTACAGTAAAATATACACATTTCAATAAATTAAATTATACATTTTTTTTAATGTAAAATATCCGGTCATTATATTATGTGTCTTTAATATAAATAATATATTTAATTATAATTATGTCATTAAGTTGTATAAAGTTTTTAATTTTTTTTATTCATTTCATATTAAATTACATTTATATTTACAAAATATAAAAAATTATTACTTAATATAATAATATTTGTATTGATTTTATTTACTCTGATATGTAGTACAAGTATTGTATAAGGATATCAGTTTTTACTTTACAATGATACACATTATTTATATATATATATATATATATATATATATATATATATATATATATATATATATATATGTATAAATTTATATACATTGCACAGCAAAAAAAGCGGCGCACTTTGAAAAATTAAATTAAATTATTTTCCTTGGAATTTTCATGCATATCAAGTACATTATTATAATAAATTGATTATATTGATTATATGGGGGTATAATTTTAAAAAAACATTTTATTTCGTGATTTTTGGACGGAATTTAAGCACACTTTAAATTAAGTCGCTACGACATGAAATATATATATATTTATATATATATTTATATATATACATATATATATATATATATATATATATATATATATATATATATATATATATATATATTTGTATATATTTATATATATAAAACATCTTCATATAAACGTTTTTATATTGTAGCGGTGTCGCTTAATCATTTAATTATTATTCTAATTTTGTTCATCATTTTTATCTGTTGCATAACAATTATAACTTCCCTCTATTATCACGGTTGCTTTGTGAGTTAACAACCATGGTAATTTACATATTAAAAATAATAACATTTTATAAATCATATCAATAAAGATCAATTTTATCTTTTATATATATTTATTATTTATTTAAATAATAATTATTTAATATCACACATATACTTTACAAATTGGCGCACGAGCAGGGACATGAAAAAGATATAATTATAATAATAATTTAATAATGAAGCGATACCGCTACAATATTATAGATAAGTCATTATAGTTAAGTATAATTAGGTATTAATTTCAATCGAATGAAGAATATTATTTCAGAAAATCATCGTGATTAAATAAATCTACATGAATTTTTATTACAAAACTAACCAATTAGTCAACAGGTGTCAAGACTATTTTAACTACTACTTGACAAAAAATTTGGCTTCTGCTTTTTTAATTTAACTTATGCTGAATTTTTTACAAATAAATTCTATAGAAAAATAAATCATCACGTATCAATATCGAGTATGCTGTGTTCAACAGTATTTTTGAATTTACAATCTGTCACGCTGATTAATAAACATATAGCCAACTCCAATACATAAAATATATATAGGGAACTAAAAGCTCTGCAAAAAAAGTCTATTATACTTGGACCCAACCATACAAATGTTATTGGAGGTCAAAATTTGATGAACTCGCTTATTGGTAAGTATTAGAAAATGAGCAATACATATTTCTGAAGGAAATTAACTGATTTACAAAAGTCGACTTTGTTGTTCAATCGATGAGTGTATAAAGCGTTTAACAGATAATCGCAACGAAAGTTCAACTCATATAATAGATATTTTTTAACTACATCAAAATTGGCATGATTCGAACTTTGATTGCGATTATCTTTTAAACGTTTACACTTATCGATTAAACAACATAAAAGATACTATTTGTAAATCAGTTAATTTCCTAAAAAAATATGTATTGCTCATTTTCTAATGCTTACCAATCAGCGAGGTACAAATAAAATAGTATTCTGACATAATCAGTTCACAAAACCAAAAATTAATTTTGAAATTATTTTTACCCACATCTAGTCAATAATGGCTACCTTTATAATACAAACGGTATAAATTAGCGAGACAGCCAATTGAAAAAAATATTGTTTTAATTTATAAACAGAGTATATAATTTGTATAAATATAATGGCATTATATAAGTCCTATTAAAGATAATTCGATAAATTAATAAATTATTTGATATTATTTTATAAATTAAAATATATAGTACAATTTTATTTATTACAAATAAATAGATAATTTAGTTATTAACCTGTTTATAGCCGTCGGCACTATTCATTTATTTTACATAAATTTATAAATATATATATATATATATATATATATACACATATATTATATTTGTATAAAGATATATAGATTTAGATCAATAAATCTTTTTAATAAACATTTCATAATCTAATTATAAGGCGTAATCATATTTATATTCAATAAAATAAAATGTTTATTCAAACATCTGTTATACAACTAGTGAAGTTTTACAAAAATTTACAGAATGTCCCCAATAAATAGTAGGCTATCCGTTCTGGAATGGTTTTCTTATTCTAGGAACAAACAGCTCTATTATATTTCGAATACAATGGAAATCCCATTGTATTCGTGGCCATTTTTACACATGCAACTTTTGATGAAAGTTTTCAATCGCAATAAAAATATTTGATAAAACTAAAGTTACATTGCACACGAAGAAATTCACGTGAAATCGATCAATAACATGTTTGTTAACTCTCGTCTTGTTTAATATGTCTTTCTTTGTCAACCAGTTCAGTCACATGATCCGAGTATACCAATCGTACACACTACTCCTTGCACATTTTTATACATGAAAGTTTTGAAGAAAGTTTTCAATCGAAATAAAATTATTTGATATAACTAAAGTTACATTGCTGTCTGTCCACACGGATGAAATTAACTTGAAATATAACAATCGCATGTTTTTTGACAGCAATATTCCTTCCTTGTTTAATATTTCTCTCTTTGTCAATTTAATGTCAATTTTTTTTGTTTATTTATAAGAATGCCAATAACAAGAAATTAGATTTCGCACATGCGCAAAAAGCACACTGAATTACATGAATGAAATATTTCTTCAAAATTGCAGCCAGGTCTATACTATTAAAATAGAAGTCAGGTGCGTCTTGTTTGCTAATATGTCGTGGCGCTTGGTTGGCGAAAATCTATAATGAGTTCAAACCAAAATCAAGTACAACCCGGAGACTTATAATTAGTTTACATTCTCACTATTCTCACTATCATTTGCCATTGAACCATTCGTGTTTATTTAGACAAAACCTTAATGCACCATCACACCGTTTGTTTTATATGTATGTTAAATAAATTCGATTCTTTGTGATCTAAGTTAGCAATCTATGGTTTAATGTATAAATCTATGAAACGTACCTACACATATGGTCAAACAAATACTCGTGAAAATATGTTTCGTGCAAAAAGATTTTAATTAATTTGATTCATTATAATTATTTATCAGTTATTTTTCACATGAATTGTATATATTTTTTTTTTTTGTTAAGACAAAAAATTCATAAATATATAATTATAATGGATTTTTAATTAATTTCTTAATTAATTTATGAGATTCAATATTTTATCTTTGATTTACGACGTAACAAAAATTATTAATAGGAAAAAAAAGTTTCCTGTGAGTGAATAATAATATACTGAATATCTTGATAGATAATTAAAATCAATAAATATTATATTGATAACAATTCTGATGGTAGAGTTATTACAATAGTGGACAGGTCTAATAATAAATATTACAATTAAAACAAAAAAGAAAAAAATTTGTCGATATTTCGAATAGTGATTCGTATTAGGTACACCTAGTATACAAAGCAAGTTTTATATTGCATCATTTCTCATAACATATGTTGTTTTATTTACTCTACGCAACACTTGTATGATGGTAGTCAAAAAAATATTTCTTTTCTGAGTACAAAGGTCGTGAAAATATTTACCTTAAATATAAGAAAATGGGCAGAAGGGAACCATCCATGCTTGCAGACTTCTGATGGTGCATGCAAAATCTAGACCATTTCCTGTAAATATAGTTCTTTATAGTCCTTATCAGAAGTCTTAAAGGGGTTTCTTCATGGAATTTAAACTTTCATACATAATGTTTTTTTCGGCAAAGCGAAAACTATATTAATAGTTAAAAAAATTGTATACTATATGTATCAACCAAAATTATTAATATCCCACCTAGCGTTTATCATAATTTTTAATTAGACTTATTTTTGTTATTTAAATTTACAATATCGGAAGTAATGAATTAAAAGGCGCCTAAATAAATAAATAAATAAATAAAAAATATCCTAAAAAAATTAAATTTGTTTTTAATAATTACATGAGGAAGTAAATATTAAATAGAGTTTATTTTTTTTACATTTTTGTTCTGAGACTTTATTTAATTAGTTCCGACAGAATAGGCGTCATCTTAAATTTCACTGCATTTATTTCGTAGAAAAAACAACAGCATCAGTCAAGAGTGAATCGGACTCACACAATTAGAGTTCCGTACGATAACTTCAATCAATAAGTTAGTCTTCTTTGTAATACTCGAAAAAAACGGACTTTTGTTACCTATAACAGAGTGCTTTCTAATCCTGAAAATATCCAAATTATAGCTTTATAAAATATAAGGAGGGAATTTAACTATGGGTTACAACAAAGAAGACATATGCAACGAATATCTAAACTAACTGGACACAGTATGTACACTTGGCCACAAAAGTTGATGTCATTTTTTTAAATTTTATAGTTGATTTGTGCCATATTAATTCGGTTTTCGAAAAAAAATCTCGTACAAAAGTTGTTACTAATATTTATAATGAACAACATTTATGCGAAGCATTTTTTCAAATTTAAAAGAATTGTCATGAACTCCATTTTTTCGCTACAAAAACTAATATCTGATTTTTTGGAATTTTTGCCAAATATTATTAAATTAGATCTTGAGGCCAAACTTTCAGGTTTGTGAGTCACGTTGCTTTCGGCAGATACGCTTGTGTCAAAAAGACGAATGTTCGTAAGAGTGATCTTATATAAGATCTGCGTTTTTATCAAATTTGCGATGAGTTGTTCCGGTAAGACTATTCCGCAAAAATATCAATATAGATCCTGCCTAGAAGATGTCGACAATATATATGTATATATATGTCTGTACCTATGCGTATTTTAGCCTACAATTTTAGCCCGATTCAATCAAAATCGGACAGAGGTCTAGGGGGGGCTTATAAGGCTGGGAAAGGAAACACAAAACTTGGTATATTTACCTTAATATTAGAAAAATCGGAAAATATATTCGAAGTAAAGTTATAGAAAATTAATTCTACTGCAATTTTTTCTGTTACTGTCATATTTACAAATATATTTACGATTTAAGATTGAAAACTAAAATCGTAAATTGATTTTCTACGACTTTACTACTCAGAGATATATTTTTCGATTTTTCTAATATTAAGAGAGATATTCTATATTTTGTGTTTTCGTTTTTCTTCAAGCCCTCCTTTCCCCTTAACCGATTCTACTCTTGACAACAAACTTGACCTTACCGAAAAAAAATCAGCTACAAAATTTTCTGAGTATATTATTAAATTCACGCAACTCCTGTATAAATGTGTCAGATTTCAGATACAGGTCCCTAAAGAACTACTATAGTAGTACGGTTTTGACGTGTAGAAATCACATAATGATCACTATTATTATTATTATAAGAACCAGTTACAATTATATTGCCAGTAAGTCAGCCACAAGACGACAAGTCAGTGACTAAGTCATTTGTTCTGTTAAATAAAATGACAGACAACAAATGAAGATCAGATGATGTGTGCGATACGGTTTTGTATGGTGATCATTTCAAATAATTAAAAACAAAAATTTAAAACAAATGTTTGAAATATTTTTTTGGTTGTTTTATAACTACAATTTTTTTTTCCGTTTTTTTTTTTGGAACATATATTTCCAATTAATTTACATACAAAATTGGGTGGTATATTTTTTAAAATTAATTTGTTTTTAATTATACGATTCGTATTTATCTGTCACGGTATTTTAATTCCCAAAAGCTTAACTTTTATGATTAAAATTGTTTGTTTATAATTTATTTAACTCTGTGAAGCATACGACAATTAACTGATTTTTCTGCGAAATGACGTAGTTTTCAATACACAAATATTATTTGATTCAAACAATTTCTTATAAATATATCATTTACTAAAATAGTTGGTGGAGGTGTCGGGAAATATTAGATGTTATATTTTATACTAGCATTATAAATGCGAAAGTAATTATTTTTGTCTGTCACGTTTTCATGGCTAAACCACTGAACCAATTTTGATAAAATTTGATATAGGCAATGACGGATAGTTTCAACTCTAGGCAAGGACACAGATCAAATTTTTATAATCAATCCGTAAGCGAGTGAAACCGTTAGGAATATATAATATTAGTTATTTCATCCCTTAGATTTAGATTAGATGTGGCGTATATTTTGTATTTACGCCATATATATTCGATGCATAAACAAAAGTTGTTATAAGATAAACATTTTCTGTGTTTAAATTTTTTCTAAAAATTTAAAAATACCAATAATTTCACATTAATAAATTGTATTTTATTGAATGGCATGGAAAGATGTATATAACAAGACAAAATATATCAAGAAATGTTCATCCATATTATACCACATTTTTTGCTTTAAGAAATGTTTATATTTATTCGTGTGTTTAAAATATTATATCTTCTGTATAAATAAAAGGGAATCGTGACTGGCTGAATGATTGATCTATTAACACATAGCTCAAACCACTGAATGGATTGGGCTGAAATTTGGCGCACAGATTATGACATAGTCATCCGCCAAGAACGGATTTTTGAAAATTCAACCCTTAAAGAGGTGTAACGGGGGTTCAAAATTTGTATAGAGAAATCATATAAGATAGATGTATCAATTCGAATATTTGCAGGATTACTCCTGTTAACTAATAAATAAATACGTGTTTCGTGCTTTTTCAAAAACAACCTCTTCAGGGGATGAAAAGAGGTAAATAATCTAAAAATCAACATGGGTGTCATTTTCAAGGTTGGTCGGGACGGTGATCCATGTTATTTTCATTTTAATTTACATATAATAAATAACGGGCATTTCTTTTAGTATTTGTGTTATCGCGTGTACAGGTGGAAGAACGGATAGGTGATTTACGGACTAAACTTAATATACCCTGGTATATATCATATATACTGGGTATAAAAATGATACACATCTGTGAGTAGATCGAACCAATGATCTCTGGCACATCGGATCAGTGCTCTTACTGACTAGTGCTTTCCGTGCTCTCATGAATCAGTGTTCTCACATTTATTCGTAAAACGGAATATTCTAAAAGTTTCAGAGGAAATAATCTCTAATTCGGCATCTAAAAAGATTCAATAATAATTTGTTTATGTGTACTCCAAACGAAGAACAATTATAATTATTCAAAAACTAAAAATATTGCAGATAAGATAAATCAAATTCTTATAACTACACCAACAAAAAAACATTCCAAGACATTTTGGAATAAATAATAAAAGCCATATAGACTATAGAGGACGATAAACAGGAGAGGGGGAGGAGGGGGGTTGACTATTTTATAACTCGTTCGTTATGTGAGTTGTGAATGACATTGACTGATATGAAATCATAAACTACTCAGAACAATTCAATTGTTTTATTCAAAACAGACAAATCTTTGTGAATAATAATAATAATTCGTAGGATTCGTTTTCTGTGTTTGTTGTGTTTTGTGATGACTTGTGACTGACTTACAGCCAAACAACTAAACAGCAACAGAGTGCAGAGCTCTAAGTTATCATCATAAAACAAATATCCCCATATTATTATTATTATATTCTTCAATATATGTAAAAGTGCTTAATGTTTTTGATATTCTATGATAAATTTGTAAATAATAAATACCAGATGAGTCAGCAATCACCGTCTGAACGAAACGATTCAAATTATTCATTACTCAAGAGGTAAGAAATGTAGCAAACTGAGCTAATTGGTTATATATCCTGTATATATTTTGCTCACTATCAGTGCGTTTTCTGTTTATTTTATTGTCACGTACAAATAGATTTTTAAAAACATATCACAAACTACTGAAACCATTTGAAATTATTTAATGTATTAACTATGCATAAATTATTAAATTTACTAACGGAACATTTAATAAATGTCACAAAATAGTATTTTTACACGACACCTATTAACTTTTATCCGTACTAAACTATAATAGAGACCTGGTTCAGCTATAACTTCTACTACAATTTAAAACTTACTTCTTTTTTGCCACCAGGCGTCGTGACCAAAGTGGTTGGCTATCAATATCGGGAAGAAACAAAATTTTAAATATTTTGTAGAAACAATAATTACAGTCTTAATCAATTTTTTTCATTAATTTTTCAATAGATAAACTTAAGATTTAAATTCTAAGAGAAACAAAAGAAGAGTAGTTTTTATCGACTTAAAAAACGCTATAAAAAACTATACAATACCTACTAGAACTAGACGCACGCGTATTGGGCTCTTAACAAATTAAGATATCAAAGTAAAAATTACTCAAGTATAATAAATCAATAGAGAACAAAAAAAAGGAGATACGAACTAACGCAACACAAACACACACACAAACACTCACAGGCATGCGATAGAGGAGCCTCTTCTCTCTAACAAAACCTCTTATAAAACTATAGCACAATAAATTTTAACACATTTTGTATAAATAATAATATTTCTATAACACGAACAAAGCCATGTTATTACAGTTATAGATGGATTGCATATTATATTTTGTTATGTTTATAAATAAATACAGTTATCCCTCAATTCCTTGTCACAACATCAAGAACACAAACGTACCATTGTAGTAGGTATTATTGGCCCATATGTATATATCATTATTGTAGAAAATATATGTATATATATATATATATATATATATATAGTGATACTCACGGATACACAAATCTTGTTGCATGTCCTAGGATTCGGTATATATGACATCATTCCAATGATATCAAAAAACGAAACAGAATATATTTGTATAGTATATATATATATATATATATATATATATATATATATATATATATATATATATATATATATATATATATATATATATATATTAAAACTTTCAAACAATACACGAGAATATATTTTGAAATAACAATTTTTGATTGTGGTGGTATCTTTCAATATTTCATCAAACATTCTATATAAAACTATACTCAAACTATTCACTTTTATCATGGTTTTATTAGGGCTTTACGGTCCCGTATACAGCGTAGACCTCATAGATTTATAAATGGGAACCGACGCCGAATTTAAAAAATAAAAATAATATTAGACCATGATAATAAACGAGAGAAATAATTTCTAATTAAAATGGAAATTTCTCTTGTTAGCTATCATGACTTGAAATTATTTTTATTTTGTAAATTTTTATATAATTAATTAATTACACTAAACACTTAAAGTGTATTCATAAAAAACACATTACGTGCATTATTATTTAAAGCACTTTATGTGTTTTAAAATTAAACGTTTAAAACGTTTACATTATATTAAACACCGCGTTTTTGCGTTTCTTTGGTGAAGCATTTAAGCGCTTAAAGTGTTTTAAAATAAAACAATTGTGTTTGTAGTGTAGTAAAGCAGATCGTGAGTAATTATACACGTTCTACCATAGCATCTGGGTAGCTCAGTTCGCTCAGCCAAGATGTGTAAGAGTTTTCATATCAAAACAATGATGTCAAACTAATATTATTATTCCATATCAGAAAACAAATTTTGGTCATATAAATCAGTCACAATTTGACCCGATATATTATATTTTTGTAAAATTTTATATGATATTCATTCACAATCGTATTTTTTATAAATTCTGAATATAATTATGTATGGATGTTCAAAAAATCATGATGATTGTGGTAAAGCTAAGAATATTTCTGATACAGTTAGCTTGTACTCCGATTGTTGTTGATCATAGCTGGGTACATCTACCGTGCTGATGCTGTAGGACTGTAGGTACATCTACCGTCATCAGATTTATAGTTTGACTTCAAAACTTGACTTTTGGGTATTGTAAATAAACGTCATTCAAAAACTGCATATTATACACACAAACAATTTTCAGACATTTAAGTTATTCAAAAAATTCAATAATTTTTGTTGGTAACCACAGAGAAGAATTACATATTGATGAATTTCAAAAAATATATTGATAAATGTATTTTTTACTTTCGGACGATTGATGTATTTGTTTGATTTTTTTTTGGTTGGCAACATCATTTCGATTAGGATAGAAGTAGTTGTTCGAGTTTTTGTTTTTTTTTCATCTGGTTGGTAACAATAATAATCGTGAAAAAAAACATTGTGCCTGTTGGTTAAAGGCTTAAAACAGGTGTTTTGGGATTTGAATTAAGAGATATTTTGAATATCTTGTGTAATTTTTTGAATATTTTGAAAAATAAAGTGACATTAGTATGTTTAGATTTACGGTTATAAGAGAATGACGATACAGATTGATATCATTCTTACTCAACCTAGATGACCATGATTTTTCATATCATTCATTTGTCGTCAAAGAATGTTATCAATGTTCAAAATTTTTTTATCCTAAAAATTGGTAACCAAAGCTGTAAAACTAGTAGAAAAATAAATTCGAATTCGCGATCTTTTGCATGGTAGATAGATAGATAGTTTGTATAGGCTGCCCTGGACGGGCTACACTTCGACTGCAAGTCTATTGTGATGCCAAAGGATGTGAGGATGTGAATGGAGTGGAAGGAATTTTTTGTGTATAGGAATTGGTAGGATATGCGGCTGCAGCCGACTATGATAGGAACTATGCCGATATTCATCTGGAGTTCGTGAAGGAAACTGCAGAAAACCTTCTCAAGCATAGCCGGTTACTTCGTTCTTGTCCATACACCGACAGTTTAGTCAACTAACCGCCCCCTTTTTTTTTCTTAATAATTGACAAACTGACGATGACGGGATTCGAACCCATAACCTTCCAGTTTCCAAGTAGGCATACTGCGCAGACATAACGCCTTAGACCGCTCGGCCACTTGGACTGGTTTTTGCATGGTAAATATACATTACAACTAAGCTATATAAATAAATTTATGAATTCATTATCGCACTTAGCTCACATATTTTCTTTCAGGTATTTTTAATTATAAACGCATTCTATTTCTTTAAATATCTAAACAATTTTTCCGTTATCAAAGAATAATAACTAATTATTTAAAAAATAATAACAATTAATATAAAATCTATTGGTCTTAAGACAATACGACTGTATAATATAAATATTTTTTATTATCATAAACTTTGATACATAGCCAATTAAAATGACATTTCAAAAAAGAAAAAAAACGAATTTCAATTATACCTAATTAATTCAATATAAAATAATATATTCAAAAAAGAAAAATTCCAATTATAATAAAATGGAATTAAGCAAATTGCATATGCAAAATAAATTAATAGTGAACAAAAAAATTCATTGGATAAAATTAACACAAACTATAAAACAGGTGTTGTAATTTTTCAAATCAGCGGTTTTCATCACAGCGGTTTTACGTATTTGTTGAAATTTATTTGAATTTTAATCGTAAATTTAAGCACTGAATGTTAAAATCGATTTTATATTACCTTATGAATAAATCATAGGAAATGTTCTACTAGTTTTGAATTATAGATAAATCATAGATGTTTAATTGAAAACTTAGATCTCTTCTAACGCGATTCAAATGATTAATGTCATAATTGTAAGTTGTATATTTATACCGTGTGCGTTGGAAATTTTTTCCAATAGAGAATCAATGTTAAATATTATTTATTACTGGTTGGCCGTGTGGTTACTGTGTGAAGGCAGTCAGTACACATGTAATGAGAGTGGGTTCATTGAATTCTTAACTGTAGTATGTGCGTCACAAAATTCCCACTCTTAAATGACAAACAAACAACCATACGCATACCTATACACTATCCAGATGTTTGTATGTATGTGTATTGTATAGGTGTACTGTATAGTTTTATTGTTAATATTTTTTTAAATTTATTAAACATTGATTCTCTATTAGAAATGCTTTTGAAAACGGTCTGTATAGTGGTAAAGTTGGTAATATGGGTACTCAATGTTTTGAAAAGGATTTTTTTCAAATTTTTCTGGTAACCTTAAATTTAACACATTAGAAAAACTGTTTTAACCATTTAACTGCTATAAATCGATTAATGCACTTGACCTTGGTCGTTCTTCCAGTGTTAAAACCTCGTTATGCCGGTAATAGAGGCCGCCATGGTTGGGAATGCTAGTTAATTTCTAACCTGGTTGATTTTTTAGTTTAAATTTGTAATTCATTTAGTATTTCAAGGAATAAAATACTAACCTTCTCGAAGAGTATCAAAAAGTAATCCAAACCATTTTTGGAACAGAATATTATCTATGCAAATGCCATTTTTATTAATTAGTGGGAAGTATAACCAAAAAAATAATGGGATGAAAAAATTAAATAACTTGCCAGTTTGAAAAAACCACAAATGTCGTGAACAAACCTTTTCGATTCAGAACAAACGTTGTGAGCCCACAATTTAAATCGAACAACAGGATTCATAATAGTAATTGAAACAAGACGAAAAAGTATTTGCGTTTAAGATGTTTTTGCTACCCTAATCTTGTTACAAGGATTACACGTTGCTGCCAGCGAACGACTTCAACCGAGTTGTAGTAAATAACTTATATACGCCAACTTAGAGCACTCATTGAAAAAATTTTGAAAATAAAGATTTAACAGATTATGTTCACTTGTTTCAATAATAAAACAAGATTTGTAAATTTCAAGTAAGGTGTTTTATAGTAGGCATATTGTCTGGTTTCGTTCAGTGCACAATTTTGCCTCTCCCATTTGATACCCACATGCATACTTACAGCAACAAGTTAGCCTTCTAAGTAACAACATAAACATCTATGATGTAAATGTTTTTCTTGATTTGATTGAAATATTTTGTAGAATCAATTGATCTCAATTTACGTGTAATATTTTCAATTAAATAAATTATCAATAATTTATAACTGTCATTTATATCAAACATAAATATTGACGTCATCTGCGATATCTAAATTAAAAATGGTTGCTTCAATGCACATACAGACATTTTTATTTTGAAAAATTCCATGATCTCATGGCTTTTGTCTTTTTGTACCCACGCTTATTAATTAAACAATATATTCAGTTTTGCATTTGTATTGGGAGAGAAAACTGATATGGCGATATCTCAAAAATTCAAATTTTATAGTCGAAGTTCAGTTTCATTTTCTTAAATCATTCAAATTTTGCCCATATCTAACCCTATTTAATATTTTATATAGAAAAAAGGGAAGAGATGGAGATATATTTTCTGTTGGACCTAGGCTATGGACCCAGAACCAAAAGAAATTAACTATCAATTATTCAAAGCTGTGTACTCATATTTAGCGATAAACTTATGTTGTAAAATAAGCAAAAACATTTTCAGAACGTTTAAATTTCAACTTTTGATGAATATAATTTGGATCGAAAACCGAATATCTCAAAAAATTTGTTAATTTTACACGCTTTCAATAATTTTTGCTTTTTAGTCTTATGAACTTGGAGTGTACTCGCGGCTAGATCTTGAACTTCAATATTTAGATGCTTTTAGTGCTATACCTATGTTCTTAGGTTACACTTGGTAACCATCAACAAACTTGTAATTCATATGCAGGCTAAAAATACACATTGGTTTAAAATATGTTGTTATTAAAATATGTTTAAGCTCGAATATACCGGATATTTTCATATATTCCAACAATTGACGCACAACTTGGGGCACGAACCCACATTCGGCGCCAACTTCAATGATAATATAGCCGATCTGATTATAAAATCAGTTTTAATGGAGTAAATCCACACTAGAAGCGGACACTAATTAATACTTTTGACAGGCCACTTCGAATTTTCCTGAAGGAGTCAACTTTTTTGAATAAAATTCAAACCATTTGGGTTAGGTTACTTAGAAATGTGTTGCACTTCATTATCACGTGATTGAAATTCAAAATAACACGTGAAAAAATTGAATTCATTTTGATATAAATCTTTTTTTATTTCAAATTAAAATTATTGTAAAAACGGAAAATTAGTAAAACCTCTAGTTAGAGAACAAATTGTATTAATGTTTCAAAATTAATGTAATAATGAATACATAAAAATCACGTGTTTACGGGCTTTTTTTTTTGTACAAACACATACAAAACGCTAAAGATACGTGAGAAAACGTTGCGTGTAAAACTATGCATGTTTTTTTATTTGTGTTTAGACAACTAATTTTTTTAATTGGTTTTACTAACAAAACTTTTACATGGAAAAAGTTTTCGTTTATAAAAATTAGTTTTTCTTTTCTGATATGTGTGGTTAAAATCATGTGAGAAAATAATTTTAAATAAATACACAAAATGCGTCGCCAGGTCAGATTTATATGGTAATTTAGAATTTTTTTCACATTATTACGTGTTAAACGAAACCTAGATTGCATCGTTCACAGTCATATATCAAATAAATAGGGTTAGGATTTTTACCACGTGTAAAGAATCTTTGTCGCAATCAGCCAAACATTGTACTTGAGATGGTTCCAAGAAATTCTAAAACCTTATCCACAACTTATTAATAAAAAGACAATTTCGGATTTGAAACCAAACTTTAGTTGGCCTGATAAATTATCTAACAACAGTTTGTTGATAGTTACTGAAGTAACAATATATAGTTACCGAACTTTTTTTCATAATCTCAGTATATCGGGAATTTAAGCAATTAACTCAGTAGTTGGTTATTTTCACTTTTTATGTTTCATATTAAACAGTCTTCTATATTTTGTTTTTTTGGGGATAAAATTCACGTGGGATAAATATATCAAAGCGATTAGTAGTGACCTCACTGAAAATAATTGGAAAGCTAACAAGCTTAATTTTTTTTCTAATTGATTTATTCATTTTTTATTTATTCAAAGACCCAATTAAGTTTGTCATAACAAATGTATAATATTTCTTTTTTTTTTAATTTTCTACTTAAGAAAATTGTACAGAAAAATAAACCATCGTAAATTAATACTTTCAAATATATCTGTCAACATGCCGACATCATATTTCTTTAAATACTTTTAGTTATTTTTGAAACTATTAACAAAAAACATGAAACCGCGCGCGGCGTTATATTTATATAGAATTTTTATAAAAATTATCACATATATTTAAATACCACTAAAAAACATGTTTATTTATTTATTTGTTTTTTAAAATGTGGCTTTTAAAAAGAAATTGAAATCATTTAGAAAATACATTTAAATGATTATACAAATGTTTATTATTTATATTTATTTGTTTCTGTTTTTAAACCTAAAACGATGATAATCTCATCTATATCCCCGCTCAATTGGTTTAATACAATTATAGTAGGTATCATTTAATAGGGTCTTCATTCTTAAGGTAGGTTCAGCATTGTCTTGTATAATCAGGACAAAAAACTTGTTTGCTTTTATTGTAGAACTTTGCTTTTATTGTCACGTCACATATCGCCACGTAAGGCAATTGCTTTCCCTTTCCCCTTTTTTCGTACGTATTAATGAGAAAACATCTATAGTGAGAGTATACAAGTATATATTTTATATGAGGAGTGAAATGAAATTACGGTTATATCATCACGTTTTCATAGTAACGATCGGCTATGTAACAATCGGCAAAGATCGGCATTCATGTTCTAAATGGGAATTTAACATTGTGTATGAATATTTATTGATATTGCATATAGGATATGTTTTCACGTCATAAAGAGACCCAGACTCACGACCCCTAATCATTTGAATTTTAAATTATACATTACGAACCATTAACGCGATATATATTACTTGCATACTTATCCGTTATTTTTAGTTAGTATAGGTATATTATAAAATGTTTTAAATATATTTTCATCATTTATATTAAAATACACCCAGATGATATATTTAACAGAAATATATCATATATTTAAAGCCTATAAATAAAATACGAAGTTTGCTTATAGATATATAGGGGATGTATGTGTTAGAAAAAGAAAGCGTTACCAATTTTATACAGTATGAATAGAACGCGCGTAACACAGCACATATACAAACATTTTAATACTGAAATGTCAAAACAACATACAAAATAAATGTTAATCTTTTTAAAACATTTTTAAATTTATCGTTAAACACATTAATATAAAAAACAAAAACAGACGAAAAGAAAGAAGAAATTATCATTAAAAAATTCATACAAAAAGGAGATTCCGTACTTTCCCTACTATCCCTATTAGGGAAATTGTTACTTAAAGAGTGTACAAATTTTCATCCAATTCAGTGCAAGAAATGATGACTAAGAGAGTTTATTGCTTCTTATTCAAATCGCGTCGGTTAGAAATTTGAATGATTGTAGACTTTTTACTTAAGGTAGTTTACTCGCAAACCCATTTTTCTTTAGAATTTGATGAAATTGGAATAATAACGGTTTCGTAAACGGTCTGCGCATATTCTTTTAAAAACATTAACAAAGTAATTTAAAAAAAAATGTGTATATATTGCGGGTTTTTAAAGAAATCTACTGATATTCAATGGTAATAATTTGCAATTGGTACCCAAAAAATATTGAATAATCACTGTCAACACTGGTCTTAAGTATCATAAGAGTTGGAAAGCAGCTCAAACATCTGTAATTACTCTTGATTACAAAAGCATTTATAAATATATTGTACCTTTATGTCGCAATTTGTAGTTTTTATACATTTATGCGTGAATAATAAGTAAAATAAACAGTTCACGCATTGATAATAAACTCAAGTGTATACCGGGTATTTAAGCAAGTACTTAAATGTCATCACTTGCCATCTCTACTATTATACAATTGTAAATATCTATTTATTTATTTGTCTATTTGTCTGTTTGCAAAAACTACTGGACCGATTTGATGAAATTTTTTTTTTTTATAGTTTATAATTAGATTTAACAATTGGATTGTATTTTATCTGGCTACGAGATATAGTATTGGGGAAAATGTTATTGTGATAATAAATATTTGAAGTAGTGGAAGCGGTGGGAAATTGCTTTGAGATTTTTCGTCTAAAAATTACGACAGCCCGACATATAACAATGAAACAACAGGTTGTGGGCATAAGCTATTTTTTAATAAACATAGAAATTCCGTACAAATATATTTATATGATTTAATAAATATAAAATACATGGTTATTTTTTTTTTGTTATTGGTCTATTTTGCCGTTGTCATTCTACACGCTATCCCTTTGAGAACCACGAAGAGCTCGCTCGCTACACTATCTATATAATGCTATAATATCATGTGAATTACAAATTTTTAATTGGTATAAATAATATATGGAAGTAACACGAAACATTTAAACTTAAATTAAATGGTGTTTTGTTTTGTTAAATAGATGTTAAATGATTCTAAAATTTTTTTTTTCTTCGGATTTTATTTATTTTTTGTTTTGTAAACTTTTTATTTCCTCGTTTAATGCGAGAACAGAGAGGAGAACAAACAAACACAAAACGACAGGAAAAGAATGTTATTTGACGGTTTAAATAGCAGACATGTGTCGAATGTTTTGTATTAATATATGTGTGTTTGTTTGTTTGTATATATAGATGAGACCAACAAACAAATACTACAGCGTGTTTCATACAAAGCGTAGTGGGAAATCATTACATTGAGTTCTAACAAGCTTTAAATAATAATTTGTTGAAATACCGTGTCATATCGATTGACATTCATCTTTCAGTTTAGTTTAATAATTTGAATAAAAGTTTTAAAATTAATTCAATTAATTTGTTAAAATGAAAAATAAAACTTTTATCGATTATTAACTGTCAGTTGTATAAACAAAAACGCATATGTTGACATATCAAATCCAATAAATAATCATAAAATGGATATTATTACGGATCAAATTCAATGACGTCAGATACATTTTATGGCTAATGTAATCTATGGATGATGTAAACTTTTTTTAGCGTGTTTAAAATTTTTAAACTATAAGCGATTAAAAATTGCTTTAAAATAAAACTTTTTAAATGAATTATAAAAAAAATAAACTATATTTTGACAAAATGGAAACCCGACTTCAAAAATAAAATATTCTATAACAAAAAATGCACTAAAAAGTAAAAAAATAATTGCATATTCTTGTGCCAATTTTAGTTCACCTAAGCAAAAATTTTTAAATATATATGTACAATTATTGTTATTTTTGGAGGCGGTGTCAGCATAGAGAAATTCACATAATTTTTGGACACCGCCTCCAAAAATAACAATAATTGTACATATATATTTAAAAATTTTTGCTTAGGTGAACTAAAATTGGCACAAGAATATGCAATTATTTTTTTACTTTTTAGTGCATTTTTTGTTATAGAATATTTTATTTTTGAAGTCGGGTTTCCATTTTGTCAAAATATAGTTTATTTCTCGCTTTTTAGTGACTCTAAAGTTCTATAACTAGTTTTATTTATCTAAATATGGGTAGACCTACTTAAACGACTAATTTTTAGTGAATTTTTTTATAACACATTTTTTTTTACCCGGTTTTTTTTTTTTTTTTAAATTTTAAGAGCATTTTTTTATAACAGATTTTCAATTTTATTTAGATACATTTTGTTTTTTTTTTGTAAAAATTTTTTTTTTTGGGGTCGGTTTTTTTTTTGTAAAACTTTTTTTTTTTACCCGTTTTTTTTTTTTTTTTTAATTTTAAGAGCATTTTTTTATAACAGATTTTCAATTTTATTTACATGCATTTTGTTTGTTTTTTGTAAAAATTTTTTTTTTTGGGGTCGGTTTTTTTTTTGTAAAACTTTTTTTTTTTACCCGTTTTTTTTTTTTTTTTTAATTTTAAGAGCATTTTCTTATAACAGATTTTCAATTTTATTTACATGCATTTTGTTTTTTTTTTGTAAAAATTTTTTTTTTTGGGGTCGGTTTTTTTTTTGTAAAAAAATTTTTTGAAGTCGGTTTTTAAAAAAATTTTCTTATTTTCCCATTATGAATGAGTATACCCTTTCAAAAAAAAAAAAAAAATTCGCAAAAATCGGTTATCACATATAAAATGAGTATTTTCCTCGATTTTCCGGGGATCCCCTCATCAGAATGCGATTTGGTGACAATGGGACCAATCGGGAATCAAACCCTTTAAAACAAAAAAAAAAAATTCAAAATCGGTTCATAAATGACGGAGTTCTGAGGTAACAAACATAAAAAAAAAAAAAAAAAAAAAAAAAAAAAAAAAAAATACAGACGAATTGAGAACCATCCTCCTTTTTTGCAGTCGGGTTAAAAAAGTAGTTGCAACCAAATAAACAGTTCTGTTGTTTATATGTTTGTACACTGTAAAACTTTTTTATGGAAGCAATTAAACTATTGGTAAATATAAAAATCAATAAATAATTTGGTATACTGTGAAATTGAATATTTACTTTTATATGTCATCGTTCCAGTAAATTATATCAATTTACCACGATCTAAACGAAAATAATTAAATGTACCTAATCAATATGGTGTTCAATAAATTTTATTTATTAGTTAATATTAACTTTTTCTCGTCTTTTCTCAGAAGATATGACCCTGAATTGAATAAAAATTTACAGTGGTTCGGTATGTTGTCCTTAAAATCCAAAATTTTTTGACATCGCGCTGTGAACGAATTGATGTCGATCAAATGAGTTTTTTCCGATTCGATAACATCAGTTTATTTTTATATTTATAATATATACTAGCTGTTTCCCGCGGCTTTGTCCACATTTATATGAAAGCTAAATATATATGTATAAAATATATATATATATATATATATATATATATATATATATATATATATATATATATTTATTTATTTATTTATATTTATTTAAAATAAAATACTATTAACGGTTTTTAAGGTATCAGACCCATAGTGCTAAAATTACAAACTGTATGAATTGAGAAGGCAAAATTTTGAAATGTGTTGGTTGGACGTTAAAATGAACCTGATTTTCGTACTGTTTGGGTCAAAATTAGCCTAGAAAATGATTATTATTAAAATCGGGAACAAAAATTTTCTGCACTTTTTTCACATTTTTTCCAAGGGGTACATAAAATAATCACTAAAATTGGAGGAAAATTTGATGTCTCCGATTTTGATAAAAATTTGGTTTTAAGCTAATTTGGACGTAGCGAAAACGATGGCGTTAGTTAAAATATGATACGATTATCGGTTTTCAAGGTATCAGACCCATAGTGCTAAAATTACAAACTGTATGAATTGAGAAGGCAAAATTTTGAAATGTGTTGGTTGGACGTTAAAATGAACCTAATTTTCGTACTGTTTGGGTCAAAATTAGCCTAGAAAATGATTATTATTAAAATCGGGAACAAAAATTTTCTTCACTTTTTTCACATTTTTCCAAGGGGTACCCCTTAAAAAAATCGCTAAAATTGGAAGAAAATTTTATGTCCCCGATTTTGATAAAAACTTGGTTTTAAGCTAATTTTGACCTACTGAAAACCATGGCGTTGGTTAAAATATAATACGATTAACGGTTTTCAAGGATCACCTAAAATTCCAAACTGTATGAATTGAGAAGACAAAATTTTGAAATGTGTTGGTCGGACGTTAAAATGAACCTGATTTTCGTACTGTTTGCGTCAAAATTTGGTTTTAAATTGGTACAACACACTTCGAACTACGATTTATTTTCTCATAAAACAATGGTTATTTATAATTCATGGAATTTCATACATTTGATTATAACTATTAAAAAAAAAACAAACTAAAAATAGATTACTCTACGTTTGTATGAAACACCCGGTATATATACATAACGAGTGTGTATATATTCGTAACAAAGATACCAAATTAAAAAAATGTTTAACATTTTGATTACTAAGAGTAAAGATGTATCACATGTTTGTGTTTCTGTCAGTCTGTTCATTCATTGTCCATCTGTCCATCTGTCTGTCTGTAGTCTGTAGTGTTTGATTCGAAGTATTGCACTTAATAAAATTAATTAACTAGGCGGAATTATTTAGTACATGATTTATTCTAATTAATTAAAGGATATGTTTTAATTTCAATTCAAATAAAACGACTACTATAAATACGTTTTATTTATGAAGAGCTTATAAAATATATACATTGATACGGCTGCCGCATGTGTGGTGTAAAATGGAAGCTTCGTATATGATATAGTTTGAGTTTTTTTTTTTTGAGTTTGTTAGTGGCAATATTTGAATTTAATTTCTATTTCAGTGAATATTTTCGAATTCCAACTGTATAGAACGATATTAGATATACTTTGTTGATTATTGAAGATTGATTTAGTCACGTAAGGAACATATTAAAGCTCTAGCTATTACAACTAGCCAAAAGTTTGGTAGCAAGATTTTTTCCCTCACAAATAAAATTAAATAAAACCATATCAGGGGTAAACAGGTATTTCCTAGAGGAAATCGGTAGAACGTTGAATTGATATGGATAGCAAGTCACAATGGTTTCGAAGGAAACAAAAAAGCAGATATCTTAGAAGGGAGTCGGAATACATTTCATGGGTCCATAACCTATTGGAGCAATTCCAAAGACAGCATGGAAACAATTGGGAAAATATACCGCAACTTGGGAAAATAATCTTTCGGAATGCATCCAAGAGTCTGTCCTTCGATGCACTCAACCTGAACAGGATACAACTTCGAAAGGTTACCGGATTCATCACCGGATGCCATTATCACCTACGAAAGCATCTACACCACAAAATTGGGCTACCTAATGGATACATTAAATGTAGACTGTTCGATGAGGAGGGAGAAACATCCAGCTATATCATCTTTAATAGCAAATCACTCGGTTACAGCCGATTCAAAATATTCGGTGTATCTCACCCCGAATAAATGACCCTTGAAGAAAACTTATAAGCTAGCTCGTGGCTATTTCCAAGATATGGGAGAAGCGAATCTCGGTAGACTGATGTAGAAGGGCCAGCACAATAGGCCAAAGCTTAGCCTAGACACAAAACCATGGGTCCTATTGATTGATTGATTAATATCGGGGTAAAAATTATTGCACTTCGACCCTATGGTCCATTGTGCTCCCCCTTCTACCTCAGTCTGACGAGACTCGCTTCTCCCATATGTTGGCAATAGCCTGGAGCTTGCTTATCAAGTCCCGAAGGTTCATATATTCGGGGTGAGATGCACCGAATATCCTGTATCTGCTGTAACCCAGAAGTTCGCAGTCAGAGATTATGTGGCTGGATGTTTCTTCCTCCTAATGGGTCCTAAGTCTATAAAAATAATTTCCATATAAAAATTTATATCGCGGCGGCCTCTGCTTAAAATTTAGTGACTAATGACGAAGAATTTAATTAAGAAAAATAAATTCATTCAAACTCTGCAAAGTGTATAATCAAGATTTACAAATGTAAAAGAAAAAAATGTATATTTATGGTTTTCTAATGAGTTAAAATTCATGGAATGTTAAATAATTGTACTTTAAAAGTTTTGAATAGACATGGCCAGACACATACCTAAAAGAATACACGCACATATACACACATACAATACATACACAGCATCTTTCACTCTCATCTTAAAAAGTGTATTAGATAGATGTGTTGTACACATAAGTGAAATATATTAATTCTGGTAGCACTAAATAGCCGACAACTTTTAAACTTATTATCATAAGTTCAAACTCAAATTAACTACAAAATGTCTCTGATGTTTGTTCATTTATTGTACGCTGTTTTTTTTCTCATGTTTGCATTTGTACACATACACATACATCTGAATATATTATACTGGGTGTTTCGGAACTGCATGACACTATTTCAGGAATGTGTTAACCAATACAAAATAAACAAGAAAGTTCATACAAACATAATTAAAGATGTACCAGCATACCACCACTTTTCGACAGATTTTGTTTATTTTTTGTTCTCAGGCTAAAACTAACGTTTTCTAATAAATCTCGAAGTTTCAGAATTTTTGAACGTTTAGAACGCGAGATAATGAATATCAAAGTTATCATTCTCTCTCACTCTCTCTCATTAGAAGCATGTGAAACTTCATGCCGCCCGCCCAACTATTATCTGTTGTATTAGAAAAAATACTCGACAGAATTGAAAAAAAAAAGACTAAAAATAAATATTTATTATATGAATTTTAAAAAAATCGAGTGCTACCGTTTTGTTTTCGAAATATAAATGTTTAAAATTATTCCTTTTCTTCAACGTAACATTATTTTGTATATGTGAACAGTGTTTTTATCTATGTGTTGTATATGTGTGTTTATGTATTGGTGCTATAATAAAATCAAACCGGTTTGTTGTACTGATTGCATAACACAGTGCTGGAACGTCCTTAATTGTCGAGTTATTGAAAGTTAAATGATCTGTATGAGCTTCTAGAAGACATTCTTATAACCAAAAAGCAGGAAATGCGGTTTATGCATGACGGTGACCCTACTCACTTTTTTCATATTGTCTCTGATTATGTAAATATAGCATATGGCAACCGATGGGTTGATCTAAACGAATCTGTTAGATAAATCTTCTGGTATATCTTTATTAGATTATTTTGTGCTGAAATTTTTGTATAAATCTTTGCTACGACATTCTAAAGTCTGGGAAAAAAGTCCCTCATAATCTCATTTACGTGTTACGTCTATATTTGCACGTAAGAAGCGCTAAGATATCGCATCGTAGAAGATGCAGAAACTATAAGACTCTGACCAGAAGGCCAGAAAAGCATCAATTAATATTGTTTTATACAAAATCAAATAAATTAGGCGCCATCGGATCCTATACAGTCTGTTTTCAAAAGCATTTCTAATAGGGAATCAATGTTAAATAAAAAAATAAAAAATTTACCATAAAACCATACACACATACACATACTTACAAACATTTGGCTGCTTATGGTTTGATGTCATTTAAGAGTGGGGATTTAGTGATGCCCACTTAATTTATAATATTATTATTCATTACGTATGCACATACACACTACAGAATACAGAGTACCCGCACTATTTTGCTTTCTATATTAAGCATATTGTGTATAGTTATTATAGTAAATAATATTTAACATTGATTCTCTATTAGCAAGACGGTATAGTTTTTTACTTTTATATGTTGAGATAAGTAGCAAAAATCCAAGTTTTCTGTAGCCTAAAAACCATCAAATGTTTTATTATTTTTAAATTTCGCGGTATTGATTGGTTTTAAAAATTTAATAGTTGTTATAAACTTTACAAGGGATATAATTTGAAACAAATTCTATTCTGACAACCTATCTCTAAGCCCATTACCAGAAACTAGATATTTTTCCCAACTTTGCGGAAATAGCACAAATAACAATGTGCCTTGGTTATATGTACTATAAGTCATGTTTTTATACATCTGTGCATATACATCTGTAATATAAAACAGCTCATGCACTGATAAAGAACTCAGTATATACAGTTATTTTGGAAATTAATTTAGTTAGTTGTTATTTCCAATTGTTTTAAAACATTTTTTTTTAAATTAAATGTATTAATTGACTTTTTTATATAATCTTAGGTATTAACACTGGCCATATTGCTCTCATAGTTTGAAAATGACTATGGAATCGAAACGTACGTAACAGTGAGTTCTTTATTAAAAAGCGGAATGGTAGAGAATTAATATAGAATAACCGAGATCGTGGGTTCGATTCGCACCTTAGATATGTATCGTTTTCACTTAATAAAACGGCAAATATGTGAAAATAGTTTCAAACACTACTAATACATATCATGTTGTCGAATTCAGTCGTCACTAACATTCAATTAATGTGTTATATCAAGGGTGTACAATATATAAAGTAAATAGCATATTAAAATTAGTTCATTCAAATAAATTTAATTTATTTTTAAATATCACAGAATTAAAATAAATTCTGCCTGACACATTAAATAAATGATTTTTGTGGCAGGAATTAACTACACTATTAAAAATGAATATTTTTCAAAGAGAGGATTTTTTTTTTACAAAAAAAAAACAAAAAAACTAAATAGTTTTCTCATACTCAAATTTACTCATTAATTTATTAAATAAAGATAGAAGAAGAACTACTACTATATAAAATACATACACGCATCTATCAATTGAAGAATGTTATTAAAAGTGACAGAAGACACATATATAAATACTGGATAATAAATATTCACTTACGACTATTTTAACTACGCGCGCGGTGGCGTGTACACCGTTTAAAAAAGAATATCAGTCAAGTGATATATATATATATACGGCTTTGGCTGTTACATTTAATAGAGAGTTCAGAAAAATGATATATTAGGCATTTGGTTTAAATGTTTGTTTACTGCAAAAAAAATTAATGTATGTCTAAACACCTATCTAACATAATGGGAAGATGTTTAATTTTCTGGTTATGTGTTTTTTTTTTATGTTGTGTTTCGTTAAAATGTTTAACGAGAATTATAATTTATGTGTATTTTTTTAGAATGCTGTACCGTAAAATATAAAAAATTTTTGTATAATCATAAAATTTGGACGTAAGATTCTGTTTCAAAATAAATACCTCGTAAACTTTAGGATTGCGAAGTCCCAAAATCAAATAGAATCCATAAAATCGTTTTGAAGTGATCTTACCGTAAAAAAAATTATTGTATTAAGTAAGTTAAATTAGAGGAAATAAAGGGTCAATCGGGAATTGAAAGTAAGAAAATTGAAATTTTGTATAAATCTGGGAAAATGTCTCTTAATAACCTCGTGTACGTGAATCAAGATATTAATCAAAGCCAAAGATCCCGAAAATAGGTTATTTGCTAATATCTCGTTTCTCATTTGCCCAATGTCTGAGTAAAAAACTTAAAGATCATAAAATTATCTAAATTGAAGTTTGACAAAACCGATTTCGAGGTATATAGTGGAGATGCACGTCCGTATATAGAATAATGCTTTTTAAATATAATATGTACAAAATTCATCAGGTAGATTAATCTTTTTTTTTGAAATTATAGCTTGATTAAAACCACCATTTTGGAATATGATGTCATGAGTCTTTTACCAATAATGCATCTTATATTTAATTGCAAATATTTTATGGCCAAGTAATAAATTGTTGTATAATTTCTTTCATAAAACTTTGGCCTTGGTGCTAGGGACCCATTTGCGGTACCCCTCTTATGTATTATTATTATTAATATTTGAATCAGCATACAATGTTCGGAATTAATGAACACAGCAAGTTAAATAAAAGCGTACAAATTTGTATCGATTCAACAGTTCAAGATCGTATAATGAACGCTTTCTAAATCATTTTTTTACATTTTTCTACAATTTCTAAGGTCATGAAATTATTCAAAAAATAATTTGAAACATATACTTTCAATAAAAAAAAAAACACCCACGTCTTATTGAGACTTAAATTAAACTCTATAAAAAAAAAAAAAACATTAAAATAATTTTTTTAATAAATAAATTTGACATGAATTTAAATAAATACTTAACAGAGTGTGCTGCGCGCCCGTGGTCAATATGGGGTCACAAATCTTAAACATTAAACATGATATTAATCCTTCAAATTGGATATCTAAGTGGGTATCATCAGTCAGTCAGTATTTAAGTGGCCCCCGTTTACATATTATAGGCACTGTATTATAGACAACAACACAACAGGGTCATATTTGATTGGGGGCGCCGCCGACTTGAATATATTTGGCATTTATTTCCTCACCGGGTTGTCTAAGACCGCTGTGATCTTTCAGGTTATTTTTATTTCATATCTCTCTGAACAAGATGAATAATAGCGTAGACTTTAACATAACGACATATCAGCTATTTTGAATAACAAACTTTTTGTCTTTTGTAATTCTTATTGTTGTTTTTTTCTCTCATTTTAATTTTTGTGGGACGGTTTTTTTGTGGTAATAAATTTTCGAAAACATATTCGTTGAAATTATAATGTTAATATTTTTGAGAATAGTATAAACGTGCACAGACTTATCGAAAACTTATCACAGTTTAATTAGTTAGTATAATTTAAACATTTCTTGAAAAAAACTGAGCAGATTTTTTAGGGTTTCGCTAATTAGATACTGCCAAAATTTCACTTTGAGAGGTTTTAAATTGCAAATCCAACAATCTAAAACGTAACTATGAGAATATCCAAATAATTAAAAAAAAACACAAATAACTTAGTTTATTTATATTCAGAATTTTCTATGGAATTGCTTAATGTAGCCCATGATTATAACAAAGGATAAATATGCGAACGAACTTCTAAGCCTGGGTACACTGTATGTCTCAGTATTGTGTATATAAGTCGTTATAAACCATAAGAAAGGCAATCTAATCGTTCTCAAAACAATGTGTATCCAAATAATTTTGGGTATATCTCCACCGTCGAAAACTAGTCTAATAGGAAATGATCGAATTTTAGATAAATTTTTTATTTAAAAAAAAAGTAGTTCTTCGCTAAAAAACTTATCCAGGTAACAAAACATTAAAAAAAATTTGTAAAAAAACATAATAATGAACAAAATTCTCTACAAAAAAAAAAAATTATTCTTTTATAATTTGCCGAGATGGTAATTAACACTTCAGGGGCTTAATAAGTTATTAAATTAATACAAATTTTATATGTATTTAGGAAGAAACAAGATATTAATAAAATCAGATATTTATATGGAAATTATAATTTATTTAAACTAATAAAAACTGTAATTTAAATTTTTATATTTATTTTTTAAATATAATCGCTTATAGGCAATACACATGTACCGGGTGTTACAGGGGAAAAAAACAGATGTTAATATTTAAGGTATTATACCGAATGATAATAACAGATTGTATGGTAATGAATCCTTACCATTAATAATCGGCTTTAAAATTTACGGTTTTAAAATTAAATTAATTATATTTTAAAACGTAACAATTAATGAAATTTGACGGTGAATATAGGCAATATTACTCAACAAATCGGAACACTAACGTTTGAAATTTTTATGTTTACCCAGATATTTGCATACTCGAACACAATCAGAATTGTAGGTTAGAAAATACAATCACTCCTACATCGAAAGATCAAATATGTATTTTCCATAAAGTATGGAAATATCAAATTATTCACATGGAAACAAAAACTGTCAATTATTAAGAAATAAAAAGGAGCGGTTAATTGACTAAACTGTCGGCGTATGGATAAGAACGAAGTAACCGGCTATGGTTGAGAAGGTTTTTTGCAGTTTCCTTCAAGAACTCCAGATGAATATCGGCACAGTTCCTATCATAGTCGGCAGCAGTCGCATATCCTACCAATTCCTAGTCTATACATAAAAATTATTTCCACTCCACTTACATCCTCACATCCTTAGGCATCACAATCTATCTAATGTATTTGTAAAAATATTTCAAATATTAAAAACTATGCGTTATTCTTGTTGCATCCGGTATTGCCACACATAAATTCAGATACAGAAACGTTTCATTTAAAAATTTTAATAAAATTTTTTTTTTAAATATAATATAAACAAAATAATATACCATAAATAATTTTTTTGTTTTTTAAATTATTAATTTACATTTTTGATTAGATAAAATTCTTTTTCAATTTTTTTGTTTTTGTTTTTACTACATAAAATTTATGCCACTTGGTTAGTTTCTACAATTTTTCAGTAAAATAAATAGTCGGTACCAAAAAAATTAATACTTGATGTCATATTGCAGTAGGTGTCATTTAAATTGACAGAACGTTGTTATTTCCAAAAAATAGAATAAATAAACAAATATTTTGGTAAATACAGATACAGAAAATGTAACAACAGATAATAAATTGTTGTAAAATTAAGAGAGAATTTAGATAGATAGATTGTAGAGCTTATTTTTTTTTTCCAAATAATTGATAAACGCGTAAAGACATTTTAAATACTCGTATAATACCTATAATAATGATTATTACAAGTACAAATAGCGTCAAAAGTCGTGCTATCACTTCAAAATATTGTAATTGAAATGTGCCTTATTAATTCAGATTTCGAAAAAATGTTTCGAATAAAAGTTGCTAGTATTGTTATAATGAACCACTTTTATTAGAAACATTTTTTCAAAAACCGGATAAATAAATGTGGCACAAATGAAATAGAAAATTTTTAAATGATAGCACCACTTTTGATGTCATTTGTACATCTTCATGATAAATTTATTTGATATTCATTATGATCCCTTCTTTCAGAAAGTTCGCTTAATCTGCGTAGCTCCTACTCAACGAATTATTATGAACAGAACTGTTGTAGCATTAGATGGAACAATAAGTTTTGAACAAAAGTGTAAAATAAAATCTTTTTCTTAAAAACTGGTTTGTTTTTCTCGCTACAAGAGATAAAATTCGATAATATTCGCAGTAACGGAAATAAATTTGGTGGAAGAGTCGATAAATATTTGAAATAGTCGACGCGGTGGGAACGATAAATATTTGAAGTAGTAGAAGCGATGAGAAATTACATTGATATTTATACTTTTAAAATGACGGGAGCCAGAGATATCTATACTAATATTATAAAGAGGAAAGATTTCATTGTTTGTTTGCATTGAATAGGCTCCGAAACTACTGGACCGATTTCACCGTTGGGAAGCTACGCTATCCCCGTGTGACAAAGGCTATATTATATTCTCAAAAAAAATTAGGGATTCTTACTAAAACTCCAATATTGTAACCCGAGGTGTAAAAAAAAGGTAGAGGTTCTGGGAAGCCAAATAACATTTTAATTTTGATAGCGGAAGTACCGGTAAAAATTAATAAAGTGGAATAATTCAGTAGTACGCTATCGACACCAAAAGTGTCGGAGCAAATCTTGGTGTTCCACGGGCAACGCCAGGGAATTCAGCTAGTAGAATAATAATACGCGGGCGAGGCCGCAGGTACAAGCTAGTAGAGTATAAAATTGTATATAAAACAATTTAAACGTACCTATACCATTACGATAATATATTACAAAATAATCTAAAAACTATTCACTAATTTCTATTTAAAAAATATTTATATTAATTAGTTAAGATTATTCATTAAAATATTTTTTATTTAAATTTTCTAGCCATTAAGATAGTCAACTAACTAGGTAAAGTCGTTGTTAATTACCTTTAGTCACACACATGCTGAAAAGAATCAACAACATCAACACTAATAAAACCGTAACGACGATATTCGACTTAAATGTTTGTATTTTTTTTATAAATTCGTACAAACAAAGAAATTCTCGTTGAAAAATATTTTTAATCAAATTAATTTATAATTATAATGAACTTTTAATCTAGTTTTTGGTTTAAAAAATACTTTGGTTTTATACCCGGTATATATTATATACCAGGGTATATTAAGTTTTGTTTCGTTTTTGTAACGGTTGAAAATATTAATAGCAGAAAATAAATTTTGGTATAGGTGTTCACAAAATGACCTATTTAGTTTATTTGCGCATATATGTCTGTCTGTCCATTCGTCAATACAATTACTCAAAAACGAAAAGAGATAGCGAGTTGAAATTTTGTATGCGTGTACTCGAGCTAAAAAGTAAGATCAAGTTCAAGGAAAAATCTTTGAAACGGTAAGAAATAGAAAAAAAATTTTATGACAAAAAATGTTCGTTTTTTTAAAATAAACATTTTTTGCTTGAAACTTTTCTTAAATTAATTGTTATTTTCACTTTTTACTTAACATTTTAAAAAACGAAAAAATAATGATTCGGCAAACAGAATTTTCGGACATTTTTTAAAATATTTTTTGCTTTTCTTGAGTTACTAATAAAATTGTAATTTTCCCTGTGTATAAAAAATATGGATATAAGGATATTATAGTTCCTGTAAGGTTCGTTCCGGTGAAAATATTGAATTAGAGAATTTTTCCATTTCTGTATGTCCGTCTGACTGGTTGTCTGTCCGTCCTTCCGTAAACGCGATAACTCAAAAACAAAAAATGATAACGAGCTGAAATTTTGTGTGTATCAAAATCGACCTTTTCCAGCTAGGGAAGGCGGAAAAAAGTTGAAATACAAAACATGTTCCTAGGGTTCCGTACCTTATAAGGAAATACGGAAGATTATGAGAGCATTTTGGTGTTCTTCTGGCCGTCTATCACAAAGATTTTTCTCGAAAACTACGTAACGTGGTACTATGAACTTTGGCATAATGTTGGGATTGGCTGACGGGCACAAATATTGCCCGTTAATGGTTAGAAAAAAATTATTTTAGATTAAAGTAGCCACGGGGGAGGTCACTTTGTTCCAAGGAAAAAAGTTTGAATTCATATGTCGTATCTTTTGAAAGAGCTACCCTTAAGGATTCTAATAATATTTTCTTATAATTGGTCTCGTGTTCTTAATGATATAGCTCAAAATTTGCTAGATATGACCCGCCCCCCTGATATCCTTTTAAAGCTAAAATTAAGATTTTTATATGGTTAGTGGATATTGAATCAATTCATTCATTTTTCACTTATCACAAGCAAATGTGTGTTAGTTTTAAATATACATAAATATAAAAAACGCTACTGACTGCTCACTGTAGAATTGGTACGAAACCCTAATTGTGTGAACCCAACTCGCTCGATCAGCCAGTTTATTTTAAAATAATAACCAACTTTTAGGGATTGTGATATTCCAATCAGAATTCATCAGTTTAAAATAACTTTTGGCGAAGTGACCCAACGTCCTTAAAATTTAATTGGATAAAATATACAATAAATAATAAATTTTTATAACGTGTGTAAAAATATATAGATAATTAATTGTGTTTAATTCGAAACCGGTTACAATATAATGCTTTAATTTATTGAACAAATCGTCATTAGTGATGCAAATTTGACGACGATCAACGTTTATCATAAATCTCTTCAATCTTACTTTATTGGCGTAGGAGGATCAAAAGCCATTAATTGGCTTACACAGCAGAAAATTATTTACAAATTTTCATTGAAATAAAGTGCAATGAACTCTGAGAGAGAGAGGAAACAAAACATTTAAAATCCCATATTTATGGCAATTATTATAAATATAAAAAATACGAAAAAAATTTTTGTAAACTCGAATTCGTAAAAAAATGAACTGAACAGGAAGGTTAAAAGTGGCGTTCCGTTTTGAAAAGTTTCTAGTCAATTTATGTCGAATGGGTTCTGAAAAGGGAGCTTCTTTTGGAGTCACTATTACATTCTTACCAAATAGAAAGTTTCTTTGGAATCGATTTTTTTGTCTTGCCATGAACCCCGATTCAAAAGTTAATAGAAAACTACTTCGAGTGTAGGTTATATTTATGCCAAATAGAGGTGTCCTTGTTTTCTACAAAATGACAAAATAACAAATTGGACCAATGCGCTAAAATATTTATTTTTTAATGCTTTTTTCAAGAGTAAGTCACAAGTAGAGGGTTGGTGTTAATTTTGCTAATTTTGAGCTGTTTTTTCTCTGCCATTTCTAAATCTGAAAATTGATACACCCCAAAAAACGTTCTTTCTTTAATTGATTTTATACTTTCAATAGTTTGAAATATTGAATACAATTTCTTTTTCAACACCATTTTTGTTAAGAGAAGTTAATCCACCTTGGTTTCTGAATGCATCCAAGAGACTGTCCATCAATACTCTCAAACAATTTCGTGGAATCACGAGATTCATGACCGGACGTTATCATTGACGATAACACCTACACACAATAGGACTCCACAATATGCGGCTCATAATGTGCGGACTCGAGTAGAAAGAAACATCCAGCAACATCATTTTCTACTGCGAATCTCTCAACAACGGCAGGTATAATATTTTCGGTGCATCTCACCCCGAATATATAAATCTTCAGGAAAACTTGATAAGGAAGCTCCCACCAAGATATGTGGAAAGATAGCCTCGTCTTACTGCAGTAAAAGGGGGAGGTCAATTATTAATTTTACAAGTCCTAGGCTATATCGATCCATCTATCTAATCGATGCCGATGAGTTCCTTAATATTGTCTGCACCGTTATTGTATGAAAAACTTTTCCTTAATTGTAGAATAAACACATTATTCCCACCTTCACAAAATTAGTTAAGTTCCAATATTTACATATAATTAGATAAAGATTAACTTTGAGAACACCAATTATCACCAAACTATTCGAAAGTGCTTGTTGAGTTTTTTTTGTGGTCTGCGTTCAATTTTATTGAACTGTATTGTACAAGTTATTTTAGCATGAACAAGATAATTTAAATTTAAATTACTTAAAAAGAAACAAACAAATAAAAGTATATATATGATACACACAAACAAAATGTTTAAAATTTATTTGAGTTTAATTAATAAATTACAGGTGAAATGTTTGTTCATCTTTTTTGTCTGTATGTACACACAGACAAAGATCGATGTTCGTTTTGTGTAAGACAAAGATGTAAATATTTGCAACATTCAAGATTGAAACAATTTAAAGTAGTTTTGAAAATTAAGTTGCAATTTAATTTGTTTTATTGCCAATTTAAAAAGAAAATATCTTAATTGTATAAGTGTATACAAATACGATATACATATTATATTTTATACAAAAAAAAAAACCGGCAGCCAGCAGTTTGTTATGCTATGCTGTACGACTTGAAAAAGATACCTCAACCGAATCGGCGAAGTATGAACAAGAACATAACCCCAAAAGATTCAGTACCTACACAGGAAATAATTTTATAAGACTATCAAGCGAAGACTATTATTGCAGTGAGAGTTATCTTGGACTATAGAACACAGAAGTCAAGTCCATTTTCAAAATTTTAAAATTGATTTGAGCCTTATTTATGGAGTTTTTGAAAAAAATGTTTCGAAAAAAGTTGTAACTATATTTATAATGAACAAAAATTTTACACGAAACTTTTTTTCGAAAACCGAAATTTTCACTTATGTGACCCATGTACACTCGTTTGTTGGATCATAATATTTTGGTACGGATTCCATCAAAATCTTAAATAACAAATCGGCATTTAACTTTTTTTGCGTAATTTAGTAATTAATAAAAAATTTATTTTCTGCAATCAGGACCCCGATAACATTGAATGTACAAATTCGAAAATCGTAACTTTTGTAATTTTTAACTGGATTATTTGGCGGGGTCTTACGAAAAAAGTTACTTTCTTGAATACAATGTACTCGTATGCAATTATATAGAATAAGGATTTAAACAAAATACAAGATCAAACATAAATGGATTCCAATTGGTTCGAATTTTGTCTCAATTCAAAAAGGAACGTATCAGTTACAAAATATAGCATATCAATAATTTGTTCGAAAGTTTTCTAATGAATAATCATGTAATGAAATTGTGTATTATGGGTAAACAGGACACATAATGTGCAATAGATAATCCTGCATAAAATGGCGGCCTATAGTTTTTTATTTGAGTGGTCTGTATTTCCAAAAGCTCAATAAGTTGAGTTTTTAATATATTTTATTACTTTTATGGCTTGAAGGTCATAAAATAATGAATACGTTAAATTAGCGATTCAAAATTTATTTTTCATTCCTAATATTTTTTTCATTGATTGGAGTTTTTCTTATAGTCATGTTCTCGCAGTATCCCTTGGAAAGTCCTAACTAGGCTGGTTGCCATCTATCTTGATAATACCAGAAAGTAAGGAGAATTAACATAACCGTCCACGCATTTTATGTATTTAAAAGTAAAGTATATATTTTGACGACCTACGTACACAAAAAACAAATATTTTTATGGCTATCCTCAAAACAAGTGTTGCGAGAAGTAAATAAAACAAAACATTAGTTAGCTATTTTATGAGACGTGATATCAAAATAAAACCATGTTTTCATATGTTTTCTAGTAGGTGTACCTAATACGAATCACTATTCGATATATCGTTGAATTATTTAGTGTTTCCTTATTTTTCAAAAGTGTATAGTCATTTTGTACCTTATTCATTCCGTTGTTGGATGGTTGAGTTCCACGATAGACGCGCCTAATCATACTGTAAATTGCGAAACTAACACTTTAAAAAGCGTTTCCTTTTTTTATCTGTCATGTGCACCGGGTTTTTTAAGGTGTATTCCAGTTTTTAATTTTTTGAACGTTTTAAATCTCTTTTTTTCTGAATAAACAAAAAAAAAACTTATTAGAAAAAAAACCTACATTGAGGGGCTTTTGAAGTCACTCAAACAAAAATCCTATTGCTTGAAGAACAACTATTTTATGCACCATATTGACTATTGCTGTGAACTAACGCGTATACGTCCTTATAATGCCAAAACGAATAGCATTTTCCAGTGTAAAGTAAGCGTTCATAAGCCAACACGAACACCAATAAATTAAGCGCTAAAAGCGTGAGCGGCACTGAAAGCGTGTAAACACCAAAAAGGAATACACCCTTCATGTACACCCGTTAATAACGACACACCAAATACGCGCCTGATATAATAAATCAATAAATAATAAAAATAAATTGAAACGAATATGCATTAAATAAAAACCCAACACTACTACGCTCGTCTTAAATCGTAATGTTGTTAAACAAAACTAAAATTAATTAAATACATCAAATGAATTAAAATATGCCATTTATTAGTTTACAAAACAACAAACAACATTGAACAGACGGACGGTAACAGACGCTGGCTGTGTGATTATTAGACGTAGACGACACAGTCGATAATAATATGGCTTCTTTCACATACTGTAATCGTTTAACTAACTCGTAGAACAGAAAGAAAGAACTGCTAGGCTTTGAAGTTGTTGAATATTCTTTTTCAATACTCTTTGAGACTACACGTATGTACACTCCTGTTTATAAAAAATGAACCGATTAAAATATTATAAGTGTTATTGTATGTAATATACATAGATTTACATATATATACGCTTAGAATGTGAGTTACTGGTGGTTCAATTTTTATGAACGGGTGTATATATATATATATATATATATATATATATATATATATGTGTGTGTGTGTGTGTAGCCTATGATCGTGGACTGCAGTTAATATAACGTTCAAACATTCCAAAATAACAAATATTTTAACTGTCTTAATTAATCACGCTGTTGGTGATCGCTTTAATCGCAGATGAAAATAGTCATCATTTGTATTTCAAAAACGAAAAAAAAAAACAAAAACAAAAAAATAAACAATAATAATGAATATATGAGTTGTGTCTAGTTTTGTGTTGTTGTTGTTTTTGTTCAAGTCTAAAAACCATTTCTCATTTGATGTAATTTTATTGCTTAATCTGTTTGGTATAATAATTTGGTCTATTAGTTATAGTTATTTAAATACTGGTTGGCACACACACTTGGTTTAAACTTAAATACGAGTAAAGATTGTTCAAATTATAAAAGATGATGTTTACGGACCACACACAACTTGTTAAGATGACACAAAACTTATAATGCACAATATTTAAGAAAAATGAGGCCTACTTTTGTGCTCCATAGTATATTCATAAGCTTACGTTACTCTGATAATTAAGAGTTAATTGCTTAAATACCCCGTATATACTGAGTTTATGAAAAAAGGTTTCAAACAAAAGTTTATACTAAAAAGAGGAACATTTTTGTAGTGACCTTTGTTGCCTATCCCTATTTATAGTCATAATGGTCGATTCAATAGAAATATAAAATAACTTTTTTGAGGTTTTGCGATAATTCAAAATAAGTTACTTTTAAGAAATCATGATTTTGGTTTATAATTATAAAACCTCTGGTTTAAAAATTCAATTGCTTTGCACATGGATCGATTATTTCGTTTAAGAAATAATATGACAGCACCAATTTAGCCCCTAGGGACTTGAATCATTTTAATTCAGTGCTACATATAATGAAAACTGGATTATTAATAATTTGTGATAATAGCTATAATGAAAACTATAAAGATAATTTTGTGATATCAAAAAAATATAAAAGAATATTGGCTATAAAAAATATGTATGTACTTATGTGCGCGCTTCTACAGTGTAAATTCGGACTTTTGTATTTGGTTGTAAACTTTCGACAGGAGGGACCTCCAATAATTTTTTGCACCAAGAACGTCGGGACGCCTCTGGTTATCATGTTGATGCACAGATTAACGTACGGATATATGGATAAATAGACTAAGTCGTTTTATGAACATCTATACCAAAATTTTTTTTACAATCAATATTTTTAACCGTTAAAAAGTTGGAACTAAACTTAATACACCCTTGCATATATCATATACATATATACCGGGTATACAAGAATATAAAGTGTACCACCCTGTATATTCAATTAATCCAATATTGTTTAAGCTACTATTAACTTATTTTACGTAATAAAATATAAACCAATTATATATATTCTATCTCTTTTATAATCAAATACAAAATGATTTATATATATCTATCTCAGTCTATTAAACAGATCCATGTATATATATATACCTATTATTTATTTATTTATAAATAATATTTAATAATTTTATTAATGTATCTATTTGTTGAAAACGATATTGATTGATTTATTTTTAAATAATTGTGATGTTTAATATTCTTCTTTTTATTTTTTTAATCTTTCTTATTTGTTTTTATTATTTGATTTTAGTTTTAAATAAATCTTTATTTAAAAAAAAATAAAATATTACTGATCAGTTTTTCATATTATTCCGATCATTATTCAGTGGCGTTCTATTTAGCTTCCTTCATCTTATGGTTTTTTTCTTCATCCAATTTTGCCACCGACTTTTTATTTCTACTTCTAAACCGATTGAAATGATACTTTGCACGCGCATTGAGTCATCATGACAGTACAATAATGTAGTACGCGCATGACCACAAAAGAAGGACTCATTTTTCAAAATTTCATAACTGATTTGTGCTTTCTTCATTTGGATTTCGAAATAATGCTTCGGGTAAAAATTGCATATTATACAACAACTATACAAATATACTAACAACTTTTATTGGAAACATTTTCCAAAAAAGCGAATGAATAAGACAACTCAACTAAAAATTTTTGAAAAATCAGCGTTACCTTTTTTGGCCCATAGAACCATAGAGATCATCTATTGATAAAGTCAAAAAAATACGGTACGAAAACTTCTAAACGTTTATATTTTAAAAACAATGATGCACTAAAACAGTAATTCTTAACCAGTGTGCCGTTTCACTTTTGTGTGCCGCCAAATTTTAGAAATGTATATAGTAAAGTATTAACCAACATAAAAAGAAAAAAAAGATTCAGACTGTTAAATGTAGAAGACGATATGAGAGTAATATTGTCATTTTTTACGACCAAATATAAATGAAATTATCACAAAACATCAAGCTCAAATTTCTCATTAAAATTATTCTTATTATTAACTTGTAATGAATCCCTTATTAAACGTACTGTTGTTTTTGTAGTACATATTATTTTATGTTGCATTTAAAATTATTATCATACACTATTTTACACAGTGTATTATAGGTAAGTAAACAAGTTCTAAATTACTTCTTTTTCTTTGTGCCGTCAAATTTTGAAATCGTAAAAGTGTGCCGCGACAAAAAAAAAAGGTTGAGAATCACTAGAACTAAAAGCAAAACAAAACATTTAGCCTTTGAAAGGTGATCTTCACTAATATTCGCTAATGGGAAAAGTCGATTAAAGAGAACATGAGGTCTAGAGGGTGGGGAGGGTAGAATACAAAATTTGAAAAATGTTCTTAACATTAGTAATATTTTAGAAAATAACATTTACGAATGACTTGATGTTTTTTTGACTTGATGATTCGACGTGGAAATAATATAAACATTAGCAACATTTAATTTTCCATGCAATTGGTAAAATCTGAAATTCATGCATTAGTTTTAAATAAGGTGTATCAAAATTAATAAAAATTGTGTGAGGTATTATTTTTTACAGATATTAACTTGTAATGTACTCTATCGTCGATCTAGAGTAGCGTAGTACAAAACATTTGTCCCTGAGTTATCTTGTAACTACCAAATAACTCATAAATTATTATGGAATTTAACGAGGCTAAAATAAATATTGACTTAAGTCTAAAAATTCTCATTTTCTTAAACTTTATTTCAGATTAGGTCGAATTTACTCTGGTAATCTTGGTATATTTCCAAAATCTCTGATTGCACTGTTTATTCAACGGGTTTTATCTAGCGGATTTGTATAACATAATTACTATTGTAAATCGTTTCAAAATATGAAAAAATTTTCCAGACTATGAAGATAGACGCTTAAATAATTTTATTATAGTTTTCGAAAATAATTAGACCAAATACTTTGTTATAAACACAGAATCAAATAAGCTAAAAAAAAAAGGTGATTACGCAAGCTAATATATATATAGGAGGTAATTAATTGATATTTTCATAACAATAATAAACAATAATTAATAAATTTAATTGTAAGAGAAAAAAACAAATATTAAAACTACATAAATAAATAAATATATATATATATATATAAATATATATATATATATATAAATATATATATATATAAATATATATATATATATATATATATATATATATATATATATATATATATATATATATATATATATATATATATATATATATATATATACAACATATACAATGAATTTAATATCATGCATCATGAGTTTCATATTAAAACGTGAAGATATTATGCATTCATGCATGCATCACCTCCGCCGACAATACTCTATGTACCTATAAGTACTTTCGCCATTTTTATATATTTTTGCTGTTGTTTTATTAAATTTTGCAAGAAATTAATAATAACGAATAAAGAAATACAATAATTATTTTACAATTGAAAACAATATGATGTTGAATATTTTTGTTTTACAAAATTTCGTTATATATAGAAAGAGATATTTAGCCAAATATTTTCAAGCGGAAATACTTCAGACTAAAATCTGTATTTTCTCTTATTAAATTATGTAAGATGATCATTATTCAGTTCCTTCTTCAACCAAATACGTGTCGTCCATTTAAAGTGAAGAGAAAGGGTGTCAGTTTCTTGACGATTTCATTTGTGTTTTTTTTTTGCTATAAATTAAAGCAATTTTAACTTTTAAATATTTAAAGCTACAAAACGGAATAATGTTAAATTGATATGAAGTAATTGATCAGATTGAAGTAGATACTTTTTAGACTCTAGAAGATGTATCTATCAATCTAACTACATTAACAAAAATGTTATTCGAAACATTTTTGCCCAAAACCGCTTGAATAAGGCACACAAAATGACTATACAATTTTGAAAAAAGGGACACGACTTTTGTGGCCCACGTTATACCACAATTCCACAACTATTATTATTATTATTCCACAATAGATAATTTATATAGTTTATATACAATAAAGTTAAATAAATATAACATCACCAGGTAAAGGTTTCTTGTTCGGATTGTGTTTAAGGATGTACGAGCAATAATGTATAGTCCATTTATAAAATTCTTCAAAATCTTATATTATAGTACATTCATAAAAGTCCACAATAAGTTTTATTCTTTTTTGTCGAAAGTTTAAATTAAAATTTAATTTAGCCCGTCATACCGAGCCTAACAAAAAAGATATTTAAGAAAAAAACCTGAGATTTCGGGTAATTAAGCAACCTCCGGCAGAAATAAAATTTACCCGAAATCTCAGTTGTTTTCTTAAATATCTTTTTTTCGACCCGTCATACCGGAATTTTATTGGAATAATCTCTTTATTAATATTTCTATTTTCTATTGCGTTGTTTTTTTTTCTAGTCGTCTTATTTTATTCCAAGTGAAAATTATCAAAATATATCAAAATATGTGTACGACAAAATATGGGTTTCTCCATAAGAACAATGCATTAATACTCGAACTTTAACATTAAATAATTAACTTAAGACCTCCGTAAACCTTCCCCCCCCCACCCATGAAACTTCTTTAATTGATTTATATGCACTTCAAAAAATCAAGCCTTAATCTTTTTGAAGCTTCAGTGCTCGTACATCCTTAACATAACTGTGGTATGTAAAATATTTTATATTTTTTAATATTTAATATTTAATATTACTATTATTATGATTATTATTAATAATAATAAAAAGTATAATTAATTGTTATAAAATGTCAGTTGATTAAAATTTATTTTTATTTAATAGTGAATTAAATATATGTTGTAGTACATATTATTATGAATGTTGTCCCTATCAAAGCTGATGAACGCTATTATATTCTTTGAGTTTGCTTGTATACGGGGTTTTTTTTTGTGTGTGTGTTGAAACTTAAATTAACTACGGTGGTTCTTTTTTTAATATTTTATACTATGTGTTGATCTATTAGATGTAAGAAACACTTTTTTTGTTCAATTGGTTAGATTGTAGAGGCTGCCCTGGACCGGCTAAGTAGAAGGAATTTTTGTATATAGACTAGTAATTGGTAGGATATGCGGCTGTAGCCGACTATGATAGGAATTATGCCGATATTCATCTGGAGTTCGTGAAGGAAACTGCAGAAAACTTTCTCAAGCATAGTCGGTTACTCGTTCAATTGGTTACGACAAAAATGGAACATTATTGTTTAGTTGTAAGGTTTTACATCCAGCGTTGTTTTTGATCTGACTAATTAAGATTTGATTAATAAACGATCTTTGACTAATAAACGATCTATTGTTATTCCTCCTCCCTTAGGATCAGGTCAGACCATGTTCAGAATTCATACGTCATTTCGCTTGTTATGCAGCAAACTCCAGCTAAGAAGCTCAACTCCGGTCTCCGGTGACAGTTTCGATATTGCATAGTTGAAATGGTCTTATTTTATGAGAACTTTTCATATCAAATATTCAATTTATAAAGAAATTTGGATTATTACCATTGCTATTTCATAGTTCACAGTTTAGTCAATCAACCCCCCCCTCCCTTTTTTTTTCTTAATAATTGACAAACTGCTGATGTCGGGATTCGAACCCATAACCTCCCAGTTTCAAAGTAGGCATACTGCGCAGACATAACGCTTTAGTCTGCTCGGCCACTTGGACTGGTACATATATCATACAAATTTGTTTTTGATTCTGTCCTTTTCAAGGCTTACCTTATACACCGTGGGGTAAAACCTATATGTGTCGACAGTATAGATCTGATCAATCGAAATAATTATCATATAAGGTAGATAGATCACCTAGTCCGTATCTATTTTATAAATGGTTGTTCACCTTGATAGATAAATTGTATATAGTTATTATTATTAAATTAAATTAAATATATAACCTAATGAACGATACCTATAACATATATAGTGTTGTTCATGTTATAGTATGATTATTTTGAATTATGAATCATTTTAACATAAATCTTTTAGTATATTTATTGTATGTAACAATAAACACATATACTGACTGAGTGAAGCCATTTATATGATTTATAAGAGTATCATGGATAAATTATCAGATTATTATTAATAACATATAATACCGGGTGCTCCATTCCAGCCTAGGTATAAGGTCGACGGTGTTTTATTATTTTTAAATCGAAAGGTATTCATTCATTTTATTATACAAAAGTGGAAAAATTAAATATAAATGGGTATTTGTTTCGATCAACCAATTTCAAATAATACAAAACCTTTAGTACAAGAAAAATCAATATCCACCATGGGAAACAATTTTAAAAGTATGAATTAGCTAATCGTAACTATCTCCGGGATATGGAGTCAAAGATATGTTACTCGTATCTAATTCGGTGCGTGTCTCGCCACCATATTTAGCCACCACGAGACTGCTACCATTTCGAAGCCCGGAATGAGTTCACGGATTACAATATTGCCTTACATAATAAAGATTATTGTTTAGTACAAGAAATTTCATCCATTTTTAAAAACAAACAACCTTTGTTTAAATTATTTTTTCATAAACTCAATGGGTTCATCAGAATTTCAGCTCAAACATCTGCTGCTACTTGTGGATCACAGAAACCTTGCTATATACACTCTAAGTCTTACTTGTATACGTATAGAATTAAAATAAACAATACACGCACTGTTAAACAACTCAGTATGTACACGGTATTTAAGTAATTAACTCAGTTGGTTGTTACATTTTTTTGTTGAAGTATTATCTTATATTGTCTTTAATAAATTAATTTTGATACATTGATTATAAGTACTCTTAGCTTAGATTTCTGCGCTGTAGAAAAATGCTTGAAATTATAAGCCACTCTTTTTATTCGTGAAGGGTTTCTTTGTACACAAAAAAGGTGCCTGTATCATTTTTCTCAATTTCAAATGACGAGATATAGGTTTTTCGAAAAGTTCACTATATCGCGGCAATCAAATCGATATAAAACTCATACACTTTAATAGCATGTGGATTTAATAATTAAAGAATTATTTTGAAATAACCCTTTATTTTTAAGCTAAAAAGTCAGTTGATACTCGTTTCGGCTTTTGAGCCATTTCCAAACATAAATCATCTTTATATAAATTTAGAATTAAAAATTAGACAATGTTTTTTCAATCTTTTAAAGTCTATTTTAAATCAGCTAAAGAAAACAATATATAAAGAAATATATGTTAAGTAACTAGTGAATTCTGTCAAACCTGGTAAATTAAAATCTATTTTAGGTAATAAAAATCAGTGTCTATACATGTATGTGTTTCTCATGTATATAAATATAGGGAAACATAAATAATAGTGTTACTTAATCTACATGTGTATAGTTAAGTTTAGAGACACTTAAGTAGTTTATATTTCATTAAAACTATTTAAGTTATTTGTTATAAAAATCAAAGTAATAATTCATTTAATAGGACCACCACAATTCATCGTTGAAAGACAAATTCTTAATTTTAAGTGTAGGTTTTAAAAAATTGAGTACGAGAATATTATACGATCAAGTATTTACCATAAATCCAGGTGTTTATCTCTTATAATAATAATTCACTTAATATTAACATAATTTCGTTAACAATTAATAAATCGAAAAACTGTTTTGAAAATCAATTATTCATATCCTTTAACGTTAAGGTTACCGCGTTTACCTTTAAATCAATTATTCATATCCTTGACGCTTTATTTGGTTTTAGTTAAACCATTGTTTATCAATTTTATTTAATTGATAGTGTGAAATCTTTTATCTCAAGGAATATGTTATCACTTAAATTTTGGATTTTTTTGGGGTCTCTTAATATGAGACGTCTCTAGATAGTTGTATGCCATCCTTAAATCGTGCAAAAAATATCGATACAGTCAAAACCGCATTTCTAATGCTAACTAGAACAGGGATATTATTTTAGCAAAAAAATTGAACTTTTCCTAAACTTAGGAATGGCAGAAAAATTTATCAAGAGAAATAAATTCCTGCCACCTTCCACCATAAATAATAGCCAAATACAAGTAAAATTGAAATTATACTCGATGATAGAGGATCTTTTCTTAACGGTCTGCTATTAACAATAGATCTTTTAATATTAAAGATTGTATATTTCAAGTTGTATTTAGTGTTCAATTTTCACCTTGATAAAATGTACTGTATACGTGATTAACACCAGGTTTCCCCCCTCTAATTAAACAACACTATGAATTTGTCCAGATAATTCTATGGTATTTGCCCAATTAATTTTTATTGCCTATTCGTTTTTGTGTTTTACTTTTAACAAAATAAAATTATTATATATATATATAATTTTTTTTAATTACTAAAACATTTATAACATACATGTGAAAGTAATTTTAATTGTAATATAAAATAAGTGGTATTTATGTATATGTAGAAATGCCTTCATTATATATTGCAACTTTATCTAACTAATGTGCTGTTAAACGGAAATTATCAACGTTCTTGTTTGAACAAGACCAGCCAGTCTCAACAGTCTTAATGTTGGTAAGAATTGTTTCGTTAATTAAACTACCTTTAACAACAACAAAAACAATATTATTATTTGTAATTCATTATTACAGTATTAGGGTATTGCCCGTATTCTTAGACAACGGTATGAAAAACCGTATATCGAATATGACATATGAAATCATTTTTTTATGAGTGAAAGATGACACGGATGTTACACCAATTAACGTCCAAAGAGTCTCAATTTGGTCGGGTCACATGCTTTTGTAATGTACTCGATTCTATTGTCAATCTAGACAGAGTAACCCTGACTTACCTTGTAACTACCAATAAACTCATAAATGATTATTCAATTTTGAGGCTCAAGTAAATATAGATTTAAAGTCTACAAATTCTTAGTTTCTTAATCTTTATCTCCGATTAGGTTCAGGTCCAGGACCTGTATATCCAGTACCTGGATATTATTACACATAAAGTGTGTGGTATAGTACAATAAACAGTGCACATACTTACTGATAAAGAATTCAGTATACACAGTATATTTACCCAATTAACTCTTAATATCCATATTCAAAATATATTTTATTTTAAAACTCAATAATATATTTAAAATTCTATTATAGTTAATTAGCTAAACTTTGTATGTTGTTGTTTTTTTTTTTTTAAATACAGCTGCAATTTGAAAAAAAAAAGTATCCTTCAATAAATTATTTTAATACATATATAATTATTAATTAATTAAAATTTATGAATATATACGATAGAAATGTTCTTTTTTCTTCGTTCTTTATCTTTCTTTGAAATGGAATTATTTATATCAATTATAATATTATATTATATTATATTGAATGTACATAAAACTAATTACCTCATAATTATTCATTAATTACTGACGACAATTATTTATCTATAATTAACTATAAATTAGGAATTAAGCAATAAATATCTATGTTTTTTAATATATTCAATGTTAAACATAATTAGATGGAATTTAAATGAACATATTTAGAGATATTACGGTTTTTTAAGATAAATATTTCCTAAAAAAAATTCAAATTAATTATAACTATATTAATATTTCATAATAGGAGTCACAAGCATGGTGGGCCACTCTTTAGGAAAAAGACTGGAGTGAATCTTTCTTGAACATTCTTTATCACTATATAATACAAAATTTCTAATTTATAGTTGAAAGCATTAATTTGTCGAAATTCATAATTAATAATTGGAAAATTTTTATAATAATTTAAAATTTTTCGTAAACAATAGATTTTATTTGTGTATAATAATTATGCGTCACATTACTCATGCCAATTTCCATTAAGCTTACTTTAGACATACTATGAAAGTACTAGCGTATACTATATAGACAAACAAATCATTGAATTTTTAATTAAATAATGATAAGAATATTTCATCCACCCGGAATCGAACCCAGACCGTAAACACTTTATTAAAAAATATTCTTTTTAATTTGACATGTTTCAGAGTTTAATTCATTTTCATAACTGTTTTGACATAAAAACGCGTCTAGTTTTTCGTTACACTAGTGGTCGGCCGAACATTATTGTGTGACAAAATACCCTCAGAGTTCAATCGCTAATAATTTCGAGACTAAAAATGTGTTTACAATGGTTGAGTCCACATCAGATAGATCACATCAGAAAGATCACGCTGTTTTGTTTAGTCTGTCACGTCATCGTACCAGTGAAGATGGATCCTCGTGAATAGTTACGAATAAGCTTTGTGTGAAGTTATAAATTTGTGTTGCATGGAAACGCGTTTAGCTAGGACATTCGATTGGGTGTCATTGTGAAGAGCTTGCAGAACACTACTAGGAATAACAAATATTCGCCGAAATATATGGGAAATTAATATGTATTAAAACTTACAAAATAAGTGAAAATTTCAACTCATATGACTCGTAAATATGCTTGGAATTGTAGAAAACACATATCAGAAGAAAGTTAACGTCGAAATAAATCGAAATAGATATGGAAGTGTCGAAATGGAAATGATAAACGGCACAAAGCGATTACGTAGCTGGCTCATCGGACATAGAGCAGCCAGTGACAGTCCAAACGTTTTCCGATGATTCTCAGGATGTTTTCACAAACTTCTGCGCGAACCTGAACTGCGTCTTTCTTCTTTTATGATTGTTATTACGAGCGCGATTATACAACGTCAAGTATATAAGTGATCACAGCAGTGTGTTGTTTTGTCGGTATTGAAAACCGGAAGACCCTCAATCGTATAAAATGGGATGTAAAAATGATATAATATTAATGATTTAGGCATTAGTTTATCGACAATGCGGTGCTTTTAAATAATTATTTTTTTAAATACTTTATTCCCCTACAAAATTTGGTCTTCCGCCTCCATGAAAGTGATAAGAGTTATATAAGAATCAAAACCATCTTACCTTCTTATTAATTGAATAAATAAGAGGAAATATATTATAAAATATTATCGTAAAAATTAAAGTAGCCAAGTTTAAAAAAATATATATATACAGGAAATAAAAACACCTTTCTGTAATCAGTTTTCCTGTCAGGAGTTATAAAAAGATTCTCCCTTTCAATAATCTAAATACTATTAATCAACAGATAGATGATGATATACTTTGTATATTATAATGTGTAAAAAACAAGATATCCTCTCTATATAGATAATTTATATGAACATATACTTGGAGTAAAGCAAAAAAAAATATTGTTTTCAAATTGTTTAATTAGTGTCATTATTATTTTAATATTTATTATATCCTTTTTGATTTTGTAAACTAATTCATTTATAATTAAATACTTATTCATTTATTTTATAATAAGTCAGTTTTTTTCAAATTTATAATTTATCTATAAATAAAAAATGGTATGTGTGTACTTATGTACGCACGTAAGAAGTTATACATCTTTTTCAAAAATTTAATGAAATAATATTAAATAAGGTAAAAATTTTCCACACTAAACATTTAACAATATGGAGTATCACAAAATAAAGCTCTTAACGATGAATTAAAGAAAGTCAACACTACTATTAAAACACAAAAGATTAAAAAACTACAATTGAAAAATTATATATTGTATCTAAAACCGACCAGTCAAGTAGGCGAGCGGTCTAAGGGCTTATGTCTACTTAGGGACTGAGAGGTTATGGGTTCGAATCTCGATATAAGCAGTTTGTCAATTATTAAAAAAAAAAAAAGGGGACGGTTAATTGACTAAACTGTTGGCGTATCGACAAGAACGAAGTAACCGGCTATGCTTGTGAAGGTTGTCAAGTATACATCCTTCGCAGACATAACACCTTAGACCGCTCGGCTACTTGGACTGATCGATCACGTATATAATTATATTATGCAGGAAAATTGATTTGTCTTTTTATCCAATTTCCAAAACGTTATGAAAATTTTTACTGATATTTTTAAATTTAATATATCAACAACAATTCATTAATTATAAAGAAATTTCAACAATTTTTTTTTACGATTCATCGTCCTTATCTAATACGATTGCCAAACTGAATATTATAACAAAAAATTCCCTTATTATTGTTGATTAATTTTAATGGTATATCCGGCCTCTATTTAGAATAATAAAACACAAATTATAACACATTTTCTGCATTAACTTACGTGGTAATACAAATTAAAATATTCATTGCATTATAAAAACTTGATACGCAAAAAATAACTAACATACATAACTGTGCAAAAATCGATCTAACTATAATTATAATAATTGTATGTTAAATATATATGTGCTAATTATTTCTAATTTATAGCTAATAGTTTTATTATACCCAGTATATATTGTAAATATACAAGGTATATTAAGTTTAGTTCCGACTTTTTGTTATAGGTGTTAACCTAGTTATTTCTGCATGTCCGTCTGTCCAACTGTGAACACGATAACTCAAGAACGAAAAGAGATAACGAACTGATATTTTTTTCTGTGTTATAGAGCAAAAATGTAAGGTCAATATCGTTAATGACCAAAATCGGACCATGTTTGGACAAAATGGGCTAAACTGCCTATCTTTGAAACCGTAGAGGTAGAGAGGTAGATTGTAAAGGCTGCCCTGGACGGGCTACACTTCGACCATAAGGTCCATTGTGATGCCTTAGGATGTGAGGATGTGAGTGGAATGGAAGGAATTTGTGAGTAGACCAGGAATTGGTAGGATATGCGGCTGCAGCCGACTATGATACGAAATATGCCGATAGTCATCTGGAGTTCGTGAAGGAAACTGCAGAAAACCTTCTCAAGTATTGCCGGTTACTTCATTATTGTCTATATGCCGACAATTTAGTCAATTAACCGCCCCTTTTTTTATATAATTGACAAACTGCCGATGTCGGGATTCGAATCCATAATTTGAAACCGTAAGACATATAATAAAAGTTTAAAATAAAAAAATCTTCTTCTCTTTAAAATCAGCAACTTTTGTTTGGAAATTTTTTCCATAAACTCAGTATTTACTGGATGTTTAAACAATTATGTCAGTTACTTGTTCTAATTAATTATTGTACAGTGTGTTCAATATTTTACATCTATTTAACATTGCGTGACATTAAATGTTTGATATGAAAAATCATTCACTTTTTGGATGGTGAAACGATTCCAAGAACTCTGTTACTATAAGTTTCCGTAAACAAAGTCGGCTACATTTATGTTTATGAACTGTATAAACTTCAACTATGGTCAATCAGAATGCATCCAAGAGGATTTCCCTTGATGTACTGAACCTGAACAGGGTACAACTTCGGAAGGTTACCGGATTCATCACCGGGCATTATAACATACGAAAGCATCTGCACACAATAAGACTCTAAAACGGATCCGTTATGTGCAGACTGTGCAGCAAGGAGAAGGAAACATCCACGTTCCTGTTTATGTCAACTGGGTAACATAAATATTAAAATAATGTTGAGACAGCTATATTCTTACTTATATGGTGATGACTACTTTGTCACTAAAATATCAACTTATCTGTCCTAGAATCTATAGTTAAAATTAAAATAATTATACATTTTAAAGTCTATACGGGTTTCTAATTTAATTAACTACAAAAAAACTATTTTTTAGTAATAAGCTAAATAATCGCTAAATTTTTATTGAAAAAAACAAAACCTATATTAAATAGCAGATGTAAACCGTTTTAGTTTTGATGTCTTAACTTTCACGAAAAAGCAAAAAAAATAAACTAAATACAATTTTAATATAAACACAAAGTGTACATAACTTTTTAACAAACAGAATAACTAACTTCAAAAACTAAACTGTATAGGAAAAAACATTTAGTAAATAGAGAGGTATAAAGACTATTAAAATAATCAAAGAGAACTCTAGAACTAATTAAATTTCAAATTTTGCCCCAATTCCTAGAACATTTGTATTTTATAAATACGTATTTCTACTACAAAGTAGTCATCATCAGTATGAATTAGCTAATCGTAACTATCTCTGGGATATGGATTCAGAGATATGTTGCTCGTTGCTAATTTGGTGCGTATCTCACAATAATATTTAAAAATTTTGTCTTTTCCCTTAATTGGTCAGTCAACTCAAATAATCCGTCAGGTACTACCTCAGTCAAATCATAAAAAAGACAAAACTTTTTTAATATTATTGTGAGACATGCACCAAATTAGCAACGAGTACCATATCTCTGACTCCATATCCCAAATATATTTGTAGGCGATATACGTATTTATCAAATACCGATAATTGTTCTAGGAATAGGGAATATGCATGATTTTTTTTCACATTTATTTTCAGAATATGAAAATACTGTTAATACTGTAATAATATTTAAAAACGAAATTAAAATCCGACGAATATCAAGGAAGCTATAAGCTTTTAAAGATTATTATCTGTCTCTTTCTTGCGAAAATACTAAAAACGGAGTTTTCCGTGTATTTTAAATGGTGAAAGTGTAATATGACGTCACATAACATATCAAGAGAGCTATCACCCTCTTTGTCTAATCGGGAATTTCAATCATTCATATCTCGCTTATTTTTAAAGTTATTTAAAAAGTAATTTTACCTTGATATTTGCCAAGTAAACATGCTTCAATTCAAGTGAAAAAAATGTTCATGCATATTCCCTATTGGGGCAAAATTTGAAATGTAAGAGAGGTATAATAGTTTTAAATAATTTATGGCGATATATCTTTTAAAGTTGGTGAGCCACGTATAGTTCCTTCTATAAATCTGACACCGGTTCTGGAAGGCACCTGTTTTGGAATTAAGTTTTCGAGAAACAGATATTTTTTAGAATAGTTAACTTAATACTGTCTATATGATATGAAAGGGTTGACCCATTCATCAGTGACATTTGTGGTGTAATGGTAGCAAACTGGGCTAAATACTGAGCGATAATCGGCGAATGAGTTAATTTTTTCACATAAATTTTAAATAAAAAAATAATCATTGGAGACATGTCAAAGTTCGGAGATAAATGGGACAAAAGTTATTTAGGACATTTAAAATTTTGCAGTTCAATTTTACCAAATCCATTCAGTTTTTAAAAATTTATGTAATTTGCACGATCCCATATATATTAGATTTTGTTCTTCGTTTTTGTTAGAAGTCGGTTAAAAAAGACAGGGTATTAGATTAATTAATTGAATTTTAAGGGCCCGCATTTTAGATAATAATAATAATTATTATAATAATAGTAACACAAATTTTAATCACCTAACAACTTACACGACTGTCGGCAATAAATCAAGTTTTTTTTTTGTTCTATACATTTAATTATTTATTAAAATAATAGCAAAGAATTATAACGGAAACAAATGTGTTTGTTTAAAATTATATAAATTTTTATTTTGTAAATTAATATAAGGGTTAAAAATAAGTGAGCGTAAGTGACGAATATTTTGGTTTTTTTCTATTTTGCTAAAACAATTCATTTTCTAAATGAAGCAATATTATCGAAATGAATTACAAACAGTCAACCTATGTCGAATCCATTTGTTTATCACAAAATCTTGAATAATATAACGGGTATTCATTGTTTTTGTATGTAACTAGTGATGCCGCGAGAGATGGGAAAAACAAGACGAGACGATATTTAATCAGTGAGAGATCAGAACGAAAATTAACGAATGCTGATTTTCAATATATATTCGAGATACAGACGATAGGAGGTACTCTCTTGTAATCGCTATAGATTTTTAATCTGTAAAAATGTACTAATGACAAAACAATTAATCATTTTGGGTGCTAATGAATTAATTTTTTTTTCTATAATCTTTATTATTTCAATTAAAATTGAAAAAAATTAAATAAATTAGAAAAATATGCAATTTATATGAATAGAATAAAGATTTTAAAGTTATATATAAATATGTACACTCCCGTTCAAAAAAGGTGAACAGACCTGAACCGAATCAATCTCTCACATTTTTTATTATTCTTGTAGTAAATGTTTTTGTTTACTTATATTTTTTACATAAATAAAAAATATAAAACTTCCATTTCTTTTTTCATATTTAAAAAATATACTACTTACCTTTGTTTATAAATAATTAATATACAAAGGGTTACAAAAGTGGGGAGTTTTATGAAATGTAAGAAAATTAACATTTCAGGTCTGTTCATTTTTTTTGAACGGGAGTGGACAAAAAAAAAACATGTGCATATACCGAATTTTATAAATCTATTGTGTGAATTATTTGCACCAACATTGTATTGATAGAAAAATGTAAATTATCTCTAAATGACTAAAAGTGTTTTTTTTTTGTTACAGATGCAAATGGTGAACCACCAAAATTAAAATGTAATTTACGAAAACATAAACCAAATAGAAAACCTCGTACACCATTTACAACACAACAATTGTTAGCATTGGAGAAGAAATTTCGTGATAAACAATATTTAAGTATTGCCGAACGTGCTGAATTCAGTAGTTCGTTAAGATTAACGGAAACGCAGGTGTGTATTCATTTTTTTTTTAAACTCATTCAAATTAAAATACAATTTTATATTGATTATGTTATTTTAATATCAAAAATTCAAAATTGGTACACGGAGAAATTTTTCTAATAGTAATACTATGTTGGATTTGTTTAAAATTAATTTCGAAAACAGTTAGATATACTAGATTTTATTTCGAAAAAGGTAAAAAGTCGAGCAAAACTTAAAGATATAAAGCAAAATACCAGAAAATTTTTTAACACTTTTTCGAAAACCGTATGAATTTGGGAGAAATTATTTTTGAAATAAAATTTAGTGGTAGGGTAAAAGTCAAGCATACCTATTCTCTTCCAGGAGGCCATAACTATTTTTACTATATCAAAATCTATGATTTTTCCATCTGTGACAACAAAAAACCTTTAGAAACGTAATTTTTACCTGTTTTGCCCCTCTTTTTTCTCTCTTAAATCTTTGACTGTGAGCATCAAAGAGGTAAAAACACGCTATCAAATAACACTTTTTGTAAAATGATTTAATTTCACATATGGGAAATGTTACACACCACAGTATACAAATCTATAATATATAATCTAGTGTTCAAAAAGTTGAAAGACTATAGTTTATAAAATAAAATAATAAATTTAATAACAATTTATGTTTATTTATTTATTTATTTATAACAAATATTAGACTACAAAACTCTGAAACAAGTATTGAAACAGTGGAACGGAATCTTGTGTTGTTGCATATCTGATAAAAATATAAATAAATTTTTAATACGAACAATATAACTATGAATAATGTTATTTTATGATCTGTTAATTTGAATTATAATAAAAACAAAACATACAAATATACATAAAATATTATTAGTCTAATTAAAAATTAATTATTACCCAACTTATTTATATATATATATATATATATATATATATATATATATATATATATATATATATGGTATATGTATAAATATATATATATATATATATATATATATATATATATATATATATATATATATATATATATGGTATATGTATAAATATATAGGGTAATAACTTTAAGTTATACGCGCGTTAAAGCAAAATACAGATAACGAGCTGAATTTTTAATATGTTATTAATCAATAGTAAATACACATAAATTAGTGCTTTCAGAGAGATCTGACATCGAGTTTCTTAGGAAATAGTTTTCAAAAATTGGAATTGAACACAAATCAGATATGTCTGGAATATCTGTTAATCGTTAACATTTACCATGAAATTGATCAATGACTGCGAACTATAATATCCTTTTTATCTTTCATTTATTCGCTCTATCTATCTCGAACTTTGCAACCTTAACAACAAGCTCGAACAACCTTAAAGACGTGGGTTTTAAAATTATCCAGATAACATATGGTGAAGTTTATCAAGTCGAGAAAAGACAACCTTTTACAAAAATGATTATTTTTTCATAACTTACGTCAATATTCGACCCAAATATTCATTCCATGGTAAATATTTCGATGATAATTTGTTAAGTATCAGATGAATCTTGTATCTGTGCCCCTGTCTCAAATACTTTAATTTGTTTTAGGTGACAAGAATCCATTTTTTTCGCTCATAATATTTACAAATTTCCATATTGTTATCTTCAACAGAAATCAAAATGTTCGGGAAAATGGTGATTTTTTTTTGGACACCTCTAAGCCCCTAACGGAGCTATGTTTCATAAAATGAACGACGGAATCACTGCTTGAATTTCTCCACGCTTAAGTTCTGCTATGTACAATAATTTAAATAGTTTAAACATCGTAGTTTCATTTTTGATGTTTACAACGTATATATTCTGTAAACAGTGACATTCTCTATAGGGAATGTAAAAATAATCTAAGTTGAGCGATATTAGTATCAAATCTATAGTTTTCAGGATCGCTCAGACACATAACGCCACTCCCAATGCCGTTAAATTACTATAGGGCAACGTTGGCTACCTAGTTATCTGCTACCTAGGTATATTCAATCAGAAATCTAATCTAATAAAAATTAAATAAAACAGCAATTTGTGGACATTCCACCAGGCTTATATTTGTTAAATATTTTCATAATGATACAAGTTTGTTGATGGTTACGAAGTGTTATCTGACGACATATGTATTACACAAGGTGTCTAGATATTATTCAAGATCTAGCGCAGGTACTTACTGTTAATTTAGGGAATGAGGTGTATTTTTTTATTGCACTTTGGGTGAGATGAAAACATTTTTGTAAGAAAAATTTACACAGTCTAAGAAAAATGCATGACACACAACGCAATACATCCTTTTGGAAGGATTTTTGCGCTCTATAGGAGACCAATAGGATTAAGGGAAGTAAGCAACGTTTTGTGCAGGGAATATTACGTCATACTTGATTTAAAAAAACTTGTTGCATGGAAAACATCGACATTATATGTTCATATATACCTACATAAAAATAAATATATATAATAATGTTTTATATTTTTATCTTAAAAATGTGCGATAAAAGTTGTGAGCCGTATAAAAGTATAATAAAAATTTAATGTTATTAATTTTTCCAGTAATTAAAACAATTAATTTATATAATATATAATTAAAATTCTTGACAAAACTTTTTATTATTATTTTTATTATAAACGAAACATTTTATACAAATGAATGTTTATAGCATAGATGTTTATAGATTACAATTAGATTGCTGCGATAGAAACATATCACACAGAATTTGTTTGTTCCATTCGCTTTATTTAGCTCCAATTAAAAGTTAGCAGACAGAAACAGAAAATTTTAACTATTATTTTAGAATGATAAGGATGCACCGTTCTTTCATACTATGTCTTCGTAACCTCAATGGAAATTGACAATTGTATAGTATTGTGACATTATGTACACACAAATAAATAATATGTGGAATAATAAGTTAATGTTGACTGCATAGTAATACTGTCTGTCATGGATATGAAAATTGACTCATTTATCTATATCATCCGTGGTGTAACGTTGCACACTGATCATGAAACCCAATAGTTCAGACTTCGATATCTGGTGATTGTGACGTTTAAGTATTCACAAATAATAATATGCCTTCTATTTTTGTTACAGGTAAAAATATGGTTTCAAAATCGTCGTGCAAAAGCAAAACGCTTACAAGAAGCAGAAATTGAAAAGTTAAAAATGGCATCATTTTCACGTCATCCACACCATGCCCTATACCCCCATCCCGCATTACAACAGTATTTCCCAGGCGCAACACATCCATTAGCTGGTTTACTTGGTAGACATCATATGGCTGCACCATTAGGTCTATTAGGACCACCGCCACCACCACCTCCACAAGCAGTTCAGCCCCCACCACCCCCAACTCAACAGCCACCTTCTTCGAACGGTGGTAACAGTAGTAGTAATACCAACAGCAGTGGTGGTGGTGTGACGTCATCACCAACAATAAATCATCACCAGCAACAATCATCACCCCCGTCTAGTCCACATCATGGTATGTCATCGTAGGAGTAAAGAAGTAAATAGAAATAATTTTTTTGTTTAGGTAAAATAATTTTTATTATTCCATTTAGCATAATATGAATCGTGACGAAATTGCATACGATTCATTATGGTATAAATGGAATAACAATAAATCGATTTGAAAATTCCATAAAAATCATTTTTTTACAAAAAAAATCTTTATATGAATTTTATGAGTACTGAATGTTTCAAAATTAACCGCTCTCAGTTTTTCATTCATATAAGATTTTTTATGAGACCATAAATTTTCAAAATCTTCTTTATTATTTTTTTAACTCATAGTTTGGAAAATTTTCATTTCATAGAGTTAAAAATTGTATTGGACGATAATATTTTAGCAAGACTAAGTAATTAATTAAATATTAAATTATTTCGTTCAAGAATTGCCGAATCGTTTTCTTTGTGTAAATATTCAAGCTTATAACTTAACCCAAACATGATGGTCATGCCATTAGTGTTTAAAAATAGTACTAGATATTTTGAGTAGTTTTATTTGTACAACAATTTGTTTCTGAAATATTTTTGTCGATCAATTTGTATATAAGTAAACTAGGATTTGGCGTATAAAATGGATTGTGACAAAATTTTACAGTCAGAAAAATGTATAATTATTTAGTCCTTTAAAACAAAATATTTTGAATCATATATTTGAATGAAGAAACGAGCCAAAAATATGCATACATGAATTTAGCTTTAACATATAGTTAGATGCAGTTTCATGACTTTTTCCACAAGTCAAAACTAATTAGATGAAATTCAGAGAATTATAAAACACCATTTCGCTCTACATGGTTTACCACCATGATTTTCAACCATGGAAAGTATTTGTAATTAGTAAAGTTGAAGTAAATAAATTATACTACAATTCATTACCTCATCATATTTTTTGTAACTATAAAATTTACAGAAATAATTTTAGCAAAATGGAGAAACTTGTAAGTAAAGTTGTAAATCTTAAATTTACTGAAATATTTGCAATTTAAATACAATCCTAAAGAAATGATTTTATTACAAATGAATCACCATGGATACTGATTCTTTAACAATGTATATAAAAAAAGAAGGTAAATCAGTTTAATATTTTGAAACACTGTATCAAAATTACATAGATCTCAAAATTATTAAGAAATAAAACAAATAGATATTTTCTACAAATGCGGAAACTGGCGGAACACATGAATGTAAACCTGATATGGGTACCGGGACACAGGGACATTCCACAGAATTGTAAATCCGGCGAGAGATAGAAATGGCACAATGCTGACGGACACAAGCATCAATATGTATTCGGAAGTTCTGTTTGTGAACTGCAAGCTGCTCCTAAACGAGAATATCTTAAGAAAGGCCAATCTTGGAATGTACTTGTGGTACTACAAGGCAGATATGATCTGAATACAATCATAGGCGTTCCGAAGATCTTGTCTCGCTTCAAAGGGTCTATGTAAGGAAAATCGTTGTGGCTATTACAGGACACGGCATCACCAGGCTACCAGTGCATAACGATTATTGCAGGAGCTATCACAGTGGGAGGAAGATGGAGGAAACGATGTCTCATCTTCTCTGTCACTATCCAGCTCTTGCCATGAAGAAATGGATTCATCTGAATCAGCCTTTCTTTAACGCCCTCTCCGATCTCAAATCCGTTGACGTCAAAATACTCTCGCTGTTCTTAAACAGCTCCAAATGGTCCATAGAGTAGTGACCGGAGATGGGCCAACCCACTCTTTCTCACACAACGGACCCTATGGTCTAAGTGTGTCTCACCACAGGACAGCCACTCTAACCTAAACTAACCTAACCTAACCTAACCTATATAAAGTACACTAAGTTGGATGTCATATTTCAATTACATCAAATTCTCTAAAAAAATGAGTTCACGAACTATCATAAAACTATCATAAAATGTGCCATTGAATTCCTATATATTCCTGTATGTTTTTTTTAATCACATACACGCGCTGTAATCTTCATTCATATCAGTATGCTATTTCAAATTGAGAGGATCTACGTGTTTTTTTTTCAGCTAGAAATCATATTAAAACAAATTATTATGTCATGGTGTTTTAATAATTATATTATTATTTCTTATTCTTTTTTAATAAAATAACCTTTGACATAATTTGAAATTATGTTATAAAAAAAATATGAGAATTAAAATATATTATTTTTTATCAACAGTTTTTTTTTTTTTATGATGATATTTTCAATGATTCGTACACACGATCTTTAAACCCAATTATATACAAAAAACTACTATATAATAATATTAATTAACTTTATTTACATAATATAATTATTACTTGATGAAACCTGTTGGCAAATTAACAAGAACAAACCTAAATAAAAATATATATATATATGTATCCATATATATAACTTAGACTTCTTTTTATTAATTGTTATTGTGGTTGTCTTTCCGTTACATTATACCAACGGCAGCGGTTAACGTTTACTTAATTTGCCATTTAAGTAATATATCTGAACATTGATAATATACATAGAAAGCCCGTTTTTACACGTGAAAGTTTTGATGAAAGTTTACAATCGCAATAAATGTATGCGATATAACGATACTTACATCTCTTTGTACATGCAGAAATATATCAATCGCATGTTCTGTTAATAGCATATAACTCTCGTCTTGCTAAATGTTTCTTTCTTTGTCAACCACTTCAGTCACATGATCATAGTAAACCAATCACAAGGAAGTAAACCAATCACCCTATTCTTACATCTAAAGTTACATATAACATTGCATCAAAATAGACGCCAGGTCTATAGTGTTATAACTGAATAGTTTCATAAAAAAATACTACTGCGCTTGCGCACGAAGTCATGCGTTATGAATAGTTTTTTGAAAAGTTACATGTGTAAAGTAGCCCATAGATAGATATATCTTGTGGTATAAAAAGTACTGCACTTCGACCTTATGGCTCATTGTGCTCCCCCTTCTACTTCAGTCTGACGAGATTCGCTTTTCCCATATCTTGGTAATGGCTAGGAGCTAATCAGGTTTTCCTGAAGGTTCATATATTCGGGGTGAGATGCACCGAATATCTTGTATCTGCTGTATTCGAGAGATTCGCAGCTAAAGATGATGTGGCTGGATATTTCGTCCTCCTCGCCGTACAGCCTACACATAATGGATCCGTTATGGAGTCCCATTGTGAGCAGATGCTTCTGCAGGGGATAATGTCCAGTTATCGTTGACATCAAAACCACCGACCTGCCTGAGATGTTATGGTAGTGTAATGCATTTGATTTTTCACTATATTTGATGTCGATGTATTAATAATTAGACCTCACTTTTAGCTATATAAAAATTCCTAAAATTTAACAGTGAAAGATCATGGTTTTTGAAATATGTAGTTTTTGAGGACAGAGGACGTATGGGGCAATTAAATTACAATTATATGTATGATACCAGAGCATTACAAAAAAAAATAAAGTAGTGTACGACCCACAACCTAAAATATTAAGTGTACAATTGTAGTGTGAGACACTCACACTGACCTCTGTACACAGTAAATCTTACCAATTAGGAAAGGCGCTTATTATCTTAACTGTTACCTTTAAAGAAACATCAATAGAAGTTTGAAAAAATTCACAATATGGATTTATTTTCGGGTAGGTTGGTGAATCCAATCTTTTGCTGAACAATTCACAAATCAATTTTTAGCCCAATATCTTACTCCATTTTAAAAATAAACCAATTTTAAATTAATGAAAAAAAACCCACTTATATATTTGCGGTGGTATTAGGGAGGCAATTTGAAATATATACACATTTCAAATTTAGCCCCTTGATACGTTCGTAAATATTGACCAACAAATACATAAGAAATTATTTATTACATAACTCTTGAAAAAGAACGTATAATAAAGTCTGAATTCTGTAATACATCTCACAGTTTGAGAATGCATGAATAACGCGAAACATGTCATATCATTTTTGTTTAATTTAAAATAAAAATTTACAACGGAAGAAAAACGCAAAGAATAATTTTTGAAAAAAGAAATTTTATTTTCTAAATCATTAACAATGAATTTCTACAAATTAAGACTCGATACGATACATAAAAAAATAGATAAGACATTATTTTTATTCAAAAACGTCAAAGTTTGTGTCAGACGCAGTGTTTGCGAGAAATCAAACAGTTTTTGAGATATTAGTAAATTAGGATTTGATTTATCCTCTCATTTCGATTATGGGAAAGATAAAATTTTCAATTTTGGATCTAAGAAAGACAACAACAAACAAGAATCATACAAATCTGTTCCGTATAATTAGGTTCCGGCCTAAAAATAGCAATCGGCTAATATATAGAGGTAAAATCAGACTCTTGCACATTTCAACTAAATGACAACATTTATAAATAAACTATTAAAAAAAAAATCATAATATAAGAGTAAACATTGCTATTAATTATAATTATTTAGATTATAAATAAATTAATAAATTAAAATTTAATTTATTTTTTACTGATTATTATTAATTATGTGTGTAACGTAATATCACTTTATTTATCACTTAAAAAAAAAAACAAGAAGTTTTTTCTATTTTTATTGTTGTTGTGAGATTTGCGGGGATATTTTTTTTTGATACATAACAGAATATTCATATTCAAAATTATTACACAAAACACGACAAACTTGGATTATGTAGACGAGAAAAAGCCTTAAGAAAAAAGAGTAGTTTCAAAAAATCTGATACAAAAAATATTTAAATATGAGTTTCTTGTTCGAAAATTAAATTTTCCATGAAAAATAGCTAAAATCACTTATTCTATTGGTGGATAAAATTGGTTGGATGTGCGGCTGTAGCGGACTTTGATAGGAACTATGCCGATACTCATCTGAAGTTCGTGAAGGGAAACTGCAGAAAACCATCACAAGCATAGCCAGTTACTTCGATCATGGCAATACGCCTCAAGTTTAGCCAATTAACCGCCCCTTTTTTTTAATCAACAAACTGCCGATGTCGGTTTCGAAACCATAACATCCCAGTTCCTAGTACACAAAATTATATCTATGCACTATCTATAAGATTTTTCTAAAAACCCGGGCTACCACGGCTTTTTCAGCTAGTTTATTATAAAACTTAAAAAATTAATTTAACTTTCAATATTTTACCATCGTTTCCACCAAAGTTATAATCTTTTGTCGTTGAATCCATGAAACGACTTCCCAAAAAGTGTTCGTAGATATTACCTTGCATGCGTGCTTGCTTTCGGTATTTGAAATGCTGAAATGGGTATTCGAATTTCATAAGTGTACAAAATCGGTCAAGGACAATAGAGTTAAATTTTTAAATTTAACTCTAAAATTTTATTTTAATTTAAATTTTTCTAAAAACTAAAAAATATTTTAATATCTCGTAGATCCTACTAGATCCTGCTGGAAAATCTTTTTACATATCGAATATGATAAAATTTATAATAGATTTACTTTGAAATTCGGATGATAATTTATGATATTACAGTCACTTCCTAAAAAAGGGAAATTTTTAAAAATTTCTGAATTTTAATTAATTTTTTATATATTCAAAATAAAAGTCATTTATTGATTTAAAAAAATAAATATTTAATCAGCTTTATTAAAATTTAATAAAAACAAATCATACAAAATGATTAATAACCATTCTAAATAATGCCATAAATTAAATCAGTTTTATTATTATTAATTATCAAAATTCAAAAAATTTTATATAAATTATACGAGTGTTGCCCCAATTTTCGAATAGTTGACACACTTTGAAGGCCATCTAATATCAGCCTAATATTTCATTTTACTTTCTAAAAATAAAGATTAATTTCTCGAATTGTTTACAATAAAAAAACCATTTCTTATTTTACAATTCAGAAAATTTACAGTTATAAATTGTCATAAAAAATATTTTGAAATTTTTTATCAATTTATTCACGGGTTATGACATCATTCATCAGTAATATTACTCCTTAAGCGAATTCAGCTATTACGATTGTGGAGATGAAACAATTTCACAAAAATATTTTTGAAATTCCCATCGATTCTACCTAGTAGATGTCGCCAGTAGAGGTCATAATTTCAGTCCAATTGGAATGAAATTTAGTACATGATGTGCTTTACCTGTTTGAAAGTGCAAGTTCGTGGGAGAAAAAAACAAGAAAATTCGCAAAAGGAAATCGTTAATAATTAGTATACCAAATTGTCACTTAATCATATTTTCTATAACTCTAATATTTATAGAAATATTTCCGATTTTAATGTTTTCATAATAATTAATATTCCAACTTTTCCGTCTTGATAATTTTTTTTTTTTTAGAAAATTCACTTGCAGTTTTTTGTTTGTACATTTCACTGCTATTTTAAAAGTAGGTAATAAAATGAATTTTTGTTGACTACCATTTGAGACATTTAAAGTTAAAAAATAATAAAACTAATACCATAATACTCGAAAAAATACGGTTTATTAAAAAATTTATTTCACAATTACACATAAGACTTACACCTAGATACTGGTATTTCGCTTGCAACGCAATCATCATCAGTAAGAAAATTCCGTATAACACTTTACAGAAATAAAATTAAGCCTTGGAATCATTCCAAATAAATAAATTATTTGTTGAACATGTTAAAAGTTTATTTGATGTGTTTAAAAATTTGTTTTTGCCCAATACTTAATTTTATTTGTTTAATGTGTTATATGGAATTTTCCTACTGACGATGATTGCGTTGCATTCGAAATACCAAAATCTAGGCGTAGGGCTTAGGTGTATTTTTATATTATATTTAAAAAAGTATTTTTTTAATACAATTTTGTTTCGAGTATTGTGATATAAGTTTAATTATTTGAATAACTCGAAAGTACCTATTAATAAAAACCAAATCGCTACAAAATTCTTAAATGAATATACCTTTCTCATATCCACTAATTATTCTAATATGGCCTTGTGTAATGAATATAATTATTAAATGATTTAATTTATTATCTATTTGTTCTATTTATATTTATTTGAAAGAAGAAAAAAAAACGAACAAATTATTTAAAACTCAAAATACGAATCGAAAACAATAGCTTGTATTGTTCTTTTATTATTCCTTTTATAATTAATAGCAATTAATTTAAAATTATAAAATATTCTTTGTATATTGATATTTTTTATATAAAATCAACCCGGATGTTTTTTTTCTTGTATTTAAAATATATATTTTAATCGTATTTCATAGGAATTTTTTATTAATGAGGCATGAAAATTACACAAGTTCATATCAAATTTATCTATCTATACTTTTTTTTAATCATTCATTTGCTACTAAATGACAATGCGCAGGAACACTGAAACTATTTTTTAAATGTACGAATAGAGAACCGGAGCCTTAACTGTTTATTCGTATAATTGTAGCCCCTTGAATACTCCTTATGGACGGTCATGTACGAAATATAGTAGGTATATTTATAAATTAGTGTACTCGCTACTAATTCTCAATTTAGATAGATAGATTGTAGAGGTCACCCTGTACGGGCGACACTTCGACCATAAGGTCAATTGTGATGCCTAAGGATGTGAGGATGTGAGTGGAGTGGAAGGAACTTTTGTGTATACTCTAGGAATTGGCAGGATATGCAGCTGTAGCCGACTATGATAGGAACTATGCTGATATTCATCTGGAGTTCGTGAAGGAAAACTGCAGAAAACCTTCACAAGCATAGCCGGTTACTTCGTTCATGTCCATACGCCGACAGTTTAGTCAATTAACCGCCTTTTTTTTTTCTTAATAATTGACAAACTGCCGATGTCGGGATTCGAACCCATAACCTCCCAGTTTCCAAGTAGGCAGGCATAACGCCTTAGACCGCTCGGCTACTTGGAATGAAAAAAGAAAAATCTCAATTTCCTTTCATATTTAGAATTTAGATATCGTTGCGAACACACTATATATTCCCTTCGTTACTAAGGTAACTGTCAACAAACTATTCATTGATTATTTATCAGGCAAAATAAATGTTTATATTTTTTACCGCGTTTCTAAAAATAATTTCAATTATGCTGATTAAAATAATTAATAATTAACTCTAAAATTCGACAACACTATTTGTTTCAAATCAATTAAGTAGATTGCATAATATTTCAAAGAATATTTTAAAATAATAAATAAATATCACAGTGTCTAATTTATTAACATAGTTGTTAAAAGTTTAAATATAAATAATTATACTTTCCCATAAGGCTCATTGTTTGATTTTTAATCGTTGCTAACTTTTTCAAATGATCGATATAGTTTTCAAATTTTGAGGAAACATAATTACATGATTGAACTTGCCAAATATCAAAAATTTTAAAGTTTTATTTAATATCAAGTACTACGCATGAATATGGCCCTTAAAATGGGTTAGAACAAGTATGCCCTGTACAGAATAGCCGCTTAAAAAAGAGCCCTAAATCAATTTTAGAGCATAATTCTGATTCTAATGATTTTACATCAACCAAAAATTTAATTTTGTTATCATTTGTCGATTTGAAATGGAATATTTATGTTAAGTTATAAGCTTGAATTTTACCAAATAAATCAACTTCAAAATTAATTCATTTTCCAACAGATGACAGTAAAATTTATTACTAAAATGAAAAAAACTACTAATTTTACTATAAATTAAAATGCATTTACTACTATCACGCAATAGCAGAAAATTAAAGGACATTAATTTACCTTTGTGTTTTGTGTTTTTTTTTAATTGTATTCAGAAAATAGTTTCTGTAATAATTTTTCCATATGTAAATAATTTTTCAAACAAGAAAAACCTATGTATTATAATTCAATGTAAATAGTTTTTAAAATGTTTCAGTTTTTTATTTTGTACATAATTACTGTGTAAATTATTTAACAGTGTAAATATTTTTTAAGAAAAATATATTTTTTAAATGGACCTGCCCGCGAAAATTACACATTTAGGACAAAATTAATACAAATTTTCTTTGTCGTCTTTTCAATTAAGGTTTTTGGGAGTAAAGGTTTTAAGAAAAAGTTAAACCATTGGAAAATATTCGGAATGCCGGATGGATTGCATATTTTTCATGAAATTAAACCACAAATAAATAAATCGTTATTTACTTCGGTCAGTCTTACTATTACCTATCCCAACAACCTTAATACATGGAAGTTCTTGGTATGCGGATCCATTTTTAAAATAATATATAATTTTTATTGTAATTTAAAAAAAGCAAAAAAAAAATGAAAAAAACAAAAAATATTAAAAAGTACTTCTTTGATGTGAAAAGTATAATTAAAAAAGTTGTGTATGTATTAATTATTAATTTATTTATTTAAATAATAAAATTAAAAAACAAAACAATTATAATAAAATAAAAATCAATTTTATTTTCATTAAATTTACCATCTTTATATAATAAAAAAATTGTGTATAAATAAAAAAATTTAAAAAAAAAACAACAAATATCGCTTAATTATTGTAAAAGAAAAATTATTATTATTAGTATAAAAGTATATATTTAAAAAAAAAATTAATTATAAAAAAATAATTTCAAATAGAAAAATAAAAAAAATTATTATTAATTTATTTTTATTCGTTTTATTTAATTCACACTTCGCTTTTTATAGATAATTTTTCAGATATTTATACTATTTTGCGCCACGAGTTATTTTTCGAAAAAATGTTTCGGCTGAAAGTTGTTTGTCATGAAAATACGAACAACTTTTGTGAAAAACATTTTTTCAAAAACTTTTAGGAGTTAATGGTCCAATAAGGTAAGTTAAATTCATTTATTTTTAATAATGATATTTATGAACAAAATTATTTTTTTAATTTCAAACCGTACTAGTTGGATACGCAACCCAGAAGTTATCGACTTACTAATCGATAGTCGCTAAAAGTAAGTATATTATAATGAATGTAGCCGTCGGTAAACCTTTTCACTGATAAACTCATCGTCACTGTAAAATTTTTGCTGTAAAATTCATCTTCACTGTAAATATTCTTCATAAGAAACCGCTTGAGATTTAAAGTAATAAATACATGCTCGAAAGAACGTTTTTCAGCAGTTGAACGAATTATAGTTCAAAAATACATGGCCTGCATATATATGGGCAATATTAAATATACTGTATCGGTCGCTAAATTACTAACGACATTTGTCATTTGTCATGCTCGTGACATCGTTTCGTAGGCCATTATCGTAGGATATTATCATTTATTTTTAACGTTTTAAACGACAGATTTAAGCCTAAAAAGTATGAAGAGAAATTAAACTGTTTTCACCAATAACTATAGACTGTCTGTTTGGTGAAGGTTTATGAGTTTAATTAGGACAGATATGTAATATATATTTGCTGACTTGTCATGGTTTATGCCATGTTTATGCCATGTTTATGTAAATGAATCCAGTATCTGAAACCTACTATTAAAATATGTGAAAATAAAGACAATTTTAATTTCAATCGAATCTTTATTTTTGAAAATATAAAATATCTGAATTTGTTTATTGATTATTGAACAAACATAAAGTTACCTAAGTAACAGGCGACATACGTAGTGATTATGCTAAGGTATCTAAAAAAACAATGTATATTGAGTAAAAAATAAACTATAAAACAACCTCTCGGCGGTATTCTGTGCGAAACTACGCCCTCAACAATTAAAATAATATAATAGACATTGAAAATAACTGAATGAAACCGAAAATTTATTTGTTGATGGGTTGACTTTCAAATCAAATTAACCTACTAAAAATTTGTTTGATTAATTCTTGCATCCTTGAACAAAACACGTTGAATGGCTCGCCTCAGCCCATATTAGCCGTTCTTTTGACTGACTCGTTTACGAGCTACGCACGCCTAGTTCAAACTAACTGCGCATTTAATCTGTACTATTCTGAATGTTCCGTTTTTAGGATGTCCATATATATGGCAAACGTATTCAAGTCGAATCGAAAAATATCTTGAGGACATTTAGATAGATCTATAAAAGTGTATGGAGGAAAAGTGTAAGTCCTTAGGAGGAACCACGAAGTTTCAAAACACAGACAAGATGATACCTTAAAATAAAAACTATTGCGAATCGATACTTTTTTTCATGATATAGCAATTAACAAGAATAGATGACAATCTAATAATATTCATTGTGTAATTGTTATATGCAAAAATATTCAATAAGGTAACGTTATTTTTATAAAAGAAATATGTCCTGGGTATTTTTACAACGAAAAACAAAAAAATAATAATAAAAATCTCGATACATTTACACTCTATAGAAGCGATATCTTACAGAGCTTTAGAAAAAAAATTATACTCCTTATACAAACTTTTAATAATGAATATACAGACCACGTTCATATGACAGCTGCGTAAAGAGTGTTGAGGGCTGTAAAGGCACCCTGGGGCAACCAATGGGGACTTAATTGGACCCCCATGATTTTTAGACCCCCCATATCATACGTATTATATATATTATATGTATTTATATATGTAATAAAAGTTATATTATATTTTTATTATATTTGTAATCAATTATCAAGTTTTATACGTCAACTGACGAAAGTTGGTACATATAATCGATATTGTTTAATTTGAATCGAATATTTATTTTGATATTAAATTTATCTCATTTTGGTTTTATGTATTTGGTTTTTATTAGTCCATTGTCTATCTGAAGAAAATTCTGCTATTGCGATAGTACCAATGAAATGATTTCCCAAAAACTTCTTCGAATACCCATCGGTTCCATCTAGTAGCAGTCGAAAATAGCCATCATTAAAAGTTAGATACTAGGCTTTTTCCTTCCCGTAGGATTACCTTATTACAAATATCACAGGACAACTTGATTTGATATTCATTATGATTTTTTCCTCTCCGAAATACACAGCTTCTATTAGACGTATTTTTTTTTTGGAATCTATTCGAATCTTGATTTTCTAGTATACACTTGGAAGCCGGGTTATATAATACCAATTTTTTTTTCACCTACTTTATTGACCCAATAGAAAAACTACTTAAAAGTCTAATTGAATTTTTTTTTAATCGAAAAATCAATAAAGTCTTATATCCGAAATTGCGATTTCAAAAGTATATTTTTCCAAATTTAAGGAATGACCACACCTTAAATGTAAAATTTAAAATATGCGAGACACAATGACGCTTAATTTTGAGCTTATTTTGATCCAGTGAAAATAATGCGATTAATTATAACGCGATCCAGTTGTTCAAGAATTCTGATATTGTTGAAGTTTATATATATACAGGTTGTTTATTTCCGGAAAGGCTTTCTTAGCTAGATTCAGCCCCAAAAAATACGACTTTCGTGGCAAAAGATGCATAAAAGTTCTATAGTATTGATAGTATTGATAAAAATATAAAAAAAATTGTCATGAGATTTATAAAAGTCCTTGTCTTGTAAACAATACAATGCCAGATCCCACTTTAAATATACTTTCTTTATATTTTTCACCTTAATTCTGAATATTGACTAAAGTCAAATCAAATACGCATATTAAGTCTTTTGAAACAACGAAATGTTCGATATTTAGAGTAATTAATTAATACTATAAATTAAAATGTTCCAATAACCCAATCATTAGGAATCAAACCATAGACCTCCATCTATCCAATTAATCTACGGTCACATAAATATATATACAATACATACATTACTTATTCACTTTTCTAGTGTTCCGTGCCTCGCAAAACGGAACATTTATGGGATCACCTCGCTGTTTGTACTTCTGCCTATCATGGACGTTTTTCTAAGAGACTATTTCACGTAAATGATTATAATTTGGTATAGTTGCAGTATACGGTTACCCAAAAAAGGGCATGATAATTAATATTCTATTTTTCATAGTGAAGGGGTTAGTTTTGAAGGTTGAAATGGCAAATCATACAGAAAATTTTCAAGGGCTTCTTGTATAGGATAAAAGCTTATTGAAGCACTTAGCAATATATATGATGTATTTTATTTATACTTTTTTTCCAACATTTCTGGGAAAACTGGTTAAAAATTACAATTCCTACCCTTATCATAAAGATGATCGTTCAGAAAAATTTGACAATAATCCTGAACATTGAGAAATACATGTTGATAGACGCAAAATTATCAGGGTAGAAAAATTATATTTAATTGTTTTTTAGTATTGTTAAATTAGTTTTTACAGTTATACACAAAACAACATTAATGTAATACAAGTTGCTTAATTCAATATTAATAATTTAATATTTATATATTTATTTTTTCACCGAACACTAATTGTGCAAGCATAGCCTGCACCTCAAATAAAACGCCTCAAATAAAACTATCCTTTTTAATAATTTATAAAACGATGACGTAACAATATTAATGAATAATTTCAACTATAAAGTGAATATTTTTATATGACTTGTTCACAAATAAATAATATCTGACTGATACGTGAAAAATAAGGTAGTTAAAATGGACTTATCTCGGTGGTATGCTGTTGAGTTCATTTGCACTTATATTAACAGAAATATGAAAGTAATACCCCGTACCTTCTCTAAATCCCATACCTCCTCTCTATATTATGTAAAGTGAATGACATTTTTTTTTCACTACTATATGTGGTGTTTGCGATAAAAGTTAGTTAATTGACTGCATTGTTAATAATAATTTCATTTTTATTGATATAGTAATTTTATATAATAAAAATAAAATTATTATTAAATATTTAACGATTTTGTAAAGACTTTTTAATATTATTCATATTAAAATTAATTGGCGTTAATTGTATGAAATATAAATTTGCATGTTGCATACATTAAATTGGTTTTATTCAATTTATATATCGGTATAGGTGTGATACGCAATAGTGAGTGAAGTGGAAGGAATATTTGTGTATAAACTAGGAATTGGTAGGATTTGCGGCTGCAGCCGACTATGATAGGAACTATGCCGATATTCATCTGGAGTTCGTGAAGGAAACTGCAGAAAACTTTCTCAAGCAAAGCCGGTTACTTCGTTCTTGTCCATACGCCGACAGTTTAGTCAATTAACCGCCCCCCTTTTTTTCTTAATAACTGACAAACTGCCAATGTCGGTATTCGAACCCATAGCCTCACAGTTTCCAAGTATGCATACTGCACAGACATAACGCCTTAGACCGCTCGGCCACTTGGACTGGTAAACCGTTGTAAGGAAACCGTTTGTTTTTTCAAATTTTTGCATTGAATTTGTGCCAAATTCATTTATTTCGCTTCCAGCGATAAGATATCAGTAGAAATTTAGAAAACTTTTCTCAATGAGTTTATTTGTTTTCATTATATTTGCGGAAAAATTTTGGTTCGAATTTGAAGCGTGTATACAGTAACCAATTATTGCATTGAAAAAAGGTATGCAAATAAATGATTTTTTGGATATTTTCATTCAGAATTTTATCTTTCAATTAATCACGGATTTCTCATTCTTTGGGTTTGGTATATTCTTAATCTGGCCTTCTTACACACGTTGGAGCAACGCTTTGTATAGGACATTAGGGAAGTATACACTTATCTGTTATTATATTGAGATAATGTTCATCAGATGGATTATCGTATAGGTAACTGAATTATGGCAGAACAGTTTTAAAGCTTGAAAAGTTCCGCTGCCACTAACTTAAATTAGCCTCGTAGTACATAAACTTAACGAAGGTAAAAAATAAATTCATTGAACCAATTTGTAGGTTTTCTTATTTTTCGCATTTTAGTGGTGAAAATCAGGTTTTATATTCCCTATAATAGTGCAAAAATATTGTAGAACGGAAAAATCGCAAAAACTGAAATACCATCATTCTAAAACTGAATTTGGTTTTGGAAATTTTCAAACTGGTATAATTTTTAGGCTTGTAGAAAGCATTTTTTTTTTTTTGAATTTCTATTCTATATAAATTTCGATTTCGGAGACGTTTGCTTTTAAGTATTATCTATATCAGAGGTTCCCGAACTTTTTGCTCTGTTCAAACTTTGACAGGGTTCACTGTAGAGTGGAAAATTGTAAAATTAAAAAACGTAGTTTTTTTTCCAAACCAGGAAATATTCGATAATTTTTCGACCCTGAATCATTTAATTCCATAGATTGAAGCTACCAACACTGTTGTCTCTGACGCTCGTATTTATAATTGACGAATATTACAAGTCCATACAAGCACAAGTGGCACGAGTCTACGCCGTCATGTAAAGCTCTGCTCTAAGTCTGGATAAGCGTTGCTACTGATGCTCGTATGCGTTCAATGCTTTGATACTGGTTAGAAATGTGTTCACAAAGCGAATTCCTACTAACACAATATGCTTAATAAATTTTTAAGTAGATAATTTCTACTTCTATTATAAGTATTATAAAAGTACTATTGTCCACATAAGTAGCGATCAATTTTCAAAATTTTATAGTTGATTTATGCCTAATTCATTCTGTTTTCAGAAAAATGTGTCGAATAAACGTTGTTAATACGTTTATAATGAACAACTTTTTACTGATACATTTTTCCGAAAACTGAATTTATAAGGCACAAATCAATTATAAAATTTTGAAAAAATGAGCGCTATTTTTGTGACCCTGTGTACATAGAAAATACCTCTGTTAGACGCATTATGGCATTTGCGAAACGCCTAAATTTTGGTCATGACCTACCTAGTAAAAATTGGTAGGTAGTACCTAACTATTTTGATCCCTGAAGTTGACCTTTCTTGCAGATGGGAATTGATGGGAATTGAAAACCACCATCCAACGGCTAATTGAAAATATTAACAACGTAATTTTAGAATCTGCTCTTCCCCAATTATATATTTCTACACGATAATCATACTTTTAACATATGCTCCAATTCTACAGATACAGCCAATTTCGTAACATGACAAAAAGTCAGGTACACCTCGAGTAGTTCGGACTAAATAAAAATATTTATATTTATGTGGGTGTCATACAATACAATACAAAATTATAACAAAAAAAAACAACAGAGAAAAAGGTCAAACCAAAAAAATTAAATTCAAATAACATTTTATATACACAAACAACATTGTACTCAAATAAACAGCAAATTTCAAGTACCAAATAATATCACTACCACTTCACTACGTTCTATTGAAATCACAGCGAACAATATGAAATTTTGTGTAGATACCTTTTTATTTCTAAAAAAAAAGTTTCTTTTTTTTTTTTTGCTAGTAATACAAATGTCAAAATTTATTATTATTTTCGTTTTTTTTCTTCTGATTTCATTGATACAACCATAACGTTTTATAAATAGTTTTTGTATGGGAAATTTTGTAAATAAAGGAACAACATGAATGAAATGTTGTTTCTTTTTTTTTTTTTTTTGCTGAACAATAATTATTTACCTTAAAGGTTCTTTACGATCATTGTTATTTTATAGTTTTTATTAACTCTTGAAGTGGTTTTGTTCGAGATGAATACGAACTAACTGACTAATCAAAATAAGTAAATCATATTTGGTTTAATAAAAAAATATGACGTTTTTATTAATTATAGATATAGTCTAATACATCTTCATCGATCAATTTTGTTATTTTGGAATCTGTTAACGCTTTTAGAAAGATGTATAGCAAATGTTAAGGACATTGGGGGTCTCACTTTGTTGAAAATGATATTCTTTCAAACTAATGAAATAATTTATAATAATTTATTTATGTATAATATTACATACAGTAATTTTTTATTGATATGATAATATAAATATATCGTAGGTAAAGCGTAGGCTAGAAACTGTATATTGTAAACTATAAATAATACTGAAAATTCATATTAGGTATAATCTTGGTGTCTAATAAATTAATTCAATATATATAAGAGAATACTAAGAAAATCTTTGGAACCCTTGATATTTAGTTATTATCTCAGGCATAAGAATTGGATCAAAACTAATTACACCACACAAATTTAACAGAACAAACTTATAAGTATAAATATTAAAATATGAAATTAATAGATCTATTTGTCTAAATGTAATGATTTGTGTAAAAATATGTTAAGAAATACTTATTAAAATTATAATTCAACATTGTTTTAAATAATTACATTAAATATATTTATATATATATATAATGTCTATCATTATATGAATGATTATATACATAGATAAGTATCTTATGTATATACAGTGTATTTCAAAAGTTATCTTATAGGATGATGTTTGTGGATTGATCATATGAATCTCTCTGTAAATGTAATCCTTCAGTTTATGCTATAGTCAAAGTAATTAACTAGATATATAGATAGATTGTAGAGGCTGCCCTGGAATCTGGACGGGCTGCACTTCAACAATAAGGTCCATTGTGATGCCTAAGATGTGACAATGTGAGTGGAGTGGAAGGAATCATTGTGTATAGACAAGGATTTGGTAGGATATGCGGCTGCAGCCGACTATGATAGGAACTATGCCGATATTCATTTGGAGTTTGTGAATGAAACTGCAGAAAACCTTCTGAAGCATAGCCGGTTACTACGTTCTTGTCCATACGCCGACAGTTTACCGATGATTAACAACCAATATCGAGATTCGAACCCATAACCTCCCAGTTTCCAAGTGGGCATATTGCGCAAGCATAATGCCTTAGATCGCTTGGACCTGTAAATAAATAACTAACTGGTAAGTATTTATACCGAGTATATTCTTTGGCAAATAAAATTTGACACTAAAACAAAGTTATTGTATCTATAAATTTATTGATACACACATTGATATCCTACGTATCATGTAAATAAACAATCCACGGGCTTTTAACATATTGGGAATTAAGAATACGCAAGAAAATATTACTCGGATTTCTTAATTTTTGTACACATTGTATGTTCATAGATAAGTATCTTTCTATATGCATTACATTCAAAAAATATATACTCCAATATTTTAAGAGTGTGTTATCAGATTGAAAAAAAATTTGAAGTTAATTTAATATAATTCTTATTTTGAAAAACAAATATACACACTAAATTGATAATTGAGAAACGCAAAAAGTAGGACACTTTAGATTCAAGTAGTGTCAAGGCTTGTGCGTTATCACCATTGGTAAAATATTTCGTTATCCCAAAATAGTTCGAATTATTATGATTTTCACAAAATAACATTCCAAATTAATGATATATGTCAGCAAACGGCTGATTTCTATTTATAGACGCTGGGTAAATATCATATTGTATAAAGATTATCAAAAGTAATAAAAGGGAACTCTAGGCATGCGAGACACCAGATTAAGCTTTGTAACATACTCCCTGAAGAATAATTACCTTTGTGTATCCCTGAAGAATAATTACGATTAGCTAATTCATATTTGTAGTCAAAATACGTATTTATATAATATAAACGATTGATCTTGGAAATGGGGAAATTTGTTTAAATTATTTCTCATATAAGTTAATTTTGGAAAATGTCAAATCAAGATACGACCAACTGTCCTAAGATCCACTTGGCACGTCGCATAGAAGTCATAATGTCAAGTACGAAATGTTGTGAACTAATTTAATCTTTATAAGTTAAGCGGACAGGTTGTTATTGATTTTTGCAGCGCTGTACGCCATTTATCTCGATCTGCGGTTAAATTTGTGGCGTTTGTTAGAATACGTTTGAGTTGAGCGGCTCCTACGTTGTTTGAGTACAAGATGCTTGGCTGCAGTGGACGATGAATTCATATTATCGCTTCGATGGATGTGATTTACATATTTTAAAATGCGGGAGAAAATCACGGTGGATAGACGCTGTTCAATATCAAGTTCTTGCAAGAAAAGAAAATTGCAAGAAAAGAAATTAGAGTTGTTTGTACGTCGAGTTGTGCAAAGAATGCGAAGAATTCGTCTCCTTAAATAGATAGATTGTAGAGGCTGCCCCGGACGGGGTACGCTTCGACCATAAGGTCCATGGTGATGCCTAAGGACGTGAGGATGTGAGTGGAGTGGAAGGAATTTTTGTGAATGGACTAGGAGTTGGTAGGATATGCGGTTGAGCCAACTATGATAGGAACTATGCCGATATTCATCTGGATTCATAGTGAAGGAAACTGCAGAAAACCTTCTCAAGCATAGTCGGTTACTTCGTTCTTGTCCATACGCCGACAGTTTAGTCAATTAGCCGCCCCCTTTTTTTTCTTAATAATTAACTTCCCAGTTTCTAAGTAGGCATGCTGCGCAGCCATAATGCCTCAGACCACCCGACCACTGGGACTGGTTACAGTGTACATATTCAATTTCTTATTTTGTTTACCTTTCAGTGTATGCATTTGGTATACATATTCACTTATACAATAAACGTTGTTGTTTTGAATGCGATTAACGAAATGATACACGATAATATATTAATTTTTGTTAACTCAAACAACCCGTAACATTTTAACTAATGTTAAACTCAATTAACATTGTAAGTTTACTGTGTTATATATCATTCCCAAAAAATTTAAAAAAATAAAAAATCTTATCTATAATTTAAAATGCACAGAACATTTGTTTCTATATGTATATATATATATATATATACCCAAAAATATGTTTCCAATATACTCGTAATTATGCAAAAGTTTTTTAGTTTGAGTGTTGAATAAGTTACTTTCTCGTTTTATTAATTTTAGTGTGCAGAATAATATTCTGTATTAAAGGGAAATATGTTGTGTATTTGTCCAAATTGTTTGGAGAAAACTATAGGAGATAGAAAAGTAATGATGAAGACCCTAGGTAAATTTCCCATACGATTCCAGAAATTCTTCCTCGCGAAATTGATATTAGTTTCCTCATAAACAGCTAGCAGATACAAGTTACAGAAAAAAAACAGTGTGCCTGACGAAGTGTATAAAAAAATAAAAACCATCCCTGGTGGGGATCGAACCCACGACCTTTGGATTAGAAGTCCAACGTGCTATCCACTGCACCACAGGGACTTGTTGGTTATTGTCAATTTAAAATTTTGCGGGATTATTTAAAATGAACCCCTATAGTAAGTAACTGAACTAAATCTAGTAACATCTACACATCGAAAAATTGTAGCGCTTAAAAGCTACATTTTATATAGTGCTTAACTCTTAAGCGCTACATTTTCCGATGAGAAGATGTTTCTAGATTTAGTTCAATTATACAGTATATCAGATAATCCCGGAACGTTTTAATTAACCATAACCAACAAGTCCCTGTAGCGCAGTGGATAGCGCGTTGGACTTCTAATCCAAAGGTCGTGGGTTCGATCCCCACCAGGGATGGCTTCATATTTTTATTTACGATATTAAGTTTACTACAAAATACTGTTTGTATTCGTTTTACTTACTGCTGCACTTACAATTCGTAAAGTTACTCCGGACATCATATTCCAAAAATTTTCATTAACAAAATAATGATTTTTTTGTTTCTTTTATTACCGTAACCCTAGTAACGCATATGTAACTATCACAGTTGGGCCTGGCTACTCAGTTTCGAATTATTGCCACCAGATGTTATCATCTTAAGAAAAAAAACATCAATAGAAAGTAATTTGTTCTGAGAGCATAATCATTTTACAATCGAATCCCGAATAACAGACAGAAGCAGATAATTATGAACAAATTTGTTTGATTTGATTAAAAGTGTATTAAATATATATCATGGGTGGCCACCTTTGTTTGTATAAGATCTATGCAATCGACTTGTACTATTTGTTCGAAGGTACATATGAAAAAGTTTTTCTAAAACTGCACAGTATGACAGATTTAATTTGATTTTATAATTTCACTTTCGTGATTATTTTTGGGTCAGGAAAATTTGTCATAGGAAGAATGATATAAGATTTTTAGACTTATTTTTTGCTAAGCTATAAATAGCTCGCTGGAGTGCGACTCGTATCCCTGTATATCCACCTATGTAAAAAACAACATAATTGTTTAACGGGTCAAAATTAATTCAAATTAGTTACAGATATAGACAAATTAAAAATTTATTTTATTGCCTTAACATTAATGGGAAGATTGAGTTCGCATGCCTCTAACCAAGGAATCATAATTAGATGTAAATCCTGACAAAGATAATAATAATGCTTCTTCAGTATGGGAATCAGTCAGGACAGAACGTTGTTTAGTTTTCGTTAACAATAAGTATGAAAATTCCGATGCACACAGGTATGTAGATCCGAAACAAGAATAAATATATTCGTTACACATTGAGTGATATTGAGATATTTTTCTAAGGTTGACTCGGTATTTCCAAAAATCTTCTTCTAATTTTCTGGCTTGTAAGATTAAAACAGTTTTTGATCTATATGAATTATGTTTGCAATTTTTTTCCTATGCGTTTCACACTTAAATTTTTTTCACAAGGAAAAGATATGAATTCCATAATTTCTTTAATTTTTCAAAATCTTGAAATCTTATCTCAAATTCTTTAATTACTTTGTGTTAAGACATCGCGAGCGATTGACCAAAATTGCCTACGGCAATCGACTTGTTGACCACCCCTGGTATATATATAGTCATTAAAATAATATAATTTACTATTCATCCCACTAAGTGTGTTTTGTTTGTACAAAACTTAACAACAAAAAACTGTATAATATTTACTCAGACGAAGTTGTCTTCTTATCTTCAATCACAAAAATTAGTTAAAATTTTAAATGCTAATTAAGATTTATCAGCAATAGTTAATTATTTAATTATATAGACAATGTACTTAATTGTTTTAATAATTTTCTTGTCTTTTTTTTTTTTTAATTTTGGTTTTAAATAATATATCTTATATGTTTATTTTATATTTTGTGCATATAATACATATTATATACAGAGTTGTCGCGAGGGTGGTGCATTGCACCAGCTTCACTTTAAAATAAAGATACAAATTCGTAAAAAAATGGTATATGTAAATATACACCGGTATTGAATGTTGTTCGCAGACAAAAATGTTTGGAACATGTGTTCATATAATGGCCTAATTCGGCCATTTCCGCATGTCCGTTCATCAGTGACCACAAATACTTAAAAACGAAAAGATATAACGAGCTGAAATTTATTGTGTGATAAAGTATGGTCAAATTAAAAAATAGAATAGGCAAAATCGGATCATGTTTGGGCAAAATGGGCAGTTTTGCCCATTTTTGAAACCGTAAGAGATAGAACAAAAATGTTAAGAAAAAATATGTTCCTTTTTTAAAAATAAACAACTTTTGAAAAAAGCCTCAATCCTCAGTCCACAATGTTCAGTCCTCAGTCCGTAGTCCTCAGTCCATAGTTCTCCTTCCTCAGTCCTCAATCCTCAGTCCTCACTCATCAGTCCTTACCTTAGGTCAGTCTGAGGACTGAGGACTGAGGACTGAGGATACACTCTTCTGCCCTCAGTCCTTAGTCCTCTGTCCTCAGTCCTCAGTTCCAAATAATAATAAAATAATAATATTAATTGTAAAAATTATTATAATAATAAAAAAATAATAACGACGATAATGATAACTAACCTGACTAAACTGAGACTTAAGTCAGAGAACAGTTTGCTAAAAAAAAAGCAAAGAACCTAATTTATGGTATAATAATTTTACTAATTTAGTAGTTGGTGTGTGTACATTGTATATACCTTAATGCTATATATGAGTCTAATAAATTTTCCAGTTAACTAAATACCATAAACATAATAATAATAGATGTTCATTTATATTACAGGTATATCGTATTTTTATTTGAGTATAGGGAATTATATGTAATGAACATCGTACCTTATGCTAATTCGAGTATTTAGGGACGGAACGTATAGTCACTATAGACATTGTTAAAGGATATTTTCGATTGTTCTAATATTAAGAGAGATATTTTATATTTTGTGTTTTCTTCCTATTTTATGGCCCCTTTTCCCCTTGACGTATGTCATTTATTAATAAAATTGGCCTTGCAAATACTAAAATCATACCAAATATGCCATTTCATTTTGATCAGACTAAAATTGTGACCGCTAGAAAGTGATTTATGTATTTTAAGGAAATTCGCTAAGTTGAAGCAGCTCCTGCGTAACGAATTTTATTAATATAAGATTTGACTTGTGTTTAGATTGTTCTGATAAAGGTAATAGGGAATATACATGAACATTTTTTTTCACTTTAATTGAAGCATGTTTACTTGACAAATATCAAGGTAAAATTACTTTTTAAATAACTTTAAAAATAAGCGAGATATGAATGATTGAAATTCCCGATTAGACAAAGAGGGTGATAGCCCTCTTGATATGTTATGTGACGTCATATTACACTTTCACCATTTAAAATACACGTAAAACTCCGTTTTTAGTACTTTTGCAAGAAAGAGACAGATAATAATCTTTAAAAGCTTATAGCTTCCTTGATATTTGTCGGATTTTAATTTCGTTTTTAAATATTATTTCAGTATTAACAGTATTTTCATATTCTGAAAATAAATGTGAAAAAAAATTTTCATGCATATTCTCTATTGAGTTACAAAAACATGTAATTATTTACATAATTACATGTTTAATGATTATTTAAAATCCTAAATTCTACAATGGATACACCTGTATCTATCTATGCCTATGTACAATAGTATAACGGTAACAATATTATCAACAATAATACAATAACTGTACCTATAACTACATACTAAATAGTAGTAATTTAATTTGAGGTAATAACATTTAATACTGATTAATAAATCATCTAATATACGTATGTATGTATGTATGTATGCATTTATGTATGTATGTATGGTATATACGTGTGTTTTAGAACAAAAGTTTATTATTTGAATTTAACCACAGTATAATTACATTATTGGAAAACATTATAGGTACACAGAAACATACAAACAAACAAACAAACAGACAAACACACAAAACAAACCATTTACAAACATATAACACAAACATTTATTATAGCGTAGAGATATATTAGATATATATAATACTGATAATATTTTATTATATAGATGATATATGTATATATTATATATTTCATATACATACGAAGTTAGAATAGGGCTAGAAGTTTTAATCCTATAAAAAATTTTTTGGAAAGACCGCCAATACATCACCATCTGCTGAGAACGTCGCCTGATGGAAGTTTCGGAGGTTTCCTCAACACTTGCTTGCATCCGAGCAATGTTCACATCATTTCGACCAGTACGAGATCTTCCAGCACGCGGAAGATCATAGACAGCTCCATGTTGCCGAAAACGCTGAAACATTTGGTAAATTGTCGGAACATGAAATAAATTTCGATATGATCTTTGTGTCTGAATAAGTGAATGCTGACTTTCAAAATAAAATTGAACAACTTTGGTTCTTTGTTCTGTGCTCAGTCTTTCCATCATAAATTTCCATTTTTCCAAATTTCAAAGTTAATACTGAAAAAAATATACATAAACAAAAAATGTATTCACTAATTATATCATAACGTTACTTATGGGCCACCTTATATAATTTTTATCATAAGTACCATCAGTTTTTAAATACAAGTTATCCATCCAGATATGTCAGTTAAAAAACAAATCAAAATTTACTATAACAGGTACAAATCTGCGACTGTTTTAAGAATTACAAAAGTCATAAATTTCAAAATTATATAATTGATTTGTGCCTTTCTTTATTCGGATTTCGAGAAAAATGCTTCGGCCAAAAGTTGTTTATTATAACTATACTAACAACTTTTATTCGAAACATTTTTTCGAAATCCGAATAATTAAGGTACAAATCAATTATAAAGTTTTGAAACGATAGCGCGATATTTGACGCCATTTTTACATCTCTGGGGTTAATTTTAAGGTCCATTACAGAATGAAGGATGAGGAATGGTTTTAATTTTTAACTCCTTGAAATTTTCTATAAACAATATTAATAATATAATTTTCAAATGAGCGTATTTTGTATGAGGGTATAAGAAGATAAATCTCTAGGTGAATGTTTGAGCGTAGATAGCGCAGATATACGTATACTAACAACGTTGTAATATACCCCAGTAATATGAAATCGACAATTTAAAACAATGAATCTAATCCAATGCATATTAACAGTCAGTATATATTGGTGTAAAAGATAGCTCTAATGGCAATTATAGGGGTAATTACTATGTATATATATATATACATATATATACATATATATATATATATATACATATACATATATATATATATTTATATATATATATATATATTTATATATATATATATATATATATATTATATATATATATATATATATTATATATGTATATATTATATATGTATATATATATATATATATATATATATATATATGTATTTGTGAATACTAAATAAACAATTTAACTGGCTACTGGTTATTTAGTTAGGGTATTAGTTGCTAGGTACTTCTTTCAAATCGTACCATACACTTCATATTAGAATTATTTTCAATTTTAAGGGTCGATTCACATTATGGAAATATTCACTAATTTATTTTAAACTCCATCGTGGAATTTGAAAGTACTTCATGTAAAAAACAAATGGTGGAAGCGGTGTTTAGGGAAGACAAGAAAAGTTTTAGGCCCTTATTCATATTCTGGCGTAATTTCATCTTAAGCACGATCTAAAAGCAGCGTTTAGATTCATAGACGCAAGATTGAATGTTTGATCTTAGCTAAGATATGTTGGATAAGATATGGGTAAGATTTGTTTGAATAAATTAACCGCCCCTTATTTATCTTAATAATTAACAAACTGCCGATGTCGAGATTCAAACCCATAACCTCCCAGTTCCAAGTAAACATAACGCCTTAGATCGCTCGGCTACTTGGACGGTTAGTCATAGCTTAAGGCGATATTCAGAACTGAAAACTGTTGATTCATAGTGAAGTAAGACAATCTTGTTATAGACCTTATCCGTACTTTTTATTTAAAAAAAAAAAAAAAAAAGAATTTTCTTTAAGTCAGCATTTTAGTAGACGTAAGACAACCTTAATAAGTTTGCAGTAAAAAAGCTAGTGAAGATAATGAATTTTTTGAGTTTCTATAATATCAATATTGATTATATCGATTTTGATTCTGACCATTTTGACCTTAAAAATTTGAAAATGGAACGCCAAATTGCATACTCATAGTAATAAATATTCTATAATTTAATAACAAAAGCCAATTTTAAATTTAGTTTTACTACATTAAATAATATTAAAATTATGTAAAAGTAAAAAATTTATGGTTCCATCCAGGATCGAACTGGAGACCTTCTGCGTGTAAAGCAGACGTGATAACCGCTACACTATGGAACCTGTGTACAGTTTACTACTAACACATCAAGTAGTTTATTTTTGTATTCACCTATAGGCGAAATTAAAATTGTAATACACCTCTCGTTGCCAAACAATGTAAGACAAGAATGTATTAACAGTTTTAATAAAAACAGTTTTAGTAAGTTTTATTAAAAAGTTTTATTAAACTGAGTTAGTTGCTTCAATACCCGGTATATACTGAATTTATGATTAAGATGTTCAAAAAACAAAATTTTTTCGAATAATGGAACATTTTTTGTGTTTAGATTTTTGTTTTATCTCTTACGGTTTTTTAAAGATAAACAGTTTTGCCCATTTTGCCCAAATATGGTCAGCTTTTGCCTGTCCAAACCTTGAATTGACTTTTTGTCTCTAAAACACACATACGAAATTTCAGCTTAATTACGTCATTTTTGAACATCTTTACCAAAATATTTTTTCTGCGCTCAATATTTTCAACCGTTACAAAAAATCGGGATTACACTTAATATACCCTTGTACATATTTTATATTTGTACATATTACATATGTATATATTATTATATACCGGGTATATAAATATTACACTCATTCTGCCATTAAAATTATGCGAAAACAGCACTATTTCTGTTTTTAAATTGATGAAGAAACTTCAATTGAAACAAGAAAAAAATTTATATGTCTATATGTAGATTCTGAAAATGTTTTATAGCCCAAAATATACAAATAAATACAAATCTCGTATTTCAAATTTCCGAAAAATTTTATAAAAAGTATATTAGTTAATTAAATTAATTTTTTTTTAAACTAAAATTATTTTAACCTAATTTCTGAAAAAAAATTTGAATAATTATGAAATTTAAATAAAATTTGACATAATTATTAGTTAAAATTTATATGTAAAAAAAAAAACATAATGAAGTCATATGAAAGTAAGTATTATGAAAATAAAGACATAATTTAGTAATTATATCATATTTATTTATAATATTTTTACGAACTTTTAATAATAATTGCGTGTGTCTATCTATCTATGTATGTATTTAAAAAAATCATAGAATTATCATAAAAACAACAAATTAATTATTTATTGGACATAAATTAACAACGATATTATTATTCTTATATATTTTATAATTAATATGACTCATTTATTAATTATAAATTAAGAAATTATATTATTAATGATAACAACAATTATTTTATTTTACATATTCATTAGTCTGCATTCATAGATGATTTTTTAGTTATTTTAAAGGAATGTTTGACATTTAAAAAACTTATGAATATTCTTCTAAGGATGTTCCATCATGAAACCACTTTTCGACAGATTTTGCTCATTTTTTTCACAGGCTAAAAATAACGTTTTCTAATAAATCCAGAAGTTTCAAAATTTTTACCGTTTAGAACACGAGATAATTAATAGCAAAGCAGTCATTCTCTCTCACTTTCTCTCATTAGAATCATGTAAATCATGTAAAATATCTATTGTATTAAAAAAAATAATTAAACGTTTAAGATGTTTACATTATATTAAACACCATTTTAGCGTTTACTTTTACGTTTTTTTTCGTTTACTTGGTGACTATTTAGATTTTCAGTGAACAAGTCAAAGACAGAAAAAAACCGACCATTTATTTTATTTTGAAATATGCTGATACAGTATTGAAGTCAAAAGAGATCGAATAGTCCTAACTGATAGAACCGTTTAAAACGGGAATAGTTATAGGTATTTCGATAAAACATAAAATATAAAATCGCCTATATATACACAGATAATTATTTGTTTAAAAATTCTCTCTATATAGTTGAAAGCTTAACTCAAAATAAATTGAATGTTTAAATAAGATTAATAATTTATTTTCATCGATAATAATGTTGAGATGCGCCTATTTTCTTTTTGACATTAAAATATGATGCCTGAGTTTTATCACGTATAAATAATATCTAAATGATTTTCAACTCGAACTCAATAATTATATTTTGATTATTTTATCAATGTCTCTAATAATTTCCCTGTAAATTGTTTCTAATTATATTTACATGATTTGAGAAGTTTGATCTAATCAGAAAAATCTTTTGATTTTACCGCAATCAATCGAAATGGCGGTTTTAGATATGGACATTCTAAAAATATTTTGTTTTCATAAAATTGTTATGGTTGAATTATTTTTAGATTAATTAGAAAATGTTAACAAATTATATCAAAAGTCAATTAATTTAAGTGTGATTCTGACAGTTTTGTTATTAAAATAAACAAATTTATATTTTCCAAAGGCCTCATGCATCGTTGGTCATAAATTCTTTTTTCTTCCTACGTGTATTATGTATGTAGTGTATTTTATTGCCAACAATAAATTTTGGCCATAACTTTGCTCCAGCACCAAACATTACGTTCCATTATTCTAAGTGTGGAATTCTAAGAAATCCGTGTAATGCATATAGCTGGGTTGTGGGCTTTAATTTTTTTACTAATGTAAATAAAATAAAAAATTCCTTACGCAGGAGCTACGTCAACTTAGCAAATTTCCTTAGAATACATAAATCACTCTCTTAGAGGCACAATTTAAGTCTGATCAAAATGAAATGTCGTATCTGATATCATTTTAGTATTTTCAAGGCCAGTTTTTATTAATAAATATGTGTGCATATGTGTAGGGGAAAGGGGTGCATGAAGGTAGAAGAAAACACAAAATATAAAATATCTCTCTTAATATTAGAACAATCAAAAAATGTATAACGAGTAAAGTTGTAGAAAATCAAGTTTGCTATAATTCATTATCAATAATATAACTTTATTATTTGCAGCAACGAGCATTGAATATTCGCAAAAAAAAAAACTTTTAACCGAAAAAATCAGCAGTGGCAAGCGAGCAATGGCTACCTATCAAATTTGATACCAATTTTGTAAAAACTCCGTAGGTCAGGAATTCTGATTTCTAACATTTTGTAATTTAATAAAAACAATAATTAACAATAACAGTATGTACACAAATCGTTTGTCTGATGGAAACCAGGCATTATATCTATATAATAATAATAATAATAATATAGCAAAGATAAAATAATAATATTGTAGAATGTTCGAATTTAATTTGAACATTAACAAACACCACCCTTATCATTCTCTCATTGTAGCATCACTGTATATGGATATGAGTTCTACTCTCGTTCGTACCAACCAGTTCAGTTAGTACCTATATATATATATCCACCCAAACAATTTAACTGTATAAAGGATAATATATACATATATAAATGTATATATATATATATATATATATATATATATATATATATATATATATATATATATATATATATATATATATATATATATAAATGTATACTAAAATTAATACCCTGATAATATGGGGAAAGGCAGTACAAAATTAATTAATGCCATTATCGCCTATCATCTGTTTTAATTGCTTTACTGGTGTGGTAGTAGGTTATTGTGAATAGAAAAGATTATATTATTATTTTATATAACATAACAAACATATATATATATATATATATATATATATATATGCGTGTTGTGTGTGTATGTGTGTTATACGACACATGACGCCATGTTGTTTTTATATTAAATTTGTGTAAAATTATGCAATATAAAAAAACGATTAAGTGTATGTAAATATGAGTCCATATCATTCCGAGATTGTCCCTTTATTTCATTTAATTTTATTAGGTTTGTCTTAATTATTGCAATAATATTGATAGTCGTTTTGTTCACTGACTTAAAGTTGTTTAAGATGGCGCTAAATGCTTGTCTTTATCGTTCTAAATAATGTTGTAACAACAACGACATTAACCAATACCATAAGTCTAACAGTTTTATCACACAGTACGGATTTGATACGCAACTTAAATTGTTTTTAAACAAAAATAAATACACAATTTCTTGAACAAAGAACATCAAAAGTCGAGCTATCATTTCAAAATTGTACCTTATTTATTCGGCTTTCGGAAAAATGTTTCGATTAAAAGTTGTTAGTATAGACCTAATGAACAACTTTATCTGATGCATTTTTTCGAAAATCAATTAAATAAGGGGCAACAGGCAACTGTGTAAACATTAGGGGCCAAAAACAATCAAAATCCAGATATGATTTTCAATAAAAAGTAAATTGTATAATAAATCAATCCTATGGTTTTATTTGAGCCTAATCCAAATCCCAGATCCCAAATCCATTATATTATTTTCTATCGCTTAGTATATCATTGATTGTACCACATGGCCACAAAAGATACCGCCAATTTTTCAAGATTTTATAGTTGATTTGTGCCATATTCATTCTGGTTTCGAAATGTTCATTATAAATATACTAGCAACGTTTATTCGAACCATTTTCCAAAAAAATCCGAATTAATATGGTAGAAATCAATTAAAAATGTTTTAAATAAGCGCTACTTTTATGGTTCATAACATTTGAAATATGATCGCTACTTTGAGGCCCTTATAGTACAAATAAAACCGTTTAACTTAACACTATTCATAGTTAGTTTGTTTACACTATGAATTATTATTTTCGTAGAACAACGCCCATATAATTAAACTTGTTTATTGAGTACTAGCTGATACCCGCCCGCTTCGCTCGACCCGGTCCGGCTTCACATAGCTAATTACTACACTTTGATCTGAGCTCATTGATCCGAGAATCGATAGCATACAACAGTCAAATATATGGTTATATCTACACTATTACAACACCTCACATGTGAGAGTTTAAAAAACATTGTATAATATGTAACTAAGGTGATATGTAATTTTGGTGTATTAACTTAAAATTATACTGTAAGTATAATTATATATATGTAAGCTATGAATGTAAATTTTTTTCGAAATATCTTTATTATTTACACATACGAAATTTTAATTAAGATGTATTATACGTATAAACCTTCCGGAAAAAATGATCTACATGATGGTGAAATCCGTTGCGTGGTGTAGAAAAAGCTAGCGGATAAACATACAGACAGACGTGGAAAGCTTCATTCTTTTATACTGTGTATAGAAGATATAGGTTACGAAATGAACAAGATATAACCAATTAAATTATAGATACGGATTCCTATAAAATTAGGACGAATTATTAACGAGAGTAACTGAATATAAAATGTTTTGTTATATATAAAATAAACTAACGAACTAAATACGTATAAAATAAAATGACGTTTTAATATTATTATTTATTAACAGAATATTCATATTAGGCAGCTCTAGGTATCCTACAATATTACCCACCCACCTAACTAACTAACTAAGTAAGTAATTTAATGAATTAACTGTTTACTGATGATGAAAATTAAAATTTTCATGTTGTTCATATTATTCTATTATACTTCGGTTTAAATCGGCAATGTATGTACAATGGACCACAAAAGTTAATGTCATTTAAGAAAATTTTATTATTGCCTTATTGCCTTATTGACGCGGTTTGCGAAAAACAGCTCCGAATAAAAATTGTTCATTATAAATGGATTAACAAGTTTTATTCGAAATTTTTTTTCGAAAACCCAATGAATAAGACACTCAATCAGTTATAAAATTGAAATAAATTGACATAAACTTTTGTGGCCAGGTTTCCATATGATCAGGAAGTTCGTAAAACCCTGTAAATATTTGTTTAAAAAAATGTTAAATTCTGTTCTGTTTATGGATTTGGATTAATAATAAACTTCGGTTAAAATCGGTAATGTATATAATATGAAGTGATGGTGCGATACAAAACGAGACGAGAGTAGCATGTCTCTTGTTTTGTATTGATTTGTAAAAGTTTTCTGTCGTCATGTATCGTTTTTACAGTTGAAGATTTGCTTGAAATAATACAATAAAAACGTTTTTTTCTACTTAATGTTTATTACTGGACGATTAGATTTTAATTGAAACAATAAAAACTATAGATAAAAAAATAAAATTAAATCATTAGCATCCAAAATGATTTGCTGTTTTGTGATTAGGAAATTTTTACAGATTAAAAATCTTTTGAGATTGAAAGAGAGCACTATCGTCTGTCTCTCGAATATTTTTCGAAAATCAGGACTCCTCCGTCTCGTCTCTCGCTGTCTTATTATCCTCTCGTTTCTCTCGCGGTATCACTAATAATATTTTTGGGAATTGAAACCCTGTAGATGGTTATTAAGATTATCAAAGCGTGATTCCATTATAATAATATATATATTCTAATTTGTAGAGAATTTTTAATCTACAAGATTTATGGAAACGTCAAATGGCAATAGACGAACCGGAAACGAGATATCTTGTCTCCGGATGTGAGATATCTTGTAAAATTTCAGCTTACTTATTTACATTCCGAGGTTAAATTTTATTGGGGTGTTAGTATATACAGAATATTGATACAATTTCTTGTTTAACTGTCGTAATATGTTAAAATTATATTTTGAAATGGCTATAAAAATCATTGTTATGTAGTTAGTATGAAGAATGTATTATGCCAGGATAAAATCATATTATTATTGTTAATTCAGCAGGACATTAACCAAAATTCATAATATTATTATTTCATGATTTGATATGTATACAGAACAGCAATATTTTATGGAACAAATATACGTATATCTATATATATATATATATATATATATATATATATATATATATATATATATATATATATATATATATATATATATATATATATATATATATATATATATATATATATATATATATATATGTATATACATTATATTATGTGGACCGGAGCTAATACAAGCAATTGAAAATCAGTAACAAAATTACCGGTTCGGATACTGTTTACACAGGTAAACATGTTTTAATATTCATAATAATAATGTATAGGTAATATCATTATGCTACAAGATGTATCATTTTAATGGCACAACTGTATATGCGGTCCCAACATTTTCATAAAAATATTATCAAAAATAATGAGAAGTCTAGATATTTGAAAAACTGTTTATTCCAATTCATATAGTATACTGAAACTAGACAGTCCAGCCATATTAACAAACGAAATCGCACATGATGTAATACCAATGGTTCTTTTGATCACTTGAACCTATAAATCTGCATTAATACAAGTCTCAAGTTCATTCGCTTGTGAATTGTTGTTTACTGTTATCATTTTTGTGATTCGATTGTTTGTTTGATTGTTTTGGAATATTTATTTTTAGTTTTTATTGTTATATTTGTTCTTGTTATTATTATTTATTATTTCCAATCGTTATATTCACATTTATACATAATAATATAAATAAAAAACGAAAACGATAGAACGAAGCAGGTCTGTTTTGAGATGTGTCCACGTGTTCACTGCATTTATTTGTTATTGTCGCTGGACTATGAAGCTTGAGTTTAGTATAGATCAAAATAGTCATCATCAGTATGAATTAGCTAATCGAGAAACTCTGCATATTGGCGATAAGTATCATTACACCCTGTTGATATAATTAGGATTAGCTAATTACTACTGATAATGACAAGTTTCTCGTTTTCCTAGTTTATAAACCAAGAAAAAGTGGTTTTAGAAATATCCTTTGAAATGCCCATTCGGGATGTCTTGATTGGCGTTGTACAGTCATAATTAAAAATTTTGTGTGTGTGATCCATGAAGAGTTTCAATGGAGGTATGAAATCCACAACACGGAATTTCAAAGCCGATCAATTAACATAAAATGGTGTAACAAATTATGTGACGTCAAGCACATCATATAAATTTTAGAGCAAGGTCTAATTCTTGATTTTTAATCATTAATAACGCATTCAACATTTTCTTTAATATTTTTGAAATCATGAAATACGTAAATCTATACAAGATGTATACGATACCAAATTTAAATAATGCCCTGACAAATGCATACACTTATCTAAATCCTACAGTTTTTACAGAACATATGTTTAATGCTTGTTATAATCGAATTGTGATATTCGATCATTTAATATTGGTTTTATTAGTTATAAAATGCACGCGAAAATGTTACGTTTCATATATTTATTGATACCTACATTATATACTGACATAAATATGTAAAGCGAATTTATACGAGCGCAAAATATAATTAAGTGTAGATATTTGATGTATAAAGTTTTTTTTATTTTGACGATAAATATTTGCTTATTTCATTTCATCATTGACTAACGTTAAAGTTTATATACTTTTTAATTCTGTTTCTGAGTTTTATAGAATCTACGAAATATATCGTATATTATATTTTCGAAGAATCAACTTTACTTTTATCACATACGCTTACTGTAAGCTCTAGCTCAAAGAATCTCTTAGCCTCGCTAAAATTGGAGGAAAATTTGATGTCCCCGATTTTGATAAAAACTTGGTTTATAGCTAATTTGGACCTAGCAAAAATGTTGGCGTTGGTTAAAATACGAAACGATTAACGGTTTTCAAGGTATCAGATCCATAGTGCTAAAATTTCAAAATAAATGAATTGAGAAGGCAAAATTTTGAAATGTGTTGATCAGACGTTAAAATGAACCCGATTTTCGTACTGTTTGGGTCAAAATTAGCCTAGAAAATGAATATTATTAAAATCGAGAACAAAAATTTTCTTCACTTTTTTCACATTTTTTCCAAGGGGTACCCCTTAAAAAAATCGCTAAAATTGGAGGAAAATTTTATATCGCCGATTTTGATAAAAACTTGGTTTATAGCTAATTTGGACCTAGCGAAAACGATGACGTTGGTTAAAATACTATACGATTAACGGTTTTCAAGGTATCAGACCACAGTCCTAATATTCCAAACTGTATGAATTGAGAAGGCAAAATTTTGAAATGTGTTGGTCGGACGTTAAAATGAACCAGATTTTCGTACTGTTTGGGTCAAAATTAGTCTAGAAAATGAATATTATTAAAATCGAGAACAAAAATTTTCTTCACATTTTTCACATTTTTTCCAAGGGGTACCCCTTAAAAAAATCGTTAAAATTGGAGGAAAATTTTATGTCGCCGATTTTGATAAAAACTTGTTTTAGAACTTTAACAATTAATAATACTAGAGCATGTAATTTAGACTTTAGAATTAATGTTATTAGAGAGGTAAAACAATATAAACAGAGACTATACACACCAATAAAAGCATATCAAATTGTATGATCAAATTAATTTCACACGAATTGAAATTTTGACCGGACCAGAAGTTTTGATGATCGCTTCACCGGTAATGATTGATTAATATACTTTATATACTCATATATTTATAACATTTTGGCAGCATATTATTATATAATAATAAATATTTGTTTTCCGAATTGATTTTCATAATAATAATAATATTATACATTATTTTATGACTATTTATCAGGTCATAAAATCAATATTATATATTATGTTGTTGATGTTTATTTTCAATCAAATAATTATGTTATTATTTTTGAAAATTTCACCACAAATATTTATGGACTATATTAAATAATAAAAGTATACGTAATTACAAACTTTAAACGCTTATTAACTTTCGAATTATGGTCAATAACAACAAATACATTATAATATAATTCCAAATTTTATTGGAATGAAAAAAATATTGGCCATATAAACACATATCCCGGAGATAGTTACTCTTTATCTAATTCATATTGATGATGACTACTTTGTAGTCGAAATATGTGTTTATAAAATACAAATAATTGTTCTAGGAATTGGGGCAAAATTTGAAATTTAATAGAAAAACCTGTTAGGGATCAATCTGGGATTTTTTACTGGAAATCATTTCCAGCTTTTGACTTCTTGGGTCCTAATATTTATAGTTAAGTCGTTTGATATGTGCCCCATGTTTGGGTCAAAATTAGCCTAGAAAATGATTATTATTAAAATGGAGAAGAAAAATTTTATTTAATGAGACTCTACTGTATATGTATATCGATATATAACGATTTATAGTGTGCTATTATAGTTTATAGTTTCTATAGAAACGACAATCAAAGTTGACATTTCACAATTGAAACAAAATTTTACTAAAATAATTTTATAGTTATTTTTTAGAAGTATAGTTTCTGTGGAAATGATAAAATCAACAAAAATTTTAACGGACTCCAAAAGAAATGAGGAGATTCTGTGTTCGACTGTATGTATTTTTATCTATGTTCACCCCTTCAAGATTATTTTTTGAGACAAAAAATAGGCTTTGTCCTTCCCCAGGATATAATCTATCTCCTTGCCAAATTTAAAAACCCGTTCAACCGCTTAGTCGTGAAGAGGTAGCAAACAAACAGAGTTACTTTCACATTTATATAGTAGTATGGATAGAGATTTTTGAGAAAAACTATAATTCCGTATACCAGTTCATCAAATCTTGTAAAAGCACGGCTGAATTTGTTAGAAGCAACTAATGTAAAATTCGTTGGGTTTATAAAAGTTAATACGATTAACGAGAAGTCAGGTTGGCCGAGCGGTCTAAGGCGCCAGATTTAAGCTCTGGTTCCCAAACGGGAGCGTGGGTTCGAACCCCACACCTGACAGTTAAAATATTTTATTATTCTTTTTTTTTATCTTCTATAATTTATTATGGATATAAATTTTAATAAACAAAAAATATCTACATTATAATTAAAAATAAATATGACAAATTATATTTTTCATTTAAGAAATTCTTCTGTAATTAAAAATTGTACGGCACACAGGACGACGAAACAGAGATAGAGATAAAAGAAAGAATATGGTTAAATTGTACCTTCCATAGCACAACACTCACGTAGTTACAAAATTTTGATACCCACCAAGAGATAATATGGAAGGCGACCTCATAACAAACAATATTAACTTCTATTTAAGTGGAACGTTTACTAACGAGTAAAAATTATGAATATTTTTAATGTTAATAAATACTGTATAATGAAAATTATAATATACAGAGTGTTTATTATAGATTTAGATTTTATTTTGTATAGGTATATGCCCTAATTTTATATATTAAACTCTGGATGAATGGGGTTCACGCATATCTTTTATTTTTCCTTTTGAAATTTGTTTCATTTGTATAATTCGTGATTTTGATCAAAGTGTTTTTGCTTAAATGCTTATGATTAAACTTATCAACTGGTATGTATACTCACTTCGAGAGATAGGATTCATTCGTTGAAACCTAAATTTGGTGGAAGTGATGATAAATATTTGAAGTAATGGAAGCGGCGGGAACGACAAACATTTGAAGTAGCGAGCGAAGGCGCGAGTGTAATCTAGTTATTCATAAAATTATTAAAATCAATGTCATCATTTTCTTGTACCTATGATGTAATTTTGAACAGTCATTTCTTTCAAATTGTTGGTGAATAAACAACTGATTTTTTATCATCTTTTTTGTATCATCCGATATGGTCTAGTGGCTAGGATACCTGGCTTTCACCCAGGAGGCTCGGGTTCGATTCCCGGTATCGGAATAAGTTTTTTAACAAATTAAATCTTGTTTTAATTGTTGTATTTTAATACAATTCGAATCAATTGCTTCCGAGAAAAAAATTGGGAAATGGTTTTCGAAAATTTCTTACTTTCCGTAATTTTTTCCCGAAATTATTTCAAAAAAATTCAAAAGATAAAATAGCGTTTGGTGATTACTATATATGTAATATTTATAGCTCAAAAATTCTTCCATAGAACAACATGTAGTAAATTGTATCATACATGTTAAAGCACTGTATATGTTCTACTAGATATGTTCAATTGCCATAATTGTAATAAGTAAATTAATCATATTGCATTTTATACTTTTTGCTTTGACTGTAACGAGTATAAATAAAATGTAAAACCTTGTTTTATTTATTTAGGTATGGCAATTAAAAATGTTGGATTAAACCCAGAAATATACAAAATGTTTATTCCGATACCGGGAATCGAACCCGAGCCTCCTGGGTGAAAGCCAGGTATCCTAGCCACTAGACCATATCGGATGTTGAAACGACAGTAATTTATTCACTTCAAACAAAGAATTTATTAAATAGTCAAATTTTGAACCCCAATAAAGTAAATTTAAAATGTATTTTAATCACCTTTCATGTAATACTAAATTTCTAAAACAGTTACTTGAAACAAAACATCCGATATGGTCTAGTGGCTAGGATACCTGGCTTTCACCCAGGAGGCTCGGGTTCGATTCCCGGTATCGGAATATGTTTTTTAACAAATTAAATTTTGATTTAAACGATCATATTTAAATCCGAACTAAGAAATGAAAACTCACTCAAAAAATTCCATTTCATTCCTACATACATACATACATTCCCGTTCATAAAAATTGAACCTGTTGAAACATTCAAGAGTTTAATTTTTATGAACGAGAGTGTACACACAAAGACAGATACGCTAGTCAAGCTAATAAAAGCATGTTAATAATAGATGTGAATTCAAGATGAGTATAGTTTTCATACTTAAATTAAGTGAACGATTCGACACAAATCGACTGTAAAATTATGAAAAAAGAACACCGCGATTTTTGCTGTCCATGAGCCACAAAAGTAATGGTTTTTCGAAAACCAAATGAATAAGCTACTAGCCGAATAAGCTAATTGATTTGTGTCTTATTCATTAATAAATAAAAATATAAAACCGAATCAATAATAAATCCCACCAAAAACAAAAATATGAAAGATGCCTCTCAGCAAATACAAAAATGTTCTCAAAAGACACTCGAGAATATTGGGAATGGACCATTTGGAATGGACAGATCTCCCCAGCCTAGTGAAATCAATCAGGTATCGCCGAGGATTATCCTAACGTTTATCAAGTCGATTGGATGCGGTACAAAAGCTCTTTAAAAGACTGAACTAAAGTTAATTATTGGACTAAACAACCTGTATCACAATCACATAAGCCATTCTCGCCCATTGGATGGGGAATGAGGTTAAACTATATGTAGACAAATGTGCTAGATAAAAATGAAACATTATACGTAGAGTAAAAGAGACAGCAATACTGTAATTAAAAGTATAAAGGACCAGGTTAATTACTTTTCCCCGCAGTAAAAAAACATACATACCCACATAGTACCAGCAGCTAACGAGAACGTAAATTAAAATGCACAAGCCAATTAAAATCCAGGAGAGCACACATAGTTATTCCTGTATTGTTTGTTATATGAAAATATCTCACAAACAAAAACATTATCCCAACTCATCCCTTCCCAAAAAAAAAAAAAATACTGTTATTTTTTTTTTTTTGTATAAATATTACGACCATTTAATATAAATGACGTCGCCGTTCAGCAGCGCTGTTTAATGTGCATCGTATCATAAATGATGAGCGGACTGTATAGGGATGTGAGAGGAATAGATGTATCCTGTTGGAATAGTATATGTATATGTGTATATGTTTATATATGTAGCAACAACATTAATTAAGTTTATTATTGTAGAAAATGTTTTTTCATGGACCGGAATTAATTTCTGTGGCTAACTTTTTAATTATTCATTCTTTTTTTTGCTCTCTGAAATTTTATCTTAATTAGAGGAGGTATTTATCCATTTTCTTGTGTTGTAATTTTTTGTTTATGTTTTTATAGTTTAATAATTTTTTTAATAAAGTTCCGTACTACAAACAAGCTCTTGCACAAAAAGCTTCTATCAAAGTATAAGTATATTCACGAATTTTCGAAGAAAATGTATAGCTATTGAAATTGAACCAATGAAACGGTTGCGAAAAAAAAGTGTTTTCGGTTTTTGAAAGACTAATTTCGTTAATGTCCAAAATCGGCCAAAGGGGAGAGAGGATATCGAGAGTGAGGTAAGCACAATATTTGGAATATCTCTCTTAAAAAACGGTAATCTCTAATTTATCTACTAAACATTTTCTGTAATTCTGATACTTACGAAAATATTTACGATTTTCAACTGCCATTTAAAACTGAAATATTTAAACGTTATTAAAATTAAAAGAAGTTTCATTTTTACTTCAGGCATTCCTGAATTGTTCGTGGTCTGTTTCTACTACAAAAGCCCTATTCGGTAAGTAAGGGGTATACAAATCCGTTCCTAGACCGGTTCTGGTCAGGCAAGCTCTATAACATTAAGGTAGCGCGATGTATACCGATTCAGGAACTTTCCAAATCATATTCGTACCTGATCCAAACCAGATGAAGTGTCAGACAACACGTAAGATATAATCGTTCTAATCGTGAAAAGTATGGCCAATGTAACTTTGTTTCATATTTGTTATGATGCATTCTTCTAAGATAATTCTCTTAGTTAACGCAGCTCCAACGTGTCGAATATTTTAGAAGGTTCAACTAGCTTACCAAATTTGATAAAGCAAAATAGATTTCTGTTTTAAGATATATGTAAAAACGACTTGGCTGGTTATCCTTAAATTTGCTTCGTTGAAAACAAAAATCTTTTAAAAGAATTTAAGTTAAGAAAATTGATTAATTTTCTTAAATGGGTATTGTGAGGAAATTTTGACTCCCTTGAATATATTTATTAAGAGCAGTAAAGCTTTTTAATATTGCTAAAGAAAAACCAATGATGTTGTCAAATTGACACAGTGTGTGCCGAATACCGAAAGTTCGAAAACTGAAAATAAATTTATGAAGCCCTTATTTTAAATCAAGTAAATTGACGAAACAATATTGTTTTTACCGTCAAAAATTGTGCCATTGCATCTCAAAAATAGTAATTTTTTTTAAATTAAAATATAAATTAATTTAAAATTACTTTTTACAAAATCTACATTGCATCAACTTAACTCACACTTGTCCGATATATTTTTACGAAAAATTTTACTCAGGAAAGTAAATAATAAGTTTTATCTTTCAACTATTTCCAAATTTCAAAGCCGAAGGGGAAAACACTTTAGTAATTTTTTTTTAAAATAAAACAAAAGAAAATTTGCCAATCTGTCAAAATTAAAACGAACTAAAATACGATATTTATATCGAAATACATATTTACAACCTCGAAAGTGATGTTTTATTCTATCGATATGTTCTAGGTTATTTTTTTTGTATAAATATAATGATCGTTTTAGTTTCATGTCGCGTTTATGCTATATATATAGATACCTTTTTTGTTATGGGAGAAATCGACGTTGGTTTGATTTGATACTTAAGAGAGGGCAATAGAATTTGTTATCAGTTATTGCACCCAAAAGCTTTTGATAAATACTCTTAAAATATCCTGTTCAATCCATAATATTGTTATCAAAATGTTGTTTGTTCGTAATTTTTATAAAAAGCTTTTTTATATACTGAAATGTTTTTTTATTTATTTATGGAATAGGTAACTATATTATGGCTATTATATATGAGTTTGTAAATGGCGTTAAAGAATGAAGCTATTTGATTCCAGGTATTAGAGAACGAATTTTTTTTCAATACTATATTAATTTAAAATTATTAATTAAATGTCTATTTACTCAACCATTTCAAGCGTTTCACTGGGTATTTAAATTAGATAGATTGTAGAGGCTGCCATGGACGGGCTACACTTCGACCATAAGGTCCATTGTGATGCCTAAGGATGTGAGGATGCGAGTGGAGTGGAAGAAATTTTTTTGTATAAACTAGGAATTGGTCGGATATGCGGCTGCAGCCGACTATGAGAACTATGCCGTTATTAATCTAGAGTTCGTGTAGGAAACTGCAGAAAACCTTCTCAAGCATAGCCGGTTACTTCGTTCTTGTCCATACGCCGACAGTTAAGTTAATTAACCGCCCCTTGTTTTTTCTTAATAATTGACAAACTGCCGATGCTGGGAGTCGATCCCATAACCTCCCAGTTTCCAAGTAGGCATACTACGCATACATAACGCCTTAGACAGCTCGGCCGCTTGGACTGGTTATCGAAATATACATGATATGTAAATAAAATTAATTTTTGTTATATTGGCAATTTTGCAACAAAATATAACAAGTGAAACACCCACATCCATCTACACATAAATGGAGAGTGGGAAAAGCTGTATTGAAATGGAAAATAATATTTTCCTTTTCGTATATAATATTTATAAAATCAATGTGTATAGAACCACCACGACCATCATCACTTGCTTCAAAGCTCGACTCGACTACAGCTGGTGGTAGCAGTAATCTCTCACTCTCTGCTAGTGGTATGAGCTTTTTTTTTTGTTATAAGCTTTGAACAACGATCATCATATCATCATATCGTGTAGGGTGAGAATGTAATTGGTTTATTAGTTTTGCGGTCGTTATGAAACTCTACAGGGTTGCTGCTATTGCTCATTGCTACTATAATATACACATACATACATACATACATACATGAGACTTGTGTTGAGGATTTCTGTATGTATAAGCCTGATACAATATTGTATGTATAGAGATCTCACTCACATGTTATTTGGTAGGAAAATTCAATGAAGAATATAACAACGCTTGCGCGGAAAAAAAATGATGTTGTTATCCATTCAATGCACGTTTTAATAATGGGTACTTTGATAATATTGTATTTTGATGGTGGGTTTTTACTAGAATACGGTAGGCGTACAGGGTTGTATTTATTTCAAAAACATACTTTATAAAACAAAATATTATAAAAATAATCCTTTATTTATTTATTTTTTAAATCGTTCTTTGCATAAAAAGTGGAAAAATGTATTAAAACAGGTGGAAATAACAACTAACTGAGTGAATTGCTTAAATACCTAGCATATGCTGAGTTTATGAAGAAAAGCTTCAAACAAAAGTTGTTTATTTTTTAAAAAGGAAAAATTTTTGTATATGAATTTTTGTTCTATCTCTTACGGTTTCAAAGATCGACCATTTTGACAGTATTGATCATTTTTCCCGAACATGGTCCAATTTCCAGATATCGTGTCCACAGGCAGACAGGCGTTACAGCCGTTACAAAGTCGGAACTATACTTAATACACCCTGGTATATATTATATACCGGGTATAAAAATTATCAATACTTAGTATAGCAAGCTTTTTGAACCTTTTGTTCAAGCAGTCAACCCACAATATAATGAACGAAAAAACAATTAAATTGTTTATAACAATTTGTCGCGTCACAGATTTTTAATTATCATAGTTTACCTGCACTCTCAATACCTTTTTTATCTTTATTTGTGATTTTATTCAAATTTTTCACAGCGATTCTTTTGGTGATTCGCTGGGGGGCAGCAATTTGTAACAGGTAGTACGGAACATTAAATATGCACTAAAACGAATAAAATAAGTTTACAACAGAAAACAAAATTAAGGTTATATAAGATAAGTGACGTTTTAAATTATCTGGAATATATTTGACATTTTTTTTTTAATATAGCCACAAAATCAGGGCTCATTATTCAAAATATGATAATTCATTTGTACCTTTTTCATTTGGTTTTCAAGCTAACAACTTTTATTAAAACATTACTAAACTTTAAACTAAACTAACCTTACTTTTGAAAGCCTATTTTATTCGTTGTATTTAATTTTTAATATTCATTTAAGAAGTACTTAATGAGTGTTTTTTATGTTACAAATTAGGTTTATTAAGACTTAAAATGGCTCTTATTGGTTGGTCACTTTCCATTTTTCCCGTTGTCACCACCAAATTCCAAAACCAAGTATGTTACTGAATTTTTAAATTCCCAATTATACGATCAGCTCAGTGTTCATATAAATTATTGTACTTTAATCAGAACTGCAAACATTTGCAAATCGATACAACAAGAAGTATAGTATTGATACATACTATAATTTAGAGTTTGGATGAAATGGAGTCCATCTCTGATAGAGTAATTTTCCTCGTTATAATATAAACTCAAACTAGGTATATATACATGGATGTTATATATATATACACACACAATACAAACACACATAGTAGACCAAATAAAAACTCTTGATGTTGAATTTTATTGACCAATATAAAAACGACACAAATCGTTTAGTAATATCGTTTATCGTTCGTTATGTGTATAGCAGAGAAGGTTGGTATTCGGGCTGTATAAATACAGGCTGTCTCATTTTAAACGATTCACCTGAATAATTCTTCATGGAAGCGTTTTTAGAAAAAATGACACGAATAATATGTTTTTTGGTGAAAATGTTTTTCTCGAACATCTTATGATGACCTTAGCTTTGACCTAAACGCTGCCCTACATTCTGAGTTAATTTTGAGAAAAACTCCTTAGAAAAGTTTAAAGTATTTCTAACGGCATGAGATTAAAGGTTGTTTTGCACAAAATTTTGCAAAGAGGTGGTTTTCAACGATATAAAGTTGTAAAAAAAACTCTAGAAGTCCCTTCACTAAAAATTTTAAATTTTTTTGATTGGTTAATGAAGAGAAAAATGACTAAAAATGCCTTTTAAATATTGATAAATTTTTACTTGTGTTATTTTTCTCAAAAACAGCAAACCTATCTTTGATAATCCATTCTATAAAACGGCTATACAATGGATAATTAATTACTTTCTAACCAAAATAGACTTAATTACCCAATGCTTTCTTTCTCCTCAGCTATCCACTTCTACCAAAAACAAAATGGGTTCCAATTTGTAAAACATAGGTTGGTCTTCAAATAACATTGAAAGCCAAAGTCAAAGTGAAAGACAAGATCAATATAAAATATCCCCTACGAATAAAACAACTATTATTCGAGAAATTTTTTCCCAAAAATGCCTCCTTAAAGAAATCTTCAGGGGTATTGTTTAAAATGAGACGTCCTGTAGACACATTGTGTTAATATTTGAGTAAAGGTTTTTTTGGCCAACCTAGAACATGGATTACACTTTAATGCCATCATATTGGTTTTGTGATATAAGCTGTAGCTTTTATTTGTAAAAACGTTCTACGTCCTTATAAAGTCTGTTGTAATAATCATCATGTAATTTCGTTAAATGTCCGATGTGCGACACGTCCTTTCATGTATCGAAACCTGTCTAAAATTTACGAAAGTGAAATTTCGCATACCGAGAAGTATTATCTCAGAGATGGATGAGATATTTTTTAAAGCCTATAGGAATAGAGCTAATCTCTATTTAAGATAGATCATCCAGGAATAGAGATATTATCTGTTTAATTCCAGGAAAATCATTATTTCGTACCATTTTAATAATGTACAACTTTTATACAAAGCATTATTTTAACACCAAATTTATAATGCACAAATATTATTGGTAAAGATACTTAAGACATCATATTTCATAATGGCGGCTTTAGTCAGGCTACAGTTAAACAGTTTCATTAACCAAATAATAATTTTTTGTTTATTTTATTAACCTAACCCTAGTAACGCATATGTAACTATCACAGTTAAGCATCATTCCTCTCTTTCTAATTATCGCCACTAGATGTCCTGTAGTCCTGAGGAACAAACACCAATAATCATAAAATATATTATCATCGGTACAATCAAAATAACCGTGAAACTTAAGATCCGATAAAGTAATATTTTCCATGCAAGTTGTTTTTAAGGAAGATGATTTAAAATTTATGGGGCACAATGAAGAACATATTTGAACGATGAAGTATAAATAATTGATCAAGAAGCTGACACTGAAAGGTTAATAATTGATTTTCAACTGGTTGCATCTATATTATATAGTAATAATAATAACAGTTTTATAATATGGATTTCAAGGATATTTAATGGGATCAAGAAAAAAACAATCTCATAATATTCGTATATGAAGGAAGAAAACTCATTATAATTTGGAGAAAATTATATTTTATTAAATTATATTCAATTATTTGAATGTGTCGAATTGGTATATTAAAATTTATAGAAAATTTTCATTAATTTGCGACAATCGATATCTTCGACTCCAGCTAAAATTATAGTATCCAGACTTCTGCTAAAATTATAATATCAAATTTGACATCGATTGTACGAAAACATATATCCCGTTAATTAGGTAAATCATGTTTTTTTTTTTTTAATAAATTTATATATTCTGAAAAAGGATAGGAGTTTGACTTTTTCGTAAATAATCGGTCCTGCAAGAGGATTTTCTATTGCTTGCTGCTGCAAAAAACATTTGAACACGACCGTTTTTCCATAAAGTGATCCAAATAATTAACAGTTATATTGTACGATAATTTATCTTCTTACAAGCAGCCACGCACCTCTAATTTTCATTTCGAATCATAATAGGCATCTCGCTGCAAATGTTCGAATGTTTCGAAAATGATCATCATTTGGTCCGATCAGAATGAAATTTTTTATATAACGTGCTTTCTGTATTTGAAATGATGAGTTCGAATTTATGAGCAACATTGGTCAAGGGGAAAGAGAGACGACTGAGAGAAAAAAATAAAATACGAGTTTTAAAAAAACGACCAGTTGATGAATTATGGTATAGTTGATTTTCTACAATTTTACAGTTTTCAAATTTTTTAATATGCATAGAGATATTCTACATTTTGTGTTTCAGATATTCTTCTGTCTCTAAGCCGTCGTCCCTCCTACCCTTTCCCTTCACCTATTCTACTCATTAATGAACTTGGTCTTTTAAATACCAAAACTATATCAGATACGAAATTGCATTTTGATTTGGACTAATATTGAGACCGTTAGAATATTGTAATTATGATATTCACATAAAATACGGAGTCACCGAATAATAATCTGAGGAAATATTTAAAAATAAGTTTTTCAATATTGTTGACAGTGAGAAAAATACACAAGAATAATCATAATCTCTTTAATGCGTGCACGACATAGTCGCATTGTATCGCTAGGAAAACAACATAGCCCTACTAAATGTTTCGTGGTTTTAAAAAAAACTTTGATTCCACTTTAAAAAACATTCGGCAAAACCAAAATATCTTAGGTCTCATATATACGGAGAACCGAATTTGTTTAAACTGTTTAAAGTCTTTTTCTTCAAACTCTAGAAAGATAAAAAGATATATTTTTCTAGAACTGTGTCTTCTTGAGATATTAGGTAAATATCCATCCACACAGACCGATGGCCGTAAATGGTATTTCCGGAATTAAGGGATCTAAAACGACAAGAGTAAAGTATTACTTCTTGTCGATCAAAAGAGTATTTTTCACCCTTGCGTGCCATGTGACATAATTAATCGGTATATCATGCTCACAAATACACACAAATTTACTTTCAAAGGCAAAAAAAATGGAATTTTTGACTTGATCCGATAATTGAGCCGATGAAACGTCAACATCGCTTTGGTACACTAAAAAGACATAACCATCTACTACATAGAAGTCAAAATTAAGGCAATTTATATGAAATAAAATTCACAACAAAAGAGTATTTTATATCCACTAAATTATAAATAAATTGGAAGAGCATCCATCGCAGGCACAACAGAGAAGTTGTTGTACAGAAGGAATTGTAAAAAAAAAGGAGAACAAAACCAACACGTATTATTATTATGATTATTATTTATAAAACATCAAGTGACATCCGTTGTTGTATGTCAACTATCCTATTATAATATATTTTATCTAAAATTTTTATATACGGTTTGCATATTATCAACATAAAGCTCCGAGAATGAGTATCATCGTCGTATATATATATATATATATTTATATATATATATATATAAATTTTGTTTTATAATGATTTTACTTGTTTCTACGTTTTTATCAGTCGCTAAGATCTTTTTTTCACTTCGTTCACTTATATATTGTGTACACTTATTACGTATATGTGAGTGTGGATAATAAAATACATATATAACCATTAACCAGTAGCTTAACTATAGCTAGCTTGATAGCTATATGCTGTAAGCTTTAATATATTTTAGCAGCACATTTTAAAGAACTGAAGAAACACAATTTTTGTTTAACGTTTGTTTGTGTGGTGTCGTCAATTTGAACATTAAATAAGTTAACTCGCAAAACAATTCTCTTTTTTCACGATAGTTTATCATCCAATTTCATATGGAGTATGGTTTGTTTATTATTGTTGTAAGGATTCCGTATTAAAGGAGTCGGTATTATATAAGAGATTTGACCGTTATTTAGTCTATAATATAATACCAACAATAATATAATATAATACCAACAATAATATAGACTCAATATTCTTGTGGTTTCTACCTAAGATCTATCTTCTTACCAAAAATCAACTTTCTAGGGTAAGCAGCCTGCTTTGATAGGAAGTATGCCGATATTCCAGTCCAAGTGGCCGAGCGGTCTAAGGCGTTATGTCTGCGCAGTATGCTCACTTGGAAACTGGGAGGTTGTGGGTTCGAATCCCAACATCCGCAGTTATTAAGAAAAAAAAGGGGCGGTTAATTGACTAATCTGACAGCGTATGGACAAGAACGAAGTAACCGGCTATGCTAGATGAATATCGGCATAGTTCCTATCATAGTCGGCTGCAGCCGCATATCCTACCAATTCCTAGTCTATACACAAAAATTCCTTCCACTCCACTCACATCCTCACATCCTCAGATCATACCGCGGCAAGATCTCAGGAAGGTACTGCTTCAGAGTTCAACAAAGTGCATCTCTCGAAGCACTGTGTCTGAATAGGAGGGTTATCTGGGCATTATCCCTTGCGGAAGCATCTGTACACAATGGGACTCCATAACGGGTCGATTATGTGCAGATTGTGTGGCGAGAAGGAAGAAACATCCAGCCACATAATCTTTGACTGCGAACCTCTAGGTTACAGTAGATACAGGATATTCGGTATATCTCACCCCGAATATATGAACCTTCAGGAGGACCTGATAAGCAAGCTCCAGGCTATTGCCAACATATGGAGAAGCGAATCTGGTCGGACTGAGGTAGAAAGGGGAGCACTATGGGCCATAAGATCGAAGTGCAATAGTTTTTACCCCAATATTAATCAATCAATCAATCAAACATAATAAACCCTGGTATTTATTATCTCCACTATATTACATAATTTTAAACCTCAGTTTACATATTTGTTTGTCTTGTTCGAGCATCACCCGATTTAGATTAACCTTTTTTTGTTTAAATAACTTTTGTGTATTTTATCTCGCTACGATAGATAGTTGGTTTCAAAAATATTCGCTGTAATCGAAATTTGGTGAAGTGTCGATAAATATTTGAAGTAGTGGAAGCGGTGAGAAATTATATTCGAGGGTTTTAGTCTTAGAACATAAAAACGTGGTGAAGCTGCGGGTAAAAGGTAGTATGATATATTATGTATATATATATATATATATATATATATATATATACCGGGTACAAAAAACCGCAGTAATAATATTGAATCATATATGTTGAAATCAAATTCACACTTTGTAGAGTCTTTATTGTTATATCACATTGGTATGTGTGTTGTAATAAATATGAGAATAATAGGGCCCGAATAATGCGTTTAACTTTTTTTTTATTTTATTTTATTATTTTGTACACATGATAGTGATGAGGATAACTAACACAACACTGACTACTACTATCGGATCGTTGTTGGTGTTCAATGTTGGTAATATAAGACTTTTAGTTACACATATAGAGGAGTATTGTTGAATTGACTGGACAGGCGGCTGCCACTTTTTAACCCGACTTCAAAAAAGGAGGATGGTTCTCAATTCGTCTGTATTTTTTTTTTTTTTTTTTTTTTTTTTTTTTTTTTTTTTTTTTTTTTTTTTTTATGTTTGTTACCTCAGAACTCCGGCATTTATGAACCGATTTTGAATTTTTTTTTTTTGTTTTAAAGGGTTTGATTCCCGATTGGTCCCATTGTCACCAAATCGCATTCTGATGAGGGGATCTCCGGAAAATCGAGGAAAATCCTCATTTTATATGTGATAACCGATTTCTGCGAAATTTTTTTTTTTTTGAAAAAGTATACTCATTCATAATGGGAAAATAAGAAAATTTTTTTAAAAACCGACTTCAAAAAAAATTTTTCCTTAAAAAAAAACCGACCCCAAAAAAAAAAAATTTTACAAAAAAAAACCAAATTCCTTGTAAAGAAAACTGAAAATCTGTTATAAAAAAATGCATTAAAAATTTAAAAAAAAAAAAAAAACGGGTAAAAAAAAAGTGTTATAAAAAAATTCACTAAAAATTAGTTGGTCGTTTAGTAGGTCTACCCATATTTAGACAAATAAAATCAGTTATAGAACTTCAAAGTCACTAAAAAGCGAGAAATAAAACTTATTTTGACAAAATGGAAACCCGACTTAACAAAAGAAGCACTAAAAAGTAAAAAAATAATTGCATATTCTTGTGCCAATTTTAGTTCACCAAAGCAAAAATTTTTAAATATATATGTACAATTATTGTTATTTTTGGAGGCGGTGTCCAAAAGTTATGTGAATTTATCTATGTTGACACCGCCTCCAAAAATAACAATAATTGTACATATATATTTAAAAATTTTTGCTTTGGTGAACTAAAATTGGCACAAGAATATGCAATTATTTTTTTACTTTTTAGTGCTTCTTTTGTTAAGTCGGGTTTCCATTTTGTCAAAATAAGTTTTATGTAATAGATAAGACCTTTTATAAATGAATGACGTATGTACCGTTTATATATATATATATATATATATATATATATATATATATATATATATATATATATATATATATATATATATATATATATATATATATATATATATATATATATAGACCGTTTTCAAAAACATTTCTAATAGAGAATCAATGTTAAATAAATAAATAAAATATTTACTATAAAACCATACATTCACATACATACTGAAACTGAATGACTGGACTGGAATTTTGGGTGACCATATTATAGGACCATTCTTCACTGACAGATCTTTAGATTCTCAAAAATATTTGAGTTTATTACAAAATAATATTTTGCCAACTATTAGATCTCTTCCTAATTTAGACCTGGAATCTGTATGGTTCCAACAAGATGGTTGCCCTGCACACAATGCCATGGTAGTAAGGCTGTTCCTGGAACAAACTTTCCAGGAACGTCTTATGAGTGGTTTTGGAACCTTCAAGTGGCCAGCCTGATCGCCAGATCTATCTCCTAGCGACTTTTTTTGTGAGGTTTTCTCAAAACACAGATCTATTTGCGGAATAGGCCTGAAAATTTGCAACAATTAAGGCAAAGAATGGTTGACAATTGTGCGAATATTTCTCCTCAAGTGCTTGAAAATACCCGGGTAGATTTCTACAATCAACTCGGATATTGTTTAGCAAATAATGGAGGAACATTCGAACCGTTGGTGAGTGAATCTTTTTTTTGGTCGGAATTCTATTATTTTTTTTCTTTTTGGGGTTTTATTTTTCTTTTAATTTGTGTGGATTGTTGTTTTATGTTATATCGTTAATAGAATACTATCATTTATTTTCAAACATTCCACATACAAATAATAAGGGATATTCAAAAAAGAATTTTCAATTGTTAGAAGTAATGCTAAGTTTAAGAAGGCAACAATAAACATATTTAACCCACTCTCATTACATGTTAATGCAGTACAAAACAGTCCAGCAAGCATACACAACCGACACACTAAAGTAAAGAGTACCCCCACTGTTTTTATTTGATTTGATTCTTTATTAGCAATGGTTTCACACACGTACGGTATGTATTTCTAGTGAGCGCCACTATACACCACAACATATCACATTCAACCAACCTATATGCTTGTGCGTTGGTTTGTGCTTGCCAAACAACAATAGAAGTGATGTTTTTTTGAAATGGGAAAAGATGAATGCCACGTGTGTTCATGTATATTTGGACGGGTAACATTTTATCAAAGTTTTCATTATTGTTATATTGTAATCTTTATTTTTTATTATTAAAAAAATATCTTACATATTATTATATATATAATGATTTTTATTAGTAGTCATGGTGCGCACTAATCAAAGTGCACACCTAGACAGCAATTGAGTGTCATTTGGTATCAACTATCAATATGTCTATACTCTATACTCTAGTCTTAAATGATAAGTAGACAGACACAAAGAAAAATTATTTTGATATTAATTGGGTGCACTATATCAGTATAAAGAACAAAAATTTTCTCATTTGTCAGTCAGTCAGTCGGAATTATAAACAAGCCTCCTTAGCTCAGAGGCAGAGCACTGGTCTTGTAAACCAGGGGTCGTGAGTTCAATTCTCACAGGAGGCAATTTTAATATTTTTATTAAATAACTTTTTTATGTGTAATTTAGGATTTTTGCAAAAATTTTCTCATTTGCAAACTGTTTCGGTTTAACGAACAAGCCTTCTTAGCTCAGAGGCAGAGCACTGGTCTTGTAAACCAGGGGTCGTGAGTTCAATTCTCACAGGGGGCAATTTGAATATTTTTATTAAATAACTTTTTTATATGTAATTTAGGATTTTTGCAAAAATTTTCTCATTTGCAAACTGTTTCGGTTTAACGAACAAGCCTCCTTAGCTCAGAGGCAGAGCACTGGTCTTGTAAACCAGGGGTCGTGAGTTCAATTCTCACAGGAGGCAATTTTATTATTTTTATTAAATAACTTTTTTATATGTAATTTAGGATTTTTGCAAAAATTTTCTCATTTGCAAACTGTTTCGGTTTAACGAACAAGCCTCCTTAGCTCAGAGGCAGAGCACTGGTCTTGTAAACCAGGGGTCGTGAGTTCAATTCTCACAGGAGGCAATTTGAATATTGTTATTAAATATCTTTTTTATATATGTAATTAAGGATTTTTGGAAAAATTTTCTCATTTGCAAACTGTTTCGGTTTAACGAACAAGCCTTCTTAGCTCAGAAGCAGAGCACTGGTCTCGTAAACCAGGGGTCGTGAGTTCAATTCTCACAGGAGGCAATTTGAATATTTTTATTAAATAACTTTTTTATATGTAATTTAGGATTTTTGTAAAAAATTTCTCATGTGCAAACTGTTTCGGAATTACAAACAAGCCTCCTTAGCTCAGAGGCAGAGCACTGGTCTTGTAAACCAGGGGTCGTGAGTTCAATTCTCACAAGGGGCAATTTGAATATTTTTATTATGTTATTTATGGTTTTTTGTAAAAATTTTCTCATTTGCAAACTGTGTCGGAATTATAAACAAGCCTCCTTAGCTCAGAGGCAGAGCACTGGTCTTGTAAACCAGGGGTCGTGAGTTCAATTCTCACAGGAGGCAATTTTATTATTTTTATTAAATAACTTTTTTATATGTAATTTAGGATTTTTGCAAAAATTTTCTCATTTGCAAACTGTTTCGGTTTAACGAACAAGCCTCCTTAGCTCAGAGGCAGAGCACTGGTCTTGTAAACCAGGGGTCGTGAGTTCAATTCTCACAGGAGGCAATTTGAATATTTTTATTAAATAACTTTTTTATATGTAATTAAGGATTTTTGGAAAAATTTTCTCATTTGCAAACTGTTTCGGTTTAACGAACAAGCCTTCTTAGCTCAGAAGCAGAGCACTGGTCTCGTAAACCAGGGGTCGAGAGTTCAATTCTCACAGGAGGCAATTTGAATATTTTTATTAAATAACTTTTTTATATGTAATTTAGGATTTTTGCAAAAAATTTCTCATGTGCAAACTCTGTCGGAATTACAAACAAGCCTCCTTAGCTCAGAGGCAGAGCACTGGTCTTGTAAACCAGGGGTCGTGAGTTCAATTCTCACAGGAGGCAATTTGAATATTTTTATTAAATAACTTTTTTATATGTAATTTAGGATTTTTGCAAAAAATTTCTCATGTGCAAACTCTGTCGGAATTACAAACAAGCCTCCTTAGCTCAGAGGCAGAGCACTGGTCTTGTAAACCAGGGGTCGTGAGTTCAATTCTCACAAGGGGCAATTTGAATATTTTTATTATGTTATTTATGGTTTTTTGTAAAAATTTTCTCATTTGCAAACTGTGTCGGAATTATAAACAAGCCTCCTTAGTTCAGAGGCAGAGCACTGGTCTTGTAAACCAGGGGTCGTGAGTTCAATTCTCACAGGAGGCAATTTTATTATTTTTATTAAATAACTTTTTTATATGTAATTTAGGATTTTTGCAAAAATTTTCTCATTTGCAAACTGTTTCGGTTTAACGAACAAGCCTCCTTAGCTCAGAGGCAGAGCACTGGTCTTGTAAACCAGGGGTCGTGAGTTCAATTCTCACAGGAGGCAATTTGAATATTTTTATTAAATAACTTTTTTATATGTAATTAAGGATTTTTGGAAAAATTTTCTCATTTGCAAACTGTTTCGGTTTAACGAACAAGCCTTCTTAGCTCAGAAGCAGAGCACTGGTCTCGTAAACCAGGGGTCGAGAGTTCAATTCTCACAGGAGGCAATTTGAATATTTTTATTAAATAACTTTTTTATATGTAATTTAGGATTTTTGCAAAAAATTTCTCATGTGCAAACTCTGTCGGAATTACAAACAAGCCTCCTTAGCTCAGAGGCAGAGCACTGGTCTTGTAAACCAGGGGTCGTGAGTTCAATTCTCACAGGAGGCAATTTGAATATTTTTATTAAATAACTTTTTTATATGTAATTTAGGATTTTTGCAAAAATTTTCTCATTTGCAAACTGTTTCGGTTTAACGAACAAGCCTCCTTAGCTCAGAGGCAGAGCACTGGTCTTGTAAACCAGGGGTCGTGAGTTCAATTCTCACAGGAGGCAATTTTATTATTTTTATTAAATAACTTTTTTATATGTAATTTAGGATTTTTGCAAAAATTTTCTCATTTGCAAACTGTTTCGGTTTAACGAACAAGCCTTCTTAGCTCAGAAGCAGAGCACTGGTCTCGTAAACCAGGGGTCGTGAGTTCAATTCTCACAGGAGGCAATTTGAATATTGTTATTAAATATCTTTTTTATATGTAATTAAGGATTTTTGGAAAAATTTTCTCATTTGCAAACTGTTTCGGTTTAACGAACAAGCCTTCTTAGCTCAGAAGCAGAGCACTGGTCTCGTAAACCAGGGGTCGTGAGTTCAATTCTCACAGGAGGCAATTTGAATATTTTTATTAAATAACTTTTTTATATGTAATTTAGGATTTTTGCAAAAAATTTCTCATGTGCAAACTGTTTCGGAATTACAAACAAGCCTCCTTAGCTCAGAGGCAGAGCACTGGTCTTGTAAACCAGGGGTCGTGAGTTCAATTCTCACAAGGGGCAATTTGAATATTTTTATTATGTTATTTATGGTTTTTTGTAAAAATTTTCTCATTTGCAAACTGTGTCGGAATTATAAACAAGCCTCCTTAGCTCAGAGGCAGAGCACTGGTCTTGTAAACCAGGGGTCGTGAGTTCAATTCTCACAGGAGGCAATTTTATTATTTTTATTAAATAACTTTTTTATATGTAATTTAGGATTTTTGCAAAAATTTTCTCATTTGCAAACTGTTTCGGTTTAACGAACAAGCCTCCTTAGCTCAGAGGCAGAGCACTGGTCTTGTAAACCAGGGGTCGTGAGTTCAATTCTCACAGGAGGCAATTTGAATATTTTTATTAAATAACTTTTTTATATGTAATTAAGGATTTTTGGAAAAATTTTCTCATTTGCAAACTGTTTCGGTTTAACGAACAAGCCTTCTTAGCTCAGAAGCAGAGCACTGGTCTCGTAAACCAGGGGTCGAGAGTTCAATTCTCACAGGAGGCAATTTGAATATTTTTATTAAATAACTTTTTTATATGTAATTTAGGATTTTTGCAAAAAATTTCTCATGTGCAAACTCTGTCGGAATTACAAACAAGCCTCCTTAGCTCAGAGGCAGAGCACTGGTCTTGTAAACCAGGGGTCGTGAGTTCAATTCTCACAGGAGGCAATTTGAATATTTTTATTAAATAACTTTTTTATATGTAATTTAGGATTTTTGCAAAAATTTTCTCATTTGCAAACTGTTTCGGTTTAACGAACAAGCCTTCTTAGCTCAGAAGCAGAGCACTGGTCTCGTAAACCAGGGGTCGTGAGTTCAATTCTCACAGGAGGCAATTTGAATATTTTTATTAAATAACTTTTTTATATGTAATTTAGGATTTTTGCAAAAATTTATTCATGTGCAAACTCTGTCGGAATTACAAACAAGCCTCCTTAGCTCAGAGGCAGAGCACTGGTCTTGTAAACCAGGGGTCGTGTGTTCAATTCTCACAAGGGGCAATTTGAATATTTTTATTATGTAAACTTTTTATGTTATTTATGGTTTTTTGTAAAAATTTTCTCATTTGCAAACTGTGTCGGAATTATAAACAAGCCTCCTTAGCTCAGAGGTAGAGCACTGGTCTTGTAAACCAGGGGTCGTGAGTTCAATTCTCACAGGAGGCAATTTTAATATTTTTATTAAATAACTTTTTTATGTGTAATTTAGGATTTTTGCAAAAATTTTCTCATTTGCAAACTGTGTCGGAATTATAAACAAGCCTCCTTAGCTCAGAGGCAGAGCACTGGTCTTGTCAACCAGGGGTCGTGAGTTCAATTCTCACAGGAGGCAATTTTAATAATTTTATTAAATAAATTTTTATATGTAATCTAGAACTTTTGCAAAAATTTTCTCATTTGCAAATTTTTTTGGTTTAACGAACAAGCCCCCTTAGCTCAGAGGCAGAGCACTGGTCTTGTAAACCAGGGGTCGTGAGTTCAATTCTCGCAGGGGGCAATTTGAATATTTTTTTATGTAAACTTTTTATGTTATTTATGATTTTTTGTAAAAATTTTCTCATTTGTACGGAATTGTAAACTATAAACTAGGCTCGATTGCTCAAAGGCAAACCACGGGCGCCGAACTCACGAACACTCGTTTACAACACCTGTGCTCTGCCTCCGGGCTAAAGAGGCTAGTTGCTATTAGTGACATAAAGGTTGTAAAAATACGATAAAGTATGAAAAAGGATGATGTATTATTAAACCTTAGACTAGTTACTGCAGTTTCTAATGGAAAGTTTTAATGTTGTAAACTAACGATTTTAAAAAATTTTATTGTTTCAATCATTGAGAATTATTTTTTGACAAAAAAATATAAAAAATTATAAAAACCATATCTTACAATATCATACTATTCTCGGAATGTTTCGTAATATAAATCCTGTAATTATAAAATCATATCCTATGAATGATTTCTCTCCTAAAAATTATAAAAGTAAGTTATCAAAATGTTTCACTATAAAAAATAATCTCCTGGAAATATCTTGAACAAAATCCTATTGGAATACCCATATTTGATACACTCTAAATAAAAACAGTTTCGTTTGATAAATTTATAAAAAAAACTATTCCGATACCGGGAATCGAACCCGAGCCTCCTGGGTGAAAGCCAGGTATCCTAGCCACTAGACCATATCGGATATTGGAGAGTTAGTAATTTATAAACTTCAAACCAAAGAATATTAATTCAAATTCAAATTTTATCAACTTTAGACGCCAATAAATTAATTTAAAATTTAATTTAGTCACCTTTATACTTGATTTCAAAAACAGTTACACGTCAAACATATCATCGGATATGATCTAGTGGCTAGAAAACCGGCTTTCACCCTGGTGGCTTGAATTAGATTCACGGTATCGGAATGTATTTTTAATTTTTTATTGACGTACGTACGTGTTTAATCTAGGAGGAGAACAATTGGCACTTCTTGTAGGCGTCTTTTATGCGTTTTCTAGTTTTTCTGGATTCGTAAAGGGTCCTGCGGTCTTCTCTCATCATTATTTCGCTATCTCCTATAGTTTTTTTCCAAACAATTTGGAACATTTTCTCTTTTATATGTAAAGAAGATAAAATACTGTACACTGCAATTTGGTTTCTTTTTTGGCCACCAGATGACATAAATACAGTTTTTATTGTATATTTTGTCAAAAATCGTCTAATTTAATTTAAGGTGTAGACATATGCTGTAAGCACGTAAGGCCTCTTAAAATCGGCCTTACATACTTCCGTGCTCTAGATTTAACATGACATAAATAAGACAACCCTATTAAAAAATAAACACACCCGAAGTAGTTAATATGAAACCTAACAACAGAAAGATGAGAAGAATATAAAGTCTATAGATAGACATAATAATCTATGGACATTCATAGAGTTAGTTAACTTATTATTATTATTATTATATTTATGTATTATGTTATCTATAAAAGTTTTCGTTTAGAGAGGGTTGAATCTATACGAGCCATGTATACGTTTTAATATAACAATAGACTTAATTGATTAAACGTTTATTTTTTCATGATTGATATTTTGTTTGTATTTTGTTCTCTACATCTCTCTTTATTTCTACACATTCTCTCTACTGTAGCATCATCAATTTTTCTTTTATTTATTATTATTTGTTCATTATCATCATCATAGAATATAATAAAATTTATTATACTTTGATTTGATATCTTGTATACACATTGTTAAAAAAAAATTAAATTTTATATCGTTTAATAAAAATTAATGTTTTTATAAAATGTTATTGTTTCTGTTATATATTTGTAAAAAAAAAAATTTTTGTCAGGTGTGGGGTTCGAACCCACGCTCCCGTTTGGGAACCAGAGCTTAAATCTGGCGCCTTAGACCGCTCGGCCAACCTGACACATGATGACAGTAGAAAATATTATGATTGTGTGAATCATAGTCACTAAACAAGGATACCTAACTCCATGTAAACAAATAATTAGCAAAAATAAGATGTCAGTAGTATTCCATCGGCACCGGACACAGAACAAAAAGTATAAGGCGCGAGTTTTAATTGACAAACATTACGCATTTATAGTGTTATAAAAATTATTTCCAGCCAAAGTATTTTTCCAATAAAATATTTTTTTAAATAAATGATAAGTAATTTCAATTTTTCAATAAGGAATTAGTTGAACTTGAAGTGATAGTTAAAATTTGCAAAATAATTCATAGAAATATAAAAAAAAACATCAAATAATTAAATAGTAACCTGTAATGTTGGAATTGTAAAAATGAAAATAAATTATTGAATCAGATATTAAATTAAACTTTTATTTATTAATAATAATGCTGAAAATTAATATTTAATATAATGTCATACAATTTAATTAATTTTGGAATATTTATACCCAATTGATCCCGTTGTTTATTGTCACAAGCACTACCACTTTTACAATTAACTACTGCACATACTCTTCCCATTTTAAATGTTTTTTAAACAGTTTTTAATTTAATAAATTTTTTAAACAAATTTCATACTTCAAAATACCTTCATTTCTATTTATTATACTATACCGTACGTTTAGTTTACATCTTCGCATAGCAGATCTCCCATGAGTATGAGAGAGTACATATGTATTACATTAAGACCTCCTTCTCATACACATTGCTTAATGTATACATATGTACTCTCTCATACTCGTGGGAGATCTGCTATGCGAAGATGTAAACTAAACGTATGGTATTTCACTTCGGTACGGATGAGTTCCTATCAAAAACTAGCGACCCTAGCGGCATAAAAAGTAAATGTAACTTCTACCATTTCGTAGCCATATTTTGTCAATTTTTCCGTTTGAGTAAGATCTCTTTTATATCGTCTCCATGGTGTGAATATACACCAATATAAAGTAATCTAGTCAAAAATGAAGACCTTTAAAAATGTAATCCAGAGGTAATATACATTGTAGAAAATTGGTTTATACAACAAAAGATTATCCTAGACCCAAAATGGTCACAAAAAAAACACAATTTAAACACTCCGTGCCATGTTTAGTGACGTAATTAACCGGTGTGCTGTCAGTCAATGTTAAAATAAACATGTGTCAACGATAAAACAAAGCGACGATCTAATTTTAACAACTTTTAATCTCCATATATATAAATAGAAAATATGTTGTGTGCATGTATATTTGACCGAATTGTTTGAAGAAAACTATAGAAGATAGCGAAATAAAGATAAAGGTAGACAAATTAAAGGTAAATTTTCGTTACGACCCCAGAAAAGCTATAACATGTATAAAATTGGAAACCGTTCCAAAGTTATAGCAGTTTTCTGACCGGCAATAACGTTTTCTAATAGCTAGATCTATAATATAGTTCATAGTTCCTATAGAAATATCTGAATAAGCAAAACTTGGCAAGTAAAGTAGTTTTGAAATGTCAAAATTATTTTTTTGACATAAATTTTCTATGAGAATTTTTTGGAAAAAGTAATTAACTAGGGAAATTTTTAAATCTAATGTTACAGCCTTGTAATTCAAAACAAATTATATATCGCAATTCAATTGTTAATATTTCTCTAGAATTCCTTGAACGTCATAATTAATTATTTTGTAAAAATATAATTTTATCTCACTTTGCAAAGAATTTTTGAAAATCAATGTCCACAAATGGTATTGCATGTAAAAGATTACAAATTGATTTACAAAGGTACAACTTTTTTGTTGTTGCGAATTTTCCAATAATAAAACAAATACAAAATTTTACAAATATAAATATTTTATAGATTACAGAAAGATCATATTCCTGGAATTTATGCATTTCCAACCAGGGATTTTTATGTGTGGCGTGCAGTAATTGTAGGTCCAGTGGATACACCATTCGAGGATGGTACCTTTAAATTACGATTGGAATTTTGCGATCAATATCCAATTAAAGCACCGCGCGTACATTTTACAACGGCTATCTTTCATCCAAACATACATGCGAAGAATGGTACAATATGTTTAGATATTTTAAGTAATCGATGGAGTTCGACGTATGATGTTCTTGGAATATTAACATCGATTTTGGTAACAATTTTTTTTTCTATCTGATCTGGTTTCATTATTTTTTATTCCGTTGTTGTGTAATTAGTCTTTGTTAAATGATCCAAATCCCGATTCACCAATGAATGCAAAAGCTGCGAAAATGTATTTAACATCGAAAAGTGCATATTGGCGTGAAGTGCAAAAGTATGTTGAACGTAGTTTAATGGTTTAATGGAGGGTCATAAGACGTTACTTCAGGGGTCATACAAGTCTATGATGAGGTCATGTATAACATTTTGTGTAATAGATTTATTCTTCCAATAAATATTTTGTAAAATAAAAATTATACTTTGACCGGTGAGTATAAGGTAAATATGAACAAAAATTTTAGGTTTATAAGGCCCTTTTCATTCTATGAAAGTTTGATACGTAAGTATTTTGTGCATGATCTTTTACTTGATTCTGGGTATCGGGATTAAAATGTATCTTATCCTTATTTGATAATAGTTAATAGTATTTATTAATAGTATTTATTATAATTCATTATATTGGCTTCAATTTTTAAGGTAGTTCCCTCGTAAACCCATTTTTCTTAATAATTTGATGAAAATGAAATATGATATTAATCTAAATGTTTTGCATTTATTAAAAAAAAAGGTTTTTTTGGCCGATTGTGACGATTTGCAATCAAAGTTGAAATTTTTAACATGCATGGTAAATGTACGGTTCGTTCATACTCATTTTTTTTTATAAAACTGGAAAAATTTTCTATACATTTCTTTCAAAAACAAATATCTTATAGAGTTAAACTTAACTAACTAAATTTTTAGAAAACATATATTGCGGATATTTTTAAATATGTTAATATGTAATGGTAATTATTGGCAATTGCGGCCCCAAAAATATTGAATTTTCACTGTCAAAACCATTTTTGCATAGTACAACATGCAAACATACAGTAAATTGTATCATAAATGTTAAAATACTATATATGTTATACTAGATATGTTCAATTGGCATAGTTGAATAAATGAATCATATTGAAATTTATACTTTATGCTATGCCCATAACGATTGAATTACCTTAAATAACATTCCGTTCTGAAAAATTTTTTATTCGAATCACCATGATTCGAATAAATAAAAGAATAAAAATCTCAACTTTTTGTAATAAAATTCTAGATCGAACAGTTTTACAGAAAAAAATTCGCAACGCTTTATTTTAAAGAGCTAGTATGCATAAACGTTTATATATACATATATATACATATATATATATATATATATATATATATATATATATATATATATATATATATATATATATATATATATATATATATATTTAAAATGGGATAGTATTTGTCCAAGATAAGAACGATAACACAACAAACAAACATATTCCACATCCAACAATAACCAGTTAACAACAGCAAATATCGTGAGGGGAAGAATTAGAGGGAATATATATGTTTACGAGTATATATATATAATATACAAGGATTATTAGAGGTATTATATACTAAATATTGGGGATGAATATTTTCCTAAGGGTAATTGTTAGTGATTTTTATTCTGGTTTATTATCAGTTGTTGTTTTTTTTTTACTTGAATAGATAATCAACATTTTCGAGAACAGAATTTTATATCCGTTTCTCAAAAGGAGAGTTTTATTTTTCATCTGATGTAGAATTTAAAAATTTTGTCGTCATTGCTTTTTTATGACAATCAAAAAGATTAGTTCAAATTTTACGTGTAGGTTGAAAACATACACAAATTAGTTCGAAATACTAAAATGCAAAAAGTATATTCCGATACCAGGAATCGAACCCGAGCCTCCTGGGTGAAAGCTAGGTATCCTAGCCACTAGACCATATCGGATACATGATGGCAGTCAAGTTAGAGTCTATCTGGAAAGTCAAGCTTCAAAAATTCATCTCATCCTCATGTTTCAGCAATCAATTGCTTAACTTTCTGTAGTTATTCCAATAAAACTCGTTGACAGCAATAAAATAGAGTTTAGTGATTACTATATATGATGTGTATTATACAAAAATTATGCCATAGAACAACATATTGTAAATTGTATCATAAATGTTAAAACACTGTATGAGTAATATTAGATATGTTCAATTGTCATAGCTGTGGTAAGTAAATTAATCATATTGCATTTTATATTTGTTGCTTTGACTGTAACCAGAATTAATTAATAAAAAATAATACATTGTTTTATTTATTTGAGTATGACAAATAAATCGATAATGTAAAAAATTATTCCGATACCGGGAATCGAACCCGAGCCTCCTGGGTGAAAGCCAGGTATCCTAGCCACTAGACCATATCGGATGGTATAAATGTAGTAATTTACAAAGAGTATTATTTATTATTAAAATTTTATGAACCTTGGACCCTAATAAAGTAATTACAAATTAAAAAAATATATTTTTAACATCTTTCATATACTAAAAAATTTCCCAAACAATTAGTTACACAATAAGTATATTATCCGATATGGTCTAGTGGCTAGGATACCTGGCTTTCACCCAGGAGGCTCGGGTTCGATTCCCGGTATCGGAAATACTTTGTTTTTGTTTAGTAAAAAATAAAATGCTTAGAAAAATATAGAGAGACGATTCATCAGCAGTCTGCTCGCCATAAGGAGCATACAGCCACTACTTACCGTTTCATGTTGAGTGTCGTAACCTGCAAATCTTATCGTACTGCCATCAGAAAGTTGACGAGTTGATTTTTTCATATCAGTATTTAATTAACTATTCAGCTTTAGTACAAACATCGGTGTGTTCGCCCAACTATTGTTCACAAAACTTTCTTTTTCACCCTATACAAATTATATTACACTAAAAGTATTATTTTACAAAAAATTATACTATTACATAACCTAACAAAAAATCATCATATTCATGTGTATAGGTATATATATATATATATATATATATATATATATATATATATATATATATATATATATATTAATGTATATATATATATGTATATATATATGTATATATATATATATATATTTGTGTGTTAGTGCTACTGTTGCTGCTGCTATTGCTCTGCCTCATCGTTGGCACAATTGTCCGGAAATTACATTTTCGTAACATAATACTTTTTGACACCAAGCGTCGACGAGATGAACACACGCGACAAACGGACAACAAAACGATGAGAGAAGGAGAGAATATATATGCATACATATATACATACAAATATCGTCATCAAAGTAGTACCCATAGACATATAGAATGAATAGCATGATCGATGATTCGGTTAATCGTCTTTTTGATCATTATATTATCGAATGAAAATTAGTGAGAACTATAGGTTATTGAAATAAAATTTCAAATTCGCCCTCTTTACCTGGATCAGTTTTTTGTATTATATATTCGTGAAACTGTCACCAAATTAGTAACAAGTAACATATCCTGCGACAATATAAGAGTAATTTTAATAAGAGCAAAATTAACAGGAATAAATGTGAATGAAGGAAATTTTAACAAGAGCAATTTCAATATAATTTAAAATTTATTATATTTTAAATCTAGTTATTTTAATCTAGTTAATTTTCAATTTATTTTTATTTTTGTCTATTGATCTCGACTTTATATCTATTTCTAATTGTCAAAGAGTAAAGTACGACTAGCTAATTTATACTGATGATGACTACATTGTAGTCGAAATACGTATTTATAATACAAAAAACTGATCTAGGTAAAGGAGGCGAATTTGAAATTTTATGTCTTTTTGATATTTGGTAATTTCAATTCTACCAAAAATATAAATTATCAAACCATGGCAAAGTTTAAAGTATTATTTTTCTATTTGCAAAAAATGATTTGAAATACTGAAATGAAAAAAGTTTATTCCGATACCGGGAATCGAACCCGAGCCTCCTGGGTGAGAGCCAGGTATCCTAGCCACTAGACCATATCGGATACATAAATATAGTTAAGTTAGAGTATATGCCCAAAATCAGTTTCCAAAACTAACATTTAACATTGAACAACTTTTCTGGAAATAATTTCTTGCCATTTAGGGATCGGTAGAAAAGGCCAAGATAACCTGCTTACCAGGCTTTGCCCCCCTCGGCTATTACTAATATGTCTGAACATTTGTAACATTATTCGACATCAAAGTTTTGATCTCACAAATCTTACACAGCTTGCCTGGAGATTGAACTCAAGACCTCGGCATTCCAGACCTGTATTCTAGTGCTCTGAATTGCTAGAGAACGGAGAATGTAAGAGCACTGATCTGGAATGCTAGAGGTGTTATTTTCAATCCCCAACCAAGATGTATATTATAATCCTAGCCAAAGTAACGTATTGCAAAATTTCCGGTTTTTCAAATTTTTTCCTTTAATTTTTCTCTAAGATCTAGATTTAAACCAAGAGTCTCGCTCTTTTGGGCCTTACTGTAACCTTCCAGTGAAACCAGAGGACGTAACTCTAACCTTCCAGAAGTTTTTGATGATCATTGAGTGAAACAGCTGCTATTATATTTACAAATTGGTATACTTCATAAATACGAGCTCATCACTCTTTACATGGAAAAATGAAACCATAAACACACTGCAGAGCTGAAGCATTGGTATGCCAAATAGCTGCGAACCAATTTGGATAAATAATGGTACTGCAACGTGACGAAGCACTACCCTGTGGACAGATTTGTCTCCTCTAATCACAACCAATCCACTGTACATTCTCCATGTCTATGAGTACCCATAACGTAGTGAATTCTAAACTCTATACTAACAACAATACAATATTTCATATTGGTTTGAGATGATATTTTATATATAAAAAAAAAAAGTTTATTTTTTATTTTTTTATCATCGCTCGAGTTGTGTGTATGATATCAAATATATAGAGATGATAGTATATACCCGCACATACAATATTAAAATAACTGTTTGGTGGTAGTATGTACACTGCCGTTCATAAATATTGAACCAGTTGTAACATTCTAAGTGTTACTGTATATAATATTATACATATATTTAATAATGAATATACGCTAAGAATGTAATTTACTGGTTCAATTTTTATGAACGGGAGTGTATGTATGTAATGCCATGTTGTTTGTTCACGTTGATATTGTATACACTTTTACACTTTCGTCAATTTCATAATCTATTCATGAAAATTTTTTATATTTTTCCCTGTTTTTCTATTTTTAATATTCCGTAAAACGCTAGTAGGGTAGAGACGCTATCACATTGATTAAACCAATAAGACACATAAATTGGAACTTGAGACCAGAGTAATTGCGAAGTTATCAAATCATTTTTAGAAAAGGTAATGTACTTTCCACCTACAATTCTGTGTAAACCACATAATATAATGACTGTGCCAGGACTGTGATATTAACTGCCCAAACGACACGGTTGATTTGCCATGGTTTCGCTGCTATACATTAAATAAAATTTATAAAAGTTTGAAAAATTTAACTTTGTCCCACTTCCTTTCCTTTGCAGAAAGAACAATTTCAACTCGAACGACATTAAAATTAACCTATATAAATATTTCTAATTTATATTGAGTTTTTGATTTGAATGGAAATTATTTTATAAAATAAATTGAATACAAAACAAAAAAAATTCGTTGTTTCTTTGTTATACGACTTTATGCCCTTCTTCAGAGTAAATTTCGGGAACACAAATAAATCATTCAGAAAAATATTGCAGTTGATCACAATGGAACAGGAAAAAATCTTTGTATTGCTCAATTTTAAATAATTCAATATTTATTTTCAGTATTAAATATTACAAGCCGTAAAAATCACCTTGCATTTAAAACGCAACGTAGATGATAGGTGACGCAATTAGCCATGTTGCTGTCATTGTCGTTTGTATACAAGTTCCAGAGCGTGATTTATAATAAACAAAAAATTAGTCGAAATCGTCAAATTGTTTTGACGATTGTCAAATCATGGCCTATTGTGCTCCCCCTTCTATTCCAGTCTGTTGAAGTTTGCTTCTTCCATATCATGGCAATAGCCAGGATCTTACTTATTAGGTTTTCCTGAAGGTTCATAAATTCATGGTGAGAGGCATCGAATATACTGTATCTCTTGTAATCGAGATGAATTCGCAGTAAAAGATGATGTGGCTGGCTGTATCTTCTACCTCGCCTCACAGTCTGTACATAATGGATACCTTGTGAAGTCCTATTGCGCAGGATCGAAACTATATTTTTATTATATTATTTTTCGTACGTTTTCTATGTTTATCGTTGACATTTGTATTTGCATTGACAGATATTTCGCTGGTTAATAAATCGTTTTTTAAATTCGACATTTTGACCTCGCGATAAACTTTCGTAGTATAAACAAATTTTCTACAATGCTTATTTAGCTCTAGTTTATATTAAACAGGTTTTTAAGGGATTTTATTTTTGACCTAATTACTCTCCTACTATATCAGAGTCTTCAGAGTCTTTTTCTTCTTAGTCAGATGGTGCACTTATGCATATACTTCTTCTAACATCATCATAAATATAGATGTCATTCTAAGTTCCAATGTCTGAAGTGCATGGAATACAGCAAAATTCTTTAAATTCAATATGATATAAAGTAATAGAATGGTTATGGAATACAACAAATTCGACAATACATTATTAAGTATACAAGGTCTGTCCGAAGAGTATCCGACCTGCTTTTATATCTTTGCGCCAGAGTGTTCAAGCGAACTCTGCGAGGCATGAACGTAATCAGTAAAGCCGCATGAACTAATCGGTTGCTCGCCAACACCTACAGGAAGTATAGTTCATGCGCAGCGTGTATTTGTTTACAAAGCCTTTTTAGCGTTCGTCGGATTTTGTCGTTGTTAAAAATGACTGAAAGGTCAGATCAACGAATTTGCATCACATTTTGCCTCAAACTCGGAAAAATTAGTTCAGAAACTATTCAAATGATGCAAAAGACCTTTGAGGATGAATGTACGGGCAAAACACAAATAAAAGAGTGGTATAATCATTTCAAAATATCGCACTGCTTCGTCAACCTCCGTACAGTCCCGACTTAGCCCCCTGTGACTTTTGGTTGTTCCTGAATTTGAAAAAACCGCTCAAAAGATACCGATTCGACGACAAAAAGACGGTTGAAGATAATGCGTCCAAAAACTGACTTTCAAGACTGCTCCGGAAAGTGGAAACATTGCTGGGAGCGTGTTATTCAATCAAATGGGGACTACTTTAAGGGATGCCACTCGCCCGATGATGAAAAATAACGCCAGTGCGGAGATAAGAAGGTAGGTCGGATACTTTTCGGACAGACCTCGTATATGGTAAACACATTTGCTTGTAACCTTGTAAGAAAACAAAAACACCAAAAATTGATAGAAAATTGATCGCAATAGTTAAATAAAAAGTATATATATATATTCTCACCTCTTAAATAATATTTGGGGTGTAGATAAATTTATTCGAACATACATCCGAACATACACACTCACACGTTCATATAAACGCTCATATAATAACATGTTATCTGTTCCTCTCAACCCATTGACTTTAATAATATTATATAACACTAATATAATATATAATATAAAGAGGGTGAAGAATTGGGGTAAAATAAATCAGTTTTTGAATAAGATATAAAAGAGCTGATAGATGATGGGGTGGGTGGTAGAGGAAATGCGGGGGGTATATCATCAACAGCAACAATAACAACCTTGTTAAGATAACCATTATATGTTTGATATCATGAAGAAAAAAAGTGTGCATCAAATATAATGTGTCAAATTTATTTATTTTAAGTTTAAAATAAATTTTGCAAAATTAACGAATACAAATTTTTAATTATTTTGGATTTTCTTTTGTATTGTTTATTTTTAGATTGTGATTTTATAGTGTAATTAATTAATAAATGAAAAATGTCAAAAATTAATTTTTATATTAATTAATATATGTGAAAATGTTTCACATAAAATAAGGATCTGTTTCTAACTTTACGGAATTGTTAAAGTCCAAGCCGGGACCGTTAAAAACGGTGCCCGTCGAGATAGGGAATGAATCTTTCAGAAAATATTGTCCTGCGAGAACATGATCCTACAGTGGATTGAAGCCTCACCCTCCAAGTCTTTTATCGCTTATAACTTTTTTTCTATCATAATTATGAGAAAAACAATATTTTTTTCCATAAAATTATAATTCCAACAACTTATGTATGTAACTTTTTTCATATCTATTATAGTCTCTGGTATATCTATTATCTATATACACTACGTAAATTAAAATAGACCCTATAGCCAGATTATGATGTGCATCAATCACTGTCTATGCACAGTATGCCATGATGTGGTGTTACACTCCCACGACGGACGACAGACAATAACAACGATGTATACATGCATGAGTAAGATGCAACTATACATAAATGATTGTAGTTAGAGAGTGATAAGTATAATTTAATAGTTATTTATATTATAATACAATACTGATTGTTTAAGTGTGACAAAGTAAACCATATCATAGTACACTACATATAGACAGCGATAGATACACTATACAGTATTCCAGATTGGGTGTATTTTAAAAAACAAGCTGTATATTTCTTTACTCACAAACACAATAAATAGATATGATATAAAGATAAATGGCCCGCTATCGCCATAAATAGACATATTACTGGTATTTTGGAGGTAAAAATTATATTAAACAAGTGAAAATTAAAACTAACTGAACTAATTGCTTACATAGTTTTCTCTCTGGTGGGGTAAGCCCACCTCGACTTTGCCTATTCACAAAATTGGTCTTGCTTTTTACTCGAGTTCTAAACGGTCAAAAATTCTGTAACTTCGGGATTTATTAGTAAACGTTATTTTTAGCCTGTGAGAAAGAAAGAGCAAAATCAACCGAAAAGTCGAGTAGGTAGTTCATGCTGAATTTATAAAAATATGACATGCAAATACATTTTTAAATTAAAATGTTGTGGAACTTAATTCTTATTATTAAACGCATCAGATGAAGTTTAAAAAAATAAAAAAACTGTTAGTAAAGTAAAACAGACTTTAATATCTTGGTTTTTTTTTTTTTAATTAAAAGGTATATATTATATAAAATATTCAAATTTGTACAATAATTAATTCGCGTCAACAGTAATAAAATTTAATACTTGTGTCCATTATATGTATTATATATTTTATGCATTTAAAAAAAAAAAAAAGAAGTCATTAATTAAATTGTATATGATAACAGAAAATTTTATATTTATAAAGAAATTTTTATTAATTAATCATCTTTCAATGCTGTAATATTTTATCGGTATATAAAAGAGTAAAGCAATTTAATAATAAACTAGTATTCCGTGTGTCCTCAACCATCACAGATTTGTATACATTATAGAAATCACTAACAACATCGAAAAATATACCTCCCATTCTTTGCCGGAGATTTTCATTCAACATGCTGTATAAGGCGTTCCTCACACCAAAGCAAAAATAATTGCGAAACGAACTTCGCACGGATTTTCATAGTACCCCAGCATTTCAGTTGTAAGCATGACGTCGTCTGATGAAAAAGAGGCTCTTCTGCTATAAGCTTTATTAGAAGAAAACGAAAAAAATAGGTAAGTACTATTCTTCTAGTAAGATAAATAGAACCTCTTTCTATAATAGACCTTTCCATACGTTATTACTTTTAAAAACACCGGTAGAAAGCGAATTTAAGGCGATGCGAACTAAAACGCGGTCTGCAGCGAACTGGGGTTGTGAAGGAAGAAAAACGTTGCACAAAATGGCGAAACATAGCATCAGTCTGTGCACCCCCCCCCACTAGTCGCCATGTAAATAGAGGAGAGAGATTTTTTCCCTGCTAATCTATTCGCCGCAAAGTTCGCTTCGTGATTATTTCCGCTTTGGTGTGGGGGGCCCTTTAAACGTCAAACCACGTGGTAGAGGACTTTCTTTAATATTATAGGTGGAAGGGTGTATTATACAATCCATTACAGCCCGGACAGATCTTATGGTCCTCTAACTTCATGAAAGATAGATTCCTTTTTCCGGTTTTTGCTAATAATCTAAGTTGACTTTGTGGCATTGTGCCCAACTATCATTTGTACCTAACCTATTCATTTAGTATTTGGGAAAATGTTTCTAATAAAAGTTGTTAGTAAATTTATAAACAACAAATTTTTTCCGAAGGGTTTTTTTTTAAACCGAATGAATAAGAAGGCACAGATCAAATTTAAAATCTGAATTATAAAATTTTGAAAAGTAATCGCTACTTTTGTGTCCATGTGTACTGCAGTAAAAGAATAAAACTATTTTAGCGATCCAGATTCATTGCATACATCTATATGATTTAACCAGAATTTTGAATAAGCTATATTTAACTTCAATTACAGCGTGGTTAGTTAAACACCTGATACATATATACAGGGTGTTCTAAAATTCATTCAAGAAAACTATACCACAATGTAGAACTGCAAAAAACAAACAAAAAAAGTTTAATAAAGTTTTTCGATTTGACGCTTATTTTTTAAGATATCAATTAACTACAATTAATTAAACATTGATCAATTCAACCAATCACACAGAGCGCATAATATAAGGAGGCGTGGCCTCAGCAGTAGAGCGTGGTGGTTTACTTTTTAAAGGCTCGCAGATGGTAAGAGGCCCCGTCTCCTTACACTATGCGCTCAGTTGAATTTATCAATGTTTAATTGATTGTATTTAATTGATATCTTAAAACATAAGCGTCAAATCGAAAAACTTTATTAAACTTTTTTGTTTGTTTTTTGCAGCTCTACACTGTGGTACAGTTTTCTTGAATAAATTCCAAACACCCTGTATATATATATATACCTACAAAATGATCTCATTCCAATTTGATACAAATTTAATAAATGCCAATTTGTAATTTAATAATTTATATTTTATGTAAATATACATACAAAATATATATAAAATGATTATTTTATTAATAAAATGAGATAAAATTATGTAATTAGTATTTACTATCTTCTTTTATTTAATGTCAGTCAATTGCAGTCAGTGTGTATTAAATTATAGTGATGAGAGTAGTATATTAATAAAATATTATAAAATAATATTTGTACAGTCGGTTAGCTCTAGTAAATATATCAAATTTTAAATTTTGGTTAATTTAACATTTGAAACATATAATAAATAGATTAGTGATTAATTATTTTTATGTAAACCAATCTATCTCATTCTAAATGAATTATTTTTGATATTATAATTTGTATTGAATTTATATTTCTCATAGAATGACTTACAAATGCTAAGAAAAGTAATTTCGATATGCTTTTCTGTGACAGTTTTATATTTCGTATGAAAATAGCATCAGTACCGGATTAGCCACGTAGCAGGACCTAGACCAATGATTCCTCTGTGTCCTCCTTGAGAACTATAGGAATTCTCTCGAGGACGCCACACAGAAGGCCCACAACTTCTCCGTCAGGATTGCTCCCAGAATTGATGGATCCAAAGATTCGGATCCAAGCATTCTATATTTGACACCCTGCAGAGTATGGACCCTGCAAGTTATGAAGGTGGTAGTTCAATCGACGTTGTCCTGCAAGAGCCCCACCACCCTTTTCAACTATATTCTATTGAGTTTCAACCGAGCACAGTCGAATGGCCCAGTAATCGAGAGGAGCTTGTCGCAGCCACCCCTTGATTCGGTAAATTACGGAGATCTTGCTATCCGAATGATAGCAAGATGCCAACGTGTCCGCTACTTCGTTCCCCTTAACGCCAGAGTGACCCGGTACCCAGGTCAGTCTGACTGTGTTACTCCGTGTCAGGTGGTCCAGCTCCTCGAAGCATTCATAGACTATCCACGATTGGAATGTATTTGGAATACTTCGTCAATTAAAACCTTTTACAGCAGAAAAAATTGTGAAAAAAACTCCAATTATGGTCGCAGTGCTTACCCAAACAATTTGGAAGAAAGTTCGTTGTGCTGCTCAAAACAGATGTGATTGATTCTATTGACAGCAAAAAAGCTGTGTGAAACTGTAGTTTTGTTAACTTTTTTCGTATTTACATGGTTTTGATGAATGATTAAAAAGGAATGAACACTATGGGACAAGGATGTCTAAATGATATCACCTATTGAACATAGAATATGATTTACTTAGAGACATTGATTTGACCATGATTTGTGCTATCTCTAAATTTGCAAGTCCCTTTGAATAAATGATTAAATTATTACAAACTTTTGATGTCATAGTCAGTTTTTATATTACAAAGTATATATATACAATATTATATCGATGTAAGTACATAGACATATATATTTTATTAATTAATAATGATTAAATATATATAGTATTTCCATCATAATAATAATCATATATACAGAAATACATTTTCATAATATATTTTATTTTATCTATTTTCATGTTTTCGATATAAATATAATTGAATATAATATTAATATTATTATAATATATACTTTAAAATCATCATATTATTATTATTATTTTGTTTTTTGGTAATAAACTAATTTTAATACTGTATACACTTCATCTCATTTGTACAAACATGTACTACTAGTACATCTGTCTCTGTCATTCTTAACATTATATATAATATAACTAACAAATCTAAAAATTCATTATATAATATATTTTATTACATTGAAACATAGACATTATAAATAAATGTTTATTTTGATTAATTAAAACTGATTTAATAATATTAATAATTCAATTTTATCAAAAACAATTATTATTATTTTAATAATATTATTATTTTAGTGTGTAGGTAGGTAGGTGTAGACTCGCCCATTTGAAATTTACATGGAGATCTTTTCGATAGGATTATAGTAAACAGATTTTAAATGTACATTTCAGGGCACGATTTTTATGTCCGGTACACATATAATTATATACAAGGGTATATTAAGTTCAGTATCGACTATTACGAACGGAAATTTTACGTGTGTGTTCTAGAGGTAAGAGAACAGTAAGGTCAAGTTCGTGAATGGGTAAACCATGAAGAATAGATATATTAGGAGAGCGAACGTAGTGTTAAAAAAACGGTCAAGAATTGGTGTAACTATCTTTTATCAGTAGGGGTCACTGGTCTCAGTGCCGTACGGAATTTAAATGTTTAAATGTAGGCGCCAAGAAATCACTTTCATTCAGTTAATAAGAAGTCTTAGTTTTATAGATAATAAAAAATTGTTTTCGATTATCAAGTAATAATTAAATAAATATTAATAATAGAGAATTCTTAATAATCTGCAATAAATTAAAAGATGAAGAATCATAGTGATAATTGCAATTAATAATAATATACAAATATATGTTTACAATACTAACATATATTAGATAAAGAAAGAAGATGACAAAACCGGTAATTACAGACCATATTCCTTTCGTAAATGCAGACACGCATTCCTAACCTTAAACAACCTTCCACTCATAGATGTATTACAGTATATCTATGCTTTCCCTGTACAATATCGTCCCATTTTTTCACATTTATAAAATTAAACAATTTTTATACTTACAATTTTTATTTGTAAGATGCGATAACCGTTGATTTTAATATGTAATAATAATAATAATTCCGTACGGGTATATTCGCACTGCCGCTAGTGGCGAAAATAATAACTATGATCTCTACACGTTTTTGAGGACGAAAAAACAGAAGAATCTCCTATTTATCTATTCTTCATGGGGTAAACTGTCCATCTTTGAAACCGTAAGAGATAGAAAAAAACAAGTTTCTTTTTTAAAAATAAACAAAGAGTCATTTTCGTTCGAAAGAGTCATTTTGCGGGGAAAGACGTAAGGGGGAGGGGGATATCAAGCGACTGCGCATGCCCGCAGCATTACAGATTTAATGTATACGTGGAAACTAAATTTAAATATTCTATGGTTATTTGGTAAATAATAATACACGTGAGTCGTGACTCGTAATGTTTCTTTTATTTTAAATAATAAAGTAAAATATTGTGTTTTGCTTCTCTAAAATGATATAATTACTTATATAATTCATGATTACTTTCCAAAATGCATTTGAACATACCTTCATCTTTGTTGGCTCAAGTAAATCCTTGTTTATTTATCAACAATTTACATAGTTTTATAAAAACTTCTCTGCATTTTAAACTATGTTTTATTTGATTATAAAGATTAAATTTGTAGTTTCTCCATAAGACCCAATGTTAAAAGTATGATTTTCAATATCGAAAAAAACGAAAAAATGTATTTGAACTAACATTTTGAAGCATACCAATGAATTCGTATTGACTTTTTTTATAATATATTTAATTTACAGAAACTTCTCTGCATTTTTTTCTCTCTTTCCAACGTCCTTAAGATGTCGTTATAAAATACATGGATATCATAATCGACATGGATATCTAATAACAGAGTAGGTACACTTGCCTACAAAACTACAATAATAACGCTCATTTTTCAAAATTTTTGGATAAAAGTTGTTCATTTAAAATATACTTACAACTTTTATTCAAAATATTTTCCCTAAAACCGAATGAGTATGGTACAAATTAACAAAAAAATTTTGAAAAATTAGCGCTCTCTAGAGTATAAATTAATTTTGATAGTTTTCATTTCTCTGAAAATTTCTCCGTGTAGCCTCTCGTATTAAGTGTATATAATAAATTAATATATTATTTTACATATAGACTAGTTTGGTCTGTTGACATTGACTGGAATCTGTTGTGCAATAATAATTTTTGGCACTGATTCAAATGCATTTGAAATTAGTTTGCTTTAAAATTAACAAATAAATAAAATCATATTATATTTCATATATTTCATTTTGTCATTAGTCAAATGAAAACTGGAGCTGCAACCCTCACCGAGGCGGGGGGGGGGGGTGGTTGGTATGATTGTGCCTTATTCATTCAGTTTTCGAAAAATATTTAATAGTAAAATAATTACTAATATCGAGTGAGAAAATTTTACTCACCATGAAATGTTACAGGTTGTTTAGTAAAACTACTGGAAAATGCACTGGTTCCCAAACGGGAGCGTGGGTTCGAACCCCACACCTGACAGGACTTTTTTATTTCAATAAGTAAAAGAAAAAATTTTGTAAACAAAATAAGTTTCTATTAAAAAAAACATTTTTTTAAACAATCTTTTAATAGTAAAACTAACTTTCAACAACTTTACTTCTTATGTGTTCTTCGATTTTTTTCAATATTAATAGAGATATACCAACTTTTGTGTTTCTCCCTAGCTCTCAACCCCCTTTTCCTTTGTCATGCTTACCATAAAAATGCATTGTCATGGGAACTGAACCAACATATAAAAATTCAACTCCGTAGGATAAGAGGAAGTGGTTCCAATTCAGCCTGCAAGATTTGACCCGAGCATACATACATGCATACATGCATGCACACATACAAGTAAGTTAAATAAAAGTGTAAAAATAAATGTAATATATACCTTAAACTCGGCCTGGCGCCCTTCCGTGCTTTAGATTCATTTTTATTTTTCTTATCAAAATCATCCGTTTAAAATCATTTCCAAAGAAGTATTAAAGCACAAGCTTCCGATAAAAGTTGTCCATTATAAATACAAAAACAACTTTTATTCGAAACATTTTCCCAAAAACCGAATGAATAAGAAACGAATCAACAAACATATTGAAAAATGATTGCTACTTTTGTGGGTCCATATAACAACGATCTCCCCTACTTGGCGCTGCAGTGATAATGATTGTACATATTTACATTGAATTAAAAGAATATTATGGAATGTGGTGATATTTATTGTTGTTTTGCTCTTTCGCTCTTTAATTCGCTTGAAACCAAATATAATGATCACAAAACACGTGTGGAAACAACATAATTATTATTATTTGTGTTTTGTTTATTGATAATTAAAATACCATTCCACAATGTAGGCATGAGAGAATTATAATAGCAGCAATCATCTTTTTTTTAAGAGCTTGTTATTATCATTATCGTTTGTTGCAAATATTTTTATTATAGCCTTAAAGATTAGATTCACTACATATTCTTGTATAAGTAAAGTTGTAGTAAATAAAATTTACAACAATTTATCCATATATAACAATTTTTTCTGCATCCCTAATATTTACAGAAATATTGTTGTAAAAATGAATTTTTATTTGTCGCTATCTATACCAATAAAAAATATTGTTATTATTAATAATCTTATAATAATAATAATATTTATTGTTTTTTTAATTAAGAAAATCAACTGAACGATAATAGAAATCTGTGTGTTTTAATGAAAATCTTTTTTCTTAAGCCACTTACTTGGCGGTGTTTCAGTGAAACGATTTCGCAAAAATTTGTTAAAATTTACGAAAAGTATTCAGATTAAAAAAAAACAAATACTGGGAAGTTGATCGTGTATTTTATTTATTTTTTTTGTAAATATGTGCGTGAAGTCGGCTCCACATTTATTTTACAAATCCGATACAACTCAAGAAATGATTTAATAAAATGTGGGGCCAACTTCACGCACTTCATAAATTATGTTTTTATTTATTGAAATAAAAAGTACTGTCAGGTGTGGGGTTCGAACCCACGCTCCCGTTTGGGAACCAGAGCTTAAATCTGGCGCCTTAGACCGCTCGGCCAACCTGACTTACGTTCTTCAAAGCAATTTCCAAGAATTTTCCAAACCAACCTGTAACATTTAAAGCTGAGTAAAGATTGCTCACCGAAAATCAGTGAATAATAACTATTAAATAAAAATTATTACTTCTTTGAAAATTATTCAAATGAAATCGAAACGTATGTAATAAGAAGGCCATTATCAAAAAGTAATAAATCAATGATGTATTCTGCATAGAAAATAAATTTATATAACACATATTTTCTTGTCATCGTTTATAAAAAAATTATGTATTCAATTTAAAAAAAATAGTACTGTCAGGTGTGGGGTTCGAACCCACGCTCCCGTTTGGGAACCAGAGCTTAAATCTGGCGCCTTAGACCGCTCGGCCAACCTGACTTGTATTATTCACAGCAATTTCCAGCAGATTTACTAAACAACCTGTAACATTTTATGGTGAGTAAAAATTTTCTCACTGCATATTAGTAAATAATAATGAACTATTAAATAATTATAAAATGAATTATAAAAATTATACACAGTGACTGACTGGTTCAACAACCTATTAACTTTTTTAATAATTTTAATAATTCAATGAAGCAAATTGTAATTATTTATTATTTTTATTACATTTCTAAGTAAAAAAAAAAACAATTATTACTTTAATTATTAATTATTATATTATATGTAATTATTTATTAAATACTTCACTCGTATAAATGTATAATTGGTTTCTTATAATTATCATTTTATTTATAAAAAGTCATATATATAGTATTTTATTTACATTCCTTTTAAATCTGTTCACAGTAAAATTTCAAATTTTTATCAGATTTTTAACCGACATCGTAAAAAGGTAGGTTCATGGTAGGACCTAGGAAAGGCATGGTAGGACCTTGTCGTTGGTGGAGAGACTTAAGTGCATCGATGATGGGCTATGCTACCCCGTCGGTAACTCTGTTTCTGGCAGGTATACCCATGCAAAACCCAAGCTACGGTGCGACGCATTGTGCCTAAAGAACTAGATGAAGGCTAGGGCAGCAGGGCCAAATGCTGTCATAAACAATCCCCTTTGCGAATTCCACTGTATAAATGCCCTCCCCATCAAGTGGTCGATGGGGTAGTACACGGCCCGATGTACTCGTGGGACTAAAATGGCCCCTAATATATGAACCTTCGTGAGGACGTGATAAGCAAGCTCCAGGTTATTGCCAACATATGGGAGAAACGAATTTCGTCGGACTGAGGTAGAAAAGGGAGCATAATGGACCATAAGGTCGAAGTGCAATACTTTCTACCACAATTTTAATCAATCAATCAATAAATGTGACTATATATGTCTGGGAACGTTTAAGATATAAAAACCTCATTGTCGATAACAGAAAATACGATACGATTCATAGGAAAAAATTTATATTCTGACAATAAACACATTTTACTTTCGAGCAGCAAATTCCGTTGCCGCTACTCAAGAAGCATTCGAAACATTTTTTCGACAACTGAGTGAATAAGGCACAAATGAATTACAAAATTTTTAAAGATTATCAGGACTTGGACCATAGTACATGTGGCCCATAGTGCATAATATTTTGGTATTGTTATAATGTACAGGTTTGATTAGCCATGCGTTGTAATGATAACGAGAACGTGATAAATAGTCTACGCACGATGGCTAAGCAAATTCATGTTATTGTGGTAGGTAATTAAATTAACAGATCTGTACTATATTAAAACGATACCAGAAAATTATTTTCGTTATTTAGAAGAAATAAAATTAAATAATAATTTCAACTCTAATTTAACTCTAGGGGTCTTAATGATAAAAATCAAATTTTTCTAGAAATGACCGTTCCCACACCCTGATCTTCTAGGTTTCTAAAGGTTTCTAATGTTGCTGTAAGAAACAAATTTCGTTTTTCCGTTATCACAAGTAAATATGGATTTAAATATACATAAATAAAAAATAGGCCATATGATAAATAAAACAATGATCAAAAATTATAAATTATAAAAATATTTTTAGCGGTTTTTGATGCAATGATAATATTATCATGACAGCTGTATTTAGATCGGATTATATAAATCATAAATTTAAAATAAGGATTCAAAAACGTTATTCCTTTATGTACTATACATGTGCGGTTCCTGTTAGCTCCTCTTAAAATATTACATAATATTTTCTACGATGATGTAATTTAAAATACGTATATAATAGAATTGTGGTTTGTTTCTTTCATAGTATAATTTTTTTCTTTCCAGGTATACCAGCATCTGAATTCTAAATGTTTACTCTCTCAAGTCATTCGGAGTAAACGAGCACAGTGGGTAAATTGTCACAAAGAGTTTCTTTCCGAGAGGAGCTTATTCAATTATCGCATCGGAGGCTCCTTACTAGCAATATAGTTTAAATCTGTGACCTCTGGGTCACAGGTCGTTGAATTCCTTTTGACGCTAGCTTTTCTCTGATATCCGTTTTTATAATTCCAAACATATTTACGACTTACGACTATAAATTTTCAATTTAATACCGATTTTTACTCATATTTCGGCGAATATTTTTACTGTCTCATTATGCTTCCTAGTAATGAGAAGATCTGCAAGTTCTTCGCAATGACACCATAATTAATTTCTTAGCCAAGCCCGTTTTCACGCTACACCAATTTATAACTTTACACGTAGGTAATTCGTAACCATTCAAGCGCATGCGTCTAGACTGGTATAATGACGTCTCAGGCAAAACAAATACAGTGCGGCAGATACGTAAAGAAATGATCTATCTGTTGTGAGCTCAACTAATGTTAGTAGTATTATTAGCATTATTAGTTTCGAAGTTATTAGCGATTTAAATCTTAAACTGTTTCGTTACACAAGAATGTTCGACCGACCACCAGTGTAACGAGAGAATATACGCGTTTTCACGTCAAACAAATTGATGTACCCATACATTAATTGACTTATGGATCATGCACAAAGTTACCAACAATTCAAAAAAAATGGGACGGTTAGTAACCGGCTATGCTTGAGAAGGTTTTCTACAGTTTCCTTCACGGACTCCAGATCCTACCAATTCCTAGTCTACACACAAAAATTCCTTCCACTCCACTCACATCCTCACATCCTTAGGAATCACAATGGACTTTATGGTCGGAGCCCGTCCAGGGCAGCCTATGCAATCTATCTATCTATCTACATACGATCAATTTGCATTGGATTGGAGCTAGGATAACTCGATTAACTTGGTTAACTGTTGGGTCGAATAAACATGAAATAGAATTATATTATTGTGACTGTCGTCTGTGGTTACGTGTGTTTGTACGAATGTAACTTGGTGATACTTTTGTCGTGTCCACCGTATGAGTATAATATAGAGTTAAAGATTTCTCGACTTTTGTTATAGCTGTTTTGTTTTGTTTTGCTTTTTTTTTTTTTTTAAAGTTGGTATCATCTTCTACTTCTCTGTATTTTAAAATTGTATATAAACTGTGGTTTTTATTTTATCATTTTCGAAAAACGACACAAAATTCATTCGTTTTGACAAAACAAACATTTAATATGAATTAAATACGTGGTTTTTCCATTTATCCAAAAATACGTGTTGACACGTTCTCAAGCACTAGTCATATGGATTTTTAGGAAATTTGGTTGACAAAAGTTGTGATCAATTTAGGGATTATCCCAGTCATAATAATAATAATAATAATGCAGCTATACAGCCCAAAATGAGCCTTGGCTTCCCTCATAATATTGTTCCACAATCTTTAGCTCTCATTCTCCAGTTGGCAACCTTCAGGGTTTTAAGGTTGTTTTCCACATTCTGTCTCCACTTTTATCTTTTTCACTTGATCCATGGGGCTATAAAGCAGTTTTTTAGGTTGTCTATTTTCTACCATTTTATCAATTGGCATTCCCATTCCCATTGGCATTCTGATGAGGGGATCCCCGGAAATTTGAGGAAAATCCTCATTTTATATGTGATGACCGATTTCTGCGAAATTTTTTTTTTTTTGAAAGGGTATACTCATTCATAATGGGAAAATAAGAAAATTTTTTTAAAAACCGACTTCAAAAAATTTTTTTACAAAAAAAACCGACACCAAAAAAAAAATTTTTACAAAAAAAACACAAAATGCATGTAAAAAAACTGAAAATCTGTTATAAAAAATGCACTAAAAAAAAAAAAAAAAAAAAATGTGTTATAAAAAAATGCACTAAAAGTTAGTTTAGTTGGTCTAACAAATATTCTATAACAAAAACTGCACTAAAAAGTAAAAAAATAATTGCATATTCTTGTGCCAATTTTAGGTCACCTAAGCAAAAATTTTTAAATATATATGTACAATTATTGATATTTTTGGAGTCGGTGTCAGCATAGAGAAATTCACATAACTTTTGGACACCGCCTCCAAAAAAAACATAATTGTACATATATATTTAAAAATTTTTGCTTAGGTGAACTAAAATTGGCACAAGAATATGCAATTATTTTTTTACTTTTTAGTGCATTTTTTGTTATAGAATATTTGATTTTTGAAGTCGGGTTTCCATTTTGTCAAAATATGGTTTATGTGTAATTTGGTTGTTGCATATAGATCACTGATTTCTTTATTATTTCTGATCTTTCACTCTCCTTCTTCATTTATTGGACCGTATAATAGAGCTTCAGTGCTAGGAGGTTAACGATATCTTGTGCATGTGCACTTAGATAGATTGTACAGGCTGCCCTGGATGGGTTAAACTTCGACCATAAGGTCCATTGTGCATGTGCACTTGCTTCTATAATTATTTTTGCTACAGTTTTACATTTGGCCAGTTTTTACAAGCACACGATCGGTTATTCAGAACAAGAATATCCGATATGTGGTTTTTATTTTTTCTTTTGGTTTGTATGGAAAACTTGTTACCTATTCATATTATGTAAATGGAATAATGGTATGTTTATACTAAATGCTGTGTATAAAATATAACAAAAGAAATCTAGACACACAATATCTTTTTTTTTTTTGTTTAATAAAAACAAAAAACCGCGAACGACGACATGTTTAAAAGAATGGTCGAACACCTAGGCGGGCTAATAAATTCAAATATTCTACTTATACTATTGGCACAAAAACAGCAGAAAGCAAAAAATTGTTGGTTTTTAAATTGAAAATATGTTAATAACATTGCAATAAAATATTAAGCTAATCGTTTGAATGTTTCGAACATATAAACTCGATCGACATGAAAGAAAGAAAATGTTTTCGAAGATACTAGCTACAGAAAGGCGAATTTTTGAAATATAAACATTTGATAATCTAAAACGAGATCTTAAATCTTTAATTGCTACAAACTTATTAATGCGTTTGAGCATAGTGAAGATGAGTGTGGGAGCATCGTCCATTCTCGCCTCTGTGCTGACCCCGATGTGAGCAGGAAAGAAAACTTGAAATTGATCAAATACTTCTAGAGCCACCAGCTTAGGCTGTGCGTTGTTTGTGAGTCTGTAGATTTAAAAGAATAATATAAAGCCTAGACGTTTAGTAAACTTTTCTGCACCTATGTTTGCACAATGTGTTCCGTGAAAAATAAGTTTCAATTAAAAAAACATTTTTAAAAACAAGCTTTTTATAGTAAAACTAATTTTCTACAACTTTACTTATTATGTAATTTTCGATTTTTTCAATATTAAGAGAGATATACCAAATTTTGTGTTTCCCCCTCCCTTCAAAACCCCTCTTCCCCTTGTCGATTCTTGTCATGCTTACCATAAAAATGCATTGTCATTGGAACTGAACCAACATGTAAAAATTCAACACCGTAGGATAAGAGGAAGTGGTTCTTATTCAGTTTGCAAGATTTGACCCGAACATACATACATACATACATTGCAAGTTAAATAAAAGCTTGTCAAATATATTTAAAAACAATATATTAATGTTAAGTATAGCGATTTTTGAACCTTTTGTTCAAGCTGGCAACCCGCAATACACTAAACTAAATAACATTTGTGATAGACACAGGCATCGAGGTGATTCCGGAAGTGTTATTCAAAGTGCGGAAAACGATAATTTTGCACGATCTCGAGACATTTCGAAACATACATTTAAAAAACTTGATATTTTTTCTTATTTTTCCGAGTAACCTAATGGAAGAAGAAAGTCTCGTAATAAATTTATACAATTTTTATATGAATTTTGGTACGGATTACTATTACAATTAGTTACAAAATATATTGTCAAAAACATATCAAACTACAATAAATTCAATTAAGAAACCGTTTTTCTCTTTTTTCAAATTTAATTATACGAGTAAGAAGATGTTTCAAAACGTTACAAAACCGTATTTAAAGATATATTTATTTCATGTAATAATATATATTAATAATAGAGGCGCCATTAATGTCAATATTTACATGTCAAAATGTTCAATTAAACAACAAATGTGAAACATTCACAAATGACGATGATTTAAAACATTAACTATATAGTATACATATATACACAGTTAAACCTCTTCAATCTGGCCTATAATTACGCATCGTAGCAATTTGGATGTTTCTGTTAGAGATATGAGTGGAATTATTTCAATCATATTAACTTATAACATTGGAAAAATTAGATGTAGCTCATGTATTAGGGAAAATCTCCTGTGAAAGTTCCTCTGAGATTCTAATGTTGTGAGATTACTTACACGAAGCCAAAGGTCACGAAATACGGTTTTTCGCAATATCTCGAAAACAGTCAACTTTCCAAAAATAAATGTTCAACAATAAATTGTAGCAGAGAGAATTTTGTATAAATAAGGCAAATAGGTATTTTTTCGTTGGAGTAACCATTTGTGAGATAAAACGCTGTATGGGATCGTTAGTTTTTAGCTAGTCACTATTGGTAAAGTTACTCATGACGTCATATACCAAGATGGTGGCTTTTGTCAGGCTACATTTCAACAATAAGTTATACCTTTAACAGTATAAATACAAACTTTGAGTAGTAAAACGTGGCATTGAAATTTTTAAGTTTCATTCGCGGATTCGACATTATGTTCTCGTAATTTCTCGGCAGGTGAAAAATTATTAAATTCAAATCATTTTTGTTGGTCAATTTGCAGAAAATGTAGAAGAGATAGAAGATCACATAGTACTGTGTGATCCTACAAAAATATAAATCCAAATTTTCGAACGATTTTTTGTTTCAACTATTTTATTTATTTAAAAAACGTTGATTAAATATAGGAAAATTGGAATCGAACGGTGAAATCGTTATTGCTCTATTTGGGAACTCATACCACTACAATACGTCATCAATCGTACTAGGTGAAAACGTCATACCATAATTGTCATTTTTCATAAAAAAGATGAGTTTCATTTAAAAAATAATAACTTTTTGTTTATTTTATTAACGTAACCCTATTAACGCATATGTAACTACCACAGTTAAGCCTGACTATACTGTTTCTAAAACTTGGCACCAGACATTATTGTCTTAAGGAACAAAAAAGCATCACAAGGAATGTGACCTTGAAATGCAGATGTCTTTCATTATCTTGTTAGGGCATTAGAAGGTATATCTGAGTTGCCTTGTCTGTAGTATAGTGTCATTACCAAAACGTCAGTTTTTCACGACTTTTTGTATTATGCAGACATGTTCTAGGTCATCAGTAGTAGATTCGACCAAATTTCTACCGAAACCGAAACTCTTAATTGTCTTCGGTCGGATAATAGCATCTACCTTAATTTCAATTTTGAATGAGGTTTAACTGAACATGCATATTTATTTCATTTCAAAATGTATCATCTCACATTACCGCATATTATCATTATCATCATTAGTAACTTAAATACTATACGAGTTATATATATATATATATATATATATATATATATATATATATATATATATATATATGTCGAGTTCTTTTTTTTGAGAATAAATAAACAGTCGTCAGTTAAGTCATTTTAAAATGTGTTTTATTATTATTGAATTGTTTTTTCATACTTAAAGTCTTTGTTTAACAAACACAATAACAGCATTTCTTATTATTGAATTTACTTACCTACCTAATAACAATAATAGCAATAGTATTATTATTATTACAATATTGTTGTTGAAATTTAATCGTAACACAACAAAGTCTTATTATACTTATATATTGATTTTAACGCATTTATTTAAATCAAATGTTAAACGAAAACAAAGTACAGTTGTACTGAAAAAAAACGCAACCAATTTAAATTATGTCATGAATAAAAATTTAAAGTTTATTAAGGACGTTGTGTCGCTTCATCAACATTGAAAACAGAAAATACCGGGAATTTTACCAAATGGCTCTGCATATTTTATAGTCGATGCGAAATAACCAATTACAGTTTCCCCGGAAATGTCTTAGACAAATGATTCATATATAATTTTGGGAATGGAAATGAAAAAAGATTCCATTCGTGTAAGTTTTTCTTCTGTGTCGCAAATTAATAGAATTATATTGGAATAATCCATATCCCTCATCAGGCTGTTTATCATGCCTATTGAACAGCCTAAGTAAAGCGAACAAATTTAGTCGTGTTTGTGCCAAGGTATACAAAGCATAAAATTTTGCTGTGTCGTTCAAAAAAGAACCTCTCTTCTATTAGTCGTTCTAAAAAAATACAAGAGTGTTCAATTTTCACTTTCAGATTTTTAAGTTTTTGGAATGGTTAAAAAATTATTATGACCCCCCTCCCCCTAGCTCTGTCACTCTACCCTTCAACCTACTTAAGTCATTTAAAAAATGCACGCCTGATGATATCTATAGTAATTTTGAAGTATTGTTTGGTTTTTATGAATATAACTGTACATATATACACATAGTTAAAAGGCATATAATAAAGGTAATTTGAATTGAATATGTAAAATACTTTTTTCCATTCTTTTTTATATTTTACTGTAATCGAGAATTTGTGCAATCGACATTTTATAGTTATAAAATGCAAAATAATAAATAAACAATAATAATTTTTTTTATTATAGGTAAATCTAATTTAAATTCTTTAAATGTTTTATTTAAGTATGTTGTAATGTAGTGAGTTTTATTTCAGGTATAGTTTAGACTCCGTTATAGTCAAAGCAAAAAGTATCAAATATAATATGATTAATTTACTAACTATACCAGTTGAACATATCTAGTATCACATATATAGTGTTTTAATATTTATTATACAATTTACTGATATGCAAGTATTTACTTACTACTATGCAATAATTGTTTTGACAGTGATTATTCAATATTTTTGGGGTGGCAGTTGCAAATTATTACCATTAAATATCAATAGATTTAAAAATTCCGCAATAAATTTTAATGCTAATTTAAATGCTAGCTAATTAAATGCTTATTAAATGCCCTAATTAAAAATTAACTGCTCTTTGTTGTATCGTGTAACCGCATGCTTTGCTAGTTTAATGTTAAGCTTGATTAATGTTAAGCATGCGGTTACACGATACAACAAAGAGCAGTTAATTTTTAATTAGAGCATTTAATTAGCTTAATAATTTGATATTAAATACAATATAATTAATTTATTTTTAAATAATGCTCCGCTAGCTTAACATTAAGCTAGCAGAGCATGCGGTAACACAATACAACAAAGAGCAGTAAATTTTAAATTAGAGCATTTAATTAGCATAATAATTTGATATTAAATGCAATATAATTAATTGATTTTTTTTAATATTGCTCTGCTAACTTTAACATTAAGCTAGCAGAGCGAGCGGTAACACAATACAACAAAGAGCATTTAATTTTTAGTTAGAGCATTTAATTAGCGTCTAATTATGAGACAATTATAATTGTGTTCTGCTCAGGTTGCTCTGCTAGCTTAACGGACATGTTTTATGTATATTAAATATTACTTTTGACCTGGAAAGGTTCAGCGGAATAGGCGAATGTTTCTTTCCGATTGCAATACTTACTTCTTTTGTCATTCAAAACTAAAATCAGTTGTATCCATGCATACGCGATCTCTTTTTGAATTAAATTCCGCAGACTATGGGTATTTTTTTTTGTGAAAAAGTTTAGCTTCTCTGAGACAAAAAGCTAAATATCATACCCCAAAGATTCTCAATGAATCGATGTATATAAATCATCTTGATACACATATCTCTTATATTTTTTCGCATCTAATTAGAACACCCGTTATCGCTTTGCTGTTATTACGATTTTTTGACGATAAATAATTATAAATTTTTCAAAAAACAGTAAATAAAATAAATTTTAATTAATGTTAATTACTTTTAAAAACATTATATTTATAAATAAATAATATTTTTTTTTTTTTTTTAAATACAAAAAAACAAAAAATTAAGAATTAACTAATTATATGTAAACTTAAATATAATATATTTGAATCAGTAAGTCACATTCTAAGCGTATATATTACTGAATATATCGAATATTTATGGCATATTACAATACAGTAACACTTATAGAATGTTTCAACTGGGTAAAATTTCTTACTTTGAATAACTTTGTGTAACACACAGAGTGGCTTTTATTTATTTTAGTATATGCAACGCTCCAGTCAAAAAGTTAATGAGGAGTTTGAAAAGTGATCATCGAACGTTTAATGTAGCGGTTATACCAATTTTGTATGCCATTTAAACCGAAGTTTACATATATTTTTGTAAGTATTCCGTAACTAAACTAAAATGATAAATTAAAATGTGTAGAAAAAAATTATGTATGAAAGTCCGTCACGCAGGAGCTACGTCACTTCGGCGAATTTTGGCAGAATAAATATATCACTTCTCTTTTGGAAATAGATCTTTATTAACTTTTGTCTGATTAATGTTCATGGCGATCCGTGACCACTAGAATTGCTACATATTGAAATAAATATGTTTTCGTATTTGATATGCTTTTGATATCTCAAAGGCCAAATTCGATAAAGAACAGAATTGATCAAGGGTTAAGGGAAAGAAGAAAGAAGAAAACACAAATATGGAATATCCTTCTGAAAATTAGAAAAATACATTCAAATACATTTAAAATATCAAGTAACCATGGTGATGCATTTGTAATATTCATTATTATGAGTATTGTTTTTAAATTGCAAATATTCCTGTAAGTTTTTGAGTTACAGAAAATATGGTCAAACAATGTGATTTAGCTACAACTTTACTAATTTTAAATATTTTCATTTCACTAATATTAAGAGAGAAATTCACGATTTTATGTATTTTATTTAAATTGAAAATATTTCTGTAAATATTTGAGTTACAGAAAATATGTTCAGAAAATAAATTGTAGTAAAGTTTATTTACTATAATTTTACTTCTTACAAACTTTTGCATTTTACTAATATTAATCGATATTCAACGAAAATTAAATCGATATATTTAAATCGGTTTATTAAAAAAATGTAATTTTTCGATGGTATGAAATTTTGCCCGTATAGTTTAAATATATCAATTTTCTTCAAAATTCAGATATATACTGAATCCTGAAGGGATATGTCAGAATCATACTTCATCGTTGTTTCCTTACCTTGCTTATATTGTATTCATTTCTGTTTTGTAACAAAATTACCGCCGACAATTATCGACATTGTTGGTTTATTTGTTGAAATAATTATTATATGCCCAAGGATTTTGTGAACTAATTAAGAACAATATTCAATTAACAATAATTAAATTTATTCATTATGGTAATAAGTTCTGTTTTTTGTTTAATTAACTCTTAAATATTCAAAAACTAAGTAGATAATGCGATAACACCGTACATTCGTATGAAAAACGTTTTCCTTTTTTGCATATTCACTCTCAAACATGAATGCCCCTGAATAATGATGAAAATTTTTCCATACAAAAATATGGTCATACTAATTTTTTTTTACCAACCCGTATGACCAAGCCTTTGACCCGAATGGAGGTTTTTTTTAGGGGTCATTGTCTCTGTCTTTTAACTTAACCGTAATATTTCGAGTTACAAACAATTTAATGTTTAAAAAAAAATTAAAAACTATATTAATTAAAATTAAATTTTTGAGTTACCCAAAGTTCTTAAGCAGACAACGGATTCTGGGAATGAAGTAATCAAAGTATTTTATAGCATCTAATTTTTTCTGCGATCAATATTTCCAAACTTTCAGCTTGGTATCTCTAACTTTGAGTTATCGCGTTGACGGACAAGCCCTCAGGCAAACTTCTGAAATTGGTGTAATTGGAATATTTTATAAATAGCTGTATCAAATATATCTTCTGCGATCAATATTACCACATTTGGGACGAAAACTATTGGATGTATATAGAAGATATTTCGAACAAAAATTTGTTTATGGATAGATATTTTTTTAATTTTCAGATTTTATCTCACACCATTTAAAAGATAGGTTTTGGGTACGGTTATTACTCCAACGGCATTTAAATACATATTCATACCATGGGTCAAAATTACTTCCCAAGATTATTTACAGATTGTGGAATGATCAAATCAGTAGTTCGGAGTAACTACAAAGATGTGTGAAGGAGTCTTTCGAAGGCCAACTAATGTTTTTTATACTGCTAGGTCAATTTAGAAAACCCTAAATTACTAAATTTCAGAATTTGGGATAAAAACTAGGTGTTACAATATAAAAAACACAAGTTTATCTTCAAATAACGTTGAAGACCAAGATGAAAATCAAAATCCCCATTAGTTGCCCCTTTTCAAACACAAAAGTTTTGATTCAAAAACGCTTCCTTGATGAAATAAGGAAATAAAAAAATAAAAAAACGATTTCCTGCTTCAGGTGCATTTGAGTATCTCGTAGACAAAATAGAGAATAGCAAAATAATTTTTGAAGTTTTAAAAATGTTTTCGAATTACGAATGGCCTGATAGATTTGTTATAATTATTAGGTAGCTTTTAGAATAACAGTTTGCAAATAAAAAACTATTAAAAGCAAAGAATTCATTTAAGTCTAAAAGAATTATAATATATCAGTTTGTTTCATATGATATGTATAAGTATAATATAGTATGTTATTAGTTAACACTTTATGTTAACCAAACTGACTGGATGGCGACTGTTTTAAGAGATAATGATATGCTTTACCATATAATTAGTTTAACATCTTCTTAAATAAATAATTATTATACCTTTTTTTTTTTTAAATAGACTTTACAACAAAACAAAAACATGTAAAGACGCCAATTTTCTTGTCTTGTTTGAAATAACAACAAACCTTTATAATAATCAGTTGTTGTTTTTTTTTTTGTTAAACAACAAAAGATTATGTCAGCCCGCGATCATCAGGTATATTGTGTTCATTTATCATTCATTATATGATTTATATACCTAGTGCCTTATGATAATTTGTCTACATATATAACTATTTTTAAATTAGTGAATATAGTTTTTCATAAATCACTTTTTTGGTTCTGCCTATATAAATATCTATTACATAAAACTGAAATGCAACAATCTTTGTCATAAAATGGTTGATATAAAAAATCATACATGTCCAGGATAAAATCGAACCCACAACCTCTGGCATTCTCGACCAACGTTCTGTCTTTGAGCTACCGGAGATGTTATGGTAGTGGAATACATATAATCTCTCGCTATCTTGATGGCAATATACTATTAATTTGATTAGTTAATATTTGTAATTGCAATCCATCGGTATTTTTGGGATAAGGGTACTCTAATGTCGGGGTGTCTAACCGTTCAATTTTTAAGCTTCCCTGGGGTGAAAAGCTCCTACCCCAACTTTATTTTTATACGTTTTTCGATTTTTCAAATATTAAGGGAAATGTGCCAAATTTTGTGTTTCCCCCTTTCTCTAAACCCCCCTTTCCCCTTGCCTGATTTGACTCATTAACCAACTTGACCTTTCAAATACCAAAAGCGCCTCTAATACCAAATTTCATTCCAATCGGAATAAAACTGTGACCGCTAGACAGTCCACAGACACATAAACACAACTATATATAATTTTACGATAGTGATTTTTAATATCTAGTAGGTAGGATCGATGGACACTTGAAGAAATGTTTACGAAATTCCAACATTGGTACAAAAACAACAGCTGCATTTCCTGTCAGGAAATTCGCTAAAACGAAAATAAAATAAACAAAACAATAAAAATGGTAGATCACAAAAGACATTTTATTATTACTGGACGCTGTAGCTTGACTTTATTATAGATATTTGCTTGCAATACTTAGTGTCTACTTTCATAAAATATCGACTTTATGCCTTTTCAATGGCTACATTCAGCTTTAATTGACAAGCAATTTTTTTATCGACCAAAAAATTGAGTTCTCCATACAACTTTGTTAGTGGTAGATTGGCCGGTAATCGATTTACATTCACAGTAAAATTATTAAGTAAATACGCCACCTAAAAATAAATATATGTTTCTTCTTTTATACCAACCAATAAATTGTCTAATTTGCATTAAAATTTTGAGTATTCCTAATTTCAAAGCCTTTTTTGTAATGGGTCACAAAAATCGTGTCCTTCTTTTCAAAATTGTATAATCATTTTGTGGCTTATTAATTCGACGATTTTTGGGAAAATGACTATACAATTTTGTAAAAAGAATACGACTTATGAGGCTTGAAAATCGTATTAGAGAAATTTTAGGGATTGTCATTAATGCTTCATGCATTGATAAACATGCGCTGACCTGTCAAAATGAAGTTTGGATGGATCCGGTACACCTTCTCCTATAAGCGCATTTGGATGTATGTTTAACATTTTAACTTGACAGATCATTTGTTAAAGTTTGTAACGAATATAAATATTGATAGGAAAAAACAAATTTTGGTAGGAAACAAAATCGATTGAGATCTACTTCTCTCGCTTGGAATTTTTATTATTTAGAACAAATATTGGATGTATGAAGAATATCTAATAAATAAAACTGTAGAAAAGTCGTGTCTGTACATTGCAAATATTGGCAAAAAAATGAATTATGTGGGCCAAAGAATATGTGATAGTTAGGGGACTCGCTTTTACCTAGGGTCAATATATAGAATATTTTTATATCGATATGACTATCAGTAAGAGAGACGTCCATAAAAATAAAAAGGAGGGGGATGAAAAGTTTTTGTCCCTACCTAGAAGTTTTTTTTTTGAAATAAATAAAAACTGTGTAAAAATCCCACTGCGTTTCCCATTAATTAAATTAGAATTGAAGTACAATTTCCATGAGTATTATTTGATACCAGAGCAACGTTGGGTACTTGTGCTAGAACGTATATATTTATGAAATACACTCATAAAAAACTGAGTATATACAGGGTTAAAAAAAGTGTATACAGGGTAAACAATTAAGCCAGTTGTTACATTACTTGCAGGTCGTTAATTAAAATTCATCGCCGTCAGCGTTCAATTTAGATTATAATTAATGTTTTTAGACGTTTTGAATATCTACCTCTAAGTCCAAAGGGCAACCACGTGGCATATTACCAAATGCCAACATATCTTTATAAAAAAATACATCAGTTTTTATAAAATCACAAACTTTTTTATTAATTTCCATAAATTTTGTTAATTTTCCATTTGTTTTAGTGTTTACGATTGCTTTCATCTAAAAACAAATATTGCTGTAATAATTAAAAAAAAAAAATTCACTAAAAATTTACCTCAGCTTTATTAATTTCCGCTGATTTCAGTGTATATTTTATATTTAAATAACTTTCACGTTTATAGGTATCCACTCTGAAATATTCCATATCCACCATTGATTTATCACAGGATACAATTTCAGCTTCCAAAAAATGAATTTGATACGGTCTCTTAAATTTATTATCAATAAAAAACTTTAAACATTTTATCTACATATTAATTGAGATGTTTCTAAAACTAGATCTAAAACTAATGGGCATAATTATAGAATGTTCCAAATTTTTGCATACTCATTAGGGTGTATTATAATACACTCACACTTAAAATTTAAAATCGATTGACCGTCTCAAACGCGTGTAAAACTTCGAATAATTCTTATTGAGAGTAATTGAGATTTAGCCATTTTAACCAGTATTTCGACCAGTTTTTTTAATTTTATTTTATGAAAAAAACGAAGAATCTTTTCAAAAAAATTGCTATGAATTATTGGATTTGTTTTGTGTATTTAAAAAAAAACGAGAATTATTGACCGTTTCATTGTTTAGTTATAACAACGAAAAGTGAAGCATTTTATAAATAAATATACGTATTTAGGTAGTATTTGTATATACGTATAGACAATTATCCTATCTGTAACGTGTCTACCGGTACAGTCGCGGACAAAAATTATGGCTTGTTATGCTATAAGGTCCTTCAATCTTTCTATACGCATATGCTTCACAACTATCTTACAATATTGTATCAAGGCAACTACGTTAAGGGAATTTTTCTGATATTTTAATGGTATACTACTTTTATTTTCCAAATAGAGACTTCAAAAGTTGATGTGAAATATAGTAAAAAAATTTAATAGGACACGGAGACTTTTTTAGACTGTTGGTTTAATAGTAATAGTAGTAGTAGTAGTATAGTAAAGTAGAATTTGAAGCCTGGCAAATAGACCTTTCTAGGCCTTTTTTACCGACCTCTAAAAAACTCAACCCCTCAACCTCTTCTACCCGCTACCACGCCTTGCCCATTTCCTCTTGCCCTGTATTCGTTGTAGAACCACACCATCTTCTGAATGAACATTACAGAATTCCACTTTAGTTGTTTTACCTCAGATTCCTCCATTTCGGATTCCTACATTGAGCTGAAGGCTAGCTAGATATCTCATTTTGGTTCTGTTAGGACTTTCTGCTAGAAGGTAGAAGGGCGTACCACACTGTCCTCTAACCTCATGGCAGATAGATGCCTCTTGAGTCTGAGTTTGGGGTAAGCACCCTAACCAGAACGTTTATCTCTGAGTGAGTTCAAAAGATTCATTTTATAACTCTGCGTGAATAAAATATTTTATACATTCAAATTTCATGTCCTCATGGGGTCGGTAGAAAAAGCCTGTAAATGTCTACTTGCCAGACCTAACCTCCCTTCCGCTACTAGTACTATATTGATAAATCAACACTATCTAATAGGGAATATGCATCAAAATTTTTTTTCACTTGAATTGAAGCATGTTTACTTGACAAATATCAAGGTAAAATTACTTTTTAAATAAGTTTAAAAATAAGCGAGATATGAATGATTGAAATTCCCGATTAGACAAAGAGGGTGATAGCCCTCTTGATATGTTATGTGACATCATATTACACTTTCACTATTTAAAATACACGTAAAACTCCGTTTTTAGTATTTTTGCAAGAAAGAGACAGATAATAATCTTTAAAAGCTTATAGCTTCCTTGATATTTGTCGGATTTTAATTTCGTTTTTAAATATTATTACAGTATTAACAGTATTTTCATATTCTGAAAATCAATGTGAAAAAAAATTTTCATGCATATTCCCTATTCTTGACTAAACAAGTCATTTAAAGTTTCGATCAATACAGGAGCCTCAATGGATTTAACCGTTTTTTGGTGTTCGTTAAAAAAATGATTATACCTTACAATTAGCGCTGATAACATACACTAAAATTACAATTATGCACAAACGAAATTTAGTCGTTTGTTCAAACATTTTTGGAGCAAAACTCTACTGTTTACAATAAAAACTGTCAACTTTAAAAGTTGTATTAAAATGAATATCTACCAAAAATCATCATTCAATAAAAGTGTCATTATTAATAATAGTTATAATCTGATTTCCTGTTTAGATAAATAAAAATATAACAAAAACTGTGTAATTGTTAATTTTACCTCTATATACAGTATTTACAATACTATGCACTATAGAGGGTGTAATGTGTTTAATGTCCAAATAATCTGTGTTGAATTTTCACCAATTCGCAAGGATGTCTCTTTTCAACCAGTTTGAAAATGAAAATTTGTGAGAAACAACTTCAAATCCAAATAAATATATAGAGTGTCTTTAAAAGGTCCTTACAACCCTTTACCACATGTTCTATGGCTTAAAACAAGACGATTGAGCTAAATTGGCCCCAATACAAGTTGCGTCGTCTGGCGCCCAATACAAGTGGCAGTTATTAAATAGTTATTTTTTGTTTTTAAATTAGAACGGACTGCGCGATTTTGATATAATTGGATATGGTGATATTGTTATATCATACACAACAACCCATATGAAAATTTTGTTCATACCAGTTCATGGGCATAGAACGTGGGGATTTTGGTCATATCCGTTCATGGACGTAGAACGTGGGGATTTTGATAATTCAACCCCCCTCAATTTCTACGGTCATGGAAACAAAGGATTTTATGTACGAAATTTTAAATTATTAAAATTTAGATTAAAAATCTTTACGCTTGGGATCACTCAGCCATTAAATTTAAATGCACGATACTTGAATGCAATACTAATATAATTAAAATTAATCAAATGTCCACTAAATCGGATTTATATATTATATTAAAATATATCATATATTTAATTTAATTTAATTAATGTACACTTATTTAATGTATTTTTTATGTGTAGCTTGATTTTTTGTACACTATAATTTGTATTCAACAAACTTTTAAAGTTTTAAATCTGATTCCATAGTAATGTAAATAAGAAATAGTTTTAACTATAATTCTGGCATTAAGAGGATGAAATTTTGAAAATTCTTATATCCATAAATTATCATGTTGAAAATATAACATGATAATTTAAGGATATAAGAATTTTCGAATTATGTAGTTATACGGCGTTAAAAAAATAATACAGGGGCCCAAGGGCACATACAGTTCTGCACCCCTTTTAGAAAGCGTTTTAGAAACTGTAACATAATTAAAATAATTATAATGTGTTATACGTTGATTTAGCCACTGACGATGATTTCACTGCAATCAAATACCGATAAATGTTTTAATGAAGTTATAACCTAAAAAAATAAAATAAAATTAGGGGCTATAATATTACAAGAATTTTTAAATTACAATCCACCTATTTAGAAAATATTCAAAAATATAAAATTAAGAAATTGATATTTATGAACTTATATGATATTTTACTAATTATAATATTAAAAAAAATTAAAAACATTCAAAAAAATAAAACACAACTAAAAAATTTGTGGAAATAATGCCAAGTTTTTCTTTGATATAATTTTTGGAAAATAAAGTTAAAACTAAAACCTGAATAAGCTTATACGTAATTACGTGGAAGTATATTTATATCCAGTTTATATATAAAATGTAAATAAGGATATTATATTAAAAATTATTGGTAATATTAAAAAATTTTGGTATATGTGATCATTAAATGACCTACTTAGTGGTTTTCCTCTTATCCGCCAGTCCGCCTGTCTGTTTGTGAACACGATTACTAAAAAAGAGGTCCATGTGTTCTCCTTTCAGGAGCGATAATACCTACTGTTAAAACTGTGAGAGATAGTGGAAAAGTTTAAAAACAAAAAGCAAATTAATTATTTTCTAAATAAAAAACAAAGTACATTACAGAAAAGTTTAAGAAATTTTTATTGACGCTCTACATGAAGTAAGATAATATATAGTAAACTCAACGTACACAGTCCATCATCAAAATTCAAATTTATATAGTGATCGGCTTAGTTTTACCGATTTCGTTTTATATCATAAAATGGCCGTATAGACTTTATGCTTTTTCAATGGCTACATTCAGCTTTAATTGACAAGCCATTTTTTTATCGACCAAAAAATTGAGTTCTCCATACAACTTTGTTAGTGGTAGATTGGCCGGTAATCGATTTACATTCACAGTATGATTATTAAGAAAATGCGCCACCTAAAAATAAATTTGTTTCTTTTGTACACAAAAAATAAGTTTAAAAAACTTAAACCCGACTACGAAAAATGCACCTAAGAAGTTTGAAGAGCCTTGTATATATTTCTCGTAGTCGAAGGCCGGGAATTGTTACAGTTTTGGTTTGTGCATCGCATTTGTTCCTTCGACTACGTGAAATTTTTACAAGACTCTTCAAGCTTGTTTCGTGCAATTTTCGTAGTCGGGTTTTAGTTTTTTAAACTTATTTATTGTATAACAATAAGAATCTGTGAACTATAAAACTATTCATTTGATACCAAACCCGATACATTTGTTAAATTTTTCGTTGTTGATTAGCGTATTATGCGAGCCGTTATCCGCCACTTTGGATTTAATATGATTTAAAATTCGCGTGTTGCATAGCCAATGATACGCGAGTAAGTTTTACTGGGGCAAATTTAGCTCAATCGTCTTGTTTTAAGCCATATTATATGTAGTAAAGCGTTTTATAGCCCTTTTAAAGACATCCTGTATATATTTATGAAACATACTGATAAACAACTCAGTATATATACAGGGTTGAAAAAAAGTATACACAGAGTAAATAATTAACCCAGTTTTTACATTTCTTGCAATTCGTTAATTTTAATTAGATTATAATAAATGATTTGAGACTTTTATCAAAACCTACCTCCAATTTCATGGGGCAACTACGTGGAAAATTACCCGATTTTATCACATCTTTGTAAAAAAATACATCAGTTTTTATAAAATCACATACTTTTTGATTAATTTCCATAAATTTTGTTAATTTTCCATTTGTTTTACTGTTAACGATTACCTTCAGCTAAAAAAAAAATTATGCTGTGATAATTGAAAAAAAAAAAACACATAAAATTTACATCAGCTTTATTCATTTCCGCCGATTTCAGTGTATATTTTACATTTAAATAACTTTCACTTTTATAGGTATCCACTCTGAGATATTCCAAATCCACCATTGATTTATCACAGGATACAATTTCAACTTCCAAAAAATTAATTCGATACGGTCTCTAAAATTTATTATTAAAATAAAAACATTTTACTTAAATATTTTATGTATTTTATATAAGAAAAAATTAACTGGTCAACCAGGAATCGAACCCCGGACCCCTGGATATCTAGTCCAGTATGCTTACCGCCACATCAAAGACGATTCAATAATGATATTGAATTCAAAGACGATACTTAAGACAAAAACGAGAGAACTGGCGTATACAATATAGACAAATGTCATTGAATTTTTAATTAATTATTCATAAGAAAAAATTAACTTGTCAACCAGGAATCGAAATCGTTATTTTTAAGCGATTGTGTCAGGAATTTCAAGACCCAATTTTACGATACTTTCACTTGGATGATAATCTATACACTTATGGAAAGGTACTAGCATATTAACTCCTACAAGGGATGTTCTCTGTTCTCTGTCCTAGTATGTTTGTATGATTTTTTGTTAGTTATAATAAGATACAATCGCAATACGGCGCGGCGCAATACAATAAAAAGTCCGAAATATAAAATTAAAAAATTAATTTAAAAAAATCAACCGGCCTCAAAAAAATAACTAAAAGGTTGAAAATAATTCATAATTATAATAAATACACACAATAATGGATGCTTATTATAATAATTACCAAAAAATCTACTATATTTTAGAAATCGGTGCGTGACAATTTCTTTAGAAAATATCAATATCAAAATTATATAGCCGATAGAGGTAGGTAATTAATTTGTACATAATAAACATCCGTTATTGTTTGCATTTATTATTATTGTGAACTATTATAAATAAACAACTTAAATAGTTTGGCCAAAATTTCAGCACATACAATTGCAATTATCTTTGTTTACAAAAGCATATATGTATGTAGCACCTGCATACACTACTTTGAATTTGTAAATATCTGTGCGTGTGTAAAAAGTAAAATAAACAGTTCATGCATTGGTAATGAACTTGTAGCGGTATCACATTTTCATTAAATTATTATTATAATTTTATTTATCATTTTTATCTGTTGCTTAACAACTATAACTTCTCTCTTTATGTCAAACCTCCACTATCTTGTAATTATAGAGGTCCTTTCTCTTTTATCACGGTTGCTTTGAATGTTAACAACTTTGATAAAAGAGAGAAGTTATAGTTGTTAAGCAACAGATAAAAATGATAAATAAAATTATAATAATAATTTAATGAAAATGTGATACCGCTACAAACTCAGTACACAACGGGATTTAAACATTTTTAAGTCAGTTATAGTTGATATTTTCACTTGTTTCTTGTTCATTTTTAAAGGGTCCTCGTTTAATAGCCTTCGATTTCAAGATCAAAGTTTCGATTAAAAAGTAGTTTCATGAAAATAGTTTTTTAAATCTATCTTTCCACTTTCTGCGCTTCATATTTTCTGAGAATAATAGATTAATGTTCGGATGTGGATGAATCAAATTTCCAAATCAATTTTTTGAAGTTTGTCAATTAAATAAAACAAAAAGCGAATGGAAATAGCAACTAACAGAGTTAATTACGTAAATACCCGATATATCCTGAATTTATGTAAAAATGTGTATAACAAAAGTTGTTTATTTTTAAAAAAGGAACATATTTTGTCTCTACATGTTTTTTCTATCTCTTACGGTTTCAAAGAGTATAGTCTTGCCAATTTTTCCCAAACATGGTCCGATTTTGACCATTCACGAACTTGAACTTACTTTTTGGCACACACACACAAAATTACAGCGCGTTATTTCTTTTCGCTTTTGAGTTATCGTGTCTACAGACGGACGGACACGCGGAAATGGCCGAATTAGGCCATTTTATGAACACCAATTACATTTATGTCTGCGATCAATATTTTCAAGCATTACAAAGTCAGAACTAAGATAAGAGGTGATCTAGAGAGAGGGTCGTGGTGGTCATGACCCCCCTAATTTAAATTCAATTGTGTTAAAGTTGAATTTTCCTTCTTTCTCAAATCTTACATTGAGATGATAGAATGGCGTGAATGAGAACCAGGCTTCTAAGTAGTTTATTACTTCCAAAAAAATTATATCCAAACATTAAAGTCATGTAGCAAATACTCGCTACGCTTCCTGTAAGTTCAGCAAGAGCAGAACGATCATTTTCCAATCTACGACCACTTAAAACATTACTGCGTGATAATATGGGTGAAGAGTGACTCACCAGTTTCGCGTTGCTTAATATGCTAATGTCAACGACATTATCACGTCAGTTGTAATAACCAAGAATAGAAGATTAGAGTTTGTCATTTAAATTTAAATAAAGTTTATAATATATAAATATATAAACTGTATTTAAATTTTATAATATATATATTTTCATAATATGTTCAATGTTTTCAAAGTCTTCGAGAAACTTCAATCTCTGACCCCCTCCAAACTTTAACTCTAGATCAACGCCTGGAGTTGGTTAGCGGGTAGAACAATGGGACGGTTAATTGACTTAACTGTCGTATGAACTAGAACGAAAGTAATCGGCTATGCTTGTGAAGGTTTCTGTGGATTCCTTTCACGATCTCCAGATGAATATCGACATAGTTCCTATCACAGTCGGCTGCAGTTTCACAGCCATCTAAATTCCTATTCTGCATTCAAATTTCTTGTCCTTATGGGGTCGGTAAAAAAAGCCTGTAAAGGTCTACTTGCCAAGCCTTCCCTCTCCCTTCCGCTACTATTAATATATATATTGGTAAATCAACACATCTAATTCTTGACTAAGCATGTCATTTAAAGTTTCGATCAATACAGGAGCCTCAATGGGTTTAACCGTTTTTTAGTGTTCGTTAAAAAAATTATCATACCTTACAATTAGCGCTGATAACATACACTAAAATTACAATTATGCACAAACGAAATTTAGTCGTTTGTTCAAACATTTTTGAAGCAAAACTGAACTGTTTACAACAAAAACTGTGAACTTAAAAAGTTGTACTAAAATGAATATCTACCAAAAATCATCATTTAATGAAAGTGTCATTATTAATATTAGTTATTAATAATAACACTTATTATTAATAATATAGTTATTATAGTTATAATCGGATTTCCTGTATAGATAAATAAAAATTCGTTACGCAGGAGCAGCGTAAACTTTGCGAATTTCCTTAGAATACATAAATTGCATTCTAGCGGTCTCAATTTGAGTCTGGTCAAAACGAAATGTCGTATGGGGTATAATTTTGGTATTTGCAAGGCCAATTTTATTAATAAATGGCATTGGTCAAGGGGAAGGAGGAGCATACAGATGGAAGAAAACTCAAAATATAATGTCTCTTTTCATCCAGTTTGAACATATTGTGGAAAACATAAATCCACATAAAAAATATATAAGGTGTCGTATAAAGGTTTTTACAAAAGGTGGTTTACCACATATAATATGGCTTAAAACAAGATATTTGACCTGTTTGGGTGTTTGGGTGCTATACACTCTTGAAGTTACAGTTTTTAAATTTTGTTTCTTTGTTTTTTAATTAGAACGGATTGCGCGATTGATATAATTTGATATGGTGATACTGTTTTATCATACAAAACAACCCATATGAATATTTTGGTCATATCATGGACTGAAACGTGGGGATTTTGATAATTCAACCCCCCTAAATTTCTACGGTCATGAAAACAAAGGATTTTATGTACGAAATTTAGATGATTAAAATTTAGATTAAAAATCTTTACGCTAGGAATCACTCAGTCATTACATTTAAATGCACGATACTTTAATGCAATAATATATTATATTAAAATATATCATATAATTAATTTTAATTAATGTAATGACATTATTTAATGTATTCTTTATGAGAGTAAAATGAACACACTGGTACAGATGCGGCCATATACTCTACGGCCCTGAATATAAGTTGGGTTCAGTATTTCTTGACTGGTTAATATTGTTCTTATCTCCTTTTCAAAGGACCGTTATTTAGTGATAAACCAAGCATTTAAGTACGTAATAAATTTAGTAAATATTCTTTATCTAGCTGTTTCCTAGCCATTTTACCCTAGGTGAGATCATTATAATTTTTGACCGTTTCAAAAACAAATGTTTTAATGAAGATTTAACGTATAAAAATAAAATAAAATAAAATAAAGCTATAATATTACAATAATTTTAAAATTATAATCCACCCATTTAGAAAATATTCAAAAATATAAAATTAAGAAATTTAAAAAATGATATTTATATGAACTTATATGATATTTTACTAATTATAATATTTAAAAAAAATTAAAAATAATTAAAAAAAATAAAACACAACTAATATACATAATTAGAAATAAATAAAAAACTGAAATTAGTTAATTAAAAGGCACAACTGAGACAACGTTAAATATTATTATTATTATTATTAATATTTTCTAAAAATAAATTAACAACAAAATTATGACATTTTAATTGGTATATGTAGGTATAATTAAAATATATTTTTCAATACTTATTTTAATTTTTGTTTTTGATTTTAGATTTTGTATAATATTATATTTTTTTGTGAAAAATATGATTTCCATTGGAAAACCATTTTATTGCGTTCAGGACAAGTATATTAAGGGTCCTTTAACACCCACCGGCAAAACTGCTGCCGCGCACAGGGCGGAGTATATTTGCAAACATATAAGCAAAACCATAGCCAATCTATTGATTGTAGCCATCAATAGATTCTGTTTACTTTCCGCTATATACTTTCGTATGTGAAAGATTTGCTATTTACGCAATAAAGATATTATGAAGAAAAGTATATAACGCCATCATCATTGAAAACGCTAGAAATTGGAATGAAACAAACTTCTTCGCTTGACTCCAATTATTAATTAGAATTGGTTTATTGTAATCGCCCCTGTACAATTTACCGGCCTCGGTATCTGGCTGCCTTGCTTGCCCGGTAAATCCGCCACTAAATATGTATTAAAAAAATATCTTAAACTAACAATATCTAAATATCTAAAAATAACAAATATCTAAAACTATTTATGACAATTAGATTATTTACAAAGAATTAAAAGTATTATCCAAAAATATTTTCCCGCGAAGATTACAACAAAAAATCAATTATGTAACAACACAGGGGTAAGACCTGCTACGAACTATTACCAATCATTATGACACACACATTTTTATATGAGAAAAATAAATAGTAAAATAAAAATTCATTACACCAATTACATACAATGTACAGAAATTAATTGTATCGGGTTTCCATTTTGTCAAAATATGTTTTATTTCTCGCTTTTTAGTGACTTTGAAGTTGTGATTGCGCTTCTTAGTGACTATAACTGATTTTATTTGTCTAAATATGGGTAGACCTACTAAACGACCTACTAATTTTTGGTGCATTTTTTTATAACACATTTTTTTTTACCCGTTTTTTTTTTTTTCTTTATAATTTTTAGTGAATTTTTTAATAACAGATTTTCAGTTTTTTTTGTAAAAATTTTTTTTTTGGGGTCGGTTTTTTTTTTGCAAAAAAATTTTTTTGAAGTCGGTTCAAAATCGGTTCATAAATGACGGTGTTCTGAGGTGACACACATAAAAATAAAATAAAAATACAGACGAATTGAGAACCATCCTCCTTTTTGAAGTCGGGTTAAATAGGACTAACTTCAATAATTTAAAAAAATCCTTGCTCAGTTGTTACCTACGTCATATAAGAAGATCCTGTGAATTGATTTCATGCTTCTTGACCCATCGGTTTAGGCTGTGCGTTGCCAGTCAGTGAGTTTGTAGGACTTTATTAAGTAGATTCTCAATAATACAAATATCATAACAATAAATTTTAAAATTCGACTATTTAAATCCTTCACAAATATCTAAAACCATTTATACCAATTAAATTATTGACAAAGCTATTAAAAGTATTATCCCAAAAAATACTTTCTCGCGAAGATTACAACAAAAAATCAATTACTTAACAGCACAGGGGTAAGACCTGCTACCAGCTATTACCAATCATTATTACACACACATTTTTATATGAGAAAAATAAATACTATAAAAATTCATTACAACAATTACATAAATACAATGTACACAAATTAATGTATTTTTTATTCAAGGTCTCTATTTTTGTACCACTTTTTTTTCTTTAGGAAACACAATAACCCAATAAGTCCCACAAAATAATCATAATTGAAAGGAGAGACTTATTTTATTTATTTATTTATTGCATATGCTTTTTGTAATAAATTCTATTTTTTTTTATTGTTGCTTGGCTTTATTTAGTGAGTGATGTAAAGTCAATTGTAATAAAGGGGGCGCACACACTCGCACGCTGATTCTGTATATAGCCAGAGGCTGCTCAGAAAGAAATCTTTGTAAATATTTTTGATTATAATAAATATGCGATTACATCTTTTAAATAATAATAATATGAATAAATAAAATATGAAATGTAAAACCACAATGTAATCTATTGAATTACATACATGTAACCTAAATCAGAGGGGTGTATAAAGCTATGTTTATATGATCTACTTTTTATGACGTGGGCTTTTAGTTCACTATTCGTATGTAATAATAATAATAATAATAATAATGGGGTTTAACCTCCGTTTTTGAGACAACGGTCTATAACAGAGGCCACCCACATCATTATTTTTCAACCTTTATTAATTTTTACTTTTACATTTTTTTATGATGTGAGTGGGGATCAGGAATTCGTATGCAGACTAGGAATTGTTAGGTTGTGCGGCTGCAGCCGACTTTGATAGGAACTATGCCGATATTTATCTGGAGTTCGTGAAGGGAAACCCCAGAAAACCTTCACAAGCATAGCCGGTTACTTCGTTCTTGTCCATACGCCGACAGTTTAGTCAATCAACCGCCCCGTTAATTGTTTTTTTTTAATTGACAAACTGCCGGTGTCGAGATTCGAACCCATAACCTCCCAGTTCCAAGTAGAGACAACGCCTTAACAAGCACGGCTACTTGGCTGGTTAGTGATTCGTATGAAAGTTGTTCTGGTTTAAATTTCTTTATCCGATCGACATGAAATTTTACAAATGTATGAAATTTTGTATACAAAACTTGGCGGCAAAAGTAACGCTCATTTTACAATATTTTCATTGTTGATTTGCACAAATTCACTAAATAGTTTTTATAAATGAGCGCTACTTCTGTGGCCCTTGGTACATACTGTTCGAAAAAATGTTTAGAATAAAAGTTGTCAGTGGTTTTATGAAGACGAAATGGGTAAGAAACAAATGAACTATAAAATTTCGACAAAATAACACCAGTATTGTTGTCGACAATTCCTGTAGCATATCGTTTATTTGCTAAATAGGAATATATCAAGGAATAGTAATTTTCTCTGTTTGTCGTATCCAACATTTTTTTATCTAAACATAATCGTCAGAGAATTTATTTTTGATTCATAAAATTTTGTCAATCTCGCTCTTCGTTGAATGAAATCATTTCGAAATTTCGGATGACCGTATATTTTACGCTCTAAAACGAAAAACACAAAATTTTTTATGCAAGATCCAAATTGCTATCTGTTTAAAAGTTTTTTTTTGTTGGTGCAAAATAAGAAACTATAGTTAATAAGTTTGAAATGTGTGTCGTCTAATACAAACTTTATACAGATTATAATATGATTGTGTAATATATAAAAATATGATTAAATTAACAAGTCAATCTTCTCTACACAATAATAAAAGCAAACAAACATATGCTTTTGTGTGTGTGGTATATTGGTAAATGTTCCCATAGTGTAAATTAAAATCACCCAGCAAACCTACCCTCCGTTCGTATCGTATCGTATAGACTATAGAGGGTAGGTATTTATATATATATTTGATACTTTATCAAATATACATTGTAACACATATAATATTTAATAATAATCACATTTGAAAAACTACCCTCTAAGTAAATACAACATAATATAAGCTTACACCATATAGTAGCAGCAGTCATCAGTAGCTTTTACTTATGCTTGCTAAACTTTAATTTCACGCCCTCTTAACTATAAATCATATGGGGTTTATTATTCTATTTATTCGTAATCAATTTTAATATTATTATTTTTAATAATAAATGATTTATTTTTTAATTATTTTATTTATTTTATTTTTTTATTTAGAATAAAATTTATTGGTGTGAATTTATTTTTTATTTTTTTTAAATGTTCTTTGAATGGTTTTGTTACAAATTATTTGTTATAGTGTAATATTTCTTTTAAATAGGAATATGATTAATGATTTTGAAGTAATTTATCATTTGTGATCTAAATCTAAAAGTTAAAAAATGTGCTCCAATTACAGAAGAAAATACTTTTTTTTGGTTCATTTTATACTAACAAGTAAGCAATTAAAATATTATTGTAGAATAGATGAAACTCGTTGAAGACAAAACGTCAATATCTTACACTTAACTGCAATATATTGTATATATCGTCTCTTAAAATGCATGTTTCTCATATAATAATAATAGTAATAATTAGCTAGATGGGTATCGCAAATGGGTCTCTAGCACCTAGACCAAGGGGTCCTCATCCGAAGGCGAGACGTTTCCGGGTTAGAGGTGCTGTTTTAAGCAAATGAAGTTATAGGATTCTGTTGAGGCCAGATGCTACATAGAAAGCCCACAGCTTTTCCACCGGGATTACTCCCAAGATTGATGAATCCAGGTGCAAATGACATGTATGGAGGTTTCATCGTCCTCCATACAGGCCTTACAAGTGGAATCATCAGAGATCCCCAAGTTATGAACGTGGTAGTTCAATCGACAGTGTCCGATCAAGAGCCCCACCACCCTTTTCAACTGTATTCTATTGTTTCAACCGAGCACAGTTGAATGGCCTAGCTGTGGTTATGTAATCGAGATGAGCTTGTCGTAGTCACTCTTTGATTCCGTAAATTACGGAGCATCTTGCTATGAGAATGACAGACTCAGGAGAAAGGGACGTTTGACCAGCCAAGTAGCCGAGCGGTTTAAGGCGTAATGTCTACGCAGTATGCAGTACTTGGAAACTGGGAGGTTATGGGTTCGAATCCCGACATCGGCAGTTTGTCAATTATAAAAATAACAAAAAAAAGGGGCGGTTGATTGACTAAACTGTCGGCGTATGGACAAGAACGAAGTAACCGGCTGTGCTTAAGAAGGTTTTCTGCAGTTTCCCGAACTCCAGATGAATATCGGCATAGTTCCTATCATAGTCGGCTGCAGCCGCATATTCTACCGATTCCTAGTCTACTCACAAATTCCTTCCACTCCACTCACATCCTCTCATCCTTAGGCATCACAATGGACCTTATGGTCGAAGTGTAGCCCGTCCAGGGCAGCCTTTACAATCTACCTTTCTTTCTAAGGGACGTTTGAGATGACCTCTCTCGTGCCAACGAGTTCGCTGTATCGTTCCTTTTAACGCCAGACACCCAGGTACCCGGTACCCAGATAAGTCTGACTGTGTTATTCAGTGTCAGGCAGTCCAGTTCCTTGAAGCATTCATACACTATCCTCGATTGGAATCTTGGCGCCTCAAGGGTCCGAAGTGCGGCCAGACTATCTGTGAAGATGCTGATATGTGCCCCACGGTAACCTTTCGTGTTACAGATATGGGCACCTCTCAGTATGGCGAAGATGTTTCTCATATAGTTTGGTTTTATTCAGTTTGCTATGTTTAGACTTTTACAAATTCATTAAAAAGATTTCATTAAAATTTCATTCCTCTTGGATATATCACTTTCAAAAGGGAGGAAGAGCTATTTTGTATATTCGTATACATACCGAGAAAACGAACAGTAAACGAACTTTTGACTACATGGTTCAATTCCTGCTCTAAAAAAGATGATACATATATTAGTATATAGGACTGAATAAAATACTATTTTAGAATATGAAGTTATAATGCCTATCGCCATGTGCATTATTAATAATTACAATTTTATGAGATAAACTCTTGCAAATTTGTGTGGAAATTGTTTTTCACGTCTGGACCTCTATAAACGAGAGGTCTAAGACACTAATTTTTAAAAACTATGTAAGAGTTGACGATTACGTGTCTGTTGTCGAAGAACAAATGGATGTATGACATTATTGGATGCAAATATATCGAGATAAAACCAGAGAAGTGTAAAGTTTTTAACGCGCTACTTGCGAGTAACATTTTACTTTTCAGAAAATATTAAATATTAGTTCGAAAAACCTATTTAAAATAATAAAAGTTTCGCTGTAAGTGCGAGGATACTGGTAAAGTGAAAAACATTGATCAGCCTCGGTCAAAAAAAAACTCGGTCCTTTGAACTGTTGCATAATAAGGTTCGACTGTAGAGTACCTACATGCTAATATAATGTAATCAAACGGAATATATTCAATTTAAATACAAAAATGATATATTAACTATAATATGAATAATATTATTAAAATAATTTAGTTAATAATTTCCATGTAATACGTTGTTGGTTGCTCTCTTAGCATTAATATTATTACCATAAAACGAAACCGCCTTCTATTTTAACTAAATATATTATTATTATCATTGACCTCTATGTTACATGGACTGATGCTCTATAGTTTAGAAATAGTCCATGTTAATGCATACACTAGCGCCGTCTAGATAGATAGATAGATTGTAGAGGCTACCCTGGACGGGCTACACTTCGGCCATAAGGTCCATTGTGATGCCTGAGGATGTGAGGATGTGAATGGAGTGGAAGAAATATTTGTGTATAGACTAGGAATTAGTTGGATATGCGGCTGCAGCCGACTATGATAGGAACTAAGCCGATATTGATCTGGAGTTCGTGAAGGAAACTGCAGAAAACCTTCTCAAGCATTGCCGGTTAATTCGTTCTTGTCCATACGCCGACAGTTAAGTAAATTAATTAACCGCCCTTTTTTTTCTTAATAATTTACAAACTGCCAAACCCATAACCTCCCAATTTCCAAGTAGGCATACTGCGCAGATATGAATTTAGCGCCGTCTATTTAGTGGAAAGCGGAAGCAAATGACCTACGAAACGGATAGACTAGTCGAATTAACTTATTTTGAGGTAAATAAAGAAAGAAAATTGTTAACAGGTCGAGAACAGTTGGAAATGGTAAAGTGGCGTATAATAAACGCAAGAAAAGAAATGTGTTAGCAGGGGCGTTGCGGTGTGGATTCGGATGGGATGAGGTAAAGAGTGGTGAATTGGGTATTATAGCAATTTCGGTTTCCAAACAACCAAAACAACAATGATTTTTATAAATTTCTGTGGTTTTTTTTTCTGTTTAATCCTAAGCAACTAAATTTGTCAGTATAGACGGCTCTTTTTGTCTGTGTCAATTCGGACCTTTTTTTGTTTGTTTTACGCCATAAGAAAACAGCAATCCATATGTATAGAGGTCAGTGATTATTATGAAAGTGTGTATACTCTGCTGCTAGCGCGATGGTGGTGGCATCTTACCCCCGATATTTGATTTTCTCTCTCTCTCTCTGAGGCGGTGTCTGTCTGTATCTATGCATCTCGTTAAAAAAACACATTAAATTTATTTCTGTATAATAAAATAATAATAATATAATGAAAATATGAAAATGAGAGTGAAAAACCGTTTTGAATAATTTATTTTATTTAATATTTTAATAATAAAAGATACTGCCAGGGGTAACAAGCGGGGAAGAAGATGCAAGGGGATGGATGGGATGTTACTATGTTACTAACAGTGTGAAGAAATAAAATGATTTTATTTAAATTTAAATAAATGTAATATTCTCACTCTCATATCTAATATCTATGTTAATTTAATTAATAATTTATTTCATGTTTTTTTTTTTTAAAGTAATTTTCATATATTTTCTCTTTTTTTAATTTCATGTAACTGTCTTTGTCTAATGATTTTTGTAATAAAATATGTTAATTTATTGTTGAAAGATTTAGATTTGTCCTCTTGAAATGTTTATGTTTTTATTTTTAATATTTAATTTTAATTTTTTAATATCATTTTAATTATCTGTGTTGTTTTCGTAATTTTGTATTTCTATTATGAAGATTTGAATAAAAAATAAAGTAAATGGATGGGAATATGAGAAAAATAATTCTATTTCGTTTTTGGTCTATGAAAAGTGGACACAATATACGTTAATACGGGGGCACTTTTCATAGCCAATTTAGGTCCATGTTTGTGCTCAAAGATATATCTTGATCGGCTGAACACGATTTTCAGAGGTGCTTTGCTGTAAAATGTCACGATAAATAGTTATTAGTATAAACAATTTCTATAAACAAACAAAATAAGAAATGTTTTTAGCATTAAAACAATATTTACCTGGTACTTTGACAGTGAAATTGTCACCAAATTAGTAACAAGTAACATATCCTGCGACAATAAAAGAGAAATTTTAATAAGAGTAAAATTAACAGGAATAAATGTGAATGAAGGAAATTTTAAAAAGAGTAATTTCAATATAATTTAAAATTTATTATATTTTAAATCCAGTATATTTTAATTTAGTTAATTTTCTATTTATTTTTGTCTATTGACCTCGACTTTCTATCAATTTTTAATTGTCAAAGAATAAAGTTCGACTAGCTAATTTATACTGATGATGACTACATTGTAGTCGAAATACGTATTTATAACACAAAAAACTGATCTAGGTAAAGGGGGCGAATTTGAAATTTTATTTTAAAACTAGTGTAGTGTGATTTTTTTCGGACTATATAATTACATTTACGGCTTTCGTCACTTAAGGGGAACCATGATTTAGCGTATTAGATTTTGGACACCTAGTATTATTTCTATGGTACTATGGTATTATAAAAAGAATAATAGTTAATAAACTATTATACACTTATTATCTTATAAAGCGTCCCACAAGTAGTTATTTAAGTTATTATTATGCTCGTCACTTTTTTGTGTTCTAAATTTGTTCAACGGCAGCACTACTAAGTTTCTAATCTCTATTTCATGACAAATTTTCGAATTTTCACTATGAAATCAGCTCAACCAGTCCAAGTGGCCGTACGGTCTAAGGCGTTATGTCTGCGCAGTATGCCTACTTGGAAACTGGGAGGTTATGGATTCGAATGCCGACATCGGCAGTTTGTCAATTATTAAAGAAAAAAAAGGGGCATAGTTGACTAAACTGTCGGCGTATGAACAAGAAAGAAGTAACCGGCTATGCTTGAGAAGGTTTTCTGCAGTTTCCTTCACGAACTCCAGATGAATATCGGCATAGTTCCTATCATAGTCGGCTACAGCCGCATATCCTACAAATTCCTAGTCTATACAAAAAATTCCTTCCACTCCACTCACATCCACTCATATCTATTTAGGAAATCAGCTCAATAGTAGGTAGTACCATGGGTCACAAAAGTAGCCCTCATTACAAAATTTTTATGTTGATTTGTACCTTATTCTATCGGTTTTTCGTAAAAAGGTTCAAACAAAAGTTGTACGCATATTTATAATGAACAACTTTTATCCGAGGCTTTTTTTTGTAAGCCGAATGAAAAAGGAATCAATCAATTACAAGCAATCAATTATAAAATTTATTAAAAAGAGCGCTACTTTTGTGGCCGGGTGTACCATGTAATTGGGATTGCATGCATTTGTAAAATTTTTAATTGATACAATAATTATAATAAACTATCTACGTACAGATGGGTGGTTATAGACAAATCAATCGAACTAAATCGTATTGACATAAATTTTAAACAAAATGTTGAGTGCATAAAAATAAAATAAAATTTGTCAGGTGTGGGGTTCGAACCCACGCTCCCGTTTGGGAACCAGAGCTTAAATCTGGCGCCTTAGACCGCTCGGCCAACCTGACTTATACATAGATGTCTAGTTTTAACTGATTTTGTCAAATTCTTAATAAGACTAAATTGTCCATGAACGTCCAATATCCAAGGATGTTCTATAATTTCAGTACAATACAAAATGAGTGTAATATGAAAATCAAATATTTTCAGGAACTGGGTCAGACTGATATAAAACTATTTTAAAATAAAATATCGTAAGATAAAGTTTTTTTAAATTTTCTAAAAAATGATGTCGTTATTGCAAGCGAAATTCAGATAACTTAGCTGAGAAGGGAGACAGCTTACATTTCATAGGCCCTGAACCTATTTTAGGAATATCAAAAGTAGCATGCATTGATCAACGTGTGGATAGAGTTTCAACACCGTGATCACTGGAAAAATACAACGCAAGAAAATATCGGGAAAATAATGTTTCGGAATGCATTCAAGAGGCTGTCCATGGATGCACTCAATCTGAACAGGATACAACTTCAAAAGGTTAAGGGTTTAACACCGAACATTATCATCTACGAAAATACCCACACACAATACGACTCCACAATGGATCCTTTATGTGCAGATCTCTCGAATAGAGCAGATACAATATATTCAGTACATCTCACTCCGAATATCTGAATCTTCAAGAAAACCTGATAATTTAGCTCCTGGCCATTGCCAAGATTTGGGAGAAGTGTACCGCGTCAGACTATGGTAAAAGGGCATAATGGGCAAAAAGGTCTATACTTTTGATACCCCAAGATTTTATATATTTATCAATCTAAGCAAGATTAAACTAAATACATTTGTATGAATTAAAATTGGGCAATTTGGGACTATTTGCTAAGTATTTGAAAAATGGGTTAAATAAAAACTTATGCATAAGTCAGGTTGGCCGAGTGGTCTAAGGCGCCAGATTTAAGCTCTGGTTCCCAAACGGGAGCGTGGGTTCGAACCCCACACCTGACAAATCTTTTTATTTTTCTGGGCTTAATAATTTGTTTTGGATTCATTATTTATCTGGTCAATCGATTTGATATTTGACAAATGAATGCATATTTTGCCAATGATTTTAGAGATACAGATAGGGGAAATGGTACAGTTATTCATACTCCACAATTTCGAAGAGAAGAAAAAGAATGAACTGTAATTACTTTTATCAAATATAATATCGATATATCGTTAAGCTGAAAATTTATTAAAGAATATAATTTTATTGACTTTTATTATCATAATATCTACACAGAAAAAAATTATATATTAAACATTTTTAGAAATCAATATTATCACAGATCAATCATAATCACTAAAAGTGATCGCCTACGTATACGATATCAAAAACTTGTCAAATATTTAATGCCACGTGACTTAATTTATATTATAACTTTATATTTTTTTTCTTTCATTATAACCTATAAATCTATTTTTATATTTGGGAAATTGAGCTAAATCTAATATATATATATATATATATATATATATATATATATATATATATATATATATATATATAAAGCGTACGCTGTACCATAAAAATGTAAATTGACACTATATTTGATGGCATATTTATCAAAGCGATATCGTTACGTATTTAAATCATTTATGCGATATTTTGTATAGAGACTGATTTTTAAATCTTGGTATATTGTAAAAAATATTCACAATATTTTTACGTGCGTTTAAAAAATATTTATATGGTTGTTATACCCGGTACATATTATACAAGGGTATATTTAGGGTATATTATACAAGGGAAATTTTGCTTTTGTATTCTTGAGCTAAAAAATAAGTTCAAGTTCGAAAATCCATGTTACTTTTTTTTAAATAAACAACTTTTGTTTGAAATTTTTTCTCATAAATTCAGTATATACCGGGTATTTAAGCAATTAACTCAGTTAGTTGTTATTTTCACTTTTTTTTTTTTAGTTTTTGCTGTATTAATTAATTTGATGGGATCGATGCGGGGCTCGTTCATGATTTTTAATTTTCAGATATTTCGTATTTAAAAATAAATATAATTATGCGTCATGGCAAAATTATTTCATATAAATCATTGAAAACTATCGGCTCGATTAGTACACTTCTTGACACCAAGTCTTGACAACAGAAATTTCTTGGCAAACCGACTCACTTATTAAGGTACTGGATTTGCAAAGCCCATGTGCAATATACAGAGGTTTAAAAACTTAGTAATCACACTGTATTTAGTTAGATTAGGTATATTTATAAAAATATATTTATTTAATACTTTACACAGAGTATTTAAGTTTAGTTATAACTTTATATTTGTAATTATGAATACTATAGAGGGCAGCTAGTAGCTATAAGGCGTTTATATATATTTGAATACATTTCATTAGAGAACGTATAGTGATTGATTACAATATAAATATTCATATGTAGACTTGTTTGTTTTTATAATATTTTTATATATCATATAGAGCTAATAGGATTATTCTAATAAGCATACGTTATACATTCATATATACACACAACAGTATGTATATATTTATTGTACACGTGACATAATATTAGGCGTGTCTTTTGCAATCATTTAGTTAGAAAAGCAGCAAGCACGTCAAACAAAGAAAAATAAAAATCTAAAATTAATCGATTAGAATTAATTAGTTGTAAATAATAACAGCATTCAAGCAAGCAGTGAGTTTGTGAAACAACTATTTAATCAATCAATTGCAAAACAAATTTGTATTTTCGATTTTTTCTAAAGTTGCATTGCCGTAGGATTTTTTGTCCTTACAAATCAAAAATAAAAGAATTGTCAGGTGTGGGGTTCGAACCCACGCTCCCAATTGGGAACCTGAACCTCGGCCAACCTGACTACTTGCTTGTGAAATTGATCTTTTATGAAGCATTCAAAGGCTTCCTTTTCTATCGAAAAGACATATGAGGATAAATCGAAAGAAATGAGGATACAACGGCGTAATTTCGATGTTAAAGATTATGATGATATATCCGATATATAATTTAGTAGTTTTTTTTCCGCGTCTAAATTCACGAAGAGTGGATCTACTGCCAGAATGGGCTAGTAATCAAGTATTAAGTAAGCAAGTTACGGTTCAAGTATTACGTAAGCAGGTTTACGGGGCAGGGATGTAATTTTTTCTTACTTTTGCTGACAAAGCGAGTGAGTGAGCGAGTAAGATATTGAAATTTAAAAAAATTAAAATATTTTTACAACTTAATTAATAATACTATTTTTATTATTTTATTATGGTATATCGAATTTATTTTCCGAATAAATTGACTTTGTTTTCCGGGAATTGACTTTACTCTATACTAGTAGCATAAAGTTTTTTAAATATACCGATGTTCAATTCGGAGAATTCCCGGCTTACAAGGATGGCTTGACACAAATAAATATAATGTTCATTGTTCGACTCTGTTATGACATTTTCTATCGACTTTTATTTTTTTAGTTATCAAAATTTTCTGCTTAATGAAATTTGGCACCGCAGTTCCTTATATAACGTAGCGGAGCACTAAGGGGTTTTTGAGCAGTAGGATGTTTGAAAATTGAGCCCCTAAAGCGGTTAAATATGAGTTGACATTTTGTATGGGAAGTGCGTCATTTTTTAAGTTAGAAACGTGAAAGTTTTTAAGTCGAAGTACCTAATAAAAAATACGTTTTGACTGACTGTTTCCGATGGGAAATTACATCAGGCATACGGCTACTATTTATATAACACGTTAAGGAAATGACTTGGCCCTCACGTGACTCATGTTTAGTAATGAAGTAGTTTTTATAATGAGCTTCTAAACTAATTGGATACAATGTGGCCCAGTATGGTATGTGCAAGCTGTAACGATATACATTGTCAATATACTCGTACTTTAAATAAAATCTATATAAAATAGGTATTTTTGTATAAAGAAATATAAAATATATAATCGATCAAATTAAATGAATTGAAATAAATGTGATTATTGAAGAGAAGAAAAAGGTTATATATTATTTCGTTGCCCTTTTTATTTTATTTTTTAAAACCATTATTATTGCTGAGTTAACCAAGATATCTTCAATATAATTGGCATTTAAACTCCGCCTTGGATTGCTTATAGACGTTTTGTACACAATGAAATGGAGAAGAATTATAGTTCTCATAGACTTATATAATACTTAGTAGAAGCGGCGACCATAAAAAACGGTACCCATTTAATTAAGGCATGAAACTCTCATAAACGGCAACCCTGTTATAACCTGATGCGACCGAGGAGTTGCACCAGCTCCAAACCTACTATCCTGCATTACTTTTGGAGATGGGGCAAACCCTAGTCGAATCAGTTTCTCGCAGGATTCCCGAGGCAAGTGATTGAAGTCAGTATATGTACTATCTTTTCTGAAAGTTTCATCGCCTTATTCAATGGGCATCGTTTTTTATGGTCCCCGTTTGGACCACAAATAATATACACACAATCATTTAAATGGAAAACACAACATTTGTATAAAATAAATAATGCAAAAAATTCACATGAGTTTATTATCAAAATATGAATTCTCCCCTTGAAAATCATTTGCTGTTCTATTACTCCATTTTAAAACAATTAGAGCCTACCTTCTCTTTCATATTTTGACTATTTAGACAAGCTATCGATGCTAATATATATATATATATATATATATATATATATATATATACTTTCAACCAATTTTTTTTAACAATTTTGGAGAAAATGGAAAAAATTGCTTTGTCAGGTATGGGGTTCGAACCCACGCTCCCATTTGGGAACCAGAGCTTAAATCTGGCGCCTTAGATCAATCGGCCAACCTGACTCGTTCACTAACAGAAACAATGAATAAAATTTAAATTAATTTCATAATTAATGGACTGTTAAATGTGATTAACTATATTTATAACAAAATTGTAGATAGGGCTTGGTTTCACCATGGAGAATATTTTCAAAATAGCGACAAATTTAATAATTATAGCTCAAATTGATGACAAAAATTTCAAAATTTTGTCAGTCTGTTTGTCCGTCTGTAAACGTATTTTTTTGTTTGCTATATCCTGAAATATTGTCTCGACATACGGGTGTCTAAACAAACTAGAAAGGATCGAAAATATCGAGAAACAGATACTCAATTCCATTGTTCTATATTTTTTTATGTCTCCATAATTCAATTATGTCATAAAAAATTGGGCTCTTATTAAAAATTTTTAAGTTATCATCCACCCATTTTGAAGTGAAAAATAGTAGGGCTGATTATAGCTTCCTTGAACTCAAAAATACCTGACTGTTGATAATGAATACCAATACTCAATTCGTGCTACCACTCTTAACCAGAATTCCTTTGTTACTATTTCGGCAGCTTATTACAATTCTAGTTTATTTATAACTTATAACTCTATGAATTTAACACATACATAAGTGACTTGAAATATATATAAATTTTATATATACATATATAATATTATAATAGTCAAGAGAGATAGATTTGAAACACCCATTTCAAGTCAAGAAAATTCTTCCGGTTTGAAAATTTACAACTTGGGTAATAAATCGTTTTGTAATAGTCGTCTCTATATACCTATAATAGTATATATATATATGTATACAATACAGTGTCGCATAATATTCGTTAAAAAGATTGTACGTCAATTCGCTAGTGCTGTTATTGTTGAAAATGATACGATACAAAACATTTTAAATGTTACAGAATAACATCATTGTTATATACAGGTGATTTTTCGAGCTAATTCACGATTTTATTTAATTCTGATGATTCTGATTATATTATCTTCTAGGGTTTAGTTAAACCTAAAAACTTTGTTTTATTTTCAAGATTGGGTGTTCCCTATTTGCTATTCAGTTAGAAAACTCTTCTTCACGTACACAAAATGATAGCTGATTACAATCTTACGAAATCAGGCTGGCTTATTAGCAAAAGCCAGACAAAGATAAGACTCCTGGTTGGGATGCTCACTGGTCACGCTGGAGACTCAAAAACCGTCATAAGGTTGGATCTGCCCGGACTGTAACAGAGCGGATGATACGCCCTTTCGCCATCTGACATAATGTCCTTACAGAGCCGGAATGACATACTTAGTTCTAAAAAAGGTTTGTCGTTCTGTAGGCTTGAGAAAAATGTATGAGTTCGGTGAAATCACGACATTGATAGAAAATAAAAACTAGTATTTAAACCTCAACTTTTAATGTTTATGACAAAAATTGCAAAAAAAAACACCGTTCCGTTATGGTAAATAAATAAATAAATATATAAATAAATAAAATATTAAATAAATCTAATAAATATACAATATTATATGTTGACTTAAACTATAATATATACGACTCAGCTATGATTGTAAATATGTATAGCTCCTACTGGAATATATTTTTACTTTAAATAAAAGGTGAGAAATAAATATATAGTCATACGCAAAAATTCAAGAAAAATGAACTGCAAATTTGTAAAAACTAAACCAAACTGTAACCAAATATTTTAGATTATAATAATAGGTACTATGAGACGCAGAAATCCGTTGAAGAATCTACGAAGAATCCGTTGAAGAATCTACAAAAAATAAATATTATTTTTTGTTATTAATTGAGAAACACTGCGTACTTTTTAAAAAACCGAAATTAATAAAAAGGTGAAAAAATTTTTATTAAAAAAAAAAAACTAAAATTAAAGCTATAAAAATATTGAAATAGTTGATTGTAAAAACTTGAGGCGGGTTGTGTTGAAAATATCTTTAAGATGACACCCCAATCTTTTACAATGAAACGTTTAATTATTTATTATTTTCTTTTTAGTGCGTTACATATTAACAACAAAAGCTTGTATTATAATTTCTTCTTTTAAATATATTTAAAAACTTATTTTATGCAAAACGTTTTTTCGAAAACCACATGAATAAAGGCACTAATCAATTATAAAATTTTGTAAAACGATCCCTACTTTTATTGGCTGGCGTACCATATATACCGTTTACTGACCGGAAAGAATTACATTAGTATACACTATACAGCAAATTTATGTTTACATTGTAAAATGTAACACTCTGACCTATTAAAATGGTTCATTTTGGGTCTATTTTATTGAACAGAACTGTATAGGTATGTATAACATTCTCATATACACTATAATATGAAAATAAAAGGCGTTAAAATTACACATTCAATTATATTCAAATGTAATAACTGTCTTATATAAAAAGTAATAAAAATTTCTTTACGATAAAATGCGCGACACTATACTCTATACCAGTGATTCTCAACCTTTTTTTTGACGCGGCACACTTTTAACGATTTCAAAATTTGACGGCACACAAAGAAAAAGATTAAAAGTTGTTGACTATAATACACTGTGTAAAATAGTTAATGATAATAATTTTGAATGTAAAGTAAAATAATATGTACTACAAAAACAACAGTACGTTTATTAAGGGATTCATTACAAGTTAATAATTAGAATATTTTACTAAAAAATTTGAGCCTGATGTTTTTTGCTAATTTCATTTGTATTTGGTCGTAAAAATGACAATGCTACTCTCATATCGTCATCTTCATTCAACAGCCTCGATCTTTTTATCGTTTTTATGCTGGTTAATACTTTACTATATACATTTCCAAAAATTTGCTGGCACACTTTCAGAATTTGGCGGCACACAAAAGTGCCAGTGGTGCCAGTGGTTGAGAATCACTGCTCTATACTGTTGTTACTGCTAGGAATATATAAGCATTTTTGAATAATATATATTTTTGTATGTTTAAAGAAAAAAAAGAATATTAGACCCTTTAGCACACACGTGCAAACCGTGAATTAACATCATCATTTATAAGTATATACAGCACAGCTTGTTTAAGTATTATCAACCTAAATACTATAATTAAGCTAATTAAAACACCTGTGGGGAAGCAGGTTGTCCGTTTAGCGGTGACTTTTGTTCATCTTCCAAAAGTATATCTGTTTTTTGACCGTTCCACAGTTATAGCCGACCCATATCACTTATATAGTTTATAGTTTCTATAAAAATACCTACATTTACAAAATTTTGGAAATAAATTATTTGTCAAAAATGTTAAAGTATAAAAAAATTGACATTAGCAAATATTTGACATAAATTAATTAAAATAAATATGATTACTGAATGTAAACAAATGGATTACTCTTTCGTTGCACACAATAGTCAGTCATATTTCCAGAACTTATTTTCTCGATTGAATGTATTTTCCTAGCAATGAAATCAATAAAATTTGGTATACTGTATCGAGTCACTCACCCTGTAAAGGGTTGAACCATAAAGTTTACAGTACATGGTAAATGTATCCAAAGGTGGTTTGTATAATATTTCTGTGATATAAAAATATTTAAATTTTTTCAAAATTATATAACAACACAACCATTTGACTTCTTTCGGTGATATCAAGGTAATACCCTACATAATATAATATTACAACTCATAATAAGAAAAATTTCCACCAAATACCAATATAAACGATAGCAAAAAGAAAAATCATATACCAACATTTAAAAATTATTACCATCATTTCAATTTTAATAACATTTAAGACCTTATAGTATGTATAGTCGTATAGTTTTTCGTTACATTTGCAAAATTTAATTTCTTTAGCAATAATTTTTAAATATGAAGAAATGAATGTTCGTTGTGTATTTTGCATTTAATAGATTTATATGTTGTTTACCGGAACGTTATGCTACTAGAGCTATGCTCGCTAGTAGAATGGGGAATGAACCGTATACGTATTAGAAAGCGTTATGTGACATTTTTATGAGATTTTAAAAATGTATAAATGGGTATTATTCTTATTAGAAAGAATTTTCCATTTTTTGTTTGCTTGGCTTGTTGGCTTGGCTCCTTTCATTTTTAAATAACATTTTATGTGAAACATATATTTGACTTGATTTGACAATTATGAAATATGTTTTTATTAGTTTTCTTTTTTTTCAGTGAAGCTTTTTACAACAAATGCAGTAAAATGGTGAGACATTTATAAATAAATGTAATATCATAATATTAAACAAGTGAAATAAATAATAACTAATTTTATAAAGATTATTACGATAGCCAAAGAGAAATCTAGGTTTTTTGAAAAGAAATTTCAAATTTTGCCCCAATTCCTACAGTTTTAACTCAAGTAATTCCTTAGGTAATACCTCAGTCAGATCATATAAAAGAGAAAAGTTTCTTAATATCATTGTGAGACACGCACCAAATTAGCAATGAGTAACATATCTCTGACACCATATCTCGGAGATTAGCTTAGCAATTAGATTAGCTTATTCATACTGTTTATGACTACTTTGTAGTCGAAATACGTATTTATAAAATACAAATAATTGTTCTAGGAATTGGGGCAAAATTTGAAATTTACCAACTAACTGAATTAATTGCTTAAATATCCAGTATACTAAGTTTATGAAAAAACTTTTGAACAAAAATAGGAACATTAAATTTTTTCTATCTCTTACCGTTTCAAAGATATAGTAGATATTTTCCACATTTACGAACTCGGACTTACTTTTTAACTCTAGAACACCCACACAAAATTTTAGCTTGTTTTCTCTTTTCAGTATAGCATGACCTTTGAGCCTTTTTAAGTTAAATTGTTTATGATACCCAGAAAGCACTCAAAATGCTTGTAAACGTTGGTTATTTGAATTAGAAAATGTATAAGGCTTAAAATAACATGAAAAAAGTTGCATACATATTGTTGGAAATAAAATTGTATGAAAAAAAGTTGTGTTTTTCTCGTAATTGTTACAGAAGAAAAAATTATTCTCGATAAAAGATTCGGGGGTGATTGCCCCGCTGTTTGATCAGGGTTGCTTAGGCAAATGATGGAAGTCACTAAATATACTCTCTTATTCTGGAAGTTTCTCCTCCTAATTACTTGCATATATTATAACAGAATATTGCTAAGTAACTTTAGGTAATATTGGCCACAAAATCAGCGTTATTTTTTCAAAATTTGATTGTTGATTTATACTTTATACATTTGTTTTTTGATAAAATGTCTCGGACAAAAGTTTTTGTGCTTTTATAATGATCAACATTTTGCGAAGCATTTTTTTGAAAACCGACTGAATAAGGCACAAATCAATTATAGAATTTTGCAAAACCGCTACTTTTGTGGCTAGGTGTATTTGGAACATATATATTGTATTTAGAAATTCACTTACGAATTCAATCACACAAGCAATACACAAGCAATACAATCTTTAATTGACATTTTATTAATGTTCAAATATAATCATAGTTAATAGATCGGATTTTAATTTCAGACGTAGCAAGAGGAAGGGGGAGTATAAAATTGCAAGTAATGTGATTTTTAAAGATTCTATGTGTATATATAGTACACCAATCACACAGTTTGAATGAGAATCTTTCGATTCGAGAATATGAACGTATACACAGCGATATCATCAATCTCCATTCAATTTACGGAAATCGAAATATCTACATAAACGATACCTTTTTTTCTGATCATGTACTGTATGGTTCGAAAAAATGGCCCAGCTCGGATATATAATTCGACTGCAGATATTCAATGTTGCACCAAACTTATAAAATAAAAACAATAAAAAATATTGTTATAATTTGTCATTCCATTCAGTCGCTTTTTAATTTGGCTGTCTACGTGATGCGTACGAAATGAACCTAGGTTTTACTGTTTTTCTTATTTCTTTATCCCAAAACAGCTTTATCCTTTGCGTATGACATTATGCGTGTGTCAATGGACACTTCGTTAATTTCTGAAGGTTTTAGATAAATGTTCGCCAAAACGTGTAAAAGAGCGATAAACAATTAAGAACCATTTTTCGAGAGCGTTACCAAATCTACATGTAAAACGGTGCCAAATTTTTTTAATTCAATTTTTCCATCGTGAAGGCTAATACCATTCTAACGGCTATTTCTGAATATCTGAAAAATTCAAAATGGGACATATTTCGAAATGAAAGACATAGTATTCCAATAAAATAGGCTCTACTATAGTTTACAAATAATAGTCGATCAACTTATGACATAGAGTAGGGTCTGTAAAAAGTTCATGAAAAATTTCCCAATTAACTCCATATAAAAACAAAAGCCCACGTAGTTGGATTTTTTTGGACACACAATCTGTCGCGTGTGTTTCCTTAAAAGTTCGGTTACATATATTACTTTTTAACATGGACCATTTTTCTGCACCTTATCGTAATTGATATTTAAAATAACGTGTTCTCATTTTACTCAAATTCAAATTCCGAATCAATATATCTTTCTCAATTCCTTTTCCTTCTTCTTCTCCCCTACTCTCGTAACAATTTTACCTCTTCTATAACAACAATCTTTTAAAAATTTTAAAAATAACATTTCCTGAAATCGTTTAAAGAAATCAAATTGGAATTACATTACGACACATTCAATTTCGATGTGAGTTGTGTAATACAATGTAAAACTGATTTACATATAAAATGCTCAAAGAGGGTTGTTGGTTGGTTCTTGATTGTACGAAATGATGGAGAGAGAGAAGAGTTTTACTTGGGGGATGAAAATGTGTGAATTGTATGTAATCGTTACCAATCGGTATATAAATATCAACGATATACCTACCGTGTCTGTTCATCGATATAGAGAAGAAAGAAAACTGTAGTATATTATACCTAGTTTGAATCCCAAAGGCTACTATTTTTTTTTCTTTTTCTCAAATAAAAAAAAAAACTGATTTTCTATTTATATTCGAAATGTGAATGAAAAACGTTTAAATATCAAATTGAAAAATTATCCATTTACATCAAATATAGTATGATTCATAAGTTTATTGTCCCTTTTTCATAAATTTAACTGTTCTTGTATAGTTCTTTTTACGTGGCATTCCATGCGTTGTTAAAATTGTTGCCTTTCGGTTATATTATACTTACGTGTCTAGCGTTTACTGAATTTGGCATTTAGGTCTGAATAATTTGTCTGAACATTTGTATCATTGTTTTGACATAAATGTTATTGATATGAAAAATTTTAGACATCTTGGCTGGGGATTGAACCTATTACAACCTTTTTCTAGTCGTTTTTCTTTATTAGTTGATGGGGGGAAGTATGTAGCGGTGTCGCTTCATCATTTTATTATTATTATAATTTTGTTCTTCATTTTTATCTTTTGCATTTCAACTATAACTTCTCTCTATTATCACGGTTGCTTTGAATGTTAACAACCTTGGTAATTTACATATAAAAACAAAAACCGGGAGGTTAGGGGTTCGAATCCAGACATCGGCCATTTGTCAATTATTAAGAAAAAAAGGGAGGGCGGTTAATTGACTAAACTGTCGGCGTATGGACAAGAACGAAGTAACCGTCTATGATTGTGTAGGTTTTCTGCAGTTTCCTTCACGAACTCCAGATGAATATCGCCATAGTTGCTATCATAGTCGGCTGCAGCCGCATATCCTATCAATTCTGTGTTGGAATGTTTTGAGTCTGGTTAGATCTTGAAATACTTTGTCAAAAATTATGAACATTCTTTAAAATCAATGATATTTTGTTGATATTAACATTAAACGACTTGACTCTAATATCAAATCTCAATACTTTTTATACAGCAGAACTCGATATTTAAAGGTTTTACATCTAAAAAAAATCATCCTGAGGCATATTTAAATACAATTCATCTTTATATGGAACACTATTGGATCGATTTCAATATTCAAAGCTCGAATTACATTATTATGTGACAAGCCCCGAAATATTGCGATAAAAAAAGCAATGCACACATTTTCGTTATTTTACTTTTTTTGTTATCACAGATTAAGCCACAAATAGGTTGTCAAGTTATTCGGAACCATCAACATTTGACCCTAATTTAGGTGGGTCTCGCTAAAGTATCTCGCTAACATGAGAGTTCCCAAATGACGAAGAGTTCCTGTTAATGCAAGATTTAGCGTTATGCCATAAAGCTGGAGACGTAACTGCGTTTTATAGCTGTCCAGAATATTGAAGTACTACTCTAGCCTGAAAATTTTACTAAATGAATTCTGAAACCGAAATTTCCAGCGAAATAAACAAGCGACAATTAATCAATAATAATAATTTTAGAAAGATGTAAACTTGATTGTACGTTTTTGTATGAGGGAATCTCTGCAATTACAGATCCAATTCTGAAAATAATTTCGCTAGTAGAAAGTTACACAATTCTAAAGTGATGCTAAACACAATAGTTATAAACGGTGCAAGATAGAACATAAAAAAGTATTATGTTTTTTACATATAAAAAACGTTGATCTAATAAAAACAACTTTTAAAAGAAACATTTTTTCGTAGAACCAATAGTTTAGACACAATTTCAGTGCAAAATCTGTAAATGCACTAGTTTTATAATAAACAACCCGTTTTACTGCAGTTAAAAATGTGTTATGCATCTTTCAGGACTAATACTTCAGAAATAATAGTACTTCATGGTACTGTCCCTTATAATTTAACCCACTAATAATGCAACCCACTAAATATATTTCGTTCATAAAAACATTTAATAGCAAGGGAACATTTCGGACTGATATTATATTGATATTACTAGAAAATGCAAATGACTATAAAATAAGATTATAGGTTTTGTATAGCGAATATTTGGGCATACTGGGATATAAGAAAACTCCTCTTTCCTCCTATACCCAATTCTATTTTGAATATACAGTGAAAATAATCACATTTCTATTATCCAAATACAAAAATTTTCTTCAGTTTGATAAATATATTTTACTTTGAAGTAAAAATCACTAAATTGTATATTTATTAGAAAATTGAATTGTTATTTCGATTAGTTTTCGAACTTTTTCAACTTCAAATGTTACGATAATGTTTTTTTTCAGTTTTGGTTGAATAAAAGACGCAATTCAAGATAAAAATTTGAAGAAAATTGGTAAAATTGATAATAACACGTTCATAGAAATTTTATAGACTCCATGATTAAATAAATATCCAGATCAAAATATTCGTTTCCTGTGGCACAATATCGATAGCCAGAAATGTTCATGATTTAGTAAAAAAATAGCTGTATGAAAACAATTGGCTATAATTTTCGAAAAAAAGACCATTATAATAGCCTAAAGAGGTAATTGATCTGGGGTTTCAGATACAAGACAACTCAATACTTGAGTCCAATCGGTATTTTAACTTTTGTCCCGACTTTGTAACGGTTGAAAATAATGATAGCAGAAAAAAAATTTTGCATTTTATAAATTAATATTCATAAAATGTGTACGTTATATTTAGAACCACTCTGTATATTAAATTAATTAATTCCATTAGTTAGTTAATTGATTCATAATACAATGCAATGTCTATTACTATTCTATTTAAATAGAATATCCTAATCTTTGAAATCAAATAATCGGAAATTATATCAGAATTATGTTTGCTGATTATGTAAACTTAACTGTCTGTTATCAAATATCATATTAAGTAGAGATCTATTTGAAATTAGGATTAAATCATTGATATGTTTCCGATTAATAATACTTTTATTGTAAATTAATTAATTTTAAGATAAGTAATTAAAAAAATATAGGATGTTTATAATTGTTTAATATATCAAGAAGTCAGGTTGGCCGAGCGGTCTAAGGCGCCAGATTTAAGCTCTGGTTCCCAAACGGGAGCGTGGGTTCGAACCCCACACCTGACAAACTTTTTTTATTTCTATTATTTAATTTAAACATGTTAAAAATTAAAATATAATCCTTAACGGATATTGTCAATTTTCCAGATTTTCTTGAAATCAGTTGTATCGTTTTCTTTTGTAGTTTTTGTAATTTAAAGCAAATAGCTTGGGTCATTTTATAAAGAGTAGCTACTCACCCTCTCTATTTCAAGGGGCGGGGTAAGCGTTGAAACTGAGGAAGGTCAAGGGGGGTATAACGGGAAAATATTTCCTGTACGTTTCAAAGTATTCCACGTCGCATGCAGAAAACCGTATCTTTATAGCATATATAAAAGTAAAGAGGTTATATGTTTTTTTTCACGTCGGAAGGGGGGGGGGGTTGCATTGGAAAATTAAAAATTTCCTATATTTCCCGTAAGTTTCAAAGCATTCCACGTTTAATGCAAAAAGCCTTCTAGTATAGAAGGTTAGCTTATATGTATAGAAGTATTGAACGTATTTTGTAAGGGATTTTTTGAATTTGCGCCAGGAAAATTAAATTTTTCTGATTTTTTCCGTAAGTTTGAAGTTTTTTCGCATCCTTCTAGCATGTCTAGAAGGGTGTTAGATTTTGTATAGATGAGTCAGTCAGTGAGTGAGTTAATCAGAAATGGCTGTATATAATATAGACTCCCTCTGAATGCTTCCCATTTTTTATCTATCTCGAAATCCATGTTATCTGATAAATCTGTTTAAGATCTTTTTGAAAAACTACTATATTATCTTCTATTCCTATATTCTCATCAAGATTTTTGGAATGAATGCCAATTTTACACCTGAAGATTTTAATGGAAATCGGAACAGTTTTGAGCATGGAAGCATGGAAAATGAACGAAATGGTAGCTCAAAGCATATGGAATATAGACAAATCCTTTTAAGGGTGAACGATACATTATAGTTTACAGATAATAAATAAAAAGTGAAACTAACAACTAACTGAGTCGATTGCTTAAATACCCGGTATAAATTCAGTTTATAAAAAGAAAAATCGCAAAAATTGAACTAAATTTTTTTGTCCCCGATTTTGATATAAACTTTGTTTTAAGCTAATTTATACCTAGCGAAAACGATGGCGTTGACTAAAATACGATATGATTAACGGTATTCAAGAGATCGGACCCATTGTGCTAAAATTCAAAGCTGTATGAATTGAGAAGGGAAAATTTTGAAATGTATTGGTCAGACGTTAAAATGAACCTGATTTTCGTTCTGTTTGGGTCAAAATTACCCTAGAAAATTATTATTATTAAAAACGAGAACAAAAATTTTCTTCACTTTTTTCGCAGTTTTTCCAAGGGGTACCCCTTAAAATAATCGCAAAAATTGAACTAAATTTTGGTGTCCCCGATTTTGATATAAACTTTGTTTTAAGCTAATTTGGACCTAGCGAAAACGATGGCGTTGATTAAAATACGCTATGATTAACGGTATTCAAGAAATCGGACCCATCGTGCTGAAATTCAAAACTGTATGAATTGAGAAGGGAAAATTTTGAAATGTGTTGGTCAGACGTTAAAATGAACCTGTTTTTCGTTCTGTTTGGGTCAAAATTACCCTAGAAAATTATTATTATTAAAAGCGAGAACAAAAATTTTCTTAACTTTTTTCGCATTTTTTCCAGGGGTACCCCTTAAAAAAATCGCAAAAATTGAACTAAATTTTTTTGTCCCCGATTTTGGTATAAACTTTGTTTTAAGCTAATTTAGACCTAGCGAAACCGATGGCGTTGGTTAAAATACGTTAGTTAAAATAAATTCCCAATAGTGATAATAAAATCCACATTGTTGTAATAAAATTATGATTTTTCAGCGCTAGTTAGATTTTATTTTTCTAATTCAACACCTATTCCAAACATTTATGTCTGCGATCAATATTTTCAAGCGTTACAACGTCGGGATTAAACTTAATATACCCTTGTATATTGATATGTACCGGATATAAAAACACGCTTTTAGTAGTTGCATTAAAACCGAAAAAATAATAAAATCCTTGATTGTTAAATTGTACGTTTATCGTGGAAATGAAACGATTTTACAATTTTCGCAAAAGGACACAAAAAGCGTCCCTATGCTTTTACAATTAGCTAGTTAATGGTTTTTAATATGTTAAGAAAAACTATTTTATTATTAGCTATATAAATTTTTCATAAATAAATTATCAAATTTGTATCATATTCAAGAACAGTATATTGTTATATATATAATAATATATATATATATAATATTTATCTATAAATTATTAAAATTATTATTATATTAAATAAACAATATTACAAACTATTATTATATTAGATATAGCTTCTATATACACACGTAGGTAAATATCTATACACAAATATAATAGGTAATATAATAATAAATATGATACATATACACGTACTCATTTATATATTATTATATTTACATTATATAGAAATATTAAATTGAAATAACTATTATTATATGTATATATTATAATATGTGTTCGAATTTGTTGATGATCGCTTTTACAATATAGCTATCAACCAGCAGCTACCAGTTCTAGTGCTTATATGTACAGGGAGAAATGAATGAATTTAAACAAACAGGAAATGAAAAGCTTCCTCAGAACACAAAACCACCTCAAGCAATTCCGTTTATTATATTATATTATATATATAGATATATTATATTTGTATATATGTGTATATGTGTATATGTTATTATGTTATATTATATACATAATATAATATGATATTAAATTGAATGTATATATGGGTATGTTTTACCTTAGGGAAAAGTTTATAATATAAAATAGATTTTCTCTGCAACTTCATCAGCGTGAATTTCGTATATCGATATTTCGAAACTTTGGTTGATTTTAAATGGAGAGGGTGAAGTTTGTTTTTATTTGTCTATGATTTTTCAGATTTTGCACACCACAGGTCAACGCGGTACTCTTTATAGGTAGGTAATTATTTTTATTAAGTGCCTGAGGATCCATTCCTCTGACCGAATTATTTTTTAAGGGTATTTTTATGAGTTCTTAAATTACTTTATTTGAAGAGTATTGATAACGTTTCTTTGAACCGCCCTATGAAACTTCTAATATATGGGCTATACAATTTGTTTTGTACAAATAGTAAATGTTTATTTTCCAAAATATATATTCTTAATGCACTTTTGCACCCTCTAATAAACATATCAGGCAAATTTCATGTTTTTCAGCCCCGTAAGACACCGTACTATATATGACCTTTCAAAAGTCAAAAGCTTTAACAAAGAGCAAAGCAAAGAGGTTCATAAACATTAATCATGTTACAAAAATCGTTGTCCGCCTTTTGAAATTATTCATAACCACCAGCTTACATCCGTGACTTCGCCCGTCATTTTACGACTAAAAACCTCAATGTAATTTCCCACCGCTTCCACTACTTCAATTTTTTTCGATCCTTCCACCAAATTTCTATTTCAGCGAATATTTTCGAATTATCTCGTAGCCATACATACCAGTTTATAAGGTTAATCATAAGCTTTTGAACAAAAAAAGTTTCATCAAAATCGAACAAACAAACAAACAAATAAACATACATTTACAATTTTATAATTGTAGAGATTTATGCTCATCTGTAGTAATCTTATAGATATTGAAATCTTGGCTTTAAACTGGCAAGATTTTTAATTCAGAATTCAGGCTGTCACCGAGTCCAAATAAATGTCCTTAACCTGCAAAAGGTTATGTGTCCGATTTTATTACTTGTAGAAATTGGGATCAGTAGCAAATTCAAAAGATTTCGACTAAGTTTTTCCAATCAATTACTGTACCAAAACAGCTCCAAATAGTTTAAGGGGTCGTGGCAAAGATGGGTCAGCACCATTTCGGTTTCACAATAGATCTTACGGTGTAAGTGTATCCCATCCAAGGCAGCCGTTACAACCTAACATAACCATTCCCATTAAAAAGACTTAATTAAGACTTAATGTAACAATTTTTATTATAAGAATTTTTTTATAAATGTAATAACAAATCGAGCCGCAGTTTCACGAAAATACGGCATTTTCTTTAGGCTGACACTTAGATGATCAGAATCATATATTATGTAACTACAAAGTCATAAATACAAAGTTTCGTAATTTATTGACAACTTTTGTTTGAAACTGTTTTTCATAAGCTCAATAGTCTTTTAGCTCATAATTTCAGTCCAAACATTTGCAATTGCAAATTATAGATTATAGATTACAGATTTTAATTATACCTAAATATATATACTGTTTTTATACATCTACGAATGTGTATAATTAAAATAAACAGTACACGCTGTGATTAAAAAAAAAAAAACCTCTAAATTTAATCAAATAACTTAGTGCAGGTTTTATTATATTTCCTGTTTAAAATTTTCATTCAATTTGAACATTGCGACTATATATATTAATAAACCGTCTTTAACCGTAACAGTTAAATCACACAGTAAAAGTATAACTAGCCTTATTTTTGAACAACAAATGCCACCAACCCCTATATGAATAAAAACTACTTATTTTATACATTTGAACCACCCTCAAGTTTTCTGTTCAAAAACAAATATAATATAACTTTGATGGTCTCTTTATTATAACGGTAGGTACCTGCTATTATAATAGCGCCTATTTCCACTAAACTGCTACGTATGTAGTTTGGTACCTATATATACAGACGTACAGTATTCTTCCTATCTTCAAATACATTTCACAATCAACCATTTTCAACTTTATATGCAGAATATGTTGTATTTTGGATTGTCAATAATAAAATATATTTGATATAACCTCCGATTTACATATGGTCTAAGATCCGGCATTAGTGAAAACCTTCCCTCATCTGTTAATTGAATAAAATCATTTTTAAAAGGCAGATAACAATATTATAAATGTAGGAGTGCAATGTCTGCCACCGTAGTCCTGCTAGCTATATCATATTAATTAATTAATAAAATTTTCAAAAAATGTGTTCTACGTAGAGAGAGAGACAAATATATTTGTTCGAGCAACAAACAAAGACACTATATCATATTAATTAATTAATTAATTAATATGATATAGGCAGCAGGACTACGGTGGCAGACATTCCACTCCTACATTTATAATATTGTTATCTGCCTTTTAACAATTATTTCATTCAATTAACAGATGAGGGAAGGTTTTTCTAATGAGAATAAACTGCAAAATATGTAAAATAGGCAAAAGTTTTGCAACGAAATTACTGATATTTTATTGCTATCGATAACGATTACTGATAAAACTACAGTTATTACCTACAAATTTTTAAGAAACGAAAAAAGGCTTCCTATAATATCGTCACTCCGATGTTAATACAAATAAACTACAACGTGATATAATAAACACCATCACTTGACGTCCTACAGTGTTCTCATATTCTTTTCAAAAAAAAAAAAACTTGAAAATGAAATTGCTATTTCATTGAGTTCTTATTTTCATCACATCACATATAGGTATCAAGTAATATCATCTCACCTAACTATAAACGACGCCATGCCCTGTTCTACCCGTTTACAGACGAGAAGCGTTCGTAACGTGATATTCTAGAGTGTTTGCAAACTCTTCTACAGTGTGCTCCAGAGTTACTATTTCTATCACCAACATAGAAAATAGGTGGGTTAAGCAGGAAATGAAATTGTAGCGACAGCTTAAGAAAGAAAAGGACTATAAATGAGGACCAGAACGTTTCTATTCTCTAGGTAATCGTTTTTACCGCAAACAGCTCATAATATACCAAGACCATTACTTTTGGGAAACTCTGAGGACTCAAGAAACGGTTCTTAGAGCAGAAGTCGCAAGAGATTTAAACCATAGGCTACTGTGCGGTTTACGAGAATTTTTACTATAAAAAATTATATTCGCTATTAACATTGACAAAAATTTGACACATCTTTCTCTGTGTAATAAAATACCTATCGGGGTTCCATTTGATAAACGAATTAGAGCTTTTTTTCTCAATCAATTAATCGTAAAACAAATGGCATGTAAACCTGATTTTTGACAAATGCTAACTTAACGCGTTTCCTCTCCATATATCTAGATCCTCAAGCAATTCCGTACAAAAGTGTAAAACTAAAAGGTGTTTATTTTTGTATAGGCCACAGTTCCAAAAAAAAAATTCGTGGCCAAAAATGACTTTGCACATCGTTTATTTCGACAGAATTATGAAATTCGTCATGTGGCCTGGCCACTCACTGGCTTACCACACAAATTGATATTTGTGGCTGTCCACAAATATTGTTTTAACCCATCGTCAGGTCAAATCTGCCTGAATTTTTTTAACTTTTTAATATACTAAATACATAGAACTCTTCCAATGTGCCACAATTTCGATTATCGGTTATATGAGCTATAACAACCTTGATATTGTAGTGTACTCGCTTCTATATCTTGAACTTATGTCTTGTCACTTGTCTCTCTAGCTATCTGCAATATATAGACACCTGTGTAATGCAATACAGTTTTGTCTGAGTAACACCTTGCGACTATATACATATATATATATATATATATATATATATATATATATATATATATATATATATATATATATATATACAATTTTCGACCATGAATAAGCCGATCTAGACATTTTAGACGATAATTTTTATAAGACGATAAGGATAACTTAAATCATTTTTGATGCCCATTATTTTTTGAGAGTCTTAGGCTAATAGACCAGTCCAAGTGGCCGAGCGGTCTAAGGCGTTATGTCTGCGCAGTATGCCTACTTGGAAACTGGGAGGTTATGGTTCGAATCCCGACATCGCCAGTTTGTCAATTATTAAGAAAAAAAGAGGGCGGTTAATTGACTAAACTGTCGGCGTATGGCCAAGAACGAAGTAACCGCCTATGCTTGAGAAGGTTTTCTGCAGTTTCCTTCACGAACTCCAGATGAATATCGGCATAGTTCCTATCATAGTCGGCTGCAGCCACATATCCTACCAATTCCTAGTCTATACACAAAAATTCTTTCCACTCCACTCACATCCTCACATCCTTAGGCATCACAATGGACCTTATGGTTGAAGTGTAGCCCGTCTAGGGCAGCCTCTACAATCTATCTATCTATCTAGTCTAATATAAATTTTTCTAGGCTAATACGAAATGTAAGAAAACAGCTTCTGGGACACCCAATACGATGATTTAACCTCTATGCGCTACTGTATGTATATTTTATTTTAATATTATTCGAGTTAGTTTTTCGAGTTGAATATCGTTTATAATAATATTTAAATTTTTCTCTCAGTTTTGTATGTAATAATAATAATAAGAATATTGTACGGGTGACTTTTGACTCTTAGATATACGTAACGTATAAAAATAAAACGTTGGAAAAAAAATAACCACTTGAGAGAGACATCCTGCTGTTTTAAATGTTTGCCATTTCAATTCTTATTATAGTTTTATTATTACTTTTTATTCTTCTTCTGAATTTAATAGAAATTTTTCTGTTGATTCTTCTACCGTTTTTTTCGGGGGAATATCTATGGGGTTTTTGAATCAATATTATTTTAAGTTGAATTGTTGCAACATTTTGGCTTGAGTGCCTTGCAGAAATTGTCTTTAATAACCGGCTTATTTAATCCTGTTATTTTGTTGAAATCATTTGACCAAAAACTGTTACTTCAGAGTCTCGGTTCCTATATTAGTGATGCCGCAAAAATAAGTCAGAAAGAGACGGGATCCAGATTTTCGATAAATATTCGAAAGATAAACGATCGTAATCTTTTTCAATCTCAATAGATTTTTAATAAATAAACAGCAAATCATTTTGGGTGGTAATGATTTAATGTCTTCCATAGTCTTTATTGTTTCAATTAAAATATAAAAATTAAATAAATTAGAAAAATATGCAATTTATATAAATAGGACAGAAAATCGTTCAAAAACAAGAACGAGTAGGGTTTGAATGAACAATGGGAACTTGGGAGCAATGGGAGCGATGGGAAGAGCTTGCAAATCTGACTTTGCACTTTCAATTATACTACCTACGGATGCTGTGAACAATAAAATCAAAATGTGTTTGGTTCAATTCCAAATGAAACCTAATTTTAATTGTATAATAATTGCATTCAATAGGGAATATGCATGAAAATTTTTTTTCACATTTATTTTCAGAATATGAAACTACTGTTAATACTGTAATAATATTTAAAAACGAAATTAAAATCCGACAAATATCAAGAAAGCTATAAACTTTTAAAGATTATTATCTGTCTCTTTCTTGCAAAAATACTAAAAACGGAGTTTTACGTGTATTTTAAATGGTGAAAGTGTAATATGACGTCACATAACATATCAAGAGGGCTATCACCCTCTTTGTCTAATCGGGAATTTCAATAATTCATATTTCGCTTATTTTTAAAGTTATTTAAAAAGTAATTTTACCTTGATATTTGTCAAGTAAACATGCTTCAATTCAAGTGAAAAAAAATGTTCATGCATATTCCCTATTAGCGCTTTCATTAACCTAAACAAAGCTAATTTACACACTTCTTGAAGTGTGTGTTAGGCAAGAGTTAGGCAACAGTAGACTAAAATAGTTTCAATAAAGGCTGTTGTGTTCATGTCATCTTACCATCATGGTATCTGCAAAATTTAAAATATTAATTTCAAAATTAGGTTACATTTCATTGTCTTCGGTTATTGTATAATTTTAAATATTTAATCGTACACAAGTGTTATTGTAATAAATCACAGAAATGTATTTTGAAAGTCTGTTCAATATTCCGCCATCCTCTCCCCCCACCCCTTTCATCTCTTTTACACAAATCACAATTATAAATAATAAACAACTTCAATATATTTTTTATTTGTAAACAACAAGAAAAAACAATCACATTGTATTTAAAATCAATTTTTTTAATTTAAAAAAATCAATCAAGCCAAGACCCTAACATCAAGTACTCAGTTGCGAAACTAATTTCTAAAATAATCATATATTTATAATTAGAAGATTCTTTGTAGTATAATCGAGGCTAAGAAAACAAACTGGTGTATCGGTCCAGGGTATGATATCTGGTGGATGAATTAGATTTTTTGTAACAATATTAATTAATAATAACTTTGTAACAAAAAATTAAACCTTCGAAAAAAGAAAGGAAAAAATAAACAAGTAACTTTTTAGTAAGTAGGTCCTACACTAATGTCAATACCTAAATGATTTTGAGTCGGCGCCAAAATATCTCCATCGAAATGAAGTGTGAATCTGATTTTCGATTAAAAGTAAATATTACAAAATATTACATTTTGCTTGTTTGGCGCCGACACTAGGACTTAAAGGTTACACTAGTTACTAAAAAGTTACTTTTTTATTTTATCCTTTCTTATTTCGAAGGTTTAATTTTTTGTTACAAAGTTATTATTTTTTGCTTTTCAGTTACTTTCATCTTTCGTCGGTGCTATTTTTTGTTAAAAAGTTTTATTTTTTATTTTGGTTAAAATTTGAATTTTTTTTCAAATTTATATGAGACCAACTTTGAAGTATACCCTATCCAACAAAAAAGAATTATCAAAATCGGACTACTCTGTAAAAGTTATGCGTGATCACACATTAAAAAAAAATATTCAGATTGAATTGAGTACCTCATTCTTTCGTCGGTAAAAAATAAAATATTTACTAATATTTCAGTAAAAAATGATATCTCGCATAGTGGATAAATATAAAATACACAATTCCTGGTACGGAATCATTAAAAAGACAAAGTAAAGTTAAAAAAAAAAATTAATAATAATAGTAATATTCAAATTAGATTGCACAAAATGGTTAACATGTTCTTTCATTATTTATAAATATTAAAATATTATTTTTTATAAATATAAATAAATAATTTTATATATTATTATGATATTTCATGTATTTTTCTGTTTTGTTTTGTTTCACTTTAATTTTGTTTCATGACACTCAATGATACAACAACAAAAATGCAGTAATTCGTGTTTCATATAAATAAATAAATAGGTATATTTATTATTAAGTAATATATTTTGAAGATTTTTTGTTTATTTTATTATTAAATATATTATTTTAAAAAATAACAATAATCATAATAATAATATGATAAATTTATTATATTCATGGTTTTTCATGTATACAAATTATTTTGTAGCATAAAATATCAAATATTTCTCATAGTTTTTTTTTTAAAATAATTTTAAATGCAAATTTCTTACTTATTAGACGTGACGTGATTTTTTTTAAGTATTTAAACTATCCTGGTAAATAATATTGGACTTACGTAATAACTGAAAGGATTTAGATTTTATTTTTTTCAAGGTGAAATTCAGAATTTTTCGACAGAAATTTGATGAATTGCTTAAGATACGAAAAATATAAGAGCAGTTGTTGAACTAGTAAATTTTCTGTTGAAATAGGCTTAAAAATTCTTCGTTTTATTGTGTATAAATGTTCCAAAAAAATGATACTCTATATTTGTATCTTATTTGAATTCTGGTTTTATCCTGATTTTATCAGAACTATAAATAACTGTACTATTTTCATCGGTACATCTAACAAATTGAAATCTCGCTAAAGAAAGTTTTCCTTCAATAATTAGCCAAATAATATGACTGACGTCATCAAAGCTGAAAAACCAAATAATTATTTGGAATCGACGTTTCAAAGCGTATTCGTTTATGTCCAATCAACTGACTGTTAAATATTTATTCTCGATTTTAACAAATCAGTATATTTTGAAATTTCAAACTTTGAATTCACATTAATCAACTAAATTAACAAACTTCTATTCAAATAGATATAGTATAGCCGATGTTTAAATTAAAATACTACTAACTATGATCCAAACCGCTGGACTTGAATTAAAATTTAACAAAACTGACGAAATGAAAGTCCATCCGAAATCTGAACGCTTCCTATTTATTGGTGGTAAGGTTATTAAACAGGTGCTATCCTTTTGCTACCTTGGATCTATAGTAGATAAAGATAGTGAAACTCCACCCGTCATTATATCCCGTACAAGCGAAAGACTCATTTGCAATGCTCCACACAGTTTGAACCTCCAGTCAGAAAATGATAATTTTCAGTTCGTGCATAAAGCCCGTCCTTCTTTACGCATGTGAAACGTGGCTTGTTATTGAGCCATGAGTACACTACAATGTTTTATAAATCGCTATTTAAGGTAAATCATGTACATTCGATGTTCCGCGACCACTTCATATGTAGAACTCTGGAAACAAACATTCCAAATTACTTTTGATGCGGAAGTGAGTCAGGGACATAGTAAATGGAATTAGATAGGACATATTCTAAGAAAAGATTATGACAATATCACGAAAGCCGCCCTTGATAGAAATTCACAGGGATCTGAGATATGAGGCAGACCTGCACTAACCCAGCAACGCTCAATCAATGACGAGATGAAACTGACTGGATTTGTCTTGCAAAGAGCTGAAGACTTTGACCGCAAACAAAGCTAGACGGCATCGTATTGTTGCGGACTTAAGCCTTTGAGTATGAGTAACACGAATTTATATAAATGATCCAAAAGGATGCCTGGCCCCGTCGATTTAATAAATGTCTAGACAATTCAATGACTTTTAATAAATTTTATTATAACTTAAGTCTTAGAATTACCGTATCGTTAAAATGATGTAAGAATGGTGGAATATTATTAATTGCTAATAATCTAACAATTGAATTGAATCTCACTAGTGCATTTACCGCATTACATTTAGGAAGCTATATAGGTACTATAGATTTACAGACATCTAAAATCATGTAATTTAACGATATAAAGCAATAAGTAATAATATTCCCATTTGACTGTTAAAATGATTATGGATAACTCAATTTAATATTGTCATCTGGAATGAGACACGGAAGTTACGAAAAGCATTTATCCCATATAATATTATGGAAAATGGCCAAAGTAAATATATTACTATATATATATATATATATATATATATATATATATATATATCATAACATTATTATGTAACACAAGTACCATTTATATATACATATACATGTTCTTAAATCAAACTCCAATATGGCGGTTAACTCGCTTGAGCGCATTTTGTCTAATCATGTAGAAAGACAAGATTAAACATCATCATCACCATCATCATCATGGCATGAACATAGAGAGTTCCCCCACATCATCTTCAATAATATTATATGTATATATTTTATTTAATATCTTTATAAAGGTGTACAGTGTTTATTGTGTACTTGGATTTGTGAAAATATACCCTATACGAATTTTTTTATTTATTTACCCCTTGTGAATTGGTTAAAAATATGGGGTAGATTCGTATTCTACCACTAAATGCAATTCGAATAAATATTAGGTTCCTGAGGATGTAATTCAAATCTATTACGAAATATTGTTATTATTGCTGTTATAAGGTCGGATTATATACGTGACCAACGGGTGCAATTATTAGCAACATCTCTTCAATCACCTCCAGTAGATCCATAAACGAAATTTTCTATTCTCGGCTACGATGCCATATGGTTGAGTGGCGGCCTCTGCGTCGACTTCATTGAGAGTTCCAATAATCACTCTTGATGAGTTACCTGTGGATCTTAGGGAATGACACAACCAACCAACCCTCATTTACGCTTGCGAATAATGAAATGGGCGATTTTAATTCCTGCTATTATCTGAAGCTCATCGTTAGTTATCTGGCCAAAATACCGCAAGCAACCGTTAACGAAACATTGTAGCTTTTGAGTAAGAACCATCATAGTTGACCATGAATCGGAACCATAAAGCAAGATTGATATAACATTGGACATCCTGATCTTGGAGTTGGTACTATATTGTGATGGTTTCCATACGAACACAAGACCCTCTTGTTAATTCTGTTAGTTTGTTAATTCTATGACTCAAACCCTTGAGCACATGTCCGCTAGCAGTGAATATTAAACCAAGGTAGGTGAAACTGTTCACTTGTTTAATTTATTCATTATCAATAGTGAAGGCCTGAAAGCCATTTATTATTAGGCCAGAAAGTGTATCTTCTTTGAGGAGAGCGTATAAGAGTTTGTTCATATCCTCAATTCTGTGGCTCAATTATACTTATGATTTTGTACTTACTTTGACGGTTTTAAGTTCATTAGGTTGTCTATTTTGATTTAATCTTAATTTTAACTATAAATATAATAAGTTTTTATAGGGTAGTTTTATCGTGTAAGTCTTGAATATAATTTTCATCAATAATTGTTATATTCAGTGTAGAAAATCGAATATAATTTGAAATAACTCATCTGTTATTCTCATTTCCATCATGTACACATACATATATAAAGGTATACCTTATATTACACACGATTTTTAAACATCCATTTTCAATGCTTACCAGTTATAATAATTCTTAAGTGTAAAGTTTACAGTAAATATAATCACACAAAAAAAACAGTGCTTAACAAAATGTTTTATACGTTGAAAACTTTCTATACCATGTCTTCCTACTCCTTAAGTTATACCTAGGTTTGGGTGAAATAATCTTTGGACCGCACTCCACATTGTAGATTTGGTAGAAAATAGACTTCTTTGTTTCCCATTTACTCAGTACAGTATATTTTACTTCCTAACAAGCATAAGAGAAAGATAAACATGAATTATATTTTATATTCCAAGGTATACTGTTTCTTCATTCTACAAGTAATGAGATATGTTTTAGCTGTAATTGAGACAAAATTCATTTGAAAAAAGTTTCATACAAAAGTTTAGTATTTAAATCTTTCTGGTGTCTCTGACTGTTCAAAAAATAGGTTTTTTTGGAGGTTTGGAAGTCATTAATTTGGTCTTAAAATAAGTTCTGGGCCTATGAAATGTATTCCGAGTCCTATCTATGCTAAGGTAGCTGCTTTTTCGCTTTCCTTGAAACCATTGTGACCTGTTATCCAGATCAATTTAATATGGTTTTATTTTTCCAGCTCCAACAGTTCCTATAGACCATCCCTGACTACTCCTGAGGTGACTTCATTTGCAAACAAGGCATTTAAAGCAGCTTGACTATTCGAGAAAATATTAATGTTTTAGTTTATGTAGCCTCCCGGAGGTTTCTCACGGATGAAAGTCATTATGGCGTATAATTATGCTTGGAAGACTGTGGCATATTTCTTTTCCAAGTTGAGGCTTATGTTTGCTTTGGCTCTTTCACCGTTAATTCTCGTTCCGGTTCCTTCTCAAACTTTGAAGCCGTCTGTATACCAAATGATTCCGTTCTTGAGATAGGATGGTTCTCCTTCAGTCCACATGTTCCTATCACAGACTCCATTGAAAGGTTTTGAAAAGGAGCATGTTTTGGGAAGCACATCTGTGCCTATTTATATATATAAACACATTTTTTGTTTCTTCAATATAAAATATATTACGTACTTTCTTAAATATATTACGTATATACAGGATATAAAAAGTCTCAAAAGAAAAATGAACCTTCTGTTTGGAATTTCGTAAATATTTTGTATGACTGAGTCTATTGAAATGACCTTTTCCAAAGCAATTTAATAAAATAATAACATGTTGAATAACACTGAAACTGATTACTTACAATAAATTGAATGACGTATACATTTATATTTCCTTTTACTGACAGTATTTGTGTTTGTTATACCTATTCATTTCATATATACATACATACGTACATAAGCTCCACCCACACAAGAGTGGGGGATGAAAATATAGAATATTATATTACCGACTCTTTTAAACGTCTCAACCATTTAATTCAACAAACAACATATTATTTTATAGCTAAGATATTTATAAAAAAAAACGAAAAGTATTTATTATTCAAATGAGATAAATAAAATAAAAATTGTTTTTTTTCTCTCTCTATGTTTTGAAATCGTAGGTGGTAATATTTAATAATCACCGATTAGAGTTGTGTGTTGAAAGAATACAGTTTTTTTTTGGTTTTTTTTGGTTTGGAGGTTTGGTTTAAAATATATAAAAAAACAATTTAATTAAATGTCAAAACATTTATTTATTTAACATATATAAAATTTGTTTAAAAACAAGTTTTTTTGTATGAACATTTGTGTGGTAAATATTGTAGTAATTTAGTAATACTTCTCTTTATTGATTGTAATTAATTGGTTAATTAATTCAAAATCAAAATAATTTATTGTCATTGAAAATAATTACACGGAGAATGTTTTCTTTGTGCATTTACTATGCGCAAAAACGATTTGTAAACACTCTTTAATTAGCTTGACCTGTAACAACTGTGTCTGCAAATCATACAAATTAATTTTCGACCACTTCTAATTGTCGAATAGATCTAAAAATGTAGATCAACTCATGATGGAGTACGAAAATATGCTACATAATAGAAATTACAAATTTGGTGGAGGCATTGAAAAATTAAATTATTTAATTATTATTATTTAGTCAAAGGCGCTCTGCTTGGAACAAGAACGATTCCCAACGGTGGCAGTTTTTCAATTAAATAATAATACAAAAATTATGCGGCGGTTGATTATCAGCGTATGGACAAGATCGGAAGGAGTCGGCTATGCTTGTGAAGGTTTCCTACAGTTTCCTTTGACAAACTCCAGATGTACATTGGCATAATTCATATCAAAGTCGGCTGCAGTCGTATAACTTACTAAATTCCTACTCTGTTTAGAAATTCCTTGTCCTTTGGGGGTCGGTAAAAAGGCCTTGAAAGGCCTACTTGCCTGGCTTTGATCTCCCCTTCGCTACTATACTACTATGTAACTGTTCACACCATATTTCTTTGAATAAATTGTGCAAGAATAAACTACCCTTACTGTCTCGACAATTTTATGTTTGTTTTCAGGTTTTTAACAATTTTTCCAAGAACCTTTAACTTTTGGATCTATTCAACATCAAGCGGTGTATGTATCTATGATACTATTTCTCAAAAATTTCTTAAAATGTCCATCGTTCTTACCTGGTTGAATAGAAAATGATGATGATGACAATAGGAAATTTCGAAATTGACTTATCAAATTTGCCAATGGGAAAAATCACATCGGGGAAAGGGGAATTTAGAAAGAGGTGAAACCAAAAGATTTTGGACTTTTCAATTTTAGATAAGTGAAAAAAATTATCATATAAATTCAATTTAATACTTGATAATTTTTCAGTGCCTCAAATATTTACCAAAATTTTTGTGATTCTACTGTTCTAATACTTTTTTATGAAATAATAACTATAATTAATGGTAACTTGATTTTTGTAAATTAGTAATAGCCCGATATTTTCTCTTTCTTCTGAAGAAATTCCGAATTATGCGATTCGCCTCATTTCGTGAATTTAAAATGTTAACTGTATTAGTTGACTGCCTAAACTTCTACCATTATATATTAAGATCAGCTAAAGAAAGGTTTTTATCACTACAGCCACGTTAGTTTGATTTCGGAAAAGTCCGGTTTTCCGCACCGTACAACAACTAGAATGCCTTTGTTAAATTCTAAAAAAACGTGCATATATACAAATATTTATCTAAATCCGCTTAGCATGTGTTTCCTGTTACATTTAAAAGCTCATCCATTCATCTACATTCTACCCTACTATCCCTTTATTAACAAAAAGAACAAAACGTTACAAAATGCTATCAATAAAAATAGGAAATTAAATTTAAAAAAAACAGAACGAAAAAAAACTACCCTATAATATTTATTTATTAAATTAAGTATTTAAACTACCCTTAAATACAAGTAAGTATATATTGATTGTTCTGTAAATAAAATTAACTTATTTTAAGTACCGCCAACCACCCTTAAAATGTTGTCTTTCTTTTTTATTTTCACTTTAAAATTGATATTTACAAAATAATGTAATTTAATATGGTTAGTTTTAAAATCATAAATGTGCCCTTATTTAAAAATATAAAAAAAAATATAAAAAAAAAACCTTTACTAGTGGCTTTAATCAAATAATCTTCATGTTTTTTAAGAGGGTGCTCTGACTGCTCTTGGCATTATATGATCTATAAGTATACTCTACATAGTGATGTTCACATTTTGAATTTATGGGGGATGTTATGTTTACATTGTAAATAAATATATATACCTTTTGATATTATTCTGTTAAGCAGATTTAAAAAGTTGTTAAGCGCCGGCCGGCTATGTATATACTATATATACATATATGTATATACAGAAACACACCTGAAATTAGAAATTAATATCATATTGAATTTAAGTATCTGAATGTTTGTTGCTGTTTGTTTGAAGGGCTCTTGTGTGCAGCACTAATATCGGTTTATTTGTTTCGTCGTTATACCTTCAAAGGTATGAACTACTTAAACGATTTTGTCGGTTTGCAATTTTTTTATTTTAAAAATATAATATGCATAGGTTTTTGTTGATTTGAACAGATTTTGTTGGGGATACATTTTTAGGATGAATTAAACAATGGCAACTCTTTAGACATAAAAGCTAGAATAACAGTTGGTAACAGATGCTTTTACGCCGTCAGAAATATGTTTAAGTCGTCGATCATCTCAAAAACAACCTAGAAGAAAATATACAAAACGGTAATAAAGGCTGTAGTAATGTTTGGTTCTGTAAGTTGGTACATGATAAATAGTGATAAGAAGCACCTGGAAGTCTGGGAAATAAAAATTTATGGACCATTATGTGAATGTGACAATGGCGTATGGAGGATAAGAATTACCGTCGAATTTCAAACCCTGTTCATAGACCCAGACATTGTCACAGAAATGAAGAAAGGAAGGCTACGTTGATTTGGGCACCTCAAAAAAATGCCAAGGGAAAGAGGTGCGACAATGGTATACGGTAGCAATCCAGAAGGTTGAAGGTGAAGTTGGAAGACCAAGGTTAAGATTGATGGACGATGTTGCACTAGATCTAAGTCGAATTGGATTCGGGAACTGGAAGACCAAAGCCCAGGACAGAAAGGACTGGATGAATTTTTTAAGTGAGACCAACATTCTTCACGGACCGCAGAGATTTTTTGTATTTTACTTCGTCACGGGTAAGTTACGTAGACCCAACTAATTATCTTAGAAGAAGAAATCTGAATGAGTATCAAATCAAATTACCATGGATGGGAGTTGTAATATTAATTAACATAATCCGTAGAACATTAAAATTGCAAACATTTATATAAAAATTAGAGTTACAGAATATATTTTGGTCAGATAACAAACCGTAATTTAATTTATTAATTCATTTCTTTACTTAGGATCAATTTCCCCCTCCCTCTAAGCCCTCAACACTTTCGACCAATTTTGCTTATTGACGAGCTACACCTTTCAAATATCAAAAACATACAAAATTTCATTACATTCGGAATAAAGTAATTGCAGTCTCTAGAGTACTCTGCAAATGTTTAAATATTGAAAAGTTGGTAACCATAGGAAAAATAATTTATCAGTGTGATAGTGGAGATCATTTCCTATCGTTTTAAAACATGATGACACTACGCCAAGCCTATAGGTTTACACAATGTTTTTATTATTGTGGGCCAACTAACAGCGAAATAGTTTCTTTATAAATTGTTGCTGAATAGTTTAGCAATCAACTCAATAAAAGTTCCAAAATTAATACGATAACCTGGACAAAAACCGAACTTTTCTTAACTTTTTGGTTCAACAAATGTTCACCATTAAGAATAACTCTAATAAACTACTCTGATAAATGACGGTTTCATATTGGTATAGAAATTTGATTGACTATAAACATTTGGGCTGTAATAACCATTAAATATTATCCTTATTTTGCCAATTTCGTTAAAATATTGTGAAAAGGACTATTTTTGGGGTAAGAAAAAAATGTAAAATCAAAAATGTTTCTAAAAAAAACACTTTTGTTTGGACATTATTCATTTAAGTAAATCGGATTTTTAAGCAATTAACTCAGTTACATGTTATATTCACTTCAATCATCGTAAGAATACTTCGAGATTGTTGTGTTTTAAGAATAAAGCAACGATCTCGAGTATTGAAAAATATTTAAGCGATATGAAATATATGGTTTAATAGATTTACTGTTAGCTATTTAAGGCAAAGATTTTCTGTAAAAAATATAACAACGTTAGCGATTTACATGTTAAATGTGTCTAACCGATCAAAAACCCATATTTCCAAATCCTATATATCTTATTAAATATCCACAAAAATAGATAATAACGGTTTCTGTAACATAAAAATAATATCTAAATAATTCCCTTCTTCAAGATATATTTAGCCACTGTCCATTTATACAGATGGCAAAATAAAAATATTGTAATAAGAACATTTCTATGCCATATTTTTATTTTTGGAAAAATTTTTATGATAAATTTTCATATTATATCTATTTATTTTACATAAATATTTCCACAAAATATTATTTATATTTTCTTATAATTTTCATATTTGAATGGTTTCTATACTTTATACAGTTGAAAAATGTAATTACAATTTTCGAAATCAATTTACGATTTATTTTGTTTAATTTTTGAATGTGTCTATTATTGGATTTTGACATGGAACCGTGGATCAATATACTGATATGAATAAAGCATAAATTTATGGGGAAAAAACTGTAGCTATTGAGGATTTACTGATGAAACGAATTCGCGAAAATTTTTTCAAATGTCCATCGATCCTGTCTAGTAGATGTCGAAAATTACCATTATTAGAATTTATATAAACACGTAACTTTGTAGGAAATTAATTTTACCAAAATTTGTCTTCTAACTTTGTTTTCTGATCAGAAGGTAAATTGTAAATAATTTTATTAAACCCTGATATTTACAAAAATGTTTTTGATTCAAATGTGACGTATTGAAAGTTTAAACAAGAGTGTTTTTATACCCGGTTTATAGGATATGTACAAGGGTATATAAGTTTTTTTTAATATTTTGTTACGGTTGAAAATATTGTACGTAAAAAAACCTTTTGAAATAGATGTTCATTAAATGACCCAAATCCGCATTGAGCCCATTGGTGCATATCCGTCCGTTTGTTACTACCATTACTAACACCATTACTCAAAAGCGAAAAGAGATTATGAGCAGAAATTTTGTTTAGGAGCTAAAAAGTAAGATCAAGTTCGTGATGGGAAAACCGTGCCAGAAGAAGGTGAATATCTATATTTGAGACCGCAAGAGATAGAAAAAAAAATTAAAAACAAAAATATTCCATAGGTCAAGGGTTCGATACCCGGTGGATGATTTAATTTTTTCATATCAATATTTAATTATAAATTCAATGACATGTTTATCTTTATAGTATACGCTTGTTCTTTAATATTATATCTTACGTTACCTTAAGGACAATAGTATTATATTGAGACATCTAAGTATACACAAATATTAATATGTAAAAATTGTTCCTTTTTAAAAAATACACATTTTTTTTGGAAATTTTTTTCATAATCCGTTTATACCGGTTATTATAGCAATTGAGTCAGTTAGTTGTTATTTCAATCTGTATTTCAATTTGTATTTTAAGTGTCTGTAAAATAAATAACTTGTTGCTGGAACAATTTTTTATTTGAACAAAATTATATGAAATACGTGGATAATACTCTGTCTGCGTTAATCTGTAACGTGGTGAATCCCGTTAAACATCATTGTTGTAACTAATTTGTATCTTGGGGTTTCAGTGTTTCTGTTTAAATATAAAATAACGAATCAGTTATTTCACTTTTTCCCAAATTCACTTAAAACTGTCACCATCTTTATAAAATTATTTTTTTGACGTTGCATCATTTTCTCACTGTCTAAACTATATATCTAAATTTAAACATACAAATGAAATGTGTTTGTTTTTACATCAAATAATAAAAATTCAAGTTGATTTTATTGAATTTTGACCAAAGTCCGTTCGTTCGGTAAAAAGTATGTATGTTGTGTATTTTCACAAACACGATAGACAAAAAAATCCCAACGATAATATTATCGTGCTATCGTATATATGAATAAATAGTATATTATCATAAAATATTCATTTTGTATTTATACCTATATATATATATATATATATATATATATATATATAAATAAAATAAAATCATCGAATCATTTTAACACAATTCTTTATACTATTTTTACTGAAAAATTTACCTATGTTTTTATAAAAGTTAAATACATGTTGTATTACTAAAAGAATTTGCAATAAACAGCATGAAAATGTACATTTTTTAAAGAAAAAAATCTAAAAGTGTTTTCAAAGCATACTTAAATGGTTCTGTATACAATCAAGTTTGAGGAAAAGATAAACTAAGTATAATAAAGATAAAAGTAAAATGTGCGAAAGATCGGTCGAAAATCGATATTACATATTAATACAAATTCGATAGAATTCAGAATAAGCAATATACTTATAGTAAAATACTCTATACAGGGTGGTTTGAAATTCATTCAAGAAAACTATACCACGGTGAAAAACAACCAAAAAAGTTTAATAAAGTTTTTCGATTTGACGATTAGTTTTTAAGATATAAATTAAATACAATCAATTAAACATTGATAAATTCAACTAATCAAACAGAACGCAAACAAATTTAATCACATATTTATCAGTTTGACTTGATCGTTAGAGTTATTGAACATGCGCAAAAGTGCAAAAATACATATAAAACCCGAGCAATGCCGGTAATCTTATAAGAATATAAATTGTTCGGATATTGTTCGGTTCACCGTTAAATTTACATATTTGGAACATAAACAAGGTTACGTGTTAAATGTTGAGTTTAAAAAATATTATTTAAACTTTAACGCGGAAAGAAGCCTTTTTTTCCACCATTATCAATACAAATATTCACAAATATTGATAACGATAACATCTATTATCAATTGAAATTTATCCGTGGCCGTGGAACAACTTTAAAGGAGTAAAGACTGATACGGAACTCTAGAACGAAACGGATAAAAAAAAGTGCATAAATGCCAAACAAACAAGTGAGTGTTGTAAATGTAACATGTACATAAAGTTAGCAGTAGCAAGAAGCACACTTAATATAGTGAAGTTGTGAAAACAATAATATGTTGTAAAAGTGATAAAATATATGATTATTTTATTTATTTATACAATTTTATCTATATTAGAAATTTAAATTGATTCTTTCCTGCTCTGCTGTTCAAACAAACAAGAATATACCACATCTATATAGATAGCATATAGAAGAGACTGAAATCACACACGGTTCGAGTAATATACCTGTAAATTGTATGTATGTACACTGTAAAAAAAACAACTGTACATCCATATACATAATATACCAGGCGTTCATTCATAAATAATATATACTGTAAAGCTTTAAGATTTTTTAAGAGACTGCTGGTCTCACAAATTAATATAGTATGAAAATAATACACATCAACAGGGATTTGAATTACGGTCCAATTAAGCTATGGCTACCTAAGCTGGTGTCTGAAATGACTAACGTTTACGCATTTTGACTTTTAAGTAATATGTCTGAACACTGATAACTTTTTTAATTGAATACAAAATATATATACATACATTATATGCTTAAGCAAAACAGACAGAAGTGTGCCTGTCACATAAGTAGTGTGTACACTATTATATTGAAAGACAAGACAATATTATACATTATAGAAAAGATAAACGATCGTTGTTATTTTGGTAAATAGCAATAACGCCAGCTCTTACATTAAATTTGACTATACAGTTGAAATTAGGAGCCATATTATCGATGATATAATTTGTATGGGCTCGTAAACTTTATATATTCAATGTATATATTGGTAACCTGGTCTTGATAAATCTTACTAACTCTAATTCTAATGTAAATAATGGATTTAATGCAAGTATGGCAAACTTAACGGAATGCTGGTTTTGTTCTGTAGAAAATGTAGAAAATCACTGGTTTTAGAAACAATGTATAATTTTTCCTAATTGTAGTTTTTCACTACTATATCATTTTATTAAACTTTTGTGTTTTAATAGTAGGTGTTGACTTTATTTTATATTATTTTAATAAATTATTTAAAAAGAAGTATAACTTCTTACGTACGTACATATGCATACACACACGGGTTTATTTACTGTGGCAAAAATTCTTATCGCCTTATATTGAACACTATGTATATACATTAAATATGTCGTAGATTATAAAGATATTAATATCAATTCAAGCTGGGCAAAATAATATTCTTTATTACAGAAAAATCAATACAAGCGACAAAATTGGATGAAATATGTATCTGAATACATAAGTTTCCGAGATGAGAGTTGATACGTTAAAATAAAGATAAAAGAAAGTGATTCAATTGTAGGCCTTAATAGTAACGAATCTATTCGCAATGGGTTAAAAACGAAGCAAAAACTAGAAATCTCTTTACACTTTTGTTTTAGAGAACTTTATGAAGATAATATGTTTGCCCAGTTCTTAAACATTGACTGTTTTGCTTAAGGTGGTGGTGTATCGTTTATGGTAGTTTTGTTGAGAAAAAATGTGTTCTTTGAAGGGAATTATTCTAATAAACTCGTTATTTATTTTTATTTTTTTCCTGGATTGTGATAAATTTAAATAGATCGATTCTATTAGAATAAAATATTGATACTTATTAACATATTATGGTAAGTATTATCGTAAAAATGTAAATTAGTCTTTATAATGTTATTATTTTATAGAATAAGAGATATGAAACTGATAACACCATAAAATATTTACTCTTAAATTGCAGTACCACCACGATATATAATATGTGCTTTAATGATTTAGATATTTTTCATTTTACAATAGTCTTAACGATTAATTTTCTGAATATTTGTCATTTTGTCAAGCGTATATTTTATAGTATGTCAGGTTGGCTATTTTACCGTTAATTGTCGTTTCTAATAAAATTTCGGGCAATAACAAGTCTATAAGTTTGAGAAATGCGTGTTTAGTGAACTAGTTTATGCTGGAGTTATTCTCGGTGGCATCTTATACCTTTTAAAACTAACCACTTCTGTATTAAATACAAAATACATTTTATCATTATTTATGAATTTCCGAATTAATTACTTAATAAAAACTTTTTAACAAAAAATAGAACCGACGAAAGTAACTGAAAAGCAAAAAATAACCCTCGAAAAAAGAAAGGAAAAAATAAAAAAGTAACTTAAGTAAGTCCTACACTAATGTAAATACCTAAATAATTTTGAGACGGTGCCAATCAAACAAAATATTACGATCGAAAAACTTGAATTAAACTTTTTTGTTTGTTTTTTCCAGCGCTAAAATAAATTTCAGAACACCTTGTATATAAAAGGGAAAAATGTCGTGTGAATGTATGTTTGTCCGAATTGTTTGGAAAAAACTACAAGAGATAGCAAAATAATGATAAAAGAAGACCCTAAAAGTAAATTTTCTTTACGACTACCAGTTTTAGAAATTTATCTTTTATTTAAATTTAACTTTTTAAATTTAAAATACGATTGTTGATTTTTCAGAAACGAATATAAAGCTCAATTTGAGCCTCACTTCATATACAAATTGAATGATTTTCTTTCCTTAGTGTTTTAACCGCTTGATCATGTTATAAAAAGTGTATTTTGAAAATAATCTTCGTTTTATCTTATTTACAAAAAATATAAATAAAATTAAAATTTCTTAATTAACTGATTATCGATTTTTTTTTGTTTCCTAAAGAAAGAAACTGACAACATATAATACTTAAACCATAATTACTTAGTACACTGTGTTTTAAATCTTAATTAAATCAAAACCACTACTGGTTTTTTTAACACACACACAAAGAAGAAGCAGCAGCAGCCTTAATATAAACTGATATGTCACTTGATAAGGAGACGAGAGAAGAAAGAGGATATTTATAATACGTACTCTAACACAGAATTCCGATTTAAAACAAATTTAGTATCGAAATTTTAAAAACTAACATTTGTTCATCACTTTGTATTCTTATCAGGAGCGGATTATTTAATTTAGGAGACTTGGACTAAGTCCATTAACATTAAGTTTAGATTTGTGGAGACAAAAGATTAAGACTTGATTTTTTGTTTACATGTAGTTGTAATGCATATAAAACAATTATAAAAGTTTCAGGGGGGGGGGGGGTTCCGGGTGCCTTGAATTAATTATTAAATGTTAAAATTCGATTTTTAATGCATTGCTCTTATGGATAAACCCATATTTTTATACATATTTTGACATATTTTAATAATTTTTACTTGTAATAAAATAAGACGAAAAAAAACAACTACGCGATAGAAAATAGAAATATTAATAAATAGATTCAACCAATAAAATTCCGGTATGACGAGCCTAAAAAAAAGATATTTAAGAAAACAACTGAGATTTCGGGTAAATTTTATTTCCCGAAATCTCAGGTTTTTTTTCATTTATATCTTTTTTGTTAGGCCAGGTATGACGGGCCTAAATTAAATTTTAATTTTAACTTACGACAAAAAATAATAAACATTATTGTGGACTTTTATGAATGCATTATATACGACTTTGAATAATTTTATAAATAGACTATATATAGTGATAACATCCTTAATACGTTCTTTACGATAGGTCTCAATTCTGGACGACTCTATTAGACTGGGTCGTTGTCTTAGCTGATTTAATGTTACTACACTAATTAATACATTACAAATGATAACTTTTTGACTAAATGCTGAAAGATCATAAAAATGATTCTTAATTCACCCCTGATTTCAGTTAGCCAGGTATTCAATGAATATGATAAATAACCATAATTAGATAAATTTTGGAATTTATATAAATTACTGAAATGTTTCTTAATTGAAATAGAAACATTTTTTTATTATAAAAATAATTAGAATTATAAAAAATAAAATAAATAAACTAATGATAAATTTAAATAATTGTACTTTGATTTCAACACTTGATAATTCCTGACTTTTCGGGTGTTAATTATATTAAAATTTATCCTTCATATTCATGACAACAGATATTTAGTATTCAATATTCGGTGCTTAATAGGTAAAACCGGTTTTTGTCCAAATATCTCGAAAACTATTAGGTTTATCGTAATCATTATGATAATGAAATTATATAGAATTAAATTTCAAATAAAACTGGTATCTTATATTTTGAACTCAAGTCCTCGTGATCGAATTATTAAAGGCACTATGCTCGGAAACGGGAGCTTGTTCAATTCTCAATACTAGCAGTTTGACAATTAAATTAATTTTTAATAAAATTAATAGGGTGGTAAATTGACTAAAATGTCGGTTTTCTGCAGTTTCCATTCACATACTCCAGATGAATATCAGCATAGTTCCAATGAAAGTCGGCTAAAAAAGGCCTAGAAAAACGTACTTGCCAGGTTTCGAGCTCCTCTCCGCTGCTAGTACTACTACTAGCCGAAAACATAAGATCCGAGAAAAATTGAACGTCGATTATGGACTCTGGAATCAAGAAACACTATATCTTTCCCCAAATCTTTTAGAAACTTGAACCATGTCGAACTATTGTCATCGATTAATAGCACCATCTACGTATTAAAATTAACAACTATAATTATTGCATATAATTATTTATTAAATCGAATTTGATATTAATGTTGGTACCACTGTTGTTTTTACCTATTAAAAACAACATTATGTTTTTACTATCTTTTTGATCAATCTTTTTCTACCATAGTGTGGGGTGGTATTTATTTAGTAACGACACATTCTCTCAAAAAAAAATAAAAAACAACAACAAACAAAGACAGATCAAAGACAATTGTGTAAAGCTACATAAAAGCAGTTCTTTTCTACCTACTTATAAAGTACACACAACTATAGCTAGATGCTCTTGCTCTCGTATATACGTATAGTATTTATGTTTGATAACACTAACGAGCCTCACACAGGGTGGTTCCCCGTGTCACTATATTTTCTATATACTTACTTTGGCTATATAAGTATATATATAGAAGCAGAAGAACTTGTCGATATAATAACAATGATAGTAATAACCTGCTCTCGTGTGTTGAGTACTGTATATGCACACAGTTTTCAATCTGTGTGTGTGTGTGGATGCTGTAAATAAAATCTAAGAAGAACTGTTTAAAGTATTATTATACTTATACCTATATATACCAAACCCAAAACGGTTCAACTAATATTATATTCAGTGATTGTTACCTCCCAAGCAATCGTTATACATATTGTATCCCGAATGTGTGTGAATTTTACTGTATTATATTTTCACTAGCTAAATTCATCATCTGCAAGAAGTTTGATGTTACTATCAAATAGCACGGTAGTGCATCAGACCATGTTTAAGCATACCGTACTATGTTTACGGGAAGAATATGGCATCTGTATCTCAGGAACGAAAAAAGCTTGGAAGCTCAAATTGTAGCGGAAGGTATCGTAAAGTTTCAACATTACAGCTTAACTAGTTTCCAAGTTATTTAACCCCAAAAATCAATATTTTGGGGGCTGATGGTTCACTCATCATCAATATTCTAGAGTACTTCCAATTGTCCTAGAAAGCTGATATTTAGTAGGAAGATCGGTATTAGGCTGAAATCATCCAAAGTCAGAAAACTGTAAATTTCCTTACCCCCACCAGAGGGGGGAGGGGTAAAAATTTCTACCTTGAAAATAGTTCAGTTATAATCTGAGATTTCAATATTAAATACAATTATTTTGTTTTGTGGCAACCAGATTATAATATGGCTAGTTGGATTATTTGACGGATGATTCTATTTGAGTTACGCCGCGTATAGTAGCGCCATATATTAAACAGTAAATGGGTATAAAACTATTGAGAAATATATGTTTATATATAAATTAAATAGAAAAAATATATAAAAGTATGATTAATAATTCACTATCCAAGGACAAAAAAAAATTGTGAACGTGATGTTGGTTCTATCAGTTCATTAGTATGGAATAACAGTTTCTGTGGAAAATATTTCTTTAAAGAAAGTTTATGGTTACGGTTTACAGGTTTGTGTAGTGTTTTGCAGCTGAACAAAATACCTTGTTTGTAATGCAAAACTTCCCAATTACTATTTGACATACCTATTTCTTAAATGATCAGTTAATTGAACCTTATCACGATAATTCCTTATTTTTAATTTCACTTAAAAGTAAAAAATTGCTAATAATTATTCATAAATGTATTTTCTCTCTCAGCAATCTCAAATTACTCAAATAACTTTCATATTTAGATACCTTTACGTAAACACTACATGTTTCCTGAGTTACCACGGTAACTACTAACAAACTTATATTTATTCATTCATTATTTATTAGGCAAAATAAACGTTTGATTTCAATCCAAAATATTGTCTCTTATTTTATTGTTTCTAGAATAGGTTTCGTATTATTTGGAACCCTCTCTCCTTACAAACCTTACCTGTAGAAACAACTAAATGAGTCTAGAATAATTTTCTCAATGTTTGTCCTTATAAGATGGAAATCAAAATTTAAAATAGATTTTGATAAATAAATTAAATATAGGTACTGTCAAAATTTCTGCTGAACATTACTAATTAAAAATATAATTTTTATTTTGACAATTTTAAATCTGATACCACTTTCAAGTACTTTTTATGAATATGCTCTCTTGCACAATAATTCAACAACACAATTCAATTAGATAAATTTACGGTAGGTCCATAATCATATTATTATTACGGAGAGAGAATTCTCTTCTATAAAACCTTTCACATTCTATGTGACCATACACACAAACAATCAGTAATAGCCAATTATGTATCAGAAAAAATACATTTATAAAATCCTATAACAGAAAACAAACCACAACAGAAAAAAAGCAAAACGTTTTTAAAAACTTACGACTATAACTTTTAATATTATATATATATATATATATATATATATATATATATATATATATATATATATATATATATATATATATATATATATATATATATAACAAAGAAAAACATCGAAGACCAACAAAGTTAAACAACAACAACAACAACAAACACACATTGAGAGAAAAAACAAGTTTTGAGAATCAACTTAAATAAGACATCAAATGTCTTTATTTTAATAAAAAAAAACGTATATGCAGTTTGTGTTTCATACTTCTTACTACATATTTAAAACAATTGAAAGTTTGTAAAATATTGAAGGAGGCATTAAGTAGAAGACACAAGACTGTTTAAACCATCTGTTATGATGGTATAAACTGAACTTCAGGGTAAAATTATGAGAGAAAAAAAAGCAACCCAGGCGAAGAGAAAATCACTCTTTTGAAGCTTGTTCTAACGCGGAGGGGTGAGAAATATTCAGTAAGTAAGTATGAATTTATTTCAAAAATTACTATCTAAATATCATTTTGTTATGCCTTCGTGATGGTATTTCGATTATATGTACTAAGGGTCTCAGAATGAGCGCTCATTTTTCGAAATTGTGTATTATTAATCCTCAACAGGTTGGTTATGATCGTAGAGTTAGGACAGTTTACGTGCACGAAAATCTTTAAAATTTATATATAACGAAAAGGGCAAGTTTATAGATAACGATTTACAATGAAACATATATTATTGGTGGAAGCGACGGGAATTCGATAAATACTCATAGGTTTATGTAGTGATCTGCGCTTCCTTCAAGGTTATATTTGTTTATTTGCAGGGTTTATTTATTAATTACTTAATAAAAGTTTAAAATTAAAGTTTATTTTTTGACTATTTACTTCCTCATCAAGTAAAATCAAATGAAACTGTATTTAATCTCCATGGTAGTTTAAAATGAAACAGAAAAGACTCGTACTTTGATTTGATTCGAATGAAGTCTCAGAATTGATGATCCTTAATATTATTTTTAGCATTTTGTATGAAATCGATTGTTATTAAGGTTCAAAAGATACAATAAGTTCACAATCCATACTACTATATAAATGTGAAAGTAACTCTGTTTGATTGCCACCTCTTCACGGGTAAACGGCTAAACGGATCGTAATGAAATTTAGCAAGGAGATAGTTTATATCCTGGGGAAGGACATAGGCTATCTTTTGTCTCAAATAATAATCTTGAAGGGGTCTCCTCATTTTTTTTGGAGTCGGTTAAAATTTTTGTTGATTTTATCATTTCCACAGAAACTATACTTCTAAAAAATAACTATAAAATTATTTTATAGAAATTTTGTTTCAATTTTGAAAAGTCAACTTTGATTGTCGTTGCCAGAGTAACTATAAACTATAATAGCGCACTATAAACCGTTGTAAATCGATATACATATACAGTAGAGTCTTATTGATCCGGCACTATAAAAACTATAGGGTGTCGGACTAGTAAGACTCTATTGTATATATATGTATGCACCCCTTGGAAAAAATGTGAAAAACAATTTTTTTGGCTCTGATACCTAGAAAACCGTTAATCGTATCATATTTTAACCAACGCCATCGTTTTCGCTAGCTCCAAATTAGCTTAAAACCAAGTTTTTATCAAAATCGGGGACATAAAATTTTCCTCCAATTTTAGCGATTTTTTTATGGGGTACCCCTTGGAAAAAATGTGAAAAAAGTGAAGAAAATTTTTGTTCTCGATTTTAATAATAATAATTTTCTAGGCTAATTTTGACCCAAACAGTTCGAAAATCAGATTCATTTTAACGTCCAACCAGCACATTTCAAAATTTTGCCTTCTTAATTCATACAGTTTGGAATTTTAGCACCATGGGACTGATACCTTGAAAACCGTTAATCGTATCGTATTGTAACTAACGCCATCGCCTTCGCTAGGTCCAAATTAGCTTAAAACCAAGTTTTTATCAAAATCGGGGACATAAAATTTTCCTCCAATTTTAGCGATTATTTTAAGGGGTACCCCTTGGAAAAAATGTGAAAAAAGTGAAGAAAATTTTTGTTCTCGATTTTAATAATAATAATTTTCTAGGCTAATTTTGACCCAAACAGTTCGAAAATCAGATTCATTTTAACGTCCAACCAGCACATTTCAAAATTTTGCCTTCTTAATTCATACAGTTTGGAATTTTAGCACTATGGATCTGATACCATGAAAACCGTTAATCATATCATATTTTAACCAACGCAATCGTCTTCGCTAGGTCCAAATTAGCTTAAAATCAAGTTTTTATCAAAATCAGGGACATAAAATTTTCCTCCGATTTTACCGATTTTTTTAAGGGGTACCCCCTTGGAAAAAATGTGAAAAAAGTGAAGAAAATTTTTCTTCTCCATTTTAATAATAATCACTTTCTAGACTAATTTTGACCCAAACACTACGAAAATCAGGTTCTTATTAACGCCCGATCGAAAATTTTGTGAATTTGAATTTAGTGAAGTAACTCAACCTTCAGATGTGTTCAAACACTCAATACACATGATTATCTATTTTATAGTCTCAATTTTTTACCCTTTAATTATTATACATGTGATTGATGTGTACTCTGACGACTGACGACTGTTTGCTCGAATCACTTTACTTAATTCACTATTAAGTGAATACTGTTTATAAATGTATAAATGTATGTACAGGATATTATTACGTATATAATCACAGGTTTTGTTAACAGGCTGTGTTGCTTGCTATAGCCAGCAAAGCAAAGCAAAGCAATGCAAAGCTAAAGAGAACAAGCTGCTGGTTGCTGTTGAGAACAAGCTATGGTCAACATTGATTTGTGTGCTATTAAAATATTGTATTTATTATAAATATTTATTTATTATTAATTAAATTTGAAATGTTGGAAACATGTTTGTTGTTTTGTTTGATTGTTTTTTTTTTTTTTATATTCCTTTTAATAATAATTGAAGGAGAAGTTTTCATACGTAAATAGACTTTTTAAATAGACCTCACAAATACTCACACATGTACAGGTTTAATATAAATATTATTTTACATTAGATTATAAAGTGAAAAGAATGGGACATCGGTATGTTCAGAGATGCATTATTTTAGGAGTTTAAATTATGGATTTATCCAGAAATGATTCTTTTCTCCAAAATATAGTATGAGCAATGGCAAAAATAGTAGTTTTATCGTATAATATAAACAAATAGTAGTATTTATTAACAAATAACGAACTAATAGAATTAATTTTATTTCTTATAAAGGGTTTTTTAATAAAGATACTCAAAATTTATTTGGTTATAGCAGTCATGTTAATTTCACAACTGTCATATTTGTTGTGAATTGTTTAGTAGTGTATGGCAAATCACTATGGCAGGTTATAACATTGAATAACGTGTTAAAATTATAAAATTTTATTATCAAATTCAGTGCTCCGTTCGATTATCATATTTAGTGTGAGAACATGCAAAATTGTCGGATTTGGGGCGATACTAGCTCACACGAGAAACACCTGCACCAAATGAATCCCGAGAAAGTTACTGTTTGGTGCAGATTTTGGTCTAGCGGAATTATCTTCCAATACGAAACTGGCATTGTCATAACCGTCAACGGCGAGCGCTGGAGCGGTGTGACCTAAACTGGATTATATGGATTCCAAAAACATGTGGCTCCAACAGAACGGCGCTACGTATCAGACAACGCATGCCACGATGGACATTCTGCACGAATGGTTCTACTTACACTTCACTCGCGCTATACGGCGTGAACGGCCACCGAGATTGTGTGATTAAACGCCATTAGACTTCTGCCTTTGAGGCTATCTTAAACTAGGTGAATAAACCGCAAACATTTGATGGCCTCAAAGTAAATAAACATAACGAACGCCATCCATCAAATTCAGCCAGATTTATGCGACAAAATAATCGAAAATGAACTTCCCGAATACGTGCCACCAACCAAAACCGCGGCGGACATTTGGACGACGTTATAAAAAACTAATTGAGTAGAAACCTCACACACAACTTGTTTTGTTTACATTTAAAATTTGTGCCTCTTTTTTAAAGGACCTTAGCAGACTTAGGTTATAGTAGACTTTCTGTCACTATAAACAATATAGCCAAAACTCAAAATCTCTAAACTGCCACTGTTTCGATCCAACTCGTCAGATTTTCGTTATATGCGTTTTTTCGCAATCACTTTATAATTATGTATGAGTTTCAACACTGGCTCCCGGACTAAAATCCAACCAACTAAAAACTAAAACTCCGAAACTAAAAACCAACTCATATTGAAAAGAATGCCAAAAAAACCCACAAATATTTTTTACGCCATAAAAACTAAAAAACCAATTAACCAACGCATCGAATGTCTTCTTCACTACGTTCACTATCTACACAAAGTTAAGTACCGCTATTAATTTTGAGTTAATGGATTTATTAACAAAAGGTAAAAGGATATGAATAATTACATTTATCAAAACAACAATAATTATGTGTGAACTTTTAATAATAGCGTAGCCCGCGTAAGTGGTTTTCATATATACATTTTTTTTCAGTTCAAATATTATGTCTTCTTGAATTATCTGTAAATGAAAACAAACAAAAAATAGTATACCACATTTAAAACTGTAAGATCTCTCATAATCGACCACTTAACAGAACTATAAAAACAAATTAAAATAATCTTAATTTTTTAGTCTCTTGGCTCCTTTTTTTCGTAAATGTGGCGCTAATGACGACAGATGTTCTACATATTAGTTTTTTTTTTGTAAACTGTAATTACAGTCAATTTCGTGACAATCTTTTGAATCAAGATGTATATAAATATACGCTGCACACAGGCGCTATGAAATGTTGAATAATTATTGTTTAATTTTTAGACCGAAAAAAAATTATGTATGAATGGTTTTTTTTTGTGACGTGTCGAAAACCGGATAACGAGAGCAAAATAACACTTAAAGGAATTCTTAAAATGTTATATTTTTTTAAATGAAAGACACCAATTTTTTGAAAAGGCACTTGTTGGATCTAAATTTAATATCATACATTATTATGTTAGGCGTATTTATTGTATTGTACAGGGTTATTTTGACCGAACTGTACCTACCTATATCAGTAACGGTTTGGAGACATTTTCCTGTCAAACAGTTTAAAATTTTGAATATATGTTTGGCATTTTATCACGTACAAGTTACTGATTGGATTTTCATGAATCTTTAAATTCCATTGAAAATTGAGACTTTTGAGACTGGATTCTTGGCTAAGCACTAAATTTACAAACTAAGCATTAAGTTTATGAAAAAAGCACCTAATTGTGGTATTACGTAAATGCATTTCTAGGACTTTCCTCTGCTAAATTGACGAGAGTAAGAATAGAAGGTATTCTGCACAAATAAAGAAGCTTCACTCCGCCCTCTTATAGGCTTAACGTCGTCTATTTCTCCAAACTAATATTTATCTAAATTGAATATCATTAGTTCATTTTTAAAATCAAAGCACAAAATCCTGGCTTACTCAAACCAAGCAGATCCATATTATCTGCAAGGATTTCCGTTGTCTGGGTTTGCGGTATTTTATTCCTTGAACATGTATGTACAACGATGCTCCTTATATTGATACCAGCTCCTTAATAAGGGTTTTTTCGTGGTATGAGTTTGTGAGATTTTGTGCCTTGAATATATAGATATTTTTTTAAATAAATATAATCGTACATTCTCGAGAATCTTTTGTGCAGTTAAAAACCCATAGCAAGTAAATACCAGGGTATATTAAGCTTAATCCCGACTTTGTAACGGTTGAAAATAGTGATCGCAGAAAAAAAAAATTGTTATAGATGTTCATAAAATGACCTAATTAGTCCATTTTAGCATGTCCGTCCGTCCGTCCGTCTGTAAACACGATAACTCAAAAACGAAAATAGATAGCAAGCTTAATTTTTGTATGTGCTTTAGAGTCCATCTTTCAATCTGTAAGAGATAGAACAAAGGCAAAAGACAAAAAATGTTTCTTTTTTACAAATAAACAACTATTGTAACATTTTTGAAACATTTTTTCGTAAGTTCCGTATATACCGGGCATTTAAGCAATTAACTCAGTCAGTTGTTATTTTCATTTGTGTTTATATATGTTCATTAATTTACTCCCTAGTATGAAAATTTGATACATTGTGTGAAATACAATCAACTGTTACCCTTCTGGATTTCCCATCGTAGAATGATAAAATCGAATATTTTCCATTTTTCACAATATATGGGTGCAGTAGAGTCACTCACAGTCCAAGTGCACCAAAACTCTGTCACTACTGCTAGGTGATGGAAATCACATGAGTTCACATTCTCACCTTGCAGTGAGTGAAGCTGCGTGATACAGCTACGTTCTTGTAAGGCTGACGAAGAGAACTCTAACAGGATATTTGATTAAGATATCACAAACAACAGGCATTTATTTATATTAATAAAATATTATTGCCGGCGTTAAAAGACATACCACATTACAATTTTATATTTATTCCATTTTTGTTATAATACCTTGTTTGATTGTTTGTTTGTTCATGTTTGTTGTTGTTGTTGTTGTTTGTTTATTATTGATTTATTGTTTGTTTATAAATTTGCTTTTATATTTAAATGAAGAAACAATAGAACTTTATGCTAGTTGTGCTTATGTTAAGAAATATTATTATTACGTGAAGAAATAAATCTGTTGAAAATTCAACAGTATGGGCATAGAATTTAAACAAAATATAGGTATACTTTTTACTAAACAAAAAGGAGTTACAAAGGAGCTCCATACAGCGATGCCCGAAAAGTTTCAACGAGAACTGCCGATGAGCTGCGCTCGAGTAGCCCAAAAATACCCGAATATAATACATTTTAATAAATATTTACACAAAAGAAATAGTCCAAAAGGTTAATTGTCGTAGATAATAAAATTCAACAGCCAATCGATAATATATATAGCCGAATTGGGGGTAAGTAGCCCAATCGGGTAACACTAGCTCCGTATTCTATACAGGTACATAATCTAAGCGTACTTTTCCAGAACTAATGATAATGAATATCAAATCAAGGGTAAATCATATACAGGATAAAAGTTGAAGTAAAATTTATTTATACATCAGAAACCAATCAGACTCTCCTTTATATAAGTCACTGTTTTAGTTCGATCGGGATGATATTTGATATCTGATATAAAAACAAATCTTTCTACGATTTATTGCTTCATAGTATCCAGTTCTGGGACATGAAACGTGTTGTGAACCGGGAAGAGATTAACCTTCTGGTTGGGGTGCTCACTGGCTATTGCAGGCTAAAAAGGCATCAAACGCTCATGAGGTTCGAGAACAGTTCCACGTTATGGCAGATTGTTCATACAGAACTTAGCCTTCAGGTGTGGTAGAGGATGGAAGAGGTTGAAGAGATAGGTTCCTTACGGTTAAAAAAAAACCGTATAAAAGGCCAACTTGCCAGACTTTGGCATTCCATCCGCTACTACTTACTGACAAAAGTGTTGTTGTCAAAACAATATGTGTGTGCCAATTCTGTATATTTAGGAAAATTGCAAAAAGCATTCTGACATTTATTTATAAAATTCCCAAATTTATATTTTTGTTAAATCATTTTTAAGTAGATTTAAAATAATTGTATATCGAAATATATCGATATACGTCCGATTTAGGCGCCTGGGTAGAAGACGGATTTGATAAAATGAATGTCTAACATAATTAACTAGCTAATTAAGTTAGTTTACTTTATTCTATTTTTTTCTTGTTTGATTAACCAATTTAACTGGCGAAATGTTATATGATTTGAGAGAATATCTACCCTCAAGATTTCAACTGAGCCAATAATATATTTACACGTCGTTGGGATATCATACATTGGACATTCAATAGAATTACATTTATGATTGTTACGCTAGATACAGTATATGTTAGCGAGGCTCTCAGGTTGTTAGCTAGCATTTACCCCCTTCCCTTTCGTACAATTCATAAAGGTTCGTATCGCTTCAAACAATATGGTAAATTATTATATTTACTCGAATACATTATTAAAATTGAATTATTAATATAAATGTTTTTTGTAAATGTAATTTAATACGATCAACATTTTTTTTAATCACCATATCTTATGGTTTTGTCTTATATCAAACGTTAAGGTGACAATCAATATTTTATGATTCTCCCAACACTCTATAAAATAAAATATTCAAAATTTGAAATGAAATTTGGTAAATCTCGTAGATTTTGTTATTTGAAAGATTTAGTTCGTTAATGGGCAAAATCGATCAAGAAGAAAAGGAGGCTTAACTTTGCCATGGTAGTAATTTGATTTAACATTCATTATTGTTTCTTCTTGTAAGAAAATTTGCTGGTCTACGTAGCTTCTACGTGACTTTTTTTCAATTGATTTACTGAAGGTCGTTCATGCATTTTGGTTAAGAATGATATTTTGTTAGATCAATATATAATTTAAAGACAATGCGAAAAACGTTTCATACACGCGGATATAGAATAAATTCGTGTAAATTGACGGTTAATTCTATTCATATTTTTGCATAAATTTATAAATAAATAATATTATTAATTTATATAAAACTGTATATACTTCTAACGTCTGAAATTCTACCTGTGCAACACTATGTACAGAATTATTAATATTACACAAATATATTAATATTATTACAAAACTGATATCTTCTTCAATTCTACAGCCTGTTTCAGAAAAAAATAACCAGCATTGAAATGAATTTGCTTCATTAATTTTTGGTATCTACAACAGTATAATCAATAAGTCGAAGTTCCAATCAAGATAATGGATTTTTGGTAGATTTTAAACAGTGTATCTATTTTGTTTACGGGAGAGAGATCCATTTATAATCCCTGAGTGTAATTTTTTATTCATTTTTGCATAAAAAGTCAAAATTTGGCGTTTTTCTGTAACCCTCGTACAAGATAGCCCAGAAGCTCCCACGAGCATTTTGAAATTGTCTATAGTGAATTGTCTTCTATGTCAATCTAAAGTTTCATTAAAATTACGAAGAAAGATTACTTTGTCAAAAAAATTTAATGGAAAGTCAACAAGTTTTATCATTTCCTTTAGAATTCTCGAGTTTTAAACATTTAAAATTCTGTTCTGATGTGTTAAATCAACGCTGTTATGAGTTGTGAAATGTTCAAACAGAAGAACCAATACAAAAAAAGAGCCATAATGAAGATATAGGTTCAACATGAGAATGAGTTAAAGGTATTTAGATAGATTTCCAAAGAGGTATTAAAATACTTGTTCAACAGTCAAACACATACATACACGAAATAGGCAAAAAGGAGCGATCCTATTTTCGTTTTATTCAAAATGCACCCATTCGAGCCTCCTTCCAAATTTTTTAAAGACAATATATCTTTGAAATAACATACAACAAATTTCTTTTCACTTGATTTTAAAACTTTATCTTTGATTGCAATTTCGAAATCTGCGTTTCTCATTAACACTGTCGTCCGAATATTTTTTTAAACAAATTGGTGCAATTCTTGTGAATAGAAGCGTACATATTTTCATACTGATTTACATTTATTTATTAATGATGTATATTTTATTCACAAATTCATAATTCATCATTATTATTCATAAACTCTAGAATATATATGTATATATGATATTACAAATGTAATTTAAATGCTGGCGTCTTATATTTACGTGTAAATATATCCTACCGTATGTGTAATTAATAATTCGGGATACTGCATTATGGATCGATTGATTTTTATTTCGATCGATTGATTTGTAAAATTTCCATTTGCATTTAAATTTTATAATTGATTTTTGCCTTATTGATTCGGTTTTCGACTAAATGTTGGTCATTAGTAAAAACTTTTGTTTAAAAATTTTTTTCGAAAACTATATGAATAAGCACAAATCAACTATAAAATTTAAAAAAGTAACATCAAATTTTGCAGCTAATTGTACAATCGATTACCGTGACATGGAAAATGTTCGATTATTATTCTTTTTAAATTTTTAATATTAGTTGAATTATAAATATTTGAAAAATGGCCACATCTTTCTAACAACTCTTTGGCTTTTTGGACACAATCTATTCGACTTTCAAAAAAATTTTTCGTATAAAAGTTGTTCATTATTAATATACTAACATCTGTTATTCGAAATATTTTTCCAAAAACCTTATGAATTCGACACAAATCAATTTGAAAATAAAGCGTTACTTTTGCTGTCCTCATTATACCTTAGTTTTTACCACATAACTTGTACCCTAAGTTTGAATAAATATTTTATACTATAATTATCATTATCTTTAAAACAAAAAGCTTTAAAATTTAAATAATCATTCCGATATATAATTATTTATTATTTAAATTAAATATATGATATATGCATGCATTGTGTTTTAAGTCATAAATTCTAATTCTATTCAAAAATTTTTAGTTTATGTAATAAACAGTATGATTTTTACTGCATTAAGGTTGTTTTACTTCATCTACGCATTGTTATTAATTAGGATAATTATCTTGAAAAAATTCCAGCTCAGCAAGATGAAAAAAAATAACATCCTGAAATCACGGTTAACACGATGGAGTGTTCAATTTTATTCAAAACGCCACGGGGAATGCTGGTCTCTAAAAGCTATGCTCTATCTCCGAGCAAAGAAAGTCAGTCTCGCAATTGTTTCGTTGATCCTTAAGTTTTTAAATAAATTTACCAAATTTTAATCAAATATAATTTAACAAAATCGAAATAATTTAACCAAATTTTTATCCATACAATTTAACAAAATGTATATGGATAAAATCGTTAAGGAATAAAAAATTTTCTAATTTACCTAGTTAACAGTCTTAAGTTAATGTAAATTAAATGCCATAAATTAAATAATAAGTTCAAGAAACTCTGGAAAAATATAATAGATAAAAAATTATGTCATTTTCACCAAAATGGAAATAAAAAAAAATTAGTAGAAAGCACAATATGAGTTTCTATTGTTTTTAAATTTTCAGTTGTAGTTGAAAAAAGGCAAAAAACTCCTTAAACTCGGCCTGTCGCCCTAACGTGCTCTAGATATTATGAAAATCTATATGTCATGTGTTAATGTCAGCTTATTGAAATTTCATGGTTATGTATCAGTTTAGCTTACAAAAATAAGCTATTTAGTGAAATCACCCAATCTTCTAGAAAACGGCATTTATTTCTCACATGGAATCTGAATATATATTTAACAAGTCGGAGTTTTTCGCAAAAGTAATGACAATATATGTCTAAAAAATGGTCTAACTTTAACATTTCTACCATTTTTGTCCCATTTTCCGATCGATTGAACCTAGTGCAATGTCTTCGTCCTATACAGAAAACATTCACCGAACTGTTCACTTGTCAACTTTTAATTTACAACGCATAATTTTTTTATGCACTCCGAAAAACCCTCCTTATTTAACATATCACTTAACAAATCATTAACCGCTTAGTAAATTCAATTGCATATGTAATATTCATAATAACCAATTATTATTATTTTCTTTTAAAAGTGCGTCGTCAATGGCGGTAACGTTTTTAACGATTTCCGTTCATTAAGAATTGAATTATTTATGCTTACAAAAAAAAAAAACTCCAGTCAGCAAGAGCACTTCAGTCATTTTATATTTCATTTAATATAAACACCATTAGACGTTTAATTTAACCATGGATGTGTGTACCAAATGTAGATTGCTAACAATGGATCCATTACAGTGTTACATTTTACTTTAATATGATAGTAAGTTTTAGATGTTCATCCATTAAATATGACACGGTAAAAAAGGTATTTTACCGCTACTACCAACTTTATTACAGCAGATTTTGTTCTTGTACCTATAATTACGTCACGATTACGTCCATGCCTTAGATAGATAGATAGATTGTAAAGGCTGCCCTGGACGGGCTACACTTCGATGTGAGTGGAGTGGAAGGAACTTTTGTGTATAAACTAGGAATTGGTAGAATATGCGGCTACAGTCGACTATGATAGAAACAATGCCGATATTCATCTGGAATTCATGAAGGAAACAGCAGAAAACCTACTCAAGCATAGCCGATTACTTCGTTCTTGTCCATACGCCGACAGTTTAGTCAATAAACCGCCCCTTTTTTTTGCTTAATAATTGACAAACTGTCGATATCGGGATTCGAACCCAAAACCTCCCAGTTTCCAAGTAGGCATACTGCGCAGACATAACGCCTTAGACCGCTCGGCCACTTGGACTGGTTAGCAGTTGTTGGAACTAAATATCTAATCCGTAAAGCTTGCTGCGATTACGTCTTGATTTAAACAATGATTTTGAGTAATTGATTAAAGAAGCCTTATAAGAATGAATGTCCACAACTGTAAGTTAGCGATCTACATGTAAGATGAACATTTATGAATCACCATTAGAAATTCAATTTAGCATCATCAAACGTCTAAGCACCTCAAATGGATGTACGTGGTTTATTTTTAAAAAAAAAGTTACTTTAACTTACGGCACAACATTTATTCAATTTTAACGCAGCCGCTTTTATATACAGAAACACATAAACTTTTGTACCCCACGTGTATGACATCTACACCAGGAATATTATGTGTGCATAACCAAACATTTTTCGAAAAATTGAGGCTCTTAGTTCTTTCTAAAAAGCTATTTTTTTAAATAGAGATGGAGTGTTTACCGCAAATCAATTTTATTTTTACAATTTTTCTACATGCCTAAACCGGCATCTCCGGCACTCTGCATAATGCCATGGAAATAACATATTTTTGCAATTTTTTCCGCAATTAAATGTATAAACCTTCTTTTTTTAGCGTGATGTGATATCACGCCAAAAAAAGAAGGAAATAGCACATTTTTGCAATTTTTTCCGCTATTTTATGTATAAAGCTTTTTTTTTGGCGTGACATCACCGCCAACGACGCGTATCAACCAATACCGAGGTATTTTAAAATAGTCCAAAAATTTTATGGTTTTTAGGTGACAGAAAACTTTGCTCAGATCTTTTGTATATAGGTAAGCTAGGTATTTTGGTACGAGTCTCAACATATACACAAATTGAATCCAATTACTGGGCTAGAAACAAATAAAAATAAATAAATAAATAAATATATTTTTTATTTAAAAAATAAATAAAAAAACTATGTATATATAATTTGCATTTGGCCAATTAGTAACAATGTTAATTTATAATTCAAACAAGTTGAAAATCTGCCTACATGTTCTATCAGAACCAGCTACTGTTCACTTTTGCTTAATTGAATCTAGTTCAACAATTTCAACATTGCCACCGAAAAAAATAAATCCTATAATTAATCAAACAAAATCTGTATAAAATGGTACGAAACACTCTTAGAGTTTACCAACCATACCCCCTCCCCCCCGGTGGGTATTTCTTGACACTTGTCAATTCTAGTATACCCCGGAGAAGCCAGGAACAACCCGAAAAAAACAAAGAGAAACAGAGAAAATAACTATTTTTAATTCATTCTCATTTCATTAAAATTTTTAATTAATGAGAGTATATTTATAACCAATATTTTCAACAGAATTTCTATCCCTAGTTTTCCTTGGTTTCATATTCCTCCATTTTTATACCAGGTATATAGAATATATACAAGGGTACATGAAGTTTAGTCCCGACTTTTAATAACAGAAAACAATTTTTGGTATACGTGTTCATAACATTAGTCCATGCCCAAGTGTTCATACAATTTAGTTTGCGTGTTCATAAAACTAAACCTAATTGGTCCATTTCTACAGGTCCTCCTGTCTGTCAACCGTTCGTAAGCACGATAACTCAAGAAGAATGAAAATTTAAACCCAATAGATTATATTTCAATAGTTAAAAGAATGAGCAATACACCAGCTGTAATAAAAGAACCTACTTTATCCGATAGATAGTGTATCTAAGTGGAGAGGAGGAATGATACCGTTTTTTGGATTTTATGTTTCGAAAACAAAAATCATCAGCTGTAGTTTCAAATGCACTAGCATTTGAAATCAAAGAGCATTAAGTTCCCAAAAATAATGTTCCCATGAAAATACTCGTTAAAGTCTAAAATTTTCACATAAATTCTTTTTTGGTTATTCATTTGAGAAGAAAGTTTTAAAAGAAGGAGTTCTAGAGAATTCAAGTTCCTTTAATTGATAGAAGAGCAAGTTTTGTAAAAATTCCAAAATTTATGAGGCAAAAAGGTGTATTACAATTATTCGTTATGTATTGCAATTCCACTAAAGGAATTATCTTCATCTTTTACAAAAAGTTCTTTATGGTCGTTAAATATAGAAAATTGAAGCGACCTGAAAATACATGATGCACAAACCAGTTATTTCTTAATTCAGTATCAAAAATAATCAAATATCAATGTTAAACTGGGCTGAGTATAATAAAAATTTCTTATAAAATCGACATTAAACATTATCCTATCCATACACAAAACAAAACAATTCCATGTTATTTTTGCCTCTTCGTCCAAATCCATTCGTTTATTTTTGCTTTGCGTTCGGATTTGAATTTTAATATAAAATAATAATAAAATATACAAAATTTAAATCAAACAGAGAACACAATAGAATAAAATAATAGATAAATAAAGATAGAATAGAATATATATAAGAGGCTCTCAAACTAAAACATATGAATACAATTTAATAAACATTTATAACAGGATAACTATCTATAAGGAGTCTGGTAGGCTACAACATTTCTAAAAAGACGTCTTCATTTTAATATAGGCCTTTAAATTTACATAAACCGGCTTCCAATACATACATATGTGTGTTTTATATTATATATATTTATATCTGCCTATGTTTTAAAATCATGGAAATTGTAGTACCTACATGTTTCTATAGTTCGGTTTTATCTTTTCACCTTTTTTGAATAGTAGTAAAAAATTCCTGAAAAAAACAATTACATAAATAAAGGGATCTATTGGATTTTAAAATGTTTTCACGGGATAAAATACCTTCCCATTCAGTATATTTGAACCAGTAAGTCACATTCTAAGCGTATACATACAGTCTGTTTTCAAAAGCATTTCTAATAGGGAATCAATGTTAAATAAATAAATAAAATATTTACTATAAAACCATACATACATACACATACTTATTTATTATACTTATAATATATAACATTTATATTTTATTCATACACAATTATATTAAAATTGTACATTTTATTACCCCAAATTACCAGCCCAAAATTCCAGAGTATGTATTCAATGTATTATATACTTTGTATAATAGTGACCATAAAAAAGGTATTATTATATTTTTTTCAGAAAATGTTTTAATTAAAAAAAGAAAATAACAATAATTGGTACATGTATTTACTCTATCTCTCTTCCTCGCGCTCAGTCAGAGTTGAGTGAAGTCAAACTTTGCCCACCTATGACTTATACTACATACTTGTGGTATGATGTTTGATTGATGTCATTCAAGAGTGGGGAGATTTAGTGATGCCCACTTAATTTATAATATTATTATTCATTACGTATGCACACACACACTACAGACTACAGAGTACCCACACTATTTTTTATTTCTTTATGAAGCATTGTGTAGTTACTATAGTAAATAATATTTAACATTGATTCTCTATTAGCAAAGCATTCCAAAACAGACGGTATATATTACTGGATACTTGTATAATATAACATAGAGTAACACCTAGAATTTTTCCACTTGTTCAATATTTTTTAACGGGATTGTACATTAAGGATGTGGATGGAGAACCAGGAATTTTTATTCAGACTAGGAATTGGTACATTATGCGATTGCAGCCAACTTTGATAGGAACTATGCTGGATATGGTGAAAGCAAACTGCAGAAAATCTTCACAAGCATAGCCGATTTCTTCCGTTCTTGCTCCTAAGTTGACAGTTAATTTTCCACCCTCTATAATATAATAGCCACCCCCTCTTTTTTTTTAAATTAATGACAAGCTTCCATCGTTGAGAAGCGAAGCCGCAACCTTCCAGTTCCAAGCTGAGCACCTTTGACCGCATGGATGGATACTTGGACTTGTTTGTTTATTTTTAATTTAATATAAAAAATTAAAGTAAAAACAAACTTTAGAAGTTTTTAAATTTGAAAATAGTTTTGTAATGTGTACAAGAATATTGTTAACGAAGCCAACCAAGTAGTAGTAGTTGAGTTATCATCAATTCTTTGAAAAACTTTAGTATTTTATTTTTCGAAAAAACAAAAAAAAACAAGAGAAAAAAAAACAGATTTCTTAATAATAAAGCCACAATAGTAGCCACATGGTCGTCCGTGCAGGCAGCCACTTACTATAAATACAACACTAATATACAAATCTGAATGTGCTTAATTTTCAATTTACATATTTGAATATATTGTTGTTCAATCGATTGATAAATTTACGTGTGAGAATAATGAGATGTTTTTTTTTTTGCTCCTTCGGTAATGTTTTTTTTTTCCTTCAGAAATTATGCATTGCAGTTTCAATGCGTGCCAATTGTTCTATGCACAGATGTATATACCATAATCTAGATAGCTAGCTAATGTTTGTAGGTATATATAAGCCAAGCAAGCGAATCTGATTAAGTTTTCCTGCCGGGTCGAATTCTGGAATTGGTTGAATTTAAAAATTCCTTCATCTGACCAAGTGAACCCAACCAACTCATGTTGAATGAAGATACACAGATAGATTGTAGAGGATGCCCTGGACGAGCTACACTTCGACCATAAGGTCCATTGTGGTGCCTAAGGATGTGAGAATGCGAGTGGAGTGGAAGGAATTTGTAAGTAGACTATAGGAACTATGCCGATATTCATCTGGAGTTCGTGAAGGAAACTGCAGAAAACCTTCTCAAGCACAGCCGGTTACTTCGTTCTTCGTCCAAGTGGACGAGCGGTCTAAGGTGTTATGCCTGCGCAGTATGCCTACTTGGAAACAGGGAGGTTATGGGTTCGAATCCCGACAGCGGCAGTTTGTCAATTATTAAGAAAAAAAAGGGCGGTTAGTTGACTAAACTGTCGGCGTATGGACAAGAACGAAGTAACCGGCTATGCTTGACAAGGTTTTCTGCAGTTTCCGTCACGAACTCCAGATGCATATCGGCATAGTTCCTATCATAGTCGGCTGCAGCCGCATATCCTACCAATTCCTAGTATATACACTAAAATTCCTTCCACTCCACTCCTATCCTCACATCCTTAGACAACACAATGGATCTTATGGGCGAAGTGTAGCCCGTCCAGGGCAGCCTCTTCAATATATCTATCTATCTATCTCCTCCAATCTTCTCTTATTTTATCTTCATATTTAATGTGTACTGCATTTTTGGCCTTTATTTGCATTTCAGGTAAGAAAATCGCTCCACAATAGTGATCACACTTTATATGGCAGAAAGCATATTTGTGTGTGTGTTATTGACTGGTTAAGAAAAATTTTGCAACTTATAATTGAGATTTGAATCATTAAATATAATTTTAAAAATATTTGACTTTAATAAATGATTCATCGGCTCTGAAATATAAGTTTTAATTTATCACAAGGTTTAAATTAAAGTTACCCCCTCTACGCCGCAACCTTTTTAACATATATAGATAGGTAGGTACGTCATTATCACCCATTAAGTGATCATGATAATTTATCGTTTTTAACACGATTTTAATAACAAACACAGACGATGATATATATGAATAATTATTCTCTTGTATATATAATATTACCTTTACCATCCCATCAGAGATAATTAAGAGATATTTTTAATAAAAATATATTTAAAACTGTGGTGTCAACAGACACATAACCTCTATACATAGACATTGCATTATGTACCAGGTGCACAACATATTTTTTCCTACATACATTTATACTAACAGGATTGAATTATTTATTATTAAATACCAGAACAAATTAATATATCGTCGTACAACTTTTGTAGGTACTATGGCCCACAGAAGCCCTAGTCATTTATCTAAATTTTCTAATTGATTTGTGTCTTAATGAACAACTTTTAGCCGAAACATTTTTTCGAAAACCGAATGAATAAGGCACAAATCAATTAGACAATTTTGAAAAATGACCGAGACTTCTTTGCCCCATTATACCATAGAAGTTATTGAACTATATCTATTGCCCCTCAAAAATAAGTGTGAAATTTAAGGGGCTGTTTAAGGTATCACAATAAAACGTAATTTCCAACGATACTATCCAAAAGCTATTGAATCTATTGACCTGTGTGGATTTCAGATCAATATAGATTCAGTTGTTTTTGGGTTAAACCCTTATAGACGTACAGACAAAATTAATGTTCTATTTAATTTATTTGTACAGATTAAAACACAAATCGATTAAAATAAGGTAACCTTACATACCTAAAAAATCATTGATGTCGTCTTCTACAAAATTTGACTATATTAGGTCTAAGTAGGAAGATGGATATCACCTGAATATTGATTTTTGTAAGAAGAATTTATGCTACGATCACATCGTACTACAATTTCAATTTCAGCAAAGATTTTCGAAATTTTTTGATGTGAAACATTTATTGCGGCAGGTTAGACCGTTTGCTACCTGGAAACGGCCTGGCGAAATTTTCTCGAGTTGTTCATAGGTGATATTACATAAAACAAATCAGATTTAAACAGATGCTCATAGATAACGGTACATATACAGGCTCAAAAACTCATTCATAGGTAGCAATGCATATTTTCTATACAAAATAGTTAACAATAATAATAATAGTTTAAGTAGCTGATTGAAAGACTTGAGCCGTCTCAATTTTTAAGAAATTTTTTAAATTTTTTGGTATTAAAATACTATGTATTTTTTAAATAAAGAATAAATATTTTCTTTAAAAACAAATCTGAATATTTTGTTTTTGTTTATGCCATATTTTTTTCATTATGCCATATTTATTTTCTTTAATAAACCATCCTTTCATGCATATTTTCTATGCAAAATAGTTTCGGTGTTTCACAACGGCCAGGCGTCGTCGCGACGACTTAATATTTTTTAATGATAGATTTATCCACAAAAAATTATAAGGACAAAAAAAAATAGTAAGAGCTACGCTAGAATAAAATTATATTATGGAAATTTTTAACCTTGATAATTTAGTAAACAAAAATTTACAAACAATTATAAATTTATTTTCCAATGAACACTGTATATATATAATATCAATTTATTAAACAATAAATTAATTAGGGTACTTATTTTGCTTTCAACAATGCTATAAACTATGGTATAAAGATGTTCGCGTTTATGCCAAATCCATGTCGAATGAGTCTATATAATGAGTTAAACAAAGATGCGATAAACTAAATGTATTTTGTGAATCTCAACTATCTCCCTCTTCTTATTGCCTTTTTTTTAAATAAAAGGAATTAAAATAAGAGTACAAAAAAAAACGAACAAAACTGAACTTATAAAAGATAAATGTTTTAAACACTAAATTTTAATTAACTAGTCGATAATTTATTCCCGCCTTGAATTTATATTAACAGCATATATAAATACAAACGCAAGTACATATATATATATATATATATATATATATATATATATATATATATATATATATATATATATATATATATATATATATATATATCGATAATTAACTTTGTATTAATTAATGTTCAACGTTACTATGGTAACACAATTACAAATAATAGTTATGTAGTTGTTGTACAATTTACCTACATTTGTGTTGGTAGGCGAGTTGTTGGAGAAATAAAACGAAAAATATTAAGAAAATTTAGAGCGTTTAATGCTTAGACAGTTTCACATAGTGTTCCAAGGAAATATTATTGTCTCACTCAATGAAGCGTAGGGTAGATAGATAGACCTGTCACTATAGTCTGTGATAGGGACATGTGGACGGAAGGAGAACCACTCTATCACAAGAAAGAAATCTTTTGGTTTACAGACGGCTCCAAAAGGGACCGGAGCGGAAATTTACGTTGAAACCCAAGGCAACCGTTTGCCTCAACTTGGAGAAATTGAGCACAGCCAAGCCATTCGACTGTGCTCGGTTGAGACTCAATAGAATACAGTTAAGAACAGTGGGGTTCTTGACAGGACACTGTCGATTGAACGACCACTTTCGTAACTTGGGAATCTCAGATGATCCCCCTTGAAGGGCCCGTATGGTGAAACCTCCATGCATGTCATTTGCACCTGCAGAAACCTGCAGGGTATCAGGTATAGAATGTTTGGGTCCGAAACATTGGATCCATCAATCCTGGGAACAATCCCGGCGGAGAAGCTGTGGGCTTTTTGTGCGGCGACTGGCCTCAACAGAATCCTATAGCTTCATCTGCTTACAATAGCACCTCTTACATGGGAGGGCACAGAGGACCCCTTGGTCTAGGTCCCAGGGACCCATCTACGGTATCCTTCATGTTAATTATTATTATTATCATCGTTTAACTAAATAGGTAAGCCACCAAGAACTCGGAAACTATTAAATAGCTCATTATATGGAGACGTGAGACGTTTTATAAAAATTTCTTTGACAAAACAACGATAGATTAATTTCATAAGCGCCCCATACTTTTACGATTAACTATTTTATTATTTTCTTGTTTTTTTTTGTGCGTTAAGTATTAAGTACTATTAAGTTTGTATTTTAGTTGTTTTTTTATTTTTTGGAAGATTAAACAGATCAGTTTAATTTCCCTTCTCTTCCACATTTGGTGTTGCGTCCACCAAATTTCTATTTCGGGAAATACTATCGAATTCCATGCAGTGATACCATATTATTTTATTGCCATCAGAGTTGCACGCGTTTGCTAAATTTCAGCTTGATCAAGTAATGGAAATTGATTTTGGAGTACAAATTTTGAACCGGAACGATTTACAGATACTTAATCAAATACTTTTACGATTCCAAAGAATTTAGAGTGTGATTTTCTTCAATATATTTTTTATACACAATCCCAAAACAAGATAAAAAAAAAAAGTATGTTATACGTTAATTTATCTATTTTAAAATGTATATTAAAAACATATAAATCATATTATCCACACATTTTTTGATCGAATCGCCTTCGCGCTGACTGCTTGCTTCTTGCTGACCATAATAAAAGACAAACAACAAAAAAATCCGGTAAAAATGTATAATAAAAATGTATAATAAAAATATTTACAAACGCACATTATAAATTGTAAAAATTGTAAAATTAATTCGAATACCACTCATCACAACAACAACAACAAAAAACCGAAAAAAAAACAAACAGACAATAGCGTTGTTGTTGTTTCGCTCGCTTATTTGCTGAACTTAGTTATAGCTAGCCAGTGTGTGTAGTATAGTGATTGCAGAAATAACTTTGTTCACACAGAATTTTTATATCAAAAGAATATTATTTATATAATAATATATTGATCCATCGATGGATCGATACAAATTTATTTTTCATTTTTTGTAAAAAAATAAATTTAAAAAAAAAAAAAGAAAAAAGAAGAGAATATTGTTATAACAAATTTGCACAAAGCAATAAATTGGGTTAACGCTATATGTATGAGCTGTAATGTCACATTTCATCTCGCAAAATGTCTCTCGCAAGATACGTTATATATGCTGTATAGCCAGCCCCAACCAACAACTATTGCATTTATAATGTCTTGTTCAATTCGTTTTGTGTCATTCCATTTATATGAATTTTTCTCTATTCATATTAATTTGAAATTCAACAAAGCAAGTCTCAAATCATCAAGCTACCTGAGCTGTTATGGTTGTGGAACGCATATGATATTTCAGTTGATCTTTTAACCAACGCCATCATTTTTGCTAGGTCAAAATTAGCTTAAAACAAAGTTTCTATCGAAATCGGGGGCATAAAATTTTCCTCCAATTTTAGCGATTTTTTTAAGGGGTACCTTTGGAAAAAATGTGAAAAAAGTGAAGAAAATTTTTCTTCTCCATTTTAATAATAATCATTTTCTAGGGTAATTTTGACCCAAACAGTACGAAAATCAGGTTCATTTTAACGTCCGACCAACACATTTCAAAATTTTCCATTCTCAATTCATACAGTTGGGAATTTTAGTACTATGGGTCTGATACCTTGAAAACCGTTATTCGTATCATATTTTAACTAACGCCATCGTTTTCGCTAGGTCCAAATTAGCTTAAAACCAAGTTTTAATCAAAATCGGAGACATAAAATTTTCCTCCAATTTTAGCGATTTTTTTAAGGCCCTTGGAAAAAATGTGAAAAAAGTGAAGAAAATTTTTATTCTCCATTTTAATAATATTCATTTTCTAAGCTAATTTTGACCCAAACGGTACGAAAATCAGGTTCATTTTAACGTCCAACCAACACATTTCAAAATTTTGCCTTCGCAATTCATACAGCTTGATATTTTAGCACTATGGGTCTGATACCTTGAAAACCGTTAATCGTATCGTATTTTAATCCACTCCATCATATTTGCTAGGTCCAAATTAGCTTAGATTGCAGTTTTTATCAAAGTCGGTCACATTTTCCTCGAATTTTTGCTATTTTTTAAGGGGTTATTTTTTACTTTACAAGGTTTTACTTTACTTTAGTGTATCCTACGCGCAACTAGGATACACTTAGAAATAAATAGTTCGAAAGCTTAATATTTTATAGAATGAGTAAAAAATGAAGAAAATAATCGGATTGAATTGGGAAAGAAAAAGTTTTTTATAAAATATTGTTTTAAAAAAAGTGTTGTTTCTTTTACTTAAATTTATTTTATGCCCTAATTTCTTTCTTTACCAAAATTGATAACTTGATATGAGTAATTTTAACCAGTAAATTTTGACAAAATGGAATGAAGACAACCACTAACTGCTAAAAATGTTAGAATGAATTTTATTTATACTTTATTTTTGAATTGAAATTCATTGAAAACGAAAATGAAGTCTTTATATAAAATTTTATAACTAAAAAATATTTTTAGAGCTACGATACACATGTGATTATTATTATTATTATTGTGTTATGGTTGAAAGAAAGGTTCTTTGTGGGAGATAAATGGAGCTATTTCACCTCACCACTTATGATCCTACACATTATTTTATATACAGGATGTCCCGTAATTTACGGACACAACTGAAAGTATGGATATAAAGTTGAATTCTGAGATGAAAAGTCCATTATCATTTTTAAATCAGACGCATATGTAATTAAATATTAATTAAAATAAAGAAACCAATCAGAGACGCCCAATAGCGTTTGTGAGTTAGTGTTTGTAAGTATGTTAGTGGGGAATGCATGTACGTGAAACTGCTGTAACCTAATGCGCGCCTCTGATTGGTTACTTACTTTAATTAATAATTAATTACATATACGTCTGATTAAAAAATGGTAAAGGACTTTTCGTTTCAGAAGTCAATTTTCTATCCCTACCGTCAGTTGTGTCCGTGACTTACGGGACACTCTGTATACACAAATGCGAATACTCATGCAGTGACCAAACAAACATTCTATGGGCAGGTTTCTTGTGCCATAGTCGTAAGGATACATAGGTATATATAAATTTTTTTTCTTTTTTCAATCGCTCATAAATTCCTGCTGTCGAATAAAATGTGAATAAATAAATTTAATACTGTTTTGAAAAATTTTGTTTTTTTGTTTGTCAAACAACTTTTTTGTATTTGATAATCGTAAACGGTTTTTGGCTTTTTTTTCTGGCTTAAATTTTTAAATTAGAACTTTATAGTGTTAGAATTAAATTTTTTAATACAGAGATTTTGACAAAAACCTTACATCTGTGGCCAAGAGTATTATTATTGATTCAAAAGCAGATGGACATATCAACAAAAGATGCCATAAACTCCAACACTTTTGAAATAGAGATTCTTTGTGGGAGATCTACAAATTAGAGCACGATAAAAGGATTCAGCCGCATTAAATTATAATTTTTTGTAATTGATAAAAACTTATTGTAAATCTAGACGTAGAATATTTGATAAATAAACGCGGTGTATATAAGAGAACTGCCTACAAATGGTGGCATAAATTCCAACAATTTTAAAAGAAAGCTACTTTGTGTGAAAAACTATACAAATGGCACCATTATAGAATTGTGGGATTCAGTTGCATTGAAAATGAAGGTATTTCAGCGTATCAGACAAAACCACTATTGAAGACTCATCTCGTGAAGAGTTCGTGAAAAGAAACTGTAGAAAACCTTCACAAGCATGGCCGGTTACTTCATTCTTGTGCATACGCTGGCAGTTTGATTAATTACCCGTCCCGTTAATTATAATTGACAAACTGAAACTGCCAGGATTCGAACTAGTAGCCTTCCAGTTCCAAGCAGAGTGTTTTTGACCGGTCGGCCACTTGGACTGGTGTGTTCAAATAAAAAACTTTTGATAAAATTTAAAAATTTTGAACGTAGAACAAGATCCAATAAAAAGAAATTATTTAACAAATGCGCCCTACAATTGTATTTGAGTGTAAAAACACTCATGACGTCGTATTCCAAAATGGCGGCTTCAGCCAGGCTACATTACAACAATTATGTTATATTTTTCATAAAAAAAGATGAGTATCATTATAAGATAATAATTGTTTGTAAAAGGAAACTAACGTAACCCTAGTAACTATCACAGTTGAGCTTGACTACTATGTTTCTAATTATGCTACCAGATGTCATAGTCCTTAGGAACAAACACCAAAAGTATTAATTTTTAATTCCATAGATTCCATAAGTTCCAAAGAAAACTCTTTTTTCCGAGTATTTAAAGGTGGAAGCGTCGAGAAATCGAAAAACATTAAATGAGCCGTTTATTTTGAAAGTGGTCTAAGGCCGTTTATACGAAATTTATCGTTAAATGAATACTTTATTTTGAAAGTGACCTAAGTTCATGTATTTACTTACAAAATTCATGAGAAAAGTGTTCTATCTTAAAAAACGTGGAATAACTAAAACGGCCATTTTCAAAATATACTGCTCCAATGTTTCTAGTGTATTTGTCAGTTGCGAATTATAAGGCAAACTAGGCACGTGCCTAGGGGTACGAGGTTACAGAAGAGCGCGTGCGGAAGTTTTTAAACGAAGAAAATACTAATACCTAAAGCCCTCCCAGAGAGTAAATCGCCGTCGGGATCATGTGGCATGTGACTTTCCCGGGATAAAAGTATCCAATGTGTTAATTAGAGTATAAGCTACCAGCATACAAATTTCCTCAAAATCAGTTAAGTAGTTTTTGCGTGAAAGAATAACAAAATTCATCAATTCAGTCGCACAAACTTTCGCGTTTATGATATTAGTAAGATGGCAACTAGAGGGGTTACCCTAGGGCGCTGTGGACATTTAATCCGTCTCTGGTATTTCTTAAGTGGTGTGTGCTTTTGTCAATATTCTTAAAACACTTCAATACATTGTGATCATCGAAAAGTATATAAACTACAATAGAAATCGAAAAGTATCTAGAGCACGGTAGTGCGTGGCCGAGTTTTAATATAAACTACAATAGAAATAATAAACGTTTGAGTAATGATTCTGCATTACGTATTTTTTTATCTAAAATTTAAATTTTTTCCCAAGTCCCGTTACGTTTTGTTTTTTACAACATTACAACAAGAGAGCAGATGTTACACATTTATTTTTTCGTCTATTTGATTGGCAGATCGACAGTCCAGTCGAAAACTATGTACACATACATTTGTTGCAAACAGCAACGAGTATGCGAAAATAATAAGATTCAAATTACATTCATAAGATTCTGTTGTTGCTGACTGTCGTTATTCTATGTGCATCGAGAATTGCGTTGTGGAAAAAAAACAAAATTCAATTTACCTGACCAAATAATTTTTAACGATAATAATTTAACTTACAATAACAACGATATCGATAAGTCTGTTTTTTTTAATATTTTTTTTTTTTTTTTGGTTAAGTAAAAAGCATTATTTGTTATATTTACAAATATTATATATAAAAGAACGTTGGATACATTTATTCGAATCTTATATTTTATAGAAGTCCGTGACTCTTAACAGCACAACTTAGGACCTACAAGTGTGGTCGCATGTCATTTCTTGGTTCAAATAAAGATGTCTGTTTTTCTTATGGTTTGGTTAGCAGCAGCCAACGTTGCTGTAGTTTGTGCATAGATTGGGATTTCAATTTTATGTGTATTGTTTTGTAACTTGGTATATACAATTTTTGTTTTTTTTTTTGTTGTTGTTTTAATATCTATATTGAAACTGTTTTTAAAAATTCAAATTTGAAAATATACTTCTTTTTTTTTTGGTTTGGTTTTTTTGGTATGAGACGTTTTGTCTGGCTTAAACTTTTATTTATATAGAGGTGATCTTTTTTTAAAATTAGATAGATATAGTTAGATATAAATGTATTGCACGTTGACCTTATGACCCATTGTGTTCCCCCTTCACTTCAGTCTAACAAGATTCACTTCTACCATATTTTGAAAATAGCCAGGAGCATGCTTATCAAGTTTTCCTCAAGGTTCGTGTATTCGGGGTGAGATGCACTAAATATATAGTATCTGCTGTAACCGAAAGATTCGGAGTAAAAGATTATGTAGCTGGATGTTTCATCCTCCTCACCGTGCAGACCGCACATAGTGGACCTGTTTTAAATTTTGTCTAGCTGTGAATTTTCTGGACAGATTAATATGAAGAAAATACAAATTGCTAAAATATATAGTGAAATTTGAATTCAATATATTGAAACGACTTCAAATAATACAACATGTGAAAATATCATCTAACTGAGTTAATTCCTTGAATATCCAGTATATACTGAGTTTACGAAAAAAACAGTTTCAAACGAAGGTTGTTTATTTAAAATAAAAAAAGAGGACATTTTTTGTTTTTAATTTGTTTATTTCTACGGTAAATGTTTCAAAGATGGATATTTCCACAAAATTTCAGCTCGTTATCTCTTTTCGTTTTTGAATTATCGTATCTACAGATAAGTTAATATCATTTTTTTAAATTTTATACATGTTTTGTGCCGAATTCATTCGATTTTCGAAACAAATTTTCGAATAAAAGTTTTTACTATATTTATAATGAACAACTTTTATCCGAAGCATTTTTCCGAAAACCGAATCAATAAGGCAAAAATCAATTGTAAATTTTAAAAAAAAAGACTTTTGTGTGTTGAAAATAAATTGAAAAATTGAAAAATTTATCATAATTAAATCTGTTGAAAATAAATTTCTCTACTAATCGTTACCTGGCCATTTTTTCTGAAACTCTTATATTTACAGAAATATTTGCAATTTTAATGATTAATATCAAAATTTTATAACAATTATCATGGTGTAATCCTTTTAGACAATTATTTTAGGGAACGAATTATCCGTAACGAATTCTGAATATTTCAGTTTCAACTAAAAATAATTCATAATAACAGTACAAACAAATTCATTAGTCGATTTTGAAAAAAAAAACCGCTTTTATTATAAATATGACGTTGCGCTTGTCATCTTTAGATTAATTACAAATGAAATATTATATGATAATTTTTTTAAGCTTGTGTTTAATAAAATGCGCGCTTGTATAGACATGGAATATAATATACAAACGCGCGGACAAATATGTTTTCCGTGTGCGCTGCTATTAGTAAAAAAAAGAGATTGTAAATTTTTTTTTTAAATTTGTAATAAAGATTAATTGCTTCATTAAAAACGTATATAATATATTTTTAGGACTCCGTATGTAATATTTCACACGACTTAAGTTTAAAAATATTCTACCGATCAGAAGAAATGAGATAAACACTGAAGAATTCCAACTAATAAGTAATTTATCGAATAAAGCTCGAATGTATGATTTTTTAAATTATTTAATACATAATACTTAATCTTGTTTCGTCATTATTATTCAATATTATTATTATTATTATTTTGAAGAAAACATATTAACTTGGTTCAAGAAATTTCATCTATCAGTGTAGATAATTTCAAGCACACTCTGGATATAAAGCATATTTCGTTGACTGCTAATCGTTCTAATAGTAATGGAGGGTCTTCGTTGAAGAAGGGTTACTCGTTAAAGGAAGATCTTATTTTTACTAAGATTTTGTATGGCAACTTCGACAATTATACTCTTTCTTTGGGAAAGAGATAGAATATTTTTACACTGATATCTTCAAATATTCTCACACAAAAAATGAAAAATGGATAGGCTTACGCAAATTTGTTTTTAACCAAACTTTCCTGCTACAAGAATTTATTAACATGAAGATTTGAAGATTCATTATTAATATACTTACAACTTTTATTCGAAACACTTTCCCGAAATCGAATGAATAAGACACAAATCATCTATAAAATTTCAAAATTTAACGCTACTTTCCTAGTTTATAGATATGTATGTTGCATATGTCTTCTTTATTATAACTATGGGTTACAATGAACAATTAGCTAAGGCGTATTTTAAATTGAGTTATTTTTTTTTATTATTTCAATATTTTTCTACTCAGGTTGTATTCTGTTTGATTTAGGTAAAGGATTTCCTTCAAGGATATGACTATAGCTCTCTAAGTGACATAAACATAAATAAACATTTTGTTGAAGAAACGAAGCTACAGAATCCTTGACGCATATATACAATTCACACTCTTCGAATTGTTTAATATTTATTTTGAGTGATCAACATGCTTTTAAGATGTATTAAATGGTTAAGTAATTAAATATAATGCCTAACTATGTTAATATCCATATACATAGTCATATTTTATCATAATATTTTTAATACCATGTTCATGAATCATATTAATTTGAAAATCGATACGCTTTTAAATTCAATTATGTACTTTTTTCTTAATATACACTTGATCAAAAAGGCTTATATACAGATACAACGAATTGGTATTTATAAATTAATTTCATGAGGTCTGCCTGGCGACATAAAACGTATCTTGAATCCTTCTGTGTATTAATTCAAGACAAAAGTTAAAATTATTGTCAAAAAATATATATCTTAAGTTCAAGACAAAAATTTTACCCCATTATATAACAGTTTTTATAGCTTTAATATCCACAGAAATGTTTCCATTTTTAATGTTCTCATTATTATAATAGTTAATATTACAGTCTGTCGAAAGTAGCTTGATAAAATTTTGAAGCCTCTATCTATCTGTATATCTGGTTGTGAAATTGTAGCTCTCAATCGACTAGATCGATTTCATTTGAAAGGCTGGTTTAATCACGATGGTTCATAGCTATGTTAGATGAAAATTTGGTCGACCGTTTACAGATCATTAAGCCGGAAAATGTTCGGTAGTATTAAAATACCACATTAATTTATATTATAAAATATCCTCCCGTCATTTTGTTGAAACCTGGTTTACTCGGAATGGTGCTTAACTATGGTGTTTGATGGCAATCGCTTCTTTGTGTCCGGGATTTTTTTAAATTTTTATTTAAAAATTATCAGTGTTTAACTGAAAAATATCACTTTTCTCACATTCAAAAGTTCGCAGTGAATAAGGTGGAACGAAAATGAGACAATCGAATATCAGAAGAGTAGCACGCACCCTGCTGTATTTTTGATGAAACATTTTTGGTGGAAGCGCTAAACAAGGGGTGAATCACACTTTTGTATTTCAAGCACTTTAAAGAATTCTGAATAAACTTCTCTTAAAATAAAATGAAAGTACTTAATAAAATTAATTGATGCATTATTTAATATATAAATGCTGCACTTTTATAAAATATATAAAATATATTCAGATTTAAATTGTAATTAGTTGACCTGATTAGGTCACGGTCTTTTAATATACGGTGTTAAATTACATGTTCATTATAAAATTAATGATTGTAGTACATATTAACTATCTATATTACCGACCAGTTGATCCGACAATCACGATATTCACTTCATTTAATGAATAATTACTTATATAATAATTGCATGTACTGATCGGTTCAATAAAATTGTCCCGAAGTAAATTAATCTAATTAATAGATATATAGTTTTATACATAGTGATGCCGCGAAACAAGACGAGACGTGAGTTGTATGTCTCTTGTATCTCATCTCGTTTTCTTACAGTTGAAGATTTTCTTGAAAAAAATACAATTTTATAAAATAGCATTTTTTATAAAATTTCAAATTCGCCCCCTTTACCTAGATCAATTTTTTTGTATTATAAATACGTATTTCGACTACAATGTAGCCATCATCAGTATAAATTAGTTAGTCATAATTTACTCTTTGACAATTAGAAATAGATAGAAAGTCGAGATCAGTAGACAAAAATAAAAATAAATAGAAAATTAACTAAATTAAAATATACTAAATTTAAAATATAATAAATTTTAAAATATATTGAAATTACCCTTGTTAAAATTTCTTTCATTCACATTTATTCCTGTTACCTTACTCTTTATTAAAATTACTCTTATATTGTCTCAGGATATGTTACTCGTCGCTAATTTGGTTACAATATTTTTTATACTATAATAATATTGATATATTTAATAAGAATTTGAAGTCAAAAAATAGAAGAAGAAGAAATTAAATCATTACCGCCCAAAATGATATGCTGTTTTGTGATGAGTACACTTTTACAGATTCAAAAAATCTACAGAGTTTGAAAGAGAGAACTGTCGTCCGTCTCTCGAATATTTTTCGCAAATCAGGATTCTAATTTATGTCTCGTATCTCGTTGGCTCATTCTCATCTCGTTTCATTTCTCTCGTCCCGCGACATCACTAGTTTTACATGAATCTCATATTTCCACTGCAGTAGAATATTAAATTACGAGGTTCGCTTGAAATTTCTAACTACCAATTGAATTTGTGATGTAACAGGCTATGCTTGTGAAGGTTTTCTGCAGTTTCCTTCACGAACTCCAGATCAATATCGGCATAGTTCCTATCAGAGTCGGCTGCAGCCGAACATCCTACCAATTCCTAGTCTACACACAAAAATTCCTTCCACTCCACTCACATCCTCACATCCTAAGGTATCCCGTCCAGGGCAGCCTCTACAATCTATCTATCTAGTTGTAACTTTATTTCTTGTAAAAATATATATAATTGAATATGAATATTGTGTTACAAAATTCGTATCAAACAGAAAAAAAGCGAAATAAGTTCGTAGAAACGAACCTAAAGCTACGATGAAACACGAACATTCATCCAGCCATCGATACACACACGATATAATTAAGAGAGTTAATAATATTATTAAATAATGATTTTAAATTAAATTACAAATGATACAAAACAGAACAAATAATAAAAAACGAACAATAAACGTAATTGTATCAAATATCCAATCAACCATTAAAAAATCAATAAACAATATTATATTATTATTAATAACAAACTTATTATATGAACAAACAAAAAATCTGCAGTCACAATCAATCCGGCCACCTCTATATATGAATATAATCGGGAACCTGGAGGCGTTATCACTTGTATAACTATATATATTAATTATTTGTTTTGTAAACTTATTATGTCTGATTATTAAATACAAGTCAAATCTAATCAAAAGATTCAATACCTTACTTATATGTTCAATATCCTGTCTATTGATTTTTAACATCTGGTGGGAAAAATTAGAAACAGAGGAGTATCCAGGCTCAACTGTGATAGTTACATATGCGTTAATTTAGGATTTAAAATGAACAGACAGTCGTAAACTGCAAATTTTTGAAAATTTGCAGTTGAATGCAATTATGATGATAATAAAATAATTTGGTACCATCTAGATTCATGAACACATGATGAAATTCGGAAATATTTGGTAGAGGAATTAATTCATTTTGGAAAGTAGTGGAAGCGTTGGTTAGTTTAGTTGATTTTTTCAGTCTTAATATAAAAATAAATTCATTTAAAATAGACTGTTTGAAAACAACGGTTTTCTTTTAAAGTCAGACTGCAATAATAAGTCGACAAAAAAATATCTTTCCAGTGATTATTTTAAGCTGATCCAAATAATTGTCAACATTAATACGAAAATAAAGTCATCGAACGCCTGTATTGTAGTATAATAGCAGTAATATTTTGTGGGTGACCGATGGTTTTGTTTTATTTCAACAAATGTTGAAAATTATGCAGATCGGACTGTAATCACTGGAAAAAAAACTGATTTTCTACTTTTTGGAACAATTTGATTTTAAAAGAAAACTAATTTTTTTTTTTTTAATTTATTTTTTACAAATGACAATAACAACTCACTGAGTGAATTGCTTAAATACCCGGTATATACTGAAAAGTACAGATGATTTTTTTTTGTGGCAAATCATTTTAGTTTATGAAATAAAGTTTCAAACAATAGTTGTTTACTTAAAAAAATTGCATATTTTTGGTCTAACATTTTTCTTTTTGGCTATCTCTTGCGATTTCAATTCCACGATGAATCCTGAAATAGGATGCATCCCATTTTGCCCATTCATGAACTTGATCTTACTTTTTGGCCCTAGAACACACACTGCCTGTTCGTCTAGAATGGACTAATTTGGTCATTTTACACCGATACCACAAATTTTGTTTTGCGATCAATATTTTCAACCGTTACAAAGTTGGGACTGAACTTAATATACCATTGTATATTTTATACCGTGTGTGTTGGAAAGCTTTTCTAATAGAGAATCAATGTCAAATATTATTTATTGCTGGCTGGCCGTGTGGTTACTGTGGGAAGTCAGTCAGCACACATGTAATGAGAGTGGGTTAAATATGTTTATTGAATTCTTAACTTTAGTATGTGCATCACAAAATCCCCACTCTTAAGTGACAAACAAACAACCATACGCATACAGTATACCTATACACTATCCAGATGTTTGTATGTATGTGTATTGTATCGGTGCACTGTATAGTTTTATAATTAATATCTTTTTTATTTATTTAACATTGATTCCCTATTAGAAATGCTGTTGAAAACAGACTGTATATACATCGAGTATAAAAAGTGTGTTATAAATTAAAAACGTTGCAAAGATGCAGCCGCTAGTATTCTAACCATAAACATGCAATTCGACGCCCTATCGATATCGCTTATCTATACACTGATAGAAGGAATTTCTTGAACCAAGTAAATATGTTTTCTTCAAAATATGATACTCTGAGACAGAAATTCTTGTTTTAATTCAAGAATTTGTTTACTTGAAGATACTTATTCAAGTAAACAATAAATTATTAAATGAATGCAAGGTTTTCTTACTCAAAGTATCATATTTTAATGAAAATATATTTACTTGGTTCCAGAAATTCCTTCTATCAGTGTAAAAATTATATATAGATACGAAGTATGAATCTGAATTTCTAACGACTGGAAACAAGCGATTACATACCTATGCTAAAAAATGATCTATTTTTACATCAACGAACCCCAACACATATTTAGTATATAGACGTTAACATTATTATTGAATATATAATATATACTTATGAAACAAATAATGAAATATCATTTAATAAATACAGAAAACTAATAAAAATAAAAATAAAAAACACAAAAGAATATAATGAATGATGTATAAATATGATTCTTTTTTGTTTTTATTTTTTAAATAAAAGGCGCGCAAAGTTGTTATGTATAGCAACAACGGTGTGGATATGAGTATTATTGTATAAAGGCTTGTGTATAATCAGTCGCTTGTAGGCTGTATATTGTATAGCCTATATATATAGGTAAGTACCCTGTAACGTAGGTATATTATTATGTGTGTACTTTACTTGAGAACATTGGCGGCATTTCTTCACTCACTATGATATTTATATGAAAATTAATGAGGCTACAAAAATCATAAATATTCAATAAATTTTATTTATATATATTTAAAGGAATAAAAGGGCAGTATGAGATGGAGAATGTTTATCGAATATAATCGCACAAGTATCCAAATAAATGAACATGGAAAGTTTTTTCTATGAAGAATCAATTCAGATTTATTTTAATATTAGTTTGTCGAAAAGAAAAATTCACCATTCGATTTACTAATTATTTCAAAGGAATAGATAGTAGATAGATTAAGGAATAAATCTTCGGGTATAAAAAGTACTGCACTTTGACTTTATGATCCATTGTGATCTTTGCAATAGCCAGGAGATTGCTGAAAGGTTCAAATATTCGGAGTGAGATTCACCGAATATCTTGAATCTGCTGTAACCGAGAGATTTGCAGTCTCCTCCTCCTCGCCGCATTGTCTGCACACAATGGATCCGTTATGGTGTCCCATTGTGTGTAGATGCTTCCCCAGGAGATAATACCCGGTGATGAATCCGGTAACTTTGCGTATACATTATATACCGGGTATCAAAATAATTTCAAGTGATTAGCTACCAATACTGAAAAGCCGTTTTATTCTAGACTAAATTATATATATATATATATATATATATATATATATATAATATATATATATAATATATATATATATATATATATATATATATATATATATATATATATATATATATATATATATATCAAACAATTATGATTATATTCAAATATTAAAAATATTGATAACAATTGGTTTATGAGCTATTAAAATTTTTAAGTATAATTAGTTCTAATTAAAAATTTTTAATTATGATTTATAAAAACAATTTATTGTAATTCAATGTGAAAATTTGACGAAATCAAACTTTAACTAATTGGAATTTATTATATCTAAAAAGAATAGAATTAGAATCGAGATAAGAGAAAAAAGTATTTTAAAATTGTTGTATGATGATGATGAGAGTGTCATGCCTGAGAACAGGCGTTGACTACCACGGCTTTCCACGCACTCCTGTCATATGCCAAGCGTACAAGTTCATGACAGTTTTTAAAAGTGAAACTTTTAATTGTTTGAAGAAAATTATTTCTTCTGCGACCCCTTTTTCTTCTTTCCTCCATGCTTCCAGTTAACACTACACTTTCAACACTTCCCTCACGTATTATGTGACCTAAGAAATCAAGCTGTCTTTTTTTTATATTGTTAACTAGTTGTCGCGATGTATGCGCAATCTGTAGAACTTTCACATTTGTTATTTTATTTGTCCAGGAAATTTTTAGAATTTTACGCCAAAACCACATTTCTGCTGCTTCTATTCTCTTCCACATCGCATTGCTAATTGCCCAGCTTTCAACACCATAGAGCATTGTTGACCAAACATAACATTTTAATATTCTGGATTTGGTTCTTAGGCTTATATTCTTGTTGGTAAAGATTGACTTTAGTTTGTTAAAGTTTAGTTTCGCGAGATTAATCCTGTGTTTGATTTCGATGTCACATTTCCCGTCTTTTGTTAAAATAACACCTAGGTATTTAGCTTGATCTATATTTTTTATTAATTTATTGTATATAGTGAACTGAAAGTCTGTCTTTGTTTTACTGTTTGTCACAATAAGGCACTCTGTTTTATCTGTGTTAATTTTTAAACCTAGAACTTCACTCTCTTGTACTATTTTATTAATCATGTTCTGTAATTCGTCCGGATCGTCGCTCATGAGCACTGCATCGTCAGCATATCTAATATTGTTGATATTCATTCCACCAATATTGATTCCCCGCATGTCCTTTATAGTGTCGAAGATTGTCTGGCTATACAGGTTAAACATACCGGGAGACATAACGCAGCCTTGCCGTGTACCTTTCTGTATGGAAAAAAGTTCTGACTTATTATTTTTATATTTTACTCTGGCTTTTTGATCCCAATATAAATTTGAAATAAATTTTATGTCCTTGGTGTCGATTCCTAGTTTAGTTAGCCGTTCAATCAGAGCTACATGGTTGACATTATCAAACGCTTTACTGTAGTCTATAAAACACAAATAAATTTCCTTGTTTACTGCAAGATATCGCTGTATGATGTTTCGAATAGTAAATATTGCATTTCTTGTTCCTTTTCCTTTTCTAAAGCCAAACTGTTTATCGTCCAAGGCAGTATTAATTTTTTTTTCTATTCGATTAAGTATTACGCGACTCATTATTTTTAGTGTGTGATTTATTAGACACAGAGTTCGGTATTGGTCACATTTTCTTGCGTTTGCTTTTTTTGGGATTGTTACAAAACTTGATTCCAAAATTTCTTCAGGTATTTTGCCTTCATTATACATTTCGTTTGTAATATCCGTCAATATTTCGATCCCTATTTCTCCAAGACCTTTTATGCATTCCACTTGCAGTTGGTCAGGTCCGCTTGATTTTCTATTGGCTGTTTGTTTAACTGCGTGTTGGACTTCGGACTTTGTTATTTCAGGACCCTCCAATTTTGATATTTCGGGTTTTGGTTCTCTAAGGGTATCACTATATAATTCAGTAATATATTCACTCCATCTTGTTAAAATTTCATTATCGTCTAAGATAATTTTATTATTTTTGTCTAAAATGGCGTTACTTGGGGGGGCTATTCTTCTAAAAGTTAGTTCGTTGATTTTTTTGGCCACGTAGAACGGTTCTCGATGCCACATTGATTCTATTTCAGCACACTCGTCGTTAAGCCATTTTTCTTTAGCGCTGTGACATTTACGTTTTATTTCCTTATGTATGTTTTTATACTCGTGTGGGCTGTGTTCTTTTGCTATTCTTCTCTTTTCCATCAGCTGAAGAATTTCAGGGGTAATCCAGGCTTTTTTCTTTTCATATTTTACCTCGGGAGTATTTAGTTCTTCCATAGTATTTATTATTATTTCTCTTACTTTTTTCCATTTATCGTCTATATTTTCTTCTGCTTTTATCTTTTCGTATTTTTCAGCCACCATTTTTTGATATTCAACTTCCTTACATTTGAAATTCGCCCAATTTACTTTGTTTCTCATTTTTTTAACATACTTGGTTTTTTTGAGGCCAATTTTCAAATGTGCTACAACAGGAATGTGATCACTATTACAGTCCGCTCCTGGATAAGTTTTTACTGATTGGATATTGTTTCTAAATCGGTTGTTAATTGCTATGTAGTCTATTTGATTTTTTGTATAGCCATTTGGAGATTTCCATGTCCATAAGTGCCTTGCTGGTTGTTCAAACCATGTATTGCAAATTACCACATTGTTAATATTACACCAATTAACCCATCTTTCTCCCCTTTCATTTCTTACCCCAAGTCCAAAATTACCGACACTTGTATCCCCTTCTTGTTTATTGTTACCAACTTTTGCGTTCATATCTGCCAGTAGAATATTTATTTCATGTTTTTTGCAGTTTTTCATTAATTCCTCTAACTGTTCGTAGAATTCTTCTATTTTTTCTTCTGGCTTTTCTGCTGTCGGCGCATATGCCTGAATTATATTTATGTTCGTAGGATAATTTTTTATTTTTACTAGCATCGTTCTTTCATTGAAAAACCATTGCCCAGCTATCCTTGTAGCCAATTTATTGCATATTATTAATCCCACTCCTTTGTCATGAGTTTCCCCGCCTGAATATAAAAAAGTGTAATTTTCTTTTTTAATTTTTCCATTACCTGTCCATCTTGTTTCCGATTTTCCAAGTATATTTAATTTCATACGTTCTATTTCCATTATAACATTGTCGAGTTTTCCTATATCATAAAGGGTGCGCACATTCCAAGTTCCTATTGTGATATTATTTTTATATTTCCTTTTATTTATGTTCTTATCCTTATCATTTGTCATTGCCGTGGGTTCCCTGGGCATTGTACAGCGGTGGTTTGCCTTTGCCTTCCGCCGGTTAACGCCTCTATAATTCTTTATTGGTTCATTTTCCGACGCATATCTCCTTGTCCCATCCTTTTGAGAAAAAAAGGATTAATTTTTTCCTTTTCCATACTGATTTTCTTTGGATCCTGCTGTATTTCTTCCTTCTGTATTTCCTTATTTGCTGTATTTTCTTCGACGTTATCTCTTGGACGTTTGTTAGTTGCTTCATTGTTAGCTATTGGCATTTTATGTAGTTCTTCTAGTGTATAGCTTTTTCCATCAATTAATAGTTTATTCTTTCTCAGGCTAGCTTTTTGTCCTTTTTCCCTCACTTTCATTAAATATTCTCCAAGTTCTTTCCTTTCGTCTCTTGTGTTTTTAGAAAAATCTTCTTTAATTATAATCCTGCTGTTTTTAAGTTGCCATTTTTTAGTTTGAATTTCTCTTTTTAAACTCCAAGTTGTACAGGCTACCATCACTGGTCTTGGTTTATCTTGTATGTCTTGTTTTTTCCCCATCCGATGTACGTAATTAATATCGTTTTCATAGATTTTTATTTGTAACTGATTTTCGAATATGGATCTAATTTGGTTTTCAAGTGCGTATATATTGTTTTCCGTTTCGTTTACTCCAAAGACAACTATATTATTTTTCCGATTTTCATCTTCAAGATTGTTGATTATTTTTTCTTGTATTTCGAGTTTACTTATTAATTGTTTATTTTCTTTTTTAATTTAATCGATTTCCATCTTTTGTTGTAATATTAGTTCCTGCATTTTATTCATAATTCTTTCCTCCGATTTATGTATTTCACCATTTATAAGTGCCATTTGACTAAGGATTAGGTCTATTTTCTGCTCCATTTCGAATCAGTTTACTTTAAAAAGGATACACTTTTAAATCTTAAAAATATTAATTTATTACAACACCAATAAAAAAATGTTTATTTATTTTCTACAGTAATAGTAATATTTATTAGCTTAATCACAGGTGAACACTTAATTTATTTTAATGTTTATAGGTGGTATGATTTAAAAACAGATTTTTTGCATGAACTTGTTGAACATTCTGACATTAGATTGAAGGTTAGTTTTTATTTTTTATATTTTTTATACAAAGTTTTTTTTTTTTTCTTTCACTCTACGCTAGATTATTACGATTATTCTCTCACAATTCGCTTTTAATTCATATACCACGCACAATTTTGATTTATTAAACTTGTTTAATATTTATTTTTGAATATTTTATAGCACATCCAATCACTTATATGTTACCACTTCGAACTATAGAGGTCGTATATTAATGGTCGTGTTGTATACTAATGAAAATACAAACGAAATCTTTGAATTTAAGGAAATTTGTAATTTATGCTGATAAAAACCAACGGCTAAGAAAAGTTTCCGAATAACAAAAGCACAATTTCTCATATTTGGTATGCATATATATGATGACGTGATGTAAGATGACAGATTTCGGGTAATTAAGCAGAAATAAATATTACCCGAAATCTCAGTTGTTTTCGTAAATATATTTTTTTTACGCCCGTCATACCGGAATTTTATTGGATCAATCTCTTTATTAATATTTTTATTTTATATTGCGTAGTTTTTTTTCTACTCGCCTTATTTTATTTTACGTAAAAATTATCAAAATATGGGTTTTCTCCATAAAAGGTAATGCATTAAAAAGTTACATATTGAACTTATTGTAACATATTGAACTTTAACATTAAATAAATAATTCAAGACCCCCGTAACCCCCCTCCCCTGAAACTTTTATAATTGATTTATATGCACTTGAACTACATATAAAAAAAATCAAGCCTTAATCTATTTGAAGCTCCAGCGCTCGTAAGTCCTTAAATACTTAAACCGCCACTGATTTATAAAAAAAAAATAATATAAATAAAAAGATATATACTTTTTAAATTAATATAAATTAGAATTATAATCCAAAATCAATAATCATTGACAACAATAAAATAATATGGACATTATAATAAATCATCAATAATATTATTATTTTATTTAATAATCTTTTTAAAAATACACTGTTACATGTCTGCAGTTATTTGAAGTACGCTCTGTTCATTCAAAAAGTGCTGTGCGCTGTGCGTATAAAGAGAAGAACGAAAAAAAGTGGTGTGACGACGTTGGAATAGTTATTGAGCTAAGCTTAATAAAACATGTTTTATCTATACTGTTGGATAAAGTGGCTTACAGTAAAGCTCGATTCATGATTGTATATGGTAGGTTTTTGTAATCTATTAACTCGGTTTTACTTTATTTTTTCCTTATATTTTTTCCAAAAAACTGTTTATTATTCGACATTCATGTAATTTTCGAAAATTTAAATTAAAAATATACATTTATTAGACTATGCGGCAGGTATAAATGCGGGAAAGAATCGGAATCAGTTTTAAAGTTTGATTGATCTCGTAAATTTATAAATTTGTTGATTGAAAGTGAAAGTATCGGCCACTTATATGGTGTTCACTAATGTTTGTCTGAAATAAACTTTTGTCAGCAGCCGACTATGATAGGAACTATGTCGATATTCATCTGGTGTTCGTGAAGGAAACTGCAGAAAACCTTCTCAAGCATAGCCGGTTATTTCGTTCTTGTCCATACGCCGACAGTTTGGTCAATTAACCACCCCTTTTTTTTTCTTAATAATTGACAAACTGCCGATGTCGGGATTCGAACCCATAACCCCCCAGTTTCCAAGTAGGCATACTGCACAGCAATAACGCCTTAGAATGCCACTTGGACTGGTATGCTTATGTACAAGTGTACTTTTCATTGTTCAATCGCACAGTGGTGGATTTTTCCAAAAGCCAGGTCTAAATCTAAGGACAATCAAATTATCCATGTTCTCATTTATTTTGCCCTAAAATGATATTTCAAAAATAAAATTTACATTTTGATTACATAAATTATATTAAATTTAAATATATCAGTAGAAAAAAAGGCAGTATTCAAAGCTTTCGGATTTCGATCACGTTTTTCAATGAGAAATTCACCACAGCAGTGCATTGTTTCGTCACTTCACTATATAACATCTTTATTACAATCGAGTATATAATATAATATGTTCGACGGATAGACCGTTTATTTTTTTTCTGAACTCAACGCTTAAATATCTTTATTAAGTGGCCACCTAATAAGAATCTTATGTCAGATAATATTTTTAAAATAAAAAATCCATATAGATTTTTATAAAGTACATAAAAGTCTTGTTAATAGTTTTGAACATCATCAAATCAAATATAATAAAAACAATAAATAAATATCTTTTTAAATACGTTATTAATAATCTATTCTTTATTATTATTTATTAATTTTAATATAAAAAATTGTTTATCTTCATTAATGAGATTTGTTAATGATCCACCATAATTAAGGTACAGTTATAAACCGTTACAGGTATAAAAAGTTTACCACTTTACCGTTTATTTTACTCTCTTCCCCTTTCTTGGGGGTACTGAAAAAAAATCACAAGAAATAACTTGTGTAATTGTTATTGAAAATTTGTACAACTTATTTAACTGCACCAGTATTGCCAGATTGGGCTACCAATCGAGTACTTTGCTTCTTCTTACTAATAGATGAGGCAACTCGGACAAAACGGACTATTTGCGGCAGAAAACTTTCTTTTATTGCTAAAATTATTTAATATTTTTGGCAATTTTCAAATAACTTTAAGAAGTTCTTATTGATAAACTTTATCACACTTTCGTTTTGAGTATTTGGCCAGAATCGAAAAATTCAAGGGTCGGAAAACCTGAAGGAATGCAACTTCATTATAAAGCATTTACGAATAAATTCATCAACAATATGTCGTTGGATTTCAGCGTAATAACTAAACAGGAAATAGATCAAAATTAATTAGAAATGTTTCTTAGCATGAACTAGGATTAAATACAACTACATTCGAATGAATTTGTACACAGGCTGTAATCGTGAACACTAGACATTGAGATATAAAATTTGCAACACGGTTTGTGAGTCTAACAAAGACATACATTTATTTGTAAAGAGAAAAAGAGACAACAGACAAATGCATATATTATTTCTGATTCCGAGAAACAGTAATAATGTGTCTTTTTCTATTTACAATAAAGTGTATGTTTTTGTTCACTTATTTACATAGTGTTGCAAATTTCATATCCCATTGGCTACTTTAGAGGCTTACAGCCTGTATATAACTTGTATAAAATATTGTCATTCGAGATGTATAATTATACCAAATTTCAGTTCAATACCTCTTCGAGATACGGGTAAAAATTTACTTCTAATATTTGAATTTGAATTTGAATTGATTGCATCATTGCGATCAATTAAATTGTAATTTCATTTTAATTTCTCCAAATTTCGCTGCAACTTGTTAACTACTGATCAAAGTCGAAAGGATTTGCGAGACATTTGGAAAAACCTTATTTACTCCCTTTTTATCAATGTCCAAAGTAAAATTGCCCAGCGGGCTCAAAATGGAAAGCCGGGTGATTCCTGTTACAATTTATTCAGTTCAATGGCTACTGTTTCAATATTTTCAGTATACTTTTTTCGTGGTCACTCTTTCATGGTTGAAATAAACAACCTTTTTTTTTACTTTTTAATTAACATATCTGTGACTCCTGAATCGCATAATTAAACAAACTGTTAACGATATGGTGTCTATCTTCCAATCAAGAATTCTTCGGTTTACCCTTTTACTTTGTGATATTAACTTTACCTCCATCCAAATTTGAACGATAAAATTGCAAGGTTAAACGATATTCAAAGATCTGTATTGATTTTTTTTTAAATTGACAAAAAAAAAAGCTAATTAATTAGTAAATTTAAAAGCGGCGGTGCGACTCAATTGTTGCTAAATATGTGCACATTTAGAGGCAAAATAAAATAAAAATGTAAGAAATTTGCATTCAAATTAGCGTTTTGATTAAATAAATTCTCAGAATAATAAAATAATATATTCACAAACCAACAAACACACCACGGTTTTTGGTATTAGATGATAGACTTGCTGGCTGGCTGGTGGACTGGCTGTTTGGTAGTTTTTTATTATGTGAATAAAGAAATGGTATTTAAAAAATGCACAAGGTATAAATTTGTCCAAACAAAACCTAAAAACATAAAATTTATAATTTTTTGACTATTTTATTATTGTAATAAAGAGATTCATTTATATAAAGAACAATATAATACAATGCTGATGTTTTTTATGTATAACTTGATCTATTTGGCTTAATCCAACGATACAAAATTATGAAATCAAGTTTAGGTAATTAATAATTACACGTAATACGACATACGTAATGCTTATAATACGACGCTACAAAACTGATAAATTATGACTGGAAAAATGTATGTTATAGTTGACCCCAGCCAATCAATACTTCAATAATCACGTGTCACCTATCATCAAACTGCAATCTAAATGATCGTTGATATATTACTAATCTTTATTATAATTTATTTTTGATTAAACAAATTTTGGAAAATATACGAGTGGTTTACGATGCTAAATCCATCCTCTACTGAACTTAACTCAGCATCTAGATTCGCAGGGTAGGATTAGATTGATTTTTCATAGTGCTGTTCCATTATTTAGGAAATGCTATTTGTGTGAAATCGTGCAATTTTCTTTTTCATCTCAGGTATAAAGGAACGTTGACCAGTCATCTTTTCAACGACAATTGGCTAGATGCAATTCCACATTGACAAAGCATCATTATTAGGACTTGGCATCATTATTAGTTTAGTTTGTAAGACTGTTGAGAACTGATTTGTAGCTGTCCTATGTCAACCGCCAGTGAAAAGAATAATCACTGTGCTGCCAGCTCAAAGTCACCTTTTCGATAATTAGCACTACTTCATTTTAAGTGTTCTGAAACATAAACCGCCTAACATAATTTTCACAAATTGCCTAAGAAAAAAAAGACAACTCGTACGTCACGTCAATTTCTTTACGAATGTGGCTCACACAAAAAAATGAGTAAAACTATGGGAGTCACTCTATTTTTGTAAAAAACTAGCATGATTCATCCATGTTAATCTGCGTTATCTTTATGCATTTTGGGATTATAAAAACCTCAACTCTGGAAAACTGCCGTTTTAAAAAGTAGCTGGAACTAAATTATCGTCAGTTGATATTACTAAATTGAAAATATTGGGGTTATTAAAAAGTTTCCATTATTTGAATCCTTGGAATCTTTGATATCCTCGTTTATACAAGATGTTAAGAAATAAACTTTTTTTTATTTAAATCATTGAGTATTCAACTGATACTACTTTTAAGAAATATTAAATTTAAATAAAATTAATTTTTATTTTAAACTTTCATTCGTAAATCCTTTCATTCATTTTTCAGTTTTTGTCGATAACTTACTTCTACGGTAACATTTGCTTCTTCCACTATGTTATATTATAATCAAGGCTATAGGATTATGGCGAAAAATGCTCTCAAATTCACCGAACTTCTAAAATATCGAGAAGGATTATACGACAGAGAAATATAGAAAAAAATTCATTTATATCTCGAATAAAATAAATATTGTGCTTATTATTTTTTCTAAACTGTCAGAACTACCAAGCGATATTTTGGTTAAAAGAGGAATAGATCGTTAACCAGTACCTATATCGTTGTATCTCTAAGCAGAAACATTTTCTTACACAAGTGTATAACTAAAATTAATATAAATGCACAGTTATACTATGTTAGAAGTCGAATAGATCATCCCGTAATTATATTGTATTCACTCAAAGCCATAAATAAAACAATATAAATAAATTAATATCAGATTATCTGTTTTTAAATATAAAAAAAAAACGAAAATAAAAAACTTTAAACAAATATTTATAAAATTTTTCAAAAATATTTGATACTGGAATGTTTCAAAAACACAGAACAACCTAAATCCTTGTAATTTTTTTTTTTTTTTTGTTAACCCAAAAACGAGTAGACGCGCATACAAACTTTTGCTGCTACATATTGCCTAATCTATTTTACAACAGTGAAAACATATTGGAAACATTCTAAAAACTGTAAATCACAGGTATAGAGACGGACGATCCACAAACAAAAAACTAAACAATTGATCACCATATGAAAAAAAGGACACAAATTAATAACAAAGGCGTTGACAGAAATTTTTTTGAAAAAAATATTTTTTATTAATTTTGTTTGTTTGAGATTTTTATCATTTTGAAGTTATTTTGATTGGATGGGACTATTTTTTCCTTCTTTTGAAATTCTCCCGTTTTGTGAGAGAAATAGATATAATTAATTATTACGTAGAAAATTTATTACCAATTATTTTTAATTGGTAATTATATTAAAATTTAATGATTTCGAGCTACTACTGAATTCATTCAAGGCATGCTGGGAGACAAAATTTTTTAAGATTGTTTATAATTTTTTCGTAATTTAATTATAGCCACCATGATTTGAGGCAATCATTTAAGGATTAAAACGAGAGTGTATTTGAGTGTAATCTTGGCTAAATCTTAGACTTCAATATCTTGATGCCCTTAGTACAATACAAACGTCCACAGGTTATATTTGATAATCACCAACAAACTTGTAATTGATTATTAAATGTTGACGATAAAAATAAACATAGATGGAAAGTCCACAAATTTGTATTCATTAATCATTCTAATTTAATTAGTGCTTAGTTCGAATATACCAGGAAATCTTGGTATATTCCAACAAGAATTTGCTAAGAATATTTGAGAAATATTTTGGATAATTGTCCTAATATATACAACGAAATCAATGAGTATTTGAATTAACTATAGAAATATGAGGATTTCTTATTTCATACCTTAGCATACAATTTAATATTTGTGGGATGCTAACGCTTAAAACTCAAAAACTGCGGTATATATACAAGAAGACGATGTATTTTATTCTTGTACCAAATTTTGATTTTGTTAATAGATCGAAAAGTATGCAAATGAAAGTTCATAAAGAGGTAATTAAAATATAAGCCAGTGAAAAAGAAAAAATTGGAAAGTTCTCAGTGGAGAAAGGCTCTGCTAATTCTTTTTTATTTTGTAGATCACAAAATGCTATCGAAAAGTCTAACGCAAGCAAAAAACGTGAAAAGCAGAAGCATAAAGAAAAGAAATTCGGATTTCTACCACGTGACAATTTATAATCTGATAAATTATCCGAATTCTTCGAAGTATCCAGTACTTTCCTTCCTCGGGTCCACGTAGTTTTGACACTTGAATTAAGGTACTTTGCCATCGATTGATGAGCCATCTATTAAGAACAGTCTGAAGATTAAAACTCGGCCTTGCGCACTTTCGTGCTCTAGATATTTCAGTATATTATTGATTCGGTTTAATCTTGATTTTTTTTGCTTTATCATTTGAAAAATTATATAACTTTTTTTTTTGAAACGTACGATTTTTCTATAATCGACCAAAACGTTCCTGTAACTTAAAATAAACAACAAGTTTTTTCCCAACTAGACATAAATTTGTATACGAACTAAATCCAAAACAGGCGGAGGAATCGTGAGAAACCTCCAGAAGACTTCAGGTATAAGGAAAGGACAGCCCTACAATTAAAAGAGACTTTAGGATTTTTTCCTCTCCAAAACTGAACGTGAAATCTCTTCAAAACTACGGGAAATTGTGTGTTCATTTATAATTTGTCGGTTAAATAAATTTCAAGAGAATAAAAATTATTTTTATAGGAAAAACACCGCTCATGGGGCAGTTTTGGGCAACATAATGAATAATCACTGCCAACAAAAGGATCAGCTTGCATAGCACAAGATATAATACATCGTGTCGTAAATGTTAAAACACGCTTCTGATTGTGCAGTGTCTTAATCGTCTTCTGATAAATTAGAGAGCTTTAAAGCGACGATTATGTTTACCAATTTTTTTTTACTAAGAGTAATTCCAAACTTAAGATTTTTCGTAGTAGGTTAGTTTGAGTAGCAAATAAATATGAATATTCAAAATTTATACAGCATTAAATATTCAAAGTAATAAATCGTTAACATCATTAATCGCCAGTTTTATTGTTTTTTGCAAATGCAAAAAAAAGAAACACGAACCACCTTTCTCTGAAATATTTATAAATTGACAATGATAAATATCTCATAATATCCAAAACGGGCGCTATATATGAATGTTATTATAGTTTTTAAAATATACGAATCAATTTACAAAATTTAATTAGCACGATACAACAATTACTAACGCAGTAAAAGGGTCTTTTCACATTCGTTATCATCGTAAATTGCAAATAATAATAAAACCGAACGCTTGTATTCAGAGTTAATAAAATTGATTAGATACTGCTTGAAGTTCGGGAAGTCATAAAATATATATATTTTTTTTTTGGTATTCTATTTTTATTTTTATTTTTTGGAAGTATGAGAGATATTACAAGTAATTAATAGAGATTCTGTAGCAATATTTATAACTGAGAAGGTCGTTTAAGGGAATTATACAGCTTGTATTTTAAAATACACCCAATCTGGAAATAATGTATAGTGTATTTATCGCTGTCTATATATGCAGTGTATGATGATATGGTGTCTTTGTTACACTTTAACTGCATTAAAATCACTATTGTATAGCATATAACTATAGTATGATAACTATATATACTTATCACTCCCTACCTGTAATCATTTATAAAAGTTGCATCTTACTCGTGCATGCATACATCGTGTTGTAATGATCGTTGTTATTGTCCGTCGTCTGTCGTGTGAGTGTGTCTACACGTATATGTAACAAAGACACTATAATATAGTGTACTATACATGATTTCTAGATTGGGTGTATTTTAAAATACAAGCTGTATACCAAACGGTCACACAACAGGTGAATTCACAAAATGTTTTCAAATGTGTTTTGATTCTAAGACGAATTCACATTTGGATTGAGGATATGGGACATTGTAATACTATAGATATATGTATATATATGCCCCTTGGAAAAAATTTTTGTTCTCGATTTTAATAATCATTTTTTAGGCTAATTTTCACCCAAACAGTACGAAAATCAGGTTCATTTTAACGTCCGACCAACACATTTCAAAATTTTGCCTTCCTAATTCATACAGTTTGGAATTTTAGCACAATGCGTCTGATACCTTGTAAACCGTTAATCGTATCGTATTTTAACCAACGCCATCGTTTTCGCTAGGTTCAAATTAGTTTAAAACCAAGTTTTTATCAAAATCGGGGACATAAAATTTTCCTCCAATTTTAGCGATTTTTTTAAGGGGTACCCCTTGGAAAAAATGTGAAAAAAGTGAAGAAAATTTTTCTTTTCCATTTTAATAATAATCTTTTCCTAGGCTAATTTTCACCCAAACAGTACGAAAATCAGGTTCATTTTAACGTCCAACCAACACATTTCAAAATTTTCCCTTCTCAATGCATACAGTTTGGAATTTTAGCACTATGGGTCTGATACCTTAAAAACCGTTAATCGTATCGTATTTTAACTAACGCCATCGTTTTCGCTAGGTCCAAATTAGCTCTAAACCAAGTTTTTGTCAAAATCGGGGACATCAAATTTTTCTCCAATTTTAGTGATTGTTTTAGTGAAAATTTAGAGATTCGTGTTTTACCGAATAGGTTGCTTCCAAATATTCCGATTGTTGTTTGTATATGATGACTGTCTATTTTATACGGAATCCTAAATTTTCAAATCCGTATCACATGTTGGTATGTTCGGGTTGCATTTTTAACAAGATCTAAATGAAATTAAAAACACATAAACACTCCAAATAACAAAAAAAAAAAAAAGTCCAAAAAATATAAACAGGTTTTTTTTTTTGTTATTATTATTAGGTTTATTTTTTTCGGCATTCTTTGTTTATATTCGATTTATTTTATTAGTCATTATCTTGTTTTGTAAGGTCGATATATATTTTTATTTTTATCTGGTTGGCATATTCACATACATAACAACAATAATCTCTTATACACAAAACACCTGACACATTATTATATGGAAATGGTATTTGACCTGTGTTAATGATGATATACAAGAGAAGAATTATATATTTCGGTCTTATAGCAATAGCTGTTTTATTATAGTTTGGTAACAGGTAGCTTGTTTTGGAAAGATGAAAACCTTTTTTGTTTCTGATTAGATAAGTTATTAATTATATATATATATACATATATATATATATATATATATATATATATATATATATATATTAAAAACTTTTATGGGGTTGTTATATATATATATATATATATATATATATATATATATACCTTTTTGGGGGTTGTTTTTTTAAACAAATTATGAAATATTTTTATGTGATATTTTAATTGATGTATAATTAATTTTTGCGATAATAAGGTTTTAATTAGTTAAGACTTTTGATTTTTTACACAAAAACGTTGGAAATTGGAAATAATTCTTTTTTTTTAATCAATCATAGTTCAAGGAATCAATCATAATTAATACAGTCAGTATCAGCAGAGTAAACCTGTTGGTTCGTAGCCATTTTGAGGTAAATTGTTTCATTTCCAAAATGAGTTTTCAACACCACATTTAAGAAAAAAAAAGGGGGGAAAATTGACTAAACTGTCGGCGTATGGACAAGAACGAAGTAACCAGCTATGCTTGTGAACGTTTTCGACAGTTTCCTTCACGAACTCCAGATGAATATCGGCATAGTTCCTATCAGAGTAGGCTACAGCCACACATCCTACCAATTCCTAGTCTACACACAAAAATTCCTTCCACTCCCCTCACACCCTCACATCCTTAGGCATCCCAATATATCTATCTATATGTATGTAGCAAAAAAAAATCGATTATCCATTGACCATTTCTGATTGTTGATTCGAGTTGCATATGTTTACATTTTATTGTAGAGGATCTTGTGTACAATCTAAATATTGACTATCCAAACGGTTTTTTTTACTCAGTTTTCGGCCACCTCTCAGTTCTCAGCTTACACCTCAATTTTCAGCCACTTCTAATTGTCGTATCAATTTGGAAGTTAGCAAATTATGATGGCAATGCAATAAGATGATACCACAGGGTGCTTTTACACGTAAAAGCTTATTAAAAGAGCGATTATCTACTTTAAATAAATCTAGAAGGCTATGCAGAATTGCAGCACAAACAGGCAGGCCATGCGTTCTATTTTATCTATTTAATTATTTTTTGCCTTTACAAGTACGTTAACTACAGATAAAACAAGGGTGTTTTCATTGGATGCAAGTCTTCAATCGATTGGATTACTGATCAAGCGCAGTATTATTGTTTGCTGTAAGTTTTTAGCCATATCAAAATTGAGAAGGTTTCCATTGCATGCAACTATATTTGTAAGTGCAGTATTTGCGTATGTGTGAAATCTCTTTTCTTGTGATTTTGTATATTTTGACCATGTGACTTTGGCGTGGTATAGCAATGTAATTCTTGGTATATATCAACTGTTTCAAATGCGATTGAAAACTTTCTTCAAAACTTTCACGTGTAAATCGGCCATATAAATGAACGTATTACAAAACATGATGGACTTATTACAAATTTGGTGGAAGCGTCGATTAGCTATGAGAAAAAAAATTAATTTTTGTTGTAAAAACTAAAATATACTTTTTAATTAGACGGTAACGGACTTAGAACATAAAGATTGGGAAATTCAAACTACTTTGGCGTAGACAGGCAGAATTTTCGAGTTTTCACTTAGGTCAGTGCCATTTTTACTCTTCAATGCTGACCGACGTTGAAATGATGACGGAATAACCTGATTTACAGCCACTGAGCCTTCATTTCGAGTATATACATCAAAGATGCAACATAGATATATGCGTAATACGCAATGTAGCCTTGACCAACTGTTCCACTAAGGAATAGCCTTCCCTCTTTCTACACGCAATTAAACTTGGAGAATCATACTAAGTTTCTTGAGTCAAGATTTTTCATCGCAACCTAGTACCATATATCCAACTATCTACATCCAGTTTCCATCATGGACGTTAAATTCTTCTACGAGAAAATATTATAAAACCTAAAAATAATTTTCGAATATAAAAATTTCACACTAATTTGATCTTGTTAAAAGTTAGGCATTAACATTCATTCTCCTTAGACTATATCTGATGTAAATCATAAAAAAAGAATATTTTCTAAGCGTCGTTTAACAAAACTAGCAGTAAATAAATTATAATTTTTGGACAGATAATGAAGTTCCAAATAAAAGAAATATAACATTCAAATCCATAGAAGTCAATATATCATAATAAAACAGGTCATTTTTCAAAAATAAAAAAAAATAAATATCTACACAATCCAATTTTAACAAATTAGTGTTTTTATTTTTTTTCTTGTTTGTTACAAAAGTGACCGCTCCATTATTCTATTTAACTACTAACGACAGTGTGCAAAGTGAAACAACGCTGCTTTCGAGACAGTTGCAAGAGTGTAATCTATTGTAGTCCTTTTTTTTTAAGTTGTACGGGACAATATCTTTTAACAGGAGTGTATTTTGTAAAAATTCAAATTTAAGAAAACGGTTATATTGCACAGCTTAAAAACGTTGTAATCTTAGAACGTCTCGACCAGTCCAAGTTTTCCGAGCGGTCTAAGGCGTTATGTCTGCGCAGTATGTCTACTTGGAAACTAGGAGGTTATGGGTTCGAGCCCCGACATCGGCAGTTTGTCAATTATTAGGAATAGAAAAGGGGGTGGTTAATTGACTAAACTGCCGGCGTATGGAAAAGAACGAAGTAACCGGCTATGCTTGAGAAGGTTTTCTGCAGTTTTCTTCACGAACTCCAGATGAATGTCGGCATAGTTTCTATCATAGTCGGCTGCAGCCGCATATCATATCCATTCCTTGTTTATACACAAAAATTCCTTCCACTCCACTCGCATCTTCACATCCTTAGGCATCACAATGAACCTTATGGTCGAGTGAAGCCCCTCCAGGGCAGCCTCTACAATCTATCTATCTATCTAGAACGTCCCGAATCACATGCTCTGAAAAGGTGCAAGATAGGGAAACTCTTTAAACGGAAAAAATGTTTATCTTATAAAGCAAACAACTTTTGTTTGAAACTTTTTCCCATACATCCCATAGTTCTGGTGTAATCAATAATGAAGGTGTAGTAAATACAACGTAAATGTTGCGTAAATTTTATGCATTTACCCCAGAAATATACAATCCTTGAAAAAAAAAGTTGTTTAAAAGATGAGTTATACCATGCGGACACGACTTGAAGGACCAAAAATTTAATTATCACATTATGTTTCCACCTTTAAACTAAACAACTTTTTTACACCTATACCAAACATGTGTTTCTGCTATCAATATATTCAACCGTTACAAGGTCGTGACTAAACTTATAAATTCCCGGTATGTATAAAGATTATTAAAATAATCAAAGAGAACTCCAGGTTTTTTTAATTAAATTTTTACACATTTTTCCCCAATTTCTAGATCTATTTAGGACACGCAATCAATTAACAACGAGTAGAACATCATCTTCGATTCCATATGCCGGTGATAGATATGATTAGATAATTCATACTGATGATAACTACTTTGTAGTCGAAATACGCATTTATCAAATACAAATAATTTATCTAGGAAATGTTGTAGGAATTGAAATTTAAGTATATATTATATAACGGACAGGGAAAAATCTTATTCTAACCCATAGTATTCGTCAAAAACTCTATTTATTTCTAATACACCTCTGTTTTAAAATCTTTTGAATAAGCAATTTCAAAGTCGATTATAATTTTAAACATAAATTCGTTCTAGGCACTTGACTTGGTATATATATTTATGAACAAAAAAAACCTAATAATTTTTCAAAAAAATAAAAAAACATTAAGTAATAATCAATTATCCGTAAAATTTAAGATGATTTAACTCCTTTTGTCGCCAAAAAAGATTCGTTTTCAAAATAAAAAATTTATAAAAAATCATAATAATATTTGTTTGGAAAAAAAATTATATTAAGAATTTTTGTCCTTAAATTTATAATTCCCACGCGTAAATTCCAGTGTATATATAATACGGTCGCAAGGATAAAACATTATTGGATTAGGTATTTTAATAGTTTGATCAATAGATATATAACACACCTGTTAGACGTTTGAAAATCTTGTTATGATCCTTGAATTTTTTATCTTTCTTGAAGTATTTTTGTTGTAAATACATTTCATTATTGATAGGTTTTTCTAGTAACGTTTACAGGTTATATCACAAGTGCAGTTTTCGATATCAAAAATCAAATTTAAGCTTACCCCAGATCTTTACGGCTTTCGATTCTTTGATGCTCAAAACTCCACTTTGGGTAATTGTCTGTATCCGTGTGTGTGTTTAATTGAACATATTGTCGTTTTTTACTGAATTTTCCTTCTTGAGAAACTTTAGCTGCTAATTTTGAGCCGATAAATCGATTTCGAAAAAAATTATTCAACTGTCAAACACAAAATATGCAATATCTCTCCAAATATTTTAGAAAATACAATTCACATCTGATCATATTTTCTGTAACTTTTATATTTACCGAAATATTTTCAAGTTTAATATTCTAATACTATATATGCACTATAATTCTTTTCTATGACAAAATTGAGTGGTCTACGTGATAAATTTGTAAGTTGAATATTTTGTTCAAATAATAAACTAACGAGCGGTCCCATCTTCGCTCGGATGCCCGGATCTAATTAGATAAGGAATAATATTACGTGAGTCCAAATAGCTTCGCAAAGAACTGAATATTTTAGAACCAATTTTGAGAGATAAAAATGGTTACTGTGGATGATCTTTAGATGGTAGACGTATGCTGCAGCGTACTTTTATGTAGACCTTTTTAAATCTATCTAAAATTCTGTAGTACATTAATTTGCTGTAGCAGTCATGTATACGTCATCAAAAGCCATGTAAGTGCCCCTAAAGTGTCTTTTTATAACTTGATTATACATAGATTATACAGACATAGAAATTTCTTCACTATCTTCAAACTTAATAAAAATGTATTTCGGAAGATTTCGTTAGTCGTATTATTCGAAAAATATACAAAAACTGTTTATCTTTTACCAATCGTTCCTACATATTTTAACCTTACGTCTTTCGATGGTCCGTCAACTCATTTTTTATGCCTCTTTTTAGAAATACACCGTTCTTCTGTCCGCTTTGACTTGCGTATTTGTGTCACACCTGAAGTATAAAAATTGATTTAGTTGATCCAATTTGCTTGACGACCTAATCAATTTTAAGGGGATGACTGATTTTCTACGATCATTTTCGATCAACATAAAATATTCAAATATTGATGCACTTACTTTCATTCTGTTGACGGACGAACTTTTTATTCGACTTACTGCATTGAAATGGCTGCGACAAGCTCATCTCGATTACTGGGACTTTGCGCAGGGCATGCGTCTGGCAAAGTTGTGCATACCCACAGCTAGGCTATTCGACTGGTCTTGATTGAAACTCAATAGAATGCAGTTGAGACGGGGTGGTGGGAATCTTGACAGGACACTGTCGATTGAACTACCACCTTCATAACTTGGGGATCTCTGAAGATCCCACTTAAAGGGCCTATATAGAGGACGATGAAACCTCCATACATGTTATAAGCACCTGCAGAAACCTGCAAGTAGTCAGGTATAGGTATCTCCCCTTCAAGAGCTATTTCCTATATTTCAAAAGACGTAAATAAAATTTAAATAATCATTTTTATAAAATAATAATCAATAATAAATAATTAATTTTATATTTCAGCGTTAGAATAACATTAACTATGTTGTGTATTATCAAAACATACGTCGGGTATTTCAAATAATCTGTAAGGAATTAAACTTATTTATTAATCGCACTTCATTTCAATCCAAAAAAATTTATCATTTTCAAATACTTCAAACGTCAAAAAATCCATCCAAATTGAACCATATCAAAGTCGTTTTTTTTTTTGGAGATGTCAACAATTAATAAAATAAAAAAATTTTATAATCTGACATACGATGATTCGATAAATTATGATTTTATTGGGTGGTCTACTAACAAAAAAAAAATTATTATTATTATTAATAATAAAAAATTAAATAGAATTCTTTTTTTTTTTTTCTTGTATATAAAAATATTTTTTGCTGAAGTCATGCTCATTAGTTTCTTATTGAGAGGAGATTCTTTTTTGAATTCATCTTTTTAAAATTATTATTAATTTATTTATTTATATTTATTAAATAGAAAAATATTTCTATTTAACAATTCGATTGAATTCTTATTAATTGAAATTTGTATTATCACATTAATTATAATTAATGTTGATAAAAAATTAATTTAAATTATTTGAAGAAAAAAAAAGAGCTATTCAAAAATATTTTATTTGGAGAAACAATTTTTTTTCTTCAAATATTGTTTGTAGAATTAAATAATTTAAATATAGATAATTAATTGCTCCATTTCTGTTGATTTTCCGGAGAAACCAATGTTAATGAATATCTACAAAACTAAACTATTTATAAAGGTTTTTGGAAGTAAAAATAGTCACAATTTAGGGCGGCCAGAGTAGAGCATGCTAGAGTTGCGACAATTAGAGTTTTCAATAAGTATAGCGACACTCGCAAAAATAAAAATGCAAATGTGATTGGTTGAATTTATTAATGATGTTTAATTAATTATATCTCAAAAACTAAGCGTCAAATCGAAAAACTTTATTAAACTTTTTTGTTTGTTTTTGCTGCTTTACACCGTGGTATAGTTTTTCTGAATGAATTTCAGAGCACCCTGTATATTTCGGTTATAAGGTAGTCATCGTCAGTATCCATTAGCTAGCCGTAGTTACTCTCCGGGAACAGTGAGTCAGTTTGTACTCGTGTGAAAAATTGTGACTTACTAATTCATATTGATGATATCTCCTTTGTAAACGAAATACGTATTGATAGCTAATTCATATGGATGCTATGAACATTGTTGTCGATATACGCATTGATATATTGATACAAATAAATAATCTAGAAATTGAGACAATTTTTGAAATTTTCATAATTATAAACGTGTTTTTGACAGATTATTGATACTGGAAAACTGACATCAAAGAAACAAACCTTTTTAAAAGTTTTTTTGTTTTTTTTTAATAAATAAAAACTTGCAAAACTGTTCGATTGTAAACGAGTCCTTTGTATTTGAGAAGAAGGTATTAATTTGAGTAGATTATGATTATTTAACTTCAACACAATTCACTATCTCTGATTTTTTAATTACCTATTCAATAATTTTTTGTGTTTTAGTGCGTTACCACTTACAAAAGCTTTTATTTAAACTGTAACTGTTTATAAGTTTACAATAAATGTAATTAAGAGACAACTTGAAATATCATTAAGCTGCCTGCTAGCCAATTTTCAACAAATTTTTGTATATATCAAATTAAAACCACCTACTTTTTATTTCAGAAACAAACCTTTAAATTTAATTAGTATTTATGATCCGAATTCAATTTTTCCCTAAAAACATTATAAACCGTCAATATTTTCAAATTGCATTAGTGAAGCTTGTTTGAAAGTTGTACTAAAACGCATTGACTATATTTAACTGCACGATCAATCCCTACATATATTTTATATGTCTATGAGCAATCGTAAGTCTTGAAAGATGTTTCGTTTTTTTTTTTTTTGTAAATCTTTTTAAGAAATATTTATTTTATAATGAATTGTTCTTTTGAATATTATGATGGCAAATTATCTGAAGAATTTAATTTGAACTTAAAGAGTTATCATTATTTGAGATGAAATGATATATCAGACAAGAAATTCTATATCGGTTAAATGTTGAACAAAGATCATGGCATTAAGGGGTCTACTATATATTTTAAAAGGTGTTTTGAGATAACAATCATACATATAAGTTGGTTGAAATTGGCGATTTATTTTGTATTGAAGACGAAATTTTTCCTTTTAAAAACTGAGCGATTCTTGTACATAAATAAATATTTTTCTTCTGAAGAAAAACGGCTCAATCTTTATTCTTATTTATCTATATTTAAATTTTTCATGCATTAGGTATTATTTTGTTTCCCATTAGTTTTCAAATGGTTTTTGAATAAAATTTGAGTCGAATTTATTGAATGCCAAAACAATATTTGATTATCTATGAAATTTACAATTTTGTTTATATTTAAAGATTTTCTTCACTCACGAAGAGAGATTTTCGCAATCCTTATAGGATGTTTATTTTGATAATAAAATATTCTTGTTAATTCGTTCGGATTATTTTACGGGGGTCACTTTTTCTTTTTCCATTACTACACATGAATTGGGTCTCTAGTATAGATGAATCAACGTGACGTGTTACTCAAGCTGGCTACAAATGTTCACTAAAATCGGACATATAATTTTCAAAACAAACGAGCCAAAATGTAATTAATGCAAATTTGCTGAAAATAATGTGTTTTCTATTGTCATTTAGTCGAAATTATTTCATGAAACCGTAGATTCAGGTGAAGGTCTGGATGAATAAAATTCGTTAGTTATTGGATCTCATTTATTTTAAAGTGATGAATCATTTGCAGGGTATTTTCAGAGTATACTGGCCTTAAATATAGTAGGCTATACGATATGGAAAATTTGCGAACATAGCTATGATACAGTATGTGCATATCCGGTAAAATAGAATAAGCCTTCTTTTGTAGCGCCGTATATATATTATATTATAAAACTTTACAAAAAAAAAACTAAAATTAAAACTTTTATTAGTAACGTACTAGAAAGCAAAAAATACCGAGAAAAGCATTATGAAGCCGATATTCGATTTGAAAATGTTTACAATCTATCAAAAATTAGAACTATATAAAATCAATTGAAAAAAATATCATAATAATAACGAAAGAAGAATTTTGAGTAAAAATTACATCGAAACGAGTAGTTTTACAGAAAAAAACACTGTCAAAAATTACCAGTATAATAAAAATTTACTGGTAACTTTTGTAATGCACTTTTCGCTGCCTTGTTAGAAACAATTTCACACGAATAGCACTTGCGAGGCATCACTTTTCCATACTCACATTTATAAGATATTTGACATCGCGATGACTTTTTTCTTTCATTGAATATCTGCGGCGAAAACCATCTGCGGAATCCTAAAAAACATGAAACCTATAATGAGGTATATATTTAAAAAAAAAAAGAACGTACCCACATCAAAATTAATAACAATATTGCCGACATTCATAAATTAATAACAATTGAGTCTATTCATTATGTACTTATTTTGATTCGTTAAGTTCTTCTTAAACTCGTCATTATTCGTTGAAGAATTTTTTTGTATAGTAATCAAATGAACACAAGCCGTATGTTTAGTTTTTGAATAAAAAATAAATAAATGTATATACATTCATTTATAGATATATATATATATATATATATATATATATATATATATATATATATATATATATATATATATATATATATATATATATTTAATATCTATTAATTATATATCATTAACGTACATTTGTGGAAATACCTTAGGTTCGATTTTGTGACATTTTTCAACATTAATAAAATTGATAAGCTTATTACGTTATTGACATTGGTGTAGCATCAATCCATTTCCATAAGTACTGCGTAGAAGGTCGCTAACAATGTGATCAAATGATCAAATTTGGATCAAACACTTATTACCAAACATATAACAATTGTTTTGTGAAAAAATCAGATTTTTGGAGCTTACCCCACATACGGTTATCAACCTGAAATTTGTTGAAGAAGCTGCAAAAAAAGCTTTCTTAAGGGGCCACTTGCACTTGACACAATTTAAAGTACAATACTTCAAAAATAGCAGAAACGGTGAAGCTGTACCGAAAGACTATAAAGCAGTATGGATTTCCAAATTTTGAACTTTATTACGGTATTTGACATTTCTAACCTTGTAAACTGTAAAAAGTGTATTAGATTATCAAATGATCATTAATGAGAACTCTTGGTTTTTGAAATAAAATTTCAAATTCGCTCTTATACCTAGATCAGGCAATTTTTATGTTTCGAGTTCTTTTTGGCTACGTTTCGCGTATAAAGATTTGATCTCAATATTTAGCCATTTTCGTTTTGCAGCAAGTATCGATGTTGTTGCTGCTTTGCTGATAGTTTTTGTATTGATGTTAATAAAATTAGTACTAGTTTGCGGAATTTATTATTCTCGAATAACCGGGAAGCCATCTTTTTTCAAAGATATGTTAAGAAGTATTGAAAGCCATTTATCTTCGCTAATTCAAACCATTCTCTCAAATAACTTAAACGCATATCAATAAAAAGTGAAAAATTACTGATAACTGTACCATTTTGGGTGACCATTTCGGGTGATGACTTTTCAATTTTTTGTAATCTCATTTTTGACTCATAACCAAAGTACTTTTACGCATCACAGTAAAGATTGGAAATGAAGTATTTTCGTATACTTTATTTTTATGCAAGAGTATATAGTGTATATATCGAAAATAAAATAGAATACGTTATTATAAAGTATGGTTGGCAACCCTATCTAGGGCTAAAAAGTACCTAAGTTAAATTCGAATACGTAAAATCAGGTCTTTTTTGGAAAAAAATGGGCAAAACGTAAGAGATAGAACACAAATTTAAAGCAAAAAAATAAAAATAAACAAAATATTCTTTCATTAATTCAGTATATACCGAGCATTTAAGAAATTAACTCATTTAATTGTTATTTTCACTACTTTTTTTATACAACTTTTTTCGTGGTGCTGTTTTTGTAGCCAGGTTTTTCGTTTTTTTAAACTTATTTATTACATAATTCTAATTAGCTACATTAACTTATTATTCGTTTTGCCCAACATCTCCGTTTTGCCTGTCCAACTCCTATACATTTATTAATAACCTACATTTAAAATATTTTAATAATATGATTATACATCGAAATATAGATATAATATATCTTGCAATGAATGTAATCTTTGATTTAAATGAATTTTTACACTAATATATATGTATATACATTTTCTACATTTAATTTTTGAAATATATGTATATATTGTTTTATATTATTTGCGATTTTGTGTCATCTGTTAAAATAAAAAAAATATTGAAAATTGAAAAGAATTTATTTAATATGCATTTAAAAAATATCAATCTATAATATTTATATGTATGTATAAACGCCTTCATTATGAAAATATATTGAAACAATCGTATATATATATATGTAATATATATTTGCTTACTCATAGTTGGTATTATGGTGTGGTACTCTGTTCCAGATCTTAAAATAAACTACATTTTACCCTGGTTAATAATATGACGGTTAGAAAAACTAATTAAAATATTAAAATATCACATATAAATCTTTTTTGTGTATATGTATAAAGTACATTATATACATATATAATACATATTTTTAAAATGCATTGCATTTATTATTTTTACAATATGTTCAAGAAAAAGAAAAAAAAATGGTTTGGAATGAACTCTTATGATAGAACCTTATGAAATAGAACGGACTTATTTGAAAATATAAAAGATCGTATTCAAATTTAAAGTTAATATGATGGCAGCCCTAGTCAGGCTACATTTCAAATTTTGAGTAGTAAAAAGTGGCTTTGAAAGTTTGGCTGTAATTAATTCATTCGGGAACATTAATATTATGTTCGCGTAATTGTACTGTACCCTCTTTTGTACTGTAAAAAGTGTGAATTTGAATCCATTCAAATAAATTCTTGTTTATATAAAGCTGGTATTTTCACAGAAAACTAATTTAAGAAAACAAGTGAAAATAACATCTACCTCAGGTAAATGCTTAAATACCCGGTATATACTGAATTTATGAAAAAAAGTTTCATACAAAAGTTGTTTGTTTTAAAAAAAGGTACATTTTGTATCTTTAAATTTTTGTTCTAACTCTTACGGTTTCAAAGATAGGCAGTTTTTCCCATTTTGCCTAAACATGGTTCGATTTTGGCCCATTCAAGAACTTGGCCTTACTTTTCAGCTCTAAAATACACATACAAAATTTCAGCCTTTGAATATGATGTCATAAGTTACTTTGCCAATATTGGCACCTTTATCAGGACGTATGGGTAATCTATTTGAATACAATATTCGAAAACTTCAGACTAATTGGGATTCACGATATGATGATTAGAGTATATATTTAATCTATAGGTTTGTTATATTTCATAAATGTCTTCGTCACATATAATAAACCTTCCAAAATGAAGAGCATGCTATGAAAAATCTTGCAAATATATACTACAAAACAGCACGCAAAACTAGAAGACAATGTAAATTCCCTTTAAAAAGCATTAATCTACAAATTGGTAAGACTATAAAATATCACTGATAGATTGAATCCTCCTTACAAAGATATCAACTCTTTTTGTGACGGAACATATTTTGAAACAAAATCGAACCATTTGAATGATTTTGCTGCTGAATAGGTTTGTAATTTTGGTAGCGAATCACTTTATTGTGACATACTGTACATACATATGAAACGCATTAGAGATGATGATGACTTTTTTTTTTCGTGTCCATTTACCATTTAAACTTCGATATATGACGATGCAATGTGCAATGTAAAAAAAAATTGTATTATTGACTGCTAGTATTTTTTCAATTATTCAAAATCGAATAATTTTTATATATACTCTCATATGTATATAGATAAATACACCACAACCTCAAACTCTGCATGATGGGGGTGGCTATTGTTAAAAAATACAATTTTTTACCCCTATATAAATATTTTATTTAAAAAATCATACATATATACAGAAATCAACTGACCAATAATAATACTATATATATATATATATATATACATATATATACATATGTATATATATATATATATATATATATATATATATATATATATATATATATATATATATATATATATATATATATATATATATATATATATATATATAATATACTATGGACTATTCGGAGAATAAAAGAAATTTAAAAAAATCATTTTTTGATACAAATCTATTTTGTTAGTATTCAAAAAAATATATAGCCATGCACTTTTTTTTGTTGTTGTAAGCCATTGTTTTACACTCACAAAAAATATCGGTTTTCAAATATTTATTGTACTTGCATTTTTCTATTCATTGCATTGGAGAAAGCGTCGTATTCTGGGAGAGTTTATGTAGAATGATTCCGTACACCGACACACTTCCATTAACAGTGCAAAAAAGTGAACAATGTCAAGTTTTAATATATATTTCTATGAGATAGCCGCTGTGATTATCTACAATATAACTTACTGAATGATATTCAACACACAGATTGATTGGATCCTACTTTATCAGAAATTCCTGGAAATTGTCCGTCAATATTCCAGTCAAGATAACGAAACATAACAACAATTAATCCAAGTGGAATGCCGTCCATGTTCCCTAGAAACTGAAGAAGAATTATTTTGTTTCGCTATGAAAACTTTGTAAAAGGCAAATGTACTCCATAAACATTGATTGCAACCATATTTAAAACAATAAAATATATTTAATAGCCAAGAATTTAGAAAAATTCAACTCGAATATCTGTAAAAAAAAAAAGCAATCATCATCCAACATTTTCTAATAATAACCAGTTCGAAATAAGCCGAACATGAAAAATTGTGATAATAAAAAATTAAAAAACAAAAAATTCCACAGTTTGAAAATAAAATTGTACCCTTCTCATATCCATGCCTTAGTCAATTTCAACCCTCTATAATAACTAATAACTACACCCCCCCCCCGTTCCATAAGCCTTTGCCCCGCATCAACCTTTAAATATACCAACTAGTATTACAATTGAATTTAAATATTTGTATTTGGTTTTTGATGGGTGGGTGACTTTGAGGTGTGGCTGTATGTAAAAAAAATTTATATCAATCCGAAAAAAGTGATTAAAAATAGTTTGCATGGTGTTTTTTTTTTGCATGTCTGTCTCGCATGATTGTTTTATCTCTCTCTGTCTCAATGATAATGATTATTGTTTGTTCATTAGTCAACCATTAATCCAATCAACATTTATTGTATAATTCATTCAAATGAGATACAGCTTCATTGACGTGGTAATAATTTTATTTTTCATTGTATTTATGAAAGCTGGTATACCGGGGCGACCGATCTCTACTCGGGACAGATGAGAAACGTTCAGCGTTTCACGAGGCACGACGCGAGGCGAGGTTTTGGTATCACCTCGCCTCGCCTCGTTTTTTTAATATCAACCTCGCCTCGCCTCGGTTGGGCCAGCTATCAACCTCGCCTCGCCTCGGCCAAGGCTCTCTATGTAGAGGTGAGGTGAGTGCTTCACACCAGATTTTTAAGCACATAGTTTAGTGTTTTTGGAAATATTAGTTTTGGAAATTGTTATTCAAGCTCTGGAATTCCCTTGATTTTACAGCCGAAATTTTCGTTATTTTACATATACAAAGTTTGTGACCTTGAGTAATTAACGTCCATGGAAATCATACTAGATGGCCATATTAAAAGATATCCCAAACCATTTTTCACATCATCTATTTGTAGGACTGTGGTCTAATATGATTAAACTGTTATCTCCTTGAGTATATATCATAAGTGGGCAAACTTTGACTGCACTCAGCTCTGAGTGAGTGGTACGAAGAGAGACAGAGTAAATACAGGGTAGCCTACCAATTATTATTACTTTCTTTTTTTAATTAAAACATTTTCTGAAAAAAATATAATAACAACAACTCTTTTTTATGGTCACTATTATTCAAAGTATACAATACATACAATAATACATTGAATACATATACTCTGGAATTTTGGGCTGGTAATTTGGGGCATAAAATGTACCTTTTTAATATATTTGTGTATGGATAAAATATAAATGTTATATAAATTATAAAATATTAATCTTTTGATCTTTTACGTTTACCGCTGACAATTATAAATTGCTTGTAAATTTTTTGATGATTTAGCTTTAGCTTAGATTTTAGAATTAGATTTTTGGAAATTCCGAATAATTTGCCTAAACTATTCATATCGGAGAACTAATAAACTATTTACCTGATTTAATGATTTTTTTCTTAGTAGGGGTTATAATGGCATGGGAATTTGATGACTCTGGATCCAATAAAGATGCCATTGATAAAGCTGGGTGGGGGGGGGGGGTATAGGTTGGTAATTTGTTACTAATTTCTAAATGGTTAAATTTTCCATAATGTGGAAATACGTACAGTTGTTGTTGTTGTTGTTGTTGTAGTAGTTATTGTTATTGCTATAATCATTATTGTTATTATTATTATTGTTATTATTATTATTATGTTTTTTGGTGTATCTCTCCATATAGCAAAAAATATTTCTTAAACAATAAATATTTTATAAAACTATTTCTAAATTGATTGAATAAATTATTGGGCAATAATTGGTAGGCAACCTGTATTGAAACTTCGTTCCGTCTTACTTCAAAACATACCTTTTTTACTTACTCTCACACAGCTTATGGAGAGCCGTGCCCACCTCTGGTATATATAAAGTTCTGAACTTAATTATAACAAATTATTCTGTAAATAAAAACTCAGGTAAATTAAACAATTAATGTCAAATATTTATACAAAACCTATTAAATAAGTGAACAATCGTAATTATTTATCAATGTCTAATAATTATTTTTTTAAATACAGTGTGAACGTCACAGAACCTCTATATACTGTACCATATTTTTCCTTTATTCATATAAAATTTAAGTATCACTTTAAAAAAAACCTTGACATCTGCATCTGCGGATGAGAGCCATAAAATATCCGCATTCACAACAGCAAAAACACAGTTTCAATTATTAGTATCAGACATCACTAAAATTCCGGTGAAAACTCAATATAACGATTTTCGATGTTAAACATATAACCTCTATATATACACTACACGATTTACCGTATACATGGAGGTTAACATCACTAAAATTCCGGTGAAAACTCAATATCGATTTTCGATGTTAAACATATAACCCCTATATATACACAACACGATTTACAGTATACATGGAGGTTAAAAGTGGTGAATTGATATTTAATTTACATGCGGTTAGATCATAGGTTATCGATTACCTACGATGATGATGGGGACTACATACATAATTAAGTCTAGACTTAAATAAACAAGACAGAAATATTAAAAAAAAAAAAAAAAACAACGAAATTATTATTTAATGTTTTCATCGCTCTATGTCTCTGCAAGAAGAAGCGATATTCTGTGTTGACACAGTATCTACCTAGAGAAGCGTCACAGTAGGGTGCCATATGTAAGAAAGATTTAGTAGTTATATAAAATATGAAGTGGTTTTCGAATACACCACCACGTATGTTAGACGTAGAGATTTTGAAGCCACACAACACAGCCGTCAGCCACACAGACAGAATAATGAATATAATGATAAATAGCTAAATATAATATGAACATCTTTTTTTAATAATTCGCCGTGAGTCCCCTCCCTCCGCTCCAACCCAATTTTTTTTGGGAGGTAAAGATGATCCACCACGTTTATATATAGGTAATGTCATCAATGGTTTTTTTTTTCCTTAAAATTATTGAAATACTGTTGTGAACTAACAGCAAACATAATTTAAATAATTTAGATTTGTTAGCAATCCGTAGCGAAAAAAAAACAAAAAAAAAAACAGAAAATAAATTCCAAATAGGAAAAAGGGAAGAAAAAATACCTTTTGACAATAGGGAATATGCATGAAAATTTTTTTTCACATTTATTTTCAGAATATGAAAATACTGTTAATACTGTAATGATATTTAAAAACGAAATTAAAATCCGACAAATATCAAGGAAGCTATAAGCTTTTAAAGATTATTATCTGTCTCTTTCTTGCAAAAATACTAAAAACGGAGTTTTACGTGTATTTTAAATGGTGAAAGTGTAATATGACGTCACATAACATATCAAGAGGGCTATCACCCTCTTTGTTTAATCGGGAATTTCAATCATTCATATCTCGCTTATTTTTAAAGTTATTTAAAAAGTAATTTTACCATGATATTTGTCAAGTAAACATGCTTCAATTCAAGTGAAAAAAAATTTTCATACATATTCCCTATTGACCCATTGTTTCTTATTTCTAGAGAACATAAACCTGTCCACAATACACGAATACGCATTTCCAACACCATCATGGCATCGGACCTGCTTTTTGGCAGTGTAACTTGGAATGGAACCTTCACTAATCGCTGCTTGCGAAGAGTACTGAATATATAGCGCGGAATAAGTAAGAAATATAGACTTATGGATAGCTACCAATCAGCGTCTGATCCACTGAAAAATAAGAAGAAACAATAAAAGTGGATAGGACATGCTTTAAGAAACCTAGATGGTGCCATAAGGAAAACTGCTCTACAATAAAACCTCCAGGAAATACGAAAAAGTGGCAAACTCTGTGAGACGTGATGGTGGTTCGTAGAAAAGGAAACAGACTGGATTGGCAAAAATTGGCAAAGAGTAAGAAGGATTGCTGCAAAACGGAACGCGGATGTTCACTCATAAATATCTTAAGCTCCAATTGTGGAGTCAACGGAATTAAATCATAAATCAATTATTATTTTGGCTAAACAATAGTTTTCCGATCTTTTGTTCTAATCCAAGTGACTAACAAAAAACTCACAGCCTAAACCGATAATCGATACAGGTTAATTCATTGTAGAAGTGAGCTGAGAAAGAAACGATTTTTCAAAAATGAATCTTGATAAGATTGAAATTGGATTATAAACTTTTGCAGGAAAATTTGTATTCTTCGCGTGTATCAACTTGGTACACTTTGCCCTTCTAAACAGATACTTGAGCAGATTTTAAAGTGAAACAAGATAATGTAGTTTTAATGGGAAAATTTGGTTCCTAAAGTTTTATTCATTGAAAACTTTGTATAAATACTCTTTTACAATTTTTCAAAACAATCCCAAAGCAGGGGTTTTTCTCCATTTTAAATCAACCAGATTAAATTCGAATGAAATTTTTCTACAAATTTCATTTAAATGGAAAATGAAAAATCCAGATTATTTGAATCCAGAATCAGACACTCTTATCTTAAAAAATTCCTACCTTTCTAGGTATTTTATATTATAATTTATTCACACTTAATCGATATATTATTTAATTTTATTAGGCAACAAAATTAAATACCCAAAATTGAAATGAATTTTTATTTATTAGTTGGAAGTTATAAAAAGTCATATGAGTCATAATTCATCAGACACCATTAGAGACCGTTCTTGTACAACGTAATGTAATAGAGTAGAACCTCTTTAAGTCGAAATCCCTTGAAGTTCGACTTACAGAGGTTCTACTGTAATTAGTACTAAATATCTGAACTTACTCAGGGAGATATGTGACCAGGCGTCTATTAAGGTGCTTTATTCAAATATTTATAAAATTTTCACCAAAAAATGGTTTCATATACTCCCAGCTTGTTACCGCAGCCTTATCAATAAAACTATTTAAAAAAACCTGAGAAGTGGAAATAACAACTAACTGAACAAATTGCTTAAATACCTAGTATTTACTGAGTTTATGAAAAAATTTCAAACAAAAGTTGGTCATTTTGAAAAATGGAACATTTTTGGTCTTTATGATTTCGAAGTAGCTTACACCCGTGGCTACGTTCGTATTTTATTATTATATAGGCGACCCCGTCATCGTATCGAGATACAATACCAGTTTTAAGGTCCAATTTGATTAGCTTTTAAACACACACAAATTTTCATCAAAATCGGTCCAGTAGTTTTTGAGTGATGCTCGAACAATCGAACAGACAATTGCAGTTTTATAATGGTAGATATACGATACTCAGGCACTGTTCTCGAACGCTTTTAATTTCATATAATTACACTTAGAGTTTATCCATTTTTCTGTTCAATGATTTGGTTAAATCATATTCATGTAAATATTCAATACGATGTTATACAATACTTTTATCCTCACCTTAGGCATCACCCTATCTGAAGAATTACAGTCATACGAATGAAAGAATATCGATATTAATGTTGTATTTGTATAAGCAAACAAAACATTTAATTGAAATGAGTTTAAGAATCGTGTAAATGTTATCACATACTGTTTATTAGGATGTAATTCATGCCCACATATTAAATCTTATTATATTCATATTTTTTTTCATTTTTATAGAGGATGACCAAAAAGAGAATAGTCCTTCGTCTAAAGTTGTCTATAGTTTGCCTTGCTGTTGACTTCAAAATTTCATTTAATTGATCACTTATCTGTAATAATAATTTTATTTTTAAATAGTTTATGGCTTGTTTGCTTACTCTCTAAAAATGAATTAGTGAAATTTTCACTATTTTTACCAGTAATTCACTGTAAAACCAGTGAATTTCAAAATGAGTTATTGAAATTTTTACTATTTGTACCAGTGACTTAAGAACTCACTGTAAAACCAGTGAATTTCAAAATGTGTTAGGGAAATTTTTACTATTTGTACCAGTGGCTCACGCATTGACTGTAAAAGCAGTGGATCTCAAAATGCATCCGGGATATTTTCACTATTTGTACCAATGACTCACGGACTAACTCGGAAAGCAGTGAATCTCAAAATAGATAAGTAAAATTTTTACTTTTTTTTCTATAATTATTGATATAATATTACTATTTAACTATTCTATAATAATACTATTTGCTATTAAGGTATTTCTAACGACATAAGAGTAAAAATCGTTTTGCACAAAATATTGCAAAGAGGTAGTTTTCAACGATATAAAGTTGAAGTTTCAAGCAGCGTCCGAAGTAGGCGTTTGCCAGCCGGGCCCTAGCCTGTGCGAGCCCCTCAAGCCAAGTGGTAGTTACGGTAAGGGGCCCGCGTAGGCTACGACCCGGCTTTTGTGACCTACATGTAAAGTAGGTATTACATAAAGTATTCATACATACTTAGAGAGAAATGAAACAGAAAAATTAAAACTTGTTTTGGAAATTTCTGAACGGCGATAACTTTTGAACGAATCAACCAATTTTGATGTATATCATAATACACGACATTTGGCATTGTTTAAGAGATGCATTATATCGTAATCGAATCTAATATAATATATATCTAATCTATTCATGTTTTGTCTAAAACTCTTTGGGATGAGCACGTTCCACCTAGGCATCAAGAAATGAATGATTCAGATTGTCAGAGTGAGGAAAAACACGAGGAAGATGTCTTAGACCAAACTGCAAAGGATGCCATGTTTTTTTCCCGAAGCGGTTTGGACATCTGCCAAAGTTGCATACCATGTGCATGTAAACTTTTATCACAATATAACATGCACATCAGCACGTACTCCATCTTATACGTTGCATATTGTCTAATTCTCACAATTTCGTTCGCGCAAGTGACTTGTGATTAGTGTTTCACCGAGGCTACGAGGTGACCTCGCCTCGCCTCGGCCCTCGGTTACGAGGCACGAGGCACGAGGCGAGGCGAGGCGAGGTTCAAAATTTTAATCCTCGTTACTAACCGAGGCGAGGCGAGGTATATTGTCCCAAAAACCTCGGAATTATCCTCGGCCGAGGCAAATTTACAAAAAGTAAATTTAAAAAAAAAATAATATAGTGATACATGAAGCAATAGATAGATTATTTGGCAAATATTTTTCAAATGTCCAGCGATCCTACCTAGTAGATGTCGAAAGTCATCGTCTCTAAAATTTATATACATATATATATATATTAGTTTTTTTTACCATATTATGTACATTCATGCAAAATAAGTTAAAGTTAGTAAAAATTTTCCCTCGCCTCGGCCGAGGCGAGGCGAGGTTGATAGCTGACCCAACCGAGGCAAGGCGAGGCTAGCCAACATTCTGCCTCGGCCGAGGCGAGGCGAGGTTGATATTTACAAAAGCGAGGCGAGGTGATACCAAAACCTCGCCTCGCCTCGTGCCTCGTGAAACACTACTTGTGATAGACGATTTTCAGCGGTGAAGCGCATTAAAAGGATATTAAACACACAATCGGATCTTATCAAAGATGACGAGAATAGCAGCTTTTATGATCGAGTTATTGACACTTCACTGAAACTTCTTCTCTTTTAAAAAAAATTGTTGATTGGCTTGCTTCCGATTTGTTATATTATAAGAACTATATTTACCTAATAATATATATAGTTAATAATTAATAATTTGTATATTTAATTATTTTCTGATAGTATACCATCAACCATGATCCCGTTTCGGGCTCCGGGCTTTTGGGGAGCCATCCGGGCCCTTTCCTCCCAGTCCGACCCTGTAAAGAAGTATAACTTCAAATACTGACCAGGTTATATTTGGTCAGTATTTGCAAATGTATACTTTCTGTATACATTTAGAATCACCTATATAACATTAAACAATGTGTATACTTTCAACAACATATAAAGTTATCAATTTTAATAATATCCCTCTCACATCGATTATGTCTATATTGGTTTGTTCGATTCAATTCAACCATCTTAAATCGTCTTCATCTACTAAATCGATAATAATAATTTCATATTATGATAGAGTTTTTATGTATTATATGTTATTATATATAAATAATTATGTATTAATAAAAAAAAAAACCTAACATCATATTTAATAAAATTAAATAAATTATTGTTTATTTTACATATTTATGTTATATAAGTTATATAGTTTATTTAAAAGCATCTTTTAACAACTTTATTAAATTATTAAATAAAACAAATATATTTGAAATTTCCGAAGGAACGCTTTGTTTGACTAGTTTCGGAAAACAGTTCCTTCATCAGTAAAACTCGTATTTCAAACCATTAAGTTGTTTTATGGGTAACGGAGGAAAATCTAGTAATGCTGAACACCTCATCATTCCTTTAACGATAAATTCGAGATAGTAATGGGACACACTTCCACCATAAGGTCCAATGTGTTGCCTGATTCATCTGGAGTTCGTGAAGGAAACTGCAGTAAACCATTATAAAACATTGCCGGTTACTTGGTTCTTATCCATACGCCGACAGTTCAGTCAATTTATCGCTCTTTTTTTTTTAATAATTGACAAACTGCTGATGTTGGGATTCGAACCCATAACATCCCAACCCCAAGTAGACAGAGCGCGTAAGACCACTCGGTTACTTGGCCGGTAGGAATCGCTGTGAAATTACATTGAGGTTTTTAGTCATAAAATGACGGGCGACAGAGATTTAACCTGGAAACGCGAGTGAAAACACGAATATAAACGAGTTTGTCGTAAATTCGTTTATAATTGACTAACGCTATTATATAAGATTTATAAATTCATTTTTTAACTCCCCAGTATAGGGATATTAATAACTTGATCAATGTTGAGTACAGTATGCCATCTATAGGTAGTAGTTAAAACATGCAGCGACTTATTTCAACTAGGGTACTTAAAAATGATGCGACTGCACTCTGTGAATCAACTTTGTAAGCATAGTGTATCACAATCTGTAATGTATGAAAGTAACGACGAGTATTTTTTCACTTTTAGTTCCGTTACTGTCTAAGTAGAATCGCTTTCTGTTTTGGTTCGTTTATTGGAATTGGTTTGAGAATTAGTTAATATAAAAAATTTTAATTAGGACAAAAATAAATAACATCTAGATTTTCGCACATTCCTTTTAGGATGTGTGGAAAGCCATTATATACTTCGCAATCGAAATGCTATTTGAATTTTACATTTTTTAAATATGATACGAAATATATAAAAATGTCGAAAAATTAATTAAAAGTTATAGAGCATCATAAAAATTCCTATAATAAACTTTCGAAACACTTGTCAACTCATCAATTAGTTTGCTTACTGGAGCGGTTTATATTTTTAGTAATTTAAAAACAAACACTCTTCGATAATGTTTTTAGCGAATTTTCTTGCGGAAGAAAATTTATAGATATTGCGACCGTTGAAACGATTTCACAATCATTTCTTCATATGTCTATCGATCCTAAGCAGCAAATGAAATTTTGTGTATGGCGTGCTTTCTGTATTTGAAATGCCAAGTTCATCATGGGATAAAATCGATCAAAGAGAAAGGTACGCTTAAAAGCCACGCCGGATTTCCGCCAAGGCCCCGGTCTAGGGGCCCCAGTGGCGGAACCTTCATATAAGCTCAAAAGCCTGGCTTGCCTTATCAAAAAGCTTTATCGAATATTAACTCAAAAGTCTTGAAACGATATTATTCGAGTTATTTAAAAGTTGGCAGTCTTACTTTTGCACTTGTCAACTAAAGCTATCGTTACTAAAGCTATACAAATACTTATCGGAAAGTAGCTTTTTGGACATTTCTCCAAACATTGCGCTCCGAATGCTGTTGTATACACCAGCATAAAATTGCTCAGCAGAACGGTCGTTTTCAGCGCTAAAGAGAGTAAAGAATTACTTAAGATCTACCATAGAAGAGAGCAGGCTAAATCCACTCTCTGTAATGTACAGAGAGTTAGAAATATTGCAGCCTTTTGCACAGAAGAAAGTTCGCCGTATGATTCTATAAATTTTATAGAATAACGTAACTAATAGAGTGACAAAGACTGCATTATTCTGATGTTTATTAAAGTGATTAAAGTCTATTAAAAATTATATATTCTGTACTAGTGCACTTAATTTGCTAAATTTCCAAAATGGTTTCGAGATGGGAGCCCCAAATACCAAATGCCTACGGGCCCTAGATCTCTAAGTCCGGGTCTGCTTAGTGGGAGGGGAAAACATTAAATATATTGAATTTATCTCTTAATATTAGTATAATGAAAAAATTTAAAACCAGTAATATTATAGAAAATTAGTTGAACATCAATTTATCACCTGACTATATTTTCTATAACACGAATATTTGCAATTTTAATATTCGAGGTGCTTAGCCATCGATTGGCGAGCCATCTATTAAAAATAGTCTGAAGTTACTGATTTAAATGTTTTAATTATAATGTTTTAAATGATATAATTATATCATATTATAGCTACATGATATTAACCTTGATTTTTCTTGCTTTATCATTTTAAAACCTATATATCACTGTTCTTTGAAACGTACGTTTTTTTTTATATAACCGACCAAAACGTTTCTCTAACTTTAAGAAACAACGTAAAAGCTTTTTCCCACATGGATATAACTTTTTATGCGAGCTAAATCCAAAACCGGGTCAGGCACTGGGTCTTGAGGCACCTCCATTAAACTATTAGAAAAAGGTAGCCCTACGTTTTAAGTAAACTTGGGGATATCGGATCGGAACCCCTAAATTTGCTTAGGGGTTTTCTTCAAACCTAAACGTAGAATCTCTCCAAAATTTCGGTTAAATGTGAGTTAATTTATAATTAACGATAAAAAAATTTGAAAAGAAACTATAAAAATTATTTTTATGTGACAATCACCTTTAATTATTATTCCTAAGAAAGTTAATTTTTTATATGTCATCATTCGAGATTATTTGCACTAATTTTGACAAATGCGTTTCTGTTAGAAAATTATAAAAATCTTTCCTTTTATCGACCTTCCTTGTTTAGTTTTCAGCCTAACATTCGGTTTAGTATTTATTTAACATAAATAATAAACCTTTGTCTAATCACTTACATCGTTTTTAATATACTTTATTATACGTAATAATTTAAATACATAAAAGCACTTAACCGTTTGAAAAAATGAAAGCAAAAAAACCTTTTTTTTTCCATAATAATAATACCAAATACATGAAGATTGCATTTTATCAACAACAACAAAACACAGCCATGTTTCTTCCCACAGGAGTATGTATGTTGTTTGTGTTTGTTATTAATATGTAAATGATAAACAGAGTAATAATTAGGAGACATTAAGGCTAGACCTATGTGGTCCAGTCGTGTAGTGGCGCCTATTAATTTACATGCATAACTATACGCACAGTTGATGATAATATGTCCTAAATTTTAACAGGGTTTCTGGTCATTGTTGATTCTACTGGACGATTCCCTATAGTTTTTATGTAACGTGTATATTATTGAATATTATGTAATTTGATCCAGTTTGTTTTAAAAGTGAATTTACTTATTTTATGAATAGAAGTTGATCTATTTGACTTTGCATTAAGTATATTGTTAAATGAATTGTTATACTGAACGATTGAAGAGATGAATCTAATATAAAAATTACTTATTTCAGAAATAACCAGTTCAGCTAGTTTTTATTACTTTGCGAGAGAACTAATTTAATCGATTTTAATTTCCGACCCACCAAATTGCTTGTCTTGTTAATACCTAAAAATGGTTCATTCACTTTTTTTTCTGTCAAATTCACAGTTTCGTCGCTATCGCTCAAAAACCTCTTTTTTTCCGTTTCGCCAACTTTGAACGCGTGGCAAAAAAAATGGGTCGGTAGTTGGACAATAATAGGTCATCATCTGGGCTATTAGCCCTACAAGAATAAGCAATTCGCAAATATTACGGAAAAGTGACATGCAAATCTACCCATTTTCTGGCCTACCAGTATTATGTAAATATACAGGGTAGATTAAGTTTAGTTCCGACTTTGTAACGCTTGGAAATATTGATCGTAGGCCTAATGTTTGGCATATATGTTCATAAAATGACCACAAATCGGCCATTTCCGTATATCCGTCCGTCTGTCTGTCGATGATTTCGTGAACCCGATAACTCAAGAACGAATAGAGATAACGAGCTGAAATTTTTTTTGAGCAAAAAAGTAAGGTCAAGTTCGTTGATTGGCAAAATCGGAACGTGGGAACCCTACGGGGGGGGGGGGGGGGTATATACATCTTTGAAACCATAAGAGATTTAAAAAAATTTGTTAACAAAAAATCGTCTTCTTTGTAAAATAAACAACTTTTGTTTGAAAACTTTTTGATAAAAAGTTTTCTCATAATTTGTGATGTTCCTCGGAAAGAAAATTGTTAACAATTCGAATACGCATCATTGTGTACAATTCAATCATTGTAATACAACTCAGTATATACGGGGTATTCAAACAATTCACTCAGTTAGTTGTTACATTACTTGTTTTATATAGAATTTAATAATATTATTTGCCATTTTAAAAATTTTCTGTTTTAAAAAACATATTAAGAAAAAACACTTTATATACAAATTCAATTGTGACTCTGTGCCGTCAGGTGTCGGAACGTAAAAACTTAGCGGCATATACAGGACGCAAACCGCGTCGATAAAAATAAAATCTACTACCAACAACCCTTCTTGAAAACACGTTTTTGAAGCTAATTTGACTCTAGTAAAAAGTTAATCCAGAGCACGGAATTGGGTCAGCCGGATTAATAGTATTAACTTTTATTATATTATACATAAAAAATGTTATATTTAATATAAAAGTTTTATAGCACATCATAAAACAATTTATTTCAGGGTTAAATTTTAAGGTAGTTTTTTAAAATATGTAATTCTCTTGCATGTCCGATGTGTGGCATGAAATGTGTGGAATTTTCCGCAGTGATTTAGACCTCTACCCTCTAGATTCGGAAAATTTTAAGAATAAATAAAATTTGCAAAAGCTTCTTAATTTGAAATACAAGTGGAAAATAACAACTAACTGAGTTAATGGTTTAAATACCCTGCATATACTGAGTTCATTATCAATGTATGCATGAACTGTTTATTTTACTTTTTACACACACTTAGAAACGTCATGAACGATACATGAGGCTTGATAGTAGATAACAAATTTTTTTTTAGTGAATTGAATAGCTCAATTATATAGTTTTATCCTCTCTCAATAATTTAAAACCTGTTGACGATCATTTCAAAGAGTAATTAGCGATTAAAAATCAAACTTTGAACACAGCGTATTAAGAGGAACGATTTTTTTTTTGTACTTAAAATATAATATCTGTATTATTAAAATAGACACCGTGATAAATAATGTTAATAAATATTCTTTGAAATGTGTAGTTTATGTAATTGCACTAAAAAAATGATGTTGACGAACGTTTGAATTAATTATTTAATAAATTTAAAACTGTTTGGTTGGGTTTGTTTTTGCCACCATATTTTGAAAACTGGCGACTGCGCACAGTAAAACAATATACACATACACACAAATATAAAACATTGTTTATGTCACATCAAGTCAAATCAATTTCTAATTTACATTTCCTGATATTTTACAATACGAGTAAATACTTTAAAAATATTTAGGATAAATAAAAAAAGGTTATAAATCGTTATAAGATTATTAATATATTTTACAACTTTCAAAAAATCCAAATTCAAGATAGTACTGATTTGACACTAGCGTAGCAAATGAACGTCCTTAAATGAATTAAAAAGACAAGGTAGATATAAAGATGCTATATATATATGTATCATTTTATAATCAAGAGGCACATACCTACGTTTGAGCTGAAATTGTGGCAAAACTAATGAGTTCATGAAAAAAAGTTTTCAACAAAATTTGTTTATTTTGAAAAATGAAAATTTTTTGTCTTTCTTCTCTAAAATTTGGACATTCACGAACTTCACCATATTTTTTAGCGCTAGAACACACACACACAAAATTTCAGTTCATTATTTCTTTTCTATAATTAGCTCCTTTTATGAACATTTACTCTAAAAAATTTTCAACCGTTACAAAGCCGGGTCCAAATTTAATGTACCCTGGTATATATGTACATATTTACATACAGTGTGTTCATTTGAATAGTTTCCACCTAAATATATGTAAAAATATGCAAATGTTTCAAACAAAAGTTGCTTAATTTGAAGCAGGAAATATAATCTGTGGAAAACGAAGGAGTTATAGCTTTCAAGAATTGTTTGAAAATAGTATTTTTCTACTTTTCAAACATTCTGACCTGCTGACACTTGGACTTTTTTTCTGGACTCGAATCAAGTTCTAGATTGAAAATGATTTGAAACGATGACAATAGTATTTTTCGACTTTTCGAACTTCCGTATATGATTTGCTGGCACTATTCCTAAAAAGTATCACGAACTGTAGAACTCAGATGCATGCGAACAGAACTTACATTTGTTTTTGATCTGATGGACAGATATCTGCTAAGTTCACTCACATGATTACAACGTTGCAGAGTTTCAGTTCGTACGCATGTAGGATCCAAAAATTTGCTGTGAATGTGCCAAACTCTTTCTCTATTCGAACTCCACCTGTGTATCAATTAGAATTTCGGGTATCAGTTTGTCAAGATAATTGCGGGAATCCCTTTATCACAATATATAGGATGTAATTTGATTGGTGAAAACCATAGATAACAAATTGTGGTGAAAACAAATAATAAATATTAATTTAATAACACGTTTAAAATATAATAAAAATGACCTGGCAGCTGTAAAATGCATTTTTCATTTCGTAACATCACTTACAAAATACTAATTACCGTGCGTGTGTCCACCAGAGTATTAGAAAGATGGCAATTATGGCAATAAAACTAATTGAAAAGATAATTTAAACAAATAAATTTCAATTATTAAATTATTCATTAAAACCATTAAATGGTGTGAAAAAGGGATACTTAGGAACACATTTAAAAGGCTCATTCGATATTAAATGTAAGGAAGAAACGCAAACATTAAAATGTTTTATGAAATTAAAATTAGATATTAGTAATTCTGTTACGGAATTAACTAACAATAATGATGTGTACACGCGTGAATCGACATTTTTAAAATTAGTGACAAATGATTTTCATGTGCCTTGGGCACCCAAATTCTACGACTACATTGATAACAAATTAATCATATTAGAAGATTTATCTGAACGTGGATTTAAAATTGCTGATTCAGAAGAATATGACTTAAATCATTGCTACGTGGCATTAAATGCTTTAGCAAAGCTACATGCATTTAGTTTCAAATTTATACATGATAAACGTTTGGAGAACGATGAGTACTCTATTTTAAAAGAATATCCAGACTTTTTTATAGAATTTGTATTTACAAATGAAACTGAAATGGGACGAAAGGCAACACAATCGAGAAAAGATGCAATGACTCTCATAATTGATGCAATGCAACTGAAGAATGTGGAAAAAATAAAAATGATATTTAATGAATGTAATGCTCGTTTTTTTAATGAATTGAAACCAAAAGAAAATAAATATCATGTAATTTCGCACGGTGATTTGTGGGCTAATAATATTATGTTTTCGTATCAAAATAATGTTCCAATTGAATGTTGTATAGTCGATTATCAACAGTTGAGATATATGTCACCTACATTTGCTACATTTGACCTACAAGTTTTCTTAGCTGTAACCACTGCACCAAGTTTACGTACAAAACATTATCGAGAATTATTAGAATATTATTATAAACAATTGTCGTCTGAATTAAATGTGAATGGTTTGGATTCAAAAGATGTTTATCCGAAAGAAATTTTTGATAATAGTTGTAACGAAACAGTAATACCAGCACTGATTAGTGCATACGCGTATAAAATAATGTTATTATTTCCAAGATCGAAATTGAATACATATTTGGCGGATCCTATCATTGGTGAGGACATTGTGTATGGTAATCGCGCGAAATATGTTAATAAAGAATTAGAAACTAATGCCACATATAAGGTGAAAATATTTAAAGAATTCCAAGTATTAATTGATGAATTCGAAAAATTACTATAGACCATGAAGTATATTAATATGTCTAGACAATGTATGAGCGTCCAAAATGTATTGAAAATTTATCGGATATTTACATTATTAGTGTTTCACGAGGCACGAAGTTAAATATCACCCTCGCAGAATGTTGACTAGCCTCGCCTCGGTAAAAGGTATACTTTTTACTAACTTTGACTTATTTTGCATTAAAGTAAATAAGATGGTAAAAAAATCTTAATACAGACACACACACACACATATATATATATATATATCTATATGTGTGACGAAATGTTTTTCGCCACATAAAATTATCTAACATCAAAGTACCTCAAATAAAAAATAAATTACAAAATATTTTTTAACAAACAAAATTCACCACTGACGACAACAACAAAACAACATAGAAGACAACAACAGAGGTGTAATGGACGGTGGATAAATATAGTCAGTTCACTTACTTTTGGATAGTCGAGCGGTCGAATGCATGCGTCAGCAACAGAATCAATAATTATCTTGAAACTCGAATCCAAATCGATTCAGTGAGTAATCACAAGAATTTGATTCTGTTGTCAGACGATTGTATTCGATTGTGAGATTTATCCAAATTAACTATGTATTTACATCTGTACATCAAATTATTTAAAAAAATAATAAATAACTATATAGTTCATTACAATTTTTACTATATATTATACAAAAAACCTTTGAATTTAATCAACAGTCAAACTGTCAAGCAGTCAAATTGGAACTTGAGCAAGGAAATTAAAATTTGTAAAAAGCAGTTTAGATTTAAATTAGATTTAGATTAGCAGTTTGAAAATTTTCGTTACATATATATATATATATATATATATATATATATATATATATATAGGGTGAGTCGAATCAGGTGGATAACATTCCTATTGAAAAAGTTCGATAGGAATGTTTTGACCACTTCAATTTTAAATTAAATTTTGTATATTTTTGTTCTAAATGTTGACCATGTAGACCAATGTAGGCAACAAATGTTGAGTTGTTGCACAACGGTTTGAAAGACATCGATCGGGGTCGTTTTTATTGTGAAAATTCCACGTTTGACAAAACCACAAAATGAAATGAGGTTTGCATTTACATGATGTTGCACAAAGAAGGTTGTTGCGCAAATTGTTTAATCGTGTATGAGGGCCTTAAAGTCAACGCTCATTTCCAAAGGTGCAGTTTGATAGTATACCTATACAGTATACACTACGTAAATTAAAATAGACCCAATAGCAACATTGTGTAGTGCATCTATCACTGTCTATGCATAGTATACCATGATATGATGTTACACTCACACAACGGACGATGGGCAATGACGACGATGTATACATGCACGAGTAAGATGCAATTGTATAAAAATGATTGAAGTAATTGGAGAGTGATAGGTATAATATAATAGTTATTTATGTTATAGCACAATACTGATTGTTTAAGTGTGACAAAGTAAACCATATCATAGTACATTACATATAGACAGAAATATATACACTATACAGTATTCCAGATTGGTTGTGTTTTAAAAAATAACCTTTATAATGGGTCAATTTTTACAAAATATTTCTTTAATAAAATTTAATAGCTTGATACTAAATTTTATAATTGTGCCCCATGCTATTGGGCTGCTTGTTTACTGTAATTTGCGCCAGACAATTGGCCCTAAAACTAAACAACTATGATGCAAAATTTTTGAATGATGTAAAAAGTAGTGTATTTAGTGTATTCTTCGTCAAATTTCATATACAAATTTTTATAAAAAAACAGAAAGAGAAAATATTTTATATAAAAGATGATCTTTGACAGTTTAAAATCGGCCTAATTGGTACAGAAATATTTACGGTTTTAATTGTCAAATATTTATACCATTAAATATTCATTTAGATTTCTTTCTATAAAAAAAATTGACTTAGTCTACGCGCAGTTCCTTAACATGACGAATTTTTACATTATGTATCAAATAATTGTTTTATATGAAAAAAGATAATTTTTTTTTTAATATTCAAATTTATAGTTTTGTGTACATAATCTGTTATTTTTAAACAAAATAATTTATAACACTTGATAAGAATTTTTGTCATTGTAAAATTTTTAATTACATAATTCATAATTATATTGAGATGTAAAAAAAAAAAAACTTAATTACAAAAAAAAAGAAGATGTAAGCTCGCCACAAAGCCTCTATATACAGTTTTACATACCAGACTTATAAGTATATAGAAAAATAGTTTCAAAATTTTATTACCTACATTAAAAAATCTATAAAAGAAAATAAAAATATATGAAAATAACAACTAACTGAGTTTATTGCTTAAATATCCGGTATATACTGAGTTTATGACGAACAAACATTTTTTGTCTTTTTCGCTATCAGTTACCGTTTCAAAGTTGAATATTTTCTCCCTTGGTGGAGGGAAGTCAGGTTTGATTTTCCCATTCATGAACTTGATCTTACTTTTTAGTTTTAGTTTCCTGAACTTGATCTTACTTTTTAGTCTATACACAAAAATTCCTTCCACTCCACTCACATCCTCACATCCTTAGGCATCACAATGGTCCTTATGGTCAAAGTGTAGCCTGTCCAGGGCAGCTTCTACACCCTATCTATCTATCTAATTAGGTCATTTAATGAACCCAAGCCAAAATTTTTTTTCTGCGATCAATATTTTCTGACTTAATTTACTGAATTAATTTACTTAATTGCTTCAATACCCGGTATATACTAAGTTTGTGACTGTTTTTGAGATATCGTACCACAAACGAACAATCTCACAGGCTCAATGAACAAAATGGCTACTTGACACCGATTTTTGACATCGAACACATACCCTCCACATTATGTATATAGAAGTAAAAATAAGAAGCGACCTACTCGCGCTGTTAAAAATATATTATTTTTAAACTCAAGATAATTTTTATATTTGCTATAGGCCAGAGGTATTAAGCTGATAGACCAAGCAAAGATAGGCAACAGAAAGGAAAGATTTCCACAAAATTTCTAAGATCCTTAACAATGTTAGTTTTAACATTTAAAGAAATTCGTCATGCAGGAATTGCGTACACTCAGCGAATTTTCTCAGAAATTAGGAATACAAATATCATTGAAAATATAATATCATTAAAGTAATATCATTTAATTGTATTCTCTCAACAAAAATTTTCTATTTACGGAAAATATGGAATACAATTTATATCCCAAGATATATCTATCTAATCAACCCTTAATTATTATATTTCGTATTGCCAATTATTATATTTCGTAGATTATAAAGAAATTCAATCAGACTGCGAATTTTAATGTAATACAAGAACTTTATCGAATATCCTGTTATCCTGAAAAATTGCCATTGCTGAAGGTTTCTTTTTATGAAATGCGTACGTTAATATCATGAGCGAATATATGTCTAAAGTAAAAGTAACAGACAGCAAATTCACTGGGATCTTTGGCAGAATCGTTGTCAAGTTTTGAGCTCCACAAATTTTGATAGAAGTCATTTTCTGACACTTTTATTGCCATCTCAGCTACAAAACTACTCACACGCACGTATATATATATATATATATATATATATATATATCGCTTAACATTTAAACACTGTAAATCCGAACGAAAAGCCTGATTTTTATCATTTCCCTCACATGTTCCAAGATTTTCGAGTAAGGCAGTGATTACCGAAAAAATGCCATTTCAAACCTTATTTTACTGGCCTAATAAAACCAACTACACAATCATTGACTTTGATTAACATATTTAACATTTTTTCATAAAATAATTATTCTATCTAAAGATATAAAAATTAAGGTTAGTTAAATCAGAAATCCAATACAATTGAATAATGTTACCATTACTATAAAAATTGGTAGTACAGGATTTGTTTACGTGCGTGTGTCCACCAGAGTATTAGAAAGATGGCAGAAGAAGTCTATGATCATATTATGACAAACGAACAATGTTTAAAATTAATTGAAAAGGTAATTAAGACAAATAAATTTGAACTATTAAATTATTCATTAAAACCATTAGATGGTGTGAAAAAAGGATTCTTAGCAACACATTTAAAAGGCTCATTCGATATTAAATGTAAGGAAGAAACGCAAACATTAAAATTTTTTATGAAATTAAAATTAGATGCAAATGATGCTCTTTCAAAGTTAGCTAACGACAGTGCTGATGTGTACACGCGTGAATCGACATTTTTAAAATTAGTGACAAATGATTTTCAAGTGCCTTGGGCACCCAAATTCTACGACTACATAGACAATAAATTAATCATATTAGAAGATTTATCTGAACGTGGATTTAAAATTGTTGATTCAGAAGAGTTCGACTTAAATCACTGCTATGTGGCATTAAATGCTTTAGCAAAGCTACATGCATTTAGTTTCAAATTTGTACATGATAAACGTTTGGAGAACGATGAGTACTCTATTTTAAAAGAATATCCAGACTCTTTTAAAGAACTTCTATTTACAAATGAAACTGAAACGGGACGAAAATTCGTGCAGTCAAAAAATCATGAATTGACTTTTATAATTGATGAAATGCAACCGACTAATGTTGAAAAAGTCAAAGAGAAATTTCATGAAATATATGCTCGTCTACTTGATTTCATGAAACCAAAAGAAAATAAATATCATGTAATTTCGCACGGTGATTTGTGGGCTAATAATATTATGTTTTCGTATCAAAATAATGTTCCAATTGAATGTTGTGTGGTTGATTTTCAAACGTTGAGATATATGTCACCTACTTTTGACCTACAATTTTTCTTAGCTATAACCACTGCACCAAGTTTACGTACAAAACATTATCGAGAATTATTAGAATATTATTATAAACAATTGTCATCTGAATTAAATCTGAATGGTTTGGATTCAAAAGATGTTTATCCAAAAGAGATTTTTGAACGTAATTGTACGGAAACATTCTTAACAACATTGGTAAATGCATGCGCGTCTAAAGCATATTTATGTATACCCAAATCAAAAATAGCTGCATATATTGCGGATCCAATCATTTTCGAGGAACTTTTGTTTGGTGATCGTACGAAATATACTAAAGAAGAATTAGAAACGAATGCCACCTATAAGGAAAAAATATATGAAGAATTCCAAGTATTAATTGATGAAATCGAAAAGTTATTATAGCTGGTGTTTGATTATGGTTTTTCAACTCTGCATACAATAAGTCAATAACGTCGAATTTTTGAATGAATTTTGATACTAGAAAATTTACTGATATAAATAACTTTACAGACAAATAATTTAATAACTTAACTGTATTTTATTATTGAATTAAACAAATATTTGAAATTTTCATAACAATATTTTTATTTTGACTATGGTTGCGCAATCACGTTTGCGAAATATCTATAACAATAACATCATTATATATTTTCTGAAGAAGCCACTGTGATTACGCCGTACTCAAATATTTATTTAATTTTATAAAAAAAAACATGTAATGTAACAACTAACTGAGTTAATTGTTTGAATACCCAGTATATACTGAGTTGAATATCAGTCATTGAATTATTAACAATTCTGCGTATTCGAAAGGTTAACAATTCGCTTTCCGAGGAACATTTAATCCATAAATTATCCGAAAACTATTGACTATGGAAAAAGTTTTCAAACAAAAGTTGTTTATTTTAAAGAGAAAAAGATTTTTTGTTAACAATTTTTTTTTCTATCTCTTACGGTTTCAAAGACGTATATTCCCCCCCCCCCTCTTAGAGGGGGGAAACATGTTCCGATTTTGCCCATTAACGAACTTGATCATACTTTTTTGCTTTAGAACACACAAAAAAGTTTTCAGCTCGTTATGTCTTTTCGTTTGTGAGTTATCGGCTTAACGGACAGACGGACAGACGGACAGACGGACGGACATGCGAAAATGGTCGAATTAGGCCATTTTATGAATACCGTTGTGAAGCATTTTTGTCAAGGATTAATATTTTCAAGCGTTACAAAGTCGGGACTCAACTTAATATACATTGTATATTTACAATATACAGGGTATAATAACACGAAAAGTATATATGTTTAAATTATTTGTCTATTAAATTCGATCAACTTGTACCAGATAAAATTCAAATAAAATTAATAATAGGAAATCAATATAAAATCAAACTATGAAAAATTTATTTTTAAAACAAAGTGTCTAAGTAACAATTGATGTTCTGTTATGGATATCCTTAAAATAAAAATTTTAAAAAAAAAGTAGATCTCTCATATGAGGGGGGTCTGTCGATAGTTTAGTTAGACATAAACCTTATAACTTCCATTCGACAAATCAATACAATAAATTCTTATTTCTGGACCATATGTTATGTAATAATTGCAGTGGGTAATTGATACTCTATATCCACCAAAAGGATAAATCACAATTTAACAATAAATATCCATTGTCCTGTTTTTCCAAAATATAATACTAAAATTCCTCTTTTTTTTTATATAAAATTCTTTTTTCAATCTATGTTGGGAATCCGGCTAGTTGGGAAGAAAATTATATTTTGTTTTAAGAATCCAAGTCTCCTGCATGATATTGTTTTTTGTTTGGTATTATTATTTATTTTTGTAGTTAATATATCATATATAGGGGAATATAGGGTTTAAATGTGATATTAATCCGTGTTATGACCGGTCAATTTGTATATTTTTCGTGACAAGTAAAATCTTTGTCTACTTATTAAAATAATGTTTTACCTCCGTTTTTTTAAGATGTACAGTCAATAAGAGAGGCTTCCCACATCATTGTCCTTTTTTTAATCTTTATTAATTAATGTCTATTACATTAATGATGTGAGTGGAGGACAATTGAATTACATATGCAAACTAGGAATACGCTTCGAATGTGACTTACTGATTCAATTTTTATGAACGGGAGTGTAATCAAGCAAATTTTTTCAGACGGAGAAATAGATATTAGATTAAATTACCATGGTAATTAAGTAAACGTTAGTCACTTGCGTTAATATAATATAACCGATAGGAATGGATAGAAAGACACAAAGTTTACAAAAGTTTACAAAAGTATTAGAACATTATAAGTATTATAAGTATTAGAACATAAAAATTTCAAATATGTCTTTAAATATTCAAGTTACAGAAAATATATGGCCATATAAATAATTATAGTAAAATTGGATTTCTACAACTTTCGTTATGATATTTTTTTGTTTCAGTTCCATAATCCCTGCTGTACCTTAAATAGATTTTACCCATTAACGAGCTTGATCTTTCAAATGCGAGATTTCATACCAATTCACACTAAACTTTTGGTCTGTAGAGTGCGTTCAGACTAATATGTATTATCGTTTTCGGCTAGAAAGGGTCGATGGACACTATTGTGAGGAAATTTTTTTGAAAATCATATCATCGATACAATCTCTATAACGGAATTTTCATAAGAAACTTTGATAAAACGATTGCACTGTTTTACGAACTCCAAAAGAATGTAACGAGTCTAACGGGTCTAACCCAACTGTCCCTTACTTTATAAATTACGATACGATTAAATATATTTAAATAAACATTTTAAATATTGTTTCATATCAGACTCCCTCCCAGTGCAGTGCAGTCATCTAAATAAGCTGTGGTCGTCATAATCGTCAGTGACTAATATAATAAGTCAAAGATATATTATTTCACTCTTCAAATGATGGACGGGGCCGCTGTATCTTTTGACTGACATGATGGACGAATAGACTTGCATTAAACAAAACGTTTTTCTTAATCTTAAAACGACGCTATACATGATTTCGTGCGTGGTTGGCTTAAATGTTTCGAGCATGGTCATCTGTTTAATGTAACAATAATTTCTGTAAAAAAAAAAAACTACTATATCTCTATACCTCACATATAGTGTGTTATTTAAGGATGTACGAGCATGTGTATGTATAGTCGATTTATAAAAAATTTCAAAATCATATATAGTACATTCATAAAAGTCCACAATAATGTTTATTATTTTTTGTCGTAAGATAAAATTAAAATTTAATTTAGGCACGTCATACCGGGCCGAACAAAGAGATATATAAGAAAAAATCCTGAGATTTCGGGTAATTAAGCTACCGCCGACAGAAATAAAATCTCAGTTGTTTTCTTAAATATCTTTTTTTAAGATCCGTCATACCGGAATTTTATTGGATCAATTTCTTTAAAAATATTTCTATTTTCTATCGCGTAGTTTTTTTTTTATTCGTCTTATTTTATTCCAAGTGAAAATTATCAAAATATGAGTAAAAATATGGGTTTCGCCATAACAATGCATTACCTAAAACTTTAACATTAAATACTTAATTCACGACCCCCGTAACCCCCGCTCCCCTGAAACTTTTATAATTGATTCATATGCACTTCAACTACATGTAAAAAAGAAAGAGTGCTCGTACATCCTTAAATGACACATAAAATATTCGAAACATTTCCAAGAGTTTTAACACCGTCTTTTGTATTCGTCGTATTTGTCAGTGTGGTTTTTTGTTTAAACAAAATTAAAGGCGCCTAACTCTAGCGAACATATTTAAAATACTTACGTCATATTAGTTTTATGACTGATTGTAAATTAATATCCTTAAATTATATTTTCCAAAATAGAATTATTTGCGGGATAGGTAGGTTATAACATAATATTGCAGCCTCTTTCATTTGAAGCTCTGGTTAAGAATTCATCAAATTAAATAAATTTGTCATGAAACTTGAATAAATACTCTGGATTTTGTTTGAAGAAATTTCTATCATATTAATTACATTTCCACAAAAGATAGAACTTACACCAATTACTCCGTTAGAAACATTAGGAATATAAAGAGGGTGTTTCAATTCAAATTTATTTTTTCGTGGCCACATTTTGTACGAGCTTAGCATTTTCTTTTCATAATTGTCAAATAAGAATTTTAATGAGTAATGCGACTCAATTTATTACGGCATATTTTAGCTAATAGAATCTCATAGGATGTTGGAAATAATGATCAAAAGCTTTTGTAGGTGGCACATGATTCATTATACTTATTTCTGGACGTAAGCCCCTTACATTGGAGTTTGCGTAAAACGTAAAACGTTAATCGCGTTTCTTTCAAAGCTACATTTTCAACACGCTTTTATTAACTTGGTATGTATACATGTATCTATGTATGTAACGGAGTTTTTGAACCCACTTCTAATTGTCATATCGATATGAAACTTGGTGTATATATTTATATATATATATATATATATATATATATATATATATATATATATATATATTTATATATATATATATATATATATATATGTAGTTCGGATGAAAATGCATTTTTATGGTAAGCATGACTGAAATCGGAAAGGGAGAAAGGGGTTTAGAGGGAGAAGAAATTAATTTTACTACAGTTAAGTTTCTTATCATTTTTTCTGTTTCTCTAATATTTACAGAGATATTGACGGTTTTTTACAATCAAATTAATTATATCCATATTTAAAAATTATTTTCTACTTTTTAGTTCGGCTAGCTATAAAAGCGTATTTTTATAGTGTTTTTAAACTATTATTTATTTTTTAAATCTAACTTTTATCGATTCACTTTAAATTACCTGGGGATTTATTATGGACCACAAAAATAGCCTAATTTTTCAAAAATTAGCCATATTTCAAAAATGTATACTTGACTTGTGCCTTATCTATACGGTTTTTTGGGAAAATGATTCGAATAAAATTTGTTGGTATATTTAAAATGAACGGAAAAATCCGAAACGATTTTTCAAAAAGCGAATGCATAAAGCACTCGTCGAAAATATAACTCTGATTTTCGTTTTAAAACTTGTCTCTTATCTCTTGTTGTTTCAAAGATAGATATTTTACCCCGGTCCGATTTTCCCATTCACGAACTTGATCTCACATTTAAGTTCTAAACACACAAGACATTCAATTTCAGCTTGTTATCTATTTTCGTTTACGAGTTATGGGGTCTACGAACAGACGGACGGAGACCAAGGGATGCATATGCGGAAATGGACTAATAAGGTCATTTTATGAACTCTTATATCAAAAATTTTACGATCAATATTTTCAAACGTCAGGACTTAACTTAATATATCCCTGAACGTGTATATTATAAATATGCTATCGGGTATAAAAATGTGTTATTATATCAACAAGAGTTCCGTTTCAGCAAAACATGAAAAAATTAGCACATAAATTAAAATATCCCAACCGTATAATGTAATAACGAAGTGTTTCTGGTGGCGCCATACCAATTATTTAAACAAATTTATAACCCAAACAAAAAAATATTTAAAAGAAGTTGAAGAAGAAAAAAAACTGTTACATTTTAAATGTCCAATATATCATTTTTAAATGTAATACATGGACTACATTTAAATAGGGCAGCCATGGTTATTTAACAAATCCCTTGGGTGTAATACATTGACGCATGTACAATATGAATATACATTGTACACAATTACAGGTCAGAGGATAAGGTAGAAAAAAGGTACCCAAAAAAAGGATTGTCGCTGTGAAATTAAGATAGTAAGCTCTTAAACACACATCTCTTAAGGATGAGCGAGCACTGAAGCTTCAAAAAGATTAAGGCTTGATTATTTGTTTACATGTATAGTTGAAGTGCATATAAATCAATTATAAAAGTTTCAGGGATGGAGGGGGTTACGGGGATCTTGAATTAATTATTTAATGTTAAAGTTCGAGTTTTAATGCATTGCTCGTATTGCGAAACCCATATTTTTACACATATTTTGACATATTTTGATAATTTTCACTTGAAATAAAATAAGACGAATAAAAAAAACTATACAATAGAAAATAGAAATATTAATAAAGAGATTGATACAATAAAATTCCGATATGACGGGCCCAAAAAAAAATATTTATGAAAACAACTGAGATTTCGGGTAAATTTTATTTCTGTCGGCGGTAGCTGAATTATCCGAAATCTCAGGTTTTTTTCTTAAATATCTTTTTTGTTCGGCCCGGTATGACGGGCCTAAATTAAATTTTAATTTTAACTTACGACAAAAAGTAATAAACATTATTGTGGACTTTTATAAATGTACTATATAAGATTAGGAAGAATTTTATAAATGGACTATACATCAGCGCTCGTACATCCTTAGGAATTTGATAAACCGCAACTATGTAATATTCTTCCTTTTCACGAAAATAGGTGTCGCGAAAAAGTTATATTACATCCCAATAAAGGAATCAAGATTTCCACAAATTCCTAACAGGGATATATGACATTATGCAAGATCGTTAAGTTTTCCAAACTTTTCATTGGCAGCTCGAAATAGGTTCAAGTTTCGAAAAAACTATATGGATTAAATATTACAGAATACAACCAAAAAAATTATTAGTACACTTTTTGATTCGACAAATTGCGTCGAAATTTGGGGAAAACACTCGTGATTTTGGGTAATATTAGTAACATTGAGGAAGATTTTCAAAATATTTTTAAAATAAAAAATTCCAAAATATTTTGGAAAATTAATCGGATTGTGTGCGGCGGTGATTTCTGAAACAAAATGAAAGTTCTTAATATATAAAAAAAGAAACGGTTTTAATGTGATTATGGACAGATAACAAAATGTTCTTGTTCCCATATTTTGAAAATTACATAGATGTCTATATCACAATTAGATCGTTTGTTTTCTTTGAGAGGTATGACAGTAAATGTAACTCATTGAATGTGTAGTATTAAAAGAAGGGAAGGTTTTACCAGGGATGTATCGGATATGAAATTTTTGACATCCGCGGATGCAGTTTCGAATTTATACGTCAATTTTTTGTGACCCTTGCGAGAGTATGTTTTATTGCATATTTTACACTGAGATTTATCTCGGACATAGATCGATAGATTTTAGCGGCTGCCCTGGACGGGCTACACTTCGCTCATAAGGTCCATTGTGATGCCTGAGGATGTGAGGATGGGAGTGGAGTGGAAGGAATTTTTTGTGTAGACTAGAAATTGGTAGGAACTATGCCGATATTCATCTGGACTTTGTGAAGAAAACTGCAGAAAAGCTTCACAAGCATAGCTGCTAACTTCGTTCTTGACCATACGCCTACAGTTTAGTCAATTAACGGCCCCTGTTTTTTTTCGTAATAATTGACAAACTGCCGATGTCAGGATTCGAACCCATAGCCTCTCAGTTCCAAGTAGACATAACGCCTTAGACCGCTCGGCTACTTGGACGTGATCTCGGACATGCTCATCTAGTTTAAAATAAGACAAAATCACACATTTCGTCGGTGGTGGCATTGTTGATTCCGTTGTCAAGTAGATTATCCAAGGCGACATACTCAACCAATAATGTAAGTTGTTGAATTAAATAAAAAAACATTCATATAATAACACGTCTCTACACGTTGTGATTTATTTACAATCAGAAATGGTAAACAAAACGAACAACATCTGCATCCGCAAAAGATTCGCAAAAACCATTGATTTTTGCGAATGCCGATTCTAAAATTATTACGGAAGTTTCACAATTGCGGGTGCGGGTGCGAAAATCCGCAACATTCCTAGTCTGGAGGTATAGAATAACCCAATATAAATTAGATAATAGGTAGAATTTGAAATAGAAAATATTTTAAGATCTTATAATATATGATGGGTGAAATAGTTAATCTATATACTGCTTATAATTATTCAGACGATTATTATGGCCAGGGTTTTTCAGTTTCCTGTAAACGATCTAGTTTTAATATAACAATCTATGTGTGAAAAATATTGAATACCAGAGAGTGTATTATACAAAAATAATATGATTTTGTTGAATGATTTATATTTGTTTAGAAACATACTCTCAAATTTGTTTATAACAAATTAAGTATATTACTGTATAAACGGTGACAGAATAGCTCGCGATACATTTAATGGATCGTAAAATTAAATTGTTTTTTTTTTTTTTTTGGTCTTTAATGTATAATAAATATGAAAAATTCCCACGCTTAATATAAAATCCAAAATCAGCAGACGATGGTTTGATGTACAATCCATACTACAATATAAATGTGAAAGTAACTCTGTTTGTTTGCTATCTCTTTACGACTAAACGGCTAAACGGATCGTAATAAAATTTGGCATGGAGATAGATTATATCCTGGGGAAGGACTATCTTTTGTCACAAAAAATAATCTTGCAGGGGGTGAACATTAAAAAAAAATACATTCAGTCGAATCTCCTTGATCTTTTGGAGTTGGTTAAAATTTATGATAATTTTATTAAGGGGTACCCCTTGGAAAAAATGTGAAAAAAGTGAAGAAAATTTTTCTTCTCCATTTTAATTATAATCATTTTCTAGGATAATTTTGACCCAAATAGTACGAAAATCAGGTTCATTTTAACGTCCGACCAACACATTTCAAAATTTTGCCTTCTCAATTCATACAGTTTGGAATTTTAGCACTATGGGTCTGATACCTTGAAAACGTATCATATTTTAACCAACGCCATCGTTTTTGCTAGGTCCAAATTAGCTTAAAACCAAATTTTTATCAAAATCGGGGACATAAAATTTTCCTCCAATTTTAGCGATTTTATTAAAGGATACCCCTTGGAAAAAATGGGAAAAAAGTGAAGAAAATTTTTCTTCTCTATTTTAATAATAATCATTTTCTAGGCTAATTTTGACCCAAACAGTACGAAAATCAGGTTCATTTTAACGTCCGACCAACACGTTTCAAAATTTTGCCTTCTCAATTCATACAGTTTGGAATTTTAGCACTATGGGTCTGATACCTTGAAAACCGTTAATCGTATCATATTTTAACCAACGCCATCGTTTTCGCTAGGTCCAAATTAGCTTAAACCCAAATTTTTATCAAAATCGGGGACATAAAATTTTTCTCCAATTTTAGCGATTTTATTAAGGGATTTTAGAGATTTTATTATTACTTTTGTAGCCCTTGGTACCATGGGTCACATGGTTTTGATTTATATAAATAGAATGGGTGTATTATAAACTTAATGGGGTTCTCGATTGGCCAAAAAGATAGTCAATGAGCAATTTCTAGAGTTACATGGATTGAATGTTCTAGTGTCAAACAGCCCTGCTTCCATATCATTGCACACGAGTTTTATACTGAGGGTTACATTAAGCGAACCAACCCAAATTATTTATATATGGTTGATCCCTTATGTTTTGCCACCCCGGACTGAATTACATTTTTATATAAAGTATTCTATGTGTGCAATAAACATAGACCCCTCAGAAATCATCAGACTACCCATTAAACTTTTACGACATGTATTGTATTTATGCAAACAAATAGCATCATGTCACTAGTGAGAATAGCATATATTTCATTTTTTGCAGCGACATCTTTTTCTTTATTATGAAATATAAATGATTTTATTCACTGGTTTGAATCTTCACTGATTACAATTGCGAAGGTCATAACGTATGGAAAAAGTTTTTTTATTTCTTGAACTACTAAATAATGTACACTCCCATTCAATATATTTGAATCAGTAAGTCACTTTCTAAGCGTATATATTACTGAATATATGTATAATATTACATTCAGTAACACTTAGAATCTTTCAACTGGTTCAATTTTTTTGAACGCGAGTGCATATTGCTTAAGGTAAGAATGTTCTACTTTATTCTGAATTTTTGTTGTCTTATACAAAGAAACCTTCTAATTTAGGAACCTTGGCTTTAAATCAATCATGTTCTTCTTTTATATGTCTTCTAATTATTCTAATTTTACAATAAAAATACAACAAAACAATTTAAATTTACCGCGTCTTGAATGACGATAAAACGTCAGTAAATTGAAAATTACGTTGGAGACCGTGTTATTAGCTTTAATATTCACTTTTTATAGAGCGAATAAGAGACAGACTCAAAATTCTTGATCGTTTATTAAGTTTTATTGAAAATTTTTGTATAAGCACGACTACTTATGACTCAGAGTGTTTTTTGCACAAATGCACAAAAAGTATAGTCGCGGTCTTATTCAGAGAACATTGATCAGTCTGAATGATACCTAACTAGCATTGTAGTATCATCAGATCATAATCAACGTACACAAACTTTCAGCATATGCAAAACACACTCAGTCCGGGATGGTCTTACGAATACATTTTTATATTGTGTTGGTGATAAATGGGCAAACACCTAGCATTTGTATACGCCTCACTCGAATAATTCAGACTACACATAATGAGTCATGGAACAATGCAAGTATATATATGTATACATTGAGACCATGTCACCATTGAGAGATGGTCATTTATTATGAATTAAATCTATAATAGAAATGAGATAATTATATAAAATTCATTCATTTGTTGAAATAAAATTGCAAATTTCAAGATTTAGTTCCAAATTTTTTATATTTACTTATTTTTTTTTTATGTTGTCGTGTGTTTTCACAGAATTAATCACTTGAAATTTTTAATGATGATTGTTGGATTAATCCGTGAACTTAAAATCTGTTTAGCATTGAAGAGAAAAGAACTAGAATATCCAAAGGTTTATGTTAAATAATAAACTATTGGTGGATATTTTCTTAATTGGAAAAGGCTATTTACTCTAATATTTTCTCATTTTTTTCACAGATACTGTTTTTTAGCGAATTTTCGATGTAAATGAAAAAGTATGTACGAATGAAACGATATTTGTATATGTTTATACTCTGTGTGTTGGACAGCTTTTCCTATAGAGAATAAATTTTAATTATCATTTATTACTGCCTGGCCGTGTGGTACTGTATGAAGTCAGGCAGTACACATGTGATGAGAGTACACTTTAGTATGTGCATTGTGTATCATAAAATCCCCACTCTTAAAAGACAAACAAACAACCATACGCATACAGTATAGCTATGAGATGACTGACTGACTTTATTTACATGTGTACTGGCTAACTTCATACAGTACCACACGGCCGGGCAGTAATAACTGCCTGGCACTGTATGTGTGTCTACACATGTGTCTGTACGGTGAACGGTGATTGCAATGGAATTTGTATATCAGTATATTTAAAACATTAAGTTCGTTAGTGGGCAAAATCGGCCAAAGGGAAACGGAGGTTATGAGGGAGGAGGAAACGAATAATTTCAAATATTTCTCTACTTTCTTCTTCGGAAAATTGAAAAATTACTCATAAAAACTTGTAGAAAATTAATAGGTATGGGTAGGTAAAACTTAATTTCATATTCATTACTATACCTTTCCCGGAAGGTATTAGCTTAGTCTACGTATCTGCTACGTTTTGAATTTTTAGTTTTATTTTCCTGAATAGTTCTGCTCTTTTTAAGCTCTGCAATTTGGTATATAATATATGTTATTTCGAAAAGTGTATCACTCAATAAAACTCAAAAAAGCCATAGCAAACAACTGCTTTTGGTTAAAAAGTTACAATATTACTGCAGTCTAAGACCCCCATTGGCACGTTTCCTTTCGCCACAAAACACCCAAAATTAATATACAATCTGTTTTATCGAATGATAGGTGACAGTACCTTGTACGATATCTACAACCTACATAAAAGAATCATAAAGATTATACCACGAAAATTGAGTTGTTCCATAAACAATATTGAATCTGACGTCATATAACATAAATTAATTTATGTAATTAAATAGTTTTAATTAAATAGAAATAAATCATAATTTTTTGATATGTAAACATATTCAATCAAATATAATTAATATACATATAAATACAATATATATATATACAAGACATTTGATATTATATTATATTATATTATACACTAATCAAAAATATACCTAATGTTTACATAAAATTGGAATAATCGAAACAATCACATTAGAGACAAAACCATTTAAAGTTTGCATGCGTTTTTATTCCAATATTGTTTATTAAAAAATTATTAACTTATTAATTTTTTATTATTTGCGGTTATTTTGATAGCTTGAAGAAGTGATAATTAGCCACGAAACCTTGTACATTAAAATGTATCGCTAAACCACTGTGTATATGTATAATTGATCCTTATTCCTCCCAGAAAAAAGTAAGTAATTATCTTTTGATAGAATCAGAAATGCATCAATAATATTTTATTAACTTTTCTAAAAAATTATTGTCATAAAATTTGCAATTTTATTTTTTTAACATCTGGAATTTTGACATAAATGAAGTTATTTGTTTTTCAAAATTAATTTATTAATATGCTTTTTTCAGCTTGGCCTGTAATAACTATGGCAGCAAATCTTGCTACTCAATTTATAATTGTTTCGTCGTATAGATTTTAATATTTCATGATAGTATTCAAAAATATGTCACAGAATAAGAAATTACAGCGATTGAAGTGCTGGTAAAATATGAGATATTAAATTGATATTTATTTTAGTACAAATTTGGTGGGAGCGTCAGTAAACTATATGAAATTGAATTAATCTTTTTAAAGGTACAAAACAATTATATTTTCAAAAAAACTAAAATATACGTTTTTATTGACAAATAATGCACTCAAATGAAAAAAAACATGAGGCGCTGCGTTTTGAAAATTTCTCACCCACCATACAAGTGCTCCACGCTTTTATAATTGAATTATTTTTTACTTTTTGATATGAAAACATCTATAGGGTGGCGCATAAGTAACGTTATGATTTAATTAAGAATAATATTTTTTTAAATATATAGGTACAAGGGTATATTAAGTGTATTCCCGACATTTATCAAATGTTCCTCTTGTAAAATCGTAATCGTAATAATATTATTATTATCAGAATTATGTACTACAATTATTAATCATTAATATTATTCAACATATTAAAGTATTTCAAAACTATATCAACTGATCGGGTACCCGCGCAAAAAGAACTATACAAAAAATTATATGTGTAAAAAAAAGATGTTGTACTCCTGTGCATTGTCGAAAATAGCTGTCCGTTGTCGTCAGTGTTCCCATTCGTCACATAACATATCATACATATACTAGTCGTCATACATATACTAGAATGTAATTTCAAACGACTTTTAAACAGCGCACCGGTACTCATGATGCCAACTGAACCATAAAAATTAACCTGCGGATATGAAAAAAATGCACTTTTTTATGCATATTTTATCATAAAACTTAACAACCCGATGGTCTTTCTCCCAAAGTTTAAAGGGAAAATATTTCTAAGGAATTGAGGAAAGTATGTGTCGAATTTCATAACATCTGTGACTATATTGAGAGAGTTCGAAGTAAAAACAGTCTGAATCGTGCATTTTATTTCACCATGTTTGTGAAGATGCATGTTAAATTTCTCCAACTTACATAACGATTTTCTCAAAAACGCCATGGTGGTAAATTCTGAAAAAATTCCAGCTGATTTCTGAGGATTCGTTTACTAATATTGTGAATTTCGTGAAGTTTTTGACAACCTAATAATAGTTTGGAAATACTTTAATCATTTGGGTCATGTACAAAATCAGGAAAGGATGAAATTTGTAATTAATGTTTTCAAAGATGCAATTAACTAAAACTACTGCGTTGAGGTGCCTTTTGAGAATTATACGGTATATTTTCTACAAAATCATGTCAAATAACGCTGCACATATATTTGAACTGTACCATATTATACAAAAGAAAGATTTTCGTACGATTGGTTCTCATTGGTTGTAAACAAATAATTTGGGCGTGTCTTTAAATTAGTAATAAATTAATAGTCATCTATAGAAAAAGTCTGGTTTTTAATCCATTTCAGTCCAATTTATGGTCCAACAAATTTAAAATGAACAAGTTGTCTATAAAAGTATATGGTGACAACAAGTTTAATTTAGGAATCAATTTTTTTATTTGAATTCACCAGAATCAACCATTACTTTAAATTTCAAAATTCGCCCTAATTTCTAGATCGATTATTTGTATTTTATTAATACGTATTCCGAGCACAAAGTAGTCATCATCAGTGATGATTCAGTTTCAGTTTGAAATTTAATTTCAAAAACCTAGAGTTCTCTTAGGTTATTTGAATAACCTTTATAAATATTTCTTTGATAATTTTGATGCATTTTAAACTGATGCGGTTATGGACCGGTGTGCCACAAAATAGTGTATGCCAAAAGTAGTTTTGGATACTTTTTAAAGTGGATAATCTAAGACGTTTTGAATAATAGCGTGATCCATCCAGAATTTTTGCAGTATCTTGTAAGACTCCACATGGAATCAGTAGGTCTATCCACATTTGGATACTATTTTTCCTTATTGTTTCAATTAAAATATATAAAATATTTAAACATATCAACTGACCAGTTTGTATTAAGTACAAAAAATGATTATCTTCAGCTGTAAAAATGAAACGAGATGATAGAAAACTTTTACAAGTCAATACTATACAGGAGACATGCTACTCTCATTTCGTCCCGTCATATATGTCTTGAATTGAATTGGGTCAGTTGTGGGTCCAATGTTATGGATTCTACTCAAATAACCAGAAACACAAACTCACTTTTCGATCCATAATACAGGAACGATTTTTCAGGATGTAGGCTTGAAATATTCCGACAACGCAACCTTTTATCTTTGGTCTTTGAAATGTGACAACGGAATATACAAAGGATAATCCATATTCTTATGTGTTAAAACTTTCGCTCTAAATTTGTTGGACTATAATTCATGGTAACTTCATCCGTTTTATTACAGTTACAACTTTTGGTAATTCAATTTTTATTTCAGATTAATATGACGTATTTTTGATAGTACAAAATTAAGACACCTCAAAAATTAATCGTACAAATTGATCGACAGACTTTCGTGTTCATAAATCATAGTCATGAGCGTAAGTATACACAGGCTCCTCATAAAATATTTTGAGATAGTTGGTTGCAGCTCTGTGAAGTACGCTATAATGTCAAACAAAGGATGATCTGATACTCCTTAAGAAATCATCCTAGTTACGCCCATGTCAATAAATAATACATATTTTATTTTTGTAATTCAGGATGACCTCTCTTGTAGTATGGGAATAGTGGGGATAGAGAACTACATAAAAATCTCGTATACATACATAATCCATATGGCCTTTAATTATTTGAACGCATTAGGTCACAGGTTATAAACACTCACACACACACACGGAAGGGACCTATTCACTTAAACTTCAATGTGTTTAGTGTTAAAAAATGTTACAACAAATTTTTGAATCAACCCCAGATTCAACATCAACTTCGAACTGTTATACGACACCATTTTCGGTAAAAGACATATTGAATATTGATCAACCTAACGGAACCGAAGCCGAAGAATTTATCCATCATAACATGACATACCGTTGTGATAATGACACCGAAAATGGTTATTATGCATGGCAACAACAATCTCAACAATATGGTACTTCGAATATTATGGATCAAACAGCTCCATATCAATTTGCAACCCACATGCCATATGATCCATATTTTCCTACAAATTATAACAGTTACTATTATCAACAGAGTGTTCCTGCAATGGATTCACCATCGAAAAATTCCGGTTCAGAATTAGGCTTAATGGATATTAGTGATTCTGTGCATCCGAAAGTGATAAATAGTGATAATACGATAATCAATGAGAGCGATTTTATGAGTACGACTGGAAATAATTGTTTGACAACGTCTTCACATGTTCAACATTTGAGTACTTTATGTTTGCCATTTACATCATCATCGGAAAAGCGTGGCAATAGTGCGGAAAATACTGTGGAACAATATCGAACTGGTGAGGTGCAAGAATGTGTAACAGGAAGTCGCCTTGATAGCCCAAGTATGTTGTGGTTATATTTTGATTTGTGAAATTATTTTTATTTTTTGGAAGTGTCGAAATTTGCTTAGAAAAGTTCTTGTTTTAGTTTGCAAATTGAAGATAAATGATCGATTATTTAGAGACCTATTCTCAATCAATATAAGCTAAAAATGCTACCTTAGAAACATTTGTCTACCCTGTTATGTAGGTACACATCATCCAAAAACTATTGCATGAATTTTAATTAATCTATTGAGATCCATAAGACTGAATCTCTCTTCAATCCGCCATTGAAGTCATCAATGGTTTTTACAAAACGTCAAGCGACGCATCATATTCATATTTGTATAGAAAGGAAACACTAATATATTAGATAAAAACTAAAAGTTTCCCGTTCGAATCCCGCTTTCAAAAGATTCCTACGAAGTTTAGATTTTGCGAAGTTTAGTTGATCATAAAATTATCGAGTTTATCGAAACTAACCAAAATATTTAACTCAGTTAAATAAATATTAAACGGTATTATTTCGGGTTAAGCGAGAAATATTTCGTTTCATAGAAACGAAAGGCAATATGCATATGGTTATATTTGTATTAAATAATAAAAGAATCGGTATTTGGGTTCTCCATCGGAATTCAAATTACAATTCTAAGTCATTTTAAATGGCATTGATTCTTTTAATTAATATCTGTCGCTTCTTTTCTTGGCTTTAGAAACTGAAAGGTTTAAAAAATGGTAGCAGAATTCAGAGTATTCATTTTTCGCTCAAAAATATCCTTTCGTAGATCATACGGGTGGCTTTAATCAAATGCCTGGAAGCTGAAATAAAGAAAACTATTTTCGTAGCTAGATTAGAAAAAACACAGCTTGCTTAAACTGAAACTCACTCAAGTAAGCTTTTAGACTTATTCTTCATTGATTTCTCATAAAACGAAGATTTGTCAACTGTAGTATTTGTAAACATTGTCATTGGTGTCTAATCCATTTCAATTTTTCGAAGCTTTATCTTAATTTTCTAGAAATTGCCAGAAAATTTGATTCACTTATGACCTGATTTTAATGCCGTAAGAATTTTAAACTTATTTAAAATAAATTAAAGCTGTACTATTTTTTTAAACTCTACTAATTTTTATGTACTATAGCATCCCAATTACTTATACGTACACTCCCGTTCAATATAATTGAACAGATTTGAACCGAATCAGTCTCTCACAATTTTGATTATTCTTGTAGTAAATGTTTTTTACTATACTTCAATTTCTTTTTTCACACTTAAAATATATACTACTTATCTTTGTTTATAAATGAATAATTGTACAGAGAGTTACAGAAGTGAGGAGTTTTATGAAATGTAAGAAAATTAACATTTTAGGTCTATTCAATTTTATTGAACGGTAGTGTACATATACAATTCTAAAAATATTCTAAGACTTTCTTCCATTAATATCATTTTGCTAGGTCTCTAATTATTCTGATTGGAGACAAAAACACATAAAATATGTAAATAATCAAAAACAAATAATATTACATTTGGCATCAAGACAGTGAAGAATTATATCCCTTCTAGCTAGACAGCCTCTAGTGGCGTAGAGGTAGAGCACTACTTCGGAAATATCGAGGTCGTGGGTTCGATTCCCATCCAATGTATATGATTTTTCATGTCGAGCAATTGATGTCAAAAAATGTTATGTTTTGTTTGGAACAAAAACTGCCGTCACAATTAATTCAATGATTTTATAAAAGTTATTATTTTGTTTCAGAAAATCATGTAACCAGTTCGAAAACGGAACTCCGTAGAAATGGTCGACAACGTAGTAAACGAAAACCGCGTATATTATTTACACAAGCACAAGTTTATGAATTGGAACGACGATTTAAACAACAACGTTATTTATCAGCACCAGAACGTGAACAAATGGCCGTAACATTAAAGCTAACATCCACTCAAGTGAAAATATGGTTTCAAAATCGTCGTTATAAAAATAAGCGATTACGTTTACAAAGCCATCATGATTTAAATCATAATAATAATAGTCATAAGAATAATTCCATGTCAAAAAGTCAGCAAAAAATTAAGGAAATTCCAAATAATGCGATTGTTACCAGCAGTACGAACATTAATACGTTTGGTATGGAACAAACGCAATTTATTATGACACCCTATACACATAATACGACGTCATCATTCAGTAATAATCATAATAATAACACGCAATATCATTCGGCGACGATAAATTCACAACATCAATTACCAACAGCATGCTATGGTCATTCAACAGATTCATCTTGTAATCGAATTTGGTAGCATTCGATATTGTACTACCGACATGGTCCCACTTCCAATCGTATAATCGGAAAAGATCTCATCATGAAATTCGAAAATTGATAATGAAACTGATATTATATTAAGTTTTATGGTATACGATGATTGGTGGATGCGTTGGTAACTTTTAAATTGAAGAACATGAATCATAAAAACATAACTGAAAATGAACTTAATAAATGTAAATTATGACATCAAAACTTTGTAAATAATTCGAAAACTGTAAATAATTTTGTATAAATTAATTCTAAATAAATTTTTCTTTATCTTAATAGTTAAGTAATAATATTTTATAGTTTGCCAGATTTTTTGGTGAGTTACAGTTTGCAAAATTATACTTCCAGAATTTTCCACCTACAAAATAAGTGCCAGAATTTATAATTTGTTTGAATTATATATAAATTTTAGTCACTCAATTTTAGTTCGAACTTTTTGATAAAATGCCGCCTGTCACGCGGAATGTTATTACCCGCGGAGTTCGATTCCCTGTCGGGAGCTAAAAATCTAGATACGAAGATATTCTGAAATCTACTTAACAATTATTAAATAACTAGACAGTAATTTGTGATTTCAATCAAACATTCACTTTGTCTGAATATCTAATAATGAATACATGAGTTTGTTAGAAGTTACCAGGTAACTCAGGGAAATATGTACTGTAGGTACGCATATATAGGTATCTAAATATTGAAGAAAACTAAGATTTAGAATTGAGTACATGTCATGACATGTCTTTATACAACCTACCATAAAATAACCCTTTTAAAAAACAAGTGAAAATAACTAACTTAGTTAATTGCTTAAATACCCGGTATATACTATATAAAAAAAGTTTCTTACAAAAGCTATTTATTTTTAGAAAAGGAACAGTTTTTGTATATAAATTTCTGTTCCATCTCTTACGGTTTCAAAGATAGACTGTTCTGTCCGTTTTTCCCAAACATAAACCGATTTTGCCCATTCACGAACTTTACTTTACTCATTAGATTTTTAGTGTTTACGGACGGACAACTTTGCGGAAATGAACTAATTAGATCAATTTATGAACACAGATACCAAATACATACATATTTACATATTTCTCTGCGCTATTTTCAACCGTTACAAAGTCGGAACTAAACTGAATATACCCTGGTATATATTATATACCGGGTATAAAAATGGGAAAGGGTAAAACTTAAAGACCTGTTTAGAATGACCTATAATCAGTTTATAGAAAAAAAGTAGTAATTAAAATTTCCAACCTGTAAAATGTCTTTTAAAAAACTCGGATAAAAGTGGACCAAATTGTTGGAAATGAACGACGCGAACATTTTGATAAAAGTTTCGTCGATACCATATATTCTATAACAGAACTCGATAAGTTTATTAGAACCTCTATAAAAAGTGAAAATACCCTAATTGTTTAATATTAGATGCATAAACTTTTCTTTTAATATACTAAAGAAGGCAGGCGTAAGCATTCCCTCTCGTTCCCAGTCAGTATATCCTTTTTCTAATTTCTTCGATAAAAATAAGTAGTCAATGGTTTTATATTGAAATTAAAATTAGAAAATTAATTGAATTTTAAATAGTGTATGCATTTTATTAATATAGCGGATGAGATAGGTCCTGGGTGATACAAAAACTACGTGGCCAACAATATTTACATTCGTTGTTTCGCCAGAATAAAGTTTTTATAGTACGAAATATATAATCAATTTACTATTGTACTAAATAGTAAAACAATAAAATATTCTTTACTTCCATGTAAAGAGCATGCCGTGATTTGGAATTAGTGCGTCGATTTTAGAAACGTTGGATGCCGTAAATAACGTTTTTGATCTTTAGTTTGAAGAATAAATGTGTTCATATATTTCTGAACAAAAAGTTTCAAATACTCAAACATTGAAATTTCACAGTCTTGTAGTTTTATACCACTAGAAAATGAAACAACACGTACTTTTGGCTGAAAACATGAAACAAATTATAGCACTTTATTTGATACACATGAGAAAGACTATATATAGAGTCTGCAAACCGTTAATACAAAGAAAACGATATCTTATTTGCAAAAAAGAATGATGCGCTTAGTAAATAGAGAGGAAGAGACTTTCTTCCGCATACAGTACATACCCCCCCCCCCCGTTCAAAAAAATGAACAGACCTGAAATGTTAATTTTCTTACATTTCATAAAACAAAACTTGAATAAAAGTTAACCCAACCTCGACACAATTATACTCATCCTTAAGTCCTTAAGTTTTCTTCGTTAATATTCCTACACTAAGCCAACGACCTGTGCTCAATGAGTTGATGATCTTGAAATGGCTGAGGTGAATATCTCAGGACTAAATTACTGGTTTGCAAAGAAATTGTGACAATAAGTGTTGCCGCGAAACGAATCGACAATGTTTCCAATCTCGGCTCTTCTTGTTCCGAATGCCGAGAGATAATGTTATTTTTACTCTAAGAGACAAATCTCGTCCCAACTCTCGCGTCATATATCCAAAAAAATATTTTAAAAGTAATATTTACTACACAAATTTTTCGAATATAGTGTAATTGTGTTGACGATTTTGGAATCTTTGAAGTGACAGTTTAGTTTTTCGACTCTCGGCAATGTATTTTTCGTCCCATCTAAGAATTCTCATTTCTCGCATCGATATTAATGATGATGATTTTGGAACATTCTGTATACTAAACGAACACCATTGAAAAGTAAATAAAAAGATAAGAAGTAATACATAAGTAAATTGTTTTATTCGATCAATAAATTAAAAATATAATTTAATGGTTGAACAGAAAAGCTTTTTAGGTTATCTACGAAGGCTAAAAGGTGATCTGGCGTTAAACAGATGAGACCTGTACTATATATATGTACTATATATATATATATATATATATATATATATATATATATATATATATATATATATATATATATATATATGCGTATTTAATAATAATATTATGTTGTTAAAACATATGTAGATTATACACTTACAGACATTTTTGAACATATAAATGAACCCACATATAAGTCAACTTATCACATTTAAACTTAGGTGAATTGATCATTTGAGAAAAAACAGACCTAATTTATAAAGTTTTATGGAGTCTCACACCGAGTCATAAATTTCGAAAAATCGAATTTTGTAATTTTAATTTTCTTAGAGCAGAGTCTCTAGGAAACGGAATAAAAAAAATTTTGATTTATTGTTTGCCTAATTAATTTCTGCGATCTGAATGATGCGATCTGAATATTAGTACGATCGGATTTTTATGCCGATATTCATCTGGAGTTCGTGAAGGAAACTACAGAAAACCTTCTCAAGCATAGCCGGTTACTTCGTTCTTGTCCATAGGCCGACAGTTTAGTCAATTAACCGCCCCTTTTTTTTCCTTAATAATTGACAAACTACCGATGTTGGGATTCGAACCCATAACCTCCCAGTTTCCAAGTAGGTATACTGCGCAGATATAACTCCTTAGACCGCTCGGCCACTTGGACTGGTTGATGAGATACTTAGCGAAACAGACAACAAGTAAGTCTGTCTCATAAGTGACCTCACTCTTCAGTGGACAATAAGTTTGTGTGTGCAATGATTTTTGCTTATTGAAATACAAGACAGTATTATACATCATAGAACAAAAGTTGAATGATCGTTATTATTTTGGTAAATAGCTACACCACCAGTTCTTACATTAGTACATTTAAATTGGGACTATACAGTTGAAATTAGGGACAGGAATGTCTTCACTATTATTACTCCATGATTTTGATAAAAGAATAATATTGGAATATCGTGCCACATTATCAATTATATCATTTTTATGGGCGCGTAAACTTTATATATTGAATGTATTTATTGATAAACCTGGAGTGGTCCTGATAAATTTCACTAACTTTGATTCTAATTTAAATAATGTATTTAATGACCAATGTCTTTCAAACTCTTATTTTAACGGAAGAAGTGGCACTGGTTCTGAAAAAAATATATGGACGGTCAAACCAACATACAAATGAAATTAAAATAAATTTTGAATTAAGGTAGATCGTAAACCCACTTCTCTTTAGAATTTGAAGAAATAGAATTATGATATTAATCTAAATGTTTTGAATTTATTAAAACACAAAGAATTTTTTTAATCAATAGTGAAGCGAGATGTTTGCAATCAAAGTAATTTTAACATGCGTAAACGGTTCGTGCATACTCCATTTAAAACTGGAAAAATTTTCTATACGTTTCTTTCAAAAACAAATATCTCATAAGTGATGTTAACAAACTAATTAAAAAAACATATAACGCGAATGTTTTTTCAAATCTATTGATATTTAATGGCAATAATTTGTAACTGCAATCCCGAAAATATTGAATAATCACTGTCAAAACCATTCTTGCATAGTACAACATATAGTAAATTGTATCATAAATGTTCAAACACTGTATATGTTATACTAGATAGGTTCAATTGTCGCATGTTTGTAATAAGTAAATGAATCATATTGTATTTTATACTTTTTGCTTTGACTGTAGTAAAGAGTGAACTTCTGACATGCCTAAGTGGCCGAATCGTGACATTGGCAGTTTGTCAATTATTAGAAAAAAAGGGGTGGTTAATTGAGTAAACTGTCGGCGTATGTACAAAGAACGAAGTAACGTTTATGCTTGTGAAGGTTTTCTGCAGTTTTCTTCATGGACTCCAGATGAACAGATAAATATCGGCATAGTTCATAGTCGGCTACAGCCGCATATCCTACCAATTCCTAGTCTATACACAAAAATTCCTTCTATTCCACTCACATCCTTAGGCATCCATCACAATGGACCTTATGGTCGAAGTAGTCCGTCCAGGGCAGCCTATACAATCTATCTATGGAGTGAACTTAGTGAACTTCTCGAATTTTCTTTCGTTCTATGCGGTATCCAGAAAAAATGTAAATCCAAAAAATGTAAGTCAATTAACAATTTCTGGCGTTACATGAATGAATGTTCTAGTATCAAACACTCATGATTCAAATGCTAATCTGTATACGCAATTATACATTTGTGAAGTTGGAAGTATGTGCATAGATTCAAATTTTATTTGAAATGTATTTTAAACTCAAGTGACGTCATGAATTTCAGTCAAATTTATCCAAGTAAACAGGTTAGTAGTAGATAGTTTATAGAAATTTAAATGGTTTTAATTTTTCCCTCAATTCATTTCAGCACGAATTCATAAATACATACTTTTCTTAAAATTTCAAACATTTGCGAGTATTCGGAGTATTTATAGATGATCGAGTAGTTGGTAGAAGTGCCATTAAATAAGGGCACAACACCCCCACACACATCACCACATATTATAACACATTACAGTATTAAGAAATAGTCCAACACACGGCACGGCGGTCTATCTCTTAATACGATAATGTAGCCTTCCCGGACTGATACTGTGTATAATTGGGTAAAGTATACGGATTAGCACAGATGCCGCAGAGATCATCAGAACCTACTGACTATTTTAAAAATTGAAACTTCTATTTATTCAAAACGTATTCGACATGTCACTTGTGAGAGATGGATATTCATTCATAAATGGTTATCGATTAAAACAAATAACGACATCTGAGTTCAAACTCAAGAACGAACTTAACTTAAATATAAATAATTAACATGGAATTCAATTATGAATAGGATGTATTCATAATGGTAACTGATTAAAACGTACAGAGGCCCATAGATATTTAATAATTTTTTTCACTGTTAAGGCCCCCATACACGATCAAACCATTTGTACATCATGTTTGTGAAATACAGGTCCCCATACACGATCAAAAACTAGTGCAATAGCGTGTTTCTGTAACATCATGTTTACGCACTTACCAAGACGTTGTGCACAATCTTCATTTCCTTTTGTGATGTTGTCGAAAGAAAATGTCTGACACAGACGAATGTTGTACCGCCATTGTTGTTGGTTTTTTAGCGGAGAATAAGAAACTAAAACGGGTTTTAGTTAATATCCTAATCAACAAAGCTGATAGAGGTTTGAAGATTATCGGGTGAATTTATTAAGAACATAATTTATAAATTTATTAAAAATGTATTTTTAGAACTCTTTAGAAAATGTAAAAACAAGTAATGTAACAACTAACTGAGTTAATTGTTTGAATACCCAATATATATATACCCTGAGTTGTATATCAATGCTCGAATTGTTAACAATTTTTTAATTGTCCCACAAGCTTTAAAAAGTCTCTCATGGTTTTAATGATGGGCCTATTTTTCACTTTCCGAGGAACTTTTGAGCACAAATTATGAGAAAACTATTGTGTTTATGGAAAAATTTTCAAACAAATGTTGTTAATTTTAAAAAGAAAATGATTTTTTGTTATTAATTTTTGTTATATCTCTTACGGTTTCAAACATAAGTAGTTTTGGCCATTTTTCCCAAACATGGTCCGATTTTGGCCATTAATGAACTTGACCTAACTTTTTTTCTCTAAAACACAGAAAATTTTTAGCTCGTTATATCTTTTCGTTCTTGAGTTAGCGTGTCCACGAAAAGAGGGACAGAGAGACGGATGAACGGACATGGCCAAATTAGACCATTATTTTATGAACACATATGCCAAACATGCATGCCTACGATCAATATTTTTAAGCGTTACAAAGTCCTGATCAAACTTAATATACCTTGTATATTTACATATAATGGGTATAAAAATTGATATAGAGCTTGAATAAAATTGTTTAATGATCTCTGAAGTCTTGGTTTGATAATCAAAAAAAGATTTTCCGAACGACTATACATTTTTAATGCCTGCAGGGCAGTTTTTACATATTCCCATTGAAATGCCTTCCATATTGACAGAAACTTTTAGAAACAAAGCGAAACATAAGCGTGAGCACTGAAAACGTCCCAACGACCAAAACGTATTTTCTATGACGAAAATCATAGAAATGTTAAATCTTTATCGGATCGTTTACGGTTTCTCCGACACTAAAATACTTTTTTTGACCCAACTTATAGACTTTCATGAGTGTGTTCAAAGTAAACTATTGACAACAACAATGGGTTAATTACAACAATCATACGAGTTTTTTTTTTGTCCACTTTAAGAATTTTAAAACAAAAAAGTAGTAGTCAAGCTAAGTCAATTTCTAGAAATATACACGATAGAAGGTTCTAGTATCAATCTATCCATGCCTCTTTATGAAGTACGGAACGAAGGGACCGCAATGGGCGTATGAGGGCGGGTGTTTGAGAGCTCGACGTCTGTTTCACGAACTATATGAACTTTTTTTTTTTGGGAAGAATTCGCGCGCATTCTTCGCGCGCTTCAAGCGAAGAATGCGCGCGAATCAAACCGAATAAGTTCATATAGATTGTTGGAACAGTGTCGCGCCCTCAAACGCCCGCCCTCAAACGTCCGTTACCGGTCCCTTTCCATTACCAAATAGTATCACCAACTTTAAGAACTGTTTAAGAGTAGCCATAATTATGTATATGGAGCGCTCGCTACCTTAAAACCAACGTTTCTAAATGTCATTTTGCACCGAGTATTCATGGCTATTATAATGAATATTCCCAGCGTTGCCTTATACTCCCGGACCTACCTTTTAGGTTGGGTTCGTACGACAGAGCGGTTACCTAACAGACTGGTCTCGGTAAATCCAAACTTTGAGAACATTTATCAAAGTTCGGTTTTTCCATGATCACTCTATCGGGGAACCGTTCCGTAGTGCGAGCTCAACCACAGAGTAACCAATAATCTATATATATAGTTATACATTCTTGTTATCTAATAGCTCGCTGTTACTCATTTGGTTAATGATTAGTTCCACTTCATCAAGATTTTTTCAGAAATCGTCAGACTACTGCCGTTGTGTTTAAATACTGGATTTACTTATAGTAATCAGTATTCAACATGTCACTTGTGAGAGTTCTACATAGTTTTGATTAATATTATGCGAAAGACCCATCTATAAGTCTAATTCGGTATTATTTGGTAGCATAAATGTTTGAGTCTGAACTAAACTGAGTAACTTAAGGTATATTGGTATTATTATCTTCATTGTTTTTTTAAAAGATAAAAGAAGATATAAACAATTTTAAATGTTTTTCCAACACTTGAATGTACACTTCGTAGAATATATATAAAGGATTATTTGAATCAAAAATTTTCCATCGCTCTCCTAACCTATCTTTTCACTATAAAACCAAATGTAGTAATTTACATAGAAGCTCATAAATCCATTTTTTGTGTGCGCACAACTCAGTTAATTAGTACCCTGAAAACCAGGTAGCGATAGTAGGTACATGATTGCACCTACCTGATTGTACAAGAATTCCGTAGCAGTCACGAAAATTTTTTTTTTCCAAAACATAATGTTCCTAGCTGGAAACAATGTTGACAAGATTCTAACTAAAGTACTATAAAAACTGCGATTGTTTAGTTAGTTTTAGGTTATAATTAAATTTAATAATTTCAATTATGAGAAAAATTAAGTTAAATGCTTACTATCGCTACCTAGTTTTCAGAGTACTAACTAACAGAGTTGTGGGAACACAAAAATCTGTATTCTTTGATAAAACAAACTATCTAATTTTTAACCCGACTTCAAAAAAGGAGGATGGTTCTCAATTCGTCTGTATTTTTTTTATTTTTTTTTTTATGTTTGTTACCTCAGAACTCCGTCATTTATGAACCGATTTTGAATTTTTTTTTTTGTTTTAAAGGGTTTGATTCCCGATTGGTCCCATTGTCACCAAATCGCATTCTGATGAGGTGATCTCCGGGAAATTGAGGAAAATCTTCATTTTATATGTGATAACCGATTTCTGCAAATTTTTTTTTTTTTTTGAAAGGGTATACTCATTCATAATGGGAAAATAAAAAAATTTTTTTTAAAACCGACTCCAAAAAAAAAAAATTTTTACAAAAAAAAACAAAATGCTTGTAAAAAAAACTGAAAATCTGTTATAAAAAAATGCACTAAAAATTACAAAAAAAAAAAAACGGGTAAAAAAAAATGTGACCAACTAAAAATTAGTTGGTCGTTTAGTAGGTCTACCCATATTTAGACAAATAAAATCAGTTATAGAACTTCAAAGTCACTAAAAAGCGAGAAATAAAACCTATTTTGACAAAATGGAAACCCGACTTAACAAAAGATGCACTAAAAAGTAAAAAAATAATTGCATATTCTTGTGCCAATTTTAGTTCACCAAAGCAAAAATTTTTAAATATATATGTACAATTATTGTTATTTTTGGAGGCGGTGTCCAAAAGTTATGTGAATTTCTCTATGTTGACACCGCCTCCAAAAATAACAATAATTGTACATATATATTTAAAAATTTTTGCTTTGGTGAACTAAAATTGGCACAAGAATATGCAATTATTTTTTTACTTTTTAGTGCATCTTTTGTTAAGTCGGGTTTCCATTTTGTCAAAATAGGTTTTATTAGTAATTTAGTTAAGACTCAAACCTTTACGGTACAAATAATAGATTCATTACTATCAATTTTCTAAAGGTCGCAGCACTATAGCATAACAAAATTAACTGGCGCATGCGCAATGACGGATGATTCAAAATTTATAATTAATTTCCATTATAAAAAAAATTAAATAAAAATATAAATACAGCCGAACAAATAAATAAAATGATCGAACAAACAATAAAAAAATTAATCTATTAAATTTTTAAAAAAATCTTGAATTTGAGGCATAATGCGCCAACTTTTATAAAAAAATTTGTTTAATTTTTTTTAAATTAACAATAATCGAACAAATAAAAATTGTTAACGAACATTTAAGAACAAATGACGAACAAATGATTTGTTTATAAAAAAATATTAAAAACTTTTTTTGGTCAACTGCATATAAAATTTAAAAAAATGGACGTCACTTTTGTGGCCCATTGTATATTTGAACCACATAGTACAGTCTACTCTGGTGAGAACTTTGATTACAATAATTTGTTTGTGATTACGCTAACAGATGACACAGCTATATACTTTCAATTTGTAACTGTAAGCTACCCATAGAATGATTAAAAATCACTATACATTTTATTAAATAATTAGTTCTTATTGGTCAATATGGTATTTTATCTCCATATCAGATTCTTTACGTAATGAGGATACGTAGGAGCTACGTAGACTGAAAAAAAATTTCAGTCTACGAGAGAAAATGATCATCTGGATAGTCTATAGGTACAGTGTATGCGTATGGTTGTTTGATGTCATTTAAGAGTGGTGATTTGCACATACTAAAGTTAAGTATTCAATGAACATATTTAACCCACTCTCATTACATGTGTACTGATTGACTTCACACAGTAACCACGCGGCCAGACAGTAATAAATAATATTTAACATTGATTCTCTATTGGAAAAGCTTTCCAACACACATGGTATATATATTTTTGGTATATATATATATATATATATATATATATATAAATATATATATATATATTTTTTTATGGTATATATATATATATATATATATATATATACCATGTGTGTTGGAAAGCTTTTCCAATAGAGAATCAATGTTAAATATTATTTATTACTGTCTGGCCGCGTGGTTACTGTGTGAAGTCAATCAGTACATATATATATATATATATATATATATATATATATATATATATATATATATACAGAGAGATATAGAGATATACAGGCACTTGTCGTTATGTATATCAAAATATGCTCAAAACTACACGTCAGAAGGCTGTTTATATTTTTGAGACATAATCTACTAAGAAACTTTTGTATCCGACGAATGATATCCGACAAAAAACAAAAGAAGTGAAATCTGTGTGGACCAAGCTTTTGAACAAAAGTGAGAAAATGATTGGTATTGGGTAAGTTTCTCAGGTGCAGAGTATTTCATCTTTTACTTGGCAAGTGGTCAGATTTTAGATCACTTAATATATAAAGAGAAAACCGAAATAAAGTAAAATATCAAATACCCTGCACCTAAGAAACTTATCCAATAAATATTCACTTTTGCATAGATTCCTTTCATAGAATTCACTACTTTTGCCCTCAAATGTTTGTGTTTTGTCGGATACTAAATCGAACGGGATTATCTTAAATTAAGTTGAGAAGAGTTCTTCTGAGTCATATATTTGAAAGTCGAAAATAATTGCATTAAATTAAATTTAGTAAATTGTTTGTTTAACATAAAATATAAAATGTTAAAAGCCTATCAAAGCAAAAACGTCTATGTTATTGAATTCCCGCTGGGATTGTCAACAATATTCAATCATAAAAACATTTTAAAATATTAATGGATTTCTAATTTTGTTCTTAATATCTGTACAAAAAAAAATTTTTTTTCATAAATACAGTGGTAATAAAATTTAAGTATGATATTGAGTTTATATGTTAAGATTCCAGCGCCGCGGTAGCAATGATTTTCCAAGATAATTTGGTTGATTAAACGTCAATATGAACATATCTACTATCATTCTGTATACCAGTTAAGCCTTTTTTTAATCAGCATGGCATAGTTGAAGTCAAATTTATGAAGTTCGAAAGGTGCCTCAGCAAAGTACGGTTGATTGAAATGTTGTATAAAATAATTATTAAGAGAATGTTTTTTAAGTGTTACCTTTTTTCTGTTAAATATAAACATTAAAAACTGTTTATAAATAATTTTTTTTTCGAAACTAAAATTATAAACATTTCAAACTCCAAAAAAAAAAAAAACAAAATATGACTCAAGTCAAGTTGAGTAAGTAAGTAATAAGGACCACAAGAGACAAAATACGAGAAAAAAAAACGATTATTGTTTATTTATACAAAAAATAATATTTCTTTATTTTTATAAAAAGTATATTTAGGTAGCAACTTACAAAATTAATGGATGGTTTATTCAGTAGCACAGGACATCTTTTTTTTTAATGCCACAATTTCCTGTTTAGAGAAACGAACACATAACAACTAAAAATTGATTATCTTACCATTAACCGGAAATTTAAAAATATTTTGTAAGCAATTTTTTTGAAATTAAAATTGTTCCTTCGAAAAGTTCTTAATTGATTCCATACACTAGATCACGTAAGTAAAATGTTGAGCACTTACGCGTCAACCTCTCTGTAAAATTTTGACCAATGAAAAATATAATTTCAATAAAAATATATTTAAAAAATAATATAAGTTAAATAAAAATATATTTAAATAAAAAAAATAAGTTGAATAAAATTATTCATGGCAGTCAAAGCTAATAGCAACTAACTTAGTTAATTGCTTAAATACACGGTATATACTGTAGCAACTAACTTAGTTAATTGCTTAAATACGCGGTATATACTGAATTTAAAAAAAGAAGTTTCAAACAATGTGTATTTTATATACCAATTTACCTACTGTATATCCCCGACAAAATATACCCGGAACAAAATATCCCCAATGAAAATATTCCCAGACTGAATATCCCCGACGAAATATCCCAAGGACAAAATATCTTGAAAACTTTGAAATCTGATAATAATATCAATAATAATAATAGTAATAATAGTTTTTCCCACGATATCTGAAATATATAGAACGCCTTTTAGTGCGGAGGTCCAAAAACACGCAAACCCGATCAACTCGGGGTATGACGGAGTGAAAGATTGAAGTACTCGGTTGTAATAGCTTATTTAATTTCAATAATTTTTGATACGATATCTAAAATATATAGAACGCCTTTTCCTTAGTCCTGAATATGGGACTAGGTAAAAAACCCGTATATTCTTATCCTTCCATATTATAACACAAAGTCCTCCTGCCGCGCCTGTCTGTCTGTACGAGGTAAACTCAAAAATTACCGAACGGATTATCATAATTCATTGAAGTTTTGTGTAAATTGGCTTAAATATGTCGACTGGGTAAACCAATAGAGTTATATGAGAACAATGAATTTCGGAATTATTCCTCTTAAAAAGATCTATCAAACTAATCTACTAAACTACGCTATAATATGTCTACCTTTTAAGCCAGGACGGGTTGCTAGTCGATTATATACATAGGTACAAGTTGTAAAAAATGACATATTGAATCCTCTAAAAAATTGCTTTGTGCCTTATTTATTCGGATTTCGAAAAATCTTTTCGAATAAAAGTTGTTACTATATTTCTAATGAACAACTTTTCATTCGAAAGCATATTTTCGAAAACCGAATCAATAAGGCACAAATCAGTTATAAAATTTGAAAATAGGGCATCGACTTTTGTGGTCCATAGTACTGAGAAGCACAAAATTAGCAGTTATCTTTCAAAATTGTATCATTTATTTGTGCCAGTATTCATTCGGTTTTCGCCAAAATACTTCGAATAATTATGTTCATTATAAATATACTAATAGCTTTTATTCGAAACATTTTTCCCAAAAAACAAATATGAATAAATGAACAAATTAATTAGATAATTCTGAAAAATATGCAACGATACTAGGTAGATAGATTGTAACGGCTGCCCTGGAAGGGCTACACTTCGACTATAAGGTCCATTGTGGTATTTGAGTTGAGCAGAAGGAATTTTTGTGTGTAGACTAAGAATTGGTAGGATGTGCGGCTGCAGCCGACTCTGATAGGAACTATGCCGATATTTATCTGGAGTTCTTGAAGGAAACTACAGAAAACCTTCACAAGCACAGCCGGCTACTATGTTCTTGTCTATACGCCGACAGTTTAGTCAATTAACCGCCCCTTTTTTTTCAATAATAGACAAACTGCCGATGTCGGGATTCGAACCCATTACCTCCCAGTCCTCAAGTAGACATAACGCCTTAGACCGCTCGGCTACTCGGCTGGTTGGAATCGCTACTTTTGTGGTCCATCTGTTTTTATAACAAACACACGGTATATTATTAAACATTTCACAGAAAAAGTAAAACAAGTGACAAGAATTTTAAATATAAATTTTATACAATAAAATCGATATTTATTTATAATTAAATTAAAATTTTTGCTAATGGCTATTAATGCTTTTTAGTTTGAAATTTTACTTTGTAAAATGTTTGAAAGAACATATGTGTTTTCTGGGTGCAATATTTAGTAAAAACATTTTATAACACTGATTGATGTTTAAGTATTTGAACAAGCTAATTGTATTTAAAATAATATATTATATTGATTTTGATTATATTTGAAATCAATAATAAAAATATTCGGATATATGTACGAGTATATGTATGTTTATAGAAACGTTCAACAACTAATTTAATAATGACACAATTTTATGTATATGTTACTATTACATTTCAAATTTTGCCCCAATTCCTAGAACATTTGTTTGTATTTTGTAAATACGTATTTCGACTACAATGTAGTCATCATCAGTATGAATTAGCTAATCGTAACTATCTCTGGCATATGGATTCAGAGATATGTTCCTTGTTGCTTATTTGGTGCGAGGATTAGCAACATATCTCTGAATCCATATCCCAGAGATAGTTAGGATTAGCTAATTCATACTGATGATGACTACATTGTAGTCGAAATGCGTATTTATACAATACAAACAAATGTTCTAGGAAATGGGGGCAAAATTTGAAATGTAATTTCAAAAAACCTAGAATTTTCTTTGATTATTTTAATAATCTTTATTATGTATATGTTACTGTTAAAATATGTAATTCAGCTGGGTTAAAGCTAGATGTAGGTACTATATAGAATTTTTCGAATAAAAATTATTAAGTTCATTCATAATGAACAACTTTTATTCGAAGCATTTTTTAGAAACCGCTACTTTTGTGGCCAAATGTATTATGTCTAGGATATATAAGGGATTTTGCTGAGACATTTACAGTCTTACAATCCCTACACAGCTGATTCAATATGCATCATTTTATTGCTTAATGTCTAGGACATTTCTTGGACGTCTTAAAGAAAAGATAATTCAGTTTAAGTATGAACAACCTGAGGTTTTTTTTTTTGAAAACTACATTGGCTCATAGTTTCTGTTTCCGATCTAACTGGACACAAATTTGAACAAATTTGACCACGGGTTAGATAAGATCGGGTAACGAACACTACGAGTCGTTTTAATTTTGGAAGATGTAAGGATCCATATATATTCTACTTAGAAGTTGTCAAGAACAAGACTTACGAGTTTTCAACTCTATAACTGAATTATATAATTTAACGGTAACATTTATACTAAGAAAATCATTTATAGCTACGGACGGGCAAGACGGGTACGCTAAGTTTAAAAATATATAATTGCAACCTATTAAGAAAATCAAACTTGAGTTTTTGCTTTGAAAAAATAAAATACTAGCTTTTATTAATAGGTATTAAGTACTTAGATTTCTACGCTTTTGCTTTTAATTATTTAATTTTTTGGTTGTTTATAAATGTATTGGGAATTCTTGCACTTGGATATGCTATCTGGTGGGTTAAAGTATAAACTAGAGCTAGTAATTCAATGTTTCCTGGTTCATCTCTCGAGGTATATTCTTCGGCCTACAAGTTTTATGGTCGCACTCTGGTGAACAACTAAGTAACTACTGCTAGTAGGTTGATATATTAAACTACGTCCCCTTTCCGAGTTCCCAATACATGGCCACAAAAGCACTCAAAATTTTGAAAAAAAACGTTACTTTTGTAGCCTATAGTACAATGAAAGTTTCCAGCCAAGACTAGTCTTTGCCAGATTTCTCGAAAACCTCAATCTTAATAAGGCAAAAATATTATCAATTAAAAAAAAAGTGTATTCTTGAAAAATTAAATAACAGGTGTGTGTAAAATAAATTTTTCACGTATGCATTTGCTTTAACTTCACTTCAATTCCAATCGGATTGCCATCTTTTGATAATTATTCTCAGTTAGTACCTACTGAATATTCAATTCCATTATGTCAAATCTTAGGACTATTGAATTGGTTTCCCTCGTAACGCTTGAGAGTCACCTGGGCACAAACAAGTATGGAATTTGGAAATCTTTACCATACTCAAATTGGAATTTTAACAGAAAAATACATGCGAATCGAAGTCCATTGCCGTAAAATTAATGCTTCTATCGGTGTCTTATCTTTTGACGTGAAAACTTCTATTCACTCGTTACACCGGTGGTCGGTCCAACATTTCGTGATGATTCTACCATCAAGTTTTGTTCAATGGAAGCTAGTGGTATCCGAACCTAGGACAGGTTCCTAGAAAATTCTATTAGAATTAAAAATAAAAATTAAATAAACGGAAATAAGCTGATAAACAATTATATTAATATAATATTATAAAACTCACGTGGCTAACAGGAAATGAAATTATTAAAATATAGATAAAATTAATTTCCGTTTTAACCCTTAAAAAAAAACTGAAAAATCACTGTCTCAATTACATTTATTTATACATTTTAAATTAAAGGGGTAGGTAACTTAAATTAGGTTTGTCATTATTTTAACAACAGCCAAATAATTATATTATATTTTCTCAAAATCAATATCAGTTTTAACCGTTTCAACTAATGTTTGGGATTGTACTTGGGATTGGCTTCTTAAGTTCATTCATAATGAGATGGTGCGAAAAAGAAAGAAAGGCGCAGTTTGGGCCCGTGTTGTAGATTTTTCGAGAAAACATCCTGCACATTATCCGTAGAAGTTTAGATTGTCGCTGGCCGCTGTATTTTTGCGCCATTTTTTTATTACCTTTTTGGCGCTGCCGTGACTCTAGCATTCTTATTGTCTTACTTTGACTCCTAGTGGTGTTCCGAAAGCTCTTCTCAAGGACACTAAATGTCCTGCCAAAACGGCTTTCCACGGAATACTATATTTTTACTTAGGAAATCCTCAATATAAAAAGGACTAAAAGAGTCAGACCGATAAATGGACGGTAATTTTACGCGCGGAGCAGAGTTGCAGGACACATAACATAAAAGCTAAATAAACAAAAATGAAAATATTAAAAATATGTAATTCAATACTAAATGATCTTATTAAGTCAATATCAATTTATATAATATGTCGACAAATATATATATATATATATATATATATATATATATATATATATATATATATATATATATATATATATATATATATATATATATATATATATATATATATATATATATATATATAATTAAAAGTCAATACGATTATAACGAATATACATTATACATACATATAACGAAAGAACGGAGAAAACACCCTTAAGTAAAATAATACATTAAATAAAATAAAATGTTTAAATATTTATTGTATTTATTTTATTAAATCTATATAATAGCTCTAACTAACAACGATTGATTATAAATAATAAGTAGTAAATATTATATTTGATTTTGTATATAGATTTTAATTAATTATGAACGGATTTTTATGTTTAATAGTTTCATTGTGCTTGTGGCATTCTTTTTATACCCGGTATATACAAGGTATATTAAGTTTACGCCCGACTTTGTAACGCTTGAAAATATTGATCGCAGGCATGAATCTTTTGCATAGGTGTTCATAAAATGGCCTAATTCGGCCGTTTCCGCTTGTCACTAATTCAGTTAGTTGTTATATTACTTGTTTTTTATATAATTTAATTTAGTTTAATCACAACAATTATTTCACTGTTAGTCTGAATCATATTGTATTTTATATTTTTTGCTTTTAATGTAACGAGGGAACTATATTTATTTAAAAAATTTCCCCCAATTTCTAATTCAATTATTTGCCTTTTTTGATAGATAAGTATTTCAGCTACAAAGTAATCATCTTTCCGGGGCATAATTTCGATTTACTAATGTATTTGGCAACACCAAATTTGCAACGACTAACATATTTTCTCAGATATTAATTACGATTAGGTAATTCAGTAGTCGAAATAAGTATTTATAAAAAAAAAAAACAAATAAAAGGAATACGAGAAAATCTTTAAATTTAATTTCAAAAATTAAGAGTTTCCTTTGATTATGTTATGATAAAAGTGATTAAAAACCTTTTAAAAAATTTACCCAAAAGAAAAAAATAGTGTTTTACGAGGCACGAGGCGAGGCGAGGTTTTGGTATCACCTCGCCTCGCCTCGCCTCGGCCGAGGCAGAATGTTGGCTAGCCTCGCCTCGCCTCGGTTGGGTCAGCTTTCAACTAATTTTTACTAACTTTGACTTATTTTGCATTAATGTACATAATATGGTAAAAAAACTTATATATATATATATGTATATAAATTTTAGAGACGATGACTTTCGACATCTACTAGGTAGGTATCGCTGGACATTTGAAAAATATTTGCCAAATAATCTATCTATTGCTTCATGTATCACTATATTATTTTTTTTTTAAATTTACTTTTCGTAAATTTGCCTCGGCCGAGGTAAATTGGGATAATAATTTTTGGGATAATATACCTCGCCTAGCCTCGATTAGTAATGAGGATTATAATTTTGAACCTAGCCTCGCCTCGTGCCTCGTAGCCTCGGTGAAACACTAGAAAAAAACCACTATTATTACCCATAATTTTCCAAGGTATATCAATAACAATGAAAGAAAAGCACCCACCACTATCACATATATATAAAATATAAAATCAACAAGCCCACTTCATCATTACATTGGCCTTGGACGTAACCAACTAAAGCTTACATTGGGATTGGTTAATATATTAAATTGTTCAGCAATTCTGATTGGTTACACAACATTTATACAATACAGAGCATTAAACGAAAAGTGGATTTTCATTTCATAAAAGGGGAGCGAAAAAGAGTTTTAAATACATTTACGATTCTCTTAACGTCTATATACTTTTTATATATAAGTTAATAAAAGATAGAACGATATAATAGCGACAAAATAGTATAACGATATCGTTAATTTTATTTACATATATATAGAAGGAGAAGGCACAATATATGTTAGAAAAAGATCGATATAGTAGTTAAGTGATATTATGTATGTTTAAAAAATCTCAAGCATGTGTTTTGAGATTTTTATGAAAGGATATAGAGAAGAATCGAATGACTTTTTTTGAAATCATTGTTATTTTGAGTGTGGTTTGTGGAACACGATACACAACGCGGTTTGTGAGATAACTCTGTTGTGGGTGCACAAATTATTTATTTATTTTTTTTGGTGGGTGTCGAAAAGTGTTGGATGTGGTGCTGTGTGCAATTATGATGAATGACGAAGTAACTATTTCACGATTATCACCAAATTCTGGTGCAACAATGACTGGTGTGACACCATTCTCAATTAATGATATTCTAAATGATCGTCATAAAAAACGTCAAAGTATTTCGGATAATGTTGGTGGACATCAATCATCACGATATTTGAGTTTATCGGGTGAAGATACGGCTTTAGATATGACGACAATATCGGGATTAGGTCATCGACGTTATTCAGGTAAAATATTTTGTATTTATTCTCATAATGTATATATTCTTTTCCCACCATTTCAAAAATTCGATGTTTTTGGATTTTTGGATGATAGAAGGTACCGTTTTGCGAACTGTGAATCGTTTTCTTTCGATTGTTCAACTTCTGAAATTTCGAAATTTAATTAAGGACGTTCGAGTGTAAGACTTGGATATTAGATATAATTTTGATATTTGACAATTTTATTTACGTTTTTTTTTATCGATCATTTGAAAAAGTTATCAACAATTACAATCAAATTTTTAACATCCTATGCGAAAATATAACTATTTATATATTTAAACGTGTTACAACTATGTTAATAAATTAAACACTGTGATAAATATTGTTGTAAAATATTATATGAATTATATAGTTTATTTAATTAAATTTAAAAAAATTGTGTTATCGTACGTTGCAATTAATTATTAATTGTTTTAATCTGCATAATTAAAACTTATTTATCGCGTTAAAAAATAAACACAAATAATGAACTTTAATTTCAATTTACGACAGAAAATGATAAACATTAATCGGGATATTGTAGAATTTTATGAATATACTATAGATAGATAGATAGATACATCTTGGGGTCTAAATAAGTATAGCACTTCGACCTTATGGTCCATTGTTCTCCCCCGTCTACTTCAGTCCGTCAAGATTTCCTTCTCCCCAATGTTGGCAATATCCAGGAGCTTGCTTAGCAGGTCTTGATGAATTTAATATATTGAATTTGTAGAATTTCATGAATATACTATATCTGAATAATAACTTCGACAGAAGTAATACTGTCTCAATAAACAAAAATAAGAATGATATGAAAAAGTTGGCTGTTACGTCACAGTCGTCTTTGGTGTAGCGGAAGCATACTGGAAGAGATATCCAGAGGCCCGAGGTTCGATTTCTGGTTGACGAGTTAATTTTTTCATATCAGTATTTAATTAAAAATTCAATGACAATGACATTTGTTAAGGACCTCAATGTAATTTCCCACCGCTTCCACTACTTCAAACATTTATCGACTGCACCAAATTTATATTTCAGCAAATATTTTCGAGTTCTATTTCTCGTAGCGAGATAACTACATACCAGTTTTTCAAGTCTTCATCTTTCATCTTATGCGGGATGCTCGAACAAACAAATAAACAGACATTTACAAATTTTATAATAGTAAACAAGATAAGTAATTGCCAATATATGCACACTGAGACCTAGGAGACCACCATATATACAAATTTTTCATGCCAAATATTTTCTACACATTATTAAAAAAATATTTTGTACTTCCAATTTCAATACACCCATTTTAAGGGTTCATAGAAACAATAATAAATCCTAAAAATAGAAATTGTCTATCTATTAATTATACGCGCTTCTACGCTTCATTTTCGTTTAATTTCCACATTTCCCCATCCTCGGCATTTCAATTGTTTCATCCACTCAAATTTAGATCATGTACAAAATCACAAAACCATTATCATTATAATAAAATGACATAATAGCAAAGTTTTCCTAATGACTTTTCTTTAAAAACAACGATCGAGTGCGTGTCGGCCAAAGAAGGTTCCATAATCGAATATAGTTTAGAACATATATTATTCTGAATTGTAAAAAACTATAAACTAGAGTCAATGAATTGTTTCTAAAAAAAAAAAGTTACAATTAATTCACCAGGCCGCGGAGTAGCTGTGCTGTTAAAAACGGAATTGGGAGGTTGCTGGTTCGATTCCAAATGGTGGCAGTTTGTCAATTAAATTCAATTAAAAATAAATTAATGGGGTGGTTAATTTGGGTTGAAAGTAACCGGCTATGCTTGTGAAGGTTTTCTGCAGTTTCCTTTCACAAACTCCAGTTGAATAACGATATAGATAGATAGATAGATTGTCGAGGCTGGCTTGGACGGGCTATACTTCGCACATAAGGTCCATTGTGATGCCTAAGAATGTGAGGATGAGAGTGGAGTGGAAGGAATTTTTGTGTATAGGCTAGGAATTGGTAGGATATGCGGCTGCAGCCGAATACGATAGGAACTATGCCGATATTCATCTGGAGTTCGTGAAGGAAACTGCAGAAAACCTTCTCAAGCATAGCCGGTTACTTCGTTCTTGTCTTCACGCCGACAGTTTACTCAATTAACCGCCCCTTTTTTTTCTTCTTAATAACTGACAAACTGCCGATGTCGGGATTCGAACCCATAACCTCCCAGTTTTCAAGTAGGCATACTGCGCAGACATAATGCCTTAGACCTCTCGGCCACTTGGTATAGTTCCTATCAAAGTTGACTGTAATCGCACAACCTATCAATTTCTAGTCTGCATAAAAATTCCTCGTCCTCATATCTTTAATGAATAGGTACTACAATGGACCTTATGGTCTAAGGGCGTCTCATCTGGGACAGCCGCTACAATCTTACGCTACGATTAATTTTAGTTTCAAAATTTTGGAAATTTGAGAGACAGACTATATATTTTACGGACATTTTCAGCAATATTTGTTAAAATTTTTTAACTCTCTCGTTAAAATGACCCTGTGTGTGTGTATGTTTTAAGATATGGAATCCTAAAAAAACCTCTCTTACCAGAAAGGTAATAATATAACCTACGTAATACAAACGGTACTTGGTTGTACCATTCGGGAAGCAAAAAAAAAACAACTAACCAAACGCTATCGAAAAATGATGTTAAAACATTAATATATTATCTAATATAAGTATTAATGTCGCGTTTGAATCAAGGGCTTTTTAAAAGCAAGCAGGCAAGCAAGGGGATGATAGAGGGTGTATTGTGTGTGTTGTTTACATGTATTATAAAAACCCTTTTTAAAAGCATTTTATATATGTAGGTATTATATTCTATAAAGCATCAAAAGCACATTTATATAATGGATTATATATACTTCTTATATTGTTATTAATTTAATATATTAATAATTATACTCAGATTTTGTATTGAAATATATAGAGTGTGTTCATAAAAAGTTCAGTTCAAAGATATAGTTCTAGTTCTGTGAGTTAAGATCAGATTAGATTTGAATTAGGACTAAGTCTTTCAAAGAGCTTTTGTATTGTGACCAATTTGATCTATTGTACCTTCGTTCCTTCAAAGGTGTTCCAGGTGTCCTACAGTATTGATAAACGTTAGGATATCTCTTGGCAATACTTTTCACAAAAAGGTTTTCGCATTTACACAGACTGTGAATTCAGGTTTCCTTCTTTTCATGACAAAATCTGCAGAGCCCGTTCCCTGTGAGAGTTCTCTGGGTTATGTGGCTTATGAAATGTCAAATAGTAGTAGTTCTAATGGTAGCGGAGGGCGCTAACTTTTGAAAAGCTATTCTATCTAGGATTTACTGCAGGTCCTTTACTGGGCAATCCAAAGTAATAGCCATCTATAAGGTCTGTATAGTAATTTCTACAAGGTAAAAAACTACATATTATTCATAGTATATGAAGGAATTGCTTTTACAAGCTTTGCTTACAAACAACACCAAAAAAAATTACTTTTATGTATTCATATGACCCATTATATCAACTACAGTAGATAGATAGATTGCAGAAGCTGTCCTGGACGGAACCATAAGGCCCATTGTGATGCCTAGGCATGTGAAGATGTGAGTGGAGGACAAGGAAATTTGTGTGTAGGCTACGATGTGCGGCTACAGCCGACTTTGATAGGAACTCTGCCGATATTCATCTGGAGTTCGTGAAGGAAATTGCAGAAAACCTTCACAAGAATAGCCGGTTACTTCGTTCTTGTCCATACGCCGACAGTTTAGTCAATTAACCGCCCCTCCCTTTTTTAAATAATTGACAAACTGCCGATGTCGAGATTCGAACCCATAACCTCCCAGTTCCAAGTACACACAACGCCTTTACAAGCGCGGCTACTTGGCTGGTTCAACTACAGAAAATTTGGTCACAAAAGTAGCGCTCATTTTTCAAAATTTTATTGTTGATTTGTGTCTTGTTCATTCGGTTATCGAAAAAATGCTTCAAATAAAAGTTGTTCATTAGAAATGTACTAACAACTTTTATTCGAAACATTTTCCCAAAAACCGAATTAATAAAGTTCGTTGCATACAGACATACCCAGTATTGAATATCATAGTGAATTATATTCGATTGGAAAATAACATAGTCAAATTTTGTCCAAAGTTTTCGTATATGGATTATATCAACTTTTCGGTGTAGAAGCCGATCTACTTTTTCCCAGTAAATACGAGATCAAGGCTATCCCTCTTGAACAATAAAAGCAGATTATTATCCATCTGAGCCACTTGGAATTAATATTATCTATTTAAAAACCCAACTAACATTTGATCCAACATCAACTAAAATTTGTCCTCTTCAGTATTATGCAACTTTTATACGAAATGTTTTGTAGGATAAACAGGTACCTACTCTGATAAATACGCGTAACTTTTTATGCAGACCACTCTGTATATTCAGGTATTACTTAATTTATATAATTGCTTTTTTTTTTTATTTAAAAAGTGTGTCGTTTTAATTCTTTTCGCTTTTAGTATTTTGCATGATATTGTTTTTGTTGTTGTTCCTGAATCGAGTAAGTCATTTTGATTAATGGCTTGAAAAACAAATTATTTAGAAAAAATAATTTGTACCACGTTAAATAATTGCTTTACTTCCAATTCTGAAGTGTTTTTTATTTCAAAATAACAATTTACGACAAATACTTTCTGAATTTCTCCTAAAATGATAGGTGAATTTGGAATCTCAGATTTTATTAATAGTAAAATATAATCCACTTTCTTTTCGACCACAATTCAATACAAAAATCATAAAAAACATAGTTTTAACTCACTTATGTTGGCTCCTGGAAGAGTTAAACACCAGAGCAGTAATAAATAAATAATTTCTAATTTAATTAGACGTGAGAAAAATTAGCTCTAAAGTTATTGAAAATTATTAAGTGCCGTCCGAAAATCCAATAATGGAAGCCTGCCTATATGCTTTAAATAACATTTGATACACTACTTCTATAAAAGTATCCAAATTTTGTTTACCTTCGAACAGGCTTGCTCAAAATTTTTACTACAAAATTTTTACATTCTGTAATTCTCTTTTCGGTTAGAAGAAAAGGGAACTCGAAAATATTGACACATTGAAATGCTTAACATATATGTGGCGTAATTTTCAGCGTTTTGTTTTTTAATTGTTTCAGAAACAGATGACGGATCCATATCGCCATCGATTTTCACATCAAGTACTCAACATTTCGGAACAAATGGATCAATAATATCACCGCGACATCACCACTCAATTCCAAGCAATAATCGACATTCGAGCCCAAATTTAAGTGAAACAAATAGTAATATAGATGGTAGCACAAATTCAACAGCACTTAGCGGTAATGGAAATCGAAAAAAACGTTCGCGAGCTGCATTTACTCATGCTCAAGTGTACGAGTTGGAACGAAGATTTAATCAGCAACGTTATTTAAGTGGTCCAGAACGGGCTGATTTAGCACATAGTTTAAAGTTAACAGAGACACAGGTTAGTTAAATTTCATTGCTGAGCATTTTATTATCAGACGTTAGTTATTATTCCATCAACGAAGCTTTTTTGATTATCTACCATTAACATGTTTCTATTTAAAAAACATTTTTTAAAACAAGCTTTTTATAGTAAAACAAATTTTCTACAACTTTACTACTTATGTGTTTTTCGATTTTTTCAATATTAAGAGAGATATTCCAAATTTTGTGTTTTCCCCTACCTCTAAACTCCCCTTTCCGCTTGTAGATTCTTGTCATGCTTACATAAGAATGCATTGTCATCGGAACTGAACTAACATGAAAAATTCAACTCCGTAGGATAAGACAAAGTGGTTCTAATTCAGTTTGCAAGATTTGACCCGAACATCCATACATACATCCATACATACATTGCAAGTTAAATAAAAGCTTGTAAAAATAGATGTGATTTGGTTTTTTTATTCTTCATAAAATATGAATCTCTTAATCAGTTCATTTCTGATGAACTAATTAAGATACAATTTTAAGTTTCGTGGATTTTTCCCTTGACCTTACACGAAAACAAAATACCAGTAAGAAATAGAAACAATATATAAATAATAGAATTTTTTTTGGTTACAGGTAAAAATTTGGTACCAAAATCGTCGGTACAAGACAAAACGAAAACAATTACAATTACAAGAGAACAATTTACTAAATCAATCTGGACGTAAAGTTGCTGTAAAAGTGTTAGTTAAAGATGATATGCCATTATTTTCGCTCCATCAAAAGTATAATCAGTTACATCCAAAAATATTATCAACATATCATGACATCATCCCCAAAAATGAATTATTTGCACATAAAAATATTTACGAACAAATTATGAAAAATGAAACAGCATTTCTACAACAGTTTAATCAACAATCATCACAGCAAGTGCCGCCGCCAATTGTCAGCGGATTAAAACAATCAACGAAGCTACAACAATCCATGATAAATTTTTATCAGCAACAATATAATAATAATCATTTACCATTTACATATTTTAATTGTTATAATCCAATTACAACGGCGACAAATAGCTCATCAATGTTGAATCAATCATCATCGCCGCATGAGGTTCCGACTCATCATCAATCGGCTATGAGTGACGAAGAATTGTCCATAATTGATCAACCATCGTTAGCAACACATCAAACCAATCAGATTAGTGAATCTACGTAAAAAAATTATACCGAGTTTTTTTTTTTTTTTGATTATTTAAAAAGAAATGGAGTTGGTTGTTAAATTGATTGAGCATTTAAAAAAAATTTCCTTTTCTGAGTTTAAACTTTTAATATACGGAATGTTTCAAATTATTGGCTCTTTCGGAAAACGTTAAAATAAACAAGTTTTTGTTTAGCTCAAGTTTGGGCAGAATGGGGTCTGTTGGAGTAGGTCATTGCTTAACAAGTGATCTGATTTTCTGGGCTATTATTATTATAGGTATTGATTCAGTTTTCTACGTCTTTTTGTCGTTTAACAAATTCCAGCCCTTAAAAAACTTTAATTTTGAAATAATCCTTCTCAATCAAGTTTAAAACTCTATATACCGTATGTTTATTTGAAAAGTTACCACTTAAATATCTTTTAAAATATATATTTTATAAAAAAATGTTTTAAACAAAAGTTGCAAAATTTAAAGGGGAAAACATAATACAACAATTATGTTTTTGATCCATGGTATAGCTTATCTTTTAATCGGTGCAAGATAAGACAAATCTATAAGTACAAAAAAATGTTTATCTCATAAAAACAAATACCTTTTGTTTGAAACTTTTTTCATACATCTCATAGTTTTGGTCTAAATAAGCGTAAATGTGATATAAATTTTGTATTTACGCCAGAAATATTGAAAGCATGAACAAAAATTTCTAACCGAAAATGTTTAAGTGGTAACTTTTCAAATAAACACACGGTATACAATTTATTTTAAGATAATCAAAATTTTACATTTTCACAAATTTTTATCATAATAAAAAGAAACTCGGCACTATAAAATAATTTACACAAATTTGTTAGTGCAATAAAAACATAAGAAGAGAAACTTTTCTAAAATCTAAAGTTCATTTAAAAAATAAAAAAAACTAAAAGCTTTAATTTTAAAATTATCACAATATTTATATATAAATAATAAAAATACTTGTAAATACTCAAAGCACATATAAAATTAAAAATTATCTTAGGTATATTAGGTAGAGAAAAAAAATATAAAGTTTAATGTATTCATATAAAGGTTTATCAAATAAAGACATCACTTAAATTATAAAAATATTAAAAATTATTCGTATAATTTTTTCTTAAATCCTTCAATCGTTACTACAATACGCAAGCTCACATATTTTACATGGAAGTTAAGTTTGCAGCCGAGACCACTAAAGGTAAGTCAAATTTTTCTAGATTGATATTTCTATGAAGATCACGAATGACATGCAGATCACGATGATATTAGAACGAGCTATTAGTCCGTTATTTCTACAACCGTAAATATCAAGATTTTGCTCTACGAAAATCTGGTTCCAATTTTTTAAACTAATTTATTTTCGCCAACCCGAAAGACCGAATATTTTGCACTAAAAAACAAAAAAAATGGCCGTTTTCAAGGCTAAAAACACTATTAAAAAATAAAATTTTGGCCACAATTGCAAAATAATTTTTGAAAACCCCGTAACAAAATCCTGAAGAGTAGTTACAGATTATTTCAATCTAAAGCTTTTTTTTCTTAATCGTCAAATAGACGCTAAAACATATGTTAAACGTGGGATCGTGTAATTTAATTGATATAGACATGAAGCAATGCAATAATGCGCACTTCCTTGTAAAACCTTGCTCTGGTTGACAACCATTTCATTATTTTAGTGAAGGAAAAAGAAACTCTCTAGAAGATTATCGGTATATGTAGAACCTTTATGGCGTAGTTGACTCCTAACTTTTCGTTGCAAAGGAAGCTGGTCCCACACAAAAACTAAACGATGACAATATTTAATCTGAACCATATTATTAAGGGTTGTCCTTTAAGTTGTGTAGGATATTTATACCACTTAAATTATTTTGTGGAGACAGGTGGAATCATCGAAATTCATGCTATAATTTCATTAACTAAAAGTGACTTGAGTGTTTTGGGAGACATAAAATATCCATCAGAAACCAATTTATCATTTTCCCAAAATTTCTGAATAATATGCACTACGTGCCGATATAGCACTAACATTCGGCCTTCTTCCACCGAATTTGCGATCGATAAGATTGCTACTTAAGGTCACCATACATTTGCAGGAAATTCTTTGAGGAAAAACTGTACCGTTCTGGCATTTACACAGACTTTGTGGACATGCACATGCCACAGTTGATCAGCTAATTTAAATTACATAAGTCCACTGGAGAAGTTATATAAGTCTACAATTGAGCTTAACATTTCTACGTCAGTTCAGTTTATTATAAAATATATTAGTTATATAAATTTGCAGTCCAAAGACTAGGATTATGCAGTCCAAGTGCCAGGATTATTCACTCCAATATAAGAGTTGTTCGTCAGATAATTTCCGGATAGTGCATGACGAAGACATTATTCAAGCTAGATTTGTACTTCTAAGAAATATTTAGCCTTTGGGAGAGGTTAAAAGTGTATGGGAACCCTTCTTTACATTTACCATTAGTTCTATCCGTAATTCCAAGGGCTATTTTACACATGTAACTTTTCATGCAACTATTCATAACGCATACTTTGGTGAGCAAGCGCAGTAGTATTTTTTGATGAGACTATTCAGTTATAACACAATAGACCTGGCGTCTATTTCGATACAATCTTGTATGTAACTTCAGATGTAAGAATAGAGTGATTGGTTTACTTCCTTGTGATTGGTTCACTGTGATCATGTGACTGAAGTGGTTGACAGAGAAAGAAATATTTAGCAAGACGAGATTTATAAGCTATTAACAAAACATGCGATTGATATATTTCTGCATGCACAAAGAGATGTAAATCTCGTTATATTACATACATTTATTGGGATTGAAAACTTTCATCAAAACTTTCTCGTGTAAAAACAGGCCAAGGCAATTTAGTGATTTTTAAATCAGAGTCAGTCAAGCACCTAACTGTTTTTAACAATGAATAAATTTCCGAATTAATCTTATACATTTCCATCGTATTTAATTTTCTTATAATTCAAGTAAAACCGTCGCGTTTCTATTCGCAGTTCTTATTAAAATATACTTCTTGATACACTCACTTCTACCCTATTGTCGTAGTCTAAGATAATATTCAATTTATATGAAGAAGAGAACATTTCTTCTCATCATCAACAAAGAACACGCCCATTTTCTCTTGACTCTAGTAGCTACCAGCTAGCACTAGCTGCTATATATAGTAAGCATTTGATGGCAACAATGCCAACAATTTCCCATACTAATTTACATATGAATTGGCTAACAATTTAAAATGATGAATATTCTTAATAAAGTCATCATCATAATTTTAGAAAGTATATAATTTAGAAATTATTTTCTCTGGTTAAAGTTTTTCTCATTCTAGTCTAGATGTAGGTATATTAAAAGGAAGCAACAACAACAAAAATTACAGGAATATTTATTTTTCATATTTTCATAAAATACTTAATAGATAGTTTTATGGTATATAATTATAACTGAGTATAGGTGATGATTTTTAAGATTGATGAATAAATTTCAAATTTTGCCCCAATTCCTATAGAACAATGGGGAATATGCATGAAAATTTTTTTTCACATTTATTTTCAGAATATGAAAATACTGTTAATACTGTAATAATATTTAAAAACGAAATTAAAATCCGACAAATATAAAGGAAGCTATAAGCTTTTAAAGATTTTTATCTGTCTCTTTCTTGCAAAAATACTAAAAACGGAGTTTTACGTGTACTTTAAATGGTGAAAGTGTAATATGACGTCACATAACATATCAAGAGGGCTATCACCCTCTTTGTCTAATCGGGAATTTCAATCATTCATATCTCGCTTATTTTTCAAGTTATTTAAAAAGTAATTTTACCTTGAAATTTGTCTATTAAACATGCTTCAATTCAAGTGAAAAAAAAAATGTTCATGCATATTCCCTATTATTTGTATTTTATAAATACGTATTTCGACTACAAGATTGTCATCATCAGTTTGAATTGGCTAATCGTAACCATCTCTGGGATATGGAGTCAGAGATATGTTGCTCGTTGCTAATTTGGTGCGTGTCTCAGAATTTAGTGGCAAGCTGAGAATGTGTTTGTATTGGTATAATTAGTGTTTATATGCATACCACTTTCGTGCAAGTTTGAATGTCATGAATGTCATGCGCAGTGCTCATTTTAAAAACAATACAAATTTATAAAAACTGCATAGGTGATTTTGACAGCATTTGCCACATGTCACCACTAAATATAACGTTAATGACTTATATACTCATATCCAAAATGTATCCTTTATTTAGATGTACCCGTTATCCCCTTAGAAGTTTATGTATTCACATTCTACTAGCGTCAAATATATTTATTTTAATATATGAAAATTTAACAAAAATTTTGTTAGAATATATCGCATAACATCCATATATAGACGAAGTTTGCTTATGGAGGTTATGTGTATGTTTATGTCAGATATTTTGAAGAAAAAAAATCACACTGTGTTGGGATTATGGCATAGAGCGTCAGACACAGTACAAGCATAGACGCCTATCGTACTATATTAGACACAAAGGATTATAGACTACAGACTAAATTTCAAAGAACAAATTTTTTGTGTATATAGAATCCTATATATATTGTTTGAAAATCCAGACAAATCCACAACATGGACCACTTATGAAACTGACTAACATTTTAAGGTTTATATAAACGTTGTTGAGTCCTTGGGTGGTATACGTCAGTCAATTGAAGTCAAAATCAAAAAGTTTAATTATTCTTCTTCCAGTCTTTCTTTTAAGGATGTAATTCGACACTTAAGGAAAGACATCATATACGTGTGAGTATGTATAAAGTTAGTTTATTTAGATTGAATGCTGCCATGTTACATACAAGTCATTGAAAACAACAAGTGTATATAGTTAAGATTACACGAGAAAAAAAATTATTTTGTATATATTTTAATTTATGTTTACAACACTAAATTTTTGTATACATAATTCAATATATGGGGTGAATTTATATTATACAATCTATATGGCAAGTGTAAACCACTTGTAAATTTTTTGATGGTTCAGCTTTAGTTTAGATTTTAGAATTCGATTTTTGGAAATTTCAAATAATTTGCCTAAACTATTCATATCGGAGAAGTAATAAACAATTATTTACCTGATTTAATTATTTTTTTCTTAGTAGGGGGTATAGTGTCATGGGAATTTGATGACACTGGATACAATAAAGGTTAAAATTCTAAATGGTTAAATTTTACATAAAGTGGGAATACATATAGTTGTTGTTGTTGTTGTTGTAATTATTGTTATTGCTATCATCATTATTGTTGTTATTATTATTGTTATTATTATTATTATTATGTTTTTTGGTGTATCTCTCCATATAGTAAAAGATATTTTTTAAACAATAAATATTTTATAAAACTAATTCTAAATTGATTGAATAAATTATTGGGCAATAATCGGTAGGCAACCTGTATTGAAACATCGTTCCGTCTTACTTCAAAACATACCTTTTTTACTTATTCTCACCGGAATCAATCTCACCTGAATCAATTCCATAAGTTAACTTTACTCGTAAAGTTTCCCTTAAAATGAATTAATCAACTTGAACTCATTAGAACCTTCATATAAGAAGAATGGGTCATTTCACCAGTCCAAGCAGCCGAGCGGTCTAAGGCGTTATGTCTGTGCAGTATACTTGGAAACTGGGAGGTTATGGGTTCGAATCCCGACATCGGCAGTTGGTCAATTATAAAAATTAAAAAAAAAGGGCGGTTAATTGACTAAACTGTCGGCGTATGGACAAGAACGAAGTAACCGGCTATGCTTGAAAAGGTTTTCTACAGTTTCCTTCACGAACTCCAGATGAATATCGGCATAGTTCTTATCATAGTCGGCAGCAGCCGCTTATCCTATCAATTCCTAGTCTACTCACAAATTCCATCCACTCCACTCACGTCCTCACATCCTAAGGTATCACAATGGATCTTATGGTCGAAATGTAGCCCGTCCAATTACAGTTTTGGGCTGGTCACAGACTATCCTGACCGTCCTAAAATTGAAATAGTTATCAATGCTTGTACACATGGCCACGAAACTACCATTCTTTTTTCGAAATGTATAATTGATTTATGCCTTATTATTTCGTTTCTCCAACGTTGTTAAAACGTTAAAAATAATCTTGAATCAAGATTCTTCCTGTATACAATATAATTTTATTATCACAGTAATTAAGAATCTCATCTCAGTGCAAACTAAACATGTCATTTTAAAAGTGTTACTCAAGTAATGAAGCGTCTTCATTCAAGTTACATTTATTATTCAAGTTACAGTTAAATGAGATTAATAATTAATAAAAAATAATATTAATTATATTATATATATATATATATATATATATATATATATATATATATATATATATATATATATATATATATAAAATACATATATATATATATATATATATGTATTTATATATATATATATATACATATATATATATATATATATATATATATATATATAAATACATATATATATATATATATATATATATATATATATATATATATGTATTTATATATATACATATATATATATATATATATATATATATATATATATATATATATATATATATATATATATATTTTAAATATTAAAGATTATGATGTTGTTATAAATTAATTGTTTAAATTATTGTAATTTTATATGATAATTTGTTTACATAATTCGAACATTTGAGCACTAACATATGTTCAAGATATGTTGACATGCGTTTACATTATAAGGACTATCATATTTTATATCATCTAGAAGTAAATAATATTTAATAACTCTTTTTTTTTTTCGTCATCATCATTGTTTAAATAAAAATTGCTGGTATTTTATATCATTTATAAATAAATGATATTTAATAACTCATTTTTTTCATAATCAATGTTGGCCTGAGTAGGCTATTTAATGAACACCTAAACCAAAATTTTTTTCTGCGATCAATATTTTCAACCGTTACAAAGTCGGAACTAAACATAATATATCCTGGTATACATAATATAGCGCGTATAATAATAACCCAAACATATATCTATGTATATATATATATTTTTTTTTAATAGGGCTACTTTAACCTTTTTATTTAAGATAAGTGGTCTTTATATTTAAAAAAAAACTATTGATATAGACGTAGCCTTAATATATATACATATATATATATATATATATATATATATATATATATATATATATATATATATATATATATATATATACATATATATATATATATATATATATATACATATATATATATATATATATATACATATATATATATATATATATACTACAATTATTTTACTAAAATACTTGTACGCTTACCAAACAAAAAGTACTTAAGTTTTAAATTATTATTATATTTTGAATTCAATTATGTTGGTTTTCTTAAGAGGTGTAGTACATATTACTTACTACTAAACTACACTACACATATAGGTACTACATTCAATATAATTGCTTATAAATGCACTATTTTCGTTGTTGTTGTTGTTGTTGGTTAAGTGTCTGTGTGTGTTCGATGAGGTAAAATTCGTTGTAATGGAATTATAAAAACACTTGAACAAATTACTTGATTAATTATTGTAGTGAAATTTGTTTAAAAAAATGATACTACAATTTTAATATGTAAGAAAACCCACACCAGGCAGTGGGAGAGTGTGGAAGCTGAAGTCGCCACCGTACAAAACTTTCTCAGAATTAAAAATGTAAAATAATTCAGTACTATTAACTTTTGTAAACACTTACAGAACGGTTTGAACTTGTTGAAGTGATTAATTGATATGATAAATAATTATTATTTAAATAAATAATAAATAAGTGTTAAAGATATAATTGATCTTTATTAAATTGAATTATGACATATTATATTATTTATATGTAAATTATCAAAGTTGTTAACATCCAAAGCAACCGTGATAAAAGAGAGAAGTTATAGTTGTTAAGCAACAGATAAAAATGATAAATAAAATTATAATAATAATTTAATGAAAATGCGATACCGCTACATACTTCCCCCCATCAACTAATAAAGAAAAACGACTAGAAAAAGGTTGTAACATGAAACACTCATTGTTCACTCGGAAAAAACTTTAATAGTTGATGTACATCTTAAAATTAAATACAAAGTAAATTAAGAAAAGATTAACATTGAAAAAAGTATGCAGGTTTTAGCCTGTCAATCGAAATAGAGGTAGGTTTGTTATTGATATCAATAACAAAAAATTTAGGAAATCTCTTGATAACAGAGAAAGGACCTCTATAATTACGAGATAGTGGAGGTTTGACATGATCCTCGCGTATAAAAACTTTTTTTGATGAATCTAAATCTTTGGGTAAAAATACATTTTTGTTGGTGAACTGTCTGGTAAAGAAAAATTTTGCGTTTATCATTCTATTCTTCAACTCTCGAGTAGATTGTTGAACAGAATGATATGTATCAACGTTTTCTGAAAAGAAATCATATGGTAATCGTAGAGGAATCCCATACAAAATTTCTGCAGAAAAAAGGTTAATATCCTCCTTGACCGAGGAGCGCAAATTTAGAAGAACCCAAGGTAAAATTTTGTACCAGTTTTTATTTTTTATTTTTTTGACAGCAATTTAAAAAAATTTTGAGAGACCGGTTAAAGCGTTCAATAATACCGTTGCTGTTAGGGTGATAAGCAGTAGTGGAAATATGCTTAATCCCTAGAGAAGACAAAAAATCTTTCCAGATATGTGATTGAAATTGTTTACCTTGATCAGTAGTGATCCTCGTAGGTAAACCAAAACGCGAGAACCAAGAAGCAATCAAATTGTTAATAATTTCTTCCGACGTGATAGTTTTGATTGGAATAGCCTCGACCCAACGCGAAAAACGATCAATGATAGTGAAGATATACCGATATCCTTCACTAGGAGGAAGAGGTCCAACAATATCTAAATGTAAGAAAGAAAATTTGATACTTGGTTCTTCAATTGGCATAAAATCACTTTTAGTGTGACGAGTAATTTTATTTAATTGGCAGATCGGACATGATCGTGTCAAATTTTTGATTCGTGAAATAAGATTAGGGTTAAAAAAGAATGTGCGTACTTTTTTCAAGGTTTGTCTAATTGATGGATGACCAAGATTATGGACAGCTTTCCATACATCTTCTATATCAATGTCAGGTACGAAGATTCTGGGAATTTTCAAAGAAGTCTCCACATAAACCTTAAAAAGAGAATTCGGAGGAGTACGTATTTCTAAAGAATATTTTGGATTTTTTAACAAACTAATAAGAAGAGGATCACATTTCTGGTGATCAGAAATCTTCTTAATATCAATCAAATCAATACCTGAAGGTAGTGAAATTGTATTAATTCGAGATAAACAATCAGCCGGAATGTTTTCACTACGTTTAATGTATCTAAGATCAGTTGTATATTGACTGACAAAGTTTAAATGACGTATATCACGATTTAATAAATTTTCATTACGAGAATTAATAGCATTTATTAAAGCGTAACTCACTGCCCTGGTTACGCTGCGAGACGCATATAATTTACACCAAATCTTTGACTCTTATTTAAGTTTTAATTTTAATTCTCCCTTCTTAAACAGGAGCATATCTCAAGCAAAGAAATCTCCTAGAGCTAGCTCAAAACTTTAAGAGAGACTGGTCAACCTATACTGCCAACTTTCCATTTGGTGCTCTTGAAAACTAGAGACCGGTCTATTAAAGACGCCTCGACAATTCGGATGCAGTTTTACATTTCAATTACAGTTATTTAGTAATTTTTTCGTTAAAAAAAACACCAATTCCGATTTCTTGCAAACCTTGGTAAAAAATTGGTCCAATCGTCATCTTCAATAGCATCAAGTAATAGTAGCTCATCAACAATTCCACAAGCTGATTTCACTAACTACAGTAACAATGATAAATCACCAAAACCAATTCTACCACCAAAACCTGCAATAAAACCACCGCCAAGACAAACACAACCAGCTGGATCCTCATCTTCGTCAACAGAATTAGATGTAAAAAATAAAGAACCTCCCCCACCAATACCTACAAGTGATATTCCACAGGATAATAATCAAACAACACCGCCTATCCATACAATAATCAAACCAAATTATGATAACAAACCAATTAAAGCGATACCGCTACAATATCATTATTTTTCTTCTTCTATATGAGACGAAACAAAGGACCGAACATACGAACCTTGAGGTAAGTATACAGGCACACATACATTATTCTAAAATCGATGGATTTGGACTCTTGGGACTTCGAAACGTGGAGATATGACGAAATTTTTAAATCTTAAAATAGAACCCATTACAATAACTTCCCAAGTAGGAAGTTAGTAAAATTAGTTTATATACTATTTGAACCCATTTTTCAGATATTTCCCAAAGCGACTATTAACATAACGATATGAAATTTTGTATGTTTGTTCTAGAGTTAAAAACTGGCATCAAGTTTGTGGATGAGCCAAATTGTTTCTCCCGCTAGGCGGAAAAATCTCTGCCTTTAAAGCAGTAAGAGATAGAAGAAAACTTACAGAACAAAAAAATGACATTTGACACTTTTTTTCATAAACTGAATACTTTGGCCACAATTTCAGCTGAAAAAGCAATAATTATTTTTGATACCAAAATCATATCGATTTTTGGTCTAATATTTCGTGTAGTAATAACCATTATCAGTACGCAAGGCCCTACCCCTTTAAACTCCGCCTAACGCACTACCGTGCTAATAGATATGTATATAGATCTTTAGACTCTACTTTGTATTAAAGATTTGTGCATATTCAATAAATAAAATATACGTATAATTCAGTTACTGATAATGAACACATTATATACCGAGTTTTTAAGCAATTAACTAAGTTAATTGTTAATTTCACATGTTCAATGTGATTATGGACTCTGAATAACCTAATGCTATTCCTTATCGAGTATTAAAATCTATATACTAAAATATTGTTTGAATTAATAGATAAAGAAATATCTTCAATGTCATCTTGATCAAGTAAATCTGCCTTTATTTTCCTGTTTTTTATATTTCTTTATGATCCACTATATTCCGGATCTACGAATCAAAACACTATGCCAGTATTTATGTTTATAAATAGGTTTTACTATAAATATTTAATACAATTAAATTCTAAATATTATTTTAAATTATTTATTGAATTATATTATATATTTATTCTAAATAGTAAATATTACTTTGTGCTTTAATCTTTTTTGTACGTATAAATTGTTTATTAAATATAAAATATACGAATTAAAAAAATACAACTTACTAATAACGCCTTCACAAATATTTTTTGAAGAACTTCAATAAATTATTTGGTAATTTAATTTTGTAATAAATTATATACATTCGACTAAATTAGATAATTAATTTAATAAATGTGGCAAGCGATTATTTATACGAAATATGTCTATATATATATACACTCCCGTTCAAAAAAAAGAACCTGAAATGTTAATTTTCTTACATTTCATAAAACTTCTCACTATTGTAACTATCTATAAATTATTTATTTACAAACAAAGATAAGTAGTATATTCTTTAAATGTGAAAAAAGAAATTGAAGTTTTATATTTTTTATTCATGTAAACAATTTATGTAAACAAAAACATTTACTACAAGAATAATCAAAATTGTGAGACACCGATTCAGTTCAGGTCTGTTCATTTTTTTTGAACGGGAGTGTACATCTACTTCTAACTGTCGAATAACATCGATTTTATTTTTAAACAAATGATTTATGTAGGAAAATTATTCTTTAATAATCAGAACAAGGTATCATTGATTAGTGTTTGGTCGCTTTCACATATACTTTTTGGACCGGAACAGGAGCAGACCCCCCAAAATAATTCGGTCATCTTTTAAAAAAAAAAACTAAACTTTCTATTTAATGATGGCAACTGGCGTAGACAAAAGGTTCCTGAAGAAAATTTTGATATGAGTGTTTTCATTTTAATATAGAATTTTATTTTCGATAGCGATACGGCGAGAGTAGCATGTCTCTTGTATTGTATTGACTTGTAAAAGTTTTTTATCGTCTCGTCTCGTCCGTTTTAACAGTTAAAGACTTTCTTGAAAAAATACAATTAAAAATAAATTTTAAATATACCTTTTTGTCTTTTTTTTATTTATGAAAAGTGCACTTTTTTCTAATTTTTTATAATTTAATTGAAACATGAAAAACAATAGGAAAAAATTAAATCATTCCCACCGAAGATCTATAGATATTGAACGAGAGGACTATCGTCTGTCTCACTTATTATCGACTCGTCTCGTCTTGTTTATCTAGTCTGTCGCGGCATCATTATTTATATGTCACAATACTTCGTGATGATATGCTTTTGAGCGAAATCATTTCATCTGAAATAGAGTGATAAATTATTTGTTTTTCAATTTTTTACTACAATAGAGAATATGCATGAAAATTTTTTTTCACATTTATTTTCAGAATATGAAAATACTGTTAATACTGTAATAATATTTAAAAACGAAATTAAAATCCGACAAATATAAAGGAAGCTATAAGCTTTTAAAGATTTTTATCTGTCTCTTTCTTGCAAAAATACTAAAAACGGAGTTTTACGTGTACTTTAAATGGTGAAAGTGTAATATGACGTCACATAACATATCAAGAGGGCTATCACCTTCTTTGTCTAATCGGGAATTTCAATCATTCATATCTCGCTTATTTTTAAAGTTATTTAAAAAGTAATTTTACCTTGATATTTGTCAAGTAAACATGCTTCAATTCAAGTGAAAAAAAATTTTCATGCATATTCCCTATTGAATTTTGTACATTTAGCTCAATCGACTTGTCTTTTTCTGAAACCTACATTTTGGCATATATGAGACTTTGGGTGATTGGCGGTAACCCATTCTTAGTATTTTAAACGTGTAAACAATGAATTTTTAATTTATTTATGTTAAATTAGCCACATTAGCCTCTATGTACAAGAATACTCTGTCGGTATTTAGAAGTTGTCTAGCAAATTTCATTTGCTTTCAATTTTCAACTTCAAAATAGTAAACTAACATACTGGAGAAAGCTATATTTATCTGGCATTATTATTTTGATTTCGTTATGAAATAATATTATTTTCTGAATACCATATTGAAGTACCTACTTTTAAATTCAATAAAACGACGCCCAACTTTAATGGAGGTAATTATCTTTTTAACTAAACAAAAAAAAATGCACAATGCACTTGATATATTAATTTGAGTGGTTAATATATGAAGTGCATCCAATAACATATATATATATATATATATATATATATATATATATATATATATATATATATATATATATATATATATATATATATATATATATATATATATATATATATATATATATATATATATATATATATTAAAGTCTTCTGTTTTGTTTTATGAACCTCTTAAAATTATTATTTTACTTTTTATGATGTGCCCTCTTCTGTTCTAAATAGACCTCTTAGTTACCTGTTTAATTGTTTTGTTTTCGACAGATACTTAAAACAATTCATTAAAATGTTTTTCGAGACAGGCTGAAAATAAAAAATTCGTCACATCCACAAAATAAGGCATGGAACACTTTTGCAAAACTTCAACAATAAAAGTGCGTTAACTAATAAAATCGCCTATTTTAATATTTAGAAAGTATACATTTTTTAAGTAGGTTATATTATTCGTATAGTCCTATGTTCATTATACGGTACAGCTCATAAGTCACCAATAAATCACAAATACATTCATATAATTTTTTTAGTGTATCTTTATTTATATCTTACTCATTCTATCACTATCACATCACAAAGGCATTCCTTTTTAAAGTTGAAATTATTAAAATGCATACATTATTTAGCGCACAACCTAAACTTAGAAGCATGCAATTATACACGGGAGTTCCATATATAACGTAGGTGAGCACTAAGAAATGATTTTTGAAAAGACATCTCCTAAGAAGGTTACATAGAAGATGAAAGTTTGAACGGAAATTCGTCATTTTTTAAGTTAAAAATTGGTGTTTAGGCTTCTGTTTGTAAATGAAAGTATTAGCGGTCTTGGAAATTCATCCCCGAAGGGGAAGAAATAACGGACGAAATTTTGTATGGGAAATGCTTCATTTATGAAGTTAGAAATCTGGAAGTTGAATGGTTCCTGAAATGTTCTTCTAAACACTTGAACAAACATTCCTTGGATGAGACAATTTAATTGTAAGCGTACCACCACAAATAATATCAATTACCAAGAATAAAGTTTCGATTACATATTTTCAATAATATATAAATGCATTGAAAATATTTTAACAGATAATAGTTTTAGTATAAATACATATACAAATCATAAACTATACCATCACAAAGTAAAAATCATCCCTCTGCACCTCATACAAATAAACTACCCTTACATAACTCCAATCATTCCCCTGTTCCCAAATAGAATATTGTGTATTATTAGGATCAATTTCCACATCATTTCCAATTCAATCATATATATATATTTATCATATTTTGGTGAGTAAATCTACCCCTAACACCCCTCTTCGGTAGCATTGCATCCCTTAACATGCGTACTATATGTATAATATCACACCAGATCTTAATTTAAATAATATTAACTAAAGAACATATTGTTTAGAGAGTTTTTAAAGTGTAATTCGTTTTTGTTTTGTTATATGTAACGTGTGTCGCAGGCACGTGTGTCTGTCACATATTATTTTATTGTCACTTACTATTGTATGTGTGTATCCAGATACTATTGATACATGTCGTGTCATACAATAATGGGTAACAACTATTCGAATCATGTTGAGTTAGTTACCAGTTACCGACCGCTAGCTACTAGCTACTAGCTAAAGCTACCAGATGAATTAATCGAAAATAGCGTAACACAATAGGATAGTAAATATTATAGTACACTCACTAACTGTTAGTGCTATTTTATATAAATAGGTGATTTGTAAAAGTTGATCTATTTGATTTGATTGGAAATCAATCTGTTATACAATCGGTATACATAGACAATCGGTATACATAGAAATAAGTACTTTAGACGCCAAAAATAAAATGAGAAACGATTTTCCGGGATGGTTTACTCGTAAACCTACTTTTCTTTGATCATTTCTGTCAAAAGCACATCTTTTAATGGTAAACTTGTATTGACTGTAACGGAGTAAATCATCTTAAATAAATTGGGCCATTGTCTAAATTCATTATCTGTTTTCTCAATTTGTATATGTAGATGCTTTCGTATGCATCTAATTCCCCCACAAAACCCCACAGAATTAGATGCATACGAAAGCATCTACATATACAAATTGAGAAAACAGATAATGAATTTAGACAATGGCCCAATTCCAAATTCTGATTCAATAAAATTAAACCATTTTCAAAAATAAAAATAAAAATCCAATACCTGAATGTCAAGGTTAACGGAGGTACACTCACTTTAGTGACAAAACAAACGCCGCATAGTCACCAAAGAATACCGCCAATAAATAGGTGGGGCTTTCCACACACCTAAATCCAGTAGTCAGGCAACATAAATAATCCTCAAGTCAGATTATACCCTCAGCCAAATCGTATAAAAGGACATAATTTTTTTATATCATTGTGACACAGGCACCAAATTAGCAACAAGCAACATATCTCTGCATCTATATCCCAGAGATAGTTACGATTAGCTAATTCATATTGATGATGACTACATTGTAGTCGAAATACGTATTTATAAAATACAAACAAATGTTCTAGGAATAGGGGCAAAATTTAAAATATAATTTCAAAAAAACCTAGAGTTCTCTTTGATTATTTTAATAATCTTAATTTATACTAAATATTTTTGTTTAAATGCATTTCATATCAACATGAATGAATCACCCATTAACAATACTTTGTAATAATAAATTGTAAGTCATTGGATTGTCACTAATTGTAACAAAACGTCGTTCGAAATTTGAATTGGAAACCGCGAACACTTAGTATTCTTTTCAGTTGCAATCAGTTCTATTATATTCTATTCGCTTATTATCAATTGTCAAATACAGTTGACCAGTGTGCTAATCAACATCGATTTGATAATAAATATTCGTGTATTATTTGTGTGTATTTGTAGTATTTTCTCTGTTCAAAAACCCAAACCTTAACATTTGATAAAAAATTCTACAAAATTGTAATCCAAGAACCTAACCGTTGCGTAAAAATGGGAAATATTGACAGTTTGCAAAAATTCTTATAAGAATCTTTGCAAATTGTCTCCAACTATAGTTGGAGAAAATTTGTAAGGTTTCAACGTCAGTAATTTGTAATGGTCAAAAGATGAATTTTATAGTTTTATACACCCTATCAATGCAGAATAGACAATAGACAATAGACAATAGACAATAGACAATAGACAAGGGCTGTGTATATGTCAGCCATGTATAGACGTTTAAAAGGGTGAATATTCTCCTATTGATGAACAATTTGATGAATCTATTTTTCAAACGTAATTATTAGGTATGAGGTTTGGAATTTTCTGAAATCTATCTCCAAATAAGGAGTAAAATAGGATACCAAAGGTTTTATAATGGAGAAACCAACTAGAAATTTGGTATATGTTGTCTAAAAGTTGAATAACTATATTTATAATAGGGGTAATCCCGGGATTGATATTTTTGTATTACGCGCTATTAATATGGTTTGTGTCGGCTATTATAATTTTTAGAGATCCTTATTTTGAATTCTGTCATAAGTTTTAGCACTAAACAATATCTCCATTTCAAAAAAAAAAACCATTTTTCAGCAGATATGAAAAAGTACTGTTGAGTATAGAATTGTACAACTAGATTTATATAAAGAGCACTTTTAATTCGAAAACTTGTTCGAGTTCATTTAGAGTAGAAGTAATCAATTTATTATATACCTACTATGATTACGCTTATGCTATATGTATGTATGTGTGTTTAGTTGAGTTAATGAACCTGAAAAATCTACTAATTGTAAATTAACATTTTTTATTCTTTTATTATTTTATTTTATATATATATATATATATATATATATATATATATATATATATATATATATATATATATATATATATATATATATATATATATATATGTATATGTTTTTTTTTTATTTAATTAAAAAATGAAATCATTTTGTATGAAATATGTTTTACATTATATTTTCTATAACTTTACAGTGAAGGGTAGTTATAGTAATCGGCCCGAAACTTGAAATCAAAATTATAACCATATCTCCTCGTTTTGAGATAACCAGAGTCTATCAACAACATTTTTGAATGAATAAGGCACTAATCGATTATAAAATTTTAAAAATAAGATCAACTTTTGTGGCCAAGTGTATCGTCGTAAGCCGTAGATATTTTGTGCACAAAATCTCGGGAATCAAAAATGATATCGCCGTTGTTGAGGTGACAATCGAAGCGTATTAACGACAATATTATCTGAAAGGATTGTTATTTAATATAGTTTAGGAGGAAGGGATCTAGAGGAAGATTGAAATATCTCTCTTAATACTAGTAAAAAGGGCAAATTTATTATGAGTAAAGTTATAGTAAAAAAAAATTACAACAGTTTATCTACTGACCATATTCTCTATAACTCTAATATTTATAAAGATAGAGTAGACACTAGAGTTAAAGACGGAAAATTATCGATAGAAAAGGTTTTACTGAAACAACTATAGGTATTATATGTACTCGATATTATATTATCGTATAGTTCTGTAATGACTAAATTTCCCAAGTTTTTTCTAACTATTTTTCAAAATGTACCGCAAAATTTTTTACAGAATTGCCAACGCTAATCAAATTATATATTATAAATACTCAAGTACTTCCTTAAAATTCGTAGCTTAAATTTGAAATAAACAAAATTTAAATCACTATTAAAAATAAGATTTAAATGACTTAATAGTTCTAATTGATTTTAAGTTTCAATACAATTTAATTTATTGTTTAATTTAAACTAATAGCCACGCAATATTATTTTTATAATACAAAAAAAAAATCAATCGATCACTCTTTAATATTAATTTATAGTGGAATATATACATGTTCGATATAACAAAATCAACTAACTATAATGATTTATTGCGCGTATATATGCATTGGATATTGTATTGAAGGAAATATAAAAATTATTTTAACAGGAATTGTATTTTTAGTTAACACATTATTATATACAGCCAAAACACTATACACTATAGTACGCAAAACCAAACGAAATGAATTTATTGGAGAACATTTTTCTTTATTCCATTTACATATAAATGACATGGTAACATCGTGATTTGAATTTCGTTCAAATGTTTCGAATCATGCACATACTTGTAAATTTGATATACCGTGAACGAAAAGCGACAATTTAAATAAAAATTTATATTAACCCCTTGTGCATGCATCACGAGTCTGACTCGTGTAAATGAATTATTACTTTGTGAAAAAATCACGAGTCTGACTCGTGTAAACTTATTTTTACTTTGTGAAACAATCACGCGCCTGACTCGTGTAAACTTATTTTTTCTTTGTGAAACAATCACGAATCTGACTCGTGTAAACCTAAATTGACTTAGTGGAACAAAGTAAAGTCTTGTTGCATTACATGCTCCTGCGTGTGCTACGAAAAGTATCCTTCGTACTTCGAAAAGTCACACATTGAACAACTATATTAGTTTATTTTAATTTTAATAGTATTATAAATAAATAAAATTATCTATTTTGCTGTTTGCTGAAATTTTCTATTAAATAATTATTTCAGGCACATAATGTATTCAAATAAGTAATCATTACAGGTATATAATTTATTTAAAAAATTAAAACTACAAGGGGTTAATATTGATATAAAGAGATAAGTCCTCCACCAGGTATCCAACCCTCGATCTCTGGATTTAATGCCTAGAGTGCTATACGGTAAATCCCGGATGATATAAATAGATGAATGCATTTTTTCATATCACTGACAGTATTACTTTGAAGTCAACATTAACTATTATTCGTACATATTATTATTTGTGTATACTTAAAACGACACAATGTACTATACCAATGTCAATTTTCATTAAGGTTAAGAAGACATATATATGAAAGAACAAGCGTATACTGTCTGTATAGACTAACATGTCATTTATGCAAATATTGATATGAAAAAATCAACTAATCCACCGGGTATCGAACCCTGGACCTCGGTATTTCATTTCCAGTGTGCTATTGGTTACACCACGGAAGATATAGGTATACAAGTACAGATGGCAATTGGCTAAGGAGATCATTACTTGGAACGTTTGCAATCGTAAAAACAAGTTTCAACGGTTCTATTGTGATTTTTGTACATCACAAAATCTTATTATGAACATAGTAAACTATATTATGAATAGAATCTTGCAATGTTTCCCAACATGTCCGACTTAACCAAATGGAATGAAATTAAATCACTGTAAAAAAATAACAAAAAATTGTAAAACTCATTGATATTATTAAATTTGAAAAACGTACATATCGTTTGTATATAAATACGTTCATTATACAGAGTGTTTAATTAAAAACACTTTACTACCAAGTCACCACAGTATTTCGATTTGAATGGAATCATAGTCAGTAGCTAAACCACTGTATAACACATAAAATATTAAAATAAATAGTAATTAATTCAGTAATTAATTGCCAGTTTTTTTATTCAAATTTGTTCGTTTATATTTTCATCTCGTTATGTTATATTTTTAATATGTTGAACTTTGGGGCTAACCTACTGACGATGTAAAAATAAATTTACTGTGTAAACTATAAAATTTCAAATTCGCCCAATTCCTAGATTAGTTTTGTATTATAAATACGTATTTCGACTACAAAGTAGTCATCATCAATATAAATTAGCTAGTCATAATTTACTCTTTGACAATTAGAAATAGATAGAAAATCGATATCAATAGACAAAAATAAAATTAAATAAGAAATTAAACAAAATAAATTAAAATAAATTAAAATATATCAAATTTTATTGAAATTACTCTTGTTAAAATTACTTTCATTCAATTTACTCTTGTTAACATCACACTTATTACAATTACTCTTATATTGTCTCAGGATATGTTATTCGTTGCTAATTTGGTGACAGTTTCAGCTGGTGAAGCTGTCTTCTTTGTTATGTTAAGTATCCCGCCACTTGGTTCATAGCGCTAGTATATCCTTCAATGGCTGTGTTTACCGAACACGATGCAGTTTAAATCGTGTCGGCTTGCATTTAGTTTTTCTGTCCAACGAATTGATTGATTTTTTCATTTGGACTACTCGCAGCGCGTCATCGCGCTTTAAAGCTGTGTATTTAAAAAAAAAAAAAAATAAATAAAAGTTTTTAGTTTAAAAAAAAAACTAAACACTTTATTGAAAATAATTGAATTATCAATTATTTTCATAAAAATGAAATATGGTTAATTTAGTAATTTTAATTAAAAGAGGTATTATGATGTATTTAAAAAAAAAAATAATGAAAACTAAATATACGGTACTTTAGAAAAAAAAAATCCAAAGCAGAGTATTGTATGTGGAATTATGAAAATTGGAAAACGATCGGTGCTAACGCGATACACGTAAATATAAAAAAAATAACACGTTGAACCGAAAGTCTTTCAATAAAAGCTGGGCCCATTTAAAAAGATAATATTGAGGTAGTAAGATCTTTACTATCCAGTAAGTGTCTAAGTTATCGACTAGTGATTCGAATCAGAAATACTGAAAATAAAAAAAAGTACAAAAAAAGAACAAAACAAAATATATGTAAAAATAAAATATATTTGAAATAAATAATTTTTCATTTAATATGTTGATAGTATAACTATCCTTAAAATACTAAGTTTGGTTGTACAAGTTATAAAAAAAATTACATGAATATGTACTAGATTGAACTGTAGTAAAAAGAAATATCGTATATAAAAAAAAAAGACACTACAGTAAAAAAAAATGTTCAAATATGTCTGATTTGCAAAAATATAAATATACACTACAAATTTAATTCAGATACATAGTTGTATATAAAGGGGACTTTACGCTTCTGTAAAGAAAAACTACAAGGCCAAAAATACCAAGCGTATACAAAACAATATAGTTATAAATTGAAAAAGTCATTGCATATTCGCATAAAATACATAAATTGTACAGCCAAAATGTGTATAGAATGTGTATTGAAATGTGACAAGTTTGAAAAACCACAAGTTTCGGAATGGTGAATTAAATAAATTATACAAAAAAAATATACTTAGATACAATCAGATAGAAACCATTAATTCGCCCATTCGATACTTCAGCACAATCCATAATAAATATTCAATTTGTAAATTGAAGAAATAAAAATTCAAAATACCATCTGATTAATTCATGTGAGACAACTACTTTTAGTAACTGTACTGAGCCAACTAATTTTAGTAACTGTCTTGAGACAAGTACTTTTTGTAACTGCTTTGAAATATGTGCGGAAATATCGAAGTAAGCTTGGATATACGCAAGTCATATCCGATCTAAGTAAATGTTTGTTGAAATTATGTAAATTCTCAACTCGCATAAACCAATAATTATATAAATTATTATTTTTTGAATAATAAAAATATGAAAACAAAATAATAATAAATTTTAAACAGTGGAGTACTAAAAAAAATTATTCTCCAAAGCATTGAGAAGACTCTTTTTCATTTAAATCATAAGGACCCCTCTATACAGGTGTAGTTATTATTGATATCATCATAAAATCATCCGAAGAATATCCTTTTTTTTATAAAACAGTCTGTATATATACATTTAAAAAAATCATCGTACACATGTAATATACAGAAACTTGAAAGCCATCTGTGTTTATACTTAAACACTAAACAGTCAGTTTAGTGTAGTCTTTAAGACAATTTCAAAGTAATTTCACTAAAACTAAAATTAAAAAAAAACACAAAAAAGAAATATTTTTAACCTAATAATATCTTTTATTAACTGTTAAATGTAAATAATAACAAATATATGGAATCTACAATGTATTAAAGAAAGATAATGATATATTAATAAAACGATTATATATATATATATATATATATATATATATATATATATATATATATATATATATATATATATATATATATATATATATATATATATAGTGTTTAATGTGTATTGAGTATGTATTTATTATTGATAGATTTAAATTATCATCACATTACACATAATATTATAATAAGTTTACATAGTGTATCCGTTAAAAGTTATTCTTATATAAATAGAGCTCCGATTAAATATAATCCTAAACAGGGCGACTCTAGCAACTGGGGTACTCGGACAGGTATTTTAATGTACTAGGTCATAGAGTGTAATTGATAATAGGACGTACATTCGTGAGACTAAATATCTATAATATTTAGAAACATTATCAGGTAATAATATTTCCTCACAACATTATATCGATCATTTGAAAAAGTAATCAAGGATTAAAAATCAAATATTATTTGAATAATACAATTTAAGTAGTTGAATTAAAAAGAAGACTTATCGAAGTTTGAATTGTAATTTACGACCAAAAAATATCAACTTAATTAACTGTATTTTTTTGTTTTTAATTTTATGAATGTTTAATTTTACCTTATTCATTTTTGTAGAATATTATGAATATACTATATCTAGCACATTAACGTCTTTAAATTTAGTAGATTATTATGAGAGTTTACACTTTTACAGTGTTGAGATTGATATACGTATGTATATAATGTTAATTATTACCGAACACTTTGTACAAATCATATACACACATGCATATAAAATAATATTTAGTGCATATTAAAACGTTTAAGACAAACAATCTATCACTCATCTGTCTTTACTAATATACACTGTTAAAAATCTTTACTAAAATAAAATTTGTAATTTGATCAATTCTTTACATGGGAAAAAATATTTATATTTTATATGGTAATGCAGATAAGTTTAAGACGCGTAGTTAAAAAATTATGTTATACTGAATATTAATAATTTTAGGTATCTTTTTTTTCACGAAAAACTTATAACTTCCACTTAACCGATTTTTATTATTTTGGTTATCCATGATGCATACTTAACATATAACAGAAGCATTCTTTATTCAGATCCTACTTCTGTGGTATTACAGTGGATTATAATTATTGTGCAATATTTCTGTCTCTTGAGCCTTTTGTTGAGCGTTCTCACAGCCATTCCACATTTTATAATTGATTTGTTCAAATTTTGAAAGAGAATACTATGATCCATTTCGTATATTCGTATATTTCGTAGTTTTTTCGTGAATGTTTAGACTGTCTATGGCCGCTGTAAGCCCGACACGAGCTTTCCTCTGATATACCAGTCCAAGTGGCCGAGCGATCTAAGGCGTTATGTCTGAGCAGTAAGCCTACTTGGAAGTTGTGAGGTTATGAGTTCAAATCCCGACATCGGCAGTTTGTCAATTATTAAGAAAAAAAAACGGGGGACGGTTATTTGACTAAACTGTCGACGTATGGACAACAACGAAGTAACCGGCTCTGCTTAAGAAGATTTTTTGCAGTTTCCTTCACGAACTCCAGATGAATATCGGCATAGTTCCTATTATAGTTGGCTGCAGCCGCATATCCTACCAATTCCTAGTTTATACCCATAAATTCCTTCCACTCCACTCACATCCTCACACCCTTAGGCATCACAATGAACCTTATGATCGAATTGTAGCCCGTCCAGGTCACACAATAATGTTTGACGAGAACACCAATGTAACGGGTGAATAAACCATTCACCCGTTAAATTAACTTTTGTACAGTGTAGAACTGATTTATTCAACATAATATCGTATGATGATATATTATTATAAAATTTTAAATACCTAAACACCGGCAGTGATGTTTATGTATTTAAGAAAACTTTACATATTTTAAAAGCCCAATTTATTACAAATACATGCATACACCCTGGTATTATATATACACGAATATACCATACTCAAACATCAAGTAAAGTAACTTTAAACACCGCAAATTTAAAACCAATCAACAGTAAATTTACATAGAGAGATAAGTTTATGACACAAAATAATAATATTAAAAAAAAAAATAAAAACGAATTGATGTATTCTTAGTATTGAAGAGATCACAGTTACATTCAACGCGATTTTAATGAATATTTTACGGTATGCTACAAGACAAAGAGAAATTAATTGTATCATATATGTTTATCTCACTCTGGTAGTGGTATTTCATGTGGAAATGTTGAAGGACTTGGATTATCTAAACAAATTTTGATGGATTATCTTTTAATTTATTTGTCATCATTTTTAAAAGACGACTTCAAATAATGTAAATATAAGAATCTTGTTTCAACGGATGTTAGAAATAAAGTTCAATAATAACATGTTTTTTATACCCTGTGTATTAATTTGTGGTACGAAAATGTTTATTTTCATATTGAGTAGTGTTGCCGCAAGAAACGAAAGTTCAGATTTTTTATCTTGATTAATGAGGTGAGAAAATATTAACACATTAGTTCATAGCTGGGCGAAGGTTGACTTCGTTCAGCTCTGAGTGAGAGGTAGGAAGGCAGATAAAGTAAATACAGGGTACCTACCAATTATTTCTTTTTTTAATTAAAACATTTTCTGAAAAAATTATGATAAATAATTTTTATTGTCATATATAAAAAAGGGTTACATACATACATTGAATACATACTCTGGAATTCTGGGCTGGTAATTTGGGGCATAAAATGTACCTTTTTAATATATTTGTGTATCTCTAGTAACTAGTTGAGAAAAAAGTCGTAAAGTAAAAATTGAAAAATATAAGAATTAAACTTAATCTTTGTTTGGTTTTTATACCGGATATACATAATATATTTAAGGGTATTATAAGTTTAGTCCCGACTTGGTAACGATTGAAAAAATTTATCGCTATAAAAAGATTTTAGGTATAAATGGTCATAAAACTACTTAATTAGTCTGCTAACACATATCCGATAGTCCGTAAACATGATAACTCAGAAAGGAATTCATATATCAAGCTAAAAAGTAGGGGGGGGTATCTATCTCGGAAACCATAATAGATAGAAGAAAGCTTTAAGAGCAAACAATTTTTCTCTTTTAAAAATAAAGAACTTTTATTTGTTAAGTTTTTTTCATAAACTGAATAACCCCAATCTCAGTTCAAACATTTGTAATTACTATTGCAAGTATTTGAGATTACAATACTACTACATACATTACTACTACATTAATTAGTACTTTTAAACAATTAACTCGGTTAGTTGTTATTTTCATTTGTTTTAAAATATGTTATAAGTGAAAAAGTATCTTAAAATACAAATTACGTTAACTATTTTTCATACTTTATTATCGGGTCTGAAAAATACTTAATTTTATGTTTCATGCGAGTGTTGAGGCGATCTGAATTTTGTTTATTTCTTGACTAGAGCGATAAAAATTTATTTTCTCGACATACGGGACGATACGAGAAAGGACCTCTCGTCGTGCTGAAACACTTGTATTGGGGATTCAATCTTGGGGATTCAATACTTGGGATTGCTTTTATATCCACGAAAATCGTGAGATCATATTATACTTGTATTTTCTAAATTGTTAACATATTGTTAACTTTAAAATTTGTTTGGCGGAATAATAAAGTAACAAAATTTTCATTGAATATACCCACAAAAAAAAAACAAATTTTGAGTTTCTTACATTTTTTCATTATGTTAACGAATGAATAATGGAGTTACATCGCCAAATACATTTTAAGCGGCTTTCTCACACATTTATATCTGTAGCGAAGCAAGATTTAAGGTTCCACATTTGATCGTATTATTGAAATTCAATCTACTGAATTATTTTTTAGACAAAAAATTCTGTCACAGAAAAGTAGAAATTTTCGTATGTGAAATTGTTACTCAATCCACGTGATTTGTGCGCAACTTCCACTATTACACACATCTTCATAAAATTTTTATGTCGCTGGATATTTTGCAAATTCCATCAAAGATTCATCTAGGCTAGATGGTACTATGAGTCACAAAAAAGCGTTTTTTAGTTGATTTGTACCTTATTTATTCGATTTTTGGGAAAATGTTTCGAGTAAAACTTGTTTATAATGAATAACTTTTATAATGGTTCAAAACAGATTTGTAAGATTTTACCCAAACATTAAAAACCTTTCAGGGTGGATTTTACCCAAGTATACTCGGGTTTAATCCACGGACAATAATCCACGGATCTAAGGGCAGCTACGAAAATAATTTTTTTCTACCAATATACATTTATGTAATAAAAAAAAATTAGATGATCACTTTTTTTTTTTTAAATTTCTCCAACTCGTCGAATGGTTCGAAACGTGATAAGTATGTTGAGTAAAGTTTCTAATAACGATGAAAAAAGTAATCTCCACATATATAAAATGTACACTCTGTCTCTTATGCGCTGCAAGTATAAAGTATTCGGATTGGGTTTGGGGAACTAGGAAGAATGGGTAGTTTTATGTATATATAGAGAGATAGTAATTGAACATAACCACAGGGTTATATAGAAATGTACACACGTCTTATATATACGTATATGGTACACCCTTGTCGAACCGTCGAAGGGTAGGTATATGAATAATCGAACACGAACGATTTATTTGAAAATGCTTCAATCAAGCATCTACTTTTCTTGACTTCTTGCCACAACTTGAGTGTATAGAAAGAATCATCTTTCGTAAATTGATTATTATATATGTATAGTTAAAACCTATTGAAAAACCTATGGTGTACATACAGAATTCATTGAAGAAAATTATACCACAGTGTAGAACAGTGCAAAAAAACAAACAAAAAAGTTTAATAAAATTTTTCGTTTTGACACTTATGTTTTAAGATATAATCAATTAAATATTGATAAATTCAACCAATCACAGAGCGTATAGTATAAGGAGACAGGGCCTCTTACCATCTGCGAGCCTTTAAAAGGTAAAGCGCCCCACTCTACTGCTGAGGCCACGCCTCCTTGCACTATGAGCTCTGTGTGATTGGTTGAATTTATCAATGATTAATTGATTATATCTTAAAAAATAAGCGAGCCTTTAAAAGGTAAAGCGCCCCACTCTACTGCTGAGGCCACGCCTCCTTACACTATGCGTTGTGTATGATTTGTTGAATTCACCAATGTTTAATTGATTATATGTTAAAAAATAAGCGTCAAATCGAAAAACCTTAATAATCTTTTTTGTTTGATTTTTGCATACACAAAATGAAAAATCTTTATGTTAGGAAAACAGAAAAGATAAAATAAGCAGTACATTTTTCTAGATGTAAATATTTTGCATGATCCATATGCAAAGACTATCCGCTATATATATTTAGTTCGATCGGAATCAAATTCAGTATTTGAAAGGCTAAGAAAAAGAAGCGTTCAGAGCAGGGCCGTGCCTGACGGGCGTTCATTGCGTGCACCGCACGCAGGCGGCCGAAATTAAGAGGCGGCCAAATCGTTACAAGTTGTTTACTGGGCAAAAATACAATCGGTTTGTTTTCAGCCGAAAGCAACTCTTTAAATTAAGCTTATGATTCCTTATGATTTAAGGGTTATTCCTTGTTCTTTATGTTTGATAATTTTGTCTGTGATTATAAAACCAATACCATAATTTTTTTCATGTTATTATTTTTGTTTAAATTTTAAATAAAAAAATGTTTATTTTGTGCATTTTTTTTTCTTAAATTTCATCCAAACATATAAATCTCATAAAACCGGTTTTTAGCCGGTTTTTCTTTTCAGAAACCGGTTTTGGGAACAAAACCAATATTTTTTTTCGTTCTCGATTTCGGTTAACCAAAAACTGATTTTTTTCCCGGTTTGATGCCCTGTGTAAAATAATAAACATTAAAAATTAAAGTAGTTTTTTTTAATGTTATCCTGGGGGCGGCCATACAGACTGGCACGCAGGCGGCCATATACCCAGGCACGGCCCTGGTTCAGAGGTAATGGAAAACACAAAACGTGGATTATCTCGACTAATATTAGTTTAACGGAAAAATTTATTACTAGTAATTTTGTAGAAAATAAATAGTACTATAAATTATCATTTAACCATATTTTCTGTAATTCCAATATTTACAGAAATATTTGCAATTTGAAATTTGAAATATTAAATAATAATTTATATTACAGATGTCACCATGGAAACTAATGTGATATTTGTTATGACTATTTCCTAAGAAAATTCGATAGTTTATGTAGCTCCTTTGTAATGAATTTGTTCTTAATTATAAAAATATCAAATTGAATTATATATATTAAAGAATATACATAATAAAACATACGATACAGATATCGGCATTTCGATTTCAACGTAATCATCGTCCGTCCGTTATCACGATAACTCAGAAACGAAAAGAGATAACGAGCTGAAATTTATGTGTTGTGTATGTAAATGTATGTGTTGGTCAAGTTCGTAAATGGTAAAAATGTTTCTTATTTTAAATAGATAACTTTTGTTTGAAACTATTTTTCCAAAGCTGAAAGTTTGTTATAATATTAAGTCACTCTTTGATAATGATAGCTCAGTATACACTGGTTATTCAAACAATTAACTCAATTGTTTGTTATTTTCACTTGTTTAAATAAATTTTAAATATAAAACTATGTCTCAACTCGTTGGAAATTTTCAACTTTCTAGAATGTTGAGTTATTTGTGAACATATAACATCAGACAGAGGATATTTAAGAAAAATATATATAATATCTTATATATATTCGGTCACATACTTTGGTCATATTCGTTCGAGTATATTCGGATTTGTATACGAAATACATTCGTTATCTAAATACTTTCTTTTAGAATCGAAATTTGTGTTCTAAAAACTTTTTCTGTTCATTGTTTAAATACTTTTTTCTACACTAAACCTGAATGTACTGTTTAGTAAATGTAAATTTTATGTACTGTTTAGTAAATGTTTTGAGACGTTAAATTTCTGTTGATATTGATCAGAGCACTTTGGTTTTGAAAAATTATTTCATGAATTTACTGGTTTATAACCGCTCCACGTTGCTTTAAACATAGCACATTAAATTTAATTTACATCGCGCATTAAATTTAACTCGGCTATATATAAAATAAGCCCAATTAACAAACCCCAAGACAAACTGTAAAAGCGGCTATGGCAGGTGATTTAAAATCGGAGATGAACGGACATCAGATTATATCCAGAAAAAAGGTTATTTAATAAATTTTCTATTGCATTTCAAAGTTTGTATATCATAGAATAATGTAACGAAATCTTTATCCAAAACGAATTGAAATCGATTATTCCAGATTAAAAAAAACAAAAGCTTTCAAAAATTGAATCTTAACATGGTATTGTAAATCGAAGATATATACAGAAATATATATATATATAGAAAAAATATAAGTTATCCTCACATGATTATGGGGTTGAAGTTGGTAATAAGTATTATATGGTCGCAAACTTTTTGTTAAAGCCAATCAAGGAATGATTTAACTATATATAAAGCACGCTTCAATATTTTTATAAAGAACATCATTATCTTATTTAAGAAAGAGAAAGACGAAGGATATAAGGATAACGACATTCTTTAACTCTCAATTGAATTAAATTGACAATCCTCTTATCAAATATATTTTATTATATAACGAATTAGTTCTATATTCTTCGTCTCCTTAAAATCTTCTTCTTGTTAAAAGTTTTTATTGAACAAACGGTACAGAGCGAAGCATTTATTCTTTATTATATGTGTTTCATTAAAATTATACGTATTGGTACACATTGTAAATTTTTATACTAACGCCATCCATATTCTTCATGGCAGTAAAGGCAACCATTTTCCACCTTATATGAACATAATTGCTTGATTTGAAAAATCATATACATCTTGACTGGGGATCGAACATATGACCTCAGGCTTTCATTGCTCTAGAATCAAACATTCATGTCCAAATTATGTTAATAATGCTCAGACATATTGTCAGATTAATTCGACGCTAATCACGTCTGTTAGTATAACATAACTGAAAGACAACGATACTTATAATTGATAGAAAAACACAAAAAGTTTACAAAAACAATTTATTATTGGTAAATATTTTCATTTGTTGGTGTTCTAGAACTTATTTGACTTGTAAAATCAATCGTACTTTTCTCACGTCTATTCAAAATTGACTTGATTTAAGGTCATTAAAGCTCAGTAAAGCCAAGCAAAATATAAAAGTCTGAAATTTTAATGTTAAGAATCAATAGTAATATATTACACACGTAAATTATGTTAAAAAGTTAAACAAAGTATTCTGACGTGTAGTAGTTTGGGAAATATTTTGATATAAACGAAAAAATATATGCATTGATGTATGCATAGATGTATAATGCATTTTTAACTCTATCTGTTAGTATCTTAGGGATGAAATCTTTTAGAGTAACACCGCATAGGTATACAATTTTCAATTGAAAGCCAAGGATAAGTCAATGTCACATTTCATATAAAGTGCGTATATTTTTTGCGTAATATCAGGATTGCTAGTGATTGCACAATAATTAACGAATGTCATACAATGCCTGAATGAAACAATCGTTCAGTTTTGCAAGTAATATGCTGCTATATGCTAATATTGTACCTCTATTCTAGTATTAAATTCGGCAAATATGTATAATGATTATTTTAATACCATTATAATGCGTAAGTTTCCACTTTATATAAATAGTTCGATTTTAATTTTACAATGATAATAATTCCTAAATTGTGATAAAAAAATACATATACTGAATGTATAATTCATCAGTTCGCTTTCGATTTCACAAATCAGTTCGATTTTGAAAAAGATTGGTTCGAGCAAATTGCTATTATTTGGTATTATTTTACTACTTGAACATTGTTTGATATTTTACTCAGAACATCCACAGAAATATTCGCAAATAATACGCACAAAGCCGTAATATTTTAATACTAAAAATGAATGTAATATTACGGAAGTCGGAAACACATTGCGTTCGAACACACAATCTGTTTACAAAATTATTGACTGTCATATAAAGACAGTCATTTCATTATTAACTAATTCTACTAATGACTCAACAGTTCTTTTTTATTGTTTTCATTTTCAACAAGCTCAACTTATTTATAGAAGACATTTAATCTGGAGTATAAAAGTAGTACACTTGTTTTTATTGTATGAAAAATCTTAATTAGAGCTTTTGTTAATTAATGACCTGGAATTAAAATGTATTAAATCTTTTAATTGTATTTTTGATTTTATTTCTGTTTTAATTATTTTTCACCATCGATGCGTTTTTTGTTAGAAATGATTAGAGAAACAAACTTTGAGAAATCTGAGTCAAAATTTGAGTCAAAATCTGAAAATCAATCAATGTATATTTTTCCTATAATATTTAAAAAGAGCAACGTAAAAGTCTAAACAATTTTATTTGTTTGACTTATACGTATAATGGTAAAGCAACTGAGGATGTCAAATTTAAACAACTTCTAAATGTCATACACTAATTAGGTTACCCTTTATGAAACTACATCATGAAACAGAAATTGGGAAATTAAATTTCAAATTTTGCCATAATTCCTAGAACAATTATTTTTATTTTATAAATACGTATTTCGACTACAAAGTAGTCATCATCAGTATTGAAATTAAATTGAAATTTAATTTCAAAAAAACTAGAGTTTGATTATCTTAGTAATCTTTATAGAAATTGGCACTTTGATTATCTTAATAAGCTTTACAGAAATTGGGAAATTCAAATAGTTTTCTCATAGTGTTACGAAATTTTATTTAAAAAAAAAAAAAAAACTAAATCACACTCTTTTATTAGTGATCAAGCATTAAAAAGTGAAAATAATTAAATTATTACCTGTAAAAATGTGGAGCATTTTTAAATTGTAAATAGATATTGAAAATCTTCTGAAACAAACACGAAAGGTCCCATATCTATTTATTATTTTTGCTTTTTTTATACGTTATTTATTTTTAAAATCTTGTTTCTGAAGGAGTTTGAATCTTTGAGAAGATATTTTGTTCTAGTTTTAAAATTACATGTTACAATATAATATATAGATAAGCGTTATCATTATTAAGGTTATGAATGACTTAATTTTAATTGTACGTTAAAAAGTCATTTGCACATAAGCGGCGATGGTGGTGTAATGGTCAGCATAGTTGCCTTCCAAGCAGTTGATCCGGGTTCGATTCCCGGCCATCGCACTTACTTTTTTTTCAATTTTATAATTATATAAGTATTTCATAATACTTTAAATATTTAGTTAATTAATTATTTCAATATTGTAAGCAAATTTTCCACATAAATTTTCGCACGCCAAAAACTAATTAAAGTTTCTTCATAAGAAATAAACTTAAATTATTGAAATTTTTGTAGATAATCGTAATAATTGATTATTTGGATAAATATCAGCTCAATGAAAAATTCATCGCACGTTTTTTGGTAAACAAATTTTTCAAACAAAATGTTTTTGAAATCATTGTACGTGATACCATCTATACGAATATTATGAAAACATATTGAAAAGATTGTTTTTATTGCTTGTTGTTTAGAATGTAAATTAGTGAAATACTCAGACGCACACAGATGGCAGTACGTGTTATGTTCATTATGTGTTAATTTATCTACGCTGTGTTGTGTTCTACATAAGCGAAATATTTCAATCAATAGAAATATATATTTCATAAAACAAATTTAAAAAACCCCCAACGCAATAATATGAAACATAATGAGAACTTTCCGTTACCTCTACCAAATTTAAACGGAAAATGGTAATATTAATAATATGGCTATACATTATCTTGGAAAAGAGCTGATAATTTTCAAGCGACTTAACCGACTTTTATCAAACACAGTTACGATGCCACAGGCAGACACCGAGTAGACAAGGTTAAGCGGTGGATACTAACGCAAAAGACCCGGAAATGTTATTGAATCAGATGTTTACCAAACCTCAATCATACTTCCCCGTATTTAAGGGACATCAATTTTCAATTCAAAATCAGCTATTTTGTTGTTGTTTTTTACTGCTTTATTAATAAAAGCGTATTATCTAGTTTTTTAAAGTATAAATTTGTTTTTTAAGTAATTAATAATCATATAATTTATCATATGTTCCAGCGCCACCACCAAATTTCTATTCATCTCTATATGTAACTATAATGGAAATATGTTGTGTGTGTGAGTTTGTCCGAATTGTTTGGAGAACACAAAAGGAGATAGCGAAATTATGATAAGCGAAGACCCTACATAAATTCTCCTTATGACTCCACAAAAACTTTCAGAACCATACCGTTTCAGAGTTTTAACCGTTTTCTGACGGGTATAACCTTTTCTGACGGATATAGTTTATAGTTTCTAGAGGAATACCTGCATTAACAAAATTTTGGAAATAAATTATTTGTCAATAAATTTAAAATATAAAAAAATTGACTTTTGAACTGTCAAACCTTAGAAAAAATAATTCTTTGTCATAAATTTTCTATGCATTATCTATAAGAATATTTTGAAGCTCGGGCCACGCGGACTTTTTCAACTAGTATAAATATATTTTTGAATTCCGTTTTATAATCAATTAGTGTTATACATGGTCACAAAAGTAATGTTCTTTTATCAAAATTGTATAATTAATTTGTGCCTTTCTTCATTAGGTTTTCGGGAAAATATTTGAAATTAAAATTCTTAATATATTTATAATGAGCAACCGAAGTTATCCGAAGCGTTTATTCGAAAACCGAATTAAACTGGCACAAATTAATTATAAAATTTTGGAGAAAGTTTTGTAACTATGGAACGATGTAACCGGCTATGCTTGAAAAGGTTTTCTGCAGTTTTGTCAATTAATTGATTTCATTTGCAAAATCTCAAATTGATACGACAATAACAGTGTATGAAAGTTTGTGTATGATAGTCAAATCAATTTTTAAAAGCGAACCCTCAGTTACAATACAATTAAAAAATCGAAAATTGAAAAGATCAAGTACGATTTCCTAATTGAATGAAATCATTAAGTAATTGATTTTTTTGGCTCAACATAAATTTAAACAATCCTACTTGAAATATGTCTCTGGCCACAACAAACAGCTAAAGAAGCCAGTCAAATGAACTCTGATTTTCTTATCCAATAAACATTAAGACTTAAATGAATGCTTAAATACTAACGTAACAATAATAATAATAAAATGAAAATAAATCTGAACAAGACAAGATTATCAAAGTAAAATAATGATGAACCACTGTCAATTAAACTTGTCAAACACCTACATTCATATTAATATCATATAATATATATATATAATACATATATATATATATATATATATATATATATATATATATATATAATATATATATCATTCGATCTCTATCTAATTCATTTGAAGGGTGCATCTATTGATATTTATTTACCACACATATTCATTGAGATAATTTCTCATCTGTGTGGTGGTGGTAGTGTTGTTAGTCAAATGACTGGTTAGTTATTAATATAGAATATAGATACACATTCATTATACAGAGTGTACTAAAACAAATGTGTGCTGCATATTGGGAAAGTAACTTAAGGATGTTCCAGCATACTACCACTTTTCGACAGATTTTGCTCATTTTTTGTTCACAGGCTAAAAATTACGTTTTCTAATAAATCCCGAAGAAGTTTTGACCGTTTAGAACGCGAGATAATAAATATCAAAGTTATCATTATCTCTCACTCTCTCACATTATCTGTTGTATAAATACTCGACAGAATTTAAAAAAAACTAGAAGAGTAAAGCTAAATATTTATTATATAATTTTTTTTTTAAATCGTGTGTTACCGTTTTGTTTTCGAAATATAAAAGTTTAAAATTATTCCTTTTCTTCAACATAACATTATTTTGTATATGTGAACAGTGTTTTTGTCTATGTGTTGTATATGTGCGTTTATGTATTGGTGCTATAATAAAATCAAACCGGTTTGTTGTACCGATTGCATAACACAGTGCTGGAATGTCCTTCAGACGTCATATACCAAGATGACAGCTTTAGGCAGGCTACATTTTGACAATTAGTTATGCTGATAATACCATACATACAAACTTTGAGTAAAAAATGGCTTTGAAATTCTTAAAGTTTGGCCGAAATAGTTTCATTCGTGAATTCGACATTAAGTTTCCGAAATAGCTCGCATTTGAGTTACTACAACATTTTTTTGTTTTTACTCGCCACTCGCCTTCCCCCACCACGCTTCCGCATGCGACTCGGACGTCAACTCGCACGTTTTTAACGAAATGGAATTCCCTGCTGCTCCACGTGTTTATTTTCTTTCAACAGATAAAATGACACTCGATAGATGGACTTCCGAGCAAAATTTAAAGTTTGTGAACCTATACAAGGATACGCCCAACGATCGACGAGACCCACGAGACATGTGATTACAGAGGTGCAGTAGCTGTCTACTATCTTGCCAGCAGCTCGCGTTCGTGCGATCGGGTGAGGCGAGTCGATCTACTGTCATGCCAGTACAAAGTGGCAATAGCTGTCAATGTCAACGCCAGTCGCTCGCACCGTATAACCAGGTCATTAATGTTCTATCATCTTAATAATTGGTTGCCCATTTTTTTTAAAAATATTTTTGCACTTTAGTTATAATAAATCCACTTATGAAACTTTATTCACGAAAAAGTGACCACTTTTGTTGGCACCTCCTGTATATGTAGTATTATATATTTATAATATATAGAAATATAATAATATAATTTGATGACGCGAGTTTATTTTATATTTTGCTACATCATATTCATAAAAGATATGTTGTTATATCCTTATTTATTTTATTATATCATAGTATAATTGTTTCTTTGTTATACTTTACTTTAGTTAGTTTGTTAGGTTTATTTTCTGTTTTGTAATTCTTTACTTTTATACAACATAAATATCATTTCGTATGCTGCACTCTGCCCACCCAATATGTAAGTTCATATTATGTGTATATTTTATAATATACTGTGTTGTATATAGGAATCCTATACCGTGGTCATACGCACAAGATCAAATTAAGCCATATCTAATTAAGGGTGTATACGTTTTGGGCGCTTACACGTTTTCAGCGGTCAGGCTTTTTAAGCGCACAATATTGACGTTCGTGTTGGCTTTTGAGCGCTTACTCTACTCTTGAAAATGCCGATTGTTTTAGCATTATAAGTACGTGTAAGCGTCAGGTAACATCAACATTCAATACGGCAGAAGAAAACAGTTTGGTTGTTTTTCAAGCAATTGAATTTTTGTTTGAGTGTCCTTAAAAGCCCTTAAAATCAAAACAAAACCCACTAAACTAACAATTTGATCAAGTATGTCGGTAATGTAGGTTTTTTTCGAATAAGATTTTGTATGTTATGGCTTTTTTTTGTTTTGTTTAATCAGAACTACACTAATCTATCTCGATCGACGCTTTTGCTACTCTATCTCGATAGAAAAAGCGTCTATAAGCGCGCAACTCAACAATATGCACGCGTTGTCAGCATACACAGCATCAAGATGAACACTAAAAAGCACGTCTGATGTCGCGGAAAGCATGTAAGTGCCTAAAACGAATACATTCTAAGGTTCTACTATGATATCATCAACAAAAACTTTATTAATATTGGAATCGATTTATTGAATGTCTTTCGCTGAGTTACTCTAGGTTTTCCAGTGCATTATATCGTCAGAATGTCGACAATCTTTTCATTTAAAACATATGTGGCTTAAATCAATAGATCACCAGCAAAATAGCCGCGCATGTTAAGGCGTTGTGTGTACTTGGAACTGGGAGGTTATGGGTTCGAATCTCGACATCGGCAGTTTGTCAATTATTTTAAAAAAAAGGGACGGTTAATTGACTAAACTGTCGGCGTATGGACAAGAACGAAGTAACCGGCTATGCTTTTGAATGTTTTCTGCAGTTTCCTTCATGAACTCTAGATGAAAGTCGGCTGCAGCCGCACAACCTACAAATTCCTAGTTTACACACAAAATTTCTTGCCTTTCACTCACATCCTTAGGCATCACAATGGACCTTACGGTCGAAGTGTGTCCCGTCCAGGACATCCACCACAATCTGTCTATCTAAATCAATTATCAAATAAAAAATTTGATAAATGAACGTCATTTATTGAGTTGAAAGTAAATTTTGCGATTTTTTTTATCGATGTCATGAAATTTAATGTTTTGGAAAAAAAAAATATCCTGTCACGCTTTTGATTTTATATCTTAATAGCTGTGGAAAGTTTCATTGACGTCCATTCGTGGACTCCATAATACTGTTGATGACGTACTAGATGAGGAATTCAGAAATTTCGTGGGAATCGTAGTCTAGTGGCCGTTTCTGATATCATTAACGTGTTTGCAGTATAGGATCCCATTATCTATACAAAAATATGAAATATTTCATATAACAATATAATATGCGTGTATATATATGATGCTCTCTCGGTAAAGAATGGAAGAACATCGCGGCTATTTGGTGAACATATTACTGGCTGGTGTGTAGTATAGTGAATAGTCAGTGTGTGGTGTGTCGGAATAATACTAACACTATACACACATACTAAAGTATATAAAAGGTAATTATCTACCATATATGGTAACACAAAGGGACCGCCGCACACATATTATAACACTTTCGTCATTTAAACTTCACCGTTCTCCTCACCATACAGTACACCAGAGTCCAGACCAGAGCAGCGAGCGCTCAGATCACAGTTCTATAATATTTTCATCATAATCAACAATATAATATTACATTGAACATGTTGTATGTGTAAGTGACTGAGTGGTCGGTCATTTCTTCACTTGACCAAAAAAAAAAAAAAAAACCATTCCACCTTTTTATATTGTATAGAAATATACTAACTATCAAGTAATTTACATTTGATATAGAGGGTTTGTTTAATAATCAAGGCGGTAAATATTTGCTTGATTTAAAAACCAATTTTTTTTTTTTTTGGAAAATCGTTTGTTTACGATTTTAAATAATATTTTTGTTTATTAGACGATACGTATAAAAAATAAGTAACAAATTACTTACCAGTCCCAGTGGTCGAGCGGTCTAAGGCGTTATGCCTGCGCAGTATGCCTACTTGGAAACTGGGAGGTTATGGATTCGCATCGTGACATCGGCAGTTTGTCAATTATTAAGAAAAAAAAAGAGGGGCGGTTAATTGACTAAACTGTCGGCGTATGGACAAGAACGAAGTAACCGGCTATGCTTGAGAAGGTTTTCTGCAGTTTCCTTTACGAACTCCAGATGTAAATCGGCATAGTTCCTATCATAGTCGGCTGCAGCCGCATATCCTACCAGTTCCTAGTCTATACACAAAAATTCCTTCCACTCCACTCACATCCTCACATCCATAAAAATCACAATGGACCTTATAGCCCGTGTAACCCGTCCAGGGCAGCCTTTACAATTCTATCTACCTATCTAACAAATTACTAGCATGTTAATAACTTAATAATAATAAACTTAAGGATGTTCCAGCATACCACCACTTTTCGACAGATTTTGCTGATTTTTTTTTACATGCAAAAAATAACGTTTTCTAATAAATCTCGAAGTTTCAGAATTTTTGACCGTTTAGAACACGAGATAATTAATTTCAAAGTTATCATTCTCTCTCACTCTCTCTCATTAGAAGCATCATTCCCGCCCAACATTATTTATATTTATTTATTTATTTTTATTTCCATTCTTTGTTGTATTATAAAAAATACTCGACAGAATTAAAAAAAAAAAACTGGGAGAGTAAAGATAAATATTGTGCTACCGTTTTGTTTTCGAAATATCAAAGTTTAAAATTTGAAATATAATACTATGATACGTTTTGCTTTGTTAAAGAATACAATGCTTACAAAGCATCAATACAAAGTGATATGCTGTCTTAGCTCAGATTTTGGTGGGGAGACGTACACAGCTGAGTGCTGTTCAAGTGTAAGAAAGAACGTTATATCATGGCATACTGTACATAAACAGTGATAGATGCACTACACAATGTTGCTATTGAGTCTATGTTAATTTACATAGTGTATATTTAAATTCTGTATAAAAAGAACAAAAAAGTATGTGTCAAAGTTCGTGGTTACGAAAACAAGTTTAATGCATTAACAGACTCTTTGAGAAATATTGATTGGAGTAATAAAGAATATGTGCATAAACACTTTTGCTTTTAGATTCATCAAATTATTCAGCCAATTTTAATTATTGTGATTCATCATAAATTAATCATATTATAAAAAAAGTTCACTGTCAATATTTTATAAACCACCTGTATGTAATATATCTAAATGTATTTATCATAGTAAGTATAGTTTAGTTTAGAGTTAATGATTATAATATACCTTTGTGTCTCATTTATATAATAATTTTTGACATATTTCTTCTATCTTCACTTAGATAGCTATTATTAGCTGAAAAGAGATCCTTATTATAAAATCAATCATTAGGTTTAGTTTAGTTTATTATATGACCGATCAGGTTAACCCTAACCATGTTCTTTTTGTAAATAAATTAATCAATTGAAATCGGTTACAGATTTTTTAAAGTTAAAGCTGTCACATTGAAAAATCAACGGTTAATTATTCTGGTTTTAATTGAAGCGATGTACAGAATCACGTTTACTCTTTGTGGCAAATTTGGGTTTATGGTCTGAAGTACGGAATAAGGTCAGAAAGCCGTGTAGCTCAGGTTACGCGACCATCTTTCCTGAGTTATTGGGTATACACTTCCTTGCGTTTTTCGAATAGTAAAGCTGGATAATTATCCAATTGGAGCCACATAATCCTTCTTAAATCAAGAGGGTAAAAGATAACCGCAATAAATCAGCACCAACCATTTCATCCCGCATATTTATGGAAATTCATGTAGGACAAACTGTATGGACTTGGTTAATGAAGCTCATGTGTGCATGTTCATAAAACAGGCTGTGATATTAGGAACAGAAAATAAAGGTTTCTTTGATATTTTTCCAATGAAATCTTACATAATTGCTCAACTAATCAATATTATTTTAAATTTAAGTGAATTGCTCATTTTCCCAAATGATTAAATTATTCTGTTATCTATCAAAATTTAAAAGTGTTGCAAATATTCGATTTATGTTTTGAATCGACCAATTTATTAGACTCTCCATTGAAAACGTCCTTCAGCCTGGATAGAAATGATAATCTGATAGACATTTTACATCCTTTCCAATAGTACAAACGGAAATTCCTTAGTTCTTATTATCCAAAGGCTATATACTATAAAGCATCTTGCAGTAAAAAGTATCATCCAATCATAAAATCACAAAAATAGCAATATCTCGGAAACGAAAGTATTAATTGATTTTAGACTTTTGGAGAGCCCTTTTTGTTCGGAAATAGGAGACAAACTTACTTTTATTTTTGTACACGATATATATATTTAATATTAATGAGAGTAATATAATTTTAGTCCCGATTTTATATGGGTTGAAAATACTGATGGCAAAAAAATACTTTGGTATAGGTGTTCATAAAATGACCTAATTAGTCTATGCCCGCATGCTGCTTCATAAATTATTTGGAGCTGTTCCAATACAGCAATAAGACATTTACACCAGTGAACTTTAGCTCAGATAGGTTGTCACAGAATGGTGGACCAAGAAAATTTATTTTTGAATATGTTCACTAACAAATTAATAGATATTTTGGTTGTCTCATGACGGAAGTAAACTAGCCTATAGGCTCGTTTCGAATAGAATTGACTTGGCAGTCAACAATTACTGTTCAAAATTAGTTTAAAAACCAGAAAAGTGTAACCAAAATGAAAAAATCTGAAACTCACTACATCATCACTAAGAAATTTTTTAAATAAACAAAATTATGTTATTATTTAATAGGTAGTAGATTTTTTTCTCTCCAAAGAATAAAAAGAGTGCCTACAAATGAATACAATGTCGGCAAATATCAAAGGAATATTATTATAAGAGATAACAAATACACATATTATATAAAGGAGTAAAAGATGGGTATATTATTATTATTACATTTCATATTTATGATTATTATAAGTTGAATTTAAATAATTTTTTAAAGCCATAACTAAAAATATTATATAGCATTAGCTTAGTATGAAATAGTACTGTCCATCAAACTTTAGGGCATGATTGCATTATACAGGACAAATTATTTTTACAAGCTTTTACCTCAATTCACTTTTAGTTTGTGAGGGAAACATTTTGCAATCAAAATTTCAGCTAGTTCTAATTGAACTAGATCTCAATACATTTCGGGTGAATTTAATTTCTGTCGGCGGTAGCTTAATTACCCGAAATCTCAGTTTTTTTCTTAAATATCTTTTTCTAAGGCCCGTCATTCCGCAATTTTACTGGATCAATCTCTTTATTAATATTTCTATTATCTATTGCGTAGTTTTTTTTTATTCATGTTATTTTATTCCAAGTGAAAATTATCAAAATATGTCGACGCTCACGGGTTTCTCCATAAGAGCAAGACATTAAAACTCGAACTTTAACATTAAATAATTAATTCAAGACCCCCGTAACACCACCTAAAACTTTTATAATTGATTTATATGCCCTTCAACTATTTGTAAAAACAAAATAAAGCTTTAATCTTTTTGAAGCTCCAGTGCTCATACATCCTTAAAATAAAATAAATAAATTTTGGCCATCTCCATGCTCTCCCTTAATACATCGCATTCAAGTTGCCAAGAAATATTTACCATCTATTTAGACCCTAGCATCAATCTCATAAATTTACAACCCATTTGATTATCTATTTGTTGCTTTTGTTTAAATTAGTTCTTCTCGGAAGCTGTGCGTCCGAAGCAGGTTGCCAAGAGTCAGATTTTTTCACACTCTTCTTAACAAATTATGCTCAGGTTGGCAAGAAACATTTATCTTCTAGGCCCTAACATCAAACTGCCAACAAATTTCCAACTAATTTGATTTAATAGTTTAAATGCAAGCCGAAAGACGAAGAGCTCCGAACGGGTTACGGCAGTACGTCTTTAGATATGAAAATTCACTTCTTTCGATATGAAAAGCTTCAAAATTTAAAGAAGCGTTAAAATTTTTTTATGTAACTGAATTACATAAGTTAATTTTATATTTCGAACATAGATAGACAGATACATCTTGAGGTCTAAAAAGTACTTTGACCTTATGGTCCATTGTGCTCCCCCTTCTACTTCAGCCCGACGAGATTCGCTTCTCCCATATGTTGGCAATAGCCCAGGAGCTTGATTTATGTCTAACATACTTATGTAAAATAAACTAAAATTAAAATGGCAACTGATTTTGGGACAATGTTTACTTTTCCACATTTCCATGCCGTTCTATCCTATACCATAAAAAATATGACCACATTAAAAAAATATCCTAAATAATAAAAAATAAATTTTTTCTCTATTAAATATTTTATAAATTTATTTTTATTTTTTAATAATCAATTTAAACATTCAATTAATCATGAATTATTAATATAAAATTAAGGAATTTTCATGATGATTAATTTAACTTTAAATAGGAGATTAACGTTATATTGATGGTATAGGACCACACTGTTTTGGAAACAAAATTATTTTAACAAAAGGAATCGATCACTGTGTACTTAATTAATAATATATATATATTTATGAATTTGTTGTATCATTTTGTATTTATTTAAGCGTAAGTTGAACGTTTCGAAAAGACCGTAGATACTTTAGTGTACGTTATAAAGTAGAACTTCACGCAGATTAATCAACGTGGGGAGTTCCACCTAAAATTAGGGGTAAACAACTGTTCTAGAGCTTTTTAAGAAGGGAAAAGTTGTAAGGATTTTATGAAATTTCGTTTAATGAAATCTATATATTAGAAAAAAAGAACTACACTCGCAATATGCTTTATATTTTGCAAATTGTAGTTTAGGAGATTGATTTTAGTGGGTTTTGCAAATCATCATTAGGGGGAAAATTATTTATGTATTGACGACACTGTTTTCACGATACCTAGAACGTGAAAAAAACGAAACAGGACATTAGTGGACACTATTGAGAAACCTAACTTGACAATACCTGTTTTCCATATAGGTAGAACTATAATATATCTGGATAATTGACTAATCCGGGTAATTGGGTTCGGATAATTGGAGTTCTACTGTAGCAATAAATGAGTTTCAAATATGACGATACTGATTTAAAATATAATAAATACACTTATTTTATGTAAAAATATACAATTTTTTTTTACCTTATATAATATTTTCACAGAAGAAAAAATTAGAAAAAAAATTAAAAACTAACATTTAAAAACCGTTTCGAACCCAACCCAACTACTGTACTTTAATAAGTAAAAAGCTATTTAATAACTTTTGTTTTAATAAAACTTGACGTCAGGGCGTTGGGCCACGTCGTCCAAATTGATGAAAATACTTTAAAACCAATGAAATATTATGGGTATTAATATTTAAAAAACTCAGTTTCAGTGTTTTAGGAACTTGGTTGGGAAGAATAATCCCTATTAAAGTCCAAGCGGGGATGGAACTTTCAGAAAATATTACCTAGACAACTCTGAGAGAGCCTGATCCGACAGCGGAGCAACCCGAGAAAATTACGAGAAAAACATATCAATTCTTTTTGTTATAAAATTCGGACGATTCTGACGGACGTAATTAGTGGACAGAGTATTTAAATGAATACAACGTTTCCCCAAATGAACAAACCATTGGTTTTTGTTCCTTAGAACAATTATATCTGGTGGGAAGAATTAGAAACAGATTTGTCAGGCTCAACTGTGTTAGTTACATATGCGTTAATAGGGTTAATTAGGGTATTATTATTTTTTTACCCGACTACGGCAAAGTCAAAAGGAAGGGTTATGTTTTTAGCAGTCGATGTATGCAGTTTGTATTGATGTATGTTCAACCGTAGCGCCTAAGCAACTCATCCGATTTTGATGCATGAGGTTTCGTTCGCTTAATCTTAGTATTCCGCGATTGGATAAATCAAAACAACAGATCGTGCACAAATTGGGATGAATATTTAAAAAATGTTCATTGCATTTTAAAGCAGAGGATTATTTATTACGAAAGGGTGATAAAGTTTTTTAAATTCCTATCTTGGAATACAAAGAAATTACGGGAATATAATGACGAATCCGCGAATGAAACAATTTCAGTTAAACTTAAAAATTTCAAAGTTACTTGATACTACTCAAAATATGTATTTATTGTACAATATAGATATAACTATAATTTTTGATATGTAGCCTGATTAAAGCTGCCATCTTGAAATATGACGTCACGAGTGACTTCACCAATACTGCTTGTTATGATACATAGACTGTTTTGTAATGATGAAACCTCCTTAAGTAGTCTTTTAAGTAGTATTTTATTTATTTGATATTTAAGATTGCTAGTATACATACAGTAGTGTTTATTATATATTTGAAAACAATAAAAATCAGTAAATAAAATAAAATAAAAAATATTAAAAAGTCATTTATTTCAAAATGACATTTGTGTGTATTGTGTTGTTCTTAATTATAGCATGAACACGTAACAATAATTATTTAAATAATTACATTAAAATAAATAAATAAATAATATACTTATTTAATATTTATTGTTTTTGAGCAACACAACACACACACACACACACACACAAAACATAATAGTAATTAACAAAAGTTAAAATAGCATAAAAGTGTGCATAAATATATTGGAAATTTACAATATTCTGGTTAATAAACTATAAATACACTACCGTTCGAAAGTATTGTTTACCTGCTTCTTAAACATTTTCACTATATTAGATTGCTAATAAGCATGAATAATAGTACAAGATACCGTCCTAAATCGATCTATTTTCTTTAGATATTTTCTTATTAAACATACTATATAAACAAACGACTCGCGAATGGGTTGACCATAGATACTACACAAGGATACCGAACTCCATGTACACAAATTATTGGCAAAAAAAAGATGTCAGCAGAGTCGCTTCTATGCCGGAAACAGTGGTGAGAGTATAAGGCGCGAGTTTTAATTGAAAAACATTATGCATTTATAGTATTATAAAAGTTATTTTCAGCCAAAGTATCTTTTCGATAAAAATAATTTTTTTAATAAATGGTCAGTAATTTCCATTTTTCAATGAGGAATTAGTTGAAACAAATTGCATACTTCAAAATAATCACTACGAAATAAAACTGTTAACTTGCTTACTTCACTCCTATTTATTAAACTAATTCACTTCGAAGTAACCGGCTATGCTTGAGAAGGTTTTCTGCAGTTTCCTTCACGAACTCCAGATGAATATCGGCATAGTTCTAATCAGAGTCGGGTGCAGCCGCATATCCTACCAATTCCTAGTCTGCGGATAAATTCCTTCCACTCCACTCATATCCACACATCCTTAGGCATCACAATGGACCTTATGGTCGAAGTGTAGCCCGGCCAGGCCAGCCTCTACAATCTATCCATCTAACCATGAAATTAATAATAAATATTATGTATATATTTGTATTTTTGCAACAAAATTTGATTAGAATATACCTACTCGTAGACAATAAAAATTTATTAGTCATAAATACACACAAATCAGGTACATAGTAATTAAAACATATACATACTCATTGCACAGTGATAAAAAACTAATAAATATGTAAAGTAGTTTCAAATTAACTTATGTCAAATAATAATAATACTGCTTACATTCGATACGCTTGTATAATTTTAACAATTCACTGGAAATGTTCCCATAATCATAATGGAAGCCACAACTCTGCACAAATTTTAACCACCTTAACAGATGATTGACTAGAGTATTTAAATCAAATTATCGGAATCGGTAACGGTATAGCACTTCTTAGGCATCTCATGTTTCGTTCGAGAATTCACATTAAGAAATTCTTTCATATCAAATGCTTGATATGAAAAATCATAAAAATCATAGTATATAACTTTTTTTCTACCTCTTAAAGTTAAATATTTTATTTCAGCTCGCTATCTCATTTCGGTTTTGAGTTATCGTATTTAACAGACGGACGGTCGGATTTGCGAAAATGGACTAATTAGATCATTTTATGAACACCTATACCATAATTGTTTTTCTCAGATCAATATTTTCAACCTGTACAAAGTCAGAACTAAACTTAATGTACACTGGTATATATTGTATACCGGGTATAAGCACAATATTATTCGGCCAAAAAAGTAAAACAATAGAATATAACGATACGATCTCTATACAAGTCATTGGGCCAACCTGGAACAACTCGATTCGAATAACTTTTTCCCCTTGAATAGTTAGAACATTTTAGGAATACTTACCGAAAATTGTATTGAATTTAATAATATAAATTTCCAAAAAATGAAATATTTTCCTTTGAACTTTGTAAAATTTGCTGTTCCTACAAGTATATTAAAGAAAACAAATGTCACAGTAAAATAGCTTACCTCAAATGTGAGCAATTACTGATGTAATTACCACGTGCTGAATGTATCAACCATGAAACAAATATATAAAGTTTATTTATACATTGACAGCTGAAAAAGATAGTGAATTTCATAAAAAGCCATAAATTTTCTGTGTGTGTTCTAGAAGTAATAAAAATTCATTACGCAGGACCAGCGTCAACTGAGCGAATTTCCTTAGAATACATAAATCACTCTCTAGCGGTCATAATTTTAGTGTGATCAAAATGAAATATAATATCTGATATGACTATAGTATTTGCAAAAGTTAAATTTATTAATAGCAAAAAAATAAAAACGGTTTAACGATTATAGTTTATAGTTACTATGGAAACGACAATCAAAATTTTTTACAATAAAATATATTTTATGTATTCGTATCAAACAAACACAAAATATTAAATATCTCTCTTAATATTAGAATAATCGAAAAATGTATAAGGAGTAAAGTTGTAGAAAATCAAGTGTGCTACAATTCATTACCTGATCATTTTTCACAAACTCTAATGTTAACAGAGATATTTAGAATTTTAACTTGCAATCTTTAATTGTAAATATTTCTGTAAATATTAGTGTAACAGAAAAATGATAAAAAACAAAATTACAGTAAAACTTAGTACCTACAACTTAACTCCTGATAAATTTTTCGATTTTTCAAATATTAAGGGAGATAGTCAAATTTTGTGTTTTCCCCTCCCTTTAAACCCCCTTTCCAATCACTCGATTTTACCCATTAACGAACTTGACCTTTAGAATACCTACTCATAAGCTACTCAATGTCAAATTTCATTCCAATGGGAATAAAACTGTGACCGCTAGAGAGTCCACAGACATTTAAAAAAGTACATATGTTGTATATATGTATATATGTATATATATATATATATACAAATTTTAGCGATAGTGATTTTTAAATCTAATAGGTAGGATCAATGGACATTTGAAGAAATTTTTACGAAATTCCAACATTGGTGCAAAAACAATAGCTGCATTTCCTTTGAAGGAAATTCGCTAAAAAGTTAATATCTATCAAACCGTAAGAGATAAGAAAAATTTAAAGCCAAAAAAGGTTCCAATTTCAAAAATAAATAACTTTTATTTGAATATTTTTTCAAGATTCAGTAAGCAATTGACTTACTTGATTATTATTTTCATTTGTTTTAAATTGCATTGTTTGTCGAATATTCTGTTACGGGAGAGTCCCCCAACAAAATTTTTGATTTCGCCATTGAATAATCTAACTTCAAGATTAAATAAATAAAAATATCATTATTTAAATTAAAAATTAATAGAGCATATTTAATTTTGATGATTGAATATAAAATTGATTTAATTCGTTTGATTTGATTTTATGATTTTTATATGTTTGTGAATTTTTTTCAAATTATGAGTTTCAAATAAAAATTAAATTAGGCATATCGGTACCTCTATATATATATTTTTAATTTTGAATTGATATGCCAATCACTTAAAAGCATTAATAAAAATTAATTAATTATATCAATATATACAGTATAAAAAATAATTATTGTAAATTGATTTTTAAAAACCTGATTTAATATAATATTAAATATATTTTTTTATTGAAATTATTTGAGATAAATTAATTATATCAAAATTTGTTAATGTTTGTCTGGGAACTATAAATTTTTAAGGTGGATTACCGTGTTATAGTATGGTGTTAATTAATTTAAAAGTATATCTTCGTTTATTACATTAGATATGTTACAGTACAGTTATATGCATGAAAAAGCGTTCAATGAAGATTTCAAAAACGCAATGTATAAAGTCTATGGAGAACGCCACACAACTTCTATGTACATACTATAAATTTTACCTGTCTTTGACAGGATGAACTATTTTAAAGAATCGATTCGGTCCCTTCTCCATTTTAATCAAAATCATTTTCTAGGCTAATTTTGACCCAAACAGTACGACAATCAGGTTCATTTTAACGTCCAACCATCACATTTCAAAATTTTGCCTTTTGGAATTTTAGCACTATGGGTGTTCCACTTTGAAAACCGTTAATCGTATCGTATTTTAACCAACGCCATTGTTTTCGCTAGTTCCAAATTAGCTCTAAACCAAGTTTTTATCAAAATCGGGGATATAAAATTTTCCTACAATTTTAGCGATTTTTTTAAGGGGTACCCCTTGGAAAAAATGTGAAAAAAGTGTAGAAAATTTTTGTTCTCGATTTTAATAATAATCATTTTCTAGGCTAATTTTGACCCAAACAGTACGAAAATCAGGTTCATTTTAACGTCCAACCAACACAGTTCAAAATTTTGCCTTCTCAATTCATACAGTTTGGAATTTTAGCACTATAGGTCTGATACCTTGAAAACCGTTAATCGTATCATATTTTAACCAACGCCATGGTTTTCGCTAGGTCCAAATTAGCTCTAAACCAAGTTTTTATCAAAATCGGGGATATAAAATTTTCCTACAATTTTAGCGATTTTTTTAGGGGTACCCCTTTGAAAAAATGTGAAAAAAGTGAAGAAAATTTTTGTTCTCGATTTTAATAATAATCATTTTCTAGGCTAATTTTGACCCAAACAGTACGAAAATCAGGTTCATTTTAACGTCCAACCAACACAGTTCAAAATTTTGCCTTCTCAATTCATACAGTTTGGAATTTTAGCACTATAGGTCTGATACCTTGAAAACCGTTAATCGTATCGTATTTTAACCAACGCCATTGTTTTCGCTAGTTCCAAATTAGCTCTAAACCAAGTTTTTATCAAAATCGGGGATATAAAATTTTCCTACAATTTTAGCGATTTTTTTAAGGGGTACCCCTTGGAAAAAATGTGAAAAAAGTGTAGAAAATTTTTGTTCTCGATTTTAATAATAATCATTTTCTAGGCTAATTTTGACCCAAACAGTACGAAAATCAGGTTCATTTTAACGTCCAACCAACACAGTTCAAAATTTTGCCTTCTCAATTTATACAGTTTGGAATTTTAGCACTATAGGTCTGATACCTTGAAAACCGTTAATCGTATCGTATTTTAACCAACGCCATTGTTTTCGCTAGTTCCAAATTAGCTCTAAACCAAGTTTTTATCAAAATCGGGGATATAAAATTTTCCTACAATTTTAGCGATTTTTTTAAGGGGTACCCCTTGGAAAAAATGTGAAAAAAGTGTAGAAAATTTTTGTTCTCGATTTTAATAATAATCATTTTCTAGGCTAATTTTGACCCAAACAGTACGAAAATCAGGTTCATTTTAACGTCCAACCAACACAGTTCAAAATTTTGCCTTCTCAATTCATACAGTTTGGAATTTTAGCACTATAGGTCTGATACCTTGAAAACCGTTAATCGTATCATATTTTAACCAACGCCATGGTTTTCGCTAGGTCCAAATTAGCTCTAAACCAAGTTTTTATCAAAATCGGGGATATAAAATTTTCCTACAATTTTAGCGATTTTTTTAAGGGGTACCCCTTGGAAAAAATGTGAAAAAAGTGTAGAAAATTTTTGTTCTCGATTTTAATAATAATTATTTTAGAGGCTAATTTTGACCCAAACAGTACAAAAATCAGGTTCATTTTAACGTCCAACCAACACAGTTCAAAATTTTGCCTTCTCAATTCATACAGTTTGGAATTTTAGCACTATAGGTCTGATACCTTGAAAACCGTTAATCGTATCGTATTTTAACCAACGCCATTGTTTTCGCTAGGTCCAAATTAGCTCTAAACTAAGTTTTTATCAAAATCGGGGATATAAAATTTTCCTACAATTTTAGCGATTTTTTTAAGTAGTGTACCCCTTGGAAAAAATGTGAAAAAAGGGCAGAAAATTTTTCTTCTCGATTTTAATAATAATTATTTTCTAGGCTAATTTTGACCCAAACAGTACGAAAATCAGGTTCATTTTAACGCCCAACAAGCACATTTCAAAATTTTGCCTTCTCAGTTCATACAGTTTGGAATTTTTACACTATAGGTCTGATACCTTGAAAACCGTTAATCATATCATATTTTAACCAACGCCATTGTTTTCGCTAGGACCAAATTAACTTTAAATAAAGTTTTTATCAAAATCGGGGATATAAAATTTTCCTACAATTTTAGCGATTTTTTTAAGGGGTACCCCTTGGAAAAAATGTGAAAAAAGTGTAGAAAATTTTTGTTCTCGATTTTAATAATAATTATTTTAGAGGCTAATTTTGGAACAAACGTTACGAAAATCGGGTTCATTTTAACGTCCGACCAACACGTTTCAAAATTTTGCCTTCTCAAATCGAGGACATAAAATTTTCGTACAGAGAGCCTTTTATTTACAACTGGACCATGTCCACTGGTTACCAAGGGTCTTCTCTCATCATTACTTTAAAAACTTTCGAAAATTGTGAAAGCATGGGACACTTTGTCTTGGAATTAAGCAATTAAGCAAAGTCTTCTACGACAAGAAGAACACGCAAGTTTTTTTAGCTTAAGAATAAATAGTTTAGATAACGAAGACATCATACATAAACATTTTTTTTTTCTGCTGAAGTCAATTCCATTATTTTGTATCCAATAAAATCATTCCAAATTTATTAAAAACTAGCAATGTAACAACTAACTGAGTTAAGTGTTTGAATACCCAGTATATACTGAGTTGTATATCAATGTTGGAACAATTCTTCAAATTCAAAATTTATAAGATATGAATTCTTTTTCTGCGATCAATATTTTCAAGCGTTACAAACTCGGAACTAAACTTAATATACCTTGTATATTTACAAATATACTGGGTATAAAAGTAGTATGTATGGATGCTATCTATGTACATGTATACATGCATGCCTTCAATTGTGTTCACCTATCAATTATATTTCTCATTTTCAACTTTGAGCATAAATTATGAGAAAACTATTGAGTTTCTGAAAAAATTTTTGAAACAAAAGTTGTGTATTTTAAAGAGAAGAAGATTTTTTGTCCCGAAATTTTTTTCTATCTCTTACGGTTTCAAAGATTTCAATTTTCCCTCCTGGCGGGGGGGAAACACATTCCGATTTTACCCATTAACGAACTTGACCTTACTTTTTTGCTCTAGAACACACTCAGTAATTTTCAGCTAGTTATCTCTTTTCGTTTTTGAGTCATCGGTTTCACGGACAAACAGTCAAACAGACGGGCAGACGGACATGCGGAAATGGACTAATTAGGTAATTTTATGAACACCTACAGCAAAATTTTTTTTCAGCGATCAAAATTTTCAAGCGTTACTAAGTCGAAACTAAACTTAATATGCCCTGTATATTTACAAGTATACTGGGTATATAATGTGTCTTTATTTATTTATATATTTTTATTAGATCTCTGTATATAGAGAGTAGAGGTACCCAACAATGACGAAATCATTATTATTAAAATATATGAGGTATGATTTGAAGGTGTTTGGGGGATCGACGTTAATTACATGAGAGAGTGATGGACCGACTTAGAAGAAGTAAAGTGAGAGAATAACTATATATATATATATAAAGAGAATACAACATCCTACCTAAAACTAATTCATAATATAATATAATAATAATAATAATAACTACACCTTTAAATGTTATTTTTCCTATCGGCAATTTACAAAAAGACCACCAAACGTGTTTTTCTCTCTTATAAGTTAAGTATATTATTTAAGTTTTTGAAGTGAAGTGACTGAGTGAGTCAGTTAGTTCACTAAATCAGTGTGAACGTATACATCATACAACCAACGTACTATGGTACGTACTATGGGCCACAAAAATAACCGGTTCATTTTTCATAATTTTCTAGTCAATTTATGTCTAATTCATTCGGTTTGTGGGAAAATGTTTCCAATAAACATTGTTAGTATATTTGTAATGAACAAATTTTATTCTAAACATTTTCTTCGAAAATCGAATCAGTCAGGCACAAATTAGTGAATAAACTTTTGAAAACTGATCGCTAGTTTAATGACCTCGTTCACTATGTAGGTATGTACGGAAAGAATTCAGAAGGTATGAGAATGTGCACGAATCGATCGCATCGCGGTATCGCTTCAATTCTCTTATAGGTTTTTTTAGTAGACTTGGATATTGTTAGTCTTCTCTTCTCAATCTCTTCTTATATGCGATAATATGATTTAGTATTGTATACAAATTTTTGAGTATTTTTGTTTGTTGAGTCAGGTGCGCCTGCTACGTGGGGATGAATTTCATGTTAGATCGTGGTAATTGGCTTCACGATGAAAATTTACTCCAAAATGATAATCTTTATATTATAGAATCCTTGATGCGTGTGATCGTGTACCTTCTGAACGACTTGACCGATTAAAGTTGTAGCGGTATCGCTTCTTCATTAAATTATTATTATAATTTTGTTCATCATTTTTATTTGTTGCATAACAACTATAACTTCCCTCTATTATCACGGTTGCTTTGAATGTTAACAACCATGGTAATTTACATATTAAAATAATAATATTTCATAAATCAAATCAATAAAGATCAATTATATCTTTCACATATATTTATTATTTATTTAAATAATAATTATTTAATATATCAATCATTTACCTTTACAAGGTCATTTTCACACAATATATTTGTTTTTGTCGTGACAATGGTTCATAGCTGTGCTAGGATTCGATAGGTAGCGCCGCAGTCAAGTTATTACGAATTCTACACTTTGGTGGAGGTTCTGGGTAGCAAAATAATTATTTAGTTCTGATAGTGGAAGCGCCGGGAAAAATAAAATAAAATTGAATAATTCAGTAGATAGATACCTTCGACTCAATAAGTGGGCAATGCCAGAAAATTCAGTTGGTACATTTATAGAATATTAGAATTTGTTTTAAAGGGAGGATTTAAAAAAAAAATTATAAACAACTAAATGACTTGATTGATTGGATAGCTGGTATATACTGAGTTCTTTACTAATAATAATTTACTGTTAGTTTTAGTTTTTGAGCTGAAATTGTGTCAAACTATTCAGTTTCAAAAAAGTTTCAAACACAATTTTTTCTATTTAAACTTTTCATAAACGACCATTTTAAGCCAGGCTATTAACCCTTGGGCTGAAGTATTTTTAAGCAACACCTAAAGTGAACACTTTATGGTATTTTTGAGACGTTTAACAACTTTTGACTTTAAATTGATAAACAAACCACAAGATTCTTTGTATTCATTTCGCAAGTTTCGTACTTTTCAAAGTGAATATAGATTTTTACCAGGTAGATTTAAATAAATATATTTTAGATTAAAAGCATGAGACCGTTTGTATTTTTTTGGTCTTGTTGTAATTATCAAACTTTTTTAAAATTTCTTCCGCATATCGTACTACAACGTTGAATATATTTGTTAGACTAATAGAAGGGTTTTCGAATAGCAACATTTTACGATTGATAAACATAATCAGATAAAAATCCATCTAATTTGTAATCCTTTTGAAGAATTTATATAGTTTTAAAAATAATTAAAGAAAAGTTCAAAAGAGTTTCAAATGCGATACAATTTTTTTAAATATTCCATATATAATAAATTCTCCTCATTTGATTATGACTACGCTACTGTCTACTTCATGTTCTAATGAAGTTATTCAGAACAAAAGATTCAAGCTAACAAACAAAAAAAACAACAGAATCTGTAATATATTATGTACATTGAATTTTTATCAGCCGCATTTAATATTAAGAAACAATGACCAAATATTATATGTAGTAGGACCAGGATTTTTATGTGATGACAAAACTTTTTTAAATAGTAGAATATACTATGAAATTATTTCAACCAGTTCAAGTTGCCGAGCGGTCTAAGGCGTTATGTCCGGGCCGTATGCATACTTTGAAACTGGGAGGTTATGGGTTCGAATACCGACATCGGCAGTTTGTCAATTATTAAGAAGCCCGAGGTTCGATTCCTGGTTGACCAGTTAATTTTTTCATATCAGTATTTAATTAAAAATTCAATGACAATGACATTTGTCTAAATAGTATACGCTAATGTCTTCTACAGTTTGTCTTACGTAATCGAAAGGAATTTGGACAAACATCGTAATGTTGACGCTTATGTATACACAAATAAATATTGATGTTTAATAATCCATTTTACGGAATTATTAATTAAATACATGACGATATTAAATACATGATAATTCTTTTCATTTTCATTGTTTATACAGTGAGACCTTGATACAACAAATCTGAAGGAGATTAGAAAATATTCGTTATACCAAGTTATTTGTTACAATGAGGTTTGTTATATAGATGTTAGGTTGGTCTAAGTCCTAAGATTCGTTTTAGTGAGGTAAGCAAACTTAAAACAAACTAAAACACATTAAACGTGCCTGAACCTGTCGAGACATGAATTCTTGTTAGATGGATTAGTAGAATACTTTATGCAGAGGTTAATTATACTTTCTATTTATGTTTTGCAATGATTGAAAAATCATTATAAAGAGGTTTTTACAAAATTTATTCATAATGTAAAGGTATATTTAGCATTAACTCTTACGGCCAGTTCTAGGGGATAGAATTTGTTAAATCGAGGAAATCGTTATATTGAGGTTCGTTATACTAAGGTTTCACTGTAGTATAAATTCTTAATGAACGCAATTATAACCAATGATCCGTATATGTCTATCCGTTCGACTAAAACCGTTACAATGTCTGTGGGAATATTAAGGAAAAATATGGCAACACATAAAAATCCTTTCTCTACTCTCAAAAAAGACAACATACGGTTTATATAGACGAACAAATCTAAACAGATGGACGGACCATGTTAATACTTTGGTTACACTCTTAAAATGGTTAAATATAGGCACTCCATTATAATACCAGAAAAAATAAGACATTTCTCTATGTTAATTATCTGACTCTTATTATTCTGAATACAAATTTTTTTCAAAAGTTATTTTTAATATTAAAAAAAAAAAACGAATTATTTTTGTATTGAATCACTACCAAAACCTACAGCAGCGTTTTTAGTTAATTTTGTATTCTTATTAATTTTTAATTATTGATCTTTTGATTCCATTCAAATGAATAATTAATTATTGCAAAATTTGTTTCAATATTATTCTAATTTCAATTAATTGCAAAATCTTATAGATATCACTATTCAGTCTACAGGATGGTCCTGTCAAAAAATGCTCAGAAGAATATTTAAAAAAAAAAATCAATTTTTATGGATGCATGAATGGGCGATAACACATTGCGGTCCGAAAGTTCAAATGTATACTGGCGATCGTGTGCATGCCGTGTGTAGATTGTATTTAAGGAAGTGTGGGATATAGAGTGTATTTAGGGATTGTATGTTACCTACAAACACCGAGTTGACATCCAGGCATATGATTCTCATTTGTATCAGGGCGCTATTATCAGCAATTCCGGGGTTGATTGATTGATTGATTCATCTTGAGGTCTAAAAAGTATTGTACTTCGACCTTCCATTGGTCTATTGTGCTCCCTCTTCTACCTCATTCCGACGAGATTCGCATCTCCCATATGCTGACAATACCCTGGAGCTTGCTTATCAGGTTCTCTCGTTCATATATTCGGGGTGAGATGCACCGAATATCCTGTATCTGCTGTAACCTAAAGGTTCGCAGTCAAAGATAATAAAGTGGCTGGATGTTTCTTCCTCCTCGCCACACAATCTGCACATAATGGACCCGTTATGGAGTCCCATTGTGAGCAGATGCTTCCGTAGGGGGTATTGCCCGATAATGAATCTGGTAACCCTCCGAAGTTGCATCCTGTTCGGCGTCAGTGCATCGAGAGATATCCTCTTTGTTGCACTCTGAAGCATTATCTTCTCGAGCTTTTGCCTTGTGGACATCCAGGCATATGATTCTCATCTGTATCAGGTCGCTACTATCAGCAAGTGTTTCAGGGTCTCTTCTGACTTCCATTCTACGTAGACAGTTCATTAACTTGTCCTGGAATTTACGTGAAATCAGTAGATACTGATTTCATATCGAACACGATGCGCTTTAAAGCGACTCGACGCGCATTGTCTGAGCGGATGGAAATTGATTGATCTTTTCATTTTGAAGAATTGAGGGTCCTACCCTCAAATCTTGCGTTATTGAGGGTAGGACCGCGTCGACGTTCTTTCAAGTGCATCGAGCTCGCTAAACACAGCCATTATTATTTTACGAAAATGTGATTTTAACATGGACCACAAAAGTTGCTGTCTTTTTTTAAATTTTATTCTTAATTTGTGCCTTATTGATTCGTTTTTCGAAAAAATGCTTGCAACAAAAGATGTTCATAATAAATATAGAAACAACTTTTATTCGAAATTTTATTTCGAAAACCGAATGAATAAGGCACAAGGTAGATATTTCTATAAAAACAATAAAGTATCTAGCTCAGAAAACGTTACAGCCGTCACAAAACTGTTATACCATAACTTCCATTAGTTTTTCTGGAGTCTAAAAGAATATTTGTCTTCTCTTAGCATTATTTGGCCAACATTATTGGTTGGCATCGTGATGGAAGCAGTGAGAGAGGGAGTAGCTTCTTGAGTAGTGTCGCTGACAGATCCAAATGACGAGCTCTCTGCAAAGCCCTACACCCACGATTGAGTGGCCGGATTAAGTAAGTATTTTACCTACCTATTTAATAACTTTCTTGCTTATCTCTTTTTTTTTACTGAAAAACAAAAAATCAAATAGACACAGGTTTGCCAAAAAAAAAACTAATCAAAATTTTGCTTGTATTTTTTTTTCTTTTTAATATGTTTGATAACTTTTCTTATATTTTTTGACAATATTTATAATTTTTGTACATATTTTAAACATAATATAATACATATTGAAAATTTTGTTGATTTTTGTTTGCCGTTTTCAAAAAGCAAAATAAGGGAGGTACCCACTTATTCATCTAGAAATTTCCAATTAATTTATATCATCAATAGGGAATATGCATGAAAATTTATTTTCACATTTATTTTCAGAATATGAAAATACTGTTAATACTGTAATAATATTTAAAAACGAAATTAAAATCCGACAAATATCAAGGAAGCTATAAGCTTTTAAAGATTATTATCTGTCTCTTTCTTGCAAAAATACTAAAAACGGAGTTTTACGTGTATTTTAAATGGTGAAAGTGTAATATGACGTCACATAACATATCAAGAGGGCTATCACCCTCTTTGTCTAATCGGGAATTTCAATCATTCATATCTCGCTTATTTTTAAAGTTATTTAAAAAGTAATTTCATGTTGATATCAAGTAAACATGCTTCAATTCAAGTGAAAAAAAATTTTCATGCATATTCCCTATTATCAAGTAATTTAGTCAATAATATCACTATATATATATATTATAGAGACGAAACTTCTATTGCATTGATTTTATTTATAATTTCTTAGTTACAAAAAAATTAAACTTTTCTTTTTGCTGAAAAAAAATTTTCTTTAACAAAATATACATTTTATAAGTCTATGACATTAATTGATAGATTTTCTATAGGGCCGCATAATTTGTCAGGAACTTCTCTATAGTCTGAATCAGGCTGAAATTAGGTACGCTACGTGCTTTTGGTATTTGAAAGTCCAACTTCGTTGATGGTCAAAATCGGTCAAGGAAAAAGTAGGTCTTAGAGGGAAAAGCAAACGCACAATGTGAAATATCTTTTTTAATATTAGTTCAATAGAAAAATTTATAAGCATTAAAGTTGTAGGAAAAACATTTTACTATAATTTTTCTTCTGATCATATTTTCAGTAATTCTTATATTAACAGAAACATTCACAAACTTAAAGATTTATATAGGAGGAATCGCCATGGTTACTGAATTTCAATATGATTCGTTACTGTGAGAAAATTCACGCAGTATCCGTAGTTTCTACGTGACAAATGTTTATTTACCATCTTAATTGTTTTTTTTTTTTTTAATTTAGCATTTAATACCATAATGTAATGTTTTTTATATCATAGACTACCAAAATATGTATTTGTAATGAATTTTCTAGAAACCAAAAATTTTTCTAGAAATTACAACAATAGAATCGTTAAAATTTTCTACATAGAAAATATAGAAACAGAAATATACAGCAGTAGAGTATTAAGTTAATTTTTTTCACAATATTTTTCAATAAATTATATAAAATTTAACATAATTTCACTAATTTTTTTTTTTAAATTTTTATTATTTTTTTAATTAATTTTAATATTTTTATTAAGCTAAAAAACATTAAGAATTTTTAAAATTTACTTTATATACATTATTTACATAGAGAAAAATTTATCGATAAATTTCTATCGATTAAAAATATTCAATTAATTTTATTGAATTTTTTTTACATAGTGATTTTTTTTGTTTAAATTTTTTTTCGAGATTCATTCAATTAAATATATTGCACTCTACTAGCATGGACGTAATGAGAATTATTTTCCAGTTCTTGACAAGAAACTCTCAACGAAATGAAATTTTTGATTTTTCTACCAGGGTTTTATCTCTTCAACCCCTGATTTTATTACATCCATGCACATTTATAGTATAGGAAACAGTTTGATCACATTTAAATAACGGCAAAAATTGATGATGATACGGATTTTTGTTCTTCAAATCCTTCGAATCACTACTAACTTAAACATCCAAAATTCCATCCCCCGTTCCAAATTGTCATTTATTTGGATAGGATAGGATGGGGGATTGTTCCATCATAAATGTTTAGTAGTGATCCGAGGAATGTTAGTGTAAAGTTTCACACCAGAAATTTTAAACCCTTGTGGGTATTTCAAATGAAAAAATATTTTGAGACCTACAAATTTTGAAATTTTGAGACTGAATTTAGGATCCATCATCAATAAATATCACACCATAAGATAGGATTTTTTTCCCGATCAAATATTTTTAATTTGTGATTTTTAATTCTGCTTTTATAATACGTACGAAGTTTTTTTTTTTTGTTTCAAAATTAAATAAATTTTTACAAAATTCTTGAATAATTTTAAAATAAATATAGATTTTTTTTTGTTTAATAAATTAACTATGGCAAATAATTAAAATTTCTTTTTACAAAATGAAAAATAATTTTCTTATAATAATATTTTTTTCCATGATTTATTTTTCATAATACTTAGGAGAGAAGTTTGAGTCCGAAAAATAATTGAAATATATGAAAATGTTTCGAATCTATTTTTAAAATGTAGCGTTCAATGACCGTACAATTGATTACGAAGAAAGTTCAATTTTCTTTTTGTTAACTTATTAAGGGCAGATTGTTCATATTTGAAACAATATAACCAAGAAAAAAATATTATAATAATAAAATTAATACAAAAATTTATTTAAAAATAATTAAATCCTAAATGATTCACTAAAAGTCATTTATTATCATGGGACATCACTAAATTTTTCGGACACTCATCAATCATATTCACCATTGGTTTCTTTTTTAAAATACCCAAATCCTGCACATTCTCCAAGAAACTTTTATGGGCCGTTAATAATTTTGCACTTTCCACATCTTTTTTTAATTCTTCCATATCACGTTTTAATTTTGCCCGTCGATTTTGAAACCATGTAATCACTTGTGCATTACTTAAACCTAACGATGCAGCGATTTCATCTCGATCCGCCGGACTTAAATACTTTTGATACAGAAAACGTTTTTCTAACTCGAAAATTTGATGATTTGTGAATGCGGTTCGTGATTTTCGTTTCTTTTTTGCTTGTTGACGATTATTAAATAAATTTAAATGACTATTTTGACCATCTGAAACAAAAGAGAAAACGGATTTAGTAAAAAAAAACAGTCGAGTATTAATGAGTGTGTTTAATTTTCTAGTACTCCCAATATAATATGCAAACATACATAGTTTTTTTTCTCTCGATAATCTACAGAGTGTAACAGAAATAACGCTTTATTCTTAGTTCGATATTTGGGTTTACTTAATACGCGGAGAGTATGTTGTCTAAAAATCTATTCCTACAATTCAAGAGTGAATGTTTCTGTATTGAGATTTAAAAATATCGTTGATAAGTAAAATGAAACCATACCGAAATTTTTAATCTTAGTCACATTAGGTCCTCGACAAAGAGTCTTTTTCTCAATTAATTAATTTTACTGCGTCTTCAGCGGCTTCAACCCTTACAAAACGCTTCCACGATTTAGCACGATAATCCATCTTGTTATTAATTTAAAAGTTGTTTATCAAATTTTGAAATAGTTGTTGTAAGACATCTTGAATGTAAGATTTCAAAACGTGAAAAATGCCAAACCGGAGGCACTATACAAGTATGCAGATGTGATACTAGCCGCCATTTTACCTGCAGTTTAGTAGAAGAGAATTAATTAGATATTGCGTATGAAACAAAGGTATTTGATCATTGGGTTTTAAGCATACGATTTATTTTCTCCGTGCCGGAAGAAAAAGGTCGAACGACAGACTATAAATATTCACAAGATTCTAAGCGAACAAAATAAAATGTCAAATAAAACAGGGTTGTACATAATTTGAAATATTTCGGGTTACAATTTTCAACAAAAAAAACTAATAATTTTAGTATATTAATAGTGGTATTTCTGTTTAGCCTGTATATCAAATATTTTTCCCAAGACGTATTAATTAAATGGCGCTTTTATTTTAACCATATAAGCATATTATTTTCAAAGTACGTTTTTAAAATTTAAGAATTATTGAAAAAACTAACCAATATGATAGAAGGTCTTTTTTTTTTGGTTTAAGTATTTTTTTTAATAAGATTTTTTCTTTAAATTATTAATTGTTATAATAATAAATTTTTGGTCTTTAATTCTTCCACATCCCGTTTAAATTTTGCCCGACGATTTTGAAACCATGTAATCACTTGTGCATTACTTAAACCTAACGATGCAGCAATTTCATCACGATCAGCTGGACTTAAATATTTTTGATAGAGGAAACGTTTCTCTAATTCGAAAATTTGATGATTCGTAAATGCGGTTCGTGATTTTCGTTTTTTTTTGTTTTGTTGTCGATTATTAAATAAATTTAAATGTTTATTTTGTGCATCTGAAACAAAAAATAATTTTGGTTGTTTTATTTTTGTTTCAATTTTTTTCCTATTTTGTTTTTTTTTGGAGGGTATTAAATTATTTTTACATTTAATTTCTAGATCTCAATTACTGTCTACTTGTCTGTTTGATTCATTTGTAAAAAAACAATGGGAGGGTATACCACAGACTTCTTTTTGTTTAATTTTTGGAAGTTATACTTCTTAAGGCACATTCAGAGTGAAATTATAGTATGCGCGCGCAACTTGTCCATGAAGCTGTCAAACAGAGTTAGCTTACTATATTTTGTACCTGATTTGAGTATAGTACAAATTATAGATAAAGAAATTGTCATTTAAAATGAGAGTCTATAAAATGGTTAACTAGTTAATTTTTTACAAATATATTGCTAAACAAAGACTATAAATAGTTAGAGATAGATTCTTGAAATTAGTTCATCACGCCAAAGATGTATAACTTCTAACGCGAATACATATACGCCCACTTTTTTTAGATAATTGAAAAAAAATTAAACAATGAAAGAAATTTCTAATTTACATAGGGAATCAGTATGGTAAACTTATGGATGGTGAATACAATTAAACTGAAATTTTGATGTATCAAATATAACTTAGTCTAAAACTACAAAAATTTTGTTTGTTTGCGCACTTCAAACAATTGATCATAGCGCTATCTCATATGTATATTGAGTATTCATATTGACGTTTAATCAATAGAATAAAATTATATTTGGTGATTATTATAAATTATACAAATTTGTTTGTCAAATGAAACCTAGTAATATATAGATTATTTTCATTGCCTGTTCTTTCTATACGTCTCGTTGGAAAAGTTTTCCGTTTGTGTTATCGAAAGTAACAAAAGTTTCTCTCGTTACACGTGCAATAACAAAACTGTGCCCTTCTTTATAGCCGACCCAGAGAAGATGTAAATTTGTTATACTTTTCAAAAGTGCAGAGAAGTTCGCCCTAAACTTTCAATGCAATCAATGAAAAAACTCTTTACATTAATTTCTGTACGATCAGTAATCTTTTGAAGTCGACACCAATCGCAAAATAAGAGAGAAATCCACTATATTTGGTGCAAGACTTTTGGTGCAAGCTACAAAAACAAACCTATATAATATGATGTAATGAACATTTTTATTTAGTTTATGTACAATAAATTAAATTGATAATATATAAAATAATAACAATTAAATTGTCAATAATAAACAATAATGGTCTTTTTTAATGACACACTATGTATATACTTTATACATACAATGCATTTAATAATGATTGTTTATAACTGATTTATAAATTTTCATGAATAGCATGTATAGTTTTGCATAAACCACACCCACACAGCCCCTTTTATTAATTTAGAAAAGATTTATGTGCAACTAACTAGAATCCGGATTCGTATGTAGATACTTCAAAAATGTTCAAAAAAGTTGTTAATAAATGCCCTATTTTCTAGATCGGAAAATATATTTAATAATTAATTATAGAGATATCATAATGGTTATAAAACGAAGAAGCGGTACTGTTGGAGATTTCAAAGACTAATTTGGGGTAAGATGACCGTAGTTGTTTTTGTAAGGGAGATCGATTTTAAGGTGTAATTTGCAAATATTTTTGAAGGATCTAACCTCTTTAACTGTATGAGTTAAACACTGGAACACTTGGTTAAACACTAACAATTAAAATTACAAAAGATTTCGTGTGAGGCTTACAAACTTCAAACAGCCATAGCGAATTAGTATACATTAAATCGTTTAAGACACAGAATGGCCTCCTTAAAATTTACCAAGACGAATTTGTTTAAAATCCCTTGGTACCCATATTCTATACAATGCAATAGAATACTAAAAAAGCTCTAACAAATAACGTTTCTAATTACATTTAACTCCGGTAAAAATTTCTGGTTAAGTGTCGGTAAATCAGTTACCTTTGTAGATATTTATGCATTTTATTAATTTAATACTGTAAATTGAGAAACATTAAAAAATCGCAAAATTATACATAAAAACATTCTTAAATTATACAAAATCTATTGAATTGAATTTTTTCATGGCCAAAACTATGATTTAAAAAAAATTTATAAAAAATTGTTTTGTTCCGATTTTTAAAAAAAAATATGAGAATCCTGTCCCTACAAACACAACGTTGGGTTAGCTAAACAATAAACGACGCGGTATTTTTGAAAATTACAGCATACATTTTGATTGTAATTACAATTTATTAAAGATAATGTTTTATTGTAATAATATAAATAAATGGTTTATTATTTTACAACATACACAAAGAGATGAACGAAAGAGATGAACTGAGTTCAAATGGCGTCCATCTCATTCATCTAAAAATAATATTCCTTAAAAAGTTTCTATAATTCTATATTGGATAAAACTTTTCATATGAAAGTCACTTGCAAATATTTGACATTTTAAACTGTTATAACCAGTCGAGTAGCCGCGCTTGTTAAGGCACTGTACTTGGAACTGAGAGGATGCGAGTACAAATTCCGGCGGTACCAGTTTATCAATTATAATTAATGGGGCGGATAATTGACTAAAACTGTCGGCGTTTAGATAAGAACGAAATCATCGGCTTATCTAAGTAAAGGTTTTCTGCAGTTTTCCTTTACAAACTCCAGATGAATATCGGCATTGGTCCTATCAAAAATCAACTGCAGCCGCACAACTTACCAATTCATAGTTTGCATACAAATTCCTTGTCCTCCACCGCTCCACCCAAAATTTAATAATATAAAAAAATAATTATGTAGGTTATAGAACATGGAGTCTCAAAAACGGAGGTGAAGCCGCATTAATATTACTAATATTATTTTAAACTTTAATGTACAGTGTAGACTCCCCAAATTTAAGTTTGATCAAAAATGGCGTTAGTTTGGCAAAATATCGTTATTATGTCAATTTGCCTCACGTTATTTTAAAGCGACAAGATCTTCGTTCAGAGCAGGATATATTTTGGTATATTATCAAAGATTATCGAGTGTTTTAACCAATTACCGCTTCCTCGTAAGAAATAATTGTTTACCGTTTAAAGAATCTTGATACAATTTGCCGCGATGACAAAACAGAATAATTTTGCCATTTTTAATAAAAACATTCTTCCTGAGAGTTAGTAAAAGTTTTCCATTCATCAATTTTTTAATATCAATCCAGCAAAAAATTCGAAATTTTTAGTAGATATCATACCCAATTTTTGGCGATACTGTAACATTTTGCAATTAGTATGGTCTACTACTTTTAATGATCTGAGTTAATATTTTATGCAACTTATTTTCCTCGCTTCACCAGCTTTACTACTAAACATGGCGAAAAGAACTTGCTTCAGAGATCCCTGTGAGTAATTCGATTTCAAACACACTTTAATATGGCGGCTTTTAGACCCCACAATTTCTACGATAAAAATAGAAACAATAGACAAAAATAAAAAAAAATATGATCAATCTTATTGAAAATTAGACATGACTCTCTATAATCTATTTTGCAAAAATAAAAGCATAAAAACTAAATCATCCATAACAAATTAAATCCACTTCATACACACACACAAAAAAGAAGAAGTTTCTTTGTTCCCTTTGATTTTTTTTTGTTGTTCATCCAAATTATATGTGGTCGTTTATCAAAAATTTAGCATAAATACGATTTACGTACGTATATATTCCCTACGCTCTGTGATGATGGTCTCTTCTTCATTCTATTGACTAAAAATTAGTTTAACCCAGTCAGTCTCAGTCATTATTAAAGACAAAAATTTGAAAAATGTGTTATTGATGACTTCTTTTTGTGTTAAAAAGTTAAATGTTATTTTTTCTTTCTTTCTTTTTGTATTTTGGTATTTTTGTGTTGTTTTGTTGTTGTCTTGTATCTTGTCAAAAAGGTGAGAAGATGTTCGCACATTATTACTTACCACAGGTATTTCAAATATTCTACTGTGTCGATCCCGACTACTCGGCACTGTTTGGTGTTGGAATCGGTTATTCATATTTTTTTTTAAATGAATTATTTTTTAGGGATCCGTATATATGAAAAGTGGTTAATTATTTCGAAATGACAATTTGATCTTAAAGGTTGTTGTTATTTGTTTGTTTTTCTGGCCCTAGAGTATTAAGAACGCGTCGGTAAAGTTCATACAAGCTTAGTTTATCCGCATAACGTTATATCATTTTGTAATTTGGCAACAATGTGTTAACAATGTGTTAGATAGAGATTGTAGAGGCTGCCCTGGACAGGCTACACTTCGACCATAAGGTCCATCGTGATGCCTAAGGATGTGAGAATTGATTGGAGTGGAAGGAATTTTTGAGTAGACTAGGAATTGGTAGGATATGCGGCTGCAGCCGACTATGATAGGAACTATGCTGATATTCATCTGGAGTTCGTGAAGGAAACTGCAGAAAACCTTCTCAAGCATAGCCGGTTACTTCGATCTTGTCCATATGCCGACAGTTTAGTCAAATAACCCTTTTTTTTATAATTGACAAATTGCTGATGTCGGGATTCGAACCCATAGCCTCCCAGTTTCCAAGTACACGTTGCGACGTGTCATCGAATCATTTTCACTCCATCAAATCCATCCAAGTGCGCCATAAATTTCTCAAATCAAAAATTTGCATATGTTGAAGATTTTTGCATATTTGGTGTATTTTAAAAGGGTCTTTCTAAATATCGGATTAATCGCGGGTTTTCGCGGTTTTATGATTTTAAAATTGCCGAAAAGAAACTTAAAAAATATATATCTAACCGATAATTCATAATAAAATATCTTCATTTACAAAACCTTTTAGGTGCAATTCAAATTCATACTTTACCGATGAGTTTTTTTTTTTAAATAGTCGTTATTTGTGTCTTTATCTAACTATTTAAATTATAATAAGTCTGTCTTTAAAAATGAAATATAATTATTCATCACAATTTTGTAAATATTTTTTTTTGCACTGGGTTTTTGTTAAAAATGGCTTAACTTCTTAAATGGAATCCACTTAAATTTGTCAACACAATTAAACATTAAAAGGAAAAAAATTGCTTGTAAATTTATTTGCTTTTAAAAGTTTTCTATTAAGAATGAATCATATAAACGTTTATTATTACTGTTTATCAATAATGTACCATTTAAGTGTACAAATGATGACAAAACTTGATGTCAAATTTTATGGTTGATTTGTGCCTTATTCATTCGGTTTTCGGAAAAAATATTTCGAGTAAAAGTTGTTACTATATTTCTAATGAACAACTTTTATCCGAAGTATTATTTCGAAAACTGAATCAATAAGGCACAAATCAATTCTAAAATTTAAAAAAACTGTTAACAAATTGGTGGAGTAGTGGAGTAGGGCGGCCATGCTAGAGTAGCGACAATCAGAGTTCTCAATAAGTGTAGCGACACCCACAAAATGGTCGAATTTATTAATGTTGAATTAATTATATCTCAAAAACTAAGCGTCAAATCGAAAAACTTTATTAAACTTTATTGTTTGTTTTTTTCAGCTCTACACCGTGGTATAGTTTTCTTGACTGAATTTCAGAACACCCTGTATACATACGCAATATATACATATATGAAAAATATTAAAAGAATTATTTAATGTTTAAATAAAAAAACAATTACAAATATAAATTCTTTTGAATATAAAAATTATTTCAATTGAATTTAATAGTTTTTCCACAAGAATTTCATGTATTGTTTGGTTATACGAATACCAACTATAGTCAGCGTATGTAGTATTATATTATGTTTGTATTAAATATATTATAAAATTTTAAAATACAAAAGACAAGGAAATAATTATTTGTATAATGTATGTAAATGAAACTATAATATAGCAACAACAAATGTTGCTCACCTAAGTGGTAGCCTAAGCGAGCTTCAATAATGAAATTCTGGAATACAATAACATACAGAATAGAAATTAATATTTGGAAAGTGCGAAATATGTGGACTGATATACAGAGGGTTCTCTGCTGTACTAAAAATAGTACACAAAATTTAACTGAACAAATTAACTGAACAAAACCAGTGGCAAAAATTCTAAATAGAAGTACTTTAGGAATTATGTATCGATAGTTTTTATCAAAATACAAAATTGTTGGTAAAGTGTACATCCTAAGTTTTTATATCTAAGTTTATATATGTTATAAACTTAGTATATTAAAGTCAGATCCAACTTTTTAACGATTGAAAATATTGATCGGCGGAAACAATTTTTGATTTAGGTATTCATAAAATGACCTAATTACTCAATTTCTGCATATCCGTTCGTCTGTTAGTCTGTCAACATGATAACACACAAAAATTAGCTAAAATTATGTGTATGTGTTTTAGGGTTAAAAAGTAAGGAGAATTTAGAAATAAAAAATTTATCCTTGAAACGATTTTTCATAAATTTATTAGTTTAGTCACAATTTCAGCTCAAACCTCTGTAATTACCCTTAATACTCTACTATATACTTTTATACTTTTATCTGTGCGTGTGTAAAATGTCAAATGTCAGAAAGTTCACGGGTAGATAATAAACTCACTATACAACGGATATTTAAACAATTAACGCAGTTAATTGTTAATTTCACTTGTTTGAACTAATTAAAGTACAATACTAATAACCTCTTTTTTGATGGTAACAGGACGAGTTTTATGCACAAAATGCCTTTAAAAATGACATTCTCTAAACAATAGAGTACGGTAGCCATTAGTGGTGGACTTTTGGTACAGAATCCTGAAAACTATATTAATTTTATATTTATTGAATAAATGCTCGTTCATCCGTTGCAAAATAGGAAAGCGGTAGTAAATACCTGCGTATGGAATTACTTTTTTAATAAATAATTATGCGATGCAATTCCGATTATTATTCGAGTGCGGTTTTTTTTACGACTATTTAAGCAATGACCATAATATTTATACTCACAGTCCTGGCGCAAAAAGATAAGATGTATAACATATACTGACTTGTACTTCAAAAGTTCAACCTTTAGATATATGTTTTTTTACAAAATTTTAGATTTGTACCTTATGAATTCGGTTTTTGGGAAAATCTTTCGAATAAATCTTTGTTAATTATTCGCGCCCGTTAATTATTTTTTATTTATGTGTGTAAGACGAATATTTGGCACATCACTATACATGTAAATACATTTTTGCTATGTAATATATATAAAATGTTTTGAACATAAGATATATGTCTGTGGGCTCTCTAGCGGTCACAGTTTTAATCCGATTGGAATGAAATTTAGTATTTGCAGGCACTTTTGGTATTTGAAACGTCAAATTCGTTAATGAGTAAAATCGAAAAAGGGGAAAGGGAGTTTAGAGGGAAGAGAAAATTTGGCATATCTCCCTTAATATTGGATGAATCGAAAATTTATCGAAGTAGAAAATAAGTTTTTCTATCAATTCGTTTCTTATCATTTTTTGTGTTACACTAATACTTACAATTTAAGATTGAAAGTTATAATCCTAAATACTCGTATTTCTGTACACATTCGAGTTTGAGAAAAATGTTAAGGAAATGAAGTGTAGCAAATATATTTTTCTATGTCTTTGCATCTGATTTTCTTCTTTCTCTATGCCCCCTTTCCCCTTGATCTATACCATTCGTTAATAAAATTTACCTTGCAAATACCAATATCATATCAGAAACAACATTTGGTTTTGATCAGACTAAATTTGTGACTGCTAGAGAAATAACTGCAATTTGCTGTATTCTAAGAAAGTATGTATGTACACTCCCGTTCAAAAAAAATTGAACAGACCTGAACCGAATCAGTCTCTCACAATTTTGATTATTCATGTAGTAAATGTTTTTGTTTACATAAATTGTTTACATAAATAAAAAATATAAAACTTCCATTGCTTTTTTCACATTTAAAAAATATACTACTTATCTTTGTTTATAAATAAATAATATACAGAGAGTTTCAAAAGTGAGGAGGTTTATAAAATGTAAGAAAATGAACATTTCAGATCTTTTCATTTTTTTTGAACAGGAGTGTATTTATTCTATGAAAGTTGACGCAGCTCCTGCGTAACGAATTTTTTTGTAATGTTGAAATCTAACCATTATACTCTTCTCCAAAGAAATTTTCAATTCAAAATGTTCTCACAAGGTGCTTCTACAATTAGCTGTTGGTTAATTTTTTGTTTGTTTTTGTTCGTTAGACATAAACGTATGTGTGTTTTTTTTTTCCTGAAACTATAAATTACATTTTTATATCTATTCACATTATAACTTCAATATGATCTACCATTAATATATATATATATATATATATATACATATATATATATATATATATATATATATATATATATATATAAGTACTAAAAAAATTTACCGTGTACACACAGATGAGAGAATTAATGTCAACAAATTATATTTTATGTATCATATTAAAATATTATAATTTGAACATTTTTAGCGGATGATATTATAATCCGCTAAATATTATACTATACATCCAATGTTAAACAAAAATAATAATAATAAAAAAAGAAGGTACCTAACTTAACTAATTTAAAAACATTAAACTTTGATGTAGGTATTAAAGCATAACTACACATCATATATATATATATATATATATATATATATATATATATATATATATATATATATATATATGTATATATATATATATATATATATATATATATATATGTATATATATATAACTGTCCAAATAAATATTATATATAATTACAATAAACAATCATATAAATATATTTATATGGTCTAATGTCGGCATCGCTATATTACAAAGAACTTAGCTATTAGTCACACCTGCCAGTCCAAGACTCTATAACTACGCTAGGCATCGCATGAGTAGTGGAAATATTATACAACAATACGGTATATAATCTAGCATAAGTCGACGTATGCTTACTGGAAACTATTCAGACAAAATATGTTTTTGCGTTATTTTTTGTTTAATATATGTAGGTTTTATGGGTCTCATAAGTAGCCTTATTAATGCGGTTTTTGTGAAAATGTTACGAATAAAACTCGTTAGTATATTTACGATGAACAACTTTTATCTGAAGTATTTTCTCAAAAAACCGTATGAATATGGCACAAATCAATAATAAAATTTTGAAAAATTTTATTTGCCAGCATATATTTTAAATCGTAATTTTTGAACCAATTGAAAACAATGGCATTTTTAAAAGATACCAATGACTCTAAAAATACAATGCGATATAACAAATATTTGTATACTCGGTATATAATATATACCCGGGTATATTAAGTTTAGTTCCGGCTTTGTAACGCTTCAAAATATTGATTGCAGACATAAATGTTTGGAATAGGTCATTTCCAAATCACAAAAAATACCGAATTTATTGCAAAGCTTAACAAAACATTTTCTGTTGGTATTCAGTCAAAGAATAAGAAAAAAAACTTTTTCCATTTAAGAACAGTTATTTACAATTAATTCTAAAATTTCGTTTTAAAAAGTATGGCACCAAATCACCTCAATGCAATGAAGAAAATTCTGAAAAAAATATATTTTCCGATTAGTTTTCGATAGTCTTGCGCTCATTTATGCTAGACTAATAATATAAGCAAAACGTTGTTGTATTGCGTTGTGTTTGCTTTTATAGCAGAAGTGATCATCGAATTCGTTCGTTTGTATAAAATATGTGTACTCTTCTGTATCCAAAACATTTTTACTATTGAAGGTAATTTTGCAGAATAAAATTTTAAGAATGGGAGGTCCTTATAGCCGATTTTTGCCTCTAAAACACGCAACAAATTTATTTTTCAATATGATGTACTATGGTATGCAGACCTTAAAAGTAGCGCTAATTATCAAAATGTAATAATTGATTTGTGCCTTATTCATTTGCTTTTTGAAAAAATGCTTCGTATAAACTTTTATTCGAAACATTTTCCTAAAAATCGAATGATTAAGGTCAACCAAAAAATTTTGAATAAAATGAGCACTACTTTTGTGGGCCATAGTACAGGATATATTTTTCTAACACTGGTTAACGTTAGTGCATTGTGTATCAAGATAAAAATTTGATCAAGGACTTTAGACCAAGTCGTATTTTATCTCGCTGCGAGAGATAGAATTCGAAAATATTTGCGAAAATATAAGTTTGATGGAAGTGTATATTTGAAGTAGTGGAAGCGCTGAGAACGATAAATATTTGAAGTAGTGGAAGCGGTGGGAAATTACATTGAGTTTTTTAGTCTTAAAATGATGGGAGCCATATATACAACATTGAAACGGGAGCGAAGCCGCTGGTATAAGCTAATTATATACGAGCGACATATTTAGTATGTAATCGAACACAACGTTGCTAGATTAACAAAACGATATAACCTTCTGAATTGTCCTTAAAACTAGCTTTAGCTAATTTTAAATGTTACTAGTACATCTGTAGTTTAATGTCTAGCAATTTTTTACGCGACATGAATGTAGCACATTAGTCTCGGTCTGTGATTAAGATCAAAACAAAGGGCACACGTGACAATTATCTTCAATATAAATTTCTCCAAGTTGTGTCTAGAAATACGAAATTATTTCATTTGTTTCTAGTAGAAATCATTGAACCTTTATTTAATGCATATAAATGGATTTGACGTGGTAGATATCGAATGAGTTTAGTCAATGGGGGTATGCTTTTATTTTACATATATACAAAACCTATTAACTAAATCTGAATCTTGGTCTGTCAACAAGGGAGCGAAATTCACGTGTTATATCATGTTTAATTTCGATGAATCAATGTGTCGTCAATCCATTATTGATATAATTTAGGGTTTATTTAAATATCTGTATGTAATAATTGATATTTTCAGGAGGGTGTTATCGGTTTATTTATTTAGTTAACCGGTAACAATAGTTATTTTAATGGTCATATTTTGTTTGTTTAAAAGTTTATGTCAAAATAATTAATTTATAAATATTATTTATATATATAAATAGTTTTTTTTTTGAATATCGATTATTCAACGTCAAATAATTCCAAAATTTAAAGACCTAAGAAGTTCAAATTTTGCATGTTAGCAAATTTCTTGATATATTTATCAATACGATAATATGATTTAATATGAAAAAAATCGTATTCTCTATATATATTGATACATTTAGCCGTTTTAAAATGATTAACTGGTTTACTCATTTTAAATAATTTCACTATTTCACAGCGAATAAACGAGTACACCTATTTGGTTGTTCAAATTGTCACGCGCTGACGACAGATATTGTTGTTAAGCCTGTATTGTGGATCTAGTCCATATTTGGTCATTTGTGGTTTTGTCATGATCTAGTCCATATTATGACGCGTGGATGGATATTTTGTCAAGTATCTTTAAGCGAAAACATGGCAGACAAAACTGTAAACTTGAACGGTAAAATAGATGGTCATATATAATTGCGAATCATAATTCTAAAATATATATATTATTTTGGAGGGAAAATTTTTGAACAGTGTTGAATTTGAGAAAAACTCGTCTATGTAAGAGTACTTATGGCTACATTATAAATATACTAACAACTTTTATTGGAAACATTTTCCCGAAAACCAAATAAATAAGGCACAAATAAATTTTGAAATGATATCGTGACTTATGCAGCCGTTTGTATCTAAACGACATTTTTGAACAATTGAACAGCACTCAGTTTTGCACTTCGAAATCAACATTTACATAATTACTTGAAGATTAGGTATTCTATAAACCAAATTGATATGCATTAAATATCTAAGTTTTAAGTATCGAAGTTTGGTTTTTAAATATTGCACTTTAAATACACTTCTATAAACCATTTACATTTAGCATTTAATTAATGTATTTAAAAGAGCATTCAACTGTTTCCATTTTAAATATGTTCAAAAAAGAATTTTATCCATCCCTGCCTTTAATATATCTACTTATTAATAAATATTTAAAAATAATTATTACTTTGTTCAAAATGAATTTACACAGCTAATAGACTTAATATTTTGAGTAATAGACTTAATATTTTTAGTAGGAATTATTTTAGGTAATATTTTTTGACAAATATTCAAATTTGAGAATTTTCCAACAAAAGTTCAATTTTAATTCATTTTTCATTAATTGGGAATATGCATAAAAATTTTTTTTCACATTTATTTTCAGAATATGAAAATACTGTTAATACTGTAATAATATTTAAAAACGAAATTAAAATCCGACAAATATCAAGGAAGCTATAAGCTTTTCAAGATTATTATCTGTCTCTTTCTTGCAAAAATACTAAAAACGGAGTTTTACGTGTATTTTAAATGGTGAAAGTGTAATATGACGTCACATAACATATCAAGAGGGCTATCACCCTCTTTGTCAAATCGGGAATTTCAATCATCCATATCTCGCTTATTTTTAAAGTTATTTAAAAAGTAATTTTACCTTGATATTTGTCAAGTAAACATGCTTCAATTCAAGGGAAAAAAAATTTTCATGCATATTCCCCATTTCATAATGTTTTATACCATTTTATTATACATCTTCTTTATGAACATGACTGAATTCACTCATTAGGTCGTCGTTAGTTATAGTCTCTTTTTACCTAAGAAAATGTAGTACATCCGTCAAAATTAAATTAAGCAAAAAACTAAATGTAAAATCAACTTAACTCCTTTCTCCACAGTACATTGTTAAAAATTATGTATTAAATTCGATACACTTGATAAAATCTATTTAAAAATATAACAAGCATTATTTATTCAAAAAAAAAAAAATTTATTATAATCACTTAAGCATAAATGTTATAAGAAGGGCAGAGAGATAAAAGACGCTATGCCATATACAATATGAATAAAAATGATTATATATATATATTGGGTGTCTCGCAATTACCGCCCAATTTTGATATAGTGATATAGAGTAAAATATTCTGAGCAATATACCATTAACGAGATATTACTTAATTATTCATCACCAATGATTGCATAAGAAGTTTTAAAGGCCACTCCCATTTCCTTAATCCCCTAACCCCGTAATCCCTACGTAATATGCTTTAGAAGCGGCTTTAAGCGTCTTAGAGATCTGAGAATATTTTAAGCAGAAAAGTCTTTTAATAAATATTTTAAGTAGAAAAGTCTTTCGATATTTTTTAATTCGATGTACTATTAATGAGATATTAATTAATTACCACAAATGATGGCATACAAATTTTCATAAGACCCGCCTACTTTTTGCATTTTTCGAGATCTAGATAACAGTTTTAAGCTTCTCAGAGATCTGAAAGAAGTATTCAATAGATTAAATTTCGTGAATAACAAAAATATGTATTTATCTTTATTTATCACGAAATCTAATCTATTGAATAGTGAATTTCTTTCAGATATCAGAGAAGATCAAAACAGCTATCTAGATCTCGAAAAGTGCATAAAGTAGGCGGGGCTTATGAAAATTCGTGTGCAATCATTAGTGGTAATTAATATCTCATTTAAGGTGTATCAGATTAAAAAATAGCGAAATAGTTTTTTTCTCAAAATATTTTGCCCTATATCTTTTTGGTATAAGGTGGATAGTCGGTATGGAACACTTTGTATATACATTTATACAATTTTTATATAAACTTTTTATTGCTTCCTTTTGCGGTGGTCGGGCAAGTGTATTCATGTTTTTGTAATAATTCATCATTGAAGTTAATAATTTATATTTTTTTGTAAATTTTAAACATTTTTTTTGATGAGGTTAATTTACATTTTTATTGAGCTATTTTTCAAAATATGTTTTTAATTGTTCGTACAATATTTAAATTTGTCCAAAAAAAATTTTAAAACGCTACAAAATAAATTTATATTTTCGTAAAAACAATGTTTAATGCAAATTTTCAAACGATGTTTTGTGTGGAAAAATTTCCAGTCATCACTACCCTAATTCTATAAATGAAAATATATATTGATTTTTAATTTGTAACATTAGTTTCGTAGGACTTCGTAAGTGTCGTTCGTTTTGTTCTATATATTCCAAATTACTTGTGCAAAATCCATTCGGTTTCCTAAAAAAACATTATTTAGAACAACAGTTTAATGATGAATAACTTTTTACTTGAAACAATTTTCTAAAATCAAATGAATTTGACACAAATCGACCGCAACATATTGAAAAACTAATTTCGAATTTAGCATTTTACATATGCTGTATTGGTAGCATATCGTCCCGGTAAGGCGGGAGGCCTAGGTTCAAATCTTAGTACTTACATTATCTATTTCACATTTATGCTTTTATAAATATTTCTTTCATTTATGAATTTCTTTCTGATTTGAAGACTCAATTTTTATAGCAAATAATCTAAAATTTAAAAAAGTTAATAGAATTAACGTAATTCTATTAAATTTGTTATTAAGTAGAATTTTCAAAGCCATTTATTTTTTTCGTATCTTCTTTTACATCAAGTCAAAACATTATTACCAGCACTGATACCTACCAGCTGAAGTCATAAAAATTTATTGTAAAAAAAAAAATTTACAATTAAATAAAATCAAATAAGTTTATTAGTTTTTGAACTGCGCGATTATTTTATTACAAAAACATGTTTTTTATACTTAATTAACATACGTAAATTACTATCGTTATATTATTAACATTTTTGTATTTTTTTTTTTACTTGTAAAAAGTAATTAAATTGATAATCGTGGCTAATGTTAATTGGATTGTCCTTCATGCAAAAAAAAAAAAATATATATATATATATATATATATATATATATACACTCAAACGAATACTAATAAGAAGTTAAGCATTCGGGCACAATGTTTTTGATCAAATTAATAATTGTTTTGTAAAACCGCATACATCATCAAACTATGGTTTTTTTTATTTTAAAAACATTGGTTTTTTAATATTTTATTTTTGAAACAAAAATTATTTATTAATGCTATAAAAATCTTTTGTCGCTTCTTCTGAACACTGTATTTAAAAAAAAAAAATGCTGTTCAACAATTGTAGAATGCAATTTTTAATTGATATTTACTAGAATCTAGATTAGCCTTGTCCACGACGGGGTATTTATGAGATACTTCTCTGTTTGAAAATGATTGCAAGATGGAAACATGTCACACGATAATTGAAAATTAAAAATAAATTATTATCGTATAAAATGGAACCGCAATATTTGAATAGTTTAGAAATTATTTTTTTCAAACCCACCAATGGAGTTCTATAAAATAAAACACGAATCAATAATTATTAATCCGGATTTATGCGAGATTAATTATTGAGTTATTTATGTTTTGATTTTGTTGTCTTTATCGTTGTAAGTTGACATACTTTTTTCTCTGCTCACATCGGAATTATTAGGAATTCAATGCTTAGTAAATCCGTCAATTAGCCGTGAATACAGTAACATCGAATATTTTAGGCCAAAAACTTTTGCGACGACAATTGGGTTAAAACTATGGCGATCCTCCGAAACTTTGTCCACGTTAATTTTATACACAGCTAGACAAAAACTAAAATTCTAGATGTTCACAATTTTTGTGGTGAAGATCGATCCACAAGTCTAATTGGAATTCGGATGAAAATTTGTAAATGCTAAATAAAAATAATAATAATAAAACATATATACTCGTATATATGGTAGTATTTTTACGAGTTTATACGAATAACGAACAAATTCGTATACGATACGACAATGTTTATAAACGATAATTTATAACCATATACAATGTCAAGTTGAAAAGTTGTTATATAAACCATATATACACATCTTTCTATCTATCTATCTCACTTTGACTATCATAAATAAATATAATCATTTGTCTCACTCTGGAGCGGCAGTCATCCTCCCCATATTACATAAAATACTTTGTTATACGACTGACAAACAGTAATTCATTACACAACTGAAACCATTGTACAAGAAGTTTCAGATATGATGAAACAACAAAAATAAACCACTTAAAGAAATTATTTCTGAATCAAATAAAAATACATATTCATTTAAATATAATTAATATTTGGAAACTTGGTTTGAATCCGGACTCTCGCAGAGGTAACCAAGAGCGTTATCTACTTATTTGCTAGGCTTTCCACATTCATACGTATATTATATTCTTAAAACGAAGCAAAATCCGTAAAATACCATAGAAACTAATAAAAAAACTCTTGGAAAGATCCATTGTTGATCCATTGATCCATTTCACTATGGACCATAAAAGTTATTTTTATAGTTGATTTGTGCCTTATTGATTCGGTTTTCGTAATTCGGATAAAAGCTTATTGCTAATTGTTCATTATAACTATACTAACAACTTTTATTCGAAACATTTTTCCGATAACCGAATAAATAAGGCACAAATGAACTATAAAATTAAAAAAAAATGACATTAACTTTTGTGGCCAAGTGTACAATATAGATGTTTTAATGTTTTTATTATTTTGATAATTAATGTAAAACGATAAATCCAATTTATTAAACATTTAATGCTTGAACGTACCAAGATCTTATTTATAGTCACATATGGTGACTCGCGAAAAATATTTTTTACTTTTTAGTTCATCAAATAAAAGCTTGTTTTAAAAAAAAAAAAAACAATTTTTATATCTATCAATCTACTATACTAAAAATTTGTTTTTAAATTTATTTATTTATACTTTAAAATTAAAATTAATCAATTTAATTTCCCACTACTTTTCAGGGAATATTTTCGAATACATAGAATGATATCATATTATATACTATATTACATTCCAGTTCGCTTAGAGCTATTCCAAATTATATCCAAGCTAAATAATAAACAGAAAGTAAAGTGAAATAGAATATTATAAAATACTACCTATCACAGTTTGTAGATCACCTTTCTGAAACACACAGTAGATTCTTTCTATAAACGGCTACATACAAACAATCCAATATACCATCGTTTAGAAAACCGTTTAACTTCACACCATACTTGATATAAAGAATGGTTGGTGTATGTATACGAGAGAAAACAGTATGAAAATTGTTTTCCACTAGAACTAAATCACCAATTACGTTTTGTGAAGGGACATATTTTTCTTTATGTAACGTTATATAAAGGGGTGGTGTTAAAAGAAAGGAGGTAACAGACTGTAATATACTTGATACGGTGATGACTATAGAACTAGCTACTAGCTAGCTAGTAGCTTTAGCTTTAGTGTTTGCTGCTGGAACTGGTGTTGGAATCCATTTTCACACTTCAGATAATTTTATTATTATTATATTGTGAAAAGTTTTGCTGTCATAGACGGTTTTACGAGATATACACAGTCATCACATGACTTAGATGCCATAAAAATATAAATCTTCTCCTCTATTGTTGAGTGTGAAAAGTTTGCTATATTAAAATTTGATTTGAATTTATCTTTTCATAGTTTTTCATTAAATTGATAGACAACAATAGATTTTCTTATGATTTATTATCATCAATGACACAAATTTTTGTGATTTTTCATAATATATAAACAATTTTTCATCGGGCGAAATTTTTATGTTTCTTGAATAAAGGGATTTGATTTTCTTTTATATGCCACAGCCTTTTCCATAAAGATTTTTCTCAACAAAGTCTAAAATTTCTAATCGATTTTCAAAGGCAAAATTTTTGAACATAAATGAAAGGCCTAATCAACGACATTCATGGCCAATTTTATCAAATTTTACGATTTTTAGCAAAACTTTGTACAGTTATATATTTATGTAAGACTTGATAAAAGTTGAATCAATTGAAATCCCAACATAGGGAGTTATTGTAATAAGTCTGAAAATGGAATCATATTTTTTACTACTTCGAGGTTACAATACCTGGATGTTTTATTCGGCACAAAATAAATAATATCATCTAATACAAAAAATAATATCAACTTCGTTGCGGAGCCTATCGGAGCGTGTGACTATCAATATGATCTGAATTCAGTCATGGATAGGATAAGGGTGCTTACGGGATATATATCTTAGTATCAGTAAATTCATCATAAGTAAAGTTGTGGTAAACAAATTTTGCTGCAATTTATCTACTGACCATTTTTCTGCAACTCTCATATTTACAGAAATATTGCCGATTTAAATCATGGGAAACCTTTAATAATGAATATTACTATTGTCTTGAATAGTAATATTTTGAAAGAGAAACAGGACAAGATGAAGTGCTCTAAGACTAGACCACTCCTCGTTAGACACCAGATGGGGCAGCACAATATATCTTATAGGTCGCAGTGCACCAAATTCCTCCCATTATCAATTCATTCATTCATAATAACTTGATTAGCGATTCAGTTTGATTCCTTTGTCTGAGAAAATTCGTATACCTACGCTTTTCCTAAAATGGACACATTTGTATTTCAAATTTGACATTACCAAACAAAATAATTCGAGGAAATATTTGAATAACAAGTTGCGATTGCGTTAAAACGCTCTTTTTGGCTGTGTGGGAGTGAGAAAAGCATTTAAAAAAAACCTTTTACTATCATAAATATTTTATTTTGATCCATGAAATCGTTCTTGTCCAACATTTTTCTTTCTACTGTGGGCAAATACAAGTAAAAATACCGCCACTGACTATTCAAAATGAAAAATACAACAAAATCACTAGTTTATAGATAATAATAAATTTCATTTAGAGACATAACTACCTCCCCCCCCCTCAAACAACACAAGGTAGTAGCACAATATATATTTATCTTTCTCATATCATATTCTTTATCTCTGTTTATCTCGATTTTCTACTCGATTTAACATTGATGAGAAAATGAGAACACATTCCTTGACTTTATATATTTATATACTAGGAAAATTTCTATATACACTAACACGTTCCTTATCCCCTCTTCGATTCGAGTCGTAGTGTGTTATTAACTATCTACCAGTATATATACATAAAATTTATTATGTTTATACAAAGTGGTTTGTAAAAGCGTTACTAAGATGTTCATAAAACATTGTGAGCCAATAGAGTCACCACTATATGTGACCATAAACAACTCTAATTTCTTAAACATTTTAAACCTGAGCGCTCCAAGCTTTTTTTGCAGTTACAGACAAGTGAAAAATTTTAATTTCTACTTTTTAGTACATTAAATAGAAGCTTGTTTAAAAAAAATGTCGTATTTATTGTGAACAATGTAGTAGGTCAAGCAATGTGATTGGTTGAAAAACACGAATTTATATCTCCTGTCTTAACACTGTCGAAGATTACCATCTTTCACATAGCCGATCGTTATAAAAAACGAGACATTGCAAAGTATGACATTTCATTTCACCTTCCATATAAAATAGTGTGTAGTCTCGCCATAGATGTGTTCACATCAAAAACTTTAATGTCTATCATTACATATCAATATTGCTATATTTTGATGTCAAAATATTGAATGTCATTTACATGCCACCCAGTATAATATTATATATACTATTTTAGATAAAGATAACCCTATTTAAATTGTATAATAAATATATTTCTATCTTTGTTTATTACATACAGTATATAGTATATACACCAAGTTGACATTTTAAGTACTGTATATATGTGAAAAAAAAACTTTTCTATTTTATTATTGCTATGGTATAGGAAATGACAGTTAGAAACACCTCCCACACCATTATTTAATGCGACGCTAAGTGTTAATGCATGATGACACTTAAATTATTATGCGTTGATATTGTGGGATGATTTACATATTATAAATGTGCTTATTCAAACGTATATTTAGGGTGCGTGTGTTATTTCAAAAACCTTATTAACAAGGTTTTCGCTCTTTACTTATTTTGTTTTCTCCAAGTACTTTGACTTTAAAAGCTTTGAAAGTTGGCAAGAATTAAACGAAGAATACACGTGTTTTTGTCTCCTCTGAAATTTTGCGATTTCATTCTCGCGTCGCTGAAACATCGTCTGGTACGCCGAAACAGATAAATCAGGTTTCGACTCTCGAAACAAATATTGAGAAAAAATATTTATGTATTTTCTTCCAAACTCGAAAAAATAAGCGTTTTGTATTTTAAGATACGTTTTGCCATACAAAATATTGTATGTAAGGACGATCATAACTTGGTATTAGGTAAAACATTTAATCTGATATATTTGACTAAAGTTTAATCACGTAATTATGTTTCCACAAAAATTCAAAATCTCTTATCGATTATTTGACAAAGTTTACAATGCTTAAAAATCAAATTTTTAACATCCAGAATCCTTTTAAGGAAAATATAAAAAATTTGTTACAACTATGTTAATGAATTAGACACTGTGACAAATATACCTTTAAGATATTGTTTAAATACAAATGTAGACATTCAAATATGCTGCAATAAAAATTCTTTCATTTCTTCTTAGTAAGTTGACATATTTTGTACATAATTATTTTCCATGTTTAAGATTTAAGAGGTGGGTATTCTCAGAACGCGGTTATTGTTTTGAAACAGTAATTTTTCAAATTTCCTATAATTTAATGGATAATTAATTCAAAAATATTTATCTTGATTTAAATAGAATAAACTCAAAATGAAAATATGTCATAAAATTAAAATCATAACCAAATAATTAAACTAAATTCCATACTAAAATTTGTATTCCAAAAATAAAAAAACAGGAATTTCGTTATTTGTTTCAATAATTTTTAAATAAAATGTGAAAATTAATGTGATAAATGATCTACGTCATCACTACCAACATAAAATGTTGTAAAATAAAATTCATTTCATATTTTTTTTATACATACATTGAATTATAAAAAAAATTTAAAAAAAATATTGTAAACAAAATATTTATTTTAACAAACAATTTAAAGGAAAATTTATTTAATTTATTTACTGTTGGCAGCAGTTTATATGTGAATCGGGGTACACAGTGGACTCATCGTCACTTTCATTAAGAAAAGTATGTGACACTTCCATCATTCTTATGGTCAGCCTCTACAATCTATCTATATATCTACCTTAATTTAAGATAAAGAGAAAACATTTTTACAATGGTATACAACTATTCGAGTACTATTTTGCTCGATAGTTGAAAGTTTATAGGTAGTTAAAAACTAACATCAATTTGATATAAATTTATTGCGGACCTGATTCAAACTTTTGTCGGGGTCCAGTGAAAAATCTGTCATGTTCTTAAAGCAATTAGCAGCTTAAGGTTCTGTTCTACCTTTTGTGTTTGTAGTTTGGGTTTTTCTTTTTCATTCAAACTTTAAAATGTAAAATTTTCATTATGGTTTCGGTAACATTCTGCTATAAATGAAAATTTAATTAATTCTTTTTTAAGGTTTACACTAAATTGCGTTCAAAGTTCAGTGACCCCTTAATGTATTTTACAACAAAATATATTCGAAGTTTTAACAAAAATTACAATTTTAACAACAGGACAGTCGCTTATAAACAAGCCACCCAATATAATATATATATATATATATATAAATATATATATATGTACACATGTATATATATATATATTTATATATGTATGTACACATGTATATATATATATATATATATATATATATATATATATATATATATATATATATAAAATAAATGTATTAAGTATTTTATGTTGTACGAATGTGTTTCTATTTGTTTAATTATTACGAGGTGTTGATAAGTAAATTGTTCACTAAAGACTAATAATATTACTACGAACTTTTAAATGTTTTTAAAATATCATTTAATATGTTGATCATTTAACTTTCATGATTGACTTATAAATTATAATTTTAGTTTTTAAAATACATGCGAGAAATTGTATACTTAAAAATAAATTTTTATTCTTTTTCAAATTGTAGGTGTATCTTTTTTCACATATCTCGCGATTCTCTATCTGTGTCTGTTGAATAATATGTACTGTCAGATACAAATTACTTACTTTTGTATACATTTATATGACACTAGCTTAAATCCGGGGCTTCGTTGGGGTGCCTTATTGTTATATCTATGGATCCCGTTATTTTAAGACGAAAAAACTCATAGTAATTTCCCATCGCTTCCACTACTTCAAATATTTATCGACACTTTTACCAAATTTCTATTTTAGCGGATATTTTCGAATTCTATTTCTCGTAGTGCGATAAAATACATACCAGTTTTTATTTAAGTCAAATCATAAGATTTTAAACAAAAAAAGTTTCATCAAAATCGGTCTGGTAGTTTTTCGTGTGATGCTCGAACAAACAAATAATCAGACATTTACAATTTTATAATGGTTAAGATCTATAAGGGCAATGGAACAGGATTAGTAAGTTCAGCAGAAATTCGGGAAAATACATATATGTGTCTTTCACTGGGGAACTCTCTTTCAGAACCGATTCCTTGCAAAAAAGTAAAATTTTAAACCGAGAAAATTTACAGTTTGTCTTCATCCACTCACTCTCTTTTAGTTTCCATCAGAATACGCACAAATTAAACTGCATTATTGATTAATTGACCTTTTTTCATGAGCTGATCCTGTCCCAATTAATCAGGTTAATTGGGGTTATACTCTATTAAAGACTAGATAAAGATAGATTGTAAAGTCTGCCCTGGACGGACTACATTTCGAGCATAAGGTCCAATGTGATGCCTAAGGATGTGAGGATGTGAGTGGAGTAGAAGAAATTTTTGTGTATAGACTAGGAATTGGTAGGATATGCGGCTGCAACCGACTATGATAGGAACTATGCCAATATTCATCTGGAGTTCGTGAAGGAAATTGCATAAAACCTTCACAAGCATAGCCGGTCACTTCGTTCTTGTCCATACGCCGACAGTTTAGTCAATTAACCACCCATTTTTTCCCCTAATAATAGACAAACTGCCAATATCGGGATTCGAACCCATAACCTCTCAGTTTTCAAGTAGGCACACTGCGAAGATATAATGCCTTAGACCGCTCGGCCACTTGGACTGGTAATTATATACATAACTCTAATACACCAATCACCTTAACAAATATTTACGAAAAAAGAGAAAATCACTTTTATATACAAATAAATTCTTCTGTGAGTATATAAATTATCAACTCAGAAGACGATGTTTTTTGTGAATATTTGTGTGAATGATAAAATTACAATTTTAAAATAAATATATATCAAAGTAAACGACCTGCTAATTTGTTTATGACTAATTCAATTTTAATATTTCATGAAATTATTATAAATGAACACTTTTTTTTTGTTTTTGTTTACAAACACTATTTTGTACTCAGTGTTTGTAACTGTGATTACATTTATAGGTAGCTCTGTAATTTACCAGAACACTTATAGAAATATAATGAAATAAATTAATCATTTCTATATAATATAATATTTTTGAGTGCAATTTTCACAACAAAAAATTTAACAATCAAAAAACATATATTTATGTCATCACTTTATTATTTTATAAGAATATTTTTTGTGTCTATATATATATATATATATATATATATATATATATATATATATATATATATATATATATATGTATATATATGTATATATATATATGAGTATGTGTGTGTTTTTGTCATACTAATTAAATTTGATGTTATTCACTATATGACAGATAAATTAAATTGTCTTTATAACTGTCGTGAAAAAAAATTTTGTTTCTGGCATCATTAAGAATTGTGTGTGTGACCTTTTGATTTGAAAAAAAAAATTGGAAATTGTAAAATAATTGTCGAAAACATTGCCTTAGAAATATTTTTACGCCATGTGAACATTTTGTTTTTAAAGAAAAGATTTAATAAATTTATTATTATAAACAAAAAAATGTTTTTATTGAAACGCGATAAAAAAGAAAAAGATTCTAGAAATGTAGTCAGTCATATTTAAATATAAATTAATTTCACATATATTATTATTCGTGTATACGGCGTCAAAATGTATTACTAATGTCAATTTCCACTAAGGTTACGTAAGACATAGTGAATGAAAGAAGTAGCGTATACTATATAGACAAACAAGTCATTGAATTTTTTAATTACATATTGATTTGAAAAACTTTAACTCATTCACCAGGAATGTAACCCCGGATCTCTGAATTTCTAGGTCAGTGTGCTTACCGTTACACCACAGATAATTCAGAATCATCGTTAACACATTTTTCCAGAATCTAATGGATTCTTTCCATTTGAAAGCCACTTTGGAAGTCGATAGCGTACTGGAAACATTCCCGGCGTTTCCGCTATCAGAATTAAAATGTTATTTTGCTTTGCCCAGAACGTCCACCAACTTAACAGCACAACTTATCGGATCCTAGCAAAGTTATGAAGCTGTTGAAAGGTGTATATACAGATTGTTACACGAACACGGTTTGTTGTGCAAATTGTTGAATCGTGTATGGAGCCCTTTAGCCACAAGTTAGCATAAAAATAACATTTTAGATTTGAACAAATACTACAAATTTATAGATACTTTCTAAAATAATAAACGAAATTTGAACCAATCAAAAATCAGATATGATATAATAAATGATTGGCTATAAATTAATAGTTCAATTTAAAAAATGTTTTGTTTTAAAAACAAAACAATTGAAAGAGAATTGATATAGTTATTAATCGAACATAATATATTTGTGGCCACACCAATTCTATGGATATATAATTTCCGGTTTTGAATCATTTATTATTCCATTTTTGGTTTCATACGAAATAAAAATGTTACTACACACCTTTTAATACTACAGAGATCTGAGGTATTATTTTTTATTTCCTTGTATCAAAAACATCTGTCAAAACCAGTGACGGATGAATATTTTTTCAAGCGTACATCTTTGAATACTTAATGGCCCCCCATATCTTTTACATTGTACTATGAGTCACAAAAGTAGAGCGGTCTTTTTTCAAAATTTTATATTTTATTTGTGCCTCATTTATTTGGCTTCTGGAAAAATGTTTCGAATAAAAGTTGTTAATATATATATAAATTTCATTCAATGTCTCTATAGATTTTTAATCTGTAAAAATTTACTAATAATTTTTATTCCATTTTTTGTATGAAAATTTTCAACTATAAAAACGAGACGAGACGATTGAAAACTTTTACAAGTCAATACAATACAAGAGACATGTTACTCTCGTCTAGCGGTATCACTAGTTCATTGCGCCTGCTCAATAAGTGTATATTATGAGATTAAACTTTAGTAAATACTATTTTATTAAACTTTTGTAAATTAATATTATCAAAGTTTTCTTTTTGGAACTTTAAAATACAAAAAAAAGTTTTATAACGTTTTATTAAATTGCTGATTTGTTTATACTCCATCGGACAACCTTAAGGTAGTTTCAGCATAAAATTACTTTTTGACAGATTTTGCTAATTTTTTTTCACAGGGCTAAAAATAATGTTTTCTAATAAATCATTCTCTCTCGTTAGAAGCATATAAAACTTCATGTCCGCCCAACTATTATCTATTGTATTAAAAAAAAAACTCGGCAGAATTTAAAAAAAAAGGATAGTAAAGATAAATATTTCTTAAATACATTTTTTTTTAAATCGCGTCTTACCGTTTTGTTTTCGAAATACAATAATTGAAAATTTTTTCTCTCCTTCAAAATTACATTAATTTGTATATAAATATACGTATGTATATGTTGTGTATGTGGGTATTTGTTCTTTAAGAAAAGTAAACCGGTTTATTGTCCTGATTATATAAGTCAATCTAAATCAAATGAAAACAACTGTAAAGTTTTTGTTTTATTGAAGAAAGTTTAATTCTTCGAAACTAAATTACTAAAGAATAATATATTTCTTCGTCCATTTGTTTTATTTTGTAAAAACTCCGCCACTGTTTTAAAAAACCAAACGATAACATAAATATAATTAAATTATTGAATACGAACTGTATGTTCGCTGATGGCTTTTTGAAAGAGTATCAATTTTATATAAAATTTATTATTAATTTTAAAATTGTTAATCACTGTTTAATTTACAAAAAAAAATAATTGGTCTGTAATTTAATGATATGGAGGGTCTTTGTAAAAGACAAGTATTGAAGAATTAATGACTACATATGTTATGTTTTTATGTTTTATTAATGATATTAAATTTTCAATAATCGTTTATTTATATGTATGAATTTAATTCTTTTTTTCGTGTGTGTATCGGATGATTGAATCAATTTTATTACAATTAACTGGAATTATGTGGTATGAATCATTTTAATTGAAGATTATTTTTTTGGTATAATTTATAATATTGACGTCATTTTTAAGGTGGAAAAATACCTAATTATTTGCGGGCACGGTTTAGGTTCATTAGGTTAAAAAATGTGTGGCAAAATCTTTTACAACAAAAAATTGTTGCCAAATCATTATAGACTAGTTTTTACAAACTCTGATTCTAATGTAAATAATGAAATCAAAGCCAGTTTTTCAAACTTTAATTTTACTGTAATTCTACTGTGTATCATTTTATTAAACTTTTGTGTCTTAAGGACGTACCAGCACTGTGTTATGCAATCAGCACAACAAATCGGTGTGATGCACAAATATATTAACACACATATACAACACATATACAACACATAGACAAATACACAGTTCACATATACAAAATAATGTTGATTTGAAGAAAATAATTAAATTTAAACTTTTATATTTCGAAAACAAAACGGAGACTCACGATTTAAAAAAAAAAATTAATATAATAAATATTTACTCTCCTAGTTTTTTCTTTTAAATTCTGTCGATTATTTTTTCTAATACAACAGATAATAGTTGGACGGGCATGAAGTTTTACATGCTTCTAATGAGAGAGAGTTAGAGAGAATGATAACTTGAAATTAATAATCACGCGTTCTAAACGGTCAAAAATTCTGAAACTTCGGGATTTATCAGAAAACATTATTTTTAGCCTGTGAAAAAAATGAACAAAATCTGTCGAAAAGTGGTAGTATGCTGGTACATCCTTAATAGTAGTGTTGATGTTATTTAATAAATTATTCAAACAGAAGTATAACTTTTTACGTGCGTAAATAAGTATGTACACACACTTTTTTTAAAGATATATAAATTATACTTTTAAGATTAAAAAGTTTTGTTGAATTTGCCATATAAATTTCGGTTATTCTACTAGAAAGAAACGGTTTTTATAAGATTTATGAAATAAAATTCGTGAATTTAATGTTATCAACTATAGAAAAAAAATCTTTTATGTCATTATAAAAAATTATTTCTCCTTAAAATTCTGATAATTATACAGTTTGTGGTACACAAAGAAATATTCTTATTATTTTCGAAAAATGACTGAATTGTTCGTATTTTTGCCATCAACAAATTATAATAACACCTTAAAAAATATGTATAATTTCCGGTAATTCAAATGTCATATACGTTTGGTTAACGCCCCTTTTATAATAAATATGTTCTGTTAAAAAAAGTTATCATTACTGACTTGCATAATGAAATACAAAGAACTGCAATCATGTAGAAGGTTTCATATATTACACGAATATTATCCAATAAAAACTGAAAAATTTGATTGAACCGTATAGGATCAATCAAATATATATGTATCTCTGACAGACCAGAAACCATAATTTAGATATATAAAAACCGTTAATTAAAGAATTTCATACCAAATAAAGAAATATTATATAACTCAATTACAAACAAAAATATATTACCACATAAATTTTTAATTTAATCACCACAGGAATTATTAAATATGTAATACAAACCCCTTACTTTTGTAAAAAGCAAACTCACCCAATATTAAAAAACCCAATGAATAGCACAGCATGCGGTTATTAAAATTGGCTATATTATAAAAATTATTTGGCATTAATAACATATTTATATATAATACACTTTGTAGTACAAAAAGTATTTGATAAGAATGTGTTGTGTAAATACGAGGGCGCCTAGGAAATTTATGTCAACATGTAGAAAAATATTTATTTAATTGTTTTTGGAAATGTATTTAGGGATGATTGAATAAAATAAATGTAATATTGCTAAAAGACTAATATGCCTATTGGGAATGATACTATAGTTTTTAAAGGCCTATATAATAGTTGTAATAATTTATGTTTTCAAAATTAAACGTTTTATATTACATATGGTCTATGGTGAACCCAAACACAAACGCACACAGCCACACACATGTGTTAAATACAGTTACGACTGTGTAGAGTGATGAAAAAAAAAATGTAATTTATGAGTATTTTTTCAAATTGTTATTAATATTATTTTAAATATTTGTTACAAAATGTTTTAATTAGTTCATTAATTTTATGACAATAAAATTAATAGTGAAATGCTCGAAGTTTGATGTGGATTATCTAAAGAGTTAATCCTTTTTGACAGCGTTCTTAACCGTGTCATAACGAATGCGGAGTTTTTTTTTCGGAATCGACCGGTATGCTTATATTCAGCTTATTTTAAAATTTTTTTTGATTCATCAGCTAATAAAAGATAGCTAAAACCTGGACACAGATGGTCATAGTTAAGGTATCGATCGAAATAACTTGACCGAGACTAAAATAACCCCTACTTTTCTTGATATTTTCTGATTTGCATAGTTTTTCAGGTTCCTTGCATTAGATTAATTTCCCTTTCGATGTAATTTGATTATTGAAGGTAAATATTATAATATACCATTTGAAATCGTGCACATTCACTAGGTTAAGGTCTCTCTCTATATTATACGACTGAAGTATATTAAGACCTCATCAAAGTCGATTTTTGAAAGTTCAATTTCTCTTACAAATATAATTACGTAATCTTGTTAACAACCTGATGTCATTATGTCAAAAATCATTTAAATAAAGATATTGGTTTAGACATAATATGTAGGCTTTTATCTTTATTTCAAATACCTACAGAATAATATAAGAGGTATCATTGCGTTTTTTTTTAATATTAAGGTGAAACTTCGATGAAATTTCTGCCTGATCTTAATTAAATAAACTTTGAATGTTACAAAATAAAAATTGAATCATTTCATTACCTAAATCTGTAGCTTTTGATGTTCCAATTCACTATCACAAACTGTCCGTTGCGTCTTATAAATTTAGAAACAGTACAATAAATTGATAAATTAAAGAAATCTTTTTTAGTTAAATTTAAATTAACCCGCAAAATGTTTTTATGTTTTAATTTCCTAACGTCAATACTAGTTTTGTAAGTTGATTCATTCAAGAATCGTGTAGTTAACCAAACGATTGACAGACTTCATCAAAAAGGTTAAAACTAATTTTTGTTTCTAAATCCATTTATGTTCATATCATCCTTATGTTTTTATTTAGTATATAAAAGTATTAATTTCGCATTTTGCAAGTACAACATTTTAATCTGTATTACGAATTCTGATTTCACCATTAATCGAGTTATGGATGAAATAATTTTAGTGTTTACCAACAAATTTGAAATTCATGTTTTATCTCTCTGTATCTTATCTCTCTGTTATTTGTGCCTTATTTATTCGGATTTCGAAAAAATGTTTCGATTGAATGTTATTGCTATAGTTATAATTAACAATTTTTACCTAAAGCATTTTTTCGAAAACCGAATAAATAAGACACAAATCAATTATAAAATGTTTAAATTTTAGTTCGACTCTTGGCGTTGACTGCACATAGCTCTGTTTTACTCTTATTTATCCCAACAACCTTAAAAATTACATATTCTACATCCTGTGAAATATAAAATACGAAATTTTGTCATTCATGTCTCGATTCCCCAGTGTCAACTAAAATTACCAATGAATAGTCACCTTAAACACAAATGGGGCTGTGCACACACGATCAAAGTCAGTTCGGAGCCTCCAATATTTGTGTTAAAAAAAAGAATAGAATGTCCGTCTGTTCGTCACTTTATAAATATAATATATAAAGTCTTAGTTATAACATATCCATTATTATATGAAGAACAACATCAATTAGTTATAATTACAGAGCGGTATACATTTATAACAACCACTTACAAATATTTTTATTAATGTCGAATGTAGTCTCACTCAATGCTTTCTGTAGTGCAGTCATATCAAAGTGAATTCTACCTCCTTTATGGATAGCTAAGGTAACACCAACTACACATAAAATTACATAAAAATAAGATATAAAATGGAATTAGGTATCTCCTTTTATTCACACTATCCAAGATCAAAAATAAATTCACATTATTCTATAGTTGAATCGTTTTACAAAATTGTTTTAGTATAAAAATATTAAGATCACACGAGCTATTAAGCGGAAAAACTACTCTGGCAAATGTAATCGACTCTAAAATCCATTCCAAAAACACCTAAAAACAAATAAAATGTTTGAAGAAAGTTTTGATTACCATAAATGAAGGATAACATTTTTAATACAATGATTGTTCATTTAATTAATGTAAAATTTCAAAATAATATCGTATGATAAACGAATAAAAATATATATGACAACAATGTACGGTGGTATAATAATATAATAGATAAAAATTAAAATTCAGTCACAGATTAACGTTACCATGTACCCAACAGAGATACATATAATTTAATTGTTAAAATGATTGTAGTTATCTTTGTTTATTATACATTTATATAATGTTGATAGTTTGTACATACACACACCACAGTCGTGAACAGAACGAGTATGATATATATGACTATAATAAGAAGTCATAAATTATAATTGATAGAAGCAATTCAACAAAATTGGAATTATGAGGTCATTAATTATAAGCGAATATCGATTTAATGTTTTGTTATGATTAAATCGACCAGCATTTTAATTGTTAACTTTTGGATATTCAAAATACGGCTGCTTTTGAATATATCTCGCAAATTCTATGGATAAACTTGAACAATTATTCTTTAGTAATATTCAAACAGGTAAAACAAGTAATTTGAAAAGTGCAATCAACTATATTGAGGATTCATAATTTAAAAAAAGAATATAAATATTTTATACCAAAGGCATTGGTCTCGGTAAGTCGATTCGACTATAGAATTGAATGATAAAACATATTATATGGTATATATATGCCGGTATTGCCGCACCTAGGTAATAATGTACCAATATTATTATTAATACAACTTTTTTTTTTAGCATAAATGTATTATTTGATAGCGGCAAATTTGATTACAAATAATGTTATATTGTAAGTTAAATATTATTAAAATTAATATCTATTATTATTATTAATTTTCTATATTTTATTAGATATTATTCAATCATATTATTTTATTGATTGTATTGAATTTTATACCGGGTGTTTCAAAAGTTTTTGGAAACAAATTTAATCTAGATGTTTGGGAACGAAACTCATACTTTTGTATCATGAAATTATACGTGATTTTATGTAGAATATAATAACTATAGTACACTGAAGCTAGAGAGTCCATCGTTGTTAACAAATACATTCACTGAACACATAAACATATGTCCAAACAGATCAGCTTCGTTCTATCGTTTTCGTTTTTTATTCATATTATTCTGTTATAAATATGAAAATCACGAATGGAAAAAATAAAAAAGGAAACAAATATAACAATAAAAACTAAAAATAAATATTAGAAAAAAAATTAAAAAAACAACCGAAATGATGAATCCCAAAAATGATAGTAGTCAACAATAATTCGCATAGGTACTATGAACTGACACCTGTATTAATTCAGATTTAAAGGACCAAGTTATCCAAAGAGACAATCATATTACACCACGTGCTATGATCACGTGATTTCGGCTGTTTATTTGGATAGGCGCTCTATAGCTTGAGTGTACTATATCTGAGTATGTATTCGTTTATGCTGCACCTTTGATAATATTTAACAAAATTAATTATAAACATTTCGTTTTCCGTACAAACATACGAGACAATAATTAATATAATTTTTCTAGCTTACAGAGATATAATTCACTTTTTGCTACTTTTAATTTTAATTCTTATCTTCCTTATGATATCTTGTTAAGTAATAAATATCTTTCATATGAATATACCTAAAAAATGTAATAATGTAATGTACAATGTCAAATATTAATTAAAAAAATGTAGTAAATAAGTTTTATTAACAATGTGACGAGTCATTTAATGAATTAGTAAGCAAAACACCTCATTAATTAACATAAAAAATAATTATTTAAACTAAATAACTATGATTCATATTGAGAATAAAAATATTAATCAACAGAAAATGTTGTTTATGTTACGCTAATTCTAGATAAATTATGTTTACAAAATAGAAAATTTTATTTTAAAAAATATATTAGTACTATGTACAGTTAGGGTCATATAAATCTTTTCAATATAGAATTTAATGAAAATTCTTAATAAATCAAAAACTCACCATATTTTTCAATATAAAATAATTTTACATTAAAATTAGTTTGAATAGATCTTATAGGGACTCTCAACAAATTTCAAGAACTATTCATCTTATTGGCTACATTTATATCTAGACAAATGCGGGCATTTAACAAAATAAGGGTTGTGTATTGGTTCAGATAGAAAAGAAAATAGATACTATTGGAAATAAATTGCTTTTCAAGCATGTTACATTTTAGAATTGAAAGTACTGTACCCATTGTTTATATTAGAAGTATCTTCACACCCTTAATTTCCCTAAACAAAAATAAATACAAAACAAAAATATTATTTAAATATATAATATAAAATAACAACCCTTAATTAATCTATCTACCCCTATATTTTTGGCGTATCTATTTTTTATGTGTTTTAATTAACAGTATTTAATTAAGGGTGCAGTGTTTATTATAATACAGTAATAATTATGTGAAAGCCATTGTTATTGTAAAAGTTTTGTATTTAATGCCTAATTTTTGTTTCTTTCGCGCGACGTCATATATTAAACAGATATGACGTAGTAAAAATATATTTCATTGTTTTTTCCTGAATAAAATAACTCATTTTATATTAATTATTTTCCTGTACAAAGATCTGCTTTACCTAGTCGCTTTGAGCTGGCGTTAAATAAAATTCATGTATTATTTATACACCTTGTTAAAATTAATTATATTAATTTTTTTTTTATTTTTTGTTAATATTTAATATATATACAGATGTACTTAATCGAGTCAAAATTGGTGTATTCAATTTGGTTTCAAATATTTGGATTTTATTATAATAACTTATGTAACATCTAGGATTATTCAGACACAATCCTTAAGTGCAATTACTATCAATATAGAAAGTTTGTTAGCAATGATGACAACAGCTATAAGAGACCATTATATGTCGTTTAATAACAAGAGAATTTGCTTTTAAAGCGCCAAAATGTTTAAGGACTTTCGAATGGTACAGTTATATTCATAAAAAAGTAGTCTTTAGTCACTCATATATATCTCAGTGCAATTTTTATTCAAATATCACTATATATTTTATATTCTCCAGAAGATCCCATAAAATTTAATGATGCTTGGTCATGGATTTTTTTGTGCAACCAAATTTCTAAATGGTATGAAAATTTAACTTTTTATATTTTCATCTTTTTTGACGTAATAAAGTAACTAAATGAGGTTAATGAAATAACTCCATGTCATTAACATAAAAACAAAAAAGCCGGTAAATTTTTAAAAAATATTTACACATTTTATGTAATTTTGCTTGAACAGTACTATTAAAATATAAAAGACACACCTTCTATAATATAAAAACAGAACGAGATAAATACAATAAATACAAAAAGAGCAGATAGTTTAATGGTCATTCGAATTGCCAAAGTTGTGTCATACTGGACTAAATAACTACTAAACAAAATAGCAAGCAGATTTCTATTAATTTATGTAAAAAACAATTTCAATATTATAATATTAAAGTACACTGTTAATGACAAATTTATTATTTGCGCTAAAATGAAAAACATGATTGTTAATTGAATATCCTTGTAGATAATATCCATGGTCATACATAGCTTTTAGGGCCAGCATCAAATTCTACAATATGCGCCAACTCCATAAGGTATTTGTTCATGAAATTATCTCTACGAATGTTTCTAAAAAATAATTTTTCCTTTTCTGAAGCCAGTTATTTGTTTATTTGTAAATAAACTTTTTAGTAGTTTTTGTTTTTATTCAAGAAACAGATCCCTGTAAATTTTCAAAGTGATAAACAGAGTATACATTTATCGGTAAAAAAGTAACCATATTTGTGCTTAAAAAGCAGCTTAAAGGCAGCTTGGATTACTGAGGTTTTTTAAAGATATTTTCAAAAACCAAACGAATTCGGCATAAATCAACCAATTTTGAAAACATATCGCCATGTATGGAGCTCAGAGGAACGTTAAAATTTAAATAAAATCTTCCCAGTCGTATTTGAAAATTATCTATTGTCAAAATACTTGCTGTTTTTTTTTTTTGCCCTAGTAAAATATTTTAAATAGTTAATCAAATAATCACCACAATTTCCTCCACAATAGACACTTTTAAACATAGAGTGTAAACTAAATATTCGACACACAATAATACAAAATAATTAGAGAAAAATTTTTTACAGTGTAAAGTAATTCCAATTGAAGTGTAAATAATATTCTGTATATTAAAAACAATATAAGAAAATTTTTTTGTAGAATGTAACAATTAATCATTTTATTAAAAAGGGTACGTATATATATATATATATATATATATATATATATATATATATATATATATATATATATATATATATATATATATATATATATATAAATTCTATACATAATATTTACATTTAATTAGGTCACACTATACTTTAATTAATGATCTTCAGGTAATTAGTAAAACAACTATAATTTGTTCTTTTGTTTTTTTGTATACATATAAATAACTAAAAACACTACTATATAGATATTTATCAATAATGGTGGTCTGAAAATATTTTTTAATAACAGCAAAATGATTCTTCAGCAAAGTGTTGTTTTATTTTTTTAATTTTTTCCTCTTCTTTCCTTAATTATTTATTAATTTCATATACTTAAATATTTTTTTTTTTAGGATTCCATATCAAAATTTAAAAATATATATAAATTAATGTATATCCGTTGATTACTGAGTCCTATGTTATGTAATATTATTTCATACTTGATCGATTCTTTTGTCTACTAATTTTTATATAAAATTAATAAGAAATAATTTTAATTATTGTAATTAGGATTCGTTTATACTTAGATTGTTAAATTAATGAATAATATACAAAATATTTTTAGTTTTTTTTTGTTTTTGTTTTATGATAATTAATTATTTCAATAGAATTTTATTAATTTTGTGTGTGTGTTTTCATACTTTATTATTATTTTTTTTATAAGAATATAATGATGAGTGAATTAATTTTTAATTAATTATTATAAATAATTATAATTGTTGTTCCATCAAATTATGTATAGCATAGATAATAATTCTTTTTTCTTAAGTAGGTGGCTCAAACTATATTATTATAAATGATTGTTTAAGGTCATAAACCCACGTTGAAGTGTTTTTTTAATGTCCTTTAAGTATTTTCAGATAAATCTCAAGGTCAGATATTAAATCTGGTAATCAATGATTATGTTTTAAGTGAGTTTTCTCATATATCGAATAGTGATTCATTCTTATTGGGTACACCTAGTATACGAAAGCAAATAAGGTTTTTTTTTTGATATCACATCCATAACGTATATACCTAGTGTATTATTTTATTTACTCTTCGCAACATTTATTTGAGGGAAGTCATAAAAGTTCACCTAGCTCATTTGAGAGGCATTATTATGGTATATGGGAAGCAGTCATGCCTGCACACTTCTGTTAGTGCCATCGAAGGGATACTGCAAGACCTTACCACAAGTGGAAATTCAATCGATTTCTAGTGTATTTTTGCAAATGTACTTGAATTAAATTGCTTTTAACGAATCGTTGCCAGAGATGTTTCAAATAAAACCTTAGAAATACAAAGAAATTTACAAAATATAATAAATTTTTTTGTAAAATTCTAAAAAGAATTAAATAAGCAAAACTATAAAATATAATTTATAATTAAAAGTTTACAAAATTAATTAAATATTTTAATTATTATTAATTAATATTTATATAAAATATGAGTTGACATTTTCATAATATTATTTTGAAATATTTGCATTCATCAACAATTATTACATTTTGAAAAACTTGGTGTCTATTCAGACGGTAACGTTGGAATGTTCTTTTAATATTTCTCAGACGCAAATAGCTGACATTTCTTTGGTCCGATCTCAAAAGTTATAATATGGATTGGTCCTTAATATTTATAATCTAATAAACAATCAGATTCTAATACCAAGAGTATTCTAAGTCCTGCCCTGAGCTAAAACATATAATCCTTAATTCCTAACCCAACTAACTATCAAAGTAATTAACATGTTTTTTTGTAAACAAATCTTGAAAGTTGAATTTCACCCACTTTTAATTGTTGTATCGACATGAAAGTTTTTCACACGTATACAAAGCACATATTTAAATACAAAGCACACGTATTCAAATGTACAGAAATTTGGTGGAAACGTTGGTAAAATGCGGGTAAGTTAACCAATTTTATGAGTCTCAAAACATAAAATTGTATTTTCATAAAATCTGACAAACTTTTCAGTGTGTGCACTAAAAACAAAAAGTTAAATAGTAAATTATTACCTGTATTGCATCTTAGAAAATAACACTGGAGTGATTCAAAGCCCGACGAAATATGATTAATTGTTAAATATTTCCAATAGTAGCTAATAAGACTGGAGTTGGTTTGAGCTAAATAGTTTTATAGCACTGACCTGCCTATATAACACGACAGAGTATCTTTATGGTTCTACACGTTAAGTAACGTATAAAATTGAATTGGTAGACAGCGTCGCCTCAACTAGCCAAGGTACTAAATTTTGCTTCAGTGGGCTAACGGGACAGAAAATTTAATGTGTGTAGCGCAAATGTATGTGACAGCCACACATACATAAGCATACATACTTATTAAATATAAACGACACGCAGACGTACTGAATAAAAAATTTAGTACATTGGCTAGTTGATCCGGTGCTGATTACACCTCTCCCCAGTTATTTAAAGATCAGTGGTTATTATAGGATTACATGGTAGGGGGAGAAGATCAAAAATTACGGAAAACGCGTTACATGGTTTAAGGGTAGTCTCCCTACACACAGAGCAACATTATTTCATTACGCTAACGTTTGACCATGCATATAATTCTTATTATTATGAATGAATATTAAATAATATAAATGAATGAATTGTGTGACGTATGAGAATAATGATGATAGTACTCGTCATATATCTCTCTTGATTCTTTCAATTTATTTTCTTTTCTTTTATGTAAATCCTAATTACTAATTACATGATTATTTTATTTACTATAAATACGATTACATCATATTACATCATCAGCAGCCTAGCTAGAGCTAGTACAGTTTGTTGTTGTTGTTGTTGTGTAGTAATGTACTCTAACTGTGATAATAAAATTATATTCAGTGATTTTGTCATAAAAAAAATAAAAAATAAATAAAATATAATTAACTTATAAATCATTTTATTCTGTTTAAATTAATTTTATTATAATTTAACTAATGATTTTTTTTTATTTCATAATTTTTTTTATTTTAAATTTGTATTTTAAATACGGAAATTTCAGTTTTATTAGCTATAAAGAAAGTTGATATGTTTGAAAGGTTTATATTCACTTTTGAATGAACTGTATGAGATTTATAAGCTAAAACGATTTACTACAGCTAGATTTACTACACTAGACTTAACCGACAGATTCCATCATTTCGGTTTTTGATCTATCATTTCGATTGTTAATATTTTTTTAAATATTTTTTGTTAGTTCAAAAAATAGAAAATCATAAAACTATACCAATTTGTTTTAGCATAAGATTTCACTCGTTCAGTGCATAGATTTTTTTCTGCATCTTGGGATTCTGTACGCTGAGTTGGGTATGATTGAACAATCAATTTATAACTAAAAATCTATCATGCTATTTGTGTAGAAAGTTATTACAGTCACAGTTCATTAAAAAAATACTTTTTCATACAAGTTTTTACAATTTGGCAACGTTGTATTTAATATTCTTATTAATAATTTATCTGCTTTTTATACCTGGTATAAAAATAATTTATACCTCGTATAATATATACCAGGATATATTAAGTTTAGTCCCGAGTTTTTTAAAAGTTAAAATATAGATCGCAGAAAAAAAATTTTTGTATAGGTGTTCATAAAAAGACCTATTTAGTCCACTTCTGTAAGCCCGTCCGTCCGTCAGTAAACACAATATCGAAAAAACGAGAATAGGTAGCAAGCGGAAATTTTGAGCTAAAAAGTAAAGGTCAAGTGAATGGGCAAAATCAGACCACGTTTGGGCAAAATAGGCAAAATTGTCTATCTTTGAAACTGCAAGAGACAAAAAATGTTCCTTATTTAAAAATAAACAACTTTTGGTTGACACAATTTTCATAAATTCAGTATATACCGAATATTTAAGCAATTAAGTTAATACTTATTTTCACTTTTGTAATAATTTTTCTATATTTTTACAGAATACATCTACTTGTATATTTCTCCAAAAAATTACGGAAAATTTGGCAATGCACTAATATTGTTTTTTCTTCCACACGAATTTCAAACAACAGATATGCAATTTTTTTTATAATTAATAATTCAAATTTGGACCTATCAAGACCATAGTTCGAATTTTGAATGGATAATCTTGTAATTGTGGTCGTGTGATTAATTAAATAAGAGAGTTCTACAACTGCTTATATATCTAAACAGTGTTAAAGCTACACGCATCAACAATTAATATAAAATTGTTGTTTTTTATTTTTTGGTAAATAAAAATAAAATTAATTAAATTGTTACAAGAGACATAATTTTATTTCAAACAAAAAAAAAAAAGATTTAAAACCTACACACAATATGCGTAACGGGTTTTTCGAAAACTAATAGGCCACCATCATTACTTCAACACAATAATAATAATGATTAAATTAAATGATAAATCATTTACAATTTAAGTGAAAAAAAAACCAAACACACTCACACAGTTTATAACCATTTTTATTTCAACGCTTCAGTGCAGTTTTACAAATATTCGTTGAATGAAATCATTTAAATATAATAGAATATCTAGCTTAGAAATAATTTTATTATTATTAAAGTTGTCAACCATGATGTGATGTACACAATACGATGTGCGCATGTGCGGACATAAATTAGAATAACCACACTTTTTTTACAACGACAAAAAAGTGTATTTTATTATTAGGCCACCAACGATGTTGATTGATCAAAATATATAATATCTATTTTAAATAATATTAAAAAATTTTATTTCAAGAAATAATATACAATTTTAAATGGTATGGATGTTTTTTTTTTTTTTAATTTTTTTACTTAAGTTAGATAATTAGAATGACAAGCGAAAAATAAAATATTTTGTTTAGAAAATAACTTTATTTATAATGGTTATAGAAACATTTTTAGATACGCATCAATTTCAACGTTGATGTTAATGTTTCAATTTAGAATTAATTTTAATTTAACAATTTTTTTTTTTAAAGAAAATTATTCCGTAACAGACACTGTTATGATTATTTTAAAATTGTTTTCTTGGTTTTTTTTTTCAAATCTTGATTCGTAATTTTTAACGTGTGTTTGTCATGGATGTTCTTATTAAATTTAGATGGCTAACTTGTAACTTAGCTTATTCACTCAAGTATTGAATATATAGTAAATCAAATTCTTTAGGTATTTCATGTTGCATACTTTAATATTTTTACGAATTTCGCTTCGTGTTTGAGATGCCAGAAGGTAAAATGTATCTAACAAATACTTGACTGCGAATGTTTTCGTTTCTGATGCAGATAACAAAAGTAATTTTTGTAATTGCGATGAGTTAAAAACGGGAATATTTGTGGAAAATAGAAATGATCTTGTCTTCCGCCACTTTTCCAATCAGAGGTTTAGGTTGTGAAGAGCTAAATATGTGTTGCTCGGATAACTAAGTTGCTATTGAAGAAGAATTTTCACACACAGGTGGAAATTGAATAATCCCGATGATAATCAAGTCACTTGAGAAATTATCCAGGATAAATGTCTCGAAAGTGTGAGTTTCCTAATACTATCAGATAGATGAGTATTGACCCGACGCGGGCGAATCTGCTAGTGTCAGAGAATGGTACGATTATCTATGAATCACAAAGAAGAGGTGGGCCATGCTACAACAAGGTAAATTGACCAAAGTTTAATACAACCTGACCGTAATTGATGGAAGCAATAATTTAAGGATTTAATTGGCCAATTAATTGGCTTTATTAATCAGGGTTATACTACCCAATAAATGATTCTGATGATGAAACTTTCTAAGTGAGCGGCTGGGCTACTTAAACAAATAATATAATTTAAAAGGAATCTTAAAAATTCGGTTCTTTGAAAACCAACAGAAGTGTCAAAAAATCGTTAAAAGTATACTGGCGGTGATATGGGCAGTTTAAACAAAGAATGAATAATCTTCACAAGTATCTATTTTGGGATCAACAATTAAGAATAATTAACCTAATAAGACTAATTTTTACTTGTCAAAACTCATCTTATTCATCTACAAAGTATTATTTTATCTTTGAACATAATATAAAGCAGATTTTACTTAATTAAAATTCGACCAATCTTAGAAAAGAATAGCCAATATATACTTTAATGTATTAAACATATAATTATTCTTGTTTAATGTGGTGTTTTTAATATTTCAAGGGATGTATTTAAAAAGGTACTTAAAAAACTTAATGTTTGCGTTTTATTTGAAGGGTTGTTGCAAGTGGTTTTTTTTTAGTAAACATGTTTTTCTTATAGCCAACAACGTCTGTTTTGATATTTTAACTTTGATAAGACATTTTTATTTTTTTTCATATCGAGGGGTTGTTTCTTTATAAAAATAATATTATATACCGGTGTCGTTTCAAAAGGATTTTATTGGCCCCTTTGTGAAAGGGTGTAATAATTTTTTTATTTATAAAAATAATATCTAGTAGCCATGTTTGTTTAGGCTTGTTTTTATGTCAAAACAGACAATAGTGTATTTTTTGTTTGTTTGAATAAATTTGAATTTGTATTTCTTAATATTTAGCCGACACTGTTAGATTTCGTTAAGAAATTCGTTTCGTAGTGCTTATGTAGAAATATGCGCCGAATGAGGCATATATAGACGTCGTTGATACGTAGAGAACATTTTTGTAAGACTGATCGAAAGCTTAAAGCATGTTCTAGCAGTCTTGAAGAACAGAACACATTTCATTCCAAAATTTATATTCTACATTCCTTCCTTTTGGAGGGATAACAATCGTCTGTTTGCCATTTTGAATCTCAAAGTCATCTTGAAAAGAAATAAAAAACGAAAAGTAAAAGTAAAAGTAAGAAGTAAAAAGAGAAAGCAAGAGACGTTTTCGATTCTCAATATTGTTATAACAAAGTTTGAAGATTCAATACCTTAAAAGTCAAATTTCTGAGAGATACGAAGATCCTATGACCTTTAGACAGTAAGGGAGCGTATTAAAGCTGATCCTGCGAATGGTAAGATTGCTTTCTCTAAATTCGAGTTCTGTCAATGATCGTAGACCTAATTTCCAAGATATACCACCCTTTCAATATTACAAACAGCCACAAGGAAAACCAGTACGAATGGTTCCGATTGGCCCTACAAAAATTACTCCACAATAAAAAAGGCAACTAATAAAATCTCAAATTAATTTAACAGAATGAACATCGAACCCGAAGAATTATTTAATCAAAACCGAATCTGAACATCTCTACTATTATAAAATTGTAAAAAGTTTATGATTGGACTTGATACCTTGATACCTTAAACTAGTATGAATTTTATGTCGCTACGAGAGATAGAATTCGAAAATATTCTCTGAAATCGAAATTTGGTGGACGAGTCGATAAATATTTGACGTAGTGGAAGCGGTGATAAATTATATTGAGGTTTTTAGTTTTAAAATGACGAGAGTCGAAGATATAACAATAAAACGGGTATATGGTAGTTTATAATAAAAATCGTAGTGTCTGCGGGTTTGGAGAAGGTAACCAGCACGATGCATCCTGTATACTCGAATCTATTTACTGCAGTTGGCGGCTATAGTTCAAGAACCTACAAGTAATTAGCAAATAAAAGTTAGCACGTCAATAATTCCAATTTATTTCTAAGTACATGTGTAGTTGATACTTATATTATAATGATTTGAAAATTCGATAACAAAGTGTTTCCTTTATGTTTAATACGAAAAACATTTTTTTTATAATTCCCATGCAACATAAAAATAGCTAGTAGACATTGCTGCTATACACAGCAGTCATTTTGAACATAAAAATTGATTGTTCCTCAAAAACGAAATATAATTGACAGGAAATTAGTTTTTTTTTTTGTTGTAAATAATTCTTTTCAAAACGTTTTTACTTCAATTCTGTTTGAAATGAAAAATTCCAGATTTATTTTGAATATACATCCATCTATCTATCTCGGTCTTTAGCTATGAAGAGCTCTAACTATTTAATATTAACTTCCTTGTTATTTGATATAGTACATTTCTTGTAGATTGGATATTAAATTAATAGAGATATTGTGACTATATAGTAAACATTGAATCTCATCAATTAACTTCAGTTTTTTAATACTTTTCGATACAGATTGGAAACGGAAATTGCTATCAAAATTCATATTATAGAAGATTTTGAGTGATGGCATCAATTTCACATGGCTATAGCGTCTCATTTGCTGTAATCTTGCTATTTTTATCGTTAACCAGTGAAATTTGGCAACACTAAGTTAATTTGCATCTCTTGTACCTAATTACGAATAATTCCCCTATCACTTTGGGTTGCAACTTGAATTAATTTCTGATCTGTATATAGATATACTATTTTATTTTTTACAGTGTACTATTCGATTTTTTCGAAAAATCATCCACAATAGTACATTAAACATAAATTTTCAGCAATGTTAATTAAGTTCAGGTTCATGAAAAATTACAATCGAATATAGAATTGACTATAAATATTTCCAAGCTATTAGAAAAACACTATAATCACTTTTAATAGAGATATTAAATTAAGAACGTGATTTATCAAACGAGAAGAAAAAAAAAAACATTCTTTTTATATTCAATATCTTGTTATTTTTTTTGAATAGGTTTTTTTTTCTCTTATAATTTCGATACACCAATCACAATTTATCCAAAAATTGATAGGTTCCCATTTTTTTTTTCTCAGTTACTTTTTTTGTTAACTGATTTATTCTAAAGCAGCATATGCGGTGACAAATTTATTCACATCAGGTGTAATTTGAAAAGAAAAAATTGACTCTTATAAAGATTTGTTGAATGCGCGGTAGCGCACATGTTAAATTCAAAATTGATTATTTAATTTTTGACGCTCCAAATTTTTTTTGTTGGTTCTGAATGGAAAGGTAGAATATAATAAAAGCCGAAATTATAATTTATTGTTAATCATTAATTTTAAATTGATCAATGAATAAATGTTGGTTTCTCGATAGCTAAAAAAACCATGCTTTTGTCATCAAATAAGTATTGTCGCGAGACTCGAGAATTTTTTGATTTTGAGGGTTGAGATTTTTTATACTTAAGTAAAGTTTTGAGACGAGACGAGGACATGCGTTGTACGAGAGCCGAAATTCACATGTTAAAAATTGACGCGAGAAGTTGAGAAACACAAAATTTGAAAAAATAATAATTTCATATTTATTTAATTTAAATTAGACACTGTGTATATAAATAATGAATAAAAGTATTATCCCAAAGTTTAGTCCCAAGTTTGTTACGGTTAGAAATCTTGTAAAATATTCTAAAATTAGTTGTTTTCATATGAGAAAGAGTCACTACGAGTTCTTGAATGGGCAAAATCGGTTTACGAATTTTCTTGATGGGGTCGAAAATATCTATCTTCAAAGTCTTAAGCGCTAGAAGAGAAGTTTAAATTATGAAAAAATGTTTCGTTTTAAAAAACAAGCAACTTTTGTTTAAAACTTTTTATCATAAACTGAAAGGTTTTCCCACAATGTCAGCTCCAATTACTGCAGATTACAGAAGCATACATTTCCGAATGTGGAGAAGAGCACTGATAAATATAAACATAGAATATACATGTTTTTGAAACTAAGTCAGTTGGAAAATCGAACCAAATTTGTAACTTTCTTTTCCTAATTTATGTGTTTTTTAGTTTTTTTTTTTTTAAATTATACATTTTAATTTTGGGTATACACCAAACAAATATTAACGTTACTAAACAGTGATTTGTATTCTGATATGCTCAATATTTCTGATTGAAAGTGTACCTAATAATCTCGTGCCAAAACTCTTCCAATAATTTGAATATTTCAAATACGAATATTAGTTTGTAGGAATATAACGACCAAATGTCTAAAACAATATATTTGTGTAGCAATTGCTTCGAAGTTTATTTTGGCAGAGTGAGAAACAATAGCTTCTACTTTTACTACAACTTTTACAACCTTTAACTACAAAGCAATAACAAAAGTAACTGCTACATATATAATTCCTGTTGTATTTATATGAAGTAAAATATATGATTATAGTAGATACGAATTGAATTGGAATTAATATTATAAGGCGTGAAAAAGCATAAAACGTTTATACAGCTGCACTTTTTTTTTTAAATAGATTTATAAATCTTCTGGTTTTATTATACGGTAAGCTCTTTTATACACATTGATAATAACTTTTCGATTTATTTTAATTAATAGTTGTTAGTTATGGAAAAAATTCGACCCTCTGAAAACCATTGATAAAAGTTGCAGTAACGAAATGAAATTTTTATATTCGGTATATGTCAATATACATGGGTATATTAAGTTTAGTCCCGACTTTGTAACGCTTGAAAATATTGATCGCAGACAAAAATGTTTGGAATAGGTGTTCATAAAATGGCCATTTTCGCATGTCCGTCCGTGTACACGATAATTCAAAAACGAAAAGAGATAACAAACTGAACTTTTGTGTGTGTTTTATAGAAGTAAAAAGTAAGGTGAAGTTCGTGAATGGGCAAAATCTGACCATGTTTGGACAAAATGCGAAAAAAGTGAAGAAAATTTTTGTTCTCGTTTATCATTTTCTAGGGTAATTTTGACCCAAACAGAACGAAAATCAGGTTCATTTGAACGTCTGATCAATACATTTCTAAATTTTCCCTTCTCAATTCATACAGTTTTGAATTTTAGCACGATGGGTCTGATCTCTTGAAAATCGTTAATCGTATCGTATTTTAATAAACGGCATCGATTTCGCTAGGTCCAAATTTGCTTAAAACATACTTTATATCAAAATCGGGGACAAAAAAATTTTGTTCAATTTTAGCGATTTTATTAAGGGGTACCCCTTGGAAAAAATGCGAAAAAAGTGAAGAAAATTTTTATTCTCGTTTTTAATAATAATCATTTTCTAGAGTAATTATGACCCAAACAGAACGAAAATCCGGTTCATTTTAACGTCTGACCAACACATTTCAAAATTTTCCCTTCTCAATTCATACAGTTTTGATTTTTAGCACAATGAGTCTGATCTCTTGAAAACCGTTAATCGTATCGTATTTTATTCAACGCCATGGATTTCGCTAGGTCAAAATTAGCTTAAAACAAAGTTTATATAAAAATCGGGGACAAAAAAATTTTGTTCAATTTTTGCGATTTTTCTTTTCATTAACTCAATATACCGGATATTTAAGCAATTAACTCAGTTAGTTGTTATTTTCACTTGTTTTAACTATTTTTAGAAGTGTTATATGAAATACCATCCTTTACAGTTAGTAACTTTGATTAGATTGTAACCAACCTAAATCTACCCAAAAACTTTAATTTTACGTTTATATAAACATCAATAGTATTTCATTGGTTTGAAATAATTTTGATCATTTTTGACGAAGTGTCCTTAAAATGTCTTTAGATTATTATGTCTAGATATTTCACATTTAGATACAAAATTGTATAGTTTGATGTCTAAATTAGATCAATCAGTGAGTCCATTAATTTAAAAACGTAAAAAATAAAAACAAATTTATATGTTTTTAAACAGTCCTGGTCAATTCTTTTTAAAGTACCTGTAAAGTTAAACTAGTAACCAAATATTAAATAGGTTTAAAATTTATGTTCAAATAAAGGAAGTGGTTGTTATTTATATGTCAACAAAGGCCCCAAAAAAGGTAGTCAATAGTCTCTTGTAGTAGAGTGGACATAAGGCGTGACTCAATTATTGTAAATAGGTACTTTTTAATATGTTATTAGACAAGTGGAATCTGTCAAAATATATCGTTTACAAAAACATTTTTTTTAGAAAAGATTGCTATTTATTGAAACCTAGTGACACTCAACACTGTTAGGGGTCCTTTTTACCACACATAAATTTGTACTAAACATGTTATATTTGATCGTTAAATCAATAATAATAGTCTCGTTCGAGACAGTGCTAAAAAAAAATCAAAAAACTATTCAGATGAATAGGGAATATGCATGAAAATTTTTGTTCACATTTATTTTCAGAATAGGAAAATACTGTTAATACTGTAATAATATTTAAAAACGAAATTAAAATCCGACAAATATCAAGGAATCTATAAGCTTTTAAAGATTATTATCTGTCTCTTTCTTGCAAAAATACTAAAAACGGAGTTTTACGTGTATTTTAAATCGTGAAAGTGTAATATGACGTCACATAACATATCAAGAAGGCTATCACCCTTTTTGTCTAATCGGGAATTTCAATCATTCATATCTCGCTTATTTTTAAAGTTATTTAAAAAGTAATTTTACCTTGATATTTTTCAAGTAAACATGCTTCAATTCAAGTGAAAAAAAATTTTCATGCATATTCCCTATTGTTTAAGTAATATTCCAAAATAAACAACACGCTAAAAATCGCTAATGTTTTATAAAAATTTTTAATTTGTTTCATGGGCTTAGATTAATGTAAGCTTAAATATTTTGCATGTGCATTAATGAGCATGGCTTTCGTAAGTTTGGCTTCCATTTGAGAATAATTCCTTTTTTTTATTAGTGATAGATACCTTAAAAAAATTTCCTCAAAGGGTCTGACGATTCATATCATTTAGGCAAAAAAAATGATATTCATGATTTTTCGGTAAACTGATTAATTCAAAAATTATATCAAAACAAAATTGAATATTTACTTAACCGAATATAAAAACAGGATTAATCACACAAAATAGGATTCAATCCATTTATCAATGTTAAAATACCAAAAATGACATATTAAATTCACATCCCCTAAAAAAACATATGTAAAAGGTATTTAACTGTAAGTAATCGAATAATAGCCGAAATAAATCTTAGTTTCACATCAGTTAATAGTATAATTATTTGTATGCGTAACGGATTCAATTTTATATATATAAATATTGTTTAGACAGGTTGCACTGATTTCATTAATTTTATTAAATTTAATACATCATTTGGAAAATTTAATTTTGATACATTCGATTTAAAAAAAAAAAAGTTTAATTGAATTTATATTTTTGAATGAAAATAAAAGTAAGAAAACAGTTATTCGAAATTCACTTTCAAATAAATAAACAAACACGAAAATTAAACTTTTTTTCTGTACTTTTTACAGATTTGTGAATAAATATTTCTACAATGATAAATAGCAGGAAATTTTATACGAAACGAATTTTTTTCCAAAGATCTTTACAATTTTTCGGGATTTTATTTTTGAAAATAACTAATCAATTACACTCGGTTAATCAAACATTGACTAACCGTTAAATTGATCTCCTAAATTGACATTTAGATTCTTGTGACACGCCATAGATAGATAGATAGATAGATACATCTTGGGGTCTAGAAAGTATTGCACTTTGACCTTATGGTCCATTGTACTCCCACTTCTACCTTAGTCCGACGAGATTCGCTTCGCCCATGTGTTGGCAATAGTCTGGAGATTGCTTATCAGGTCCTCTCGAAGGTGCGACACGTCATACTTAGAACAAATCGGTATTTATTATCACGCTTACCTTCTGCCCGACTAATTTGTTTATATCATATTAACATCATCCTGTTCCAGAATTGAATCGAATTTCATCCGAAAACTGAAGGCAAGACTTTATTAAAGATTAAACAATACAGAGCATTATAGATTAATCGGATCAAGCCAGTCAATACGGCGTCAAAGATTAAATAATAAAAACCTTATTTCAAGATAATTCACTTATTTTAAATCTTAAAAAAGCACAGCATGACTTGGAAATTTGACGTCGGGATGGACTTTGCAGAATAGGGAATATGCATGGAAATTTTTTTTCACATTTATTTTCAGAATATGAAAATACTGTTAATACTGTAATAATATTTAAAAACGAAATTAAAATCCGACAAATATCAAGGAAGCTATAAGCTCTTAAAGATTATTATCTGTCCCTTTCTTGCAAAAATACTAAAAACGGAGTTTTACGTGTATTTTAAATGGTGAAAGTGTAATATGACGTCACATAACATATCAAGAGGGCTATTACCCTCTTTGTCTAATCGGGAATTTCAATCATTCATATCTCGCTTATTTTTAAAGTTATTTAAAAAGTAATTTTACCTTGATATTTGTCAAGTAAACATGCTTCAATTCAAGTGAAAATTCATGAATGTTCCCTATTGTAATATCCCCTAAGAGTCATCGATTGTGAGAGTAAGAAATGACTCAATAGCAGTAGCAAATCCGAGTGCATTATAAAATTCATCAGGCCAGCAGTGCAACGTATACTGAGCTTGACAAAAGACCAGTAAATGTTCAAGATAGTTTATTAGCTTAAAAATAGAAACTAAATAAATGATTTATTAGATTTCAAAAAAAAAAATTAACTACAAATCAACTCGTCAAAGGCGAAATTTGACAGTGATTTTGCATAAAAGTACCTCTAAAACATTGTACAGAGTATTGATTTTAAAAAAATAATATGATTTATGAATTATGATAAATAAATATTAATAATTCATTTAATATTTACAATAAAATTGTATTTATATTATTTGATTATGAATTATGAGAGCAGCCAGCCAGCATTCATTGCTGTAACGGAAGATATCTGCATTGCATACAAAAATATTGAAATATATAAATTTAAAAATGACACTAAACAAATGTTTCTTTAAAATGTCTAGAATTTTATATATATTTTTTTTCAGTATGTCAAAATATTTCATTTCGCAAAAAAAAAAATTATATTTTATTATCCTCTCTATAGTGTTCTTGGTCACAGTACGCAATTTATCTGCCATTCAAAAAATTGCATGCGAGTCGTAGCAATTATTGAAATGTTTTACGGGACATGTTTTAAAATTGTTTTAAATTTTTCATTTTTTTGACATCAAATGCTTGATATGAAATATTATACGCATCTAGGGATGGGGATCGAACCCACGACCTCTGGCATTCTAGACCAATACTCCGACCAACTGAGCTACCTTAGATGTTGTGGTAGTGCTATGCATATGATCTTTCACTATCATTTTTGATACCATTGTATTATTAATTTTGTTTATTTGTCATTCACATATTTTTAAAATTATTTTTGTAAACTTGCGTCTATTTATTTCCATTGTTAGTATGGAAATTCATATCAAGAATTTGATGTCAATAAAATGGTATCAATATTCAGGCATATTACTTAAATGTCAAATAAAGTAAACGCTCGTCGCTTCCATTGGTATTTAATCGAAATGCAACCATACTAACAATAGAAATAAATAGTCGCTAGTTTACAAAAACAATTTAAAATAATGTTTTAAATTTAAATGTTTTAAGCAATTTGCGGAAAGCAAATTGCTTATTCCATGTATGCGTGAGAATTCCCTTGAATCAAAAATAAATTATTTTATATACATAATTTAATTAATTGTTTTTATTACTAGTTAACGATTAACTTTTCAACTTAAGGTAGTTCTCGCGTGGCAGTCACAGCAAAAATATAATATATAGTAAAATAAAAGTATTTATTACACCAATGCCAATTGAACATGTGCAGTATAACAAATATAGTGTATTACCATTTATGACAATATATTATGTATGCGATTTTTTTAATTAAAATATCATAGATTTTTCCCTTATTCCTTCCGTAATCGAGAGAAAATGTTTCGAATTAAAGTTGTTAGCATATTTATAATGAAAAACTTTCACACGAAGCATTTTTTTCGAAAGCTAATTGAATAAGACAGAAATCAATTTACACTATTTGAAAAAAAACAAAACGCTACTTTTGTGACTATGTGTACAATGCAAGACTTGGGTTGACAGTGATTATTAACAAATAACCTTAATGTCTTTATTCAATTTATTCAAATTCTGAAGAAAACTGAATTTACGAGTGAACTACCTTAAACAGATAATGAAATTAATTGCTTTTATTTACAATTTAAGACGGTACACAAATCTTTGTTGTTTTTTTTTTTATCAAAATGCATTAAGTCCAAACAGCTTTAACATAAATTTGATGGCTGCTTTATCATAATATATTTTGTTTAATGATATCAATCATTTGTGTGACGGTTTTTATAGTCCACCTTATATATAGTTTTAAGTAATTTTTTAAGTTAATTTTATTATATTGTTGATAAGATTATACGATTCCGAAAAAGAAATTTTTATTTTATTTTTGTTTGTTTGTAACAGTTGCAATAAAATGTATTCCGTAAATATTTATTTAAAATATAACTTTTTATTGCTATGATAAATATAAAATGTACCCATTTGTTTGGTTTTTTTTTTTGCAATAAATAAATTTTGTTTCAGATAAATTCAGTGGCATACAGAATACTCCGATTTCGTTAGAAGAAAATCATGGGTGCTAAGTTTCCCTGAATTAACAAAATCAAAATTGTGTTTGATAGTATGTTTTGGTCCAAATATTATTATCCACTACTCCAAATATTTATCGACACTTTCATTAAATTTTTATTTCAACGAATATTTTCTAAGTCTATCCAACGTAGTGAGATGAAATTCATACCAGTCTAAGCATAAGCTTTGAAATAATAAAAAAAAGTTTAATCAAAATCGGTCCAGTAGTTTTTCCGTGATGCTCGAACAAACAAATAAATACATAAACAATTTTACCCGTACAATTTTATATTAGTCGAGATTTCGTATGAGGAACAAAATGCCGAATATCTGGTAAAGTAAGCGTTTCCGGACATAAGGCCCTAAGACATTTTTTGTTTAGTGTGATTTGATCAAACGTTTAGCGCAACGTGTGGCCTCTTCTTTATAATAGTAAAATTACAATTAGAATATCATTAAAGTTTACAATATAGAGTACCATGTTTGTTGATAAGGTACCTTCAATACCTATTGATTATATAATAACATAACATTGGTTTAACAAAATAATACAATCTATAATACATTACAATATATATTATAGGTATTATTATTAAATAACTTATAATTTGATATTTGATATCGTGTACCATCATGTGAATATTAATATGTGTAGGAAGTTTCATATGTACCAAATATAGGATCAAATTTATACATTTGCAAACTAACAAGTGTATTTCTATATAATAGGTAACTGTTCGAGAAATAAATTGAATAGATGGATTCATAGGAAGCGGGTAGTACATTTAAGAAAAAGCTTTTTGGTAATTGGTAAATTTCATTTAGAAAAAAATTTATTAATATAGTTTATTCAAAAATGTGATAAAAAAAACATCAATACTTTTTGATGTGAAAACATCTATATCGAGACTACACAAGTATGAGTTTATATTGGAAGTGAAATGAAATTTTTAGATTAAATAGTAGTTTTTAACATTATTCATTACTATTGCATATTGGCAATGACATATACATGTAAGTATAAGTATATTTTATAAGTATATATATATGATTGTATCAACTTAAGGAAATGTTTTCACATTATATGCCTGAATCCCCGGCTCAAAACTGTTTTTTTTCATAAAATTTTATTTCCAACAACTATGCTAGGAAGCTTTTTTTCATCTCTATTATTTGTTTCTGCGTAATAAAGAAAAAAGGTTATGAGCTATAAAATATTTTGGGGATGAGACAGTCCCCTGTCGTATCAGGTTCTCGCAAAGATACCTTGACAAGTGATTGAAGTCACTATATGTACTATTTTTACTGAAAGTTTCATTCCCTAATTAAATGGGCACCGGTTTTTACAGTCGCAGCTTCTACTATACTCAGCAAGTTTATTTGTACACTACTATATTTTAATCCCACCACAATGCTTACATGCCACTTACAAAATTATTTTAATATCAAAATTATTTCGACGCTTTTAAAATAAATTTCCTAAGATTAAGTGACTAATTGATATGTATAGAAAGTTTTATCCATGCATGCAAATTTATTATTTTATTAATAAACTAAATTATATACATGAATAATATTGTTAACCCGGGTTAAATATTGAATTACTAATAATGATCATATTATTATCATCGATCCTATGACGTTATTCAATTAGTTAACCGGAGGATACATAAAATAGATTTGATTCTTATTAAAATATGATTAGGAAATATGAGAATATTTTATTATTATAATAATTATATTAGTAAAAATACTTTTCTTGTTAATTTAGGATAATATTTACTCTAATAATGATCTCATAATAAAACTCATTATATCAAAAATCATAACTACTAGTCTTATAAGTTGTTTTTGATAAAAATCATTCCAACGAATTAGAGATGTACATGAAAATCGCAAAAACAGGGTATATACCAGGACCTCGAACACCGACCGTACATGATATGGATTAAAGTACAAAAATCCTGAATATCGTGTTCATTTGACGATTTCTGGAGAAAAATGACATGATCTAATCAATTCAATTGTTTTCAAAGCAATACCAAAGTTACAATTTAAATGAAAACGATAGTTAAAAATACTTTCTTTGTCTGAGATTAAAATTCCTTCATTTTTCTAAATTCTTTGCTATTGCCAAGTTTTCAAAGTCGATAAACCACCTTAAAAATCGAAAACGAGTTTTGATATATAAAGTAATCTATTTTTTATCAAGAGAGAATAAATCGCATTATCTATGTTGAGTAATAAAAAAGAAATCTTATATTTTGTAGTAATTAATTGATAAATATTTATTAACATTAAGAGAATTAATCGACCAATTATTTTATTAATGGTTTGTTTTTGTTTTGCTTTAATTATTTTAATAGTAATTTGTAATGTATATTATTGCGAATAATATGTTTCTTTAATTAGTAATTAGATCAATAAAATTTATTATTTAGAGGAAGTGAAAATTTTTAACAATCCATCTTCTTTTTTTTTTATTTATTTGAATTTTTATACGATTCTTTTATTTGCATATTATCATGTACGGAATGTATTTCAAATAGTTGAAAGTAATTGTAAAAAAAGAATATTTCGTGAACGCAAAAAATGATTATACATTTAGGGTTGATAGTATATATTCTATTTTATATAGGGTTTTCTTATATACCGATAAAAACTATCGATCCGAAACGTTTTATGGTTAATTGTGAGTGATTCATAAAATCCAGTCGTTATTAAGTTAGTTGAACATTCGGATACTTGTGTTTCGTTTTGTATTTTTCGAATATATAATGTACGCTCAAAAAATATTAGCTAAGTACAGTTAAGCTAGTATATTTTGCACACATGGTTAAATTAACTTTAATTATAGTTCATCATTTCTCAAGCAGATGGCACGCATACTGCTAGTTTGAAAATGCTGATATTTTCACTAATAGATAGCATAATATGTCTCAGTTATATGCAAAATTAATGTAATACTTCACCATAATACAACTTCTTAGATATTTGTTGAACGATATTTGTTAAAATATCAGTCGAGATAAGAATCAATATGAACTGATGGTCACTTTTATACCAATTACGTCACAACAGGAAGAAGATATGGAAGATTTATTGCAATTCCAGATTTATTTGATCGATACATTAAAATAAATTATTTCATTTAATATTTTTTAGGCTATTCGAAAAGAAATAATTATGGACATAAATTTCTTGAATCCGTTTTACCATCTTCCTTTATTACTTTTATTGATTTATTTGTATAAATTATTAGCATGATCATGATCATGTATTCTTTGATCACATCAAAGAATACAACAGATCCCTAATTATAGTTAATATTTACATGATTGCCCAGTATCCTAGCAATTTTAAGAATCAAGTTATCATTTGAATCAACAAATAGGAATACTTTTTTGTTTTCCACTTAGAAAGTCAGATTTCAAAAATATATCGGATATATAAGGTGCAATTGGCCACAAAAGTTGATGTCATTTTTTTTAAATTTTATATTTGATTTGTGCTTAATTCATTCCGGTTTTTAAATAATTCGATTAAAAGTTATTATACTATATTTATATTATGAACAACTTTTATCCGAAGCGTTTTTCGGAAAATCGAATCAATAAAGCACAATTTAAAAAAATGACATCAACTTTTGTGGTCCATAGTACTTACTATATCTTATATAATGAACTACTGTTTTATACAAAATTATTTTCTATTAATTTATACCTATTTTAGACCAAAAAATATGATAGAACATTTAAAATAGATAAATAAAATTGTCTTATCAATAATATATAAAATTTATGGTCCTAGTTAAATTTATAATATATTATATATATATATTTTTATCTTTATTTTATTTTAATTTTGACTATTTCTTTTTTATTATTTTTATGAATACGTCAGACACTACATAGAATATGTTGAATAGAATAGAGAAGGTATTCTTAAATCATAATATAAGTAAATATTAAAGAAGAATCTTTTTTATGAATGTTTGATAAAAAGCAATTAATCCCCCTAAAAAGCATATTAGAAACACTTTTAATGTCCACAGGCGGCATTCTTTTGATTATCATATAAAATATAATATGTATGTATGTATGTATGTATATCTTTTATTCTACATATACGAAACAGGCCGAAGTCAAAAGATGATTCTCATGTAATGTGTGTGGTAGGCCTGTTTATTTCAATTTTAAAAATATTCTTTTATAGACCTGCTTTATTAATATTTAATATTTACAAATGTATAAAAAGTTTTCTGTAGAAAATAATTGCATATAATCTTCTTTTTTTTTTAGTTCTATGCAGAAAGTTTGTTGCTCACATTTGGTGTAAATTAACTGATACTCGGTCTTGCATTTGGCTCAATTTAGTTAATATCTTTTGGCCAAGTGGCCGAGCGGTCTAAGGCGTATGTCTGAGACGTTATATCTACTTGAAACAGCGAGGTTATGGGTTCGAATCCCGTCATCGGCAGTTTGTCAATTATTAAGAAAAAAAAGGGTGGGGCGATTAATTGACTAAACTGTAGGCGTATGGACAAGAACGAAGTAACCGGCTATGCTTGTGAAGGTTTTCTGCAGTTCCTATCAGAGTCGTCTGCAACCGCACATTCTACCAATTCCTAGTCTACACACAAAATTTCCTTCCATTCCGCTCACATCCTCATATCCTTAGGCATCACAATGGACCTTATGGTCCATTCTGATCTATCTATCTACCTAATAGCTTTTGAGGTAGTTGACTTTTAAACTTATTTTTCTTAAGATGAGTCCATGAGCGGATAATTTGCAATTGCGACATCAAAATTAATGAATTGTCTTTATCAACACAAGTCTTGCATTGTGCACATTAAATGTTATATTAGATATCTGCAATTGAAATAGCTGCAATAAGTAAGTCTATTGTACTGTATTTTATACTTATTGCTTTGACTATCAAAAAGGTATTACCAAAAAGAATTTCAAATTTTAGTTGCTCGGTAAAGAAATTATTACTAGAAGTGTTTCAAATTATTTTAACTATTTAATTTTTGAAGTCGGTAGTTCTATTTTTTAAATTGTCTTTTGTAGTTATACACATGTTTTTCACAACCTTTAAAGCAAATTTAATGTTGTACAACTGTCACCGTAACTTTTTATGGTAGGGTCTATTTTGGCAGCAAAATGCTAAAAGCTAAACAATGAATCTTGGTAGGTACGTGAACTGGCGGTAGTTTACGATACTACACTCACTTAGTATCAGATAGTCGAATGTGCGACGGGCCGAACAATATCTTTATGTACCATTTTAATGAAAACACACCCTATATCACCGTGTGTTTCAAAATTAATCCAACAACATCTTGCTACATAAAAGAATGAAATAACAATACGCATTTCAAAACGTATAGTATTTGTAATGGAACATTAAAATTATAATTTTAATGTTCGAATGTTTGTATTGTGTTAATATTTATTAAATTATAGGTATATTAAATTATATTTTAGAAGTATATTTAAAATAGTGTCGATATATTAAATTACATATTTATCAAACATAATTTTATTTAAATATTACTTTCTCTTTAATTTAATAATTGATATTATTTAGATATCCATATAATTATGATATCATATATATATCTATATATATATATATATATATATATATATATATATCTATATATATATATATATATATATATATATATCTATATATATATATATATATATTTATATATATATATATATATATATATATATATTTATATATATATATATATATATAATTGTCTGAAATATCTGCTTCTCGGTGTTTAATATGGAAAATACCCCAAAAATTGAATTACTCAGTTTCATGAAATACGCTGGGTGCCCATATATTTGTACTACAGAACGCAGCTGAAACTGGACAGAACTTCATGTTCTTCTCGTTTCTAATTGCCACAAAATCAGTTCATGCATCTCCACACAAATGTAAAAGATCTTGGTATATAAAACCAAAGAATTGTTTTTATATATTTTTGTTTTGTTTTTTATACACCTATACATGTGTGGAAGTAAATATACAGTACACACATGGATAAACAACAATCTGATATATTTTTATATAATCTTTGAGTAGTTATTCAAAAACAACAACTGAAAACAACTAAATGAGTTAATTTCTTAAATACCCGGTGTATACTGAATTTATGGAAAAAAAGTATCTTAAAGTTGTTGTATTTTAAAAAAAGGAACAATTTTTTCTTTAAACTTTTGTTACGGTTTCAAAAAATGCCTAAACATAATCCGATTTTGCCCATAAACGAACTTGACCTTACTTTTTAGTTAACAAGAACACACATACCATCGCGTTGACGGACGATCGGACGGACAGACACATTTGCGGAAATGAACTAATTAGGTCATTTTATGAACACCTATACCAAAATTGTTTTTCTGCGTGCAATATTTTCAACCGTTACAAAAACTGAACTAAACTTAATATACCCTGGTATATATTATATACCGGGAATACAAATCATTATACTTGTCATCATAAGTCAGTCTGTATTTCGATATAACCAAATTAAATATATGTAATTAATAAAATACGACATTTCCTTTTTAGCCTAGTATTTGTGTGTGTGTATAAAAAACATTTTTTTTTAATTCTTTCTGAAATACTTCCGTTCTAGTTGGACTATTTGACTTGACTGACTGAAAACACTATAAAAAACAAAACATGATAAATTAAAATAATTGAATATTAATAACAATAATTTTCATATATATTCTCAAAAACATTCCGTGTGAATTTTTTGTTTTCGTTTTCAAAATTTTGAAACATGAAGTAGTATTTTTTTTGTGTGTATTTAAGTTGGTAATATATGAATGAAATATTATGTTACATCATGTCCTTATAAAAAAACATCTACATACAAGATCTTACAAAAATTATTACGTTTTTAATCAATTTAATTTAGTTTTTAAACGCACTGTACAGTTAAACATCTTGCGAAATAAAATATATGAATCTTAATTATTTTCGATATCAACCCCCCACAATTTTTTCCTAAGTACACCCCTGTGACCATAAGTATTGACTTCTCAAACTTTGTATTATCTGGACAGTAATTTTGTCAAAATGTTTTAACTCATCTTTTTAAGTTTATTAAAAGCTTACTTAAATGGAAAGAAAATTAAGGAGTTTAGGAAAAAATGGTCAGGTGATAAATTATAACTTTTTATTATGATTATAACAATTCCGTTTTCATTTCATCGGCTCAACAACGATATCAGAAGTTTCTTAAGACAGATAATTCTTTTAAAACATTAAAATAATTAGAATATATAAATTATTCTAGCAGTAGTGTGCCAATTTTTTATGAAAGTGACTGTAAGTGAAATTTATTACGAAGTTCGATATCTAAATTCAACAGAACTTTTCCATTTATTATTGCAAATAATTTGCAATTTATTATTATTATTTGATAGATTAGCGTAGATTTTAATTATGCAAAACGAACATTTTCAACAATTATTACGGTAATAAAAATTTAATGATATGGAAATTAGGCAAAGGATATCCGAAAATGTGAAAATTGCATTATAATTCTAAATTATAATATACCAGATAATGAAAAATTTCAATTACCAGTAATTATTTTTTCATTTTCAATTTATAAATCGATTTTAAGAATTTGTTTTCACAGATCATTAATTATTTATTGCCTTGATAAATTATTAACGGTATATTTTATCGATTTGTTTAACATGAGAAAAATTTTCAAATATAATTGGAATTTGGTCACTCGAATTATAAACTATTTATTTTTATGAGATTTTGCTTGAATTTCTATGATTTTTAAATAATTTTTGTTAACTAATAAATTAATATCGATGCTTTAGTTTTAACAATCTTATTCATAAAAAACTGCTCAACGTTTGTTTATTATTATATTTTTATATAGGAGTAAAAAATTAATGACATCGATCAATAGTAACGATATTAACGGCATCAATTCTTATGATATTAATGGACATTCCAGCAAAATGTATAAGTTGGGCGACATTTTCTGCCTACGTGTGTATCAGTGGCGTGAGAGGACCTCCGAACTGGTTAACCATTTTCTATGAAATTTTGATCAAAACATTTTGCGTTTTCTCGCAGCAATGAATAGCACAGTAAAGTGTAAAGACAAGATTTATTTTTCTAAACGTTGCGAAATTAAAAAATCTTTACAGGAAAACAAAAGGTAATTCTTAAGTCTAAAGACAAAGAAACTTTTGCCAATTTGCCAATCTTGTATTTTTGAAGTATATTGTTTTATTTTTGCTAACGGGGTTTCACTATACAAGTTGTATAATAATTATAGGGTGACTTACCTAGTTTGGGGACACTAACTAATAAATGATCAATCAGACAACACGCAATTTTTGGATTTTAAGGTCAGTTACATTTCTACGAATGCGCTTTTACAGCTTTTAACAAAATTGGCGGATTGGAATATTTTTTAAATTATAGCGGTTAAGGTTTACACCAAAAACTTAAGTTAAATTGATTTTTGAAAATTTTAAAAATTCATCCGCACTTCAGCGATAACTTATTAACGTGGAATAAGAACTTTTATACTTGAGCTCCATAAATAGTGGAAACGCGTTTTTGTTGTTGTTGTCAATGTCTTTATTGAGACGTGATGGGCATGTTCCATTAGAGTATATATTTTCTTTGGCCCATACCATTCATCTATCCAAACATAAAGAGATCAATGATTGAGGGGACTGTCCAGTTACGGAACGAATGAACTTATATAATTAGGTAGACAGATAGATACATCTTGGGGTCTAAAAAGTATAGAACTTCGACCGTATGGTTCATCGTGCTCCCCATTCTACTTCAATCGACGAGATTCGCTTCTCCCATATGTTGGCAATTGCAAGGAGCTTGCTTTCAACGTCTTTCTGAATGTTCATATATTCGGGGTGAGATGCACCGAATATCCTGTAGCCTAGAGGTTTGCAGTCAACGATAATGTGGCTGGATGATTCTTACTCCTCGCTACAGAATCTGCACATAATAGACCCGTTAAGGAGTCTCATTGTGAGATGCTCCCGCAGGGGACAATGCCCGGTAATAGCTTTATTAACTGTTTTTATTGTTCGATGCACCATTTTATTTTCTTTGAATGTTCAATATTTACGAATATAAATATCGCTGCTTACAATATTTCCCAAGAAAACATCAATTTTATATAAGTGTCCATTAACTGGGACAATCACCCTACATAAACTACCAAATTATCTTGAGTTCAAATCATTATTAGGTGTACATACTTATTTTTACATGTATATATACCTACAGTAATACATCACACCGTGTTTATTACTCACTATATCAGTTCAGTTTTACATAAAATATTGCATGTTATTCAACAATAAATAGCCATGCAAATTACATGAAAATTAATACTCACAAAAACTATATTAAAATATAACGTAGTATAGTATTCTAGCTACCACCATCAATATAATAATAATATTATCCATAAAAATTATTCTTTCTTTCATTCTACGTTCTATTTTCAACTCTAACTAATCCCCCACCTCACCCCACGCCAACCCTTTACTCCTCCATATCTATAAGTATAGAATTATACACCCTAAAATAGTCTAAAATTTATTTATACGATATGACACAAAGGTTAGATTTTTTAGTTGGATAGAAAGTTGTAAGAGTGTGTTTATTTTTATTCGTAGTATATTGATGTTTGTTATATTCACTGAGTGTAAATTGTAGAAAATGTGTTGTGTAAGATACAAATTAAAAGTGATTTATACCGTGCGAATCGGTTATGTAAGTAACGAACGGATATGCAGGATAAACTAAGTTTAAGACCGTCTACCTATTTTTGAAAGACTTCCCCTCTAGCCACACTTTATCACACATTTACAGCCCCCTCTACAAGTATCATGTCACAATATATTATATGAGCACTAAGTATTATACCAGGAATTCAGTCAGTTGATCTCAATATCAGGTGTCAATCAATGTATTTACTAGTTCAAAAATAAAATATACATCAAAACTGTCATATTATAATATTAAGTCTGCGGTGCCATCTATATAAAATAGAATCAATTATCAAGGACCACTAACTTAATACGATAAACTACACTAGAAAACAAGTGGAAATAATAACTGATTGCTAAAAAATAATAACTTAATTGCTAAAATACTTGGTATATCATGAATTTATGTAAAAAAGTGTATAACAAAAGTTGTTTATTTAAAAAAAAGTTTTGCCCATTTTGCCCAAACATGGTCAGATTTTGTCAATTCAAGCTTGGCCTTACTTTTTAACTCTATAACACACACAAAATTTCAGCTAGTTTTTTATCGTTTTTGAGTTACCGTGTCCAAGACGGGCGGACATGCGAAAATGGCCGAATTAAGCCATTTTATGAACACCTATTCCAAACATGAATGTCTGCAATCAATATTTTCAAGCATTGTCAAGTCGGGACTAAACTTAGTATCCCCTTGAATATTTACAAATACCAGGTATAAAATTTAACTTCGAAAAATTGGACGTTACAATTATAGAAACCCTTAGATAGATAGATAGATAGATAGATACATCTTGGGGTCTACAAAGTATTGCACTTGGACTTTATGGTCCATTGTGCCCTCCCCCCCCCTTCTACTTCAGTCCGATGAGATTCGCTTCTCCCATATGTTGGTAATAGCCAGGAGCTTGCTCATCAGGTCTTCCTGAATGTTCATATATTCGGGATGAGATGCGCCGAATATCCTATATTTGCTGTAACCTACAGGATCACAGTCATAGATAATGTGGCTGGATGTTTCTTCCTCCTCGCTACACATCTGCATATAATGGACCCGTTATAAAGTCCCATTGTGCGCAGATGCTTCCGCAGGGGATAATGCACGGTAATGAATCCGGTAACCCTCCTCAGTTGCATCCTGTTCAGCCCCAGTGCATCGAGAGATAGCCTCTTGGTTGCACTCTGAAGCAGTACCTTCCCGAGCTCCTACCGCGGTACTTTTTCCCAGTGTTTTCACGATGTTTAGCATTTGACCACTCGGTAAGGACCATTTAAAGACATTTACGTATAGAGTCTCTTAAACAAAAACTTTGAAGTAAATTTTTTTTTCGGTTACATAACAAATATGTATTTGATACATTCTGTACTTAAAAATAAAATTAATAAGTCTACATATAATTTGTATGTCATTTACAAAATGAAAAGAGATATCATTACGATACATGTATTATAGAGAGGTATGCGCATATATACCTATAATAAATAAATTTTTATATAAAGTTTGAGTTTAGATTATTACATAAATTTAATCATCACATAATTAAAATTATATTTTAAATCATATGTTTTTTAAACGCGTTTTTTTTTTTTAACCTCTACATACACCTATGGTACATACGAGTATGCATATGTGTATACATACATAGTCTAAGTACGATTAATATTTCTTTATTTTTGATTTATTTCGAATCCGTAGATAAAACAAATGAATCTTTGAAGATGTGATTGTTTACCAAAATGCCATCCACATAGATTTTTATAAATAGTTTCGACAGGAAATTAAATCCTTTCAGCAGCACTCATACAAATTTTTAAATGGACTATCAGTTTAGTTTGGATTAAATGGAGCGTCAAATATGATGTCTTATACAGACAAAAAATAGGACAATCATTAAAATTTCAAAACTAAACCCACTTTTACTCGAACCGTACCACAAATTAAAGTAAGGAAATGCGTATAGGGTTTGCGATTGAAATTAAATTATAATACTCTTTTCAAAAAAATGTAATGAAAATTTAATTAAAAAAAATTTTTTTTTTAAATTTATAATTATCTATTTTTATTGTTTTTTTTTTTGGCTTTATAATGCGTAACTAATAAAGTCGTATTTTATATTTAGGGAAATTGTTTTCGATTTTCATTACAAAGTTTGAATACCAGATTATTGTACTGTAATCATAATTGCAGATTTACTATGTTTAAAATCGATACGACAATTTAGTTCATGAAAGACCCTCACAAAAGACACCATCATTTGGGTTGGACAGATCTCCAGCTAGATGAAATCGATGAGGTGTCGTCGAGGAATATCCTAACGTTTATTAAGATTAACGTTTATTCCATAGGAATCCTGGAACACCTTTAAAAGAGATGCTCCTGAGTCGAATCTAATCAAACCGGATTAAATATGTTAGTATTAGCTGTATACAATATTTCACCTACGAAACCATTCTATTGATGGTTTTAGCACATGTTTGTAACTAAAACTTTTTTTTTCTATAATTATGCTAGTTAGTACTTATTATTCGAATACTATAAAATTCTATACTTGAGTGAATGTTTCTAAAAATAAATACATTACACATGAAAATAAATATGATTACATATATATATATATATATATATATATATATATATATATATACATAATAGTATTTTTTTTAACATCTGTATACAATCTACAATTTATTATGTAACAGAGATTTTGTGTTTGAAGTACTATTTTTTACTATTTGTACAAGCGAACTCACACTCGAAACAAAAAGAAACGAAAAGAAAACGAAAATTAACGAGTTTTGTATTTTTTCGAAATTTGCTTCCTTACAGAAATATCAAAAAGTTTCATATTTCATACAAAGAGTCAATCGCCAAGAGTCAAACGGTTAAATTCTATCTATTATGATTATTAATAATACTGTATTTAAAGCCTAACGGCTTAGATAAATAGATCGATATATTTTAGGGTCTAAAAAGTATTGCTCTTCGACTTTATGGTCCATTGTGCTCCCCTTTCTACTTCAGTCTGACGAGATTCACTTCTCCCATATGTTGGCAATGGTCAGGAGCTTGTTTATCAGGTATTTCTGAAGTTTCAGCCTAACGGCTTATTAAGGGGGGTTAACTTTAACTATAAAATTCAACGTAAATAATAGTGTCTAAATAATGGTGAAAATTAGTTTGACGATCAAGTTAACATTCACTTGTTTTGGTGGTTAATCCCAGATGGCTGAAACATTTCATTATTTGCAGCAGGAATATTTTTAAATAAATTTTACCTACCCGTGCAAAGGCTGTGGTTTAGCTATTTTCAAGAAAAATTCTAAAATCTTCTCCTATTTATTTTGATTGATTGATTTATATTTTGAGGGTATTAAAATTTAATAAAATTTTCAAAATTACTATCTTTTATCCAAATCTAGCATTGTAGGTTGTATATAGAGGTCATGTGGCATACAAAATACACATGATTTTTTAACTATTAATATAAATAATAAGCCATACACAGTTTTCTAACTATATAAGTAAGAACGGTTTATTAAGATAATTAATAAGCTAAAAATAATATATAAATACATTTAATTTAGTTTTTTTCTTTTTGGTATTTTATTTTAATAAATACATTCTATCACGTGAGTATATGAAAATGTTATGAATGAATAAGATAAAATTACCTCATCAAATTATTTCGTGTGATAATGGACGTATAAAGATTTTATTTAAGGTCACTTTGTGTTTGTTTGTGAGGGGAAATTTTTGTTATCAAAATTTCGACTAGTTCTACAACTTTGAAATTTGGCACATATTTATAAGTCCTGTGAAAATCCAATGCAATATAGAGTATCTTGTATCGTTCTATATAGACAGAATTCGAAAATATCCCCTAGTGGAAGTGTTGATAAATAATTGTAAGTAGTGGAAGCGGTGGGAAATTCAGTTTTTTAGTCCTAAAATAAAAATAAACTTGAAAAATAATTGACATAAAAAAGTAAAAAATAATAAGATACAGAAAATAATACATTTCCCCCGAGTGACCAATTTGTGATTATAAATAAAGATTGGATCGTTCGTAGAACCATGGGGCGAACAATTAAAACCTGAGCGCCTCAAAATTTATTTTGTCGTCACACATTGGTGACCCCGAGAAAAAATATTATCATCCACTTTTTAGTCCATTAAATAAAAGCTTGTCTATGAAGAAAGAAATTAGACGTATACTAAAAAATTGGTTTTGAATGTGAGAAGTATTTTTGATTCTATTAAAAACCCGCTAGAGCATTTAAAAGAGACACGCTTGACAGAATATTCACAAAACAATCTTTTTAAGTGTAGGGAAATTTATTAGAAATAAGTTGATATTTTGTTAAAAAATCCTTGTTTAATGATAAATAACCAGAAAAATATTCGTATAAAATATAGCGCGCCCCCGACATTGGCTATCTCCATGAGGTATCGTGATCTGTTTAAAATAATAAATTTATTCTTAAATAAGTAGTATTATATATTATATAACATATAAGATTGCCCAAGCAAATATAAATTCTATCAATAATAAATAATTAACAATTATTTACGCTTGACTAGACTAAAAAAAAAACATTTTTATTTATCAAAATCTAATTAAAAGTTCTTTCAATTTGGTACTACATACTAACAAATTTATTAGCTGTTATTTTGAAACAAATAACCAATTTTGTGTTGGATGACACGCATCGGCTAAGTGCGTGTCATACAAGCAACAACTTAGGGTTCCGTAGTATTGATTTATCAACTGATTTATGTTTGTTGGTAACGAAAAATTGCGAATAGTCTAAAAAATCTTGTCAAGATTTTTTGTTCAAAATAATTTTAGTTCGAAATTGTTAAAGAGGTGCTGCTATCCAGATTTTTAAACACATAAAGTGGATTTATGCACACTATTTAAGGCTTTAAAATCTCGCGAAATATTTGAGGAATGCAAATGTTTAGTACTTTAATTTCTATTCCATTTCTCTATATCTGGGGAGAACTGATTATTATTTTCACTTCACGATTTTGTAAGGGAATTTTGTTTGTTATTTGGCTACGGAACCTCTCAAACAAATATCCAAATAATATATTTATGAATAGATGTGTTGTATTGGGAACAAATTTATAACCGTTAATTGACTTTAAATAGTGTAACTAATTAATATAAATCAAATATATTATCATTTAGAGGATTATAATGAATCTTTTGACCTCCATGTATGGATGAAGACGTGGTTTGTATATAAAAGATTTCGTTTCGAAATCAATCCAAAATCAATTTTGATATTTTATGCGATCTATATACATTTGTATGTATGGATTGGGAAATGGCTGACACGATTTTTCGAAAATGATAAACGATGAAACATTTAACTTTCGTAGTTTTTTCGTATTGGAGCTTATTAAAACTATAGAAATATTTTTGGTTAAATCGCTCTAAAGGAAATGCGATGCGTTGGTATTATTGAAAGCAAAAGTAGTTTTCTTTTTAGAAAATTTTACAGTTTATTTGTGTTGATTAATGATTTGTAGAAAAGTTGAAAAACGAGCTATATGCGGTTTAGTTGAAGTTGAGCAAACTAATGATATTCCTGAGTGCACTATGGGGAGTCAGCACACTAAGGCTGTTCACTTATTCCAGTTAGTACCGATTGAGATTTTTCTTAAAGAATGATTGAGCAATATGACTCTCTTCAGTAAAAACTATAAGTGTAAACTATAAATAGGGCCTAAATAAAAAAGACTTCTAATTAAGATCTTAAAATATAAAACAAATTTTGATTAAATGATTTAGTTATTATTTTCATATTATGTTGGTTGTAATTTTCAAAACAAACACCAAACTTTATATACTTAGGAGTATAACTGATTTATATGTACACGTTTTCCTTCATAATAAATTTTAATGTAGTTATAATTAGTTAAATATATGTGTTTTTAATAATTTAGATAATTATTTCTTTAACATTTTCACTCGATCATAAAATATTTATAACCAATAATTATTGATGGTTGCATAAATATGGTACTTTTATAAAAACGTATCTACATGTTTGATACAATCTTGACAAGGATTTATTTCTAGTAGAAAAACTAGAAATAAAACAATTTTAATTCCTGTTTTGTTTAAATAGGAAATATAAATATGAAAAATCGGTTACATTTTTTTAAAGTCATTGATTTATTTAAGAGTGTTAATATCCCATTTTCTAAAGTCCGTCAGTCTGATCGTCAACACGATAACTCTGATAAGAGCTGAAATAAAGTAGGCTCACTGGTTATTACTTAAATTAAATTTATGTTTTAAGTATACATAATTTATATTTTAGATTTTGACTAGGCGATGAAATATTTTGAAAGCACTCTGCACACAATTGAATGACAATTTCACTAAATATAATTTATTTTTTATATTCATAACATTCCAAGCTTTTACAATAAGCTTTCATAAACAGGAATAAACACATTAATTTAGTATGTTACAGTTTAGTTCACATGTGCAAGGTGAACAAATTGAATAATTCCAATCGTATTTATTTACTTTATCTTGTAAATGTGTAATCTATAAAAGGGTAATATGAGTTGAGTCCCAAATTTGTAACGGTGGCAAATATGGATCAGAAAAAAAAATCGTGTATAGGTGTTCATTTTGCAAAATCGATACACAGATTCTACCACTAGTTAGAGAATATCTTTCTACAAAGCCGTAAGAGATTTAAGACAATTTCTTTTACAAAAAAGTTTCTTTTTAAAAAACAAACAACTATTATTTGAAACTTTTTTCTTATACACTTTACAGTTTTGCTACAAATTCATCTCAAACATCTATATCCACTGCTGATTACAGAAGCAAATTTACAAATATATAAAGTACCTTGGTATATATACGCTGATATATAACCATACTGTTACATATCTGTGCGTGCGAAAAAGTATGACAAACAGGCGCATTTATCGATAAATAAAACTCAGTATGTAAAGGGTGTTTAAACTCTCAAGTCAATTGGTTGTTACACTTATTTGCTTTTTTATTTTTCGATAAAACTTGATGTTAACAATCTTTTTAAGGCTTAGTTAGTTTTTTTTCAGCATTCTTTTGACACAACCCTTAACTATAAATTTACTTTCAATCAATTTCTTCCCAAGACAGTGACCATATTTCAACCATGACCCACGACAAACTAGAAATCATTTTTCGATTAATCATAGTTTAAAAAAAATCCCTCTTAAAACTTTTTTTTTATTTTAACAAAAAAAAATTGTTTTTTTCGATTCAAAATGAGATAAAAACACATAAACCACAGATAACGCCGAAAAGAATATTATGTTTTGGTTCGACAAAAGAACACAAAAAAAAGCGACTATACCACGAAAAAGACAGCACCGAATATTAAATATTATCTATAAATAAAAATTTACACGTCTCAATAATTTTTTCAATTACGGTCATAATATATATATATATGTATATATATATATATATATATATATATATATATATATATATATATATATATATATATATATATATATATATATATATATTTGAAATTGGTTAAACCCTAAAAAAATAATGATTTTCACCTCAAAATTATATATGTATTTATATCCAGATCGCTACCGATTTATATAGAATTCTTTTATACTGTCAATTCTATGTATAATTCGATTAATTTTATTAAATCATTTATGGGATTCAGAGTGTGTGAGAATTGAGTTTACTGTTTTGACCACAATCTTAATCGATTATAATTCAATTAAATATAATAATATTTTGATTCAATCAATTTTTATTTCTGTTCGTTCGCTCGCTCATGTGCGCATACTTTTTGGTTTACCAGAAGAAGAAATAACAAAAACATAAAAACAAAGGAATCGGGGAAATTAAAACAGTTTGCTTTGTGGCAAGACGGTTTTTTTTATGTTCTGTTTATTTAAATTTTGGTTTGAGTTTTTTTTTCTTTCATTTCAGTGTTTCGTGTGGTTGACTGTTTAAACATAATATAAAGTTTACGATTGTGGTAAGTTTGGTGGGAAAAAAATTTGTTTTGGTTTGTGACCATAATCAAGAGCTTTATTTATTTATGTAGATTCGATTTAGAGAACAAAAAATAACTGAGTTAATTGTTCAAATATCCTGTTTTTCAAATCTCCTTCAATGTCAATGCATGAATTGTTGATTTTATAATTGTTTTTTATTGTAAACTAACGTCAATTTATTCATTGTAAGTATGATTGCCTTTCGGTTATATTATACCAACGGGAGTGACTAGCGTTTACTTAATTTGACAGTTAAGTATAATATGTTTGAGATTTAAGTAAGATGTCTGAACATTGATAACCTTCTTTGACATCAAATGCTTGATATGAAAAATTATACACATCCAGGAATCGAACCAACGACCTCGGTCATTCTAGACCAATGCTCTGCCTCTGAGCCACTTGAAATGTTATGGTAGTGGAATGCATATGATCTCTCACTATCTTGATGCCAATATATTATTATTTTGTTTATTTACTATTTAGATATTTATTTTATTTTTATTTTTGTCGGTTTATCCATTGATAGTATGGTTGCCTTTCGGCTATATTTTACCAACAGAAGTGACTAGAGTTTACTGTTTATTTTACTTACACACATGGCCAGGTGTATATAATTTAAGAGAATGCTGGAACCGAGTTTGCCCATGCACGAATTTGAAATCACTTTATCGCTCTAGAACACACCCATAAAATTTAAGCTGATACCTTTAAATACAGACTACAGCCAAGTATGTAATATACGTTATATTTTCGTTTTAGCGATTTTTTCGTTTTAGCGCTAAAATATTCGAATTTCATCATTTCATAAGTTTTGTATCACTATAAAAAATATATAAAAATATAAAAAATATGGCTTCGTCCGAAATTGTCCAACAGATAAAGAACTTTTCTCTAGTTTTTTGTTTGTTTTTGAATATTTTTACGATTTCTTAAACTTATACCATTCGATTTGTTCTCATCAAGATTATCCAATTCAACTAGTATCAAATTTCAATTTTTTTATCTATTCTTGAGATTTTTGGTTCACAAAATCAAAACATCAACTATCATAAATTCGAATTTCACTACCGTAAAACAATAGAGGTACATTCTTATGTACATAACTGTATAATTTTTATTGAATATCGCACAATACAAACTGTAAAACTAAAGGCGCCAAAAATTGAACAACTTCAATAACAGGCAAATTAAAAACACATTTTTAATGACCGATTTATGACTATACCTACTAAAGTATACAACAGAGCTATTTAATAAAATAATAAAATCAAGCTAATTAAAACACCTTTTCACTAGGTAGATACAACAACTTTCATTAGTGTATCAGTGGTTAATTATTATTAAGGCCTTTCTTTAATCATTAGGTTGGTGTAGATATCTACTAGATATATATTATAACATCCATCTCTCATATATCTAGCCTGTGTAGAGTTATCATTAATAAAATATTCTTCATTCTTTCATGATTATGATAAATCATGTGGAATCACGCACATCAAACGCTAACTTTACTAACTGAAAAGTATTTATATAAAAAAAAAAAACACTAAAGTCTTTTCACAAATGTCAAACATATTATTTTTTGTATGATCAATAACTATTAGAAAAGATAGTTTTTGAAAGTATGTTCAAAACAAATAATTTTCAAAAGTGTAAACTACTGTTTTCCTATCGAGAAAATATGATATGCTTCGTGAAAATAAAGAAAATGATCCAATAAGTCGTTCTCTTCAAAATATCTCGAATATTTGACAAAGAACAAAAGCAACTACTATTCGTTAAAACGTTTTTTAAATTGGTGTAATGTTTTCATTATTGCGCTGTTTTAGATATAATTTGTGACTATTTTCTTACGCGATTTCTTATTCTACACAGAAATCCACATCTCATGCCTCATGTAGGTAGTAAAAAATAAGGTAAAAGATACTTAAGAAATATCTTTCCCACAGTACATATCATACATTATCATAACTTATTAACAAAAGCACCGTCTTCAAAAATGCGCTCTCATCATCCGTTTCTTTCTATTTATTTAACCAATGAATCCTCAAGAAATTGTTATATTTATAGAAGCCATCTTTTAACCACGAGAAAAACGATATAACCGAATTTTGAGACCGTCCCGTAGTGTTGTGCATTTTTATCACTTTGCCGCTAGCTTCGACAACTGTGCACACAGCCAATACAGATTTTATGCAAAAATACTTAGTGAAAAATGTCAAATATTATGAATAATTAGATTTTAATTTTTTTTCTCAATATTATACTAATGAAATATGTTTGTGGTGTATTTCATAACCATGGGAAATTATCTATTGAAAATAATACATTTTAGCATATTTTTTCTTGCATTAAAAAAGATCGTTAAAATCATCTGTTTATTTGGCTCCTTCTAAAATACCTTTAATCTGTGTCATTTGAGCGAAACCGAAGCAAAGAAATTTGAATCATTGTTATCTTTATTAAAAATTGATTTTTCAAAAGCAGATTTTACCAAAAATAATTCGCACTGAGTGAATTCATTTATTTTGAAAAATGTTGGATTTTCTAAAAAGGCTATAGTTATACTTTAAGTTTTTTTAACGGTAGGTAGATTTATAATATGACATATTTGATAATGATAATCATAATTCTTATTTGTGATAATGATGATTGCGTGACGTCATGTGATAGCATTTGGTAGGTACTGTTAGTATTTTGTTTTGTAATATTAAAGTCATGTTTAACACCTAACTTCATTCCTCTAAGGAGTTCAGAAATAAGTATTATATAAAAGTGGAATACTTCATGATACTAATTAAAAGTCAATAATTTTATTACAAACCAAAGTTGTAAATATATTATAAAACTAACATATGTTAGGTATTTTCACTATTGACTTTTTTAAACTTAGTAGGTTGCTAAGTTACTATTTAGTATACGACTATATATTAATTATTTTACAGGGAATATAATAAATTTAATTTGATAATTATTACGATTGAATATGGGTGTATGTAATCGATAGTTCTAAAACTTTTTATAAAAACAAGAAATCTCACAACTGAGTAAATTGATCAAATGGCCTTTATGTATGGCCCCTTTTCTCAGTACTGATTTACAACTAAGATTCTGTATATATATATATATATATATATATATATATATATATATATATATATATATATATATATATATATATATATATATTTAGATACATAAACTATAAATAGTGATATATGTTTGAGCTGAAATTGAGACAAAACTATTGAGTTTGAAGGAATATACACTGGAGGCTCCAGTTTGATTCCCGGTATCCAAATCAAAAAAGGCTGAAACCATAGAATTGACCCTGTCTGAAAATTTCCAATACATTTGATTGTTTGTCGCTACAAGAGATGTTCAAAGTAGGGCCGCTATAGCATGGTGTGATGTGTTTAAAATTTACATAAATTAAATATAAATAGACTCATCAGAAAAATTTATATACCTATATATAATTATAAGTAATATATCTCTTTTCAATCATCTTTACTATTTATTAATAATTATATTCTTTACTATTAATAATAATATTTGAGAAAAAAAAAACCAAACATAAACAATATTCAAAACATAGTTTGAGATTATTAAATAATTAATTGTATATTTATTTCATTATATAGTCAGGGAGCCGACTGACTCTAACATTATATTTATGTGTCGGCTATACATAAAACGTGATTATTTACTGTAAATTAATACCAATATATGCATGCGGCTAACACAACAAGTATTGAATATAATGCATAATTCACCACGGTAATAAAATTTTATGACATTTTCAATGATTTCACATGATACGAAAATTTGCATGGCTTATTATTATGAATCGGAATCTGTTTATTTTATATTTAAATCATCGATACGAATTTAAATAATGACCGCTTTGGAAAACAAAGCAATTGTAAACAAAATTGTCTTTGATCTACAGATAATATAGAGATTTTTGCAAAAATATGTTTCATAACTGTATGTGGGTAGATTTCATTCAGGAGGCTTGGATTCGATTCCCGATTCCCATTAAGAATATACCAAGATATTCTGGTATATTCGAGATGAAGAATATTAAATAACCCAAATAATAAGTTTTTTTAGGTGAGACTATAATCAACGAATCTATATCAAATACAGAAGGCACACTTCTGGCTAGAATTTTGAACGTTTTGAAGTCATTTCACGCACACCTTGAGAATGCGTAGATTGTATTTCAAAACATAAAACCGATAGATAGCAGGAATTTATTTGAATATAAATACCAATTTTTACTATGTTTTTGTTCAACACTAAAGAGGTCAAATCAAATCACCATCATGATGAACTGGTCTAACGATGATAGGAAAGACTATACGAAAAAAAGCAGTAATCCAAAAATGTTTCTATCGTAAAAGTTCACAATAATTTTCATAATTCCCACATATATTTACACATGAATACAAACTTCTCCTACTCCTACATCAAAATGTATATTTAATTACTTAATAATATTTTTAAAAAAAACGTAAAGTATTAAATAATATATTAAGATCATTAGTCGTTTGTTCCACGGAACAAACGACTTAAGTATATGTAAAAAAAAAAAAAGATTTTGATCTTTCCGAATGAAAACAAAACTTTTCTATTATAATAATATTATTAAATTGTTTTTCATGAATATTTATACCAACCTAGCTGGTGGTGTGTGTATACACGTCAAAGTTGAAAAGTTTAATCTGAGACAATTATTACTATAACAATAATCATCATTATCAAAACATATAAAAAAATTTTTGGATACAAAATATGTCATTAATATGTTTCAACTTATACAAATAAATCATTAAACAAATTTGTTATATAAATATAAGTCGAGTATTATGAATGTATATTTTAAGTACTATACAAGTATACATGTAACGTGAAAATAATCACACCAAATTTTAAGGACGTTCCAGCACTGTGTTATGCAATCATTACAACAAACCGGTTTGATTTTATCATAGCCCAAATACATAAACACACATATACAACACATAGACAACTTCACTAATTCATATATACAAAATAATGTAATTTCGAAGAAAAATAATAATTTTAAACTTCTATATTTCGAAAACAAAACGATAACACACGATTTTTTTTTTTAATTTATGTAATAAATATTTAGCTTTATTCACCTTGTTTTTTAGCTATCGTGGTGGTTGCGAAGAACCACCACGAGGAAACCACGAGCTATTTAATATAAAAAAACACATTCAAATCGGTCCACGCGTTTGAAAGCTACGATGCCACAGACAGACATACATACAAACAGGCGCTTCAAACTTACAACACGCCTCTTTTTGCTTCGGAGGTTAACGAAGTGAAATATAGAACAAAATTCTGTATATAGAACATATAACCTCTAGATATATAACCCACAGAGGTTACTAATGACAATTTTTTTACACGAGATACAAAAACAGATAGCGATATCGATTAGAAAGAGATATAAACATAGAAATTGGCATATAACAAATATCCTGTACATAAAAGAAAAACTTGTACATAAAAAAACATGTTATTTATAAAAAGTGAATACTTCAACAGTAACACAAAAAAAATAAACATAATTTCAATTAATTTAAAATAGAGTTTCACAATAATAATAATAATAATAATAATAATTACGAGTGACTGACTGACTCTATTAGTTCATAGACAGTTTCTATGAACAGTCATCAGACTGACAATTAGTTATTTATCTATTTAATATTTAACTGACAGCTAATTGTTTGCATTTTATGAATGACATCTGTGATTAGCATTAGAATTATTTATACCAAACGTGTGTGTATATGTAAGACTTTATTCACATTATAAGCAAGCAAGAAGTAAGCAATTATTTGTATGAAATAATGTAGGTAAATTAGAAAATGCGATATGCTAACTACTAACTTAAGTTTGTAACTGCTAATAATAATTACAACAGCAACAAAACAGATGATTAAAAAATTAAAAATGTAAAATATATAAAACCGATTAAGTGTGTAACGTATGTACAAGTATCATCAATTTAGGGTTCCGTATACATTTTATACTCAACTAAATTTGTATGGTATACTAAACTAATTTTGTATGTATATTAAGCGCAACTATATTTACAGAATTTTTAATTTTTAAAAGTAAAGGGTAGCATATATTCAACGACTTTACGACATCATGTGTCGCGAGATATTCACCTGCCTGGGTGAAATTTTATTTAAACCGATGGACAGATGACGGAGTAATAACCTTGTGATACAAGGAAGATTGTACGATCATGACCGAATTATAAGATCAAATTTTTATATTTTTGGCTACGGAATCCTATAATGAAATATACAAGAATATACGGGGTGCTAGAAACCATTATAATGGCCAGAAACTATCTGTGCATACCGGGTGTGATCGAACGAGAATCTATCCTGCATATGCAGATATTAAAAAAAAAAGTTTGAATATATTGAATGTATATCCCTTCTACTTCAACAGAAATACATACAGTACCAATCACAACATGGATGCGTTGTTTTTAGTATTCATTTTGACGCTGTTTATGCGGATAAAGCGCGCTTATGGTAGAGTTCCACGATAAACACTACGCGCACAGACGTTTTCTCTATCGAGATAAGGCAACAAAAGCGTTAGCGCTAAATCGTACTAACTTCCAAAATGAACACTGTATAAGCGTTTGTTTATTTATCATATTTTTAGGAGGGAAAAATTGTTTTTTACGCCAATAAATTTCGCTTATAAGCGTGAGTCCGGAAAGCGTCCCAAGGCGTCCAAAACGAATACAACCATGTATGATAGGTACATAGAGCACGTGTATATTAAATATTGTTGTTTTTTTTTTTGTCAATATAAAATAATGACGTTCAAGGTGGCTATCGGAATGCTGTAATGAAGTTCACTGGAAAAATTCTATGATCATTATTCCTTTTGGTTTTTTTAAGGTGTTGATTGCCACATTTGTTGGTAAGTATTATCAATATTTTTGTGTGTAGAACATAATTTAGAACAACTTTGTAATAATGAATTGTAATATAATATTCACAATACAATTTAAATAATTGCAATTATCATTATAGCCAACCAGCAACAACAACACATCAAGGGAATTCATGATGCATAGTAATATACTTTTCTTTGAGTGACTGGTTCAGCTTATTCATCATATATATATAGTTTATATAATTCATGTTGATAGATAATAAATTTTGATAAAAACAATCGTTTGTACTGTTTATTAATTAACAACCATTTTAATTCAATTATAAACGGCGACCAAGAATTTGTCATAAATGACATAAAGGCTGTTTACGTGGCATTTGAATATTTTAAATGATGTGCACATATTTGCCCCCTTCTCCCATACCGTTAAGATACTTTTCAACAGTACATTGTAAAACTTAGTAAGGTCATGTAATAATAAATATAAGATACTATTGAAGCACGTTTACATTCAAATTTTTAATTCTTTTTTCAATTGTTATCCTCGAAGTAACTTTGGTAGCGATGTCATTCAAAAGGGAATTAATACAAAAAATGGCCGTTGAGGTTATTTTATAAAAATTTCCCTATTTGAAATATTTTGATTCAGAAATTTCAAACGGTAACCAGTCCAAGTGACCGAGCGGCCTAAGGCGTTATGTCTGCGCAGTATGCCAACGTGGAAACTTGGAAGTTATGGGTTCGAATCCCAACATCGGCAGTTTGTCAATTGTTAAGAAAAAAAGGGGCGGCTAAACTGTTGGCGTATGGACACGAACGAAGTAACCGGCTATGCTTGAGAAGGTTTTCTGCAGTTTCGGGCAACACGGGCTACACTTCGCCCATAAGGTCCATTGTGATGTCTAAGGATGTGAGGATGTGAGTGGAGTGGAAGGAAATTTTGTGTATAGACTAGGAATTGTTCTTGTCCATACACTAACAGTTTAGTCAATTACCCGCCCCTTTTTTTACCTTAATAATTTACAAACTGCCGATGTCCGGATTCTAACCCATAACCTCCCAGTTTCCAAGTAGATAAACTGCACAGACATAACGCCTTAGACCGCACGGCCACTTGGACTGGTCTAATTTACATAATAATCATGATACCTAAATAGATTGGAATATTATAAGTATAAGAACTTCAACTACATTGTGTCAAAATATCATTCAATTGTGTTTCACACTGATTTAAAATATTTCATCGCCTAGTCAAAAACTAAAAAAAAAAAATAAAAATAAATTATATATATTTAAAACAAAAATTTTTAATTTAAATAATAATCATGATACCTAAACCGGGCTACGGTAATTTTTTTGTTGTATTTTTTTTGAAGTAATAATAATTTTTTTTTTTTTGTAATTTATATTGCGGTGTTAAAATAAAATTAAAATCAATTATATAATTCATATTATAAAAATTGTGGTAATTTATCAATCAATAATATATTCAGTCAGTCTATCTGGCTGGGGACGTCTATCGCCTCTGTTACCAAGAACAGAAGAATCATTACCCATAGCAGCCGCGTACATCGGCAATACACATACACACTAATAGTACCCGCGCACATTGAGAAATATTAAAAACAAGAAGTCATAAACTCTAAATCTTCAAAAAGAATAAAATAAATTGATCACGTAAATATCGATTTTTTTTTCGTTTCTTCGATTTTATTTTATTTTTTTTCTTAGTAATTCTCTGTTGTGGTGGCTACCAAAACGTTGGATATAAAATGTAAGTGTAATCATATTAAAAATAATTTGCTTTCAGTAGCTAAAACACGTCGATAAAATGGTATTTCTTTAATAGATTCCAATTGAATACAATATTTCCCCCTTTTTTTTGTGTGTAGTGTTTTTTTGTTCTATCCCGTAAGGTACTTTCAATCAATTTTATATATACATGTGTGATTATTATTGATCATCAATCGATCCGATCAATAGATGATTATTGATGATCTTGTGAAAATTGTGAGAATTGAATTTTTGTTGTTGTTGTTGTTGTTGTTATTTTGTTTGAAAGAGTATATAAAATTATATAATTGATTAAATTGAGTATATCCGTTCGTAAATGTTAATTGATTATTTATTGTTAATTAATTTAAATTAGTTTTTAATTTTTCTTTAACCAGATGTAAAAATTTTGTAAAGAAGTTCATGCGTGAGACTTTCTATTGTAGTATCAAACCTACAATCTTTGATATTTGGCAAGTTTTATTTCCCCAAACATTAAAATCCTCCTATCATATTTGAAAAAATTATCAACGATTAAAAACCATATTAAATTATCATAAGTTGAAGTTTAATTTAGTTGACAACCGTGTTCGATTTTTTTTAATCGGAAAATTTTCTCTTTTTCCAGATACTATACCGCATCATTATTATTATTATTATTATTGTTGTCATTATTTATTTGCTTTTTTTATTTATTTATTATTATTATTATTTTTTTTTTTTGACGAATTCAATATGTACCTTGTATGTGAAAAAGAATGAATAAAGTTTTTAATATTATTATTATTATTATCGAGCCTTGTTTTTCGATACAGCACTATTTGACTATGGTTATGAAACATTTTTTGTAGTGAAAACAACTATAGCGAGACTAAACAAGTTTGTATATGGAGAGTGAAATTAAATTTCAAATTATACAATGTAACGTTTTTTGTTAACGATCGGCTATGTAACAATCGGCAATCATCGGAATTGTTGAGCGATACATTCGTGTTATTCAACCAATTAAATTGCTTGACCTAGCACATTGCTCAACATAAAGTACGACATAAACGATTATGTTTTCACATCATACAATCCTATACACTAAAAAAATATATAACCTAAAATCTGACAGATATATTTTTTAGATAACCAAAAAAGAAGACAAAAAATATCACGTTAATAATCTGTCACATTTCTATTTTGTTAATAAAAAAATATACACTGGCATTTAAAGTAATTCAAATTAAAAACGAAACGAACACCTAACCTAACTTATTTGACAGATTGAAGCAGTCTTACCAACTTATAATATAAGAAAACGACTCTAATCATGACATATTGGTGCTACCAACTGATGAGCAGCAGTAGTAATAATCTCTATTTGTACCTCTCTCTAAATAGAATTTCTTCTTAGAGTAAGTATATATGTATGTACTATGTATGTATGTGATATTCATGACTTTTTCTCATGCGTCTGTTATGTGAATGAATGTAATTTATTATATCAAACTAATAAATATACATGGATAGGATTTCTTTTGGTCCCTAAGGTCTTATATATTTAATCCACTAAACTTATATAATCGAAATCAAATAATCACAGTAGTAGTGTTTTTATTTATATATACAACAACAAAATATATAAATATATTGGTACTACTGTTTGACTTGTGACATGAAATGTGATTCTAACCTAATTGTTATATATTTTAGGACATTTATTTTAATCAAATGTTAACTTATATATTGTAGAGAAACGAATATATATATAACTATACACCTTAAGTTTATTCGTATATGGAAGATTTATTTGAATATTGTACACGAATATTCAGAATAAATGATACAACTTACATATTTTAAGTTGGGTTAAAACTCGAAAAGATGACAGAAATATTTTTCGTCGCTTCCACCATTTAAATACGTCAATTGTAATCCAAATCATTTTAAATGAAATTTTATACATGAAATCTAATGTTTTAAGGTCGGTGGGTCCATATATGTGAGATTTATTTGAACTATTCAGAATAAAATGATTCAACTTTGGATAAGGTTGGGTTAAGACGAAAGATGAAAGGGATACATCTATTGAAAATAATAATAAAGGAATTTTTCATATGAAATCTAATGTTTCAAGGCCCTTGTATTTGTACAACACCAATTTTGCAATTATGCAATCTTTTACCAATTATAGTTTTTCTGAAACATCACTTAATATGTTTTATTCTCGAGAAGATCCCGTATCATTTGACTATGCAGGAAAATGAATTTTTCTTCCCAATCAACTTTTTAACTGATCTGAATATTTAATGAAAGTTTTTATGTTAATATCAACAATATCTCATCTTCATTATAGAAGCTATAGAAATAAAAAGATATCTAGAGCATGGTAGGGCGACCGGCCGAGTTTAAGGGTTTTTTTGCCTTTAAATATTATTTAAAAAATTAACTGTGCAAAAATTGTTGTACTTGATATGTGCATTATTAACTATGTGGACAAACAATACCATCAAGCATCTTAGCAAACAAAACGGACTTGGTCAGTTTATCTCTCATATTCAATTTATGCTGTTATTATATCGTACACAGCAATCCCTGTATAAATATCAATCGAATACAATCAGTATATCTATCCAATTCCTGACGTTTTTTGTTCGAAAAACTCTAAGAAATCAAGGAAACTAAAAGCAATGCGCTATTTCAAGCAAAAACATGCTTGTACCATTAGGTTTTTCCGACAAATTTTAGTTATGAAATAACTATATGAATCCTTATTTCATTATACATTGCCCGGATCTTATTATGAAAATATTCAATCTTTTCGGTAAACCGTTCTCTTGCCATCTCTGCGAGCTGAATTCTACTGATATCAGAGGCTTGTTGCTGTACTTAAACAGCTGTGAATGTTTTAAGGAGTAATATCAAACATAGGTCAGCCCCTTTAGATATCACAATGGGCCTTATCTAACCTATCCAGGACAGCCGCTATAATCCAACATAATCTAACTTCATTACATTAAATATTTCAATTTTATAACAGCGGTCTTTTCAAATTAAAGGATCTCTTCTTTCCAAATCAAACAATTTGAATATAAAATTAATTCAAAACATTTAAAAAACGTTTATATATAGAGGCCCCCAAAACAACAACATTAATCAAATATTCTACAAACTAATAATAATACCCTCTAAATCAACGGTTTAAAACTTTAAACACTCACAAATTTGACAAATTGTTGTGTACTGATGAGAACCCCTTCTCAAAATAATACCACCCCTTATAATTTTGAATTCTGGCTCCAAACACAAAATAAAAATTATTCTGTCAGAATTTTCATTAAAAAAATAATAATAATTTCAACCAAAACATAAAAAACAATGTACATAATAATTTAGAAATTAAAAATACATTTCTATGATCAATTTTCTTAAAACAAATTCACCTGCTTAGCGAAAAAATTATATATATGTATGTATACGATGAAAAAAAGGCACTAGGGTAAGGGGGAGACGTAAGACGTAGATATTATGTATGTTTTTGAAAAAACTATAGTGTTAAAACCATGTTAAAACTATCGGACCCTGATGACTATAGTTTTCAAAATGCATTATAGTTATATTATTATACATACATACACACATACATACATACATACAAATATATAGATATATTAAGAAGTCCGTCGGCATCTTTTGACCATTGAAGGCCTCCAATTAGTGTGAACCGTCGCCTCAGGTCTAATGCGGTCTCTTTGATTTAAGCATTTACTACAACAACAACAAAAAATGGTAATACCTGTCGATGAAATTAGAATGTGATTATATTTTATATAATTTATAATCAACCTAATCGTCACAGTCTAGCTTATACACATTACATACAGTCCAGTTTAGACTGTGAATGGTACAGTAGCTTTGCATATACAATTCAATCACATTCTAAGTGTATTTATAGTTCATATTGTTGTTAGTTGGTAATCGTGTTGAGACACTCCCATTAATATTACCGTCTTAAAAACACGTAAGTTCGGATGGCTATTTTTGTAGAGTGGTTGGTGATTTTATGTACACGCGACAATACATAGCCGCTCCATATAAATTAAATATATGATTAACTTATTATTATATATGAAAGTAAATTTGATTTTGTGTGTTGTGTTGGAACATCACAGGGGACCTCACACATTCGAATTTTGTTGCTTTTTTTTGTCGATAGAGAAACAGAGATAGACAGAGGGAGAATGAGAGCATAAAAAAAAAACACGAATAGAATAAAATATTATTAAGACTTGTAAGACTTTTTTGCGTTTTGTAGTCTTAATTTATATCTTTAGTTATTTAATTTGTTGAGTATTTTGAATGTGAAGCGTAATCGTTGCTAAAAATTACTTAATTATTTATTTCTGTTATGCATACTTTTCCGTATGGCGTTATTTATTACTTATATAAGACATAAATTGTGTAATGGTACATAAATTAACGGACAAATTTAATAAATACATTTAAAAGGAGAATGGTTGGAAAAGTTTTCGTTTGGGCCATTTTTGTGAAGATGTTTATTTTTTTTACGCTTCTATGATGAGGAAATAATACCAGTTTTAGTGGCCGTACTATCAATGTCGCTCTGCTTAGAATTGGGAGGTTGGTAGTTTGATTCCCAACGGTCGATGTTTGTTAATTTAAAAATAAAAAATGGGGCTGTTAATTGGCTAACCTGTCGACATATGGACAAGAACGAAAGTAACCGGCAATGCTTGGGAAGATTTTTTGCAGTTTCGTTTCAAGAACTCCAGATGAATATCGGCATTGTTCCTATCAAAGTCAACAGCAGTGACACAATCTACCTAATTCCTAGTATGCATATAAATTTCTTGTCCATTAGGGAAGACTTGAAACAAAACATCACGTCTCTAAGCTAGAAATTGCAACATTGCTTACAATATTCTATTATAAGGTTAGTTTCTTATCGTATTCTATGACCAAAAACCTAATCTAAAAAATACTAAAAAAGAGAACTATAAAAATTCATTTATTGGTTCTGTAAAATAATTGTCCTCAATAATATTTTGTCGTGAGCTATGAGCTACAACAAAGAAGAAGTATACAACAATCATCAAAGCCAATTATATACTGTAATAAAGTTTTTGCAAGTCGTTGCAAGCTAATATAGTTTCTAATTATAGAATCTTGTATTGGAGCCTGGAATATTCAATTCTCTCAATCAATGTTAAAATTTTTAACATGCATGGTATACGTAAACTGTTTGCGCATACTCCATTTTTATATAAAACTGACAAATGTTCTATACATTTCTTTCAAAAACTATCTTATGTAGTTGAACTTAACTAATTTAAAAAAAAAAGCATATATTGCGGATATTTTTTGAAATCCATGGATATTTAATCGTAATAATTTGCAACTGCGACCCCAAAACTATTGAATAATGAATGTCAAAACATTTCTAGCATCGTACAACATAGTAAATTGTATCATAAATGTTAAAACACTTTATATGTTATGCTAGAAATGTTCAATTGGCATAGTTGTAATAAGTAGATTAATCATATTGTATTTTTATACTTTTTGCTTTGCTGTAACGAGTGAACTACCTTAATTAACCATTGCAAAATTGTCTGCCGACGGATTCTGATATTTTAATGACAATTTATATTACTCCTATGAAAATAAACCTCTTAAAGATGCCGCATGCTCCCTAAGTTCACAAAGTCATCCAATCACCAAGTTAATGTGGGAAACATTAACATTTTGTATTGATATAATAATGTTTGTACAGTTCACTTAAGCTTGAAACACAGATATGATCGCTGTGTCAAATAAGGTGAAATCGTAAAATGTAAAAGGATGGGAACATAAAAGATCCCAAGACGACACACATTTTGACGTGAAATCGTCCAGTCGCTAGTTACATCGCACTGTTCGGTTAAACATTCTTTTGTGACAAAATATTGTAAGATTTCAAAGCAGTTACATTTGCAAAGCGGTTACGTAGCAGGCTCATCGGGCATACAGCGGCCTGCGATAGTCCAACGTTCTCACGAAAAATGTACGGTACGGACCCGATTATTCTTTTTATATGTATTTACAAAGCAATGGTGCAATACTTTTGAAACACACGGTATAGAGTTATATGAAAATTATTCATATTTTAAATTATTACCTAGATATTTTTGTTGTTGTTATGATGATATTTATAATTAGCAAAAAAGATGATGATGATTTTTGTTTCTTCTCTTGTTCACAATATTTTATTTTGTAGACGTGATATTTAAACAAAAGAATAATTTAAATTTCTTGTTAAAATTTTGTATTATATTTTTAAATTATTAAAAAAAAACCATGACTAAAGTATATCCTTGTTAAATGTATTTAACTGTTTTTAATTATATGCAAATTACATCAATCTACTAATTATAGACAGTTTGTGCTAAATGAGAACGAAACTCACTCAAATGGAGTGAAATAAGTTTTGTATTAAAAAACATTTTTAAAAACAAGCTTTTTATAGTAAAACCACAACTTTACTTCTTATGTAATTTTCGATTTTTTCAATATTAAGAGAGATATATCAAATTTTGTGTTTCCCACTTCCTCGAAACCCCCCTTTCCCCTTGTCGATTCTTCCGTCATGATTACCATAAAAATGCATTGTCATCGGAATCAACATGTAAAAATTCATCTCCGTAGGATAAAAGAAGTGGTTCTAATTTAGCTTGCAAGATTTGACCCGAACATACATAGGTACCATACAATGCAAGTTAAATAAAAGCTTGTAATAAAATTTAAGACTTTTGATTATCTATATTCTAAAATTCACAATAAATTCAACAAGCGATGGTGGTGTAATGGTCAGCATAGTTGCCTTCCAAGCAGTTGATCCGGGTTCGATTCCCGGCCATCGCACTTTATTTTTTTTTTATTTTTTGTTTTCATTAAATTATTTTAGTGGATCTATTAATTTATGGATGTTTGAGAGATATAATCAAAGGCAAAAGTACTAAAAATTAGAAATTCATGAATATCTACCTTTTATAGGTAGCATAATAAAAGTGTCAATCCTAAATTCTAATAAGACCTAAATTCTAAAAGATATATATTGAATTTAAAATAAAATAGGAAGTTATAGGTACCCGTAATATTGAATTAAAGAAGAATTAACAAATAATAATTAAAAAAATATCACTAACTTTTGTACCTTTAATTTAAATCAACAAAAACTTTTTTTTTCTTTCTATACCATTTGTATAATTTTTTTCTCAACAACCGTTTAGTGAATATTAATAGAATATGCATATTGTTTCTATTATAGAGTTCAAGTTACACAATCTGAAAATTTCGGACACTTCATAGCTCTTTTAATGGTAATTGAAATGAATTAAATCTATGGACAAATCTCTATAAGAACACGAAATTACAATTTTTTTGTAAATTGCAATAACTATTAAACGGCTTAGTACATCGGTTTGAATAATGTTCACAGTAGCTTTAGAATTAAGTGCGGAACATTCTTCTAAATTTCCGTTTGTTTCATAGCATTTTGACATACCCTTTTCCGACATCCTTAAATAATAGTATATGCTTTATAGCATCCTGAATGACGCGCTTGATGAAGTAGAAATAACATTAATGAAACGTTGTGCAAAATTGAATAAATAAAATGCATTATTTAATTCAATTGTTAAATTATTTAATTCAACCATATTTTTCATCCTTGTTTTCTAAGAATCGGTTTTGATTTATTCATATCTGAGAAGTTATCCACGAATTTCGAACTCATGAGTGTAAAATCTCGTATTTGAAAAGGTAGACTTTTACCTAAAAATTATCATGTTACGTCATTTGGGCAAACTTTAAAGTCAGTTCGATGAAAGGCTTTCCAATTTTATAAAATAAAAGGCATTTTTCTCGTGATATTTTTTGATTATGAAAAAATTTGTACAACTCCAAAACGTTGAGTGGTAATTCGACTCTATATGGGACTTTGCACGCCAAATTACAGAACCCATACCTCTTTTTATTTCAAAACATACTGTTCTACATGTAAAACGAAATTCTAGCACAAAATTTAAGGTCTTCATCTCAACTTGTTAGAAAGTATGAATTTTTCGATTTAAAAAATGTTTGATTATCTGTTTTGAACTTTACGAAAAAAAAATAATGTAGAAATTCGAAGATTAACCATTTTCGATTTCTTTTTTCAGAAAACGCAATTTAAATTATTCCTACGTTTCTCAATCAAATTTGATCACGGGATAATATTTCTTTCGCTAACTTTATGAATATTAAACGGCATTTAAAATGGTGTCGAAATCAATAAATGAAGCTGCAAATATAGGTATTTCAACCAGAAATTAACCAGACGTACAGAGTACACCATATAATTATTAAAAAATTTCGACTTGATTAATTTCGTTGTTTGTTCTTGATCTAATTACATAATTAATTAAAAAGATTATAATAATTTATATTATGTGCACACAATCACATTAATTAATATAAAATTTATGACAAAAAAATAAACAACAACATATTAGCCATTTTAATAATAATTATATAGATATTAATCAAACCATATTTATTAAAGACTAATTTACATTAATAATAAATAATAATAATATTATAAAATAATACCGAAAGAAAAAAACAACAAAAAATTTAAATACTTTAGCAAGAAATCCTTGAATGTAAATTTTTATTAATAGCTCCGATTATTATTTTAAATATCTTTTAATTTATTGAAGACGAATAAAATAGGTAGGTTTAATTGTTTTGGCCGTGTCTGTTACCCCGCTAACTTGGTTAAGATTTTTCTATAACTCTTTGTATACCCTGTAGTAGGTACACTTGGCCACAAAAGTTGATGTCAATATTTATAATGTTATAGTTGATTTGTTGTTTTCGAAAAAAATTTTCGAATAAACGTTGTTACTATATTTCTGAACAACTGATTTTTTCGAAAACCGAATCAATAAGGGCACAAATCAAATATAAAATTTAAAAAATGACATCAACTTTTTTGGTCCATAGTGTACACAATATACAGGTTGTAATTGTCAATGCGATTCGGATACAAAATTTGCAACACTATATAAAAAGTAGTTTAACAAAGAGAAACACGACGAAGCTGCTGATATAAGCTAGTTATAAATAAATGTAAATCTTTGTTAAACTCATTTAGACAGTGTTGCAAATTTGGTATCCCAATGACTACTTTTCACGATTACAGCCTGTATAAGAAAAGAATATAAAGTTTATAATCAACTAAATAATTTTGAAAAATTAGCGGTTTTTCTGTGGCCAAAAGTACCAAGTATTGTAATTTAGGCGGTTTTTATTTCAATGAAAAAAAATTGTGTGATAAACGGCTTAATCTAAAACTATATTGCACATCCAAATGACAGTTTTATTTTATAAAATCTAAAATGTTTTGTGTGAGAATGCTTGATTGAGAGGATTAAGTATTAGGTTTTTCAAAACAAATTCATAAATCTATATTCCGTATAAGATTACGTTTGGAAAATGAATGTCACATTTTTATGAACTTTTTTCTATTCAAAGTTAACGTTAATACTTTTCTACTTTATTGTTTGTTTTTTATGAATTGCACGGTGACAATTTTTTTTTATAACATAATGTTGAAATAACGCTTTAAATCAGTTCAAGTGACCGTGCGGTCAAACGCACTCTGCTTGAAATTGGAAGGTGTGGGTTCTATTCCCGAAGGTTTGTCAGTTAAAATTAATGGGACGGTTAATAGACTAAACTGTCTGTGAATGGGCAAGAACGAAGTAACCGGCTATACTTGTGTAGTTTTTCTGCAGTTTTCCTTCACGGGAATGGAGGTAAAAACCCATTATTATTATTACATAACTCTTTAGGTTATTAAGTGCAAATTTAGCGGGATAAAAAAGAAACTATAGAAATCACTATATTTTAATAAATTTTAAGGGTAAAAATCAGATGCCAGAAAATATCTGGACATGTGTAGGTCAAAACTATGCGGTTGAATATTATTTTCGAAACAACAAAGTGTAAATGAATCTTTTGGAACTAAAGGAAACTTTTGTAATTTTAATCTAAGATAATTTTAGTAAGACTTCGATTAAGATAATTCGATATAACTGAACAATTATAAAATCAATAAAATATCAAAATACCTGCACTACTTTCGCCATTATTTTGATCAAACGTTTTCGATGTCATTTGAAAGAGCGCATCCAATGGCGTTGATCCAGGTGGTCCCTTTTGCTGACCAGACGAATGCCGTTGCCGTGATGACGATGTAGTTGGAACAATATCCGGTGAACAACAATCGCTTGTCACACTACTCGAACGATCGGAACCAGTTTCACTTGTATAACTTTGATTATGATGAGCGGCTGTAGCGGCTGCCGCAAATGCCGATGCAAATTCAGGCCTTAACAAAGCCAACTGATGTTGTGCCTTTAATTGTCGATGAAATCGTTCTAAACTTTGTTGTGCCTCAGATTCTGTTTCAATGTCCCACGGCCTCACAATCCGTGTATGCTGTTGTGATGTGTTCGAACAATTGCTATTATTATTGATATTTTGTGGCCGCGATGGTCGATGGTTTAAAATGTCCATTATTGAAAAACTCTTTACACCATGTTCAATCGATGACGAGGACGTACGTTCCGACGCATCTGGATCCGGATCCAAATCTCTGGTCGGTGATGATATCCGTTTATCCACAACCATTTTTAATTTTTTCAATGGTTTAAAATAGTCATCGCCGCCTTGTTGCAGTCCTCCATGCTCCAGATCTTGATCATTCGTATTTGTGCAATCATCATCGTAACTGACTCGATGATGTTGTTCATAATGTTTGGGACTGTTTAGTGCTGGACTAGGACATCCTACACTAATTTCATCGTCACTCTGTGTCTCTAATGGCGGTGTGCCGACGGTAACACCTGATGGACTGTTAGACCGTGTTGAAATTGGACTTCCGAAAGCTTTTTGCACGTATGGAACCATTTCTGTATCCTGCATTTTTAAATACACTTTTTTTTTAATGGATCAAAAACGGAAAAACAATGCACTACTCAGTTCCACATTTTTTTTGAGTCAAATTCACAATATTCTTCAATTAAACATAAAACACCCACAAATAAAAATATCCCAAAAGTCACTACACTTTGAATAAATAAAAAAAAAAGCACGTGAGAAAAAACTGTACGGTAAACACTCAACACACAGCTCTCAGGTCTATCGCTGCAGAACAAGTGAATAGGTTTACTAAATTACTTCTTGACAAGTTTGTGATATGTATCTACAGCGAGCGGTGCGGGTACCAAAGTGAAAATATCACACACAAACAAGACACAGACTCCACCTATACAAGGCGTTCTATAGTCGTCCAACTTGCACCGTTACTGTTGAAATATGTTTAAACAGAACAGTGGAAACAAAGTTACCACTCTTCTGATTGGTTACAGTTTGAACAGTTATATAACATTAACGCGATATGATGCGACCAATCATCGCATAGTTTACAAACTGAGAAAAATGTTAAGTAGATATTTTATGGCACACCACACCACATACATTTCGTAAGATATATAGAAAAAAATACAAATAAAAATTTTTTCGATCAACTTTGTTGCGCTATTGTTCACAAACTGATTTGATTTTTTATGTTTGTTTGGCAAATAAATTTTATATCACTAACATGGCCTAACAACTCCTAATATCTTTGGCTTGTTGTAATGACAACGATCTCAATTGACGACGCCATCTTTGTTCATGTTTGTTCAAGTGTGTGTGTGAGTGTGTCTGTGTGTGAATGTGTGTTTGTGTGCGATTGTGTGTTTTTTTGAGAGCCGTTGTGCGTTTAATAGGAAAATTTTGCTGATAAAATGGTTTTACAAATAAACAAATCAATTAATAGAATTTATTTTGTTAGTATTAAGTAAAAATTTATCATTTTATTCGAGGTTTATTTATGTAAATTTTTTTTCGTTTTGTTTCCAGTTTTAAGTTATGTTGTGTGTTTTATACAAATAAAATTTAATTCATTGGTTTGCTGGTTGCTGCTTCTTTGTCGGCATTATTTTGCCTTTTATTTTGTTTTGTTTAATTTTATTCAATTTAATGAGCGTTGTTTTGAGTAATTGAAAACTTAAATACTCTTTCAATGTTGTATGATGATTTATATAACTGTTATTACACGCAGTTCTTTCTATACGATTACGGAAATGTTTTGTAATGAAGAGCGTGGTGATTTTGAAATTTTTGTACAGATTTATAATTGAAAAATTTCTATATTTTCATAAAATCTAAAATATACACTTTTTATATGCAGGTAACGCATTAAATAAAAAAAAAGGGAACTTTTTAAGCTTTCTTTTGAAAATATCTTTGAGAAGACTATTTCTTTTCAATGTGAAGTAATTCGCTTATGAAGTTTTAATGTGATATCTACTAATAAAAGCGTGTAACTCTTGAAAATATTAATACAATTTCCTATATATTTTATCACCTCGTCGCCCAAATTTTTATTTTTATTTCTATTTCATATTGTATTTATTTCTACTTCGTGTTGTATTTTTAAACTCCATGATCAGATCATCTAGATTGTACCTGGACCACAAAAGAAGTGCTCATATTACAAAATTTATCGTTGATTTGTGCCTTATTTATTCAGTTTTTGTGAAAATGTTTCGAATAAAAGTTGTTAGTATTATATTATATTTATAATGAATAATTTTTATCCGAAGTATTCTTTCGAAAACCGAATGAATAAGACACAAATTAATTACAAAATTTTGAAAAGAGAGCGAATTATTTTGGACCTAGTCTATTTTTTTCTAGCAAATAAATGTATTGTAATCAGAATTGCATATATTAAAAACTTTTAAATCGCTACGACAATTATATGTGATGACTTATAAGATTTGCTTAGCTTGGATGTATAGGAATATATGCACGGTCTTGGCGAAAATAAGTCCTTACATGCAGACATATAATATACATATTTCCTAAGTATTGTAGTATAAATTTGGTGGAAGCGGTGATAAAATATGAGAAAGAAATTAATTTTTTTGTAATAATTTCAAGAAAACATAAAATACACATTTTTATAAGCAGATAACGCACTAAAAAGAAACAAAATTGTAAAAACGTAGTGTGGATATTTCCTATGAAAAGTCTTAATTTCTACAAATTTTAATCTTTTTATTGTGTTATATTCATTAATAACAGTTGATATTTTTGCACCAAAGCTGGTCTGCGTACTTCCACTCTTTAATGTATTGGCAATACAACTGTATAAGGAACTTTACAAGGAACAAAACGGCTTTGTAAGAGATTTATTTTGAACAGCTATTTATAAGAACAAAATTTTGTTCGATACATTTATTTGGGAACCAAATTTTGAATAATAAAGAACTTATATATATTTTTCAAATTACATTTTCAAAAAGCTTATAAAAAACGTGGTTTTATTGGTAGGTAATTCCTACATAAAAAAACAAAAAATTAAAATTAAAATAAGTAGTTTAAAAACGTGAGGCGCCTTGTATTGAAATTAAACTGAATAATTATTTTTAAATTAAAATATAACGATGTACACTTATATGTATTATATGTATACAGTATAAATTCGAACTCCAATTATCCAGATCGCTTTGAAGATAAACAAGGCCGTATTAATATGATTTTTGCAGTAGCCAGCATTGGGAAGCACTTTATCACGGCTGACTTCTTGCGAAATGGCAAAACTTTTACTATAGAAAATTGACAGTTTCTATTTATAAGTTCTTTATCAGTCTACTTTAAAAAAGGGATTCACTAAATCCGGATAGTTGGAATTTTATATCACAAGAAATTAGAAATCGCAGCAGCTGTGTCAAAATCAGCTTTTTATTTAAGGGGAAAAGCCATTAAAAATTTAAATGCACATTACTAATTAACAAAATTTTGGTATATTTTATTTAAAAATGAACAAAATACGAACTTTCACAAAGTAAAACTCGAACTAATCAATTTACTCTTTACTATTAAAATTTTCTCTAACAAATTTTCATCGCTAGACCATTCACGCTTTTCAAATTGTTTTTTTTTTTTTTAATTTAATAATTCCTAACTTATAAAAAAAATCGTGTTTGTATTTGTTTCGTTTTAATTTAAAAAATTATTTTTATAAACATACTTTTATTAGCTTAACCTGTAACAACTATGTAAGCAAATCTGACAATTCACTTTTCATCGACTTCTAATTTGATGGAATTCGAAAATACAACAAAATAGTTAATAAAAATTTGATGGAAGCGCTGGTAAATTTTGAGAAGTAGAATTAATTTTATTAAATAAAAATTTGGTGTTTGTCTTCCTAAATATGAGTTTTTTCCAGTTTTGTGAACATAATTGTAAAATTTTTACAGATATTTACAATATTTCAAACATTTCAATTTTAATGTTGTTTTAAAGTATTGAAAATTAATTCATGGTATAAGTGATTAATTACAAGAAAGGCGAAAAACGAATTAAGAAAATCGATTTCAATAACCATATTGCCCGAGAATAATAAACTCCAAGAATATACATTTGTCCAAGATACGTTAGAGTGTTCAAAGTAAATTGACCAACTGTAAATTATTCGTTATAACGAATGAACTTTGCAAAACTTTAAAAATTTCCAAAACTGTGTTTACTTTTACTTCCAAGAGCGTAAAAATATATTTAATTTTGGAACTTAAACTCTATAGTTAATAGTTCCATATATTTTAGATGGTAAAATAATTATACAAATTAATTGCTTTCTTTTAGTTCAATCGATGCCGACGGTACGCTTTTTGCAATATTTTGCAAATTCTTAAAAGAAGGTAAAACAATAGATAACAACATAAAATTTCTACATTCGACCCAACTCAAGTTAGAAATAAACCCTAAAAATTTGATAAAATATCTATTCAAACTAGATTGAATCATTCTAAAATTGGAAAAGTGTCTATTTAGAAAGCTACGATCCATTCCTAATTCCCGATCACGTTCGCTGACGTTTGGACAACCAGGATAGTGTACATAATCGATAAAAATTAACTATTACTCCATAGTCCCAAGAATCGAGCTTTGTCTTAAGATGTCAAATGAAGAATCGTAATGGAACAAAATAATTTATTAAGCTCTTTCGAGTTTGTTCTACAGATAAAATCAAAATTTATATTTTTATTCCTCCAGTATATTTTTGAAATTTTGGAAACAAAAAACCCAAAAATTAATTAATCAAATACATCTGCTTCTATAAATATGACTATCAAAAAACGCAGACCGTTAGTTATCTGCTGTTAATATATATAATTTAGGCTTTGTATGTGTTATCAATAATATATACTTAGGACAGGTACCAAAAAATTAAATACTATACTACAATTTATATATATATATTTGTCCAAAGAATAAAAATTATAAAAACTCGTTAATTAAAACGATCATTAAAATTATATTCATATGTTATAAATATAATATATATGATATGAATAGTTTTGGAATAGAATTTGTTGACAAGATGCGTTTTAGTACAAATTTTTGTCTCGAAAGAAATATATAAAATTGGTGGCAAATTGAAGAGAGAGAATACACCTTAAAACTTATTTAAAAAATAATAATTTTTAATTTACCACATTTTTAAAATGTACTATAAAGTATAAAATAATTTCTCCTAACCAGGCATACAAATTTACAACCGCACACAAATTGTCCTGAAAATTTGCGATTTTGAATTTTTAATAACTATAAAAATGTTTGTAAGGGGCACATGCAATAGATAATTAAGTCATAAACAATTTTATTTCACTTCATTAACGCCCATTAACAAACTTGGCCTTACTTTTTTACTCTAGAACACACACAAAATTTTCAGCTCGTTATCTCTTTTCGTTCTTGAGTTATCGTGTTCACAGACGGGCGGACATGCGGTACGGGCGGAATTAGGCCATTTTATAAATACCTTTGTGAAGCATTTTTGTCAAGGATTAATATTTTCAAGCGTTACAAAGTTGGGACTAAACTTAATATACTTTGTATATTTACATATACTGGGTATAAAAATGAGCGATACTTTTGTGGTCCATGGTACGCTGTTTTTAATATCAATATCACAATGCTCAGTGTTCACGATTACACCCTGAATACATTATAATACACAATTCATATTGTAGAAATATTCAATTGATTGTTATATTTTAAATGAATTGAAAACAACAAAATACACGTTTGAAGATTGCTTTGTGTTTATTATCTCATTCTATAATAATAATAAAAAAAACTTTTAATAAATAATTCATTTGTGTAAAATAATAATAATACTTCAATTCACTTGTCACCTTGTTATTCATAAACATTACATACATACATACATACATACATATATGCATACTTGATGACTTCATATATATGAGTATATGAGTATGTAAAGTAATTATTAAATGTATGTTTACATGTTTATACAATTATTATAAATATATCTATTTATTTATTTTATAAATAATTATAATTATTATTATTATTAATATGCTTAATTTATTTTTATAAGTGTTTACAACATGTGAGTGAGTGTAAACGGAAAATACCGATTAGTTCACTAGTTTAATTGTATGAACTTCCAAGTTTATATATACTCGTATACTTTAGTAGCGAGCGCTATTATATTTAAGTACAGCGTTTACAGTATTTTCTAATAACAAGAGTTTGATTGAAGAGAATATTCGTCATCAAATCTGAGTGTTCAGTAATGCAAGTTTCAAGTTGACTTATCAGCAGTCTGATTTGTAACTCAGGATGGTGAATTATCTTACCATAAAGTAGTTACCGAGTTAAGTAGCTTTTCACTCAACGGTTCATCAAAATCTCTATTTCAATTCCCATTTAAAAACCTTTAAATTTGGTATATGTATAATAGGGAATATGCATGCAAATTTTTCTTCACTTGAATTGAAGCATGTTTACTTGACAAATATCAAGGTAAAATTACTTTTTAAATAACTTTAAAAATAAGCGAGATATGAATGATTGAAATTCTCGATTTGACAAAGAGGGTGATAGCTCTCTTGATATGTTATGTGACGTCATATTACACTTTCACCATTTAAAATATATGTAAAACTCCGTTTTTAGTATTTTTGCAAGAAAGAGACAGATAATAATCTTTAAAAGCTTATAGCTTCATTGATATTTGTCGGATTTTAATTTCGTTTTTAAATATTATTACAGTATTAACAGTATTTTCATATTCTGAAAATAAATGTGAAAAAAAATTTTCATGCATATTCCCTATTAGTTGATCCTTTAATCAATTAATCAATATAGGGAACATATATACTATATATATATATATATACATATATATATATATATATATATATATATATATATATATATATATATAAATATATATATATATATATATATATATATGTATATATATATATATATATATATATATATATATATATATATATATATATATATTATTCGTTGCGGCTTCGTCGTAAAAAAATTTGTATAGACCTTATAAATTAGTAACATAAAATTTCTCCTCGTCAAGGACTGATTGACTTAAAACGCTGTTACATGTATTTATTGGTTTAATTATAATTTATAGGTTACCAATATATTGTCACCAGAATGGTAACATTAGTTATTCGTTACTAATTTGGTGACAGTTTTACCTATGAAACTACTTTTGAAACCACTCTGGTGACAAAATATAGGCTACCTATAAATTATAAATAAACCAATAAATACGTGTAACAGTCCTTGATGAGGAGAAATGGCAGTTACATAGGTGAAACTGTCACCAAATTAGCAACGAATATCGTATCCTGAGACAATATAAGAGTAATTTTAATAAGAGTAAACTTGAATATTTTAAATTATTTTGTTTAATTTCTTAATTATTTTTATTCTTGTCTATTGATTTCGATTTTCTATCTATTTCTAATTGTCAAAGAGTAAATAACGACTAGCTAATTTATACTGATGATAACTAGGTACTTTGTAGTCGATATACGTACTTATAATACAAAAACTGATCTATGTATTGGGGCGAATTTGAAATTTTTTTTTCAAAAACCTTGAGTTCTCATTAATTATCATTTGATAATCTGCGGAAAACTTTATGAAAACGAGTACCTTTGTTCTAATCAAGATAAGATATATCGTATGCCCTTTGCTTCTGTTTTTAACATACTTCTAGACTATAGTCTATATATTCATATTAAATGATGATTTGTTTTTGGATTCAAAATTAATTTCAATATTGTGTTTTTGAAGAAAAAGGAAACATAAACGACTTCCATTCTGCACAGTAGGTTATAATCAAAAATTGAATTATTACTTAAGACATCTGAAAAAACAAAAACCCATTTAAAATCTAAAATTGAATAAACAAAATATATAATTTTCCCATATATATCAACATAAAATTATTAATTTATTGATTGAGAAATTAATCGATTTTAACCGGAAATATAACAAACTATATCCTTTATCCTAAATATGTCTATACATTTAAAATAATATATATAGGAAACATTAATACCTATTTTGTAGTAAAAATATATATTTATATTAAAAATTATACAAGAAATAATTATTACAATTCACTGACCTTTAAGTATTTAAAAAACCAGTAGCTATTTGACTGTAATATGACTGCAACAAATGAAGAAGAATTCTTGCAGAATCCAATTATCAACAAAAATACCGCGCGTTTGTTGTTGAACTTAAAAATTTCTAATTATTATTACTTTGAAATATAAAGAAAGAACGAAAAAAAGAATTTTTTAATAAAATAGATTATTTTTACATTATTTTTGTTCGAATTATTTTATATTTTTTTTTTAGATAATTTTAAAAATGGTTTTTGTCTGAAATAGAATTAAATAATGTTATTTTCGTAGTAAATTAGATATAATTAAACTTGTAAACTCTAAGTATATATGGTCAAATATTTGTAGTTGATATCAAACTGTGCATATTAAAAATTATTTTGAAGAAAAATTTTTAGGTAATTTTTCCATTATTTTTTTGTACAATGATGAATTTGGTTTAATTTGTGTGAATTTTTTTTCTGTAAAATTAAATTAAATTCTCACATAGTTTAGTAAAATAATTTATATTTCAAATATTATAAGATCCAACTTGCATTGCAAAATATTTGATGACAGAATTTAACATAAACAGAAACATCTTATACAAGAGTTTTGACAAATGTGCTCGCTGACCTTGTCAAACCAAATCTTTTGGATTAGCTTTGAACTTTTAAAATTAAATATTCCTCCCCCTTTTTAGGATGATTAACTGTTGCAAGTAAGCATGACAATAGGCAACCTTTTTCAATTACAGGCCATAAATTTTTACATCAGAAAGTGAGATTGGATAGGTAAGATTTAGGTAATTTTTCCAGAATTTTTTTTTTGACTACAAATGAATTTGTTTATAATTTGTGTGAATTTTTTTTTCTAAAATTAAATTAAATTCTCACATATTTTAGTAAAGTAATTTATATTTCAAATATTATATGGCTTGGTTTATTATATTGAAAAAGATTGGTTGATAAAATTTAATATTATAAAACAGTTTTGTTGACAAATTATGATGGGCACCTCTTTAGGTAGACCAAATCTTTGACATTCAATTTTTAAGTTGAGTTAGTTTTAGTAAATCTATTAGTTTTATTATATAGTTCTTTTTAGAACTGATAATAAAAAAAAAGACTAACAAAACAACACAAATTTTTAAGTTTCAAACAAAGATGAAATTTTTCAATTAATTATTCCTCCCCTTTTTGAGAAAGATCAGCTGGTGCAAATAATGGTAAATAGTCAACCTTTTTTAATTACAGGTAATAAATTTTTACATCAATATTATGATGAACAGTAATGTCGTAAAATTACAACAAGATTATGTGTACCTTGTTATTCAATTGTCCGAATTTTTTAGAATTCTACAAAATTAGCATTTTTTTACCTAAGTAGAAACCTGCTGTTTCGAAATATATTGGGAAGGGAAATTTTTTTCCTAGTTTCAAAGCGACCAATATGTTGTACGATCTTCCTGTAGAATCAATTGAAGTCGTAAAAATTTCGAACACAAAAAGTAGGTAATTCTTTTCATAGTCAAGTAAATAAAAAGTAATATTTAGTTTAATTTAATATTAAGTAAAATAACCAACGATAATCTGATTTGTATTTAAATATGTGTTTTAAGTAGAAGGCATATCGATTCTATATGTAAAAATAAAAATAGTACATAAAGCATTGATATTCCTTTTATTTCAACTTAGTACTACATATTATATGTATTTATATGTAAATTATCAAAGTTGTTAACATTCAAAGCAACTGTGATAAAAGAGAGAAGTTATAGTTGTTAAGCAACAGATAAAAATGATAAATAAAATTATAATAATAATTTAATGAAAATGCGATACCGCTACATACTTCCCCCCATCAACTAATAAAGAAAAACGACTAGAAAAAGGTTGTAACATAAAACAACCTTGTTCACTCGGAAAAAACTTTAAAAGTTGATGTACATCTTATAATTAAATACAAAGTTAATTAAGATAAGATTAACATTGAAAAAAGTATGCAGGTTTTAGCCTGTCAATCGAAATAGAGGTAGGTTTGTTATTGATATCAATAACAAAAAATTTAGGAAAGCTCTTGATAACAGAGAAAGGACCTCTATAATTACAAGATAGTGGAGGTTTGACATGATCCTCGCGTATAAAAACTTTTTTTGATGAATCTAAATTTTTGGGTAAAAATACATTTTTGTTGGTGAACTGTCTGGTAAAGAAAAATTTTGCGTTTATCATTCTATTTTTCAACTCTCGAGTAGATTGTTGAACAGAATGATATGTATCAACGTTTTCTGAAAAGAAATCATATGGTAATCGAAGAGGAATTCCATATAAAATTTCTGCAGAAGAAAGGTTAATATCCTCCTTGACCGAGGAGCGCAAATTTAGAAGTACCCAAGGTAAAATTTTGTACCAGTTATTATTTTTTTTGACAGCAATTTAAAGAAATTTTGAGTGACCGGTTAAACCGTTCAATAATACCGTTGCTGTTAGGGTGATAAGCAGTAGTGGAAATATGCTTAATCCCTAGAGAAGACAAAAAATCTTTCCAAATATGTGATTGAAATTGTTTACCTTGATCAGTAGTGATCCTCGTAGGTAAACCAAAACGCGAGAACCAAGAAGCAATCAAATTGTTAATAATTTCTTCCGACGTGATAGTTTTGATTGGAATAGCCTCGACCCAACGCGAAAAACGATCAATGATAGTGAAGATATACCGATATCCTTCACTAGGAGGAAGAGGTCCAACAATATCTAAATGTAAGAAAGAAAATTTGATACTTGGTTCTTCAATTGGCATAAAATCACTTTTAGTGTGACGAGTGATTTTATTTAATTGGCAGATCGGACATGATCGTGTCAAATTTTTGATTCGCGAAATAAGATTAGGGTTAAAAAAGAATGTGTGTACTTTTTTCAAGGTTTGTCTAATTGATGGATGACCAAGATTGTGGACAGCTTTCCATACATCTTCTATATCAATGTCAGATACGAAGATTCTGGGAATTTTCAAAGAAGTCTCCACATAAACCTTAAAAAGAGAATTCGGAGGAGTACGAATTTCTAAAGAATATTTTGGATTTTTTAACAAATTAATAAGAAGAGGATCACATTTCTGGTGATCAGAAATCTTCTTAATATCAATCAAATCAATACCTGAAGGTAGTGAAATTGTATTAATTCGAGATAAACAATCAGCCGGAATGTTTTCACTACCTTTAATGTATCTAAGATCAGTTGTATATTGACTGACAAAGTTTAAATGACGTATATCACGATTTAATAAATTTTCATTACGAGAATTAATAGCATTTATTAAAGGTTTGTGGTCAGTCCGAATAAAAAAATTTCGATTTGAAATGAAATGACAAAACTTTTTTATGCCAAAAACAATAGCTAATAATTCTCTTGAAAATGTACTACATCGTCTTTCAGTGTCTGTCAGTTTTCTTGATTGAAAGCGAGTGGTTTCCAGACGTTATGAATTTTTTGTTGCAAAACTGCACCAATGCCAGTACCGGAGGAATCAGTGAGAATGCAAGTTTCAGCGTTCGAAACAGGATGTGCTAATTTAACAACATCAATTAATTTTTGTTTAGCTAAATTAAAAGCTGAAATTGCACGTTCATCAAGAATAACTGACTTCGTTGAAGTTTTACCGTGTTCAACAAGTTTATTCAATGGAGCTAAAATGTCACCACAATTCCGAATAAAGCGATTATAAAAATTAATCATCCCAAGAAAATTTCGGAGTGATTTTTGATCGTTCGGAATAGGAAAATTTGAAATAGATTCAACTTTGGAAGGAATAGGGGTGATTTCTTCAGAATCTACGTGATGTCCTAAAAAATCTAATTTTGTTACACCAAAAATAGATTTCGAAGAATTTATTAAAATTCCAGCTTCATTGAGAATGTTGAAAACAGTTTTGAGATCTTGAGTGTGTTTTTCTTCGTTTTCACTCGTGATTAAAAGATCATCAAGATAAGTGAAAACAAAATCTACATTTCTGAATAAATCTGCCATAAATCTAGAAAAGGTTTGAGCTGCATTGCGTAAACCAAAAGGCATTCTCAAAAATTCAAATAGACCAAAAGGAGTGATAATGGCAGTTTTCGCGACATCATAATCGTGTACGGGAATTTGATAATAAGCTCTTTTTAAATCAACTTTAGAAAAGATCTTTTTATCATTTAATTTTACATTGAAATCATATAAATGAGGAATTGGATATCTGTCAGGTACCGTGATCGAATTCAGTCGACGATAATCACCACATGCACGAAAAGAACCGTCCGATTTCTTTTTCATGAGAAGAGGTGATGACCATTCAGAATCTGAAGGTCTACAAATACCCAAATCTACAAGTTCCTGAAAATGTTTTTTAGCAGCTGACAACTCTTCAGGACATAGCCTGCGATATTTAGAAAATATCGGATAAGAGTTTGTCACAATGCGATGTCGAGTATTATGTTTAGCATTAAGATTGAATTTTTCTGATTTGGTTAAATTTGGAAAAGAATTTAAGATTTCCGTAAATTGATTTTGAAGTGAGATCACTTCAACGCATGAATTAATAGGTTTTAATAATGTTTGATTTTTAAAATCGATATTCAAATTGAATTTCTTTAGAAAATCTAAACCTAGAATGCCATGAATTATATCCCCAACAATGAATTCATGACGAAAAACTAAATCATTTCCAAAATTGAGAAAAATTTCAGAAATACCAAAAGTAGTAATTTTAGTATTGTTTGCTGCAATAATTGAAAAAGGTAAATTTGTAAATTTACATGATTTACAATACGACTTTGGAATCACAGATAGGGAACTTCCAGTGTCAACTAAATATCGAGTACCTTCATGTAAGAGATCGTACATGAAGATTAAGTTATACGATGATGATGTTGTGTTATTGAATTGGGTTTTTTTATTGACAGAGCTACTGACCAACTCAACAGGAGCTCTTAGAATTTTTTTGAAGTTTTATTTGAATTTATACATCGAGTATTTAATTTACAAAAAGAACAAGGAAAAACACACTTACGTGCTTTGGTACCATATTTATTATGATACCAACACACAGACTTCACCTGAACTTTGTGTAAATTGGTTTTTGGAGTATATTGGATCTTTGAGGGTGACTTTTTTGAATTTTCCAGTTCAGTGACTTTATTTTTAAGAATATTTAATTCTTTATTTAACATAAAATTATCTGTTTTATGAATTTCTGAAATAGGAAAAGAACTGATATTAGATATAGAATTTAATTTATAAATATCATTAGCGAAATTAACAATAGTTTTCAGATCAACATTATTGTCAACGGTGACAAGTTGAATTTGAATTTGTGTGTCTAATTTACCAATGAATAATTCACGAATGAAATGTGAATCAAGATTTAGACCACTTGATAGGGATATCATTGTATTATATATCTAATATCAGTTCTTTTCCTATTTCAGAAATTCATAAAACAGATAATTTTATGTTAAATAAAGAATTAAATATTCTTAAAAATAAAATCTATTACTTCTACAAATTGTTGAAATAATAGATTGATAAGATAAATAATTATTATTTAAATAAATAATAAATAAGTGTTAAAGATATAATTGATCTTTATTAGATTGAATTATGACATATTATATGTATTTATATGTAAATTATCAAAGTTGTTAACATCCAAAGCAACTGTGATAAAAGAGAGAAGTTATAGTTGTTAAGCAACAGATAAAAATGATAAATAAAATTATAATAATAATTTAATGAAAATGCGATACCGCTACACGTTCAAAAATGATGTACATTTGTCAATTTTTAGTGAATTTTCGAAGAAAATATAGCCATTGGTTTTGTACCGATAAAGGGAAATCAGAAAAATGTGTGTATATATATATTGTCGCGGTATCTTGGCTCTCTTTAGCCTTGAAAAGGAGCGCTGTAGAACCTACAACAGATTCCGATACTCGACACGAAAAAAAATCACAAACTATTAGTAAAAGTTTACTAAATATATGTCAATTGGACAACTCGCAAGAAAAAATAAAAAATAAAACAAAAACTCTATGATATCCAAACCTGAATTGATTTGATTTGAACAAAAAAAAAAGGATTTGAATTTTAATAATTTTTCTTTTATTTCCACAATTAAGTGAGTCTCTTTCTCGTTTTAATACAACAATATACAACTGACTTTAATTTTCTTCTGTCTTCCCCTTTCCCCTTCATCGATCCTACCTTAACCAATTTTTACACTTGATTTAGTCTACTGTAAATGGTTTTTAGTTTTCAGTCAAATACTTTGAACAAAAGTTATGCGTATTTTTATGATGCACAACTTTTATGCGAAACATTTTTTTCAAAAATAAAATAGATTCGATTCAACTCGGTTATAAAAATTTAAAAAAATGTTTATCACTGTTGAACGCGACAGAACATTCATACTAAGAAAACTAATTTTATTTGTCAATATTTGATTATGAAAATATTTCGTTTTAATATATTTATGGTGGATAATTTTTATAAGCACAATTCCGTCTTTATTCGAATTTTACAGTTGAATTCATAGATGAAAAGCTCCTGCATACTTACTACCATTAATTAATTCATACTGATGATAAATAAATCACTCCCCTAGATTATACTCATAAAATCAAATCAAAACTACAAAATTTACATAATCAATCGATTATCAACCAACAAACACATAGATTAATAATAAAAAATCATCAAAATAATAAATTATATTCAGAATGACATATGATTTTCACAATATATCTATATACATATATAAGATAGGGGAAGTTTCAACCCCTAACAACTAATAACATATACCTCAATGATGAAGTGCAGAAAAAATGAAATTATGATTATTTGATTCGATGAAATTCTTAAAAGTTTATTGTCTGTAAAAAAACAAAACTAAATTCATTTAATATATTTATGTAATATATATCAGGGGTGGCCAACTTTTGTGTGCATAAGGTCTACTTTTTATCTTAATAATGTGTCGCGATTGACTTACGTAAGATTTTTTTCTACATATGAAAAAGTTACTATAAAAATGCCAGAATATGGCTGATAATTTGATTTTAAGATTTCACTTTCGCAATTTTTTTTTGGGGTCAGGAAAATTTATCATGGAAGAATGATATAAGATTTTTAGACTTGTTTTTTTGGTAATCTATCAATAGCTTGCCAAAATGCACCTCGTACTGAAACACCCTGTTTATCCACCTACGTAAAAAACAACATAATTATTTAACAGGCCAAAATTAATTCAAATCAGCTACAGATAAAGAGAGATTTTGAATGAATTTTATTGCCTTCAAATTAATGGGAAGACTGATCGTATGCACGACTTTGACCATGGAATTATAATAATAATGATAATAATGAAAGAGATTCCTCAGTATGGGAATTATTCGGGACAAATCGTTATTTAGTCTTCATTAACTTGAAGTATGAAAATGCCGATTCACACACAGGTATGCAGATCCGAAATAAGATCAAATATATTCACTACATTTGATGATATTGGGATATTTTTCTCGGTTGACGTATTTCCAAAAATATTCCTTCAAATTTTCTGCCTTGTAAGATTAACTCAGTTTGTAAAATTATAATTTCATTTTTTAATGCCTTTTGTTCCATATGAAATATGTTTGTAATTTTTTGGCGTTTCACACTTAAATCTTTTTTAAAAGGAGAAGATATAAATTCCACAATAAGGAATATGCATGAAAATTTTTTTTCACTTGAATTGAAGCATGTTTACTTGACAAATATCAATGTAAAATTACTTTTTAAATAACTTTAAAAATAAGCGAGATTTGAATGATTGAAATTCCCGATTAGACAAAGAGGGTGATAGTCCTCTTGATATGTTATGTGACATCATATTACACTTTCACCATTTAAAATACACGTAAAACTCCGTTTTTAGTATTTTTGCAAGAAAGAGACAGATAATAATCTTTAAAAGCTTATAGCTTGCTTGATATTTGTCGGATTTTAATTTTGTTTTTAAATATTATTACAGTATTAACAGTATTTTCATATTTTGAAAATAAATGTGAAAAAAAATTTTCATGCATACTCCCTATTTCTTTAATCTTGAAATCATACCTTAAAACTTCTCAAAATCTTCTTTTTGTCTAGACATCTCGAGCGATCGACCACCATTGAATTCTCGGTCCACTTTTTGGTCACCCCTGTAATATATAATAGGTAATATTAATTTGCGCATGAATAAGCGTAATTCTAATATGTATTTACTATGTTTTGGCTAAGAGGTGACCGATCACTATAAAGGTATGAAATAAAATTGCATTCTTTCGAGTGCATTTAATTATTTTAATAAAAAAATTTATTACCGTAAATATATCGTTTGTATTATGTATAAGTAGTAATACAAAGATCAAAGTTATTTTATGGCTAGGGAAAGTTTATAATGTAAGTATTTGTTCTTTTGCGTAGTGTATTATATAATATAATATGCGAAAATATTCGTTATCGAAAATTAACGATGTATATGGATCATTATGAATGCAGGTCGGCTTATATGTATAATAGTTACAAATAATTCTAAAACTTTACAAAAAATCGAATTTATAGTAAAATAAGAAAAAAAAACTAGATGTTTAATAATAGGGAATATGCATGAAAACTTTTTTTCACTTGAATTGAAGCATGTTTACTTGACAAATATCAAGGTAAAATTACTTTTTAAATAACTTTAAAAATAAGCGAGATATGAATGATTGAAATTCCCGATTAGACAAAGAGGGTGATAGCTCTCTTGATATGTTATGTGACGTCATATTACATTTTCACCATTTAAAATACACGTAAAGCTCCGTTTTTAGTATTTTTGCAAGAAAGAGACAGATAATAATTTTTAAAAGCTCATAGCTTCCTTGATATTTGTCGGATTTTAATTTCGTTTTTAAATATTATTACAGTATTAACAGTATTTTCATATTCTGAAAATAAATGTGAATAAAAATTTTCATGCATATTCCCTATTGAGTATAGCTGGATATTGAATTTTTTATTGAATGGGTCGATACTTAACGAAGATAGGTAGATAGACAGATTGTTGAGGCTGCCCTAGACGGGCTACACTTCGACCATAAGGTCCATTGTGATGCTTAAGGATATGACGATATGAGTGGAGTGGCAGGAATGTTTGTGTATAGGCTAGGAATTTGTAGAATATGCAGCTGCAGCCGACTATGATAGGAACTATGCCGATATTCATCAAAACCTTATCAAGCATAGCCGGTTACTTTGTTCTTGTCCAGAAGCCGACAGTTTAGTCAATTAACGGCCCCTTTTTTTCTCAATTAACGCCTTAGACCGCTCGGCCACTTGGACTGGTAAGAAAGCAATAACTTATCAATAATTTAAAATAGCTGATTTTCGAAAAACGTACTTCATTAACTTCCTCAAATTTATGGCTAGAATGCTATTTGTTTGTACATTTACTTTCAACTCTCATATTTACATATACTCAGATGTTATTGTCGAAAACATTCGCCATAATCTTTTTCTGGCGTATTTCAATGATTATTTGATATTATAATTTATGTACAATTTGGTATAAAGCCCCAGACACATATTGTATCAAATATAAATAACAATTTTTCAACCTTCTTCAAAGAATTATAGAATATATCTACGAGTATAATAAAAATATTTTTTCCTAATTTATTTACAATTTCACCCCATAAGGCATATTTATGAATATGAAATCACTTTAGGATTATACGTACGAATATGAGCGTAACTCCGATGACCTCTATGTATAGATAGAAAAAAAGAGTTTATGATTTAAAATAATAATGTATTAGATACGATATCTCTTATACTGACGATAGATACAGATAGATTGTAGAAGCTGCCCTGGACGGGCTACACTTCGACCATAATGTCCATTATGATGCCTACGGATGTGAGAATGTGAGTGGAGTGGAAGGAATTTTTGTGTATAGACTAGGAATTGGTAGGATATGCGTTCATAAAAATTGTGTTATTGTATGTAACATAGTAATATATACGCTTAGAGTGTGACTTTCCGGTGATTCAGTTTTTATGAAAGGGAGTGTATATGTTAGGAAACATTTTATATATTTCAAGAAAGGAAAATATAATTTTTATACCCGGTATATCTATAATATATATTAAATTTAGTCCCGACTTTGTAACGGTTGAAAATAGTGATCGCAAAACAAAACTTTTGGTATAGATGTTCATAAAATGAAACTGTCTGTCAGTCTTGGGCGTATGGTCTTGAGCTAAAAAGTAAGGTCAAGCTCGTGAAACGGTCAAAATGGTCAAAATCTGACCATGTTTACCCTGTCAGGAGAGAAATATCCATCTTTAAAATGGCAAAAAAATCTCTTTTTTAAATCTAAACCATTTTTGTTTGTAACTGTTTTCATAAAGTCAGTATATACCGGGTATTTAAGCAATTAACTCCGTTAGTTGTTATTTTCACTTGTTTAGATTTAAACTAGTAACAACTATTTAAAGAAATTAGACACTATGATAAATTTTGTATTTTAATTAATTTTCTAACGTTATAGTCAATTATCAATAATTTTAATCAGCATAGTTGCAAATATTTTTTTCGAGCTAAAAAATTTAAAACAAAACAAGAATATTGATTAAAATAATGAATTTTAATTTCAATTGACGACAAAAAATTAGAAACTTTTTTTTTGGTTTTGTAGAATTTTATGAATGTACTATATTAGATTTTGTAGAATTTTATGAATGTACTATATTGGATGTTGTCGAATTTAGGAATATACTACATGAACATCCTGAAACATAATAAAAAATCTACAGATGTTAATATCAACAAAGAAGAATTTTGTATCATTTTTGCCATAGTGATCTAACACACCTCTAAATAATTACATTTTACCGCGTACATAGAGGTGAAAAAATATGATAACTAAATAATATTGTTTAAAAATGATAAATAACCTAATAATATTTTCTAGACATGTCCAAAAAAATAATCATCTTAATTATCCGAACAAGATCATAATTTAACATTTAGCCAAACCAGTCAGTCAGTTAAGTCAGTAACTTAACAAACTCCAAAAAATAGTGTCAATAGTTAAACCTTCTTGGCTTTAACAATTTTTGTTGAATAATTTTTTTTTTTGGTACAAAGACCAAGGTGTTTTTTTTTAATATGTTTTGGTGGTGGAAAGTGTAGGCTCTGAATATATATATACTATTAACTATAGCAGCTGGTCATTGTACAGCTAACGCCCCTGTGGGCTATAAAGAGGCCACTTCATATATTTTATATACACAAACATACATCTATCTATACACAGATATGTGTGTATGTATTGTGTATACCTATATAAAACACCAAAGGTGTTCTCAACAATTCGATTATGCACGCCTTTTGGATTCAAAAAAAAAAAAAAAATAACGAACCAACGAAGATAGTAGATCATTCTTTCCAGAGAGACCACACACACTTTGGAAGTTTTTTATAAAATTGTGTATTATCACAGAAGAAGACGAACGAACGACCAAGAAGAACAGAATTGGTTATTTGATTCGCGTTGAACGAGGTTCTATAGCCTAGCTTTTGTATACATATTAAAATGTTATTATATTTGATCGGAGTTAATTTATTTTGTTTAAAATACTTAATTAACTATTTTTTATAATTAATTGGATTTATATAATAATTTCTCTCTTTCTTGTTGGTTGGTTCGCTTAGTTCAGAGAAGTGATTTGTACTTATTTATTTTTTTTTGAAATATCACGAAAATATAATTTCGAAAAAAATTCTTTCATATAATAATATAATAATTACCAACACAGATGAGATTAATTATGTATTTAGATTAATATCGTAATTGTGTAAGTATGTAATTGTAGTTAGTAAACAGAGGATTTTATAGGCAGTAAAATATAATGTCAAAAATGCAGGTTTAAAGACTCTAATTTAGGCAGAGAATAGGAAATATGTATGAAAATTTTTTTTCACTTGAATTGAAGCATGTTCACTTGACAAATATCAAGGTAAAATTACTTTTTAAATAACTTTAAAAATAAGCGAGATATGAATGATTGAAATTCCCGATTAGTCAAAGAGGGTGATAGTCCTCTTGATATGTTATGTGACGTCATATTACACTTTCACCATTTAAAATACACGTAAACCACTGTTTTTAGTATTTTTGCAAGAAAGAGACAGACAATAATCTTTAAAAGCTTATACCTTCCTTATTATTTGTCGGATTTTAATTTTGTTTTTAAATATTATTACAGTATTAACAGTATTTTCATATTCTGAAAATAAATGTGAAAAAAATTTTCATGCATATTCCCTATTAGGTAATTGACAAGGAATTATCATTAATTTTAATTTTCATTTATTAGCGGTATCGTTTTCTGACCATGCGGTGTTGTTATTGCCAATAGGGTGAGGGTTATTGTCACCACACACTTCTTCCCTTTATTGGCCAGTCAATAAAGGGAAGTTCAGGTACTACGTCAGTCAGATAATATAAAAGACAAAACTTTGTTAATATTATTGTGAGACACGCACCAAATTAGCAACGAGCAAGATATCTCTGACTGCATATCTCAGAGATAGTTACGATTAGCTAATTCATACTGATGATGACTACCTTGTAGTCGAAATACGTATTTATAAATATACAAATAATTGTTAAAATACAAGGAATTGGGGCAAAATTTGAAATTTATTAATTTTAATATTTTTTACTGCAAAAAAGTAGTAAAACAGGTTGGAAACTTTCTGAAAAACCTGGAAATATCAGGGAAAACTAAGAAATATAATGAAATTTGGCTCATGCGGTCATGGAAAATCTAATTAAACCAACTAAAAGTAGTTTTTGAAGATAAAAAATTAGTTACGTCAAATATAAACTAAAATTAAAATGCGTGCGCATTATATTTTACCTCTTCTGAGATACCTAAGCCCGTTTTTACACATGCAACTTTTGATGTAAATATTCATGCGAATGATCTGGTGAGCAAGCGCATTCGTATTTTTTGATGCATGTTTTTAGTTTAATGAATAGAGAATAATTATATTTTGACGACTATTTTCATGAAATCTTATGTACCTATGTAACTAAATTTGTAAGAGTAGTGTGTACGATATGTTCATATTGTACTTCCTTGTGATTGGTATACTCTGACCATGTGACTGAAGTGGTTGACAAAGAAAGAAATAATAAACAAGACGAGAGTTATAGCTATTAATGGCTATATTATCAAACATGTAATTGATATATTTCAAGTTAATATCATCGTGTGCACAGCAATGTAACTTTAGTTATACCAAATATGTGTAAAAACGGGCTAGAGGTAGAGTTAGAGGTAGATTGTAAAGGCAGCCCTGGACGGGCTACATTTCGACCATAAGGTCCATTGTGATGCCTTAGGATGTGAGGATGTTAGTGGAGTGGAAGGAATTTGTGAGTAGACTAGGAATTGGTAGGATATGAGGCTGCAGCCGACTACGATAGGAACTATGCTGATATTCATCTGGAGTTCGTGAAGGAAACTGCAGAAAACCTTCTCAAGCATAGCCGGTTATTTCGTTCTTGTCCATACGCTGACAGTTTAGTCAATCAACCGCCCCTTTTTTTTTTTTTAATTGACAAACTGCCGATGTCGGGATTTGAACCCATAACCTCCCAGTTTCCAAGTACTGCATACTGCGCAGACATGACGCCTTAGACCGCTCGGCTACTTGTCTGGTAAAAAACGGGCTAAGTTAAATATCATAAATTTAGATATGGATAAAATTTAGCTGCGATAATCAAAAAAAAAGTTTTGTCACAGAAAACATGGAAAAGTCAGGAAATTTTATTTTGCTATTTTTGTGGCTATCGTGTAACAAAACTCTATTATTGCCAGTATAAATTGGTATTTATCTTGACACCATTATTTTATTTTTATTTTACAAATTATCGCAAATTTAATCATTTTAAATCATAGCAGATAAACTCGTAGCCTGTTGTTAACGTCACAAAAATTTCGGTGGTATCGTTTTCCGGGTAGATAAAATGCTATTTAATGAATGATTAAAATATGCTATTTTATACCCACTTTAAAATATTTTGTTAGTTGCGTCGGTAAAACACATCTATCAATTTCTACATTCCTAAATACAATACCTAAATACGTAATACGAAATCACTTCACTAACAAACTTGACTAAAATGACAAACTTGGATATTCAAGTTTAACTTAAGATAACTATCAGACGTTCAAAATTTCGAACGTTTTCAAAATTATAACGTTTTCTGACGGCTAGATCTCTAATATAAATTGAAGTTTCTATAGAAATACCTGCATTAACAAAATTTTGGAAATAAATTATTTTTCATGTTCTGAACTGTCAAAATTAAAAGAACAAATAATTATTTGGCATAAGTTTCCTATACATAAGTATTACATACGCGGGCAACGCTGGATTTTTCAGCTAATTTTTCTATAAATCTGTTATTCTAAAAATGGGTTTATAGGTAAAAAAAAAGGTATGTTAAAAGCACATAATAGGCTTTTTTTAAAGAATTGTGGATATCAGAAAAATAGACGAAAGTCATGTGCATCAAAAGAAATCTAATGCTTTGAAATATATTTATGTATAGTCATAATTATTAGGTATCTACAACATTTAGGTATCTTGAAGATTTTCCATAGAATTCGCTTCTTAGGAATCTTAAACTATGACAAAAAAGTATCCTAAAGAAACAATTTTTCCAATGTTTCACAAATGAATTAAATGTTTCAAATGAAACATTGCTGTATATAGAGATTCCATATAGAGAAAACCCTCCTCGAGTCAATAATTGTAAGAAATTTTTTTTCTGGGCCGGCTCTGAAAGGTTTTTTTGCTATATAAATAATGAGTATGGAAGCGTTTTATTAGAAATTATTTGTTATTTTTTAATATACTTTTTGATTATTTTACGATTTGTTTAAATTTTGGTAGTTTAGAATCATAATACCAGCATTTGCTGTGACGTCATATATCTTTGGTTCAATGGTTTAGGTTGTGCATTGTAACAAAATGACAACCTATGAGATTTATATTCCTGCCACTGGCCGTAGTTTGGTGAAAGAAACATTTTCATTTTCAATGGTTAAGCGCTCAAATATTCGAATACTTAATTTATATATCACTTACAAAACTTAATCGATAAACAAACTGTGGACAAAAAAAAACCATTTTTATGGAATATCATATACATAATAGCCTATCTCAAGGTATTTATTAGTTTAATAAATTATAATAGCTATTATTATTAAATAAAACAAATATTTGAAAATTTCGTAAAATCACTTTATTTGACTAGTTTCGGAAAACGTAAGTTCCTTCTTCAGGAATAAAAAAATGAAAATTGTTTTCATACAACCTTAAAACATACGACAAAAAAGAAACACGAAGTAAATATTAACCGAAAAAATTTCCAAATCATATAGTTATGATGAAATCAACACTGCAGTACCGATTTCTAAATCATTTTTGTACTTGTTTACAAAATTAGTAAAAAGACGTCATCACCCAAAAACATGTTACATAACTTTTACATGAATATTTTTGGTGTTTGTTAAATTATTGTAACGAAATAATCAAATTATACTTATGGGCACAATTTAATATTACACATAGTACCTACACAAATAGATATTCATAGATAGGAGATAGATAATTGCCCTATAGGATAAACAAAAATTTGTTAGAAATATCTCTTGCCATGAAATAATATTATATTTCTCTTTATTTATTGTATGGAACCAGAAAAAGAACGCAATATGATTTTTTTGAAATATTTAATTTATAAAATTGTTATTTTAATTTTTGTTTTGTATAAAGAAATCAAAACATTATAAGTTCAAGCGTTTTGTTGGTTTTTTATTGTTTTGTTGTTGTTTATTAATTCGTTACGATGTCGCCTTAAATGATTGTTAGCGCGAGTGAACATATAAAATAATATAATAATTCTTTTGATATTTTCATCAAATATATGTTTTTGAATCTACTTAATATATGAAGTTTTATTTACCGGGTGGCTACAATCGTTTCGTATATATATATAAATGTACAGGTTGTAATCGATATTAGTGATTTTATATTTCTTTAATATTTAGATACACCTATGAGTACACTACAATAATATTTCGTTCCAATTATAATTAGCCAAAGTACTTTATATTTTAATCAATAGTAAATTACTTGATCCTACTTATTCTTTCAGAATAGTTCGTGGATTATGTCTTCAGGTGGGGCACTATGTACAAAAATGTGTATACATCTTGGGACAGAAAAAAATGAGAACACCACGTAAAAAAGTATTCTACCTCTAAAGTGGTGTGGATATGAGTGTATATTATGAATGCTAACTCGTAGGAATATATTTTAATTTTTTTTCCGTTTTACAGGAAAAATCACTATTTGAAATAGTGACTAATAAACTGCTCAATTCATCGTCACTTGTTTGTAGTCAATGACTAATTTCACAATATATTACTAAATTACTACTATCAAAGTCAATGGTCATATTTATAATCTTCTAAATTACTGTTTGGTTTACTTAAAATCTCACTTACATGTTTAATTATTAGTAGACGAAATTTGCACGCTTGTTAATTAATCCATCGAATCCATGATTATAATCACGAGTATGAAATGAAACTAGGGAATCATTATTCTGTCAGTCAATTTCGAAATAAATTCACTGTTTTACTAGTGATTTTTGAAGTCACTGTTTCAAATAGTGAAAATTTCACTAATTGATTCATACGAATTGTCGAAAGTTTTTATCGATTCAACTTCGGTTAAAAATTTCCAAGATAAAAAGGTCACCGCTTTTACGGATATGTCTCTTTAACGAAACTTGTTAAGCGCTACATTTGTGGCCCTTAGTACTAAATATTTGTGTAGACATATCAGTAGGTATATATTTGCGAAACTTTAAAGCGCGATTCATACAGACATATTTAGAAATTTACTTCCCAAAATTAACTGCAAACTTAGCTTCTAAAATACATGCCTAAAAGTCAACATAATAAAAGCATAATGAAAAAAATTAAAGGATAAATTTGAAAAAAAAAATTAATTGTGATCGCGCGGAATCGAACCTGGCCCATCTGCTTCATAAGGCAGCTATGCTAACCATTACAACACGACCGCTTGTTGAATAATTGACAAAAAATATCATTCCGGTACTATAAATTTTTTTCTGTACCAATTTCAGGACATTCTGTATAGTTAAATAAAATAGTCATTTACACAATATGTACCTATACGTGTTATAACAGAGTAATTTAATATTACAATGTTTGAATATTCTTTTCAGAATATAAAAACGAAAAAAAACCATATATAGGGGAACCCGGGGCATAATGGGGCACCGGACTGGAATATTTTGACGATTTTCGGTTTCAAAGAGGTGCTACTAGCGACTGGCAATACCTAGAACTAAACTAACCTGTGGCTGTGAGTTTGGTGCTTTAGTTGCGATTTTATGCTCCTGTATTGCGATGATGATCTTGTAACCAAGATAAAGTATACAATCGTTGTTTAGATTACAACTACATGCTTGAAGAACGTTTAATTGTCTTTAGTTTGGTGTAGTAAAATGGAAAGTTGGAATGGGGTTCTACCTAATGGGGTACCCCATTCTGCCTCAATGATTTACAATGTCTTCCAGCAGACACAACTGACAGGCCTTCAAGTGAAGAGACAAATTTTACTACTCCTGGTTGCTCTTAAATGTCAACTGACAACAGCAAAATGTATGAATTAGTGTATGAATTTTGTGCATAAATTTATTTTTTATGCATTTGCACTACTTCAATCTGTCCTAACTACCTCGTTCTGCCCCATGCCCGGGGTAGAACGCGGCAAATGACATAATTTATTATTTTTGAAGAAAAATAATTGTTCTTTTATTTTCTTACAATATTATTGTATTTTTTTGATTGCAACATTATAATGTCTGCATAAAAAAGTTTGCAGTTCTCTTAATAAACCCCTTTGTATTTTTAAACCATATTTTTAACTTCGTACCCCGTTCGACGTCGGGTTCCCCTATATTCTTTTCAGAATACAAAAACGAAAAAAAGAAATATATATATATATATATATATATATATACAAGTCAACTCTTTATAAAACATTAATATAACATAATATAATATAATATTGTAAGTAAAAATAACATTATAATGATGATATTAACAACATAATCAGTTTAAACTTTAAACAACCAAAACAACAACAACAACAACAACAATAATAATAATCATAATAATAAGAAATTATTTTCTATGAATGATGTGTATATCTGATTTTATATATTTTTATTTTTTGTATATTTTTTTAAAAATTATAAATTATATAATGTAGGTATGGTCATCAAGTCGATCGCAAACCTAATTTTGGTCGATCGCTCGCGATGTCTTGACAAAAAGTAATTGAAAAATTTGAGATAAGATTTCAAAATTTTGAAAAAATTAAAGAAATTGTGGAATTTATATCTCTTTTAAAAAATATGTAAATGTGAAATGCATTAGCCAAAAAATTACAAAAATATTTTAAATTTGAGGTAACATTTCAAGATTTTGAAAGAATTGTGGACTTGAATGCCTTTTGCAAAAATATTTCATATGGAGCAAAAGGCATTAAAAATGAAATTATAATTTTATAAACTGATGTAATCTTACAAGCTAGAAAATTTGAAGAATATTTTTGGGAATACGTCAACCGAGAAAAATATTCCAATATCACCAAATACAGCAAATATATTTATTCTTCTGCATTTTCATACTTAAAGTTAACGAAGACTAAACAACGTTCTGTCCTGAATATCTGAAGACTCATTATTATTATCATTGTCAGGATATACCTACACCTAATTATGATTCCCTGGTTAAAGACATGCAAACTCAGTCTTCCCATTAATGTTTTATGCCAAAAAAAAAAAAAATTCAAAATCTTTCTATACCTGTAGCTAATTTGAATTAATTTTGACACGTTAAATAATTATGTTGTTTTTTAGGTAGGTGGATATACAGTGTGTCTCAGTACGAGGTGCACTCCCGCGATTTGTGATAGATTAGCAAAAAAAAAGTGTAAAAATCGTATGTCATTCTTCCATGATAAATTTTTCTGACCCCAAAAAAAAATTGCGAAAGTTAAATCTTAAAATCAAATTATCAGCCATATTGTGGCATTTTTATAGTAACTTTTTCATATGTGGGATAAAATAGTACAAGTCGATCGCGACACATTTTTAAGATAACAAGTAGATCTTATGCACACAAGAGAGGGCCGTGTATATTATATAAATAAATTTTCTTGACCCAAAAATAATGACGAAAGTAAAATCTTAAAATCAAATTATTATCAGTCATATTTTGGCGTTTTTATAACACCCTTGTTCATATGCATTGTTCATATCGAACAAAAAGTAGATCTTATACACACAAAATTTGGCCACCCCGGATCTAGGATCATATGTTTTCATAAGGTTTTGTGATAAATGTTGAGTTTTAAAAACATAATTATTTAAATTTGTACTCGGTAAGAATTCTTTTTTTTTACATAGTCAATAAAAATGATCCAAGTATTGAATCTTTTATCATATATCCGTAAATTTATCCGTGGCTCTGGACTACCATTAAATGTCAAACGTCCTTATAATATAAATAAATAAATTTAATCAAACTGTACAGTTTGATTAAAACTTATGATTATATTTTTGATTATAATTCTTAAATATAACTTCTGTTTCATTTCTTGTATAGGTATAATATTTCATTCCTTGATAAAGAAATTAAAAATGAACTATACAACTGCATCGACGTGTATATAGTAAAGCGGACCTCCATGGTTGATTCTAACGAAAGAATAGTTAAAATTTAGAGAATGATCTATGTGGATGCACCTTTTTTTTTTATTTTATATATAAAAACACCTGAGGTGTTTTATATATATTTTTTCTATTAATAAATAAATAGGACATGTTATTAGTAATGCCTGTTAATATATTACACTTTTAATTTCTTTTACAAATTAATTGATACTTTAATTAGGGTCTTCATTAATATATATGTATATATATATATATATATATATATATATATATATATATATATATATATATATATATATATATATATATTACTAAATAATAATTATTAAATTTTTTATTTATTGTAACACTTATTCTATATTATTATTCCACGCTGTTATTAGGTTGGATGTCGTAACTGTGTAAATTTTGCAACTCACTTCCTATTGAGCTGAAATTGAGCAAACGCATGCAGAGGTGGGCGCAGACACAGAAGACAGAGGTGGGCGCAGACGGGTCGCCGGACTCGAACGGACTCTCCATAAGCTGGGTGAGAGTAAGTAAAAAAGGTATGTTTTGAAATAAGACGGAACGATGTTTCAATACAGGTTGCCTACCAATTATTGCCCAATAATTTATTCAATAAATTTAGAATTAGTTTTATAAAATATTTATTGTTTAAAAAATATCTTTTACAATATGGAGAGATACACCAAAAAACATAATAATAATAATAACAATAATGATGATAGTAATAACAATAATTACAACAACAACAACAATTATATGTATTCCCACTTTATGTAAAATTTAACCATTTAGAAATTAGTAACAAATTACCAACACTACCTCCCCCCCCCCAACCAAGCTTTATCATTGGCATCTTTTTTGTATCCAGTGTCATCAAATTCCCTTGACACTATGAATTCCCCCTACTAAGAAAAAATAATTAAATCAAGTAAATAATTGTTTATTAGTTCTCCGATATGAATAGTTTAGGCAAATTATTCGGAATTTCCTAAAATCTATTTCTAAAATCTAAACTACAGCTAAATCATCAAAAAATTTACAAGCGGTAAATGTAAAAGATCAAAAGATTTATATTTTATAATTTATATAACATATATATTTTATTCATACCCAAATATATTTAAAAGGTACATTTTATGCCCCAAATTACCAGTCCAAAATTCCAGAGTATGTATTCAATGTATTGTATGTATTGTATACTTTGAATAATAGTGACCATAAAAAATAGTTGGTATTATTATATTTTTTTCAGAAAATGTATTAATTAAAGAAAGAAAATAATAATAGTTGGTAGGTACCCTATATTTACTCCATCTCTCTTCCTACCTCTCACTGAGAGCTGACTGCAGTCAAGGTCTGTCCACCTATGGCATATACGATTCTGATGATTACACAATAATATGGGACCATCTAGATGGATTTTTGATGGAATACGAAAATATTTTCTGAAATATAATTTGGTGGAACTGTTGGTACATATTGAGAAATAATGGAAGCACTGGGAAATAACATATATTGTTTAATCTTGAAAAAAAATTATTATTTCAATAACTCTAACTAAAATGCATACTTTTATTAGCCCTAAGAAATTAAATGTTTATTTGTAAAAGTGTTAAAAATTTCATTGAAACGAATGTGATTTATTTTAATTTTATTTTACTATGTAACAAAGAGGCTATCTCTCGCTGCACTGAGGCTGAACATAATGCAAATGCGGGGGGTTACCGGATTCATTACTGGGCATTATCCCCTGCGGAAGAATCTGCACACAATGGGGCTCCATAACGGGTCCATTATTTACATGTACGAGTATAAATTGCTAGATAAATACATACAAGTCAAGTTAATAAAATCATTTAAAAAAATGAAAAGATAAATTTAAAAAAAAATTAAGTGCGATGGCCGGGAATCGAACCCGGATCAACTGCTTGGAAGGCAACTATGCTGACCATTACACCACCATCGCTTATTTTTAGATTTATAAAAATTATCAAGAATTTAATGTTTATGAAAAACTATTTGAATCGTGACATCTAGTTTTTGATTTATTTTCCTATTTCAAAGCGTTTATTTCAGTTTTTTTCATTAAACGGTTTTTGCAGTACTATTTTGAAACATCTAAGTCACCAGAAACGGTAAACGGTGCAACGATAGAAAATATTGATCATTGAAAAAATGTTTGGTATAGGTGTTCGTGAAATGACGTAATTAGATCATTTCCAAATATTACGTCCGGCAACACGATAACTCAAAAACGAAAAACGATAACGAACTGAAATTTCATGCGTGTGTTTTAGAGCTTCACGCATTGATAATGAAGTCAGTAAACCTTGTTATGTAATCAATTAACTCAGTTAGTTATTATTTTAATTTGTTTTCCAATTGATATTAAATTTTGCACAGTTTCGTAAATTTCAAAGTTGACCTAATATAGTTATCAAAGAATATTTTATTGCCGCAAATTTAAATATAAACAATTTTTAATGAAAAAATTAAGAATAAAAGTAAATTAAATAAACATTGAAAATTTGAAACGGTCCGAGTGGTAGAGTTGCTAAAGGCACTCTGCTCGGAACTGTTAGGTTCCGGGTTCGATTCCAACAGTGGTAGTTTGTCAATTAAATTAATTTAAAAAAAAAACAAAAATTGACTAAACTGTCAGCGTATGGACAAGAACGAACGTAACCGGCTGTGGTAGTGAAGGTTTTTTGCAGTTCCTTTCACAAACTCCAGATAAATATCGGCATAGTTCCTATCAAAGTCGGTTGCAGTCGCACAACCTAACAATTCCTAGTCTACATACAAGTTCCTTGTTCTTTATGGAGTCGGTATAGAAGCCTAGAAATGGCTTCTTACCAGGCTTCAATTTCCTCTCCGCTACTATTACAACTTACAAATTTGAATCGATTCAGGCAAGAATTGGTGCCATATCTCAGAAAATGCAAAATTTCTCTTCTTTTGGATATCGTTGAAATATAAAATCCGTAATGCATTCCGACAATTTTGGTTGTACCACCTAAAACGTTTGCATTAACTACCGTTCTTCAACACGGACTTTTGATTGCCCCTCGATGCCCCTATAAACATTTTTAACTGTAGTTTCAAAAGAATAATAATTACGACCATATTTAATTAACATCACCAAACACAAAGTAAAAAAAAAAATGTACGCCAAAAAAAAGGACATTTGACTTCAAGTACCCCGGAACAAAAGCTTTCGAACAGTAAATCATAAAATTTTTGTATACAACAACAACAAAAATAACTTCTATCTTGTAACAAATTTCTTAACAATAACATAATTTTACATTATGAGAACTCTATTAAAGTCTATTTAATACACATTGAATAGAGCAGTCAGGCCCTTTTTTTTGTACGTATATATGCGCCTTTTGTACAATGTATCCGGATCCAATTCGATTCTGTCTAAAAATATGTTTTGAAATGCTGCAATGTCATTCTCTATGTACCACACAAATGACAAATCTATTATTAATGTCAGTTATATTATGTTTGGTGGTACAAATTTCGTATACGAATCAAACAATAGATTCTCTAATACATAAATAAATAATAATCAATCTGAAATTTGCTATCTATAAATTCATTTTGGAGAAGCGTGCCAAAATACTGTATGACATGTAACACTTACCATTTTAAGTACATAAGTTAATTGAATAGATTTCTATATTTGTTGTAAATATATATATATATATATATATATATATATATATATATATATATATATATATATATATATATATATATATATATATATATATATATATATATATATATAGGAAAGAAGAAGGCTTTTTATAGGCTTTTACCTAAAATATTATTAATTTATAATTGTGTACGATATACATTCTTTATTAGAAAAGGCAGAAACGGTCTTTTACAAACAAGCGTTTTGTATAAAAAAAACAAAATTTTTTGGTTTTATATAAAGTTTTGGTTTTATAAAAAAATTTACTATAACTACTGAGTTAATTTTTTAATATTTGATACATATTATGTGAACTTTATCAATGTGCAATCATTTCTTTTTTGATAAAGTAACTCATGACGTCACATTCTAGAATGGCGGCTTTAGCCAGGCTACATTTCATCAATTAATTATATTTGTCATAAAAATGATGAGTATCACTAATAAAATAATAATTTTTTCTTTATTTTTTTAACGCAACCCTAGTAACGCATAAGTAACTGTCACAGTTGACCCTGACTACTCTGTTTCTAATTATTGCCACCAGATGTCATAGTCCTATGGAACAAAAATAGTGGTGAATAAGGTAACAGCCAACAATTTTATTATCATAAACATAAAAACCGTTGGTACAAATTTTAATTTAAAATTGTATTGGAATGATAATTTTATGGCCACGGAGCCATAAACCAGTAAGGTGTATGATTGATTATTGGAAATGTGACCACACTTGACTGGTTTATTGATCTGTATCCATAAAATCTCATTCGATTACTGTATTAGATTTGAAAATGTACGACCCTCTTTTATGATCATGATAATAAAATTCTGACCTTATTCACCACTTTTTGAAATGATAGTACTTCACGCGCACAAAATGTAAAAAAATCGGTAATATGCAAATATAGCATGTAATAATTCATAACAGATGTTTGAGCTGAAATTATGGAAGGAATATTTTGTTATATGAAAAAAAAATTCGAAATTTTGCTCTTACGGTTCTTAAAACAAATATTTTTCTTCTTAGGAGGTACGACTTTGAACACAAATTCCACATTTAGACTCTAAAACGTGCTCAACAAATTTTAGCTGGTTATCGCTTTTCATTTTTGAGTAATCACCCAAAACTTTTGATATCCGATCAATATATCGAACCGATACAACCGGGGACTAAACTTATAATACCCAGTAAGTATGTATTATACATACTTTCTGGGTATTACAACATATTTACTGAACATTCAAAGACCGTAGAATTATTTTACAAAATTATATCTATTTAAAAATAAGGTTTTCTGTTCGGTATTTAACTTCTTTATATCTAATTGATCGTTTATAACTTAATTCGAGTGTTTCTTATACGTGGTTTATATTTTCGTTCCCATACTTTGAACCCTATTTCATTAAAGTCACTTTTTATAAAAGCAAGTCAATTTTTGATTGATCACAACACTTAAATTTCAAAATGTAGTAGCAATTTGCTGTTAAACTCTACCAATCACATATCTTTCAAGTCTTCATTATCTAATGACCCAGTCAAATAGTACTTTTACTTCTTTGAAAAATACAAGTGGAGATTTTGCTACAGAATTCTCGTCGTTTTGGCACTATGCAAACATGACAAGAAGTTCATAACGATTTGGCGATTACAAAAAGTTATTGTCACGAAAATATGGTTTTCTCAAATATCTCGTAAACTATTTGTTTTGCGTTAACAGACATCATTATTAAATGTATTCCTTCGCTTATTCTACACAAAAAAGGTTGTATACAAAATTCCCTAAGAGATATTTTTCCATTTATATGAAATTCACCATAAATAAAATATTCATACTTTTATAGTATGGGTACCTTTGATGTTATTCTAATGGAGGTGACTAACGTGTACTTAATTTGCAATTTGAATAATATGTTTGAACAAAGGTGTCAACTTTTTTCGAAATCAATACTTCATACGAAAATGCTTACACATCTTGGTGGGGTCAGAACCCAAGACTTTTGGCTTTCCAGGTCAAGCGAATGTTACCAATGTTAAAAGATAGCATAATGTCCAGTACGCTTAATGGGAAATCTGACAAATGGTACGTATGAAGCTGCAAGTATGACATACATATCGAAAAACAATTGTCCTTTAAAGAGACATTTGTTTTATTTTAGAGCGCATATAAATCGAATTATCATTAATAATTATCATTAATAAAAACAAAAGTTTTTGATATTTAGATAACGTTTAGTGATAATATCTAAACAATTAAATATAGATTTGTATTTAATGCGTTCATAATATTGTAGATGTGCATACTTTTATGACATTTAATTACAGAACATGGATATAATGGGAAACATATTTAATGTATTTTCAATATTTAAATAATTTTCCAGATTTTTATTTTCTAGAATTGATATTATATTCATTGATATAGTTTCTTAATTGTTATTTGATATGGATTATGTATAGATTCTAATTTTTAATTTAATTTACAATTAATTTTTAATATGATACGTTTTATGGAAATATTAAATGAAAATTAATTTCACATATAGAAACATTAATGGTTTTGTTTCTTTATATTAACATTTTTAATATACTTCCAAGTAAAATTCATATTAATTAAGAAAAAATAGCATATTTAAAATCTTAGCAAACCACTGGGAAAAAATTTTATTTTCCACTTGCTATTTTGTAGTGTATTCGCGGAGAATACAAAATATCTAGATATCTTTAGTGAAATACTTAATAAGTCATTAGGTTACACTACGTAACAATCAACAAACTTGATTATTAAATATTGAAGTTAAACTGAAACATTGATTTAAAGCTCACAAGTTTGTATTTTATTAATCATTCTTATTAACCTAGGTTTTATAGGTCGAACAAGCTTTTAAAATAATAGCTTGGTTTGAGTGTAAGTTATTAAAACTATTTTTTTAATTTATGTATTTTTATTTTAAGACTATAAAACTCAATTTAATTTCTCACCGCTTCCACTAATTTCCTATAGATATCAACATACTTCCATCAAATTTCTATTCCAAGAAATATTTTCGACTTCCAGAGAGCTTTACTTATATACAGTATGTTTGTATGAACTATATGAAATTTTCACTTGGGTTATATACACTTTTGCAAAATTTCAAAGCTCTAGCTCAAATAAAATTTTACGAAATATTGACTATAAAATTTTTCCATCACAAACAATATAACCCACGCTATGAGAGAAGTTCAACATCAATAAATAGATTTTTCAAAATATTGATGGTTCTTGATCCAGCGAAACAACGTCTATTTCTCGAGTTATACGGTTATATATCAACTCAAACACTTATGTACAAAATTATTCACGATATGCACACTGTTTGAAAATCAGTATGCAATTCGAGAATATACGTATTAAATAAACAAAATGTCTATTGAAAATATATTGTATAGAGTTTTCTATAAGTATATTAAGATTTCAAATACTGATTTATGTGATTTGTAGATTTTAACGGGCAATTGACATATTATTATTATTATTACTGTACAGATTTATAATAATTACTGTGCTGTGGGTTTTAATATTACATTTATATTAGTATGTATACAGTCCGTATTTTAAAATACACCCAATCTGCAAACAATGTATAGTGTATCTATCGCAGTCTATATGCAGTGTGCTATGATATGGTGTCTTTGTTACACTTAAACTGCATTAAAATCAGTATTGTGTAGCATATAACAATTATACTTTTCACTCTTTAACTACAATCATTTATATATAGTTGTATCTTACTCGTGCATGTATACATGGTCGTTATTGTCCGTCGTCCGTCGCGTGAGTGTCTACATGTATATGTATCAAAGACTCCATATCATAGTCACTGCATATAGACAGCGATAGATATACTATACATTATTTCTAGATTGGGTGTATTTTAATATACGGGCTGTATACTGTTTTGTATACCGAATACAAGTTTACACATATCAAACTACACATGTAGGTATATTAATATATACATACATACATACATACATATGTAATGTACCCTTATTGTCAAATATCTTAGATTTGCTTACATATATTTATATAATATACTTTGTAAACAGATCAAATGTGATTATGTTAACTATTGAATCCAACTTTTGCTTCTGCTCACTCGGTCGATATTGAACAGGAACAGGGTCTGTACGTTTTGAAATCTTGACGTTATTTTTGGCCACCAGTTCAGTGATTGATGGTACAAATCAGTGGTCAACTAACTAACTGGGTACAATATCATCAAATTTTTCAAGTGAAGCTTCTTTAGCGAGACTTGTGAATTGCAAAGACGTGGATACAAAAATCAAAACGATACAAAAATAAAACATAAAAGTAGAGACTTCAGAAGTTTCACTTCTCCCGTGAGCTTATATGGGTGAGAATAATAATATTTTTTCTGGAGGAACTAGATATTAAATAATCAATAATTGATTTACCGAATTTCATTTTATAACATAGCCAGTCCCAACCCTACCTCGTGATGACAATTGATTTAGTATATTGTGTATCTTACGAGACTTCCTATATAATTCCATTCATCACATTTAAATCACCATGCTGAGAAAACCATACAAGATAGTGACAAATTTCGTAGCACATTTATTGTTCATTATGAGACTTCCCACAAAATAGGGATATTTGTCTATCCTTTTTGTTGTATTTATTTAAATGATAAATTTTTCATTTTAAAAATATCTCAAGAATGAATAAAAAAGAGATATGCTGCACGGACTCTTTTGTAGAAAATTTATCGTAAGTAAAAAGGTTGTAAATTTTTTTTTCGTATTTTGCATAATATAACCAATAGCGTGTATGAAAAATATAAATTAAAAAAAATGGTTAAGTCTTGTTTAATAATGTTGAAATTTTTGAGTTTTAATCAATATATAGGCGAACTTCCTCTTGGTTTTATTTAGCATAGATGTCTCCGCCTACCCGAAGATTTATACAAATGAAACAATCTTTGAGTTGAAACAATTCCTTCAATTCTGTACAATTTTGTTACCGACCTCCAATGAAAGCTGAGTTCTTGAAAGCTGAGTAATTCTATCAATCTCGTAATATTTAACAAATTCGACCAACAAAACAATTTATATTTTCAAATATACAAAAAGAAATATTTGTCTATATAATTGAATGATTCCTATAAAATACTATAAACATTTTCCCATTTATCTTGTTTACAAAGTCTATAGAATTTATTTAAACAAGAACTATGTTATTTTGTTTTTTTTTGTCGTTATATAAACGACTAAACTGATTTATATAATACACGATACAGCAGTCGACTTTTAAATAATACATGTGTTATACAAATAGTATCTATTATCAACCTCACTTCATCCCCTTTGACGAACAACATCAAACCCCCCTATAGCTTTTCATGTATATATATATATTTATTCCAATAAATATTAGTGTATAGTAAAAGTGTAATGTATATTATAATTGTTGTATAGTTAGATTATACATATAGTATCTACTCTATATATAGTATAGTGAATTGTCATGGTTACAACAATAGAAGGTAATTAGGACAAAATATCATCAAATAGTCATCCATTATTATTTGATTATTATTATTCATTATAATAGTTTAATAAATATTATATTGTTTGCTTATATATATCAAATACCTTACGATAATTTATAAACTTTAATACCAACAAAAAATTGATTTTAATACAGCTGATTTTTTTAAAAGCTTTTATAATCTAAGCGAAAAAGGATTTAACATTGAAATTGATTTTATAATCTAATCGAAAAACGAATTAACATTGAAATCGAAAGTTAACAAACTGAATTTTTTGATAAACCAGTCCGGTTTTGACTGATAGCGTAATTTTGGTATATGGAGTGCATATACTAACTACCTATTCGGAAAAATATTGGTAACCATTCAATTAAAAATATAATTAAACCACCCCCCCGTGTATTCGACCGCTATGCCATACATTTCAAAAGAGAGAAAAGTATGGTACTTAAATGGGTTGTTTAAATTAGAATTGATTATAAAACTTGTAGACCCATAAATTATCTTCAAATTTGAGCATTAATGTATGCAGAATGGTTAATTTCACGAACCAATGAAACGATAGAAACGATAGAAGTACAAAATCTCAATGATCGTGGCCTTTAACCTTTAATATCTTGACTTTCACAGACACAATATTTTATTTAAGACTTTGAAGACACGGTTTAGAATTTTAAAATAAACGGATATACAATACCTCTTTTAATAACATTCATTCTAAGGTTTACCAATTTTTTTCACCTAAAAAATATTATTGAAATCATTCTGTATAGTATCAATAATTATATTAGTTATTTTAAATTAATTTCTAATATAATATTCACCCCCTTATACATTAATTTCTATGAACTGATATTATTATAAAAAATTATATAGATCATTCTATAAAAATGTTGTCGTTTTTAAAAGCTTTTATTTTTTAACTTCAGGGCTTGTTTGTATGCTAGTTATTTAAAATATTTATATTTTTTTAAGTTATTTTAAGACTTGTGTATGAATTCAATTTACCAGCGCTTCCACTCACTCCTCCGACCAAATTTTTAGTTTTTGGATATCAAGATGGTACCGTATTATTATATATTAGAACTGCATACATTGACAAAAGTTCCTGGTCGATCGGATAGTACCAGAAAGTAGATTAAAAATAATAATAATTCTACAAAAATCACTAGGCCCGACAAGTGGATATTTTACCTTACAGATTTCGACTTTCTTTGTCATTTTAGAAAATATTTGAGCTAATTAATATTAATATTTTACGGGTTTTCACGGGTAGAAAAACATTTTAATAATTATATTAACAGTCAGAAAAATTCATCAATTTTCTGTTGATATCTACGTCACAATATATTTGTGTAAAATCGGCTTGTGTAACTCATTAACGAGTCATTCAAAAGAGCGGCTCACTTGAGCTGAGCCAAATATAGACATAGACTTGGTCATATATTATGTCGTTCCCTAAGTTACCAACGATTGACGTTTTTCGTCACTCACATTACAAATGCTGAACTATTATTCTCTAATATTTGATATTATGTTAAAATTTTTGTTGTATGTCGTCAGAATTTTGATATAGCCTTTACAATACAAATAACTTCAACCATAATTAAAGCCCAACGCTTAGGCATTAATCTCGGAAAATTTAATACAGTGAATCATTCCCTATTTTACCACTGCTACTAAAATTTACAGTGGTGGAAAATTCGAATGCCCAGCCCTTAGAGTACTCTACTTTACGTTCTGAGCATTGGAGTAAATGAGCTCCTAAACTGGAGTTATATTAGTGAACTAGTTCATTTTAGTAAAAACGACTCATTGAACTAGCTTAATCGGACAATACGAATAGGAAATATGCATGAAAATTTTTTTTCACATTTATTTTCAGAATATGAAAATATTGTTAATACTGTAATAATATTTAAAAACGAAATTAAAATCCGACAAATATCAAGGATGCTATAAGCTTTTAAAGATTATTATCTGTCTCTTTCTTGCAAAAATACTAAAAACGGAGTTTTACGTGTATTTTAAATGGTGAAAGTGTAATATGACGTCACATAACATATCAAGAGGGCTATCACCCTCTTTGTCTAATCGGGAATTTCAATCATTCATATCTCGCTTATTTTTAAAGTTATTTAAAAAGTAATTTTAACTTGATATTTGTGAAGTAAACATGCTTCAATTCAAGTGATAAAAAATTTTCATCCATATTCCCTATTGAGCCAAAGATTCAGCACAAATTTTGAAACGTAAATAATTACATTCAAATCAGGTTAAATAAAAGTTTGTAAAACCGTCCGAAATATGTTATTTATTTTCAACAGTAGGCAGGATTCCAAAAAACGACATTCTTTTATGGAATAGCCCATATAATGAAATTAAAAAAATATAATATTATAATAAACGACACCATATTTATATCTATTAGAGTTTTAAAAAAAAAAAACAACATATTTTTATATAATTAATATCTTATCAATAAATTAAAATCATTTGTTATTATGAATATTCATTTATGTGGTAACATTATATACCACCGTGTATTGAAACCCCGAATAAATATTATATGAATAAGTGGTGGAAAGAGAACAAATTTTACTGATTGATAATCGTTTTTCATGTCAAATCTATTTATTTCGGTTTGTTCATGTCATATTTGTTTGTCATATCGAACTAGCCATTTTCAATTAATTTAATATTTATATAATTTATATTAGATATATAGATTTTAGGTATATATATATATATATATATATATATATATATATATATATATATATATATATATATATATATATATAAATATATGATTTTCTAATAAAATAAATATTTGATTCGAATATTATCTATATTAGATCACATTAAAAATGTATTTAGAATATTTAATGATGCATATACATACATCGGTTTGATTTCTTATAGACAAACAGCTGGCTACATAAAAGTGAACTGATAATACAGAGCAATGGTGGTGTAATGGTCAGCATAGTTGCCTTCCAAGCAGTTGATCCGGGTTCGATTCCCGGCCATCGCACTTTATTTTATTTATTTTTTATTGATACTTTAATATTTTTATCACGCTTTTATTAGGTTAACTTGTAAATATATATATATATATATATAATTATATTTATTTAAATTACGATACGATGAACGGTTTTCAAGGTATCAGACCCATAGTGCTAAAATTACAAACTGCTAAAATTACTTACCCTTAAAAAAATCGCTAAAATTGAAGGTAAAATTTTATGTCCCCGATTTCGATAAAAACTTGTTTTTAAGCTAATTTGGACCAAGCGAAAACGATGGCGTTGGTTAAAATGTGATACGATTAACGGTATTTAAGGTATTAGATCCATAGTGCTAAAATTACAAACTGTATGAATTGAGAAGGCAAAATTTTGAAATGTGTTGGTTGGACGTTAAAATGAACCTGCTTTTCGTACTGTTTGGGTAAAAATTAGCCTAGAAAATTATTATTATTAAAATCGAGAACAAAAATATTCTTCACTTTTTCCACATTTTCTCCAAGGGGTACCCCTTAAAAAAATCGCTAAAATTGGAGGAAAATTTTATGTCCCCAATTTTGATAAAAACTTGTTTTTAAGCTAATATGGACCTAGCGAAAACGATGGTGTTGGTTAAAATACGATACGATTAACGGTATTCAAGGTATTAGATCCATAGTGCTAAAATTACAAACTGTATGAATTGAGAAGGCAAAATTTTGAATTGTGTTAGTTGGACGTTAAAATGAACCTGATTTTCGTACTGTTTGGGTCAAAATTAGCCTAGAAAATGATTATTATTAAAATGGAGAAGAAAAATTTTATTCACTTTTTTCACATTTTTATCCAAACGTTATTGAAAAATGAATAGCGATAAAATAAAAAAAACGGATATAACAACTAACTTGCATAAATACCCGGTATATCCGTGTATGTAAAAAACTTATAACAAAAGTTGTTTAACTAAAAAAAAGAATATTTATTGTCTTTTCTTTATCTCTTACGGTCTCTTACTTTTGTTTTATCTCTTACGGTTTCTAAGTTAAGCAAGACTAGCCCAAACATGGTCTGATTTTGCCTATTCATGAACTTAACCTTACTTTTAGCTCTAGAACACACACACAATTTCAGTTCGTTATCTCTTTTTGTTTTTGAGTTATCGTGTCCACAGACGGTCGGACATGGGAAATTGGCCGAATTAGACCATTTCATGAACACCTATCCCAAACATTAATGTCTGCGATCAATATTTTCAAGCGTTACAAAGTCGGGACTAAATATAATATACCCTTGTATATTTGCATATATCGGGTATAATATATAATTCATTCAAAAACCATACAAGACAAAAAGTTCGATGTTCGAGGCTTTTTGAATTTTTTAATAACAAATTATTTACAGTGCACGGATTATTAAACTAAATAATTTATAAAAATTGTTTTCAATATAAAATTGTATTGAATCCTAAAGGGCATATAAAAATATGTGTGTATGTGGGCACTAAGAAGTATATATAATTTTCTAATGTAAAAAATAAAATAATTATTACAAAAAAAAAATAGGCATTTAACTTACATTAAAATAGATATACCTTGACATTTTAAATGCTGTAGGACAGTATAATTATATATATAGATACATACTCTTAAATATTCTATTTAATATGACATTTTGAAGAAAAAAAACCACCTACATGAAAATGTCATATTAAGAATCCTACATATTTTATCGTCGCTGTGTCAAGTGTGTGTTAAAACGTAAGTCAAAAAGGGATTCGTAGCCATTTATAGCCGGTTACTTTGTTCTTGTCCATACGCCGATAGTTTAGTCAATTAACCGTCCCTTTTTTTGTCAATGTTTGTCTGAATTTTATAATTAATTGAAATAAATTGCTTTTACACTTAACTTATTTCTTTTAAACACAAACGCTTAAAATGCATCTATAATTAATTTTACAAAATTACTAAATATGTCGGGAATCGAACTACGGGCCTCTAGCCTATATATTTTAGCCCTTAATATGTGATCAATATACTATACACTAAAGTAAAGTATTTTTGGCGGGCGACCTCTGCGCCGTCTCGTGTTTTTATTTTAAGTTATGGTTCTGTCAAAACTCGTAAATATACGGATATGTAAAAAGTCAACTTTAATTTTAACTATAAAGAAATAATTACAAACAGTGAAAAGCTAGTGAAAAAATTGATGAGCAGTTTCCAAGAAGTGCAATTAGATATTTTTAGAAAAAAATGTATTTCATTTTTTAGACAAATTCATTGACAAACTGCCGATGTCGGGATTCGAACCCATAACCTCCCAGTTCCTAGTAGACATAACGTTTCAGACATAATGCCTTAGACCGCTCGGACACGGTCAAACACTTGGGTAATTATATGTTACAACTAGTTCAAATTATAATTTTGAATTGAATGGATCGTTACTTGACGAAAATCCATTATAATTATTAAATAAAACAAATATTTGAAATTTTCGTAAAATCACTTTATTTGACTAGATTCGGAACACAGTTGTTGCTTTTTAGGGCTATATTTGTACGCAAGTTCTATTCCACCACTTACATCATACTTTTCTGTTTCGAAATGTTGTTGAATCACCTTGTATTTTAAACAAGCAGCTCTTCTGTTTGTGCTACGGAGCCTTTAGGAGTTATAGTATCTTCTAGTTTCTAATATGTGTATAAAATATACATATTTTATTGTAGAAACAAACACTATATAAACTATAAACTATACACATACTCATCCGCGCCATTATTTTATATATATTTGTTTAATGTATATAACTATTGCAGTGGTTTATGGGTATAATTCTTTGTTCTTGTATGGATAAAATATTTTATATGCAATGAAAATAAATTAAACAATTTATAGAGGTGTATACAAATTATAATATTTTTTATAGGTACCAAGTGTTTTAGTTAAAACTCGATAGATACCCTTCTTTGGCTCAGAGCCAATCTTAGGAATTCCAAGGACTGCATGTAAATAGGTGATCAATGAGTGGTCAAATGCAAAACACCGTGATCACTGGCAAAGAGTACCGCGACAAGAGCTCGGAAAGGTACTGCTTCAGAGGGCAACAAAGAGGCTATCTTTCGATACACTGAAGCTGAACAGGATGCAATTGCGGAAGGTTACCGAATTCATTACCGGGCATTGTCCCCTGCAGAAGCATCTGCACAGAATGGGACTCCATAACGGGTCCATTATGTGCAGATTGTGTGTCGAGGAGGAGGAAACATCCAGCCACATTATCATTGACTGCGAACCTCTTGGATATTCGGTTCATCTCACCCCGAATATATGAATCTTGAACAAGACCTGAGAAGCAAAAATTCGCCGAGAATCATTGACATCAATCTCCTCATAGACATTAGAAACATGAAAACTAGTACATAATTTTGTACCTTTAGAACTACATTTTTTTCTAAAAATATCTAATTGCACTTCTTGGAAGCTGCTCATCAAATTTTTTCACTGGCATTGTTTGTAATTATTTCTTTATAGTTAAAATTAAAGTTGACTTTTTACATATCCGTATATTTACGAGTTTTGACAGAACCATAACTTAAAATAAAAACACGAGACGGCGCAGAGGTCACCCGCCAAAAATACTTTACTTTAGTGTATAGTATATTGATCACATATTAAGGGCTAAAATATATAGGCTAGAGGTCCGTAGTTCGATTCCCGACAGATTTAGTAACTTTGTAATATTAATTATAGATGCATTTTAAGCGTTTGTGTTTAAAAGAAATAAGGTAAGTGTAAAAGGAATTTATTTCAATTAATTTAAATGATTGTGATGAATTTGTGTGTTTTACAATTATAACATTTCAGTTTTAAACTGACTAGCAATGGTTGCATGCTATATACATATACATATATATATATATATATATATATATATATATATATATATATATATATATATATATATATATATATATATATATATATATATATATATATGTATATATATATATATATATATATATATATATATATATATATATATATATATATATAATTTGTGGAATGAGACATTTTAAAATTAAAACGAACAACATATCAAGGTAGAAGCTGGCTGTTATGTTTATGAACGGTGTAATATATATTATGTTGTTGCTTTTAGTGTTAACATTATAATCTAGATGTGTATGTAGGTACTGTTAAATCGACCATTTTATACGGATACGAGTGCGCAACCATTTTGAGAAATAAAGAGGGTGTCCAGATTAAAATTTATTCATTTTAAGTTAAACGATTGCATATTGTCCTAAAACGTTGAGAGTGGCATTTTCCATTTTTTCAATATTTTACAGTTGACCTGTGCCGAATTTATTTAGGTTTTTTTTAAAAATGTTTGAGACAAAATTTGTTTTTTTATAATGAACAAGTATTATTTCATACACTTTTGTGAAAACTAAATAGATTTGACACAAATCGCTGGTATAAATTTTAGCAAGCAACATCACTTATGAAGTGGCGTTAATTCAATTTTTTTGGGAGAGCACTGGTCTGGTCTGTCAGAGGTCTTGGGTTCAATCCGCAGCAAAGATGTGAAAGATTTTTCATATCAAAAGATTGATGTCAAAATAATTTTACAAATGTTCAGACATATTAGATAGATAGGTACATCCTGGGGTCTAAAAAGTACTGCACTTTGACCTTTTGGTCCTTTGTGCTCCCCCTTCTACTTCAGTTTGGCGAGATTCGCTTCTCCCATACCTTGGCAATATCCAGGAGCTTATTGATCAGGCCTTCCTGAAGGTTCATATATTCGGGGTGAGGTCCTCCTCCTCGCCACACAATCTGCACATAATTGACCCGTTATGGAGTCCCATTGCGTGTAGATGCTCCCGTAGAGGATAATGCCCGGTAATGAATCCGGTAACCTTACGCAGTTGAATCCTGTTCAGCTTCAGGATTAACTAACAAATTTAGTCAGTCAAAAAAATATTTAGTGTGTGATAGGCCAATCAGCTGCATCGGTTAGCAGTAATCAGCTTTGACCATTTGGCCTTGTTTGAGCCAATAGCGTGATAGTATTATATCAGCTGATTTTAATCTTGGAAATGCTTTAATTTTCTTAAATCTGGAAATTTGGAATACATCCATTATCGAAATTCATGATTTGCTTTCTACATAAACTTCTAACTAATTTTATTGGGTTTTGTACCGATTTTCAGTAGTTTTTAATTCGATCAATTGTTAATTTTGTGGTTGTACTCAATAACGTGAGCATCTATCCTATTTTAAACAGAGGAATAAATCCTCGTTCCCCCACTTTCATGGCTTGAACTAAAAATATAAAGAGTCGAAAGTCTGTCATAACGTTATGTATATACCAATCGTAATATTATGGTATAAAACAAAAGCTCTTCAATGAAGATTCCAAAAGTGAACTAAGATTTTAGTGGCTACAAATTTTAAGATTTTTCGGTAATTAAATAAATTTGTAGCATACCTAAATCTCCTTTCACTAAATTGGATTCAAAATGGTGTTCGATATTTCCTTCTTTAAACGCAACGATAACTCTGTAACTTAATCCCCGTTTTCCCCCGCAAATCTACTTGAATGTAATTATTTAGAATAAAATTGTATATAAAGTTGTCGCCTCTTAACTTAAAAAGATCACACAGCGATTTATACCGTACATGAAGTTTTGATGATAGTGAAAATTAAAAACACAATAAGGATACAACATACAAAAGTATAGCGTGCTAGAGAAGGATAACAGAAGGTGAAATATAACAGACATATAAATTTTATTTAAAATTATTTGATCGTAAATTTATTCACTGTTGCAGTTTTAATTTGTATAACATTTATTACTGTTACGTTGTGAATTACGTTGTAGTACGTTGTTGTACATTGTTGTAACAAATTACAGCATTACTACATTGGAGCAGCCATATAAAATAGAGCAGTAATATATTTATTTATATCAATGTTGTGTATATTGTTTGCCTGATTTAGTCTGGTCGAAATTGTTCCAAAAACAAATTCGTGAGAGAATTTTCTCAGAATATCATAAGCATTTGATGTGAAAGAATAATTGTCTAATGTTCAGTAATATTACTTAAATGTCAAATTAAGTAAACGCTAATCACTTCCGTTGTTATAATATAACCGAAAGGAAAACATACTAACAATGGAGATAAATAGACGTTAGTTTACAGTTTTTTATTTAGGATTTTAAATGGATGAATTCTCCACAATGGATCCATTATTTGCAGCGAGAAGTAAGAAATATTCAGCCATATTATCTAAAAAACTCGCCCCGAATATATGAACCTTCAGGAAAACCTGATAAGCAAGCTATTGCCAAGATATCGAAGAAGCGAATCTTGTCAGAATGAAGTAGAATGGGAAGCATAATGGGTAATAAGTCGAAGTGAAATACTTTTTATACCCCAAGATATATCTATCTATCTAAATTGTAGTAAAATTAATTGTTTATAACTTTACTTGTTATACATTTTTCGATTTTTCCAATATCGAATTAAAACTGCTACCGAATAACTGGCTACAGACACATGTATATGCATATGATTTTATTATAATTAATTATTACAAGCTTGTAACCGCATTTTCGATCGTGATTTATTGTTATATCTCAGGCTCTCGTCATTTTAAAACAATAAACCTCAATGTAATTTCCCACCGCTTCCACTTCTTCAAAATAATTATCGTTCTCCTCTCCACTAGTCCACTACTCCACTATTCCAAATATTTATTGACACTCTCGTCAAATTTCTAGTACGCGAATTTCTTTTAGAATTATATCTCTCGTAACAAGATAAAATATATACCAGTTATCAAATCTAATCATAGCTTATTAATAAAAACATGTTTCATCAAAATCGGTCCAGTAGGTCTTGCGTGATGCTTGAACAAACAAATAAATCAAAATTTACAATTTTATAATAGTAGAGAAGATTATTATTGTATTAAAATTTAAGGTGAAATTACAATTGCGGCTGGACTATTTATCTGTTTGCTGATGTGCTGAAGTGTAATTTTAAAGTTTGACATTATTATTTACAATATATTTTATACTGTACAGAAATGTGCTTTGTAAACTATAAATTTATGTAAATGAATTTGTTGATAATTACAAATATACAAACAGGTCTCTTTGATATCTCTGAATCCATATCCCAGAGATAGTTACGATTACCTAATTCATACTGATGATGTCTACATTGTAGTCGAAATACATATTTATAAAATATAAACAAATGTTCTAGGAACTGGGACAAAATTTGAAATGTATTTTCAAAAAACCTAGAGTTCTCTTTGATTATTTTAATAATCTTTACTTGTTTTTATGTAAATATCAACCATATTTCATTGGTTTTGATGAATTTTCATCAATTTTGATGAATTAAAACCCTTCAAAAATAGCAGAGGACAAATATCATATACATTCAATATAAATAACAGAGTGAATAAATAAATTTCTCAATTTCAAAACACTAAACTATAAAAAAAAAACAATCCCATATAAATAAATAAAAACAAATAAAACTTTCAAAATCAATTTAATATGCTCTGAATTTAATTCTAAAAATAAATAATTAAAAATAATAAAATCAAATCTTAATTAATTAGTTAGTAAAACATATCTATTGATTTTTATTTTACAAATAAATTATTGTATTTATTCTCTATGATAAAAAAAATAAAATACAAAAACAATCAAACTACAATACTTCTAAAAACAAAAAAATTAATTACTCATTCAATTGTTTTTTGTGTTTTCATCATATTTAACAAAACAAAACAACAACAACAACAACGGGCTTAGATCTCCGCACAATGCGCGCACGATGCACGATGAATTGCGTAGAAAATTTCAAACAAAAGAAAAGAAACAATTTAAGCAAAACACAACACAACTATTAATTTATTATTTTATATTTGTGTGTATATTTCATTAATTAATATAATTAATGTTATTGAAGCATGATGCATGTATATAGAAAGGTGAATCTACACGGTGATTGGTTTTTTAACGAAAAAATTGACGAAAATTTAACGAAAAGTAAAAAATATTTAAACCGTAGCCGTAGACTAGATATAAGTCAGACATTATATTTTAAAATACCATATTGATAAGATTGTCGAAAAGTAGATATGTATTTGTTATCAATCGGAATATTCTTTTAAGAATGAGATATAATTGGAGGTAAGTAGTACTGAAAATTAGAAATTCGTGCATATATCTACGTTTTGTAGCATAATAAATAATTTCAATACTAAAAGAAATATTAAATTTCAAATTTTGCTCCAATTCCTAGAACAATTATTTGTATTTTATAAATACGTATTTCGACTACAAAGTAGTCATCATCAATATGAATTAGCTAATCGTAACTGTCTCCGGGATACGGATTTAAAGATATGTTACTTGCTGTTAATTGCGTGTCTCACCAAATTAGCAACGAGTAACATATCTTTGACTCTATATCCCGGAGATAGTTACGATTAGCTAATTTATACTGATGATGACTACTTTGTAGTCGAAATACGTATTTATAAAATACAAATAATTTTTCTAGGAATTGGGACAACAATTTGAATTTGAATTTCAAAAAACCTCAGAGTTTTTTTGCTTATCTTAATAATTTTAGAGTATAAGAAATATATTAAATTAAAAAAAAAAGAAAATGTAATGTTGAATTAAACAAAATAATAGGAAATATTTTTTACATTGAATGTACCTTCAATTTAAATCAACAAAAATATATATCCTTTTTCATTCTATTCCAAGGTCTATTGAATCTCCATATACGTATAAGTGACAAAGATGGATTTTTTTAATTTCTATTTATGATATTTTCTCAACAACCGTTTAGTGAATGTTAATAAAATTGTGTAAAATTGTTTCTATTGAGTTCAAGTCATATAATTGGAAAATTGGGGACATTTCGAAGCGTTCTTAATATTGATTGAAATGAATTGAATCTATTTAGGGAACAAATCTCCACAAGGGCTATTGAGCTGTCTATTGAGCTATTGAGCTGCAATTTTGCAAATGTGCGTAATTTTGATGATAACACAATAGTATGCCCCATTATAGATGAAATCATGATATTATATATTGGAAAGTAGGCGAAGCATGATAAAAGAAAATTTATTGAGTCTTTCAAAAATAATTTATACTAATTAAATCGTTAATTGTAAAAAAGTCGGGAGCTTTATGTTCACAATTTCTTTGAGAAGATCCTCGCTTTTATAATTAACTACCTTTTGCCGTTTAGTGTGCCCTATCTATGCTAATATATATCGATATATTTATTTGGTACTCGAAAAAGTTCTCCGTGTAACACCTACTACTGGTGACAACATTTTTTTTTGTTTTTTTTTTTTGTTTTAAAAAATTTGTATAAAGTTTTTTTACACAACATACGACAAATAAAGAAATTAATGTTTATTTGTGTAGACGAAATATATATAAAATAAATATTAACTAAAAATTGTTTAATTTCCTGTTTAGTAAGTATTATAAATGTGTATACACCTTTGTGCAGTAATGTCAATAACACCCGGACCCGAAAAAAATGGATAAATAAATAATTAATGGATATGATATCTACAGGGTGTAACGAAGATGTGCGGATACTCACAAAATTATCTATATTAGAGGATATAAAAAATATATATTGTGAAATATTAAACGTTAAAAAAAATAAATTTCACTTGCCTTGGTTACTATGATAAATAAAACTTATTTTAAGTTTTATAAGTCGAAAAATATCGAATGAAACTCAACCAGGGCTTTTATGGTTTGACATTATACACAAAAAGCGAAGTTACTGTTAACAGCTTCCTCTGATATTTGCACGTTTTTAGATATATTAGAGATAGAGATAGATTATAGAGGCTGCCCTGACGGGCTACATTTCGATCATAAGGTCCATTGTGAAGTCTAAGGATGTAAGGATGTGAGTGGAGTGGAAGGAATTTTTGTGTATTTTGGTGCAGGTTTGCTCTGTATATAAGGTTATGTTGCGTTTTAAAAACATAATTATTTAAAATTTAACTCAGTACTTTTATACCACTATTGTCAATAAAAAATAAAAAAAATACAGACGAATTGAGAACCATCCTCCTTTTTGAAGTCGGGTTAAAAAGTATGATCGAACGAAATCGTCTGTAACACACTGTATATGATAAAAAATAATAATAGGATATATTTAACAAACCACCAATGTTTATTTGGAAATTAAACTTATTGATGACACAGTTCATAGAACAAAATAATGTATATTTTATTTTAATAGACACTCCATTCCGTTCACTCACTAAAACATAAAAACACGATTAAATGTTTTTTTTTTGTTTTAAATAAATAAATAATTAAAATTATAATTGAAATAAAAATAATTTGGTGCAATATATGGGTTTTTATTATTAGATATGTTTTTACAAGTACTTCCGATATAATATATTTACAATTTAGATTAGTACATGCCGTAAAATGGTTGCATTTGATTTAGGTGAATTTGATAATAAACAATTATTATACTGGTGGGTATCGATATGCACAAACCAACCTTTCTTAAGTATATGGGGCTCATAAAGGTTGTATTTTTATTTGTTGAGAATTTAACCGGTAGTGAAAACGAAAGAGGTCCGAGCTTGCTATCAAAAACAGATATATACTTTTAATGGATGATTTCAGATTTACATTTATTGACTAGTTAGGGTAATTTGCTTAATACGTAGATATTTTTCTAATGTTCAAAAAACATTTAATTTGAATGAATGTTTGTCAGATTGTAATGTATGCATTCATCCGAATACCGGTGTCTGGAAAAGTTTCTGCCAAAAAAAAACCTTATTTCCTTCCCGTTGCTAAAAGGAGGGAAATTTCTCTCGAAAACCGTAAGAGATAGAAGAAAAGTTTAACGACAAAAAATTTTCCTTTTCTAATAAAAAAAACACTTTTGTTCATAAAAATTGTAGTATTGTCATAATTTCTGTACAAACATTAACGTGAAGCGTTAGTCAACGCGAAGCGAAGCGTTAGTCAACATTAAACCATAAAGAATAAGGTGTTGTCTTAGGTATTAATACCCATTCTGTAGGTATAAGAAACGGTCAAACCCCGGAAATACTCATTGAGTTCTGAAGTCTTAAAGAGTATTTATTCTTTAGTCATTATTCTTCAGAAAAACACTCTGAAGTTAAAAAAAAGTTAAATAAAAACGTTAGATTAAATAATATACATATTGATTTCCCTTTTTATATTTTCAGGCTTAGGGCTCGGCATGGAACATGAGTGAATAAAATCGAAAATTCATCCAATTTTTGTGGCTATCATCTAAAAGTTTCGTTTTAGTAATTCCCGCGACCTTATGCAGAATACTTCAGTGTTGTAATGCGCTTGACAAATAACATCTATCGTAGGTAACAATTGACTTCGGCTCAGTCCAAGTCAGCCATTATTTTGAACGATTTGTTCATAAGCTACACAAGCCGAGATATATAGATTATATCGGATGTGATGCTTGAGGAGAATATACGCCAATAGGTAGATAAATATAAACTAAAATGAATTATTGAAAATTATAGGCCTAATTTTATTAAAATATAGAGATGTATAAATTAATTTAGCAATAACTTTATTTATTTATTAATAATTTATTTACTGTTAGGTACCCAAAACATACATACATACACACACACACACACCATAGAAGAAAAGTGGTCTCTTATATTTCATATTATGATTATTATTATACCAATAATAATTCTGTTGTTCAATTTTAAATTTAATTTAGCGGTTGGGAAAGTCCACACAAGTACGAACACACCGCCACGTTTAAAACAATTATTTTATGTATTATTTTGAACAAAGTATACTTATTTTAAAAATAAAAAATTATAAAAAAGGATTTAGTTTAATTTTAGAGAAAGTCTCTCTCTCTCTATTGAGTTTTTTATGTTAAGTTTAAAACATTTAAATGCAATTCGCCGAATTCAATTCGATAGTGTAATATTTTTAAAGAACCGTTTGATGTCGATATACGCATATAATTATTTTAAGATTTTAAACCATATAGGAAATGCCTTTAAAATATACGACGTGTGTTAGGGAAGAAGCTATAAATGTATAGATATATATTTTTATCCATACTACTATATAAATGTGAAAGTAACTCTGTTTGTTTGCTACCTCTTCACGACTTAACGGCTAAACGGATCGTAATGAAATTTGGCAAGGAGATAGATTATATCCTGGGGAAGGACATTGTCTATCTTTTGTTTAAAAAATAATCTTGAAGTCGGTTAAAATTTTTGTTAATTGCATCGTTTCCACAGGAACTATACTTCTAAAAAATAACTATAAAATTATTTTATTAAAATTTTGTTTCAATTTTGAAATGTCAACTTTGATTGTCGTTTCCATAGTAAATATAAACAACAATAGCACACTATAAATCGTTGTATATCGATATACATATTCAGAAGAATCTCATTAATCCGGCACTATAAAAAACTATAGGGTGCCGTATTATTGGACGTGCCAAACTATTGCCGGATTAGTGAGACTCTATTATATATATATATATATATATATATATACTCCTTGGAAAAAATGTGAAAAAAGTTAAGAAAATTTTTGTTCTCGATTTTAATAATAATCATTTTCTAGGCTAATTTTGACCCAAACAGTATGAAAATCAGTTTCGTTTTAACGTCCGACCAACAAATTTCAAAATTTTGCCTTCTCAATTCATACAGTTTGGAATTTTAGCACTATGGGTCTGATACCTTGAAAACCGTAAATCATATCGTATTTTAACCAACACCATCATTTTCGCTGGGTCAAAATTAGCTTAAAACCCAGTTTTTATCAAAATCGGGGACATAAAATTTTTCCCCAATTTTAGCGATTTTTTTAAGGGGTACCCCTTGAAAAAAATGTGAAAAAATGAAGAAAATTTTTCTTCTCCATTTTAATAATAATCATTTTCTAAGCTAATTTTGACCCAAACAGTACGAAAATTAGGTTCATTTTAACGTCCGACCAACATATTTCAAAATTTTGCCTGCTCAATTCATACAGTTTGGAATTTTAGCAGTTTGGAATTTTAGTGTAGTATCTATGTGTTTAGGTTACTCTTCGTTACCGTCAACAAAGCTGGTAATTCATTAAATATTGAGACAAAAATAATCATTGGTTTAAAGTCCACCAGTTGATCGATGTATGCCTTTGGAATAAATATATTGACTTCAGAGTAATTCAAATATCTCTTCCTCACTTGATCCCATCGGCAACATTTCAGGAACCATCCGATTTTTCTCAAAAGTAAAAACCCTAAATACATACTTCCAGGCTTGTTACTTCAAAAATGACGCATTTCCCATACAAACTTTCTTCCAATATTTTTCCTCATTTGGGGATTAATTTCCAAAAACGTTGATACAACAGACTTTTATTTATAAACAGAAGCCTAAACACCAATTTCCATATTTCTTTCTAAAAATGATTTTTTGTAAAGATAAAGTTGCTAGGATTGATTTCAGTTAATATTAATGAATACCTTAGATTTTACCATATTCTTAGATTTTTTTATTATGGGGTAACAGTGTTTCTGAAATTATGAAAAATCGTCTTAAATAAATGAAGGACCGCTTATTACAATATACATACACTGAAACATTCTGTACTTTAATTATAATTCCTAGTACGAGATTTACTAGTAAAAACGTTTTTGTACCTATTCAAACAATCGCCGAAAAAAACGGCATTAAGTAATTTTATGCATATAAATTTTACTCGTCTATAGAGAAAAATTCTAATTTGTTTTACAAGAACGCCGAAATAATAATAAATATATAACACAATTGTTTTAATTAATAAATATTTGCATACCATAAAATTTGAATGTTTTCACAAAGAATAATTAAATTTGTTAAAATTTATATTTTCTATTTCTTTGAAAAATTTGTTTTGGTTCGTTTTTTATTTCTATAACCTTTTATTTTAAATTTTTTGTCACACGCACGCATTTTTTTATGTAGAAATATAATTTTAAGCATGTTTAATGCCGAATATTAATTAAGATTTGCAAATGATTTATACAAGATTTTTATTTCTTTATTTGCATACTACAAGACTACAAAGAAGGATGTAACAGAGATGCTATGGATGTTTGCGCGCGCATTCGAAAGTGTGAAGAAATCATATCATTTTTGATATCTGCACCCGCAGCTCAATCTACAATCGATGCGAAACTTACCGATGTGGTTATAATTCAAGTGTAGATTAATGGAGTTGGGATCGACACTTGAAGCATTTTCCAGCTATTTTGCTAATCGTCCAATAGGGATCGAGAATTTGGCTCTGCGTTCTAGTGATGTCATCTTTGTTTATATCATGCTTTTGTAAGCGAATTATACTCATTACTCGGTCGAATTGTGCTATGTTGTTTTGCTTAACTTTGAGGATGATAAAAAATATATTCTCAATAAATCGGATAATAAATTACAATCGTTTCTACATAAGTTTATGAGAATTGAAAATTGGAATTTGGACAATTTATTGGTCTTTTTTTTCATTTGAATCTGCACATGTGGATGTCGAAAAATTTGACGATTTTCAGTAAAAATTACATAAATATTCTATGTATAGTATACTCCAGCTAGATAAACAAACGAAATCGCGTGATCATAGCACATGGTACAATAAGATTGGTTCTTTTGTTAATTTGGACCCTTAAATCTGAAATCAGTTCATTCGAATGCAAATTGTTGTTTACTGCTATAATTGTGATTCATCATTTCGATTGCTTATTTGATTTTTTTGAAATATTTATTTTTAGTTTTTATTGTTAGATTTGTTCTTGTTATTATTCTTACTATTTTCATTCATTATTTATAAAAAATAATATTAATAAAAAACGAAAACGGTAGAACGAAACCGGTCTGTTTTGACATATGTTCACATGTTCAGTTCACGTATTTGTTGACATCGATGGACTCTGAAACTTGAAGATATTCAATTGGAAGTTATTCAATTGGAGATCGAATCTCATTGGCAAAAAATAATTTTTGCCAATGAAAAGGAATTTATAAATTGAATAAATTCCTGATTGAAACTGTTGCGTTATTTTGTGGAATAAATGATGCACAGTCTTTCCTGAAGTTATCCTTTTATAGGCAAAGCAAAACTGAAATTGTGGGTGTTAGCCTTGTACCTTAGTTCTTGGGTAAATTTTTGTTTTGTTGTAATTTCTATCACCAATGAGATAAAAAGTGCAATGCTATCGTTTCTTCTATAAAGTCTTCTATAATTCTTCTATAAAATCTATCGTGTTTTTAGGGCTAGCAGGTATTTAATATTTTACTTGCCAACTTTGTCTCTCAAACTAATTATATTCATAACTAAACACCTGAAGATAGTAATAAAGGTTTTTTTCTCAATACAGAGATAACACTCTTAATACAAGGATATTCTCTAGATCGTATCGAAGAGATTGTGATGAAAAGAACAGTTACTTCTATTCATTAATCTATAAAATTAATCGTATAGTATATAGACGATTAATTATATAGATAATTGTCTTATATCGCGCATAGTGGTCAGCAGTTTGTAAAAAAAAAAGAGATTTACCTATGCAGATCAATAATTAAATGCATTGCAATTTTAAGACATCAAAACCACAACAACAAAAATGATTATAAAATATCTTCTTGGGTCAATAAATTTTGAAAGGTATAACCGCATTTTAAAATTGCTACTTGCAAAAAAATCCTAACTAATAAACCCAATAATTATTTATTAAAAATTTGCAAGATGACACTCACATCAATACCGATTGAATTATTATAAATATTAGAATTAATAATATTATAATTAACAAAATAAAAATAAATAAATCAATGATGATTATACTTATAGTATCTAATTACTAAAAATTGATATAGCAATCGATAAAAAAAATACCACCAATGACGTTATATATTGATTGATTTCTGGATATTAAAATCAACTATATAATTTGCAAATTTAAAAAAAAAAAAAAATAATTTTTTAATTAATTTTATTTATATTAAACTTTCAAAAAATCAATTTTGTATTTTTTTGCTATAAAATAATTATTCAAAATCTAATTATTTACAATTTTCAACACCCGTTATAAAATATTAAAATATACTAAAAAACAATAAAATAAAATAATAGTAACAAAATTTTATTTTTGAATTTTGTTTGTGATATTTGATTCGAATTTTTTTAACATTTTAAATTATATAGCAAACATTTTGTATATATTGAACTTTTGAAGTGAGTCAATCTATATATGTGCATTTAGTAGGTAGTTTCAATCCATTTATATATCAATGAATCGTATTATTTGACATTTGTTTTGACAATTGACATTTTTTTTGATTTGACAAAGTTTTTTAATAGGCTTTATTGAGAGGCCCGGTTCCTAATACGGCTTACAATCATGGTTTTTTAAATTATCATTTTTTCATAGAATGGTATATAAATTTGGATGATTCTGGTAACATCAAAAATGATATATGAGAAAAAGATTTCTGTAAGGACATTTATGACATAAAATCAGCGTAATAAAGATTTCAAAGAGAACTTTAGGTTTTTTGAAATTATATTTCAAATTTTGCCCCACTTCCTAGAACATATGTTTGTATTTTATAAATACATATTTCGACGACAATGTAGTCACTAGTCATCATCAGTATGAATTAGCTAATCGTAACTATCTCTGAGATATGTATTCAGAGATATGTTTCTTGTTGCTAATTTGGTGCGTGTCTCACATATCTCTGAGTCCATATCCCAGAGGTAGCTAATTCATACTGATGATGACTACATTATAGTTGAAATACTATTTATAAAATACAAACAAATTTTCTAGGAATTGGGGCATAATTTGAAATATAAATCAGTGTAAATTGACGAACACAAACCTAATATAATTTTCGAATAAATAAACTTGCAGTATTGCGGTTTGATAATAATGTCGAACCTATATCGAATCGGTATTCGAAAAAAAACATAACCAAATTTAGTGGATGTAAGAATTAGTCTGTTTGTATGTAAAAGATAAAATACGAAGTACACAAACCTCTCTGTTCACTTATAAACCAACCAATAATTATTTGTACAAATTCAAATTGGTTCGTGCCAAATGTATATTAATATACACTTTTCCGTAAAACATCGTGTATGTATAGATACTGTAATTTCCCTCAATTGAGTAGGTACGATAAGAGTATGATGTATTCGGTAGTAGTAGTATGTGTATGTATTATATTACAACTAACTATTATTTGATTAAACCATGTATTATATGTATACTTATATTATATACAGTGTGTATACTTTATAATATTATTTAAAAAAATCTGTTTATAAGTTATCAATAAACTGCAAGCTATAATAAATTAGTGTTCTGTAAAAAACACTAGGCGTACAAAAAATTATTATATTATTGATGTATACGACATTAGGTGCATCTAAAATAAACTCCGAAATTGTCCTTGAGTGTATCGATTCACAGAAAAGGTAATCATATCAAAGTCACTATTTGCTGGGTGCCTGAACATTCAGAAATCGATGGAATCGATGAAGGCTGATGAGTTATCCTTAATGGGTGCTAGTGTTCTACTAAATGGCCCAGAGCCGTTTATTGGAGTGCCGAAAAGCACAATAAAATTTACAATAAAAGAATGGGTGAATAAATGAATACAGTTTTAAAGATGAATATTAACCCCTGGGCAGGGGCAAGCATGGTCTCTTAATGTTTAGCTCTATAACACACAAAATTTCAGCTCACTATCTCTTTTTTGAGTTATCGTGTTTACAGATGGACGGACGGAAATGTGCTAATTAGACCATTTTATGAACACAAATACCAAATTTTTTTTCTGCGATCAATATTTTCAACCATTACAAAGCCCGGATTAAACTTAATATATCCTGGTATATTATATATACCGGGTATACCAATTAAATATATCAGATATGTCTTTGCTTTTTCCATGAACACTTGGTATATCAATAATGTTTGTAATGGCCCTATATATGTAGAGTGCTATGGTACCTATCAGGTCGTTAATATTACCTCAATTACCACTTAAGAGCTGTTTTTATTATTTTATGGATATTAAAATTTACATCGTATTTTGGTGAAATGTATTCAAATTTTAATGGTGGATGATTGTGGTATGTATGTGTGTGATTTTTCGAAATAGAATATTTACTTCATAAGTGGTTTGAAATTGGGCTGATTATTTTCGAGTAAGATTTGAAGGATTGTTAAAATAATGTATCTGATTTTTTTCAAAATTGACGATAATTTTAATACAAACTTTTGAACTTTGATCCCGGAAATACTTTTTACCGAAAAACAAGCTTCCGGACTAGATAGATAGATTGTAGAGGCTGCCCTGGACTGTCTTCACTTCGACCATAACGTCCATTGTGATGCCTAAGGATGTGAGGATGTGGAGTGGAATGAATTTTTGTGTATAGACTACGAATTGGTAGGATATGCAACTGCAGCCGACTATAATAGGAACTGCCGATATTCATATGGAGTTCGTGAAGGAAACTGCAGAAAACCATCTCAAGCATAGCCGATTACTTCGTTCTTGTCCATACGCCGACAGTTTATTCAATTAACCGCCCTTTTTTTTAAATAAATGACAAACTGCCTATGTCGGTATTCGAACCCATAACCTTCCAGTTTCCAAGTAGGCATTCTGCGCAGACATAACGCCTTAGACCGCTTGGCCACTTGGACTAGTAGCTTCCGGACTAGGTGATCATTGAGACATTTGATCATCATTTTATAAGCTATCGATATACCGAGGTAAGGTTTGAATCAACCTAAAGTGATTTCCCCCAATGTTTGTAAAGGGTAATTTGAGCAGCCAACAATTATATAAACGCTTGTAATAAATAATCTGATAATATCGCCTTAGGAGTCGTTTAAATTTTCTTTTTAAGACTTCTATCATGCGATAAAAATTTGAATTTATTTTTAACACAAAATTTGGCATGTATCCTTTAATATTGGAAGAATCGAAAAATATATAAGAAATAAAGTTTTAGAAAATTAGTTTGACTAATGTTTTGTTTCTTATCATTTTTTCTGTTACACTAATATTTACAATTTAAGATTTAAAGTTAAAATCCTTAATATCTCTGTACACGTTAGAGTTAGAGAAAAATGATTAGATAATGAATTTTAGCAAACATGAGTTACAACTTTACTCCTCAAACATTTTTCAATTATTCTAATATTCAGAGAGATATTTTATATTTTGTATTTTCTTCTTTCACCATGTCCACCGCTACCCTTGACCTATGCCATTTATTAATAAAATTCGCCTTGCAAATACTAACACCATATCCGATAGAACATTTTATTTCGATTAGGTACACTAAAATTGTAAGCGGGTCCTTTACAAAATATAAAGGGAAATTCGGCAAGTTGGCGCAGCTCCTGTGTAACATATTTTTTAATTAGTAAGAGAATAGAAAATTGGAATTAATTATATATTAACAATTTTATGAGAAATTAATTAATTTTACCCATAAGTTTTCCGTTTATATTTCAAAGTAGCGTGCGTTAAAGTCATAATAAATTTATATAAAAATCAATTTTATTGCTTACATTTTCAACTTCCATATTATTTCTATATTCGTTGTAAAAATTACTCAAAAACTATAATTTATTTCGATGAAATTCGTGACTATATATTAGTAGATACAATTCAAATAATTTTTAGATACAATTAACTTTTAAATAATAAATTAATTTCTTTTTGTACATTTTTTTCAATTAGAAATTATAAAAATTAAATAAAAAAACATTAGCAATTAACCATTAAATGATATAAATATTTGTTTTTTTTTTTTTTGTATATTTAATGAAATTTATTTATATCAAGTAAGATGAAATTTTTCTCACGATATATTTGAAAAATATTTAATTTCTAAATATAAATTAAATTCGTATTTAAATGTATTTAATTTGTAAATATAATTTAATTTTTGTTTAATGTTGTTGCGATTAACAGTTATATAAATAATTGAAATGATTTAGTTTTTAAATGAGATTGTTTAAAAATTCAAACAATTCATAGAATTTTTTTACAAACATTTTAAACATTTAGAGAAACTTGTAATCAAATATCATTTTATGCGCATTAATAAAAAAAAAAACATTTATCTCTATTTTGCTAGATGCCCAGGACAAGTGGTTCAATTCATTAGCCTTATCAATTTTATGAGCTCCTCTGTGAATAACTGGACTAGTATACAAGGCCGCAAAAGTAACGCTTTTTTCTTCAAAATTTTATGATTGACTTGTGCACTCCCGTTCAATACAATTGAACCGACCTGAACCGAATCAATCTCTCAAAATTTTGATAATTCTTGTAGTAAATATGTTTGACAGATACAACATTTTATTTAATTTTTATACGTAAGAGGGAGATATAACACTTAACATGTATTTACATTACATATTCTTACTCTATCACTGACTTGTTACAAAAGTGAGGGGTTTTATGAAATGTAAGAAAATTAACATTTCAGGTTGGTTCAATTTTATTGAACGGGAGTTTACCTTATTTATTTGGTTTTCAGATAAAATGCTTTAGATAAGAGATTTTCATGATAAATATACTAAGAACTTTTATTCGAAACATTTTCCAACAAAGCCAATGAGTTAGTCATAATGTCTTCCTCGGACGAAATGATAATTCACTCACACAAATAAATAGCCACAAATAAATAAACTTTCAAACGTTTGTTTCATTTCAAAACTTAACGTAATATAAATTATTTCTGTAACACCCTGTAAACAGAACTATGTTTCAATTAATGGAAAATTCAAATAAATTAATTTTTTTGGAGTAAGTAAGTATTTAAAGAATTCAATTAAAATATTAAATTATATTTCGAAAATAAATTTTAATTTAATAATTATAGCAGAAATATTATTATTATTAAATATTATTTGATTTTCCGCTTAATTTAACAAACTATTTGGTAGCCAACTATGGCGGTCGGCGTTGGTTGGTCCAACTTTACATTATATATGTTGGGTAAATCGGTAGGTAGGTGTGTTCTGTTTCTTGTATTGTTCGTTATTGCATTCCATGATTAAATAAAATTAAAAACAAAAATTAATTTTATATTTAACAAACAAATAATTTTAGGGTACCATTGCTAAAAACTATTAATGAATGTATCCAGACCACCGTTTGGCACAGAAATTTCGTTATAGTCGAATACGCCAACAAAATTTTGACGTAGAAACTTATTTATTGTCATTAAATACTCTTTATTGAACCAACTCTTTTTGAAGTTATAGATAGATAGATAGATTGTATATAGGCCGTCCTCTGAACGGGACACACTTCGACCATGAGGTCCATTGTGATGCCTAAGGATGTAATGATGTGAGTGGAGGACGAAGAATTGGTAGGATGTGCGGCTGCAGCCGACTTTAATAGGAACTATGCAGATACTCATCTGGAGTTCTTGAAGGAAACTTCATAAAACCAACAAGCATAGCCGGTTACTTCGTTCTTGTCCATACGACGAAAGTTTATTCAATTAACCGTCCCCCCTTTTTTTTTTAATAATTGACAAACTGCCGATGTCGGGATTCGAACCCATAACCTCCCAGCTCCAAGTACATACAACGCCTTCTTTTGACTGACTTCAATTGAATTTGAATGGTGATTTTATTTCGATTTTGAGTTTTATATGCCAAAATTTCTGGTGATCTGATTTAGTCCACTACTTAAGCCCTAAAATCTATATTTTTACCCAATTGCAAGTATTGAGCTTTTTTCCACCACCGAGAGGTTTTAAAGATCATTGAATGCGTCAGCTACAAAATTAACGATTTTTATAATGAAATTCTCACCATTAAAATACAAACTTTTCGTTTATAAAACTCCAGGTACTCATCACCTAGAATAAGGATATCACACTGCCATTACACCCTGAAGCTGATGTATAAGCCGAACTAGTTGCCGAAGTAATTCGTGTAAAGAATATGGTTGTGCGACTATAAACTGGGCAATCACTATCGTTCACTGAGATAATTACCTTTCTTGGTGTTCAGAAATTTACACATATTGCCTATTATTACTATATCGGTTTAATAATTGTATGAGGACCCCTTTGCATGTGTCGAACTCATACACAACCGATTTTCTTTAGTTTTAATTTAGTTTTAAAATGATTGGGCAGTTTTTTTTTATAAATAATTTGTGTAATTTCGATATGGTTAATCCCTCCACTAGAGACTGTATTTGGTTGGTTTGAAAGTAAATTATATTTACTAATTTTAATTTGACTATAGTTTTTGTATTTGTTGTAATGGCGATAGCAAAATTCCCACACTTTGTTAGTATATTTTTATTATAAAGTAATTGTTAATTAGTCCAACGTCATTGGATTGGCTTGACCTACCAAAAACCCAAGTAGGGGATATCATTTTAACATAATTTGGAAATAATTCTAGTTTATCGAAAAATATTGACTGGACATTTTTTGTTTTGTTTCATCAAATTATGTAGGAATATTTTAAAGTTGTAGCGCATTAGAGTATCTCCAGAATTGTAAACCGACTTCGTACAGCATGCATTCTGATTTTATTAGGATTCCAGTTTACAGTTTTGCCCAATTTCAAAAAATGTTGTTTTTTTAAAGGAGAAACAATTAGGTACACATAAAATCAACTCAATATCTTTGGTGAAGTTTTTCGGGATGGCACTCTTACCAATTACGCTATAGTGTTCTGTGGTTTTGTACATGATATTTATCTATTTACATTTCTTAGGAAATTATCTTATGGATTTGTTTTTCTTCTATTTTGATTAATACTATCCTAGACATACTTGGTGAGTTATATCTCCTCTAAAAGTTATATGATACCTTTTTTTCAACACCGATTGTGACCAATCATATTAGTCAAAAGTACAATTTGAAACTTTTCTGGTTTCTCCCATAGAATTTGATGCGACTTAATAGGGTAGTAAAAAATACAAAATAAAAAAATAAACTCAGTATTTACCGGGTGTTTTAGCAATTGACTCAGTTAGTTGTTATTTTCATTTCTTTTTTCATAATTTGAATAATACTATCCTGTGCATATTTGGAGAGTTATTTCTCCTCGAATGAGACATTTTTCTGCAACCCCGATAATAACCAATCCTGTTGATCAAAAGTTCAGTTTGATTATTAGGAAACTAGTTTCTGGTTCCACGTAAGGTTTCTTTAGGCGTAGTATAAATTTTCTTCTGAAAAAAAAAATCCAAGTCTGAAGCATAATTTTTATTCAATTTTTATTTTTTGTGTCTTCTAATGTTAACCATCAAATTATAAAGAGCTAAACGGGGGTGAGAGTAGCTTGACTATATTTCTTTCCTTAGAACAATTCTCTAGATTTATTATTTAATAAAAATACTATATTAGTAATTAGTATCAAGAACAAACACAATATTAATAAAATTGAAAATAAATAAGACATATTGAAAAATGATAAATTAGATTTTTTAATGTTTTTTTATTTATTTTTAAATAAATTATTATAATAAATAATTTTTTATTTTTTATATGATAAATTTTTTTTTTCGCTAATGGCAATATATTTTTGTATTACAAATAGACAATATAATTATAATATAAATGTTAACATACATATTTGAATATACTTAATTTGACATATGTAATTATGATGTGAACATTTTAACAAACATACTATAATAATAATAATAATAATAGTAATAAAAATAATAATAATTGAGTATCATTGACTCGTTCTGAGTTCTGACACTCGTAATATAATTTTTATATTTGATGTGTCTAATGGAGATGTTTTAATTTATAAAATATATTACGAAAAAATAAAAATAATAAAAAAACGTGTCCATTTTTAATGAAAAATTATTATAATCAACTTATTTCAAATGATTTCTTAAATACATTACCTAATATGTTTAGTGTTGTATTATAGTATGATCAAAATGGGTTGACTCTATGATCAATGATATAACCCAGTTAAATAGTACTTTTACCTCTTAAAAAATAAACGTGGAGATATTTCGATGGAACTGTCTCCATTTTGCACTATGGAAACATGGCAAAAGTCTACATTGAAATCGCGCGTGCAAATAAAAGTTATTGATACTCAAAGGTAATCCGAAAATCATTTTTCCTCACACGTCTCATAAACTATTGGTTTAACGTTAATAGAAGTAACGTTATAATAAATTTATTTCTTAGCTAATTCTACACAAAACGGGCTCTTTACAAAATTCACGTAGGAATAGCTCTCGACATATACGGCTAAGAAATGTTTTTCGTAATGATGCAATAAACTGAATTTTAAAAGGGACAAAATGTGTCGTACAATATGTTCAGGTTTTTTATATCGACCCGTAAGTTTACAATTTATTGATAAGTCGCACTAAAATACATTTTTTTAATTTAGGTCAAAAGTGATGAATTTTTTAGGTCAAAATTTTTTCTGGAATAGAGATCATTGACGTTAATAGAGGTCAATGTAAAATTTATTCCTTAGTTAATTTTTTTGCAAAAAAGGTCCTTTAGTTTCTTACAATATTTACGCAAGACCAATAGTTTTCGATATATACGACTGTGACCAATTCAAATAGTAGGTGCTTTTACCTCATAAAAAAAATTTGTTATGATTTTATTTTTATGCTTCTGTTTATATATAAAAGTCAGTTGTATCAGCGCTTTTGGAAATTCATCTCCCAAGGGGGTAAAACATGGGAAGAAAGTTTGTATGGGAAGTGCGCCAGTTTTTAAGTTAGAAACGTGCAATTTGGTATTTAGGTTTTTTACAAAAGTCCGATGGTCCCTGATATGTTGTCAATATAGGAAATCATTTCGGCCAAACGGCTAGTAAAATTATAAAATCTACTGTAAGTTGCTCACGTGTCGGCAAAGTTTCCGTGCATTCCACCTCTACTACTGTTCGCCACCCCTGATGTAGTATATTCGTCAATCAAAACAAAAAACACTAACAGCACGATTTTACTGCTTACATTTTATAAATAGGTATTCTCATTTTGATCGATTAATAAAAATATCTAATTTCATTTCTATAATCTATTATAGATATAAGTTACGTTACGAAAACTGTACTTGTGAAGAAATGTTAACCCAAAATGGCAGATATGAAAATTATTTTATTGCAATTATAAATAAATTACAAATTATTAACAAACAAAACAAAAATACCATACCTCTAACTTCTAATGAGAAAATCATGAAAGTAATTTCAAAAGTCACATTAAGACTTTATATTATATGTCTAATATAACTGATATTATATGTATAATGTCTAAACTTGTATAAATGTTAAATTATTTGCATTAATGATGTGATTTCGAATTTTATATAATATTTTTTTGTTTCCTGTCAATTTTGTTTTATAAATAAAACTAGAAATTTAGTTTTAAAACTATGAGAATACATAAAAATTTAGGTCAACAAATTTTGTTTGGTAAATAGTTATTTAAAAACAATTATCATACAATTTTATCGAAAATTATTTGAATGCATTTTTGTTTTATTAGATTGACTTGTACTATGGGCCACCGAAGTATCCTTTTTTAAAATTGAGTATCCATTCGGCTTTTGAGAAAATGTTTCGTATAAAAATTGTTCATTATAAATATATTCACAACTTTTCGAAACATTTTCCCAAAAGCCATAAAATGTATAAGGCATAAAATGTAGTTTTTTAGGGTCATAGGGCCCGTAGTACATAGTTTGTAAACCAAACTAGGAAGCTGTTTTTCATCTGTTTACAATAATATTTCGTTAATAATAAACGCGTGCAAAGGTCATTTCGTTAATAATGGTATGGCTGATAGACTGTTAGAGCAAAGTAAGTATAAAATACAATTAAATTTTTAGCATGTAATATATAGGAAATCTTACCGCTGAAGGTAAAATAATAAAGAACTAGAAATGGATTAGTTAGAGTGCCAGTGATTCCCAACCACTGTGTCGCGGCAAATTTTCTGCCGCCAAATTTTAGAAATGTATATATTAAAGTATTAACCAATATAAAAACAAAAAAAGATCGAGACTGTTAAATGTAGAAGACAATATGAGAGTAGTATTGTCATTTTTACGACCTAATATAAATAAAATTTGCAAAAAACATCAAGCTCAAATTTCTCATTAAAAGTATTCTTATTATGAACTTGTAATGAATCCCTTAATAAACGTACTGTTGTTTTTGTAGTACATATTATTTTATTTTACATTAAAAATCATTGTCATAAACTATTTTACACAGTGTATTATAGGTAAGTCAAGAACTTTTAAACTTATCTTTTTCTTTGTGTGCCGTCAAATTTTGAAATCGTTAAATGTGTGCCGCGACAAAAAAAAAGGTTGAGAATCACTGTGTTAGACTATGGTTGATTAAATGAAAAAGATAAAAAATTTCATTAAATGAAAAAGTTAAAAAATTCCAATTTAAGACTATTAAAAAAAATGAATACAAGTAAATTATATCGATGTAAATTCATTCAAAATTAATATTTATGATGTTATAATGTCCCAACACCCTTAACGGCTTAACGTACAGAAATATTAATAACAATGTAGAAGATTTGTTTCTAAATCTTCTAAAGTAGTAGAAACTTAAATTTTTAATATACTAAAACATTGACTATTTTTAATATTCTAAAACATTGACTATAATTATTTAAGTTAATTTAATAATTAACTTAATTTTCGAATAAAAAATTACTAAAATTATATATTTATAAAAATATATATAATTAAAATAATAATTTTGAAAGTTTTTAATATTATATATTTCAATATTTATATTGATTATCTATAATTTTATGTTTAATGGTGACATTAAATTATCAAATTTTACATTGAAAGAGCCATCTAATGATTAGGTACTGCAGCTGTGGCAAAAAATAAAGAACATTCACCAAAAGTATTAGTTTCAAAAAAAAAAAAAAAAAATGCAATTTTAAAACACTTATTAGATAAAATATAATTTATTTTTACATTATAATAGAGAAATTATTATTATAATTTCATTTTAATAATGGTTAAATGAAAGAATATATGTACCGACAAAGTGAACATAATATTTCGAACATAAAATGATAAAGCTTTTATTGGCCTCCTGATCAAAATTTCATTTCTGACCCATGATCATCGTTTATATAATTAGCCTTCGAAATTTAACAATTCGGTAATGGCTTATTGCTAAAATGTGCAAAAAAAACTTCTACATTGATTAGAAAACGATATACCCAACGTCGTTAATTAAGCTGCCAAATTCTAGATAGATAGAGATAGATTGTACAGGCTGTGCTGGACGGGCTACACTTCGACCATAAGGTCCATTGTGATGCCTAAAGATGTGAGGATGTGAGTGGAAGGAATTTTTGTGTATAGACTAGGAATTGGCAGGATATGCGGCTGCAGCCGACTATGATAGGAACTATGCCGATATTCATCTGGAGTTCATGAAGGAAACTGCAGAAAACCTTCTCAAGCATAGCCTGGTTACTTCGTTCTTGTCCATACGCCGACAGTTTAGTCAATTAACCACACCCCTCTATTTTTTTCCAATAATTGACAAACTGTCGATATCGGGATTCGAACCCATAACCTCCCAGTTTCCAAATAGGCATACTGCGCAGACATAACGCTTTAGACCGCTCGGCCACTTGGGCTGGTTGCCTAATTCTAAGTGAATGGATTTAATTTTTTGCTACCACACGAATTTTACCTAGAACGTTTGGAGTTCTTTAAGATAGCATTTGATCATCCTTTGGCAGTTGTCCTCGACATAAATATACGGAAACGTCTAATAAATTCCCAAAAAATACGTTTTACCAAAATAAATTTTAAATTGGAAACTGTTGTTTTCCTCGAATAATCTCTAATGATTATTATTAACATCAAGTAATTACAAAAAACACATTGACATTAGAAAATTGAAAAAAAAAATTAGCTTCTTACAAGACCTATTAAAAAACACTTTTTAATAGGTCCACAATTTGTGTAAAAAGACCCATCATCAAACATAAATATGACACTATTAAAATAGGTAGCTACGTATAACTTTTATAGGCAGGAGAATTAAATTCCGCACTTTTTACTTGCAAAGATTATTATGATGGGTAAACTAAAAAAGGCACTTTAATACCATACCAGTTTATCTTCTATACCGGACTATTTTGTCTACCTTGTACAAACAAAAACATATTTAAACAGATAATGAATAAATATCTGCAGCGAAATATGCCACGGCATAATATTTTCGACAAAATATCACACACAAAAATTTGTAACAACCCCTAAGACATGGGGATGTTTTTGGACTGTTATAATAATTCCAACTTCTAGAAGTAGTATAGTTTATGGGGTACACAAAACTATAATTCAATGCCACTACTTTAGGTGTTTAAATTTTGGAATTTTAGAATCAAAATTTCGACTAGTCGTCTAATTCAGTTAGAGATTTAAAATGCACACGTGTATAAGACGTGTATCGATCTAAATAGATGAAATTAGACGAATATTCACTGTGATAGAAATTTGGTGGAAGGGTCGATAAATATTTAAAGTAGTGGAAGCGGTGGGAAATTAAATTGAGCTTCTTTAAAATATAAATTGTAAGACTTAATGTACATATATGACATATATAAAAGTTTGAAAATAATGTACATAAAATTTGTTTTTTGAGAATGAACTAAAAAGGAGGAAATAAAATTTTTCCCCGAGTCACCAACTATAAATCATTCAATACCTGGGGGCTCAAAAAGTTAATTTTTAGTTACATGTTTCTACTTTTAAAAGACAAAACTTTATGTATATTATGGTATTTTACCGTATTGTTAAATTGTGTATTATATAAAGATAATTATGGACGTATATATATTGAGTTGAGGGTTAGGGGGTGGCGAGCGGTGAAACCCAACAGTGAAGGTGAAATAACACGATCCTTTTTTCTATATTATCCTAATTCACACTTTACTCGATTTGATTACAATAGCGAAATTTACCTACCACCTAATTATTATATCTTTGTACAAAACTGTGAGGGGGGTCCTTAAATTTGTTCCTTCTTTTATGTATAGGTTTATTTATCTATTATAGAGTCACAAAATATGAATGAAAAATTATTTGTTATGTATAATAGTTTTTTTGGTAAGTATAATTAACTTACCCATTTTAAATGTGGCGTGAGAATTACTATTTAAGGGTTCTCAACATGTTCAACGGACCATTTAAATTATTATGTATTTAACAAACAAAAAAAATATTATTATAATCATTTAATGTGATCATGTTACAAAAATTGATGATTATAAACAAATATGCCGACAATCATATTACTACAGCAGAGGCTATAGTTGAATCGATTTATAGGCGTCTGAAAATATGATCGTAGCGCCAGAACTTGTTTATATTGAACGTTTATTTAGTATAGTTTTATGACATTAAGTTATAAGTATATAATATTTATATTTACTGAATAAAATGATTTTCTTAAAAATTACTTATAACATGGTATTCTTATCTTTTGCATCATAAATCTTATGCTAATTTGCTAATTAAACACAAGTGAAAAGAACAACGAACTGAGTTAATAGCTTAAATACCCGGTAGATACTGAGTTTATGAAGTTTCCAACAAAAGTTGTTTATTTTTAAAAAAGGGGCATCTTTTGTATTTATATTTGTTGTCTATCTCCTACGGTTTCGAAGTTGGATATTTACCCCCTGGCGGAGGGGAGGGAACACGGCCCGATCTTGCCCATTCAGGTACTTTTTAGCTCTAGAACACACACACAAAATTTCAGGTTGCTGTCTCTTATCATTTTTGAGTTATCGTGTCCACTGACAGACATGGGGATTTGGCTTAATTAGGTCACATAATGAACACTTATACCAAAATTTTATATTATAAAAACGTAGCAACGAAAAGTGCACAGATAATTTCATTCAGATTTTTGCATTCGATTTTTTCATTCGGTTTTCGTAAAAAAGGTTTCGAACGAAAAGCGTTACTATTTTTATAGGAAACAACACTTTTGTTCTACCTCTTGCAGTTTTCAGGCTCATGTGCCAATTTTGATGTATGTTTTAGTCCAACAATTAAAAAAAATTATTTCCTTTAATTTATTTTATCATGTTTTTTTATTTTTATAAAATCCTAGTTTTGACCTTGAGAGAATAGAAAATTTGAATACCACAGAGTATATAAACATCTTTGCGCACTGTAGACTTCTTTCCACAAACATTTAAGGATCAAATTTTTACGAATAAACAACTTGAAAATCCGAAATTATTTGGCGACATATGAGCCATATCACAAACAATGATTTAATTTTATATCAATACCAGAGCCTGAAATACATGGCCTCAAAAGTAACGTTCTTTTTTTCAAAATTTTATAATTGATTTGTTCCTTAAACATTCGGTTTTCGAAAAAATGCTTCGAATAAATGTTGTTCAATACAAATATATCAACAACATTGATCCGAAACATTTTCCCAAATGAATCAGATACATATCGATTATAAAGTTTTGATAATGAGCGCTATTTTGGCCAATAACCAATCGCTGAAAATCGTAAATTATATTGAACTTCAAATTTCCCATTCTCTGCAAATTTCCCACAATTCCCACAATTGGACATTTCACAAATTATTAAAATATTTTTTACTATTAAATAACTTCTTTTTAAATTGACGAAACGTTTAAACGAAGATATTCCAAACAAGGGGACTCTTGTGTTTCAATTTCAAAAATGCCAAACTGATCGCGAGTATTTCATAGGATGTTATAAATTATTCTGACATAATAAAGACCCAAAAAAAAAATTATTTATTTATTTCATAGAAGTTTTGAAATGGCTTGCAAATTAGCAAAGATATTATAAAACTTTCAATTCAGAATCAGATAAGGAGTTAATATTCACTTAGGATAACAAACCTAATGTAGAAATAACAAATGGAGAAAAGATCTTCCCATAGCAAAAAATATATTTTTCACAGACAAAGCATATGTCAATATTGATCAACATAATTAATAATTAATATATACCTATTAGTGCATCTTGCATTGTATTGACTTGTAAAAGCTTTCTGTCGTCTTGTCTCGTATGATTTTTTTAATTGAAGATTTTCTTGAAAAAATACAATTAAAAACAATCATTTTTTATATAAATTTAAAATCATTTCTATTCAAATAAAGTGCATATTTTTCTAATTCGTTTAATTTTTTTTATATTTGAATTGAAACATACAGAATATAGAATAAATAAAATCATTAGCACCACTATAGAGATTGAAAGAAAGTACTATCGTGTGCCCCTCGAATATTTATCGAAAATCAGGGTTTTAATTTTCGTCTCGTTTCTCGTTGACTACTCTCGTCTCGTATCGTTTCTCTCGTCTCTCACGTCATCACAAATATGTATATATGTATAAAATAATTAATAGTATAGTATTTGATGAAATCTGTTACAATTTATTACATGGTATGTATTTGTGTTGAAATAGAAGGGGTATCCATCCTATATGTATAAACAGATACAACTTCTATTTCAATACAATACCAATCATATATCGTAACGGATATCTTTGAATAAAATCTGCTCTAATCATTGCTAGAATGTGATCATTTACCTTTTAGAGACCGTCTAAGTTTGTTTTATACATATTTGAGACATCCGTTTTTTTTTAAAAAAAAAAAGCAGGAAATAAAATTTGGAACTCTACCTTTACTTAATATTCACAATAAATTACAAAATGTGGATTAACCGATTATATGTTTCGTAAAAATTAAAATATCTCTTAAAATTTATAACAAAATATATTTTCCTATAGAAGTCTGTAGATTATGATTATAGAATAGAATAGATAGACAAACACATACACTATTTATTGACTATAAAATTTATTGCCCATGTCTGATATTTTACCCAGATAATCACGTATTCGTTCCCCAGGGCCCAGATTGTTCGGTTTTTCATACTTTATGACCCTGTCAATTGACAAAAAAGTGCCTTGTTTATGGAAAAAAAGAAATAATAACCAATTTAAGTAATAACCGTAAAATAATTATTTCTCAAATATTTCTTTCATTGATAAAAAATTAGTTCGAGATTTAGTTAGGTCTTAGGTCTAGGTCCTAGGAGAGTGTTGAAAATTTTAGAAAGGCTATATGTTATATGACATATATGTCATGATACTTATTGATACCAGTAACCAGATACATGGCGCTAACATAATTACAACTCTATATCCATAAAATTAATGGCACCCCAAAAAGTATTGAATGAATATTATTATATGTCCATGCGTCATCATTCTTCAAAAAGAAAGCCGACAAAAATAATAATTATTTATTTCTTCAAAACAATTTGAAGAATTTAAAATAAAAAATAGACAAACGAAGTGTCCAATTTTTATGAATGATAAAAATAAATACACATTTTTTTCAAGCTTGTAAATATATTTTCTATTTCGTTTTAACTTTCATATTGCAGTGGGCATAACTTTTGTTTGTGTGTGATATGATTTTTCAATCTTGAAAGACAAGACAATAATATACAATCGCGTTCATAAAAACTGAACCAGTTGAAACATTCTAAGTGTTGTTGTATGTAATATACATATATTTAGTAATATATACGCTTAGAATATGACTTACTGGTGGTTCAATTTTTATGAACGGGAGTGTACATTATAGGGCGAAATCTGAATTATCGTTATTATTTTGGTAAATAGCTACACCGTCATCTCTTACATTAGAACATTTAAATTTGACTATACAGTTGAAATTAGGTACAGGAATGTCTTCATCATTATTACTCCATGCTTCTGATAAAAGAAGAATATTAGAAATACGAAAAAAATTTCTTCCACTCCACTCACATCCTCACATCCTTAGGCATCCTTATGAACCTTATGGTCAAAGTGTAGCCCGTCCAGGCCCCAGGGCAGCCTCTTAAAGTTATCTATCTATCTAACCCCCTTTAAGTGAGGAAATTGACTTTTCCACACATGGAACCGCCATGCGATTGTTCCAAGTCTATGAAAAAAGATTCTCAAGAGAACAAGGAAACATCCAATACATCCGAAGTAGTTTTGACGCATGAGCAATTGCATAAACTCAATTATATTTTACTTGATTAACAAATAAAGTAATTTTGCTTAAACTATGGAATGAAAATTAAACAAAGCAATTATTATTTTATAAAACAAACAAAAAAAATGTTTAAAATGACATTTTGATGTTGACATCACATCGTTCATCGCGTAGTACATTCTTCAATTTAATCTTCTTCTTCATAACAATTTTGATGACGATAGATATGTCTTTGACATAAGAGATATGTCTTTTTACTATAATAAGTAAATTGAGGTAGTAAGTATAGTCAAGTGAAATTAGGTTAATTAAACACATTTTTCAAATATTTTTTTTTTAAATAAAGACTATATCTATGATTATCTACTAAAAAAGTAATTATTTCCGTATCACACAAAAATTTACTTTTCATTACAACAATTATGAAATTGAGAATGAAATTACTAACAAAAATAATAATTTATGTATGAATTTGTATACTTTACTACAAAGGAACATCGTCATTCAAATGACATCCCGTGGACAAGTCGCCTATGATTTAAATAACAACAGAAGCATCGAAATAAATTTGGAAGAAGATAATCAATTCTTTGATCCAATTCAAAACCAATCAGGGTACTGTTTATGATATAATCTATTAAAACACAAACAACAAATAAAAATGTATTAATAATTCTCGGTCATACATTCCCTTAATCGATGACTCATTGATATAGTACTATACTCGCATAGCTGGCACAGTTTGACTTCATTCAGCTCTGAATGAGAGGTAGGAAGAGAGATAGAGTAAATATAGGGTGTCCTCCCAATTACAATTTTTTTCTTTTTTTAATTAAAACATTTTTTGTAGACAATATAATAATGCACTATATTTGAAAGTGAAAAGTACTATTTGTGCTAGTGGAAATTATTTTTCGCATAATTTCTTTTTTCGAAAAAAATAAACGTAATGATTTTAGTGAAACGGTAATTTTACAATTTAATAATCGATTTAAAGATTTCGAAAATATAAATGTAAGAGTGATTTTTTAGTGGCCCCTTTTAATAGAAAATTTAAAATTCCCGCTTTCATAGAAATTTTTCTCAAATTTTTTCCGGATTCCAATGATTGCGCGTTATTAAACGAAATGATTACCCTCCCAACAAATTATAATTTATTAGGAGCCATGAACACGAGCACAAAAAGTATTTGGGAAACACGCGCAGAAAACCCATCTTCATTTGAATATCCGGAATTATTAAAAATAAATAAATAAAAAACTTAGTAGTAGTTTCGCATCTACTTATCTATGTGAATCGGGATATTCACATTTGAAACATATAAAATCAAATAAATTATTGGGCAAGGTAGGGAATCCTAATGAATTTCTTAGATACTTTGTTTTAAAATGGTTATTTTGCAGTTAAAGAGTGACAAATTCTTGGTTCTACTTTTTATCACCTTTTAATACCAAGAAGGTCGGTTTTCATCTATAATAATTTAACCTTACGCAATCTGAAATTTTCATACAAATTGCATTAGTAGTTTTCGAGATTAAAATGTTTTCAAGTGAGAAACACGTTTATTTAAGGGTGTAAATATAATAATTTAATTCTCAAAGTCATTCACAGTATATTTATTTCTAATTTTTACTTGATTTAATTTTGAAGGTTCATCTTTGGTGGTATAAACTCTACATCATTACGTACACGTACAGTCTCTATAAATAACTTCATCGTAGTTTTATATTTGCTTATATATTTTCATTCTTTAAATAAAAACTAAAAGAAGAAAAAAAAGCACACATTTTATACATTAAAGAAAAAGATTATGTGATTAGCAGCGTACACATTACCAAGACAAAAGGTGAATATAATATAATGCTTATAATATATATAAGATGACGTATACCAATAATCGGCGGTTGGGTGTCTGACAAAGGTGCCGCCACAATGGGTGTTCCTAATTGAAGGTATACTAATACTAACACTTATTTATGTATATAGATAGAGCTCTCTATCTATGTATGATGGGAAACAAAACGCAAAACTTTCTGTTATTATAATCATACTTAATAGAATAATATTTACTATAAAATATATGCTTATATATTATATATTTAAACTAGCTTTTTGGATACATGCAGCTTCATCTTAGTCTTTACCATGGTTTCTACTGGATCTCAGTTAATACAATCACTTTACCACATACCTTTAAATTAGTTTTCTTTATTTATTGTGCGAATAAATTTAAAAACATTAAAATCGTACAAGATCTAATAGAATTATCAGAATTATCAGAAAATAAAAAATTTAGTTGTCTATTTTGGGTCGTTACTGGACGAAAATCTATTCTAATCATTAATTAAAACAAATATTTGAGATTTTTTTAACAAAATTTTTATTTAACTATATGTTTCCATAGAAATCACAGTTCCTTCTTCAGGAAATAAATATATGATAATGACAAAAATGAACAAATTTAAACAAAAATTCAAACATTTAGGTAGATTACTCATATAAATTATGCAGTAATTTATACACCCAGTATATTGTAAATATACAAGGTATATTTAGTTTAGTTCCGACTTTGTAACGCTTGAAAATATTGAACGCAGAAAAATTTTTTATAGGTGTTCATAAAATTACCTAATTAGTCCATTTACGCATGTCTGTCTGTCTGTCCGTCTGTGAACACGATAACTCAAGAAAGAGATAACAAACCGAATTTTTTCTGTGTTCTATAGCAAAAAAAGTAAGGTCAAGTTCGTTAATGGGCAAAATCGGACCATGTTTGGGCAAAATAGCATTTCTTTGAAACCGTAAGAGATATAACAAAAATTTAATAACAAAAAATCTTCTTCTTTTTATAATAAACAACTTTTGTTTGATAAATTTTTCCATAAACTCTGTATATACTGGGTATTAAAACAATTAACTCAGTTAGTTGTTATATTACTTGTTAATAATTATTTTAATTATACCTAAAAGCTTATTATGAAGCTTAGAGAAAAATTGTAAAATTTGTTCAAAATTTTTTCCATTTGAGAATTGATAATCACTATCCTTAAGCTTGTGATGGTTGCCTATACAGTTTATTTTCACAAACTCTATATAAATATAATATCGGCATAGTTCCTATCAAAGTACGGCTTTTAGAGATCCGTAAAAAAGACCTACAAAGATCTATTTGTCAGGCATCGATCTCCCTTCCGTGACTGTTACCGTTACTACTACTACTACTACCGTTACTACTACGTACTACTACCGTTAGGCTGTAAAAAATATCCAATAGCGTTTGCATACATTTACTTTCAAATCGATTCAGTATTTAAGAAATTGGCAATTTTTGGAGTGTAAACTTCTTAGTACTTGATTTTAGAAAGGTTACCATATTGAATCATCTCAATTTGTTTAGTTTAACTAAATTCTGAGATAAAACTTTATTTGCCGAATCCTGTCAATCGCAAGCTGCCATCGTCTAAATTATCCATCGTCTAAATTGACAATGGCAACTTTTTAAATATTTTGGTGGAAGCGTCGAGAAATGTTCAGTACCTAAATTAAAAACAAACAAAACAAAATTCCGCAATAAATATCAACATGAATTCAATAAAAAAATTATGACAAAATTAATGATCATAATATATCTAGAACAATCTATTAACCAATCAACAACAATCCTATATACATATATCGATTAATCAATCACATAGAATCAGATAGATTATGTAGGTACTACACGAACGACTTGTATACAATCCCTCCATGCATATATAGTAGAGAAAGACTTCACTAGATAAGTATGTATAAATGCCCTTATAAATTTAATGAAAGATCTCATTACTATTTTCACATAAATTATACTTTCATATAATAAAATATTAATTGCCCCATGTCAGCCAGTCAGTCAGGTCAGGCCGTCACAAGATATGCCAATCTAAAAGTTTTGTATTATTATTTTAAGTTAGCTGTATTTTATATATATATATATAGTCAAAACCGGATATAACGATATTGAAGTGACCACATAACTAAGGACGCATAGATTGTAGAGGCTTCCCTGATGGGCTACACTTCAGCCATAATGTCCATTGAAATGTCTAAGGATGTGAGGATAGGAGTGGAGTGGAAGGAATTTTTGTGTATAGACTAGGAATTAGTAAGATATGCGGCTGCAGCCGACTATGATAGGAACTTGCCGATATTCATCTGGAGTTGTGAAGGAAACTGCAGAAAACCTTCTCAAGCATAGCCAACAGTTTAGTCAATTAACCGTCCCTTTTATTTTTTCTTAATAATTGACAAACTGTCGATGTCGGGACTCGAACCCATAACGTCCCAGTACTGCGCAGACATAACGCCTTAGACCGCTCGGCCACTTGGACTGGTCGGCGGTACCATGCTATTTGGTCGTAATAACCGAGCCGTTATTGTTAAGCGATGTCGGTATAGCCGGTTTTGACTATATATATATATACATATATATATATATATATATATATATATATATATATATATATATATATATATATATATATAGATATGATTTTTAAAAGATTAATGTAATTTTAATTATACAAGCATATTATACATTATCTTTGTAGTTGTATATATAATGTACACTTATGTTCATGAAACAATGCACTGTAAATACAATACAACTTATCAATTGCAAATAATCCGACAGACATAAAGCTTATTCAAATTGTCTTTGTCACATTTTTTATTTGTTTTCAAGTTATGTGGTCTTCATAAAAATTCAACATTATATTTATACTTCCAGGCTTACGTTTTACGACGACGGCTTAACTTAAAAACGATAAAAATGACAATGTCAAAATCCACTATATGGACCAATTTACATTGTAATAAAAACCCACGACGAAAACAAAACGCTAAGAAATTCCGGCACTGTAAGAGATGTCGAAACTCCCTTCCTCGCTAGACCATCCGCTATCTCCTTCTACTAGGCTGGAGGGTGTCAGTGGAATCAGTGTTTGTTAATTAATTAAAAATCGTTAACTTTATCAGAATAATGTCTGCTAGCCATTATCCGAAAAACGCGTATTTTTAATTCCAAATTTTTTCGAGAAATACACCGATTGGGTCGTCCGTAGTGGCCTTTAACTATGAAACATATCTAAGAACATGCCCAGTATGCCTACTTTGAAACTGGGAGGTTATGGACTCGAATTCCGACATCGGCAGTTTGTCAAATATTAAGGAAAATATTAAGGAAAAAAGGGGGGAGGGTTAATTGATTTAACTGTCGTCGTATGGACTAGAACGAAGTAACCGGCTATACTTGAGAAAGTTTTCTGCAGTTTCCTTCACGGAATCCAGATGAATATCTGTATAGTTCCTATCATAGTCGGCTGCACCCGCATACCCTGCCAATTCTTTGTCTATACGCAAAAATTCCTTCCACTCCACTCACATCATCCCATCCTTAGACATCACAATGAACCTAATCTCTACAATCTATCTCTATCTATCTATCTATCTACGTGCCCAGAATAGATATATTAGTGTAGAAAGCGGGATCATAATTGGTCCAGCCGTTTGAAACAAACACACAAACAACCTCTTGATACAAACGCCTTTCTCTGCCCATAAGTAATAAATAAATTCTCACCGGTAGCTCAGCGGTAGAGAATTGGTCTAGAATATCTGAGGTCGTGCGTTGTTCGATTCCCACTCTAGTTGTGTATTATTTTCCATATCAAGCATTTGATGTCAAAGAATGTTAATTAATGAATATTGTGAAAACGATCATACAACCACTTTGCGTCGAAACATACTTTTCCATCGTTCTGAGACAGTGCTCTGATTAATTCAGCTTTGATTACTGATACTATCATGTTTCATAATTAGAATCTGTGTTTGTAGTGTGTTGGTACCTTTATATATGAACAATACTGTACATTCCAGAATATAATAAAGAAGAGATAATCATACCAAATTCTTTTTGTTATTATTTTATAAAAGAATATTATTTATATAAATCACATTAATTTAGTTTCTCTCTATTTTGGGTAAACACTTATTTTATGTTGGTTGTTCTTCTTTTTTAACCCGACTTCAAAAAGGAGGATGGTTCTCAATTTGTCTGTATGTTTTTTTTTTTTTAATGTTTGTCACCTCAGAACTCATTTATGAACCGATTTTGAATTTTTTCTTTTGTTATTTAATTGTTATTTTTGGAGGCGGTGTCCAAAAGTTATGTGAATTTCTCTATGCTGACACCGCCTCCAAAAATAACAATAATTGTACATATAAATTTAAAAATTTTTGCTTAGTAGAACTAAAATTGGCACAAGAATATGCAAGTATTTTTTTACTTTTTAGTGCATTTTTTGTTATAGAATATTTGATTTTTGTTGTCGGGTTTCCATTTTGTCAAAATATGGTTTATTTTTTATATTTAGTTTGGAGTTATTACACTACACAGTTTTAAATCTTATAATAAAAAAGCCACACACGAAATATGTAATAAGTATATTATTTAGAAATAAATTATTATATCCTACCGAACGAACTAAATGAACTGTTATTATTTAGTGTGTGTGTTTTTTTTCTCTTCTTTTTACTAGCAACAAGCAGCAACAACAACAGCCAAACAAACCAAACGTGTTCTTGTTTGTTCAATTAATGGAAAATGAATTAAATAAAACTGCCAATGAATCCACCAAGTTAAATATTCATATTCATAGAAGTCAATGAGATTATATTATTTTTTTTTTATTTGATATTCTGAAATAAGATAATATTATTAGTGCAATTTTGAATAAGATACAAGAAATGTATACTCCAGTAAAACTGGTTAACTGTTTAAATACTTTGTATCTATTGAGTTCTTCAAGAACGTTCGGTCATTTAGTTAAAACTATGTTAAATATTCATTTTAATAGTCAGTGAGATTATATTATTACTTCTTTTTTTTTGATACTCTGAAATTACTTTATAGTATTATTAATAAACTTGTGCAATTTTGAATGAGATACATGATATGTACTCACTTTAACTGGATAACTGTTTAAATACGCTGTATATATTGAGTTTGTAGCGGTCTCGCTAGTAAAATTAAATATACTTTCTTTATATAGAAACCTTTGCATTTCCACTACCTATTCCCCCAGTTATTACGGTAATGATTTATGTTTATTACCTTAGTAACTATTAACAAACTCATTTTGACATTTCGACATATTTCATTTAATAAAGATCAACAATATCTTTATCGTGTCTTCTTATTTATTTATTTGTAGGATTTTTAGTTATTGGAATCTTTATATTCATCCAATCTCCTACAAGTTTACTAAATCTCAATATACTTTTCTATTTAGTTACCTTTGCGGAATCACTGCGTATGGTCTCTGTTATTTAGGTAACTATATGTTGTTACCTCAGTAACTATCAACAGGCATAGTTTATCAGGAAAAATGAAGATTAAATTGAATTATAAATTAGGCAATTGCATTCATCGTGTCTTCTTATTTATTTTGGATTTTTAGTTATTGGAATCTTTATATTCATCCAATCTCCTACAAGTTTGTAGTGGGCACGCTACTAAATCTCAATATACTTTTATATTTAGTTATCTTTGCGGAATCACTGCGTATGCCCTCTGTTATTTAGGTAACTGTATGTTGTTACCTCAGTAACTATCAACAGGCATATTTTATCAGGAAAAATAAAGATTAAATTGAATTATAAATTATGTTTAACTAATTATTCCAGAATTAGTTTTTAGGCAAAGGCATTCTTATTTATCCTTCAGCATTTCAAGGAAATTAGGTTTTGTATATCAACCTTTGTGGTCCATGGTACCTATATAATTTCTCAAATTGATTTTTAGCCAAATTTCAAGTTGCATAAATATAGATCTTCCTAAACATGTTTTAAATGTGGTTGCTTGTACAAGAGTCAAACCGTAGAGAGATAAGCATGATTTTATCTCGCACACTATCAGCCATCAAGTTCATAACCCAGCTTCATTGTTCATTTGAAGAGTATCTACGAATGGGAGATATTTGTAGCAACGAGATATAATCATATTTCAATTGTGAAGCTAAGAGTTAAGAAAAAGTATGAACGCTTCCTAAAAACAGTTTTATTTAAGCCAATTCTTTTCGATCTTCTGAACTAGGGAGTCCTTCATATACCACAATACACCCAATGAATTTTTAATTACCATTTATCATGTAGGTCGTAGATTACTAGTTTTAATTATATTTCCCATAATCAATAAATGATCACTCATTTTTATTTATGAAGATGGAACTGTGTTCCGAAACTATAGTCACATAAAGTGATTTTACGAAAACTTCAAATATTTGTTTTATTTATCAATCATTATTTGAGCTCAACAAACAAGGTCACAAATTAATTAATGTTCAATAAAGTATAAAAATAAAATTATAGCATATAAAATAAAATAATATAAAATTAAATATTTTATTTAAATAAATAAATAATTTTATTAAAAGCAAAGGCGGAGCACATTTAATATACATATTAAATTCAATACACCCATATGTTATGTTTCTGGCCAATGAATGTTTTTAAAATCGACTTATACACACACATACATAATAAACAAACACACACACATACACATATATACATACACATGTATACGTGCACAATTTATAAACAATTACTTAAAAATTATAAATCTTGTTTATTTTCTGTTACTTCTATATTCAGGCTAAGCATAATGTTATAATACCTCTTTTTCAGATCCGTAAGTAAAAAATGTTACAGTTGAATAAAACTCATTAAAAATGATCTTTACTATAGAAAGTTTCATCAAAAATTTTTAGCGTTGCGTGCTTAAATTGATGAAGCGGAAAACTTATGGATTCACTTCGAATCAGGCGATTTTATTTAACACAATTCCACGTAATAAGTTTAGAACATAGAAAGAGATTTCAACCTATAAACATAAACTATACAAAGTTGAATTTTAACTTTGGTGGTCAATTTCTGATGCTAAATTGCAGTCTATCACCCTTATCATCAAAAGTATCGTTCAGAAATGTTTGCAAAAAATCATGAACATTCTTGAAAAAAAATTGAAATTCGTTACGCAACTACATTCTCCCTGAGTTATCACGATAATTATTATTTTTTATTACCTTGGTAACCATCAACAAAGTCATTCAGATATTTTGATAAATTCATATTATTAAAGATCATCTATATCTTTATTCGTCCGTTCTCGGGCGCCAAAATCTAGGAGGTTCGATGAATATTTATGAGAGAATCCAAAAATTAGTAATCCTACAAATAATAAATAAAAAGGCGTGAATAAAGATTACTAATTTTTGGATTCTCTCATAAATATTCATCGAACCTCCTAGATTTTGGCGCCCGAGAACGGACGAATAAAGATATAGATGATCTTTAATAAAATGAATTTATTAAAATGTTTGAATAACTTTATTGATAGTTACCAAGGTAATAAACAATAATAATTACCGTGATAACTCAGGAAGAATGTAGTTGAAATGTTTCTAAAAGAAGGTGTATTTAATAATTAGTAGCGAAACCGCTACAAACACATTCAATTCAAAGTTGACAGAAAGCACTGTTCAACAAATCAAACCAAAGATTAGAAATTTTACAGGCGATCCACTGAAAGTGAATGATCTTAATAATATACGAGTTCCACACACAACCTCTATATAAAATCTACGTTTAAAATATAGAGGTTGTGAGTAGCTGTTCAAACCAAATTTTTGTTTATATTTCTTTGAAGAGAGTTAAAATGAATTTATCACGTTATTGTAGATTACGTACTATAAAGTTACAAAACAAAGATAAAAGATATACTTATATTTGAGTTGAATAAAGAACCGATGCATTATATTTGAAGAGCTGATTAGATTGTAAAATGTATATGGAAAAAAAATACTTTCTAAAAAAAATATTATACTCCTAGAGAGAGAGAGAGTGAATAAGCACCATGAATTGGATGAGGACAGATATAACATTTACAAAAAAAACAATCCAATGTCTTAATTTATACTAAATATCCTTTAGGTTTGTTAAAGTTTATTCTATTAACATTTTCGATACCAAAATTGTGCTAAAACGATTTGTGCTAAAACCAGTTGGTTGCGAAAAAGTGTTGAACGACATATTATTATAACGAACGAGATATTTTTCTGAAAATCAAACAAAATGAAATCGGCACAAAATCACTGCAAAAATTTTAAAAAGTAAAGACACTTTAAGAATCTACAGAACCTACATTGTACTTACTAGCGAGTTAATTGGACTGCGTCATGTGGTTTCGAATTAAGTAATCGAGTCAATCAAATGTGGTGTAAATTATGTAAATATACACAACTAAGTTATTTAAATTTTTATATGGAACAAATTTAGTTCGAAATATTTTTCAACAACCGATTAGTTTTGGCACAAATAGTCTGCAAACATTTGCAAAATATACACCACTTTGGGTCACTGACTGTACTTTTCGAGTAAATGTCCCACTGGCTGTAACAATAGCGTGGCGGTAATGAGCTTTAACTTAAGAAAATGCAATCAGAAGTTTATTTATATTTTGTAATTTATCCTTTTCAAACAAAAACTAAGTTTAAAATTGTAAAGAGATATACAACTTATGAAAATTTCTTTTTAACATTAAAGGACAATTCTTACTTTTGAAAAATAGCATAAAACATAAAATGTAATTGAATATTTTTTCATGGGTTGACGAAAAATACCTTAACAAGTCTTCGATTCGGCACGTTCTACCACACGCTCCCACTTATACTCCTTCTCGAACATTTAATCTTTAAGGTTTGAAGATCTAAACGATTTAATATGCCATCCACGTACTTGTAGAAGAGAAGGTTCTAAGTAATCGTGAAACTGAATCTGAAAATGATTAAATTAAAAAGACAATTTGAGATTGAAACCAAACTTGATTTTGCCTGATAAGTAATCATTATTGATTATGTAAGTTGTTACCGAGGTAACAAAGGGAATATATAGTGTGTTCACAAAGGTTTCTAAATATGCAAGTAAATAGAGATTTAGTAGCGAGTACTCTACATACCAATCTGCATACCATACCAATCTGCATATAACTGACGAATTTTCTGTGTATATGGCAAATATAAGCGTTAGAACAAGTCTTCACCTGGGATTCATTGACAAATTAATAGGCAATTTTTAGTAAGAGACCTGGTTTTATGTTGAATATAGTGATGCCCCGAGACGAGACGAGATTGGCATGTCTTTAGTTTAAATATTTATATACTAGCTGAATTCCCCGGCGTTGCCCGTGGAACTCCAAGATTTGCTCCGGCACTTTTGGTGTCGATAGCGTACTACTGAATTATTCAACTTTATTAATTTTTACCGGCACTTCCGCTATCAGAATTAAAATGTTATTTGGCTTCCCAGAACCTCCACCTTTTTACACCTCAGGTTACATTATTGGAGTTTTAGTTTTTTTAATTGAAACAATAGTGACTATAGTAAAAATTAAATCATTACAATGACTATAATAATCATTTGAATGACTATTTAACTCAAGCCGATATTAGACTCATAACTAATTTCAAAAAGGATCAAAATTATTAAGGCAAGAACGAATTTTCAAGATCGTCCAAAAACATAGCATACGGCAAAAGTTGTTAACCAATTTTTTTAAACTGATTACGAACAGATATGAAAAAAGCCGACAAGGGAAAAGTAAAATATTTCACAGACTAAAGTGAAATTTTCCCGACAACAAACTTCAGTTTTAACATTAAGTTATACAAATTATATAAGACTTAAATTATATACAGTCTCCCTTAATTTAAGAGGGAGAAGAAGTGAGGAGAGAAAATAGTAAAATTTAGTTAGATGTATAATTAAATAAAATGTAGGAAATATTACTAGGTTATGTTTGTAATAATTAATTTTTGCAATAATTCTTTCTTGTCTAAAAATATAATAATAATAATAATAATATTATTATTATTAAAATATAAATAATATGGCCTATGTTGTTGTTGTTGTACATACTGTTGATATAAAACTATCTCTTAAGTCAATCCGTCATAGTGGTAGAGTATATATATCATAGATACACTTCAAATCGAAAAAAATGATTCAACCTAAAATACACAATACACTCCAATACAGACTGACTGCATGACAGACAACGAACAGTCTAAACTGGTGGGCCTAGAAGCATCAAATTTTTTCACAGCAGTTTTCTTATATGACGTAGGTCAGCGAAAGTTTGTGTGGAAGTTCGTCATTTTAGAAGTTAAAATTGTATATGGAAATTGGTGTTTAGGATTCTGTTTATAAATAAAAGTAAATTATATCAGCGTTTTCGGAAATTGATTCCCTAAGGGGGTAGATAGATAGATACATCTTGGTGTCTAAAAAGTATTACACTTCAAACTTATGGTCCATTGTGATCCCCTTTCTACTTCAATCCGACGAGATTCGCTTCTTCTATATGTTAACAATAGCAAGGAGCTTGTTTATCAGGTCTTCCTGAATGTTCATGAATATTCGGGGTGAGTTGCACCGAATATCCTGTATCTGCTGTAATCCAGAGATTCGCAGTCAAAGATAATGCGGCTGGATGACTCTTCCTCCTCGCCACACAATCTAAAATAAGAGACAAAAATTTGTTTGGGAAATGCGTAAGTTTTGAAGTTAGAACCGTGAAAGTTGCAATTTAAGCTTTTGAAAAATTTTGAAAGTAAGTACCTATTAAACAAAATACGTTTTGACTAATTTAAGGGTTGATTTATCAAATGGGAAATGTGGCAATGTAATATTGAAATAATTAGATGTGCTTTATTTTCGAACATTTGAGAATAGTCGGATGGCTTCTGAGATGTTACCGATGGAAAATCCTGTCGGGCCCATAGTTTGTTTATAAAAAGCTAAGAATATCCCAAAAGAAATCTGAACGGGTTAGTTTTGAGTGTTTAAATAGGAAATTAAAAAATTCATTTAATTTCTTATTTAAACACCTTTATATTCTTTTAATTTCCTATTTCAGAGCATCGAGTAGGCTCTTTAATTTGGCACCCTAGTAGGGTGCCAAATTAAAGCTTATTGAAGCACGAATTCAGCAATATACGTTGTGTATTTAATTGATGCATTTTACGAAGCCATTTTTGAAAAAAAAACTGTTTAAAAATGCTATTTTCCATCTTTATCTCCAATAGAAACTAGAAAATTTAATAGAAAATTTGAATATTTGAATAAAATCACTAATAGAGATAATAATCTTTAAATTAAGGGAAATTAAAGGAAAATTATGTGTAAATTAAGAGAGTTCCGAATTTTATAGCTAAAAGGTTAGTTTTAAGGGTTAATTGTGTGAGATGCCAATTTTAAGCTTTTCAAAGCACTATTTAAAAACTGTATAGTAGAATTTTGTTTTGTGTTTAATTTTCTTAAACACTTTTCTGAAAAAAACGATTCTAAATAACTAAACCCCAGTGTATATCCGAAACTATCGCTGAGAAAACTTTAAAATAAAATCACGAACAATGAAAATAAGATATAGATTAAAGTAGAAATAATAAGAAATAAAAAATTATAGTGCGAAAACTTTAAATACAGAAGGAATTTTAAAAGGTTCAAAAATCATACCCTGAACATGGATAATTTTTGTCACGAAACTTTTATTGTGAAGCTTGTAATTGATCGATTTTTTTAATTTTTAGTTGTTAAGAGTAATAATAATAATATTAATCAGAAAGAGGGGTACCGCATACGAGCCTAGCACCTAGAACAACGGGTCCTCTGTGCCCTCCATGAGAACAAACTGTCACCCGAAGGCGAGACGCCTCCGGGCAAGAGGTGCTATTTTAGGCAGATGAAGCTATAGGATTCTGTCAAGGCCAGACACCACACAGAAGGCCCACAACTTCTCCACCGGGATTTCTCCCAGGATTGATGGATCCAAAGTTTCGGACCCAAACATTCTATATCTGACACCTTGCAAGCTTCTGCAGGTGCATTTAACATATATGGAGGTTTCGTCAGGCCCTACAAGAGCCTGTTACAAGAGTTGTTAAGAGTAAATAAAAACTTGTTTTAAAAATGTTTTATGTTTGTTAAAATTAATTTTTCAATATCGTTCACTTTTATTGATTCAATCAGTATTATTACATGAAGTAGTAGAATAGCTACATACATAGATTACTTAGCTGTTTACCTTAGCTAACTAAACAAAATGTAAGATAAAAGTCAATGAACTGTTTCAAATATAAATAATAATATTTGTTTACAATTTAATTACTTTATTATTATGATGTAATAATCTCCAACTTAGTTTAGATATAAATATTATAAAATATAAATATCTAATCTGTAATAGTTATTACATTAAATTCTACTTACTAATTACATGAAAATTAATTAAATGTTGTGTAAAATATATATTTATATTTAAAACTATATATTTTATTTATTATTAATATTATATGTATATATATATATATATAGGTATGATTGTGGTTTATACAGATACAAATGTCAATTTTGATGAAAGATATTATTTATGTTGATACAACAAGAAATGTTACAAATAACTGGGGTAGTTGTTTAAAAATCTTGTATATATTACGTTTTTTGTCAATGCAATATTTTCCATTCAAATACAGATAAATAAAAATATGAGTTGTGGTATCACATACAAATGCTTCTGTAATCTGAAGTTGTTTCAGATAAAATTGTGGCAAATCTGTTCGGGCAAAATTTTTCTTTTATTTATAGATTTTTTAAAATAATTTTATCAGAGTGGTAATACTACAGTCCCTACTATATGAGCTTTTTTCCACCAATAGAATACGAAGAAATTTTCAACAATAGAACAATTCTGATGTATTTTTTTAGTATTTTTTTATGTATTTTTGAATTAAATGTATGAAGGATATCCGGATGTCTTAGGGTCGTTTCATATCCTAACGTTTGAATTTTTACCAAACCTAAGAAATATATTTTGATATTCCCAACATGAGGAATGAAATATTGCGCCAATGACTTTCATGAATAACATTTAAATTCACCTTATGTGCAATTTTTAGCGGCATTTAACAGAGACTCATTAGTAATTACTAATTAACTATAACATATTTTGTCAAAAACTCATACACGTGTTTCATTTTAGAAATGTGGCGCCAACTTGAAATCAAATCCTGCATAATAACAGACCAACCGCACTTACAAACCCGATAGACAACATGCCGATAATCATCCGAGAGACTGTTTGAGAAATTATATTATAATTAATAAACAGGACATTCCTTCATACATAATCTTAATGTATAATCATCCAAGTCCAATAAAAAATGCACTTAATATAAAATCAAATAAAACAGAAATCTTGAACTTCCATCAGAAATAATGAGATGAAATTCTTTTTTTTTTTTTTTTAAATATAGAATCAAGTAACGAAAAAAATGGTTATGTGTTTCAAAAATGTAGGTGTGAATTACTTCATATAAAAAACTATTTGTATATATATTATATAAGTAATATATATATATATATATATATATATATATATATATATATATATATATATATATATATATATATATATATATATATATATATATATATATATTATAATGTCGGCATTTGTACAGTAATTAGAAGTGAAATAATAATATTAAGAGAAAAAAAATCAGTAATGTAAAAAAAAAAAACCTAATAATAATAATAAAACCAGCCCACACAAATATTGCAACGTCATTACCGATCAATGAAAAATATATTATGTGTGTAGTCGTTTTTGTAGATATATTATGTGTAGTAAAATTCAAGTGTAATTCATTTTTGTAGACCTGCTTCTCTGAAACACTCCTATTAAGAAGTTACGAATTCATTAAATTTAACCTATTAAATGTACACTAGAAGTACATTTTACACATAAAAATGGGTTTGTTTGATTTTTGTTCATTATCATGCCACGGCGAACACTAAGCAGTTCGATCTGTCGTATCTACGAACGTAATTATTTACGATGCTTGGCCATAACTTGAAAATAAAATAAAAAGTCAAAATTTAGGCATGTCTTACATTACGCAAATTAATACAAAACTTTACAATGTGTAATATCACTTTACGCTTCTGGGACTGACTCCCAGAGTACGCTACCGGGACTTTTTGCATTCAAGTGGCACCCTGAATATGTAGATTCGATTTCTTTATATACTTAATTGAAGGAAAATGCTTCTATAATAATTTTATATAATCTCAAAAAACCGTTTTCATTCCTGTTGATTTAAATTCTCTCTGATTTTCAAATTCCTTATACAGCTTGTATTTTAAAATACACCCAATCTGCAAACAATGTATAGTTCATCTATCACTGTCTATGCACAGTATACCATTATACTCTACTACTCTAAAGGCAGACGTCCCCAAAGACTGATCTAGTCATATATGAAATACTCCTATATTGACAGTTGGTATAGGAAAGAATGTCCCAACATTACGGTGCCGATTATATATATTCTCTCCATCCTCCGAGACACATTGTTCATACTGCGCATGCACATAACAGAATCGGAGGAGAGAGAGAATCAATGTAATCGTAATGTTGGGACAGCGTCCACTTATAGAACTTGTCCATATAGGAGTATTACATATATGGATCTAATGACAAATGTATGTGGTGAGAACGTATCGAACCCGCCTCCGATTTTAATGCAGAACAAAGTAAACCATATACACTATATATAGACAGTGATAGATACTCTATACATTGTTTTCAGATTGAGTGTATTTTAAAATACAATCAGTATATATCAGAACTGTGTCTACATAAATGAATTACACAACAAATATTTTAAATATAAAATCGAAAATAGTCGATGTTACACGATGTGGTCGTTACTGATCAAGCTATTAAAGCCCGTTGGGCACATCAAAAGTGTGTTACTAATAGCAGGGTATAATCTTCAAAGGTGCCGACAATTTATGGCTTTTTGACCAGTTTATTGTAACTTATTAGCCCTAGTGCTTGCTAGCTAGTAGTATGCCGCTTTTTTATTTAATATTTGTGTATACATAATATAATATACATACACACATATATAATATAATATATATTAGGTTTTAATATATATTTTATATCATATATGTGTAAATATAATATAATGGAGGTAGAACCCTTCGTATACACGTATATATACTCAACACACAGGCTTTGTTTTTTTAAATGTATCATCGTCTTAATCATTATAAAAAGGATGTATGAGAGAAAGGCGTCATAGATAGAAATTTAGCGTTGAAAATTTGGCGTTGTTTTTACTTTCGAAACAAAAGTCATCATCAGTTTAATTTTTATTTTACACTTAATTATAAACGTTTTACAAGCCACCCACGTTCATGAGAATGTGTGTTTGTATCGAATACTATTGAATTTTGTAAAAAAGGTGATGATTAATAATTCTTCATGTTACACCCTGTATTTTTTTTTTGAGATACAGTGAATCCGTGTATACGATTGGAATTTCTACTAAATAGAAGCGAATTTATCCATTAATAAGAAACACTGAACGATATACGTAATTTCATAAAGATATGAAAAGCACAATGCATATTTTTTTGCGTGTGCCTATAGAAATATTTATGTTATTTAAATAACTTGCTGAAATATCCGTTGTTGCCTGAGTATGCTAAAAATTCTTATAGAGAATGCATAGAAAATTTATGTCTAATAATTATTATTTTCTAAATTTTTTTTATATTTTAAATTTTTTGACAAATAGTTTATTTCCAAAATTTTGTTAATGCAAGTATTTCTATAGAAAATATAAACTATATAGAAACTAGAAAGTGTATTAGAGATCTAGGCAGTAAGATAACGTCTATAGCTTTCGAACGGGTTGGAATTTTGAACTTCTGATGGTTTTTCTGGAGTCGTAAGGAAAATTTACCTAGGGTCTTCTCTCATCATTATTTCGCTATCTCCTATAATTTTCTCCAACATATTTCCCTTTTATACCTAGAGATTTGAAGTAATTCCACTTATGAATTGTTTCTTGCAGGTTATAGTCTTTTCAATGAAATTTAACCGGGAATATCCCTCTATTCCTGTTGGGCATATCGTATTAAAAATATCAAATTTTTCCCTTTGAGATAAGTCCCTAGGCGTGAGAGTTTTTAGAAATTCTAGGCAGGGCATCTGATATCGAACAATCTAGAAAATTATATAATTTACAAAGAGAAGCCAAGTAGCCGCGCTTGTAAAGACATTGTGTGTACTTGGAACTGGGAGGTTAAGGGTTCGAATCCCGACATCGACAGTTTGTCAATTATTAAGAAAAAAAAAGGGACTAAACTGTCGGCGAATGGACAAGAACGAAGTAACCGGCTATGCTTATGAAGGTTTTCTGAAGTTACCTTCACGAACTCCAGATGAGTATCGGTATAGTTCCTATCAAAGTCGGCTGCAGCCGCACATCCTACTCATTTCTAGTCTTCACACAAAATTCCTTATCCTCCACTCACATCCTCACATCCTTAGGCATCACAACGGACCTTATCTTCCGTCCAGGACAGCTCCTTCAATCTATCTATCTATCTAAGAGAAGCTTTCTAATGTATATAATCACCACATTTTAACTTAAAAGACTAATACATTTTAGGAGAGGGGGAGAGATGCCTTCTGATAGACAAAATTTTGATACGAAAGTTTAGGCCAACTGTTTGAATTTTACTTGCTTTTGTTCTAGCTTCTACGAGTATGCTTTTATTGGTTAAGTTAATCCAATGGTGGATTAACTTCGTTCTTCTTGTTCTAAGGCTCTTATGTTTAGCTTTCAACCACTAGTGAATGTTTGGATAACGGAATCTAGGGTCCATAAGCTTTTTTACCCATATACTGTATTTGTAGAAACTCCTATGAAATCACAAATATATGATAGCTTACGATATTCGTTACCAATTTCTATGGAAATTTGCGCGACACTGAGTTTAAAGCAGAATACCTTTCTTTAGTTATTCGTTGTGGTGAAAATTTCCAATCACCATTTTAAATAATTCTAGGATGAAAAATTTCTTCAAAATTTTTAGGAATTTCTTATTAACACGTTTTTTTTTTTTTATTCGTGTAATTGATCTAAAAACCAAAATAAGTTTATAAAATTATATTTATTATTAGTCATTCTAATTTGACTTATGATGGACAAGAAATAATCATATATATTTTCAAAGATGTGTGTATATTTTATCTGCAGGCATCTTCTTAAGATGTTTGATGATTCTGTGTCGGTTATATCTCTCAGTATATTTTATAATGGTTAGCGTGGCTAGTTTATTCATCAGTACACTGTCAGTGTACGACGTACCTACAGTCAGTAATCTAACATTCTAACTAAGCTGAGCGGCATACAATCACTTCTACAAAGGCAATTAACATTCTTGAGTAGCTAATTGTCACATCATAAAGTAGGTATCTGTATATATATATAATATATATATAAAATATAAATATATATTTCAAAACAGGAATTAGGTATATTTATGTATAAATATGGATGGATATACATTAATTTTTTTTTATTGTATGTCCTTTTATATTCCTTACAAAATATATTTTAATTTTTCTGGTGTAAGTGAATAATTTTTCATCAGTACTTCAGATGTAGTATAGTTACTATTTTTGTAACCAGTCCAAGTGGCCGAGCGGTCTAAGGCGTTATGTCTGCGCAGTATGCCTACTTGGAAACTGGGAGGTTATGGGTTCGAATCTCGACATCGGCAGTTTGTCAATTATTAAGAAAAAATAAAGGACGGTTAATGGACTAAACTATCGGCGTATGGATAAGAACGAAGTAACCAGCTATGCTTGAGAAGGTTTTCTGCAGTTTTCTTCACGAACTCCAGATGAATATAGGCATAGTTCCTATCTCATAGTCGGCTGCAACCCGAAATTTTTTTATCGACTTTCTGGCCTCTTGCAGTTCGTAATATTTGTCTAATTTCTGCCAAAACCAGCAAAATATTTTTTTTAAATATTAGTGCTTGCTAATTTGTGCTTACTATGCAGTTATTATCCGATTATTTAGACGTTCAAAGTTCTGAATTAAGAGATTTTAACGGCAGAAGAAACGGCATTGTAAATCGGCTGTGTCGAGAAGTGGAAAAGCTGGGTAGTACTCTTACGATATATATTTTATTCTTTTTATTATTGGAAAATTCAAATTGTCTGTTCGGGCATTACCCAAAAACTACTGGAACGATTTTGATTAAACTTTTTATGATTAAAAGCTTATGATTAGACTTAAAAACCGCTATATTTTAGAGATCCGGAAATATTGCAATATAACATGGGCGAAGCCGAAGCCGTATAGCAATTAATTATTTATTGGATTTCTCGGTGAAGCTTCCTGATAAGGTATGTGGTAAATAAAAACATGAGCATGTGCAAGAAATGGTTCCATTTGTAATTTTATGACGATTTGTTGCTTTGTGTGTCTGTATAGTATACGCCAGTTCTTTCATATTATGTCTTAAGTAACATTTATAGAATTTGACATCAGTATTGTATTGTAATACAATAATGACGTTTAAGTAATAATAATATGTTTATTGTATTAACGTAACCCTAGTGACGCATATGTAACTACCACAGTTGAGTCCGACGACTCAAATCCCTGTTTCTAATTTCTGTCACCAGATGTCATAGTAACAAACACAGATAAAGCTACCTTGAGGGTTAGGACAGTATATTGGAAGTATTATATATTATTTCACAACATGTTAGGCCATTAATATTTTGTTATTTATAAAAAAAAATCAAACACACATGGTAAAAATTTAACATATCTATCCTAATTTTATTAGGATCCCAAACAAAAAATCCTTATATTTTAATTTTTTTTGGTTCGTTTTTATTATGTTGTTTATGATTATTTAAAGTCTTTTGGGAGTTCTTATTTATATTTTTTTGAAGGAAACAAATATTTATTTATAATGTTTTTAAGGAAGCTTTAAATGCCCTTAAAATATTTGTTTATCTTCTGGATTTAAAAAGTAATTGCTATGTAAATAAGGCATTTAGAATTTAGATTCATTTTAATTTTTTGTTGTTGATGAATTTAGACAGGGATATTGTATTTTATCTACATATCTAAATGTGTAGGCTGTATTTACTTTATACTAAATTTGGTAGCATTTATTTTACATTTACAAAAATAAACATTGGACATTAGTACGAATTGGATTTTGGTTTTTTAAATCATTTGTTTTTTCATTACAATGGGGTATTCATTAAAAATATCTATGCAAACAAACGGAAACCTAATAAAAGTTATATCAATCTAACGATTAGTTAGTCCTATTGCAGTTCCCGCCATTTTTTTTAAATTTCTGTCATCAATATTTGACTGTGATTTAGTTTCAGTAAATACTGAAAAGTGACTATTGCCACGCTCCCGATCGAAGCATAGATATGTGTATTTCGCGAGTAACAGGTTATGACCTATCTTTTTGCGGTGCGTGCGTGGATTCGTGGGTAGTGAATAGTGCGTGTCACAACATGTACTATTTATTTCATTATTTATTTTATAGATATTTTTAAGGACTTTCATTTAAAAAAATATTTATTTATCTAAAATGAAATGCACCCTTTTTATTTATAAAAATCGGTCACACGATTTTTAATTAATTGTCGGGGGCCTAATTTTTTTTATGGGCTGAAATTGGGCACAATATTTTTAACATATACAAGGCATACTTTGCCATAGTTAAAAAAAGAATTAAGTAATTTTTTCGATTTTTTATTTTAATTTAAAATTTTTGCGTTTTTCGAACTTTGGGAATTTTTTCTCGAATTCAAATAAACTAATTTTAATGTTGATGGGCTCATTTATTTTCTTTTTTATATAGAATTGAATAATATTCTATGTCATTTTCAAAATTTTTACTTTTTAAAAAGATATTAAGAAATAAACGCTTTTTTGTTATAAACAAATTCAATTTTGATCATATTCAGGAAAAAATTGCGGTTCCGAGCAAACCGGCCTGAAACCGACTTTTTGAAGCTATAATTTGACTCTAATATTATACTTCTTTTGGCGCGTTATGAGAATCCGATTAGAGTATATTTGTAGCATGCAACCAAACACCCTGTATATGCAAACATTACTTTCTACCAACCTGTTATATTTGACTATTTAAAAATTCATTATTATACTTACAAAATCCGAATCTACAAAGTGAAATCAAGTGAATAATATTATTTCATAAAACAAAATAATTATTTTTCATTAAAATTTATTTAATTACATAAAATTTACTTAAACCATAATAATAACAGCACAAATACAGACATTAAACAAATTAATTTTAATATAAAATTTTTCAATTTGTTAATATTTGAGATGACGACAGTTGACAAATTTTTTATAATATTTGTACAACCAACCGTTCGTTCGTTGCTGTTGTTTTGTTGCTTATCCCATAATAGTTGGAACGACGACATATTTGTTTTTTTGTAAGTAATAAAACATAATCAAATAATCAAATTGTGATATTTATTTTTACAATTAAGACACCTTTAAAAATTTTAACAGAAAACATTTTTAAAAAACAAATATCACAAACTACTGAATAATAATAATGGTGGGTCCCTTTTGTTAACGTGTATAGATAGAGCATTAACCAGTCAATATATGGAAGCGAGTGGGCTAGAGTAGCTAATTGAAAAATAAATTTTAATAGCATGCTCAAATTATTGTTTTTATTTTTTATTTTGGTAAGTATATCTTTTTTTTTTTTTAATTATATTGTTTACCGATCGAAAATTGATTTTATACAGTCATATATTTTACACCTGTTTTGTTTTTTTGTTTCAGCGGTATATTTAACTGATTCTTTTGAAGTTTATGCATTAGCAGTTTTTTTTGTTTGCAGTTTTGGAGGGGACGGGATGGAATTGCGAATTATTTTGACAAAAATAAATTATGTTAATGTTTAAATATAGGGGAAGGTTATGCAAAGCGAGTAAGCGCATGCATATCGATGTTTTACATATTATTGAGAATGTAATCAATTTTATGGAAATAATCAAACATCAACGTGGGTTTCAATATATAAGAAATGACATTGTTAGTATGTTTTCTTAATAAAAACATGTGGTTTTGGGGAAAGCGGATAGGTATACTTCCATTCAATTAAACTGAACCAAATCAGTCTCTCACAATTTTGATTATTCTTGTAGTAAATGTTTTTTACTATACTTCCATTTCATTTTTCCCACTTAAAATATATACTACTTATCTTTGTTTATAAATGAATGATTATACAGAGAGTTACAGAAGGAAGGAGTTTTATGAAATGTAAGAAAATTAACATTTCAGGTCTGTTCAATTTTATTGAACGGGAGTGTACATCTTACAATACCTTGGATGCAATTACCGCAATGATGTAAATGTGGAACATTGTAGACATATTATGATAGACGTTATGGATTTAAAAAAAAAGTCCAAGTAGGGTAAATAATTTGTCCCGCGAATGAATGCCACCTTCTTTCAGGCAGAAGTCTACACCATAATGGCTTTCGCCCGAGAGAACCTGCGTAATGGTTACATAAAACAGAACGTATGCATTATCTCCTCTAGTTAAGCTGCCCTAAAGTTACCTCAGGGGTAGTCGGGGATTACCTAGAGGGACTACTGAAGCTGGCGAAAAGGAACAACGGTAAATTGATCTAGATACCAGGTCACAGAGGTTTCGAAGGAAATGAAAGAACCGATACCACAGCAAAGAATGGAGTCAGTTTACCTTTCATAGGTCCAGAACCTATTTTAGGAATCACAAAAAAAAGCATTTAAACAAGTGATCAACGAATGGACAGACGTTAAACACCGTGTTCACTGGGAACATATTGCAAGATAAACTCGGGAAAATACTGTTTTAGAATGCATCCAGGAGCTGTCCCCCGATGCACTCAACCTGAGCAGGATTCAACTTCGAAATGCTAAAAAGGCATCTGCACACAATAGGACTCCCCAAGGAATCCATTATAGGCAGACTGTGCGGCGAAGCGGAAAAAACATCCAGATACCACATAAATGCGAATCTCTCGGTTACAGTAGATACAAAATATTCGGTCTATCCTACTCCGAATATTTGAGCCTTCAGGAAAACATTATAAACAAGCTCCTGGCTATTGCCAAAATATGGGAGAAGCTAACCTCATTAGACTGAAGAAGAAGAGAGAGCACAATGGACCATAAGGTAGAAATGTAATACTTTTCATACCCTAAGATTTATCTTTTAATCTATCTACCAAAGCGTTAATCTATCTACCAAAGCGTGGGATGTCGAAAAAAGGTTCTCATTTACAGGATTTTTTAGTTTCTTCGTTGATTAAGTTTTATTATCCGATTTTATTTGACCGTCTTTAATGAGCTTTTAACAAACTTTCCCCTTTTCTAATTTTGAACTGGAGGTACAAAATTTGAAACTTAGAGCCTAGGATGATTTGTCTTAGAGGATGAAAAATCCAGATTTTGATTGAAATTCACAAATCGGAGGTGGCACTTTACTTGTGGAAGTGCCTTTTTTTTATAATATTAATAGACTAATATATAGTTTTGGATAATTCAAAGATATATGTTAAATCAACTCTGTATATAGATGCCGAGTGAGTGTTTCACACAAGATTTTAGCGTATTTTCGAAGAAAATGTCACTATTTTATATTGTGACCTTATTATTAAATATATGAGCCACTTATATTGTGATACAAGTGGCTCACTTGTATCAGCTGATACAAGTGCATAGATTCATAGATAATATATATTATTAATAGATTCACATGATTGCTGAGAAATGCCGATCACAATTAAATCTAAAAAGATAGTATATTCTCGGTAAAAAGTTGCTGATTTTCCATTTATTCGATATTATATTATGTTTAATGATCTTGGGAAAGTATATAAATTAATTCATATTTAAATTACAGTAGCAAAAAAAAAAAAAACGACAGATTCAATTTTTTAAGCGGGCTTTTTATATAAAAGTAAGTTTTATTATCACTTAGATATCAATTATAAACATTTATTATTGATGTATATTTAATTGAAATTCTTTAAATTAAAAATGTATTAAAAACAACTAATTATAAGTAGATATATATCTATATCTATATGCTATATAAGCGAAAATTAATCATGCTAAAAGGCTTTTTATTACAGTTTTTTTTTTTTTTATAAAAAACATAATACGTATAATTGCTGATGAAAAATAAAGATTATATGAGAATAAAATTATATTCTCAATATATTTATAATATTAAAATGACCATTATAATTATCAGTCTTTATGGTGCAAGTACACAGTGTTTCAAATATCGTTAAGGATGTACGAGCGCTGATGTATAGTCCATTTATAAAATTCTTCAAAGTCCACAATAATGTTTATTATTTTTCGTCCTAAGTTAAAATTAAAATATAATTTAGGTCCGTCATACCGGGCCTAACAAAAAAGATACTGGAAGCATACTGGACTAGATATCCAGAGGCCCGAGGTTCGATTCCTGGTTGACGAGTTAATTTTTCATATCAGTATTTAATTCAAAATCAATGACAATGATATTTGTCTAAATAGTATACGCTAAAGTCTTCTACAGTTTGTCTTACGTAACCGAAAGGAATTTGGACAAACATCGTATTGTTGACGCTTAAGTATACACAAATAAATATAACGAATAATAACTTCGACAGAAATAATACTGTCTAAATAAAAACAAAAATAAGAATGATATGAAAAGGTTGGCTGTTACGTCACAGTCGCCTTTGGTGTAGCGGAAGTATACTGGACTAGATACACAAATAAATATAATGAATTAAATAATTTTTTCAAGACCCCCGTAACTCCCCTGAAACTTTTATAATTGATTTATATGCACTTCAACTCCATTATCTATCAGCGAATTATCTAATTTCGCCCTGGTTGCATAAAATAATTTTAATAGACTCAGTGTCAACAACTCATCTAATTTCTTCATTTCAGCATCGTAATTCGTACAAAATAAAAATATTAGATTTAAAGAAAAAAAATTTATATTTTTTTATAAATTAACAACTTTTGTTTAAAACATTTTTTTAAACTCAATATATACCGGGTATTTAAGTTTCACTTATTATTTTAATATATTTTGTTTGTTTCATTGCATATAAGTATACAATTTTGTACTTGAAAAAATTTATTGAACCGAAAAGTTTTCATGTTCAATATGAACACATATATTACGATGACGTAATATACAAATTAAATTAAAAAATATATGTATTAAACTGACTTCAATATAATGATAATAATATTAAAATACCAGTTTCAAATTTAATTATAAACTATATTATTTCGTGTATATATAGCTAACTTTATTTTCTGGTAATTTTATTACATAAAATATTTTATATTTCATATATACATATATATATATATGTATATATATATATATATATATATATATATATATATACATATATATATGTATATATATATATATATATATATATATATATATATATATATATATATATATATATGTTTATATATATATATATATATATATATAAACAGTAAAACCTTAGTATAACAAACCTCAGTATAACGATTTCCTCGATTTAACAAATTCTTCAAGTAACCTAGAACGGCCGTAAGAGTTAATGCAACATATACCTTTACATTACGAATAACTTTTGTAAAAACCTCTTTATAACGAATTTCAAATCATTGCAAAACATAAATAGAAAGTATAATTAAGCTCTGCATAAAGTAAAGTATTCTACTAATCGATCTAACAAGAATTCATGTCTCAACAGATTCAGACACAACAGGTACAATCCAGGAATTCAGACTGTCATAATAAATTAATGTTTAGTGCTGCAAGGTTCCTATAAGTGCAAGAGTGCATTTTATATTTTTTCGCTGTTGTTTAATGTAAAGTTGCAATGCCTGAGAAATGAAAAAGGTGTTCCTTAACTGTCGCAGATAAACGAAAAATCATTAAATATGTAGAGGAAAATCCTACAGAGAAAAAATTAGACATCGCTAAAGAATCCGAAATTCCCGCAAGTACATTGGCCACAATTTTAAAATCTAAGGATAAGTTTTAAGAAGAAAGTGTATTTCCTGCAAACAGTAGAATATTAAAAGCATGCGAATTCAAAGACGTAAAGGAATTGCGCTTTGGTGCGATAATTGTCACTGGTGGTAAACAGACCACAATTTATTGCTTTTTCTCTAATCAAGACAAACAAAATGAAAATTAGGCTACCATATATGACCACAATGTTGATTTTTTAATAAATTTTGATTATTTTGTGCCAGTTTTTCATATTGTTTATTTAAATAAATATTAAAGTGCATTCATTATAATGTGTTATACGTTTTTTTTAAGTTTGCTCACCTTGCTAAAACGAATCTTAGACCAATCTAACCTCATATATAACAAATCTCATTGTAACAAATTACTTGGTATAACAAATATATCTACTTCAGATTTGTTGTATCAAGATTTCACTGTACATATACATATATACATATATATATATATATATAGGTAAAGATATAATATCTTCCTAAACGATGATAGTAATTTTGCAAAAATGATAATTAACTCGCATAAATTTATGAAAACATCGAATAAAAAATGAATTTAAGAGAATATATTACAAAAAATTATATTTCTTATTAATGATTTTTAAACACGAATTATCACATATATAGATAGAAAGAGGTATATTATCTGCCTAAACGATGATAGTAACTTTGGCAAAACGATAATTAACTCGCATAAATTTATGAAAACATCGAATAAATAATGAATTTAAAGGATATATGTTATAAAAATATATTTTTCTTATGAATGATTTTGAAACACGAATTTTGTCATCCGTTAAAAATCATGATTTATTTAAACCTGAAGGTCTTATATCTAGACTGATGCTCTCACTTCTAGACTGCTGAATTCATTTTCAAAATTTTTCGATGGTCGGTTTTCAAATTCCCGTTTGTATGATAATCCCCATTTGATGGTCAAAATACATCTTCAAGAGTAAACTGCCTCTTGCGCTAAAACGCAAAGTTTTTGATAAGTGCGTGCTTCCGGTTCTTACTTTCGGCTCCCAAAACCTAGCTTACAATGCTTCTGGTGTCAGTAACTGCAAAACTTATCTGCGAAACATGGTAAGGAGTATGTGTAAAACAAATCTAAGGTTCAAAATTAGATCGACGGTCATCGGCGATAAACAAAGTTAAAAAATGCCACCTTCCACTATCAATAAACAAAATACCCTCTCGACAAAAAGTCCAAATAGCTAAAAATTAAATATTTTCAAATCTCCACATAGAAAACAATTTTGTGTAAAATTTTTTTTAAGAACGATCACTTTTCTCCACGACCATTTAGTCTGAAATTTTCCGATTTGTGGCACGAGGCCTTCTAGTAATTCAAACATTATATAAAAATGTCAAACCGATTCCGAGATATATTTAACGTTTCTTAAATACACTTGAATATGAACGTTTGAACGTTGACGCTTCGTAGCTTTTTTCATGCAAATTGAAATGAATTTAATCTATGGAGTAAACAAATCTCCATAAAAGAACTCTTCATGTAAAATTACAGTTTTTTTTATATTTTTTTTGAATTGGAATAACTTTTAAACAGCTTAGTAAATCGCTTAGGAATTTCACAGTAGCATTAGCTTCGTATCGTAGTATTTTCGATATACCACCCTATATATCCTGAAGGAAACATTGTGAAAACTGTGTAATTGAGAAAATACTAGTGAAAATTATTTTGAGCTCTCATTTTTCGATCAAAAGTGACCACCGTGATTTGCTAACAAACTTAAATTTGTATTTACAGTTTAATTACCCTTTTAAAATGCGGTCTTTTTCAAATAATAAGTTTGGTATTAAAATATCAGAAGCCATTTGAATGTTATACAGAGTTGATTCTTTATAATACAAAAAATAAAAATAACGCATGCAAACAAATAAATAATTTTATATTTATAATAAATATACAAAAGTTGTATTGTAAACGCCTGTCGACCTCCATATACAGACATATACGATACTCAAGTCGAAATAAAAAGAATCGTTAGCTTTCCAATTCATATTATATACTGAAGATTTGGGTTGATGACCTCAGGGAAAGGTAGTCAAATATAATTTAAGTGCTAATGGCCACCCAATTTTAATAAATAGGGCATCAAAAGGGCACGTCGAGAGCATCGTTTTAATAATAACATGTAATACCCTTTTGAAAAAGTCGCGCTATCATTTCGAAATTTTAGAATCGATTTGTGCCTTATTTATTTCGGTTTTGGAAAAATGCTTCGGTTAAATGTTATTCATTATAAATATACTAAAAACTTTTATCATTAACATTTATCCATTAACATTTATCGTAAAACCGAATCCAATTTAAAATTTTTTGATAGCGTGAAACGTTCAAACAGACAAGTCAGTTTTTCACATAGGCAGTGGCCACGTTTCAGTGACAATTATTTTGTTTGTGTACAAAATTTATATATACATACTTTATATGCTTAAGGGAAACAGACAATAATTTGTCTGTCACATAAGCAGTGTGACTACACTTTGTAAAGGGCACAAATTTTGTTAGTATGTGCGATATGATTTATGGATATTGAAAGACAAGACAAGATCGTTACTGTTTTGTTAAATAGCTATACCGGCAGGTCTTACATCAGAACTCTTAAATTTGACTATGTGGTTAAAATTAGGTAGATGAATCTATTCGTCATGAACACACCATGTTTCTGAGAAAAGATTAATAGTAGAATTATCAGCCACATTATCAATGATATTATTTTTATGGGCTCATAAACTTTGTATATTAAATAATTATATGTATATACATATTGATAAACCTGACCTGGTGGCTGGTCTTGATAAATTTCACTAACTCTAATTCTAATGTAAATAATGGATTTAATGCCATTCTTTCAAACTTTAATTTTAAAGGAAATAGTGATGCTGGATCTGTTCTACCATGATAAAATGTAGATTCATTGGTTTAAGATACAATTTACAATTTTTCTTTTGTAGTTTTTCACAACTATATCATTTTATTTAACTTTTGTGTCTTGATAGTAGAGTGTTGACCTTATTTCATATTATATTAATAAATGATTGAAAAAAGAAGTATAACTTCTTACGTGCGTACATAACGACACAAACACAATTTTTTTGTATATGAAAGTACCTTAGAACTTACGGTCCCTTAAAAAAATACTGTCAGACGTTCCGACACATCCAGCTTATGTAATCGCTATTAGATATTGCACACATACCCATAACGTTTATATTGATTGATTGATTGATTTGTGTTGGGGTATAAAAAGTATTGTACTTCGACCTTATGGTCTATTGTGCTCCCCCTTCTACTTCAGTCCGACGAGACTAGCTTCTCCCATATGTTGGAAATAGCCATGAGCTTGCTTATCAGGTCTTCCTGAAGGTTCATACATTCGGGGTTAGATGCACCGAATATCCTGTATCTGCTGTAACCCGGAGACTCGCAGTCAAAGATTATGGGGCTGGATGTTTCTTCATCCTCGACACACAATCTGCACATAATGGACCCGTTATGGAGTCCCATTGTGTACCGATGCTTCCGAAAGGGATAATACCCGGTAATGAATCCGGTAACACTCCGCAGTTTCATCCTGTTCACTCTCAGTGCATCGAGAGATAGCCTCTTTGTTGCACTCTGAAGCAGTATTTTTCCAAGCTTTTCCGCTGTACTTTTTCCCAGTGATTACTGTGTTTAGCATTTGACCACTCATTGATCACCTGTTTACATGCAGTCCTTGGAATTCCCAAGATAGTTTCTAAGACAATGAAGGGTACTCCGATTTCCTTCTTTGCTAAGGTATCTGCTTTTTCGTTTCCTTCGAAACCACTGTGAACCGGCACCCATCCCATCTAACATTGTTCCGTTTTGCCAGTTTCAGAAGTTCCTCCAAACAATCCATGACTACCCTTGAGGTGATCTCAGCAGTTTAAAAGCAGCTTGACTGTCCTAAAGAATACATACGTTCTGGTTTATGTAGCCTCTGCGTAGGTTCTCACAGATGCAAACCAGTATGGCGTAGACTTCTGCTAGAAAAACCGTGGCAACGATTATATTCCTTACATAATAATCAGCGCATAGAGGTAAAAACACAATGACTGGCTAAGTTTGATATTACAGATAGAACAAGTACCTATAATAATACTTGCTATTATAAAAACATGTATGTTCATTGGCTTGTTATTTAAATTAATATTATAATAATATATTATTAAAATTATATTATATACATACATATAATATATATATATATATATATATATATATATATATATAAATATATATATATATATATATATATATATATATATATATATATATATATATATATATGATATACACAGGATGATCCAGGCGAATTGGTACGCCTAAGATCATAATAAAAATTGATTTTGCAGAATAATCGTGTTCCGGGGGAAAAAGTTATAAAATGGTTTATTAATGTAAATACATTTGAATTTTCAATTTATTCGAATAAAATGCACTACACATTTTCGTATTTCAAAAAAATTTGAATTGATATCCCTGCACACAATAATCTGAACTAAATTCCAAAACTACCCTTTTAACTAGAAAAATTATTAATTTATACTTTATGTTCGTATTTGGGTCACTGATTGAATCATATCAAGTGAAAATCAGGTTGGAATCTTAGGAACACGGTGGGAATCATTTTATTATTTGATCATTTTAGTTGATTCACCCTGTATTGTATATATTATAGACTATGTAAGTAAGAGTGTAAGTAACAATAGAAATATTTTACATTATCGTATATATATATATATATATATATATATATATATATATATATATATATATATATATATATATAACTACAGCACTTATACAATCATTATCAACAATCAATTACGCAGTTTGCAACAAAATTTAATATAGATTCAATATCGTCACACAAACACATTCTATTTCTTTGTAACTTTTCCTGGATCGAAAGTATTTCTGTATATTTTTCCTTTATAGTACTTTTGTACAACAAAACAGTAAGCTGAAAATTATCTTCTCTGACTTGCTGTATAAATCGTATTTTTCATAAAATTTTCGATAAAAATTTCGTTTATCGATAAGTTTTACATTGTCTTTTTCGACAATAGAAATTTTATAATTGATTGATTCGGTTTTCTGTTGATTTTTTTTTTTTTAAGTTATATGCAAAATGAAATATCATTTTTTACTGAAATCACTAAATATTTTCCAAACTCTCCAAATTCACCATTATAAGATCACTAAATATAATTTGATAATGCAGTAACAAGAAATTTTCTTCCCAGCCAACCATTCTAAACATTATAAAAATTTAATCGATTTTTTCGAAGTGTCAATATTAACTATATTTCGTTGATTAGAATTTGCATCAGTTTGAACAAAGTTCGCTTTATATATTACGCTAAAACGTTACAATTTCAACAGCATTGTTTAAAAAAAAAATAATACGGTTTATACGGTTTAAATATATACAATATATTTTTGCAGTAAAAATATATACAAAACCACAGAACTGTAATATGGGTAATAATATTTAGTAGTTACACTTTTTTACACCATTAAATAAATAAATAATTCTTCTAGTTTATGAATATTTCAATAACAAAAATCCAATAATTGTATGTAAAAAAAAATATACTGATCTCAGTACCTTGTATAATATAAATATATAATACCTACCTATGATGGTATTATTAATATAACAACTAAGTAGCTTTGAAGAATAGTTTATATAGTTTATCTTTATAGTTCAAGAGGTTGCCATACTAAACCCAGCTCTAAGAAATACCCAATCATAGATTGCGTCATAAAATTTCAAATTCGCCCCCTTTACCTAGATCAGTTTTTTTGTAGTATAAATACGTATTTCGACTACAATGTAGTCATCATCAGTATAAATTAGCTAGTCGTAATTTACTCTTTGACAATTAGAAAGAGATAGAAAGTCGAGATCAATAGACAAAAATAAAAATAAATAGAAAATTAACTAAATTAAAATATACTAGATTTAAAATATAATAAATTTTAGATTATATTGAAACTACTCTTGTTAAAATTTCCTTCATTCACATTTATTCCTGTTAACTTTACTCTTATTAAAATTACTCTTATATTGTCTCAGGATATGTTACTCGTCGCCAATTTGGTGACAATTTCACAATCTTTCTTGGTTTTACGCTGCTTATATATGTTCGCCCGACCTTAAGATTAGAAGGGAGCGAATTTGAAATTTTATTTCAAAAACCAAGAGTTCTCACTAATTATCATTCGATAATATAATGTTTAAAAAACCCAACGTATAATGTTCAAAAACCAAGAGTTCTCACTAATTATCATTCGATAATATAATGTTTGTAACCCAACCGAGGCAAAGAGAGGGTGATATTTAAAAAAGTGAAGCGAGTCGAGGCGATACCAAAACCTCGCCCCGCGCTTCGTGAAAAACTAAAAATATTCATATCGAAGATATTCTATGAGGCATTATTTATAGTGTTGTAGCCTCTTGCCCTATTAAAAGCATTTACAATTTTATAAAATGTAACATTTTATAACTAATATATGATACTTAAATATAAAACGGTTTTAAAAAATTTTTTTTTTAAATAGTTATAAGTTGTTTTAAATTGTAATAAAAAATGTTTTAAAAACTAACCACACAAGATGAATAATAATAAACTATAAGTAAATTTATTATTGTTAATACCGATTCAATATAAATAAGTAAGTATATAATGCATGTATTATAAGACTTTTATAATGTTGGTCTATTGTTTTCTTTTAGATATTAATTGCTGTGGAATAAGGGTTGTTATATATTTTCAACTTGACAAATTTATACAGGTAAGTCTTACTATATTATATATACTAAGTTCATTTCGAAATAATAAAAACTAATTGCAATGGAATATCAAATGAAGTTAGCATGAAGATAATAGGAAATATGCATGAAATTTTTTTTTCACTTGAATTGAAGCATGTTTACTTGACAAATATCAAGGTAAAATTAGTTTTTAAATAACTTTAAAAATACGCGAGATACAAAGAGGGTGATAGCTCTCTTGATATGTTATGTGACGTCATATTACACTTTCACCATTTAAAATACACGTAAAACTCCGTTTTTAGTATTTTTGCAAAAAAGAGACAGATAATAATCTTTAAAAGCTTATGGCTTCCTTGATATTTGTCGGATTTTATTTTCGTTTTTAAATATTATTACAATATTAACAGTATTTTCATATTTTGAAAATAAATGTGAAAAAAAATTTTCATGCATATTCCCTATTGTAATTTTAATTATTTTATTAACCGACTTCAAAAAGGAAGTCGGTTCTAAGTTTGTCTGTATTTTTTTTTTATATTAAGAATGTTCTCGTGTTTGACTTGATATTAGAAAAAATTATTAATATTTGATCTACAAAAATCTACTATCAAAATCTACTATCGATCATGTGAAAAAGTTATCAACGATTTAAAATAAAATTTTTAACATAGAGCCTTTATGTGAACATAAATATGTTTATATTTAAACTTGAAACAACAATGTTAATAAGCTAGACCATGTGACCATGTGGTAAATATTGTTTTAAATATTCGTTGAAATGTACAATTTATTTAAGTGCATTAAAAAATTTTGTTATCGATTGTTAGTAGAATGTTATCGAATGTGTAAGACAGTTAGCACATCACATACCAAATTTCATTACAATCAGACTGAATGTTCTCTACAGCGCGATACATTACATATACTTGACATATATATATATTTGTAAAGTTGAAGTTTCTCGCGACTTCGACCATATATATATATATATATATATATATATATATATATATATATATATATATATATATATATATATATATATATATATATTTTTATATTTATTTAAAATACGATACGATTAACTGTTTAATAGGTATCAGACCCATAGTGTTAAAATTCCCAACTATATGAATTGAGAAGGCAAAATTTTGAAATTTGTTGGTTGGACGTTAAAATGAACCTGATTTTCGTAGTGTTTGGGTCAAAATTAGCCTAGAAAATGATTATTATTAAAATCGAGAAGAAAAATTTTCTTCACTTTTTTTACATTTTTTCCAAGGGGTACCCCTTAAAAAAATCGCTAAAATTGGAGGAAAATTTTATGTCCCCGATTTTGATAAAAACTTGGTTTTAAGCTAATTTGGACCTAGCAAAAACGATGGGCTTGGTTAAAATATGATACGATTAACGGTTTTCAAGGTATCAGACCCATAGTGCTATAATTCCAAACTGTATGAATTGAGAAGGCAAAATTTTGAAATTTGTTGGTTGGACGTTAAAATGAACCTGATTTTCGTAGTGTTTGGGTTAAAATTAGCCTAGAAAATGATTATTATTAAAATCGAGAAGAAAAATTTTCTTCACTTTTTTTACATTTTTTCCAAGGGGTACCCCTTAAAAAAATCGCTAAAATTGGAGGAAAATTTTATGTCCCCGATTTTGATAAAAACTTGGTTTAGAGCTAATTTGGATCTTGCGAAAACGATGGCGTTGGTTAAAATATTATACGATTAACGGTTTTCAAGGTATCAGACCCATAGTGCTATAATTCCAAACTGTATGAATTGAGGAGGCAAAATTATGAAATGCGTTGCTTGGGCGTTAAAATGAACCTGATTTTCGTACTGTTTGGGTCAAAATTAATCTAGAAAATGATTATTATTAAAATGGAGAAGAAAAATTTGTATTCGGGTCTTTATCTTTTTGAAGATATTGATCGAGGTAGAGGCATAGGCATTTATTGGACATTCTAACATTAAATGGAATGTTGTTTCATGTACTGTCAGGGAACACAGTTTGCACAGCTCTTGCTGATTTATTTTGCAATTGGAGTTATTAGCTATAAGTTTGATAATATAGCCACCAGTTACCCTGAGCTCTCTTATCAGCTTAATTTTATTGAAATTCATCTTGTATTTCAGGTACCTACTCTTGAGTTCCTTCCAACGAGATATTATATTGATATATGGGACTGTAACTATAAGTTTCCTATAATGGTGATATTGGTTTTCAGGGTTTGTTCGATGAAACAATTGAAGAAATTTTTACGAAAAATCAGTAGAAAATTTGTTAACAATTTTAAATTCTATTCGCAGTTTTCACAAAAACTGTTATCCGACAAAAGTTAATTATCTCATCTAACTATAATTATTGAATGAAAAAAAACCTTATTAATTAATAAATAAGGTGGGTGGCCATAATAAAATATTAGAATAATAAAAAAGGTTATAATCCAAATATGAATTATAACCGTTTCATATTAATAATAATTATGGTTGATTATATTTTATAATGAACATAAATTATATCAATATGACTGATTGACTAATATAATATTTTTTAGTTTACTACAGCAGCTAAAAACTGTTCATCATCATATTATATAGTAATTTGATTACTTTGGCCAATAAAATACAGATAAATTGGTAATGTATTGATTTGATGAGATCTGTCTATCGATTGTCATTATAAAACATTTAATGGTTATATTTTATATATTTACAAGAAAGAAAAAAAACTTATTATTTATAATGATTCAGTAGTTGTAATCATAAAATATTATAAAATTAATAAATAAAATATTATATTATTTGTAATAATATAAATCGATAATGTGTGAATGTATTATACACAAGTCAAGGTTATGTAGCTAACATTTTAGTACAATGCTTCCATTTGTGAACTATGCTATAATGCAGAGGTGGGCACAGACAGCTCGTCTGAGCCTTACGAGCTCTCCATAAGCTGGGTGAGAGTAAGTAAAGAAGGTATGTTTTGAAGCAAGACGGAACGATGTTTCAATACAGGTTGTCCTACCGATTATTGCCCAATAATTTAATCAATCAATTTAGAAATAGTTTTATAAAATATTTATTGTTTAAATAATATCTTTTACAGTATGGAGAGATACACCAAAAAACATAATAATAATAATAATAATAATAACAATAATGATAATAATAACAATAATAATAATAATCTGAACTTATCCAAGACTGCTTGCGATGTCTTCTCCATTATTAAATTCACTACTTTTATTTTTTATGAAAAACAAATTATGCGAAAAATAATTTCCACTACTACAAATAGTACTTTTCACTTTTTCAATTCAAAGTAGACTAACTCGAAGAACTCAAATTCCCACTTTATGTAAAATTTAATTTAATTCATCAAATTCCCATGACACTATACTGAGCATACTCATAGTAAAATATTTAGACAAATCATTTGGAATTTCCAAAACTATAATTATATTTAAATTATCCTTTGCAAAAATTTCCCTCTTTTAGTTTTATTACAATGGTCCAGCGGTAAACTTAAAGGTTCAAAAGATATGTATTGAATGATGTATTGAATGAGTATGTATTGAATTGTATTATTTACTTTGTATAATAGTGACCATAAAAAAGATTTGGTATTATTATATTTTTTTCAGAAAATGTTTTAATTAAAAAAAGAAAATATTAATAATTGGTAGGTTACCCTGTATTAACTCTATCTCTTCTTCCCTACCTCTCACTCAGAGCTTGGCCGAGTCATCTCCTGCCCACCTCTGCTATAATGTTTGAAATATGTAGTTTAAAAAACCATAAAAAACATGCTTTTATCACGCACAAAAAATTATAAAATAATTAAATTGATTTGTATTAATTCAAAAAGTGTGTAGCGCTTTGTTTAAACTAATTAAAAGTTCACACAACCAAAAAGTGCCCCACGCTTTTTTGAATTAAGTCAATTTAATTATATTATAATTTTTAGTACGTGATAAAAGCGTGTTTTTTTAGTTTTTTTAAACTACATATTTTTATTTTAATATTTTTTTCTACAACTCGAATGTGTACAGAGATATTGAGGATTTAAATTTTTAATCTTAAACCGTCAATGTCTCTGTAAATATTAGAGAAACAGAAAAAATTGAGAAGTAACTTAATTATAGTAAAACTAATTTTCTACAACTTTTCTTTTTATTTTTTTTTCAATTTTTCCAATATTAAGAGAGATATACCAAATTTTGGGTTTCCCCCTCCTTTTAAACCCCCCATTGCCCTTGTCGATTCTCGTCATGCTTACCATAAAAATGCATTTTGCCGTTTTCAGAAGTTTCTTTAGACAAACCTTGACTAACCTTAAGGTGACCTCAGTTCCAGACAAGGCTTTTAAAGCAGCTTGACTCTCCGAAAGAATACGTACGTTCTGATTGATGTAGTCTCTACGTAGGTTCTCACAGACGCAAGCCAGTATAGCGTAGACTTCTGCTTGGATGACCGTGGCATATTACCCCAAGTTATTGATAGTTACTGAGGTAATAAACATATAATTACCTAAGTAACAGGTGGCATACGTTGTGATTATGCAAAGGTATCTAGATAAGAAAGTATAATAAGATTTAGTAGCAACTTTAAAACTTTTAAAGGCTCTTGATTCTTTCGTACAGAACCGTAATAAATCATTATCCTCGCGTAAAGTGTACAAAACAGAAGAAGAAACCTACAACAACACACATCACACAAAACCATCACACAGTTATTATGCTACAATATATGCAACAGATAACATAACTATTAATACGAGTGTATGTATGGTGTATCCCAAGCATAAAAAAGCATAAATATGTTTCTTGTTTTTTTTTCTTCTTCTTTTATTTGATTTATGTGATTACAAAGAACAGAACAGAGTACAAAACAGTATTTGAATAAAATTAATGTCATATTAAAAATATGATTATTGTTTCTGTGGTCAATTCAATTATAAATCTTAAATGAAATGATAGATAAAGATGAAAAACTCATGTGTTGTATTCGATTTGGTGTGTTCGTATTAGTCTAAGAGCCCATGTCCAGTTTATGTGCGGGACACAGGACATTCCTAATTTTAGATAAATTAGTGAGAATCTCACGGATTCCCGACTACGCGAAGGCGTATCTTGCACATCTTACCGTAATTTAACAAATCTTACTGTAATTAAAATTGTAAATATATAAATTATAATACATCGACATCAGAAGATAGCGAAACCTACTTGGAAACTGGGAGGTTATGGGTTCGAATCCCGACATCGGCGGTTTGTCAATTATTAAGAGAAATAAAGGGACGGTTAATTGACTAAACTGTCGGCGTATGGACAAGAACGAAGTAACCGGCTATGCTTGAGAAGGTTTTCTGCAGTTTCCTTCACGACCTTCAGATGAATATCGGCATAGTTCCTATCTTCATAGTTCAATTCCGAGTCTATACAGGCATCACAATGGACCTTATGGTCGAAGTGTAGTCCGTCCAGGGCAGCCTCTACAATCTATCTATCTAAAAGATAGTGAAGGATCATATGCGTTCCACTGCCAAAACATCTCAGTTACCTCGGCGGTATTGGTCTAGAATGCCAGGGATCGTGGATTACCATCCTAGATGTGTATGATTTTTCATATCGAGAATTTTTTCGTTATACTAAATCATTTCGCCGCAATAATCACTAACTTGCAAATTTGAGATAAGCAAATGCAAATATATAAGCGGAATGTCCAAGAAAACTTGGTCCTCTTTTTATTAGTTTTAGTTTTTGATGAAATTTTCAATGATTCGTAGACAAACATGTTTACTTTCATGATGTGTTGGTCGCAAATACTTCACCTAAACTACCCCGGCAATCTGTTTGAAAAGATAATTCATCCATGGAAACAAGTTCAGAACAAGAAAGTAAGGATCGCACTCAATGAAAAGACTTGTTTATTTATTTTCCAAGCTGAAGTAGATTGTACGAAGTAGGGCGGGCCATGTATAAAAGAAAAAGGTACTCGATGACGGTGGTAATACCTAGCTAAAACCAAAATATTTTATGACAAAAGCACATGAACCATGGGCTGGCTCTCTAAGACTAGATATATGTTTGTAATTTTAATAAAAAATATTAATAATATTAATAATAATTTTTTTTATTGTTTTAATAAATTGTATAATAATGGATGTTTTTAACTATTGATTAACCTTAGTTTGATCCTCATAAAATTTATGATTTAACCATGGGAATGAAAATATGAGTAGCAAAAATCATAAATTTATTAGTATCAAAAGTTCAATTTTATTATTGTAGAACCGGTTACCTCATTTGATTATAAAAAAAATTCGTTACGCAGGAGCTGCTTCAACTTCAACCAATTTCCTTAGAATACATAAATTACTCTCTAGCGGTCATAATTTTAGTGTAATCAAAATAAAATATCATATCTGATATGATTTTAGAATTTGCAAGGCCAATTTTATTACTAAATGACATAGGTCAAGGGGAAAGGGGACAATTAGAAAGAAGAAAATATAAATTATCTCCCTTAATATTAGAACAATCGAAAATTGTATAACGAGTAAAGTTGTAGAAAATTAAGTTTGCTACAATTCATCACCTTATCAGTTTTGCCCAAACTCTAATGTGTACAAAGATATTAAGGAATTTAATTTTCAATATTAAACCGTCAATATTTCTGTAAATATTAGAATAACAGAAAAAATGATAAGAAACAAAATTATAGTAAAACTAATGTTCTACAACTTTACTTCTGATAAGTTTTTCGATATTTCGATTTTACCCAATAACGATATTTACCTCTTGAATGCCAAAAGCGCCTCAAATACCGAATTTCATTCCAATCGAAGAAATTTTCGTACAAATACGGAATAGGTATGCAAAATGTTTAGCATATAGATAGCACGCCACTGAAAACAATTAACATTTTATTTTGAATAAACAAATTTAATCGATTTGTTTGAACAAACAAATCATTAATTAAAAATTACGAATAATTTAATTAATATTCACATCAAATGACGATATTTTACGATTAAACTGTGTATTTTTCAATTGTATAAAGATGACTGGCAACATCTTTCTAATAAAATTTAACCTTATTATCTTATCAATAAATTATGAAATTATTAATTATTATTAATTTATTAATTTTATTTTTACATTAAAAATAAAAACAATAGACAATTAATAGAGTTATATAAACTTTCATAAAAAATACATATAATAATTCTTGTAATAATTTTATTCGAAGGTCCGTGAATTATTGGAAGCTCCGATGAATGGTTTAAGTGTTGTGACATATTATTAGGTCGGTGACAAAGGGGGAATGCGTGAATTTTGCGTATTTTATTGAAAGCTCTCACCCCGAACACATGAACCTTTAGAAAAATCTGCTAAGCAAGCTCTTGGCTGTTGCCAAGACATGGAAGAAGCGAATCTCGTCAGGCTAAATTAGAAAAAGGAGCGCAATGGGAGCACAAGGTCGAAGTGCAATACTTTTCATACCCCAAGATTTATTTATCTGACATAATTTGACTTCAAATGCTTGATATGAAAAATCATACATATCTAGGAAGGGGATCGAACCCACGACCTCTGATATTCTACACTAATGCTCTACCAACTGAGCTACCTGAGATGTTATGGTAGATGTTATATTATGTATATGATCGTTAACTATCTTTTGATGTCGTATACTCGTATTATTAATTTTGTTTACTACTATCCATTGGTATGTATGTCTGTTAGTATCCATTGTCAGTATGGTTGCCTTTCGGTTATATTATACCAACGAATGCCACTAGCGTTTACTTACTTTGACATTTAAGTAATATGTCTAAACTTTGATTTCATTCTTTAACATCAAATACTTAATATAAAAAATTAAATACATTTAAGATGGGGATTGAACCCACCTCTGGTATTGTAGACCTATCTATCTATCTATACGAAATCCAATCATAATATCCGTCAAAGAAATAAAACGGTATATTTCTTAAAACAAGGTTATAGACACTTCCACAGATCCATCATTATTTACAAAATTAGATTTAATAATTTTCCAAAACAGTTTGCTTACAGCTCTAAATGGAAATGTTGATATACTCTTAATAAATATAAAATAATTTTCATCAATTAACAAGTTTTTACTAAACACCCTAGAAAAATTTTCACACTGTCATGTAAATATCGCACACATTATGTATGTGATGAATGAAAATCTTGTTTAAGAAATTTTACCGCGTCATAATCAGTTAAAATACCACCGTAATATGCATACAAACGGTCTTCATCATTCACAAAGTAATAAAGAGCGGTTTAATTAAAAGAGAGCCTCTATATACAAATTCGCATACTAATATTAGTTACTATCTGTCTGAGAATGAATAAAAATGCACCCTAATTAGGACCTCTTATATTCATGATGATGAACAAACAAAAAAATCTGATTATAATTATTATATTTTACAAAAAGACAATTAGATCATCTTTTAAGACGTTCTCGGTGTGTGATGAATTGAATGTATCAGTATTTGAGCCGAACTTGTCTCTCAGAAGCAAGAAGATTAGTCGATTATGTAATTTGTATAATAATTTCGTACATATGTTATACTAAGATTATGTACACACTAGTAGAAAGATTGAACGATGTTGTATATAACAACATATTGGGTTTATTTAGAACAAAACGATGCTATTGCTATGGTTTTGTAGTTGTAGCTTGTTAAAGTTGTAATGAAAGCAATTGTTGCTTATTATGTTAACAATATTTGCTATTGTTTTGCTAGGGAATGGTTCTACAGACTTCATAGATTACTACCAAATTTTCAGAATAAAATCCCATGTACTATTAAGGATACAAATTCACATGTAAAGTTTTACATATTCCATAATAAAATTTATCATTTTTTGTGTATATTTAATTGTATATAATTTAATACCGCGAAAAAAATAGTAGTTTCAATTATGTTGATTAAAATAATTAATAATTAATTCTAACGTTCGATCATACTATTGCTATGTACCCGGTATATACACTTTATACGAGGATATATTAAGTTTAGTCGCGACTTTGTAAAGGTTGAAAATATTGATCGCAGAAAAAAATTGTTGGTATAGGTATTCATAAAATGACCTTATTAGTTTATTTCTGCATGGCCGTATGTCTGCCTGTTTGTCCGTCCATCTGCCTGTCTGTCCGTCTAGCCGCCTATCTGTCCGCCTAGCTGGAATTTTTAGTGTATCTACAATGTCAAGTTCGCGAATGAGCAAAATCGGACCGTGCTTCCCATTAGGAGAAAATATCCATAAAGACAAAAAAATTTTTAAAAATCAACAACTTTAACCGAGTATTTAAGCAATTAATGCAGTCAATTTTATTTTTCACTTGTTTTAAGTCAACTAAATAAAATGTATAATTCAAAGTTTATTTTTAAAACAATATTTAGTACAGTGTTTTTTAACATAGTTGTTAAAAGTTAAATATAAAACAATTTAATATTTCCATACGTTTGTTAAAAATTTGATTTCAATCGTTGATAACTTTTTAAAATGATGAATTACAGGTTTTGAGGAAACGTAATTACGTGATTCAACTTTCCAAATATCATAGGTTAAAAGTTTTATCGAATATCAAGTCTCATGGAAGAAAGTCTAAACTCCACGTATTCTTTTCGCAAACTTTTACAATTTTCGAAAAACAGTTTTATAGCTTTGTATTGAGAAACGATATCAACGAATTTTATGAATAATAAGAATTGTGTTAATTGTTTATACACCTTATACATACTGACTGGTTTTTATCTCTTCAATTCTCCACAATTGCCCAGATGTAGTGGAATGCTTCTGTAATCTGCAGAAATTACAATTGTTTGAGCTGAAATTGCGACAAAACGGCAGTTTATACTTCTTTACCTTTCACTTTTCTGTATTAATGATTTAATCTACACTTTCAGCGATTCCAGCAACCAGCTTGATATTTTTAGCAACTAACAAGAATCAAGACTTTTAAAGGGACACTCAATAAAAACTCTAGTGTATTGTCTACTCGGCTTTGCACACTATCGTGCTCTAGATCTTCTACAAATAATACTACTAGTGTGTGTAGGGCCTAACAGTGGCGGTACATTCTCAATTTAAAAGACACATAACTAACAACATTATACTTAGAGTGGCCACGCGCTATTTCACGTGACAAATGACAGTCTCATATATGTCAGATTATTTAACTTGTATGTAGTGTTCTATGTCGGCGGGCTGTCAAAACATTCAATTCTATATGTTTGTTTGTTTGTTTTTTTTATATTTATTTATATTTTTATTAGATTAAATACCATCTGTGAATTTCATTTTGGTTTTTATTTAGTAGAAGAGACAGTAAGTAGAAGGGATATACTAAACTGTATATCGTTATTGAACACAGTCTAGGGAATTGTTTGACTAATAAACTTTAAGTTTCAATTAGTAGTTTCAATTTGTTAAAAAGCAGCTTCAATCGCTATAAAATATTTTGTTTATTGAGATGGTTATTTTAAATTTGAGGAGGTTGTTGGGATTCTACGATTACCGAGACGCGACGATTTGATCCACGGTTTCATATAGAACTCAATAAAACAAATTGAAACTGTTTGGTGAAACTGTCACCAAATTAGCAACGAATAACATATCCTGAGACAATTGAAGAGTAATGTTAATAAGGGTGATGTTAATTAACATCATTAAATCGAATGAAAGCAATTTTCACAAGAGTAATTTCAATAAAATTTATTATATTTTAATTTCTTTTGTTTAATTTTTTATTTATTTTTATTTTTGTCTATTGATCTCTATTTTCTATCTATTTCTAATTGGCAAAGAGTGAATTACGACTAGCTAATTTATACTGATGATGACAACTTTGTAGTTGAAATACATATTTATAATACATAAACTGATCTAGGTATTGGGGCAAATTTGAAATTTTATTTCAAAAACCTTGAGTTCTCATTAATTATCATTTGATAATCTTATATACAAATCAATAGTAAAATTTTGAAAAATGATCGCTACTTTTATAGAGCTCATAACTGTAAAAGAGTTTCCCATTTATTACGGTCTCATCTAACCAAGTTTTACTGTATTCATAACATTACTGACATGTTATTAACTTTCATATGATCTGTAACTTATCTGAAAAACATGACATCTATTTAAAAGATAATTTCATAAATAATTATATACAAAATTCTATGAATTTATCTGATCGCACATTAATACGATTAGATTTGTATAACGTTCCCGCGCGTTAAATATGATCCGCGTTCATTTGAGTTAAAATGCAAGAGATGATGAAGACCTAAAGAGAACAGAGAATAAAAAAACTAAAGCGGAAATACATGTTAAATATACATTTTAAAATTGAACAAGCATATTAGGATGATTTATAAGCATTCATTATTATTAATTTTATATGTGTATAACATCCGGATTAAAATAATCATTATTACGAACTATATACATTACTTTGGTTGTAGTTAGTTCGTTAACAACTAATTATTATTAAATAAATAATTAATATAATTCATATTACTCTATACATATACAAAATGAGTAATAGAGGGATTTGTAATTATAGAATTGGAAAATAATGAATCATTTTTGTATTGAATGGGACGTTACTTGAAGAAAATCCATTATTAGTATTAAATAAACCAAATATTTGAAATTTTTGTAAAATCAATTTCTTTTCAATTTTCTTACTACTTTCAGAACACAGGTCCTTCTTCAGAAATCAAAAATGAAATGAACAAGTTTTACATACTGTACAACAACAAGGTAAACATTTTCAGGTACTTAACATAACATTTCAGTAACATTTCTTAACAAAACTTTTCATTTTTTATTTCTGACGAAGGAACTGTGTTCCGAAACTAGTCGAATAAAGTGATTCTGAAAATTTTGTTTTATTCATATAATAATGAATCATATGAATAAAATTAGTCACGTAGGACCTACATAGACGAAGCTAGTTTTCATGAAGGAAGGAATTCTTTTCATGAAGGAAGGAACGTCACTTTTTTATATTTTAAAATGATTGACAAATAATTTATTACTAAAATTTTGTGAATGTAGGTATTTCTATAGGAACTATAGAAACTCTCTATATAAACTATATTAGAGATCTAGCCGTCAGAAAACAGCTGTAACTTTGGAACGGTTTAGAATTTTCATATTCTGTTTTTCTGGAGTCGTAAGGAAAATTTACCTAGGGTTTCCTCATGTGATAATTTCGCTTTCTCAGACAGTTCTACACACAATTCGGACAAACACACATACAACATATTTCCCTTACATATAGAGTTTGGGGGTATGCTTTTAAAGAGAGCAGGTCGAATGATCCGATCCCAAAGAATCCGGCGACAAAATATTCGTCAAAAAATTAAATATGATGCGAGGAAAAAAGGGCCTTATCTTAAGCGTCGCATATGAATACTTTTTTATTAATATTATTCCGTTTATGTTCAACTAAACTCCGGCTACCGGAGCAATTATATATTATTTACTCGTTTGGTTATTTGCTTAAAAGAATGTTTGCAACCTAAAATTCTTATATTAGGTTGTAATTTCTAAGTATTTCTAAGCAATGGAGGCTATTACTACTGAGGAACTATTCCAACAGAGTACTAGAATCTTTTACTTCATCAGTCATGTTCCGAGTTGGTCAGGTTTGCCCTTCACTAAACGGTGTCCTATAAATTGCAGATATTCTGCTAATGAAATCCATCAATCAGTTAAAAAAAGAGTTTTAATTTTTGTTCATTGGATATTACGTTACTAAGGGCCACATAAGTTGTGCCCTTTTTACAAAAATTGTTATTTTCCCTAAAAGCGAATGAGTAAGGTATCAAATAACTATACAATTTTGAAAAAAAGGACACAACTACCATGTCCCATGGTACCGGATATTTATGGTGCTCGATATTCTCCCTGAATATGTTGTACCTGGATATTTTGTCGGCGGATATTATGTTGGTAGCCGATATTAACAGCTTATTAATAAGAATATTTTATGTGAAATTGAAAATGATCTCATATATGTATAAATTAAGCAATTATAGTCTTCAATCCATGTTCCTATGAAAATCAGTATTAATATTTATTTACGTCTTATAGAAATTAAGCAATCTATGAATTTTCTAAAATTTCAAATTCGCCCCCTTTACCTAGATCAGTTTTTTGTATTATAAATAAGTATTTCGACTACAATGTAGTCATCATAAGTATAAATTAGCGAGTCGTACTTTACTCTTTGACAATTAGAAATAGATATAACGTCGAGATCAACAGACAAAAATAAGACAGGATACTACATTGTAGTCGAAATACGTATTTATAATACAAAAAACTGATCTAGGTAAAGGGGGCTAATTTGAAATTTTATTTCAAAAGCCTAGAGTTCTCACTAATTATCATTCGATAAAATAATGTTTATGAATTTTCTGTGTATTGAAATAGCAAATATTTGATCACATGTCGGTCATTTTTGTAATTTTTGTCAAATTTTTGGGATCAATGCAATGATTTTTACCAATGCAATGGACAGAAAATTTAAAAGAAGTTTTATAAGACCTAAATATTTGTAAGACATGTTACTTTAAAGTAGATTTCGATAATGCTAAAATTTATAAAAAGTTATTTTGCTCCATATTAAATTAGAATGCATATTCCCCTATTTACCACATATTTTAAATAAAGATGAAATTATTTCTTTACACAAATGCCAATAAAAGATAGAGCAAATTAAAATAATATTATAATTAATTCCTTGAAATAAGCCGCGCAATATATATATATATATATGTATAAAAAACAAGATGGCATATATTTTATTAAAATAATTATAATTATGTATGTAAATAAATGTAATTAATATGTAAAATGGTATAGAAGGATGTCGTAATAATACGCGTTACACATATATATTTATATATTTATTAATTATAATAAAATCTTGTTACAATTAATTAATTTACAAATTATTTTTACTTGTTAAAATATACTTTATTTTATTAACTATATAAAACGGTTGCAAACAGGTATTTATTTATATTACCGACATATTGAAAATTAATAAATTGAAAGAATTTTATTAAAACATTTTAACATATATTTATCATTATTTTTAATTTTATCGAATTTTAACATGGCTGCTATAAGAATGAAAAATAAGACAAATTACAAAACATGTAATTTTTGGTTTAATATTATTCCAAGTCATTAATAGGGACTACAGACGTGCAACCTGTGCAGGAACATTTTAAGGACAAATGAATGTTCGGTAGTAGGTTGCTAGTCTGTATAGTTGTTGCAGAACAAAAACAATGTCCTTGATCTGGTTGCTGTTAAAATCAAAATTATTTGATATTTTGTGGGAGGAGTTTAATGTTGCTGTAGGTACATGTTCCTCGTGTGTAGTGATATTTGCAACATATTATCTAAAATTCCTCGTTTGTAGCCTACTTTTAACTAACAATTTAATAACATTACTAACAGTAACATGTGACGGCTTGCTCACACAGTACTGTTACACACCGTATCCTATATGCGACACTTTTTAAGATGATAGCGCCGCGTGACCAATATACAAACTAAATCTATTGCCAATGTTTATAAATATAAAATATGTGACTTATGTTTTTATTTATTAAATATTTTATTATTTTGTAGCGATTTTAGTAAATTTTTGTACTTAAGGTATTTCCAAACTATTATTAGGTTGTCAAGAACTTCACGAAATTCACAATATTAGTAAAATGAATCCTCCGAAATTAGCTGAATTTTTTTGAGAATTTATCACCATGGCGTTTTTGAGAAAATCGTTATGTACATTGGAGAAATTTAACATTCATCTTCATAAACATGTCCGCAGCAGAAGGTTATTTTTTATGGTTCAGTTGGCATCCTGAGTACCGGCGCGCTGTTTGAAAGTCGTTTGCAATTATATACTAGTATATGTATGCTGACTAGTATATGCATGATATGTTATGTGACGAATGGGACCACTGATGACAACGGATAGCTGCCTGCTTTCAACAACGCGCAGGAGTACTAACATATATTTTTTACGCATATAATTTTTTATATAGTTCTTTTCGTACGGATACCCGATCAGCTGATATAGTTTGGAAATACCTTAATACTTTCAATAGTTTTGATATTTAGTCATGTGTTCAAAAGTATTCAATTGCAACTGCGTATGCAAATTCTTCGTTTTAGATTAATTTTGAATAATTTTATAAATATTACTTTCATATGTTTGCGAATGGGATTATCAATCTTCAATTTCAATTTCCTAGCTTTGTGCCTATCCTTTAGAGATTTACACCTCAATTTATTTTCAATTTTCTTTACCTAACTCTGAAAAATAAGGAAACGAAATTTCTAGGTTTCTTTTATTAGATGAACACAAATCTCTGAACAAGATTGAGACATTATTAAATTTTAAAACTTGTTAAGAAAAACGCTTACAAAATGATAAAACCAACCTTCATATCGTTTCTTCGTCTCAAAATCAGAGTTTAGAAAGAGTAGCAATAGTTGTTCTTTATAAAAATATTATTTGCAAGTTTAAATAGATAAATGTTATGCAAATGTTCAGTAAACCGTTTACATATAGTTGAGGCGGATTTAAAACATTCCTTTTTTACAACAATCCTCTTGATTGTTTTAAATTGTTTGGAACCTTTTATAATTCAAAGTAATTAAAATTCACTTTAGGATTTTCAATTAAATAGGTATACTTTCTTTTTAATTAACTGACCAATAATTTTAATTAAAATATAAAAACTATAATAGCTACTGTGTTTTTTTTTTCTTTAGAAATTTCAACTAAAAATAAACGCGCAAAATGGACGTATAATAATAATTAATATATACCTAACAATTTACCAAAATATTTAAGTAACTATCATTATTAATTACTCCGGATGTAATAACTTAAAAAGTAAAAATTTCTTTACCTAATATACTACATGACATTAGTGGAGACCCTACTAAATTGTAGAAAATATAATTAATCAAAAAAACAAATCTGGTATGAACGCCACACAACGTCTGTATTCAGAATCCAGTCAGTGTATAGAGGTTATGCGGAGTCTTCCACACGAGATTTGGTTTTCTTCACAAACATTTTAATAACAACAAATTTCGTATTTGAAATTTAAAATCTTATTGCTTTTTGTTCATTTTCCAGAAATTAGTGTGAATTTAGATGTTTCCAGGTTTGAACCTGGACTCTGACGATGATTGTCAAGTGCGCTGTGCATTTATCTTCCAATTTGGTTTCACAATACTTGTCATATATTGGTTGTAAAATAAGCTTATTCATTTTCCAAAGATTTTCTGTTTACATAAAACAATTTTGTTGATTGTTGGGTCGTTGTCAAGAAAGTCGGGAAAAAAGAAAAATAATCCCAGTTCAAATGAGGCTAACTCGCCAAAATGTTTATTTTAGCTAAGTCTATTGATACAAAACTTCGATTAGCGAATTTAAGCTATTCTTCAAATATGCATCGTTGAAATTTCAATAACAAGAAAGTTGTTTACCATGGTTCCTTTCCATTTAGACATACAGCCACGAAGTGTATGTCGCTGTGTTGGGAAAAGTACGATAAATGGAACATAATTTCATTCTTCCATGATATATAGATGGTGTTCATAAATCAGTCCATAAACATTTTTCAGAGAAAATCAACATAACCTGTATATAATCATAAATCTGTCAAACTGTTAGGAACAATAAATAATTTATTATATTCAAATTATTTTGAAAGATTTTAAATTATTATTAGTTATTTATGATTATTATGAATAATAAATAATATTTATAATTAATTATGATGATTTTGCACTTACAAACAAAATGTACCAATTGCGAAAATAAATATTGTGTCTAGCTGTGTGCACACGGTGTAATACGAAGTTGTTAACGGAACACACGACACTGTGGCACACTGCTTAAACACTGTGACACACTCCGTGGCTTTGTGTTAAATGGAAAGCAACCAATATTTAGTAACATAATTTCATTTCGATTCTGCCCTTAGAGAAAATTTACTTAGGTTACGTACCTCGTATTTTTTTCAAGATCTTTCTGTCTAGAGATATCGTTTTCACACATATACACACACCGACTAAAAATTGTATTTTTTGCATTACATGAGCCCAAAAAATGAAAACCTATTATTGAGGCCATAACCTCCACACACATAGTATGGTGTTTACTGTATATAGAGGTAAAACACACACAATTACAAAATATAGTTATTAAAATAATTACCATATTCTAATTAAAATTCATGTGTTTTAGATGAATACAAAAGAGTACTTATAAGTGACGGGCGGGCAGCAAGAGAGGGTGATGATATGGAATTCTGTTGTGTACAAGACGGTGTTGTTGTAAATTGTATAAATGTAATGTAGATTGTAATTATATTCAAATTTAAAATAATTTTCAGTTTAAATATATTTTTAAATAGAACTCTTTTCACCCCCTGTGACTTCTGAATGTGTTAAGTTTGTATATGCAGCATGCATATATTTTTTCTAAATATAATATTTAAGGATGTACGAGCACTGGAGCTTTAAAAAGATTAAGATTTTTTTTACATGTAGTTGAAGTGCATAATTATAAATCAATTATAAAAGTTTGGGTAGAAACCCATATTTTCACACATATTTTGACAATTTTCATTTGGAATAAAATAAGATGAATAAATAAATACTATGCAATAGAAAATGGAAATATTAATAAAGAGATTGATCCAATAAAATTCCGGTATGACGGGCCTAAAAAAAGATATTTAAGAAAACAACTGAGATTTCGTGTAAATTTAATTTTTGTCGGTGGTAGGTTAATTACCCGAAATCTCGAGTTTTTTTATTTTAATTTTATGTTATTTTTTTGTTACTGAAGACGTCACAATAAAGAGACGAAACATCCAATTATGGTCAAAAGTTTATTTTTATTTTTTTGTACCACCTTTCTACGATCTTTTAATTAATAAACTATTTATGTTTTGTATAATGCTGCCATCTATTACCAATTACCATAAACTCTATTTAACTGCTCAACCTTGTTCCTATCATCTGATCTCTCATAGTTTCTCGTAATGCCCCTACAGAAGTATGACTATTAATTAATATTGTATATTAATTAGAAAATGTATATTAATTAATATTGTCTATAAAATAATGCATTGCCCTTTTGCCAACCTAGTTGATATTTTTTTAGTATCCGCTCTTTAGTGATGATAATTATAACACACTGCACACACTTCAAATGAAGAAAACAAATATGTTTCAGTTTGTACATCGACCAGAACAACAACAACAACAAAAAACAGATAAAATGAGAAACAATAAGAAAACAAACCAAAAATTAAAAAAAATACACAATGGAATGTCTTTCAAAAAAATAAAATAATAAAAACCTGAAATAATAATAATAATAATCTATTTAACTACTCTATCTATAATCGTTACATACAATAATATATGTTTAATGTCAACATTTTTGTAAAAAAAAACTATATAGAATCTAATAATAAAATACGAACGATTATTTTTAATAAATGCGTTAAAGGAGGAGTTGGTACTAAGTCAGAATAATATTGTCACGGTTAAGTGGGCCGACTAACGAGTGAGAGTGTCTTAACTCTTCTATCAAATCTATTTATTTCATATTTAAATTTACATTCGTTTTAATCATAAATGAAATGCAATCTAGATTTTATAATGTATGTGTGGTTAACTTTTATGTGCGGTTCTGTAGGGCAAGTAACAAGAACCTGTAGTGTACTCGTACTAGATCTTTGACTTCAATATTTAGACTCCTTTAGTCTATAATTATATGTGTCACAAGGCTGCACGTCGCAATCACCAACAAATGTGTATTTATTCATTAATAAATCTTCAGGCAAAATAAAAGTTTGATTGAAATCCCGCAAATTGTCTTTTTATTGGAGTTTTATTAGAATAGATTTTAGTTTGAATATACCAGGATATCTTGGTATATTCCAACAAATCTTGAAGCACAGTGTATATGCAAGTAAATGAACTTCATATAGTAGGAGCCGATTTTAAGAATGTTGGGCATGCACTTGGCTGCAAAAGTAGTGTTCTTCTTTCAAAATTACATAGTTTATTTGGGCCGAATCGATTCAGTTTTCGAAAAAAGGGTTTTGCACAGAAGTTAGTATTTTAATGACGAGCATATTTCATACGAGACATTCTTCGACAACCAAATAGTTTGGGATCAAATAGGCTAAAAATTTTAAAAAAGAGGTCCCCTTTAGCAACAAATTGCAATCACGGGACGAAATTTGAATGAACTTCCTAACGCAAATATTGAAAATATTACAAGATTGTGTAGTGTTTATAATAATTATTATTTTGAAATATTTTCGATGACTTCTAGACTTCAGATGATTACATATTGTCTTTCCAATCAAACTCGTTCTTAAGTCATTTATCGAATATGCATCCAGTAACTATTTTGATCAGATTTTGATCATAAGCTACAAGAAAATTAAAAAAAAAAAAAGCATTTTAACAGAGTCCCAAAATGATACCTGTTTTTGCATTCCTTTATTTAACTCCCTCATTAAATCCTGACAGTACGATCTGATTTCATTAGCGCGCACTCTTGGAACGAATCGAACTAATCTACGATAATGACTTCGCCTCTTTTCACAGAACTTTAAAGACAATTCTATTGCAAAAAAAAAGTCACACAAAAAAATATGCAGCGAAAAATTCTTTCACTTTAGAAGAAATTCGGCTAAGAATCAAAACCAATAATACAGTCGGGATATTTTGTAACAGCCAGTTTTTGATATGTAAGGATCACGAAAAATGAATTAAATACCACGGCTACAAATAATTTCGGCAACTCTAATTTGGAGCATAGTTAAACAATTTTACTTCCCAACGCTTCCACTTTCTTATTTTGTTTGGATCAAGAATTATGATTTGTAGCGTGTCCTCCTACAACCATACATACGTACAGCTCAATGGACGGAGATGCACATCGAAAACGAATTCAAACGAATTCTTCAGAGAAAGACGTCCACTTTCCAAAGTATTTATTTAAATTTGGTTACAAGCGTATCTACCCGAGTTAAAATTACATATATCGTCAAAATTCGATGTTAGTTAGTCGATAATCAAGATCTTTTTTTGGCATACGTGATTGAAACATTATGACATGTTCCAGTCATAATTTTGAAGCGACCAACATCAGAGTGATGATTTTATATTATTTATTTATTTCAAATTGAATTAACGCAATGCAAATGAATTTGCATTCAGAATTGAAAGAAAAAAGAAATTAATTAAAAATGACTCAACAAAATATGTCCTTTAAAGATGATATTCATATTTTTTTAAAAAGATTTACGGCCAGTGTCTAAATGCCAATGATAATCATTCACATATATGTATAGAGGAAGTATTTAAATGAAATCAAATGTAATTTTAATGAGTTCATCAATTTGTTATTATTATTTTATTTTATTTTTATTTATTTTTTTTACATAAACAACAAATTAAATTTTATTAAATATTTGTCAATGTCACATTCAATTTAAAAAGATATTTTATAATGTAGATTTGTAGAGTAGGTACCTACCAATGTGAGATGACTGAATTTACTAATTATATTCAAGGAATATATTCACTAGTTATTAATAAAAACACTGAATATATAAATTAGTTTGTAAAATATTTACAATATGAAATATTAAATAAATGGTACTATGAGCCACAGAAGTCGAATCCTTTTAGCGAATTTCCTCTTCAAGGAAATATAGTTATTGGTCTTGTACCGATGTCAAAATTTTGCAATTTTGTAGGATCAAAAGTAATGTAGTTTTTTTTTAAATTGTGGATAGAGGATGAAATTCTAAGATGAATAGTCCTTGGACATTTTTTGCACCGGACCCACCGTTAATTAGATACTAATTAAATAAAGTAACCAATCACTACCGTAGACCGAGTCAATCTTATGCGTTTCAAATCCGGTACAGTTTTTATAGTAGAGTTTTGAAAAATTTTGGACAAAATATTTACCATTTTTAATTCCGAAAAATCTGAGTTCATCACTCTAGACGTCACAGTTTTCATTTGATCGGAATGAAATTTGGTATGTGACACGCATTTGGTATTTGAAAAGCCAAGTTCGGTAATGGACAAAATCGGACAAGAGTCAAGGAAAGAGGGGTTTAGAGGAGGGAGAAACACATAATTGGATATATCTCTCTTAATATTTACAATTTAAGATTGAAAGTAAAAATTCTAAATATCTCTGTACACATGAGTTTGAGAAAAATGATTTGATAATGAACTGTAGCAAACTTAATTTTCTACAACTTTACTCTTTATTATTTTAATATTAGGAAAGATATTTTATATTTTGTGTTTTCTTCTTTCTCTATGCCCCCTTTCCCCTTCACCTATGTGATTTATTAATAAAATACGCTGCAAATACTGTAAAAACGTACAAACGCTGTAAATATTTTGATCAGACTAAAATTGTAACTACTAGAAATTGATTTATCTATTCTAAGTAAATTTGCTCTGTTCACCGCCAGCTCTTAAATTCGATTATATAGTTGAAATTAGGTTCAAGAATGTCTTCATTATTATTACTCAATATTTCTGAAGACGTACCACATTATCAATTTCACTAACTATGATTCTAATGTAAATAATGGGTTTAATGTCAGTCTTTGTGACGCTGGTTTTGTTCTACCATTATAAAATATAGAATCATTGGTTTTAGATACAATATATATAATTTTACTATCGCAGTTTTTCACTACTATATCATTTTATTAAACTTGTGTGTCTTAATAGCAGTGATGACCGTATTTAATATTATTTTAATAAATTATTTAAACAGAAGTATAACTTCTTACGTGCGTACATAAGTACATACACATGTTTTTGTATGAATTTTTTTAATTATAAAAAAAATATATATTTAAAAAACCACACGAAATAAATTTAAAGATTTAAAAGAAAAAAATATATTTAATTTATGTGGAAACTGACATGAAAATGAATGATGTTCGATTAAAATTAAAACTACTATTTTGATTGCAATTAATTAAACTGGCGACATATTTGTGATGATGCGATTATATTCCAATCTATTTTACCAATATTTTGTATTTGATAAATCTATTTTTATAATTTATGAGAGACATTACATAGTATTATTATATTATACATTTAATAAATTGTAAGAAAGTTGAAACTTGGCAGACTTGTTAATTATGTTAATTAGAATGTCTATTTTTTATACAAAATGAAACAAAATAAAATGTAGTTTGATTTGAAAAAATATCCTACTGCTCTAACAACTGAAATAATATTCGAAATAAACTTATAAAATACAATTTTTTTTTTAAAGTTGTTCATTTTTTTTACATAAATGTACGCAAATGACAGTAAAAATATGACTGATTGCAAAAAAAGTTTTAGATTTTGGGAAAAAAATTGGTGAAAATCGACCTATTATTTATCTTTACAATAGGGAATATGCATGAAAATTTTTTTTCACATTTATTTTCAGAATATGAAAATACTGTTAATACTGTAATAATATTTAAAAACGAAATTGAAATCCGACAAATATCAAGGAAGCTATAAGCTTTTAAAAATTATTATCTGTCTCTTTCTTGCAAAAATACTAAAAACGGAGTTTTACATGTATTTTAAATGGTGAAAGTGTAATATGACGTCACATTACATATCAAGAGGACTATCACCCTCTTTGTCGAATCGGGAATTTCAATCCTTCATATCTCGCTTATTTTTAAAGTTATTTAAAAAGTAATTTTACCTTGATATTTGTCAAGTAAACATGCTTCAATTCAAGTGAAAAAAAATTTTCATGCATATTCCCTATTACGTAAATTTAATCGTTCCATCCCGTGAGGAATGGGATCGAGATATACCTTATTTATCACCCCCTCCCATATCTTTATATGGATGGGTCAAGGGTCGCAGATTTATCTGGTGCGGGGTTCATGGACCTAGAATAAAGGAATCGATTCCTCTTGGTTAATATGTGACGGATTTACAATCAGAAATCTTCGCCATACTGAGAGGTGCCCAGATTTGTATCACGAAAGGTTACAGTGGGGCATATATCAGCATCTTCTCAGATAGCCAGGCAGCACTTCGGGCCCTTGAGGCATCAAGATTCCAATCGAGGATAGTCTATAAATGCTTCGAGGAACATAAAAATTTCGCTTGTTGAATATAGTTGTGTGTAATTTGTTTTTTTCAATTGATGCTCTAGATATTGACGGTCCAGGTAATATGTGTCAAAATGATATTATAAATAAATATTCACAGTTAGAAAATAACAGATAAGTAATCTGTCTCTCTCTCTCTCTCTATATATATATATATATATATATATAAAAGGGAAATATGTTGTGTATATATGTTGGTCCAAATTGTTTGGAGAAAACTATAGGAGATAGCGAAATAATGATTAATGATATGAGAAGACCCAATGTAAATTTTCCTTACAACTCCAGAAAAACTATTCATATACTTAAACTAAATTTCTGGAGCAACGGGAGAATCGGGAGAAACGCCGGCTTTTCAGCCAGTCTCAAATATATATTCGGTGAAAAGATAAATCATTACAAGGCTGAAGCATCTGTGTGGTTAAATGGGTGAGGAGCTTGTCATGTATGTAACAGACCCGTGTAAATTTGATGCTGTTTTATTGATACTCTGTACATTGACCATACAGGTAATATGTATCAAAATGACATTATGACTAAATAGTTATATACACAAAAATAAGTTAGAAGTGATAGTAATAGCGGAGGCCTGGCTAGTAACTTTCTTACCAACCCCTAAAGGACAATAAATTTGTATACCGACTAGGAATTTGGTAGATTGTGTTTTTTTAATTGATAAACTGCCACCGTTGGGAATTGAACTCACAACCTCCTAGTTCCAAGCAGACTGCTCTTGACAGCACGACCACTTGGATTGGTTTACGCAAAAATAAAAATGTATAGATCAAAATCTTTTTAAATTACATTTCAAATTTTGCCCCAATTTCAAGAATATTTATTTGTATTTTATAAATACGTATTTTGACTACAATGTAGTCATCATCAGTATGAATTAGCTAATCGTAACTATCTCTGGGATATGGAGTCAGAGATATGTTGCTCGTTGCTCATTTGGTGCGTGTCTCACAATGATATCAAAAAAGTTCTGTCTTTTATATGATCTGATTGAGGGTATGATCTGACCTGAGGATTATTTGAGTTGACTGACTTATTAAAGGATTAAGTGTATTGGCGGTATTCTTTTGTGACCATGCGGCGTTGTTATTGTCACTAAGGTGTGGGAGCTAACCTTGATATTCAGGTATTAAATTTTTTGAAATCTTTTTATTAAACTACCCCTGATTATCCAACTTTCCCGAAAAATTTCCACCATATGTCATATCGTTCTTTTCAACGATTACAATTTGAAGCCAAAAAAAAAAAACAACATAATCATAATATTACACCGCAAATGAATTTTAAATACGATAAAACAAAATAATTATATTTGCCAACATTTTTAAATATAACGATATGTACTTAATTTTCAACAAATTTTGAAAGAAAAAAAAATTAAGCAGAACAAGAAAAAAAAACGTTAATAAACAAGCTATTCTGAAGTATCAGAGTGTATCAATTTAATTAGGATTTAGTTAACATACACAAATAAATTACAGGAATCATCTTAGTTATAGTATGTTTTAGTTGATTCAATGCCAAACGATAATCTCATTTTCTTTTAAGACCTCAACTAACAAAAAGCACTCATCCATTCCAAAAAATAAAAAATAAAAACAAAAAAAATAAAAAAGTTTTACAGCGCGAAGGGAACTAAATAAATAATGTTTATTATATTAGTAGTAGTGCTTCAAATCTAAACCAGCTGTCTGATAATAATTCATTATGAAAATTTCCTACTAATTACTAATTAGTGTTTCTATTTTCAGAGAGTATATTTATTATATTATGTGTTAATATAAATTGGCACTACTAAAAACAGTGCCGTATTAGCTGGAAAGTTTTTGTTTTTGTTTTGAAAGAGATTGAATCCTTTTAACTTGAAAATTCGCATTCGTTTGAATCCCTTTTGCTCTACAAAATTAATTATAGCAATATTTCCATGTATTTAAAATGTTCCTTAGTTTCTTCATACAAAAGAGTTAATCCATTCGAAATCCACCAATTTTCCTTCACTTCCAAATATTTATTTGCTTCCTGTAAATTTGTTTGTTTCAAATCTTGCAACTGATTTTCCGCTTCTAAATCCACCAACTTACCTTCACTTCCGAATATTTATTTGCTTCCCGTAAATATGTTTGTTTCGAATCTTGCAACCGATTTTACACTTCTACTTATACTTAACAGATAGTTTTGGTTTGACGAATTTCAATTTGTATGAAATTCGTATTTTGAAGAATACTAAATCGACTTTTATATACGCAAAAAAGGAGTTTTCTACTCTATTTCCTGGGGTAATATCTTTTTATTTCAAATTTCTACGCATTCTCTCCTAAAGAAAATTTAATATTTTCTATAATTTGAATAAGAAAAAGCTATTAAGAAAAATTCATTGGTGTACCATCCGTCTGTTTTTCCCGATTCAAAATATATAAACAATGCCAAAAAATTTGAAATGTACAATTGCAACTAAATATGCATATTCCCTGAAATAGGAGAACTGTTAAGACCTAAATAGTAGATTAATTTTCCATACTGAATATAATTTTTTAGTCTTGAGAAATGTTTTAATAGACTTTCTAATAGACAAGTCTTTATTTGCTCCTAATTAAACCTACTAAATGTTACTGACCGTTATATGTGGAATATTTCGAATTTTTTTTAAATGGCACTGTCTAATAGTTTCTATTTGAAGAAAATTTGGATGTTGTTTAAAGAAAAACAACAATACAACAAATATTTTGATATAATTTTTTCATTTTAAGACAATTAAATTATTTTCAAGTCCATTAAATATTTTGTAAATAAAAATTAACGTAATTAACATCTGACGCTAGCTTTATTATAATTTTTTCTTAGAAATTTTCTTAATTATTACGGAAATTTTCTCTACCATGACTCCACCTATGTGCAAAAATAAGAAACTATATATACATGTTATGTTATGTAAGCGTACCTACCGGACACTTAGTATAATATATATGTAGATAGGTTCAATGGCTGGGTTTTACATGCAGAGAACTGTATCATACGGTTGGTATGAATATTGACAGATGCTGTTTAGTTTGTGTAACTTTAAGTAGTTCTGTTGTATAATCATAGATGTCTCTGTGCTTCACAAATTTACATGCGACAAATTCGTGCGTACCTTATGATATACACATAGTAAGTTTATAATAAAATTTCAAATTCGTCCCAATACCTAGATAAGTTTTAGTATTGTAATTACTCTTGTTAAAATTGCTTTCATTCGATTTACTCTTGTTAACATCACTCTTATATTGTCTCAGGATATGTTATTCGTTGCTAATTTGGTGACAGTTTCACAAGATGGTGAGTAATTTCAATAAAATCGTGAAACTGTCACCAAATTAGCTTTTAAATTTTAAAAATTAATTATAAATTAATTTTTTTACTTAAAAAAAAAATAAAGCTTCCAAAAAGACTAAAATACACCTGATTCAATCTCTAATATTTTATCTAATGATTTAATATTTTCTATAGGCTTCATTGTGTTTTTTTTAAGAAAATCTTCAACAGTAAAAACGAGACGAGACGATAGAGAAAACTACAAGTCAATACAATACAAGAGACATCCTCGCGGCATTACTACTTTCTTTGAGTGTACACTTCTTTGAAAACATACGAAAGAAGTTCAATCACGAGAAAGAAAAATATACTCCTCGAATTTATTGTGGATGGCATTGAGAAGATTGATTTCAACTAATCCGGTTTTTCTCTTGGATCACTATTAATATTACTTCTTCGGTAAGAAAAACGTTACTTTACGGAATTCATACATTTATACAAACACGCTATTGCGATTCTACCAGAAGAAACAGATATTCTTGATGTTAATAAATGCATACACAGACGGACACACGGGCCCACATATCGCATGTGTTTTGTTTTAAGTGGTGACAGTTGTTTAAATTAAAAAATAAAAATAAAATAAAATAAAAACGAAGACAAACGAACACCACTGATTTTAATTTAAATGAGTTGACTGTATGATATTTATGTTAAAGATTACGCGTTGAAATGTTACTAAACTATTTACAAATAATAAAAAAAAAAAAAACGAAGAAGAAAAGAAAACATTTAACGATTACACTAAAAGGAATTGGCTATTAATACTATTTAAATACATGTTATGGCATTAATTAAAAATAACATTTAATCACAAACTATTTTATACTTGGTCGTTTATCTTCGATGAAGTTCGGTTTTTAAATATACTATACATAAAAAGTATATACAAAAATAATATTTTAGAATAATAAGTTATACTAATTAACTTCAAAGTAACACTGTCAGTGATACGAAAAAGTAGACAAATCGTACTAATCATCCGTGGTGTAATAGTTACCTACCGGATTGGGTATGATATCAAGAAATCCATTCCTGACGGATTAATTAATTTTTTTCATACTAATATTAATTCTATAATAAACATGTAATGTAACAACTAACTGAGCAAATTGTTTTAATACCCAGTATATACAGAGTTTATGGAATAATTTTTCAATCAATAATTGTTTATTTTAAAGAGAAGAAGATTTTCTTTGCTTTTAAACTTTTGTTATATGTCTTATGGTTTCAAAGATAGGTAGTTTAGCCCATTTTGCCCAAACATGGTCCAATTTTGCCCACTTGACCTTACTTTTTTGTTCTAGAACACACAGAAAAATTTCAGCTCGGTATCTCTTTTGGTTCTTGAGTTAAAGTGTTCACAGACAGACAGGCGGACATGCGGAAATGGACTAATTTTGTTTCTGCGATCAATATTTTCAAGCGTTACAAAGTCGGAACTAAACTTAATATACCTTGTATATTTACAATATACTGGGTATAAAAATGTATCGAAAAATACAAACAATTTATTTTGAAACAAAATTGATGAAATACTCCTTTACTATTAGTTAAAAAAAAGCTAAATAATAACTAAATAGTTATTAGTCTCATTATAATCTTTGCAAAAAAAACCGCACCGTGTGCTTTATGCTTTCTAGAGTTTTCTACCCATACAAGTTATTTGTTTCTCTTTTTTAAATGATAACGATAAGTTTTTTATTGTATATATAAATAGATTGAGATAGACAGATATTTTTCTTTGTTTATATCAAAATATGCTCAAAACTACACGTCAGAAGACTTAGTTTATATTTTTAACATAATCTACTATATACGTGTAATATTCCAATTTTTGAAAACTAATTCCTAAGAAACTGGACGTCAGTTCTCTCTCAAAAAATTAATTTATGTGTATTTACACTATTGGTTAATAACATATTAAAAATTCAGCACCTTAAAACAAAAAACAATTTTATTTCCCTACGCTTCCACTAGTTCGTAAAACCTTTCAACACTTCCACCAAGTTTGCATTGCTGGGAATATTTTCGAATTATACCATGATTGTCTCTAAATAGTACTAAAGCATTTTCCCAAAAAAAAAAAAACGAATAAATACAAATCTAAATTTAAATCTAACTCTAAGTTAAATTTTGAACATATACATTCTAGGAAACGAAGAAATGGAATTCCAAATCAAATTGTATAAGTTATTTTTTAATTATACACAAAACAAAATTAATCAAACATATTTTTGTTTGATTAGTGAATGAATAATATCTTGATGATATTTTCTCCATACAAATTTGATTACAATTTTGTGGTTACATTTTTTTTCCTATATTCATATTAACGGTGAACATATTTAGTGGAAATAATAAAAAGTTAATATGTGATTACTTTTAAGTGTGAAATACGTATTAAAAAAAAAAAAAATGATGCGTTTTTCAATTAAAAAAAAGCAACTAATTCATAATTATTATTATTTTTAGTTCAATAACCCACTCACATAGCTTGGTTAATAATTACTTTATAATATGGATAGTCCACAAAATCATATTTTCATTTAACAAATATTTTCAAAAAAAAATGAACCGACTTCAGTGAAATAAAAGTGAACTAAAATGTCAAAATAGTTTGCCAAGGACACCCTCATATAAAAAATTTTTTTATATAAGCACTGGACCTTTAAAAGTATCATTCGAATCATCTTTATATAAGGTGGCGCATAAGTAACGTTATGATTTAATTAGTGAATAAATTTTTTGTTTAAGTGTTTTTTTAAGAATTAACTTTGAAAAACTTGGGAAATTTATGATGGAAAGATTCAGTACAGACCAAAAAACAAAATTTTTTCACATCCTCACAAACTCACAAATCACAACCTCACTTCCTTAGGCATCACAATGGACCTTATAGTCGAATTGAAGCCCGTCCAGAGTAGCCTCTACAATCGATCTATCTATCCAAACCGTTTCAAAGTTATAGCCGTTTTCCGGCGGAATAAGGTCTTATGGCGGCTGGATCTTTAGTATAAAGATTATTAAAATAATCAAAGAGAACTCTAGGTTTTTTTGAAATTATATTTCAAATTTTTTGCCCCTATTCCTAGAACATTTGTTTGTATTTTATAAGTACGTATTTCGACTACAATGCAGTCATCATCAGTATGAATTAGCTAATCGTAACTATCTCTGAGTCCATATCCCAGAGATAGTTACGATTAGCTAATTCATACTGATGATGACTGCATTGTAGTCGAAATACGTATTTATAAAATACAAACAAATGTTCTAGGAATAGGGGCCAAAAATTTGAAATATAATCTTTAGTATAATTTATAGTTTCTATAGAAATACCTGCATTAACAAAATTTTGGAAATAATCTATCAATCCGTTTAAAAACTAAAGACATGTTATGAAATGTCTAAATTTAGAAAAATATAATTGTTTGACATTAATTTACTATAAAAATTTTTAAGCCCGGGCAATGCCCTAGTTTCGATATTTTGGGGGTCGATTAAATTTTTTTTCTTAAATGTGTTTTCTTACATTGAAACGGCTAAAGTATAACTTATCCTATAGTTTTGAAATCGATTAAAAATATATGTGAGGGCCAATATATGGGAGGTGTTATCAATTATTGATAGATGACATCACATTTCAATAATTATACTATAATGAGTATTTACAAGTGAAAATTGCTTAAATACTCTTTATATATTTTTACAGATTCACAGAATTAAGTATAAAAATATGTGTGATATAAACTCGTATGTATGGTTTTGTAAAATACGGTAATTACAGATGTTTGAGCAGAAAATGTTGCAAAAATATTAATCTTATGAACTTTCAAACTTGTTTGTTTTCAAAAAAACATTTTTGTCTTAAATTTGTTTTTCTCATGATTTGAAAATTCAACGATTTAAACTGTACCTAGCGGAATGGGATAGCTTTCAAACCATCCCTCCCTTTCGTTCCTAGGATCACGAATGGGCTAATTTTTCCCAATCACAACCGGCACCTCATTTTTAGCTCTCACACAATACAAAGTCGGGACTAAAATTAAAGCACCCTTAAATGTATGTATAGGGGATAACAACCTTAGGTTATAAATCAGTTTTGTCTTCCGTCCGCATACATACTGTATACACGGTAAACAAAAAAAAAAACACTAAAAAAGTGAAAATAAGACTTTTTAACGAGAAAATAATAATATAATCGACTACAAAAAATTTCTAAAAAAGGAAAAACACAATGGAAAAAATTATTTATTCCATTAAAGTGCATGCCTGTTGTTAAAAATTCAGAGTTGTATATTTTCTGGATTTAAAATTATATATATTTTATTTTGTTGTACGTTTTGGACAAACGATGCAATCGGTGTTTCCAGTATTGTATTGGTTTATGTGTTAAGAATGTAACTATAGATGTCAGACCTAATGCATTTTGCTTGTCAACTGTTAATCACTTGGAAAGTGTTTTACATTTTAAACAATAAAAAAAAAACCTGCTATATCACTATACATATTATATATACTTTGTTTTTATGTAAACCGTGACGACATATTCTGATGTATGTGCAGTATTGTCATACTATGGCCGAGGCTGGAGGTCCCTAATAATATAAATCTATATAAATAAAAGTGTTTGTTTATATTTAAAAAAAAAAAAACTATGATGATGCTATGAACATCACAAAACCTCTATACACAGACGTAAATTTGTGCATAAAGATTGTGCGGAAGTTCATACGTATAATAAAATTTGTGTTCGGGAATAGTGATCTTCCACATTCCGAACATTCCATAACATTCCATTGAATATTATGTATCTGCATTTCATTATTGTCTGATTTTAGAAAAGCTTATAACATTAAAATTTGATATTCAATTTTGATATCAATAGAGATGCATTAGGCTGATGGAAATTGTCAAACCGAAAAATCACATAGCACGGTAGTGCGTCAGACAAAGTTTAAGCATTGACGCCTACCGTACAATGTTTTACACCTGGAATTCGAGGTTTTTAGGCCTCTGTATCCCAGGTACCAAAAAAGCTATGAAGCTCAAATGTAAAACGTTTCGTGAGACTCATCATGTTGCCAAGTTTCTCGGGTACAATAATATCCTACATCTGAGAAACTACACAATAAATTAATACCAATCATATGCCCGTTTTTACACGTTTTGATGAAAGTTTTCAATCGCAATAAATGTATATGATATAACGATACTTACATTTCTTTGTACATTTAGAAATATATCAATCGCATGTTTTGTTAATAGCTTATAACTCTCGTCTGGTTAAATATTTATTTCTTTGTCAACCACTTCAGTCACATGTTCATAGTAAACCAATCACAAGGAAGTAAGCCAATCACCCTATTCTTCATCCTACATCTTCTAACTTTTGTTAATTAACTTGGCCCTCACATATATTTCATTACTGGGATATCAATATTTTTTGTATGCGAAAACTTTAACCCTTTCACATCTTTGTTTTTGGTGGGATATACTTTACTGAAGATCTTTGCTTTATTTAATGATAATTAATGCCAAAAAACTGATTAAAAAATTTCTTTTCTTTTAGTTTCCGCATTACATTCCGCAAAACGGCTGAACCCATTATGAACTGGAATTCACCGGATGATTGAAAATTTTGCCGGGTAACATATAGGCTTAAAATATTTTTTTTTTCATTGCATATGGTATCCGCGAAGCAGATGCGACCAAAATCTATCTTTTAATCGTTGTGAGATTGTAAAATATAAATAATGTTTATTTCACAAGAAATAAACAACTTTTATTTGGAACATTTTGTTATGTATCCCATAGCTTTCGTTTAAATACGGCATTTAGTACATAGCAAAATGCCTCCGACATAACATAATTGAGCTAAATTAAAAAGAACGATGTAAATTAATCGTTTTCGAAGAAACTTTGTAACTATGAAAAAAATCAGTGAAGCACTGATTTTTGACCACTTCTGGTGGAGCAAGTTTTGTCAAAAGGTTATTTTTCAAGCTCTAAATAAATATTTTAAAAGGATATAATGTTCACAGACATTCAATCATATATTCAGATCAAAGACCGAAATAGTATGTTTTACATAACCTCCCCATCTAACGCCTTGTAATTTGTACATAGAGGTGGGTAAACAATATTTGTTACAGAAGTTGTTCAATATTATTCAGATCACTTTATTAATAATTTTCAATTTATTTTGTTCAGTTCTTGAAGTATTCGATCCTTGTCTATTAAATCGATTTATTTAATAAAATGAACGTTTTATTGTCTCTTTTTAATTGCTGTCATTTTTTTAAGTAGAGCAATTCTGTGTTACAAATTAACTACAATGTTTGTTATAATTGAGTTAATTAATTTTAATTAGAATGAGATTTTTCCCACATAATAGTTTCTTGTTATTTCAAAAAATAAACAACAAACACAGCCAAATCAGAAGAGAATCTGGGTTTCTGAAATAATATTATTATTATTATTATTATTTGATTCTAATCTGTGATAATTGTTTCCAGGAAAATCATTTTCTCTTGTGAGTTTTTTGTTTGACATTTTCAATCGGTTTAAAAAATTGGACTTGAAAAAATTGGGTTACAAATTTGTTGCATTTGTCTGTGTGGAAATTTTTGATATTCCTTTCACTGAGATAATTAAGATTTCAAACTTTAATTACACTTTAGTAGGTAAGAAACTATTTAGAGTTTTAGAAAAATATTCCATCGATGTGAAATCTTCACTGATGATTGGAAAAAGAAGTTACCAACACATGTTAGTTCCAACTTCAAAATGTGAGGGAATGCGTGCTTACGATTGAGGATATTGGTTTTATTTCTTCTTTATACTTTTCTAAAGAAGTCAAAATTATATTTTCACAAAGACACATTTTCGATTAATAATAACCGGTGATTTCCAAGCTGTGAGTAAATCACATAAACATTAGTTTCGGCAACACAACGCATTTCTCGAACTTCGAAACAAAAATATATTGTTTTAAAAATAAACTACGTTTGTTTGAACTTTTTTTTTTATAAGCTAAATAGTTATGCCACAATTTCTACTCAAACATCTGTAATTATTATAGATTATAAAACATGTGTATATCATATATGCATGTAGCACATATGTGTATACAACACTACGAGTAATATTTGTATGCATTTACAGAAGTAAAATAAAAATTGAAAATGAACTCAGTGCATAGAGGATATTTATGTAATTGACTCAGTTAATAGTTATTGTCTGTTGGTTTTAACTGTTTCTCGCTATCCCGAACAGATAGCTTGAGTCCGTGCCGTACATTTTTCGTGAAAATGTCCTGTACATGATCCGTAGATTTTTGGATTGTGGCTGTATGCCTGGAATTCGTTCGGCACTGAACTTTTTCTTTCCTCTGATATGCGTTTTTTATTATTCTGAGCATATTTTCGAGTCATATCTACGAGGCGAAATCTTTAATGTAATTTTTAATACCGATTTTCACTTATATTCTGGCGAATATATTATTGTCTTATTTTGTTTCCTAGTAGTGCTCCGCAAACTCTTTACATTGGCACTAGAATCAATGTCGCACCAAATTTATAACTTTACACAAAGCTAATTCGTAACCATTCATGCACCTTCACTAATATGATGACGTCACATGCAAATAAACAAAGCGCGGTAGATACGTAAAAAGATTATCTATCTGTTGTGGATTCAACTATTGAAAACGAATTATTTGTCTCGAAGTTATTATCCATTGAAAATCTGACAGTATTTCGTCACACAAGAATGTTCGGCCGACCACCAGTATAACGAGCAATATAGACGTTTTCACGTCAAAACTATACATAATTTAGCGTCGTCAAAAGTTACCATTACATTCGTTTGTCAAAGTGTGGTACAATTACCAGCCAAGTAGCCGAGCGGTCTAAGGCGTTATGTCTGCGCAGTATGCAGTACTTGGAAACTGGGAGGTTACGGGTTCGAATCCCGACATCGGCAGTTTGTCAATTATTTAAAAAAAAGGGGCGGTTATTGACTAAACTGCCGGCGTATGGACAAGAACGAGTAACCGGCTATACTTGAGAAGGTTTTCTGCAGTTTTCTTCACGAACTCCAGATGAATATCGGCATATTTCCTATCATAGTTGGCTGCAGCCGCATATCCTACCAATTCCTAGTCTACTCACAAATTCCTTCTACTCCGTTCACATCCTCACATCCTAAGGCATCACAATGGACCTTATGGTCGAAGTGTAGCCCGTCCAGGGCAGCCTTTACAATGTACCTCTACCTCTTGGTACAATTAGAGCATTCTGATAAAGTTTAGAGTACACCATGACTTTTAATACCAATCATTATTGAAATCTATTCCTCAATAAATATCTATCTATCTCTTTTCTCTCTCTCTCTCTAGAAGAACTATTCATCTAAATATCTATATAAATATCATTTAATAAAATTGTTGTTTTTTTCTGTTTAAATATTATGTACATATATCTCTAAATATATCCATCCCACTAATATTATAAAAACAACTTTGAAATATAATATTCAAGAAATAATCGATCCGTGAAATTAAAAATATGAAAGATACAATATAATAAAATATTAAAAAAAAAAAAAAAGAATATTTAATACATGTCCAGTCAGTTCATTGTAATATGAAAATATATTGTAGGTACTTTTAAAAATAATTGCCCAAGATAATACTTTTATAATATGTATATTATTGTGTGTATATATATATATATATATATATATATATATATATATATATATATATATATATATATATATATATATATATATATATATGTAAGTAAAGCCTGGCTCACACGATGCTGGTTTGCTCGTTGGATTATTTGCGGGGTACTGTGATGGCAGCTATAATAGAAGTTGTGATGGAAAATGACGTCACTGCTGGCTCTGTTGCGTGGGCGCTTGCTAGAATTCGGCGATAATTCATGTCCTATTACCAGTACTTTTTCCTCTGCTAGTTTTTCATGCTAATCAATCAAAACGTCTTATTTAGTCACATGGGCTTGGTTTATCAGTAGCAAATTTATTTGATTATATTTTATAAAGAGATTTATTAATAAAAATTTTAATAACAATTAACAAATAATTTTTATGAAGTAAATAAATTTCACAATTTCTTTACGCTATTTCTTCGATTAATATTTTTAAAACACTTTGCTGGTTGCCACGGACGACTCCAAAACCTATGCTTTAACATCTGACTTCTATTTATTCGTCTGAATTTATCAATAATTAAAAATAAGCCCATTACTAATCGTCTACGACGAATCACTTCTGCTATAACTGCGTCCATTTTTCCAAACCATCACTTTCCACGCATTGGAGCCATCTACCGGCCTCGAATCTACCGCCATCTATCGCATACAAGCCATCAAAATGTTGAGCACGACAGCTAGTTTGGGACCCAGTACAAAATCTAGCAAGCAATCGAGCAGCCGAACCAACATCGTGTGAGTTAGACTTAAGATAGATACCTGTGTATTTATACGACTTGGATTATAGTAATAGTTTTTTAAAAATCTTTTATTTTTAAAAATTTTATTGAAATAAAGACAAACATATGTTTTACGATATTGAGTTGGAGAAAGATGACACCATTCATATATACAATAATAATAATGGTATTTTTTAGTATTTAATTTGAATGGAGCGTCTTATCAATTTGATTATATATTCATTTTAATAATAAATCAGTGGCGTATCATTGCAGTAAGTAAAAAATACTTATTTTATTACTATCTAAGGCAGTGATTCTCAACCAATGTACCGCGGCACTTTTGTTCGCTACACCAAAGGCGACTCTGACTTTTTCATATCATTGATTTTTTTATATATGATGTCAGATATCAACATTATTATTCATATTAATAGGGAATATGCATGAAACTTTTTTTTCACATTTATTTACAGAATATGAAAATACTGTTAATACTGTAATAATATTTAAAAACGAAATTAAAATCCGACAAATATCAAGGAAGCTATAAGCTTTTAAAGATTATTATCTGTCTCTTTCTTGCAAAAATACTAAAAACGGAGTTTTACGTGTATTTTAAATGGTGAAAGTGTAATATGACGTCACATAACATATCAAGAGGGCTATCACTCTCTTAGTCTAATCGGGAATTTCAAAAGTATTTAAAAAGTAATTTTACCTTGATATTTATCAAGTAAACATGCTTCAATTCAAGTGAAAAAAAATTTGCATGCATATTCCCTATTATTATTTGTGTATACTTAAGCGTCAACAATACAATACTTGTCAAATTCCATTCCGGTTACGTAAGACAAATTCGAGAAGACTATAGCGAATAATAAATATGAATAATAATGTTGATATCTGACAACAGATATGAAAAAATCAATGATATGAAAAACTTCACTCCATATCGATCCTTAAATAAGGTAGAAGAATTAACACATCGCATGGAATTTTATATTTTTAATTTATTTGTTCCTTATTCATTCGGTTTTTGAAAAATGCTTCGGTGGAAAGTTGTTCATTATAACTTTTTTGGAAACATTTTCCCCATTAAAACCTTTGATTGAATATGGTTCAAATCAATAAAAAACATTTAAAAAATACTTTTGTGCCCTCTATAGTACACAGAAAAGAAATATTTTTATGACTCACCTAATAACAGTGTTGCGAAGAGTAAATAAAACAAAACACTATTCGATATATCGGTGAGTTTTTTAGTGTTGCAGTATTCGTAAAATGTGAAGTTTTTAGACAATTACATACCTAAAATCATCACTACTGCATTAAGTGTAGTGTGTAGTTCGCCTAGCGAAGAAATGTGGCCATCGAAGAACTTTCTGGCAAAACCAATAAATCAGGGGTGTCAAACTCAATTTTGTAGAGGGCCATATATTAAATTTAGAATGTGTAGGCGGGCCAGATTCAAATTTAAAAAAAAATGTACTAAATTATTATTACATTTTATTTACTTAATTATATAGTATATAATAAACGGTTTTTAAAAATCATATCAAAGTTATAAAAGAGGGTAATTATTTTGAGCTCGAGGATCCAGATACCTTCAGACTTCTCTTGTTTTTGACAAGCTCATTGATGTCAGGTATCATATTCGTTGTAATTATTTTAAGAATTGATTGGAGATGTTCATTTGTAAGTTTTGTGCGATGTTTGTTCTTATTTATTTTCATGACGGAAAGCATCTGTTCACATAAAGGTGCTACCAAACATGCACAAAATGCGTGCTGCATGGTTTTTTAATCGATCGCGGGCCGTATCTTTGACATCCCTGCAATAAATGTTTCTAAAATTCTAAAATCTACTTCCACCACTGGCATTTCATTTACAAAAAATTTATATATTTATAAAAGATTCCATCCAACTATTTGATGATTACTTCCATAACTCAAATAATAAACTTGAAAGAGTAGGCGTAGGTATATTAAAATCAACTTAAAACAATTCTCATCTTTCATTTTTAAATATGTATTTATATATATATATATATATTGTAATGGTTGTGAATTGAAATATTGTGACTCTTTCAACAGTATCGAATCTATCCATCTTTATATTTATATATATATATATATATATATATATATATATATATATATATATATATATATATATATATATATATATATATACATATATATATATATATATACATATATATATATATATACAATTTAAATTATTAAATCTAATGATATTTAACATCGAATCACGTACTAACAATTTTTTAAACTTGATGTCTGTCATTAAAATATTATTCAGACACAAAAAAAAAATTGTTTGAAAATATAATGAAGAATCTTTCCATTATTATCGTCAAATAAGCGAACGAATCACAATCAAGAATTTTATTTACTTGATATTATTATGTTGTTCATTTATATTATATTATTATTATTATGAAACGAATATTGTTGGAAATGATCATAGATTTCTAGGCTTAAAGTAGATCGCCGACAACTGTTATAATACACAAAATAATGGAGAATCGTTCCATAATTTTTGTCTAATGTAACGAACACCTCAAGTATTTATTCAGTTGATACGATTTTGTTTATTTATTATATTATTATGAAACGATTGTTGTTGAAAATGTCCATAGATTTCTAGGCACAATGTAGATTGCTAAATTAATTAGTATATCAAAGCGCCAAACCGATTATAAACTAAAAGACTAACCGACTAAAAGACTAAAAAAAGTGAAAATAACAACTGACTGAGTTCTTGCTTAAATATCAGGTGTATACTTAATTTATGAAAAAAAGCTTCATACAATAGTTGGCTATTTTTAAAAAAGGGATATTGTCAAAGATAAAAACCCTTTTCCCCAAACATGGCCTGATTTTATCCTTCCACGAACTTGACCTTACTTTTTAGCTCTAGAACACACATACGAGTTTTCAGATCGTTATCTCTATTCGTTTTTGAGTTATCGTGGTTACTGATGGGCCGGCGCACAGACGGACAACTTTTTTACAAAGTCGGGTATAAAAATTAGTGTATTGGGTACTGGGTATAAAAATTTGTAATTTCTGATTTCGTAAGAGAATAAACAACGTCAAAATTATAACCTACAAATAATACAATTTAAAACGGCACTACCATGGACAAGAAAGTAAATATGTCGATATAATAACAACCATTTAATGTCAACAATTACCATAAACCTCAGAACCTTCACAAGGCATGGCTTCCACCAAGGCCAACTTCCAACAACTCCTGTAAAACTCGACTTAATTATTTTATCGCAAATATTTTGTTGAGGTTTTTATGCCGTCGGATATTCTGTCGTCGGACGTAATTTATCACCAAATTCACCTTCCGCCAAATTAGTAATTTCTTTTTGCGGTAAGTTTTCGAATTCAATAATGAGTTCATAATAATGGTGCCTAGATATGATCTCAAGATGTAAGACACTAATCTAGCAATCTAGGCTCAGGATATCGATATTTATGTCTTGAATAAAGTTTAAATTGCATGGACGCAATGTGTTATGTTTTATTGTTTGTACGTTTGTTGTAAGAGACGTCTTTGATTATTATGTGGAATATTGTTTTGGATGGATAAGTTAACAAAGCGAAATATGGACATGAATGTTGATATAAGTTATTCACTAAAATTTCACTAAAATTGTATAAAAACAAATATTAAAAAGGTAATTTTACTGTTATTCTTTACAAGCTTACCTGCACATGCGGTCTCCGCTCAATTTTCTCACCTCTGAGCCGTATTCATATTCCCCATTTGGTATAGTATTTCCCATTTGGTATAGTACTGAGACGTTTAGTATACACAAAAAATAATATGTGGGAATAATAAGTCAATGTTGAATTCAAAGTAATAATGTAAATTATATGAAAAAATTTACTCATCTAGCTATATCATCCGTGGTTTAAAACATATAGCACACTGAGCATGAATTCCAGAGGTCCTGGGTTCGATACCTGGTAGATGAGTTCATTTTTTCATATCAATATAAATTAATAAAATTCAACGACATATTAGTCTGTACCTATAGTATACGCTTGTTATTTCATACTTATGTCTTCATAACCGTAATGAAAATTGACATTTGGTATAGTACTGTGACTTTTAAATATTACAATTGAAAACGAACAAACAAAATTGTGTATGTCAGCTCCGACGCACGATGAAGTTTACTCCTTAAGTGCGATTGTTATTGAATATACAATAGATGGCGCTAACAATACATGTGCTGACATCTATTGTCAGGTACGTATATTAGAATGAAAACTTATTTAATTTTGAATTATTCTGCTTAGATGGCGCTAACATTAATTCATTTATAAAAACATAACGCTTTTCGTTAACGCTCAATTTGACTACCCATAAAATTTTCGTACCGGGGACTTTATAATTGATATCGAATCTTAAGGAGTAAACTCAAAAAATAGCTCTTATAACAGCATTAATTTAATTTCTTAAAATTGATGATGACTAAACAGGAAAACTACAATCATGAAAATATGATTTAAGATGAATTGCTATAAATACCATAAAATTTATAATTGAAGATAATAAATAAAAAAAAAAGATTATAAATTATTCATCATTTAATAAATAATTTGTAAATTATCGATAATAGCCATTTGCAAATTAAAGTTGTGCCACTCACTCCTTGTACACGATTATATTTAATTTGATATGTTGTTAAAATTAATTGAGTTAAAAGTTCAACATAAAAGTTTATATTATTATTTTCTCTCAATTGATTTTATAAACAATAAATTTATTGTTATTTTATCATGTAACCATTCAATCAACGATTATATTTATGTAATTTTAAATAAATAAATAAATATGTCTAAATAATATAATGATTATTTTATCCATAAAGTATACCCATTAAGGTAGTGTCGTGTGAGACGCCTTATCGATGAAATTAGCTGAATTTTTGATAAATTATTCAAAATTGATTGATCCAACTTCGTTAAAAATGTTAAAATTATTTACCTTTTGATAAAAATCGCTCTTAAAAATTTTACGATTAGCATTACAGGTCTATACAAAAGTAGTGATTTCACGAAACTTTTTAATTTTATTCAAAAACGCGTCGAGCAATTTGGCTTAAAACTGATCATTTAACAACTCACGTTATGGGAACATATTTTTAATCGATGATATAATTATGGAATTTAACGATGAGTTTATTAAACAAATTAGAACAAAAATTATATATTTTTGTGCTATGCCGGTTTTGTTCGGGTTTTAAAAATATTTGTATGCCGATGCTTTTTACATGCTCAATAAATCTACTGATCCAATCAAAGTATATATTATGCGATAAAAATTTTTTTAAACTGTTTTATTTTTACATATATATGTACGAACATATATATCGAACAAATATATTTGTCTCTCTCTCTGCGTAGAACACATTTTTTGAAAATTTTATTCCTGTGATATTATAAAATATATTTTATATAATAAATAAATAATTAAATTATTTGCAGCCTATATAAAAAAAGTTTTAAGTAATAAAATTTTCAAAAAATGTGTTCTACGCAGAGAGAGAGACAAATATATTTGTTCGAGCAACAAACAAAGACACTATATCATATTAATTAATTAATTAATTAATTTGATATAGGCAGCAGGACTACGGTGGCAGACATTGCACTCCTACATTTATAATATTGTTATCTGCCTTTTAAAAATTATTTCATTCAATTAACAGATGAGGGAAGGTTTTCTAATGCCGGATCTTAGACCATTACCAGTATTTGCTGTCACTAATATTCAAACATGAACTGAAATGTCAAATCAAGTAAACGCTAGTCAAGTTCACCCCCATTGGTATAGCATAACCTAAAGGTACACATTCTTGTAATAGATGACTAAAAGTTTACAAAACAATATATATGTAAATTGTTTTAATAAATTTAAAAATATACAAAATTATTCAAGCAAAATATTGTATATTAGAAACAAAAATCACGTATACGATTTGTAAAACGGTATACTTAATAATATTCATGCAAAACATAAAATTTCAATTAATTAAATGAAAAAATATTGTTGAAAAATGATATTTAGTACTTAGTAATAATATTTATACTTATTAGTGAGTTATAAATAATAATTTTTTATGTTTTAAAAGTCATTTAATAATAATAATTTTTTTTATAAAATGGTATAAATAATAATCAAAACTATATTTTATAAACAAATTAATGGGGCGGTTAATTGATTAAACTATTGACGTATATCTGTGTGTTCAAATTCTTTGTCCTTTACAGTCGTTTTTTAAAGATTTTATTGAGATGTTTTTTTCTAAACTTGCGTCTACGTACTTGCGTCTATTGTTATGTAGTATGGTTTGCTGTATGGATATATTATACTAACAGAGATGACTAGCGTTTACTTACTTTGACCTTTCGATAATATGTCTGACCTTTGGTAACATTGTTTGACATCAAATACTTGACATGAAAAATCATACACATCTTGAATGGGAATTGAACTCATGACTTCTGGCTTATCAGACCAATAAATTAACTATCGTATATTTGTTTATTTGCTTCAAATCTTGCAACCTACTTTTTTCAATTTATTTTATTATCGATTCCTAAAAAAAATTTTGCACACGTATTTATAATTTAATTGCAATTGGCATGAATCAGAAATAAAAGATTTTGGTGGATGAGTCGTGAAAAATTACGGTAATTGTTTTGAATTAATTAAAAATAAAAATACCTCATTTTGTACTATGGGCTACAGAAGTCCGGGTCATTTTTCAAAATTTTTGCCTTTTCATTCGGTTTTCGAAAAGGCATAAATCTATTATAAAATTTGAAAAATGACCTGGACTTGTTTGGCAAAATTTATAGTAAACATACGGTATTCGCATATTTTAATAAAAATTCAAGAACATATTTTGTATGTAGACAGATATGAAATAGTAATTTATTGAAAATGTATATTTAAAATTCAATTAAAAATATTTGAAAAATAATAATAATAATAGTTTATACTCAATTTATTTATCGATATAAATTTATATTATTTATAAATAATTATTTCTAAATAATTATTATATTTAAATATTATACGTATAGCTTTATAAAGACATTCATTATGGCCGTGATTACTATAACTTTAATTTGTGAAAACATCAATTAAATATTTTATACACAAAACAATATTTTATTCAGACGCGTAGCTGTAATGAGGTTGTATGGCCTTGTAGCGGTATCGCCAATTAATCGACAATTAATCTCTTCAACAGCCTCAATATAAAGGATGGCGCATAAGTATTTGTATTTGTGCATCATTTGGTTTTAACTCGTGAACCAATTGAATCTTATATGGTAAAAGGTGTAACGTACGTAAAATTCTTTGCAAAGATCGCCTAGACATCACAAATTGCTGAGAACGTCGCCTGGCGGGAGTTTCGGGGTTGTCCTCAACACTTGTTTGCACCCGAGCAATGTTCACATCAGTTTCGAACTGCACGAGGTTTTCCAGCACGCGGAAGATCACAGACAACCCCATGTTGCCGAAAACGCTGAACCAATCGGTTAATTGTCGGAACATGAAAGAAATTTCGATATGATCTTTGTGTTTGAATAATCGAATGCTGACTTTCAAAATAAAATTGAAAAGGTACACTTCTATCTTCTGTGCTTAGTCTTTCCATCATAAATTTTCCAAGTTTTACAAAGTTAATTCTGAAGAATAAAAGAAAAAAAATACGTAAACAAAAAATGTACTCTACTAATTAAATCATAACGTTACTTATGCGACACCCTATATAAACTTATATAAATGAAATTTATGTTAATTTATTTAGCAAATCCACGATATTTATTAGTATAATATTTTTCATTGAATTATAATAAAGCCAAAGCTTAAAACCATCAATTTCATACAATTCATTCCCGACTGTAAAATCCGAATGAAATTTCAATAACGATTTTCTATTTTTAGCCTATAATTTACAAGATGGGGTATATCATCCTCAGCCAATTTTTAGATTTGTATGTTGGCTAGCTGGCGATATCGGTTCGTTAAGAATTGCTACTAATATTACAAAAAAATTTATGAATTTGCATTAAACGCGTATCCTTAATTTGGTGGCGATTTCGAGCAAAAATTGAATTTATTGAATCTCATTCGAAGTAGCCCCTGAAAAATATCGAATTATAATATGATTTTTTTAAGCGGATCGAAGCGTTGAATCTAAAAAAATCATTCCGGAAGCCGAGAAATGCGTTCTCGGGCCACGCAAATGTCAAATTTTCATATCATATATAAATATTTTCTTAAGGACGATAAATAGGATGCAATATGGGTGATGGGTTGGGTTATCTACAGTAGGGCGCACCCTAAATCATGTCAGTTTTTAACAAATTCACACATAAAATACTCAAACCAACCTAATCTAACCCAAAACCGATCCATAATGATCTTATTTAATTTCAATATTTTTTGCCACAATATCTAAAATATATTGAACGCCTTTTAGTGCGGGGGCCTAAAAACATGAAAATCCGAGCAATTCGGGCAATGACCGATGAAGTGAAAGATTGTGGTACACGGTTGGAATTATTTTATTTATTTATTATTTGAATTGTCGTGCCCGAAACCCTGGAAGACCGTTCTCGACTTTCAGAATAATTTTTTGAGATTCGATGCTCCTAAAAAAATAATATTTTCTTTGTATATATTTGTAGGGGGAGGGCGTTCTTTTACTGAGACACGAATTTGTTTTTCATGAACTGTATAATATCGCCATCTTTTAAGCTCAAACATCTGTAATAATTATCAGTATATGCCAGGTATATATGCAATTAACTCAATTAGTTGTTATTTTCACTTGTTAATTTTCTTTTCAGAATAAAACTACCAGTAAATACAGCATCAAAAACGTATTCACAATCTTTTATTCCATATTCCATATGTTTTATTATATTCTTTATGTAATTCAATAGTAATAATAATCTAATTGAGTAATAATTTTTAATGTTTGCTACTTACAAATGACAGTAATTATATCATTATTTATCATTTAAATGTAAGTATCGCAGCATATATATACAACACAAAACCAGTTTAGGTCGGTAAATAAAAAAATTTTTTTTTACATAACCTAATAAATGGATGGCTATTATTGTAAATTTGTATAATATTGCTATACTTATTATTGCAATCATATATATATTACTATCTATCTCTTATTTACTAACATGTTGAGAGGTATATACCTATCTTTTTTCTTGCAACTTATTTAGAAAGTAATATGTCTCGTTTTGTTTTGTAATAATGGGATCATGTATGTACCTACTTGTAGGATACCTGTACGAAATAAAATAATTTGTTTCTTCCCACCTTCTATAATATTAAAAATCATTAATCAAAAAATATGTACTAATATTGTGTTAATCAAATTTCAAATTCGTTCCTAGATACCTAGATCAGTTTTTGTATTATAAATACGTATTTCGACTACAAAGTAGTCATCATCAGTATGAAGTAGCTAGTCGTAATTTACTCTTTGACAAATAGAAATAGATAGAAAATGGAGATCAATAGACAAAAATAAAATCAATAAAAAATTAAACAATATAAATTAAAATATACTTAATATTGAAATTACTCTTGTTAATATTGTTTTCATTCGATTTACTCTTCTTAACATTGTTTTCATTCGATTTACTCTTCTTAACATCACTTTTATGAAAATGTGATCATATAAAGTGTGGTCATATGAAGCAAGATTGCAAATAAAAACTTGTTTTACCACCAGACGGACATATATTTCCCAAATAACATTATCGAACGATAGGGATGTTCCATTAATAATTGGTAATTTTTTTAATTTTATTTTCTACATAAAACAATGTGAATTATTTTTTTCAGTCCTGCGTAATTTCTATTTATTGGTATGTGTCTACATAGATAGATAGATTGTAGAGCCTGCCCTGGAAGGGCTACACTTCGACCATATGGTCCATTGTGATGCCCAAAGATGTGAGGATGTTAGTAGAGTGGAAGGAATTTTTGTGTATAGACTAGGGATGGGTACTGCAGCCGACTATGGTAGGTACTATGCGGATATTAATCTGGTGTTCGTGAAGGAAACTGCAGAAAACCTTCTCAAACATAGCCGGTTACTTCGTTCTTGTCCATACAACGATAGTTTAGTCAATTAACCGTTCCTTTTTTTTTCTTAATATTTGACAAACTGTCGATGTCGCGATTCGAACCCATAACCTCCCAGTTTCCAAGTATGCATACTGCGTAGACATTACGCCTGAGACCGCTTGGACTGGTATGTGTCTACATAGTAACATAATAACATAAATTATTATGACTTAATTGTCTGTATATAGAGCATCATAGTAAATATTTCATAATTTATGTCGCTATTTAATCGCCTGACTTTGTTGTACATAAATAGCTATTCAACGTGTAAAATTTACAAGAGCAATATAATAAATTGTAATAAACAATAAGTAACCCACAAATAAACAGACTAATTTCAAAGTATAAACAATTCTTAAGTAGCTTAAACTAATACATTTATAAGTATATCTACATTTTAACTATACAGCTTGTTTTTTAAAATACATCCAATCTGGAATACTGTATAGTGTATCCATTGCTGTCTATATGTAATGTACTATGATATGGTTTACTTTGTCACACTTATACAATCAGTATTGTATTATAACATAAATAACTATTATATTATACTTATCACTCTCTAACTACTACAATCATTTATATATAATTGCATCTTACTCGTGCATCGTCGTTATTGTTCGTCATCCGTCGTGTGAGTGTAACGCCATATCATAGCATACTGTGCATAGACAGTGATAGATGCATTACACAATGTTGCTATTGGGTCTATTTTAATTGACATAGTGTATATAAATATATATACATACTTAAAAACAGATTGAATTAACATATTCAAACAATTTTAATTTAAAATTATAATAATGTTTTGACATCAAATGTAAAATAAAAATGTCTTAGTTTACTTTAACTTAGGTACATATATATATATATATATATATATATATATATATATATATATATATATATTTATATACTCGTATAACTAAGATAGACTTAACTTATTACAATGATAAAATAATTTTAATTGAATGTGGGTTTAAAACAATATAAAATTAATTGATTATAATATTATACATTATACAAAACAAACCACATTCTTCAATTAGTCAATTACACAATCGGGTGCGCAGCATACCTTAGTATATGATTTTTATAGGACAAATTTTATTTGAGGTGGTTTTGTGTAAAATGTGAACATTAATACTTGGTTTTTGGTGACGTTGTTACCCAGTTTTAAAGTACTATCCGATTCTGTCAAAGAAAGTATGAATTCCCATTTGAAAAACGGGTATATATTCAAACAACTTTGAAGGCCATGATCAGGGTAAAAATAACCATCAGATGTCCCCCTCCGAGCAAAACAAGGCTGGTGATTTTTATCCAAAAACGTTTTCTTAAGAGGAATATTCGCAGGTGTATATTGTTTAAAATGAGTAGTCCTGTATAGTATGTATAGCATCCTGTATAGTATATGCGACTTTAACGGTATTTAATCTAGTATTTAATTTAGTACTTCTTTTAATGAAACAACTTTTATCATATTTATATTAGTAAAATCTAATACAAATTTTTATAAATATGATATCAGCTGCTACTTTCATAATACTTCTTAACTACTTTAATTAATTAATTCAAACAATAAACATTAATTAATTTAACACTCAAATCTAAGCAAACATGTTCTATAAGCGTTTTACTTACACTATTGTGTATGAAATTGTGATATATTTTATTGCTAATATAATAAACACTCCTATATTTAGATAACAGTTTTTGCACAAATTACTTTTAATACCAGTATGGACATTTCTCCAGCTTCTTTGAGAAACATATCTGTTTGTACAAAAATCTAGTGAGAAATTAAATACAATTAAGTTCAGGGGCATAAAATAATAAAGTTGATAGGGTTTTTAAGCACATGACAGTTTTTATGCAAGTTCTCATTCGATTGTTTTACTGAGCATTAAATAAATAAGTGCTTTTGTTGTTTATTTATGAATGTATTTAGTTCTTTTATCAAAATTTACACGTGTAAAAACGGGCTTACATAACATAATTATGAGCTTTGAATGTTGTAGCGGTTTTCAACATGATTTTATGTTAATTTAATGATTTTATGTTGTCGTAGTCTCTCAAACAGTATCCGTTGCATATTACATTATATTTATTTGGAATTATTTCAAGGAAAATATTTTTAGATTGATGTAATTAAGAATAATAATATTTTCATACTAATTACCTCGATCACGATAGTTTTAAAAAGTTTAAATTAGTTGAGTGTTTATTTTCAATGACAAATTGAAATACCTACTTTAGATTGAATGGTATATCAACTGGAAATGTATATTGAATTCGTTAAGGTTGGATAACATTGAATTTAGAGCTTTCAGTATTTTTTTTTTGATGTATTTAAAACCTTAGTATTCATAGTTTATTTCAACCAAAGAGCTTTCATTTATTTCCACATTTCTTTCAAAAATAATCATAAAAATTGGAAATTTTCTTTTCAATTAAACTTTGATAGATTATCAAAGTATGGTTGCGAACTTCTTCGCCAAAATCTGCGACGGAATTCTTTGATCATTTCATTATTTTCAATTTGAAATATCAGTAATTCATCATAAGAATATTTGTATTAATTTCTGAAAAAATATCTTACTGTAGGTTCTAAATTTTGCAGGTATTTGTAAGTATATTTAACAAGTTTGTATAAAGTTTAATCAAAATCTGAGCCGTAATATCTTAATTCATAGAACTACCTTAAACAATTAATAAACATCCTTAAGGTTGTTGTATCATTTGGAAATTTCTATAATTATGCCCATTGGCACAACTACCTTAAAAACAGGCTGACATGAAATAAAATAGTATAAAACCCAATGTACTAACAGAGTACCACCTTAAACACAACCAAATCAGGACCATATAGTTGGATGAGTAGGTAGTAGGTTGGGGCCATTCAGATATATAAAATGGCTGTAGTTTGGAGGTAGGTATAGGTAAATATATATGGAAAAGTAAAGTTATTTGGTTTTGTTGTGATCATTTTGTTTTGTTATTTTGCAATTCAAAAACTAATTACTGAAACACCAAACGTTCATTCTATCCATACTACTGCTGCTGTTGATGACGTCATCATTACAATTATTACCAACATAAAGTAACAAACAATGTTTCAATTGTGTTTTTGTATAGATATTTATGGCAATCAACGCGGCGAGTAACGAACGAGGTAGTAACGAACACAGTAACGTACACAGGCCAAAGTAAAATGGAATGAAGCGGTATTATTTTATTTAGACAACAATATATATATATATATATATATATATATATATATATATATATATATATATATATATATATATATATATATATATATATATATATATATATAATATACTAACTATATATAAACCGAAAATGATTCTCGTCAATTATTCTACCAATTAACGTTTGTTTGTGTTATTTATTTTGTGTTTTGTACATTTTCAAAATCGTTAATATATTCAGTTCGAGTGTTTTATTTTTGTGTATAGAGTTATATTATTATAATGGCTATTAGGTATTATTGGTATACAGAATGGTTTAAAATGCTCCGGTATAACGCCAACAATTGTAATTAATTGTAGATCAATTGTAACTATATCCTTAAAAGGGTGTTTGTTGTCAGTTTAATTACAAATTTGTAACGAATAAAAATATAGATTTAAGAGAAAAAATTTAATAAACTTTCTGTCTGCTTGACTGTCTGCCAATCTGCCCGTCAACACAATAGCTCAAAAACGAAAAGCGATTATGATTTCTGATTTTATCGTGTTCTAGAGTTACAAAGTTCAAGAATGGGCGAAATCGGTGCATGCAACTTTCTAGATAAAGCTATCTATGACAACCGTAAAAGATAAGATTAGCAGTTTTTTTTATAGTTTTGCCAGAATTTTACCACAAATATTTGCCATTACGGCAGATTACCAAAGCATGTGTATAAGTATGCATACACATGTATATAGTACCTTGGTATTTACATCAAATAAAATTATTTTATAACCGGTATAAGCATACCAGGTTATATTAAGTTTAGTTCTGGCTTTGTAAGGGCTGTCTGCCTATCAACACGACAACTCACAAACAAGAAGAGATAACGAGCTGGAAAAAAGCAAGGTCAAGTTCATGAATTGGCAAAATCGGACGGGAAAAATGGGCATAACTCCCTATGATTGAAACCGCAAGCGGTAGAACGTAAATTGATAGACAAAAAATATTCCTTTTTTTAAAATAAACAACTTTGTACTGTTTTTTCATGAATTCAGTATATACCGGGTATTTCAGCAATTAACTCAGTTAGTTGTTATTTCCCCTTATATATGTTATATATGTTTTATGTGTAAAAACAAAATGAACTGCTAATGTATTGATAATGAATTCAGTATATACAGAATATTTAAAAAATACATTAGTTAGTTTGTACATTTTGATTATTTATGTAATATTTCCATCCAAAATAGGGTTACATTACGTTCATTATTAATTAGAAGTATTAACTCAAACAATTATTTAAATACAAAACTGCCTTAAGTTGAAATACCCCCTTTAGAGTACATATCAAGCAAGGACAATAATGGACACAATGAAAACACCCAAAAAAGAATAAGGTTAAATATTTTTATTTATATAAATAAATAAAAACAGAATAGCAAACAAAAGGTTTTTTTTCAAACAGAATTTGGAAACAAATTATTCTCCTTTATCATAAAATGGAATTCTACAAAGTAAGGCTCTCAACAGGTAACTAGAAATATAGATGTTTTATGTACAATCAATAACCAAAAGTTTAACCAATGAGCACTCAGAAAGTCTCGGTCATATTACAAATAATTTAAATTGGTATTATATTTGAAGCTCAATTATCTATTCTTAACTTAAAGACATAAGTTTACACACTTTTGATCACTGATTGTACACTTTATACGATCTTATTTATCCCCGTATGGTTATTTTATATATAGATACCAACAATATGTAAAATTTTTTGAAACACACAGTACTTTGTGAGTATTCCATTATTATGGTTTTTCCTTATACACATTTACAAACAAAACAGCACAATCTCTAAATATGGAATGAACAAGTTTTAAACATAGCAAAACATTTTAAATGAAAATCCATTAAAATACTTTATAGGGTGAGGCATTATTATTATTGTATGTATATTTGATTAGACTATAGCTATGTATATACACAGTTATATATTTTACTTTAATATACAATTGAAGTCATTTAAAACAATTTTATTCTAGAAAATATATTGAAACTTTCTAGTAAAGTTATTACCAATCGGTAACAAACAATCTTATCGATTTAATGATTATTTTTGCTATCGGAAAAAGTGTTTTTAATATAGACGAGGTGTTATTGAATATTCTAGGTAGGCATGGTGTGTGTAATTTGCAAACGTTATTTGAATTTATTTTACTGCATAGAAAAATTGTTTTTTTTTAATGATTGAATGTTATAATTTGTACTACAGATCACGATGCTATACACAAATGTCATAGACTATGTAAATAGTTTTTACGTAACGGCAAATAAGTATGGCAAATAAGTATAATCGGCCACAAAAATAGGGTTCTATTTTCAGAATTTTATAATTGATTTGTGCTGAATCTATTCGATTTTCGAAAAAAAACAATTTGAATAAAGGTTGTTAGTATTATTATAACGAACAACTTAGCCGAAGTATTTTTTCGAAAATCAAATGTTCTTTTATGGCCATATATATTACATATTGTAATATAAGGCTTATTGCTCATTGGATATCTTTGGCAGTTTTAACTGAATTTTAATTGAATATTATGATGCCATTTTAATATCGAGGATAAACAATCTAATGTGGACATTATGAGTGAAACAATTGCTAAATGTTTTTCTGGAGCTTTTTCAAATTTTCATTTCTAGCATAGGCAATGTTATATAACAAACAAATACTCCAGAATTAGGGACATCCGATAAAATGGTACAAAATCGTCCATTGTTCGAGATTGTTGAATTTAAAATGATTTTAAAGGCGTTAATGGAGACGAACCAATCATTATAGTCTCTAATGAACGGAATATTACCAAACTAAAATAAATAATTGAACAAATTTCATAATGTTATCTTCGTGAGAATAATATAATAACGATTCAATATTCGTATCCATAATATGTAATAATACTCAATTCGCAGGAATTAGGATTGGAAAAAGTGAATTAATTAATTTAAATAAATTGAACGTTTCGTCATGTATTTCTGACTTCCTCAGCAACTACAAATAAAATTGAAAAATATATATAAAAAATAAAATAAATAAATAAAATTGAAAACAAAAAACTGATAATTTTCAATTAAGACATAAGTTATTTGAAATAAATACCTTAATTATTTAATTTAAATGTCTAACATAAACCAACTATGGAGAACGACTTTAATAGTTACATTTGATGCCATAATCATTGTTGTAACTCAATAACTTAATTTTGATTTGAATTTAAAGTATTTTTTATTTATTCAATATTTGAATTAAACTTATTTTTAATTGAAAGTATGTATTTGTTAATGTCATCTGATTAAAATATACTCTATTATGTAAATAATAATATTATTGCGAAATAATGTGATATGCCATCTATATTAAACTGTTTGTGATATTTTATAAAAACTGTAAAAGACAAATTGTTACATTTATCAACTTTAGACTATAAAATGATACTAATTAATTGTTACAAAATTTTTTTTTGCTACAAATAAATTAAATTAACATTGTCTGAGACTAAAAATTATTTCACTCTCAACAACTGATTGTAAATAATGCTGAGGCCATTCACATCTGTTCTGAAATTTACAGTGTCATTTGTTTTTATATAATACATTTCCCCAATGTTTCTCTTAATCCAATTTTGTTCTCTGTCTACAATTGTAATATCTTCAAATTTGAAATTATGTCCAGTATCAAAATGGTGAGAACTTAAAGCTGTTTTATTTTCTTTAACAAAATTCATATTTTTACAATCATTTTTATGTTGAGCTACTCTTTTCTTTAGTTTTTGTTTTGTTTGACCTACATAACACAAATTGCACTCGCATGGAATTTTGTACACAATATTACATTGGTCTAAAGTCTCAACCTTATCCTTAAGATTGGAGTATAACGATTGTACTTTTTTAATATTATAGCTAGCCAGTTTAATGTTAGTGTCCTTAAAACATCTGTCCAACTTTAACGATAATGGTACGATGAATGGAAATTTCACAAATTTTTTTAACAATCTGTTATCGTCTGATGTAGTTGTTATTTTTAATTTAAAGTTATTAATTAAACCATGTATTAGGCCAGTTGGATAATTGTTGTTCTTAAGGAGGACTTCAACTTTCTTAATATTTTCAGCATGTAAGTCTTGATGACTTAAAGAGAGTACACGATGTAAAAGTCCTTTTATCACTCCAATTTTTTGTGTTATTGGATGGTTTGATCTGTAATTTAATATTCTTCCCGAACTGGTTGGTTTTACGAACCAGTTAGTTTTTAATTTTCCATCTGGAGATCTCAGAATCATTACGTCTAAGAATGGAATCGTTGAATTAGTCTCACATTCCATTGTGAATTGAATTTTGTTATTGAAACTATTGAATGCCTTCAATAAATCATTAGTTTTATTATTTGGAACGGCTATTATAGTGTCAGCCACATACACTTTTACAAACTTTAATTCAAAGTCCAAAATATCGATGACTCCAGAGATAACATGATTCATGACTAGACTTGCTAATGCCGGGCTTGCTGGATTACCCATGCTAGAACCATCTACTTGTTTATAAAATACATTATTAAATTTGAAATACCCAGAGTCAAAGCAAAACTCTACTATCTCAATTAGTAGTTCTTTGGGTATTTTTATTTTAGTAGATAAGTCACTCCAATCCTGTTCAATGATGTCAAGGACTAATTTCTTCGGGATATTAGTGAACAGAGAAACTACATCTACTGAAACTATGACGTAATTTGTGGGGAGTTTCACTGTGTTTACAAATTTAACGAACTCAAAGGAGTTTTTTACTGTATATTTGAATGAAGCAGTCACTGGGGATAATACCTGATGTAGGTATTTAGCCAAGCGATAACACGGAGATCCTATTGAGCTGACGACTGGTCTCATTTTGCACCCTGGTTTATGGACTTTTCTCAAGCCATACAGTCTTGGAGGGCCAGTATTACTGGACTTAAGACTTTTTTCTACGTCTTGGTCAATAATACCTCTTATTTTGAGTTTAGTTACAATTCTATTGGCTTACAAATTTAACGAACTCAAAGGAGTTTTTTACTGTATATTTGAATGAAGCAGTCACTGGGGATAATACCTGATGTAGGTATTTAGCCAAGCGATAACACGGAGATCCTATTGAGCTGACGACTGGTCTCATTTTGCACCCTGGTTTATGGACTTTTCTCAAGCCATACAGTCTTGGAGGGCCAGTATTACTGGACTTAAGACTTTTTTCTACGTCATCAAGACTTACATGCTGAAAATATTAAGAAAGTTGAAGTCCTCCTTAAGAACAACAATTATCCAACTGGCCTAATACATGGTTTAATTAATAACTTTAAATTAAAAATAACAACTACATCAGACGATAACAGATTGTTAAAAAAATTTGTGAAATTTCCATTCATCGTACCATTATCGTTAAAGTTGGACAGATGTTTTAAGGACACTAACATTAAACTGGCTAGCTATAATATTAAAAAAGTACAATCGTTATACTCCAATCTTAAGGATAAGGTTGAGACTTTAGACCAATGTAATATTGTGTACAAAATTCCATGCGAGTGCAATTTGTGTTATGTAGGTCAAACAAAACAAAAACTAAAGAAAAGAGTAGCTCAACATAAAAATGATTGTAAAAATATGAATTTTGTTAAAGAAAATAAAATAGCTTTAAGTTCTCACCATTTTGATACTGGACATAATTTCAAATTTGAAGATATTACAATTGTAGACAGAGAACAAAATTGGATTAAGAGAAACATTGGGGAAATGTATTATATAAAAACAAATGACACTGTAAATTTCAGAACAGATGTGAATGGCCTCAGCATTATTTACAATCAGTTGTTGAGAGTGAAATAATTTTTAGTCTCAGACAATGTTAATTTAATTTATTTGTAGCTAAAAAAAATTTTGTAACAATTAATTAGTATCATTTTATAGTCTAAAGTTGATAAATGTAACAATTTGTCTTTTACAGTTTTTATAAAATATCACAAACAGTTTAATATAGATGGCATATCACATTATTTCGCAATAATATTATTATTTACATAATAGAGTATATTTTAATCAGATGACATTAACAAATACATACTTTCAATTAAAAATAAGTTTAATTCAAATATTGAATAAATAAAAAATACTTTAAATTCAAATCAAAATTAAGTTATTGAGTTACAACAATGATTATGGCATCAAATGTAACTATTAAAGTCGTTCTCCATAGTTGGTTTATGTTAGACATTTAAATTAAATAAATAAGGTATTTATTTCAAATAACTTATGTCTTAATTGAAAATTATCAGTTTTTTGTTTTCAATTTTATTTATTTATTTTATTTTTTATATATATTTTTCAATTTTATTTGTAGTTGCTGAGGAAGTCAGAAATACATGACGAAACGTTCAATTTATTTAAATTAATTAATTCACTTTTTCCAATCCTAATTCCTGCGAATTGAGTATTATAATATAATAACGTAATATCATAATATCGTGTTACATACTTATATATATATATATATATATATATATACATTTAACGTGCACTTCAATTGGTATGATATCAATATTATCGGTAATTAACAAACATAAAATAAAAAAAATAGTATATATAAAAACAAAATTGAATTTTTCGTTCAAAATAATTTAATTAAAAAACACATATAGATACAATTTTTTGTATTTTACAAAATAGACACACTGGGGCCTCTATTCGTATTTATATATCGTATATACAGTTGTAATAACGACCATTGATTTATTGAAATGGTTTTAATTATTTACATATGATTTATGTCGTTAATTGTTTTTTTTTTCGCGTATACTGTTTATAGATATATATATATATATATATATATATATATATATATATATATATATATATATATATATATATATATATATATATATATATATATTTATTGTTTTAATTCAATTTAACATAAAAATTTCCACATTGAAACAAAAAATTTGATATGAACACCACACAATATATATATAAACGGAAAGATTAGTAAACTTTATCTCTCTCTCTCTCTCTCTCTATATATATATATATATATATATATATATATATCTATATATATATATATATATATATATATATATATATATATATATATATATATATATATACATAGGGTGAATCGAACCAGGCGCATAATACGCCTCTATTTCTTCCTATAAAACGAATATCATATTTTGTGAACTATTTTTAATAGAGAGGATATAATACAGTATATATCAGACAGTATACGTGCATATATTTGTGAGAGGTATAAGATTGGCCTAGCATCTTAGATCTGCAGATACGTATTACATGTTAACATGCACGTATAACATTCTATTGGATGTTATTAAAAAATGGGAGGATCATAGAAATAAATAGAGGTGTATTTTACTATGCACCTGGTTCGATTCTTCCTATATATATATATATATATATATGTGATACTTACTAATTTACAAGTACAAAAATAAATTTTTACTACTATTATAAATGCAGTATCGATACAAAAATTTTTATGTCAGCCTCAAAAAGTGGGAAGGAATTTTCTTCTACTTTAACACTTCAAATTCATAAAGGTATCCTTATTTTTAATAAATAATATAAGTATGAATAAAAGTGAGCTTTAAAGATTATATGAGCAAAACAGTTGTACAGAATACCACAGACTGAACAAACTAGTGTATTATTGTATACACTAAAAATATTTACATCTATACGTATTGCAGGTATAATCAGTGAAACAAAACCCACAATATGGTTTGTTAGTAATTAAAATATAAATAATTAAATATTAAAAAATTAACGTAATATATCATTTAGTTTAAAAATACCATGCAACAACAAAAAAACAACTAAAATTATTATTTAAAAAAAAATTATACAGGGTTTTTTTATTTCTTAAGTTATATTTTTCGTAACTTGACTCATAGTTGTATGTAGGATGTTTGGTTACAGGTGGGAAAACCTGATAACAGTGATATAGGGAAATCTGTTTCCTATAATTTGAATTCAAAATAGTATTTTCGAACGGTTTTGGGGTTAATCTCAATTTTCAAATCTTACACAGCCTTGCTTCGAATAAATTTATAAATATATAAACTAACTTTTTTCTTAAATTTTCAGCAATATGTTATAATGCTAGTTTTTAAACAGAAGATAGGAACTGGCCAATATCAACATGAGTCGTAAAATACTTTATTTAAAAGATAAAGCCCAAAATAATTTCCTTGATTTAATGAAAACAAGTATTGATTTAATGAAACTTAATGAAACACACGTATAAGGTTTTCGGTCGTTATCTCAATTCGTTTTGGAGTAATAGTTTGGTTTGCGTTTCATTGGCTTATAGAAATGATATTCCATATCACCTTTATCAGATTATCCCACCGTTTTCCAAACACTCTATATGCATCTAACTTTATATGAAGAATATAAATTTAAAATTTATATATATATATAAATAATAAAATATAAAAAAATTATATAATAATATGTTTTGTTTAATTTTATAAACAAATTATTTATTTATAAAAGAATATAAAAAAAAACTATAATTACATTTAGAAAACAACTCTAAATGCTGAATGTATACATTGTAGACTTGAATGAAATGGCGCTGGTGCATTGAAAAACTTTACAAAGTTAATATTTTCTTCAAGCTTAATTTCTTCCAAACCAAGACATTTAAATTTGGGGTGAAAGCTAATTGATATATACTTAGATATTTATTTATAAAATTGTATGATGGTCATTTTCGGCATCTAAATCAGAATAAAGCAATAGACAGGGTCTTTTATAATAAAGCAATTTTGGAGATAATTATTCTCTTCACCTTCGGGTATTTAGGTATTATGTTTTTGCCCAAAAGATCGATTCATCTGTTGGCCCAAACAGGTAAACCGATTTCAATAAGTTGTTTTTATTTCAAAGCTGGTATAATCTAGGCGGCTCTTATGTTTGATAAGTTTGATCACTTTAGTAGGGGTTTAGGGGAGCGTAGGGACATTGTACACCAAAATATTGCAATTTTCATGATCGCTTTAATGCTCTAATAGTCCAAGAGCTGACGACAAAAATCGGCAAGAGTTTTATAATGGCCCTTAAATCAATATGATTTAGTATTGAGGGTGTACATCAGAGGTGGGCACAGACAGCTCGTCTGAGCCTTACGAGCTCTCCATAAGCTGGGTGAGAGTAAGTAAAGAAGGTATGTTTTGAAGCAAGACGGAACGATGTTTCAATACAGGTTGTCCTACTGATTATTGCCCAATAATTTATTCAATCAATTTAGAAATAGTTTTATAAAATATTTATTGTTTAAATAATATCTTTTACAGTATGGAGAGGTACACCAAAAAACATAATAATAATAATAATAATAATAACAATAATGATAATAATAATAACAATAATAATAATAATAATAATCTGAACTTATCCAAGACTGCTTGCGATGTCTTCTCCATTATTAAATTCACTACTTTTATTTTTTTTGAAAAACAAATTATGCGAAAAATAATTTCCACTACTACAAATAGTACTTTTCACTTTTTCAATTCAAAGTAGACTAACTCGAAGAACTCAAATTCCCACTTTATGTAAAATTTAACTTAATTCATCAAATTCCCATGACACTATACTGAGCATACTCCATACGAACAAAAAATAATTAAATCAGGTAAATAATTCTTTATTAGTTCTCGGATATGAATAGTAAAATATTTAGACAAATCATTTGGAATTTCCAAAACTTTAATTCTATTTAAAATTATCCTTTGCAAAAATTTCCCTCTTTTATTACAATGGTCCAGCGGTAAACTTAAAGGTTCAAAAGATTTATATATATTTTTTATATATTTTTATTTTATTCATACACAAATATGATATATACTAAAAAGGTAGATTTAATGACCCTAATTACCAGCCCAAAATTCCAGAGTATGTATTGAATGATTGCTTGTATTATTTACTTTGTATAATAGTGACCATAAAAAAGATTTGGTATTATTATATTTTTTTCAGAAAATGTTTTAATTAAAAAAAGAAAATATTCATAATTGGTAGGTTACCCTGTATTAACTCTATCTCTCTTCCCTACCTCTCACTCAGAGCTTGGCCGAGTCATCTCCTGCCCACCTCTGGTGTACATGAGTCAGCACCGCAAGGTCAGGTAGTGGAACACCTGGCGACGGCGTACTTTGATGTATGTAAAATTACAACATGCTATACAAGTGTTTTGTAATTGAAACTTGGCAGTAAACGCCATAACGATAAGTTGTCGCCATAACAATGTCGGTGCAAGAGTTTTGTAATGGCTGAAAATTCATTTACTGCTTGATTATTATATATAATTTAAGAAAAAAATAGTCAGACCACATATTAATCGAACAGAGTTATAAGTCAGCAGTCACTCAAAGTGACGACACGACTGACGCTTAGACACTACACTAAACGCTTCTCAAACTTGTACTTTGAGCTTTTTAACTACATCTGTTACCTCTACTGACTACTTCTACATATATCAAAGTGAGTGGATGACCTTGCGAGTGGGTGCTGACTTATGTACATCCTCAATACTAAATCATATTGCATTATGGGCCATTACAAAACTCTTGCCGATTTTTGTCACCAGCTACCCGACTGTAAACGCATATGACTGTAAAATAAAATATCATCAGAATAGTTAGTTATTTTATATGATGTCGCCATGTTATGCTAGACTATTTGAATAAGACTTCAATAATAAATGAAATTATATAAATATGAAAAATACAATAATAGAAAAATATTTTAATAATGGTTGGTAGGGATATTAAAATAACTTTAACTAAGTGCTTCTTATGTGAATATATAGCTTTAAAAAAAAAGTTTAACTTGATATATTATTGTTGGTTAGTTAAATATCTTTTGGTTTGGTCTTGAACGATAATGGACATTATTTTTTTAAGTTAATTATAAAATTGTAATTTATTTATACTTTCATATGGATAATATTTTTACTGAACGTGAAGTTTATTTAATACTAAATGGAAATACCATTCCAAGTGGCCGTAAGGTAAAACGCACTCTGCTTGGAAATGGAAGGTTGCGGATTCGCTTCCAAACGATGGGAGTATGTCAATTAAAATTAATGGGGCGGTTAATCAACTAAACTGTCGGCGCATGCTATGTTCTTATCAAAGTCGGTTGAAGAAAAGGTTAAAAAAAATTGATGCAGAAAAAGTTAAAATACATTAATAAAGGTTTCAACAAAATGATAATGTGGGTGACGCCTGTCGTAGGCAGTACAGTTTCAGAAACGGAGATAAAACTCCATTATTATAATTATTATAATCTATTATTACTAAATTAAAATGTACCTTAAGTTAACCTAACCAACTTATTGGATTTTTCCATATACCTTCCACTATTTGGGTTGACGCTTAACCATTTGAGAATTTCTACAGAAAAAATAAATAAATTGTAAGGTGGTCTCTTCTGGTTGGACATGCAAATCAGGTTGGACATGCAAGGATTGTAGGAATATCAATTATCTCAGACCCCGTTTTGAAATGGCCACAGATATGCTTCCCAAAATATACTCCTTCTCAAAACCTTTCACTGTAATCTGTGATAGGGACATGTGGACGAAAGGAGAACCCCCCTATCTTAAGAAAGGAATCGTCTGGTATACAGACGGATCTAAAACTGAAGAAGGGACCGGGGCGGGAATCTACGGTTAGAGATCTAACGCAAACATAAGTCTCAACTTGGGGAAATATGCCACGGTCTTTCAAGCAGAAGTCTACGCCATACTGGCTTGCGTCCGTGAGAACCCACGTAGAGACTACGTAAACCAGAACGTTTGCATTCTCTCGAACAGTCAAGCTGCCCTTAAAGCCTTGTCTGGAACTGAGGTCAGACAAGGGGTAGTCAACCTCAGGGGTAAATAAATAATAATAGTCGTATAAGTCGTATAAATAAAAAAATAAATCTTAAATAAATTACAATGCTCTATTAGACGGCCTTTATTTCTTTACAATTATATCATATAGATAATGAATCATATAGATAATGAAAATCATACAAGTCGCTTGAGTATTTTAAACTTCAAAAATTATTTTCTTTCCTGAATCTTAAAATATTTATAACATAATTATTTATAACAATAGTTTTGTATTCAATTATCTGTATAAATTGTTATTTGATATTATATCTTTAATTAAATTCAATATCTATAATAATAAGTGAATTTTTCATTAGTTCGTTTTTTTTTTCCTAAGGGAAATTTTAATTAACTCATTCTCAGCTATAAAAACTAATTAAAATTATTTAACTTGTTATTAGCATTAGTTAGTCGTCATTTATTTTAGCGCTCCCATTACAATCATTGCAAAAAATCTAGATATTTTAGTATTCTTTGAGTTTGTACAAATCCGCATTGAGACAAATGCAGTTGGTTGCTTTCGATTCGATTTGGATAAGTTTATTTATATATTGCTTAACGATAAAGTTTTGATAACGTTTCAATTTCTGGGTGGCTTGATTCTAAACTTTAACCCTAATTTCTCATATCCAAATCGTGCCAGTTCTCCAGAAATACAATGACAACTGAACAACTCTGTAATTTATTTTTCTTTGAACCTCCGAGACCGAATTTGATAAACGTTGATACATTGCTTGCGTACCAATAGACACATCGACAATATACCCGAAATTCAAAGAAATCCTCGAAGAGCCAATTTATGCGAGTGTAATTAAAACAAGAATTAGGACTCTGTTACTTTGTAATCGGTGATAAAAACCAGTTCTGTACCAATGCCAAACAAATGATCCCAGCTCTGAGCTTGCAGGCAAGCCAAACACATGAGAGCTGGGTACAAGGCAGCGAGGTCAACCTAGCTTGTGGCAAAAACCGGAAAGAGATAAACATTCTGGTTGGAATGCTTACCGGTCACTACAGGCTCAAGAGGAACCTCTCATGAGGTCAGAGGACAATCTGTTTGGTCTTTAACGGGGCAAATGATACATCTTTTCACCTTCTGGCAGAATACCCTTACAAAGCCAGAATGATATATTTAGCTTTCGACTCAACCGAAATTGGGGGATCTGACGTAAAGCAACTAAAGTGGAGCTTTGTCTGTCATTCGCAGTGAAAACGGGTAGGTTCGACAACGAACACAGGGCTAGAGAAAACGAAATACATGTGGTGGAGATTAGACAGGTTGAAGGGATAAGTTTCTTAGGGGTCGGTAAAACAGACCTAGGAAAGTCCACTTACCAGGCTTCAGGTTCCTCTCTTTTACTACTAGCTAGATTAAAAAGTTGGGTAGGAAAAGTGAATTGAAGAGTTGAGTTAGTGATTTGTTTTGGAAAATAGAGTTGGGTTACAGAGTAAAACAGCTAATTTTAGCTCCGCACCCTTAAGTCTTCAATCCTTCCCTTTTTCTTAACTTTAATTAAGTAGTCAAAATTAAATTTAGTTTAATGACTTTGGTTAGAGACTACGATTAACTTTTTATGTCGAAAAATTTAAAACTTAAAGAGGCTATTAACAAAATGCAGAAAAATAAATATATTCATACCAGCAATCAAAGTTGCCTTTATAAAGATTCTGAACAGAGAAAATCAAACCGCAAAACCTATCATCGTGATATCAAAACTAAAAAATGTTTAAAAAATAATTAAAGATAAAATAATAAAATATATCCACATAGGTCTGTCTATATCCCTTCAATCCGTCTATCCGTCTATATCCCTTCAATCAACCGAATATATATTTATAAATATTCGGTTAACATAAAGCAGTTTGTAAACACAATTTAAAGAAATAAAATTTTAAATAATATATTAGGTATATCCGCCATAATTATTTTCAAATTGTCCTTAAACTATTGTATCATTATTTTAAATATTTTTCTGTTAGTTCATAATCATTTCTACAATATAAAAAATAAAATAAAACTCGATATATATAATAATAATCGTTTCACGTACTACGTTTCGTTTCTTGTTATTGTTCTAAATCGATGTCATTATAAGGAAAAAACAGAAAGAAACAAAAAAAAAAATGTATATCCCATTTATATATAGAATGAATGGGGGGCTTTTAACTGTATTATTAAGTCTATATATGATATTATTACTATTATATTTGTGTAAGGGTTTTCATATAAATAATAATATTAATGGGTTAAACAGAGACAATTTACAATCAAATATTTATATCGTTCTTTGTTTTCCAAATGATATATATTTTAGGTTTTTATTATTTTTATTAAAATAATTGATGGAACAGAAACCCGTTAAAGGATAACAGCATTATTGCGATTATCATCAAAAATTTTACATTCGAGATAATGGAGATACAGGGGATATGTCTTTGCAAAAGCACAGTTACAGCTACACTGCAAATCCAATTTTAAATGCTTGTAGTTTCCAAGTAAACGCTAAAATGGTGCTTAATAAAATGTAAACATCTTAAACGTTTCAAAACATTTAAAGTGCTTTAAATAAAATTCTGTGATAGGTGGTATTTATATGAATACACTTATAATAAGTTTGAAGAAATAAAAATAGTTTGATTTGATCTGATTTTAACAATTACGGAATCAGCGGGTTTTGGTTATCGTCGATGGCTCCCTTGCAGTCATCTGTCACAGACACATTCCCCAGTGATACATTAGCTGGGCTTGTATTTTTAGGACATATTGTTCATTCAATTAATTGTGTAAATCAAGGTTCAATGATGACAATATTGCAGACACAGTAATGGATTCAGGTTCTGGTTGCCGAAATAGTATTGCTGAAAACAAAGTATGAAGCTCATGTATCATAAATTACTATTTTTAATGTTTTTGTTTTTTCAAAAAGGACATCGGGATCCAGATGCCTCATCCATATAATAATTCTAAAGAAGGTTCCATGTGTATTTCATTTGTAAGATCACAAAGTTTATATCAAAATCGGGGAAAAAAATTTTCCTCCAATTTTTGCGATTTTTTAAGGGGTACCCCTTGGAAAAAATGCGAAAAAGTGAAGAAAATTTTTGTTCTCGTTTTTAATAATAATCATTTCCTAGGGTAATTTTGACCCAAAGAGAACGAAAAGCAGGTTCATTTTAACGTCTGACAAACGTCATTTCAAAATTTTCCCTTCTAAACTCATACAGTTTTGAATTTTAGCACGATGGGTCTCATCTCTTGAAAACCGTAAATCATATCGTATTTTAATCAACGCCATTGATTTCGCTAGGTGCAAATTAGCTTAAAACGAAGTTTATATCAAAATCGGGGACAAAAATTTTTCCTCCAATTTGTGCGATTTTTTTAAGGGGTACCCCTTGGAAAAAATGCGAAAAAAGTGAAGAAAATTTTTGTTCTCGTTTTTAACAATAATCATTTTCTAGGGTAATTTTGACCCAAACAGAAAGAAAATCAGGTTCATTTTAACGTCTGACGAACATATTTCAAAATTTTCCATTCTCAATTCATACAGTTTTGAATTTTAGCACGATGGGTCTGATCTCTTGAAAACCGTTAATCGTATCGTATTTTAATCAACGTCATCGATTTCGCTACGTCCAAATTAGCTTAAAACGAAGTTTATATCAAAATCGGGGAGAAAAAAGTATCCTCCAATTTTTGAGATTTTTTTAAGGGGTACCCCTTGGAAAAAATGCGAAAAAATTGAAGAAAATTTTTGTTCTCGTTTTTAACAATAATCATTTTATAGGGTAATTTTGACCCAAACAGAACGAAAATCAGGTTAATTTTAACGTCTGACCAACACATTTAAAAATTTGCCCTTCTCAATTCATACAGTTTTGAATTTTAGTAAGATGTGTGTGATCTCTTGAAAACCGTTAATCGTATCGTATTTTAATCAACGCCATCGATTTCGCTAGGTGCAAATTAGCTTAAAACGAAGTTTATATCAAAATTGGGGACAAAAAAAATTTGTTAAATTTTTGCGATTTTTCTTTCCATAAACTCAATATATACCGGGTATTTAAGCAATTAATTCAGTTAGGTATTATTTTCACTTGTTTCATTGAAGTTCGCATTTAAGTTTTCGTTTCTAGATTTTAGGCAGATGAAAATACTATTTTCTATCAGTCGGCTACAAATATATTTATATTCGAATGTTATTTACGCCAGTATGGCAACGTTCACGAATATCGTTAATGAATCGCCAAAATCGTTAATAAACGATAAACGAAAATAGAAATTAGGCAATGGAAACTGATGCTTACAGAATCAGCTCCTTACTTGGCACCAAATGCTTAGGATGGGTATCGAGCACATGACCAGCAGAATTCTAGATCGACTGCCTCTGCTTGGAATTGAAAATTGTGTTGTCACAACTTATGAATTATGCATTATTTTTAACTCGTTTAACTCACTCAACCAAAACAATAAAATAAAATACTGAATGTGTACGAAAACGTTCCATACTTATTACAATTATTCCAAAGTAATAATCAAAACATTTTAAAATTTTATATAAATAGCAAATAAAAAGAAAATTATATGAGACATTAGTATATTTCAATTCGTATGATATATTTCATATCTTTATTCGAAATTATGAATAAATAAAATTCCATCATCTATTTCTATCTCATTCTATCAAAATCATTATATTATAAAAACTTTGTATATCTATTAGAGAGAGAGATATATTAGATGTATATATTATATTAGGTAGGTATAAATCGAATTTAGGAAAGTGTAGCCATAGTTAAATTTGCTAAAAATCTGAAAATTAAAAAACTTAATAATTTTAAAATAGAATATTCGTGAAAATCTGTAAATAATGTATAGTGAATCTATCGCTGTCTATATTTTGTGTACTATGATATGGGTTACTTTGTCACAATGTATTAAAATCAGTATTGTATAACATATAACTATTATACTTATCACCTTATCACAAACTAAACCACGGTGTAGAGCTTAAAAAACCAGCCAAAAATGTTTAATATAGTTTTTCGATTTGACACTTAATTTTTGAGATATAATTAATTAAACATTAATAAATTCAACCATTTTGTGGGTGTCGCTACACTTATTGAAAACTCTGATTCTCGCTACTCTAGCATGGCCGCCCTACTCCATTAATATGGCCACATCTCCTTACACTATGCGCTCTGTGATTGGTGGAGTAATGTAGCGACACCCAACAATGCAAATGTGATTAGTTGAATTTATTAATAATGTTTAATTAATTATATCTCAAAAATTAAGCGTCAAATCGAAAAACTTTATTAAACTTTTTTGTTTGTTTTTTCCAGCTCGACATCGTGGTATAGTTTTCTGAACATTCTGTATGTAGTTGCATCTCACTCGTGCATGTATACATAGTCGTTATTGTCCGTCGTCTGTCATGTGAGTGTGTCTACAAAGTATATGTAACAAAGACAAAACATCATAGTCACTGCATATAGACAGCGACAGATTGGGTGTATTTTAAAATACGGGCTGTAGAAATTTCGACATTTACAGGTTTTCATTTGAAAAGTTTGCAGCTCAATATTATTTTTAAATATGCATTTTTGAAAAAAATTATTCCAACAAAAGTTTTACAGTTTAAAGGAGGTGCATAATGCAATAATTCTATTTTTGTTCCATGCATCCATGCCCGAATGGTATAGCTTATCTTTTAAATGGTGCAAAATAGGGAAAATTTTTAAATGCAAAAACTGTCTATCTTAATAATAACAAACAACTTTTATTTGAAACTTATTTTCATGCTAAATTCACCGAAACTAGTTTTGGTGTAAAACGGGGTTTTCTATTTACGCTATATTTACATCAAAACTAGGAAATGTATGAAAAAAAGTTTCAAACAAAAGTTATTATAAGATAACAATGGACCTTATGGTCGAAGTGTATGGTCGAAGCCTGTCCAGGGCAGCCTCAACAATCTATCTATCTATCTATTATAAGATAAACATTTTTTGTATTTGACGATTTTCTCTATCATACAACGTTTGAAATTTAAATCATACCACACGGTAGAACTTTTGTTGAAGACATTATTTCAAATAAACACACTGTGTAGAGTAAAAGTCTCAAGGATGCTGTGTCATTTCCGGCCAGGGGCAAGTGGGATTAATATACATTACAAGAAAAATTCCAAATAGACAGGTAAATATTTGCAGTCATAAAAATGTAAACTAGACTATTCGAAATCATTTCGAAGTATTTGAAAAAGTATGAAGGTATTTTTTGTGGACATTTATTAATTCCGAAATTTCGTTTATTTTTTTATATTAAAAAAATTCCTTTTAGCGAATATTTCAAACGACTATAATTTGATCAATTTCACTTTCTTATCGAGACTTACCATGGGACCGCATGAATCTAGTTAAATGATTATTTATCTAAATTTTCATTGGACTACAACAATGTTGTATATACACAATTTAGCTTATAAAATATGTCGTATTTCATATTATGTATATATATATCTATAGATTTATAATATGAAATATATATATATATATAATAGGTAGATAATTATATACATATAGTTTATAAGCAATAAGCATTTACTATTATAAAATTGTCTGCAATAACAATCATATACTTATTGGTTTTATAATAAAAATAATATACTTACATACAAAATGTATTTTATACAAATATATTATGTAACTGAGTTAATGATAAATATGTTATTTGATGAAACTAATCATATTATTATTTTCTAATATATATATAGAGTCAGTGCCGGATTATAGCATAGGCTGAGTAGGCTGAGCCTATAGGCCCCCACAAGATAAAAAAATGTAGTTGTTGGCAAAAAAAATTTTTTAATAAAGCTATGGAACATTTGACTTATTTAAGAACATATTTTTTTAAATTAACGATTTTACTTAAATAATGTTATTCTCAAAAATATTCTCAAAAAATAATACAAAAATCTTTTCATACAAAAATTTTTTCGAGAAATTATACGAAATCATGTCAGCTAGATTAAAATGGTATAATACTATATAGCTCTATTAGCAAATGTAACAGCTAATAAAGAAACTTTGTTTACCGACATCAAGTACTTAGGATTGCATATCCAAAGATAAAATCAATAGCCCGAGCTGGGTCGATTTGGTTACCTAGACTCTTTGCTGATTAATCATTTTTCTTGAATTTTTCGTGCTATTAAAGAGGCCCCCACAAAAAATATGCCTACGGCCCCCCAAGGTGTTAATCCGGCACTGTATAGAGTAGTATTGAGTTTGAAGAGTATCAAGAGTTTCGTGTAAACGATATAAAACAAATGTTATAGATTAACATCATATTATAATAGTTTTATATATAGAAACAAGGGCAGGGACTTTAGAATACGTGGAATGTAAGAAGATGATCTACTGATAAAGTACCCAAAAGTATTATATTTATTCTATTAACCAAATTATCTTCAGAAAAATATCTACATCCTTTACATATATTTGAAATTTTATTTAATATGTAATGTGACCAATAGCATTGCGTATACTGTTTGTTTTACTTGTTTCCGATAATGGGGAATATGCATGAAAATTTTTTTTCACATTTATTTTCAGAATATGAAAATACTGTTAATACTGTAATAATATTTAAAAACGAAATTAAAATCCGACAAATAAAAAGGAAGCTATAAGCTTTTAAAGATTATTATCTGTCTCTTTCTTGCAAAAATACTAAAAACGGAGTTTTACATGTATTTTAAATGGTGAAGTGTAATATGACGTCACATAACATATCAAAAGGGCTATCACCCTCTTTGTCTAATCGGGAATTTCAATCATTCATATCTCGCTTATTTTTAAAGTTATTTAAAAAGTAATTTTACCTTGATATTTGTCAAGTAAACATGCTTCAATTCAAGTGAAAAAAAATTTTCATGCATATTCCCTACTCGTAACATTACATAATGTACAACCATAGCCCTATAATGGTAAGTAAGATGGCGACCATAATTTTTATTATTATGATTATAAAAGAGGTTGATACAAATTCAAATTTAAAATAGTAATCGAATGATAATCTTTTCATCACAGAGCCGTAAACCTGTAAGACGTATCGTTGATTATTGCAAATGTGATCACACGTTAGTAGTTTTTTTTAGCTCCATGGCCATGAAATTCGAATACACTACTATTTTTAATTTGTATATTTGTATCAATCCCTTTAATGATTAGGATAATAAAAATTTTAGCCGACATTTTATTCACGACTAAGGGGCCATAGTTGTACATTCCTTATATATAAGATATAAAAACATACCGCAGAACTCCTGGTACAATTCCAAATAAAAATTGATAAAAACATTTGCCACAAGTTCATCTGTGAATTAAGTATATTTAGTTAAACACAATATATTATATTTCTAATATAAAATAAATTTAAGAACACGGTTTTCGATTCGCCTGCCATCTTAATTATGCCGTTCAAATTAATATAGCATTATATTAAGAACACTGTGTAGGACCTAAAATAGACTACTTGGTTGTTTTTGAAATGCTTTCTGTTTATATGTTCTATTTGTTCTATGGAAATCTATTCGAAAAACTTTACTTCCATACTATAAACGGTTTACGTTAAGCTCAATTAAAGAAAATTTCCAACGTTTTACTATGAACATAGAATAGATTATAGAGGCTATCCTGGATGGGACACACTTCGACCATAAGGTCCATTGTGATGCCCAAGGATGTGAGGATGTGAGTGAAGGACAAGGAATTTTGTGTGTAGACTAAGAATTGGTAGAATGTCCGTGAAGTCCATGAAGGAAACTGCAGAAAATCTTCACAAGCATAGCCGGTTACTTCGTTCTTGTCCGTACGCCGACAGTTTAGTAAATTAACCGCCCCCTTTTTTTTTTAATAATTAACAAACTGCCGATGTCGGGACTCGAACCCATAACCTCCCAGTTCCAAGTAGACATAACGCCTTAGACAACAAACATACTCTTATGAGTTATAAATTGAGCCTTCAATGTATAAACTCTTCCATAATAAATATACGGTAGTTATTAAATGAATAAAGCTTTTGGTATAATAATAATAATAAAAGGATGTACCAATTTAACCAAACAAAGAAAGGATAAGAAATTGTTTTATTCACTTCAGTGTGAGAGTTTCCCCATTTTCTACCGCACCATACAACCTGCCACTAAGTAAGATGAACGATAAAATTAAATGAATTAAGGAAACAAGTGAAATTATTACATGGCATACTTTAATTATCAGTAATTGAGTTTAAATTTAAAGTTGGTAGCTTTATAAACTTACTTATTATACTGCTTGCTGTAAGGATGTTTTAATGTTGAACAGAAGGTATATGAATTTAATTTTGAATTATAAACCAATTTTTATGTATACACTGTGTTTAATGTGTAGTGTACTCTTGTAACTACAAACAAACTTGTATTTGATTATTAAATATTGAGACAAATAATAAACAGTGGTTAAATTTTACGAATTTGTATTTAATAAATCATTTTAGATCAAGGTTTAGATCGAATATACCAGGATAACTTGGTGTATTCCAACAAATGTGTATTCAGCTATTGTACAATGTGAAATTGTTTTCAATAACCGGGAATTTATCCAATAGAGAATATGAATGAAAATTTTTTTTCACTTGAATTGAAGCATGTTTACTTGACAAATATCAAGGTAAAATTACTTTTTAAATAACTTTAAAAATAAGCGAGATATGAATGATTGAAATTCCCGATTAGACAAAGAGGGTGATAGCCCTCTTGATATGTTATGTGACGTCATATTACACTTTCACCATTTAAAATACACGTAAAACTCCGTTTTTAGTAATTTTGCAAGAAAGAGACAGATAATAATCTTTAAAAGCTTATAGCTTCCTTGATATTTGTCGGATTTTAATTTTGTTTTTAAATATTATTACAGTATTAACAGTATTTTCATATTCTGAAAATAAATGTGAAAAAAAATTTTCTTGCATATTCCCTATTGTAACATCATTCACCATTATAACTACAGGAAGATTAAAAAGCAGATTTTTTTGTATATGTAAGCCTTATATTAAAATTTTCAGGAAATAAGTTGGAATAAAAATTATTTTCTACACCTTTAATTTCTCAATTTTCTACTCCATTCTTCTTTACTGATTTTACGCTAAACACATTTTCATTGCGATCGAACTTTAGACCTGGCTACTTTCGGTATTTGAATTATACAAATATTTAAAAAAAAAGACGTAGTTAATGAAAATTAAATTACAAATATTTAATGATTATACTGAAAAATTCATGTTTATTAAAATAATTAACTATATGTACTATAACTAGCACATGAATGACCGTGATTAAATGACTATCAAATTATTGTATTTTTTATAATATTGAAACAAAGATCTCAAAATTTAAAATCACATATAAATATCTTTGGAAAATTATATTGTTTCGTATTTCGTGAAATAAAAGTTTATAGTTTTCTGTTTAATCTTTCATAAAACACAGTGTTGATAGTGACTTTGTAAATATAATACCATGACATTATATAATTCGTTCTAACATCGTCAAGAATTATTTTTAAAGAAAACACACAAGAACTAATTCCTACCTAACTTATTCTCCTCACTTACACGATGTCAGTTACTGTCGGCAAGTTGCTGTCGTCAGTGAATTACACCTACTGCCTTTATACCAGGTAAGTTACAGTCGTATGCTACTTGCCACAAGCTCACTGCATTGTTTTCACTCGCCATTTGCCTTCTACTACCAGGTAACAGCTATTTACATAGTATCATTTGTACTATGGACCACGGAAGCTGCGTTCTTTTTTCAAAATTTTATAGTTGCTTGGTACCTTATTCATTCAGTTTTTGAGAAAATATTTCGAATAATTGTTGGTAGTACATTATAAAGATTATTAAAATAATCAAAGAGAACTCTAGGTTTTTTGAAATTTCAAATTATGCCCCAATTCCTAGAACAATAATTTGTATTTTATAAATACGTATTTCGACTACAAGGTAGTCATCATCAGTATGAATTAGTTAATCGTATCTATCTCTGGGATATGGAGTCAGAGATATGTTGCTCGTTGCTAATTTGGTGCGTGTCTCACAATAATATTAGTTTTGTCTTTCATATGATCTGACTGAGGTAGTACCTGAAGGATTATTTGAGTGACCAATTAAGGGATTATGTGTGTGTTGAACCCATTTATTGGCGGTATCGTTTTTTGACCATGCAGTGTTGTTATTGTTAATAAGGTAAGGGTGTTGATCGAAGCTAACCTTGATATTCAGGTATTTAATTTTGAATATGGTTTAATTTTATTAAATCAGTTGTTGTTACTAAATTTATAATGAAAAACTTTTATTAAAAGCATTTTTTCGAAAACCGTATAAATACTTTTGTGGCAATGTAGAAAATAAAAACAATGGTCACTTTTGAAATCGATAGTACAAAAAGTGATGTACAGCTACTGTCATCTTGAAGATAGTCGACCCAATTATCACTAACTATTTTCTTCATATCTGTCAAAAAAGCTAGCAACTGTTTCCTTTGAAGATAAGGTATTTAAACAATCTAAAGTAGTTCACTTAATTTGATGAACTTAACACAATGTGATCTGTTATTGTACCCAGTACATTCTTGATGATTATAATGATGAGGGTGGAGACTGTTGGTGGTTGTCTTATGTAGTATCAAAATGTATGTTTTATACAGAGCGTGATGGTATAATACAACCACTGTAAGTAAATTGCAATGTAATTCAAATTGAATTATAATTTTTCATTCTTTTATTAAAGTTTATAAAATTAAAACGTCTTTTTAGATGAAAATAGAAACTGGGAAAAAATGAATGGGAAGGAAAGGAAATGCAATTACATTAACATAATTAAATCCTACATTTTGTTTTATGTTTCTGGTTTGTTTTTATTCATTATTCCGTACCAAATGTGTACGAAAATATCATTACCTTAAACTTTTGTACATGAAAAGTGGATTATAAATCCCCCACCCCCCTTCAAACAAAATCACGTTAAGTAGGTTATTTAAAACCCTTATTAAATTTCTTGACATTTCTTTTAAATTTGGATTTCAAAAGAAAGGCAAAATATTATTTTTACCAATTATCTAAAAAAAGGATGCAAACGACCATTAATTAAACCAAACATCTAACTAAAGTATTTAGAGCAAGATAATTGTAAAAAATAGTTTTTGTCAAAAAATGGCAGAGCATCATCTTACTTGCAAATATTACAAACTTGAATTAAAATATCTTTGTAACTATTTTTTCCTTAACGATGAGCTTAAAAAGATAATGTTATAATTCCGTTATCTTGCTATATTCGAAAACTCAGCACTATCTCTTTTAGTTAAAAAGTTACAAGCGGGGTTTTTTCTTCGCCGAATGAGCACCATATGATATAGTAACTGTTACTACACTTTTCTTTTCGTAATACTAATATTTACTCTACACTTCAAATTTACTCTGCACAAATCAACTATAAAATTTAAAAAATATCAACTACTTTTGCAGTCAATTGTACTATACGCAGGTGTCTAGATATAGAAGTCTAAGATCTAGGAGCAAGTACACTCCCACTTTAGTCTCTCGAGACAATATATAGTCACATGAAACAGTTTTACTGTTTTACAATGATTATAAAAAGAATTAAGATAAAAAAATATGTCGTTTAGATTTTCAGTCACGAAATGTTTAGAGGAAAAAAAGAAGGTAGTTGTTACCCTGTGTGTATTTATAAGTCTATAATTTGTGTGGTTTTTGGAAGAAGTAATAACCATTAATTATTTTGTGTTTTGTATAATAGCTCGAGAGATTCGATCTTTATATACATTATAATAGTGCCAGAAAGCACAAATGTTTTAGAATACATATATATATATATATATATATATATATATATATATATATATATATATATATATATATATATATATATATATATATATATGTATATAGATATATATTAATAATAGTATTAAATAACAATAAAGGTAAGTTCGATTTAAATCAAATTACTTAAAATTAAATGGAATTGATTGGTTTAGCGTTTATTCATTTCTATTCGAACAAAAACTGTTTTGTTCCTTCGGTATTTGTTAGGATACAATTTTGTCAAAAAGTTGTGGAGCGTATGCGTATAGTAAGAGTGAAATAACGTATAGCATAATAAGCCATAATGCTTGTCCAAGACTGTACCGGTAGACACGTTGCACATACAATACTTGTCTATACGTATATATAAATACTACCTAGTTGTATCTGTTCAGCCTGCCGACATCTATCTTTATTTATAAAATTATTTCCTTTGCGTTGTTATAACTAAACAATGAGACGATAAATAATTCTCGTTTTTTTTAAATACGCAGAACAAATCCAATAATTCATAGCTATTTTTTTAATGATTCTTAAGTGTCGTTTTTTTATTAAAAATAAAAATCTGGCAGAAATACTGCTTAAAATGGATACTCTCCATTGCACCTCATGTTAATTATTCGAGCTTCAATTAAGTTTTCCTTGAGTTTGAGTCGATCAATCGATTTCAAATTATAAGTGTCAGTGTATAATAATACTCTTAATAAGTGTGCAAAAGTTTGGAACATTCTATAATTATGCCCATTGGCCCATTGGATATTAAAAAATTGGCCCATTTATCTACATCAGACGTGGTATTACGGTAGCACACTGAGCATGAAATTCAGAGCACCAGGGTTCGATATCTAGTGGATGAGTTAATTTTTGCATACCAATATTCATTATAAACAGAATGATTGGTACAGGTTTACCATAGCTTATTTTGATAGTAAAATTATTTAACGAGATTCCAACTCACAGTTTACCCATTAAGAGGCCGTCCATTGGGTCCTGATATTTGACATAAATATATCAATAACGGAAAGAACTGTCACATTGAAGTTTGATGAAAAAAAGTAGCAAAATTAAAGGTTTATAGATTTTTTCTACAGCCTACAAAAAAAAAGAAAAATTACTGGAATGATTCACTTCTTCTGAGTGGATTATGACTAAAAGCATTATCACAAACCTGAATGTCCAGAAATGGTAAAGATGTGCGTAAAAATACGCGTCTACAACATCTGTCAGTATTAAATTGTATTAAAAAGAAAATAATTTCATTTTAGAGCAGAAACAGTGGTTTAAAAAAAATAAAATTATGTTAAGAAATGACAAGACGCATGATATGATCATTAATTATTAATTAAATAATTAATATTATTATTTACATAATTTTTTTCCTTTTATTTATATTTATTTATTTATAATTTTTTTGTTTGTTTGTAACCACATAAATGTGATATTATTATAAAAATATATTTTTTCCGTATATATATATAAGTATAGTTGTCATAATTGAATTAACCAATATATTTTTCATTTAACCTATATTTACTTAATTTGATCTTAAACAAACTAATGGTTTTTGTGTTGAGATACGGAGTGCGCCGTTTAACAAATATGTAAAATATAACCAGGGTTGGGATAACAACCAAATAATTTTTTCAAATAATGCCTTGTAACTATTTACCCCGTTTTTTCAGTTACGTGATGACAAATTAATGATTTTGTAAACGACATTTGACGATTCAAATCGTAAATCGCTTCCATCACTTTCGTATCAATGAAATTCGCTTAATATATGTAAGAATACCAAAAACTTCTGTCGAAACATTTTTTTCGAAAATCGAATGGATTCCACAGATCGAATAAAACAGTCTGACTGATTAGAATATAGAAAGTACGCTTTTTATGAAATCGATTTATGCCGAATCAATTTGCTTTTCGGATAAATGGTTCAATTTCAACCAATTCAAGTTTACATAATTATTCTCCCAGCGTTTCTTATAATTTGCAGGACTAAATTAATTAGAAATTTGTAACACAAATCAAAGATCTTATTATTTTCTTTGTTTCAATAAAAAAATAACTCCTTTCTCCGAGGAGAAAAATATTTTCTCTTAAATATTTTTCTTTTACTTTCGTTTATATACTTAGAAATATGTGTTGGGTCCAAAAAAAATTATTCTTAATAATTTTCAATACAACAAAGACAGTGAATAGAATTAATGAACATTTGATTTAAGAAAAATATTTTTGTTATTTACCGTCCCCTAAAGCATAAGAAATTTGTATGTAAGTTAGGAATTTGGTACATTTTGCTATTACAACCGACTTTGGTAGGGTAACTATATAGATATTTATCTAGAGTTTGTGTAAGGAATCTGCAGAAGACCATTACAAGCATAGCCGGTTACTTTCGTTCTTGTCCGTACGCCAACAATTTAACAGTAGTCAATTAATCGCCCCACTTTTTTAATTTTCTTAATTGATAAACTGCCACCGTGGAGAATTGAATTCGCGACCTCCCAGTTCCAAGAATAATTCCTTTGACAGCACGACCACTTGGACTGGTGACTACCATTAGTATATCAACGGAATAATTCTTTGGATAACGAGTTTCATTTTTTCTCTGTACTCCATCTTCCTCAATGTAGTTACGATGTGAAAAAGTTAATTACTTTCTGAAAACAATTCGATTTTCGTAAACCAAACATAAAACACACAAAATATTATTTTTTTACAACCCTGTATATCAAAAATATGTCTCATATTTTTTGAAACCAAAGTCTTTTTATAAAATAATATTTAATTTTTATAATAAACAAATTATTATAATAATCATTCTGGTTTCTTGTGTTTGTTTCTTTAGATCTCTCACTGAGTGACTGACTTTCACTTTACTTAAGTCTTGTTTTTTTTTTTTTTAAATCTAAAGTCTTTTAATGACTGAACGTTAATTTGTGTGTTTTATTCATTAATTTTCTGTTAGTCAGAGGTTAGTTAGTTATGGTTACTCGGTCGGCACGGCACGTTGCAGTGTGGCATCTTGTTTTCGTCATTCACTGACAACTGCAGACTGTTAGTCCTATTTTATATATTTAATAAAATATAATTAATTAATTGGTAGCGACTATAATATCTCTACTATAATCATTTTTAATTGTTTTATTTAAAAATAAACAAATTTCAAAATTACCTTTAAACACACATCTGTCAATCAGTCAATCTGTCAACGATATTTGCATGTATCATCAATACTAAGAAACGTCACATATGTAATTCAATTCTGTGGATAAAATTAATTATTATATGAAGGACTGTTCATATATGACATTTATTATTAGAAAAAACTTTTAATTTTTGATCGATACTTTGAAAAAATGATCAACGATTAACATAGCACGCTTTATGGCGAAATAGAAATTTTTATATTCGTAACAACTGTGTTAATAAATTAGACACTGTGATAAATATTGTTTTAAAATATTCTTAGAATTATACCGTTTATTTAATTGAACTAAAAAACATAGTGTTATTGAACGTTGGAATTAATTAGTAGCTATTTTAATCAGCAAAATTGATATTATTATAAAAAATATTCATAGTTAAAGATTTACAGACATAATGAACCAAGCAAGTTTAATAAAATATTTTTAACTTTAATTTGTTCATGATAAATATACAAAAAAACTTTTATTCGAAACTCCTGAAAGTCAGTGATTGATGGAGCGAAAAGGGCACTATTTTCTTAAACAGATGAAGGAACTTACCAAAATAAGAAAAAAGTATATATATATATATAAGAGTCTATAAATGGATTGTTTTGAAAATAGATTGCGAGATTCTGAATCTCAGTTTCATGTTAGGTAAATCTAGTAGAAAAACTCAATTTGAATCTTCCTGTAATACCATAATCCTGTTGGCAACTATTTTTTAGGCTATTGATTTGATTTATGCTAGACTTCAGAAGTCTTCACACGATTTTCGTCAACAAATTATACAACAGATAAATAATTAATTACTATTGAAAATGATATTACAGAATAATTTAATTTGTATAAAACAATAAATAGATATATTATAGATATTTAAATATATCTAAACACAAGATATATATTTATTGTATATATCAGTAAATTCTACCCTCATTTATTAAACACAGACAGGTGAGTGATAATTACTTACAACGACAGAATTAGAAATATCACTTTTGTGCTTCTTGAATAAATAAAATATCTATTCGACTTCGACTAATACGGTAGGTATATAGGTGCTATTATTTAACTCTTATATACCTTTTAAGGCTTTGAACGAATCAGAATTGACAATAAGTCAATGGTTTTATTATTTCTTTATTTTTTACGTTTTATTGAATTTTCCATCTATAGAAAGTGTTGATAAAAAATATTGTTCCTTCTCATCAGTAAGAAGGCTGAGTAATCTATTCATACTCTTCATATTGCTCATCAGGATTCAGTTTTCACAATTTTTCTTCAGCTGTAATGGACCTTATGGTCGAAGTGTAGCCCGTCCAGGGCAGCCTCCACAATCTATATATTATCTATGTTGAGCTGTAAGGTTTATTTCTATTTACAGAGAGCAACAAATGATTGACCTTTTCCTTCTAGTGGAGGTTGGATCAACGTTGGATCTGAATTAATTTGAATGCTATCTGGATATCGCGCTATGTGTAACAAATTTGGCTGTTTGTTACTATGTATAAAACAATATAAAACAAATATTTTGATTTTCAAACAATACGACCTGCAATTTGTATAATTGAAGTGTGTCTAAAGATAATATAACTTCTCTAGTCACACAGTTTAATCAGTATGTATACAAATACATACTATATCGTTGCTAAGTACAGTGAACAGTGGTTGATAAGTGCAAATTCATTCTTTACGAGCCATTTTATTAAATTTTATATGTAATTCATTAAAGTTATTAATTATCAATTAATAAAACAATTTTTAGTTAATAAATTGCGTTACATATTTCACCAGCAGGGAGTAATCCTTGGAGTTTTACTAAGCGCTATTATTTTAAACGGACTGTTGATTTATGATAGGGTTCAATCCGTTTATATTAGAAATTTACGACTCCAATTCACAAACACTGTTCAGTATTGATTTTCTATTTCAAATCACCATAAATTAAATATATGAAACCCCGTTTATAAATTAAAGTTCATTAGCCGTTAATGCATACACGTACACTTGGTCACTAAAGTTGATGTCATTTTACAAACGTTCATAGTTAATGTGTACCCTATTCATACGGTTTTTGAAAATAATTTTCGACTAAAAGTTGTGAGTACATTTCTAATGGACAACATTTATCCGAAGCATTTTTTCGATAAACAAATCAAAAAGGCTCAAAATAAATATAAAATAAAATAGAATCAGCTTGTGTGGTCCCTAGTACATCGCTTCGCAATTGTTAAAAAAATGCTAAATAATTAACAGAAAATATAAAATTTTCCAAATGTTTTCCCATAATCAAAATTGTTTTAATTGAAATATATATATTTGATTTGATAGCCAATATATTCTATATATATATATATATATATATATATATATATATATATATATATATATATATATATATATATATATGTATGTATATATATATATATATATATATATATATATGTATATATATGTATATATATATATATATATATATATATATATATATATATATATATATAAACATTAAAATGAAAAACATATTAAACGTTAAAATGCAAATTACGTAGTCATTAGAAAATCGTCTCAATCCTTTTTATCAACTAAAACAGTACCTATTATATTCTGTATATATGTTACCAATATCTATCTCACTTTGTTTGATGTGATGTGAATACAACGCGTCATTCTGCTAACGATAAATAAATAATGTAATGAATATGTCTAGTTTTCTACTTTACTGACAGAATGTCGTTAATTGAATTGGAAAAAGGTATATTTTCATTAATTATATACCTACCTATGAATTTTATTTTATATATACATAGATAATACGATTATAATTAAATATTATATTATACGAATTTTAATTGGTTATAGATGCGACGGATAGCATAGATATCTATACTAAAAACTGGGTTACTTCCAAATCGAAGTACGAACGCTATTGTTGTTGGTGACCAAACAAATTTGAACGTATATTTGAAACCCTAAACTTAGCAAACCAATTGAAGAAATGGAAAGAGTCGCGAAAGTTTTCTGTTGGCAATTTTAACAAGTATAAATAGACCTCCGGCCTTTTTTTTTAAATGAAATTTATGAAAATATGTTCGTTTTTGTTAGATGACAACGAAATGAAAATCAGGGTACAGTTTTGAAATTACACAACACCCTAGTCTGGCTATCTATGATTTTTAACCCGACTTCAAAAGGAGGATGGTTCTCAATTCGTCTATATTTTATTTTTATTTTTAAAGTGCGTCACTTCAGAACTCCGTCATTTATGAACCGATTATGAATTTTCTTTTTGTTTTAAAGGGTTTGGTTTCCCATTGGTCCCATTGTCACCAAATCGCATTCTGATGAGGGGATCCCCCGGAAATCGAGGAAAATCCTCATTTTATATGTGATAACCGATTTCTGCGAATTTTTTTTTTAAGGGTATACTCATTTATAATGGGAAAATAAGAAAATTCTTTTAAAAACCAAATTTTATACAAAAAAAAACCGACCCCAAAAAAAAATTTTTACAAAAAAAAAACCAAATGCTTGTAAAAAAAACTGAAAATCTGTTATAAAAAAATGCACAGAAATTAAAAAAAAGAAAAAAACGGATAAAAAAAAAGTTTTATAAATAAATGCACTAAAAATTAGCTGGTCCTTTAGTAGGTCTACCCATATTTAGACAAATAAAATCAGTTATAGAACGTCAAAGTCACTAAAAAGCGAGAAACAAAACCTATTTTGACAAAATGGAAACCCGACTTCAAAAATTAAATATTCTATAACAAAAAATGATACACAGCAACACAGGATACGATTAGTTGAAGGTTTCTATCGAACGCAGTCAAAAAATTAAAATGTTAGATTTTGACATATTTTTTATTGCAAATTTATACTCAAAAAAAAATTGTTCATCAATTAAATAATTTAAAATAAAAATTGATATTGGGTTGATTATAAAATGAAAAGTTCCGGAAAAAAAAGTCAAGAAATGATTAACTAATAAATAAAAGATAGAAATGCCATTAAAAATGCCCATTTTTTTTTGCACTTAATTTTTTTGCTTGTCTGTCATCGATATTCACAAAATAAAATTTTTTTTATTATAATTATCTGTTCTATATGCGGATGTCAATATCGAAACGTCTCAATTAAATAATTATCGAAGTTAATTTTTATAAAATAATAAAAACATAAAAGTAAATTTTAGTATGTAGAGAGATAGATACCTTCATTATCATATTATCATTCATCTGAATTCGATTATTTCAAATATGTCAAAAACATTATAATTACAGTGAAATGAAAGAAAATGAACCTTAATATATATCCACTTAAAATTTCAATCATTATTATTTGATTTTGTTCATGTAGTACACAGTAGCGTAACTAGAACTCTCACCCACCTTGTGCATGTTATATAAAAAAATTTCAAGTCAATCAACAACAACCCACAGGTGGCATCCGAGCCTCTAAAGATTTTCATCTGGTAGCCGCTTTTTATATACTATTAACTAAATAACTGCCGTACTTTTTGCAAATTTTGTAGTCGTTTTGTACCAAATCTTTTCGGTATACGAATGTTTCGAATATAAGTTATATAAATCAACTGAAATTTTGAATATATATTTTCCATTGCATTATAAACTACATACCATATGATCATTTGAAAAGTTACACCACTTAGATATTTTTCTTCAGCCCTTCTCCTGTAAGATTGTCTAGAACTGGCGCAGTCTGCGTTGACCTTGTGGGTTTCAGTCAATATTCTGTTTAGCATTGTGGTCCAACTCCAAGTCGGAACAATTTTGGATGTTTAGATTTTCGAAAGTTACGATGGATGTAACTTTCAATGAATTAAAATAAGTTTTAATGGTCTAGACTTCTGGTCGGTTGTATAGATTTATGGTCCTTCTGTAAAATAATGTTGTACTTACCTTTGTTATGGACACCTTACAACTTATTCCATCATTTTCCCAAAAATCAAATGATTAAATTATAAAAGATGTTGAAAATTTACCGCTACTTTTGTGGTCCATACTACCACCATACGACACACTATTCAATTTTACTGTTCCATCCATGTGGAGGTAGATTGTAAAGGCTGCCCTGGACCGGTTACACTTCGACCATAAGGTCCATTGTAATGCCTAAGGATGTAAGGATGTGAGTTGAGTGGAAGAAATTTGTGAGTAGACTAGCAATTGGTAGGATATGCGGCTGCAGCCAACTATGATAGGAACTATGCCGATATTCAACTGGAGTTCGTGAAGGAAACTGCAGAAAACCTTCTCAAGCATAGCCGGTTACTTCGTTCTTGTCCATACGCCGACAGTTTAGTCCATTAACCGCCCCTTTTTTATTTTATTTTTATAATTGACAAACTGCCGATGTCAGGATTCGAACCCATAACCTCCCAGTTTCCAAGTACTGCATACTGCACAGACATAACGCCTGAGACCGCTCAGCTACTTGGACTGGTGTCCCATCCAGACACGTACAGTTTTAAATGACTGTTCAATTATTCCTCATAGAATAATTACCAGATACGGTCCTGTTTTAATAATATATACTTGAATATAAATAGTAACTCATATTATATACCTCAATATGAATCTATCAATATTTATACGTCAAAATTATCTCTCTGAATAAAAAACAAATAAAAATGAATAATGAAAAAATTAAATTATCTATACATTACATTATTGAGAAAGAGATAGTGTTATATACCCTTCAATTGTATAGACAAGTTCAAAAATAGACATTTATAAATTGTTTCAATTGCTGCTTTTTTTTTTGTTCTTTTTTTTTTTTTATTAATTATAATATCGATTTTTTTTAGTATCTATATAGTATAATTCTTTGTTTTACGTAATAAAATGTATTTATCTATATCTAATGACTATGGTTTGATGTTTATATTCTATATGTAGTCTACGAAATAAACGTATCTATTTTCGTAATATACAGAGTGTAGCGTATATATGAGCCTGTCTATTCAAATTTGGATTCTGTATATTTAAATAATAGAAAATTTTTAATGATCTTTTGCCTGTAAACAATTAGTTTCTGCCATTTTGTTTTATACACGCCTGGCAATTAGCCATATACTACCTACGTTCAGGTAAATGCATATCACTTAAGGATGTACGAGCGCTGATGTATAAAATCCATTTATAAAATTCTTCAAAATCTTATATAGTACATTCATAAAAGTTCACAATAATGTTTATTATTTTTTGTCGTAAGTTTGTCGTAAGAATTAAAATTTAATTTAGGCCCGTCATACCGGGCCTAACAAAAGATATTTAAGAAAAATGCCTGAAATTTCAGGTAATTAAGCTACCGCCTACTAAAATAAAATTTACCCGAAATCTCAGTTGTTTTCTTAAATATATTTTTTTAGACCCGTCATACCGGATTTTATTGGATTAATCTCTATTAATATTTCTATTTTTTATTGCGTAGTTTTTTTTTTTATTCGTCTTATTTTATTCCAAGTGAAAATTATCTAAATATATGCAAAATATGTGTGAAAATATGGGTTTGTCCATAAGAGCAATGCATGAAAACTCGAACTTTAACATTAAATAATTAATTCAAGACCCCCGTAAGCCTCTCACCCCCTAAAACTTTTTTAATTGATTTATATGCACTTTAAATACATGTAAACATAAAATTAAGTCATAATCTTTTTGAAACTTGTGCTCATACATCCTTAAGCTAAATATATAAACATAGAAGTAATGAAACTGTGTTTTTTGAGCCAGCTTGTAGCCAGCTTGTTTGTTATTTTTGCCGAATTACGAGTTACCAAACAAAAAAAACTTTGCTAAAGCAAATAAACTTTAATGTTAAACTTTAAGTGTGTTAATACTTAAATAATAAATAAATGGTTTGAAAATCGTATTCATTTATTAGTACTCGGTATAAAATAATACCAAAAACTTTCGCTTGTGACATGATCCATAGATCTAGTATAGAGAGATGTGTGACTAATTCAAGTCGCAACTTAAAGCGATTTGTTCGTAATTCGGTAGAAAATATGAAAACTTACATTAAAGAAAACGATGTTTAATACATCCAATGGTATCACTTTCAATCCACATATTTATAAATTTGCGTCAAACGTAGTATAATTCTTTGAACTACGTCGCATAATTCTAGCAAAAACGCCTACAGAACTGATTCGTTCGGTTCGCCGAATTTATACCTGCCGCGACTTTGAATCAACTACGGTTACTTTCAAATTACCCTATTCTCTGTACTGTGTAAAAATATAATTTCGTAAGCCAGATAATTAATTTCCTAAAATATAAAATAAATAATGCATCAATTTAAATTCCATTTTTAAAAGGGAATTTTTCAAAATGGCATTTAAGATTTTTACTTGAACCTAATATCACTTTGGATAAACGAGTTGGAAAATATGATGGTAAAGAGCGCCGGTGAGTAGCAGCAACGAATTACCCTCTCTAAATATATTTATTTAAATATTTAAATGAACAACAACACCAACAACAACATAGAGGAATAAAATATAACCTACAGTTGTTATATCAAGGGCATTTATATAAAAAATTTAAACCTAAAAATCCTTTCAAAAAATTATTGTTATAAATATGTTAAATATAAATTTGTTTGTGTGTTTGTGAAAATTGATCATTATCATGACTTATCTACGCCGCACTTCACCCATAAATACGAAAATTTTAATCAAATATTTATATTCCCCTTTTTCAATTAACGGGATTTCTATATAAACTCATTATAAAATGTATACCTACCGTTTATAGTACAAGAGTACATTTGCGCATTTCCTTAGTGTATAATATACCAAAACTATTCTGTGAAATTTTGACAAGTTGACCCAATGAATTGTTTTTAAAATGGGGTTCGATTCCCCGCCGGAGAGCCAAAAATGTAAGAAGATATGTAATTATATTTGAATCATTAATAACTATAATAAATTTAATAAAAAATAGATGACAAGTTGAACGATATAAATTATCTTTATTGAAAATATAGAATTAATGTGAAATTATATTTGTTGATAGTTACCAAGGTAATTTACAATAACAATTACCGTGGTAACTTGGGGAGGATATGGTTGAGGAGCAATGGATTCTAAAAGAAAGCATAATTGCAAATTTGAAAGATATAATACATAAAATAGTTGATATCGAATTGTGTAACCAAGATGGAGTCATGTCAACCAGAAAGGACATGTTTAATTAACAGTGTTAATGTTGATTTCGAATTACAAAACTGACAATTTTTGAGTATCAATTCTTGTTCAAAAGTATCGTTTACATTTTTTTTCTCAAATTTCGCAATTAAAAAAAAGAATCCAGCTAAAATAAAATGAATTTTTAGAATTATTCTTCGTATTTATATCACCTTCAAATTCGTCCGTAAAGTTTTCAATTTTTTCAGACTTGTTTCGTTTAAGATTCTTTATAAAAGATTCATACACGTGATTCACACACTTGAATTACAATATCACGCCTAATAATAGTCTGATATGCAATCAGGTATAACGGATTCTATTACCTAGGACTCTTGGACTATAAAAGCGTTAATATACTTTTGTACATGTTAAAAACGAATAGAAATATTTAGTGGGAATCAATTTGAAATATACGTAGATCTATCCCTAATTTATGAACGTTTTATTTTTAATATTTATAAGGATTTTATATAAATTTATGCGTATTTAAATTTATGTTTAATTAACTTTTTGAGATCGTAACCTACGTGCTTTACGTTTATTTTCCGTTGTTTTTGTACATGAGTAGAAACCAATTCAGTTTGACATCTCACATTTCTACAAAAGCGAAATTTTATTAAAAAGCATTTTCAATTATTAAAACTTTCCATATTCGAACAGAAAATCTATAACAATAAACCAAACTCAAGTATCGATTCGTATCAACCGACGAAAAATTGTTTACCGGCCGAAATGCTTGCGAACAATTCCTAGTCTATACACAAAAATTATTTCCACTCCACTTACATCCTCACAACCTTAAGCATCACAATGGACCTTATGGTCGAGGTGAAGCCCGTCCAGGGCAGCCTCCACAATCTATTTATCTATCTGTCCGTCGTTAAAAAGTGATTTTAAGGTCTTAAATGGGGAAAATCGAATTGAGCATCGGCCCGACAGGGTAGAAAATATCCATCTTTGAAATCTTAAGAGATAAAAGAAATTTTTAAAAACGAAAAATGTAACTTTATAAAAATAAAACAGTTTTGTTTGAAACTTTTCTCATAAACTCAATATTTTTGATACATTATCAAACCTATCTGTAATAGGGAATATGCATGAAAATTTTTTATCACATTTATTTTCAGAATATGAAAATACTGTTAATACTGTAATAATATTTAAAAACGAAATTAAAATCCGACAAATATCAAGGTAGCTATAAGCTTTTAAAGATTATTATCTGCCTCTTTCTTGCAAAAATACTAAAAACGGAGTTTTACGTGTATTTTAAATGGTGAAAGTGTAATATGACGTCACATAACATATCAAGAGGGCTATCACCCTCTTTGTCTAATCGAGAATTTCAATCATTCATATCTCGCTTATTTTTAAAGTTATTTCAAAAGTAATTTTACCTTGATATTTGTCAATTAAACATGCTTCAATTCAAATGAAAAAAAATGTTCATGCATATTCCCTATTGCTAATCCATATACGAGTATACATATAGCTCTGAATTTTTATAAATTGTGCGTGCGTAAAAAGTAAAATAAACATTATAAACCAGGTATTTGAGCAATCAATTCAGTTTGTTTTAATTTTCACTTGTTTAAATTGAAAAATTTTTGGTTTAATGATCACCAATATGCTGTCTGTAGAAATTGATAATGTTTTTTTTGAACTTTCAATTTAACCACCAATTGTTTTGATCAGTCACTTGCCTAATTTTATTACGAATTGAAAAATTCATTAGTATACTAAAATATTTTTAATTGCCAAATACGATCCTAAATTTTTATGATAATGTGTTTTCAATAAAAATATAATTACAATCTATATATATATATATATATATATGTATAATTACATATCATCTAAATCAAAAGCAATATATTTAATTTAATTAAATTTAATTAACTGTTTATTAATGTTATTAATTAGATTAAAAAACTGAATCCAATTTTGGAACAATTTTGGACAGTATTTTTATTATAATTTAATTATTAAATAAAATAAAAATCTTTCTTAATATAATTTTATATCATAGCAATATATTAATTTCAATTTACGACTGATAGTATATATTCTGAATTTTAATGAATTTTGTGCGCTACTAAACTGCCGTAATTCTTATAATTGCTAATTTGTATCTTTTGACATATCATCTAAATCAAAAGCAATATATTTAATTTAATTAAATTTAATTAACTGTTTATTAATGTTATTAATTAGATTAAAAAACTGAATCCAATATTTTTATTAGTATTAATTAAAAATATAATATTATATATATATATATATAATATTATATTTTTAATTAATACTAATAAAAATATTGGATTCAGTTTTTTAATCTAATTAATAACATTAATAAACAGTTAATTAAATTTAATTAAATTAAATATATTGCTTTTGATTTAGATGATATGTCAAAAGATACAAATTAGCAATTATAAGAATTACGGCAGTTTAGTAGCGCACAAAATTCATTAAAATTCAGAATATATACTATCAGTCGTAAATTGAAATTAATATATTGCTATGATATAAAATTATATTAAGAAAGATTTTTATTTTATTTAATAATTAAATTATAATAAAAATACTGTCCAAAATTGTTCCAAAATTTATTAGACAATAGAAAGTTGACCCTCAATAGGGTCCATGAAATTATTTTACATGATATTTCAATAGAAAGGGGAGTTTACAAGCTTGTATTAAATTTCAAGAAAAATCAATTTTTTATAAGGTCAAATATGGGAATAATATACGTAGCAGAAAAACGGTCGATGATATTCAGTGAGCTCTGGCGCTACGGCTGGCCTTCTGGATCGTAAGTTCAATTCAGCAAATCTTCTTCTAACATTTTCATCCCTAAATGTTTCACAACGATTTATAGGGCATCGATTCACGAACTCCAGATGAATATCGGCATAGTTCCTATCAAAGTCGGCTGCAGCTGCATATCCTACCAATTCCTAGTCTACACACAAAAATTCCTTCCACTCCACTCACATCCTCACATCCTTCACAATGGACCTTATGGCCGAAGTGTAGCCCGCCCAGGGCAGCCTCTACAAACTATCTAGGGCACCTTTGACCATTCTCAAAAAACAATCGAAATTCAGGCCTTGGGATGGTCACCACGTAGCCCAGAGTGAAATCCAAAAGAATATCTCTGAGATGAACTTATATAAGAAGACTTATTACTATATAAGAAGACCTGGAAGAATTACCCTTCTGTCATCTTCCAGGAGCTGAATAGGTTTTGTGCATCTGTGTAGGAAATCATACACGTTAAAAATAATGGCTAGGTGACTTGAGTCATCCGAGGTAAGAAAAGGTAATATCTTCCATTAATAGTTTATTTCTTTTTAAAAACCTAGAGATGAATTTTTTTAATTATAAATTTATGGAAATTTTTGCTCTGTATGTAATACAAAAATATCCAATTGGTTAAAATACAATTTATTGTTTCGGTATAAACTACCATTAACAAAACAATGAAATTATTGATCACTCAGAAATCATGTTAGAATTACACTACAAGGAATTTACCACAAAATGTACAGGAATAATTCCACATATATAGACTTATACATATATTGGTAACAATAAATCATACATCAAGTCGAATTAGGATATAAAAACCCACCACTACAGCAAATTTATAGAATGCTATGATCATGGGAATAATATTCAGAATATATATCTGTCCTTCTATTAAATTATAAGATTTCTAGGTTTGTTTTATAGATAATGAAACATATATATGTGTTCCAGAAAGTTTTTATTCGTACAATATGCAATATGTATCTGAAGTACAAAAAAAAAGGCCTATCCAAAATTTTTTATGTAATCGCAATGACTAGAATTTTTTATGAGTCGATCACGTGTATATATATACAGTGTTTTGCATGTCCTCCGTACTTTTCGAACTGTCCAGACAGTATAATCTCGAGATATTTTCTTAGCATGATACGAAATTAAAGATCTGACCATGCAACTCGAAAATACGACAATAATAAATTAGTTGAAACAGTAGTAAGTCAAATAAGATTCATATGTATTTTAAGTGGAAGCGCTGGGAAATAAACACAAAGTCAGTAGTGAGCTTATTTATTGATACCATTATATGTTGTAAAAAAAAAGCTATCCGATCCTAATGGGGAATTTCTGTGAAGCAAAAAAACCTTTTTTTGAATTTTTTTAACAAAAATCGAAAAAATAATTGTTGAAATTGTTTAAATCGGATGGCATTCGAAATTTAAACTCTAATAAGTGCAAGAAATTGTGTGTATCAATGCCATCCGGTTTTGATAAAATTCATCCTTTCACTAACTAAATTTCACTAACTCTTTATATTTATGTCAAATTGTTATTTTTTCTAAATTTTAACAGTTGGGAATGTCTTTTAGTTGGAAATTTTTTATTAAAATTTTGTTGATGACATTTCTATAGCAACTATAAACTATACTATCACAGTATAAATCGTTATATAAGTTAGAGACATGCAAATTTGTATTTTATCTATTAATAAATTTAAATTTTTGTTTTTGGTTTTACTTATTATTTTTATATTATTATAAAAATTTATTATTTGGTTATTTTTTTATACTATTATATTGTTTTGGGTTCTTAATACGTCTGCAAAATTTCAGATTGTTCAGACGTCCGGAAGTGGGTGTCAACTATTGTTACTTACATACACATAAAGAGAGATTGATAGATAGATAGATATCTACACACAAGTCAACCTAATAAAAGCATGTTGCAAAAAAAGATTGTAAATGAAATTTCCTGAGGTAATAGGGAATATTCATGAAAACTTTTTTTAACGTGAATTGAAGCATGTTTACTTGGCAAATATCAAGATAAAATTGCTTTTTAAATAACTTTAAAAATAAGCGAGATATGAATGATTGAAATTCCTGATTAGACAAAGAGGGTGATAGCCCTCTTGATATGTTACGTGACGTCATATTACACTTTCACGATTTAAAATACACGTAAAACTCCGTTTTTAGTATTTTTGCAAGAAAGAGACAGATAATAATCTATAAAAGCTTATAGCTTCCTTGATATTTGTTGGATTTTAATTTCGTTTTTAAATATTATTACAGTATTAACAATATTTGCATATTCCCTATTACCATAGTTGTAGAATTCCACTTCGTTATGGCAGTTTTTATTTACAATAGGTCATCGTATCACAGTTTTAAATCCTTACAGTTTTCTTCAAAATTAATTGAAACTGATTTTGTACAGTACAGATAGTAATTTCAATGATTAATAATCTTGTGTCTATCTGTTATTACAATATTATTTTAAATAACACAAATATAATATAATCAAATAAACAACGTTTATAGATAAAGACAGCTATAGTGCAGTGTAATATATAATACAAAACGAAATAAAAATAAAACATGCAGGATTGGAAGAGATATATAAAATTATAACAAGAGATAAGAAAAATTTAATTCAATCAATTTGACTGCTGCTTCTGCTGCATTGTAAAGAATATAAGTAAAGAAACGCAAAAAAAAAAGAAAAAAATTAATGAATATTTGATGTACATAAATAAGTATATATAACAAGATGTATGATATCAGGTAAAATGGGCGTTGTTGAGATTCATTTGAGTAATTTTATTCTTTTTGAAAATAATACCAACCATTGTAGGCAATACAGGAAGTTCTTTAAATATTAGGCAAGGAAAAATAAAGTTTTTGATAAATTCTTGAGTAATTTATTATTATACTACTGTGCAATTATCCAATAAAACAAAAAGTTGTAGAAGTATGATGTGCAAAATCGGTGCCAATATTCTTCCAAAAATATATATATCTTTTAAACAAACAGTAAGATTAAGTTCAAACACAAAAACTTTTCCTATTTTGAAAAACAAAAAAAACTGTTTTGTGTAATCATAAACTCGAAAATTTTTTGACACGGTTCCAGATATATTATATATATATATATATATATATATATAATGATCGCCACTTTTGTGATCATTTTTACTTTGCTATCGATAGTGGTGACCTTTTTGCCATTGATTTGTCCTTGTCTATCTGGCTTTAAAAAGCTTCGAAATTCATTATAAAAAAAGTTGCAACTTTTATTCGAAATATTTTTTCGAAAACCGTATGAATTCGACACAAATCAATTATTACGAGTGAAAATAACAACCAACTTGAATACCGAGTTAAATGCTTAAATACTTAATTATAAAAAAATGTTTCAAACAAAAGTTGTTTATTTTTAGAAAAGGAACATTTGCTGTCTTTAAATTTTTGTTCTTTCTCTTACGATTCCAAAAATATACAGTTTTACCCATTTTGTCCAAACATTGTTCGATTTTTCCCATTCACGAAATCCCATATTCGAGCGCGTGGCTCGACACCGCTCGGAGTTCGTGGCGCGCAATTGTGTTTGGATTTCCGTGGGACTTATAGTGATCTAAACTATTTCTTTTTTATATGCTAGTCACAATCCCAGCCACAAAGTTAAGACTCAACTTTTACGAATGAGTAAAGTATAATAATCGTACTTGCAATACTTGACACACTCCCGTTACAAAATACGGGAAGAAACAAAAATAAATTGGAATGGTATGAATAGTGAGTTGGAGTTGTAGTACCTAATTTAATGATATACTTCGTTACAACTGACAGAGTGGTATATAAACTACTTATACAGGGTGCTGTTGTTCACCTTCTATACCTACTCCTCCACCCATTTAAGAGTTTACAGAAGATGGTTGTTTTGTCTTATACATATTTAGTTTTTGTTTTATAAAACCAATTGGTTCTTAACATCATTATAGAGCAAATTTCAAACAAGGTGAGCTTTAACCTTTGATTATTCTAATGTTCATAAATACAGAATGGTTGGTTATTCGAATAAATTTTTTGAAATTGGTTATACATCAATTAATTTGTAACATAGCTCATAAACCTGGGGGTTGACGATTGAAAGAGTTTTCGATTTGTTTAACTTATTTAAATTTTTTTGACATTCTACTAAAAACTGCTGATAACAAAATACTTTTTGTATTCCAGGCCGATAAAACATTCTATTATTATTATAATTTGTGTTTTCTGGGTAATTGTCAAATTGATGTATAAATTAACGCATAATCGATTAGATAAATTAACGCATTATAGCTTCCAAAGCTAAGCTTCTAAAATAAATATCTCCATTGATAATTGATTTGTTTTTTATTTCCGGACTCTCTCGGATCCAAATTTGCAGTTATTGGGTATTTTAGCTATTGGCGAAAGCATCTACAATTTTTCATTTAGTTTTAAGCGAATTGCCTGAAAGGAATTTGAGCTTATTGGTCTCGTATCAAAGTAAAAATTTCTTCAAATGCACATCGATCCTACTTAGTAGATGTCGAAAATCACCGTATTTAAAATTTGCATATATATATAACCAGTCCAAGCGGCCAAACGGTCTAAGGCGTTATGTCTGCGTAGTATGCTTACTTGGAAACTGGGAGGTTATGAGTACGAATCCCGACATCGACAGTTTGTCAATTATTAAGAAAAAAAAGGTTCGATTAATTGACTATACTGTCGGCGTATGGATATGAATGAAGTAACCGGCTATGCTTGAGAATGTTTTCTGCAGTTTCCTTCACGAACAGTCTATATACAATAATTCTAGTCTATACACAAAAATTTCTTTCATTCCACTGACATCATCACATCCTTAGGCATCACATAGTTCATTATAGTTCATGTGACGCCCAACCAAAGCTTTAATACTACATACAATTATTAGCTTTTTATAATAAAACATGTAGTGTTGCGCATAATCTAGCTAGACTCATTTTATTTGAAATTGACTCAAGTGAATAAGAAATGAAACAAAGCAACAACAACAACAATAACAACAACAAAAAAAAACAATAAAGCCTAAAAATAGGTTTTGGTATCATATATCAAGTCGTATAATAAAAACTAAGGAATATAAAGACAACAAATTGAGAGTAATACAATACATACAGAGTACATACCTACTACCTACACTATACTATACACTGCCCCCAATGGTCCGAGTAGTAAAGTTTGATATTGTTTTATTTGCAACCCTCTAGCGGGTCAAGCAAGCGCTAACTAAATTAACTCCCAAGTCCGATTTGTATTCTATAGTTGTATCGTTTATATATACAATGTATATACCTACCATATTGTTCTAACATATTTATTTTTCTTGTATTTAATATATATATTTGAGATTGTATGTTTCGAAAAGTTGGCAATGATGTCGATACGTTTTCTATTATTCGTTTCCGATGAAACGTCGGTTAAAAACTGAAATTTTTATTTTTGGAAACGTATAGCCATTAATAGTTCTATCCGGTATATATAATATAAACAAAGGTATATTAAGTTTAGTCCCGACTTTGTAACATGTTTGTAACGGTATCGCTTCTTCATTAAATTATTATTATAATTTTGTTCATCATTTTTATCTGTTGCATAACAACTAAAACTTCTCTCTATTATCACGGTTGCTTTGAATGTTAACAACCATGGTAATTTACATATTTAAAATAATAACATTTCATAAATTAAGTCAATAAAGATGAATTATATCTTTTATATATATTTATTATTTATTTAAATAATAATTATTTAATATAACTATCATCTACCTTTACATGGTCAATAAATGACCTTATTATCAGCCACTTATGTTTACTTGGGGACTGGGAGGTTATGGGATCGAATCCCGACATCGGCAGTTTGTCAATTATTAAAAAAAAGAAAAAAAAAGAAAGGACGGTTAATTGACTAAACTGTCGGCGTATTGACAAGAACGAAGTAACCGGCTATGCTTGAGAAGGTTTTCTGTAGTTTCCTTCACGAACTCCAGATGAATATCGGCATGGTTCCTATGAGAGTCGGCTGCAGCCGCACATCCTACCAATTCCTAGTCTACACACAAAAATTTCTTCCACTCCACTCATATCCTCCCATCCTAACGTATCACAATGAACCTTATGGCCGAAGTGTAGCCCGTCCAAGGAAGCCGTTACAATCTAAATGACCTAATTAGTTCATTTCCTCGTACCCGCTTGTCTGTGTGTCTATCCGTCTGCCAGTCTGGCCGATGAAACGATAAATAGAAAACAAAAAGAGATAACGGGCTGAAATTTTGTATGTGTTTGTGTTTTAGAGCTAAAAAGTAAGGTCAAGTATTGGAATGGAAAAAATCAGCCCATGAAATTTTGATAATGAATTTATGCGTTTGTTGGTAGTTACAAGGTAACTCAGAGAAACATGTACTGTACTCAAAGGTATCGAAATATTGAAGAAATCTAAGATTTAGAATCGAGTAATATTTCACGTATATACAAAAATCTCCAATTTAATCAATAATAAAACAATAGGGAATATGCATGAAAATTTTGTTTCACATTTATTTTCAGAATATGAAAATACTGTTAATACTGTAATAATATTTAAAAACGAAATTAAAATCCGACAAATATCAAGAAAGCTATAAGCTTTTAAAGATTATTATCTGTCTCTTTCTTGCAAAAATACTCAAAACGGAGTTTTACGTGTATTTTAAATGGTGAAAGTGTAATATGACGTCACATAACATATCAAGATATTCCCTATTGTAATCCCAATCAAGAACGCCATCATTGAAAACTTCTATACATACACTAGGTACAATCGTATAAAGAGAAAAATCAACATCAGATAAGTAATTCAGTATTCTACAATTGTAGCTCTATATATATATATAAACATATAATAAAGCTATTGTTGCGTTGTTTTCATTCTACTACTCACCCACCCAAAACACATCCACTCAACCTCATACTCAACTACATTGTTGAATTGTTTTATATGACCATTACTCGCCTTACATGTGGTTGGTTCATTCGACATAGAAAGAGTAGTACCAAATGAGTAGTGCCTGTTACAAATATAAACATTCATAGCAGTAACTCACCTGCTGTATATAAAATATCATTTGGGGGTGAGGGGTGGTTGAGCAGGGACGATGGTGAGCAGGAGGAGAGGAGCATGATGGTGAATGAAGAATGATGATATTATGGTGTTGTGTGGAGGTACTTACACAATATAGTAGAACAATGAACACCACATACACACATACATAGTACATACTACTATACCGCATGTGTTGGAAAGCATTGCTAATAGAGAATCAATGTTAAATATTATTTACTATAAAAACAATACACAATATGCTTAATAAAGAAATAAAAAAAGTGGGGGTACTCTAAAGTGTGTCTGTTGTGTATGTATGCTGGAATGTTTTGTATTCAGTACTGCATTAACATGTAATGAGAGTGAGTTAAATATGTTCATTGCTGTCTTTTTAACTTTAGCATTACTTCTAATATCCCTTATTATTTGTATGTGGAAAGTTTGAAAATAAATGATAGTATTCTATTAACGGTATAACATAAAACAACAATCCACACAAATTAAAAAAATCCGAAAAAAGAAAAAAAATAGAATTCCGACAAAAAAATAATGTGAAACCAACGGTTCGAATATTCCTCCATTATTTGCTAAACAATATCCGAGTCGATTGTAGATATCTACCCGGGTATTTTCTAGCACTTGAGGAGAAATATTTGCACAATTTCCAACAATTCTTTGCCTTAATTGTTGATAATTTTCAGGCCTATTCCGCGAAGATTGTGGGGTTTTGAGAAAACCCCACAAAAAAAAGTCGTTAGGAGATAGATCTGGCGATCTGGCTGGCCACTTGAAGCTTCCAAAACTACTCATAAGAGGTTCCTGGAAAGTTTGTTTCAGGAACATCCTTACTATCATGGCATTGTATGCAGGGCCACCATCTTGTTGAAACCATACAGATTCCATGTCTAACAGTTGACAAGACAGTTGAGAATCAAATTTTTTGGAGAATCTAATGAAGAATATGAAATGAGAAACCGTCAATGAAGAATGGACATATAATTTGGTCACCCAATATTCCAGTCCATACATTCAGTTGCAGTATGTATGTGTATGTATGGTTTTATAGTAAATATTTTATTTATTTATTTAACATTGATTCTCTATTAGCAATGCTTTCCAACACATACTGTATAGTACACAGATAATATAAATGAATGTAACCTTGTTTTACATAGTGAATCACAGTATGTATCTGTCTTTGTTTAAATTTGATTGTAAGTATTTTATCTTTGTCGATGTCACATCAATTTTTCAAAGAAGGCGCGAAATAAATGAGTTGAGTAGTAAATTGAAGTAAGAAATAGTTGAGTTGTTTGTTCTACTTGATATGTGATGTTATAAAGTTGCTTAATATTGTAAATAGTAAAATATATTTTATATACGGGATAATGTTTGATTCAAACGATCAAGTTGTTGTGTAGTTTTAGTCCAAGAGGGTTAGATTAGATTAGATTAGATAGATATTGGGGTTCGCATTCAAAGATTATGTGGCTGGATGATTCATCCTCCTCGCCACAAAATCTGCACATAATGGACCCGTTATGGAGTTCCATTGTTTGCAGATGGTTCCGCAGGGGATAATGCCCGGTAATGAATCCGGTAACCCTCCGCAGTTGTATCCTGTTCAGCCTCAATGCATCGAGAGATAGCCTCTTGGTTGCACTCTGAAGCAGTATCTTCCCGAGCTCCTGCCGCGGTACTTTTTCCCAGTGATCATGGTGTTTAGCATTTGAAACAGAAAAATTGTTCCTTCGTATTTCATTATTCCGCGTCGAATTCAAAAACCCGTATCCATCTAGCATTTCTTGAAATGGATAATATTTTGTATAGATAAGTCAATCAGTCATAATATTTGAGTGTATGAACTGAACTTTATTAAAGTAAAACCGTATAAATATAAAGTATAAACTCCGTATACATTCAGTATAAAGTAGTAGTAGCCACTCTGAATATTATAACAAATCGCATTTATTTTACTATTGTGTTTTTGTTGGTAGCTACTTGGTTGGTTCAGCTACAATTTTATTCGTATCAAGTTAGTTAGTACTTTTAAAAAATACAGCACAAGCTTCAAGCTAAATAAAAGCTTCCAAGTAGTTTGAGTGTGTAGATATATACTACTATACATGTATATATATATATATATATATAAATATATATAAATATATATAAATATATATATATATATATATATATATATATATATATATATATATATATATATATATATATATATATATATGTATACCTACATATATATGTAATATAATATGCTTTTGTTTTATGTGATTCAAATGTTATTTTATTTACATGAAGTTTATAGTGAATTACATTTACTTACTAGCATCACTCAAATATAACAAAAATATACCGGATGTTTAATTTTTAGGCAGAAAATGTGTACTAAAAAAAGTATGTCTCGTAGAAGCTACGTAAACTATGTAAATTTTCTCAGGAGAAATCAAAAAGAAATTAAGTTACTGTGGTACATTAATAATATTAATTAAAGTATTAAAATATTTATTAAATATTATATAATTCTCTTATTATTAGAGTTACATAAAAAAGGTCAAGTGAAAAAATGGTTTTTAAATTTGTTTTCTACAACTTAACTCATAATAAAATTTAGAGTTTAAAAAAACTAAAAAAAAAAGAAGATTTTATTGGAATAAGCAAAATAATTTTAAATAGAATGTAATAAAAAGATAGACAACAAAATAAACTGTAGTATAGTGAATTATTACATGCTCCCTATCATAGCATCTCGGTAGCTCTGGTGGCAGGGTGTTGATCCGGAAAGCCCAAGGTTTTAGGATTGATCCCCATAAACAAAATGTGTATGATTTTTCGTATCAAACACTGATGTCAAAATACTCTCAATGTTTATTAAACAATCTGTATTAAAAAAAAATATATGTATATATATATATATATATATATATATATATATATGTAATAAAAAGTAACCCCCTTATAACAACAACTATATATGATTACAATTAATTATTCATTTTTATTTTTTCTGCTATACAAAATTTTACTTATTACTATTATTAATATTATTTTTAGTTATATTTTCGACATTATATATTATGATTATAAGTTTTTACTATATTAGTCATTCGTTTAATAATGGCGTCCATTCTGTTCTGTGACCAATCATATTTCGAATATTAAATTAATATAATAAAATTATTGTAGGGAATTAGTTTTTATATATTAAGAAAATTTATAGTTGTAACCAGATGAAACTCGTTGAAAAATTCCTAACACCAAGTGTAAGAGAACACTTGGTGTTCTCTAAGAAATTGTAACAAAGAAATTGTATAATGTATAATATAAGTAAATATTATATAATTAATTATATATAGTAAAAATAAAATTAAACAGTTACTGGGAAAAAGTTATTGGTAAAATTGTCAATGAAAATTAATCGGGCATATATGGTGTCAGAAGTCAAAACTGTTCGAAAATTTATGTTGATCAAAATCATAGCCAATTCGGTACTCGAATCAAAGAACATCTGGCTCATGAGAAATTTGGGAGAACCGAAAAATCGTATATCGCTGCGCAAGTTATTGAGAACAACCACAAAATTGACAAATCGAATTTATAACTAATGAAAACGGTACAAAACCCCACAGAATTAGATGCATATGAAAGTATCTACATACACAAACTAAGAAAACAGATAATGAGTTTAGGCAATGGCTCAATTCCAAATTCTGATTTAGTAAAATTAAACCATAATGAAAATTTAATACCTGAATATCAAGGCTTGCTTCGATCAACACCCCCACCTTATTGACAATAGCAAAACCGCAATCTCACAAGCGGGTCTATTCAATTATAACTATTTCATTATCAAGTCAAAAAGATGAAAAATTCTGAAAAAATATCCCAGGAAAATTCATGAATTCATCAAAACTTTTAAATTGTAACAAATTTTCGAGAGTGAGATAATAAATTAGAAAATATCATCTAATTAATGTAGAAATCAAATTGATTTGACACAATACACCCATTTCCCAAAATTATATTATTTTAATTTAAATAATTTAACCAACAACCATTTTGAAAGATATGTTAAAAAGTAATATATATATATATATATATATATATATATATATATATATATATATATATATATATATATATATATATAAATGGAAACATTTATAATTAAATAATAAACGAATTTTCCATCTGCTTTATTATACTAAAAAGTTTTCACGCAGTAATAAAACATTTATTTTATATGGAAAAACGAAAATGTATATATATGAATATATATATATATATATATATATATATATTCCTCGATTTCTCTAACCTACAAAATTTTAAATAAAATATTTTATATGTCATTTTGAATAATTACATTTACATTTATAGGTATAAAGTATTAGTATTAGTAAGGTATGCGTGGAAAATTTTAAAACCTTATGCCAAATAATAAGTGTATAATATTAAATCATCGCAAACTTTGTTTTATGTGTGTCTATGAAATTTTTCACGTTGGTGTTGTATTTATTTCAGTAGCGGAAGTAATACAAAATTGAGTAATACAAAATTGAGTTAAACCACCATTGACAAAAAAATGTTGAAAATAATTTTTCGGTTTTACAAATTTATGGGATTAGCTGTAGGTACTAAAAATATTATTATTTATTTATTTGATTTGACCTTGAATGTATAAACCAGAAAATTATAATGGTTACTATATCTATAACAAATTTGATTGTTTGTAATTATGTATAAAACAATATAAAACAAATATTTTTAAACAATACGAACTGTAACACAACTCAAGTTGGCATATAATGAGTAGTTCTGCTATAGCAGACAATGTTAAAAATATAAACAAAACATTCTAACGTCGTACTTTTTGAGATTTTTTTATATGAACAACGGAAAAATCGTAAAAATCTGTTTATAAGTTTTTGTCTAAATAATCGTATTTTATATACGCTTCACAGGATACCTCATATTATGTATTAGTAATGCCGCAAGATATGCGAGAAACAAGACGAGACTTGAATAAGTCAGCGAAAGACGGGACGAAAATTTGAATCCTGATTTTCGATAAATATTTGAGAAACAAACGACAGTACTCTCTTTCAAATTTTATAGATTTTTAATACCGAAAAAAAGTACTAATCATAAAACAACAAATCTTTTTCGGTGGTAAAAAATATGCTCCTTATATACATAGAAAAAAAAAATTAAAGTTATAATTTTAAATGATTCTTTTTAAAATTTAATTTTGCAAGATAATCTTCAATTGTAAAAACGAGAGGAGACGAGACGTTAGAAAACTGTTTCAAGTCAATACAATACAAAAGGCATGCTACTCTTGTCTGGTCTCGTCTAACAGCATCACTAAATTATATGTTGTATAAAAGAAACATAATAAAAATTTTGTTAGAAATTATAAAAATCTCTAACAAAAACGCCACTGACTATTTTTCCTACAAACTTTTAATAAAGATATAACGATTTAAATCGCACAAGTACAGTAATTCGTGTTATTCTCCTATACATATATACAACCCAAAAAATTCTCACATTTAGAAAGAATGAATGAGGTCGGCCGAAAAATGATCATAGAATGAGCTATTTGAGAATAATAAGGGAGAGCTCACAATCATTGGTAGTGCGGTACACACTTGACTCTATTCGAGGGTGGAGAGAGAGATAGCGAGAATTGTTTTATATATGTATGTTAATTATTTACAAGGGTGGTTTTTTTTCACTCATTGTGAGGGTTTAACATTGTTATAACTTTATATATATATAAATATATACGCTATCAGAATTATTCCCTTCGGATTTATATGTGTTTCACGTTGTGAGTGTGGGAGTTTCAAAGTTAAGTTTTTCCCGAAACATTTTCGTAGTTTGTTTCGTTTAATAGAGCTCATTTTTATACCCTAAGTGTACAATATATGTATAAAAATTAGATCCAAATGAGCTTATTGAAACAATATGGTATTCACCACATTCAAAAGATGCTGATGCTAGCAAATACTATTTTCAGTACTAGCAAACTTTCCACAAATCCTGATTGGCTGTCTTATTTTAATTAATAATTAATTACCTATGCGTCTGATTAAAAAATGGTAAAGAACTTTTCATCTCAGAATTCAATTTTCTTTCCATACCTTAGTTGTGTTCGTGACTTGCGGGATACCCTGTATAGTAGATGCTAGTTTTTTCATACTATGTCTTTAGTAACCTTAATGGAATTTGACGTAAGGCTAATCGGTTCCGTTAGTATAATATAACCGAAAAGCAACCATATAAAGGCAACAATGGATATAAATAGACGCTAGTTTAAAAAAAAACAATTTAATCTGGCTCCATATTTTTCTTTAATTTCCCGTCGCACCATTCTGAACACCATAGTATAAGAAATAAAATACATCAAACGGCATTTGATTAGAGACAAATATTTAAGAATTCATTTTTTAATAAAATTAGATCCGCCTCAAGCACATACAGTATTTTGGAAGGGATACAAAAAAAAAAAAAAAACTTTACAATTTAATACTTTTAAAAATAGTAAAACTAAAAAAATAATATTTTTTTATAACATACAACATCGTCACTACTATTCGTATAAATAATAGTAGAGCAAAGATATGAATCGGTAGTTGATCTATTATTATAAAAAATATTAAATTATATATATGATGAATGATATGATCTACATAAATTAAAATTAAAATTTAAAAAAATTAAATAAAAAAACGCCTTGAAATTAATATTCATATATACATATAATATATATTATATATATATAAAAATGGTTGAAGTATTTATTTTAATTTTTTAATATTTTTTAATGGTTAATTTAAATAGTACCGGTATTTAAAAATATTATTACATATACATATATATATATTTTTGAGTACATTATAATAATTTTTATCCGCCTTTTTTTTTTTTAATATTAAATATTATATTAAATTTTTATTGTAATGTTTTTGTAATTAATTTACCGTAACACTCACTACACTGCTATGAATGTATATATTTTTATTATTTTAATTATGGTAACCATTTTATAAAATCTGGTCTAAACGCCACACAACTTCTGTGTACTGGAAAACAAGTGTTCTATAAATGATAATTCGAAGCTATATATTATTCTCAAACTAGAGAGTCTATCTATATAAACGGTCGAAATCGCGTTATCATAGGACATGATAGGCAATATGATTGGTTCGTTTTATTACTTAGACCTAGATATTTGAATTAAAACAAATCTCAGTTCATTCGCATGCGAATTGTCGTTTACTGCTATCGATTTTTGTGAGCCTTCATTTCGATTGTTTGGTTTTTTTTTAAATATTTATTTTTAGTTTTTATTGTTATATTTGTACTTGTTACTTGTTATTTTTATTGTTTTCATTCGTTATATTCATATTTATAACGAAATAATACGAATAAAAAACGATAGAACGAAGCAGGTCTGTAGTTTTGACTAATGTTCACCGGTTTGGTACATTATTTTGTTCTTGTCAATCGACTTTGAAGCTTCAGTTTATTATTGTTAATGGATTTTTCTAGAGAGAAATAAACTATGACATATTTGAATCATTTTTAAATATTGAATCTCTAATCAATTTACTTCTATGATGTACTAAACGATTAAAGAAAAAAATTGCGACTTTCATTTAATATTGTAAAAAAATGATACCATTTCATCTCACATGAAGATGGTCAGCCTATAAACAGTTTATCTAGCTTATATTCTCCATTATTAGAGAAAAATATAAACTATTTTACATTTCAAAAATACTCTTTGATAGGTTTATGTCTATGGTTTTAATAACATTTAAAATAAATTATAAATTCATGATAATTAGAAAATATATAATAATCTTCGTTTTTGGAACGCGATAACTCTGATAAATGCTGAGATCAACAAATTATTTGACACCAAGACTCCAAGTTTATAGCAATTGAAGATGATATAGCAAATGTATGATATTTTTAATTGTGTGTACTTTAAGCGTCACAATACAAGACTAATGTCAATTTCCATTAGGATTACGAGGACATAATATGAAAGAACTAGATCTATATACTACCTATATAGAAAAACATGTTATTGAATTTTTAAATAAATATTGATATGAAAAAATTAACTCATCTACTAGGCATCGAACCTTAGGATTTCTAGCCCAGTTTGCTACCGTTCAACCACGGATGATACTAATGAATGAATCAGCATTTTGGTGAAATCATGAAACTGGAACATGGGCATTACTTATGGATTTATTCACTCCCTTCAAGCATCGTCATCCATACAGACAGACCAATATACAAAACCCGTTGAAAACACGACGTAGATTTTTTTACATAAAAAAAAGTACACATATTGTATATAGAGGAAAAAATGTGTTACCACTTAATGTGAAACTTTTTTGTTGTATTGGAAATATGTACTTTGAGTTGTATTGTTTTGTTTTAAGTAAGAGGTCATTTATATTTTGTGTTAATAAAATTAATTTTAATGGGAAAAAAAACTTAAACAATAGAATTAATATTAATTAATTATGATTTTAGTATATAATTGAGGCCCATTTAATACACATAGATATAGATACATTTTTAGGAAATTAGGAATAATTATATACCAAATTTCGGAAGCAACCAAAATATTTCTCAGCCATATATTTCAATATAATTGAATATTCTTTAATTTACTCGAATAAAATTAATGTAACGCAAATTTTATGTTACAGGTCAATACACCCTATCATAAATGAAAGACCTCTAACTCGTAGAGGCGATGTAATTATTTATGTAAATTACAGTGTCACGTTTTCGATGAAATTGGCTGAATTTTTGTTAAATTATTCAAAATATATCCAAAAATTAGTAAATAAATTGATGTTTTCGTAAAAGTTTCTTATGGATTCCACAATGTACCCCTACAAACTATCAAGTTGAGCTGAGCCAGTCTTGGAAAAGTGCTAAGAAAACGGTTTTTCGTATTTATCTCAAAAATATCATAAAAAACAGGAAAACAGGAAAACACTACAAACCAAGATGCACCATAAATGCTTACACTTTTTTTGTCTATTCTGCCAAAAAATGGGACAGAAAGCCTATATTTCCCGATTATATTGTAAATGAAACTGCACATTATACATTTCCCGTTAAAATTTCAGAGGTAAGATCTTCCGGGATCTTTAAGAAAATCGGCATAAAGAAGTGAAAATTAAATTTTTCATAATTTTCGTCAAAAAGAAATTTTGTGAGACACGCACTAAATTAGCAACGAGTAACATATCTTCGATTTCATATGCCGGAGATAGTAACGATTAGCTAATTCATACTGATAGATGGATAGATTGTAGAGGCTGCCCTGAACGGGCTACACTTCGACCATAAGGTCCATTATGATTCCTAAGGATGTGAGGATGTGAGTGGAGTGGAAGGAATTTGTGTGTATAGACTAGGAATTTGAAGGAAACTGCAAACAACCATCTCAAGCATAGCCGGTTACTTCGTTCATGTCCATACGCCGACAGTTTAGTCAATTAACCGCCACCTTTTTTTTCTTAATAATTGACAAACAGCCAATGTCGGGATTCAAACCCATAACCTCTCAGTTTCCAAGTAGGCATACTGTGCAGACACTCCGGCATAGACCGCTCCGGCCATTTGGACTGGTAAGCTAATTTATACTGATTATGACTACTTTACGAAAGACGAATACGTATAATAAAATACAAATAATTGATCTAGAAATTTTGGGACAAAATTGAAAATTTAGTGTTATTCATTTTTTATATATCCTGTGACCTTTTTTGGCAGTATTTAAAGTATGGTTATCACTATCTAAATGATATCACTATCTAAATATCGGTTTGAGAAAACCCGAACAATTAATGCGCGAAAAAGCGTTAACATTTATATCTATTATGACATTAATAAAAAATGATTATTTTTTTAAAGTACATTTTAAAATATAAATACTTACTAAAATTATTTTTCTTTAATGTAAAATTAATGTTTGAAATATATTAAATTTTTTTGGATATGACTTCCGTTACAATTTTTAATATGATTATTATTATTAACTTTCTTAAATTACTTTTATGTATAGAAACTTTTAAAAAGGTTATGAAATATTTTTATGTATTATAATATACTCTACATCCAAAAATAATAATAAAATAATTTTATTTATTTAATATTAAATTATTAAAACTTAAAATTATATCTGGAAAGTATTATAGAATGCTTTTTTAAGAATGAAACATTTATTTGTTTAAATTAAACGTGAACGTATGGAGAATAGTAAGTGAAATTATTTAGGTAAAAACTGAAGAAATCTAAGTAAAATTTTAAAATACTAGTTTTCGAGTTATGCAGTGTGTATTGCTAGAACTCACTATCTCGAAATTGTAAAAATTGTAACTCAAAAACGAGTAAAACTCAGTGTAAACTTTGAAAAACTCAAATTTCAAACACTTATTAAAGGGTCACTTTGGGGAAAATTTTAGATTTGTAGAGTTTGGCCCTTTTTGAATAAATATTCTCTATAAGCATTGTTTGAAGCCCGGGCAACGTAGGGGCATTTGCAGCAAGTGTTTATTAAAAAATGCAGCCCAATCGTTTTAAAGAGAATTCAGCGACTTTTTAGTAAGCCTGTATAAGTTATGACACATAATTTTTCATTACCTGTTTATATATTCTCAGTTATTAACCCTATATGGGTCACTTTAAACATAATAACTACATATAATTAATCCTTATTAACCCTTTGTAAGTCGGTCAAATAACAATGAACATTGAAAAACAAAATATATAATAATTGTATTATATATAAACATGAAAATTAAATGGCTTGTTGTTAAAAATCATAAAAAAACCATAAATATATAAAAAAAATTTTGCGCTATAACAATAATAGATACTAATTATGAGGATAAAGTTCAAAATATAACATAATATACATTCAAATAAATATAAATTTCAAAAATAAAAAGGGTTGTAAATGTTATATAAAATAAGGGTTAAAAACACATAACCATAATATGATGATACAACAATTGGTGTTATAAAATTTTTTTTCAACATATCATCCTCATTAAATTTGTTTCTCATTAAATTAAAAACAAAAACACCGAGTTTTTCCACATATAGTGCCATCATATAGTCTCTGATGTTCGTCTTTGGTTCCAACATAATAGGGGTGTGTGCTGGAACGTACGGGGGTAAGTATCATTAGTAAAAACAGTATCTATCATCTTTTGAAATATACTGGTCGGCTTTAATCGTTTATGTGCAGTTAAATAGTCATATAAAACGTCTGTTTGTGTTTTTTTTTCTGTTTAAAAAACAATTTTATATATAATGTCCTCCTAAACAAAAAAGTATACCTCATTATGGATATGGAATTTAAGAGCACAAGGGTACGGATTATTAATATTTGAAAATTCGATGTTATTCTTATGTTTGAAAAATCAATGATAATAATCGAGAATTGTAATTTATACCTTCTATTCTTTAATTTAATTAGTATAAAGTTATCAATTAATTTTTTTATCTCTATATTTAAAATAGTGATTATATTTAAAAACGGTAAAAAACAAAATAGTGGCCACACACTTTCAACGGGCAAATGAATATCACTTATGCTAAATACCTAAACATGTAATAAAACTGATTTTCTTGAACCAATTACGCGAGCGACGTTATTGAGATTGTTTGTTATCGAATTACGAGTTATCAAAACAAATAAATTTTGTTTTTATATTTAATTAATAGATAGTTTTAAAATATTATGAAACTATTATTAATCAGTATACAATAATATTAAAAAAAAATTTAACTCTCGCTTGTGACATGATCCATTGCGATTGGCGTATATTGTTTGAGTTAATTGCTTAAATACCCGGTATATTCTGAATTTATGTAAAAAAGTTTATGACAAAAGTTGTTTATTTTTAAAAAAGGAACATTTTTTGTCTTTACATTTTTGTTCTATCTCTTATGGTTCAAAGATTTGCCCATTCATGAACTTAACCTTACTTTAGCTCTAGAACCCATACACAAAGGATGATCGTGAGTGTTAATGAGAACATAATGTGTTCTGAGTTTAATACTGAATATGAACTCTGTGGACAGGGAAAGTACTCAGTACTAAGTCGCAACCGAAAGCTACAGGAAATTTCTTCATAATTCGGTACAAGAAGATGCAAAACAACATGAAATAGGACGATGATTCAAATGAACTGTCTTCTTTTAATCTCAATAATGTACATTTTGTGTTCTAGTGATTATCAGTTTTAATCAAAAAATTTATAAATTTTCTTCATACTTTATATATTTCTTTCAACTACGCGCCGCGTAGCTCTAGCAATTAGTTCAGAGAACTGATTAATTCGGTGCGCCATATTTATACCTACCGCGTAGTTGAATCCTCTTCAGGTACTTTCAATCTACCCCAATTTTTGTACTGTGGTTTGTTGAATCGTTTAAAGATAACCAGCTCTTTTCCTAGTTGTTATTCAAATATTGAAGAGATGGGAGTGTTAGGCAGCGTTAACATACCATATTAAACTCCTTACCACCGCTTCCACTTTTTAACCCATCAAAAACTATTCCATAGTGTCAAGGTTTTTTTATTTCATAAAAAAAATTCACTATTGTATATAAATCGAAAACAGAGTGAGGTAATGTTAGATTGGATAGATTCTTAACACGTTGACGGTAGTCTATCCGGCCTGGATCAAAGACTCAAGGTCAAAATTAAGACTTAACAAATTGACTTCCTGAATTGTTTTAGGAACTTCCAAAATTAGTTTATCTTTTTTTAAATGACACAAGAATGATGTCGAAACGTAGTTGATAATCGCAAAGCACTAAGCTAAGAGATTTAATACATTTGCAACATTTGTAAAAACTTATCTCAAGATATACGATGCTCTAAGATACAAAAATCTGACCATTTTCACCTTTTAGAACATTCAAACATATCTTATTTAAGAAAAAAATTATTTCAGTAAATTGAAAATTATACATTATTTAAATAGAAATATTATAAATTATAAATTAGTCAAAAATTCGTATACGATAATTAAAAATATTTATATATACATATATATATATATATATATATATATATATATATATATATATATATATATATATATATATAATAAAAAAATATTTATATGCTAATATAACGGAACTGTATTATATTTTTAGCTCTAATTATATTCACAAACGCGATTTATCAAAAAAAAAAAAGAATTATATTTTTTTAATACATACACAAAAAAAAATGTTTGCGGTCAAAAAATTAGATTATTTATCTTAATAATATAAAAACCAAAATGTTTTAATTTCACTTAAAAAGTTATAAAGAAAACACACACACACAGATAAACATAAACTAAAAAATATTTAAATTATTAACGAAATTATAATTAACAAAAATAAAATAAAATAAAAAAATTATATTTAATATACTTGACTTTCTATGATGTAAGATGCAGAGAGCTACCTCAGATACCTACACAGTTCCATGGTTCGAGTTCTAGGAAATGTGTTTGTATTTCAGTTGTTTATACTTAAGGACTTTGTTTCGCTATCTCTTCGTGGAAAATTCATGAACATTTATTTAAACCAGTTAAAAATAGTTGACATAAGCATAAGAAAATAAATAAAGTAAACAAACTTTTTTTAAACAACGATTTTCTGTTACTGTTAAACCAAATTAAATGCACTTAAGGTTCACCGGAGAGTACAGTACATTTCATAATAAACTGAAACACTCTTTTAAACAGAAATTAAAAATTTTAATCTAATTATTTAAATTTAGATAGCATCTAATAGCACTAGTAATCGGATTTATGTAATTATTTAATTACTAAAAATAATAAATAATCGTCTTTTGACGATTATTTAATGAAAATTTTCGTGAATTCTTATAGTTTATGTTAAAAATATAAGCAAAGTCTTCTGACGTGTAATTTCGAGCAATTTTTATATATACTACAAAAAACAGTTTATAAACCTTTATATGTATAATAGATAGGAATCCAAGATCCAAGATTATATCATGTTGTGAATCCAAGATCATTTTTCTCAAAATTATGAACATCACAATAAAAAACAGAATCTATATAATTTGAGCATTTAACAAAACTGTTCCCAAAAAAGTGCCGTTTAATACAATCATATAAATATTACCTAACCTAAAGAGTATACAAGATGAAAAAAAACCCGTTGAAAAATTAAATTTATGATCCTTGTACCAATTTTTTGTGAAATATATGTACCTTCTTAATTTTGTTTATACAAGAGAAAAAAACCTATTATTTTTTACATTGCATATCAAATTTTATGGGTTCGAATCCCAACATCAGCAGTTTGCCAATTATTAAAAAAAAAAGGAGGTGATTGACTAAACTGTCGGCGTATGGACAAGAACGAAGTAACCGGGTATGCTTGTGAAGGTTTTCTGCAGTTTCCTTCACGAACTCCAGATGGATATCGGCATTGATCCTATCAAAGTCGGCTGTAACCGCACATCCTACCAATTCCTGGTCTACACACAAAATTCCGGGTCCTCCAGTCACATCCTCAAAACCTTAGGCATCACAATGGACCTTATGGTCGAAGTATGTCCCGCCCAGAGCCTTTACAATCTATATATCTATCTAAGAGAGCGTCGAACATTCAAGGCAATTATATATAAATATGATATCGTAATAATATATATCAAAAGTTTAATATTATATATATACGAATGTTATCATACTTATATATATTAGGTAAAAGTATTCGTATTCCCTTCTAACCCTTTAATTACATCGTGCAATAATTGTTTTTAGTACTCCCTACATAATAATAATAATAATCATAATGATATTATCTTTAGGTAATATCAGTTCCATCATTATATACATATAGTTCTAGGATAAACCCTTATGATATATAATTTTATATTTTATCTACTAAACACAAATAATCGTTCGAAATAAATGTTTCTATAATTTCAAAAAAATCGTTTTTTTTAAAGTGTTGAATGACATTTTTTTAGGAACTTTTAAGCATTTATAAAACGATTACAAATGTTTAAAAAGAAATATGTTACGAAAATGCTTCCAAATGTTACCTCAGATGATTCCTAATTCAAATTTGAGTGACAATCAAACATTTTAGAGTTAGATGTCCTGTGAAGAAACTTATACATATATAAAAGTAGATTTAAGGATGGATGTATAAGGATGTAAAACACCAAATTTCCTACTTCGAAAGACCTATACTGACAACAACAAAAAACCAAAGTAGTATTTAAAGACAGCAAAATTTTCGAACCATTTTCAGAGTATTTTTGACAATATTTGATAGATTTAGAGACCAAAACAAAAAATTTTGATAGTTAATTTTTGACGAACTGTAGAATCTTTTTTAGAATTCAAATTACAGTAAATTTAATCTAGTTTAAAATAAATTTTCCTGTCAGGCGCATACATTAGGAAATATAGTACACATTTTATGGGTACCGATCATTTTTTACTTTTCATTGCCAATAATTTTTCCTTTTACATACTGTAGATGTATTTCTAACTAAAATACATCTGAGTCAAACTTTTAAGTAAGCATCATAATGCTTTTAATCTGTGAATTTAAAAATTTCCTTTTGCAAGTTCTGTTTTGAGTTATTCATTTTCATTTAAATATACAAAATATTTCTCTTATTTAACAAATTTTATGTAAAGTTTTATGTTTTCAATAAAAAATATGTGAAATTATGAAATAAATTATATATCTAACAATAAATAATCTATAACAAAAGATATAATTTAAATAATTCGAATTGTTACAACATATTTCATGACAAATTATTAAATTTATTATACAATAATGATTTGTGCAGAATTTGTAACGAGGCCTTGGTAAACTCATTATTAAAAGTTTTTTTTAAAAGCATTTTTTATATAACTATATTCCTCTACTGACAATGATTGCGTTGCAATCGAAATGCCGGTATCTAGGTTTTATTTGTATGCATAATTGTTTCTTCCAATATTATGTGGTATAAGTTTTATTATTTGAATAAATAGGTCTCAAGTCGAAGTTCAAAAAAATTTTATTTTCGTCTGTTCCGTAATTTTGTTTATTTACATCAAATTTTGCAAATTTTGAATATTGGTAAGCATTTAATCTGAACAGGATACATCTTCGAAAGGTTACCGGATTCATCATCGGGCATTATCGGACTTTAATAGGACTCCATAATGGATTCAAGCAGACTGTGCGGCGAGTAGAATGTATGAACATCTCACCCCGAATGTATGAACCTTCAAGAAAATCTGATTAGAAAGCTCCTGGCCATTGCGAAGATATGAAAGAAGCGAATCTCGTCCGACTGAAGTCGAAGGGGAGCATAATGGACCATAAGGTCAAAGTGTGATACTTTTTACACCCCAAGATATCTATCTATCTATCTATCTATCTAAGAAGAGTTGGTTATAGAATGTTTTTAGACTTAAAAGTATGTATTAAAAGTAAGACTTAAAAGTAACAATTTTATTATATTGTAGCGGTTTGCCCGGGTACGTTAATTCAATGAATTAAATTCTTTTCAACTTTAACCATTTATTTATTTATGATTCCAAATATTATATACACAATTTACAAGAGTTATAATTTCAAAAGTTTTATTTTAAGATGTTGACTGGTTGGCTCTCTTTCACACTCTGATACATTCCTCGATCTGTTGTGATAATAATAACAACATCAATATTCCGTTGTTCCAGAAACATGACATAATTTTGTTCAATTCAACTATCACAGATAACTTAGTTTCATTACAAAATACATGTCCAGCTGTCAGGTTAATATTCGTTACAATATTAATAAATGATGTACTAACACTTTTGATGAACTGTGAAAAAATATTGAACAAAATCTGTCGAAAAGTTATTTTATGCTGGAACTATCTTAAACAGTTGTTATACTTGTTATATATTTTTGTATATCGGGTCAGTTTTAAAATAGCACCATCCATTTTCACTATAGCTATCCAATTTACTTATAGCTATGCTAATAACACACTAGAATTTCGATATCAATTACTTGATTCTTTGTGGAGAGGAATAAGAATACAAATAATGTGGGAAAATTGTCGTAACGGATATACAGTCATGTTAAAAATAAACTCAATTACATAAATTCATTTTATCTTAATCAAAAGATTATATTTGCTTCTGCATAATAAATAATTTTTCGTTATTAAAAGAAATATTAAATATTTTTAATATCACTGTGGAGAATAAAACAAATACTGAGTGATTTATATCCACTAATACAAAATAATGACATAAAGCTGTCTCCATTTGATGTAGACAGTTTTTTAGTCTATAAGTTCAGCATACTTGAATTGGATAAATAAGATTTAAACTAAAAATTATGCTACAAAACAGCACTGACCGCGTTAGCTAGGAGGTAGAGATATGTAATTTATATACGTCATTATTATTTGAATATTTTTCGACCCATTCGGTTGTAAAGTTAAGTGTTTAGGTTATTTCAATATTGAAATATATAGACCGTACAAGATAATATGTATCAACTGATATTATGTGACTAACTACACAAAATATATTTACGAGTGTAGGTGGTAACCACGCGCGTTAGAAGTGAAATCAAAAATGTTTAAAGATGTAAACGACCTCTGGTATTCTAGACAAATGCTCTACCAACAGATCTAGAATTCCAGAGGTCGTAGGTTCGATCCCCTTCCTAGATGCGTATGTTTTTCATATCAAGAATTTGATGCCAAAGAATGTTGATGTTATCAATGTTTATACACATTACTTAAATGTCAATGTAAGAAAACGCTAGTCGCTTCCATTGGTATAATATAACCGAAAGACAACCATACTACAATGGATATAAATAGGCGCTTGTTTACAAAAACAATTAAAAGAACCTGTGAAATATCACTTTCCAATAGATACTTTTCTATTTTTCCTTACATGCATAGAACAAGATTAACTAATAAATCTTCACATTAGAAATCCATTGACCATTTATAACCTACGAACTAGTATGGTATCCAGACCATAAAAAACTAAATTTATATATAAATACCAAACCAAATAAATCAACTTGTATAATTATAACGACGAAGAGAAATACTCCATATTATATAGAAAAGATCTAATTTAAAAAGTAATTCTCGGAAAATCAAAATGGCCTCCATAAAGAACGGCCGACATGAAATAAAATCTAATGTGATAAAAAATAAATAAAGGTACTATATATACAACAAATACATACACATTTATATAGACAATAATTAATTCTTAAAACTCCGTGAGTTGGGTACACTGTGTGCAAATTAAAATTGTATTTTGGGCTTGTCTACGTCATAAACGTGTCGTACATAGGAACGACTTATTTGAAAGGATTATGCGTTATATTGAATGTATTAAGTCGATCGGTAAATTATACCACGATACATGCTAATTTATCACACTCATTACAATGCTGAAGTATTCTGCTCAAGGAACCGGGAATTATCAAAACGATCTTTTTAGAAGGGTGATTTTATTTAACTTCGCCAATGACAATTTCTTTGGTATGATGAGTAACTTCCTTGCATACTAGATAGATAGATAAATTGTAGAGGATACACTTCGATCATAAGGTTCATTGTGATGCTAAGAATGTGAGCCAAGTGGAAGGAATTCTTATGTATAGACTAGGAATTGGTAGGATATGCGGCTGCAGCCGACTATGATAGGAACTATGCCGATATTCATCTGGCGTTCGTGAAGGAAACTGCAGAAAACCTTCACAAGCATAGCCGGTTACTTTGTTCTTGTCCATACGCCAACTGTTTAGTCAATTAACCACCCCTTTTGTTTCTTAATAATTGGCAAACTGCCGATGTCGGGATTCGAACCCATAACCTCTCAGTTTCCAAGTAGTCAAGCTGCGCATACATAACACCTTAGTCCGCTCGGCCACTTGGACTGGTTCCTTTCATACTATAAATGGCATCATAATTATGTCGCTACGACCACGGATTCCTCTAGTAAAAAACCGAAATTATATCTATGAAAAAACTAAATTGGACACAGTGTACATAAAAAATGGTAAGTAAAGTAAATATTCTCTCTGGTGTATAAAACGTAATATTCTGATATGTATTTCGTTTGTATAATACGAGCTATTGTTTAAATGAAACAACTACATTGAACAATGTATTTATTAAAATGAGATAGAAGTGGCTATCTCACTTTCTGAGAGTACCAAAGGTTGTTTTTTTTCACCATTGAAAAAACTGGGTAACCAACCACCACCCATATGCATGGAAGAAACTAAAAACATTACACTCTTGTTTTAAATAAAAACATTTTTATCTGAATTGAGGCATTTATTTTGTTGTATATATATATATATATATATATATATATATATATATATATATATATATATATATACTAAACGTTGATTCATTTATAGTTCTGTCAAGTCACACGCTAGTGACATGAAATAATTGTCACGCGAAGAGTTACTCATTCTAATAGGGAATATGCATGAAAATTTTTTTTCACTTGAATTGAAGCATGTTTACTTGACAAATATCAAGGTAAAATTACTTTTTTAATAACTTTAAAAATAAGCGAGATATGAATGATTGAAATTCCCGATTAGACAAAGAGGGTGATAGCCCTCTTGATATGTTATGTGACGTCATATTACACTTCCACCATTTAAAATACACGTAAAACTCCGTTTTTAGTATGTTTGCAAAAAAGAGACAGATAATAATCTATAAAAGCTTATAGCTTCCTTGATATTTGTCGGATTTTAATTTAGTTTTTAAATATTATTACAGTATTAACAGTATTTTCATATTCTGAAAATAAATGTGAAAAAAAATTTTCATGCATATTCCCTATTTTAGATTTACAGTATATAAATGACACTGCATTAATTCGATTTGGACTGGTTCAATAAGTGTTGAACCTGTTACAATATTAAAACAAAATTAACTTTAATGTAAACAAAAGCATGGGATGATCTTCAGTTACTCTTGTAAAAGTACAGCCATTATGAAGATGTAATTAGAGTGAAACCCATTATTTACATTAAGGTATTTCCCAACTATTATTAGATTGTCACAAACTTCACGAAATTCACAATATTAGTAAACTGAATCCTCAGAAATCAGCGGAATTTTTTTTAGAATTTATCCCTATGGTGTTTTTGAGAAAATCGTTACGTAAGTTGAAGAAATTTAACATGCATTTTCATAAACATAGTGAAATAAAATGAACGTTTCCGACTGTTTTTACTTCGAACTCTCTCAATATAGTCACGGTTTTTCTGAAATGTTAACAAAAGCATGGGATGATCTTCACTTACTCTTGTAAAAGTACAGCCATTATGAAGCTGTAATTAGAGTCAACCCCATTGTTTACATTAAGGTATTTCCAAACTATTATTAGATTGTCACAAACTTCACGAAATTCACAATATTAGTAAACTGAATCCTCAGAAATCAGCGGAATTTTTTTTAGAATTTATCCTTATGGTGTTTTTGAGAAAATCGTTACGTAAGTTGAAGAAATTTAACAAGCATTTTCATAAACATAGTGAAATAAAATGCACGATCAGTCGGAGTTTTTACTTCGAACTCTCTCAATATAGTCACGGTTGTTCTGAAATTCGACACATACTTTACTCAATTCTTTAGAAATATTTTTCCTTAAAACTTTGGGAGAATGTCCATCGGATTGTTAAGTTTTTTGATAAAATATGCGTAAAAAAGTGCATTTTTTTCATGTCCGTAGCAGAAGTTTATTTTTTATGATTCAGTTGGCATCCTGAGTACCGGCGCGCTGTTTGAAAGTCGTTGGAAATTATATACTAGCATATGTATGATGTTTTATTGCGGAATCTCCCTGATTCGCATAAAATTTTTTATATAGTTCTTTTCGCACGGATGCCCGATCAGCTTATATGGTTTGTACATTAAAGTTAATTTTGTTGTCATTCTCATGTTTTTTTATAGTTTTTTTAAAAACTATAAATTTTATTTTCTACTTTAAGTGTCCATTAGTCTACTCGAATATTTTTTTGTCTCAATCAAAATGATAATATTCGAAATATAATGCTAGCTAGCCTGTGACCAATCACGGATTTCATTTAGAATAAGAAGAAAAAAATCATTTCACTTGCTGTTTTAGGTAATACATTTAATAATTCTCAATCTACCCATATACTGTTGTATTTGTATATATCTATCTTTATTTAATTATTTCTATTCTTTTATTATTTAATCATTATTCGTGACGGATATATTTTTATATTTTTGTTTTAATAATATATTTGATATCGTTCGTTGGTAAATTAGAGACTGACTGACGGGGACTGATGGTGGAACTTAATAGGGGGAAATTATATTCATATAATATATAAGAATGTATTCATTCGTAATTATAATTTAATATTTTTCATTCAAGTTTCTATTATTTTCATTCAGTTTTCCACTGATATTGATAACTAACCGAAAAATTTATAGACACCAAAAAATTTATAGACAAAGTTTAATTTTGGACCTAACTATAGATGTGAAAAGTATGTAGGCAATGTATGCGGTATACAAGATATATCGTATAAGTTAACAATATATATACATGTGTAATTTTCATTAAAGTTTTTATATACAGGGTGAAGTTAACCTGCCGCATATTAGCACACACCTCCACTTCATTCCACTATCATCACATTCTTCAACAATATCCAATAGAAATCGATAAATTGAAACAAAATGACATGGAAAACATCCTATTGGATGTTGTTGAAGAATGGGTAGATCGCGGAAGGATGTGGAGGCGTGTGCTAATATGCGGCAGGTTCAATTCACCCAACATTATTGATTGTCGTTGAGTTGTTCTTCGCTCTTATTTTCAATATTACTGATCTGTTATATAAATATTTATGTAATATTCATAATTTTCTCAGTTTCTATTTCATCATTTTCCTTTATGGAAATTTTTCGTAAATGCTCATGTTCCATTTTTATTCAATAATTATATTTCGTTATGAAATTTCCAATAAAAAAATCGTTACATTTATACCTTCTCAGATAAAGGTAACAAAAAGGATTTGGAAGATAAAAGAGGGTAAATTTATCTCTTAAAAAAACGTTTCAACAAAGCCTTGATTTTAAACTAAATATTATTTTATATTTAACTAAATTTAATTAATAATTTTAATAAATGAAATCTCAAAAACAATGTTTTTCGAAAAAAGCTGTAGTCTAAATTTAGAGTCAAACAGTATTTATTTTTGACCAAATTAGCTAATAAATTTTTGACCAAATTAGCTAAACGGATGTTTTGTTTTTTATTGACAACGCATAATTTTGCAAATTTTTTGCTACTAGCAAATTAATGACCGCATCTAGAGCTTAAATAATTTCATTTAGATTTCCTATACACAACAACCTAAATAATCGATCTCCGTTGCGGGTCTAAGTGGTCGAGTATATGTTTTGTGCAAAGGTCGTACCCTCATTAGTTTAATAAATAATTAATAAACTGTAATAAAACAAAAATTATAATATACAGTTTATATCAACATATCAGCCATATAATATAAAAACTACTATAAAAATACCTATAAATATATAGATACATATGAAAAATATATTCCAAATATAATGTAATTTAATTATATAAAATTTATATAAAAATCAAATCTAATTTGAAATATATAAAGTCCCGATGTGTACTTATATATATATATATATATATATATATATATATATATATATATATATATATATATATATATATATATATATATATAAAATGTGTATTATAGATTATACCTATATAATATACAACAAAGTTATAACATTATAGATAATATTATATAAATGTTTAATGTTATTAAAAATTTAAACTATAACATTTATAATAGATATGTTTAGAGAGTTTATACGCTCCCAGATTGTAGTTTAGAGAAATGGTGACTATAATACTTTTACTGGCACTCTTTCTCTGTTTGCGTCACTGTTTATAGCTTTTCGATAAGTGATAAACAATTACATCGTAAGAAAAACTTTACGGTAGACATAAAAATTTGTCGAAAAAATACTTATTATAGATTAAACTGCCAAATTGAATTTTGAATACTTGTATGTTAATCGTCAAGACTAACCATAAGGAAAATAGTTTTAACAGAATTTTATTTAAGCAAATATTTATTTGTAAAGAGGAATAGAGACAGGTGTACACATATATTATGATTGTAGAATAAAGAATGTTATTTATTTCTCTAAGAAAGAAATCCTTGTTTTCATTCAAGAATTTGTTTACTTGAATGAGTAAACAAATTATTGAATTTTTTTCTCAGTGTATATATTATTTTGAAGAAAATATATTTATACTTGGTTCAAGAAATCCCTTCTATCAGTGTAGATAATTTTTTCCGGAAGGTTTATATGTATAGTACTTAAAATTTTGTCTGTGTAAATAATAAAGATATTTCGAAAAAAATTTACCTTAATACACCAAAGTTACATATCACCTTAGTTACATTTTATACAATTTTTTTTTAAACTCTCACATGTGCGAGTATTTTGCTGTTGTATGTTATCGATTTTCCGATCAATGAGGTCAGATCAAAGTGTAGTAATTAACCGTGCGAAGCAAGGCCAGATCGCTAGTGTAGCATAAAGAAAACTTCTATTCAATAAAATCTATTTTCAAAGTGGATGACTCAAGTTTTTGAATAGCTAGGTTTTTAATTGAACTATAATTTCTGTTTAATGGTTTTTTTTCTTCAAATTTTTCTATTTTGCTGTTGGAAATTATTTCTTAATTTACACTGGCAATTATTTTTTTAAAATTTTATATAGATTTAGTATTATCACAACTATGAATGGAAGCGCAGGATAATCATATAAAATTGTAAATTATTATACCCGGTATATATAGTATATACCAGGGTATATTAAGTTTAATCCCGAGTTTGTAACGGTTGAAATAATAGATCGAAGAAAAAAATTTTGATATACGTCTTCACAAAATGACCTAATTATTCCTTTTCCGCAAAGTTATCCATTCGTCCGAAAACACGATATCTCAAAAACGAAAATAGATATCGTACTGAAATTTCATATGTGTATTCTAGAAAATGTGCATAATCGGACCATGTTCGGGCAAAATGGGCAAAACTGCCCCTCTTCAAGACCGTAAGGTATAGAACAAAAATGAAGAGAGAAAAAATTAATATTCCTTTTTTAAAAAGCTTTGTTGTTACAGAAATTCAGTATATACCGAGTGTATAAGCAATTAACTCAGTTTTATAGTTGTTATTTCATGTTGATTACATTTCCACATACTTCATCTTTTAAAGCTTATCGGACTCCTCAGGGGAGTAAGTGATTATCTATCTTTGGAACCGTAAGAGATAGAAGAAAATAATGACAGTTGTGCCCACAACCAATCTTCAAATATAAGAAAACTGTTTTTCTGATAAAAAATAACTTTAGTTCAAAACATTTTTTCATAGTTTCAGCTTAAATATGGGCGCGATGCATAAAATAATATATAAAAAATATTTATAAAACGGGAACCTTTCCTAAAAAACCGACAAATTGTCTATTGTACCTATATAGATAATATCACATAAAAGCCATGAAATTTGAATAATGATTAAAATCATGAAATTATTACAATCAATAATAATTTTATTAAGTTACGCCCAGCGGAGCAGGCGGGTTAATGGTTCATCTGATATCAAAATGCAAATAATTATTTATTTATAAATTATCAAATTATCCTATCAAATTGTTGTATGTAAAAACGGGAATATTTGCATTTCACTTTAATCAAAACCCCATGGTTTATAAATAGTAGAGTTAATTACTGGAAAATTGAATATTCTAAAACAATTTATTTTGATATTTTGAAAAGTAAATTTGAATCAATAATTTCAATCAAGAATTTCAGTGCCTTCAGTGTTATTAAATTTGTTGTTGACCAAAGTTTTGCAGATATTGAACAATATTAAACAATTTTTAAGAATCAAAAAACGAAATATCCCCCTCCTAGTCCATTAAATAAAGCATAATTTCATTATGAAATCAGATAAAATTATTCAATTTATTACTAACTTCACAAACAAATCTACTATAAACCAAACGAGAGAAAAAAAACCAGAGAAAACAATTGAAGAACAATCTGAAACACTCTCAAATATGAAACGAACGCGAAAAAAAAAACAAGTGACAACGATATAGAAAAAAAAAACAATTGAAAATAACTACACCAAATAAACAAATGAACAAGTAAAAAAAGACAAAAGACTCCACAATGAGCATGCATCAAACAGAGACAAAGATATAAAAGAACAACAACAAGAACAAAAACAAACCAAACAACAACAAAACACATTCGACACCCAACAAACCCCCTACCACAAAATCAAACAAACATAAACACTACAATTGAATTTGAACAGGCAGAATCACTACTAGACACCAATCAAATGCGAGGAAAGGCGGGACAAAATGTTATACAAGCTGCAATCGGATTGGTTTATACATTCAGTATAACGTACAAACGAAACCATGGGAAGGGGGAGAAAAATGAATACCATGGAAACAACCCAACAAACTAAATATGTTTGTTCATGACCAGTTAGTATTCAGCGTTCAACTCAAACTGATACTGAAACCTATTCAAGCAATCATTTTCTTCTAGGTCTAAAGTGATTTTAAGTGTGACCTGGTGCGTGATTTATTTTTTGAAGTGACAATACAAGGTGTACCAAAAAAAAAGTTTGTGTTGTTCAAATCAAATGTTGTGTCAATAAAAATAAACTAAACGAACTAGCTAAAAAAATGTCGGACCACGAAATTTCCGAAGATGAACAAGAGATAAACGTTTTAGACACCGATTCACGGTTGTCGCATATCAGTGGTGATAGTGATTGTGAACAACGATCAAATTGTTCCACACCGAATACCGATGATCGGTCTTCATATAATGGCGGTGGTAGCGCCGCGGATCATCGGACCACTGTACCGAATGTACAGAACGTATTACCATTTAGTATTTCAAATTTATTGGGAAAAAATTTCGAACAAAAGGTGGTGGCCTCAGATCAGTCCTCAGATCAATCGTCGTCTGATAATCAACAAATTTGTGGACAGTTAAATAATAATAGTGCATTAAGTAGTATATATCAGCCATTTTTTAATCAGCGAGTAGCGGCTGCAGCGGGTGTTCTACCCGGTTATGTGTATACAAGTCAAGGTGGTGTATTACGTGTACCCGCGCATAGACCTTTAGGCGGTGGTGCGGGTGGCGGTGCAAATAATGGTGGACCAGGTAGTCCACCAAATGCCGCCGTCTTTAATCCATGGGCATTGGGTTTAGATCCGGTTAATTTACAAAGATCTGCGGCTGCGGCTGCATTTGCATCACAAGTTGTTAAGGATCGTTTATCTGGTAAGTTTCGTATGCCCAATTTAATACTTTTAACGCTACTTCAAAGGGTTACACAGGATTTCATTTTCTAACATATATCAATCACTAAAGTGGATATTACCCCGATTTTTTTATTTTTCGCCCCACTGACTCCAACAAAATTTGAATATTCCACATTAATTGCCTACATTTTTGCATCCATTTGAAATCGTTTTTAGCTACTTTATATCTTACAGGCTATTTTTACAAAGTCGTACCAACCTTGACAATATTAGGCCTAACATTATGAAAATATTTTCTACTTGATAACTCCAAAAGTTATAAACAAATTCCGTATTCAGTTTAAGGTGAAAAAATGAATCATTTCGTATATAGCGAAAATTAGTGAGCACTGATAAAGGTTCATCTCCCCTCTCCCTATTAAATGTAAATTTGGGTGGGCCACATGAGTTTGACATCACTTCCGGTATAATTGCGGTTTGTGGCTACGAGAAATGCGTCACCTTTTCATAATCAATTACCAGGATCTAAATATATCTAAACTAACAATTAATATCAATTTAATTAACGTCTACATGAGTCAGTATTTTACAAACAAATTAAAAAGCAGCGCCTTATATTCCGTAGCCATAGCTACTCAAATGAACCGAGAGAGACGTCAATATCATGTGATCGACCTGAAGTTGGCCATACTGAATTTATACACGTCGTTGCGCGACGGTGATTGATTAATAGAAGATCAGTAATAATAAAATATGTTTCGTTTTATCAAAATGATTTCGTTTTGCGAATTAATATTCCATCTAGCTCTAATATTGAGAAAAAAAATTCACTAGAATGATCTCAAAAAAAAACGTTGCTCTGACCGTCCCGAATAGACGAAGTTCTATGGTTTGAAACCTGATTTTTGCGTTTTTAATTTATAATATATAAATTGATTAATTTAAATATTGAACTTTTCGTTGTTTCGAATATGGCTGTTCCCAAATGTGAAGTCTTAATAGCTGTATTGGATTTAATTTGTATTGAGTATTCAGGCAAAATAATTAATATTCAAAAAAGTAGCATGGGGGATTCCCCTTAAAAATAAACAATATATGCAGATATCAGATCTAAGATATTTGCATCATTAAGAAACATATAGTTTAAGTGGTATAACCACAGATCCGTTAAGACGAAGGCTTAAGTCATAGCTATAGTGATGCTACCAGACAAGGTGCGGCGGGAGTGGCATGACTCTTGTATTGTATTGACATGTAAATGGATTCTATCGTCTTGTTTTTACAGTTTTTCAAGATTTTCTTGAACATATTTACAATTAAAATAAAATCTTTTTTAGTAAATCTTTTTTCGATTCATGCATATTTTTCTAATTTATTTAATTTTTTTTATATTTTAATTGAAACAACGGGTAAATCATTACCATCAAAAATGATTTGCTGTTTTGTGATTAGTACACTCCCGTTCAAAAATAATCGAACAGGCGTGAAATGTTAATTTGCTTACATTTGATAAAACTCCTCACGTTTGCAACACTCTGTATATTATTTATTTATAAACAAAGATAAGTAGTTTATTTTTTAAATGTGAAAAAAGAAATGGAAGTTCTATATTTTTTATTTATGTAAACAATTTATGTAAACAAAAACATTTACTACAAGAATAATCAAAATTGTAAGAGACTGATTCGGTTCATTTTTTTTGAACGGGAGTGTAGATTTTTAGATATTTAAAATATATAAAGATTGAAAGAGAGTCCTGTCGTCTGTCTCTCAAATATTTACCGAAAATCAGGATTCTAATTTTCGCCTCATCTCTCGCTCGACTTATTCTCTTCTCGTCTCGTTTCTCTCGCATCTTGCGGCATCACTACTAATTTTCTATAAGATATATATATAGATATATAATTAGAAATTATTATTCTAATAAAATATCTTCGAATAATTAGATATATTTGAATATAAAAGAAAAAACGCATATTATATTTATATTAATGAAATATAATTTAATAATATTCTTGGAAAATACTGGGTAATGTCTTACCAAGTAGTAAGATAAATAAATGGATATACCTGTTATTAAAATACCTTTCAAAGTGTTAGTCAAGAAGTAATTCGTTCTTTTTTCTTTTGTCTTAATGATATATCAACTTAACCATCATTTATTACTTCATATTTACACGTATCAATATCACATATGTGTGTGGTGACCCTTACAGCGATTATTTAAACTATATTTATATACATTAAATTTCAAATTTTGCCCCAGTTCCTAGAACAATTATATGTATTTTATAAATACGTATTTCGACTAAAAGGCAGTCATCATCAGTAAGAATTAGCTAAAGTATTTACGCATACACAAATTAAGAAAACATTTTATGTATATTGAACCCTTGAATATTGTCACAGTTTGAGTGGATCAATCTATTTAAAAAATAAAGGGAATGAAACATATGAATGTTTCCCCAATCACTTTAAGCCCATTTGTCATTTTAGATAGAGGTGTGAAATATGATCGCACTTACAATCAACTAATGTATCGTGGTCTTATATACAGTGACTTGGATTCGCATGCAGTTGTTTTGTGCCAATGGTGTCAATTTACTTAAATATTATTTTTATTATAGTAGGCGTAACAATATATACAATATATACAAATTTAAAATGGAAAATCAGAAAGGGCAATCGTAGTTACATGAGAAAATAACTATTTGTCCTTTTAATACAGAGAAAAACGATGACATAAATTTTGTCTTTCATTCTTCTTTTAGCTTATAAGATTCTGAGATGAAATCTTTATAAAACTTCTCCTCCAAGTAAGAAACATTTTTTAAATGTGATTAAAATAAGTTGCCCTGCTGCTTTGAAATATTTTCCCCTTACTCGCGTATAAGGTTCAATACATTTCATTCTATTACGTCATATTGTGATATTGTTACCTTTATTTGCAGATAATATATTTTTATATATATAAAAATATAAATATATATATATATATATATATATATATATATATATATATATATATATATATATTTATATATATATATATATTTATATATATATATATATATATATATATACAAAATATACTAAACGTATTACCATTTAGTATTTCAAATTTATTGGGCAAAATTGTGTACAAGTGTTTGTTTTAAATCATCCTGTACATACCAGGTGTATAAAAATACTGAAGGTATTATTTCCATTCCAATTAAAAACACAAAAACTACATACAATTCTTTATATTATTATTATTATTATTTGTGAACGTTTATAATGATTACGGAAATACTAATTATCCAAATTATTATATAAAAACAAAAGAAAAAAAAAACGAAAAAATGTTGAGTAAAAAATCGTGTTTGCCTTAAGGACAGTTTTTATTTATTTATTTTTTTTCGTTGAATTTATAAAAAAAAACACAAACAATACCTACTACATAAAACCAATCATGTTCAATTATTGTTATTATTATCGTGATGTAATATCGATTATTTGAATAAACAAAAATAAATAAATAAAGATATTTTTCAAAAAATATAAAATATATCTAGATTTTGACCTAAAAATAATCGACAAGATTTTTACTAGTTCGATTCAACAGATATTTTTATACATAAACGAATATTTTCCATGGAATATAGAAACACTAGAGTTTTATATTGAAGAGGATTGCATAATAGCTGAAATACTTTTCTAAATATTCTTCTGAGATAGCAAATAAATATAGTGTGTTGTTTTTTTTGTATCTGTTTTGCGACTTGCTTTAGGTCCTTTTCGAAATTTTCCAACCCCCCACATACACCAAACCATGTGGGGATATTTTAATTAACATTTTTCATCATAATGGGTGATTTTTGTTGAAAACAGAATAGATTTGTTGGGGTGGGGGGGGGGGGTTGGTTAGTTATTCTGAAAAACGACCTTACAAGATTTGCTAGCAAATAGCTCAAGCTAATAATCTCTTAATAGTTTTTTCTCCCGCATAAGTGACAAAAAAGAATCTGTTGGAACACATTATTATATACAAATGACATTAAAAGTCGAGCTATCACTACAAAATTTTATAGTTGATTTGTGCCTTATTGATTCGGTTTTCGAAAAAATGCTTCGTATAAAAGTTGTTCATTAAAACTATTCAAACAATTTTTATTTGAAACATTTTTTCCGAAATCCGAATAAATAACGCCCAAATCAATTATAAAATTTTGAAATGATAGCTCGACTTTTGGCGTTGTATTTACCTACATTGGTGCAAAAATAAATACTTTTTGACTCTTGCCAAACTAAATAAACCATAGCACAACATTTCCATATACCTATATTTATTTGTGTTTACTTAAGCGTCAACAATACAATGGTTGTCAAATTCCATTTGGGTTACGTAAGCCAAATTCTAGAAGAGTAGCGTATACTTTATAAACAAATGTCATTGAATTATAATTAATCGAACCTCGGACCTCTGGATATCTAGTCCAGCGTGCTTACCGCACATAGTACCACATAGTACAACTATTATATAGAATGAATATATTCTCAAAGGGATGAGTTTTATTTGCATGTTAGTTTGTATAAAAAGGTGTTCATGTGTTCTATATATTGTCAATAAATATAATGATCGGGGCACTTACTTACTGCGATGATGATGGCGATGAGTTTAAATAAGTTACCAAGAAGTGGATAGCGTGATTAACACCTTCAGGCAAACCTGGTGCATTGTACGAGTCAACAAATTCATTTGTATAACCCTATAGGTATACGATTTTCTAGTTAAATAATAATATATATTGTGTGTAGTAAAATGTTTGTGCAAATATTGACTTTAATAGTTAGAACTGTAAACAAGTGTTTCTAAATCACTGTGCCGCGGCACTGTTGTGTGCCGCCAAATTTTAGAAATGTATATAGTAGAGTATTAACCAACATAAAAACGAAAAAAAGATCGAGATTGTTAAATGTAGAAGACGATATGATAGTAGCCTTGTCATTTTTACGACCAAATATAAATGAAATTACCAAAAAACATCAAGCTCAAATTTGTCATTAAAAGTATTCTTATTATTAACTTGTAATGAATCCCTTAATAAACGTACTGTTGTTTTTGTAGTACATATTATTTTATTTTACAATCAAAATTTTTATCATAAACTATTTTACACTGTGTATTATAGGTAAGTAAACAACTGTTAAACTTATCTTTTTCTTTGTGCCCCGTCAAATTTTGAAATCGTTAAAAGTGTGCCGCGATAAAAAAAGGTTGAGAATTACTGCTGTAAACGATGAAAACAAATTTAATCATAAGATGTGCTCATATTGAAATATAATATACTAAACATACCTTGATACACGCTGTACAGACAAATAAACACAATGTATTTATTAAACATTATTGATTTCGAAGAATAATATTTAATCTTCGCTTATATAACTTTACCTTGTTACGGTTACTATGTGTAAGGAAGTCTCACGATTTTTTTCAGGGGTTTAATTTTTAATTTAGATTTAAATAAATACAACATTTCATAGAATTTCACTGGATTTCATTTTCTGGAAAAACACATTAAGTTAGAAATATTTCAAACCAACACGGAACGAGTTCAAGTTGTTTTTTCTTTTTTGAATAAACTGAATTCTTTGATTTTCGCTATCAATCCAGATTAAATTATTTTTACGCATAGAATTTGTTAATTTACTATAAAAAAGTTATCGCATATCCCCAAAAATTAACCATTTATTAATTAAATTATAATCTAAAATGAAAATAAAACCACAAATTTTGCAAATTTTGATAAGAAAAAAACAATTTAAAAATATTTTATTTGTGCGGTCAATTTTATTTTCCGGTCTAATATTTTAAATCAAAGGAAATTGTTATGTTGATAAAATTCATTTTGAGTATTTCAACGTGGTTTAAATTTGTCATTTAAAACATAAATATTTTGTCATTTTAAACCAAAAAACGTCTAAATTTTGTGACTAAGACTGTTTTACGTTGCGGGAAATTATTGTTTTGGGAATAAATATTATATGAATTTTAATAAAATATCTGCCGTCGCTAAATATTCTTATGATAAGAATTATATTTTAGATAGATAGATATAAATCTTGGTGTATAAAAGTATTGCACTTTGGACTTATGACCCATTTTGCTCCCCCTTCTATTTCAGAATGGAAACCTTCTATTTTGGAAATAGCCAGGAGATTGCTTATCAGGTTTTCCTGACGCTTCATATATCCGGGGTGAGATGCACCCCATAATGGCTACATTGTGTGCAGATGATTTCGTGGGTGATGAATCCAGTAACTTTTCAAGGTTGTATCATGTCGAGAGACATTTTCTTGAATGCATTCCAAAACAATATTTTCCCGAGTTTTTGTTGCGGTATATTTTCCCAGCGAGCACGGTGTTTAACGCCTATCCACTCCTCGATCACTTGTTTATGCTGTCTTTGGAATTTCTAAAATATGTTCTGGGCCTATGATAGGTATTCCGAATCCCTTCTTTCCTAACTAAACGCTTAGCAAAGAGTTATACCTTAATATACTTATTCGACCCAAAGGGTTCTAAAAGAGAAACAAACTGTCTATATATAATCGGACTTCTTCAAAATTCTAAAGGAAAAAAACCAAAACAACTTCCTATATACAATCAAAAAAATAACAACAACAAAAACTAATAAAAAACAAGTAATGTAACAACTAACTGAGTTAATTGTTTGAATACCCAGTATATACTGAGTTTGTATATCAATGTTTGAACAATTCTTCAAATTCAAAGTTTATAAGAAATGCATTTTTTTTCTGCGATCAATATTTTCAAGCGATACTCAAAGTTGGAACTAAACTTAACATACCTTGTGTATTTACAAATATACTGGGTATAAAAATAGTATGTATGGATGCTAGGTACATGTATGCCTTCGTTCACCTATCAATTTTTAACTTTGAGCACAAATTATGAGAAAACTATTGAGTTTATGAAAAAATTTTTCAAACAAAAGTTGTTTATTTTAAAGAGAAAAAGATTTTTTGTTAATAAATTTTTTTTCTATCTCTTACGGTTTCAAAGTTACAAATTCCCCCCCCCCCCTGGCGGGCAGAAACACGTTCCGATTTTGCCCATTAACGAACTTAACCTTACTTTTTTTCTCAAGAACATATAAAAAATTTTCAGCTCGTTATCTCTTTTCGTTTTTTGAGTTATCGTGTTCACGGACAGACAAACAGACAGACGGACGGACATGCAGAAATGGACCAATTCGGTAATTTTATGAACACTTATAACAAAATGCTTTTTCTGTGATCAATATTTTCAAGCGGTACAAAGTCAGAACTAAACTTAATATACCTTGTATATTTACAAAAATACTGGATATAACAACTTCTTATTTTACAAATTATGTATATTTTATACAAAAGTTGCTTAAAAACATTTATACTTAAGATTAATTAATTAATTAAAATATATTTTACATAAAAATCGTTTTATTTCACAAAAACACTTTAACATATATTATTATATTCATAATATTTAAAATAAATGGGAAAAAAATTACTAATATTTTTGTTGTATTAATATTTTTATATTATTTTTATGTTTTTTTTTTGTAATATAAATGAGAATTAATTTTATTTTAATAGATTTTAATTAACATTATTAAGTAAGTATATTTGTCAAGTGTATAGGTTTTTTTAGCTTGGATGTGTTTTAAAATGTTTAAATGCGTGTATTTTATATATATTTTACAATTTAGTAGTCATTGTGTTATTTATTAATATTATTAATTGATAATTTATATTAATTTTATTGTTAATTACTTAATTTTTTTCCAAATAAATATATTTAATTAATTTAATTTTTATTATAATACATAAATCATTTGAATTGAATTGCCGTTTTTATTGCGTAAAATGTGTTGAAAAATTAATTATTATTTTTTAAGTATATTTATTTTTTAATTTTTATATACAAGATGGAAAACCCGTAGAAACATCAAGGGTACTGAATTCAGACTATAGTTTTTTTATCGTAATATATAGAGGTTGTTATTATTGGAAGATTCAATACCAACTAGTTATATTAAGCGGAAATTCATGCATTAAAATAATCATTGGACATATTTGCCACATTTGAAACTATAAGAAATAACATTTTACTTGCAAAACAGACTAAAATGTATGTTTTATTTTGCTAAATTGGAAATTTTGCCTGATTTGTAATATTGAGAGTAGAATAAAAATTATGGTATGGGTATTTATAAAAAAATCCATTTTCGCTTGTCTGTCTGTTAGTTCGTTCGGTCGTTAAGACAGTCGTAACTCAAACACGGAAAACTGTAACGAGCTGAAATGTTTTAATCTAAAAGGTGACTTCAAGTTAGTAAATGGGCAAAATCGGTCAACACAACACTTCCCTCCTGCGTTAGAATTGAATTTAAAAAGAAGAACAAATGAAAAGTTCAATTTCAAAATATTCTCCTTTGTTTTTAAATAAACAACTTTTGTATTCAACTTTTATCAAAAACTAAATAGTTTTGTCACAATTTCAGTAATTACTGTAGATTACAAAAGCAGGCGTATGAATATACAAACAAATGTGTATATATCACCTTGATTCATACAAGTGCGTGTGGATAAGTAAAATAAATAGTACACGCTCTGGTAAGCTCAGGATATACAATTAACTTGGTTAGTTCGTTGTCGCATTTCTTGTTTAAATAGTTTTATTGCTCACTTAACCGATATATATATATAAGATATTAAGTTTAATTTGTAACGGTTGAAAATATTGATAGTAGAAAAAAATTGTGGGTATAGGTGTTCACAAAATGACCTAATTAGTCCATTTCTGCATATACGTCCGTCCTTTCGTCAACATGATAACTCGAAAACGAAAAGGGAAAACGTGCAGAAGTTTTGTGTGTGGGTGCTAAATCTGAAAAGGGTTAACTCCGATATTGTGAATGGGAAAATTCAGCACGCACATTCACCTTTTAGACGGAAGGGATATCCATAATTGAAACCGTAAGAGATAGAGCAAAAAGTAAAAGACAAGGAATGTCCCTATTTGAAAAATAAACAACTTTTGTTTCAACTTTATTTCATAAACTCGGTATATACCGGGTATTAAAGCAATTAATTAATCAGTTAGTAGTTATTTCCACTTGTTTTTTTTTCTGATTGAAAAAAATCTACGACTTATGATTCGAAATACACATCACCGATTACCTACCGGTCGAAGGCGTTATGTCTGCGCAGTATGCCTACTTGGAAACTAGGAGGTTATCGGTTCGAATCCCGATATCGGCAGTTTGTCAATTATTAGGAAAAAAAGAAAAAGGGGCGGTTAATTGACTAAACTGTCGGCGTATGGACAAGAATGAAGTAACCGGCTATGCTTGAGAAGGTTTTATGAGTTTCCTTCACGAACTCCAGATGAATATCGGCATAGTTCCTATCATAGTCGGCTGTAGCCGCATATCCTACCAATTCCTAGCCTATACACAAAAATTCCTTCCACTTCCCTCACATCGTTAGGCATCACAATGGACCTTTTGTTCTAAGTGTAGCCGGTTTTAGGCAGCCTCCATAATATATCTATCTATCACCGAATACCTACTAAACATTTTCTTCCGTGAACCTCAAAGAACTTCAGCTCATAATTAAGAATTTATGAACAACATGCTCAAGCATATATAAAATTTTTTTAAATAAACCGGAAATGAATTAAGTACATTAAAAAATTAATAATTTTAAAAGCAATATAAAATATATAAAATTATTATTAATATAATAATTTCAATATTAAAAAAACCAAAAAAATATTGCAAAAAAATATAAATATAATTTTAGAATATTTTTATTTTATTAGACATTTTAATTAGTGAAACTTTAAGACAATAAAATTATCATCAACAACTTAATATCTATCTTACTCACTCAGTTAAAGTGACTTAAGTTACTTGTACAAGTGATGAATGATGTATTTATATAAAGTCAGTCTTAATATCTTAAGCAATTGAGTACCACAAAACATAAACCATTAAAAAAGTGTATTTTAATAAGTAATAAAAAAAATAATTTTATATTTTTAATAATAATAATAATAATATAATCACTAATGAAATATTCATAAATTAGATATAAAAACCGACAATTTAAAATATTAAAAAAAAAAAAACAGAATCTTTACCGGTATAGTAGATAAATTTATTGTCGGCTTTGTTCAAAATTATGTACCATTATAATAGAAATATTACTATCTTTAAAAAATTCTTTCGTAACATACTCTATTTGGCATGGTGTACAATGGCATGATTTTCGGCATGTACACTAAAATCAAGCACCAGTTATTAAGTTCAAAATACTGAATCTTAAGCTGTACACTTATATATACATAACAAAACAATAATATGGTTAATTTGGGAGACTTCGGGAAAAGTTTTATGATGTTAAACAGTCATTGTACAACCAACTCCAGAGAATTCCTTTTTTAAAAATGTACACCTGTATTTATCAGTATTTTTATGGCAAACAACAAAGCTAGAAAATAATAATACTGTGGGACTTTGAATAGACTCAAATAAAAACGTTTAGGACAAAGTTTAAAGGGAGGAGGGAGGTTAGGGGGTCTGGCCCCCTCCCCTTAGTCTACGCAAAAATGCGAATATTTGCTGAATATCCACCTTTTGTATCCGTGCCACAAAATAGTACACGGTGAAAAATTATTTGTTTATGTAATTTTGAATTGATTCTATTGGCATTTTTTATGGCATAAAGTCACGGGTAAAAGCGAGTTTACATATGTGCATTGTTGGATTACCCCCATCTGAAAGCTATAGCTACCCCCATTCGTGAGGCCATAACAAACGATTTGAATATAAATTTTTGGAGTCAAAAAAAGGTAAATGCACCTCACAATTATTTGAATCTAATCCATAATGTTGATTTCTAGCGTTTAGTACATCATTAGTTGTATAAAATTTGTGTTAATCGAGACCCCATACTGCATGGTTATAGTTAAGCCTTGTTAACATGTTGTAGCGGATTGTAGCCGGTAGTAGGTGTTATTTTACAGTAATTACCAAACAATTTGAAAAATATTTATGGAAATATATAATTACTAACATGCACACAATTTAGTTTGTAATTAATTAAATCTTTTGAAATTTTTAGCATAAATTAATGTGCATTTTAAAATCACAAGAATTTTTACCAAAAAATGTCAATAGGGAATATGCATGAAAATTTTTTTTCACATTTATTTTCAGAATATTTCTAGACTAGGTTTTAGGATATCTTGGCAAATCCTCACTAGCACGATCTGAAAAAATTAAAGTCGCTGTGTGCCATGATGCCCACGTGCATAGGGCAGAACAACTGAAAGAGTGAAATTTTGTCATTAAATCTTTCTCCCATATGCAAATATCGAAGCAATTGTGACGTTTGTTTTCCATAATATCGGCATTCTTGGTTTAATTCTTAATTATACTTCTTAAAATTTAATCGTTTTGGATCGTCATATTTTAGATGGAAAAAACCTGTTGAAAACACTCAATAATAAGCAATTTGCTTCTAGTACAAATACAAAAAAAGGACACGTAGGAGCTACGTATACTTAGCGAATTTTCTCAGAAGAAAGAACCGTAATGAAAATAAGAGTCACCATGACGATAATTAATTATTAATACTTCTGTTAATATTAGACTTACAGAAAATATAATCAGAAGACAAATTGTATAGTATTATGTATTTTCTACAACTTTACTTATCATAAATTATATTAGAAGTGATATTTCGTGTTTCTCCCTCCGTTTCATTACCACGATGAAACTTTTTCCATCAAATAGTTTCAATTACTACGTGTAGAGTCACTTTCTTCTCAACACCAACTGATCTTGCTTAACAAAGGTCCATATTAAATGGTACAGACTATACCAAATTTTATATCGTTGAATAGATTAGACATTATATTTAATTTTATGGCTTAAACAATTGTCATAAAACTGTTTCTTAAGAAAGAAAAAAAACAATTTTAGTTTTTAAGTATCATTTTAAAAACAAAATTGAAATGTTGTATAACAACACAATTTCATATAAATTTTATACAATCGAAAATTTGTTTACAAACTTATGACATCACTACAACAATATATTTATATACAGAGTGTAGCAAAAAAACTATGATTTTGAGTGGTATAAACTTGCAAACTGATCCTTTGATGAGTTTTCTTAACTGGTATTCTGATAGAACAAGTATCCTTAGAACAAGAAGTAGTTAGGATTTTTACGGCAAACAACTTTTATTCGAAACATTTTTTCGAAAACCGAATAGATTCGACACAGATCGACTACAAACAGCAAACAAAACAGACTGCGACTGAAAACCGAATAGATTCGACACAGATTGACAGAACACTGGGCTGGTAATCCAGAGGTTATGAATTCGATCCCCACCCAAGATCATATGAAACATTGATCTCAAAAAACATTAAATAATGTGAAATCTTTTGATATTTAGGAGTTGCCTCTTTGTTAGTAGTAGTAGTAATACTACTACTAAGGTAGGGAAGGTCGAATTCTGGCAAGTAGGACTTTTTTGCTACCCCTAAACGACAAGGAATTCGTATGTAAACTAGGAATTGGTAGGTTGTGCCACTGCAGTCGACTTTGATAGAAAAGCCGATATTAATCTGGAGTTTGTGATAGGAAACTCCAGAAAACCTACACAAGCATAGCCGGTTACTTTCGTTCTTACCCACATGCGGACAGTTTAGTCAACTAACCGCTCCATTAATTTTGTTTTAAATTAATTTTATTGACAAACTATCGGTGTTGAGAATCGAACCACCAACCTCTCATGTCCAAGCAGAGCGCCTTTAACAAGTCGACCACACGGACTGGTTAAGTGTTGCCTCTACTTTCTTGTCTATTGAATTGAGCATAGAAAGATGAGCCTATATCGCTTTCTGAAGGACGAGAATATACTGTATGTTGTCAAATTATATGTTTAAAAACAAAGTTTTGTGTCTGGAACAAAGTTTGATATTCATTTAGACATCGGTCTAAAATGTATGTTGAAATTCATCGAATCTATACGTTTTGTGGCCCACTGCAATACCACTTTTGGCCATTACTCTGAATTTGGGGTGAATCAAAGGACGAAAAACTAAACTTTTGTGCGAAATTACTTAATCTTTATGAATTTTGCCTTTAAATTAATATTATCTTAAATCCACTGGTTAGCTCCACTTCACCAGTCCAAGTGGCCGAGCGGTCTAAGGCATTATGTCAGCACAGTATGCCTACTTGGAACCTGGGAGGTTATGGGTTCGAATCCCGGCACGGGCTGTTTGTCAATTATTAGGTAAAAAAAGGGGGGCGGTTAATTGACTATACTTTCGGCGTATGGACAAGAACGAAGTAAACGGCCATGCTTGAGAAGGTTTTCTGCAGTTTTCTTCACGAACTTCAGATGAATATCGGCATAGTTCCAATCATAGTCGGCTGCAGCCGCATATCCTACCAATTCCTAGTCTATACACAAAAATTCCTTCCACTCAACTCACATCCTCCCATCCTTAGGCATCACAATGGACCTTATGGTCGAAGTGTAGCATCTACAATCTATCTATCTATCTAGCTCCACCTCGCTAGCAAATTGTATAAAAAGATCTAGCGCCTTGTCTGTTACACCCTGTACATAAACACGTATTTAATAACAAGTGCCACTCCTATTTTGTACTCTTTTACTTAACATAATAATCATATTTTATATTAAATAATATATATAATTACTATTTATATGAACATTTTTCCAATTCAATTAAACCTAATTAACATATTAAATAAAAACATGGAATATTGTTTTTAATTTAATAAGTTTAACAACAAGAAAAAAAAGAAAAGATTATGCTAATTTAAATATGTCAAATTGTAACAACATAATTTTATTTTGCAAAAATAATATTAATTATTATATTATTTATTTTTTTCTGATATTAAAATCAATTCGTACAAAGAAAAAAACGTATATATGATAACATATACGTTTTCTGTTTTATCGATATATATATTAATATTAATAATGTTATCTGATTTTGACAGGCTGTTAATTTCCATGGCCTTCAATATCGAGAAAAAAATCGATGAATTAACCCACGCAATTATGTTAATCTCTTATCCTGTTTTGAAATATAATAATTTTTAATAGGAATTGTTCGATGAAATAAATTAGTAAATAAATGAAACAAGTGTGAAAAGAACTCACATTGCAGTGGTTTCGTTTTGGTTTGTTTCCCTACTTAATAGTCAACATGGTTATTGATACAATATCAAATATTTTAAAAGAGGTTTTAAAGCTTGTTAGAATGAGTGTTCGATAAAGTTACCAAGTCTGATTTAGAGGTGAGTCAAAGAGAATAGCGAATGGATGGAGGTACTGGTCGCTAAAACACATTTTCAAAAACGATACCTCCTTATCCCTAAAAACAAAAGGGATTCCTGTGTCTTGCCGAATGGCTTACAGAAGATGGCCCTCAAAGAAATAACTATGACAAATTAAAGTTCTGCCAAAGAAATTTAGAAAGAAGAATGCTCAGCATCAATTGTAGAGACAGATTCTTCTGCTCCGTGATTAGATCCAGAAGCAAATTTAGAGATACTACGATTGCTGTTAAAAATTAAAATCGCGATGGGCTATCTGACATAGCACGCTTATCGGACAACCGTTGGACATATCGAGCTACAGTCTGGATTCTTTTCGATCCGCTCAGGAAAACAGGAAGGTAGACTGAACTGGGTTACCATGCTGATGGTCGTTGGTCTACGAAAGCACACAATGGGAATGAGTAGGTTTCTCTGAGTGAGACCTTTGCTTGTTTGGAACTATTCCTTTGACATGTTTCTTATTTCAAATCCTATCATGCTTCAAATTAAGCATCCACCTCGAACCTCTCATTTACTGGTTGGTACTATCGACTCCAAAACCATTTATTTTCCTACTACCTTAGAAAATCGCGTCCAAATTGACATTCGCCCTTTTTCAGAACGTTTTTCTTTAGCAAACTTGGAAGAAGAGAGCTAAAGGATAAGTTTTCACTGATATCAGAGCCAAAATATTTTGGTTTAACAAATATTATCATGATGGAATAAAGTAATTTAAAAAATAATAATTATAAATAATAATATTATTGAAACTAATAATAATATTAATAATAATACAGAAATCTGTAAAACTGACATAATATTTCAAAACATTTAATTAACACTAACAGTCACTGGTGTGTACAGTGTAAATATAATAATGCCAATGTTGTTATTATTAATGACAATTGTCACGATCTTCAACATTCACTACGTTCAAATACATATACAGAGTGTTAACGAGACCATGGTTCTTTCAATTTGTTTCACCAGTCCGGCAACTGAACACGCGGGAAGAATAACCTGAACATTAATGAGAAAAAATTTTGAAATATGTTAGTCGGACGTTAAAATGGACCTGATTTTCGTACTGTTTGGGTCGAAATTAGCCTAGAAAATGATTATTATTAAAATCGAGAACAAAAATTTTCTTCACTTTTTTTAGATTTTTTCTAAGGGGTACCCCTTAAAAAAATCGCTAAAATTGAAGGAAAATTTTATGTCACCGATTTTGATAAAAACTTGGTTTAAAACTAATTTGGACCTAGCGAAAACGATGGCGTTGATTAAAATACGATACGATTAACGGTTTTCAAGGTATCAGACCGATAGTGCTAAAATTCCAAACTGTATGAATTGAGAAGCCAAAATTTTGAAATTTGTTGGTTGGACGTTAAAATGAACCTGATTTTCGTACTGTTTGGGTCAAAATTAGCCTAGAAAATTACTATTATTAAAATCGAGAACAAAAATTTTCTTTACTTTTTTTAGATTTTTTCCAAGGGGTACCCCTTAAAAAAATCGCTAAAATTGGAGGAAAATTTTATGTCCCCGATTTTGATAAAAACTTGGTTTAAAACTAATTTGGACCTAGCGAAAACGATGGCGTTGATTAAAATACGATACGATTAACGGTTTTCAAGGTATCAGACCCATAGTGCTAAAATTCCAAACTGTATGAATTGAAAAGCCAAAAATTTGAAATATGTTGGTTGGACGTTAAAATAAACCTGATTTTCGTACTGTTTGGGTAAAAATTAGCCTAGAAAATTATTATTATTAAAATCGAGAACAAAAATTTTCTTAACTTTTTTTAGATTTTTTCCAAGGGGTACATTTATATAGTAGTATGGATAACCATGACACTAAAACTAATTGACATACTGTATGTAGATATGATGGTATTAAGTACATATACATGTATTAAGTACTTAATGTAAAGTTATTGAAAGCACATATGGTATGTAATATGTAATATGTAGTAATGCTATAGGCTTTATTCGTAACTGTTTTTTTAAAATGAAAACATATAAATATCGTTTCAACTACATAATTACAATATCTATATTTATTTGCAAAAATTATTATATCATTAACTGTATGACTTTTATTATTGTTAAGTATACTTTACTTATGTATACATAGTTCGTGCTGTAGATTTATTCCGCTCTAATCTAAATATTTGCATAAAATATGTAATCACATATTTAATAGATTTAAAAAGATATGTATACTTGAAACTCTTCAAAACATTTAATCAATTTACCGTCATTAATAAACTGTAATGCTGTTATAAAATGATGTTACAAAACTGTAATGCTGTTATTAAATAACTGTATGCCAAATATCAACTTTAAAGGACTTATGGTGTAGGTCTGGAATTTATATCCTGTTTGCTAAAGATATGGGGCGTGGTCATGATTTTTGAGTTTTTCAAGTTAAATATCTTTTTAACTATTAATTTCTGAACGATGAGCGAAAAATCTTCATCTTATAATTATGTAATCTTCCTATGTTCGAAAACTCACCACTGTAGCTCTTTTCGTTCAAAATTCAATTTCATGTAGTTAGAGCCCCTGTCATGTACGCAGACCACACACCCTCAAACTCGCCCTGACGCACTGCCGTGCTAAATTTCTAACTTATGTATAATGATTTATAGTGTACTAGTATAGTTTATAGTTTCTATGGAAATTACAATCAACAAGATTTTAATAAAATAATTTTATAGTTATTTTTTAGAAGCTAACATTTAATATACAATTCAAAATATTATTTAAATTTTTATTAAAAAATTATTTTAATATATTCATCATAAAATAAATTAATAACCTACGAAAAAGGAAATTTAATGTAAAATCAATCTGAAAAGATAAGCATCATAAATTCAAATTGAATACCATAGCGTACAAGTGTTAGCTTGTAAAAAAGATTTTACTATCCATCAAATTGTCATACTGGGGGGTTTAAATGAAATCGATTCTTACGGAGTAAACTCCAAATAGTTAGCTAATATTTTTAATTCATAAAAATCTGTCAACTTACGCCACTGTATGACGTTATGAAAGTATAAAATCTTTCATACAAACTACATCCAACATAATATTTAAATGACTACAACAGGTAAATGATTATTGTCTGAAAACGTAAAAAAGAAATATAATTACACTTCTTTTTTTTTTGTACAGATTATGTTTGAATGTTTAAAAGGTTAATAAGTTACCTCACAGAGTCTAGTCACAACATGTACATGATGCATACTTAGTTAACTTAAGTTAAGTTAAAGGTATATATAAGAGAGACAGACTGACTAAATAGATATAAAGAAAGAAGGTGTTTTTAATAATCAACTGTCACTTGTCAACGAGGGACAAAACATAAGAATGCTTTTAAACAAATGCCTTTAAAATTAAACATGATAACAGAAAATCAAGTATAATAATCATACCTATATGTATTTATATATACAGGATGTTTCAGGAGTTACTATTCAACTATTCAATATATTTTAGTGTGTTATTTGTAAAACAATTATATGTAAAACTACTTTTTAAGTTAAACGATTTTATTGTACAATCGATAATGTGCTGAAAGCGAGAAAATAATTCAGGGATAAGATAAGACTCAGAGATAAAACACGTATGCATTTTTTTATGAGGGAAATGCTATTATGTTATATGATGTTTCATTGGGGTAGAACTTACGTAACATGGATAATATCTAAGAAAAATTAATAAAGAAATGGATAATAAAACAGTCGATGTTCAAAGCCTGACGAAATGTGATTGATTGTTAAATATTTCTTCAACTGGCTGGTAGCGCGTTGGTGGGTTACAAAAGATTGGAGAGAGGATACTAGGAAGGGAGATTAAATAGAAGTAGAAGTGAAGTGAAGTTAATTCGAACCTTTAAAAAAACAAATTCCAATTATAATGAACCAGTATTCTCTTTTTCCTCAATATTCTCAACCTTGGGAAAATATTGTATTTGGAAGAAAATCCTTCATGGAAAAGAATTGTTTTCACAATTTTCAAATTAGTTTATATCTAATATTTCTAATATATTTGTTCTTTATTAAAAAAGTAACAACTTTCGTTTGAAACATTTTTTCGAAAATCCAAATTAGATACAAATCAATAGTATAAGCGATCCGAATTTAGGAAAAGGAACTATAGAAATGAAAGAAGGTCTCAAAGAATATTTTTCCAAAGTTTTATAAAACTGACAAAAAAAGCTATTTTCAACATAAAAATTGAAAATAATATTCAAACTTCTGAATTGGGCATGTTCATAAATAAGACTGTAGAGCGTCCAATGTTTTTGCAGGATATTTATTCATGAAATTTGGATTTATTCGTGCCCGAATTTGTGGACAGTGATGTTTCATATTATAATATTTCGATATAGAATCATTTAAGAAAAATGGATGACATTGCTTGTTGCACGACTTGCTTTCTTAGTGCAATGAATTAATTAAAACTTGTTTAATTAGACCTACCACTTCATAAATGCTGAAACACTCTGTATAAAATCTCACATTCGTATAAAAACTAACTACACTTTTAACTAACTAAATACCATTTTTAAACGATTTCTCACTTAAGGTTTTTATTTACTTTTTGATAAGTATAGTATTTGCCAAATAAATTGAATCGTCATTATTCAATGATATGTATTGATTTTATTTGACAAATAATATAAGTCAATTATTTTGTTGTTGTTTTTTTTTAAGTGTATTTATATTATTTACTTTCCAGTAAGTAAGAATGATATGAAATCGGGTAATAAAAATTAAGTAACCATAAATTAATTTTGAATTTTAGCTATGTATAGCCGAGTATTTGGACTTTTTCTACTCGGAAGTAAAAACAAAAACGTGGTCCATATATGGAAAATTAAAAGCCGAATCTAAATATTGCTTAACCATGAAAACAATTTCAGTTAATGTAGGTGCCAGATTTATTTTACTGCAAAATGAGAAATTTTTATACCAAAATAAGAAATTCTAGAAAAGTTTGAAAGAAATGAACTGGGAAATAAAAAATTAGCTTAAATCGGAACCGCGCCAGCAATTTCTTTATGAAAACTGTTCTCTTGAAATCAATGTTAAAAAGAAATACTCCTCTCTATAATGTTTCAATTAATTCAAACCGGTTAATAAAGAAATTGTTTATAGGAGTATTTTCATTTGAAAATCCATCCATCTGTTTTTCAAAAAGTGTACTGAATATAGGGACAACTTTGGTTACGGTTCAAACTTTTATTTTTGTAAATATAAATCAACATAGCTTTTAAATTTATCACATAAAGATACCCAGTGACATGAAACTTCCGTTAAATTATTCGAAAAAAAAAATCAGTTGGGCAGCCCCATATAACCTCTATATACATAGTAAAACATGTATATAGCTGTTCATAGCAGAATTTTGTTCAAAAGACTGAATTGAAATCTTGAACAGATTATAAATTTAAATGGAAAACAAATTATACCGCTGGGAGAATTCAAGAGGACCGTTTACTTGGTAGTCGTTCTCGGTTTCTTAAACCGGATACCTGAAAAACGGCCAGCATTATTTCTTTGAAATTTGATTTGAACATTTATAGTAATAGGGGATGACAAAGTGAACTCCGTCAAACCAAAACAAAGACCAAACTCACAAGCAGCAATTGTAAAACTCGCTTTTTTCGAAAAAGTTTCCAAAATCCCCCAAAAAATAAACTATACCCCAAGTGCGCTAAGGTGACTTCATAGTTTAATTATGAAAAAGAGTATACGATATATACCTGGCTTCGGGGAGCCCTAAAACATAAACATTTTGTAAAAGCTCGACTTCAGCCATCAAACCACACATGGGCAGAAGATACGTATATTGCCTTCTTTAAGAAATCATACAGTTGTCAGTTTAAAAAGAAATCTAGTAACCAAACGAAAAAATGCTTAAAGCACTTATAATTGGAGCGGTGTCGCTTCATTATTAAATTATTATTATTATATTGTAAAGGTAAATAATAGTTATATTAAATAATTATTATTTAAATAAATAATAAATATGTATAAAAGATATAATTGATCTTTATTGATTTGATTTAAGAAATGTTATTATTTTTAATATGTAAATTACCATGGTTGTTAACATTCAAAGCAACCGTGATAATAGAGGGAAGTTATAGTTGTTATGCAACAGATAAAAATGATAAACAATATTATAATAATAATTTAATAATGAAGCGACACCGCTACATATTAAATGTGATGTAAATACCCCCCTAACTTTCTCACTACAAATATCCGCCAATGTTAATAACTCCCATGATTTAATTAACGATCTAAGAACTATATATATATAGAGGTAAAGATTGTCTACTAAACGATTGAAAAAAAAAATACTGGTTCTCTAAATAAAATATAACTAATGATATCACTTTTAAAAGGTGTCATAAATACATATATCAGAAATCAAAATGTATTTTAGGTCTTCTAAAAACGAAAATTAAAACTAAATAAATAATAAAAATTGATTATTTCAATTGATAAGATATCCAAATATTTTATTAATAATGCTCTTAGATGTGTAGGTATTTATTTAATATGCTTCTAATCAATATATATGAAAAAAATGCTACTGGTTTTTTTTTTGTTTATACAGTTTTATTTTATTTATTTTTTTATTAATTTAATTAATTAGTAAATTAATTATAATAAAATAGATTAATAAATTATATTTAAGAACATAATATTCCATTTGTATATTTATGTGATATTCATTAATATTTTAATTATTTGTAATTAATATTATTAGTTTCATTTTGTTATTAAACAGTTGCGTAGGATTATTAGACATTAAATTATCGTAATTTATTCAAATAATAAGATAAATAATTTCATATAGAAGGGGGGATTTGTTGGGACGGATGCAGACTTAGCCGATGATTACTGATGCTATTCTTAGAGCAACACGTAAACATCACATATTAATATGAGCTTCCGAGTTCTCATGTTTTTAGAGCTACTACTATTATGTTTTTAGAGCTTCTATAAATAGCTCTTAGAGCTTTTTTAAATCAAGAAGGACGCGGTACTTTTCCACCAAATTTTTAAGAAAAATATATTTTCAGCACGTTTATCAAAAATAATTTTACAAGGTAATTTTAACCACAAAACGATAATCTGGACATTCATTCCTTAAATTGGCCTCGAATATAGTAGGGAATATGCATGAAAATTTTTTTTCACATTTATTTTCAGAATATGAAAATACTGTTAATACTGTAATAATATTTAAAAACGAAATTAAAATCCGACAAATATCAAGGAAGCTATAAGCTTTTAAAGATTATTATCTGTCTCTTTCTTGCAAAAATACTAAAAACGGAGTTTTACGTGTATTTTAAATGGTGAAAGTGTAATATGACGTCACATAACATATCAAGAGGGCTATCACCCTCTTTGTCTAATCGGGAATTTCAATCATTCATATCTCGCTTATTTTTAAAGTTATTTAAAAAGTAATTTTACCTTGATATTTGTCAAGTAAACATGCTTCAATTCAAATGAAAAAAAATGTTCATGCATATTCCCTATTATGGCAATGCTTGCTTATACCTGAAGTTATATTTATACTTCTTTAGATGCATTTTTTCTTTAGTGTTATTTTAGAATGCACGCGCAGAACGTCTGCACTATGAAGCCAAACACAGTTAATTAAATTATTATGTATAGAAGTTAAATTCACTTTGGTACGAATAATAGTTAATAGATGTTATTCACTTAGTTAATTCATTTATTATAGTTATTTATAGTAATACATTAAAAGACATCATGTGAACAGTTTCTTTAAAATAGTTCCTCACACGAAAGAAGTATAACTTTTAACGTGCGTACATAAGTACACACACGCACTTTTTTAAGAGTCGTAGCATGAATATGTGTTTGATATTTTTCGAAATTTAGAAACGTATTCAGAAAATACTCCGAACAATTAAAATCATTCGATTAATTTCGATTCGAATCGCATGAGTCCAGATTAATGTTTACGAAATGTCTTAAAACGTTGAATTTTTCCATAAAAGAGTCTTCCTGTATATTAGCCTAATATAACAAGCTTAATAGGGTAGGGTAGTCCACAGACGGTAACTAATATCCATTTAAAGTTTAATTCGTATAAAAGACACTAGACAATAGCCAGACCAATTTTGCGAATTCTGCTTGGCATACTTTTCCATCATTTGCGATTAATGCCCCATAAAAATCGATATACACACGGCAATCAACAGTGTTGCCATAATAATAATATTTATAAAAAAATAAGTAACTAGGTTTTAACAAGAATTTCACAATAATATGTCACAATTTGAAATGTGTATGTTTTAAACGTATATTACATACATATAAACCATTTAAAACGGGGGGGGGGGGGAACTGGGTACAACAGAGAAGGACATTATATACGAAAATACCAATGAAAAACAAGAATGGAATTACATAAACACACATATAGTTGACGTCACTTTAGTCTCTACAACAATAAATGTTTACTTGTCAATGAATTTTTTATGAGAAATTTAAAAAGTTTAAAAATATATATGAGGCGGTCGGCTGCTGGGGGCCGAGCTCTGACGGCTGCTGGCTGAAGCTATATATAACTACAGGACACAAAAACAAAAAATTTTTTTTACGTACTTTTTGATTAACATTAATGATATGTTCAATTTTTTTTTTTTTATTATACCGAACACTTTTTATTGCGTTCATATTTCATTCAACAATAACTTAAGACAAATATTTATAATGCCACCCACCCTTGGTGTTGTTAAAATAATGGTTGTTAGTAGCGAGAGACATTAAAATCGATATTAAAATTTTTAGTGCTGTTGTTATGCTCAGTTGAGTAATTTAATGAAAACTTCGGGTAGACTTAACGACGTTGGATTACTTGGTTTAAAAATGTTGCAAATTGTTGTAAAACCGTAGAAGTATTTTTTTGTTTATATAATTAACATTAAAAAATTTTCATTTAAATTTAGGAAAAACATTTAGGAAATTGATTGGATTGAGGAAAAATTATTAATCTATATCTTCGGTTCCTGTCGTAAGACAAAAATGTAATTTCCCAGTGCTTCCACTACTTCAAATATTTATCGATACTTCCACCAAATTTCGATTTCCGATTATTTTCGAATTCTACTTCTCGCAGTGAAATAAAATACATACCAGTTTTTAAGTCTAATTATAAGCTTTTAAAACGAATTTCATCACATCGGTCCAGTACTTTTTGCGTGATTTTCGAACAAACAAACAAACAAACAAATAAACAGACAATTACAATTTTGTAATAGCGGTGATTTAGCTCTGATTTGGGAGTATATGAGCAGCATCCATAGGCCCATAAGTCCATTTCCGCATACCTGAAGTCCATTTGGCCATCGTTAGACATGATAACTAAAAAACGAAAAGAGATAACGAGTTAAAAATTTGTGTGTGTGTTCTAGAGATAAAAAGTAGGGTCAAGTTCATGAATGGGAAATATTACCCGGTGGCATTTTCTTAATGGGTATTTAAGCAATTAACATCCCAAATACATAAAATTTACTCATTTCCATAATATAAAAATAACCTGTAACAAAGTTATTTTTTTAAATGTGTGTTCCATTTATATGAAATATACTATAGTTTTTTGTAAATGTTAAAAATATTACCAAATGTAAAGATAAATTACTGACGCAAATTTAAAAACCTATTTTATGCATCATGAATTTTAAAAAACCGTGTAGTACAAGTTCATCTGTTTGTTTGCTAGAAAAAAAAGCCTTTTGAAACAACATTAAATGTCTTGTTGGGTCCACTTTTGTTGTCAACTATAATCCTATGCAACTACTAAAAACTCTTTTAATAACACGATTCTGTTTAAAAATAAACATGTTTTCGAACAAATTTGAATGCCTATAAAATGTTTTCAAGAACATTTTTTTCAAATCGTCTATGGATACTAAAGATTGGTTGGACTAATGTTTTGGGTAAAAGGGTCCAAGATTATACTGTGATGAGACAATACTAAGTATTACATTTATACATCAATATAGTTAGTCTTACATAGTTTATAGTTTCTATTGAAATACCTGCATTAACAAAATTTTGATTATAAATTATTTGTCAATAAATTTAAAATTGATGTTTGTAACTGTCAAAATTTAGCAAAAAAATACTTATTTGACATATGCACTCTCTATAAGAATTCCTTGGATCCCGGGCAAAGCCGGCTTTTTCAGCTATAGTAATGAATAAAAAGTTTATTGGTGCTTACAACGAGTAACCCGATGACATATATGACGGTGACGTATTTCACTAAGTTGACTAGATATTGAGGTTCAAGATCTAGTATTATGGGCCACAAAAAAGCGCTTATTTATCAAAAACTTTTAGTTAATTTGAGTCTGATTCATTCGATTTTCGAGAAAAGCTTCGAATAAAAGTTGTAAAAGTTGTTCTTTATAAATCTATAACATCTTTTAATCGAAACATTTCCCTAAAAACCAAATGAATGAATTTACAAATGATTAAAGAAATAATTGCGCAAACCAAATTATTTATTTCCAGAAGAACACACCATATTAAAAGCTTCCCACTACATATATATATATACACCACCAACATGGTGTAATATCTCATGTTAAAAAGCACATGAGCTTAATAAAGCATATGTTTTTGAATGAATATATACACACACAAAAAATATACGTGTTTTTAAAACTAAACCTACCCTTGAGAATAAGTGATGGTGGTGTGGCTCAACTGTTTGGCTGGAATTATATGAATATATTTAGTTTATCCCCCAAAAGGCAAAATGGCGCGAGTGTACTCCTCTCATATGCATAAAATTTATTTACATAAAATGTACTCTATAATATATGTAATATATATATATATATATATATATATATATATATATATATATATATATATATATATATATATAGTCTGTTTTCAAAAGCATTTCTAATAGGGAATCAATGTTAAATAAATAAATAAAATATTTACTATAAAACCATACATACATACACATACTTACAAGCATCTGACTGCTTATGGTGTGATATTTGATTGATGTCATTTAAGAGTGACGATTTAGTGATGCCCACTTAATTTATACTATTATTATTCATTACATATACACACACATACTACAGACTACCCCCACTATTGTTATTTCTTTATGAAGCATAAATAGAATGTAGATAAGTCGCCTTGCTATAAAGTTAACGATAATGATAAAAAGACTCTTTCACTAACGCGATATGGTGTCGTTGTACACTACCCAAGTCGTTCGGTTGATGATATCTTGGTGGTGGAGGAGTTACTTTTAATATTTTTGTAACATAGTATCTGTGTGTGTAAACTGTAAAGTAATTCATGATAGTAATACTATTTAAGTGGTTACGTTTTTCATTTTGAATATCAAACTATAAAGAGAGATGATGAAGAAAAAAACCGTGGAAATAAATTATTTACTTTAATGAAAATGTATTTTCATTGTATATGTGAAAAATTGTATTCATATATGTTTTAAATTTTCAATTTTCTCTCAGATCTCTATTGTAAGTTTTCACGATAAATTTATATGAAAGAAAATGAGTTTTATAATGGTTACGATAGAAACTGACCTAGCTGTGTTAACAAAAGAAACTGAACGGATATAAACAGGGATTTTTAAAACCAATGTAATGTTATTTTTAGAATATCTAGTTTCAATTCATTAAATCTTGGGTATTCTTCACTCTTTATATAACGAAAACTCTTTTAATTTTGCTTGACTTTTATTTTTTCCGTCTAATTAACAGCATATAGATATTTAAGATGTTTCACAGGTACACTGAAATTCATTAAAAAATAAACTTTCTGAAAAAGTTATTTCTCTTTGTTAATTAGGGAACGTCTTGGAAGAATAAATATACTTATATATATTTATCGACACTTTTCCACCAAAATTATCTTTCAGCGAATATTTTCGAATTCTATATTACGCGAATCACATGTGTAGCATGCTTCTCAAATGACTAAATTCTTCTGTGAGAGCTCTTAAGCATATTATGTATTGTATGGGTCCGAAGAATTCTTGATAGACCGTAATAGACTCGATTGGTTGCGTTTATTCGTATTGCAGTTTTTGAATGTACTAGATTTAAAACGTCTACACATTTTAATAGAGGTAAAAATAAATTACAATGCTTTAATTTATGAAACATTTGTCTTTCAATCACAAAACAAATTAGATTAGAAATGATTGCATGTTTGTGAACGTACTGAAACCATTTATATGTGATTGTCGGTTGAAAAAACATAAATTTATAACTGATGTTTTCTATACACAGTTCGTATGTAAAAATGGTTTAGTACTTTTTTTTTCTATATATATATATATATATATATATATATATATATATATATATATATAATGTTTGTTGTGTACAACCGATTTGTATCCAGATACATGGATATGAGGTACACTACTATAATAATCATTCGTTATACATTCGCTATAAAAAAGTTTCGCTTCACCCCACACCGCCCGAAATGAGCCGGTACGGGTGAGGTGGTGTTCGGTATATTTTCCCCAATGGAGTAAAAGCTACAAAAAAAAGTTTAAAGCATAGATTTAAAATGACGTTTTATGAGGTATAATATGTATTGATCGCTTATGTATAAAAATATTTTTATTTTATTTTTTGTGTTTGCTTTGCTAAAAAATCTGTTATCAAGTGTGTATATGTATAAGATGTTCGGTTCGATAGGGGTGCAATGTGCTTTATATTAGAATATTGTAAATCTAGAAATTGTAAATTTTTGCTAATAACAGAACAATTTTTGGTTTGATATTTTTTGGCAAAATTTCATTATTATGAGAAATGGGATAGTGCACTGAATCCTTAAAGGAAAGATGAGGGGTAAGAGGGATTAACGATGGTTTAAGATTTCAATAATGTATTTGAATCGTATATAGAACATAACTGACTAATTACTTTCATTTCAATTGTGCAAACTTTTTACTTGTTAAAACTGAGAAATTATTTTAAATTCACACTCTTCTTGATTGTACAAAAAATAAATTGAATTACGAGGAAAAGGAAGAATTGCCTGTTACAAAAACTTAATTTTCCTAAATAAGCGTAAAGTGGCTTACTCCGTTAACACGTAAATTTTTTCGTTTTTTTCAAGTAACAAAAATTAGTGATTAAACTGTACCTATTGATGTTGTACTGATGAACGAATTTCGGAAAACTTCAGATTAGAAATTGGCTTAACAAATAATGAGAAATATATCTTCGAATATTAGTTAAATTGAATTTATGGCTAGTAAAGTTGTAGAAAACACATATTACTATAATTTACCTGCTGATCATATTGTTTTTAACTCTTATACTATGATAAATAATTACTTTAAAGTTTTAGTACTTGCACAAATTTATCACCATGGTTACTTAATTCCATTATGACTATTCCCGTTCTGATTAGTTTCATCTACGCAGCTCTTATATGTCGATATATTTGTAATTACTATACTTTCTTAAGTTTATTGGTGCTCAATAAAAATACCAATCTAAAATTTTATACCAAATAAAAGAAATTAAGAAATTGAGGTTTTTGGTGGAGGCGATGGGAAAAATGAAACAAGATATTTGGTATTGTACAATCGATTATGTACTAAAATAATATTATATATTAATTAATCTGGAACTTAAATAAAATCATGTAGCGCTGGCCAAATAGTTGTAAATGTAAGGTTCCAAGAAAATTTATTTCCCACAAAAAAAGATTTTCTATTAAATGCGCTTCACAATTTGATTTGAGCCTCTACAATATTAAACAATCATCCTAGAAAATCGTTTTACTTAAAGTTTTTGACTTAATTTTTGATTTGTAATAAATTATATTAAAAGTGTTGGATTTTTAAAGCACCTTCAAATTTAATTTCTACTAATATTGCCCAACATAAAAAAAACTACAATCATTTAAAAATAACAAATTTATTTTCGAGATATATATTTTAAAATTTGTGAACTTCGAAGAAATATATTTAATATAATCTATACATTTATGTTAAAAGCCATATGTATATATATATAAACATATTATTTAATATATAAATACAGTTTTCTAACTCGAATCGAAAAGCAAAAGAAATAAAAACATATAGAATAACATATTTATGTAATATTATTAAAATATCAATAAATATAAAAAACCATATAAGTGTAGTAACCATGTATATATATATATATATATTCCTATTTCCAGTTCAGGGAAATTCAAACTGGTAAGAAGATATTACCATATGATGTGAGATTACCATATACTTATATTCAACTAAGTGAAAATGACAGCTTTCTCGTTTTTAGATATCTTTGTATGATTGCTACATAGAGCTAGGCATGTAATAGGAAAGGATGAGGGGTGCATTGGTCCAAGTATAGTATATATGTATTTATTTAGTTCGTATATTTTATACATTATGTTTATTGAAAAATTTCTCTTATATATATTATATCGAACCCATTTAAAGTGTTTCATTTAATAATTTTTATATAAACAGACAATCATCAAATATTATTATGTAATATAGAGTTTATGTTTTGGAGCATCCAAATCCATTTTGAGTTTTTTGACCGGATCTTTTGAAATCCTCCGATACCGTGGCTTTAAACCGCTGAAGACTTCTAATCGTTTTAAAAGAATTTCGTACACTGATTCACAATGGACTGTAAGTTGCTTTAGCCCATTTAGACTCCAAGATGGATCTATCTATCTATCTATTACTTAAATTTAAAAAATTGAAGTTTTTTTCTAGCGTCTATTTATTTCCATTGTTAGTATGGTTGCCTTTCGGTTATATTATACCAACGGAATCGACTAGCGTTTACTTTATTTGACATATAAGTAATACGTCTGAATATTGATACCATTTTTGACATCAAATACTTGATATGAAAAATCATACACATCTAGGGATGGGGATCGAACCCACGACCTCTGGCACTCTAGACCAATGCTCTACCAACTGAGCTACCTTATACATATGATCTTTCACTATCATTTTTGATGCCATTGTATTATTAATTTTATAAAAAAATGACATACACTTGTGTGGTCCATAGTACTCAATCGCATTTGATACTTTATAAAGCACTTTATAAAGTAAAAATTACATTGTTTTTAACGGATATCTTACAAATAACACCAAGTAGAGCTTTGACCATGCTCTTCACCCTCTTCTAGCTTTGTTGGTTTGGATGATGGTAAACAAACTTGATAAATAAATATGATCAAAACAAACAATTTTTATAAATTATATGGAAGAATGTTTCTTCGTATATTCATTTTATTTGGTGAACACAATATATGTAAGGAGTAAATGTAGCTCGTATATAAAAATGTGTTTTCAATATACTTTTCAATTTTTAATATTAAAGTTTTGTTTTAAAAAATAAATATATATATATATAAAAAATAAAGATATTTTTTAAACATTTTACGATTTAAATATTATTTTATGATTTTTTTATTTTTATGTTCTCCAAAAACATTTCTATATATATGAAACATTTTATTCAAATTTCAATACGATGGTTTCAAAAGAATTTCAACAATTATTAATCGAAATAATCTTACATAATGTACGTAATATCTTATGAAAAAACAAATAAATAAAAGTAATATGTAACTGTTTTGAGTAATAGTATTTCGTTGAAGGGCAAAAGTAATATACTCTTAATTAAAGTATGAACCTTGTTATTTAATAACCAAATTTACTGCGTATTAGCAACATCGAATATTAGGTTAAATTTGCACGATTATAAAACCCGACTAAAGTGAAAAAAACTACCGACAACCCCTACGAAATCACGGGTTGTTTGTGTTCTCATTCACAAATGAAGTGGAAGATTTACGATACAAAATACAAAGGGTAAAAGTTTCTAAAGTGCTAAGGTTAACAAAGCTTACAGTCGCGAAGAAATTAACAAAATTGCTATCGTCAACATCAACTAAGCAATTAAAATTGCAGCAATACTCGTACATTAAAAAATTGGTAGGATGTGCGGCTGCAGCCGACTCTGATAGGAAATATGTCGCATCTGGAGTTCGTGAAGGAAACTGCAGAAAACCTTCACAAGCATAGCCGGTTACTTCGTTCTTGTCCATACACCGACAGTTTAGTCATTTAACCGCCCCTTTTATTTTTCTTAATAATTGACAAACTACACATGTCGGGATTCGAACCCATAACCTACCAGTTCCAAGTAGACATAACACCTCAGACATACGCTTTTCCACGCGGCTACCTGGCTGGTTTCTATACTTAACTCAAAATAATTATTAAAACATTTCCGCTTTTAATAAATTGTTCTTTATATTTAAAGTTCATTAATTTTTAAAACCAATGAACAAATCAAATATATCAATACAAAAAATTATCGATGCATTAATTTATTTATAAACAGTTTTAAAATCGAAATCAATGAAGACGATTAAAAATAATATTTTTATTTTAAAAAAAATCATAAACAATGATTGTTGTGTATAGGTATATTGGATTTAGTTCATAAACCTTGAAATTCTGTTCAAGGGCTTAATCATACGGAACAAAATTATATTAGGTACTTATTAATATTTTTAATAAAATACATAACTATAATATAATGAAGGCCACCATCATCATATTTCAAATTAAAATGATCGTATAATTATATTTTATTTCGGCAATTACAAATGGAGTAGATTCATATTTAAATTTAGGTGGGTTTGTTCCACGCAATTCTAAAACTATGTTGGAGTGTTAGAACTTTTCAACCTTCAATAAATTATTTAAAAAATTTTCCATCATAATTGAAGTCTATTTGTAAAATGTTTGAATTCATTATTGATAAATAGAGATTAATTTATTTCTAGGGTTCCGTAATCAAACTCAGGAACCCTTCTAATTTCGCTATGTCCACTTGTAAGTCACAGCAGATGGAGCCTGATGGAGGAAGCATAATCCATCTTTTAGGCCGTAGTGTGATATCACTCTTCATTCGATCATACTCTCTCCGTTGTATTGATTTAATTCCGTTGACTCCTAGTGGAGCATAAGGCATCCACGAGTGACTTACATTCGTTCCGTTTTGCAGCAATCTTCCTTGCTTCTTGCCAATTCTTGCCAACTGGTTTATATCTTTTTCTACGAACCTCTACGCTTATCAACGCTTCTCTGGATATTAAAAATTTTCTGACTATCTTAGCAACTTGGTGACTTGCAGGATAAAAAAGGCGCTCTGAGCCAAGCGCAAGACGATTTTTCGAATCAACATGAACAAAACAAACAAAAAATAGGATGAAAGAGTTATGCCGTAACTTGTTCTTATGGACGACATCGTAGAATGGTTGAATTACTTCATTTATTACGGTAAGAACAAGGAAAAATGGCATAAAGAGCCGTATAAAGAAAAAAATAAATGTAGTCTGTATGCAATGGAGAAATTTATTAAGTCAAAAATTATTTTATGGTGTGTTTTGATAATTATTTAAAAAATTTATTGTTAAAGTATAGACCCATTATATATCAATGGGCGAATTAGTGTCATAATTATCCATTACTAAAATTTTAAAAACTTTCCTCCTTCCCGCAAATATTATTTTCGACTATAAAATAAAATTTAAACGGTTTGTATTTTATAAAATATGATAAATGAAAATGATTATATATACACATAATGTTTAGTATGTTTAATGTAAGTGTGTAATGCGCATCCTCACACCTACCACCATATAGATAGATATCTGGTATGTGTTATAGTTAAACCTCTCATAAAATAAAATATATTTTATGACACTCAAATTCACTATAAAATATGATATGAAAAGTGATGTCTCTCGTTATCATAATCGTTTAGGTGTAGGTATATGTATGTATAGATACATAAGTATATGTGATATCATTACCTACATGTATATGGAATGAGGGAGTAGTTATATGTGGTTGATGTCATAAAGTAACGAAAATGTTTTTTCAACCCCTCACTTTTCATAATATATAAATATATACCTACCTACCAATTTTCTTCAAAGATCCGTGCATACAATTTTCATATACTACCAATTTTATATCTATGAAAATATTTACGATAAATATTCATTGAAAGTTAAATTGTACACGATGAGAAAGTACAGTTGTGTTAAAAAAAAACTGTTATCTGCTATATTCAAGAAAATAAAATGCATTCATTCACTGATTGGTAATTTCCATAGTCAAAAAAATATTATTTCTTCAAAATATTTACTCGGAGAAATGAAGTTAATATTATAATTTCTCTTATTGTTCCAACGCCTCCACCACATATGTAATAAATGAATGTAATTTCTCATATTTTCCCAACGCTTCCATCATTGTAATTTCTATTTTGTGGCATAATGGTCTTGTAGTGTAGGTACTTATACTAGATCTTGAACTTCAATATCTAGCCACCTTAGTGTAATACATATGCCCCTAAGTTACACGTCGTAATCATCAACAAACTGTACATATTGATTATTAAATATTGAGGAAAAAAAATAAACATTCGTTTAAAGTTTACAAATTTGTCTTTTATTAATTATTATTTTTAACCAAGATTTTAGGTCGAATTTACCAAAATATCTGGGTAAATTGGTACATGTACTAAGGGCTTATCTAAATAGTCCCATATTATTGTATTGATATCAGCATTGCATATATTTCCAAACTTTTAAATCGATACGGTAATTAAAAGTGAGTGAAAATTGACTTGCAAGATTAGCTTACATAGTTCTTATAGGTCATTTGTAAAAGCGTGATCAAATTATGTATTTTGTAAAATTTTATCTGCGTTTCCACCATTTAATATCTGCTATCTGTATGTATATCTGTTAAAAATCGTATATCGGTATCGTTATCTTCAAATATAAATTCAGTTTTATAATCAATAATATTTTTTTTGTTCTTTTCAATACGAAAGCCTGTTTCAAATCTGTGGTAAATGATAAAATATTATTTAACAAAAATCACTTCAAGGGTAAGGCTTCGAATTACATAAAATTACTGCGTAATAAAACTAGCAATTACTGCGGTTAAACCTCTGTAATATTAACACGATGTCCATCTATAATTTATTAGAACGAATAATATTTAATCGAATTAAAATTTTATTATCAAATATCACGATATGAGTAATGCATGTTTCTATGATAAATTAAACCTCGAACATTAATTCGATATGAGTAGCCTATAATTTTCTAAAATACGAAATTTACATAGAATTTGGTCACTATGAATGATGAATTACCGTACGAGGTATATATTTATAGTTAATTTAGTATAATAAAATAAATAAAAATTCGAAATTATATTTTAAGAATGACTTTTAAAAAAAAACTTGTACTTATATTAGGCATATGAATTTAAAAAAATTAGTCATGAATCATAATGAAATTAAACAACCATGGCGATACTTATTATATTAAATTATTATAAGTATTCAAACTGTAAATATTTCTGTTAATATTAGAGATCCAGAAAATATGATAAGATGATAAATTGCATAGTAATATATCAACTTGGCCTAATGCACTACCGTGCAATGGACTCTACAAGAATTGTTCTAATATTAGGAGAGATATGCCAAATTTTGTATTTCCTCCTCTCTCTAAAGACCCTTTTCCTCTTGACTGATTTTGTTCATTCACGAATTTGGCCTTTCAAATACCAAATTTCATTTGAGATTAAAATTAGGAATTTTTGAAAAAAAGCAACTAATGTGAATTATGTATAAAAATTACCGTTTTTATATCTTCGCAACCATTGACTTTAACAATAACGATGTTAAGATTGCTTATGAAAGTATTTGTGGTAGTCGTATATTTTTTAAAATGTCTATAAATCACTTGAATTTTCCCGCCCCGTATTTTCCACACCTATTTTGATGTTTGGCATCAAACAGAAACTTTCAAAGGAAATAACTTTTAATATTTAATCTTAAAAATGAAATAAACAAATTATCTTACAAATTCGTTCAGTATAACGTAAGCCCTACAGTAGACAGCTGGATAATTTACGAAGTTTAAGTGCTGCCTTATACAGAATACAAAATATTCTGTCGAATACAGTTTTACTGATTTGGGTCTATTTTTTTATTTACATTTTATAAAAAAAAAGTTAAAAATACAAAATAATTAATAAATTTAATTGTCAAAAATAATCTTATAATTTTCAAATCTTATTAAACGCCAATATGGACACTTTATACTCTCAATTTGTACAATCCTGTTACGCCTATTTAATCGACTATAAAAAAAAGTGGGAAGTTTTTCAATTCGATTGTTTCTTTTTTTTTAATGTATGTTCGTGTCCAGCTCTGGCAAGTATTCATCGATTTAGAATGGTCCCACAAAAATTTGGTGAAGATATGACCATGGACTACGAAGATACATCATATAATCACGGTTGGTAGAGGCATTTAGAATAATAATATTAATAATAATATGTGAGAGCTTAAACGGAGAAAAAACTTATTTTATGATCAAACACTCCTATCAATATCAATAGTTTCGTTTGAAGGCACCATTCGGAGCCTTAGAAAAAATTATTGCCGTCAAAAGTTAAATTTTCATGAAGAAATTATTGATGAGAGTATTTTATTTTTTATGTTTTAGTTCACTTTTTGGATGTCGGTAATTCCAGTACCAAACCGACTTTAATAATACATAACCTAATATTTAACATATTTTGACATAAACTTGAATTGTGATCATTTTCAAGAACCCAGTCTGTTCATAGTGTTCAGAATTTCAGTCCTATATAGCTTTAATTTAGGATAATAGCCAGCAAATATGAAGATATAGTCTAGTTCCTAAACCGAAGATGTGTGTCTCTCAAGTTTAAAAACGTATTTATCAGGATGTTTTCATAGAAATTTATCATTTGAGACAGGATTCTTAAAACCTATATGAAAAAATAAAATTAATATTTCATAACTGTCAATAAATATAATTATCAAATGATTCGTTTTTTTTATATTAACTATAGTAAATATTATGACATGCAAACGTTAAAATATACGTTCGATCTATAATTTAATAATAATTTCAATTATCTAACATCAAATATTATCTATAATAAATATCTGTTCCAACGGTAATATATTGAATGTTCTATTCATCCATATTATTAAAACTATTAATACATATACAGTGATCTCGAATAGCTGACTCAATTCAATTCATTTATACAGGCTGTTTTCAAAAGGATTTCTAATAGAGAATTAATGTTAAATAAATAAATAAAATATTTACTATAAAACTATACAATACAAACATCTGGATAGTGTATACTGTATGCGTATGGTATTTGTTTATCATTTAAGGGTAGGGATTTTGTAAAGCACTTACTAAAGTTAAGAAGTCAATGAACATATTTAACCCACGCGCATTAGATGTTTCTGCAGTACTGACTGACTTCATACAGTAACCACACAGCCAGCCAGCATGTAAACAACACACACACTACAGAGTACCCCCACTATTTTTATGTCTTTATGAAGCAATGTGTAGTTATTATAGTAATAAATAATATGTAACATTGATTTTCTAATAGCAAAGCTTTCCAACACACACGGCATATGAATTGAATAGAAACTCCTCGTTCTTTTTAGAAAACTTTTCGCTACATTCTATTGAAATTTCTATATATAAACCGCTATTTTTAGAAAAAATTTCGTAAAAAAAGATGCATTCTTAGTTTCTTTAAGTAAAATGTTTATGGTAGATTATTCACTACAAAAGATTAAAACCTGAGACTCTCACCATTTTCATTTTTATGGGCCTTCAAAAATTGGGATGTTCCCTAAATCGATTATGTTCAATCGCTCAGTAATTATATCATCGTAGAACACCTTAACATAAAAGTTAATAGTTCATTGGGTGTTTTAAGAAATAAGCAAAGATTAATTTTGTTTTTTTAATGTGTCATATGAAGATTTAGCTACTGACAATGATTGCGTTATAATCAAAACACCAACATCTAGATGTCAATCTTACGTATATTTTTTAATTATATTTCTTAAACAAATTTCCGAATACACAGTTTTGTGTTGAGTATTGTGGTATAGGTTTTAGATCAACACACTACAGTCTTTCAAACCAAATCAATCATTCCATACACAAATAATAAATACAAATAATTATATATATATGTATATATTTAATTTAAATAAATAAATTATTGTAATAAATAATTTCTTTTCAATAAAAATGATAAGAAACTTTTTATTTATTATATTTTGTAATATTAGTAAGTGCCTTCCTTGTTCTAATAATATTAATATTCCATATTATAATAGTATAGAAAAAAAGTTTTTATTTTTTTAAATAAATATTATATAGTATATATTGTAACATTTTATTAAAACAAAAACATATCAACCATTTTGAATTGAATGGAAACCATTTTGTGTATACAATCAAATATGATTGGACGTTTTGATATATTTAGTATGTGATCATTTTTCTTATGCAGTATAGTACAATCATACCGTATTTAAGTTTTTTATTTTCTATTTTAATATTTGTATAGTTTAGTTTGATTATTAAAGTTTGACATGCAATAAACTAGTTACTAATTTATTGTTACACAAATAGCCTACTACCTATTACCTACGGTTCATGTTATGAATTATTTTTATTACTCTTTACTTATTTGAGTATGGAATTTATTTTAATCGATTTGGTTTGCCAGTAAACACTGTATCATTAATTTAATTGATTAACTGTATTTTTCGTGATAAAATGTTCTTACCCATCACAAAAGTTCTATAATCAATATTTTTTTAAATTAATATTTTCGAAAAGAGTACAATACAAGTTTTTTTTAAAGAACGTACTAAAATGGAAAAATTACAAAAATTGTTTACGCTTTGTGTAGAAAATTTCTTTGAAAAGTGTATGAATGAGTTTCAACACAAAGCGTCCCTTGCTTATGTTTATTTTATTTTATTCCCATATTTATCCAAAATCCGCATTTCAATGGTCATTAGAATTGCACACATTTACAAACTTTTAAATCGATACGACAGTTAGAAATGAAGTAAAAACAACCGATATATCTGAAAAGATCGATCCCGTGTAGATAGGTACGGCATAACTAAAAATCAACTGGGGAAAATGTTGACATGCATAGTCAATGTCGACTTTCAATTACTTAAAATTGTCGTATTGACTTGAAGTGTTAAAAAAGCGAATACAGTTCTGATCACAGTGCCATAAAAGGGAATCAACAAGCCGATCTCATTTTGAATTTCGATAACACACAAACATGCAGTGCTGGTTAATTTGGGAAATTTGAATACTAACCACTATAAGTTTTCGAAAATAAATGTATAGTTTAGAAAAATCTAAAAAAAACACACTCTGTTTAATAACACACTAAATAACAAAAAATTAATAGCAGATTGTAAAAGCTTCTCATTAGTTACTTAATTTTTATTTTACTTTTTAGCGTATTACCAAAACTTTTGTTTCGTTTCTTTAAAACATGATTATCATTAAAAAAATTTCCGATTTATATACATCAAAACAATTTAAAAGATATGTATTTTTAATTTCTTTGAGTAAATAATTTAAAATTGCTGAATAAAAAAAACAACCGTTGAATCCAAGATATTTAAAAAATTTTAATATTAAATGCAGAAAAAAAATGTAAATGGTCAGTTTTTATTGCGATAAATTATATTTTTTACAACATAAACGTATATACAATTTGTTTACCTTGGCAAAGACAAAATTAATAACATAGTTCTTCCACATTATTGTGGTTTTTACATATAAATAAATTGTAAATATTATTATGCTTTTGCATTCTATGTATGCATGCATCATAGATGTTTATACTTACCTTAGATAGCTAACAACGATCAAAGGCACACTATTTCATCTTATTTACCTCCTTTTATAGAGCATTTTTAATTTCTCAACAACTCGTTTACAATTCAATACTAAATAATAAATAAAACTTTAAAATAAATCAAACTGAATTACGTCCAGATTTTATGTGCTTCAAACATATGACTGGAAAGAGAGATATTATTTGTGACCGTCAATGAATCGATCTTCCAAATCATTTTAATTCCATTGCACTTCTCTCCTAGTTATACATATAGAACTTAAGCTATTTAGTTTGTAAATGTGGGAAGATAAGGTACACTAGTTAGTAATCTATATTTAGTACAAACATTTGTGGTATGTAAGAGAAAAAATTATATTTTTTATTGAAATAATTATGTATCTATTCAATGAATATTTAAACTGCCAACACGGATATTAAATATTCGGAAAAAAAATTTAATTCGCATGATTGAATTTCAATTATTATAGCAAAAACAATTTATTAAATATTCTTCGAATGTCAATTAATTGATTTGGAAATTTTGTTTTTTAATTATGAGTCAGATTTAAATTAAATAAGTTTAACAACTCACAACAATATTAACATATGGACCCAAAATATTTCTTTTCGCTAAATTTTCATCTAGAACTTTGTCTATTGCTTGTACCATACAATCGCAATATATCGTAAAGTCTCAAAGTTCACAAGTTCACAAGAGCAATAGTGCCACCAATGAGATCAAACGGAATATAACTCGAAGTCCAAAAACGATGTTAAATATTCACCGGATCTTTACGTTTAAGGCTCCCCACAATTTATATGTGTGAACAATATATCTTCAAAAGAATGAAATTTGCTACACCATTTAAACTTCATATTAATTTACAATAATTAATAAGTTTTATCCCACTCAAAATAAAATTCCAAAGTAAGACCAAACTTTACTCAAATTGATTTTTCCAATTCACTCACAAAATTGTCACACAATTTTTGTATATTTTTAAAATTTCAAGTACAAAAAGACTAGTTAAGTTTCTAGTTTAAAATAGTACTATGGGCCCCAGCAGTCGTGTCCTTTTTTCAAAATTGTATAGGCATTTTGTGGCTCATCCATTCAGTTTTTGGGAAAATGGTTCGAATTAAAGTTGTTCAAATATAAATATAATACCGACTATTAATCGAAACAATTTCCCAAAACCGAACGAATAAGGCACAAAATGACTTTATAATTTTGAAAAAATGGATACGGCTCTTTTTATATAAAATCAATTTTTCCAACAAAATTGCCACTCAACTATCCTGAAAATGAGAATTCAACTTTTAGAAACATCAAGAGAATGATGGATGCTATAATAATTTATCTTTTAAGCTATAATAATTGAAATAAAATTCACTTTTAATTAAAAAAACTTCGATTAAAATTCTTGATATGCAGAGAAAAAAAACCTCACATAATACCGGCTACAAAAGTACCCAATAATCAAAAACGACCTTGTAAATAGCCAATAACCAATTATATTCATGCCTCTAATAAATAATTACATACACAATCATATTATTGTACAGTCCATATCAAAAGATAAAATACCTATATTATATTTTATATATTACACGACGATATAAAAATATTAGGTCCAACCCTATACAGCATAAAAACAAAAGAGCCTTATGTCTGTTGTATATTATTATTAAACGCTCCAATGAAAATAATAATTTTATTTTTTTTAATATTAAATTATAAGCATAAATAGAGTTTGTTTGGCTCAAAACCTTTATAATAAATAAGGCTCTTTGTATATAATATTATGATATATAAAAAAAAGTCGATTATATTCAACGTTCCTATTGGTTGAATCCTTAATGACCTTTTTACGTGATGTAAGAATTGTCTATATATATGTTTAAAATAATATTATTATGATTGTTGTATGATATGAATCGTTGTATGTATATTATATACAAGCTATCATATATTATGTACGTTATGTATAATATGTTGTATGTACATAATATTATGGTGTTTACTACATAGTTGTTTAAAATAATTGTAATAATATCGTAACGTATTCGTTTACTATTATTAAGTCTATCAAATCGATGATTTTCTTTTGGTTCGTTTTTAGTTATGTTGGTAATAAAATGGATGGATTTTTATCGGCTATTATTATCGTTAATTGAAATACGAATCATATTCCGATGTAATTATATTATCGGTTTCACATACGTAATTAAATTCAATTTAATATTAGTCAGACAGTCGGTATTAAACATATTAATAAACCACAAAATTTATAGTAGAGCTAAATATTAAACTAATCGCCAGAAATGTACACTTTTGAGTATTGCTTATAGAAATCTGCACATATAAAGAATCCGTTATGGGGCCCCATTGTGTGTGGATGCTTCCGCACGGGATATTGCCCGATAATGAACCTTCCACAGTTGCATCCTGTTCAGCTTCAGTGCATCGAGGGGTAGCCTTTTGGATGCAATCCAAAGCAATATTTTCCCGAGCTTATGTTGCGGTATATTTTCACGGTGTTTAACATTCATCTAGTCGTTGATCACCTGTTTACATGCAGTCTTTGGAATTCTAAAATAGGCTCTGGGCCTATGAAGAGTATTCCGACTGTTAACTCCTTACTATAGTTCTACATGGTCTGGGTTTACGGGTAGTGAATAGTTTATTTATTTGTCCGAGCATTGAACACTACTGGACCGATTTTGATGAAACCTTTCTTGTTTAAAAGCTGGTTAGATTCAAAATGGAATTTTATCTCGCTAGAAGATATATCTTATCTTGCTTTATATCTTATCTTATCTTATCTTGCTACGAAAACATCCTTTGAAAAAGAAATTTGGTAGAAGTATCGATAAATATTTGAACTAGTGGATATTTGAACTATTTGAAACAGGGGCAACCTTAAATATGTGAAATCGTGGAAGCGGTGGGAAATATCATTGATACTATATAGATCTCAAGCTTTTTGATTCGCATATACGTGTAAATTTCCGATACTCACAAATGTACGAGATCCGGTTTTATCTAAGTTCATTGGTTTGTCTTTCGAATGGATATTGATATCAATACACCGAAATAATTATAATAAAAATTATTTTTTATCTATCATAAATATTAGCCCAACTTGAAATAACTTCCAAACTATCGAAGATTGTGGTTGTATTTTTACAACAACGTAGATAATGATAATTCAACAGGACTTTTCCTACTGTTCCTTCTTTATTGCAATCAAAAATCACACCGCTGGTTTAGTCTAAGGTTAAGTCTAGAATCTACGTAGTAAAAACTAAATAATACTATATAATATTTACAAAAAAATGAAGAGATCCTGTTTTTATAAACGATTTTCATGAATCATTCTGCCCCGTCAGATACGATTTATGATGAATCATTATTTTTCCACAGGAAAAAAATCTAAAAAAATTAAATAACTGTGAAATTAATTAACAAATACAGATAAATAATATAAACATTAAAACTATGATTACATCAGAAGAAATTCAATTAAAAATTATAAATAAAGATATCCTTAAATTAATTAAACTTTACTACTAATTATTTTGTAAATATTAATTAAAAGAAAAACACTACAATAAATTATTATGTACACATCAAACTACCAACATAAGAAAATTAAATATACCTATCAACATTAATTATTACATGGTAGGTTTAGAGGTAGGTTGGTCGCCATTTTGTTTGTAGTATAATATTTTAATATAAACGAATTGTTGTTGTTGTTTTTTTTTGTCTTGTTTCTCACGATACGTAAAACAAAACAATATTTTGAAAAAAACAACTATACAACAAAAAAACATAGAGAATTTTGTTTAATAGAAGTACAAAAAACTATTATTAAAAAATAAATTAAAATACTAATTATGGTTTCAAATTAAATATTTTTTATTGTCATAATATATTTAATTATGAGGTAAAAACATGCTTGGTAATCATACAGTGCTTTTTTTTGTTGTTGTTTCAATAACTATGAAAATTTTTTATATCTTTGAGCAAAAATATGTTTATAGTGAAGAAACACACCTTTGTACTTCTGATCTCTTCAATTCATGTGATTGAATTAATTGTTTTAGCGAATGGGAAAAATCATCCGCACAAAATTTGGTATATCAACCTTAATATTGAAAAAATCGAAGGTGTAAAGTTATAAAAAAAAAGTTTTACTACAATTTAATTACTTATCATTTTTTCTGTTCCTTTAAAATTTCCAGAAATATTTACGATTTACAAATTAAAATCATAAATATCTTTGTATATATTATAGAGTTTTAGAAACTACTTATAAATTTTTCGATTTTCGTAATATTAAAACAGATATTCCATATATTTTTTTTTTTTTTGATTCTACTCATTAACGAACTTGGAATTTCAAATACCAAAAGCATATCAGAAACGAAATTTCATTATTATCGGTCTGAAATTGTGACCGCTAGAGAGAATAAAAACATGTATACAATCTACAGTCAAGAAACTCACCTTTGTACTTCAGTTCATGTAACGAATTAATTGTTGTGTCTTTGCATATTAATTATTATCTAAAAACAATTAGAAATGCAAAATTTTAATAAATTTTTAATAATGGTTTTGTGACGAACGATCTTTGATTCAATTTTTTTAATTTTAATATTATCCAATTTATTTTATTATTTTATTTTATTTAATATTTTATTATCAGCAAAAAATATGTATATTTGTGTAATCAAGAATTATATCTTTGTACATCAAGTTCACGTCACGAATTATTTGGATTTCTTCAAAATCTTATATAGTACATTCATATAAAAGTCCACAATAAAGTTTTTATTTTGTAAGTTAAAATTAAAATTTAATTTAGGCCGGCATACCGAGCCTAAAAAAAAAAGATATTATTAAGGAAAAAACCTGAGATTTTGGGTAAATAAGCTAACGCCGACAGAAATAAAATTTACTCGAAATCTCAGTTGTTTTCTTAAATATCGTGTTTTTAGGCCCGTCATACCGGAATTTTATTGGATTAATCTCTTTATTAATATTTCTATTTTCTATTGGGTAGTTTTTTTTTATTCATCATATTTTATTCCAAATGGAAATTATCAAAATATGTCAAAATATGTGTGAAAATATGGGTCAAAAATTCTGAAACTTCGGGATTTATTAGAAAACGTTATTTTTAGCCTGTGGAAAAAAAATAAGCAAAATCTGTCGAAAAGTGGTGGTGTGCAGGAACATCCTTAATAATTTATTTATTTTAAATAATTCAAAACTTGCTTTCTTTAAACTAAAGAAACCAATGACTTTTTAATAATTATATTTCTGGTCAATTAAAAAATAATAATAATCAATACTAAAATAATTTTCAGAAAAAAATAAAAAATACATTAAAATTAAAATTCTTTACAAAAATAATAATAAAAATAAAAACTATATTATAAATTAATAAATAAAACCCAAAAAAATATTTATAAAAAATAAAATATTAACCACAAATTTAAAAAAAAAAAAAAAAAAAAAAAAAAGCATACCTATATATGTGAAATTGTGGTTTAAGTAAAATTTATTTTAGTAAGTTTAATTTCTTATCTCTATGATGAAAAATATATTTAATAATAATTATCCCATATATATATACATATATATATATACTTAAGATTATATATGTCCCAGTCTCTATATGTAAACACAGGTCAGTCTGTCCATATGTTAGAACTGACTTTTTATGAATAAAAAAATAATATTTGGTTGAAATTTTATATACTCAGTTGGGTCATTCTTACATGAAATTAGTATGGAATGTTTTAAATGCATAAATATTTATTTAAAAATTATTCAAGTAATTATTATTAAATGATCTATGAGAGTTGAGTCAAAATATTCATAGATCAATTATTTTTGAGGACGTTCATGCGTAAATTCCATAATTATGTTTCCTCAAAAATCAATGCTTTGGAAAAGTTATCAACGATTAAAAATCAAATTTTTAACTTATGCAAAATGGATAATTAACAATGGATATATAAATAGACGCTAGTTTACAAAAACAATTTAAAAAAAAAACTATTTCGTGATTATTGCGAAGAATATTAAGTGATATTTCTAGGTTTTTTCACAAGAACTTCACTTTGATTAATAGGGAATATGCATGAAAATTTTTTTTCACATTTATTTTCAGAATATGAAAATACTGTTAATACTGTAATAATATTAAAAAACGAAATTAAAATCCGACAAATATCAAGGAAGCTATAAGTTTTTAAAGATTATTATCTGTCTCTTTCATGCAAAAATACTAAAAACGGAGTTTTACGTGTATTTTAAATGGTGAAAGTGTAATATGACGTCACATAACATATCAAGAGGACTATCACCCTCTTTGTCTAATCGGGAATTTCAATCATTCATATCTCGCTTATTTTTAAAGTTATTTAAAAAGTAATTTTACCTTGATATTTGTCAAGTAAACGTGCTTCAATTCAACTGAAAAAAAATTTTCATGCATATTCCCTATTATAAAACGATCAAAATTGCGACTACAGAGAATTTATTTTTTTATACTTTAATATCAAATTCCCATAATATCGATTTGCTTCATAGTATTTCGACTATCAATGAGCAATATTCAGCACACCGTCAAATTTCTTATAAAAATTTTGATGAATGTCAATGAACTTACAGACCAACGTTTAAAATTCGCTCGTTAAATCTCTAAAAAAAAATAGAATTTCAGTAGCAATACACCACAATATATACACAGACCGGAAATTAAAAACTTATTTTCTGCAAGAATAATTCAAATTGAAAATTGTATAATCGCGTGCAGCTATTACCTATATACATTACAACGATGTACTTAATCACATTAAGATTAAGCATTTGTATGTAAAGTATCACACAAGCAAGCTATTTGTTGAATTTTTTTGTCAAAAGCGCACAAAATACATTAATCAAAAATAATCATTTACATAAAAATATTATTAACCTCTATATACAATATAATGTCATATATAATAACAGATGATAAGTCTAAAATCGATGTTGTCCTCCCCCTGATGCCCAGGATATCACTTTGGTCGTTGGCCTATCTGTGTACGATAACGAAAAAGTCTACAGTATTCATATTTCATAATTAAATTTTTACCACTCGAGCTTGTGAACATAAGCTTTTGTATGAAATCGTCCCCCCGCAAGTGAGACTAACTTGACTTTATCGAATTTCTTGTAACTCTATCGATTTAACTATTTGTATTTACATAATTTTAGCTGTTGAGATTATTTTGATTTCAAATCTAATACATATACGGTATTTCATTACCGTAGATACCAAACTTGTTTGTTAGTTTCAACTATATAAACAATTTTAAGTTTCAATTTTAAAAACGTATTCTTATTTAAATGTATATGGTAATTGAAAAAAACGATGCGATCAGTCTCACCACCTCTACTGATTTTACGCTTTTTACTCCACTGAGAGAGGCGGGAATTGATAAAATCCCCCATTGAAGAAAGATAGCCTTTAAGACAGAATTATGTTAAAGTTGTGTTTGGTAAAAAAATATGTTGTAAAACTGCTACAGTCTGTATATAGAGGTTTTATGGTAGCTCTGAACCTCTGATATTTTATCTTTATTTAATAAGTTGTTGAATAAAAATTATGTATGCGTGTATTACACCAACTTAAATGGTTCTTTCTAACTGTTCATTTTTCAAAGTGTCATATTATTTGCGTGTTATACAAATGGAATGTCATTATGGGAATAATTGGGAAAATGTTTTATTAAAAGTTTTTTTTTTAAACTACTTTCTAGGAGAAAAGAGGAGCTTTTCTTAATCAGACTAATATCTTTGTTTGTAGCCAGATTATCGTATTGAGTAATTTTTGGACTAAATATCGGTGTATTAAAATTGTTATGCGGAAACAAAATTTATCATATCCATAGGTTACTGAACGATCTATCAGAGTTGAATAAAATTATGTATTTTGAATACTAATATGTTAAAATCCATCAAACCGTTTAGGCTACAGAACGTGCCAAAGAAATGCTTACATACACTCGAAATGCATTGCCCCCTTCTGGAGCAGATGGGAGAAACGTCCACATCTAAGGTCAAATAATCCATAAAACTTGTCTTTGATTTTCGTATTTTGGAATGTTTCCTTGTCGACATTATCCAGTTTTTGATAAAACATAATTGAATTAAAATTAATTTCTTTAATTTTTTTTTTTTTTTGCAGCAACATTTCCAATGGCACGACGAATTGGACATCCATATCAAAATCGAACACCACCAAAACGAAAGAAGCCACGTACATCGTTTACACGCTTACAAATTGCTGAATTAGAAAAACGATTTCATAAACAAAAATATTTAGCATCAGCTGAACGTGCGGCGTTAGCAAAATCATTAAAAATGACTGATGCTCAAGTAAAAACATGGTTTCAAAATCGACGAACTAAATGGAGGTATGTATCTTTATTTTATTATTATCTATCTGATCCGTTTTGATTAAGGTCCCGGTTAAATCATTTTCGTGTACAATTTAATTGTTGGTTAACTTTTACAAATTCATCAATTAATTTGCATTTTAATTTCAAAAATTTTAACTGATTAATATGTGGAAAAAATTGATCATTGATTAAATCTAATTTTCTAACCAAAGAAGCCACAAAGTAAAAATTTGGTGGCGGCGTTGTGTAATTTAACATAAAAAATTAGATATAGATTATGGCTTAAAAAACAAAATAAATTAAAAACTCGCTTTTGTTAGTAACACACTAAAAGGCAAACATTAGATTAGATGGCTAATTTTAAAAAAAGCATTTTATGTTTACAATTCTTTCAGAGTAGTAGTTTACTTTCATCAACAAAAATAAACTACCCCACCGTATAAAATATCTCTATAAGTACGAAATTTTGCATATTCGTGTTTTTAGTTATTTTAACTAAAAACTTGTTATTTGAACTACTATTATTTTTCACTTTTTAATTGAATATTTTTAAAAGAATAGTTAAAAATATTCGAAAACTCAGCTCTGTAGCTCTTTAAGTTAAAAATTTATAAGGAGTGTCATATTTGGCATAATATTTGCTGTATTTAAGTCCGCCGAAAATACACAAGGCCACCTCCCCCCAAACTTGGTCACGTCCACTACCGTAGACTATGATACTTCCCAACACTTCTCACTAGATTTTAATTTCGTATCGTATTTTCGAATTCTTTGAAATCATCATATGGATGGGACAAAACAATACATATGAGTGGATGAAAATTACCTTGCTTAAATTTATCTTCAAACTTAATTCGTAATTGAAAAAGAGAAGTTGAATGAAAACAATCGATCGATCTTTCATTTGAATCTCATGTGAGATCTAAAAAAACCGGTCTCAACGGTAACTTTATATAAAATAATTAAAACGAATACATATATAAAATATAACTGATTAAAAATTCACACAAACAGTATTCACATAAACAAAATGTCGAATTTTCACACCAAATATATCGTCCGACATACAAAACACATAATATCGATAACATATAAATTGTATTCCGTCGTATATATTGGCAATTTGGGATGTAATTTTATTATATTGACCATAGGTCCTATTTTAATACATACAAATATATATATATATATATATATATATACATATATATATATATATATATATATATATATATATATATATATATATATATATATATATATATATACAAATAACAAACGTTTATTTTCCAATCAATTCAAAACATTTCAATGTTGTTTGCCTATTTGTGAATAGAGAATAGATACAACACGGACCATATACTACTCTATAAGATGTTAAATATTTGAGAGTGAACAGAACTGTAAACACTATACGCTATATAGTGTTGTAGCTGCTCTGTACTGCTGGACCCAATATATGTTTGTATACATTATTAATTTATAACAGCTAACTCTTGTACTATATAGTGAACATTGTCGACTTATGAATTATAAATATGGCTTTTAGAGTGTCACAACCATCACATACCAACAACAACACTACTAGCTCTAGCTATCTAGTGTTATTGTATATCTATGTGTTAACTATATATATTGTGTCTGTTGGGGTATACCACCTAGTTAGGTGACTATTTTGTTATGCGACATTAATACAGGGTGATAATCGAATATCAAAAGTCCTGCATACAATGTTGATATTTATTTCCAAAAGTCCAAAAAGAAAAAAATAATAAAAACAATAAAATATACAATTAATATTAATTGATTTTCAATTATTTGACAAATTTTCACACCTTACTGTCAGTTCATTGGGATTTTGGGAATAAAGACCACCCAAAATAAATAAAGCCATAGACGGCCATTCTATGTAGGACTATTGATAAAAAAAAAAAGCAAATCTCACTAATAAATTATATTGAAGTGCATGGGCTCTACTCTTATTAATTCGTTACCGAAAGCTATCAGAAGACATCTTGAGCAGAACATGTACTGCTATCAAAGAATCATAGTTATTGTTGAAGGCATAGAGCCTACTGAAATGATTTTTATTATCCAAGCTGGTTATCCCATCTTGAAAACGATTGCAATTACATCTTTTTCGTATGATCTTTTCCGTGATTTTGGCGATTTTATTTTTTTCTAAACAGTTCGTTTGTATATCAACATTAGGCAATGGTCAAAAACTTAACACGCTAATTTTAGCCCCATCTTAATACGTTTTTTAACTCTTTTTCTAAGAGTGAAAACAACTCGCCTCAGTAATTGTAAGAGTGAATATTAATTTGAAATAATAACGGACAAGTCGACACTTTGATTTGAGGTAATAAAGATTTGAGGTCACCAATTTTCAAAATTACTAAGTGAAAACTAAGTGAGTTCCCAATATAAGATCTTTTTTGTATCCCTAAAACTGACAGGGTACAATTTGTCTTTGATTTGAAGAAGATTTTCTCTAAAAACTTTTGTTGTCGACACATACCATCGAAGTAATTTGCGTGAATGAATTAAATTGACCATACCCTTTAAACGCAGTCATCCCCTCTTTAAATGTAATCAATGAGGTAATCAATTGCAATACACCCTGTAATCAACATTTAAATACAATAAATAATTTCGAATAAAAAAATCCAAATAGTTACCATATATTTTATGTTTCCGAGTATTTATCTGATTTCAATATAAAATTTACTAATATTACACTGCATTTCTATATCTGTTTATACCCAAACTCACAATAATCAAATCCATTGATATATATATATATATATATATATATATATATATATATATATATATATATATATATATAAATTCTATACTAGTTTGACAAATACAACAAACTGAACAAACAAATAAACAAACAAGTAGCCGTAATCAGAATGAATGACTATGTTATTTATTTAATTGTATTTAGTTATTTATAAATATTTGGTGTTTTGCGTTGGAATCGAATAAATGCGAGACAAGAACGGAATCGGACATCACACATTCAGTTGAAAACATATCATTGTTACATATTTGATGACAAATTTTGTGGTTATATATATATATATATATATATATATATATATATATATATATATATATATATATATATATATATATATATATACGTTCGTTTAAGACGTTTGTAAAAAAAACATATTTTGTTAGTATCTAGTAATTATACGAAACACAAAAGTTTATTATTTAATATAACAATGAATAAAATAAAAAAATACTGACCAAAATGTGATATGATAGTTCCTCATCGATTTGTATCAATCTTTTATTTTTTTAATAGAAGAAAATACTAATCCATACTAAACTCAAGCTTTATAGTACAGCTACAATAACAAATACATGTACTCATCTCGTGAACATATGCCAAAACAGACAAACGTCGTTCTATCGTTTTCGTTTTTTACTCATATTATTTTGTTATAAATATGAGTATAATGAGTGTAAAAAATAAAAATAATAAAAACAACAAATATAACAATAATAACTAAAAACAAATATTTAAAAAAAAAAATGTAACAAACAATCGAAATGATGGATTACGAAAATGATAGCAGTAAACAACAATTCGCATACGAATGAACTGAGACTAAGTATTAATTCAGATTTAAAGATCCAAGTTCAAAACAACCAATCAAATTGTATCATTTACGATTTCGTTTGTTGAGATATCTAGGCTCTGTAGCTTGAGTAAACTATACGCTTACGATTTTTTTTTAAACAATAAAATACCAGTAAATGCATTGCGAACCTAGATGAAACATACAATAATCCCACATCTAACCATAACCTTTATTGAGAGCTAAAATCTGAATAAGAAAAGATTTTTGGAACAGTTCCAATCGATACGGATCGATTGCTGTTACTATCAAAAAAATGCCACTGAGTCTAGTAAAATAAAAATATCATTAAAACAATTACATACTCTGTGGCTTGTAAATAATTGAATAGGACATACACAGAAATAAAAATAATAATTATAAAAAATTACATACACAATTAATTAAATTATACTTTCTTACAATAGACACATTCATTCCATAAATGTCAAATCGGTTTCTAGGTTATGTGTTGTTTTTTTTAAATACTTTTATAACAAACGACAGAAAAACAACACAACGAGATATACAAAACAAAAATATTAAATCGAAATAATATCAAACTCATTAATTAGTGAATAAAAAATAAATAATTAAAACACACAAAGACAATAAAATTGTTTATCATTATTAACAAACAGAAAAAAACAAAAAAAATGTTAATGTGCTACATGAACAAACGCTTATATAGTTTCACTTATAACAAAAACAACATAACCTCAAGTTTTAAAATATGCACCTAATTGATTACACACAAAAGGGGATACAGCGTGGAGTAATGAATGTGTGGTGTGTCGTTATTTCTTTTCGTTTTTTGTTTTAATATAAATTTCATTCAAATAATGTTTTCTGTTAAGTAGTTCACTATTAAAAACAATCAAAGTTAGTTATTGGCTTTTAATTACTACTGAATTCTTGTAAGTTTATAATGGATATTTCATGTTTACAGCAAAACTACTGGCGCCGCTAACACAACGCAGTACAGAGCCACACACTAAATATGTGTACAGTAACTAACTTAATATTGTGTATAGAATATAAAGTTGAGTATAGATCTCTTATACCGTATGTGTTGGAAAGCATTGCTAATAGAGAATCAATGTTAAATATTATTTACTATATTAACTATGTATAATATGCTTAATAAAGAAATAAAAATAGTGAGAGTACTCTTTAGTGTGTCTGTTGTGTATGCTTCCTGGTCGGTTTTGTACTGCATTAACACGTAATAAGAGTGGGTTAAATATGTTCATTTTTATCTTCTTAAGCTTAGCATTACTTCTGAAACAATTGAAAATTCTATTTTGAATATCCTTTACTATTTGTATGTGGAATGTTTGAAAATAAATGTTAACGGTATATCACAAAACAACAATACACATAAATTAAAAGAAAAATAAAACCCCAAAAAGAAAAATATATATAATTCCGACAAAAAAAAAACGTTAAACCAACGGTTCGAATATTTCTCCATTATTTGCTAAACAATATCCGAGTCGATTGTAGAAATCTACCCGAGTATTTTCTAGCACTTGAGGAGAAATATTAGCACAATTGTTAACAATTTGTTGCCTTAATTGTTGATAATTTTCAGGCCTACTCCTCGAATAGATCTGTGTTTTGAGAAAACCCCACAAAAAAAGTCGTTAAGAGATAGATCTGGCGTTCTGGCTGTCACTTGAAGGTTCCAAAACCACTCATAAGATGTTCCTGGAAAGTTTATTCTAGGAACAGCTTTACTATCATGGCATTGTGTGCAGGGCAACCTTCTTGTTGGAACCATACAAGATTCCAGATCTAAATTAGGAAGAGCTCTGACAGTTGGCAAAATATTATTTCGTAACAAATTAAAATATTTTTGAGAATCTAAAGATCCGTCAATGAAGAATGGTCCCCCAATATTCCAATCCAGATATTCAGTTTCAGTATGTGTGTATATGAATGGTTTTAAAAGAAATATTTTATTTATTTATTTAACATTGATTCTCTATTAGAAACGCATTTGAAAACGATCTGTATATTTAAACTCGTGGTTCATTTACGATATACATACAAGTTAACCTCAAAACAAAAATACAATATTATCACCATCATCATATTGAATGAAGAAAGAAGTATGTAGATGATAATTAAGTTTATTAGAGATCATGTCTAATAAAATAGATTAGGTAGGAAGGGAAAAAAATGTGTGTATTGAAGAAAATTGATTAGAAAACTATTTAGTAATTGGGTATTTATTTGCAAGATGGTATAGGTTATCGTATTTTGTTGGTATAATGTATTGTATTGGAATTTATTTGTTGATTGTATATACAGTATGTATAGAATAGTGCTGCAGCCATGTAGCCATGTAGCTCAGTATAGAGCTGATAGTTTTATAAGTACGAAGCAAAGTAGTAGACTTTGAAGGTTCATGTGGCTTGTTAAAAATAGACTAAAAATTTTGGTGACTCAAGATCCATTGGCCACCCTCCCTCCACTCAGGTTCAGATCAAGAAGGTTCTTGACTAGAGCCTGTTTCTCTTTCTAGACCTATCTTCGCTAAGAGGTGCATGCAGTGCATTTGGAATCTAAGGAATGTATGTTCCCTCCGGACATCTGATAGACATCCAGCAATATGATTCTTGTATGTGTTAGTGGTACTGATCTCTAAATAACTAGACAGATTATCGTTAGCTACGCCACTAACCCCAATTGAAGCGATCCTCAGCTAGCCAAGGAACTAGGTTTGTTTCATCGCGCTTGCGCGGCTTGCATGTGTGATAAGAATGTGTGTTTGTGTTTGTGTGGGTGTCACATGTTTTTTCACTACACCCATTAAGTTGAAGCCGTTATTTCACGTTTAGACCCGTAAGCATACTCTGTCCAGTTATATAGAGGTCAGTGGTTAGTGCGCTACAGAACCTTGCCACAGAACCTGCAGCTGCCATTAATTTCTAATCCCAATTTAGATTTTCTTTTGGTCTCTTCTTTTTTCCGAACTCTAGTGGGTAGGTATAGCCTGCAAGTCCACAAAAGAGCTCCATTACTGCAAGAGTTGCCTTGGACGGGTCATCCACCACATTATTTCCTTCTATTTCCACATTTCCTGGTACTTCATTGTACTTTTACAAACTTGAGTGTTTCTTTTTTCTGTCTTTTGAGAAAATAAGATCATCACTGAAAATTTGTATTAAATATTAAAAGTGTGAATAACACACCCAGACTTCCTAGATAGTAGAAAACTGTTTTCCTCTTGTGAAAATCCATTCAATATATTTCCATTTTCCATAAACCAATCATTCAATGTCAATAACCTCACTTTACATGACAGATTTTAAAATGATATTTAGATTTACACCAAAATGATGATTTTTAGTGATGACAGCAGAACGTAGAGAGGTTCTATATATACCTACCTACCTGCTGTTATAGAGAAATTGGCTACTAAATAATACACAATATCTTTTAGGTATGCTGCTGCTATGATATTAGTTCTGGAGGGCTGTTTTTTTTTTGGTATAAACTTTGTGTTGTAGGTATTATACACCAATTTTATTTATCTATATCACTTTAAAGTGTTGACATTTTAACTGGCTCTCTAAAAGATGTGATATAATGTTCAAATACTACCACGATGATGTTGTTGTTGTTTTTTTTTTTTTGAAAAACTTATTAAATATTAATAGAAATATAAAGTGAATAAGTGAGTCCATTCGAAAAGATCATCTATAAGCACATTTTCCATCCCAACACCCAATATTTGACATTCTTTTTAAACTGACATATTAAAATCCACCCTTCAACTCTCAACTGTTTTTTTTCTATGGGTTGAAAAACTTCAAACAATAATATTTTTATCTAAAACGGTGTCCCTCTAGTGTCAAGAATATAAACTAACCATTTGTACTATGAATTATTCAATTGTTTTTAGTGATATTTTCTGTTTTTGTTTTGGCTTTTAAAATTTACAAAATGACCTGTAAATAATAAATTTTATATAAAAGATTTTCAAATATGTTTTTGATACGGAATACTTTCGAATTATTGAAGGTAGAAAGTATTCAATATTTCCTCTTATTCGCAGAAGTACGACTTAAAGGGAAAAAAAGATATATGACAAAGACAAAGCTCCACTTAAAGCAATATTGTCTCTCATACACGGCTCGGTTAATTTAAATTTGAGTTAACCAACTTCTTTGATCATTTTTCTTCTTCAATCATTAGAAATATATTAGTGAGGATAGTTGCATTTGTGTTGGTAGGGTTATATTAGTAAAATAAACGGTCGGATGGACAAGAACGAAAGTTACCAGCTATGCTTGTGAGGGTTTTCTGCAGTTTCCTTTCACAAACTCCAGATGAATATCTGCATAGTTCGTATCAAAGTCGGCTACATCCACGCACCTACACCTACGAATTCCTAGTCTACATACAAATTCCTTGTCCTTTAGACCATACAAATTACTTGCCAGGCTTCGCGTCGTCTCTTCCACAACTACTACTAACACATATCATTGGCATCGTGAAAGGACACTTCATAAACGGGCATTATTACGTATTTAAAGCGAAAATAATTCTTTATAAAAGCTAGTACAGGTAATATTTGATTACATAAGCAACCAAAATAAAAGTTTCTCCGATTATCTGATGAAGAATATACCAAAAACAAAAAAGATTACATGTAATTGAATCATTTAAAAAAAAAAACAACAAAAAGTTACCGACCGAATTACAAACAAATGTACACCAATTTTTTATGGTTCAAAATAATCAAATAAACGGAATATAATGTGCACGGAAGAACACAAAAATAAAAACATGGCCTAAACACACACACACAATGATAATTTGACAAGACTATTACGGTACAAAAAAAAAAAAAAAAACTAAATAAAATTTGTCTTAAAATTACCGTAGTAAAAGACACCATAAAAACAAAACAACACACAAGAACATAACCTTAAAATAAAAGATAGCAAATAATGAGAATACATAAGTGCAAGAAAGATAAATAAAAATATAAGTCTGCTGCCGTCGGTAGTATAGGAATCTATGTTTCTTCTCTCGGGGCTACATATACACAGTTACGTAATCGAATTGTGGTTATGTTATTTTATTTCAAGATTTTCTAGGAGAGAAGAAAACCTTTTTTTTTTTATTACAATCACGAAACGTACCCATATAGAACTGTCTTGTAATATTTTGTTTTGTTTTCTTCATCATATGTTGTATCTTTCGTACGGGCGTCGCTTGTGTTGTATAACGACATTTATTTGTGTGTTTGTATTCTTTTGTTTTTTTAAACTGATTCAAATAGTCACAGATAGTGGAATTACCTTGTTTAAATGGTTGGTGGTTATGTGAATAGGAAAATTGTTATTGTTATGATCACTTAATGTGTTTTAATTGTTCATTTTACTTAGAAGATTATTATAAATAATGTCAATGATATTTAGTTGATGTCATTAGACCTCCCACTTTCGCGCATCAGTAGCTTCCCGGATTCAATTTATGAGTATTTGGAACTGAAAAATAAAATTATTTTTTTATATCTTATATGATGATCATTGAAGTAACAATATTTATGTTCCCAGTAACCAAAATGTATTTCGAGTTTATTTGTTTATCATAGTACACGGGAGTGCAGGGCCAAATTTATTTTAACACGAATAATTCATCGAATTCTGAAAGAATTATGGACGATTAAGTCCGAGAATAGTTTTAGTAGGAAAAAATGATAAATACTATTTTAGACGATATCTCGTAAGCTACTCTTCAAGTAGTCAAATTAACGTGATTTCTGCGTTCAAGGTACAAGAAAATTAGTCTTTCTGAGTGGCTAATGACTAGTAAATGTCAAGGTATTTTAACATTCTAGAAAATCAGGAAATTTTGTAACCTAAATGTGGCTTTACTGAATTATATATTTCAGGAAAATAATTTAAAAAGTAAATAACTTTTTTTCTTAAAAATAACGATTAATAATTTTTAGTTAACCATAATTAAAAATAGTTTCGTATTTTGCCATAATTATAAGACCACCAAAAGTGGTTAGGGAATTTTTCCCGCAGGCACTATAATAATAGTAATGGGATTTTACCTCCGATTCTGAGACTCCACGGTCTATAACAGAGGCCATCCACATCATTATTTGTCAATCATTACTAATTTATAACCGCTAAATATTTTTATGATGTGAGTGAAGGCAAGGAATTTGTATGCAGATTAGGTTGAGCGCCTGCAGCCGACTTTGATAGGACCCATGCCGATATTCATCTGGAGTTCATGAAGGGAAACGGCAGAAAACCTTTACAAACATAACCGGTTACTTTGTTCTTGTCTCTACGCCGACAATTTACTCAATTTAGCCGGGATTCGAACTCTGTAACCTCCCAGTTCCAAGCAGGCAGAGCGCGTTAGACCGCACGGCTACTTGGACTGGTTACTTTCGCCACTAATCCGTATCAATTATCTACTAAACATTTCATTGACGACATTTATACTTACGAGACAATGGTACGATTTATTATTTCAAGCACATAGCCTAATTTGTTAACTTCCAATTTTAGAATTTAATCCAGATTTTATGGACAGGTTGTATACCTACAATAGGGAATATGCATGAAAATTTTTTTTCACATTTATTTTCAGAATATGAAAGTACTGTTAATACTGTAATAATATTTAAAAACGAAATTAAAGTCCGACAAATATCAAGGAAGCTATAAGCTTTTAAAGATTATTATCTGTCTCTTTCTTACAAAAATACTCAAAACGGAGTTTTACGTGTATTTTAAATGGTGAAAGTGTAATATGACGTCACATAACATATCAAGAGGGCTATCACCCTCTTTGTCTAATCGGGAATTTCAATCATTCATATCTCGCTTATTTTAAGTTATTTAAAAAGTAATTTTACCTTGATATTTGTCAAGTAAACATGCTTCAATTCAAGTGAAAAAAAATGTTCATGCATATTCCCTATTTTCAATAAGTGCAGTGTAAAAGGATTCATATATAAAAATAACTCCGGGAATAACCAGTGATGGATGGCATTTGGTGGAATATAAAGCCACCTTAAAGTTCCACACAAATGATTTTTTCAGAGATTTTGAAAGTTATTATTTTCAAACTAAATAATTCTTAGAACCAAAAACCAACTGTAATCAGACTAAAAAAATAAAAAATAAAAATACTTAATAAATTCTTTTTTTTCGAATGTGATTAAATGATGAAATAAACAACAAAAAATAATAGAATAGATATAAAAATAGTCTGAAACGAAAACTAATGGATAAAGGTTTATTATCAATTAGTGTGAGTCAGTCTTTCAGACAAAAAAAACCATGAAGTGATAACATGGAGACATCAACACTCAAATTATCAGTTGATTGACGATGTCAAGTTAATTTCTATTTAACCAGTTTAGTGTATTTAACTATTTACTGTGTGTAACGTGTATTTTATATATATTTTATCAATCGAAAATGTCTCTAATTTTTTGAAAGGTAACCAATTTCAATTCAATAAAATATAATTGGATATCAATAATCATAATTCATTTTTGTTTTTTTTTGTTTTTTTTGTTTTGCTATTAATTTCTATATTTTTGTTAATATAGTGGTTCCGTACCTAAAAAATATACAACAAAGAGTACTTATCATCTCTTTTAACGCTTGCATGATGTCAAAAAGAGCGTGGTCAAATTATTATTATATTCAGACATTTAGTTAATAATAATAATAGTTATCAGAAAGAGGGGTAACGCATACGCGTTCCTAGCACCTAGACCAAGGGGTCCTCCGTTCCCTCCTTGAGAGCAACCTGTCCCCGAAGGCAAGACGCCTCCGGGCAAGAGATGCCATTTTAAACAGATAAAGCTGTAGGATTCTGTTCAGACATTTAGTTAGTCTCATCCGTAATTCAGTTTGGACTAACAAGAATAACAGGCCCGAATAATAAGAGATCCACAGTTCAAGTCCCAGTGGATGTGTATTTTATTATGTGTATCAATATATATACGGTGAACGGATTATGTAATGGGAGAATTTTGAAAGGAAGTGGATGTGTGTGCTATTATATACCTGGTTCGACTCACCCTATACATATATATATATATATATATATATATATATATATATATATATATGGTCTTCATTTTGTTTCAGTATATCGATTTCTATTGGATGTTGTTGAAGAATGGGAGAATTTTGAAAGGAAGTGGATGTGTGTGCTATTATATACCTGGTTCGACTCACCCTATACATATATATATATATATATATATATATATATATATATATATATATATATATATATATATATATATATATATATGTATAGGGTGAGTCGAACCAGGTAGATAATAGCACACACATCCACTTCCTTTCAAAATTCTCCCATTCTTCAACAACATCCAATAGAAATCGATATACTGAAACAAAATGAAGACCACTCGTGGTTGACACACAGAAATGCAAAACATCAAAGCAGTCAAAACAATGTGCGTATAAATAATCAAATCCGGGAACCAGGGCACCGATGGAAAACAAATATACGGTGTGGAGTATTACGGCCACATGTATTAAGCAGCAAAAATTCTTATATATATATATATATATATATATATATATATATATATATATATATATATATATATAAATATATATATATACGAATATTACAAAGGAAAGTAAAAACTTTTGGCATTCTAGTACTTGATTCTAAATCTTAGGTTTCTTTAATATTGAGATACCTACGCTTAACCTACGTTTAACTAGAAGAAGCACTAGTCTCAATAGTCCGAAGATTGTAATTCTAGTCTCTGTGTCTTGAGATACTTACGCTTAACCTACGTTTATACCTACGTTTAACTGGAAGAAGCACTAGTCTCAATAGTCAGAAGATTGTAATTCTAGTCTCTGTGTCTTCTTTTTATGCAGAAATAGTACAATTATGAGGAAAATTAGAGAAATTTGGCCCCAGTACTGTGAAAGTTAGAGTAACGATCTTAAATAATTTTTTCATAAATTCCCGGTAATATGTTAGTTGTACAGAAGAGCTCTACGTTTCACAAACCCACTACACACTTGCCCGATTAATTTTTTGATAATACCTTTATAATATATTTGTGTGTTCGCCGATAAAAGGTAATTAATATTTTTTTGTTAATTTATCAAAGTTCTACATTGTATATAGGTATGAGTTAGTTCAATGTGGCTGAAAATATTAAAAGATTATTTAGGTTATGTTTTTAATCAAAATGTCATTAATTATTTATTAAAATATTTTCAGTTTTTATTCTAACGAAAAGATAGCATTAAATGTTATAAATTAATTACGAAAATATTGGTATCATACTTTTGAGGCTTGATATCTTGATTTTAGTACTTGGCACATTCCAAGTGTAGGTTGCTCCAAGGTCAACTGATTGTATATGTTACTTAGGTGTGTATAATTGTTCTTTATCCAAATATGGAAAAACTCTTTACAGTTAACAAATTTTATCGAGATTGACGTGTATTGAAATTATCTTTACGCTGCTGAAATTCCGAATTTTCTTAAGCTCAATTCTCAGAATCACAGTAGATAAAAACTCGGAGAAAGAGTTTAGGCAGACAGAAGACAAAATTAAAGGCAAAAACACTCTCTTTACTATCTTTTATTTTGCACGCTGTCTTCAAAGACACAAAATTAAAGGCATAAAACACTCCTGGAAATTGACAGTTTTGTACTTCCATACGATCAGATGCAGCGTTAGGCTTGGCCGACGTGGGCCACCGCCTACGGCCTCGCGGTCCGAGAGGCCGTGTGCAACCTGGACGCAACGTGGAAATGTATTTGTCATAAAACAATAAATATATTGACATACCAAATTTGTTTTATTTACTCTAGCAACATTTGTTGGCGTTGCATTGCTATCGCGGGGAAACAAACGGAAAAGCCCCTCTAACAAATTTCGTTTTTATTTATTGTAGCAATATTTGTTGCCGTTGCATTGCTATCACGGGGAACCCCTTGTGACCAGACTTGGGGATTTCCCTTTCTGTTTGGCGTTTGTCTAGGTTACGTACTTTCAAACTCCAGTCGCTCCTCAAGGGCTAGAAAGCCAATCAAAGTATCGCACGCAGTGTTGCGCCATATATGTTTCTCCTTTCCTCCTTTTTGAAGTCGGGTTAATAACTTGAAAGAGATTTACCCAAATATTTACATTGTCTATCGAATTTCGTTAACAATACCGATAAGGACAGGAAATTTGTGTTTCTTTAATGTAAGTCTAAGAATATAATTAATTATAGTTAACTGTTTTTTAATTTATAACATTGTTTCTTGCGCCACCAGAGGGCCTCGCAAAATGTACCTTGCCCAAATCAAATTTTGGTCTTCCCCCGCCACTGCATACGATCATAGCAATCTAATATATTCATCTGGAGTTGCACCGCAGACATATGCGCAAAATTTTCAAATTAATTCGTTTCAATTCCACAATAATATGATCGTAAAAGAAGAAGACATTAAAAACCCAAGGGCATGTGGATATGAAACTGTAAAAAAAAATTACCTACCCAATTTTCAGACTTCAATAATACTACAAAAGTACCAATTCATATAGAAAGAACAATGTAACCATATAAAATATAATTAATTTATTACATTAAATATATTGTATATAGTAGTAAACTGTATTACCGACAAAAGCTAAACCATGATGAACATCACATGTTCTAATAAAATAATAATAAAATAAGAAAGCAAAGAAGAATGAAGAGAGGAGAAACACATCTCACAGAAAACCTGATGGGAAAATCGAAAAAGAGAGCCATGTGTTGTGGTTTTTGTATGTGCACCCATCGACAATAAGAACCGAACACCCTCTTAAAAACACACCCTTCACTAGGCGAAACAAGTTAATAAAATAACATTGTATATACTATATACAGTTGGTAATACTTGCTATTGCAGTCTTATTTATACGAGTATAAATATGACGTTGTTTTTTTTTTTGGTAGTTGGTAACACTGCTGTGATAATCCTGTGCTGCGCCGCGTTCACTTGTTTTTAACATGACATCGATGGGTGGGAGAGCGGGAGGGAAGGAGGGATTTGTTTCTATATATAATAATCATAATAATAATAATAATAGGAATACTGACTTTAATCAAATTTGTGTCTTGCAAACAATATTGTATGTTTAAGTTAAAGTAGATCTGATAGGCAGGAGAATGTGAGGCAGGTTGGTACCACTGATGTTGTGTTGTTGTTTATTACGTTAAACAGTCATACCAACTGTGTAGTGTATTATTTGGTTTTAAAATGGCATATGTTTAATAAAAGAGATTAAAAAGTTTTATTTTTTATATAAGCAATACTTTTAGTAGATTATTTTAAATGTTAGTTTTTGCTGTGTAAAGAAAAACAGTTCTTGTAAATATGGGTCCGAAAATGGGTGCTTTGTTTTCAAAATCCCAAAGAATAGTGGCGAAACAATTTTTCTTTGAATGAGAATGCATTGACCGTCTTAGGTCAAAATAATTCATGCATACATGTATAAATATATTAGTGCGTTGGTTGTTGAACTACATATACGCAATATTAACATTGCAGACAAATAATACCATCAAGTATTTTACGATCAAAACGGACTAGATTCCGTTTGTTACTTATAGAGTTTTTATGCTGTTACGATATATTATATATCAATCGCTATATAAAGCTTAAAAAATTACAATCAGTCTACTAAGATCCAGAAATGTGCGAGCTTTTCATGAAAACCTTTGCCAAATGAATAAGCTTTTATTCACGAAAAAACTATATTTACTCGCCAAAAGTGATTATTTAATACCTTAATTATCTTCACGCAAAGGCAGTATTGACTATGAAATTATCTGACATTTCCCTGATTATTTCCTGGCAACGGGATAATTCCTTGCTTATTTTAGAATTATTGTGCTTATGACAATTGGAAAGAATCCGTCAAATCATCTGGATGTGTACGTTTTTTTGGGTTCAGCTGACTTCTTTGTAAACGAATTGTCATTCACATCTATGACTCTAATTTTGATATTTTTCTGGTATTTTAAAAGCGATCTAGGTTTTTCTTCGAGTTTTTTTTAGTTTTTCTTCGAGTTCAATATTAGTATGAAAATCGATGGTACTATGTCAAATTTTGCATGTATGTAACAAATATTTTATCTTTTAATAAAATGTATACGAATAAACAGCACTTGGCGGTATTAAGTAAAAGCGTAAAAATTGTTCAAATCATATTTTTTCGTGGTCGTTTTCATTCTTTGAGCTTCACACATACAGATATCTGTATATAGATAAAATATGACGTCATAAATCCGTCATTGTTCAGTGAATAGTAAAATTATAAACTACTTTATATTTTATCATGTTCCTTAAAAGTAATTATGTTTTTACGTTTTGTACTTCGTTTTAAAACAAATTAATTACATTAAAATTGTTTTAATTCACATTTAAAACTACAAAAAAAATAATATTAATGCTAATTACAAATAAAACATATGTATAAATAAATATTTATATTACAGCAAAAAATTATAATAACAATTAAAATGCAAAAATATTTCGTTTTTTTTTTTTATATTTCATTTGATATCACAACCAAACTGTGTTTAATGGAGTCACGCACAGATCTTAAATCGCAGTTAAGTGAATTGATGATTTACAAATGTATTTTATAACTTTCTTTTAATGTTTTATGATTAAAAAAAAAAGAATGTTTTTAAAAATAAATTTTATACATTAATTATTTAACTATTTATTAAATCAGTCAATGGGTTTTTTTTGTTCATTTCGGCATTAAAAACTTACCATAAAAGTAGATCAAACGTTTTTTTAGGAAAAATTTGTATTAATGTAAACTTCCGATATAGTTTATTGTCTATTGATACAGTTCGTAGGAGACGCAACGGAGTGAGGGAACCATAGTGCCATACCCTTTTATGGGATGATGGAGCCGACGTTATTCCATGTTCTCGTTTATTATGCAGCTGTGGATATCAATCCTAAATAACTCTAATTTACTTTTATCTTTTAACTTTTTATGTGTACCCGTCCATTGTTAGTATGGTTACCTTTCGATTATGTTATATTAACGGAGGTGACTAGCGTTAACTTAATTTGACATTTAAGTTAAATTCAGTACACCCTTAATTTGACATTTAAGTTAAATTACTTAATTTGACATTTAATAGTATGCTTGAACATTTGTAAACCTATTTTGACGTCAATGTTTTGGTATGAAAAATCTTCCACATCTTGGATGGGGATTGGATCCAAGTCCTCTGGCATTCCATACCAGTGCTCTTTAATTTTGCTCTGTGTCCGATCATATTTAATATTCGTTTTAATTAATGGCTTCTTTTCAAGAACTATATTTTATTAAAAAAATATTTGCCAATAGATAAACCAAATTTTCTTGTTTCTCGTAATAAATTTAAGCCACGAAAAAGTATTTATAAATATCTGAAGTAAAAATTTCCTCCCACCTTTTTTTTCCCTCCAAAAATAAATATTTTTCTTGAGTTTTTAACAATCGCTTGGAATAAATACAAAAAATGTTGCTATGGGTAGTTTTAGATTTACTGTAGATCAATGAATATATAGATCGATTACATAGATCGACTTTATATTATATTCGAAGTAATTATAATTGTATTTCAACTATAAAAAATACTTTCTTTTTTCACAAATTTATTATCAAATAAAACTATAATTATTATTTTTAAAATAAATTATAAACAATTAAAACAACAACAACAAAAACTATACAAAATAAAAACAGTAGTTAATAATATAGCGACCTAACTTAACTATATACACAAAACAATTATAATTATAAATTTAAATGCAATTTATTTTAATTAAAACACAGGACCGGCATTCATAGGTGTATTGAATAATTAAATCAGTTTACTACATATTATATTATATATACACATTTATATAATGTTAAATATTAGTTATGATAAATGATCGTATACCAACCTCTAAATATTAAATATTACTATTTCAATTTATATTTTAAACCATCAAATACATGTAGGGACATTTCGCACTACTCTAATCACAAGAAAAATATTTATAGACGAAATAATACTAATAAATCTCTCTTCTAGATCATAGTCCTAAAAGTTCAACTTACAACGCTTAAACAATTTTAGATCAATCCGGTTTCATTGCATTTTCAACTTGATTTTAACTTCAAAACGTTTAGCGTGTTTAGACGTTTTGAAGACGCTCTGAATTACGAACGGTATTGAGAAACACTAAAAAAAACCGACAAACATTACCAAAAAACTCCACAACCTCTTCTATCTCAACCCGTAGTATTACGAATTGCAACGATAATTGAATTCCAAAAATCTCAAAACCTACACAAGTCATGGCCAATCTCCACCAATTCGATCCGATGAACTGTGGATTAAAATGATAATTTAATTTCCCGTGGACTCGTGACTGTCGTTTGGTTATTTTTTCCTAGGATAATGTACAGCAAAAATGTGAAGGCAGTAAATATGCCCATAAAAATTTATGAAACCCCAACATATTTCTCTAAAAACATTTTATGATCAAACACATATACACTTCGAAATTTTCCGAAGAAGCGATTTCGTAAAGAATTAATATTTATAGGTATATTCAAATAACAAAAATATTTTCTTTTGATATCCGCATTACTGGATTTACCTGCATATTTTCTCAAACATTACATTTCAGCGGGTAATATTATATTCGAATGCAAACTTATATCAAATTAGATGAATATCGTCATCCTACCAATCATCCTACCAATTCCTAGTCTATACACAAAAATTCTTTCCACTCCACTTACATCCTCTCATCCTTAGGCATCACAATGGACCTTATGGTCGAAGTGTAGCAGGTTCAGGGCAGCCTCTACAATCTATCTATCTATATCAAATTTATAGGTTCTATTTGTAGAAACAGACAGAATCCCAAAAACAAAGAATATCATAAAATCATTTGCATGCGTCGGAAATTGAGAATTTATTACTACGAAGAATATAAAAGTTCTTAAGATATGTTTAAGTCGATGCTTAAGAAACATTGTTGAATGCCACCAGAATTTATTCTCTATATACTTAGAATTGTTATCTATCTAGGTATCTCTACGAGTAATGTCAAAGAGTAGGAAGATACTATCTTTCATAAGCAATTAAACACACAACAGTACTTAGAATTCTAAATCATTCGAACTATATAATCTAGATTAGAGGTGTATAGAAGAGACTACGTATGAGAAATGCTAAATTGTAATGTGTTTAAATATAAATTGTTTGCAATTAATTTTATGTCAACATTTACAAAACGAAGATTAATTTTAATAGAGAATTCCTGTGCGTGAAACAATTTACTTTTAACATTGCAATAAAATCAAGGACTTTAGACCAAGCAGAACCTAGCATTAGAATTTTCCAGACATTCGGTCATTCAATAGATAGGCAGATATAACATAAACATATACTTCAAAATCGAAAAGAAATTTATTAAAATTTTGAGAAAAATGTATGGATAAAAATCTGTGGAACTTTAAATTTCCTACATAAAATTGTCGACAAGTCTGCTTTCTTTTACAGACGTCTTTTATAGAAAGACGTCTGAAAAAATTCATAACTCAATTCAGATCAGTAGATTTCTTTCACTAAATAGCCCATTAGACTCAATGTTTGGAGAGAATGAAAAATATTTATTTAGCAAAAACTTTTTCATTCTGTTAAATATCAAAATATTTTCGATTCATTTTTATCAATAACCTTAGAATCTACCACAAAAATTGACAAATTTCATTATGATAAAACAATATTATTTATAATGGTATCTAAAACATTTTTTTAAATATTCAAAAACTTACCACAAATATCACTTTATTAAAATAAAATAGAAACACTACAAGAACTAACTAAAAACCTGGAGAAAATTATTATCTAAAAAAAAAAGAACTTAATGAAACGTCATATATTATGCAAAACACAATAAAAATGGGGTATTAGGTAGCCTACGATGTGTACCTCATCTGTTTTATATTATCAAACACAGTAGTACCAACCGTACGGTGCTGCGCTTAGTCGGTAAAGAGAATTATAATATACAATGGAGGTAGTTGTGTGTTAAGAAGCGACACACGTCTTTATATTATACCATAGAGACTTTGTAAAATATTGAAAATCGAATACCTTTCGAAACAAAATGTAATAAAAAGGGTTAAGTTCTCGCATTTATCCGAAAAATCAATTTTAGATTCATTGGTATGATTGAATATCCCTAATATTTGCTAAATTAATATTAAAAAAATTTCAGGTTTTCAAATTGTTTCCTTCATTTTTGCCCAGAGTCTTGCATATCTACCAAATTTAAAGTTTCTAGCTCTTCTAGAAGTGACCTGGAGATTTTGATGATTATCCATTGACTCAGCTTTAGAATAAAAAGTTTTTTATGGTGAATTTCGCCGCAAAAACTATTTATATTTATATAGAAACTTGAAATAATTTGTAATAATCCGTAACTAGGTACTCATCAACCCAAACGAGGGTGATCAAATCTGCCAATACACTCTGCAGCGAGCTAAGGTCAAGTTCGTAAATGGGTAAAATCGGACGAGGGGAAGGGGGGGGGGGTGGGTTAGAGAAAAGAGGAAACACAAAATTTGACATATCTCAGGAATTAAGTTGTAGGTACTTAGTTTTATTGTAATTTTGTTGTAATCATTTTTCATGTTACACTAATATTTACAGAAATATTTACAATTAACGATTGAAAGTTAAAATTCTGAATATCTCTGTACACATTAGAGTTTGGAAAAAACGATAAGGTAATTAATTATAGCAATCTTGATTTTCTACAACTTTACTCGTGATACATTTTTCCTATATTAAGAGAGGTATTTTATATTTTGTGTTTTCTTCTACCTTTATGTCCCCCTTTCCCCTTTTGACGTATGCCATTTATTAATAAAATTGGCCTTGAAAATACTAAAATGATATCAGATACGATATTTCATTTTGATCAGACTTAAATTGTGACTAGAGAGTGATTTCTGTATTCTAAGGAAATTCGCTAAGTTGACGCAGCTCCTGCGTAACGAATTTTTTCATTTTTAATTTTTATTGCAGTGTGCCAAAAAGTTAATCTTAACTAATACAGTGTATCGAAACTATTGAATATCAAATGATATTTGAATATAAGTAAGTATTCTACCTACAGAATTGAACGAACCTTCTGTGTAATACACTATAATATACAATAAGAGTTATAACATTGTCCAATTTATATTATTATTATAATATACCTCTTCATACCTACTGCCTGAGTAAAGTAAACTTACTACCTACAACTAAGAGGGAGTTATTATATATTCATCGTTGTTAAAATTTTAATTTATTCCTACCCTTAATTAGTGGTGGCCTGATGACTGAGCTGTTGAAATTATCTCAACTAATTACCGACCTACCTCCTGTGTGTTTTAAAAAGCATCTCCAATGGATAACCACTTTATATTATAATATTATATAATACCATATTATATAATAAGCTATACTATACTATAAAGCATAAATTTATAATGCCACCATTAATAATGTCTGTGGAAATTATTTTTATAATTCTTTAGCTGTTTTTTTTGTTCAGCTGTGTTTTACTGCTATAAACGTGCATTTAAATCTAAATTTATTCCAGGTGCATTGAACGAAAAATATTGGGACCAAATGGTTAGGAAACTCCGTAATATAAGCCAAATTTCATTGCATTAGTCAGCCAAATTGCATTTGACCCTTGTAATTACTATAATAAAAAAATTAGAACTTAGCGAATTTCCTTAGAATACAGAAATCACTCTCTAGTCACAATTTAAGTCTGATCAAAATGAAATGTCGTATCTGATATCATTTTAGTATTTTCAAGGACAATTTTATTAATAAATGGCATACGTTAAGGGGATTGGGGGCATAAAGATAGAAGAAAACACAAAATATAAAGTATCTCTCTTAATATTAGAATAATCGATAAATGTATAAGGAGTAAAGTTGTAGAAAATCAAGTTTGCTATAATTCATTACCTTATTATTTTTTCCAAACTGTAATGTGTACAGAGATATTTAGAATTTTAACTTTCAATCTTTAATTGTAAATATTTCTGTAGATATTAGTGTAACAGAAAAATTATAACAAACAAAATTACAGTAAAACATAAGTACATACAACCTAACTGATAAATTTTTCGATTTTTCAAATATTGAGGGAGATATCAAATTTTATGTTTCCCTTGACCGATTTTGCCTATGAACGAACTCTTCCGTTCAAATATCGACAGACACAATGGTGGTCGCTACACTGTTTGTTAATCAGATTAATACTAAAATCATTGTTAACAAACACCATTTTTGAAAAATAATTATTAAAATAATAATTATATATATATATATATATATATATATATATACATATATATATATACATATATATATATACATATATATATATATATCCACAAATATGAATAATTAATAATTAAATTAAATATTTTAATTATTTATTTATAAAATCATTATAATATTATTAACATAATATTACATATCATATAGTATAATAAAATATATGCAAACATATTTCACACAAATTTTCAAATGTTTGCTACCCTTATCATATTTAAAATAATTTTCCAAATGTATGTGTTTTTTTAACCCATATATATATTATAATAATCCTGCTATAATCATTTAAAACTAATTATCATTATGATTATTATTATATTTGAAAATAAAACATTTCATATAGTTTATATGAAATGTATATAAAAACAGTCCTCGTACAGTTTTTCGCATATATTGTATTACTACGTTATCCTTTTTATATCCTGTATATATATAATTTATATAAAGTCCCAAAGTTTATAAAAAAATTTATCGTAGGAAAAAGGTGTAAGAACTGTTAGAAACTGTTAAAAAACCTTCACAGATTTTCTCTTCAGTTTCAAACCGGTATTGCAATTTCAAACCGGCATAGCCGGATACTTCGTTTTTGTCCATACGCCGACAGTTTAGTCAATTAACCACCCCTTTTTTCTTTTCAATAACTAACAAACTGCCGATGTCGGGATTCGAGCCCATAATCTCTCAGCCCCCAAGTAACATAACGCCTTAGACTGCTCGGCTATTTGGCTGGTTTGAAGCTTATTTATAAGCATTAGTAATTTTTAATCATTTCATACAAACAGCAAAACACACAAAAGATTGTTGGTAATCGAAAATTAAAAGAAAATGGTATTCAGAACAGCTTTCACTTTCCGATTTAAATATTCTATTGGTTCCAAACAGTCGAAAATATATAAAATAGAAAATTTATTTTGGAAAAACTATTTGGTCGATTATTTCGAAATTTGATTAAGTATATAGAATTTAATTTATATGTAGTATATATATATGGATATATGTAATATTTACGTAATACCCTGTTTAATATATTTAAACTACATTAGATAATAACGATTATGTCAAGATATACCCACAAACTGTAATATTATACCTTTTATAACACCCACAAACGACCCCATTCAGAGAATGACTACTATACATATTACAATTTGAGTTTAAACTAAATTATACTCTGTGCCAGTGAAATAATGTACACATAAGCTAATGATCCCTATATAGATATTGGGAATAAGGTATTTGACATATTTTTTTATATTCCAAATATAGCAAGATATATTATAACTTTTAACTGTTTAAATATATTGTATATACTGAGTTCTCTCTAACAATGCGTGTGCGATTTTTCACACGCATAAATGTACACTATTAACTAATATATATGCATACACATTTTGTTTATTGTTCATACACACAAATTGTGGCAAATCTATTGAATTAATGAAAAAAAGTTTCAAACAAAAGTTGTTGATTTTTAAAAACGAAACAATTTTTCTTCTATCTCTTACAGTTTCAATGATACTCCTAGCCGAGGGATTCATGAATCGATTTTGTCCATTCACGAGCTTAAAGTAGCTCTGTACCTCTAGAAAACATTCATTTGATCTCTTTTCACTTTTGAGTAATCGCTTAGACGGATTAGTTCTTGCCTTTGGACAAGTATTGTTCTTGCCTTTGATTAATAGTTAACCGTGATTACTTTTATCCTCTTACCACCTCTTATATTTCCATTTCCTATCGAAGAATTTTTGGTACTTCAATATCCAAATCAAAAATGCCCTTCTGTTGAATTTTTTGCTAGATTAGATTAAGTTCCTCAACATTTTCTGTATACTATTCGCCTTGTTCCAATAAAAAAAGATGAGCTTTGATAGTCCTTAGTATTTCGTAACACTTAATACAATAAGCCCGAAAAAAAACCACTAGAACTAGAGTATCATTCTATTTACATGTTACCAAGTGTACAATTTAGTTATAAATGTTACCATGGTAACCGCGTGTAGTTTAATTAACGTGTTAATTAATTATGAAAGCTTTATTGTATCAACACCTCACAATATAATACATATATAATATAACTAGGGACCTACATTACCGACTATATGTATATATATATATATATATATATATATATATATATATATCTAAAATATACCTCCCACTCTAATCCCCACTCCTAGTTATAACAGAGAGTTTATATTATAGTATAAATATAGACCTCGTTAACACATTCATGTAACACCTCCTCCTACTACCATCATCATTATAGCTGTAGCTCAGCTCAGCTCCTCCATCTATAAAGATACCATACACAATCACCAAAGAGGGTTGGCGCTACGAGGGAATGAGCTACGACGATGCTTACAAACTAAACTATATAACAGATTAGTTTTAAACATTAAACAGTTTTGTTTAAGTTATGTTTATAAAATTATATTTTGACATGTTTAATAAATATTATTTTATAATTTAATAGTTGGTAGTATGTGTGTTCGTTTATTTTTAGTAATTTTTAGTTTTTTTGCAATTAGAAAATTGTATAAAAAAAAATTAATTAAATATTAAGATTTCAAGAGAATTCCTCGTAATATCCCAATCAAAAATCTATTTTATATATAGCTACATGTGAAGCAATATAACAGATTGAGGTGTGTAGACCCATAAAAGCAGAGCCTTGGATGGGTGGGGCGGGGGGCTATATAGGCAAACACGTCATTGAATTTACATTTCAATTTACACAAAATCAATGGCATGTTTCTCTATAGAGTATACGCTAGTTCTTTCATACTATGTCATCGTCACCTTTATGGAAATTGACATTAGTATTGACACTGTTAATGATATGAAAAAATTGACTAATTCATTAATATCATCCATGGTGTACTGGTAGCATACTGGAATAGACATCCAGAGATAATCCAAAAATTTTTTAATCCACATTTATTAGCTCAGGTCTCAGATTGAATATGCCAGGATATTTTTGTATATTTCTACAGTATAAATAGTGACAATCGCATAGTCAACTAACAAAAAAAGCAACGTATCCTGGTCCAATTTTTCCCACACAAAAAAAAAACTAATTATACCCAGTATATAATATGTACCAGGGTATATTAAGTTTAGTTCCGACTTTGGAACGGCTGTCTGTGAACACAATAACTCAAAAACGGAAAGAATCCCGAGCTGAAATGTTGTATGTGTATTCTTGTAAAGCTAAAAAATAAGGTTAAGGTTTGAGGCCAAGTGAATGGGCAAAATCGGACCATGTTTGGGCAAATTGGACAATACTGTCTTTCTTTGAAATCGTAAGCGATAGAATAAAAATTTAAAGACAAAAAATGTTTCTTTTATAAAAATAAACAACTTTTGTTTAAAACATTTTTTCATAAATTCAATATATGCCTGGTATTTAAGCAATTAATTCAATTCAGTTAGTTGTTTGAATATAAATTTACTTTTGACAAAATTTAGTTCTCACAAACATATTATTCAAACGAGACCTTCTCATAAATAAAATAGATATTGAAAAATTTACATAGGCGTAGATTTGATGAGACTTTAAAAAAATGTATATACTATTAATGAGTTCTCAATAAATTTAACTTTATTTTTATACAATATTGATTGAGTCATTAAATTCAAATTTTATGATACAACTAACTTCTTTTTTTTTCGAATAGTCATAAAATTTTTAATAACTTATTAATAGGCTTTATATATATATATATATATATATATATATATATATATATATATATATATATATATTTAACCCACTCGACCATTATGTAATTCGGTAGTCTCGTATATATGTTAATAAAAATTATAATACGTCTTGTCGTGTACACATCGCGATCAGCACTGGGCTCTGCGCTGCCTACCTATTATTAAATAGTTAGTTGATTTTGTTAAGTTTTTAGATCAATAAAATTTATTGGATTTGTCGGTAAATGTTTTATTGAAGAATTGGTTTTATATCTTTATTAATTACAAATTAATTTCTATATATACTAATAGACTTTTTATTTTTTGAAGATCAATTAAAAGTCAATAGATTATAAATGTTGTCTGAAGCAGACCGTTTTTTTTTTCCATTCATTGTCCAAATGCGAAGGTTGATTAGTTTTTCTTTTCCGGTTATAATTAAATATTTTGTGTAACACATATAGCAAGTTCTGATAATCATTTTAAACGATATTAGATCGATATTAAACTGATAAATTATAATGCTAAGTTCAATATTCATGTAACGTGTAAATTGGTATTCAACATTTGCATGCTTTTATTAGTAGGCAACGCACTAAAAAGCAAAAAGTAATTACAAGTGGGTTAGCTACAAATAGTTACAGGTAAAAATGTGTGAAATCCCATTAGATATAATCTTTACAAAGAAATTTTGAACTGAAATTGGCATACTCATATACTATTTAATTTGTACACCCGGTATATGCAAAGTTATATTAAGTTTAGTCCCGACTTTATAGAGGTTTAAAATATTCCAAATATTCATAGAAGGACTTAGCTAGTCCATTTCTAAAAAAAGGAAAAGAGATAACGAGCTGAAATTTTGTGTTTGTTTTCTAGAACTAAAAAGTAAGGTCAAGTTAGTGAAAGGGCTATGTCCGATCGTGCCTCCGACGGTAGGTAAATATCCATCTTTGAAACCGTTAGAGATAGAACATAAATTTAAAGATAAAAAATGTTCCTTTATTAAAAATTAATAACTTTGTTAGGAACTTTTTTCTAACTCAGTATATATCGGATATTTAGGCATTAACTCAGTTGGTTGTTATTTTCCCTTTTGTTTTTTAGTACGTAAAAATTTCTTGTGTCCAAAAAAATTCAATTTCTCACATTTAACCAACGCTTCCGCCAAGTTTAAATTTATACTTTGAAATTAATAATGTCTAAGCCAATTTCTGTTATAGCTTTTAAGGAATTGAATTTTCGTCGACTATAACCTACTATTATATACAAAATTCTCAAAATGGCGCATTGATATCTATAAAACTTTCCCGATTAGAATAAAGTAGTTTTTTGGAGCACACAATATCTAGATGAGAATTAAGGTTCATTTAGTTTAGATTATATTTAGAGTTTAGGAGTAGGTACTTAACAATAATGTCAACACATTACCGATGTCAATACTAAATTTATAATAGTAAATTTATCTGCCAATCGGGAATATTAATAATAGTAGCTTAAAATGGTCTTATACCATATTCACGTCCAATAATATATGTATATATATATATATATATATATATATATATATATATATATATATATATATATATATATATATATATATATATATATATTATGTATATATATATGCCATAATACCTATATACATGTGCTCTGATAATTACATTGTTATGTACTTATATATACAGAATGATTCAAAAAATATAGTGCAGTAATTTCAATGGATTATAGATAGATAGATTGTAGAGGCTGCTCTATGGACGGGCTACACTTCGACCGTAAGGTCCATTGTGATGCCTAAGGATGTGAGGATGTGAGTGAAGTGGAAGTAATTTTTGTGTATAGACTAGGAATTGGTAGGATAAGCGGCTGCAGCCGACTATGATAGGAACTATGCCGATATTCATCTGGAGTTCGTGAAGGAAACTACAGAAAACCTTCTCAAGCTTAGCCGGTTACTTCGTTCTTGTCCATACGCCGACAGTTTAGTCAATTAAGCTCCCCGTTTTTTTTCCTAATAATTGACAAATTGAAAAGTTTGCTCGATTTTATTTTATTTTGAAAACCAAAAACTTTCTATAATTTTTTCGCAAGCCTCCACCAAATTTATACATTTCCCAACTCCCCCACCATCGTTTGGTTATTTACAGAGAAAACATAATTGTTCAAGAAACGATTTAATCTTTCGTTTAATTGAATTGATAAATGTTGAGAATGATCATATCGTTTATCCGTTAAAATTCTTGCCTTAAAATGTTGTGAACACTGTGTACTTATAGACCTTTAATACATAACAATTGAGTAACCACACTAATATTAGATAACTCCATTTAGCAATATTTCAACTATTCATGAAGATGATTTTGAAATTAGGTCCCAATATATCTATCTAAACTCTAAACATGTATATAACATTATCGCTTGTGAATAGAATATCTATTATACTAAACATTATCTATTATTTGGTTACTATCATTAGATACTGTCTGATACAAAATTATATTGTCGATTAAATAATATATCTTTGCCATCTTTTTATACTGTAGTCGACTTGGTATTTTAAATCAAGGGGTTATTGTAAATAGAAGCAAGCTACAATAAATTACATATCTTCATTTAGACCTCTAAATATCTCTAAATATAGTATCTTTAAAATATACATCATTCTAAGAATCCTAGAATTCGCAGTTATATTAAAAAAACCATGATATGTAGAAGATTTGGCTGTTCACAGGTTAAGTATTCCTAAAAGCTGACACAAATGCAAATGTAGAAACAAAACAAGTTGTCGCCTTATAATTCATATTTAATGTTGTCTGTGACAATAATCGAATGTTTAAATTATTCGCGTATTATTACGATAGATCCGTAAACTATTTACGTTATCAAAGAATCTGCACCGAAATTTTTTGATTACTACCTGGTAGACAAAATTCGATATTCTTATACCTCCACGCTTCCGATTGTAGCAGTACGCTCCTAAAATCAATTATGCTTTTTAGAAACCATTGCTCCTCAACTATATCCTCCCAAAGTTACCACGGTAACTGTTATTATGTAAATTACCTTGGTAATTATCTTCTAATTTATTGAATGTATTATAATTATTAATGATTCAAATATAATCATTTATCATCATGCACTATAAAGCCTGATTTTAAGAAACAGACCTTTCTTCTATGAACCAAAAAAGTTGATGTCATTTTTTAAATTTTATAATCGATTTGTGCCGTATTGATTCGGTTTTCGGAAAAATTCTTTGGATAAAAGTTGTTGGTTCGAAATATAGTAACTGATTTATTAAACAATTTTTTTTCGAAAACTGAATGAACAAGTCACAAATTAACTATAAAATTTAAAAAAAAAATGGCATAAACTTTTTTGGCCAAGTGTACATTTGAACCACAACGACAAGTATCACTTGGCACAATCAAAAAACTAAAACATCACACTAAGGTTCACACTTATATTGACGTCTATGCTGGGCACCATCTAACAATCATCCAGTGTAGTAAGACTATTGTGAGTTTATGCGCCCCAGCTTGTATGAAATATATTTCATTTAACGGAGTATAAATATATTTTTTAACGGAGTTTAAAAATTTTATAAGACTTTGTTGAATGGCCGCGATATTTCTATAAATTTTGATCAAGTAGTGTACATTTTATTATAAATGAATCCATTACTAGAGTTTAAAACCATTTTGTAGAAATAATTAGAACATATTCACAGCATTAGAAATAAAACTCAATAATTCATAGACATTTAGTTAAAATTTGGTAAATCAATAAAGCTCAAATTGACATTTAGTATCCATACAGATATCAAAATATATTTTACAATAGAGAATTCGAATTCTCAGTATTTCAAAAACATTTATTCTAATTAAAATAGTGTTCAGATATATCAACATAAAAATGCATTTATGGTTATAAAATTGAAGAAAAGTAATCAAATTCAAAACATGAAATTAAATAAGTTAAAATAACAACTAACTGAGTTAATTGCTTAAATACCCGGTATATATTGAGTTTATGAAAAGAAAAATCGCAAAAATTTGACAACATTTTTTTTGTCCCCGATTTTAATATAAACTACGTTTTAAGCTAATTTGTACCTAGTGAAATTGATGACGTGGATTAAAATACGATACAATTAACGGTTTTCAAGATATCAGATCCAAATTGCTAAAATTCAAAACTGAAAGAATTGAGAAGGGAAAATTTTGAAATGTGTTGGTCGGACGTTAAAATAAACCTGATTATCGTTCTATTTGGGTTAAAATTACCCTAGAAAATGATTATTATTAAAAACGAGAACAAAAATTTTCTTCAGTTTTTTCGCATTTTTTCCAAGGGGTACCCCTTAAAAAAATCGCAAATATTGACAAAATTATTTTGTCCCCGATTTTGATATAAACTTCGTTACAAGCTAATTTGGACCTGGCGAAACCGATGGCGTTGATAAAAATACGATAGGATTATCGGTTTTCAAGAGATCAAACCCATTGTGCTAAAATTCAAAACTTTGTGAATTGAGAAGGGAAAATTTTGAAATGTGTTGGCCAGACGTTATAATGAACCTGATTTTCGTTCTGTTTGGGTCAAAATTACCCTAGAAAATGATTATTATTAAAAACGAGAACAAAAATTTTCTTCACTTTTTTCGCATTTTTTCCAAGGGGTATTTATTTTATTTTTATTTATTTTTTCCCTTCGCAAAAATTGAACAACGATTATTAAATAAACATTGGACTAATGAAGTATTTTTGCTTTTGTTACAGACGACAAACAGCCGAAGAACGTGAAGCTGAACGACAGGCCGCCAATCGTTTAATGCTCTCTCTACAAGCGGAAGCATTAAGTAAAGGATATATCCCGGATGCACAAGCACCACAAAATGCACCGTCAGATACTGCACTCAGTGCACTACAAAATTTACAACCATGGGCTGGACCATATTCAACTGCACCACAACCCACATTAACTGATCCAATTTGTTGAAATAATTCTAAGTTTGCCTTGGACTTTTTCGTGTGTAAATAGTTTTTGTTAGCTTGCGATGTGGTTGATGCGCGTTTTTTATGTGTTTCAATTGTGAAGAAAAAAAACCATAATCACAACACACTTGACGGTTTTTTTTTTATGTTTTAAATGTGATACAAAAAGACTTTTTAATTTATTTTTTAGAAAATTTTATTTTAATTGCACATACAAATAATTAACTAATACATTTAATTGATATACAGAATGTCTCGGAATAGCTATTTCTAACTTTCAAGAGTGATACAATCATATTGAGATAAAAAACTTGGCCGCAAAAAAATATGTTTACCCAAATTACCAGTCCAAGTAGCCGAGCGGTTTAAGGCGTTATGTCTGCGCAGTATGCGTACTTGGAAACTGGGAGGTTATGAGTTCGAATCCCGTCATCGGTAGTATGTCAATTTTTAAAAAAAGGGGCGGTTAATAGGGAATATGCATGAAAATTTTTTTTCACATTTATTTTCAGAATATGAAAATACTGTTAATACTGTAATAATATTTAAAAACAAAATTAAAATCCGACAAATATCAAGGAAGCTATAAGCTTTTAAAGATTATTATCTGTCTCTTTCTTGCAAAAAAACTAAAAACGGAGTTTTACGTGTATTTTAAATGGTGAAAGTGTAATATGACGTCACATAACATATCAAGAGGGCTATCACCCTCTTTGACTAATCGGGAATTTCAATCATTCATATATCGCTTATTTTTAAAGTTATTTAAAAAGTAATTTTACCTTGATATTTGTCAAGTAAACATGCATGCTTCAATTCAAGTGAAAAAAAATTTTCATGCATATTCCCTATTGAATAAACTGTCGGCGTATGGACAAGAATGAAGTAACCGGATATGCTTAAGAAGGTTTTCTGCAGTTTCCTTCACGATCTCAACTAAAATCCTCACATCCTTAGGCATCACAATGAACCTTATGGTCGAAGTATAGCCCGTCAAAGGCGGCCTCTACAATCTATCTGGCCCAGATTAAGTTCTGTTGGGTGTTAAAACAAAATTGAGAGATGAAGTATATCGAGCAATCCTGATATATTATATTCTGAAACGTAATATATTCCAATAAGAAAGATTAAATAAAAATATGAATTTCAGGAACTAAATGTCAAAATACTATTGTAAATTTTATCTGATATACTATGAATTATTAATACACACTTAAAGCAACATTGTTAATACAATGTGTATCGGAAAAGCATCTATTATGATTTCCAACAACTGGATACAGTATGATCCAGTAACCAGTGTATAGCACACTACAGGGTCCTATTGCCGGATAACGAGTCTTTTTTCTCAATCACTTGAGCATATAATTAATACTCAATTAAAATAGTGACAAATCCAACCTCACTATTGAATTATTACTAACAATGAAAAGTATTTTATTCAAATATTTCGCTCTAAAGAATTAAAAATACTTATTCTGAGACACCTGGTATCATAAGCATTTTTGTAATTATCGATTATCGAAACTTAAGTACTTAAAAAAATAAATGACAAAGGCAACACATTTTTGTGGCAGTGATTTTCCAAATGTTTGTAATATAAAAAAAAATTATTACCTTTCAAAATAAATACAAAAGAAATTCAGGAAAATTGTATAGGAAAAATTATTTTGGCGATTATACCGTGCTATTGAATGATTTTTTAATAGAATTTTTCCTCTAGCACAAATCTAAATATACAAAAAAAAATTGAAACAATATTATTTGGAATTTTGATCAGTTTTTAGGGTGGTTTAAAATACATTTACGAAATTCATTTGAACTTAAGTGTAACTTTTTTAGAGTTATTAACAATTTTCGATTCTTTTGTTTTACATCCAAATTCTCCGTACTTTATTTCTCCGTTTTTTATTTATTGTTGTGTGCGTTTGAGTGGAAAGTTTAAGACTATTCTCTAAGGGTTTACCTACTAGATAACTAGTTTTTTGTTTTATTTTCTCTCCGCAAAACTTGTGTGAGGGGTATTGGAAATACCCCTTTATTAGGGTAGATGGAAACCAACTATGAATGCATTGGTGCCTTCACAGAGACACTACGTTGACTGACTACAATTAGTGAAAAGCCAATCGATCAAAAAAATATTTATTTTTTAATGATAAATAAAACTTTGAGTCGATAATTCAATGTATTTTTTTATAAATAAAACGCTTATGACTATCTTACTTATAAAGCTCAATAAAGCAGGGGGTGAGATATCATTCTGACATACTTTGATCCCAGTGAAAATCAAAATTATTAAAGTGAAACAAAATGCTCCTGATATTGCGGTCATTAAAATAGTGCGAAAAAGTCATTATTTAAAAAAAAAAAGTAAAACTCAACATGTATTTTAAACCACTTTAAAATGGAGTTTAAATTTAGATAAAAAATAATTTAAATTAAGCTCAAAATCTTCGTTCTAATTAAATTTTTTATCTGATTTTAAACATATTTTAATAAAATAAAAAATATAAATATTCTACATCGAGTAGAATTTTGTAAACGATTGCAATATTGTATAAAAAATATATATAATTAGGATCAATACAATTTCATATTTTTAAAAAAAATATGTGAAAAAGAGGTTTTTTAAGGACGTTGGGTTTGTATATGTTCTAGCTATATTTTTATGAACAAATTGTCTAAAGTTATATATATATCATTTTGTTAATTTAACAACATTATATTCATTCACATACTAAATGTTTCGCTCATATACTCCCAAAATCCTTTGCGAATCAATCAACTTAGTAGTTAAATATACTGAAAAATAACTACTTATGTTACAATGGAATCGAAAGATGGTAAAATTTATTGCCCATTATTAGACCATTTTCAAAATTGTTGTACTTTATTTCAAAATGTGTAAATATTTTTCTAAAATCGCCGCTAAGTTCATGCTAACAGCAACAATTTTTAAACTCGAACTAAATAACATCCAACAATGATAGTTGGAACTTGTAGGATATTGTTGGACGATTGTTAAAATTTGTTGAGCGTGTTGAATATTTAATATTCTTCATAAGATCAAGTTTAGATCTATAGACAGAAAACATAATAGAAATCTAATTGATTTTTCTTAAATGTTTATATCAAAAATATTTCATTGTAAAAATTATCAAAGAATATCAATTCCTAAATCAATTATTTGTATTGTATAAATGAGTATTTCTACAATAAAGTAGTCCTCATCCACAGCCATTAAATTAGCAACGAGTAGCATTTGTTTACGGAGAATAATCTTTGGCTTTAAAGAATTTTCATTATTTTTGAAGAAATAAACCAACGTCCTCAAAAGTACCTACTATTTGACAAAAATAAACTAATTAATGAAAAAATTTTACTTAATAAAACAAAAAATATTTAATAGATTTGTATAAATGTGTAGATAAAAAAAATATGATAAAACTGTTTTTCCTATGAAAAATTAAATTTAAATGAAAAGAAAAAACCCACTATTAATTGGAAATAAAAAATAAAAAACAAATTATGTATACTGCTGTAAAATATAAAAATCAAAAATTTTAAATTATATGAAAAATTTTAGGAAAATAGTTCATTAATAAAAATACGCAATTTATTGACAAAAACAAAAAAAACTAAATTTTTATTGCTTAACTCCAAATTTGTCCTATTTAGTTTTTAGAAAACATAGAAAGTATGGTTAAAAACGTAAGTATTGGTGTTTGTTTCGTCGGACTGGTTATGACAACTGGTGGCAATAATTAGAAACTGAGTAGTGAGAATTAAAATTATAATTTTGTTAATGAAAATTATTTCAAAACTTCAAACAAAAGTTCATTTCAAGGCCGGATTTAAAAATTATAAAAGGCCTGTAGCGAAGAAGAATAGAGGTCTCGAAACAAGACGAAAACATTTCTGTAAAAATAAAGTAAAAAGTACACATTTTGATAAAGAACTTGCGGGATATAAGGTATTTAAACAATTAATTCAGTTAGTTGTAATAATTCTTGTTAACTCGAGTTTTTAACAAGTGAGACAGTACTTACAAATTCTGTTATTGATCAGAAAATAAATATTATAAAATTTTAAAATACACTTTCAAAAAATTAACAACCAATTCGTATTACCGAACCATGACAATAACAATACGGAATAAGCTGCAAGTAACAAATTGGTCATCAATCAACAAACCCCATATAGAAGATAGTCAGTCAGTCAGCCTCCTTTTCGGATAATTAAATTAAAACACTTCCGACCAAATGTTAATATTATTATCAAATTTATTTAACGCTATACAATATCAATATATTTATATGCGTATTGTAAATTTCAAAAAAACCTGTTGTTAAACAATCGAATAATTGTTTTACTCCAACTGTGAACTCTTTTTAAAATTTAACTTTTGTTGAAATTTAATATTATTTTAAGTCCGTTTTAACTCGCGACAAAACGAAAAAGATAAATATGTTTGGAAGAAGATGTAGTGTATTTGTATGCCTGTTACCGTTTATTTGCATTCAAAACTACTGGACCGATTTTGATAGACATGTTGCTGTTCTATATTGCCAGGGGGTGGCTTTCATAGATATGTTTTATAAATTGAAACAAACTTTAAATATTCAGGTGGGCTTAGAGATACAATAGCAAACACTATTTCGAAAACATCAATTTTGGCAAAATAGAAGCCAAGGATATCAAAACAATAGGATAACAACTTCATATTAAAATTTCGTCCAATTATATCAACACACTTTAAGACAATATTAATATCATTATAGATGATTTAATGAAGAACCAATGGTGGAGACCAGTGGTGCGAAAAATGTTTTGTACAAGACAAATTTTAGATTTAATGCTTAATTTTAGCACATTTTAAACAAAATCTGAAAATATTGGAAGGTATCTGAAATATCTGAAATAACGTATTGGACAAATTTTTTTTTCAAATATAAAATTCATGAGTAAAATTCGTAGACCGCAAGAACTATACAAATTTAATAGAAGTGTAAAGCTTTAAAGTTAATAGTTTAAAGATAATAATATAATAACCCAGAGTAACTTAACATTCAAATTGCCGTTTTAAAGGAAAGAGTTGAAGACTAAATTTCAGAAAGCCGGAATTTTTTTGTTTATAATAATCGGTATCTGAAGTTTTTACACGCATCGATCGATGCTTTTGTACTTATTTTCGAATAAATATAAGACATATTATTTTCCAAAGATATTCTAAAGTGGTATTATTAGGCTATTGATTATGTCTTAAAAAATAGGGTAATAAGGAACTAAGACGTTCACCGGTTTTTATTTACCAAAAAAATTTTGCAGCCCAGCATTTTAAACGAAATTTTGTCTACTTTTTTTCAAAGTAGAGTTAAGTTTTCTTCCTGACAGGGGAATGCTTGGTCTAATTTTTCCCATTCCCGAACTTCAACTCCTGTTTTAGCTCTAGAACACACATAAAATTTTAGATCATTATCTATTTTCGATTTTGAATTATCGTCTTGACGTACAATCGAACGGATAGAAGGAATTGAACTAGTCAAATATTTTTCTGCGATAAATATTTTCAACCGTTACCAAGGTACTTGGTTAAACTTATAATGATCCTTGCATATTATATATATATATATATATATATATATATATATATATATATATATATATATATATATATAATTTGGATATAAATAGGAAGATAAAACAGACCTCAAAATATGAATAAATTGAGGAGTGATTCAGAGAAGTTAACAACAGTATAGGTACTAAATAAATACAATCAGATTAACTAGTTAATGTCATAGAATCATTAACTACCCTTAACCTCGACAATTTAGCTAGAGAGAACCATACAGCCATATACGTACCATATACACAAATATATATGTTGCTATCTTTATTTTTTCAATATACATTTTCATTGTATTAAAATGAGATAAGACCATCATATTCGTAAATATGTTTTATTATTAAATTGGTACAATGAAGTATACACAACACACACACACTCACATATTATTCATTGATTCAATTCCATTCAGCAACAAAACAAACGAACATCATCCACATCATAAATGGTAGGTATAGTAGATACCTACCTACCTATATATCTAGTCAGTAGTCAGTTGATTAAAATATAATCTAATATGTTTGTATTATTTTCATTCTCCCGACATCTCGAAAATAAATGATTATTGCTTTTTATAAAACTGTTATATGCTATATATTATATTTATATACCGGGTGTTAATTTTTTTAAATTCATTATATAGACATAAATTAAAACAAGTATACCTAAAATAATCTGAAACAAGTGAAAATAATCAATTCATGTGTGAACTGTTTATTTTACTTTTTACACACCCACAAATATATTAAAAAACAAAGAAGAATGTAAATCTGGTATATACTTTTATAGCTTTGTACACAAAGATAATTACAAATATTTGAGTTAAAATTGCGACAAAACTATTCAGATTATGAAAATAAGTTTCTAACAAAAGTCCTCAACCTTTAATGGATTTGAAAGTACAGATTAAACATAAACCACCCTTCCCACCCTAGTGGGGGAATGCATGGAACAATTTTACCCATTCACGAATTCGATCTCTAATTTTAGCTAGATATCTCTTTTTGTTTTTGAGTTATCGTGTTGGAGACAGAATTATAGACATGCAAAAATGTATTAATTAGATCAAGATGGTACCATCAAGAGGGTGAGTCAGCCCTCGAGTCGAGTTGGTGGAGTAGGTTCCTTTCTTTGTGAAGTTATAAATAAATTTACGTTAAGTATAGTTAAATTATATATATTGAATTATATATATTCTAAATATACAGATTTTATACTATTGTGATTTTAAATTATGGTTTTTTTGTCGATTAATTTGTCGATTATGTGTTACATAAACTTAATTATGACAACCACTAGTTAAAACTAGTGGTTGGCAGTAAACTACGTGTATTCGGATAATATACCGTCTGTTTAGTTTACATCTTCGTATCATAGATCCCACGAGTATGAGAGAGTACATATGTACATATACATTAAGCAATGTGTATGAAAAGGAGGTCTTATAGGTTTGATAAACAAGCATATTTTTCAAAATAGTGAATAATATTCATAACGAGTATGAGAGAGTACATATGTACACATTAAGCAATGTGTATGAGAAAGAGGTCTTATAGGTTTGATTGGTTGGTGACCACTCGAACAGTTATGAAAAATATGCTTGTTTATCACACCTATAAGACCTCCTTCTCATACACATTGCTTAATGTATATGTACATGTGTACTCTCTCATACTCGTGGGATCTATGATACGAAGATGTAAATTAAACATAGTGTATACAAGAGCATATTAATCGTATTGAGACATAAGCATTGTTTAGTATAGTTTTTTTTTTATAGTTTAGTGTTTTTGTACTATACAAGAGCATAGTTTAGTCCCGACTTTGTTACAGTTGACAATATTAGTTCATTTATTAGTTCTTAATTAGTTCATTTTCGCTTGTCCATCTGTCTATCTGTCCGTCTGTCCATCTGTCTCTAGACACGATAGATCAAATACATAAAGAGATACCAAGCTAAAATTTATGGTGTGTGTTCTAAGGCTAAAAAATAAGGTATATTTCGTGTGAATGGGCAATATAGGACTATACTTCTTTCATCCTAGGAGGGGAAAATATCCAGTTTTGAAACAGAAAAAGGACAAAAGGACAAAAAATGTTTCTTTTTTTTTAAATAAACAATCTTAACCCAATTATATTTCAAATTTTGCCCCTATTCCTAGAACATTTGTTTGTATTTTATAAATACGTATTTCGACTACAATGTAGTCATCATCAGTATGAATTAGCTAATCGTAACTATCTCTGGGATATGGATTCAGAGATATGTTGCTTGTTGCTAATTTGGTGCCTGTGTCACAATGATATTAAAAAATTCTGTCGTTTTATACGAATTGGCTGAAGGTATAATCTGACTTGAGGATTATTTAAGTTGCCTGACTACTGAATTAGGTGTGTGGAAAGCCCCACCTATTTATTGGCGGTATTCTTTGGTGCGGCGTTTGTTTTGTCACTAAAGTGAGTGTATCTACGTTAACCTTGACATTCAGGTATTGGATTTTTATTTTTATTTTTGTTAGTTGTTGTTTTCTTGTTTTCACTTGTTCTGTTACTATTTAATTCTGTTGTAATTAACACCTCTGTATAATATAAAAATGTAAAGCCCTATCTATTATCATGATCCCTTCGACTATAACAATAACATCTCTATCTGTTTTATGTGTATATACTGCTTTATATATATATATATATATATATAATATGAATACAATTGTTTTGTATTATTATTATATGATTTCATATACGCACATAACTTTTCGATAGCATGCACCAGAAAAACGGTGGTGTGTTTATTTGGTGCAGTCAGTCATCAATCGTGCCCCCCCTCATCATTTTTCGAATCATCCATCTATAAACAGTTTCTTTTTTTTTTATATTTTATTTGTTTTTATTGTGGGTTTGACTATTTGTGTAACATATTTTTTCGTTGTTTTGCGTTTTCTATGTGTGTATTTGCAAAATATATGTATTAAGTTGTAGGGTGGTGCTTGCTGTATATCATAATATGAACGGATATTATTCTGGTTAATATGTTTATATGGGAAGAATATATAATATGAATATATGCGTGTAAGCAATATGTATGTTAGAAACGATTTGTTTATTTACACGCTAGCATGGAAAATAATTTCATAAATATTATCATTCCGTATATCTAATCTATTGGTCTAAGATTCGGCATTAGAAAAACCTTCCCTCATCTGTTAATTGAATGAAATAATTTTTAAAAGGCAGATAACAATATTATAAATGTAGGAGTGCAATGTCTGCCACCGTAGTCCTGCTGGCTATATCATATTAATTAATTAATTAATTAATTAATATGATATAGTGTCTTTGTTTGTTGCTCGAACAAATATATTTGTCTCTCTCTCTGCGTAGAACACATTTTTTGAAAATTTTATTACTGTGATATTATAAAATATATTTTGTATTATAAATATTAAATTAAATTATTTGCAGCCTATACAAAAAAATTTTTAAGTAATAAAATTTTCAAAAAATGTGTTCTACGCAGAGAGAGAGACAAATATATTTGTTCGAGCAACAAACAAAGATACTATATCGTATTAATTAATAAATTAATTAATATGATATAGCCAGCAGGACTACGGTGGCAGACATTGCACTCCTACATTTATAATATTGTTATCTGCCTTTTAAAAATTATTTCATTCAATTAACAGATGAAAGAAGGTTTTTCTAATGCCGGATCTTAGACCATATATACATATAAAGTTTCATATCCTGATTGACTGATTCATCATCGCCAAGCCAAAACTATTGGAGTTAGAAACATTAAGTCAACAGTCCCCCTTATTTGAATATGTTGGGGGTGAGGGACCAGCCTGTTACACCATCCATTTTGTAGGACACAAGTTTTTTCGTTGTCTTTATCTCTCAATTTAACTAACAAATTAACTGTTGCTAATAAAAGATTTGCTATCGTCAAACAAACAAGTTACTCTCTTACGCGCTTCGTTAGTCACTATCATCGAGAATTTTCGCGAAAGAAAAGTTGGGCGTCTCGTCGAAAGGTAGCTACTGACAAAAATTTAGCCTGTTACTAATTATTAAAAAAAGCCGTGCTGTACTGTGGACTAAATATGCTTATGGATATATACACAGTATCTTGAAATAAAAAAAACAAATCATGTTTTTATACATCTGCGTGTGTGTGCAAGTAAAAACTAATAAAAATGTACACGCACTGAATGTAAATAAAGAAATCAGTATATACAGTGTACTTCCATTAATTTTGGTTAATGGCATTATAGTTATCACGATACTTAAAAAACGTATTTTTTTTTTATATTTTTGACGACTAAAATACCCAAATTTCGGGTAGTGCCGAAGTGTGCTAATGCTTAATTGGAACGTGCATTAGTTTTCAAGTGCACCAGCAGAGTGCACTAGGTTTGGTGTTGAAAGAAAAAAAAACATTCATGGACTTAACCTCATTTAACAATTTTGTTAACAATGGGTCGAAATCTTTTTACAGTTATTTTAAGTAATTTCGATTTTTATCATTTCAGTAAAATTTTGTGTGTTGACGAATGACTTTTTTGGATGAGTTCTAAAAAAATTATATACTTTTTAATTGAATCATCTTATCCAGATAATAGTGATGATGATGATTTATAGACTACTCCAAGTTTAAATCAATCAATTAGTTTATCATCAAGTGATATATTTATTGAAAATATTAAATATTTTCTGCTACTGAGTTGGTATCCATTGCGCGCATCACGCGAAAGCAGTACTTTTCAAAGTGTTCGATTGTGCGAAGCTTTGCTATAGTTGAAACATTCAACGTTGAGCATTATACCGCATAATGCGCTTTAGTGCTGTAATTGGAAAACGCACTCGGTTATCTATACCTACGTCTACCCAAAAACGTTCACAAACCTTTTGTTTGAACTTGTTCCAGATTTAACCGTATATTTACCCTACTACGTTTTAACATATTAAAAAATATTCGCAAGCCAGCATGTGAGTAGACATCCCGATTTATGTTATATATATATAATATAGTCTATACATTATATTATATTATTTAATTATAGATATACAAATATATTAAATTATAAAGTAATTTACAAAACCTTCTTTTTGATCGAATTAAAATGTATTCATTCATATTGAACTTAATTACCTTGAAAAAAGAAATTTTATTATTTATAATATATACAAAGGAGTTTGAAGAAAAAAAGCTGTAAAATAATATTAATTAAAATTGATTTTTTATTGGTTTTGTTAGAATCGACCAAGATATCCTGGTATATTCGATATAAAACCTGATCTAAAAAGAATTATTAATTAAATACGAATTTTTGGATTTTAAACCAATGTTTCATTTTCGCCTCAATATTTTATAATCACATACAAGTTTGTTGGTAGTTACGAGGTGTAACTTAGAGTCATATGTGTTGCACTACACAGGCATCTAGACTTGAAACATGTGTCTAGATATTGAAGTCCAAGATCTACATTTGGTTTCAACAGGATCAATCTTTTGCGCACTGTTTTCGAAAATCGCATAATCAGTCGAAATACTGATGTCAATTGATCACCTCGAAGCTGCGATTTGACTCCGCTGGATTTTTTCTTGTGGGGAGCCGTTAAGGACAAGTGTTACGCTAACCATCCAGAGACGATTGACGACCTGAAACATGCAATTTAAGTTTCCATTGACGAAATAGAGGCCCAAATAATCGAAAATGTACTGAAAAATTGGGTCGACAGAATGGGCTACTGTTGAGCCAGCCATGGCATTCATTTGAACGATGTTGTGTTCCATATTTAATTTCAAAGTATACTCTTTTCAATAAAGCAACAACCATTTAAAAATATCCATGCGTTTTCATTTTATAGCAAAATTAAATTCCAATTTGAAGAAATATTGAAGTGCATTGTTTAAAATGAGACACACTGTATTTAGACGTAAAAAATAGATCGATTTAACTTCTTGTTAACCTTGATCTAAACCATAATAATAATACCCAATAATTTACAATAAAATAATAAAATATTAAATAAACCAATCAAATTACGATTTACTTACGAGGTACTTACAATCAATAATATCCGAACGTATATTATATACATACAATAAAATTTAAATAAATTACTAGAATATAAAATTTTAAAAACACGTTTTTTTTTTATACATTCATACAAAAAACCACATAACACAAGTTTTTTTTTTTTTTAATTTATTTATTTATATTCTATTTAAATTATTTATTTAAACAATATATAAAACAACAATAAATTCATGTACTGAACTGAAACGTATTGATGAGCATTTAAAAAACAATTATGTCGAAAAAAAAAAGATTAATACATAAATAATATAATAAAAGCTTTAACTGCAGTGGACGAATTTGACTGTGTATTTACTAAAACATTGTGGTTTTTTGTTCATGATCAAATAATTGAAATGACATTATTTTATTGGTGGCTAGACCGAAGAGCTAGCTAGCTAGAACAGGTAGACTATTGTGTTTATGGTTTGTCTAGTGAAATGGTGGAAACACGAAAATATTAAATACATGCATATTATTTTACTAAATAAAATTATATATGAGAAAAACGAAATTTGTAATTCAATTTATTAAAATTTATTCGCTTTGGAAATTTCTAATAATTACATGTCCTGTTTCGCGGTGTTGATTCACCTTGCGTGGTAATCTATTAGCCGAAAGCTTTAAAATGTATGGGGCAAAAGTTTTTTTTCCATTCTGCTAAAAAATTCTACCTTACATGGAGTGCACAATAAGCATTACTACCACAAAATGAAAAGCATAGCAGTCTTAGTGCACCAAAAAGCTGAGAATATGCTTAAAACTCCATCAAAATAAGTTTAGCCGTTTTTACTTGAATTCTTCAACAACAACAAAAAAAAGTTAGAATTGGGTATTTAGTTGAAACATTCAAAGAAGGGAATTTTCTGTCATTTGATACTTTTTCCGGAGACGACAAAAACAAAGACGATTATATAACACTTTAGTTTGTATACATTATAATACTAAGTACACGCGATAGAAGTTATATGCCTTTGACGTGACTAACATCAATTTTATTACGCATGCAAATAATTTACTTAAGTCAGAATATTAATAAAATGATCGATGAATGACATTAAATACAATTAATGAAGGCTGGATCAAGGAACAATATTTTTAACTTTTAAAAATAAAAATTTTATATTAATTCATTTGACTTTCATATTTATAAATCAATAAAAAATTAATGGGACGGTTAATTGATTAAACTGTCGGCATATGGACAAAAACGAAAGTAATTGGATATTCTTGTTAAGGTTTTTTGCAGTTTCCTTTCACAAACTCCAGATGAATATCGGTATAGTACCTATCAAAGTTGGCTGCATAGTCGCCCAACCTACTAATTCCTAGACTACATACAAATTCCTTGCCTTTTGGAGGTGGGTAAAAACTCGGCAAATACTTTCTAGGATTCAGCCTCCCCTCCGCTACGCTACTACTCCGCTAAACTTATATACGTAAATGTTCATAAATGCTGTGCTTAATCACGCCCGAACTAGTCGCTGTATGGCAAAGTTAACAAGTTAACAAGCAATTTTGGAGACAGATTTTTATATATTATATATAGGGTGAATCGAACTTGGCGCATAATAGAGACACGCCCCTATTTCATTCTATAAAACGAATAACATATTAAGTGGACTATTTTTAATGGAGAGAGTATAATACAGCTTATATTGGACAATATATGTGAATATATATGTGAACATATACGTATAACATCATGGATGTTATTAAAAATGGGAAGATCATAGAAATAAATAAAGACGTACATTTATTATGCGCCTGGTTCGATTCATCCCGTATAGGTACCTATAAATGAATTTAAAATAATAAAGCCCATTTCACGGCTGAACATATCTATTTTTTCTGGCGTTAATTTAAAATTAGCCTATCATATCTTTTCCCCTATCGCCGAGTCTAAAGCAGTACAACTTCAAAAATTTGCTTATATGCTCAATTCTTATTATTTTCTTGAAGTAACGACTCATTTCACAATAAATGGAATGAAATAGTTAAAAATTATTGATAAAACATACCTCTACATAAATAGAGTCTTACAATATCGTCGTATAAGCGGAGTTTAACGCTATATCGTTGTCGTCGCGTCTTTACATCATCGTATACCTATCATAAAACGTCACCATAAAAATGAAAACAAAAAAATCATTCATTCAAAAACAGGAAATGTATCAAAACCGCAAGAACTATATTATTAAACACGCTATTCGTTTTTCGAAAAAAACTATAAAATCAAAAAAACACACACTGTGATTTTTTTACAACGGACAATAAACAAAGATAATCGAATACGATTCGCATACGATTCTCTTTATTTAATAAATGACATCAGTCACATTGATTTGATTTGAGGGTCAAATATATATATATATATATATATATATATATATATATATATATATATATATATATATATATGTATATATATATTTGTATATATATTTGTATATATATATATATATATTTATTATATATATATATATAATATACATATATATAGTCTTACGAGACTATAAAACTAAAAATATAATTGTTCAATTATATTTTATATACTTTATAGTATTTCTTGTATACGGATGAATACCTATAATGTCTTGTTAAATATGTTTTTTTTAAATAACGAAATCATCTTTCTTTTTCTTTTTTAAATTGAATGGATATATATAAAATAAATTGAGTAAGATTATGAAATACGTGTGATTTTTTAATTCATTTTCATCTTTAGATCTTAGATAGTGAAGTTAAAGTTTTTCGCAGGATCTTAGGCCACACAATTTGAGGTCTTTTTGAAAGCGTGTTAAGAAACATCCTTTTTAAAAAATTAAATGAAGGCAACGATATGTAATTTTGTTTAATTTCTTGCAGAGCATCCACCTTCGAGAGGGCTTTCATAACTATATTTTTGATGAAAAACAAATATAGTTATTTTCATAACTATGTTTGTTTATTAGAGAATCATGCAAAAACTACTGGGCTGATTTTGAACAACTATTTTTGTTTAAAAAAAACTTAGACCTAAAAGCAGATATGTAATTTATCTCGCGACGACCAGTCCAAGTGGCCGAGCGGTCTAAGGCGTCATGTTTGCGCAGTATGCCTACTTGGAAACTGGGAGGTTATCGGTTTGAATCCCGACATCGGCAGTTTATCAATTATTAAGAAAAAAAGGGGTGGTTAATTGACTAAACTGTAGGCGTATGAAAAAGAACGAAGTAACCGGCTATGCTTGAGAAGGTTTTCTACAGCTTCCTTCACGAACTTCAGACGAATGTCGGCATAGTTCCTATCATAGTCGGTGCAGCCGCTCTTCCTACCAATCCCTAGTCTATACACAAAAAAATTCCTTCCACTCCACTCACATCCTCACATCCTTAGACATCACAATGGACCTTATGGTCGAAGTGTATCCCGTCCAGGGCAGCCTCTACAATCTATCTATCTATGTATAGATATATATCCAGGATATTATAATCACCTATACATAGAAATATTAAAAGTTAAAAGAATATGATTACAACTACTTTTAAATGATTGTTAGTTTAATTTTAATGTCACTGTCCTTAAAGGTTTTTTTCGTTTTGTTTTTTTTGTTTTTCTAAAAATTGTTTTTGAAGAGTAATGTGCACATTATTACTGCAAAGAATAACATAAAGAATTACAAGCGGAGACGACGAAAGACAAACGATTCGTCATCTTTATAAGAAAGACTTGAATCATGTATTGTTTTGTTATTATTGCAGTGACCCTATAATTTTTATTTTAAAATGACATTTGAAAAAATCACACATTTCCTCTTTTGTTCTTGAAAAAGTTACCGATTTGTGATTACCTATTTTTTTATAGTATTTAAAAAGGTTCTGGAGTTGTTGTTTTTTGCGTGTGAATGAGATTTAGAAATAAAGTATAATAATTTCATTCAATATTATATTTATTAAAATAGAAGTAGTTGTTATTTTTTTTCGTGTTGTGGAATATTATTTTATTTAGTTTTTTGCAATATTTTATTAAACAATTGTATTAAATTGTTCGTATCCTGTTGTTTTTGATTTCCTTGAATATCGAAGGGTTTTTGAGCTGTTATTATAATTTTTTGGTGGTTGTAACTTTTTAATAAAGGTTTTTGGATTTGTTTTAAGAAAGTATATTTAATAATACAGTCTATTTGAAATGAATTTCTATAAATTGTTTTTATTCATTATCATTTCCCAAGAAAAAGGTAATTTGAATGAGCTTATCGGACAAGAAATTGTACAATAGCTATGCGTGAACAAGTGTAAAAAATTATTGATCTTCAATAATTCTTGATCAAATTATTGATACAGCATGATTTTTTCATATTTTAAGTTAAATTGTTTATAACAATTGACACCCAATAATTATTTAATTGACACTCCACACAATCAACAAATCTTGAAAACAAATTTTTGCTTAGTACCCGTTTCAATCGCTTAAACTAACCTCTTGACTAATAAAATCGCAATTATAATAAGTTTCCTTCAATCTATACTTTATCCGGTATATATAATAAAATACAAGGATATTATAAGTTTAATTCCGACTTTGTAACGGTTGAAAATGTGGATCGCATAAAAATCTTTTGGTATAGGTGTTCATAAAATGACCTAATTAGTTCATTTCCTCATATCTGCCCTTCTGACTGTCCATCTTTAGACATGATAACTCAGAAACGAAAAGAGATGACGAGCTTAAAAAATAAGTTTAAGTTAACCTACAGAATTCTGAATAATATGTTTTTTTTTGGGCTTAAATATGTTGGTCAGGTTGGTTAATTTCGATCACATTTGTCTTACAATTTTGAAGTCTTCATATTTGCTTTGCTAAAAGGATTTACTAAGGTAAAACTAATTTTTTTACTTTTGAAAAAAACGTCTATATTGAACTACATTCGTGATACTTGCTTCACGAATTATAATTTCATGTCTTCTTCACGAATTAAAATTCCATTAATAGTACAGGCTCATAGCTACAAAATTTCAAACCACATGTGAAATTTAGAACCATAGTTAAAATTTTCCAATTTTTTTTCAATGCAGTTTTTACTTACCTGGTATTTTATTTAATAATTTCATTTGGCTCTCACCAAATATTTGTGAGCCTGGACTTAGCTGGTTATTGCATCAAGGCTCTCAATTTTTCATTCTTTATGTTTTGAATTACGTAGAATTAATCAATCATTATACTATATGCCTTTATATCTTAAAAAATGATACTTCATGCCTGAAAACATGAACCCAATGACAGAATCTACAGACAGAATCCATGTTTTTGATATTATTTCGAACTTTTCGATGAAATTCACATTGTTTCTCATTTTACTGGTACTAAATTTTGCATTCCTGATCTTAAAAGATTTGTCAATGACGATACAAACAATACCTATACACACTTTCCGGTACAATATACAATACATTTTGTCTTTAAAATGGATTTCTTCCCTCCAAATGTAGAATACATTTTTACACCGAACCAGATTAGATAAAATCAAATAGGTCAAATATGTATAAGGTGTAATAAAAATAGTTCCGTACACACAACTTTTGTTTGGAGACCTATCAATCAAATAAAACCGGATGTTACCAATAATAAGTATCGACTTTGTACTTTCGACACAAATCTTTCAACAATATATTATTTTTGAGCAAAAATAAGACAAATTAAAGGTACTTAACGCAAAGATAAATGTTAAATGTCTTAGTTTATTATAATATTATAAATGTAATAATAAACTATTGTAATCGAATCAAAAAAAATTATTAGTCGCCCCTATTATTATTTAGGGATTTTCGCTTCAAAAGGCGTAGAGTAGAACTCAACGTTATAGAATCTCATTAACCAAAATAACCACGAAATTGATAAATTGAGTTTAAACTTCTTGAAAGTCCTACAGAACTGCGTACTTAAATTTAGCAATTTCAGCACTTAATGAAATCACAAAATTAAATTTAAAGTTTCAAGATTAAATGAAATTATCTTCAAAATTAATAAAAAATAAAAGGCCAAATTCAGTTTGATTAAACTCAAAATCACGCAATGGGCCTAAATAAGATCACGTGATCAACGTTGATTGGTGAAACTTAATCGATAAAGGTAAAGCTGATTGGTAAACATTACATGATACAAATAATATAAATTGACATTTTCACAGTGTTTTTGAAAATGGTCATACAGACTGAAACATATGTCAACAATAAAAATAGTCCTGAAATTTACGCAAAATAATCGTTTTTGTTTTATTTAATATTAAATTTAAATGTCAATTTATAATCTTCACAGTTATGAAACAGCAATCATATCTCCCTGAAGAGTAATTCAGACTGATGATTATCGACTAGCCAATTCATACTGATGATTACTACTATGTAGTCGAAATACGTATTTAAATACTACAAATAATTCATCTAGGAATCAGGACAATGTTGGAAATTATGATTTAACCACACCTTTGAGTTACCATCGATTATCTTTGATTTAAACTCAAAAATTGAGTTTAAAAAATTTTTCTGTCTGACGTCAATAGGTCAATCGGTCCAAATTCGATAAAGCTTTGTAAAAAGTTAAAAATTTCCAAGTGTGGTTCAATCCAAATGATCTAATTGCTGTAGAACCGTCCGTTTCCCTTAAAATAATTGGATCCCGTCGCAGAACATGGATTAGAATCAACAAAACTATAACATTAACCTGTCCACAAAGTTCCATCCAATTTGGATCGACAGTTTTTGATAATAACACAGGACAGCTCGAAAACTCATATCATTTAAAGAACGATTTTCAACCGAGAAATCAGTATGCAGGCACATAAATATAATAATAAACTCTTGTGTAAGGTATCTGCTACCTTTTGCGTTCTAAATAGTTGGTGGTCTGTTTTCTTTGTTGCGATATTCAATGATGGTATACATTTTTACTACCGATAAATATAATTTGTAGTCGGTGCTTGATCAATTTGTATTTACCTTTTTGTGTAAAGGACGTCTTTGTTTTATTCGTTGACTTTTTTTTTGTATTTTTTAGAAAACTTATTACTGACGAAAAGGTAGTTATTACCTGTCATAAAGTGCCTTAATAATGTGTCAGCAACGATGATCATACCTACCACTATATATATACATATATATATATATATATATATATATATATATATACATATATATATATATATATATATATATATATATATATATATATATATATATATATATATATATATATATATATATATGGGCATCACATGTATACTTCAAGTTGAGTAAATATTGCATGATAACCTAAAGGGCAGTATTTATTTTACTTTTTTTTTTTTAAATAAATAAATAAACAAATTAATTGGTGATGTACAAACAGGGACGGATATTCAAAATTTACGAAAGATAAAAAAATATTAATATAGTTCAGTCAATGAATGCTGAAAAGAGATGGAGGAAATTGCAGGGCAAAACAGGCAACTGAAGCTTCCGATTAGTTAGAAGATTTTTACTCATAACTCGGAAAAAATTTAAAGCCGTAGCATCAAAAGCTTAGACATCTACAGGATCATCTTCAAGACCAGAAACTTATTCCAAGGTTAAGATAAAATAAGTGAATAAAACATCTAACTGAGTTAATTACTTAAATCCACGGTATACGTTGATGTCATTATCAATGCAGATGTACCAGAATACAAGATAGTGTATAAAGGTACTATGTACATTATATGATTTTGTAATCAAGAGTAATTACAAATGTTTGAGCTCAAATTGTGGCAAAACTATATAACTTACAAAAAACAGTCTCAAGCAGAAGTTTTTAAAGTAATTTTTCAAAGAAGAACATTTGGCTTTAACTAAAGATGGATATTTTCCCTTGGCGGAGGATGTGCAGTCCGATTATGCTCATTCACGACCTTCCCGTCACGTTTCAGCTCTAGAACACATATGAAATTTCAGTTAGTTTTCTCTTTTCTTCATAAGTGATCGTGTTGTAGTATATACATATATATATATATATATATATATATATATATATATATATATTTATAACAGAAATATGTTCTGTGTATAATGAAATATATAGGGAAATAATGAAAAGAGATGGCCCTAAGCAAACCGGTCAAAGGTATATAGCTGTTTTCTGACGGATAGATCTGTTATATAGTTTATAGTTTCTATAGAAATGCCTGCATTAACAAAATTTTGGAAATAAATTTAAAATTAGAAAAATTGACGTTTTTAATTGTCCAAATTTAGCAAAAAAGAACTATTTGACATAAATTTGTAATCAGTTTTGTGAAGCCCAGGCAACATAAAACAGCCGTCTTTTTCAACTATGTTTATATATACCGGGTACAAAAATATTTCTATTAGTTTTGTCATAAACCTACAACTTTCTTGTCGTTGGGAAAAATGAAATGTTTAAAGAAATGCTGTAGATAATTATTATGATGAACGTATTGAATACCTTTTTCTAGGTATGTAACATTCCTTTAATGGAACACCTTACCCATGGAGATATAAAAGAAACATAATCATTGAGCGTTTAATACAAAGATTATCCAAGATAATCAAGGAGAACTATGGTTTACGGTGAGAGACGCACCAAACTAGCAACGAGTAACATATCTTCAATTCTATATCCCGGAGATAATTACTATTTGCTAATTCATACTGATGATGACAACATTGTAGTCAAAATACGTATTTATAAAATACAAGTAATTGATCTAAGAATTGGGGCAAATATTGAAATTTAATTGAACAGATTATGTACGCACCTGGAATATAAAACGCATGTTATATTCATCTCATTAGCGTTAATAAGGTCTTAAAAAAACTGCTATAATAAAACGGATCCAGGTATATTTATAAAAATTATTACATTGATAATAATTATACAAGAAAAAGAGGTCTTTTCAAATTAATTGGAAGGATTAAAGATTCCTAGAACAATTATTCAAACGCCATACAAAATTATATGACATTCTAATTAAATGTACATTCTATCGGATAACTTTTTCTTTGGAATTATACACTCGGCGTTTGTTTGAGTTTTCGTAATTTTAGTTATTGAAATAATTTACTACAAACGTTAAGTTTCTAATTCAAGTAAAATCTGTAGACCAAAATGTTTGAATAATGTGCAAGCCAATTCGAATGTGAAATTGCAAATTTTCTTAAATTTTGAGATATGGAAGTCTAAACAAGTTTATACTTTTATATTAGTAGCGGAGGGTAGGCCGAAGTCTGGCAAGAAGGTATTTCTAGGTAATAATTTTTTTAGATATCCGCAATTTTCAACTTTCACCCACCTGAATTAAGTACTAGCTACGGAGTCCTAAGATGATACACATACAACACGCACTTGGCAAATTTTTACCATTCAGAAAAAAAAAAAAGACCGAAAACAAACATTTTTATATATCGTATAAAGTAAAAACGTTAAATACTATAGACATCATTATTTTTATTCGCATCGGAGAAAAGAATGAGTGACATATTAAAGAGAAAACTATTTACGACAAGCGATTACACGCGTTATCATCACCAAGACCCGACCAACCACCGCCTCGGTTATCGTCCAGTTCAGTTTATCGTTTATCGTTTATTAACGTATGTTTGTCCATTCGTTCGTTTCTATATTATGTTGGTGTCCACTTTAGTTTGGATTAAGAAGATGACTACTTGAATGAACTAACTTTATAGCTGAAACGAATGTGGTGTGTTTGTGTATACGACATGCAGTATAAACAACAAAAAAATAACCAAACAGATTATTACACAAAATATCTTGTATCTTTAATCTTTTGATCGATAAAAAAAATGTGTACCAAACAAAAATTTCTTATTAACAAAACTATTTATAAAATGATGTCCATTAAGCTAACAGAGCAACCTGAGCAGAACACAATTATAATTGTCTCATAATTAGACGCTAATTAAATGCTAATTAAATTATCGTTTAATTTAATTAGCGTAGGATTCACCAGATTTCGAATATACAAGTCAATGTCCCGTAAATTCAATTTTCTATCCATACCTTTAGTTATGTCCGTGAGTTACGGCACCCTGTAAATCTGGTGAATCCTTCGATATATTTAAAATCGAAACATTTGCTTGCATTTGGATACATGACATTGTTTTCCTGGTTTATGGTCAGGATGCAACTGTATAAAATTTAACCTAATTTTCACGCATGGATTATAACGAATAGATAAAGCCACGTACAGATATAATATTTCGCCTAGTTTTTACGCCTGAAACTATAACCAAAATATAACGCCACGATATTCAAGCCTGCTTACCGGCAGTGTCTTTAAGTATAATCACCAAATTTAGTTAGCATTATGTCTTTATTGTTAGTTCTATTGCATGTATTATAAGAATTTATCAAAGAAGAGTCCGTCCTGCGCTATAAAGTATAAAATAAGTCATATCTTGTTTTTTATAGTATTTTCATCATTATCATTATCATTTCCGCCGAATATAGGCCATGAAGCCGCGTAATATAGGCCATTTTGAAGTTGATATGCCTTATTCACATAGTTTTTGGGAAAATATGTTTCGAATAAAAGTTGACAGTGTATTTAAAATGAACAACTTTTATCCGAAAAAGAACGCCACTTTTGTCGCCATGTGTACCATTCTGTACAAAATGTTTAATTTACATCTTCGTATCATAGATCCCACGAGTATGAGAGAGTACATATGTACATATATACATTAAGCAATGTGTATGAGAAGGAGGTCTTATAGGTTTGAGTGGTTGGTGACCACTCGAACAGTTATGAAAAATATGCTTGGTTATCAAACCTTTAAGACCTCCTTCTCATACACATTGCTTAATGTATATATGTACATATGTACTCTCTCATACTCGTGGGATCTATGATACGAAGATGTAAATTAAACATTTTATATATCGTTCATAATTATTCGAACAAGATGTTAATATGTAATTTTTATATGGTACTCTTGAAATTTGATATGATCGTTATTTGATCATATGTAATTATCATTTATCCTTGTTTATCATAATACAATTTCAATTATATGTTAACAATGACACAAATAATACTTAAATAAATATGTGTACCATCAAATTGAAATGACGGACTGACTGTCCATGACGTATAAAATGGAAATAGATTGAAAGTTAAGTTATCCCAAAAAAAAAAAAACAACAAATTAATTTGATTGGACAAGAAGATCGTTTTACTTACTCAATTTTATTACAATAAATTTATTTATATTTTTATTTTTTTATTATTATGTGTGTATAATGTTTATGGCCATTAATTATTAATTATTTCCAAATTATCGGCCACAAAAATAACTAATAAAAGCATTCTGTACTTTTATTTCAAATTATCAGTAACTCGAAATGGTATTAAACTGGCATATACTTCTTTGGATATTCAAAACTCTCATTTTTATGCTAGTTTTGAGTGAATAAAAAACAGTGATATATGTGATTGGTCACTCAGTCTGGGTGTCTTGATCCGCCTTATTTTGATAAACACGAAAAAAATATTGGCCATGACGCTAGTTTCGCAAAATTTATAAGAGATACATTAAATTGTTTATCAAATTGGATATCAAAGTCATATTGTCTCCTTCGAAAATGTCATTTATATATCAGTCACCATTTCCATGACACATAGTCTATGACGCTGCATTCTCCAAATCTACAGTGACCTTGCATGTACGTTACATCAAATTTGAAAAAGTTGACCCAAATCCGTCTACACATAATCGTTGGTGTATCTGTCAGTGTCTAAGCATATTCGTCCTGTGTGTCATAGGTTCGTCATGCCTGGTGTAGGGTATTATCGGGATTTTTTTTTACAATTATTGGGATTAAATAACTTTCATGATACAGACCGATCATTTAAGAAAATATTAAGGTTTAAAATGGTCTTCTTTGTAAGAGTTGTGTATCTTCACTCGGCACTCCCTACCATAGCTGTTTTGACTATCATTCTTACACTCGTTTAGAAAGACCATCAAAATAAAAAGCTTCTTAAAATAAATTTGACTTAGCAACGGTTTCACTATTAATTTTTCCGGTTTTTTTAAACCTAATATTTTTAGATTCTGTTGATATCGACAGTACAGTCAAATCTGGGTGAGCGAGAACTAGATAAGCGAGAAAAGTGAGAGTAATTTCCAGGTTCTCTCACTTGTTTCCACAAGTGAGAAACATAAACCTCAATATGACAGAGTTGTTTTTCAAGCCTAGGCCTATATAACTGTGATTGCCACTTGTCCTATACTACCTAATACCTCTATAAGCAAAATTCGACCCTATTTTTTATCTGATATTTATAACGCTTTCTAAACTTTCCTTTTCCATCTTCCCTCACGAACTCCAGATGGATATCGGCATAGTTTCAATCAGAGTCAGCTGCATCCGCATATGCTACCAGTTCCTAGTCTACACACAAAAATTCCTTCCACTTCACTCACATCGTCACATTCTTAGGCATCACAATGGACCTTATGGTAGAAGTGTAGCCCGTCTAGGGTAGCCTTTACAATCTATCTATCTATCATTAAACTTGATCAGTTCAATCCAAAATTGGATTGGATTTTTGTCAAAATCCAAAACTGATAAGAAGGAATAGTGTACTATTGTGGACTGCCGTTAATGTTAACAAAATTGCCTAAACTCGAATGCGCATTTATAGTGAATGACTCATTCCCAGCAAATAACATTAAAATATCCAAATTAAATTACGAAAATAAGCTGATGGAGAGGAGCGATATAATATGTGCACTTTATATGAATTAGTTTAAATGGTCACATGTTATGTAATAATAAAAGTTATATAAATGAATTAACAACAATATAATTGGCCTTTTCTTCTGTGCCTTTACTTCATATACATATATATATATATATATATATATATATATATATATATATATATATATATATATATATATATATATATATATATATATATATATATAAATTGGCAATACTATAAAACCGATGATCATAAGCGGAACAATTTACTCTACAGCTCTGCTAGGTAGTATGTATAATCGGTTTCCCCTCTATACATATACATAATAATGACACTAAACACTAAACAATAATATATTATCTATATTTGATAATAATATTATGAAGTGAACGAGCCCTCTCCATCCACATCAATTGGGAATTATTTTTGTTTAAGGGTTGATGTTGAAAATTGTTTGTTTGTTGAGACTGAACTTAGTGACACTTGTACACGAGTATTGTATTTCTCTATATAGACGTTCGAACGGTCGGCACCCACCCTTAATATGTGATGTACAAGTGAAATGTTTTTAGTGAAAAAAATGATCAATTTATTGTGCAGCTTTTAAAAATTTGCACTTATAAAGTGTGAGTTTGAATGTGAGAATTTAAATACAGCCTACTTACTATCTCAGCCAGTACGTTTGCTGGTTATTCGGTAAGCAAATTGATTGATAAATTGATCACAAAGAACGTTTTGTTTTGTACGAAAACATCTGTATGCACCGGATCACCGTTTGTTTCTCATATATATGCCAAGCATATGCACAATCTTATTAAAGAAAATGAACTTCAATTTAAATTAAAGAAAGTGAAAATAACAACTAACTGAGTTAATTGCTTAAATACTCCCGGTATATACTGAGTTTATGAAAAAAGTTTCCAACAAACGTTGTTTATTTTAAAAAAAAAAACGGAACATTTTTAGCCTTTAAATTTTTTGTATATCTCTTACCGTGTCAATATGGATATTTTCTGTCCTGGTAGGAAAAGCTTGGTTCGATTTTTCCCATTCAAGAACTTGACCTTACTTTTAGCTCTAGAACACATACACAAAATTTCAGCTTGTTATCTTTATTCGTTTTTGGGTTATTATGTTTACAGACAGTCGGACAGATTTGTGGAAATGGATTAATAAGGTCATTTTATGAGCACATATAACAAAAGTTTTTTTCTGCGATCAATATTATCAATCGTTACCAAGAAATTTTCTGACTAAACTTGGAACATTTCAACAAATCTTTGTGAAATCGTTTCACTGAAACACCGCGAATGGAACTATATGTATCTTAAGAAAAATGATTTCAATTAAATTTTTTCCCATTAAAACATGCAAATTTCTATTAATGTTTACACACCAAAGTTGTTAATTTTTATTAAATAAACATTTTTTATATTTAAATATTTTATATCGCACACGGATGCAACGTTTTGTAGCCCGAGAATGAGATAGCTTTCTAACAGTGAAAGAATCTTCAAACTCCGGACAGTAGTTCCAGAGATCTTTAAATCTTTATAATATTAGCATGGATTTGATAATGTATTATATAGGTAAAGCGTAGGCTAGTAACTATAAATCGTATGATGACATTGTAATTATTATTATTATAAAATTGATGATTTACTAAATGCATACTCTAATTTGAATATGACTTCTCCGCTTGTTAAACAACAGAGTTTCCAACTGCAATTGTTCAACAATATTTAATTAAATAATAATTGTTCTTTTTTTTCGCCTCTTCTCGTTCAATATTTTCTATTATAGATTTAAATATATCCCTTGTTACTTTAAAATAAAAGTAATGTTGTAAAGATGACTTCATATCTATATATAAACGAGTGGAATGAGATATTTTATTAGGGAAGGGAGGGTGGCTTAATGGTGTACGGTGGTTGAAAAATTATATAAAGTTTTTTTTCTCTTTTGATATGAGAGCGAATTAAATTATCACCCTTATTAGATGAACATCTCTGCTGTATTTGACTATATAGTTAATCTTTCATGGATTTTGTTTCGCTACCAGAGTTTATATTTAATCCATCAAATTGGTCGGTCGATAAAAGGAATACGTTTAATGTTTGCACTTGTTTTTTTACAAGTTGTTAATCGTTCAATAAAAAAGAATTTCGTATTTATTTTTTTAATAAAACATCTGGTACTTGATGGAAGTTTTAGTCCACAGTACAGCACGGTTTTTATTTTAATGATTAGTAACAGGCTCAATTTTTGTTAGTAGCTTCCTTTCGACGAGACGCCCAAATTTCTCTCGCGAAAATTCTCGATGATAGTGACTAGAGAGTAACTTGTTTGTTTGACGACAGCAAAAATTTTATCACTAACAGTTAATTTGTTAGTTAAATTGAGAGGTAATGTAATAAAGACGTCAAAAAAACTTGTGTCCTACAAAATGGATGGTGTGACAGGCAAGTCCCCCACCTTCAACATGTTCAAATAACGGGATATACATAGTTATTAGTAACAAGCTGATTTTTATGCTGTTAATTAATAATGGTATGTATAATTTGATGTCCTACAAATTCAGTGGTTCAATTTCCCAGTCCTACAGAGCCTTAAGCCTTAGCCTACGACACGTGGAACTCGAAGGCGAAAGCTAACGACTCCTCATTTGTCAAAATTCGATAAGTAGTTTAGAGAGCTACCCGAGAACAGATTAACATATTAACATACATAGTCTGTTAAACACATAACACTCCGTAGTCGGGTAATTAATGAAATCATTTTCTAGACTAACTTTGACACAGGAAAGACAAAATTCTGGTTAAAAGGCAGACTTACTACACATTTTTTCACATGGTCTTGAAAGTAAATCTAATTTGCTATAAAAAAATGTACTCAAATCCCTTGGTTTTAATTTATTTATTCTTAAATTATCCTTTCATTTTATCCTTAAAAAGAACCATTGTGGAAGGAAAAATCAAAGTACCAACAAAACTAAAATAAAATAAAAAACATAAAAATCACACACCTAATACAATATATCCCGAAACTGATACATAAAATGTAATGTTAAAAATATATTGTGATTAGTCCTTGGGGATACATCTAACTTTATTATAAGTCAATCAACTATATACATGTGTATCAGTATATGTATAGAAAATACCGGGAAAATGATCAGAAACTATAGGACTAAACAATCCCGTTTAGATGACAATTCCCTATATTTATATATTTACACAATGGGGAATAAATAACATTTGATTCCCTTGAATTAATACGACTATATGTATATATAAACAGTTTTATATACAAGAATATATAATATCGTAAAAGGATATCTCTGTTCTTTTATTTTTTTATTTGTTACAGGATGAGAGCAGAGGGAGGGGAGAAATACACTAAATAAAGGGATGATTTTATTTGTAAATTGAATAATTGCATATAATTGTTTAGAGATCGTGTGATATGATTCTTATCTTTAGAGAATTGTAATCTCTATTTGACTGTGAGAAATTAATTTTATGAATCATAATACAAAATTGTTTGTTTCCAGAATATGTTCAATTCTTTGGTATTATTTCTAAGCTTTTTTTGATACCGAGTTAGATACATAGATTGTAGAGGCTGCCCTGGACGGGCTACACTTCGACCATAAGGTCCATTGTGATCCCTAAGGATGTGAAGATGTGAGTAGAGTGGAAGGAATTTTTGTGTATAGACTAGGAATTGGTAGGATATGCGGCTACAGCCGAATCTGATAGGAACTATGCCGATATTCATCTGGAGTTCGTGAAGAAAACTGCAGAAAACCTTCTCATGCATAGCCGGTTACTTCGTTCTTGTCTATACGCCGACAGTTGATTCAATTAACCGCCTTTTTTTTCTTAATAATTGACAAACTGCCGATGCCGGGATTCGAACCCATAACCTCCCAGGTTCCAAGTAGGCTTACTGCGCAGACATAACGCCTTAGACCAGCTCGGCCACTTGCACTGGTTTGATACCGAGTTGGTGTACTTATAAATAAATAAAAAAGACTTTTTTTAAATTATAATTATAAATACATTTAACGTAGTTCACTCATAAATCCACGTTTCGTAAGAAATTGATGAAATTGAAATATGTATTAAAAAATTTTTGATCGATTGTGAAGGGAGATCTTTGCAATTAAATTTGAAATTTTTAACATGCATAGTATTACGTAAACGGTTCGCAAATACTACTTTTTTTTTTATAAAATTGGAAAAATTTTCGATACATTTGTTTCAAAAACAAATATCTTATAAAGTTGAACTAAACAAACTAATTAAAAAAAAAAACATACGTAGATTGCGGATTTAAAAAAAATCTATTGATATTTAACGGTAATAATTTTCAACTGCAACCCATGTTAAAACACTATATATGTCATACTAGATATGTTCAATTGGCATAGTTGTAATTAAGTAAATTTTTTAAACTTTTTGCTTTAACTGTAACGAGTAAACTACCTTGTTATTTACGAAAAACTGAAAATTTCGACTTTAGGATATTTGCTTATCCTTTAGGCAGGGAACATACGAGCATTAGAAAAACATCCGTCAGAACACACGTTTATAGAAATATATTGTCCAAGAAAGGCTGAGACTTTAATGTCTTCCTCGTCTGAATCCGAATTGGACATAGCAAAAATCAACTTCACTGCTCGAATAGATAACAACATCAGATCCACAACCAGCCTTGTCCTTGTGCGAGAAGGAGTTTCATTTTTATGAAAACTGGTCGTAGAGTGTAACTTGCTTATTCTTAAAATAAGCAAGTTACAAAAAAATGTTTTTTTATACTTTTGACGAAAAAAAATGTTTATATTTCACAAAAGCATTTTATTTAGAATTTGAAAATACAAATGTTTACAAAAAACACAATAGAGGAAAATTGAGAAAGAATCTTTTTTCAAATCAAAATACATTTTGTGGAATCTGTCATAAATTCAAATATTTTATTCAAATTTTCAGCATATATAAATTTGCTAAACCGATCCAAACGCAAAGTTTGTTGCAAACTTCTAACCTGCAAGAAAAAAATTGATCAAACTAAGATATTCTCATTCAATTAAAACCCTTTACTTCAAAAATAAATAAAGAAAATGACAACATATGACAATAAAAATATGTACAAAAAAAGTTTTTTTTTCCCTTTACTGTTTTTTTTTTGTGTGAGAAAACATAAGACCCGAAAAAGATTCAACAAACTAAACTATTTTCATTTGTAAAAATTCCCGAATATTCCTCTATCCGTTTTTGTAAAACATCTTTCATACTACGATACTTTCGACATTGATGTTTTAAATCTTTTACACGTTTCACAAAATATGACACAATTGTGTCTGCATCAATTGGATCTTCAATCTCTATGACATCATCGGACACATCCATTGATGTATCAACTCGATTATTATGTTGTTTAACAACACATTTAACCATTTTAGATTCTTCGAAGTAACATTTCGATGTCGAATACTGTTGTCTAGAAATTGTCGCATCACATTCATGGTGATGACTATCTTGATTCGTAGATGAGGAAATCTGATGTAGACAACACAAAGACATATTTAGATGTTTTTGATTTTGAACCTTGGTACATTGGTCCGACTTTGATTTTAAAATCAGTGTTTGATTCTTTTTCGCAACAACATTTTCATCATCTTCAAATTTCTTATATTTTGAATTTGGTGACTTATTTTTGAGGTTATCGTCACCATTTTGTTCATGCGCACTGTCATATTTAATACATTTGCACTCTGGTGTTTGTTCTGCAAACTATAATCAATGTTTGAGTGTTTTCATCAAATGTTTTGTATCATGTAAAATTCTTTGCTTTTTTACCTGACGATCAGCTGATGAAAATTTATGTGCCGTCTCATTCGTGATAGTATCATCGAAATCTTTCAAATTTTCATGATACTTTTTTTGCATTAGATAACCATGACATGTTTCACATTTTTCATTTGTTATTGTGGCTTTTACATCCTCTTTGTAATGTGGTATTCTTTCTGATTCAGATTTTAAATTTTTTTCAGTCTTTTTTCGGCAACCTTCGTTGATATTCGGTGTACTACTACCGATTCCACCTTCGTAGAGTGTATAATCGATATTATTCAATACTGTACAGCCTCCTTTCGCATTAAATGATTTGCTACGTCCCGAATTATTGATCCTTTTTGATTCAGTAATGATATCTCCATCGTCATCAGTAGGGTTGCTATCTTTGACAGGTGTTAACATTTTTTTATCCTCGATTTCTTTTTGTTGTTTTTGCGCCAACAATTGTTGACGGAAATCTGCAACACTTTCTTTAATATCTTCAGCAACACTTTTCACATCATCCAACTTTTTTAAATACTCTTCCTTAAACCTTTCCATATCACTATGTTTCGTCGGCGTGGTAGAGGATAACTCTTCTTCAGAAATTAATTTCACATTTGATGAGTTATTTTTAGTCATTTTACGTTTTTGATACTCAATTAACGCTCGAACAACTGTCTCAAAAACTTCTTTCTCATTTTCCAAATTATGGATATGTTCCATGTATTTTCCAATGTTTGCTGTTGTTGTATCATATCCTGGATCTTCAGCTAAAGAAATATTTGGGAGTCCAGTGATTGGTTTTGACATATTATGCGCTGATGGGTAGTACACAGTGGGTGATATTACTGTCGGTGACGATAAAACAGGACTTACTAAATTTACGTTGCTACTATATGCAGAATTGATGCCATAACTTTCCTTTTCCGGGAAAGCTTGTAAATTTACGTATTGTTGTTGATGTGATGGCACCGGTGACGGTGGTGGTGGTGGGGAAAAAGGGGGGGCAATAGGAGTTTCGCCGTACGTCTTAAAAAAATTATCCTTAAAGTCATTAAACATTTGAAATGCAGCCTTCTCTTGCATTATTCGATTGTGGCGTTCTTCCAATTTCTGGCGTAAACGAATTAAATCACGTCGATAACTTAGATCACTAGCTGTCCCACATGCTCCAGCTGTTGATGGTGTCATGCTCGTTGGATAGTTTTCTAGACAATAACCGTCGATATCGGAACGATATGACGATTTGTCGTAATGTCCAGTACGATTATAGAAATAATTTTGTGACATTTTATGAAATTGTTATGGATTTCGATATGTGTTTTAGTTTGGTTGTTTTTTTTATTGGTTTTTCATTAATTTGTCGTTTTTCGTTCAATTTACTCGTTGTAAATTTTTATAAAAATTTGTGTAGGTTTTAATTGAATTTTATTTAAAATGAAACATTGACGTTTGCATAAACAACTGTTTAAGATTTGGCCCAATCAATATAATGGTAATTCGATCAACATTTTATATTTCTTAGAAACGGTTGCTTTGGATTTTATTAAAACTGTTTTAATAACTTTCTCAAATTCAACTAAATTGTTGAGAAAACAAGCATTTTTACAAGTCTTTTCCTCTGATGATTTAAAAAAATCCACCAGAGGGAGCAATAGTGGGGGGGGGGGGGGTTACACATGTTTTGATTTTCACATTTAACATTAATTTTTTAAATTGTACAAAAAGCATCTTTTTTTTGCTTGCTTTAGGCTTCATTTGACATAAATAAAAACCCACACAATGGATTACTCTTTCGGTTGCACACAATAAACAGCCATGTTTTTTAAGCCCCGCCTGCAGGCCAGTTCTCAATACAAAAAATGCGATTTACTGCTTACTGCGGTGACAATTATGACACGTCTAGCCTTAGCCTTAATATTAGTTAAATTTAATGATTTAAATGCCATCTATCAGTATTTAATGAACACAAGATTTAACAGCAAGTTAAACATACGTGCGCATTACTTTAGTTCGCTTAACTATCACTAGAGCTACCGTAAGTCAAATCATAAATTCCATATAATGGAATGCATGAACTTATGAAAACAAAATTTCAAAATCTTCATCTTTAACAATTAGAAGCAGAGATTAGAATCTTCCTTTTCTTCACATATATACATTATATATTCATTTTGATAGGCTGCCTATGAAATCATTAATTTCATGAACTAAAATTCTACTGTAAACGTCATATAACCTCTATATATATAATAAAGATTGTGTTGCTGTTCTGAAAAGACTTTTTCCATTCAGCAGTCACGCTTATAAGTGCAATTTATTAGCGTTTATATTGGCTTATGAACGTTTAGGTAACTCTTGAAAATGTCTTTTGTTTCAGGCATTGTAAGTATATGTATGCGTCAGTGGCATCAATATTCAATATGGCGACTGAAAACAGTTTAGCTGTTTTCAAGTAGCTAAATGTTTGTATGAGTGACTTCAAAAGCCCCTAAAATTCAATCAAAATTTGTAAAAGTATGCCGGAAATGTAGGTTTTTTCTAATAATATTTTGTATATTATTTGGGTTTTTTTTGTTTATTCAGAAAAAAAATGATATAAAATATTCAAAAATTAAAAAATGCAATGGAATATCTACAATCATGGGCAAAGGTACGTTCCTAAAAATACCCTCTCTTAAAAACCTCTAAATTGGCTACACTGTGCACATTACAGATAGAATGCCACTTACGGTTTTTCTGCCCTGCCTTGGAGGATAAAGCGTCTGTTAGCGTGGTGTCTATCGTTTGAACACAACTGCGGTTTACCAGCATAAACAGCGTCAAGTTAAACATTAAAAACACCTCTTGATGACGCTGAAAACATTTAAGCGCACAAAATGAATAAACCTACATCATGTACTATATTGTACTATGTGTATAGAGGTTAAAATGTAATAAACTTCATGTTAGTAGTGCTTCTATCTACTGAGAGTGCAACGTAAGCACGAATAATGTTCTACACTTCATGTTTTCTGCGATTCCATCTATTGTGATTGCTGTTTAAATACAAATTTACCACTGTCATCGTTTGAAAATCAAAATTTAAAAAAAACGAAATGTTTTAATGAAAAACACTGTAGAAAGTCTAATTAAATTGATTTCGTTAGAAAATTCACGATTTTCTCCTTACAATTGACATTTCTTTACAATAAAGGAAGCTTATAATTTATACCACCAGAGTATGCACATGTATTTTTTTTGAAATTATTAGGAAAACAAAAATAATTAAATTAACTTTGTTAATAAATGAATCTATATATAATTTAATTACACAATACTAATTTATTATGATTCATTAAAAAAATTAAAAAAATCAAAAACATAAACAACGAACGTCTGTTCAGATGAATATTCTCGTCAGTCAAGTGCCATGTTTGTTCAGTTTGTAGCAGTATTCATTACAAACTCATATTATGAAGCCGACATGACTCATTTTCGTTGTAGTAGAATTGAGTACGATGTTTTATGTGTTTTTGATCAGTTATCGTCTCAAAAGAAATATAAACATGTGAATTTAATAAAATTTATCAATCATAGTGTTTAAATATTTAGTTTTTTTGTTGCTTTCTATGGTGTTATGAGAATAAATGTGATTATTTTATTGTGCACTACATGTGTCCTAAATACTAGATATGACAATGGAGTCGTTAAGAAAGTGGTTTTACAAGCCAAAGGTATGTTATTTACTACAAAACATTCAAAAAAACATATTTTTGTAATCTATTATTGACGTTTTCCAAGCTTGTAGCAAAATTAGTTTATGTCGTCATATAAACATGTGTCGTTCTTCAATGACAAAGAGATCTCTCACTTTGACATTTCTAAGATGAGAAATCTTTAAAGTTTTTCCCATTTTTCTTGTGCCATATGTTAACAAAATTGTTTTTTTCGAAAATGTGTAAACATTAAATGATAAGAAATATCTACAGTTTAGTTTTGATAACATTATTATTTTATAAATAATGATGGTGAGAAAAACATATTTTTTATCTCAAAATGGCCTGTTATTTGTATAAAGATTTTTGAAAAATAATTTATTATTTTTTAAATAAAAAGTATAATAATGTAGATACTGTTAGATTTTTATGTAGAAATATTTATTTATTTCTTCACCGTAATTTTATAAATAGAAATTTTTTTTATCCATGGTCACTTTTAATGCAGATTTAGTTTTACCATACCCATTGCATGGTTTATTTTTTTTACAAACCGCACTATTTCATAATTAATTTTTTCTTTTTATTTATTTACGAGAATCTAATTTTGGTTTAGAATTGTTAAATGATAAATTAACGTTGTTATATTGTTATAGCTCTTTGTTCCAATAAATTATATTTTTTTAAATAATTGGAAAAGAAAAAAAGTATTGATTACCTTTAAAATTTGGAAGCATGTATATTGTATTATTTGTAATATTAGGATGTTAACTCATGTTAAAATATGTAAAAAAAATTCTTAAATCTCGTAAAAAAATCCCTAAAAAGTTAGTCACACGATATACCAAAGTTATAGGAAAAACAGCGTTTTCCTATTAAAATTACATTCATTTAATGTATGCATATATAAATTTTGTCTATATATACTGTATGACACAAATTTTTTACTGAATGTCTCCAAAACACTGCAATAGAGCAGGATAGAAATTAGTCTTAAAACGATCGAGCGAATGTTATATCAACGATTTGTTGACAATACTCTGGATTGTCATAGATAACGAAAACCACGGATCGATATGTTTTTTGGCCTGTTATAAATTAAATATCCATAGATATATAAATTGTTGAATAACAAGGATCGTCCTAAAAGGGATGAGATATGGTGTTCGAGATACTAAAATAACTAATTTGGAGTCGATACACCGTCTGTAGCATGACTCTGCACGTCTTATCAGGAGACCGACCCCTTTTTCTAAAATGTACTCTCGGGTCTAGGGAACATTTTTGCAAGATGAAAGTCTTGAACCGGTTGATAAATAAGGCGACATTTGAACTGTTTCTTTTCTAAGCAACAAAAGTTTGGAAAATTAATAAATTCTCCGTGTTTACACTTTAATTAAAACAGCAGCAGACGATCTGATTAAATGTTATGAAAATCTGAGTAATTTTTATCGCAAATTTTAAAAGTTTTTTTTTGTTATTTTATCACACGTAATGTCAATCAAAAAATATATTATATATTTTCTACACCTAGGTAAATTCGAGATAATTACTTCGAATATGAATATGGGAAAAACCACAAGAATGTGTTGTAATATATTATATGAATTTAAAAATAATAAATAAAAACCTTTTTCATTAAAATAACCAACATTGTTATAATATTTAGAACAGTTTAATTACACATTTTATTAAAAAGACCTGATTTTATGAAAAAAAATACAACATTCAGAATTTATAGGACTGTTTTTGCTTTTATAAAATATAAATTTTTTTTATAATGATGAACACTTTTTTATTTGATGAAAGATTTCCATTTTCATAAAAGCTTAAATTATTTGGTGATGCACTAAAAAGTAAAAAAAATGTGCTTTATGTCAAGATTAAAACTTAATAATGCTTGCACTAAATTTGTAAATTGCGTTATGAGCTCTTTTAGATGGTGCCATATTATTGTATTGTCAATCTAATAAAAAATTCAACACGTAGGAGCTACGTTGACTAAGCGAATTTACACAGAAAGAAATTAAATATATTTTTGTAAATATTAGAGGCACAAAAAAATGGTCAAAAGATAAATAGAGGTAAAATTATTCCATTTTATCAATTTTAAGAGAGATATTCCAAATTATTGGTTTTCCCATCTCTTCAAATTCCCTTTTCTCTTTGGACGATTTTATCCACTAACGAATTTACCCTTTCAAAAATCAAAAGAACATCGCATAACAAATTTTGTTCCAAATTTTGATTTTTCTTCAATATTAAACCTCGGCACGATGACCCACCTTTTCTGTCACTGTTCAGCTCTTGCTAGGAGAAAAATCACACACTTGGGTCAGCCATTCTTTGACGAACTCTAATCGGTTGACGTCAAATCTCTGTTGCTGTTCTTGAACAGCTCCAAATGGTTTAAGGAATAATGGTTCCCTGTGAGACGTTACCCTTTTCCAGCTATCACAATGGGCTTTATGGCTTAATTGTGTACCACCTGGACAGCCACAGCACCTAAGCCTCGGTACAGGACTTGGCTTAAAAACTCACGCTAGACAGTGCGGTGCATGAACTGGTAATCATACAATGGCCAAAGAAAGAGAGGTCGTTGTTGGCGAAGTGACTTGGTGGGCTTTGTGGGTTATCAGTTGATCAGATTGGCCGAGGACAGACAGTAGTGGGCTTTAAGGGGATGGTTTATTTCCAATGAATGGAATAGACATGACATTATTATTATTATTCTTGAATTTATGCTTATATTTATGTTTTTATATACAGCTTGTATTTTAAAATAGACCCAATCTAGAAACAATGTATATAGTGCATCTATCACTGTCTATGTACAGTATACCATGATATAATGTACTTTGTTACACCCAAACTGCACTCTACAGACAGTGGAACTAATGTGTCCTCACCAAAGACTAGTCTAAAATAGTGCATATGGGCAAATGTCTGTGGTGAGAACGTATCAACCCCGCCCCCGATTTTTATGCAGTTTAAGTGTAACAAAATACTCACCATATCATAGTACACTGCATACATACAGCGATAGATACAATATACATTGTTTCCAGATTGGATGTATTTTAAAATACAAGCTGTATATTTTGTCTGTGGATATGATTTTATGAGTGAAACATTACAAATTGAAATGTTAAATAAAATTTGTCTACTTCACACAACTAATTTTATATCTTTCATTACAAAAAACTTGAAACTATACATTATTGCATGTCTCCTTTGTAAATGGTCTCTGATTCTAAAGTAAAAACTATAAATATGTTAAATATAAATAATTTTCATAGCAATTTTCACAATTACATCAGAGTTACAATACTCCTTTGAACAAGTCTAGACTATTAAGATATTTTAAATGTTGTATTCGTATAGAAAATTTCCTATATATAATTCTCTTTTATGAATGTGAAAACTAATAAAGGTAGCATTTATCTTTGTGAATTCCCAAGTTATTTTACAATAGTATTTCTCCTTACATTTGCTAAAACTATTGTCAATATATATATTTTGTAGTTTAGGAAATCCCAATTATCGAATTTTAATTTATATAGGTTGTTTCTATAAAAAAAAACATGTGACAATAACAACTAACTCAGTTAATTGTTTAAATGCCCCGTATATACTGAGTTTATGTAAAAAAAAAAAGTAGTTTTTAAAAAAGGAACATTTTTTGTCTTTAAATTTCTTTTCAAAGATGTATAGTTTCCTTGACGTTAATTTTAATCTTTAATACACATAAAAAGTTTTAGCTCGTTATCTTTTTTGTTTTTGAGTTATCGTGTCCACGAACGGACTGATTGACATGAATTAATTAGACTACTTTATGAACACTCATACCAAAAATTTGTTTCTGCGATCAATATTTTCAACGGTTACAAAGTCGGAACTAAACTTATAAAACCCTTGTGTACATATTATATATACCGCGTATAAAAATATATGTACAGTGGCTTTTATCTTTTGTGGCCCATAGTACCAATATACACTGAGGTACAAAAAAAGTGGCCATACTCATCAAAATTGCATATCTAAAATAAAATTATTTTCAATACCGCTGTTTTTTGTTTTTTAAAATTTAGTTTCAATTATTATGTTTCTAATTTGTAGTAAATATCCTGTTGCTTTGGATAATTTATATATGTACAGGGTGGCGCATAAGTAACGTTATGATTGACTATATTGAATGCGTATTTGTGCATTATTTGGTTTTAACTCGTCAACCAATTGAATTTTATACGGGAAAAGGTGTAATGTATGTAAAATTCTTTGCAAAGACTGCCTAGACTACACCAACTGCTGAGAACGTCGCCTGGTGGAAGTTTCGGGATTTACCTCAACACTTGCTTGTATCCGAGCAATGTTCACATCATTTCGAACTGCACGAGGTCTTCCAGCACTCGGAAGATCACAGACAGTCCCATGTTACCGAAAACGCTGAACCAATCGGTAAATTGTTGGAGCGCTAGGTGCATTTCGAAAATGAAAGAAATATGAATAATCAAATGCTGACTTTCAAAATAAAATTAAACAACTTTGATTCTTTATTCTGTGCTGAGTCTTTCCATCATAAATTTCCCAAGTTTTTCAATGTTAATTCTAAAAAAAAATACGTAAACAAAAAAAATTATTAATTAAATCATAACGTTACTTATGCCCCACCCTATATATGTAATAAAATGTTCCAAGTACTTGGAAAGTTTAAAGTTTTTCTAGTTTTTTTTAAAATTAAGTGTCGTTGGGGTGTTGTAGATAGATTCAAGGACCAATTTGAATCTGTATTTTAGCCTGTCAAGATACTCAAAAATTTTGAATCAGGTATTTCTGGTAATTTTAATTTTGTTAAAAAAATTGTTGAAATGAATGCTAAGTTGACCCTACGTAACGAATTCTTTTCATACACAAATAGTTTCGGCAAAGTTTCAGTGTGAAGCATGTGCAGGTAGCTAGTTTCTGATAAAATCTCACTAGAATAGTATCGAATAAAATTTTTTAAAATTTTAGCGAAATAGTTTTCTTATCTCATGCGCCAATACCTCCTGGACTAATTCTATTAAAAAAAAAATTTAATTGAGTTATACTGTTAACATACATGTAAATCATGAATTTTTATTGTTTTTATTCAAATAGTTTGAATGTTTACTTGTATCGAGTGTTTTTTATTTATATTGATTAGGAATTATTACACATAAATATATCAAAAATTCCTTTTGTCGTTTTGTTGTTATTGTTAGTTACGTGTTTCTTAACTTACTTTAATGAATATTATTAATTATTTTATAATTATTAACATAAAATACCACATAATTTTTTCACAAATCTATTTTTGATAATCTTAATCGATAATAAATCCTAATATATAAGGAAGCACCAAAAGTGACTAGGTCAAGTTTTTGTACCTTGGTTAGAGTTCCGTAGCAATGAACCCTTTTTTATCTAAAATTTGACATGATTACCCATCATATCGTTGAACAGAATTTTCTAAAATGTTTGGGACTTGTCAAGAATAGTTTTTCGATATAGGAATTCATTTTCGTAATATTAAGCTTTACAATGGTCATTTTGTTAGAGTTACGTTCCCCCGCTCCTTACAAGTTTAACTGGTAAGGAAATCTGAAAGATAGAACAGTCTCCATTGTTTTACGAGTAGACTCTAGTAGTTGGTCGCATATTCTGCTAGGATACCCGATGAACTTGACATGTAGTTGGATCTAGAAACAATTTCTAAGAAATTGCACACAAAAACCAAAATTATCTAAAATATTTAAGCCTCAATTACACCTACCGAGTAGTTCGGCCTAGCTACTTCGATGCGGCGAGTAGGTGATTACATTCCAGCTGGTCAGGGCGAGACAGTTGTCAAGTGTGTACATTTTCAAAACAAAAAAACAAAACAAATTGAAAGAAAGAGGGACAATAATTGACTGATAATGGATAATCTTGCATTAGAATACGGGCACTCGCCCCTACTCGGCCGAGAAAATAGAACATGGTTCTATTCACTGTCTCGCCCCAAATCACTCGCCCGCCGCTCAGCCGAGTACTGTCTTGGCCGATTACATTGCGGCTTACTCGGCCGAGTGCGCTATCTCGGCCGAGTACTCGGTAGGTGTAATTGTACCTTTACTGCGAGTGATCTAATACGCATGAATTTTCGAAAAAATGTAACGATTGACATTGTACTGATGGAATGATTTCTGAAAAATTTCTTCTGAAAGACTAAATTCGTTAGTGGACAAAATCGGTCAGCGGGAAAGTGGATTATATTGGTAAAAGGGAAAAATTTATCATGAGTAAAGTTTGTAAGAAATTAATTTGACTTTATCTAACGCCCGTTTTCTCCGCAACTCGTAATATTCACAAAAAAAGGATATCTATTATAATTCTTTCCTCTGAGAAAATTCGCTTAGTCTACAGAGCTTCAACGTGTCAAAGTTTTTTTTTCTCCAAATTTGAGCATAGTTTAAAAATAATATAACATTATTTTTGAGAAGACCGAAAAAATATTAGAGCCCCTTTCGATGGAACGATTTTCACATAGAACCTTGTTTTTGCTCCCTTGAGTCGTTTACAACTGAATTCTGAAATTTAAATATTCTAACACTTTTCGTTGTAAATGGTCAGTTTACATTATTGAGTAAGTCCCAAGGCCAAGTAGACGTACTGTAGATTTTGGCCATTTACTGTACCAAGATTGAATATTCGTGCTTTTTCTAACTCACACGGCATAAGCTACCGTCTTCACAAACTGACAATGACCAAAAACGATATTTTTGATATCATAGGATTGCAAAACGTAAAGATCTGGTTAAAACTGAATTTCGATGGCAGACATCGAGAAAACAATACTTCTATATTTACACACTATGTTGTAGTGTTTAAATATAGAAATAAGAAATAGAATATTTGGTTTCTGATGACGCAATCTGAAAGTTCAAATCGAATTATTAGTTTCCCAAACATGTTCGTACGTATTCTGTAAAAGAATTCTAATCGTATCGTAATTAATTATACATGTTTTGATCGTTAAGTTGTCTACATGTAATAATACGATACGATATTAACGTTTGAATATATGTTTATGTATATGTATGTATGTATGTATGTTTTAGATTAATGATTCAACTAATTACTTTTACGATAATTTATTTATTGTTTAATGATAAGTACTCCAGATATAATTTATTATCGTATGAGTCATCATTATATATGAATATAATCGCATAAGATAGGCCACTATATCTTAAATTTTACATATGAATTTTTAAACTATCAATGATGCAAATTATATAGTATAAAGGTTTATTTTGTATTGAAAGGGTCGTTAATTGACGAAAATCCATTATAATTATATATTAAATAAAACAAATATTTGAAATTTTCGTAAAACTACTTTCTGTTGACTAGTTTTGGAACACAGTACCTTCTAAAAATAAAAAAATGTGTTGGATCAAAATAAGTCTAGAAAATTATTATTATTAAAATCGAGAACAAAAATTTTATTCACATTTTTTGCTAGAGGTACTTCTTAAAAAAATCGTTAAAATTGGAGGAAAATTGTATGTCCCCGATTTTGATAAAAACTTGGTTTAAAGCTAATTTGGACCTAGCGAAAACGATGGCGTTGGTTAAAATATGATACGATTAACGGTTTTCAAGGTATCAGACCTATAGTTCTCAAATTCCAAACTGTATGAATTGAGAAGGCAAAATTTTGAAATGTGTTGGTTGGACGTTAAAATGAACCTGATTTTCGTACTGTTTGGGTCAAAATTAGCCTAGAAAATGATTATTATTAAAATCGAGAAGAAAAATTTTATTCAGTTTTTTCACATTTTTTCCAAGGGGTACCCCTTAAAAAAATCGCTAAAATTGGAGGAAAATTGTATGTCCCCGATTTTGATCAAAACTTGGTTTAAAGCTAATTTGGACCTAGCGAAAACGATGGCGTTAGTTAAAATATGATACGATTAACGGTTTTCAAGGTATCAGACCCATAGTGCTCAAATTCCAAACTGTATGAATTGAGAAGGCAAAATTTTGAAATGTGTTGGTCGGACGTTAAAATGAACCTGATTTTCGTACTGTTTGGGTCAAAATTAGCCTAGAAAATGATTATTATTAAAATCGAGAAGAAAAATTTTATTCAGTTTTTTCACATTTTTTCCAAGGGGTACTTAAAAAATGTAGCATGTCGCAAATTTTCTTCGAAAACCGAATGAATATGGCACAATTCATCTATAAAATTTAAAAAAATTACATCAACTTTTGTGACTAAGTGTACAAAGAAAAAGCTTTACAAAACAATCAAATCTAAACAAAGTACAATCGGTTGCCCATTTCGAAAATTTCAACAAAGCGATAAGTTCTCAGCAATCTTAATTCCACTTTGTTGAGGGACGGGCGTTATTCCAAACGTGAAAGTTATGAAAGCTATGAGAAAAAATTGAAAACATTTTTTTCCATTATTGGAAGCAGATTTTAAAATATTATATTATTCTTAGAATTGTTTATAAATTGGAATTTATTTTTAATCAAAGTAGAATATTTTTGATTAGATTGCAACGAATTTCTAAAGTGATCTTATGTAACTTTAATTTTGTTCGGATTACTTGTTTCAAGGATTAAGGAATATATTCATAGAATTTACAACAACAACAAAAACTATACCACTGTATATTCTAGGTAAGTACAAAAGAGCTTATAGACAGATAGATAGGTCAATGATAGTCTCGATATTGCTATTATCTCGTTACGTATTATGTTTTCTTACTTGTTTATTGAAGCGAAAATAACAATCTACTGCTTTTTGCTGTATATAAAATCCGAAACCGAATTTAAATTGGCTACTTACAAAATGTTATTGTACGAAAAAATAACTCTATTTCTATCGATGGTTTTAGAACTAACATTTTGTACTAAACTTTGTGTTTTTATAAGAAAAAAATTTTGTATTTTTGTAAGGAACATGTTTGCTCCGGACATGGATACAAGGGATCAACAAGGTCCCAGGTGCAAAACATTTTTCATGCATGGTATTGTTCATGGATGATTCGAGGAGGTATTCAAACCGCATCTCAATATCGATAATTGCTAGCGAATTTACAATTTCAAAAATGAAATGCTTGCACCAAAAATAGTATGTATAAAAAAAATTCCATTAAAATCTGATCAAATTTGGGTATGATAAGCCAAAAACAAAATTCTCTGAATTTGATGGCTTCATCAAGACGGTTTTGTACCAATCTTAGTGAAGTTTTAACCGATTTCGATGACATTTCTTTCAAGTCTATTATATAGTATAAAACTTATTTTATACATAAAATAGCATTTATGTCTTATAGATTCCCGAGGGGGTGAATCTCTTGCCGATCTTAATATTGCTAATAACTAGCTTACAAAAATGAACTCCTTGTACCAAAAATAGTAGTTAATTTTGGGTAAGATAAGCTAAAACAAATTTTTTGAATCTAATGACATTCGTTGATAATCTATTAATAATTTAATATCGTTGTATTCAATTATATAATATAAATTCCGCCCATATAATCTTTGAATCTCTTGTGGAACAATTAGCTGGGTAGATAAATACACTTATATGTAACTGCTTTGATAACCCTGAAATCAATGTGAAATCTAATTATTCACTTGGGGTGCACTTTTCTATTTTACTTAGATGTATTCATAGTTTCACTGACATATCATTAAATACTGCAGACAAGCCAAACAAATGATAGCTGGGTACAATGCCGCGAGATCAACCTGACTTATAGGCAAAAACTAGACAGAGATGAATCTTCTGGTTGGACTGGTCACTGTAGGCTCGAAAGACATCTATCCCTTATGAGGTTAGAGGACAGCGCAATCGGTCCGGACTGTAACGGGCAAATATTACGCCCTTCGACCTTCTGGTAGAGTCCTCAGAGCCAGAATGATGTACCTAGCCTTCGGCTCAATCGGAATACGGAAATTTGAGGTAAAAAAACTAAAGTGAATTTCTGTCCTGTCGTTCGCAAAGAAGATGGGTAGGTTCGACAACAGGACTAGAGGAAACGAACCAGTTATGGTAGAGGATAGAAGATGATTAGGGGTCGGTAAATAAGGCTTGAAAGACCTACTTGCCAGGATTAGACCTCCTCTCTGCTACTACTACTCCCTATATTTTTCAAAAGATCACGTATAATTTTGATGATGCAGTAATATGGAGTAATCTTCCCAATCAATATCCTTAAAATAATGAAAATTTGACCGATTTTTTAAATGTCAATATCAACATTATTTCATTCGTATCAAAGAATTTTCATTATTTTTAACGGAAGGAAACAACTTCCTTTGTCACAAAGTTATTTTGTGATTAAATTATAGATTATCAACTAGAAGGCTAAAGAAAATTTCATACGTAATAAAATACGATCCAGTGAATAAATTGATAGCTTTGTTCATCTTTCAATACACGATACACATATCGGTCTTTGAATATCGATAAAATATCTTATATAGATATGTAGAAGAATCAATTGTTACAACCTTGTTACAATATATGTAATTACATTAAAACTATCTATAATCTTTAATAAATAATGTTGTTTTGTTATATAAAGTATAGGACAAATATTATATAAAAAAAATACTGTCCGAATAAGTGAGAATTTGACCCGCCCAGAAATGGTTTCGTGTTAGAATCTAACCAATTGTAACATCTTTTTGATAATTATTTAGTATTAAGTTAGTCCCCAGTACATCGGTACATGCAAGTGCCGAACTTTGTGACGAGTCCGACAAACTTTTCCTCTGCGAAAATTTTCGGCGCTGTGGCGTTTTCGAGCGAGCGGTTCCTTTAATTGAATGTTTTTTTCATAAAATCGACGAAAACATATTTGTCCGACAAAAATCGTACAGCGTACGTTAGGTCAGCGCTCCCAAAATGTCAAAATTTTGAGGTTATGTTTTCCGATACATGCATATTGGTCAAAAATATAACATGATAAATAAATGTATTTTAGAAGAAAATGTAGTATTGTCCGACAAAAATATCAAGGTAAATCGTCAGTCCGAAATTGTTTTTATTGGCACTACTAGTTGTTTTACCGACAACAGTTAATTGTTAAAAAAAAAATATTTTGGCGGTTTTATTCGTCAACTACTCTTGTACTAAATATCATTCCAATTTTTGGAATTGACATTTTATCAATTTGGCCACTTTCTCTTTGCTGTTAAAGCGCCTTAACAGCGACTTATCGAACTATAATGTCGAAATAGTTTTTGGAAGAAAGATGTACTAAATTGAGCGCTTCTTATAGAATCTTCTGGTGGATAAATTAGAAACTAGAGCTATTAGGTTTACTTTCACCATCCTTAACTGTGAATCTCCCGGTTAGAGCATATACAATATATTCGGTGCATTTTATCCCGAATACATGAACCCTCAGAAAAACCTGTTAAGCAAGCTGGCTACTGGTTATTGCCAAGATATGGAACAATCGAACCTAGACTGAAGTTAAAGGGTAGCACAATGGTCAAAAAAGTCGAAGTGCAATACTTTTCATACCCCAAGATTTATCTAATCAGTCTATGTTTCTTACTTCAATAGGTCGAAGGTGACATATCTTTCAGTCACACCCTGTTTTTGACATTGAAGAACAATAACACTTTTTGTGGTTGAATATTGCTACAAAACCCTTATAAAACCTTAACTTGAGATCATCGCATCAGTATTACAGTATATATTATGTATTTTGAAGGACACGTCGCGCATATCGACGTCGATAAACGACACGATGCGACGCGACGCAACGTAACAAAACATTAGCTTCACGTTATGTGTCTGTGTATAATATAATAACCCAATATAAATTTATATTGAATGTTTAATAAAGTTTGTGATACACGATGTGTATTTCTTTAATGTTGATTTTTTTGTTTGTTTGGTTTTTCCTGTAATGTAGGTCATTCTGGACACAATCTGCTACCATTGCTTGTGGTGACCTTAATGCGAAAAAGTTTTTTTTTGAAGAATAATAACATATTGGAAAGAAATTTTTTTATTACATAGAATTTTCCTTATAGATTTTAATGTGTTTATACCGAGTGGTCATCTAGAACAGATTAAGGTAGTAGTCTTGTAGTAATCGTGATAAAACGTTCAGCTCAGAACACTTATCAAGTATATGAACAAACTGAGATTTTATACTTAATACAGGAAATGGGTTCAAAAAGCGGCATTTTTATGACACTTCTCCGTAATATTTGCGAATTGCATATTCTTGTTCACGCGTTCAAAGTTGGCGAAACGGAAAAAACGAGGTTTTTGAGCGATAGCGACGAAATTGTGAATTTGATAGAAAAAAAGTAAAGGAACCATTTTTAGGTATTAGCAAGACAAACAATTTGGCGCGTCGGAAATTAAAATCGATAAATTAGTTCTCGCAAAGTAATAAAAACTAACAAAGAATTCTATTTTGATAGAAAAATAGTTTTTGAGATGTAGATCTTACATTAATTTTGTATGTCGAAATCGCTAAATAATCTCAAGTAGTTTTTGTTCCACTTTAGTCAAGGAATTCACAACAACCAAGATACCTTAGTAGTTTTTGAGATGATCCTTGCATGGTTTCTGTATCTCAAAATCGATGAACGCTATACAATTCTTGATTGTAGAAATGGCATTTCATTCACGCTAGTCAAAAATTTTTTAATCTGATGACGTCACCAAAATCCAACAAATGGTTAGTTTTTAGGGCGATCTAGTCATGATAAACTTGGAAACATCTTGAAATTTTAATTTGCGATTTTTGTGACTCTGCTTGTATAACGAGCTTCATTCAAATTGAGAGAAAAAAAAAATTTCTCAATTTGAATTTGAAAGATTTTTTCAAGGTGCACCCACGTGCAAAGTTTGAATAAATAGTTGTTTATACAGAAAATTAAATTCAAAATACCCAAAAATCCATCTAGTTTGATCATTTAATCGATACTTTCCGAGACAGACTCCATGTAATTCAATTGATTAGATCATATTGTTTTCCTTCAAAATTATTATTATTTTTATCTAAAACTAGTTTTGTTTCATATCGCAATTTTGATCGCCAATCTGAATTAATATTATCTATATTTTACCATAACTATTACAGTTAACCAATATATTCGGTAGCTATGCCAATAGGAAATAATATTTTACGATTGTACGGAAATTTCTATAAAATGGCCGGGAAATTACGGTTATTTCCATATCTAGTAGCGCTGTATTTATACAATATATACAATATTAAATTAGCACATTTATATTATTATATTCTTAGAAAATTTAATAGCCTTAGGGATTGCAATAATTTATGAAAGTGTTTGTGATTCACAAATTCTTTATTCTTGATTCGGATTGAAATAAGACATAACAGCGACCTCGAACATTGCGATCAGAGTCTATTAAGAATCCTTCATATCCATTTAAGGACGTTCGAAAGAAAAAAAAAGTTCCTGTAAGTTAAATATGTTATAAAAAAATTCAATTCGAATTCATTGGTATGCTTCAAAATGTTAGTTCAAATGCCATTTTTTTGTTTTTTTGGATATTGAAAATCCACATTGGGTCTTATGGAGAAACTAAAAATTTAATCTTTATAATCGAATAAAACATAGTTTAAAATGCAGAGAAGTATAAAATTATGTAAATTGTTGTTAAATAAACGAGGATTTATTTGAACCAAAGATAAAGGTTTGTTCAAATGCATTTTGGAAAGTTATAATGAATTATATAAGTTTATCATTTTAGAGAAGCAAAACACAAGATTTTACTTTTTTATTTCAAATAAAAGAAACATTACGAGTCACAACTCACAATAATTATTATTTACCAAATAACCATAGAATATTTAAATCTAGTTTCAACGTATACATTAAATCTGTAACGCTACGGGCATGTGCAGTCGTTTGATACACCCTTACGTCTTTCCCCGCAAAATTTCTCTTTTTTGAACGTCCTTAAGAACGATATTAGTTTTATTCCGATGTTCTGTCCGATATTCATATGATTTATGAGATTTTATCACAGGTTTATGATTTAGCAGGGTCCTTAAAAATTTTCTACTTTGAATAACTTGAAAAGCGTTTAGCTGATAATTAGCTCTAGGCGTCTCGGGTTTCTATAATAAATTATTTTCTATTAAAATAATTATATTTTCAAGAATGTCGTTTTCAAAACACGCAAGATCCATGCATTTTATTAACGAATATTAATATAAAAAAATTAACTTATCATCCGCCATGGATCGAATCCTGAACCTCTGAATTGAACGTCCAGTGCACTAAACTCATTACACCACGAATGATTAGCTTTATAAGACAATTTCTATGTATCAATAAGGCCCAAATCAATTAATGTCATCAACTTTGAAAAAGTAAAATGTCATCAAGTTTAAGGGACAATGTGCATCGGTGAACTATATTTTTGCGAAATATTACGCCCAAATACAACCCCCTTGCAACTTCTATAACTTTTTGAACTAAAAGAGCTACAGAGCTGAGTTTTCGAATATAGAAAAAGTACGCTTAGAATGCGTACCTAGACAAATAATTCTCAAAAATAAAAAGTTAACTTTTATTTGAACGATATTGTTTTGGTTGCACGTGTGCGCCAGGCTTTAGACAAGTGCACCACCTTAACTTATAAAAAGAAAAGCATCCCCTTTCCATACAGTCTCGTAATAATATTAAAAGAAATTATAAATTATGTAAAATATTTATTATATATGCATGTAAACACATATTACCCTATTACAAATGTAACTTGTAAATACATTTACAAGGTCATTATATTTAGTTTATTAGTAATTATAACATATTTAATTATAATTAGCCTCTCTAACATCATATATGTTGTATGTTTTGTTTACATTTTATGTACAGGTGTTTCGAAACATTTGGCAAAACTTCGCAAAATTCACACATTTCTTTAACTCAATTATTTTCAGGCAAATTTTGAATCATGTTATAAATAACACAAGACCAGTTTTTTATGTTCTTTGGTAGAATACATTTTAATTAAATTAATTATTTAATTATGGATAGTTACATAATATACAAGGTGTCTCTTAGTATACGAGTCGATAGTAGTATGTCTCTTTTGTTGTATTGACTTGTAAAAGTTTTACATCGTTTCGTTTCATTTTTACAGTTGAAGATTTTTTTAAAAAAATACAAACAAAAAATCATTTTCAATAATTATTACTGGTCGGGAAACTCGACGTTTTTATTTCGATATGAGAAATTACTTTAGATATTTAAATATAACTTTAAAATATTTTTTTAATTCATATAAAGTGCATATTGTTCAACAAAGATCATTTGGTAAAGTTGGAGTTTAGCGAGGCTACATTTAAACATTTTCATGAACAATAGAATAATTTTTTGTTTATTTTATTGACGTAAACCTAGTAACGCATATGTAACTATCACAGTTGAGCCTAACTACTCTGTTTCTAATGATTGCCATTAGATGCCATAGTCCTAAAGAACAAGAAACATATTTATATTTATCTTTGCTGAATTTTACAATAATTTTTTTTTTTTTTTTTTAAATAAATAACTTTTTGATTTTTTAGCTCATATATACCGGGTGTTTAACCAACAAACTCAGTTGTTATTTTCACTTGTTATTTTATTAAATTTAACACCACCATGTTTTATTATGGTCAAATACACATTTTCCTCGATCGAATAAAACCATAAAACTTCTATACAAAAATATTTTCTGTTAAAACTTGTAACGCGTTTGTATGAACCACCCTGTCTAATATGTTGTATAATCTACTTAGAGGTATATTTTTTTTATTAGTGAATTTTGTTGTGTTTTTAAATGTTTTTAAATGTTTTTTTTTTTTTTTTTTTTAAATATTATTCACATATAAAATAATCAATAATACTTATAAAGAAATTATATATTTAGGTAATTATTAAACTGCGTGCTGCGATGAAGGGTGACGTACTTATATTGTTTACAAAGTATTTTTGTACTTCCTCATATTTTTTTAAGTATGAGAGTTATTTTTTTGGTAATAATTATTTTTGTTAAAAAAAATGAATAGTGTTGTTTTTTCATTCTATTGGATTTTTTATTTTTTAGAAAACGAAAAATAATTATTATATCTTATCTATTGAAAAATGTTATAGATAAAAATTGTTTAGTTAGCAAGTTATTAAGTGTCTCATTGTTCTTTAAATATTTTTAAAATGGATGGAATAGATTCAAAAAATTTGAGTATAGGTCACAAAGGTAGTTTTAAAAAATGTTTATTCGTAAGTTAGAGTTTTAATATATTTCCCATTCGGATAATCGGGTTTAAATTGAAAATTTCTTTGATAATTTTCACACAAAATAGTTTAACACATACTTTCTATATTGTCTCACTCACATATATGCTATACGTATGATATGGAGATACGTAGACAGAGGTCAGACAAGCCATCAAGTTAGACAAGTCAGACAGACATTTTTTTCATCATTGATTTGCCAAGTCTCTCTCATATTGTCACATCAACTTACACATTGCGGTACACTTAAGCTCATCAACGGACACGGGTATTAATTAAGATCTATTGATTTGGAAACATGAGCGGCGACAAAGTTCTAGATGAGTTCTCTTATGAGTACAAATTTTAGCATTTAGGGTGGTGGATTATTGCGATGTTAAATAAGATTCTGATTTGATACACCAAAGACTGTAGATGGGACTTAACACAGACCTTCTTATATTGATATTGTTTTTTAGATAAAAACAATCATTTCACAACTTTCGTTTTCCTTAACGATGACATATAAAGGATTGTTTAGATAGTTTAGTTTACAGAGCAGTTAAAATTCTCTGCACTTCCTAGACTAAACGCACTTTCAAGATCAAGTGCATTATTTGTTTTTTTGCAAATAATTCCGTATAGATATTTTATTTGATTACATTTTTTTTTGCGTTTAAATAGCAATAAATTACAACTTAATAGTATTATGATATATGGTAACCTTGACCTAAAATCTAAATTATTTTGGCATATGTGTTTAAAGTTATCGAAAAGTTTTCTCTGATTATAAACAAATGCCAACATTTATATTATTTTAAACAGTTTTTTGTTTTCATTTTGAAAATAAATCATGCAGAAAACCAAATCTACGTATTACAGAGAGATAAAAAAAAAAGAAAAACATAAACATAGTAGAATGAATGAGCTTTACGGAGTGTTCAGAAAAGTAATACAAATAATTTTACATGAAAACGACCCAACGTTCTTTATCAAATGAATTTTCATTATTTTTGAATGGTAGTTATTTTGACTTGCAGACATTGCACTAGGTCCCTTCACTTTGTAACACAGTAGATCCATGTTAGCAAAACAATAACATTAGTATACATAATAATCCGAACTTTGAGCGGTACTTAAATTTTTAACCTAAAACAGGTAGGTAGCTGTTCATTGAACGCGAGTGTTTAGAAAAGGAAATTTATAAAACAAAACTAACCACCTAACATAACGTGGATTTTAACCGACATTTTAACTGTTTTAACCACCATTAAAATTGTATTTAATTATTGTCGACAGTGGCTTATTGGAACAATGAATTAATTAATTAATTTCCAGCTCTCTGAACGAGAACTGTATTGCCGACAGAACACTCTTGGTGAGACACGGCGAGAGTGTACACAGCTCCCCTCGTGGCTTCTCGCCTTACGATTGTCTCGCTAAGACATTCCCCAAGTGTGTACTGCCAGCATTACATATATCTAACGAATCTGAAGTTTTTCGTAATCTGTATTATAGTTATTATTTCATTTCAAAATTCAGGATATTTTTGATTTGCATAATATTATACTTGGATATTTTTGTTAGGGGTTCTTCCTCGTTTTTGGGTAACAGCACATCAATCACCTTGTACATCAAAAGTTATCGGGCACTCTATAGAATCCATTCAATTTATAAAGATGTTTTATCTTGCTTTATGGCGTCGATCATTTTAAATCACATCGTATGTTGCTCATTCTCTGAACATTAAACAATTTTAGAGAAAATCACATACCAGATTTTTTTATACGGGAAACTGTACACAGTTTTTGAATTATAGAGCTTTCAAGGGAGATAGGTATATACATTGTACAGTCAGCGTCAAAAGTCGAGCTATCGTTTAAAAATTTTATAATTGATGCGTGCCTTATTGATTCGGTTTTCAAAAATATGCTTCGGATAAAAGTTGTTCATTATAACTATACTAACAACTTTTATTCGAAAAATTTTTCCGAAATGCGAATAAATAAGGCACAAATCAATTATCCAAATTTTTAAATGATAACTCTACTTTTGACACATTATTATTTCAAGTATCTCCATTATATACAGCTTTCGTATTCCTGTACTACATACTGCTACCATTTTGCAACGTACAATGTACACTCCCGTTCAATAAAATTGAACCGAATCAGTTTCTTACAATTTAGATTATTCTTGTAGTTAAATGTTTTTGACAGATACAACATTTTATTTTATTTTTATACGTAAAAGGTAGATATAACACTTAACATGTATTTATATAACATATTCTTACTCTATCACTGACTTGTTTACATCAATAAAAAATATAAAACGTTCATTTCTTTTTTCACATTTAAAAAATATATTACTTATCTTTGTTTATAAATAAATAATGTACACAGAGTTACAAACGTGAGGAGTTTTATGATATGTAAGAAAATTAACATTTCAGATTGGTTCAATTTTATTGAACGTGAGTGTACATTGTATGTAGCAAAATGATAGCAGTAATGTAGTACAGGAATACGAAAGCTGTATATGATGGAGATACTTGAAATAATAATGCCATAGAAAAAAAAAATATATTATCAAATTACGTTTTATAAATGTTTGTGACATTAAACGAAACGACACGCGACGAACAGGTTCAGGTTAAAATGTTAGGGTGCAATAATGTTTGGTGTGGAGACTAAATTGCTTTTATTAGCATAAAAGTGGGTATTTAAGCTTTAAAAGAAAATTTACATTTTCAAAAATAGCTAATAATCACTAAATATCTTTTATATAACTTTGGTAAGACATGAAACATTTTAGTTTGTTATCTCTTTTCGTTTTTGAGTTATCGTGTTTACTGATGGACAAGCAGGCGGGCGGATATGCATAAATAAGCTAAATTTATGGACACTGATGAAGAATAAACTGCCGATTTTTACCAAATTATCGGCCCTGAAAGAGAGTTTCTTATTGCTCGTTGCTGCAAAAACCAATTAAATATTGCATTATCATAAAAATTGTATATATTTGCAAACTTTTAAATCGATTCGCCAATTAAAAGTGAGTTGCAAGATTTGCTTACATAGTTATTATAGGCGAAGCACAACCAGGCCATTCGACTGTGCTCGGTTGAAACTCAATAGAATGCAGTTGAGAAGGGTGGTGGGGCTCTTGACAGGACACTGTCGATTGAACTACCACCTTCATAACTTGGGGATCTTTGATGATTCCACTTGGAGGGCCAGTATAGAGGATGATGAAACCTCCATACATGTTATTTGCACCTGCAGAAACCTTCAGGGTGTCAGGTATAGAATGTTTGGGTCCGAAACCTTGGATCCATCAATCCTGGAAGAAGTTCTGGGCCTTCTGTGTGGCGTCTGGCCTCAACAGAATCCTATAGCTTCATCTCCTTTAAATAGCACCTCTTTCCCGGAGACGTTTCGCCTTCAGGTGACAGGTTGTTCACAAGGAGGGCACAGAGGATCGATCCCTTGGTCTAGGTCTTACAGACCCATTTGCTGTACCCCTCTTTCTAATTAGTATTATTATTACAAGCAAAGCTGATTTAAAGGTGGAAATACTGTAAAATAGAGTGATATTTATATGCGACGGTCAGTATGTCGATACAAATCGGTTTGCCGGCATTGTTTTAGGTCAACTGAAGGAATTTTTACCGAAACGTATTTTGTTGCCTTTTGGAGATACTATTCGTTCAATTGAGTTCAATGTTTTATACCCGGTTATAATATATACAAGGATATATTAAGTCCCGACTTTGTAAAAGTTAGAAATATTGATCGCAAAAAAAAGGATTGTATAGGTGTTCCTAAAATGACCCTATTAGTCCATTTCCGCATGGACGTCTGGCCGTGAACACGATAACTTAAAAAAGAAAAGAGATAACAAGCTGAAATTTAGTGTGTGTATTGTAGAGTCGAAAAGTAAGATCAGATTCGTGGGTAAAATCGAATCATTTTTTTAAAAATCATTCCATGGCAATTTAACTAGAAAGAAAATTCGATAAAAATCTACTCAAAGGCTTTTACACACTCTACACTGGCGAGGGTCCCCTTCTAATATGCAGATATTATAATATGTAGATATAAAGACATCAGTCATTTCACTTTCAATAACTATTAAAATCAATCACATCTACCGTACACACTTACACGCATTGTATTAAAGTTGACATGTTTTTTGCCTCAAAGTTTTATTGATAAATTATTGGTATTTAACTTGATGAATTATTTATGAATGATGACGAAGCATATAGCAGAGCAAATGATACATTACCTATCCAGTCAGTAGTTAGTATACATGCCCACTTAAGTGGCATTCTTCTTTAAACATTTTGCGATCGATTTGTGTGTCGTATTCATTCTGTTATCGAAAAAATACTTCGAACTAAAGTTATTTGGATTTTTACGACAAACAACTTTTATTCGAGACATTTTTTCGAAAAAAAACTAGATTTGGTACAAATCAACTGAAAAATTTTTCATAAGGAACGACACTTAAGTGGTTGATAGTACCTAAAAGTAATGAGCCATAGGAGGAATCTTCTTGTTTAGTCTACACTCTACAAGTCTACACTGATGTTATTATATGTGTAGATTTATTCTAGAAATTTATTTTTATGTAGTCAGTGAGACCTTGTTATCGTTTGAAAATGGTATTATGCTCATATTATATTTTATTATTGCATACTATTAAGATGAATTTTGATTTTTAACCCTTAACTGGTGTTGTGAAGGAGTTTTGATAGGAGTTTCTACCATTTTAAAAATGTACAGATTTAACTATTAATGCTGTCCAAAACGAAATGGTTGAATTATTTGATTTTCTTGAGGGAGATGAACGTCCTGTTTTGAAATTTGACTGTATATTTCAAATAATCCGTAGCATTTAGATAATGATATCCACCAAGCACCTTAAATATCGTCAAGTTTTATGTGCATTACGTCGATAGATTGGTTTTAATCAGAAGATCGCTTTGTTTCAATCGAACTCTCAGAAGTAGTGAGATCTAGTATTTTTTGCGATAGATATATTCGAACTTAAAATTCTATGCCTTTTTTTATTTTCTATGCCTTTTTATAATACTAAACGTTTTTCTTTATTAAACGTTAAATATTGGATTCATTTTAGTGGTTTCAAGAGCAAATGCGTCTCATTAGGGGGTGCAGCGTAAAGGGGAACCATTATATTAAATATTGGAATAATTTAGGGATTGCATGTGTTAACTACTGTTTATTAAGAGGAGACGGAACCATTAGTGGTGGCGTATTGTGAAACAGAATGGCTGTTGAATGCTTTTAAAGTATCTTATCATCTCGTTCTAACTTGTTTTACATATTATTCGTCTAGTTTTACAAATTACTAAACAGGATGAATATTGGATATTATTTTAATTCTCATGCGAATATAAGATTAGCTCGCACATATATTTTATTTTAATTGTTTCTAAGTTAATCATTTTCAATATTTTCGAATTCTGGAAAGTCAAGAAAATAACAACTAACTGATTTAATTGCTTAAATACCCTATATATACTGAGTTAATGAAAAAAGTTGCAAACAAAAAATGTTTATGTTAAAAAAGGAATTTTTTTTTTCTATATCTTACGGTTTCAAAGATTGATGTTTTTGCCCATTTTGCCCAAACACGGTCCGATTTTGCACATTCACGAACTTGAAGCAACTTTTTAGCTGTAGAATACGTACACAAAATTTCAGGTCGTTATATATTTTCGTTTTTGCATTATAGTGTACAGAGGCGTACTGACTGACATGCGACAAGACACTAATTAGACCATTTTATGAACACCTATACTAAAATGTTTTTTCTGCAATCAATGATACGCTCTTTTACACCCAAATTCACAGACATTTGTAGAGTGTAGTTTCGGTGGAACAAGGCTGTCCACATCATCGCTCACTGTGCACAGACAGTGATGTACATATCAATGAATATATATTCTATATTCTACAAATATCTGCGTAACAGAGTGCACCGTATCATGGTGCGCTGTATATGGACAGCGATAGATACATACATTGTTTCCAGATTGTGTGTAGTTTAAAAAACACACGGTATATACTGGGTATAATAAAGCGCCGGCTAAATACGATACGATTATCGACAAATAGCTTAATTACCGTAAAATTTAGAGGGTGTACTATTACGGCTATAAATTTGGCATGGACTTTACGTCTATATTGTTTTTTAAAAATAAAATTCCACGAAGTCAGTTAAGGGTTAATAATGATATTATAAAAATGCAAATTAAACACTTCATGCGTTTTAAAATTGTTCTTATATTTTTCGATACTGTTATTTAAATATTTTCAATTAAAATATGGCTTACTTGTTGTTACAAGAATAAATATAAATAAATGACATAATATTATTCTGAATAGAATTCAAATATATTGTATAGAAAATTATTTTGCATACGTAGATGTATAATAATATTTTTCCTTTTTTGCATATTTATTTAATTGAATAATATAGTCTTGAATCTTGAATGATCTCATCCGTGAATATTATTTGAATTTCTATTTCACATATGTAAGAAATCAAACGTGTGTTTGATTTTGAATAAAATTAGTTTATTATTCAATGGAGGAATCTAAATAACCAACTTCAAATAAAAGTGTGTGGATGTATCAACTTCTATCCAAAATTTTATAATTAGAAATCGTTTCAGAAATATTTGAATTCGGAATTTTATTTATCTGATTTGCAAAAATCTGGTATAGTCATGGAATTTTGCTAATGTTTTAAAAAAACTATCAAAGTCGGTTGCCTATCAAAGCCGCACATCCTACCAATTCTTAGTCTACACATTCTATTTCTTAAATTTAAATATTTCTTAAATTTCTTATCCTCCACTCACATCCTTAGGCATCACAATGGACCTTATAGTCGAAGTGTGCCCCATCCAGGACAACCTCTACAATCTATCTAACTAAAATACAATTTTGGAAAAGAATAAAAAGGGATGTAAGATATCAAGTAAAAATTATTAATGCGCGCGCAGGAGTTGGATTATCGTTTCTGTCGTATTCATGGATAACACGCGTATACACGTGTAAAGCCTTTAAATCCACGGTGTGATGTAATTTTATAGACATAACAATTTATTTTTAATCGCGCAAAACCTGGAAAAGTCATTTTATTTGATGATTTTTTATGTGTCTAGTATTTCCAAATCGATAGACGAATTACAATTCTATATCGTAGAAATGGAAAATACACTCCAAAAATACGAGGTTTAACAAAAATGACTGGAGTTGTGCTAGTCAGAAAAAAAATTGTTTTTTGAATCTGGTACCTCGCCAAAATAAAATAAAAAATTTATTTGATCCATCTCAGTATTTTATTAAAATTTTGATGAAGTTTTTTTAAAATCCCACTAACTTTAGTCAAGGAATTCAATTTTGATAAAAAAAAAACCAAGATATCTTTATTAGTTTAATAATATGTTTTTTTTTCTTTGCAGGTAAATTATGGTGTCAATTTTTCTGCTTTGAACAAACCAGTATCAAAAGGTCAGTGATAGCCGCATAGCGACTAACTCGTGAACTAGTGATCGACAGTGGCTAACTACTATACAGTCGATTGGTCACCTTATATTAAGTCGAGTCGGCAAAATCTTTAATCGGTAAATCTCGAGAATTAAGTAAATAAAACGGAGTACCTACACATAGCCACAAAAGTAACACTCATTTAAAAAAAAATTTAATTGATTTGTGCTTTTTTCGACCGTGCTCTTTTATTGTGACCGCATAAATATTTCTCCTGCATATCCCGAATAAATAATACACCTTTGGGTCACATGAGGCAATTGCCCCACCCTCATCCTTTTTTGCTTACGTATTTTATGGACAGCCCCTAATATGAATAGTAATCACATTATAAGAATAAATTCATACAGAATCCTTTGATCACTGACCAAAAGTTTGGTGATCCTTTTTTACTTCATTCATATGCAAAAAAAAAATTATTTTATAAAAGAATGAATTTATTTAACCTTTGATTCAAACAATATTCATCTTCTAAAATAATCTCATACATATTATATCGTATTACAAAGGATATGTACACGTGACCACAAAAGTAGCGTTCTTTTTACAAAATTTTATAATTAATTTATAGTCTTATTCATACGGTTTTCGAAAAAAAGTTTCGGATAAAAGTTATTCATTATAAATATACAAACAAGTTTTATTCGAAACATTTTCCCAAAAACGGAATGAATATGGCACAATACAACTATAAAATTTTAGTAAAAAGTACGCTAGTTTTGTAGCCTTTAGTACAAAAAAAAATGTTTACGTTTTAATATGGTAATTTTTTTTTTAACAAAACGAAAAAAAATCAGTTTTTTTCTACTTTTCTTCTTGAAATCCACCTCCACAACAAAAAAACGAATTTCGAGCAGGAGGCTACCTACCTTTTTTCTAAGTAATACATGACATTCGTCTTCTTCGTGTCGTTCGTCGAATCACTGACGTATGTAAAATATAAAAAAAATATAAATATGTACGTTATGTTCGTTCGTATAATAAATAGAATGATGTCTGCTCTCTAAGGTTTTAATATGATTTATTAAGAGATTTTACACAAAAAAAATCATATGTTTTTTTATATTTCGTTTTATTTTCTGCATGGGATTCTTGGGACAAAGAAAACCTTTTAAAATAACATATACCTACACAATGGATTATATGCAGAGTGGTCCAAATAAAGCTTTGTCTTGGATAGGTAGGTTGTAGACGCTGTCCTGGACGAAACACACTTCGATCGTAAATAGATTGTAGAGGCTGCCCTGAACGGGCTACACTTCGGCCAAAAGGTCCATTGTGATGCCTAAGGATGTGAGCATGTGAGTGGAGTGGAAGGAATTTTTGTGTATAGACTAGGAATTGGTAGGATATGCCGCTGCAGCCGACTATGATAGGAACTACAGCGATATTCATCTGGAGTTCGTGAAGGAAACTGCAGAAAACCTTCTCAAGCATAGCCGATTACTTCGTTCTTGTCCATACGCCGACAGTTTAGTCAATTAACCGCCCTCTTTTTTCTTAATAATTGACAAATTGCCGATGTCGAGATTCGAACCCATAACTTCCTAGTTTCCAAGTAGACATACTGCGCAGATATAAAGCCTTAGACCGCTTGGCCACTTGGACTGGTAAGGTACACTTCGACTTTAAGGTCCATTGTGATGCCTAAGGATGTGAGAATGTGAATGAATGGAGGACAAGGAATTTCTTAAATTATGTCTTAAACGTACAGTGTATTTGTTCCTGAATTACAGGGTGGAAACAGATCTAGAAATACTGGAAAAGTCATGGAGTTAATATTAGGTCAGAGAACATGAAGAAATGTCATGGAATTTTGATTATAGCCATGAAGTATTTAATTTAACCAACTAAAAAGTATTTTTGGAAGAAAAAAATTAGTTATATTAAGTATCAACTAAAATGCGCGCGTTTTTTATTATGCCTATTGGCTGGGTGGGTGCACAGTTGTCGAGACTAGCGACAATGTGATAAAAATTAACAATACTATGGGACGGATTCAATATTCCCTGTTTCTCGCAGATCTTGCTGCTGCTGAAATGTTCTTTGCGTTTACAATCCTCTGTGAGGAAAGCCGTTCCTAACCGTCGTCTACTTTTATTCAAGAATTCCGATCGTGCGGTTCGTCAAAAATTTCGGTGGTATTACGAATGATATTTTCATTTAACAAAATAGATGACAGCTTTTCTAAATAGAAATATAAAAAAAAAACCACGACACAATTCTAAATAATCCAGTTTTCAAACAAGCAAAAAACTGCATAGAAATCTCCCTTGTTCATTCGTTTGGAAACTACAATGCCACATACAGACAATGAAAGGTTTCAAACTTATTTTGTGTCGGAAACCGCCGGAACGATATTTTATATAGTATTTTATCACTAAACAGTACACTATCCAGCTCTTCTTCTTCTTAAGACTCCTACACCAACATGGAAAAACGGATTGATGATCTTTAAACAGATATTTCATCAATTTTAACTAAGAACCATCCGTGTTTAAACAGCCTTTGAAAAAAATCCAAATCGGTCTATCCGTTTGACAGGTACGATATCACAGAGAGATACACAGACTTGCAAATGTTTGAACTAACACCCCGTTTGGTCGGGGTTTATAAAGCTGATTATCATGGGGCTTCTGGCTTATTAACTGGCATAAATTTCGTTGCCGACGTCATGCTCCACACTTTTAAATGAAACCAATCTAAAACAAATTCGTAGCGCATTTTATATGACGCATTCTGTAGAAAGAGCATATTCCACCCTTAAAAAATTTTTAATATCAAAAATGTTTATACTTTTCAGTTTTTTATCTTCATAATTTTTTTTTTTTTGTATATTATTTTAAAAAGCTTTCTTTTCAAATTTTTTTAGTTAAACGTGTCTAAAAGCTTTTTTATTTAATTTTGTTATGCGTAGACTTTGAAGGTAATGTCTGATAATTTTTGTCTATGCTAAATTTATCTATACTCGCGAGACTAAGTTTGATTGTCTATCGTGTAATGCTTCAGAAGAATTAATTATTTATTAGTAGTGGGCAGATTTAATTGATTTTCATAATTGGATGTTAAAATTTCATATAACAAACGAAATAAAAGGTTTTAGAATAAATAAAATAATGAACAAATTGTCGAAACTTTGTATGCCTCGTCTCTCTTTTGCCGACAATAGCGAAGTCTTATACAAATCCTTTTATATACACGACCATGTGTTTTAATAGTGGGTATTAATCATTCATAAATGCTCGTTACAAATTTTTAGGGTCCCGTTCCAAATTGGTAAAAGAATCTTTATATACCGTGCAACTTCTCACAACTGCTTACTTCTGCAACTCTTAAATCCATCTGCATGCAAATTATTGCAGTTGTCTTGCTCGCCTGGTAAAAAAATATGTAAATTAATTTTATAGATATTGGAATTGGGGTCTAAAATGTGGGTTCGATAGTAGCAAGGTTGTCATATGAAAGGGCTTTGTACATTCCAAAAATATTTTGTGATATAGTTTTTGATTTATGGCTAAAAATGTACAAAAAATTATTATTCCCCACTATCTCATCTCGGGACTTTGCGAAAAAAGAGAGGGGGGGTTGTTATTTTATGTTGCAGGTAATTATGAAGTTAAAAAACAGCACTTCATTGAGACGAATATTATTATAGTTTATTTAATAAAATGAACTCAATATAATCAATTTGTATAGCTTACTCAAATAAATAAACATCTATAGAAAAGAAGAAAAAAAACCTATTTAAAGATATTTTATAAAACTTATTTGCAGATTCTCTTAAGTACGGAATCCTCAATGAACAAGGCCGACTATAACTTGACTGGTTTTTTTTTTTATAACTTGAAATAGATACACCTAGATTGTATTTATCTTGTTGAGGACTGCCTATAGAATAGGTTTGCAACAAGGTGATAGGAGGGGAATATGTAACCAAGCATAACAATGCTTGACGATGAGGAACGGAGGATTCTAAACAAATGTGACATTCGTTTGTTACATACACTTTTTTTTAACAACCATCCCATCCCTAAACTTAATGAATTCTCATGATTTTTATACTCGGTATATTATATAATAACGGGTGGGGCAAAAGTAATGTCATAATGTGAATGGGCCATAATTTTTGTATTTGACATCTAATGCCACTGTGCTTTTACTTTTATGCTACAGATAAATAGAGAATTTGTTGGATCTGTTAGAAGATTTTGGAAATTTTTTCTTTAAAAAATATGATAATTTACCCTCTTCGCTTATTTTTTCTCGGGCGTCAATTTGTAGAGGTAAAAGATTGATATATTAAATTATTATTATTTAAATAAATAATAAATATATGTGAAGTCTGTTGTTTTAACGCATCGTGAATTTCGTACGTCGATATCCTGGTCGTCGTGCACCTTGAACGCGAACAATCAAGCAGTTAGATGAACGCCTGAAAAACCTTTGTATCCCCTCAAAGTGACTGTTTGGTATGGCATTTGCAGTGAAAAAGTGATTGGTCTTCCTTTTTTTGAGGACGCCGGCATCAACGTAACCATAATTGGTGAGTGCCACAGACAGATGTTGAACGAGTTTTTTTTTTGCCGCAAATTACTGAATTGGGTCTCGAGCATTGTTCGTTCCAATAAGACGGCGCGCAACTGCTCACATAGCTCGAGCAACAATGGAGATTTTGAAACACCAATTTCCTGGCCGCGTGATCTCCCGTTTTGGCGATTTGAATTGGCTGGCCAGATCGCCAAATTCGCGCCAGATTTCTTTCTTTGGGACTTTTTTGGAATCTTGCGTTTACCACAACAAACCTTGCAAGTCTTGAAAGCCAACATTCAAGGAGAAATTACCAATTTGGAGCCAGATGTTTTACGATCTACAATTCAAAACGCCATAAATCGAGCCCAAATTTACATTAACTCGGGAGGTGGTCATTTAACCGAAATCATTTTTTCAACTTAATGTCATCAATTTTACACCTTCAAAGAAACTTTTCTTGAAAACTGATCCAATTTTATTTATTTCTAACAAAATGGCAGCCTATTCACATTATGGCATTACTTTGGGCCCACCTTGTATATACAACATACAAGGCTATATGAGTTAAGTCCCAACTTTGTAACGCTTGAAAATATTGACCGCAAAAACAAATTTTTGGTAAAGGTGTTCATTGTCCTAATTAGTTCATTTCTGTAAGTCCGACTATCCGTAGACACGATTACTCAAAACCGAAAAGAAACAACGTGCTGAAATTTTGTGTGTGTTATAGAGCTAAAAAATAAGGTCAAGTTCGTAAATGGACTAAGGCGGGATCGTGCTTTCCTCCCGCCAAAAAATATATTTGAAACCGTAAGAGATAGAAAAAAAGTTTAAAGGCAAAAAATGTTCTTTTTTTAAAAACCAACAACTTTTGTTTGAAACATTTTTTCATAAACTCAGTATATACCTGGTATTTAAGCAATTAACTTAGTTGTTATTTTCTCTTGTAAGAGATGATTTTCGATTCGAAATACCACAAATATATTTGCAATTAAATACCTTATTTTTATATAATTACTATTTTTCCGTTCTCAAGAGAGGCATGGAGGGAGGGATTGGTGCATCATGACGTAATTATAGCTAAAGAGTCTACAAAAATGTAACGGTTCGTTACATGAGAAGAGGGTTTTTAGTGTGGTACATTTTATTGACAGCCCCTTGATAGATAATTGATATTTAAAATAGCAAATTACATCGATCAGGTGTGATTCGAATTTACATTACGAGGGTCGGTATAAACATTTAATTCACCAATTTTAATAACAAAACTCTTGTTAGAAATTGTTAAAAATTTCTTGTGCAATTTTTTGATGTACATAACTGAATGTTTAAAGTTGACACTCAAATCATAAAATTGCGGATTACCACTAAACTGCGGAGCCTAATTCGCTGACCTTTTAGGAACATCGGCATTCACTTATTAGTCCCATACGAAATACATTGAGCGATGCCGCCACAATGAATGAAAAAAATTTCAATTTCAACAATTCTGCAACATTGTTCAATCATTTTTGCTTCATGAGTCATATGTTCGAACTATACGAGTGACATATATCACCTATAGTTGTTTCAGTAAAATATTTTCTATCAGATATCTTCAGCCTTGAACCGAATTAATTACCACTCGATTGTAGAGATTAAAATATTTTTTATTTTTATACAAAATAGGGAAATAAATTAGTGAAAATAAATTAGGGAGTATTTTGATTTGCAGAACAAATAGCGAGAGCGTTCCGCAATACCTTTCTGCGGGATGCAAAATCATGTCATTTCCGGGACGGTTGGCACACCTAATGTTGGTGGACTGCTGCGTTTATACTGGGAATTGTTGAAAGCTAAACCGATCCATATGATTTATTTGAAGATCAGTATCTTAAAATATGAAATCCTTTATGGGTTAAAAATTAGCCGCTATTATCAAGCATTGAAATCAACGTCTCTATTCGACTTAGAACAAATATTGCTCAAGCATACTTCAAGTAAATTAAATTTTAAATCAAAATGGTGACAAGTTTTAACCTGTAAGATTTCAATATTTTAATTGAGGTGATATAAAGAAAAATCATTCTAATCGGAGTACTGTCCACCGCTTCCAAGATAAGGCACTTGTTTTCACATAACGCTTCAATAATATAAGAGATCAGAGTGGCCACAAACCGGAAATTATCAGGAAATTTTATGTAACCGGAAAATATCAGGGAATTTCGAAATGTATTAAAAATATCAGATAATTTCGAAATGTATTTCGACAATGTACTAAAAAAATAAAAAATTCAAATAAACATAGTTGAAATGGTCTTTTTAAATTTTATGAATTTTATACCGGATTTAATTATGGATAGTTAAAGTATAATCAAAACTTTAAATATCTAATGATACGAATAAAATTCTTAAATCATGTAATTGTATGACAGACTTCAACTGGAAAACCGGGAATTATCATGGAATTAAATAATCATTATTTTTTTACCTCCCTGCAGATGGAATTCGACTTTTTAGGTACGGAATTATAATATATATATGATTATTTGTTTAAAAATTATTGTTTATATTATTTCTCTCAATGAGATTTAAATATAAACGTCGATTACTACATCTTAAATTTATTGACGTCAATACCAACCGTCTTAATTATATAATGCTCTAACTAAGCATCATTAATGGGAGATGACAGATGTCTTAAATTCGAGTAACTTTGTAAGAGCCATGTGACTAATATTTATAAAAAAAATTTTGTAATAAAAACATTACATTTTTTTTATTGTAGTTATTGAAATAAATCACTAAAATTAGTTCTAAGGATTCGTTTATAATTATCCTGTTGAATTTAGGTACGGGTAAACCAATGAGAAATAATGAAAAGTGTTTCAAAACCAATGCTTCAAAATCAATTCGATAACTTGGAGAAAAACCAAACGTTTGTTAAATTTTTTTAAATATTTATTTTAAGTAAGCTATAAGTATCGATAAAGAACTAAGTATATGTCGAATATTTAAACAATTGATTCAGTTGTTATAATTCTTATTTTTCTTAGTTGTATCAATTTAAGAAAGGTTTGGATATAAATGTGCTCTTGCATGCAAGTCCTTTTAAGTGTACTAAAAATAATATACAGGCTGTAATCTTGAAGACCAGTCATTGGTGTATCAAAAATACAACAGTGTGTATATAAGAATGAATATACTTATTATACCCGGTATATATAATATATATGTAAGGGTATATTAAGTTAAGTCCCGATTTTGTAACGGTAGAAAATATTGGTCGCAGAAAATGTTTAGCTTATGTGTTCAAAAAAGGATCTAATTAGTTCATTTCCGCATATCTGCTCGCCCGTCTACCTATAAACACGATAACTCAAAAACGAAAAGATAACGGGCTGAAATATTGTGTATGTTTTCGAGAGCTAAAAAATAAGATCAAGTTCGTGAATGGGAAAAACCCAGAACGTGCTCTCCTCCTTCGCCAGGAAGGAAATATCCATATTTGAAACCGTAAGAGATGGAAAACAAATTTTAAAACAAAAAATGTTTCTGTTTTTAAAATGCTCAACTTTTGTTTGAAACTATTTTTCATAAACTCAGTATATACCTGGTATTTAAGCAACTGCAAATCTTTACAAATAAATGTGTATCTCTGCTAAACTTATATATATATATATATATATATATATATATATATATATATATATATATATATATATATATATATATATATATATAAATATATATATATATATTAAAACACATACAGTGTTGCATTTTTATATCCCAGTGGTTAGTCTTCAGGATTACACCCTGTATAACGCATGAAGTATACTTCTGAGGAATTGAATATTTCGAATACGTATTGATTCTTTTTCTACTGTTGAATACTACTGGACCTTTCGTTAAAAGTTTTACGCAATCTCAATCATATTTCATATACATAGTTTTTTTTTCTATAATGATATCTTCAAATAATTAATTTAAGATCAAACTTTAATTACAGTTTTAATTAGAATCTTATCAAATTAATCTTATTTAATTAATTACACTGCAGACATTTAATTAGTATGATGTTATATATGAGTAATATAAAAAAAATTTATGTACTTAATATTTAGTTTTATATTACTTTACAAACTTTTTACTCAATTAAAAAAAATACGCCTTCATCATGTGTAATGTCTGTATATTTTTTGTTTTACGTACAGTCAAAATCAATAAATGTGACTCAATTTGAAATTATTTTCAGACAAAATAGTCTTTAAGGACGTTCCAGTGTTATATGATCAGGACAAAAACCTGGTTTGATTTTATTATAGGACAAATACATATAGGACAACACATAGACAAATTCACGATTCATAGATACATAAAAGTATCATAGATACATTTAAAGACAAAAAATGTTCCTTTTTAAAAAAATAAACAACTTTTGTATTTATATTTAACGTTTCGCCAGGCGCATTTGATCTGCCAGACACAAGACTATTTGCCACTTTACTTTGGCCCTATACGGTGTTTGGTCACCTGGTATTCCCAATAGCTGTTTTTTTCGGCCTACTTTAACCTTCATTTCGAAAAGTTATTCACGTTTTGTTCATTTAAGTTCATTGCGCCCATTTCGTCACATTTTTAAAGGAGGCTCTATCCTGGAAGATTAGGCGAACCTATCTTGGAAGATTAATATAGATATAAATACTGTGAACAATTTTCACTATTTCTTACTTTTTTTTTTGCCTAACAATTTTTTTACTTTTATATTCCACGTTAATATTTTTTTACTTTATACGACTTTTGATAGTAGGTCAAAAATGTTGGTTAACATTTGTTCAACTAATTTTACGCCAAAAAACATAGAAGCTTTGTATTCTTTCTTTTTTTTTGACACCCCAAATAATGATGTACATCACTAGGAAATTGTATAAAAGAACTTAATCAGGTGTTTATTATGCTTTTTGAATGTGTAAGTACACTGCACCCGACTCAGAAGTTAATGTATTGCACCCGACGGGAAGGTTATAAGCAATAGGGAATATGCATGAAAATTTTTTTTCACGTTTATTTTCAGAATATGAAAATACTGTTAATACTGTAATAATATTTAAAAACGAAATTAAAATCCGACAAATATCAAGGAAGCTATAAGCTTTTAAAGATTATTATCTGTCTCTTTCTTGCAAAAATACTAAAAACGGAGTTTTACGTGTATTTTAAATGGTGAAAGTGTAATATGACGTCACATAACATATTAAGAGGGCTATCACCATCTTTGTCTAATCGGGAATTTCAATCATTCATCTCGCTTATTTTTAAAGTTATTTAAAAAGTAATTTTACCTTGATATTAGTCAAGTAAATATGCTTCAATTCAAGTGAAAAAAAATTTTCATGCATATTCCCTATTAACTCAGTTGTTATTTTCACTTGTTTTGACAAAAAATAATTTTGCTTACATTGCAACTATTTTCCGCGTTAGATATTTCTACATCTCTCTTATGTTTTGAAAAAATTAGGTTTACTTTAATGATTGTTTGCGTCCTTTTTGAAATAATTGGAAAACACAATCTTTTGTCTTTCTTGTAAAATTTTTTATTCTTCCATTTTATGTATTTATTTAAAAATATGCGCGTTAAAGGAAAGCAGTTCCATTTCTAAATCTATCGATTCTAGCTATAGGTTGGGTTACAAAATCTTTATTAATTTAACTTGATTAAATTAAATATGCAATTTACTGAAACAAACTGTACATTTAGAAGACCATGTTCGTGTGTTCCTTTTGGTTGGCATATAAAGAATGTCATGATATAAACCGTTGGTTTAGTAGTTAGTTCGACCGGAAATAAAGTATTGCGAATATGAATTGTAGGTACTATATGTATATTTTTATATATTTCCTATAAAGATCGTTAACTTTTTGTTTTAAAACAATAATAAAAAATAAATATGTATACAAGATCATTCACCTTGTAAACTTAACTGAACAAATAAACAAACATATCATAATTAAAAAATTATTTTTAATCACAAATTATATTTTTAAGCAATGACATCTTTTGTGTTTTTATATGTTTTATTGAGAAATTTTTATTTATTTTTTTTACAATGAACTCCTTGAACTTGTGTGTCGCTTTATTGTTTTTTTATTTAGTCATGTTGAAATTATCACGTGTATTGGTTTTTATTCAATGTCGTTCTACAACCTAGCAATGTTACAACTAACTGAGATGATTGTTTGAATACCTTAATATATTTGAATACCTTGTATAGTTCTATATTCTACATATCCACCAGTCCAAGTGGCCGAGCCGTCTAAGGCGTCTACTTGGAAACTGGAAGGTTATGGGTTCGAATTCCGACATCGGCAGTTTGTCAATTATTAAGAAAGGAAAAAAGGGAGCGGTTAATAATTGACTAAACTGTCGGCGTGTGAACAATAACGAAGTAACCGACTATGCTTGAGAACCGACATTGTTCCTATCATAGTCGGCTGCAGCCGCATATCCTACAAGTTCCTAGTCTATACACAAAAATTCCTTCCAATCCACTCACATCTTTAGGCATCACAATGGACCTTATGGTGTAAGTATAGTCTCTAGGGCAGCCTCTACAATCTATCTATCTATGGTTGTCCTGACATGAGATTTGGTTTTATAATAGGGAATATGCATGAAATTTTTTTTTCACATTTATTTTCAGAATATGAAAATACTGTTAATACTGTAATAATATTTAAAAACGAAATTAAAATCCGACAAATATCAAGGAAGCTATTTGCTTTTAAAGATTATTATCTGTCTCTTTCTTGCAAAAATACTAAAAACAGAGTTTTACGTGTATTTTAAATGGTAAAAGTGTAATATGACGTCACATAACATATCAAGAGGGCTATCACTCTCTTTGTCTAATCGGGAATTTCAATCATTCATATCTCGCTTATTTTTAAAGTTATTTAAAAAGTAATTTTACCTTAATATTTGTCAAGTTAACATGCTTCAATTCAAGTGAAAAAAAATTTTCATGCATATTCCCTATTGTGGTAATATTGAGTTCTATTCTGAAACATTACTTTTTGAAAATACATATTGCCAATTGTGTTCAATGAAATTTCAAAGTAAAACAAGTGAAAATAACAATTAACCAAGTTAATTGTATAAATATCCGGTATATACTGAATATATGAAGAACAGTTTCAAACAAAAGTTGTGATGAAAAATGATTTTCCTTTAATCAGAGAAAAGTCCGGGAATGTCATATTGTCATCCTAACTTTAATCACTAATAGAAATCTCATAAATAAGCTTGATTTTAATAGAAGAAACTTCAAAGTAATTTAATAGATGAACCATACAACTCGAACGTAATATTGAAATGAAAATACATATCGTATGGTATGTTTATAGTTATATGATAAATAACGTATAAATTTATACAGGGTGAAGCGTACTTGGCTATTAATTTTCGGATACTAGAGAGGTAGATGAGGTTGATTGTAAAGGCTGGTCCGCAGCTGAAGGTTATTTTTTATGATTCAGTTGGCATCCTGTGTACCGGTGCGCTGTTTGAAAGTCGCTTGAAATTATATACTAGTATACCAATGATGTTTTATTGCGAAATATGTCTGATTCGCATATAATTTTCAAAGTAGTTCTTTTCGCGCGGTATAGGGACCCGATCAGCTGATATAATTTAGAAATACCTTAATAGTAGAATAGTCAAAAAATGTATGAGGAGTAAATTTGTAGAAAATCATGTTCGCTACAATTCATTACCCGATCATTTTTCTCAAAAATGTGTACAGAGAAATTTAGGATTTTAACTTTCAATCTTAAATTGTTAATATTTTAATAAATATTAGTGTAACAGAAAAATGATGAGAAATAAAATTATAGTAAAACTAATTTTCTACAACTTGACTTATTTTAAACTTTTTCGATTTTGTTTTTTTTTTATATAAATCGTCAACGTCATGTTTTTGTAGACCTTTCCTAGAAGATTCTAATGAATAATAAGGTCGTTTGTTTGCTTGGATATGTAGACTTCGAAAATGAATATTTAGGGCAGTGATTCTCAACCACTGTGCCGGAAAATTTTAGAAATGTCTATAGTAAAGTATTAACCAACATAAAAACGAAAAAAAAGATCGAGACTGTTAAATGTAGAAGACGATATGACAGTAGCATTGTCATTTTTACAACCAAATATAAATAAAATTATCAAAAAACATCAAGCTCAAATTTTTCATTAAAAGTATTCTTATTATTAACTTGTAATGAATCCCTTAATAAACAGTTGTTTTTGTAGTACATATTATTTTATTTTACATTCAAAATTATGATCATAAACTATTTTACACAGTGTATTATAGGTAAGTACACATCTTTTAAACTTATCTTATTCTTTGTGTGCCGTCAAATTTTGAAATCGTTCAAAGTATGTCGCGAATAAAAAAAAGGTTGAGAATCACTGATCTAGGGTATGTGTTTACGTTAAACAGCCTGTATATTCGGTTATATCGAAGTTTTCATAACTAATTTAAATAAACATGCGCCGTTTAACAAACATTCACAGTGTGCTATCGTTTATGGGCAAAGCGGCGGTACCAGGGGGTAAGAACAGGATATGTAATGTTAAATAAAACTTTTCACATTTTCAATGAGGTATAATAAATCTTATTATTTAGATAAATAAATAATTTATAATCATATTTTTTTTACATAATTCTTTTTTGTGTCGTTATTATACAAAACAAACTTTTTTTTGTTGCTTGTCTGTTGATAACGTAAAACTCTTTTTACTTAATGGACCGAAAATTAAGTCTGCAGATAATTTTAATGATGGCGACAGCTAGATATATAATACGTACATGGTGTGCGTAAGAAACGGGCTAAACGTTGTGAAACAACTTCTTACCACTTGAAATACGAAACAATTGCCATTTAAACGGATGTCAAAAATGGTTTGTCGTCGCGATACAAATTTTAGAAAATGGAGATGTAAAGAAAATTTATATAATCAAAAAAATTTCATATTTGCGAACTACGGTAAAAAAGGAAATGAAATAAATTTGAAAAAAAACGATGGAAGTAAAAAAAAAATTGCCTTGCTTTTTTCTTAAGTTTCAGATTTAAATTGGTTCACTGCTTGTGTATTAGTTGCTGCAATCTTCTTTACAACTTGATTCGATTGTTTTAAAGGGATAACAGATTTTTTCATCATCTAAATAAAATAATTGGATCAGGTTGCAAAGAAAAATTGATCCTCGCGACTTGACCTTAGTTTGTCCTATATATTCTCACTCAAATCAAAATTTTTGATGAAAAATCCTCCAAGGTAATCGACAGGCAGATGCATTTTTTTCATCTTATGCTCTGATTCTGTGTCTTCTGAACCGTAAAAACTCGGATTTTTTGAATCGAGGTTTTGATATCGATAGATTTTGAAAAGCGTTATAAATGATTATAATATCGATAGTTGTTATTCCAAAAAAATTTCGGCTATTGGTTGAAGAAAAGATTTGATGTAATTCATGAAAAACCGATTTTTCCTTGCCTGGTTTACTGCGATCATTGTTTATACAGTCTATTTTTCTTATTTTGGTAAGTACGGTACAACCTAGAACGTTAAGATAAAACTTCATGTCAGAATACTTTGTTTAACTCTACTGTTCCAACAACCATAAATTGATTTTATGCGTGATACTTAAATTTTTCAACGCCTCTTTTGTAAGTGTCTCTAAAACGATTGGATTATCTGATATTACGTGAGAATTCCGTTTCACAGTATTTGGATCGGTTTTTACGTATCACCCTATATAAATATGGTCGTTATATGTAGAAGTGTTAGTTTCATAATGTGTTCTTAAATATAATAAAACTTAACGTGAACATTTTCTTGATGAAAAATCATTTAATGATATGGAAAAATTAAATACTTCGTCGACACAAGGCGTGACATTGAAAAGGTAGGGTGATAATTCGAAAAGGATTTAGAATAGATAATTTTCCAAAAAGTTTTGCACGAAACTTATTCACTCTAAATATCTGAATTAGGGAACAATAATCTTCGATAAATTGAATATGACAATTATTTATATGTATAATTTATGACTTCAAGTTGTTAGTTAAGCCGAATTTAACGTTCAATTTTTTTCCCTTACACATTAGAAAATTAAACCCCCATCCGCGTCTGTCTGTCTGTACACGGTAAACTCAAAAATGGACGTAGTGATTCATGAGGAAGGTTTAGGTGTATAATTCATTAAAGTTTTCTGTAAATTGGCTGAAATATGACCATGATATTTGAAGAAGACCGTAAAAATCATGCCGACTGGGAGCTTTAGTGGCACGCCACTGCACTGCTATAAATTATGATTGTTTCTAAGAATAGGGAATATGAATGAAAATTTTTTTCCACTTGAATTGAAGCATACTTTTTATTTTTTTGTTTACTTGACAAATATCAAGGTAAAATTACTTTTTAAATAACTTTAAAAATAAGCGAGATATGAATGATTGAAATTCCCGTTTAGACAAAGAGGGTGATAGCCCTCTTGATATGTTATGTGACGTCATATTACACTTTCACCATTTAAAATACACGTAAAACTCCGTTTTTAGTATTTTTGCAAGAAAGAGACAGATAATAATCTTTAAAAGCTTATAGCTTCCTTAATATTTGTCGGATTTTAATTTGGTTTTTAAATATTATTACAGTATTAGCAGTATTTTTATATTCTGAAAAAAAATGTTCATGCATATTCCCTATTAAACTCGTACATAGTATATGTGCGTATGATGCCTACCCTCTTTTCTCTTTGAAAATAAATGTATGCGTGTCTTCAATTCATTTAATCCAATACAAATTTCGTATCCTAAATGCTAGTATTGACGATGACAACCTGTATATATCGGACCGTTAGTTTTCCTGCTACTAGATTTTAGACTATAAAAGAATGTATCAATTGTTACATTTTTTTTTATTAGTAAAAGTGTAACAAATTGATTTCTAACAAAACAATAGCTTCCAAGTAAACACAATACATTTACTTTCTTAATTAATATAAAGGAAAGTGTGTGAATTTTTTTAATTTTTCGTATATTTCCTTTAAATAAAAATTAAAAAAACGAAAAATTTCATAAATTTTTCAAAAATTTAAACAAAATCTTAAGTCTAATGACTATTTGATTGTGTATATATTTCGCATTTCAACTTCATACAAACAAACATTCTGCTTGTCATCAAAATTTGTAATTAATTTCTATTTTTAGTAACTTTATCTGTAGTAATTTTTGAAACGCCACAATACACATCTCTGAAGAAAGTTGTTTTATGTCGGATTTAAAAACTTGAAATTAATAAACAAAAACAAAACATAAAACATCGCAAATATTACTAAAAAAAATTAACATAATTAATCAGTTAAAACGCACCGGTAAAAAAAAATTCAATATAATTTACTTATTAGGATTCCGTATCGAAGAAAGTATAATATAATACTGTTGTCATATTTGTATGTCGAAATTTCTAACTCATTAAGTGACAAAACATGTTATCGTTAGGGGTGGGTTGTATGTATTTTGTAACTTATACAGTCTGTTTTCAAACGCATTTCTAATAGGGAATCAATGTTAAATAAATAAATAAAATATTTACACACACACACTAAAGACTACTGAGTACCCACACTATTTTTATTTCTTTATGAAGCATTAATTATTATAGTAAATAATATTCAACATTGATTCTCTATTGGCAAAGCTTTCCAAAACAGACGGTATATTTCAATCATTGTCTAAAACCTAAACAGAGTTATAAGAAACTTTTTGTTCTCAAGTTGGAGTTTTTAAATGAATTGAAATAATCGCTGGTTGTCTACTGGTAACAGAGTGTGGTGAGCAAATCGTAGCCGTGGAACATTGAGTGCAAAACATTTTTGAATTTTTTTAACCATTAACTATATGCATAAAGCTAGTAAAATTCAAATTCCCTTAACTCAAAAGTGTAATAAATGTGCTTGAGATTTAGACTAGTTGCATGTGCCACGTGGAACGATCGAGATCAGTTGTACTTGAGTGTCCTGGATGTGTTTGTGTATAGTATTGGTCGTTAGAAAAGGGCCCAAAAAAATTAATTTTGTAGTTGCCTCCACAAAGGACGAATTTTGGTTACTTACATTCAATTTTCTTTGTAAAGAGTTTTTAAAATTATATAAAATTAGGAATTGAAGGTTAATTTTAAATCAAATTAACAAACTTCCACTGTAAGCAGATCTTTTTTTTTTGTTTCCATGGGCATTTGTGGAAAATACGTCATTCATGGGTAGTGGCAAGTCTTTTTTATCGAACTCTACACCTCAATCTCGCCTTTTTCGGTACCTCCAGCCCTGTGGTCCATATTGAACGAATGAGCGGATCCCTATATTGTGCCAGAGTGAAGAGGAGAGTGTTTTATGCACCGTTACAGTCTGAACAAGCTACGATGTCTCCTCCGTCATTGAAGAAATTCGTGAACTTTGTATAACGGCTGGCTAATTATAATCAACTCAATGAATGATACTACACCAATGCTCAAAATCTACTTTTCTGGAAACTTGAAAGAGTCTCAGAGTCACTTTCTGATATTGTTAACATCCAGAACCACTGTATTCCGCCATTATCTTCTCAAACATATCTAGAAATTACCATCCCTTTTTATATCGATTTAAACCAAAAACTATTGAAACTAGATGTGTTCAGTCTGTTGCATGACGTAAATCAAACAAAGAAAGTACTGTTCATAGAATTTCGGTAAGTACTTGACCGATTTTTGTATGTACAAAGATGATTAGCAAAACAAACGCATATGGTTGACTACTCTTTCTAATAATTAAGGTTAATATTTGTTACTAAATAGTGTAATCTATGTATCTATCTTTCTCTTGTTGTATTTTGTTTTGCTCGCTACGTGTATGAAGATTATGAACATATATCAATGGACTGCTTACCTAATCGAACAACTGTATACTTAAACCGGCTCTAAATTCGCTCCAACGCTGAATCGAACGTTTGAAGCAAAATTAAATTCGTCATCGAATGTTCCTTTTGCACGGTGAATGATCCAATACATGTGAAAACAGTTTGCCACAAGATGTTAATACCATTGATTAAAACCTAAATACAAAGACGAACCAAAACAAGACGAAGGGTCTTGAGCGGGAATGGGCAGATTAAATTGTGAGATGAGAATCCTCCTCCCTACCCAAGTCTCTCCCTTCATATGATTGACTCGTGTAGCCGTTGAGTTGAATCAACTAACATTTTCCTTCAAACCTTAGATGCATCCCTTTGACTCGTTGCAAGAATATCGGAACATGGCCAAATGCGAACGTTCGATGCTCGCCTTTGGACGCTCGTAGGTTTAAACAACGGCTACACGATGTGACGAACCATCAAACGTCCAACGTTGGAAGGTATTCGTAACATCGTGTTTTGAACAAATATATTATGCAGATACAAATGGCGTCAAAAGTCTAGTTAGCTCAACTCGATAGCTCGAGCTATTACGTTCAAAGCAAGCTATTGTACATTTTGCAAAGTTTTTACATTTAATTTCTGCTAAATACATTCGGGTTTTGAAAAAAAGTGTTGAACAAATTGTTTATATTTTTTATAATGAATAATTTTGATTAAAAACATTTTCTCAAACTAATGAATTCGAAAAAAAATGGACTGTTAAAATTGAACAATAAATACCACCCGCTGTCTCTGTTATCATATAACGTGCATAGCAGCGTTCCAGCTATTATAAGTCCATGATGAATATAAACATACTAAAAGCAAACAACCGTTATATACAACAACATTTACTATGCTATAGAGCTCGATAGCTAGAGCTCACTGTTAAGCTTGTAATTGTAAATTTGACACGCATTCTGCACGCAATAGTGTACAGTTGTTTAACAGAATTGTATAGTTTTTTTTCTAAATATTAATTTCGCTTTCTAATTAATGACGTCACGTGTATGAGTTAATTTGTATTTGATTATAAAAACTATTTAATTATTTTATATTCTTGTTGCAGTCGAGATATTGTAAATGGATAAGATTTGAATCGACAATTAAATTGACTATTCTAATTCTAACAATTTAGACTATTTTCTCTACTGTCAAAACTTCTGAATTCGTTTCAGCTTTTAATGATATTTAACCACTAATTTAATTTTAATTGTTCGATAGTATTACAATGAATTTTTGTTGACGATTTTCATTGGTATACAATCATCGTCAGTTTGTGTTCTACGGGGATTTGGTTACTGACGATGAATATGTTGCAATCGAAATTCTGGTATCTAGATGTAAATTTTTATGTATATTTGATTTAAATCAAATATTATTATGAATGATTTTGATTGTTTCTTTTATAAAACACGTTATTAGAAGTAATGTTAAATTTAACCATTTAAAACAGCACAACATTAATTATATAGAAAGAGTACTTATCGATCCATTTAAATTAAATTGTTGCAGATTAGATATACATTGTATTGATTGCAACGATTTTATTTATAATATAAAGACTAATAACATCTGTTATCTTTTTAATTATTTTATTGAAAGAATCTACTAATCTAGTAGCTAAGTACACTGTTCTCCAATAGAACCAAGTTGAAATGCACGATAATTATAAATCCAAATTTTTTGTTCCGAATAAAAGTTCCAAAAAAGATGTTTGACATCTTTGATCCGTTTATGAGATATAGTTTTAGATATTAAAACTAACCATACTTTCTTATGCAAGATATCTATAACTCGGTTCCTGGCAGATATGAAACCAGAAATATATTTCCTAAAAATAGTAGCGCCAAAATACTTTTTTCCTTAAGCTATTGCTTTCGGAATGAGAGAACGCGATATTTAGAAAGAGAGAAAAGATAACTTTTTAAATAGTAGTTGTATTAGTGCAGTAAATCTGACAACGCTGTAACACACACTCTCATACATAGCTCATCTGTGCGCAGGGTATAGAAGTCAGTACATGGTCAGCAGGTCCACAGTTAGTCTAGTGTTACGAAAAGTGTTGCCGCTTGTAGGTACAACTTACTTCTGGAATAGCCTAAATATTTGTCAAAAAGCAATCTTCGTTTATTGTTTTTTTTCGTAAACGACACGGTAAATTACATCTTATTTAGGTTCAAAGCATCCCTAATTTATTTATTTACATAAATTATCCAGTTTTGTTTGCAAAGTTACTTTCTATAGCAAAAACGCGAAATAAAAATGTTCAAAAATGTTTCTTAAACATTTCCTATCCTTTATGTGTTAAATATTGACACCATTGAACATTTATTACAGCTAACAGAGACGGTTAATATTTCTACAATTTTTTTTACAACTTGTATATCGTTGAAAACTACCTCTTTGTAAAATTTTGCGCAAAACTACTTTAACTCTCATGCCGTTAGAAATACTTTAATAAAAGTACATTTAACATTTGATAAATATTAATAATCAAAATCTGAAAAAAATTTCCATTCATATTTTCACTTGGTTCAGTTTTATTGTAGAGGAGTGTGAATTCTCCTACGTGCCCGTTGAGTTGTCTGCTAATAAATGATAAAAAATTTTTTTTTATTAATACATATTTATATTAAAATAGAGAAATTTTTGTTGAATTTATTAAAATAGAATATATATTTGAATTTACAAAACTGTAATTACAAGGTATGTTTTTTTTTAATTATTAACAAATATGATGAATTAATGTAGCTTAGAGTAGGCGGAGTTTAGACGTTTATAGGGGATATGGTTATTGGATGTTCCACAAGCGGAAAATGACGAAAAATGTTGTTTAAAATATGAAATAGCGATAAATTAAAATTTAATAAGGTTATTTATAGTTTGTTAAGGTATTTCCTAACTGTATCAGCTGATTGGGTACCCGCGTGAACAGAACTATATAGAAAAATATATGCAAATCAGGGAGATTCCACTATAAAGCATCATACATATACTAGTATATAATTTCAAACGACTTTCAAACAGCGCGCCGGTCCTCAGGATGCCAACTGAACCATAAAAAATAACCTTCTGTTGCGAACATGAAAAAAAATGCACTTTTTTGCGCATATTTTATCAAAAAACTTGACAACCCGATGGGCATTGTCCCAAAGTTTTAAGGAAAAATATTTCTAAGGAATTGAGAAAAGTATGTGTCGAATTTCAGAACAACCGTGACTATATTGAGAGTTCGAAGTAAAACCAGTCGAAATCGTGCATTTTATTTCAACATGTTTATGAAGATGCATATTAAATTTCTCCAACTTACGTAACGATTTTCTCAAAAACACCATGGGGATAAATTGTCAAAAAAATTCAGCTGATTTCTGAGGATTCATTTTACTAATATTGTGAAGTTCTTGACAACCTAATAATAGTTTGGAAATACTTTAAATCAAAATTGTTCATTATAGAAAATATAAACAATTTGTTCAACACATTTTTTCAAAACCCGAATGTATTCAGCAGAAATTAAATGTAAAAACTTTGCAAAATGTACAAACGCTTACTAGGAACGCAATAGCTCTGACTAGACTTTTCACGCCATTTGTACCTGTAATACCTTCCAACGTTGGGCGTTTGATGATTCGTAAATTTACAGAGGGTTGTAGCATTTTGGTCCTCGAGAGATTCGGTCCAAAGAGTGGTGCACACTATTTCAATCGTTTGTGGTTTTGTTTCTCGAGTATACGATCTTTAAACTATTCAAAACACCTGTAAGGGATAGAATTCTCATATGTGAAGGAGCAAAAACAGTTTCCGTTCAGGGTCAGGAAATGTATTACGAAAATGAATTAAATATAAACGTTTCGAACTCAAGGATTTAATAGGGAATATGCATGAAAATTTTTTTTCACATTTATTTTCAGAATATGAAAATACTGTTAATACTGTAATAATATTTAAAAACGAAATTAAAATCCGACAAATATCAAGGAAGCTATAACCTTTTAAAGATTATTATCTGTCTCTTTCTTGCAAAACGGAGTTTTACGTATATTTTAAATAGTGATAGTATGATTATGACGTCACAATGCATTTCAAGAGGGCTATCACCCTCTTTGTCTAATCAGGAATTTCAATCATTCATATCTCGCTTATTTTTAAAGTTATTTAAAAAGTAATTTTATCTACCTTGATATTTGTCAAGTAAACATGGTTCAATTGAAGTAAAAAAAAAAATTTCATGCATATTCCCTATTGTGTATAGTTTGTGTTATTAATTAAATAAAATGAAAAGACATCATGCTTTATATTAGTTTAGCATAGATAATCATTCAAGTTATGATACTATCTACCCCCCTATCCCCCCTCCTAAATACACTCCTGTATTTAAAAAAGTATATACCATTAAAAAGTATGGTTTTTTTTAGAAACGTCATATAATTTATTGTGAAGTGTACATACATACATACTCTAAAATAAATTAATGATGGTTATTTATTATTGTAAAATAAAAAAAATATTTATTTTTTAAATAATATAACCAGAGAATAATTTAATTATTTAAACAACTGTTCAATAATAACAATATGTATGTATATTGTTATTACAATATCATCGAATAATAATATTTGGGTTTTCAAATTCATTTTGTATAAAAGTACGATTTCCAGAGATATTTTTATGTTAAAAACTCATAAATATTGCAAAAAAATTAAAAATTAGGGAGTTAAATTATTTGAAAATTTCCACATTTCATTTTTATACCAATTACAATCATTTGATATGGTAATTATTTTTCTTATATTATGAATATTTACTAACCCCTTAAGCTGTTCATAAAAACACGTCAATAGAATATTAAGATCTGAATTAATTGGGATCGTACCCAACCCGGATAATTAAATATCCTGATAATGGAATAAATCATGAACAAAGGTCATTTCTTTAAAAAAGAAATACTTAAGCACCAAATTTGTGAGAAACTAAACTTATCAAGAATATAGAACATTATATTATCGAATGATAATTAGTGAGAACTCTAGATTTTTGAAATAAAATTTCAAATTCGCCCCCTTTACCTAGATCAGTTTTTTTGTATTATAAATACGTATTTCGACTACAAAGTAGTCATCATCAGTATAAATTAGCTAGCCGTAATTTACTCTTTGACAATTAGAAATAGATAGAAAGTCATTGTATTGTTTCACATTCTTGGTGAAACTGTCACCAAGTTAGCAACGAGTAACATATCCTGAGACAATATAAGAGTAATTTTAATAAGAGTAAGGTTAACAGAAATAAATGTGAATAAAGAAACTTTTAACAAGAGTGGTCTAGAAAAAACTGATCTAGGTAAAAGGGGCGAATTTGAAATTTTAAGAATAAAGAAGGCAAACTGAATTTCTCGGCTAAAAGCTTTGCTTGTTTGGAAGTAATCGGCTCTGAAAAAGGTTTCCCAATTCTGGTTGCTGCAAAAACCACTTGACTACAATCTTGCTTCCTCAAAACAATCCGGATAATTGGAATTCTACTGTATACAAAATTTTGTTTTTTCTATATTGTATTGATTTAATGACCATAATGAAATTGGGGAGATAGTTATACACTATGTTTAGTTTACATCTTCGTATAGTAGATCTCCCACGAGTATGAGAGTGTACATATGTATACATTAAGCAATGAGTATGAGAAGGAGGTCTTATAGGTTTGATAAACAAGCATATTTTTCATAACTGTTCGAGTGGTCACCAACCACTCAAACCTATAAGACCTCCTTCTCATACACATTGCTCAATGTATACATATGTACTCTCTCATACTCGTTATGAATATTATTCACTATTTTGAAAAATATGCTTGTTTGTCAAACCTATAAGACCTCCTTCTCATACACATTGCTTAATGTATGCATATGTACTCTCTCATACTCGTGGGAGATCTATTATACGAATATGTAAACTAAACAGACGGTATATATTTTTTTAAGAGGTAAAGTAAAGCACTGTAAGGACGTCGTTCATTTGCTACGCTAAAGTCAAATGAGTACTATCTTTAATAAAATTTAATTAAGATTTGAAAAAATTTGTAAAGTATATCAATAATCTTACAACGATTTAAAACATTTTTTAAAACAATGCTCAATCGTTCTGTACGGCCGTTACGTGGTTTTAATAGTCTACGTAAACTAATAAATATATTATCAAAATTTCAAATCAGTAACACATTATGAATTATTAATTTCGGTTAGATAATGTAAAACATGTTAGCATGTACATAAAATGATTGTATATAGACGAGACACCGACCTAGAAATAAATTTTCATATTTTCATAAATCATTTGATTTTACTGCTCATAAAAATTTTCATTCAATTTAAAAAGGATTTTTTTTAAAACCATAAAAACGAAATATATAAAAATTTAATGGTGTAACGTAACTTGCGTCAACAGTACACATTTAGATATGTGATATTCCTTGTGAACTTTTATTATACACTCAGAGGCTCACAAGTTATTATACGTGTTTAGTCCTTTTTTTATTGTTTTGTTGGTGACGTGCAAAAATATTGAGCACCTAAGATTCTATTTGTGCTATGCTAACAAATAATATCTATATTTTTAGCGAATTTCCTGAAAGGAAATACGAAAAAATTTCTTCAAATATCCATCGATTCTACCTTGTAGATGTCAAAAATCAGATGTCAAGTTCGTTAATGGGTAAAATCGGACAAGGGGAAAGGGGGGTTTAGAGGGAAGGGGAAACACAAAATTTGGCATATCTCCTCTAATATTCGAAAAATCGAAAAATTTATAAGAAGTAAAGTTGTAGGTACTAAGTTTTACTGTAGTTTTGTTTCTTTTCATTTTTTCTGTTACACTAATATTTACAGAAATATTGATGATTTAAGATTGAAAATTAAATTCCTTAATATCTCTGTAGACATTAGAGTTTTAGCAAAAATGACAAGGTGATGAATTGTTGCAAATTTGATTTTCTACAACTTTATTCCTTACGTATTTTTCAATTGTTCTAATATTAAGAGAGATATTTTATATTTTGTGTTTTCTTCTTTCTTTATGCCCCTATTTCCCCTTGACGTATGTCAATTATTAATAAAATTGGACTTGCAAATACTAAAATCATATACGACATTTCATTTTGATCAGACTAAAATTGTGTCCGCTAGAGAGTAATTTATGTATTATAAGGAAATTCGCAAGTTGAAGCAGCTCCTGCATAACGAATTTTTATTTTTATTTTCGCCTGTATTTAAAAGCCGTGTCGGGGTCGGATAGTACCGTGAGGTTTCAGATTCAACAGTGATGCCAACTGCCAATTACACAGACACTGTAAAAAATAAAATAGTGGACCCAACTCTACGCCTTGTAATGAAATTGATTTTGTTGAACATAAACTAGTATTCCAAAATAGAAAAGTTTTCCGAAATTTTGAAGATATACTTCTTTTGGCGCGTTTTGAAAATCCGATCAGAGTGTATTTTCAGCATGTAACATACAGCTGGTATAACACTCGACTGATGTAGCATTCGTTCGATTGATGTAAATTTGTGAACGAATTTTTCCAACAAATCGTCTAATAAACAAAAATTTCGTGAAAATATACTTTTCCCAGAATAAACTATTTCTGGAAAAAGTTTTTGTTTCAAGTGTATTTAGATGATTCGTGGAAAAATTAGTTCATAAACAAGAATAAATAACCAATATCTTGTCAATTTATGTATGATTTTCTAAATTTTGCAACGCAAATTGATTTGATGACTGGTGTATAATAATTGATGAAATTTCCCATAAAAAATTGGTTTTTACATACTTTTATTGAATTATTGATTTCTTTTGTTCATTTCACTTTTTGATTTTTGAATATTAAATATGTAAACAACGCCATGTATGTATGTATCTACTAAAAATTCAAGGATATGTATCTATTTGATAGTATGTTCATGAATTTTGTGATAATCATTTTTTTTAAGTAGTGCGTTATTGATTTTTATTGCGCATTTCTACAGTGCTTTAAACAAAAGATATGTATGAAACTGTTATTTACATGTGGACGCGAGTATAGAGTGCGCCATTTACTGCGAATTATGACGTAATCACGCTAAATATAGTATCCAGAAAAAAAATTAAGTTAAAATATTTTTTTAACTCACCGGTATTATTGTACTATACTGTAAAAAAATTGGGTAAATTGAAAGTAGACGTAGTTGATTCAACTACGCGGCTGGTATAAATACAACGAAGCGAATGATTTTATTCTCTGGCGTAGTTGAAAGAATTATCCTAAGTCGCAAATTTATAATTTTTATACCCGGTATATAACCAGTCAACTAGCCGAGCGGTCTAAGGCGTCATGTCTGCGCAGTATGCAGTACTTGGAAACTGGGAGGTTATGGGTTCGAATACCGACATCGGCAGTTTGTCAATTATAAAAAAAAAAGGGGCGCTTGATTGACTAAACTGTCGGCGTATGGACAAGAACGAAGTAACCGGCTATGCTTGAGAAGGTTTTCTGCAGTTTCCTTCACGAACTCCAGATGAATATCGGCATAGTTCCTATTATAGTCGGCTACAGCCGCATATCCTACCAATTCCTAGTCTACTCACAAATTCCTTCCACTCCACTCACATTCTCAGGCATCACAATGGACCGTATGGTCGAAGTGTAGCCCGTTCAGGGCAGCCTTTACAATCGACCTCTCTACCCGGTATATAATATATACCAGAGTATATTACGCACACCAAACACTTCTAACCTTTATGCCTCTCACAAACAAACAAAGAATACGAGTTGAAACTCATAACAAAATAAAAAAATCGAATGTTAATTTTCTTACGTTTCATAAAACTCCTCACATTTGTAACTCTCTGTATAATGTATAATTTTATTTATTTATAAACAAAGATAAGTAGTATATTTTTTAAGTGTGTAAAAAAGAAATGTAAATATAAACTGAATTTATATTTCTGCTTTATATATGCGGTGTCAGTGACAGAGTAAGCATTTAAAAAATATATGTAATGTTAATACATGTTAAGTGTTATATCTTCCTCTTACGTATAAAAATTAAATAAAACGTGGTATCTATAAAAAAACATTTACTACAGGAATAATCAAAATTGTGAGAGACTGATACGATTCACGTCTGTGCATTTTTTTTTTGAACGGGAGTGTACGTAGCCCGCGAAATTTTGAACACATACCTTCATAAGACTCCATGTATTAGAAAAGGACAGCCCTACATTTTAAACAAACTTAAGATTTTTTTTTCTCCAAAACTAAATGTGGAATCTCTCAGAATCCCTAAAAATTATTTTTATGGGAAATGCACCTTAATCTAAATAATAAATTTTAAAATTAATTTACGACGGAAAATGATTGTATTTTCAAATCTTAAATGTTTTATGTTGAAGAGAAACTGAACCCTAATGAACTATCTAGTAATGAGGTAACTGACATCAAAAATTAAATTTTAATATCAGTCTGTTAAAATTCACGTGTTGGTTGGATATTTAATATAAAATAAGAGATAATTTTCTTAATTGGATGCAAAAAAACAGAAATATAGAAATAATAATGAGTAATAATATATATTTTAGTATAAAATTTTATTTTGTAAATAATAGGTACTTCAAACAAATTTTTTATTACGAAAGCTTACATTTTCATAACGCTACTAGTGAGATGTACGATACAAACCGTTTATAAGAGGTGTATTCAAAAAGTAAGGAGATTTTTCAAGTTTCGCGAGCTACGTACTTCGTCGATTTTCGATTTTTTTATTTTATTATGTCGTTCCGAACATATGTTCACAGTTTCAACTATATAGCATTCTATGTTTGTTTGTGAGAGGCTTAAGGTTAGAAGTATTTGGTGTGCTCGGCGATTTTTTATTTTATTTTTTTCAAAGAATTTGCATCAAATTTTGTTTAAAAAATGGAAATAAGTGTTCCAAAACACTCGAAATGTTGACAGTGGCATACGGTGAATATACTCTGAGTAAACAAAAAATGTTTATAGATGGTACAAGCTATTCCAAGAAGGTCGAGATGCCAAATGTCAAGGTTTTGCTCACTGTTTTCTTCGATTACCGTGGCGTAATGCATCAGGAGTTCTTACCACAAGGTTGTCCGGTCAATAGGGAGTATTACCTTGAAGTTATGCGCCGTTTGCGAGAAGCAATACGAAAAAATCGTTCGGAATTGGGGAAAAACAATTCATGGCTTTTGCATCACGATAATGCACCTGCTCACTCATAGTTTGTGCGTGATTTTTTGGCCAAAAACAACACCACAATCATACCTCATCCACCATATTCACCAGATTTAGCTCCCTGTGACTTTTTCTTGTTCCCAAAACTGAAGACACCCATGAAAAGTCGGAGATTTGCAACGATTGAGAAGATAATACGAAAATCGCCGAGCACATCAAACACTTCTATTTATGCCTCTCAAAAACAAACAAAGAATGCTATACGAGTTGAAACTGTGAACATATGTTCGGGACGAGTGTACCAATACAACAAAATAAAAAAAATCGAATGTACGTAGTCCGCGAAAATTGAAAAGTCACCTTACTTTTTGAACACACCATGTGATATAATAGGTATCATCCAATATATATATATATATATATATATATATATATATATATATATATATATATATAGGTTTCTTGAATATCCTATATCTGACGCGTTCCGCCTGGATAAAAATATATCTATATATATTAGGTACAATAAGGAATATGCATGAAAATTTTTCTTCACTTGAATTGAAGCATGTTTACTTGACAAATATCAAGGTATAATTACTTTTTAAATAACTTTAAAAATAAGCGAGATATGAATGATTGAAATTCCCGATTAGACAAAGAGGGTGATAGCCCTCTTGATATGTTATGTGACGTCATATTACACTTTCACCATTTAAAATACACGTAAAACTCCGTTTTTAGTATTTTTGCAAGAAAGAGACAGATAATAATCTTTAAAAGCTTATAGCATCCTTGATATTTGTCGGATTTTAATTTCGTTTTTAAATATTATTACAGTATTAACAGTATTTTCATATTCTGAAAATAAATGTGAAAAAAAATTGTCATGCATATTCCCTATTGCTGTTAAGGATACAGTTGATATTATTCTTTTGAGGAATAACTGAACAATCCTGGCCTCCATTCAGTTGGTTTATCATTCGCTTTCGTTTGAAATGTATCATAGTCAATTCATTGATATCTGAAACACACATCTTTTTTGATAATACTGACAACTTCTTGAGAGCACCAACAGAGACAAGGAGGGAATTATTGTATGGCATGTATTTAACATTTGAAACAAGCCAAGAGTAGGAGACTCCAAGCCGATATGTGTTTAGGATAGTTAGATAGATTGTAGAGGCTGCCCTGGACGGGCTACACTTCGACCGTAAGATCTATTGTGATGCCTAAGGATGTGAGTGGAGTGGAAGGAACTTTTGTGTATAGACTAGGAATTGGTAGGATATGCGGCTGCAGCCGACTATGATAAGAACTATGCCGATATTCATCTGGAGTTCGTGAAGGAAACTGCAGAAAACCTTCTCAAGCATAGTCGGTTACTTCGTTCTTGTCCATACGCCGACAGTTTACTCAATTAACCGCTCCCTTTTTTTTTCTTAAAAACTGCCGATGCCGGGATTCGAACCCATAACCTCCCAGTTTCCAAGTAGGCATACTGCGCAGACATAACGCCTTAGACCGTTCGTCCACTCGGACTGGTTGTGGGTAGGATAATTAAATTTACTTGTATACCAACTAACAGAGTTGTAAAAATACCAAAAAAAATCTCTTACAGTTTCAAAAAGGAATATTTTTCCTTCTGGAGAAGCACAGTCCTTTTTGGCCCATTCACGAACTTGACCTTACTTTTTAGGTTTAGAATACACATACAAAATGTTAGCTCATTATCTCTTTTCGCTTTTGAGTTATTGTGCTTACGGATAGGCGAATAGACATGCGGAAATAGACTAATTAGGCCATTTTATGAACAGCTACACCAAAATTGTTTTTCTGCGATCAATATTTCCATCCGTTACAAAGTCAGGACTAAACTTAATGTACCCTTGTATATCTTATATATACTGGGTATAAAAAGAAGTTGCTAATGCACGGTTAATCGAATTTTAAAACGCTTCAGCCGAAAAATTAATGAAATGTCATGTATGGTGTTCCTGAGTAAACTGTATAGCCTATAACTTTCCTCAATAAACGGGCTACAAAAATTTTAAATTGAACTGGCAGTTCCTGTGAAATTAGCGCGTTCAAACATACACACTCTCCTACTTTATAATATTAGTATAGTTCTGATTACCAAGACAGTTCAGACCAGGTGCACACATATTATTCTTAATGTTTTATTGTACCGTTTTTCAACGAGTTTCGTCTAGTGTAAAATATATTTTCGAGAATTTTACTCTTATTACAACCGAATAACCAAAACATATACAACAGCGAATACCAACCTCACGGTGAATAAATTATCGCTTTAATGTATTTTGTACATAGAATACATAATATTTTATACTGTAATTTATTGGATGTCTCATTTTAGTGGTCTTTTCGACAGATTTTGTTCATTTTTTTTCACAGCCTACAAATAATATTTTCTAATAAATCCCGAAGTTTCAGAAATTTTTACCGTTTAGAACGCGAGATAATTAATAGCAAAGTAATCATTCTCTCTCACTCTCTCTCATTAGAAGCATGTAAAACTTCATGCCCGCCCAACTATTATCTGTTGTATTAAAAAAAATACTCGACAGAATTTTAAAAAAAACTAGAAGAGTAAAGATAAATATTTATTAATTACATTATATTAAAAAAAATCACGTTTTACCGTTTTGTTTTTGAAATAAAAAAGTTTAAAATTATTTAATTACATTTATTTGGTATATATGAATAGTGAATATATCTATGTGTTGTGTGCGTGTATCTATCGCTGTCTATATGCAGTTACTATGATATGTTGTCTTTGTGAAATATTTCATTGTTGAAATGCCGTTAAAATAATACAACCAAATACTTATAAAGCATCCTACATTATAATACAAAGTGTTATGCTATGCACTGTGTTAGATCAATCTTTGGTGTGGGTAACAAAGAACGTTATATCATGGCATACTGTGCATAAACAGTGATAGATACACTACACAATGTTGCTATTGGGTCTATTTTAATTTTACGTAATGTATAACTTAATACGTAAGTGTAGCGTGTGTAGGTGTTGATACCTCCTTTCTTGTGACTGGTTAAAATTGACCATGTGAATGACGCGATTGGCAAATCAAGAATTTTTCAAATGAATTTCATCGTGTGCACAACAAGGTAATTTTTGTTACTTCAACTATTTTTATTGCATCAAAACTTTCATGCAAAAACGGGCTTAGTTTAACACTAATAGTCTACGAGTATAACGCGTGTGACATACAAACGGTCATTAAAAGCGTTTGTTTTGACTACGGAACTCAAAAGACCCATTGAAATAAGTCACCTAGTATATATAAAGATGGTGAGTGACTATAACAGTGTTAAATAAAGATACCATTAACATAACACTGTATAACTGTTAATGATCAAAAACTGATGAATAGGTTCTCATCAAAAATGCAATAAAAAAAAAACTTCATACGCCATGCTGCTGCTGCATGCTCCATATTAAATAAATACTATGAATGAACTCTTACAACTTTACTATAAAATTTACTCATTAATTTATTTAATGCATATTTTATGTTTGTCTTTGTTTCAAGTGGAGAGAGAAAATTCTGTTTTTATACCCAGTATATGTAAATATACAAGGTATATTAAGTTTAGTCCCGACTTTGCAACGCTTGAAAATATTGATCGTAGGCATGAATGTTTGGCATAGGTGTTCATAAAATGGCCTACTTCGGCCATTTTCGCTTGTACGTCTGTCCGTCCGTCTGTGAACACGATAACTCAAGAACGAAAAGAGATATCGAACTGAAATTTTGTTTTTGTGTTCTAGAGCCAAAAAGTAAGGTCAAGTTCGTTAATGGGCAAAATGGGCAAAAACTGCCTATCTTTGAAACCGTAAGAGATATAACAAAAGTTTTAAAACAAAAAATCTTCTTTTCTTTAAAATAAACAACTTTTGTTTGGAAATTTTTTCCATAAACTCAATAGTTTTCCCATAAGTTGTGTTTAAATTTCCTCGGAAAGCGAAAAATATGCCGATCTTAAATTCTGGGACAATTCAAAAATTGTTAACAATTCAAGCATTTATTTACAACTCAGTATATACTGGGTATTCAAACAATTAACTCAGTTAGTTGTTACATTACTTGTTTTATACATTTTTTAATTCCGGTGTATATAATTCTATCTGCTCGCACAGACTTCACACTGAAATTGTGCCTAAACTATCTGTTGTATGAAAAAATATTTCATACAAAAGTTGTTTGTTTTTATTAAATAAACATTTTTTATATTTAAAGATTTTCTCTATCTTGCACCGTTCAAAAGTTAGCTACTATACGCTTTTATTTTAAATAATTTTTCGAAAACCAAATAGATTCGGCACGACTCAGCTGTAAATTTTTGAAAAAATACCTTCAATTTTGCTGTCTATTGCTATATGTACAAGCCTGGAAGTTTTTCAAGCATTTCTATAATTTTTATTTTAACTTTTCTTAAACAGAGCACATGTTGTGTTACACCCATTGATGGCGTGACCTCCATAAGCATTTCAATAAAATCCCACTATCTGCACGATATTTCAAAAACGGTTAGTGATTTTAAAAAATGACCATAAATTATAGATAATTTTACGATCTACAAGTTTCATTATAACTTTAAACATGATTTGACCCTTTAGGAAACGAGATATTTGCAAAAAACCGTTTTTCGTGACCTTCCCCTTGAATACTTTAATACACGGGTACGTGATTATATGAGAGTTCTGAGCGAGTGTTAAAAATGTAAAAAGAAAGGTCTATGCAAATTTTGAGCCGATTTTTTTTATACTCGACTATACTAATTAGTGTTTTTTGAAAATATAAATTTTAATAATCGTAATAGGGAATATGCATGAAAATTTTTTTTCACATTTATTTTCAGAATTTGAAAATACTGTTAATACTGTAATAATATTTAATAACGAAATTAAAATCCGACAAATATCAAGGAAGCTATAAACTTTTAAAGATTATTATCTGTCTCTTTCTTGCAAAAATACTAAAAACGGAGTTTTACATGTATTTTAAATGGTGAAAGTGTAATATGACGTCACATAACATATCAAGAGGGCTATCACCCTCTTTGTCTAATCGGGAATTTCAATCATTCATATCTCGCTTATTTTTAAAGTTATTTAAAAAGTAATTTTACCTTCATATTTGTCAAGTAAACATGCTTCAATTCAAGTGAAAAAAAATTTTCATGCATACTCCCTATTCATATCCATCACATAAATCATCACAGAAATAGGTAAAGATATACACAAAATGGCATAGTTTGACCCCTTTTATGCAATGATAATAATATAACCACCAACCCTCTAGTAAGATTATTAATTTGTTTCTGTTGTCGACATATAATAAAGTTATTATTAATCTATCTAATATCAAACTCATTTCATTATACTTAGAAGACTCACCCAATTTCCAAAGGGATCATTTTACTATCATCAAAACCTCCCCCGAATCCTTTTCAAAGTTTTCCCATCCTAATACTTACAGAATGTTTCAGAAAAATTATTCCTAAATACATTTTGTGAAAATTTCGTTACACTAGTGTTCAGTCAAACATTTTTGTGCTAATAATCGAGAGGGAGATTTTCGGCTAGAGCACGCTAGATCAGCTTTAGGAAGTGTAGGATCTGGAGTGGATTCAGGGATTGTATGTTCCCTACGAATTCTTGAGTATTCAAGAGTTACTGTGTGTGTACAAGTGTTCCGGAGCTTCTCTCTGCTCTGAGATCTGTTTCTAATCCCAGCTTTCTTTCCTTGTGTATACAATGCCCTTTGAGGAAAGTTGTGTCAGTAGCCATAATCTGCGTTTTTTTAGGCTGATGTAGATTTTGGATTTTCTATATGCTGCCTCATTTCTCTTTACTCCTGCAAGTCCTCAAACTCAGAAGAGGGCATGGCCAATGTTTCCTATCGTTATGTCATTTACCGTAAAAAGTTTATGGCTTAAGGACGTTCATGTGCTACGCTAGAATCAAATGAGAACTATCGTTAATAAAATTTATTTACGATTTTAAAAAAGTTGTAAAGTATATCAATCTTACAACGATTTATAACCTTTTTTTTGCCCTAAATGTTTGAAAGTATTTATTGTAAAATATCAGTAAATGTAAGTTAGAAATTGATTTGACTTTATTTGACAGATCTGACAATAAACTATGTTTTGTTATGACGTTCACGTGTATATGTATGTGTATATTTTTTACTGTGCGCTATCGCCAGTTTTAATTAATTCAAACTGCATATTACAAAGAATATTTATAAACATTATTATGGTATCTACTTTAATAATATAGTTATTATAATTTTAAGTATAAAAAAATTATGTTCTCCATATGACATTGTGTTAAAAGTTTGATTTTTAATCGCTAATTACTCTTTGAAATGATCATCAACAGGTATTAAATTTTTGAGAGAGGATAACTACATAATTGAGCTATTCAATAGGGAATATGCATGAAAATTTTTTTTCACTTCAATTGAAGCATGTTTACTTGACAAATATCAAGGTAAAATTACTTTTTAAATAACTTTAAAAATAAGCGAGATATGAATGATTGAAATTCCCGATTAAACAAAGAGGGTGGTAGCCCTCTTGATATGTTATGTGACGTGTTATTACACTTTCACCATTTAAAATACACGTAAAACTCCGTTTTTAATATTTTTGCAAGAAAGAGACAGATAATAATCTTTAAAAGCTTATAGCTTCCTTGATATTTGTCGGATTTTAATTTCGTTTTTAAATATTATTACAGTATTAACAGTATTTACATATTCTGAAAATAAATGTGAAAAAAAAATGTTCATACATATTCTCTACTCACTAAAAAAAAAATTTTATCTACTATCAAGATTCATGCATGAACACTCTTAAATTTGATAATTTTAACAAAGTTTTTTTCAACTCTGAAAGTTAGAAACATGAATCCTAAGACGCTCTGTATAATTAACAAGTTTGACAAAATTATATTTTGATAATAATAGCTTTATAGTCAAATTAACCTGATATTTGAGAATATACATTTATGAGAGTATATTGATAATTAATTTTCTTTTCTTCTTGCTTAGTGTGGTATGTTATTTTTGGTGGAAACTTAATGTATTGAAAGTAATATCATTTCCTTTCAAAATTTATTGGATATCCTTTACAACACGATAATGGGAATACGATATTATTGTCATCTTATGTAAATAATTTTGATTGCAAATTATTCATAATTATCAATACATTTTCAGATAAAAATAATTTCAAAATCATTAATTAAATTTTTTAAGTTTCATGATTGAATACTTTTTTCCAAATTGTGACGCACATCCCCGCCGTAGTTGGCAATACGAAAAATTGGGTGAATTTTGTTTTTTTACGGACTAAAACAAGGAAGTTTTCATTATTAAATAATTTGCCTTTTTCCTCTGAAGATTTAAGAAAATCCACCAGAGGCTGCATTAGTGGGGGAAGTACACATGTTTTGATTTTCTCATTGACAGCAATGTTATGCAACGTCATAACTCTCGCTTTGGGCTTCATTTCTTTGTTTTTCCGATTTTTCCTCAAAAACTACCGATCCAATTTCAATTCATGACATGTCAATCGATAGTTTCCTGATCGGAGTTCAGATTTTTTTTATTCGCATAAAACCATTTTTTCAATATATTCTGGTATTGGTATATGCCAACAACTGGTTCTGTTCCAAAAATTACTCAAGAGGGTAGGATGGTGATCCACCCCCCCCCCAGTTTTTATTTTAATTGTTTGAAACTTTTCTCCATAAACTGAATATGTGTTTAGCTCTAAATAAATAGTTCACGCATTCATAGTGAGCTCATTGTATACAGGGTATTTAAACAATTAACTCATTTACATCGTCCTAGTTTTTTAGCCAATCGCTCGACGAGTTTTTTAAATAAAATAAAAAAAATACAGACGAATTGAGAACCATCCTCCTTTTTTGCAGTCGGGTTAAAAATTAAAAGTGGTGAAATAGTAATTTTGTATAGACCTGTAATGTTAATCGTACAATTTTTGAGAGCGATTTTTATTAAAACTAAGCGTTAAATAATTTTGAACTTTTAAGCGAAGTTAGATATTTATATTTTGATTAATTCATCAAAAATTCAGCCAATTTCGTCGACAACGCGTTTCCACAACAACTACCTTAAGTGAAGATTGTTCAAAAAATGTCTTCTACTTGCCATAATCTTCACTTGCTCCAATTATCAATAATATAAAAAGAAAAATTGATACTATGTTTTAAATTTGTATTCTAAGGATAATTTTTGTTTAAGATAAAAGTTATATTTAGAAATATTGTGAAGTTAATTTTTGGAAAAAGTAATTACCTTGTCTGGAAATTAAATCTTTAATTAGCCAATTATTAATGACATCAATTTGAAATAATAGTTAAGCTTGTAAAATATGACGCCATAATCTAATTGCGTGACTGCAGAAAAAAAATTGACTTGTTTTTTAAACAAAACATTTCTATAAAAATCTATGAGTGCGAGTTCAACATAGTCAAAGAGGATTCTGTAGCATAATTTAATTAATAAAAAATGAACCTGATTTTCGTACTGTTTGGGTCAAAATTAGCCTAGAAAATGATTATTATTAAAATCGAGAACAAAAATTTTCTTCACTTTTTTCACATTTTTTCCAAGGGGTACCCCTTAAAAAAATCGCTAAAATTAGAAGAAAATTTTATGTCCCCGATTTTGATAAAAACTTGGTTTTAAGCTAATTTGGACCTTGCGAAAACGATGGCGTTGGTTAAAATACGAAACGATTAACGGTTTTCAAGGTATCAGACCCATAGTGATAAAATTGCAAACTGCATGAATTTAGAAGGCAACATTTTGAAATGTGTTGGTCGGACGTTAAAATGAACCTGATTTTCGTACTGTTTGGGTCAAAATTAGCCTAGAAAATGATTATTATTAAAATCGAGAACAAAAATTTTCTTCACTTTTTTCACATTTTTTCCAAGGGGGATCATATATATATATATATATATATATATATATATATATATATAAAATTTAAATTTGAAGGTTTATCCATTGTTAGTATAGTTACCTTTCGGTGATATTATACCAACGGAAGTGACTAGCGTTTACTTAATTTGACATTTTAATTAATATGTCTAAAAAATATGCTAATAGTAAATAAACTACAATTAATAATACGACATTAAGAAAGTGAGAAATCATATGCATTCCACCACCATACATCTCGTAGCTCAGAGAAAGATCGTTGGTCTAGATTGACAGAGATCGTGGATTCGATTCTTATTCTAGATGTGTATGATTTTTCATATAAAGTATTTGATGTCAAAGTTTGTTATAATACAAATGTTTTTTAATAAATCGATTGATATTACTCACCTGAACGTTGCAGGTCTATGATACGGAACCCTTATATTATATCTAATAGAATGTTTTTTTTCTTCTTGAAACAAGAAAAACAATATAAAAAATTTGATTAAAAATGTATTAGGAGCATGTCAACTTTTTATTTATAAATTTAAAAAAAATACTATTTTAGTATATATTTTTGGTACAACAAACAGAATTTATAAATTTCAAGGTCAATTCTTTAACTATACGGTGGTGATTCAAATTATAAGCCTGTCAAAATTTAAAAACAACACGTTTTGTAATTTTTTTTTGTCATATTAAACTGTATCTATTTACATGCTAACATGTGAACACTTTATAAAGCCTAATTACAAGCCAAAAATTGTTTTTGTGTTGTAGTTTAAAAAAATGACAAGCAGATGCACTGAGCGTGTGTCTGCCTGACTGCGATACTGGGGGTTGCTATTTATATACAGTTTAGTTACCATCCAAATAGCCGAGCGGTCTAACGCGTCTGTCTACTTGGAACTGGGAGGTTATAGGTTCGAATCCCAACATCGGCAGATTTTCAGTTAAAAAATTAATGGGGCGGTTAATTGACTAAACTGTGGGCGTATGGAAAAGAATGAAGTAACCGACCGCTTGTGAAGGTTTTCTGCAGTTTCCTTCCACAAACTCCAGATGAATATCGATATAGTTCCTATCATAGTCGGCTGCAGGCGCAACCTACCAATTCCTAGCCTACATACAAATTCCTTGTCCTCCACTCGCATCATAAATGTATGTTTATAAATTAATAAAGGTTAAAAAAAATAACGATATGGGTGGCCTTTGTTATGGACCATGGTGTCTCAGAAATGGAGGTAAATCCCCACATTATTATTATTATTATTATTCAGTTGTTTCTAACGAAGATGGTTGACCAGATAAAAAATTAAGCCGTTGTGGCGACGCCTGGGAAGATGGGAGACATCGAAACTATTTTGTATAGAAAATATGCATTGCCAACTATGTATGAGCTTTTGAACTTGTATATGTACTGCCATCTATGAGCATATTTTTAAAATTCGTATGTTATATGTAATATCACCTATGAACAACTTGTTAATCGCGTGGTGAGAAAACGTCGCCAGACCAACAGTCGATCTAACACGCCACATTAAATGTTTCACATCAAAAATAAATTATTCTCTAAGAGTAACTCTTTATAAACTACAGATATCCCGATTCATGCATCAACAACCATCTTAGTAATAAGAGTTAGATCAATTAAAAAATATAATATTTATAAAAATAATTAAATATGATATTGAACTTTATTCATATATATAAAATGTAATATAAATACAACCTTGATTAATTCAATAGTAATTATGAAAATTTCAATTTTAAATGTCAATAGTCAAACTACGTACTCGAATACATACAATATATCCTTCTCTCGTACTACGAGTGTAGAATTATATAATAATTGAAATTAAATTAAAAATAAATATATATATTAAAAATAAAATAATACTTGTATGTGCTCTTTATAATAATATATATATATTGATCTCTATATACTACAGAATGATCTACCAAGAACGTTTGCAATGCCATATTTAGCGAAATGTTTTATAAGATTGCTGCGCGCTGTTGTAAAATATTTTTCATCTCGTATATCTCGTGAGCAAATAATGATATCGGCTCCGGTCTAATTTCATTCGACGCATAATTGAATAATGATTATCTACTAAAAATATATGTAAAATGTTTTTCGTCACGAGTTGTATTATTGAAATTGCTGTTTTTCATCAATAAAAAAATAAAAAAATAAAACATATAACACACTATACACAATATTACGATCGGACAAACGCGCATTTTTTATTTCGCTATAAACTGTGCTGTTATCTCAGCAGCGCACAAAAAACAATGATCTCTGAATGAGAATGTTGGGGTAGTGGATGGTAGTTTTTAATGAGAAGGTGTGACATCGCTTCCTCTATGCAAAGATGCAGAGATTAATTTCTCTTTATTTCTCATTTCTTATCAGTATGATAGACTCGTATTGATGATTCAGGCATAATATTTGAGCTCTGTCGGCAGACGTTCCGTAGAAGGGACTTCAAGGCCAAGGGGCGCGCCTCTAACATACCTGCGGCAGACCGTAGTAGGCCGGCTTTTCAACGCGTAGTGGCATATTTTTCATTAATGTACGACAGACGCGTGTTGATGTAGAAGTGTGTTTGTATTCGGCACTCGTACGTTGAAACTAACTATTTAACAGAAAAATGGTTACAACATAAATTTTCTCAAGTTTAATTTATTACATAACTATTTTCATCGTAAAATGAATCGGAAACGAGATATTGTCATAAAACTACTTTTGGGCGCCACTTTTCCAATATGGCGGCACGAGTGGTAGAGATACGAGGTGGCAAAGTGAAAATTCAAAAAGAGCACGTTGAAATCTGTAAAAATACCAATTTTCAAAACTCCCGGACAACTTTCCAGATAAAACTGCCAAATGATCGGACTAATATTCATGGCCAAATTTCAGACTGGTAAGAAACTTGGAAAACCCAGAAATGTCAAGAAGTTTTGAGTTTTTGAGATAAAATTTTAAATGACTAAGATGTGCAGACCATCTTTTAAGAATCGATTTAGAGAGAAAATCACTGAAAGTCTTTAACCAAACCTATTATGTATTAAAGACTTAAAGGTAGACCAAAAATAAAGAAATTTCTAGATTAGGACTTAAGCATCATGAAAATCAAGAACCGATCGATGCATTTATAGTAGAAAATGGATATAGCCTTGCAGCCTGGAAAAAACTTCGAAAGACGGCTGAAGCCCAAAGAGAGTCGTGGTGCCCAATACGATGATGATCACAATTACTATCTAGTCTCAAAGTATTGCACGTCTCTTTTGCTACATCCTGTATATATGCATTCATTTGATTCCAATAATATTTGAATTATTATGATAAATGAATCATGAATGTTGAACAATTAAAATATTCCATTCAAATAAATTCACAAAGGGTTAAAAATTATTAAATATATATAACTATATACTATAGGCTAGTAGCTAGTAGCTATACACATCTGATTACTGGACAGATTAAATGATTATATTCGTTTGAATTGATTTGTAATTAAAAACATTTTATTATTATATCATTTCTATGAATAGTGTTACAAATGTCGATTCTAGTAATTCGGATTAACACATGATGACCCACGTTAATTCACATTGAAAAATTGAAAAATATTTACCAATTAACATAGTTGGGTGCTCGCAATCCGAGGTGAAATACGAATGAATATAGCTTATTTTAAACAAATAAACATTAAACAAAAAATACACACTTGTTCTTTTAGACTCATGTCTTCTTAACCTTAATGGAAATCGACATTGGTATAGTACTTTCGTTAATAATATGTGAATGCGAATATAGTACTTTTCCAATTTATAAACTATACTAATATATGGTTGAATAAATGCCATATGTCCCCATCTGGTGCCTAACGAGATATAGTCTCGTCTTAGAGCATCTCATCCAGCTCTGTTTCTTTTAGGAAGTACAGGATCTGGATTGGATTTACGGATGGTAGCTCCCTGAACGTCTCTGGTAGACTCCCAGAAATTTTATTATTTTGTGTATGAGGGTATCACAGTCTATTAGGATGTGTTCCGAGCTTCCTAAGCTTCCTAAGGTATCCTCTAAGTCTACAATGCCCCGTGAGAAACCTCGTTAGTATCCGCGGTCTATTTTTACTCAGGGCAACGCAGGTTTTGTATCTTTTGCGGTTAAAGTTTCCGAGAAAATTCTTTGCCTGCCTGAGCCCTAATATATGGTTACTAAATGAACTATGTAATTTCATTTGTGTTTTCTTTTTGTTACAGAGAGATGACAAATCTTTATTAGCACAGTTTTTCTTTGCTGATGAAGATTTAAATTTAATTGCAAGTGAATTGGATAGTTTCGATGGTCGAAGAGATCCAGAACGATGTACAACATTAGTGAATTTACTTCGACAATCTCAAGATCGAGTATTAACAATTACAAATGCAATTATGGATGTATTAATACCAAACGAGCGTGCAAATCGGGATTTTCGTGTAAAATTTCCAGAGGATGTTTTACAAGAGAATTTAGCTGGACAACTTTGGTTTGGTGCTGAGGTAAATAAAACTTTAATCAGTTGGGAATTATTATGGAAATATCAGGGAAAATGTTTATCTTTTTTATATTATTCGTGCCTTTAGCTTTATCTGTGATTCCGTTTAGAAAACACGAAAATACTATCCGATTGGCGGTTCTATATAGTTTCCCAAAAAATAAAGTATTTAATTTTAACTTCTACTACAAACATCATTCCGAATTATTTTAGTGGGGTGCTTCCCATCAACTCCCCTTGGCTACGTCCTTTGGCGTAGGTTAAATACTATTAAAGTGTTCGTCCTCAAATAAATGTTTGAGTTGATTATCTCAAAAATTAATTTCCTTGCGAAAATAATATTTTCACTTGTTTCCCGCAAGAAGCCATACGTAATTTAAATTAATAGGCCATATAGAAAGTCACACACAAAAAATGTTTTTAAATGGATTTAGTTCCAGAAACCGTGTTAACCATGAGCTTTCGTCAATATCTAAACAACAAAATTTTACTAAAATATTTGTTTCCCAAATTTGTTTTAGTGTCTTGCTGCTGGTTCATCCATAATGAATCGTGAAGCGGAAAGTGCAGCAATGCGTCCATTAGCCAAAGCATTAACAAAGAGTTTAGAAAATGTCCGAAATTTGCTACGTGAAGCATGCTTACGAAACAACACACCAAATGGACCGCTACGTTTACCAAACAACGAATTTATTAGTGAAAGTTTAAAAATCTTCGATAAAATTTTCGCTGAATTCGAATTGCGGTATGTTAGTGCAATGGTTCCTGTAAAAACCACTCAAGAATACGAGTTACAAGAATTAATTGGTGTACTATTCTCGGAGACATTACAGCGTGCGCTAAAAATGAATTTACTAACACAGGAACAAGTTGACGATTATGATCCAGCTTTAATGTTTACAATTCCCCGGCTGGCGATTGTTAGTGGGTTATTAATATTCCCAAATGGACCATTGTGTATTGATAAATCTGAGGAACATATGTCAGAAATGTTTCGACCTTTTAAAACTTTACTACATAAAATTCGTGAACTTTTGTGGACGCTAAATAAACGTGAACTTTACATGTTAGAAAAATTGTTATGTGATAACGAACAAATTAATAATTGTGATTATAAATCGGTTGTGACCAATAATAATGTGGACGACGATTTGGACGAATTTGTGAATCGATTTTATTCGGATTATCCCTTGGCAAAAGATTTTGTTTCGAGTTTTTATACAGTTACCAATGCATCATCGAGTTCCACAACAGATTATGCACGTGAAGCTGCTGAATTAAACGTTCCAGAACAAAGCAATGAATCGTTATACCCCGATTATGAGACTATTTCGGATTCATCCTTACCTCCAGACTTAGAAAATGTGGAATATTCCTCAATTCCAACTTCTCCATTAGAGGATATTATAACAAATGTTATTGAAACGGTCACATCAGTGATGGTGTTGTCTTCAGAGACACCTAGTGAAAATTGGAACCATCAATCGGAGAATATTGAAATACCTACTTCCTCAAATTCAGGTTATTTACTGTCGAACACAGTCGAACACGATAATATTTTAGCATCATTATCGAATCCAGATCAACAGAGTCCACAGCGTGGGGAAAGTTTACCAGATTGTGATTGTCTGGAAACTATTTCCGCTGCAACGGCCACACTTTCTACACTCCTAACCAATCAAGATGAACCCGTGATAACTAAATCTGACGAGGTGAAAGAAGACTGTTTATACTGTGAAGAAATTAAGGATAATAAGAGGATTGATTGTATAAAAAATGATTTGTTGTATTTAGAATCACCAGGTGGTATTGATTCTGGGATCTCGACGGAAAATACGAGTCTGGATCGGTCTCCTAGTTTAGATTTAGTTACAACGACAAATAAAAGTTCTTCAACGTCGTCCAGTGTTGTAACGACAACAACTCCAATCTGTACGACTTCTTGCCAATTTAATAACGTGGGACACAATCATAACTCGTCAATAAGCCCTGTAAAAAATATTGAGATTAGTTATACAGAGAAAAAAAGTATACAAAATAATGACGAGAATTGTGTTCGTGACCCACCAGGTACAAGTAAAATGGTACAAAGGCGACGTGAGATTTCACCTAGGCATAGAAAACGACATCATAGACACCATCGACATAGGCAAATGAATGGCGATGAACAAGTAAAAGAAACATTAAATATTCCTGAACCACCGCCGGTTACGCCTGTAACCGCAACAGTGACCACTACAACGGCATCATCGTCACAGGATAATTTAAGTGTGTGTAGTAGTGAAACGTCGACATTTGATAGTGATTGTGCAGACGATGAAGAAATTGCTTTAGCTATGCAAGCTGCTGAAATTGCTAATCGTAATGAAGTTCGCTCTAAATTTAGGTATGTTCGTTTTTTTGATAATTTTTCTAATGTTCTTTTTGTCTGTCATACTAGGGTAATTGTCCCATTATTTTTTATTACCAATCTTCTTGAATGCTAAGAATTTCAAAGACTGGTAAGAAATTTAGCCAAAGACTTGGAGAGCGTTGATTACTGGTCTCAACATACACATGTTGAAATAAAAAAATCATGTATCAGACCTTTTACTCGATGAGGTCATTTATTTGAATCCAGTTTCTGGGATAAATATCGGTTTTTCGCTTTTAATCTCTGCTATAAAACATACTTTAGATTTTTTCTTGAGACAGTGGGGAGCGTGTTATGCTACGTGTCTATGAAAGCGCTCCCCTATATAAATTGCATATGTATATTTTGTGAAAAGGGGGTTCGAATATAAACTTCTAGAAATAGTTTGTCATTTTCTTGAGTCAGGATAGATAATCATATGTTCTGAGCCCATAATAGTACGTACTATATAAATGTGACGTTTTTATTTGTGCACCCAATTTCCCCTACTAATTTTTATCGTATTTTTTCTCTTCCAAACAGATCAACAGAAGATCTATTACACCGTTTATTTGTTTGTATCGCTGGCGTTGCTGATCAATTACAAACAAATTATGCTAGTGATTTACGTAACATATTAAAAGCTGTATTTCTTATGAATGTAAATAATAGTAACAGTAATAATAATGACGATACCACAACGACATCACCACCTAGCGAGAATGGACAAATGTCTGAATCCATAGAATATCGTGCGTCTGAAAGTGACATCATTCCAAGTGATGAATTCGCAATTGATCCAAACATCCTAGCACAAGAGGCATTATTCGATACAAATGTATATTTCCATATTGATGAGCCAGGACTTCAACAACCATCTGAAGATGATTCCCACCATGAAGATGATATCCAATCAGGAAATCCAACAATTCAAGTAACGTCATCATCGCAAACTACAACACCATCAGATGATCGTCCTCCAGTATGGATACCAGATGTTCAAGCACCTAAATGTATGTCATGTGAATCAAATTTTACAGTTGTAAAACGTAGACATCATTGTCGTAATTGTGGCAAAGTATTTTGTGCTCGTTGTTCTGCTAATAGTGTGCCTTTACCAAAATATGGTCATCATAAACCGGTTCGAGTTTGTAATAAATGTTTTATGTATCATTTAACACCGTTTACGATGTGAAAAGACATTGGATCAGCAAAATGATAAGCGTTCATAGATTTATTAGCTAGGTAGATAGATAGCCACAAAAAAACAAAATATGATTGTTTTTTTGGAAAAATTTATCATTTTTAATTTTATTTTAGGGAGATAATTTCTTTTATTTTTTAAATTGTTATTTTTGTTGTACGCTAAGACTTGGTACGTACGAATGCTGTAGATATTTAGTTTTATAATTAAAAATTAAACAAAATTCAGCCTCGCAAAGATAAATCAAGTCGATCAAGTTTGGCTCTATCAAGGTAATTTCCTAAGATGTTGCCACGCTCTCACTTCCTTGAAACTTTGATAGAAAGGGCCAAAGATACTGTAATTATAGAAAAGATGACGTAATTTTATTTTCGCGATAAATCTCAGCCAAACCATACACCAAATGCTTCTCGTATAGTCATTAGTTTCTTCAAATAAATCATTCCATGTCATTTGGCTGAAAAAGCCGTCCTTATTCTCTATAAAGGTGTGTTCTAACGACTCTTCGTTAACTTTAGCGGCTAGTTATTCGTTTATTCAATTTAAAAACTGTATGTTCTTTTCATTTCTAGTAATTTATGAATAGCATTAAAAGGAATTCAATCTTGACTAATTTCCATATTTAGGAAAATTAAATGGAAAGATTTTACTAATCAAAAAACAGTAAATATTTCAAAACTGAACGACAAAAGTTTTGAATTTCAACGACAGAAATATTTTATTTCATCTACAAAACCTGCAAGTAAAATTGACGCGATTCTATCGAATACATTCGATAGAATTATTTTTACTATTTGAATTCTTTTTACTATTTACTATCTGTATGAAAAAAGTACGAAGAAGGCGTTTTGACTGCACTTATGGCGTTCAACTAAACTTCGATTCCACCTTTTGTGATCTCCCAAAACTGAATATCTACAGTACTCATCCGATTCAAGTCTTAAGATTCTTTTTTGTAAAATATAAACAGTGGTTGTGTTTCATCATAGCTTTTTTTTTATTGAAAACGCAAAAGAAATTATCTTAAAAAAATTTTTTACCACCTCATGTGCAAGAACAATGAAAAAATATGTCCCTTTTTTCATACCACAATGCTTTTGACTTTTCCCATGATTATAAATATAACTGGACATTTAGCGTGAAAAAATATGAAGTGGTGCTTAGTGTACTTTCTTTCTTGATTCGAATTTAAAAGAAAAACTATTCATAATATTTTTTGTTTTTTAAAATGAAGAAACTATTTTTCGTGATGCAAGTTGGATTTATATATGCTATAGAGGGGAAAGGTGTTTAAAAAAAATGAATTGTTAGTTTTTGTTATTATAAATTTTGTTATAAACACTGGCTGTTATTATACGTCGCTATAGATAGGCATGCCAAAAATTGTAATTCTACTTTGGTTCTGCTCTAAAAAAACCTGACATTCCTTTAAATTATAAAATCGTTAGCCCGAATATATTAAACCTTTTGTATATTGTTGTATTTCAACAGTTTTACTTGTACAATTAAAACTGAAGGATAAGCGAAGGAAATCTATTAACCAACAATTCAATGATAAACTTAACCGACGTTCAACAAGAACGATTACATTTATATTTTGAGACGCCAGAAAACAAACTGGTTTTCATACACACAAATCAGTTTTGTGCTTGATACGATTTTAAAAATAAAACCCGTTTCCACATCGTAGATGTGCGCCTACAAAAATTCGACTTTTTGCGTCACCTGAATTTGGTAAATGCATAGTTTCAGATCAACCTCTCCTTCCCCTCACCTGTATATAATCTAGTAGTTGCTTTGAAAATAAACAATATGAGCGAATTCACTTGGTAATATGGCAAAATAAAGAAAAATGATCTATTATTAGCAGAATAAGATCTATTTTACTCAAATAGTGATTCATTAAGCAAAGTAAAGTCTATTTTTATCTCTTTGCTTATTACTTTTATACCTTCATGTGAACTCGTCCAAATTGTGAGAATATATTATTAAACAAAAAATGTATATCTAAAAATTTATAAACAAAAATTGTTTTTCAAAAAATTCTTGACACACAAAAACCACTATTAGGCCAGTTGTTGGTAAATACTTTTAATTTTTATCACTTCAACACTTGACGGTCGACTGGGAAATGCGATCTTACTTGGATGTTCTTATAATCCATTAAATCAACCGTAGCTTTTACAACTTTTTCATAGAACATTAAGTTGTTTTAATGAATTATATTTTATGACAATTACCAACGTAGGAGCGGACGACCTCGATGGAGTGAGATAATCTACGATATTCATATTGCGCGACATAATTTAAATGATAAAAATTTGACTATTCCCCACAACTTGCCTATTACGTACGTTAAATATATTTTTTCAAAATTTTAAATGACCACTTTAAAAAAATAAAAATTATAATGCCAAATTTTTAAATCCCATGATTATTCTAATAATAATACTTTGACTTTATATATATAAAAATAAACCATTGCATTTTTTGATGGACTATGACTAAACTTCTAAATATAATGACAAGGTTTCTTTTTTTTAAATGGCTAAAATAGATTTGGATCATAGAATTTGTAGTACAAATCTATTTAGTCACACTGACTTTATATTTTTATCTATCGCTTCAGAATAAAATATTTAACGAAAAATGTATTTTAATTTGTTATAACAAAAATAAAATACGTTTATTATTGATGTTTATTGAACAAAACTTGAATAAGATTTGTCAGAGTTGAAAATGAATTTTAAGAAATAATTAATAATAAAAATAAGTAAACAATTTCAATATTTACTATTTTTAAATTAATTATATTAATTAATATTAGTATTCTTCTATGCATCACATTTTTGTTTTTTAATAATATATGAACAGGGTGTGTCTTGAAAAATGTGGAAAACAATTTAAGGCGTGAGTTTAAATGTTGATTTGCTTCTAAAATATTTTGTTCCCAATATAGAAGTATCAGCAAAGTTAATTTTCATAAAATGATCGTTAAAAATTCTTCCTTAAATTCTCTCCACATCTTTGAAGTACACTCTGTATATTGATTTAAATTTTTTTTAAAAAGACTGTAATAAATTGTAGAAAATAAGTTTGCATTTAAATAAAAAAAAAGGTTAGTTAAAAAAATAATTTTTATTGATAGGAGTTGTTACATTTGCCACATGAAAGGCATGCTCTTGTAAAACGAGGAAAATTTATTGAAATTTTGTAGATTTTGGGCGTAAAAAAAATTGAAAAAAAATATTAAGCTTTTGCCCATAAATATGATTGTAATAAAATTTTATTTTGTTTGCAGAGTTTTAAAATTTTAAAATGTTATAAACATTCGAGAGGCATAGAAAAAAGACATTCTTTAATATTTTCTCAGAGTTCCCAGTTATTCTTTCTTAAATATAAATATATCGTAATCATCCCATTTAAAATATCGATATGCTATAATGACGTCAAATACGAGCTCAGTGAGTAATGACACGAGAACGAAACCAGAATGTTTTGTCATCCAAATTTTAATTCATGACCGAAAACGAACTGCTATAAGTTAGCTCGTTTAATAGGTCTGACAACTGAGCTATTATTTTTGGGGGATTCAGAAAAATATAAACAAATACAGTAGAGCTTCGAGTTATAGAGGATTCGACTTGTGAAAATCGAACGTGTCAGTCACTTGATAATAAGTACCAGAATTCTTTTTCAGAAAAAATATTTATAAAATGCAGTAAAGGCAACATTTTAAAAATTCGGTACCTGACTAATTTTTTTTTCGAGTTAAGAGGCTATTAATTTACATATTTCGAGATAAAGAGATGGTAAAACCAAACAGGGATTTCTTCGAGATACGGAGGTCAAGTAAAATTTTTAGAGGAAAAAATAAACTAAGAAAATATTGATTGTTTTGGCTTATTTTTTAATGTAATGAAAGTATTGGGGTTTGAGGGGAATGAAACGAGAATTTTTTTTCGAATTATCGAGGCTCTACTGTATTTAATCGTTATGTTCTGTTATTTTTCCATTTTTATATACGACAAAAAGATACTTATTGTGTTTTCAAAACATTAAATCTAAAAACATAACGTTTTAAAGAACCCAAAGGGTCCCACTTTTTGTGCCTCTCAATATAATTTAAAAAATCTTCCATAAATGTCGAATTGGATACAATTTCAATTTGCATAGAAGATACTACTAGTGCTTTTTATTCCTCAATGAAAAATATAAAAAAACTAAAAATAAAATGAAAAATAAATAAAATTGTTATATGTGTATCTCTTCGAATGTATTTGAATTTAATTTCTTCTGTTTTTCTTTTAATTTTTTTGTTGTAAAATAGACAAAAAAAACTTTTCTCTTAATATCAAATTTCTTGTGTTATTCACAATTCAAAAAAAAAAATGATTAGAGATTTTTTCTTTTTATTGTTCAAGTACTGAAGAAAAAAAAATTGTTGTGATAAGAATAATTATTTTTTTAACATTATGGGGTAGGGAACACTATCAGTATATAATTATTATTATTATTTGTTAATAAAATAATTTTTTATAAAAAACAACAAGTGGTTTAATTTTAATACCCAAAATATTAGGCCTACAACCCAATCTCTTCCTTTTTTTACTTAACTACAACTTTACTTTGAAAAAATTATTCAAAATAAGTTATCTAAGAATATTTTGAAGGAAAATTACTCGAAATAACTACGGCGGAAGTTATAGAAATAACTTTTGTACCTGCTCGATCTAGATTCAGATCACATTATTTGAAGTAAATTAAAATATTCAATATATATTTGTATGGAAATTGATACTATGGGCCACAAAAGTAGCGAACATTTTTCAAAATTTTTTAGTTTATTTGTACCTTATCCGTTCGGTTTTTGTTATAAATAAGTATCACGTAATATTTAGGAGGGATACAATTGAGTGTCACGGTTTGTCACACTGGGGGAAGAGTGTTTAAATAACTGATGTTTTGCTTCACGTGTTTTGTTAACGACCCGTTACATATTGGTTTAAGTGATGGTATTATGTTGGTACATCCCTAAATAGGGGCGGGGGTGTTAAAAATGATAGAAAATAGCGTTACGTAATTTATGGATGGCCCCAAAGTAATTAGGTGATTAGAATGCCAATAAGTGTTACGATAGTTTTCTTTTGTTTATTTCGGTTTAGTACACTTACTTGGAGCTTGATAGTTTTGTTATGAAGAAATACATCGTTGAACAAAGAACCTCCTTGGAGCTCCTAACAAAAATGTTTGACAAACAAATCATTTCAACAAATTCTGAAATCTATATTCATTCAGATCACACAACCAAGAAATTTTGAAATTCCATATCAATTATGTACATCTAATGCAGGAGTCTCCAACCTTTTTGTACCTAAGAGCACACTCTAGAAAAATGTTATCAAAATCCACAAAAATAATTTAATTAAATTGTAACCGATTTCGATGATATTTTGTTTCAACTTAACTAAAATTGACTAAATTTTTTATTTTAAAATTATTATTTATTTTAAAATTTTGCAAAAAGAACACAACTTTTCTGTCCCTTATTGCGTTTTACAAAAAAGATTCATTTTATATAATTATTGATAATCTTATAATGGGGACAAAACTATTATGTGATTAGTATACAAACAGAATATGTATAACGATATCGTATGGTATCATCGTCTATGCAATAGTCAAAACTGTTGACATTGATCATAATTATCTGTGTAATGCATAATCGAATAATTCGATTGCCCTCCGATGTCGCGTGTTGATAATACAAGGTTTTATACTTTTGATACCGAGTGATTCAGAATTAGCGAGACATTCGTGACAAAAATCATTTCTTAGGAAAATTTCAAAGTAAAAATGCCCTATTTGTTTAATATAGCACGAAAAGCACAGGTGAGCATTTCTTGTTGTCAGCATAACAAAGCGAAAACAAATGAAATATTATGTTAAAACAAGTGAAAATAACAAACAACTGAGTTAATTGCTTAAATACCCGATATATACTGAATTTATGAAAAAAAGTTTCAAAGTTGTTTATTTTTAAAAAAGGATCCTTTTTGGATCTTATTTCAATAATACGCCCAAATATTTCGAACGGAATATCGCTTTTCATGTCAAAAAAAAAACCCGTGTAAATAAATCAATTTCGCTACGCTTTCCATATCTTCGCAATCATTGACTTAAAAACTTTTTGAGAAACAATTTTTATTTAATTATTAATTTACTTTAATTTTGTACTTAAAAGTTGTCGAAAAATCAACCCCTCAGGAAATAAGCTTGAAAAACCTATTTTTGGTATTCCAAAAAAAATGAAGTTCCTTTTTCTGTTATGCAATTGCAAAGTGATAATTCTGAAAGAGCATCTTGATATCTTCACCAATTGTCAAAACATCTGTTAAACTCCACAGATAAACTACCCTCATTTAAGCTCCACAAAAACAATTTTTCATATTTCCATTCTGGTTTCGAAATATGATCCCCTATCATTAGATACACGATCTACTAGATCGTATGGTAAATCCGTCACTGCTTCCAAAACACATTTTTAGGAATGCATCAAGTTGCGAATATTCGTTTCGTGTATGCACCCCATTGTTGATAACGATATCGTATGTTGTAATGAAACAGATAGTAAAGAAGGGGTTGAGTTGTGTATGTCACGATTCTACGAAATGCGACAATAAAACTCATGATATTCATCCAAAAATAGAAATGAGGGTATATTTCAGATTGAAAACATTTGTAGCTATGACAACGTGTCTTGCTTGCATATTTGATCAATCATTTTATATTTTGTGCTCGCCTTTGTAAGTTCTCTAAAACGTTTTATGTTCCGTTTTATTTTACGTTTAACAAACACAAGTGGTGTGGATAATTTTCTTATGATTTAAAAAAATTTCTTAACAAAAAAAAAATGGATACTCCAAGTATTGCTGGTAGTGAAGAGGTCGAAGAAGAAGAAAAAATTGATCCAAAAACTGCGTACCATCTACAATTAGAAGATGATTTTGTGCGGGTAAATATGTTATCATTCATTGATACAGAGGCTGTGAATAATTAAGCGCATGCGAATAAGCTTTTTTTTCTTCAAATTATGAATTTTATTGTTTGTTATGGTCTTCATCATCTTTTATGTATGTAGCAATAAATAAATTGCTCTTAGTTTAGAACGGTTAGAAACATTAATCGTAGAAAAATATATTTAGTGCATATGTAGGGTGGACATTAAGTCTGGCATCCTCAGAATATCTTGGGACGTAGACGTTGAATCTAAAAAACAAAAAATATATGTCCAATATTTAAAAAAATCTACTTGAGGTGGTTAAAATTATTCTTCCCCGAGTGTAAGGAGAGTTAGTATCGAAAATTGTTAAATAGAAATCATTATTTTTCTTTGTAGATTTGAATTTTGTAAAGAAAAATAATTGCGTTTTTTACCTGATTGCCCCAGAAGAAGCATAATGTTTTTCGAGAGTATGTGAGTGCATCTATTTCTTTGGCACGCTCTGTAGCCTAAACATCTTGATGGATTTTAACATATGAGGTGTCGTTAGATTCGTCTTAATAATGGTAGTATTATACGGTTTAACATTTAATATGACTTCTGTGAATCTAAACAATAGCTGCATTTCCTTTGGAGGAAATTCGCTAAAAGAGAGGGGGAGGGAATGTGTGTGTATTTGTTCGAATTACTTCGAGAAAACTGTAGGAGATAGTGAAATAATGATGAGAGAAGACCCTAGGTAAATTTTCCTTACGACTCCAGAAAACCTATCAGAAGTTCAAAATTCCAAAGTTATAGCCGGCCTAGATCTCTAATATAGTTTATAGTTTCTATAGAAATACTTGCATTAACAAAATTCAGGAAATAAATTATTTTAAATTGAAAATATAAAAAATTGAATTTAGAAAAATAAAGTTATCGCATACCGTTAATTTCGGGTTTTTATTTTATATTACTTTTACTTGTTTATTTTTCGATCCAGTCTACTTTTTGAAATGAGTTTGAGTTACACAATGAAAAACAGAAATAAAAAATGATCCGAATAATTTTTATAGCATTTCCTTACCCTCTCTCCCTTTCTTGGAAAAGATGTGTGCAGGGGGCTAATTTCACTCTCATTAAATAAGTATCAAACGAAAAATTTAATTAGTATTTTTAAAATTTTTTCTTGTAACTGAATTTGACAAGATATGGATATCAGAGATGTTTGGATAAGCGATTGAATATTTCGGGAAAATAGACTTAAAAAAATAGACAATTGGTGTTAGTTATGTAAGTACCCCCCCCCCTCCTTCTTCTTTTGTATGTCGTTAGGCATTTACAGCATACTTTATTAAGTGGGGATTCATTGTAATATTTTGTTAAATATATTCTTTATAATAAAATCCTAAAGTTGTAAATATTTTTTCTGTCCAATACGATAGGTTTCGGAGTTGATAGAAAATATTCCAGAACTTCGACCAATTGCCGATGATTATATTCGAACATTTGAAGCGTACCGAGAACAATATAATCAATGCCAGAAAGTATCGGCCACTGTTGATGAATTAAATATAATTTTAACAGAAAATAATACACGTGTTGAAATAGCTTTGAAAAAAGGCATTGAAAATGAAAAGCTCATTGGTAAATATTATTTTCTCTCATAAAATCTCAAGTTATAGTGGTGTATAAAAAAATGGTTTTCATTTTCCAAAAGTCGGGTAGTCAAGTTTTTTGGAAATGTTTTATATTTAATGATTTGGGATCAAAAAGTACATTTTATGACCTTGTCCTATATCGAAATCATAGCGCCCGCAGGACTCTTTCCAGGGAGGGTACAAGCACTCTTTTGATTTTTGAAGCACCCATATTTTTCCACAATTTTCTCAATGATTACTTTATACAGATTTTCATCAAGTTTCCATATATACTTGATAATCGGAATAAAGAAAACCGCTTTCCTCAGAAAAACGCCGTTTTGCAATAACTTTCGGGATGACCGGAGGTACATTTGATCTGTAACAGAAAATAAATGCATAATATTTGATGTGCAAAACACCAGCAATTTTTGCCATTAAACTTTAAAATGTTTAGAAAATCTTATTTTCAACACTTTTTTCCTAATAATGATGATCCCGATGTCAGAACAAGGTCGAATAAACTACTATTGGATTTATTTTTAACATAATATTTTGAATTTTAAGCTGAGTTGCAGAGCAAATTGGATTATACATATCGTGTGGCTGATGCGGCTCACGCCCGGGAACAGAAAGCTCAAGAAGTTATTGATAATTTGCGTAAACAAGTATCACGTTTAACGACTGAAGCTGAGGCACAAAATAAATTGCCAACCGATTTGGATGAAGAGTAAGTGAATTGCAAAAGTAAAGCATTACAAAAATGGCGCACTTAGACCTTTATTATGGGGGATTCATATATTTATATGTTGGATTATTAAAAATCATACAAATTTTTATTCGAGAAAGAAACAAAGGGTCTTATAATAAAACTTTTTCATATAAATGTCTCTGGAGGGTTGAGGATGTATTATGTCTAGTACGTTATCGTGCTAGGCATTATACATTCATAAAATTCTACGAAATTCAATATAGTACATTCATAAAATTCTACAAAATCCAATATAGTAAATTCATAAAATTCTACAAAATCTACAATAAAGTTTATCATTTTTTGTTGTAAATTAAAATTCCTTATTTTAATAAACATACTTGTTTGAGTATATTTGTATAGCTGTGTATATATTTTGTTGCTATTGTTTTTAAAATGTTTCAAAATAGTTTCAATTATGCTGATTGAAATAATTAATAATTAATTCCAACCTTTTTAATAACACTATTTTTTAAATTCAATTAAACAAACTGTACAATTCAAACAATATTTATCACAGTGTCTAATTTATTAACATATTTTGCAAGTTTTAAACTTATGTAAAATATTTGATTTTTAATAGTTGTTAACTTTTTCAAATAATCAATAAGAGGTTTTGAATTCTTGGCGAAACATAATTATGTGATTAAACTTGCCTAATATCAAAGATTAAAAGTTTTATTTAACATCTTATATCAAGTCTCACGCACGCACGACCGTCCTTAATACGATGTAATAACTGTAATGAAATTCACGTAAATTTAGATCTATGATGGTCAAGTTCATTTTTGTAAATAGAAACATTGTTTTTTTTTTAAATAAATAACTTTTTGTTAGAAATAGTTTTTGATTTGAATCGTAGATTTCGAGAAAGATAAATAACTAAAAATCACCCCTATTTGGTAGAAAGCAATCACTATGTATGTGTCACTATAGGTAGGTAAATCTTGGGGTATGAAAAGTATTGCACTTCGACCTTACGATCCAATGTGCTCTCTCTTCTTCAGTTTGACGAGGTTCGCTTCTCTCATATCTTGGCAATAGCCAGGAGCTTGATTATCAGATTTTCCTGAAGGTTCATATATTCAGGGTGAGATGCACCTAATAATTTGTATCTGATGTAACGCGTGTACACACTAGTAATTTTTGATTATTTTTCTAGTCCAGCTGCAGTAAAACAAAAGGAAAGTGTACAACGGGATCGTGATCGCTTGGCCGGCGAAGTTGATCAATTGAAACAACGAATACTATTGTCCACGGCATATCAAGAAGAACTAGAACGTAAACATTCAGCCGCTGATGCACGCATTAATGTTCTGTCGTTACAAGTGGAGGTAAGGATTATGTAGGGTGTCAAATACGAATGGAAAAGCTTCCCAATTCACTGCACCCTTTCATTTTTATTTCCCACGCTTTAACTTTTTTACATGTGCTGGTAAATGGTAGGCAGACAAAGACGATATAAATTGGTGTGTTTTCTAACTCCTTTTTAACTGCAAACAAACAATCTAACTTAAGAGTTCTACGAGTCTGCCACGAGTTCTAGCACAGTCAATGGGTATGATTCCTTCTAATTTCCTCCATGATGATTTTACATACTTATTGGAATAATGGAAAGAGCGTATATTCTAGTTAGCACACCAGATTTTCTGTTTTCTCTCCATTTCACGATATTTTCTATGAAATATGACTTTGGGATTTCTCTCCTAACGTTCGCTAAAAGAATGGGAACATTCCTCACCGAGAATACAACGAGGGACAGAGGTGGCAAAAATATCTCGATGCTTACTTCTACACTGCACGACCAAAATCCAATAATTCATTAAACTATCACTTAAATTTTGTAAACTATATTTAAATGGTTCCATTTATTTTAGGAAGAAACTAGCTCCAAAAAGAAATGCTTAAAAGACAGAGAGGAGTTAGAAGATCAATTAAAACTCTTTCTTGAGGATACAAATAGATTAAATTTTAAAGTGACGGAAGCAAATGCAAAATTGGAACAACAGAATGTAATGTTAGCAAAAAATGAGATAAAAATTTCCGAATTAGCAAATACAATTGATGAATTGCATAAAGAAAAGGAACAGCAGTGTGTGAAATATGCAAATTTACAAGAAAATTTTGAAAAAGTTAAATTGGAAAATAAGAAAATGAGTGATGCATATACAAATCAAACTGATAATCTAGCGGTAAGAAAAAAGTCCATAGCATATATCAATGACGTCTCAGAACCGTATTGTATATTTGCTGACAGTGACAGTGAAAAAATTTATTATTGTTAGAAGTATAAGTGGAAAAACTCGCACACATCAATGTGAGTGCAGTTAGTATTTGCTCGGCCATACTGTACTATCACGTCACTGATATGCGCGAATAGCCTTTAATGGTTTTTGAGAATGATCTGCAAAATGTGGGCAGACACAGGCGAAGTATTTGTAAAAACTGGCATAAAAAATTGCAAATTAAACTATAGCCCTACCTGTCTAAACTTTGGATCGATTTTATCATGCGATCGCCAGGCACAATTCCGTAATACGAGATAAGTGTTACGGATATTCTTCGGAATAATTTTCCAAATGACTTGAGCGCCTGTGTCTTGCCGTATAATATCGAAAAATTAAAGGTTCTTTTCTGATTATTTTTTTTATCTAGAAAGCATTACAAGAAGCAAAACTTTTACGTAAAGATGTAGGAGCAACGAAACAACAAATTAATTCGCTTGAACTTGAAATTAAAGCAACAAATGAGAAGAAATCTTTTCTAGAAAATGAACATGTCAAATTTCGTTCATCGCTCGGTTTAATGCAAAAAGAAGCGGATATGTTAAGGCGAAAAGCTGATTCTGATAAACGATATATAGATAATTTAACCAGAGAACGTGATATTTTATCGAAAAACATTCGACGGGCAGAAAGTTAGTATTTTACTATTTTTCATTGTTTGAAAAGGTCAAATTTGGAGGCTTTTCCAAAAATTTTAAAACATCGTACTCATTGACTTAAATTTTGCTGCTGTTTTTATATAAAAATGTATTTTGTGTATTTTTATTTAAAAAACAATATTTTTACAGCATTATCCCTGGAACACATTAAAATTATAAAAATTCAAGAACAAGCCAAACGTAAATTGGAGAATGAAGTGACTGTTTCAACACGTGATATGCAAAAACAGAAGAAAATTACTGCAGCATTAGAAAAGGAAAGGGATCGTTTATTAGCTGAAATCCTCGATTTAACAAAAAGTATTAAAGAAGCAATAGAAGAAAATGGTGTCAAACAGGTATTAACCTACACTTTCCTTTAGTGTTTTACGATAATTTCGGCAATTTAGTTAAGAAAACTATACTCCCATGCTCATTAAAAAGTATACACTCAAATAATGTATGTTACAGTCATGTTCATAAAAAGTTATCACAGTTGTTTAACCTTAAAAAACAATTATTATCCTGTTTATAAAAACTAGTTCTTACAAAAACCAATGATCACATTTAATTGTTAGGTTTTAGAGAGCAGTAATGACTTCCATTACTTGGCTGCAAGTAGCCTATTTTGTGTGTACGTTGCGAGGACCACATGGTCAGTACCTTTTAAGATACGTCCAATATTGGCTAACATTAGGTCACGCAACCCTGTTACTGGACCTTTAAAGGATAATTATTAGCGGCCATTACTGGCTAGTACTACCGGACACCACTACTGTCTCCGTGTGTAGGGAATTTAGACGTTATGTATTCGATGAACATTAATCGAATAAATAAAAGATACATTTTTTGAGAGTATTTTGCTTGTATCGCTGTTAATTTTCAAAGATATCTTTTAAAACTCACTTAAGTGTGTCGCTTGAATTCTGACCCTTTACTTTACATGTTGTTATGTTTTTCGGGGGTGCTAGTCCAAAAATACATAAACTAAAATGCACGCTTGTTGGTTTATTAATACTTATGTACACTGTTTCCAATCATATCTCGTTGTGATTGTGAACAACTCGCCTCTGTTCTCTTTACTCTTTGTGAGTGTATGTATGTTTGCCATACATAAAGGCAGATGTCTCTGTACACCTCATAATTATATTATTTCAATACATTACACATGTCTGAGAGGTAAACTGTCGTAACTCCAATTTTTGCCAATATCACCAATATAGCAAAATAAAAGAGTGTACTTTAAACGTAATATTAACCCAATACCTATTGGCAAAAATTGTAGTTACGACAATTTATCTATCGGGTACATATTTTTCTTAGTATTCGAATTTAATATCTTTAAATTAATTTTTGCTTTAACTTATTTTATAGAGCGAAATATTTGAATATAAAAAACAATTAGTTGAATCCGATAGTCGTGTACGAACAATACAAAATTTATTTGATAGTATACGAACAGAACGTAATAATCTACAAAAAACATTACAAGAGACACAAAATGATGTGAGTGATCTCAAATCAAAATTAAAGATGAGTGTACATCAATGTGAACAATTAAAAGAAGATATTACAAGTAAAGAAGAACAATTGATTAAAATTGATAATTCATTACGAAAAGCTAATAAAATTATTGAAACGTTAAAGTATGAAACAACATTTCCTAGAGTCATGACAGCATAAAATGACTCTGGGACTATAGTTTTTAGGTAGATTTCGAAGAAATACTACCTATTCAGGTTTGTTATGTATTAAGACATCGGGAAATTCTTCTAAATTCATATCCTCAGAAATAAAAAATCACAACACCCTTCCTTCCCTTCGCTAAAATTTTTACACTTAAACTGCAATCTAGAAGTAATATATTTCGATGAATTGGGATGAAATTTAGAAATTCGCTCAAAATTTAGATCCGATCAGACTTATGGTACATTTGCATACAGCGGCTGATTTTTATCTTAATTTCTATAATGTTTTTCAGAAAAAATTTAAAGTCTTTGACGCTGAAAGTGAAAACATTTGTTTCTTTAATCTTCTGACTGCTACAAACCTATTATTGCGTTTGACTTAGGTCAAACCAGTGGCAAATTTAGGTTAGTTGCCGCCCTAGGCTCATTTATATTAGAATTTAAAAAAATTGTATTATTTCGTAACTTAGATCGTTTCTATATGAAGAATTCGAATAAAAGTTACCTAAATGATATTTAACATTTAATAGATAGAAAACTCTATCTATCCAAAAGGGATCATTTGTCGACTTATTTGAGTATTATACGTTCATAATAAGTAACGAACTTGACGGCTTACCAAAGCGAGCGATCGCCCTCTGAAATCTGCTGCCCATAGGTTGCAGCCAATACGGCCTATTGGCAAATCCAATACTGGGCCGTACATTAATATGATTGGCACAGTCGGTCGTGTCTCTCATGGTGTCTCTAGCAGTCTCTAGCATGGTGGGGATGAACTTGGAAGCAGGCCCATACATACCCGCATGTTGATCCCCATGGGAAAAGCCACTTAATTTCTAAGCTGGTTAATTTTAAAATAAATATTTAGCAATTAAAATATTAAAGGTGTCCGTCCTCGGAAGTATTTCTATTGAAATTTGTCAAAATTTACTTTTTGTTGTCGGTGTAGTGAAATTGTTTGCAAACACAAGTTGTAAAGAGATCTGGCAAAGATAATCCCCAGCGATAAAGTCACTAAATTTTCAAATCTAATATATCTTCTGATATAACTTTCTACAAATACAATTTCTTCTCGGTTGCAACTTCGAAATCTACCTTTATTACCACTGGCGTTTCGCATCGACCATTTGTGATACTTTTTCAAATATATTCTTAGAGTTGATGTACAAAACGGTTTGGATCGTTTGAAAGAAGCTAAAAATGAAATAAACGAATTAAAAGATGAAATAAAATCGTTACACAAATCGATATGGGACCAAGAAGATAAGATTAAACATTTAGCAAAAGAAATTGAACAAATTATGAATGAACGTGATATTCTTGGCTCACAGTTAGTCCGACGTAACGATGAATTAACATTAGTTTATGAAAAGATCAATATTTTGGAACGAACTTTACAGATAGGTAAGACTATTGGTACAACCACTCGTATATAGTAGTATGCAAGTCGGTATTTTTACGAAAGTACTTTGTTCTTCTAGGTGAAAAAGAATATGCTCAACGGATCGATGATATTCGATTATTAAAAACTGAAATAAAACGATTACGTCAAGAAAAAAATTTATTAACAAAAGCTGTGTTAAATACAACCGATCTACAATTAGAAGTTTTTAATTTAGAGCGTGATTTAACTCGGGAACGTCTTAAATGTCGTGCGTTGGAAGAGGAAGTACAAAATCCATTGAATATTCATCGATGGCGTAAATTAGAAGGATCTGATCCAAGTACAATGGAATTAATACAAAAAATACAAATATTACAAAGGTGTCAGTCAATCAATTTATGTTTCTAATCAAAGTGGTGATCGACCATTTGTTTTATGTTTACGGGCATGTATTTTATAAAATGTTGAAATCATGTATAGAAATTCGATGAGTACATAGGAATTAGTGGTTAAGTGATTACTTGACTATTAATTGGTTCCTTAAATTGTTATATCGCTAACATACAAACTTTCATCCCTTATTTAACTCCCTTAGAGGATGAATTTTCTAAAATTTCTTAGTGCTCACCTATGTTATATAAGGAACCCTATGCAAAATTTCATGCTTCTAGACCCACCGATTTAGGCTGTGCCTTGTCAGTCAGTCCGAGTTTTATTTAGATCAGTCTTACGCAAGGTCATATCACGATTCGTGGCGTACTGGGAAGATTTTAAGTTATGAATTACAGTAGAACTCCAACTATCCGGATAAATTGGGATCGGGCCCAATCCAGATAATCCATTATCCGGATAATTGGATAAATCACGAAAAAAGGCCATTTCTTAAAAAAGAAGCTAAATTTGTGTTTACTGATGAAGAATGAAGACAAGCTTTTTATTATCTTGGCTAAAGTTTTACTTTTTCGCAAATAATCGGCTCTGAAAGAGAGTTTGTCAATGCTATCTGCTTCGAAACCCACTGGAATAGGACCTTTTTTTCCTCAAAACGATCCAAATAATTAGAGTTCTTCTGTAACAATGTTTATGCACACAATTTTGACAGTCAAATTCTAGCAATTACTTATAGTAAAAATAAAAACTTGTCTATGAATACGGCTGTTTGTTTTTTAGGCGAGTACTACGTCAAACACAAGAATTAGTCGAAAAAGAGAAACAATTAAAAGATTCTGCGTATTTATACAATCGTTTGCAAGATGTTCTAAAGAAACAGCCAATACCAGGTTTCCAAGATAAACTTGCATCGACACAGCGTCGTATTAAAGAACGTGAAGTAAAAATGAAGGTAGGTATAAACTTTTAAAATAAGAATTTATAGTTACCGCTATTAATTTATCAATTTTTTAAAGGGTTTAGTCTCTGAATTGAATTTATCTGAAGCGAAATCCGAAGAATATAAAATGGATATAGAACGTTTAAAAAAAGAATTATGTGATTATAAACAAAGATATTTTCAATTGAAAAAAGAACGAGAAATATTTTTACAACGTTCTGGAACTAAATTACCTGCTATAGAGCCCAAAAAATGTAAATGTGGTAGGGTTGATTGTATCTGTAAAACAATCATGATGGATCAATGTGGCCACGATAAAGACGATCGATTAACAATTTTAGAATGTGATGATTAAGACATATTTGTTGTTGTTGAGTATTTTTTTATTGAATAAATATTTTATTTTTGTTTAAAAAAGTTACTCCTTTCCTCTCTTTGATTTACAAAAATCTCTCTTTGAAACTTATTTTTGCACTTCAGTTGCCCCTGATTTTATTATTATAATGGCATGGGTCCAAGAAACTTCGATTTGTTTCTTATTGCAGATATTCCAAATACGTTTGTTGTTTAATGTTTTAATGTCTTTTTAATAATAACCGGCTTTTTGCGTTAAAACTTCAAACAACCATGGTGGAAATAATTCTCTTCAAAAACTGAGAATAATTCTTTTAAAACTCTGAATAAAACTTCTGAGTCTTATTTTTCTGAAAATCTCTGAAAAAGTAAAATAAATGTTTTATAAATGATTTAAAGACAGAAAACATATAATATTTTGGACTCTGCCAGAGTTCTCCAGACTTAATAATAGTAATTCAAACTTTTTCAGAGAACTAATTATTAAATAAAATATAACAACTGGCCCGGCGAGATTCGAACTCACGATCTCCTGTTTACTAGACAGGCACTTAACTAAGCCACGACACTTATGTATAAAGTGTTGAATACATAACATATGCTATTTTGATAATTTATTATTATCATTTATAAAACATTTATTTTTTTTCAGACTTTTTCAAAGATTTTCAGAAAAATAAGGCTTTTCCAGAAGTTTTATTCAGAGTTTTAAAAGAATTATTCTCAGTTTTTGAAGCGAATTGTTTTCACCAGGGAAGCAATCTCCAAATACAAGAGACGATTTGGGTTTCTCTTTATTAATAATGAATGTGTTTAGCTGATAATTGCGCTTGTCAGCGCTGCGAGAATTATTTATCAGGACACGAAGGTCTTTACGTCAAATTGTGTCGAAAATTTAGTTAAAACAAAAGTCTGCAAATAAATGAAGTGTCCCTGGAATATAAATATTATCTGTTTGCTGGTGGAATGCGTTAACACTTTTAAACACACACAGAAGAAGAGCACGGAAAAGAAAACTTGCTGTAGCTGCATCAGCTGTTATATAATAAAATTGCTACCCAAAAAAATATTGGAAATAGAAAATATAACATAAATTAAAATTGGCACCAAGATTTAAACTTACTACAAAAGACCAAAGCGGCATCATTACAAATTATAAAATTGGAGACATAACCTTAGAAAATCACTTCTATTGCACTTACTAAAATCAAATAATTTTATAAATAATGGCAAAAATATTAGAAATATGTGTCGATAATATCGAATCATTTATAAATGCTCTAAACGGTGGTGCAAAACGTATTGAATTATGTTCAGCACTCGGTGAAGGTGGTCTAACCCCATCAATTGGTTTTCTCAAACAAGTACAAGCGGTAAATACAAAAAAAATTCCTGTTTACTGTATGTTACGATGCCGTCGTGGCTTCGATTTCAATTACACACCAGAAGAAATGAATATTATGATAGATGATGCTAAATTATTAAAACAAAATGGAGCAGATGGTTTCGTGTTTGGGGCATTAACCAAAGAACTCCAAATCAATACAAAACAGTGCCGTGACATTATTAAAACATGCTATCCACTTCCAGTAACATTTCATCGTGCCTTTGATGTTTGTAAAAATCCGTTAGTTACGTTAGAATCCATTATTGATATTGGATTCGAACGAATTCTAACAAGCGGGCAAAAATTAAATGCCTTAGATGGTGCAGAAAACATTAAGAGCTACATTGATAAAGCAAATGGAAGAATTATTATTATGGCTGGATGTGGTATTAATGTGAATAATTTATCGAAAATTTTAAATATTACTGGCATAAAAGAAATTCATGGATCTGCAAGTAGTTTTCGTGATATTGATAATACGGACACAAATAAAAATGAAGTTTATTTAAATGATCAAGCATTAAATATTACAGATCAAAGTAAAGTTGAACAATTGATTAAAATTATTCAAGATAATGAAGTATAATATGTACAAATTGTGTATGTGATTGTTTTCCATATTTGCTAATAATTTAAATTATAAGAATTTTTAATTTTTTTTATACGGATGAATAAAAGAACTTATCCAGTATTATAAATTAAAGTTCCTTAAATCGTATTTTTGTATCGAATTTTCAATTATTGAAATTTGTTTCATGTATGCTTCAAGAATGTCTTTTAATTTAATTTTGGTTCATTTTTTGTATCACTGTCTGAAGAATGTCTCAGAAGAATTCCTAATTTTCAGAAATCGTATTATTAAGTTTTAGAATTTCTAGTAACTTCATGTGAGAAAATTTTTCTCTTTGAAGATATACAACAAGTTTCTCCCTTTTCTTAATTTTTTACAGTTAAAAGTTAACAGCCACAAAATTTTTAAGTTGTTAAAAGATTTGTACATGCATAAAAAACATAATTGGTTGTGTGTGTAAACTTTTATCAATGTGTTGGACGGGTTGGTTCTGAAAAATTGTATCTTTTATTTAGCTTTGAAATATTTTGGAAAAAAATATCATTAGACAGAAAAGGTATCAAAATATAAGTTTTGGTTTTCTTTTTGAAAGATACAACTTTATGACCTACATAAAATTTCAAATACCAAAAGTTCTCATTAATTGTCTTTGATAATCTATATAACTTTATAACTGATTTATTTTTTTCTTCTATCGCTAACGGTTTTCAAAATAATTTTTGGATGGAGTAAAGGAATATTTAGTCCGCTTTCAAACTAAATGTATTACTAAATCAATATATTTAATATTATTCTTATCGATATTTAAAGGAACTTTGTAATGGTTTTAAAATAATAATATAAATTTAAAAAATATATATATATATATATATATATATATATATATACTTTGTTTGATAACACAAACCAAACTCGTGTACATTTGATGTTACTGCGTATAGACATGTTATTAGAATACAGACAGATATTAAGAGATAAAATTTTGCATAGTAAAATTTTGTATAAATACTTGCGAATGATCCGTTTGGAAATCATTCTAGTTTGAACAACTATTTCAAACAAAACTAACAGTTTACAACAAAACATTTTGTTTTATCTCAATTGTTTTAAATTTCAATAAAAGTATAATTTTAAGTGATTTCAAAAAATACAAAACAAAAATGGCTCCAATAATAATGGATATGAAAAAGAAAAATAGTTCTCCACCAAAATTCACGGAATTAAATGAATTGTGTTCAGAAAGAGTAAGTATTCTTATATTTGGCATTGATTTTCCAATTCCTGTTTTTTTTCTAATTTTTTTTGCATTATTTACACATTTTTTTTTGTGAAAAATGTTGAATAATGTGTAAAAACATGCAACATCCTCTCTTGAAGTTTGTGTTTGAATGTAAATATTTACGAATCTGTTTTTTGTAATTACAGAATGGCGGACAAATTTTATTCGCAACTGATGATTGGTTTGCGGCAGCAGAAAATATGTTATCTGATGATGAACCAGTTTTCAAAGTTGGTTTATATACAGATTGTGGAAAATGGATGGACGGTTGGGAGACCAGACGCAAACGTATCGCTGGTAACGATTGGTGTATCATTAAATTGGGAGTTCCCGGTGTTATCCACGGATTCGATATTGATACCTGCTTCTTCACTGGCAACTACGCACCACGATTCTCAATTCAAGCAGCTAGATTTGATGACAATGATGTCTTACCAATTCCACCACGTGACGAAGATATGTTAGGCAAAGCATGTACTACCGAAGATATTGCACAAATGAAAAGTTTACATTTAGACCAATGGACTGAAATCATCCCAATGACACCATTGAATGCAGGTGTGGAAGAAACACGTCATAATTATTTTGAAATTGATTCAAATGAAGTATGGACACATTTACGTTTAAATATCTACCCTGATGGAGGAATCGCACGATTAAGAGTTTATGGTGAAGCACGTCCAAGCTTCGAAAGTGTTGTTGGCAAAGAAATTGACTTGCTATCAATGAAAAATGGAGGTGTTTGCAAAGGATATTCAAACGCACATTTTGGACATCCACGTAATATAATTCGTCCTGGCAAAGGAATAAATATGGGAGATGGTTGGGAAACTGCAAGACGTTTAGATCGTCCACCAGTATTGGAATGTGACGATAAAGATTGCTTAACGTTACCTGGCAGTGAATGGGCACTATTCCGCTTGGGTTACATGGGTACAGTTAATCACTTAGAAGTTGATACAACACACTTTAAAGGAAATTTCCCAGATTCAGTTAAAATTGAAGGTGTTATCATGAAACCAACACGTGAATGGAATAATCCTGCCTTGCCACAAAATACATGGAAAACAATTTTACCTCAAACAAAACTGTTACCTAATCATGTACATGAATTCGATCTAGAAGATTGTAAAAGTCAAGGACCATTCACACATGTACGTATCACAATGGCCCCTGATGGTGGGATAAGTCGTGTACGTATTTTTGGACAAGTATGTGGACACCTCCCACGATAAGAAGAAAGTATTACAACATGCTTGTTACGCCAACATTGCCAGTTACGCTAACATGCCAAAGACTTCCGTTCGACCAATATGTATTTATTTATTTATTTTTAGTTTGTAGTAAAAATTAACCCTAATTTTTGTAAATAAAATTGTTTTAGGGATGTAAATAATTTATAAGATGTACATAAAAAAAGCAAATTATTAATTTAATATTAAATAAAATTTTTTTTTTACTAAACTTTAATTATACCGATTTTTAATTCAATAATTTACACCTAAATTAAAACCACAGTTGTTTGTCTCAATAGATAGTATTCTTACAAGACAATACAACAATTTTATTAACTCTGTTAAATTTTTGTAGACACTACTGAAGTTGCGTATGCATTTTTTTGAGACTTTATTTTTAGAGATTCGACGAATTTAAAAATAAAAATAACTGATTGATTTTATAATTATCTTAATATTTATTACAAAACAATTTAACTGAATCATTTATGACACAAACTTTATCTTGAAACACCTCTTAATTGATTTAAACAGTTAAATAACTCAATCAGTCATGTCATTTTATTTTCGCTAACCTTTTTATATGAAACCTATATAAACTACCCTCTTTCAAAAATTTGGTGCCTCACTAATGTATTTTAGTGAATAAAAAAATTTTTGATATAATCCAACATACGTAGGTACTCCCATAGTTAAATGATAATCACTATGATATAGTTAAATTATTTAGAGTCGTCCACTTAATACCATAGAAATTAACAACCAGAAACTGAGTTAGGTTGTAGCGGATGTCCTGGAAGGAATACACTTAGACCGTGAGATCCAATGTGATACTGAAATGGGACTGACCCATCCTAGCTTCAAATGGTCTACTCCTTAAACCATTTGAAGCAGTGTAAGTACAGCGATAGAGGTTTGGCGCTAGTAGAATTTAGCTCAGAGAGGTTGTCAAAGAATGGTTGACCCAAGAAGGCGAGTCTTATCATCATAAGAGTTTGGCAGCGACATAGTAGGTGATCCATCGCTTCTTCCTTCTCTTCACTGGGACAGCTTCTGAATTAATCCTGGGGCACTGGTAGTTCCACACATTCTGCATGCCTTATTATAACGCCTGTATATGATCTTCGTAGAGAGATAATATCTTCGGAACGTCTTGAGTTGTAATCTGGTCAAATTTGCCTGTTAGTACTACAAGTACGCTTTATCGCCACGTATATTGGTCTTCATTAATATGATTTCTTCCAGGAGTAGCTTGCACTTGGCAAGGGATATATCACTTCTGGCCAGCTCGTTGGATCTACAACTCCCCAGAATGTCTCTATGACCCGGTACCCATATCAGGAGCACATTGAATCTTGTTGCCAACTGATTTAGAGAGGCTCGGCAGTCTACGGATGTCCTAGAGATCACGTATATCGATACCTCTCTAATGGCCATTTATTAGGCTTGATATACGCTGCAGTGATCCGGTAGGATAGGGCTAGTGTTCTTTGTGGTAGAATAGGGGTGGAAAAAAACCTATGTGTGGGTGTGTGTGTAGCTCTCAGCATTATAAAGATATTTTTCTACCACCGGCGCTGTTTCATATTCATTCAGCCCCTTCCGTTATTGAATTAACACGCTGGGTTCCGTTTCCATTACGGTCAACAGGTGGACGTGCATTTTATTAGCTTCAGTGATGACGGTCACATGACGATAATGTGGCACGCATGTGACGGTATTTTTCTGGTCTATGTTAACAACGGGTCACTACTCACAGTAAACACTTTCGAAATGTCCAGATATGTATTCCCTATTTTTGAACTTTGATTCGTTATTTGTGATCGAAAAACTAGTTTCCGGTATTGGTGGCGATTGAGCCCATTGATCATCATCCTATAAACTATCGATTGATAAAAAAAATATTTCCATCATTGTTGATTATTTAATCGACAATTGAAATATCAGACATACAATTTATTGATAAGAAAAAGGAAGAAGTCAATTTTTTTGACCCGAGAATATTTATTTTGACGTCAGTTGAAAATATTAACAAAAGATAAAATTCATTAAAAAAAAAGAATGATAGAAATGTAGGAAACGAAATATACTATTCGAGGAAGAGCAACGTTATGGTTAATTAACTTCCTACTCTCTTTCCCTCACTTCAATAATTAAAAAAAAATCATTAACCACATAGAACAAAAATTTAATAATGATACTTAACATATTTGAAATTTTATGTAATAAAGTTGTTTGTTACCCGACTGCCCCAGAAAGAGGGTTAGGTTTTTCGAGTGAATGTACACACCCGTTCATAAAAATTGAACCAGTTGAAACATTCTAAGTGTTAGTGTATGCAGGTAATATTATACATATAGTTAGTAATATACTGTGTGTGTTGGCAAGCTTTTCCAATAGGGAATCAATGTTAAATATTATTTATTACTGAATGTCCGTCTGGTTACTATATGAAGTCAGTCAGTACACATGTTATGAGAGTCATCACATGTACAGTCATCAACCATACACATGTATGCGTATGGTTGTTGGTATGTCATTTAAGAGTGGGGATTTTGTGATTCACATACTTAAGAATTCAATGAACATATTTAACCATTACATGTGTACTGACTGACTTTATACAGTAACTACACGGACAGCTAGTAATAAATAATATTTAACATTGATTATTGGAAAAGCTTGCCAACACAGTCTGTATACGCTTAGAATGTGACTTACTGATTCATTTTTTATGAACGGGAGTGAATGTATATAAGTATGTATGTATGTATGTAATTATGCATGCATGTATGTATGTAATTATGCATGCATGTATGTATGTCTATTTTTTTGACACGCTCTGTAGTCTAAATGGCTTGATGGATTTTAACATATGAGTTGTCGTTAGATTCGTCTTAATAGTGGGAGTGACATAGTGTATAATATTTAAATATGTTTGCAAATCGAAAAAAATAGGAATAATATAAACCTTTTTTTGTTATAACAATATGAGTATCAAAATAAAACCAGTACCTAAATAGCCCATTCCAAATATATACAGCGTGTTAATTTGCAAAGTTTCCACCTAAACGTACGTACTTCATCTGGTTTCGACTGGTCAAAATGGGTGGATTAATTTTCGGCAAATTTCGCTTATCGATATTTGTCTTTACCCATAAATAATAATAAAGTGCTATTGTTATTAAAAATCTTGATTTTCGGTAATATTATCGTTTATCGCGACAATACTGGTCAGACAAGAAAGACACAATTATCTGAATTTTTTATTAATTTACAAACCGGAGTAATCCTATGGAACGGGAGAGTTCAATAATGACCATTTTCCAAATGTAAGTTAACATTCCAACTAAATTAATATATTCAATAATATTATTATCAATATCTAAAGGAACTTTGTAAACATTTATAAATAATAAAATATTAATTTAAAAAAAAAAATCAAAATTTGTTTGATAACACAAACCAAAAGCATGTACGAGTCTGTATGTACAATTAGATATTACGGAGAAGGCATGTTCGTTCTGATATTAAGAGATAAAATTTTGCACAGTAAAATTCCGTATAAATACTTGCGACTGATCTATTTGAAAATCATTCGAGTTTGAACAACTATTTCAAACAGTTTACCAAACTAACAGTTTACAACAAAACATTCTGTTTTATCTCAATTGTTTTAAATTTCAATAAAACTATAAATTTAAGTGATTTCAAAAAATACAAAACCAAAATAAAAATGGCTCCAATAATAATGGATAAGAAAAAGAAAAACAGTTCTCCACCAAAATTCACGGAATTAAATGAATTGTGTTCAGAAAGAGTAAGTATTCTTATATTTGGCATTGATTTTCCACTCCCTGTTTTTTTTCTTCAATTTTTCTTGCATTATTTACACATTTTTTTGTGAAAAATGTTGAATAATGTGTAGAAACAATCAAAATCCTCTCTAAAAGATTGTGTTTGAATGTAAATATTTACGAATCTGTTTTTGTAATTACAGAATGGCGGACAAATTTTATTCGCAACAGATGATTGGTTTGCGGCAGCAGAAAATATGTTATCTGATGATGAACCAGTTTTCAAAGTTGGTTTATACACAGATTGTGGAAAATGGATGGATGGTTGGGAGACCAGACGCAAACGTATCGCTGGTAACGATTGGTGTATCATTAAATTGGGAGTTCCCGGTGTTATCCACGGATTCGATATTGATACCTGCTTCTTCACTGGCAACTACGCACCTCGATTCTCAATTCAAGCAGCTAGATTTGATGACAATGATGTCTTACCAATTCCACCACGTGACGAAGATATGTTAGGCAATGCATGTACTACCGAAGATATTGCACAAATGAAAAGTTTACATTTAGACCAATGGACTGAAATCATCCCAATGACACCATTGAATGCAGGTGTGGAAGAAACACGTCATAATTATTTTGAAATTGATTCAAATGAAGTATGGACACATTTACGTTTAAATATCTATCCTGATGGAGGAATCGCACGATTAAGAGTTTATGGTGAAGCACGTCCAAGCTTTGAAAGTGTTGTTGGCAAAGAAATTGACTTACTGTCAATGAGAAATGGAGGTGTGTGCAAAGGATACTCAAACGCACATTTTGGACATCCACGTAATATAATTCGTCCGGGAAAAGGAGTAAATATGGGAGATGGTTGGGAAACTGCAAGACGTTTAGATCGTCCACCAGTATTGGAATGTGACGACAAAGGTTGTTTAACTTTACCTGGTAGTGAATGGGCACTATTCCGTTTAGGTTACATGGGAACAATTAACCACTTAGAAGTTGATACGACACACTTTAAAGGAAATTTCCCAGATTCAGTTAAAATTGAAGGTGCTATCATGAAACCAACACGTGAATGGAATAATCGCGCATTGGCACAAAGTGCATGGAAAACAATTTTACCTCAAACAAAACTGTTACCTAATCATGTCCATGAATTCGACCTAGAAGATTGTAAAAGTCAAGGACCATTCACACATGTACGTATCACAATGGCCCCTGATGGTGGCATAAGTCGTGTACGTATTTTTGGACAAGTATCTGGACACCTTCCACGATAAGAAGAAAGTATTAACAACATGCTAGTTACGCCGACATTGCCAGTTAGGCTAACATGCCAAAGACTTAAAACAGTTTCCGTTTGACCAATATGTATTTATTTATTTATTTATTTTTAGTTTATAGTAAAAATTAACCTTAATTTTTTGTAAACAAAATAGTTTTAAGGATTTAAATAGTTTGTAAGATGTACATAAAAAACAGCTAATTATTATTAATTTAATATGAAATAAATAATTTTTTACTAAAATTTAAATATATCGATTTTTAATTCAATAATTTATTCCTACATAACAAACCATAGATGTATGTATCAAACTTAGATAGTGAATCACACAATTTAAGTTGTGTATGCATCTATTTGAGTCATTATTTTTAGAGATTCAGCAAATTCAAAAATATAATTATCTTAATTTTATAATTATCTTAACATTTTTTAATTGTTAAATTACAAAACAATGCAAATCAATCAACAACAAAAACATTATCAAGTATCTAAACCCACCTCACCTCTTGATTGATTCAAACAGTTGAATATCTGTATACTCTATTAAATGACCAATCACAAGGCATGTTTCTGTATTCTTCCCAAATATTTTATAGCGCGTAACTTTTTTTCTATATTATTTACGAGAAAAACACCAATACTTTATTTCGTAAAATAATATTTCCCACAAAATTTTTTTTCCTTTTAAAAAAAATGGAACGAAAAGTTGGCTTACAGTGGGATTTGCGACCTATGAAAAATTAAAAAATTTCATAGAATATGACTTTGAATATTTTTTTTCTGAAAAGCACGATTATTTACCAAGTGTGAGAAAATGAATATAAACTTATTATGTAAATTTCTCCTTAGAAAGTTAATGAAGGGTAAATTTATTAAATGTAAGAAAAAATTTGGTTGAAATTTATTTCGTAAGTTGTCCCTTAGTGTTTTTAAAATATTACATCTTGGCAAGTTTTTTTTTCTTTTGTTTCAAATATTTTAAAATATTAAAACATGCCAAGAAATAAAATTTAAAAAACATACTAAGGGAGAACTTACGAAATAACATTCAACCAGATTTTTTCTTACATTAAATAAATTTATCATTAATTTTTTAAGGAAAAATTTACATGGTAAATTTATATTCATTTTCTCACACTTGGTAAATAACTTGGTCCTCTCTTCCATATCATCACTTTTTAAAAACACACTATTATAGAGGGATAAATTTGTAAGCCCTCATTAATTTTCTAACTTGGTCTTCTCTTCCATATCACCTCTTTTTAGGGAGAAACTATTATATTTAGGATTTCCCGAAAACTTGGTCCGTTTTTACATTGTTTATGTTTTTGATCGGATTATTTAACTTTGATTAAATAATTTAAGTACGTAATTTAAATTATAGTAATTTTTTTTTAACCTGATTAAAAAAAATTAGTGAGGCACCAAACATTATTAGTGCATTATTTTCCAACGCAAAAATTGTACCTTTTATATATTTTACATATTCTAAGAGAAATTTGAATTGGTTTTATAATCAACAAAAACCCGTTCAAAATTGAAATAATTAAATTATGTAACGACACAAAAACATGCCTCATGATTGGTCATTTAATACAGTTATTCTACTGTTTGAATCAATCAAGAGGTGAGGTGGGTTTTGATAGTTGACAATGTTTTTGTTGTTGATTGATTTGCATTGTTTTGTAATTTAACAATTAAAAAATATTAAGATAATTATAAAATTAAGATAATTATATTTTTGAATTTGCTGAATCTCTAAAAATAATGACTCAAATAGATGCATACACAACTTAAATTGTGTGATTCACTATCTAAGTTTGATACATACATCTATGGTTTGTTATGTAGGAATAAATTATTGAATTAAAAATCGATATATTTAAATTTTAGTAAAAAATTATTTATTTCATATTAAATTAATAATAATTAGCTGTTTTTTATGTACATCTTACAAACTATTTAAATCCTTAAAACTATTTTGTTTACAAAAAATTAAGGTTAATTTTTACTATAAACTAAAAATAAATAAATAAATAAATACATATTGGTCAAACGGAAACTGTTTTAAGTCTTTGGCATGTTAGCCTAACTGGCAATGTCGGCGTAACTAGCATGTTGTTAATACTTTCTTCTTATCGTGGAAGGTGTCCAGATACTTGTCCAAAAATACGTACACGACTTATGCCACCATCAGGGGCCATTGTGATACGTACATGTGTGAATGGTCCTTGACTTTTACAATCTTCTAGGTCGAATTCATGGACATGATTAGGTAACAGTTTTGTTTGAGGTAAAATTGTTTTCCATGCACTTTGTGCCAATGCGCGATTATTCCATTCACGTGTTGGTTTCATGATAGCACCTTCAATTTTAACTGAATCTGGGAAATTTCCTTTAAAGTGTGTCGTATCAACTTCTAAGTGGTTAATTGTTCCCATGTAACCTAAACGGAATAGTGCCCATTCACTACCAGGTAAAGTTAAACAACCTTTGTCGTCACATTCCAATACTGGTGGACGATCTAAACGTCTTGCAGTTTCCCAACCATCTCCCATATTTACTCCTTTGCCCGGACGAATTATATTACGTGGATGTCCAAAATGTGCGTTTGAGTATCCTTTGCACACACCTCCATTTCTCATTGACAGTAAGTCAATTTCTTTGCCAACAACACTTTCAAAGCTTGGACGTGCTTCACCATAAACTCTTAATCGTGCGATTCCTCCATCAGGATAGATATTTAAACGTAAATGTGTCCATACTTCATTTGAATCAATTTCAAAATAATTATGACGCGTTTCTTCCACACCTGCATTCAATGGTGTCATTGGGATGATTTCAGTCCATTGGTCTAAATGTAAACTTTTCATTTGTGCAATATCTTCGGTAGTACATGCATTGCCTAACATATCTTCGTCACGTGGTGGAATTGGTAAGACATCATTGTCATCAAATCTAGCTGCTTGAATTGAGAATCGAGGTGCGTAGTTGCCAGTGAAGAAGCAGGTATCAATATCGAATCCGTGGATAACACCGGGAACTCCCAATTTAATGATACACCAATCGTTACCAGCGATACGTTTGCGTCTGGTCTCCCAACCATCCATCCATTTTCCACAATCTGTGTATAAACCAACTTTGAAAACTGGTTCATCATCAGATAACATATTTTCTGCTGCCGCAAACCAATCATCTGTTGCGAATAAAATTTGTCCGCCATTCTGTAATTACAAAAACAGATTCGTAAATATTTACATTCAAACACAATCTTTTAGAGAGGATTTTGATTGTTTCTACACATTATTCAACATTTTTCACAAAAAAATGTGTAAATAATGCAAGAAAAATTGAAGAAAAAAAACAGGGAGTGGAAAATCAATGCCAAATATAAGAATACTTACTCTTTCTGAACACAATTCATTTAATTCCGTGAATTTTGGTGGAGAACTGTTTTTCTTTTTCGTATCCATTATTATTGGAGCCATTTTTATTTTGGTTTTGTATTTTTTGAAATCACTTAAATTTATAGTTTTATTGAAATTTAAAACAATTGAGATAAAACAGAATGTTTTGTTGTAAACTGTTAGTTTGGTAAACTGTTTGAAATAGTTGTTCAAACTCGAATGATTTTCAAATAGATCAGTCGCAAGTATTTATACGGAATTTTACTGTGCAAAATTTTATCTCTTAATATCAGAACGAACATGCCTTCTCCGTAATATCTAATTGTACATACAGACTCGTACATGCTTTTGGTTTGTGTTATCAAACAAATTTTGATTTTTTTTTAAAATTAATATTTTATTATTTATAAATGTTTACAAAGTTCCTTTAAATATTGATAATAATATTATTGAATATATTAATTTAGTTGGAATGTTAACTTACATTTGGAATATGGTCATCATTGAACTGTCCCGTTCCATACCGTTAGTCCAGATTGAAAATTAATAGAAAATTCAGATAGTTTTCTCTTTCTTGTATGGGTGCCAGGCTCTGACCAGTATTGCCACGATAAACGATAATTGCGAAAGAAACGAGATAATATAACTGATGAAAGTTAAAATTTGTGATATCGACTTAAAACTTCACGATTATACGAAATATGCGGAGAATGAATTCACCAATTGAGAAGTTGATACCAGAGGACGTTATCGCCTCGTCTCGCAACTGTATTAGCTCTGAGGGATGCAGGAAATGAAAATGAAGTTAAGTTTGTGAATATAGGCACACAAACAGTTTTTTAAACCTAAGGTTTTCCATTGTTGGAAATTTACTAAAAAGAATCAGAATAATTAAGAATTCAGTATATCAATCGGACTTCGGTGTCCATCATACGGCAACGAGGCATATTCGAGGGAAAGATATACAAAAACGAAGCATATTCCAGAGAAAGATATACGAAAAGTTTTATTGAACATTCACAAAAAATTACTGGAACAAAGAAATTACTGAAATTTAATTGATTATTGGGTCTTGAAAGCACCCACGTAATTTTTCGATGAGTACGACTTAATTTTAAAATAAAGATTTTTTTTTTTAAACTATGGAATTATTTAAAAATAATAATAACAATTCTTATGGAATTCTTTAAAACATAATTTTAATATTATAAATTAATTATAAATATTTTTAAATTTAAATAACAAAAAATATTGATATATAAGTCAATGTATTTGATAAAATTACGTCAATATAATATATATATAATAATAATCAATATTATTTTATTTAAAATTTATGCGTTTATATATTGGAAAAAATGCGTTTTAAGAATATACTGCAAAATTAAACCCATCCAAAAAATCGTATGATTTTTCTACGTAAATTTATCAAATATTTTTGTAAATGAAATTTCAATGGAAAATGATTTAATTTTTTGTCTCAAAACATAATAAAATTTTAATAATATTATTTATTTTTATTTCTTTTTGTATAACGTGAGATCGTTGCGTATAAAATATTTTTTGGAAAACAATGACGATTTTCTGATTATACTAAGTAAAAAATATAGCTACGTAAATTTATTATATCATAATGATATTAATTAGTAATAAATAGTACTTGAATCAATTGGGACTACTTCCGTTCAGGACGTTGAATCGCGTTGGATCGATAATGTATCTTTGAAAATAGTAAGTCTTAAAAATTATTTCGTTTTGTATCGTTTCATTGTTGACAAAGTGATCCATTGTCTTTAAATTAGCGTTTTTTTTTAAAACTGTGTCAACCCATCCGTTGGCATTTACCCAGTGTGATTAAGGGTATGTTATACTAATGGAGGTGATTAACGTTCACTTACAGCAATACTTGATATGAATCTCAGGCATTCTTGGACCAAAGCTCTGCCTACTATTAGCATCTCGGTTGCTTAGTTTGCTGGTCCTGAATGCCAGAGGTCGTGGGTTCGATTCCCTATCCAAGATGTTTATACATTTTCACATCAAATATTAATATTAAAGAATGTTAAAACTATTCAAGCTTTTGTTTATCTTTTAAATATACTTAACATAGAAAACTGAACATAAGTCCCCAAAATTTGTTGTTTTTTGGTACATAAGGAAACAATTATTTATTTTTGGCCACTTTAAAATAAAAAAATATGTGTTACGGAAAAAAGGACGGACAAATGTATTTCCGGCAAATGCACTATTGCGTATCCAGCATAATGGTAACATATCTACTCATATGGCAGTGAACGCCTTTCGAATGTGCGTAAAGGCGCAGTCACACATTCAAAGAAAATAAATTCGGGCCTTTGTTCAGAAATAATTTCAAAATAAGTAATAATTAAAAAAATTCATACTCTATAATAAAATATTGTATCAGACAAAGAAAGGCACAATGGAAAAATTGCTATGTATATATACCGTGTGTTCATTTGAAAAGTTATCACTAACATATTTTTATTGGTTGCTATATAATATATGTATACAATGTAGTTACTATGGAAACGACAATCAAAGTTGACATTTCAAAATTGAAACAAAAGTTTAATAATATAATTTTATAGTTATTTTTTAAAGTATAGTTTCTGTGGAAATGACAATATCAACAACGGGTGGGAGAGAGTACGCACACAGCAATATATGCTGGAGTAGACAATGAGAAGAAACGGCACGCAATTTCATCACATTCCAAAGTGATGACGTCACGTTTTTTTACCAATTCACTCTCTGTATTTAAAATATATATATTCTGAATGCATTTGAGAGGTGCGCGTAAAGAAGTTTTACTTCAAAAACATATTTAAGTGATAACTTTACAAATGAACACACGGTATATATAATTTTATAAGTAAGTCAAAACTACAAATGCTTTTTTTTCCAATAAGAAGTCTCTGATCTGAGAATGTTCGAGGACATATTGGAACATTCACTAAATGTATGATTGTGATAAGAGAAGATAAATTTTAGAAATTGTGTGTACACTTTTGACCTTAAATAAATGTTAATTAAACAAGAAAATTGTACATAATCCAGTTGATTCCAGTCTTTAAAGATTGAGTTTTAAGTTTTACGTATAGGTCATACGGATCATATCATTATGGATCATTAATTATTATAAATTATATATTAATATGTTTTAATGTTTTAATGAATGTTTATAAATAATTTGTTGATTGTAAAAAGTAAACTATTTTTGTGTGTGTGTGTGCAAATGGAAATAGGTTACTTGAATACTGGTTATTCAATGGAAACAATTTTTGGTTTTTGTTTTTTAAAATTGTAAATGTCAATATTTAGATGGATAATATGAGTCAAAATTGTTATTATTTTATAATTGCAATCAGCCAAAGTGAAGATGATTCAAAAGTTTTTGATGTATTTTCCCGATTTTCAATCAGATTGTTTTCGATGTATCTATATTAAATTAGCATTGCATATATTATCTACCATAGTAATTTTGAAAGTAATAGTTTATAAGTATTCTATTTATAAGTAATCTATTTATTATATATATATATAAGTATTTTTTATTCTTACGTTTTTTCTTTAGTTTAGTATAGAAAAAAGTAGATTTAAATAAGCGAAAATAACAACTAACTCAGTTAATTGCTTAAATATCCGGTATATACTAATCTTATGGTAAAAAGTGTCAAACAAAAAATGTTTATTTAAAAAATATAAACAATTTTTGTCTTTAAATTTATTTTCGATCTCTACCGTTTTAAAGATGGATATAATCCCTTCGGCGAGAGAAAGCACAGTCCGATTTTGTCCATTCACGAACTTGGCCCGAACCTGGTACTTTTTAGCTGTAGAACACACACACAAACAATTTCAGCTCGTTATCTCTTTTCAGTTTTGAGTCATCGAGTCTACGGCCAGGTAGAAAGACACCAAAATCTATACCAAAAAGCATTCAATATCTTCAACCGTTACAAAATCGGGGCTAAAGTTAGAATACCCTCGTATATATTATATATACCTCAAAAGAATATAATTAAAAGAATCAAAAGAATATAATTATTCTTTCTTGAATTCTTAGTAGATTGTTTTGAGTGCTCGTAAGAACAACATTTATTTTTGGTGGAGGCGGTGGGAAGATTTAGTCTTTGTGAAAAACGATGCAAGTTCTTCAAAACCAATGAAATTTTGCTAATATAAAAATTTAGTTAAATTTTCATAACGCTTATGAAATTTGGTTTGGAAGAAAAATCTCTATTACTGCATTATCAAATTCTTTAATGATATTTCATTAAAAAAATGATATCTAAAAAATGCAATTTTTCCATAGTAGATAAGCTTAATAATTTTTTATGATAATTTTATTAATAATATTTGCATTTATTTTTCAAACAAAATTCATTATTTTGAGCACTTTTTTCTAGGAAAATGACAAACATTTTCGTTCGTTTCGTAGAATTTTGACATACCACCTAACATTCTTATGTAACTGCAGATTTTTTCAAATAGTCCTTCATCTAAACCTAAAGATCTGAAACTTAAGCTAGAAATACTATCGAAATAATATTTCTTTCCTAAAAAAATTTCTTTTATTTAATTTGATAGCTTTTCTAGTTCATTCCATTGTCTTGCCATGTGATAATTTATTTGATTAATTATATATATATATATATATATATATATATATATATATATATATATATATATATATATATATATATATATATATGTATTCACACTGAAATAATTGCAAAAAATTATCAGAATACAAATTTCAAGGCGAATTTTTTTGCATGTTTTGATATTTAAATAAAAACAAAAAATTCAAAATAAAAATAAGACGTATAGATAATATAATAATTTTTTTTTTGCGTAAAAACCTAGACTTAACTGAAGTAAACTTAACTACCATATGAATTTCTCAATAATTTCAACTGATATGATTATTTATATTCGGGTCAAAATGTTAAACAAATTAATTGAGTTATTACCAGTTTACAGTTTCAGTTTACAAAACCAGATATATACTAAAAGTTTAAATATTTATTTAAACAAAAACAAAAAAAGAAATGTACTTTTAAAATTACTGCCATAGTATTGCAAATCATATAATTAACGCATGTGCATTAGAATAATTTAATTCGATTTAATAATGTTTTTATTAAATTCATGTCACTAGGATTAATAATGATCGTAAACCACAAATTCACACCAAACTAGAATTTTATGCCATTTATAATTGTAGTTTTATTTTTAACTTATTTTTTTATATCATTTACTGTTTATTTTTATTTGCATGTTTTAATTTCATTAATTAACACAAAATTATTATAAATATTTAAAAATTTCCACAATTCTTTTTTCCTAATTTTTTTTAGTTAAGTTATTTTTATTTAGTTAAGTTATTTAAAAATTTCCACAATTCTTTTTTCCTTATTTTCTTTCCTTAAGTTATTTAGGGTATTTCCAAACTATATCAGCTGCTCAGGTACCCGCGCGAAAAGAACTATATAGAAAATTATATGCGAATCAGGGAGATTCCACAATAAAACATCATACATATACTAGTATATAATTTCAAACGACTTTCAAACAGCGCGCCGGTACTCAGGATGCCAACTGAACCATAAAAAATAATCTTCTGCAGCGGACACTTTTTTACGCATATTTTATCAAAAAACTTAACAACCCGATGGACATCTCCCAAAGTTTTAAGGAAAAATATTTCTAAGGAATTGAGGAAAGTATATTGAGAGAGTTCGAAGTAAAAACCATGATGTCGGAATCGTGCATTTTATTTCACCATGTTTATGAAGATGCATGTTAAATTTTTTCAACTTACGAACAATTTCCTCAAAAACGCCATAGGGATAAATTTTCCAAAAATTCAGCTGATTTCTGAGAATTCATTTTATGAATATTGTGAATTTCGTGAAGTTCTTGACAACCTAATAATAGTTTGGAAATACCTTAGTAAATATTTACGGATTTAATAATTTTTTTAAGGAAATTTTCACATAATTTCAAGAAAATTTTTTTAAAGTATACTTTATCGGTACTCCAATCATCCGGATCACTTTGAGGGCAAAATGTTAATGGAAAAGGGTGCAGTTGCTATACACATACTCAAGCCAGCATAAATTGACCACGATTCAATCTGAATTGGTATCTATTAATATATATATATATATATATATATATATATATATATATATATATATATATATTTGGGTCGGCTTGTTTTACGGTTGCACTTGAATTACCTTGTTACACAACTACACGTCTCTTGCCTTTATCATGCGCCCTAATACCGAGGTGATGTCGAAGCCTTTCGAAGGCCTTTCTAGGCCTTTTTACCGACCCCTAAAGGACGTAGAATGTTTATGTAGACTTGGAAATTGGTAGGTTATGTTAATACGAATTGGTCGTCTCTGTGATTATTAAGGACAAGAACACTTTATTTCGATTTTCTTAAGGTGTCCGAAACTTTAAACACTTTAAAACAGAATAGACAAAAAAGTTCTGTTTTTTGTGCAAAATGTTAAGACCTGATTATATGCAAAATGATTTTTTCATATTTCAATGTATAAAACCATTTTAATCATTTTTCCATCTCATTTTCCAAGGTTGCCGGGTGAGTCAAACTTTGAAATTTTTTGTAAATTGTGTGGAACCTACCTATAAGAAACATTTTCCTAAAAATCATTTTTTTCCGAATTACAACCGATTGCATCATCTTTTTCACATTTTATTCAGTAATTCCACTTTTGTAAAGGATTATATTTATTTAACTTATAACTTAGTTTTTTAAAAATTTCATTCTTTTAAAATAATTTAATTTCCTTATGATAACATTTTCAACTTTATTTTCTGGTTATTTTAAACGAATGATAAAAATTTTCATATCAATTTTAAAATACATATCAAAGGAAATTGATTTTATTGAAATTATATTAAAATAAATCTCACACGATTTGATTGGTTGGAATAAATTAGATATTAAAAAATAAATATTGTGCAATTTTCATGAGTAAGCATGTGATTTCTATTGCTCTAAAAATAGGTTTCCTAAATCCAGTGTATCTACTCGTGATCATACAATGGCTATAATCATTCTTATAAATAATAATTTTTGAAGAAAATTGTGACCTTAAATATATTTGGAAATTGGGTAAGCGATGTGTTTTAGGTATTTGAAGGAACTTGATCACATTATCAGTGCTGCACAGTGACGTAGGTATAATTTTCGTCTATGAGGGCGCTAACTGAAAATAGAATACTAAAAAATAGCTAAATTTAATTTTTACAATGCAGTTTTAGCACCATCACGGGAAACCACTCCGTCATATAGACTCCGAAAAAAATTTACCAGATTACTTTTATCCGAAGGATTTTTTCGAAAACTGAATCGATAAGGCACAAATCAATTATAAAATTTGAAAAAATGACATCAACTTTTGTGGCCCATATAGTACGTAATACAGATGGTCTTGAAATACATTGCCAACCACCAGCTTTAAAGTTTCAATACTATAATATTTGTAAGCTTTTGAAAAAGGGCACTGTAGACTAGGAATCAATTCCCTAATTCCACTTTATACGCCACAATTGCTATTGTCACGCTATAAATGATTTATTTTATCTAATATCTAAGTTTTTTACACACTAACGATTCAAGAAACAATAATGATAAATAGATTAAGTCAATTGTTGTGATCAAACCACCTACTTCGTTGTTATAGTAACCATTAAAAAATTGAACCTCAACATAGCTTATATTTTCACTAACATGAGTATTTTACAGAGCAGAGACCATTATGTTGGTACATCTATGAAAGCATGTTGTATATGTAGTTACGTTAATAACAAAACGGTAAACATTCTTCAACAAATACGAATGGAAAGGTACACCTCTGTTCTGAAGAAGAAAGGTGGTTTTTATTTTTACTTTACAATAATAATCACTTTCCAACATTTTATTAGCTCTTTCACATTATTAGTTAAAAATTATTTATTTGATTTTTAAGAAGACTTCTTAAAAAAAGACTACTTTTGAATATTTGACTTTTACGTAAAGTTAGTTATTCACATTTTTGACATTCGATTTCTTCAATTGTTTTTTTTTTACTTTTGAATTTTTGTGGCAAAGTTTTTTGTTTTATTTAATAAAATAATAAATTGTGTGAATTCGTTCTCTATTGAGAAAATAAATTATTTATTTTAAAATAATTTCTTCTCCAGTCAATTGGTTTATTAAAATATATTACGACATATTTCTACTGCTGTCAAGTGAAAGTTTTAGCAAGGTACAAACAGCTCAATTCAACTCTGTTATTATTAATTTGGTTAAATATAAAATTAGAAATTTTTATGTACACACAGACGAAAGAAACAATGTCTTGTATTTCTTAAAGTGAACTTTTTTTGTTGTTGTTGAGTTTTGAGTGAATGAAGTGTTGGACAAATTTGTTTGTGTGTTTTGTTTTGGTATTATTTTTTTTTCGTTATACATTATCATGTCAGTAGGTCCGATAACAGCAGCAGACGAGCCCCCACTATTTAGTTGGAGTGATCAAAATGCAAAGTAAGTAATCATATTTTTATTATTACATCACTTTGATAAATAAATCGACTTTAATGTTGTGAGTAGCCGTGCCCCCTGCTAAGTATAGTTTTAAAATTTTATCACCTAGATATTTATATATTATTATTATCACTATTTAAAGTTCATAAAATTTCATTAATTGTAAAATCAACTATATTAATTTTTTTTTTTTTAAATATATACATTTTATTAATTAATGTAATTTAATTTAAATTTTTTAAACATATTTTAATTACTGGGGAAAAGTTTTAAATTACTCGAAACTGTAGTAATTAAAAACAACGTGACATTTATTTAATAATTTTTGTAATTAAGTTATAGTCATGTGTATTGGTATTTACGATTTTTATTCGTGGTGTTACAATTTAAGAAACGTATCTCGAATTGTATGTTTTGAATATGTGTATGTTTTGTGTATATTAATGGATTTACCGTCAAGTATACGAATACGAAGATGAAAGCGTAGCTATTGAATACATATAGGTACACATCTTTGATTAATTGATAAAGTGGCCTGCTTTTTTTTAAGTTTTTGCAATCGATTTGTGCCGAATTCATTTGGTTTTCCAAAAAAAATGTCTCGAGTTATTAGTCATATAAAATTTTTAACAACTTTTGTTGAAAATCACAAATCAACCATAAAACTTTGAATTTTCATGTGCAATCTGTTATTTAAAACATTTTCATTGTTGTACACTCCCGTTCATAAAAATTGAACCAGTTGAAACATTAGTTTTACTGTATGTAATATTACAACAAGTTTTACTGTATGTAAATATTATAAATATATTTTGTAATATATACGCTTAGAATTTGACTTACTGGTTCAATTATTATGAACGGGAGTGTACAATAATTTCCCATAAATTCTGATGAAGATGGCGACAATAATTTGCAACGAGTAATAAATCAGTTTGTAGCAGGAACATTTGTTGCACCAACTGTCAAACTGACTTTGTCTGAAACATTCGGTCCAACGTTGAAAGAAAAGAGCCGTATAAAATAGAGGAATCGGTCAGACAAACGTGTCATTCAAATTTTAATTTACATTTAATAATTTGTTGGAAAATTAATTCAAAAATTTTTTTATGAAATTTTTGGAAAATTAATAAAATGTTAGAGTTATCCTATACTTCTGCGTTGAAAATGTATTAAGCTAAAACAAAAACTTTGTGTCAAATGAACTGACTTTCATTTCCTTAAGATAACATTTTAAACTTTATTGTCTGTCATATCAGTTTCATATCAATTAAAATATCTGAGTCTAGGGAAATTGATTTGATTATATTGAAATCGCATTTAAATAATTTCACATGATTTGATTGGTTTAATAAATATTGTGCAATTTTCATGAGTAAGCAAGTGCATTTTTTTTATTGCTTTGAAATAGCTTTCCTGAATCCCGTGTTTCTAATCATGATCATACAATGTCATAGCCATGTTCATAAAAAATATACGATTTTTAGTGAATTTTCGAAGAAAATGTAGCTATTGAGATTGTGCCGATGCATCGAAGTCGCATAAAAAGAACCCCGCAAAAATCATATGGAAATTGGATCCCTGTTAAACAAACATTCTTTTTTTAATGAATTCGATATATAATTGTTATTCTATATATAAATGCAGCTGAATACTCGAAAGCTATGCGTTTCTGGATATTGTACCCATGAGGACTTTATCAGAATGGCTTATAGAATATCATATTAAATTTTTAGCTAATTTTACCGGGATCCAATTTCCATAGGATTTGTGTAAGGTTCTTTCTCCAAATGTCAAATGTCGATCTTACCTAGGAAAATGATTTTCATATTTCAGGATCATTTTAACGTCCGATCAACACATTTCAAAATTTTGCCTTCTCAATTCATCGAGTTTAGAATTTTAGCACTATGGGTCTGATACCTTGAAAACCGTTAATCGTATCATATTTTAACCAGCGCCATCGTTTTCGCTAGGTTCAAATTAGCTTAAAACCAAGTTTTTATCAAAATCGGGGACATCAAATTTTCCTCCAATTTTAGCGATTTTTTTAAGGGGTACCCCTTGGAAAAAATGTGAAAAAACTGAATAAAATTTTTCTTCTCCATTTTAATAATAATCATTTTCTAGGCTAATTTTGACCTAAACAGTACGAAAATCAGGTTCATTTTAACGTCCGATCAACACATTTCAAAATTTTGCCTTCTCAATTCATACGGTTTGGAATTTTACCACTATGGGTCTGATACCTTGAAAACCGTTAATCGTATCATATTTTAACCAACGCCATCGTTTTCGTTAGGTCCAAATTAGTTTAAAACCAAGTTTTTATCAAAATCGAGGACATAAAATTTTCCTCCAATTTTAGCAATTTTTTTAAGGGGTACCCCTTGGAAAAAATGTGAAAAAAGTGACGAAAATTTTTGTTCTCGTTTTTAATAGTAATCATTTTCTAGGGTAATTTTGACCTAAACAGAACGAAAATCACGTTCATTATAACGTCTGGCTAACACATTTCAAAATTTTCCCTTCTCAATTCATACAGTTTTGAATTTTATAATATATATATATATATATATATATATATATATATATATATATATATATATATATATAATTTCTAACATATGTTTCTGAAATCAATTTTAAAAAGACTTTAAAAAGAAATTTTTGAATCAAATCTAATTTCTATTTGAACATTGAATATAAAGAAATTATTTATTTTGTCAATAATTAGTGAAACTTGTGAAAGCGATGATAAAAATCCCCTAGGAATTTTTATTCTTCTACCTATATACAAGGATATCTGAATGGGTCGTACAGTAAAACTCCCTTTGAAGTGTAAGGTTTTTATCAATAATTATTAAAACCAAGTTTCCAAGTTTCCAAGTGGGCATACTGCGCAGATATAACGCCTTAGACCGCTCGACCACTTGGACTGGTACCATTACTGTAAGACAACTACCTTTATTTACGGTAAAAATTGCATTTTTTTTTATACGCTTTTTATTAGTTTCACCTGTATGTATGTATGTTTGTATGTATGTAACCGACCCTTTTGGCCTCGATTTTCTCCTACTTTGAACGATCAGATTTAATTCAAATTTTGCACACCTGTCAAAGACCGATGACAATGCAATAATTCGATATCCCGAAAATATCCGATTATCCTGATTATATTCGCCAGGATTCATCAATTTCTTTCCGCATCCTTTGCATGAGAGTAAGAGAGATAAAGCTAGTGCGCGAACTTAAGAAACGTAAGAAATAATAGTTTAAAAAAACTAGAAAAACACTCTTTTATAGAAAATCCAACTAAAAAATAGAAAATAAAATTTAATACATTTGGATTAAGAAAAGTGTAAATAAGAAACAAATGTATATTAATGGAATAACTATTAACACTATGCACCTCACGCATTTTTCCATTAATATACATTTGTTTCTTATTTACACTTTTCTTAATCCAAATTTATTAAATTTTATTTTCTATTTTTTAGTTGGATTTTCTATAAAAGCGTGTTTTTTTAGTTTTTTTAAACTAAATTATTTATTTTTTTATTTAGTCAACCTTATATGTTTATTACGTATCCCAAGAATCATAATTATAACTAGTACCAATGAAGAAGAAGCCATATTTAATAATTTGTATTATTTTTAAATAAAAATAATAACCTACAATTTATTTAATTTAATAAATGGCCTAGATTAAAACTATTTGATATCACAAAAATATTAAATAAATAAATATATGTTTTCTAAAATGGAAAATTATTTTATTTTTTAATGATATTTGATGTTATGATAACTTTTTAATAATTTATTAATAATAATTTTTTATTGATTAATAAATATTGTATACACAGATAACTCATATATAAATATTTTATTAATGATTACCTATATTAGTTTTTTGAAACATTAAAATGGATAGCATTTCCGGTTTCTATTAATGGTTTATGACATAATTTTCAATTATCTAAATGTGTTTACCTCTATTAATGATTGTTTACATATTAAATGAATGACAAACTCATTATTGAATGTTAAAAGCATTTAGAATTTTATTTATTAGAAGATAACAGAGATGAATTTTCCAGTTGGATTGAGAGATTTTCGGTCTTTTTAATAGGCTTTGGGAAATCCTAGCTTTCTAGAGCAGAAATTAAATTTTCTTGAAATTAAATTTTAATAACAACTAAAGTAGACTACAGACGCGGAACATTAAGCAGCAACATTGAACTCCGCCTACAAAATATTCTGCCTACAGACGGGCAACCAAAATTGGGAACATTACTTTATTACTTTATTACTCTATCTTAAAAATTCAATCACTTGCCATATTGTCTCTATTTATCTCATTAATTTGTAGTTTATTTATCTACTAGTTTGTTTGTATCTTTACAGTCTTTTTTAAGTTTGTTGTGTGACATTTTGTTTGTCACACATTTTTTGACAATCTATGTAATAAAATATTAGGGAAACATAAAATTTTAGATAATATGTCGCAAATATCGCTACACACGAGAACTTGTACAGCAACATTAAACTCCTCCCACAAAATATCAAATAATTTTGATTTTAACAGCAACCAGATCAAGGACATGCCATTTTGTTCTGTAACAGCTATACAGACTAGCAACCTACTACCGAACATTCATTTATCCTTGAAATGTTTCTGCATAGGTTGCACGTCTGTACTCCCTATGCTGAGTTAATTGCTTAAATACCCGTTGTATGGACAGTTTATGAAAAAAAGTTGCAACCAAAAATTGTTTATTTTTCAAAAAGCGACATTTTTTGTCCCCAAATATTTGTTTTATTTCTTATAATTTTGTCCATTCACGAACTTGAAGTTGCTTTTTAACACTAAAACATACAAAAATTTTTATCTCTTTTCGTTTTTCAGTTATTGTGTTAACGGACAGCCGGACGGAAATATGCGGAAATGTACTAATTAGGTCATTTTATGAACACCTGAATTAGGGACTAAACTTGGCATAGCCTTGTATATATACCGGGTATAAAAACTTGGTTTTTTGTATTGTATAAATACGTATTACAACTACAAAGTAGTCATCAGTATGAATTAGCTGGTAGAATCTATTATGTTTTTCTAAATAGTTAAATTTTGAATCGATCACAAATAATTGATAAACCGATATTCATGAATCTTGCAGTAATGGGGTACCGATTTATGGCAGCACTTCCGAGGTCGAAATTTGTAAAAATTTTGTTCATTTACATTCAGTACGTGATACTGAATCTAATTTAAAAACAAAATAACTCCTGTAATTTAGTGCAAAGAGTAACGGGCTTCTCTATTGATTGTACTATAGTGTGAAAAGATTAAGAACAGGAAGTATACTCATCACATATATCGGACCAATCTTATTTAAATATATATCAAACAAAAACAAGTGATTACCAATACCAATCAGACTTGCTTTGCAATACAAGTTTAGCTATAAATGATTATAAATAATAATTTTTTTCTGAATGAAATTATTAAAATGAGTAGTTTAAGTTACTAATAAATAAAATAAAACACACCACTTCTTATGTAAAACAATAACATAACTTTCATTCATTTTTATTTTTTCATTAAATATTCATAACTTTCACCATATATTATATATATATATATATAGTATGTCTCAGAATGTATATATATATATATATATATATATATATATATATATATAGTATGTCTCAGAATAAATGATCGGATTAACTTAGAGAGGGGAAAGTGAAACTTATTTCGCCGTCAAAATAACTCGAAATGCGATAACGAACTGAAATTTTACGCGTGCATTTTGAGCTAAAATTGAGCAAAACTTCGTGAACGTAGCATCACCTCACAAGGGGTATAATATCCATCTTTAAAACCGTAAGAGAAAATAAAAATTGCAAAAACATAAAATTGTTTGCTTTTAAGGTTATGAAGATATTCTTTCCCTGTACTAGGAGGAGTATACCTGACAGACAGGTGGAAATGAACTGTTTAGGCCACTTTATAAACACCTATATCAAATTTTTTTTCTTTGATGAATATTTTCAACAGTTTGAAAGTATTAAACTTCTAATATATATATATACATATATATATTTATATATACTAGCCATCTCCCACGGTTTTACCCGCGTTAAATTTGTATATTGCCTATAACCTTCATCAATAAATGGGTTATCAAACGAAACAAAAAATTTTCAAACCGGACTGTCAGTTCCAGAGATTAGCGCGTTCAAACAAACAAAAAGACTCTTCAGCTTTATTATATTAGTATTGATATAAAAAAAAAAAAAATACAGACGAATTGAGAACCATCCTCCTTTTTGAAGTCAGTTAAAAAATGTAACAAGTATATCTCTCATAAGTATGTTAGGATCAGTTAGACTGAAACACTCTGTAGATAGGGTAGGTTGTCTGTCGTGTGTGTTGCTATACTAACATTTGTTTCTATAAAATATATTCATAGTACTTATACATGTGTACGAGTAATGTATGACCATAATCTATTTTATATAAAAATAAAGCCTATTATATCTTTAATTTTTTTTCAAAAATTTTATAATCAATGTCATAATACTAAATTCATGCGGTATAATAATAATAATAATAATAAACACATTAAAAATATTTTATTCATTTTTTTTTTAAATTTTGTAATAATATAATATGGCTTTTAAATTTATTAATATTAATTCCAGAATTTTAAGTATTTGTATTTATTAAAAATTCTAAAATTAATATTTAAAATAAAACTAAAATACACGCTTTTTTCTTAATACACATAGTTTTAAAATGTTAAAGAAAAATATTCACTTTTAAAATTAACAAATTTTATTGTACCATGGACCACAGAAGTTGTGTCCTACTTTCAAAATTGTATAGTCATTTTCCCAAAAAAACGCATGAATAAGGCACAAAATGACGATATAATTTTCAAAAAGGACAACAACTTCGGTGGTCCATAGTACAGTCGTTGATGTATCTAATCTATGATAGTATATTTCTAATGAAAAACTGTTACCCGAAGTATTTTTTGGAAAATCGAATGAAGGTCCGAAATTTGCCCAAATCAATTATAAAATTTTGAAAAAGCTACTTATTTGGCTATGTGTACTATGGGCCTTAAAATTTGCGTTCATTTTTCAAAATTTCCAAAGTTGATTTGTGCCTTATTCATTCGGTTTTAGGGAAAATGTTTTGCATTGAGAAGTTGTTTGTAGGTTTATAATGAATAACTTTTATCTGAAGCATTTTTTCGAAAACTATATTTTGAAAAATGGGCGCCGTTTTTGCCGTCCATTGTACATACCATGGAGACTAGACAGTACACACAATCCATGATGCACTAATTTGCTTATATATTTTTGCAAGTCAAGGTAATAAAAGTATGTTCATAAAAGTTTGAGTTTTATATTTAGATTTTATATCAGGATCTAATTATTGTTACAGTCATGTAAATTTGAGATATTGTTAAAAATTTCAGAAAATCATTAATCATAAAAAGGCTATAATTTATATTAGAAATAATTTTACAACATAATTAATAAGTTCTTATAAAAAAATATCAACCATTTAAATTAAAATATTCAATATTTATTATGTGAATAAATCAATAGATGGCAGACTATGTACTTACTTATGCATTCACATACAATTTGTATTATTAATTAATAATAATTACACACAATATGCATGTATCAAATAACATACCGGTTGTTTAGTTTACATCTTCGCATAGCAGATCTCCCACGAGTATAAGAGAGTACATATGTATACATTAAGCAATGTGTATGAGAAGGAGGTCTTATAAGTTTGTTTTCTTACTTAAAGTTAAACTGTTGTGTGTGGTATGTGTCGTATTCAGTTAGATGACGCTTGGAGAGTGGGGTTTTTTTTAAGTGAACAGATCAGTTGTTATGATTTGTTCTGTTGTTCAGCACACAAAAGTTTAACTTTAAGTAAGAAAACAAACCTATAAGACCTCCTTCTTATACACATTGCTTAATGTATATACTTATGTACTCTCTCATACTCGTGGGAGATCTGCTATGCGAAGATGTAAACTAAACAATCGGTATAATATGTACATATGTTTAGATCGACGAGAGAACAACCTATCTACCGGTAGTCAGTTACTATACGCATACGCTTCACTACTTTTTAACAGTATTGTATCAAGACAACTCTATCTTTATGTGTGCTCTACGTTTAAAACCGTAAAAGAAATAGATAAAAATTTAAAAAGGTTCCTTTTTTAAATAAACAACATTTTTTTTTTGGAATCTATTTTTCATAAAATGAATGAAGTTTGGCAACAATTTCAACTTAAGCATCGATAATTACTCTTGATTACAAAAATAGCATATAATTATATTATATAGCACCTCTATACACTACTTAGTACTTCTGTACATTGTTCGAACTGTTCGAAGTTAGTTGTTATTATAACTTTCTTTTTGTTTTCAAGATGTATTTTCGTCCTTTGATCCTAGTTGTATAATAGATAATCATTAGTATTTAAATAATAATAGATTAAAAAAAAACTTTAATAAAATTGATCTTTTAGAATATAAAAACAAAAAAAAACAACAGATTATAAGTATATTATTTGTTCAATGGTCGTTTAAACTTTAAAACCATATATATATATATATATATATATATATATATATATATATATATATATATATATATATATATATATATATATATATATATATATGTATATATATATATATATATATATAAATTTTTTGTTGCAATAAATTAATTTTATATTTAGGTATGCAAGACACATGACATGACTCTCAAAGTGACTGAGTACCTACTTTTATTACTTATAATATATACTTATAATAAAGTCCATCTACAGTCCAATCATACTATATTATAAATATTGTTAAATAATATTGACTTATAATTAATTAATGTATAATGATTATTATGTATTTTATTAATAATTATCATAATAATAATAATAATGGCGGTTGTTGTTACTTAAGCATTATTGTGTGTACTTAAATTGAATTAATTACGTACGTATTGAATTAATACTAACCTTGTGATTTTATTATCATTATTATTATTATTACCTATTCTTACTGAAACATTATTGTGTTTTTGAAATAATATGGTTTGGAGAATACTTTGATGATGTAGGTTTTTGCAAATTATTTAGAAACAATTCAAGAAAATATATTTTCATTTGAAGAAAACAAAAGTAGTAAGATTATAGGAGACCGGTTGTTGAATGTCGAATTCACTGAACCAAAATTGAAATCCTTGAACTAAAAATAGTACGCTGCAAAAAAGTTCAATTAAAATCGTATAAAATTTATGTTTAATACGCAAAAAAAAAACAACTTGATAATGTTATAAAGAAACACCAGTCCAAGTAGTCGAGCGGTCTAACACGTTCTGCCTGCTTGGAACTGGGAGGTTCGAGTCCCAGCGATGGTAGTTTGATAATTAAAATTTAATTGGGTGATTAATTGGATAAACTGTCGGCGTATGGATTAGAACGAAGCTATGGCTAACCGGCTATGCTTGTGAAGGTTTTTTGCAGTTACCCTTCACGAACTTCAGATTAATATCGACAAAGTTCCTATCAAAGTCGACTGAAGGCGCAAAACCTACCAATTGCATAAAAATTCCTCTCACATCATAAAAGTGTATCGTTAAAAATTAATAAAGGTTGAAAAATAGAAGACCAAGACGTCTAATTTTAATCACGTACAGGAAAGATACCGGTCACACTATCAGTAGCTTCCGAAGTCCGAATATCATGCGAATTCACATTACATTCTTTTACTAAATGTAATAATTATCAAAAAAACTCCATTAAAATCTAAATTAAATTTGGGTATGACAGGCAAAACACCAATTTTTCGAACATGACGATGTTATTTGATGTCATTATGATTTACAAAAATTGTTTTTGACCTATCTTAGTTTTATTTAGTTTTTTGATTAATTTGGCAATATCGTATATTCTGTACTACAAATGTCACTCACGTATTCTCAGAATTGCTTGCAGAACAATCAGCTGGGTAGATAAATATACTTGTATTATTATTTGGGTAAAACTAACCCAAACTCCTTAAATTCAAAGATCTGTGAAAAAGTTTCAAAGCGTTCCGTGCCAAACGTGTACCAAAATGATATATTTTGTCTAAAAAGGCAAGGGAATGGTGTTGGACTGTTCGTCTGAAGACAAAAGCGAAGCTGTCAAGAAATTGAATTTCTGACAAATAGAACTTTTTTAATAAGTTGAAAAATTATTGTTTAATTTATTTTATGTTTCTCTATTTTATGTATTTGGAACAAAATCTTAAAGGTCTACAATTTTTCACTGACCATTTTATTAATTTAATGGATTATTTTCAAGAAAACTTTAAAAACATCCATTTCAGGTTAAATATTTTAAATCGGTGATTCTCTACCTTTTTTTTTGTCGTCGCACACTTTTAACGATTTCAAAACTTGACGGCACACAAAGAAAAAGATAAGTTTAAAAGTTGTTTACTTACCAATAATACGTACACTGTGTAAAATAGTTTATGATAATAATTTGGAATGTAAAATAAAATAATATGTACTACAAAAACAACAGTACGTTTATTAAGGGATTCATTACAAGTTAATAATAAGGATACTTATAATGAAAAATTTGAGCTTGATGTTTTTCGATAATTTCATTTATATTTGGTCGTAAAAATGACCATGCTACTCTCATATCGTCTTCTACATTTAACAGTCTCGATCTTTTTTCGTTTTCATATTGGTTAATACTTTACTATATACATTTCTAAAATTTGGCGGCAGACAATTTGCCGCGACACAGTGGTTGAGAATCACTGTGCCAAACATTAAAAAAAGTTTAACGCAGAACCACCTTTGTTTGAAGTTTATTTTAAAAATTGTTTCATAGTCAATGTTGGTATTTCAAGTGAATATATTATAAAAATTTGGATGCCATAAATTTTTATTTTGTTTAATTAACATGTAAACAAAAAAAAATTACATACACAATTTCTTATTAAACTTTCACAAATCTTCAGATCAGAGTCAATTAATTATATCCTGCGACAAACAAAAATTGTAATTAAATTATAAAAAAATTACGTAAAACTCGTATTTATAATTTTGTAATAATTAATTTCGGTAAGTATTTATTAATTTTAATCTCATTTCGTTTTTTTTTTGTTTGTTAATAATTAAAAAAAATTAACGATCTGTAAAATTTAATAAATATCGTACACGAGCGGAGATAAGCCTTGGTTATTAGTTTCTCGTATTTAAAATGATACCTTTACCCATTTACCCATGTTGGATTAACTTAATCATTGCAGCAAATTTACAAAGAGAAACTAATATAATATTCGTAAAAATTTGTTTACCGCTTGCTTGCTTCCATGGCTTTTTTAATCTTCAAATCCCTCGACAAAAAAAACCCTTATTATTTCTTTAAAGCAATTTGTAGGTTTCTTGGGTGGCTATTTAAAGATGATATGCGATGTACTTCCAAGAAAAAAGTATTACACATATTAAGGTCCGGAAATGCTTTGTTGTCAAGACGTTTAAAAAAAGAAGAAAAAATAGAATGCAACGGGTTCATTCAATGCTAATGAAAAGAAATGAGTTGGGGTCATTCAATGTTTTTTTTTCGAGGAGTTGAGAAAATATGAAGATACATTTTTAACTATTTTCGTATGCGTGTTGCAATTTTCGACGACTTTCTCGCACGCATCGAACGGGCTGCGCTTCGAATATAAGGTCCACCGACCACAAGGTGAGTGGAAAGATTTTTTGCGTGTAGACTAGGAATTGGTACGATATGCCGACTTTGATACGAACTATGCCGATATTCATCTGGAGTTCGTGAAGGAAACGGCAGAAAACATTCACAAGCCTAGCCGGTTACTTCGCTCTTGTCCATACACCGACAGTTAAACTGCCGATGTCGGGATTCGAACCCATAACCTCCCAGCCCCTAAATAGACATACCGCTCGGTTACTTGGCGGCTGGTTGATCTAACTCAAACTTCTAATATACCATCACGATGTTAGTTATGACATAAATGAAACACGTGATTTTGTGACCAAACTAAAATAATAAAAAACCAGAAATAAAAATTTAAACAAAAAAGAAACTATTACATAATAATACTAACTATATACTACATAGCGTCGTTTTAATTAAAAGATCGATTATATTAAAAATGATTATATTACCTACTAAACGGATATGTTTCGCAAAGTAAAGTATATATATATATATATATATATATATATATATATATATATATATATATATATAAAATCAGGAAATATATGAAATTTATACTTTCTCCATAGAGGTTCTCTACTTGTTGAGAGTCGATAGGTAGGTTCCCGTGTACCTTATAAAATGTTATAGCCATCGGCTAATTTATTAATATCTTCACTTGTGCAGAGTGGTCTGCCAAATATAAGACGCATAAAATTATTGCAAAAAAATAAAACTCAAAGTAAAGATTATTACAATAAAGATTATTAAAATAATCAAAGAGAACTCTAGGTTTTTTGTTTGTATTTTATAAATACGTATTTCGACTACAATGTAATCATCATCAGTATGAATTAGCTAATCGTAACTATCTCAGGGATATGGATTCAGAGATATGTTGCTTGTTGCTAATTTGGTGCGTGTCTCACAATGATATTAAAAAATTCTGCCCTTTTATACGATTTGGCTGAGGGTATAATCTGACTTGAGGATTATTTGAGTTGCCTGACTACTGGATTAGGTGTGTGGAAAGCCCCACCTATTTATTGGCGGTATTCTTTGGTGAATATGCGGCGTTTGTTTTGTCACTAAAGTGAGTGTATCTACGATAACCTTGACATTCTGGTATAGGATTTTTATTTTTGTTTTTGAAAATGGTTTAATTTTATTAAATCAGAATTTGGAATTGGGCCATTGTCTAAATTCATTATCTGTTTTCTCAATTTTTATATGTAGATGCTTTCGTATGCATCTAATTCTGTGGGGTTTTGTACCGATTTAAGCAGTTTTAGATTCGATTTATCAATTTTATGGTTGTTCTCAATAACGTGCACCGCTATACACGATTTTTCGGTTCTCCCAAATTTCACATGAGCCAGATGTTCTTTGATTCAAAATAAAAAAATATAAATTTAAATTTATTATTAATAGCCAAAATACAAATTTGCATATCTCTAACTTACATATAAGGATTTATAGTGTGCTAGTATAGTTTATATTAAATAAGTTTCTATGGAAATGTCATCAGCATTTCCAACTGTTAAAATTTAGAAAAACATATTTATTTGACATAAATTGCCTATTCTATATTCGATATAAACTTTCTTCGATGAAAATTGGATATTTATCGAAAATCAGGATTCTAATTTTCGTCTCATTTTTAAACTTCAATCACTATTTGTTTAAACTTTTTGTCTATGAAAAAAAAAATGTGTTACATTTTTAGTGGAACACATTGTAATATGGCAATATTAAAAATTTCATTCAGAGTTTAATAAAAGTCATGTAATCACTTTAATTTGTGTGTAATTTTATGTTTTATGTACTTTATTAGTGGTGTCCTAGGGCACTTATTATGGCTGCGTGAAATTGTTGTCTGATGTCTTTTATGTTATCTATACATTCACGAAAAATAGAACCTTAAATGCTAGGCCTAGGTGAGTCTCTTGTAAAAATTTATGCGTAATTTATACCAGCTGTATATATTTTGCCCAGTGGAATAGTCTAAAAATATGAGCGTATCTCTTACTATTTCCAAGTGGAAACTTCCAGAATTCTCTTCGTTTTGGCACTATGAAAATATATCATAAAGTCTATAACGAAATTGCGCTTGCAAAAAAGTTATTAAAGGTTAAAGGTCGCGAAAATCAGTTTTTCTCAAGTATCTCGTAAACTAGTGGTTTTTCGTTACGGCATTAAATTTATCCCTTAGCTAGTTTTACACAAAGAAGGTCTTTCACAAAATTTACTTAGGACTAGAGAGTCTCGAGATATATGGCTGAGAAAAGTTGGGCGTAACGTACATTAAACGGGATAAAAGTGTCGTCCAATACGTCCAGCTTTATATGCACCCGCAAGATTACAATTAATTCATAAGTAAGATTTAAAAAAAATATTCAAATATCGTTAAAGTTCAAAGGTCGTGAAAGTTTTTCTCGAATAGAAGTCATTTACGTTAATACAGGTCATTATTGAATTCTTATTTTGCACAAAACAGGGCCGATACAAAATTTACGCAGGGGCCAATTAGTTCTCGAGATATATAAAAAAATGTTGCGACCTTTAATAACTTTTTTTTGGCAATCCCGATTTCGTTGTAAACTTTTTGCAATGTTTCCATACGGTCAGAACGAAGAGAATTCCGTTGAAAAATTTCCACTTGCATTTTTAAAAGGTAAGAGGTACACTTTGACTAAGTCAATAAATAATGCTTGATATGAAATATAAATCCTTATGTTTTATATCCTGCAAGAAAATGATTTCAGAAATGGAAAAATCATTGAAGAATTTTAAATACCTAATACATAAAAAATAATTAATAAATGGTTGATTAATAAACCAGATTGTGGATTGTTTTTTAACTGACAATTATTTTGGTATAAATCAATTAACTGGTATGGTTAAAATTTACTAAATAAACTTGATAAATGCCAAACGTTTTTTTTTTAACACCTGACAATTTTTGTGTAAAAAGATAAAATATAGTAACATTTCTAACCTTGATTGTTTAAATTACTTTGAATTGATAAATTCTTCTTGTTTAGTTTTATGATGTCACTATACTCAGTACTGGGGTACAATACAGAGAATTTAGTACGGTATTGCTTAAGCAAATCATTTTGGATGCTAATGATAATCTTTATCGTTTCAATAAAAACATAAAAAATTAAATAAATTAGAAAAATATACTCAATCGACCAAAAATAATAATTATTTTAACGTAATCATTATTTCAATTGTAAAAACAAGACGAGACGAGACTATCGAACACTTTTACAGGTCAATACAATACAAGAGACATGCTACTCTCATCTCGTCTCGCGGCATCAAGGTAATTGCAACGAAGTAATTTTCTTTTAAAATATGCAAAAACTAACTTTTTTTAAATAATTGTGATTGAAAAATAATTTTTCTTCGATTTCCATATAAATTAGGGAATATGCATGAAAATTTTTTTGCACATTTATTTTCAGAATATGAAAATACTGTTAATACCTTAATAATATTTAAAAACAAAATTAAAATCCAACAAATATCAAGGAAGCTATAAGCTTTTAAAGATTATTATCTGTCTCTTTCTTGCAAAAATACTAAAAACGGAGTTTTCCGTGTATTTTAAATGTTGAAAGTGTAATATGACGTCACATAACTTATCAAGAGGGCTATCACCCTCTTTATCTAATCGGGAATTTCAATCATTCATATCTCGCTTATTTTAAAGGTTAATTAAAAAGTAATTTTACCTTGATATTTGTCAAGTAAACATGCTTCAATTCAAGTGAAAAAAAATTTTCATGCATATTCCCTCTTGATATGAGATCCTTCAATATTTGCAAGTTATCATTGATTTAACATTATCCATAGGAAGTTGAACGAAAGGAAATTATATTGACGTCTACAGACAATATAAATTAATGCAGGTAATAAAAATTAATACAGAAACAATTTCCAAATAAAAGTTCTGTTTATGATAAACCATTTAATAGTACAGGCGCTGTGTAGTGTGCAAGTGTGCAAAAACGGAGTAACAAATTTTTTCACTGTACACTGAACATATATATGCCGTGTGTGGATTTGGTCTCTTTACCCATACCAACCTCTACCTGCCTGGGAAAACCGTCTTCGGCTGTTCGACTTCAAATTTTGTTCGACTTCATGTTTCAATCGAAATTTTCGATTCAAATAGAATCTGGGAGATAGAAGACAAAACTTAAATAGAAGACAAAACTTGTCGAACTATTCAATATGTAGTGTTGGTATTTATTTAATGTAAAAATAATTTGGACTGCTTAGACATAGTAACGAAAACTGGAATTTTCAAATTCGATGTCTCGAAAACGATTCAAATGCGTAAAAAATCTTGTTAGGTAATTTGTAGCATATAGTGTGTAGGGACCAAATTCACACCTGACAACATACGTTTTTGTATACTTCTAGATCATAGGTGGGCAGACCTTGACTGCGCTGGGCTCTGAGTGAGAGGTAGGAAGAGTGATAGAGTAAATATAGGGTACCTACCAATTATTATTCTTTTCTTTTTTTAATTAAAACATTTTCTGAAAAACATATAATAATACCAACTATTTTTTATGGTCACTATTATTCAAAGTATACAATTCATACAATACATTGAATACATACTCTGGAATTTTGGGCTGGTAATTTGGGGCTGGTGATTTACCGCTTGTAAATTTTTTGATGATTTAGCTTTAGTTTAGATTTTAGAATTAGATTTTAGGAAATTCTGAATAATTTGCCTAAACTATTCATATCGGAGAACAAATAAACAATTATTTACTTGATTTAATTATTTTTTCTTCGTAGGGGGTATAGTGTCATGGGAATTTGATGACACTGGATACAAAAAAGATGCCAATGATAAAGCTGGGTGGGGGGGAGGGTTTTGTAATTTGTTACTAATTTTTAAATGGTTAAATTTTACATAAAGTGGGAATACATATAGTTGTTGTTGTTGTTGTAATTATTGTTATTGCTATCATCATTATTGTTATTATTATTATTATTATTATTATTATTATGTTTTTTGGTGTTTCTCTCCATATTGTAAAAGATATTTTTTAAACAATAAATATTTTATAAAACTAATTCTAAATTGATTGAATGAATTATTGGGCGATAATCGGTAGGCAACCTGTATTGAAACATCGTTCCGTCTTACTTCAAAACATACCAGTATTACTTACTCTCACCTAGCTTATGGAGTGTCCGTTCGACTCCGGCGAGCCGTCTACGCCCACCTCTGTTCTAGACCCAAAAGAAAAAAATCCGTTTTTCGGAGTTTGCATCCAGCACCCGTTCTATAATAATTTTTAAATATAATTTATATATAGACACCTGGTAAGGTAAATTGGATTTCGCATATTTATCTGTCAGTAATAATGACGTCATATGCCCATACATGTAATTTTGTAACTAAGACGTATAATCTGATAATAATGATTAATCGATACTAATATATAAAGAGATAAAATTTGTTTTTTTGTGACGAGTAATCTCTGGAACTACTGAACCGATTCTAATAAAACTTTTTAACAAAAAATAGAACCGACAAAAGAAGAATGTAACTGAAAAGTAAAAAATAATAACTTTGTATCAAAAAATTAAACCTTCGAAAAAAGAAAGGAAAAAATAGAAAAGTAACTTTTTAGTCAAACTAAGCCCTACACAAATGTAAATACCTAAAAAATTTTATTATTAGTTTTTCATGACCCCCATAACCACCACCCTGAATGCGCACTCTAAGTTAGTTTATTTTGTTTAGTCTATAAATATCTATGGAAATTATTAAATACAAAACAATTAAAAAATAATTTGAATTTTTATTAAAATTTAAACTTGAATTTTGATCGTTAATGATGCAAACATTTAAAACCGAATTAATTTAATCTTGAATTATTTTCAGAAAATTAAAAAACAAAACTCTTAACGTCAATTATTAATAATGTCATAAATTCATCAAGGGTATTTATCTAGCATCGATGTTTAGTAAAAATATTCAAATCACTCATAATATTTTTTATTCAATTTTAATAATTAATATGTATGTATATAATATGTATAGATAATTAATTAAATTGTTGATTTAAACTTGACCTAAACTGTACTATACGAGATAATAATGATTTTGTATACCATTTTTGTGAAGGATTGATTGATCTACACCTTAATTATTAATTAATGTTTAGAATTCCTTATCAAATTTTATCTTAATAATCACAAAATTTTTAGTTGTTCTTTTATGGTTATATAAATAAGATATTTATTTTATAGACTAGTACTCTGATAGAAGTAATCCCTTGCAATAAGAAAAACCAAGAATTTCTGATATAATTTCTCATATATAGGTAAGATAATATATACTTGATATAAGAATAATAATAATGATTAGAAAGAGGGGTACCGCAAACGGGTCCCTAGCACCAAGTACCAAGGGGTCCTCTGTGCCCTCCATGAGAACAATCTGTCACCCGAAGACGAGACGACTCCGGGTGAGAGGTGCTATTTAAAGCAGATAAAGCTATAGGACTCTGTCGAGGTCAGACGCTACACAGAAGGTCCACAACTTCTCCGCCGGGATTGCTTCCAGGATTGATGGATCCAAAGTTTCGGACCCAAACATTCTATATCTGACACCCTGTAGGCTTTTGCAGGTGCATATAATATGTATGGAGGTCTCATTGTAATCCATACAGGCCCTACAAGTGGGATCATCAGAGATCCCCAAGTTATGAAGGTGGTAGTTCAATCGACAGTGTCCTGTCAAGAGCACAGCCGAGCACAGTCTAATTGCCTAGCTGTGCTTATGCACGACTTGGCCTGTCGCATGCCCTGCGCAAAGTCCCAGTAATCGAGATGATAGACCCAAATAAAAGGGGCGCTTGAGATGACCCCTCTCGTGCCATTGATATAAGAAAATAAGTATCTTGACATCTATAGTTTTGACTAGAGAAAAATATCTTAACTATAAAGATAAACTGATTATTGACTGAAGAATCTCGAAATTCTTAGTATGAAACGATGATTTCTTTGGACAACTAGATGCTTTCCATCCGTACAATAATTTTAAGATACTTTTCATCATAATGGATGATTTCCGCTGAAAACAGAGGGGATTTGGTGTGGGGGTAATTCTGAAAAAGAACCTTAGGATACTTTTTGAATTCTTGTTTTTAAATATATTACATATTATTCAGTGTCTAATTGCAAACCAAATTTTATCTTCATCAAAACTTTTGAGTCTTTCGATTTAACAAACGAAGAAATTTTAGTTTTTTATTTTAAAGTGTGATTTCTTCAAAATATAGTTTAAATTATAACAGATTTGGAGCTGATTGGAGAATAAAACTTTTACAGAACTCCGACCTAAAACAAGTAATAGTGTAGTTTCACACTTGATTTATAATAGTCTATCATTGAAGTATAATGTTTTAATATGCATATACAAAATAAACAACTAATGTAACTAACTGAGTTAATTGTTTGAATACCCAGTATATACTGAGTTGTATATCAATGTTTGAATTGTTAATAATTTTTGAATTGTCCCACAAGCTTGAAAAAATCTTTTATGGTTTTAAGGATGCTATCGCGTTCACAGACAGGCGGGCATGCCAAAATGGCCGAATTAGTCCATTTTATGAACATCTATTCCAAGCATTTATGTCAAGGATTAATATTTTCAAGCGTTACAAAGTCGGGACTAAACTAAATATTAATACACCTTGTATATTTACATATACTGGGTATAAAAATAAAAATACGTATATACATTACATACGTAATAGAAAATTAATCATTACTATTAAATCATAAATATATAAATGATTCTTTAAAATGGCGTCAATTATTTTCGTACTTTTGTACCTTTAATTATAATTATTACCTCTTTGATGATGGTTAAACAAATAAATGCGTACTTAATACATGTTTTATGGACTTGGAGCACAATGTATGCTGACTGGACTTGTGCTGCAATATAATGATCTTGACGTATTGACCCAATACAAGGCTATTTTACTACGATCATATTTTTAATTATATCCATTCTTGGGTCTGGGTATAATACCGGGTGTGTTATAAAGATTTACATAAAATATAAGACATATATAATTGTGTGGCACTGAACTTTAGGCTCGTTCCATTTTTTCGGTGCAAGCTTTCCTCTGATATGCATATTTTATAATTCCAAGTGTATTTACGAATCTTATAAGAGAAATTTTTTTTGTAATTTTTTGTAATTTAATACCGATTTTTATTTATATTCCGGTGAATGTATTCCACTATGCATCCTACTAGTGCTCCGCAAACTCTTCACAATGACTCCAGCAACGCGTTTTATGCATGAACAATTTTTTTCACATTTATTTTCAGAATATGAAAATACTGTTAATACTGTAATTATATTTAAAAACGAAATTAAAATCCGACAAATATCAAGGTAGCTATAAGCTTTTAAAGATTATTATCTGTCTCTTTCTTGCAAAAATACTAAAAACGGAGTTTTACGTGTACTTTAAATGGTGAAAGTGTAATATGACGTCACATAACATATCAAGAGGGCTATCACCCTCTTTGTCTAATCGGGAATTTCAATCATTCATATCTCGCTAAAAGCTTATAGCTTCCTTGATATTTGTCGGATTTTAATTTCGTTTTTAAATATTATTACAGTATTAACAGTATTTTCATATTCTGAAAATAAATGTGAAAACAAATTTTCATGCATATTCCCTATTGTGGTCCCTCTTACGGTTTTGTTTTTGGTTGGATACATACAGAATATTAAAACTAATCGTTGAAAACTAAAATATGTTGTAACGTTGTTGTAATTTCGAAACACAGCCAGGTTATCTATCAGTGCATTATTTATAATTATATTAGTAAAGCATTTCAATAACAAATAATAAAAATATCTATTTAGAGAAAATTAATATACCTACACAAAAAAAATGTTGTAATATATTATATTTTTATGAAACTCTAACTGTACTTGAGAGTACAACCAACCACGGTATGTTTATATGAAGACATGTTGTTGTTATTGCATTATATATTGGAAGAGTTCCGTTAAATATATAATGTGAATTTTTTAAATAATCTTTATATTTTGATTAAGAATAATATAAAAATCTTGTTTTGTTGATAGTTAAAACTTTATAGTCGACTACAAATAATGCAGCCATTTAACTTTTCTTGATAGATTGTAGAGGCTGCCCTGGACGGGCTACACTTCGACCATAAGGTCCATGTCTAAGGATGTGAGGATGTGAGTGGCGTGGAAGGAATTTTTGTGTATAGAATTGGAATTGGTAGGATATGTGGCTGCAGCCCACTATGATAGGAACTATGCCGATATTCATCTGTAGTTCGTGAAGGAAAACTGCAGAAAACCTACTCAAGCATAGTCGGTTACTTCGTTCTTATCCATACGCCGGTAGTTTCATCAATTAACCGCCCCTTTTTCTTCTTCTAATAATTGACAAACTGTCGATGTAGGGATTCGAACCCATAACCTCCCAGTTTCCAAGTAGGCATACTGCGCAGACATAACGCCTTAGACCGCTCGGCCACTTGGACTGGTACCTTTTTTTGAACTGGCTTAGTGTTAATTTTACCAGTAATGTTGAATTCAATAAGAAATAACAAATAATATAAAAATTTTTAGCTAAATTTTTGGCAGTGAATGTACGTTTAATTTAAATCAACATAAACCTTTTTTCTTTCTATACCGTATACGTATAAGTGACAGACAGATATATTTATAATTTTTTTCTCAACAACCGTTTAGTGAATGTTAATAAAATTGTGCAAAATTGTTTCTATAGTGTTCAAGTTATATAATTTGAAAATTTTTTTATTGATCATTGAAATGAATTTGTTTTGAAGACTTGAAATATAACCTCAATTCCTATTCTGACCAATAAACTATTAAGTTTCGGCAAAAAACTGGCAAATGTAATAATCATAATAAATAAACAAGTGAATATTGTGATGAACCCATTTTCATTAGATGGTAATATTTTACAATAACAACTAAATTTATAAATTTTTTAAGCCATAGGTAATATTACAACCATTTTAGAAGTGGGTCATTTTTTTTACATATTATAATCATCATTATCGTTAAATATTATACAATTTTAATTGACCCATATTTTTTTCTAAATAAATGATCCAAATTATTATTGTTTTTTTATCTGTCTTAAATCAGTTATATATATATATTTGTTTTTTACCTCTATATACAACGAAGTATGTATATAAAGTTTATGTGTTTGTTCGGTGGTCTAGGAATTTTTATAAAATCTTAATTTCATAATAAAGTATTGTATCATTTTTTTTGCCCATAGATTTTTGACAATAATTCCTGCAGATTGAAGCTAATCTTCTATATTTATTTTCAAATTTGGCTTTCTTTCGGTGATATAGGGTCATATAGGTAGCTTGACTTCCATGAATATAATCCACTAATGTTCAAGCTTTGTAGAAAACTATTAAATTTAATTGAAATTCATAAGAATGAATATTTAATTTAATTTATATATTTCTTTAACAAAATTATACTATACTAGCTTATACCCGCGACTTCATCGCGCGTTTTACTGTTATATCTCCAGTTCCGTTCATTTTCAGACTAAAAACATCAATGCAATTTCCCACCGCCTCCACTACTTTAAATAGTTATCGTTCCCATCGCTTCCACTGATTCAAATATTTATGGAAACTTTCATTTCTGCGAATATTTTTGGAATATCTCGTAGCAAGATCAATCTCTCACAATTTTGATTATTCTTGTAGTAACAGATACAACATTTAATTTAATTTTTATACCCAAGAGTAAGATATAACACTTAACATGTATTAACATTACATATCAGCATTTTCTAAATAAAATTCAGTTTTCTATACAATTTAAACAAAAAAAAATTAAATTTGTCATCGAACAGAATTTGAAAAGTATATTGACCATTTAGTAGTCTGTATATAGAGGTTTTATGGAGGTCATACTACATATTTTCAATATTTGGGTGCATAAGTATAGTGAAATAAATACCTTACATAATTATTAATTATTTGAATTAATGGTACATCTTTAAATATAAATTCACTAAATTTTGTAAGAATTTTTTTAATTTAATTTGTTTAAATTTTGTAATATACGAAATAATTTTATTTGTTTTTACAGTTGGTTAAGAAATGAAATGAAAGAAGGAAAATGGTTTAAGAAATTATTATTTTTAAAGTCATACACAACACTTTAATTGACGCAAACTATAATTTGTATTTCAGTTTTATTTGTAAAACTGTGTGTTTTACAAATATATTGGTTGTTAAAAAAGATGATACTATCAAAAGGTAGTGCGCTCTTGATTGTCAGAGCTAAATTATATATAAAGTTTTTAAACCGTAACGGAACTTTAGAACAAAAGTTCAAAAACAAAAATATCTCTTATTTGAGTTTTTCGTAAATTCAATAGTTTAACCTCAGTTTCAACTTAAACATTTGTTTAATTACTTGCTAAAAGTTATACCAGTCCAAGTGGCCAAGCGGTCTAAGGCGTTATGTCTGCGCAGTATGCCTACTTGGAAACTGGCAGATTATGGGTTCGAATCCCGACATCGGAAGGTTGTCAATTATTAAGAAAAAAAAAGGGGGCGATTAATTGACTAAACTGTCAGCGTATGGACAAGAACGAAGTAACCGGCTATGCTTGAGAAGGTTTGCTGCAGTCCATCACAAACTCCAGATGAATATCTGCATAGTTCCTATCATAGTCGGCTGCAGCCACATATCCTACCGATTCCTAGTCTATACACAAAAATTCCTTCCACTTCACTCACATCTTCGCATCCTTAGACATCACAATGGACCTTATGGTCAAAGTGTAGCCCGTCCAGGGCAGCCTCTACAATCTATCTATCAATCTATGATACCATCGTTGGAATCAATCGTTCGATGGTCTCACGTCCAGTGATTTGAAACAAACATTATCTGGTGATAAAGATTATTAAAATAATCAAAGAGAACTCTAGGTTTTTTTTTGAAATTATATTTCAAATTTTACCCCTATTCCTAGAATATTTGTTTGTATTTTATAAATACGTATTTCGACTACAATGTAGTCATCATCAGTATGAATTAGCTAATCGTAACTATCTCTGGAATATGGATTCAGAGATATGTTGCTTGTTGCTAATTTGGTGCCTGTGTCACAATGATATTAAAAAATTCTGTCCTTTTATACGATTTGGCTGAGGGTATAATCTGACTTGAGGATTATTTAAGTTGCCTGATAACTGGATTAGGTGTATGGAAAGCCCCTCCTATTTATTGGCGGTATTCTTTGGTGACTATGCGGCGTTTGTTTTGTCACTAAAGTGAGTGTACCTAAGTTAACCTTGACATTCAGGTATTGGATTTTTATTTTTGAAAATGGTTTAATTTTATTAAATCAGAATTTGGAATTGGGCTATTGTCTAAATTCATTCCCTGTTTTCTCAATTTGTATATGTAGATTAAATGTAATATAATACACAGAATTAGATGCATACGAAAGCATCTACATATACAAATTGAGAAAACAGATAATGAATTTAGACAATGGCCAAATGAAATACGTATTTATAAAATACAAACAAATGTTCTAGGAATAGGGGCAAAATTTGAAATATAATTATCTGGTGAACAAACGATGATCATTAATTGATTCTCACACAATGAACATCTAATCGTGTTGTAAGCACTACACTTCTTCTTTCCAAGAGTTAGTGAGTGCATTTGTATGTAATATATTGTAATACACTTGGAAGTAGTAAATAAAATAATAATAATAATACTACTCTATTCAGCATTCTACAAGTCTTTGCGTTTAAAAATTTATTTCTTTTTATTGATTGCATAATATATGTTTTTATAAGTGAAAGTCACGAAACAAGACAATTTATTTAACAACTAAATAGTTCGTTTTATATCAACGAAAACAGATTTATTTAAATACTTACAGCCTATATCAGTTAATAACGATCAAAAATATTCTGTAGGTACTATACTATGGACCACCACAACAGTAGCGTTCTTCTTTCAAAATTTTATTGTTGATTTATTCAATATATTAGGGAAAATGTTTCGAATAAACGTTGTTCATATATTGTAGTTGATGTTTAAAACAAAAGTTGTTTGTATTTTTATAACGAAACATTATTATTCCAAATATTTTTACGAAAATTGAAAAATTTGAAAAAAAAACAACGTTTCTTTGGCAGTCGATAGCACAAACAGTTGTGTCTTGTATGTTCTTCAAGATATACGGCAGCTGAATTGAAAGTACATGAAGATTCGAATCTTTCGAGACATTATCGGTTACCAGAAAATATATATTTTTGCTGATAATATAGATAAAATATTAAAAAATAACCCGTCGAAGATGTGATCTCACAGATTATTAAAATTGACCGATTTTTAATTTTTCTCAATTGTTCTCTTATCGTTTTCAAAATAGAAATATCCTCTACTTTAAGAAGGTAGCATCGATTTTAGGCCAGATAGTTCTTAGGCTACACAATGATTTACAGCTTTTTCTTGTTATTAAAGCCTAGTGAAGCCATTCAGCAATTGAAACAATTTAAGGTCAGTAGTCTAATGAAACGCTGAAGTAATCTGCTCAAGAAAGCGGCGTTTATGTAAACGAACTTTTTTTTATAACTAACTTCAACTATGATTAAAGTCCAATGCTTTAGGTATGGAAATTAAATTTAATAAGTGAACCATAGGCATTCCCTACACCGCTAATGCTAAAATTTATAGTGTCCAGCTCCTTAAGTATTTTACGCTACATTCATAGTGCTGGACTATATGAACTATACTGAACTATATAAGTGAACTAGTTCATTTCAGTGAAACATATTCATTGAACTATGATAGCGAATATAAAAGTGCTAAGCTAACCATAGTTAAGGCCCAATTACACCTACCGAATAGATCGGCCGAGTACTCGCCCTAGCTACTTCGATGCGGCGAGTAGGTGATTGCCAGTTGCCAAGTGTGTACATTTTCAAAACGAAAAAACAAAACAAATTGAAAGAAAGAGGGACAATAATTGACTGATAATGGATAATGATAAGAAAGTTGCAATAGAATACGGACATTCGCCAGTCGCAAACGTGATTACACTGGCCGAATAGGAGGGCGAGGAGCGAACGACCGAGTGAATGAGTGGTGGGGGGTCCCTACTCGGCCGAAAAAATATAACATGGTTCTATTCACTGACTCGCCCAAAATCACTCGCCAAATGCTCGCTGTCTCGGTCGAGTACTCGGTAGGTGTAATTGGGCCTTAAGAGGTCGAGCCCCAACATCGGCAGTTTGTGAATTATTAAGAGAAAAAATGGGATGGTTAATTGGTCAACCGGCTATGCTTGAGGAGGTTTTCCGCAGTTTCCTTCACGAACTCCAGATGAATATCGGCACAGTTCCTATAACAATCGGCTAAAGCCGAATATCCTACCAATTTCTAGTCTATACACAAAAATTTCTTCCACTCCATTCGATCCTCACATCTCTAGGCATCACTTATGTACGAGTACGAAAAGTCAAATTTAGGACAATGAGCTTCTGATCCATGAATTTATTTATAAGACATACATCAATTACAAAATATAAAAATATTTACATAGTCTTTAATAACTATTTTTTTAAAGCTTCATTGATCACAACAATTTCAATGGCTTCGCCGTAATAAATCAAGGTTAAATGTTTTACACACATATTACACACAAAATAAAAATAATAATTCTCATTGTGATCTTGTGTATGTCTATGACAAATTCCATTTTATTTATAAATTGTGTGAATTTTTACAGAAGTAAATACTAAAATTTATTTTATTACCACCAGCATGTGAACGAAGGTTTATACAGCAAACTCAATTAAACGTATGCCACTGTTCAAAAGAAAAATCTTTATTTCATTTAAAAAGCAAAAAATATGAATAACAACACATTCGGATTATTTATTGATATTTATACGAAACCTTAAGAGCTAAAAAACTTGCTGTTGTGATTCTAAATAAGTATATTGTTGGATAAATCCATAATCATTGGACCTAAGGCAGAGTATTAACAGCCATTTTAGACGAGCGATGGAAGGACTTAAAGGTTGGAACAAGTCAAATATCATTCTTTTGTAATTAAGTTTAGAAAAATATTATAGGAAATATGCATGAAAATTTTTTTTCATATTTATTTTCAGAATATGAAAATACTGTTAATACTGTAATAATATTTAAAAACGAAATTAAAATTCGACAAATATCAAGGAAGCTATAAGCTTTTAAAGATTATTATCTGTCTCTTTCTTGCAAAAATACTAAAAACGGAGTTTTACGTGTATTTTAAATGGTGAAAGTGTAATATGACGTCACATAACATATCAAGAGGGCTATCACCCTCTTTGTCTAATCATTCATATCTCGCTTATTTATAAAGTTATTTAAAAAGTAATTTTACCTTGATATTTGTCAAGTAAACATGCTTCAATTCAAGTGAAAAAAAAATTTCATGCATATTCCCTATTAAAACACACATTTTTTCAAGGGACTGTCTAAAGGTTATAGGGAACGAAAACTGCCCAAAAAGGCGAAAGGTGCAGTTTGGGTTCGTGGACTTTTTAGACTCGTTGGATTCCTTTTGTCGTGAACTTTTCTTTGATTTGTGTTTTCTATAATTTCTAGCATATTTACGAGTCATAAGGGACAAAATCTTTAATTATTTTGTAATTTTCAATTTATTATTTTCACTTATATTATAGCATATAATTTTATATCTGACTTTGGGGCCTAGTAGTGCTCCGCAAGCTCTTTACAATATCATCAGAATCATTTTTAATTTTGTGTTTTCCTCTTTCTCTATGCCCCGTTTTCTTCTTGACATATGCCATTTATTAATAAAATTGGCCTTGTAAATACTAAAATCATATCAGATACGATATTTAATTTTGATCACAGTAAAATTGTGACCACTAGAGAGTGATTTATGTATTCTAAAGAAATTCGTTAAGTTGACGGTCGTTGTTTAGGCATCTAAGTTTAGTATCATACATCTGTGCATCTAAGGTAATTTAAATAGTAATTGTTATGTGTGTTGATAAAGATTAATTATAATGGCTTAAACACGGAAAAATTTATTTATAAACTATAGTTCAAGGCTCTGTAATAAGTTTTATGTATGCATTAAAGTAATTAATTTAATATTTATAATGCCATTATTTAATTGACACTAAGTCAACATGCACAGAGCATAGATTTTATACGTTTATTTTTACCTACGCTAGATTTTATCAAATACGTGCATACTTTTTTATTGACTTCAATGTTAACATCAAGATAGTGAAGAATTATTTGCAGTCTTGCACCTACATAGCATCTGGCAGCTTAGAGGTTGATATTACTGATCCAGCAAGCCAGAGTTCTTGGGTTCGATTCTGATCCAAGATGTGTATGACCTTTCATATCATGCATTGGATGTCAAAGTATGTTTACAAACCAGTCCAAGGGGCCGAGCGGTTTAAGGCATTATGTCTGCGCAGTATGCCTATTTGGAAACTGGGAGATTATGGGTTCGAATCCCGACAACCGCAGTTGGTTCATTATTAAGAAAAAAAAAGTGGTGGTTAATTGACTAAACTATCGGCGTATGGACAAAAATGAAGTAACCGGCTATGCTTGAGAAGGTTTTCTGCAGTTTCCTTCACGAACTCCAGATGAATATCGGCATAGTTCCTATCATAGTCGGCTGATAGGTCCTTAGGCATCACAATGGACCTTATGTCCAGGTCCAGGGCAGCCTCTACAATCTATATTAACAATGTTCGGTCATTTTACTTAAAAATGCCGAAGTAGACAAATCGTGACATTTTTTACAACCTCCCCCCCATAGCGTGTTTTATGAACGGCCCCTTAAGGAAGGTTGTAGAAAATAAATTTTATTAATATTTATTACCTGAACTATTTTTAATTTTTAATTTTCTGCTGATTACGATAGTAAATATTACAACTCGAATAATGGTAAGTTGATTTGACATTAATTATGATTTCTGAGAAAATGCGATGCTTCCCTAAATTTGTGAAAAAACTTTTGCAAAAAATGGATCTGATTTTTGAAGTAAGTTCGGAAAATAATATAAAAAGCCGTTATCAAAACAAACAATTTTCGTAAAATATTTTTGGAGATCTGTTAAATTATTTGCAGTAAAAAATATTCGCACTTTGTGAGTCAACTCAATTGCGTTATGTTTTAAAGTTTTTGTGAATCCCAGTTAATTTCGAAATACCGTTTTATTATTTCCTACTTTACAGACAAATTTTAATGTCAAATAATTATGATAATTTAAATTTTAATGTAAGCAGGAAAGTATTTTGAAAAAAAATTAATTTATTCTAAAATTTTTTTTGTACTTCCCCACAAATACAAATTGGTCAAGTATGAGTTAAGACTCTCGAGGATCAAGGAGTCCATGTTATAATAAATTTAGAAAAAAATGAATTTTCTCTGAATATATAAATTATAAGTTATTTTTTGCTGGACATACAGGAGGTTTTTTACCAAGTAAATACAACCAGCCAAGTAGCCATGCTTGTTAGGCGTTGTGTATACTTGGAACTGGGAGGTTATGGGTTCGAATCCCGACATGGGGGGGGGGGGGGTTAATTGGACAAGATCGAAGTAACCGGATATGCTTGTGAGTGTTTCCTTTACGAACTCCAGATGAGTATCGGCATAGTTCCTAACAAAGTCGGCTGCAGTCGCACATTCTACCAATTCCTCGTCTACACACAAAATTCCTTGTCCTCCACTCACATCCTCACATCCTTAGGCATCACAATGGACCCTATGGTCCAAGTGTGTCCCGTCCAGCATAGCCTCCACAATCCATCTATCTAAGTAAAAACTGCTTGCAAGCCTTTAAAGCTCTTTAGATCTGTTCTTTATGATATTTAAAGTGGTCTCTCAATATATGCAAAATTTATTTTAAAGTTTTTGAGATAATCAATTTTTTAAACCTGATTTTTTTAAATTTTAAAAGAAAAGCCCAGATTTTAAACAGAAATTATCCTGCAAATTTCAAAGAAAGTTTTTATAAGTCTCAAGCCTTATAAAAATTATTAAATTAAACAGTTTTTGGTAATTGATTGCAGTAAATTTACGCTTATAAATAATGGTCAAATAAATTAATCTTTTTGTATTCTACCAAAGAAAAAATCAGTTTCTTAGTTAATTTAGCTAATTTAGTTCCATCTATTACCAAAGTGAGAGACTCCAAATTAAAAAAAAAGTAAACAGTTACAGAAAAATGAAGATATTTTAAAATACAATGATAATTTTTTGTTTTATTGCAATTTTTAATAGATCTTAGGAGGCCTATAACCTACTTTTTGGCTGAATATTCGTGTTGTACGAAGTATACGAATATTAAATAAGAAAATATTCCTTTTAACAACTGTTTATTGAATAGTACCTTATTGAGAGATCCGGAGTTCGTAATCAAGTTCACAACTGCGATGAATTTTCTCGAACATCAGATGCAGAATAATTTATTTATTACACAATTTGACGATTTTATATTGATTTTGCAAAAAGTGGACTTTGTTAGGCCACACAGTACCTACCTAACACTATTACAACAGTTATACAATTTTGAGTACAAAGCCCTAAACAACAATAAACTTTATTACTATAAATTTATTCATTAAAATACTGTAAATTTTTCGGAAAATTTGTGTATATTAACAAAAACAAAAAGTGACTTTGTTTTATATACGTATAGAAAAAAAAATGTCTGACAAGATTACCTTCTTACATTTTTTAATTATTCTGACGTCAATTTTATTGCAATTAAAATAAAACAAAACAACACTTCATTTTTGAATCAACAAAAAACTTGTTTTACGAACTAATATATTGTATTTATATTCAATTTTAGAATCAAACTAATAGATTCATTATATTTTTTTTTGAGTACATTTTATATTTGTTTCAAAGTATTACTCCTAGTTGATGTCACACATTTTTCCAGTCATTATAACTTAATCATTTTATTAAAGTTCATGTTCAAAATTTTTTGTTTGATACTCGAGTATCAAATTTAAAGTTGAAACTAAGTCCAAACTACATGTACAAAATATATATAATTTGTAAAGTATTTATTGGCACTTTTCTTTAATTAAAAATACAAAAAAACTATATTTATAAATGTCCACCAAGGTTAACCTTACCAGTTCAAGTTGTCGAGCGATCTAAGGTGTTATGTATACGCAGTATGCCTACTTGGAAACTAGGAGGTTACGGATTCGAATCCCGACATCGGCAGTTTGCCAATTTCATTTTCACGAACTCCAGATGAATATCGGCATAGTTCCTATCATAGTCGGCTGCAGCCGCATATCCTACCAATTGCTAGTCTATACACAAATATTCCTTCCACTCCAATCACATCCTTAGACATCACACTAGACTTTATGGCTGGAGTGTAGCCCGTTCAGGGCAGCCGCTACAATCTATCCATCTATCTAAGGTTGACCTTGTAAATGTGAGTTTTGGGAATTCTAGCACTTGAATATGCTCTCTGGTGGATAAATTCGAAATTAGAGGTAATTGGTCAGTATTTGCTGTGCGAACTCTCGTGACTTGGTATCGCCGTATAGATAGTGTGATTATGGTTTATTAAGTGATTTTTGCTCGAGTATTATTAGCCATGACAAATAGTGGCGAGAAAATATTTTTTTCGTCTTTAGAAAGATGATTTAACGTTCAGGATTAGTGATGCCGCAAGACGAGATGTGACGAGAGTACCATGTCGCTTGTATTGTATTGACTTGTAACAGTTTTCTATCATCATCACGTCTCGTCTCGTTTTTATAGTTAAAAAAAAGATAGATATAGACTAGGAATTGGTAGGATATGCAACTGACTATGGAACTATGGAATAGGAACTATGTCGATATTCAGAAGTTCGTGAAAGAAACAGCAGAAAACCTTCTCAAGCATATCCGGTTACTTTGTTCTTGAACATACGCTGACAGATATCGGGATTCGAACCCATAACCTCCAGTTTCCAAGTAGGCATACTGCGCAGACATAAAGCCCTAGACCACTCGGCCACTTGGACTGGTAATTGGATCTTACAGGGAATTACTCTTATTCATTAAAAAGACGCCTAATAATATTTTTTCGAATCAGAACTTATTCTAAACAAGATTTTTATAATGTTTATTGAAATTAGGTGTCAGGAATCATATCTGGGAATAACTGGGATATAGACTGGGATACAGAGGGATACTTTTGCTCTAATCGAATGGTGGATACGTGAATGGGAAATCGAAAAAGCTGCAGGAAAGTCTAACAAATGACAGCTGGGTTCAATGCCTCGAGGTTAATCTGGCTTGTTGGTAAAAACTGGAAAGAGATAAACCTTCTGGCTCAACAGGCATCTATCTCTCATGAGGTTAGATGACAGACTGATCTGTCCGGACTGTAACGGAGTGGTTGATATGCCCTTACACCTTCTGGCAGAATATCCTTACAGAACCAGGTAAAAAATCTGAGGTAAAACAAATAAAGTGGAACTCTGCGCTGTCATTCGGAAATGGGGATGGGTTAGGTTAAATACAAGTGGCATAATCAAATTGTGGAAGAAATTTATTTTTGTTTTATAGTCTTGTAAAAAATTCCGGTTAATAGGCATCAGTGATTTGTTTCCACTTTAAAGTTTTGGGTTAACTGAGTTTGAGTTAAATGTTTTGTTCACGTTGGAAAATTTTCGATATTGAACATTATTGAATTAGTAAATCGATCATTGTTCAAATCTACGTCTCTCCGTTGAATAGGGAATATGCATGAAAATTTTTTTTCACTTGAATTGAAGCATGTTGACTTGACAAATATCAAGGTAAAATTACTTTTTAAATAACTTTAAAAATAAGCGAGATATGAATGATTGAAATTTCCGATTAGACAAAGAGGGTGATAGCCCTCTTGATATGTTATGTGACGTCATATTACACTTTCACCATTTAAAATACACGTAAAACTCCGTTTTTAGTATTTTTGCAAGAAAGAGACAGATAATAATCTTTAAAAGCTTATAGCTTCCTTGATATTTGTCGGATTTTAATTTCGTTTTTAAATATTATTACAGTATTAACAGTATTCTCATATTCTGAAAATAAATGTGAAAAAAATTTTTCATGCATATTCCCTATTGTGGTCCGTCTTACGGTTTTGTTTTTGGTTGGATACATACAGAATATTAAAACTAATCGTTGAAAACTAAAATATGTTGTAACGTTTAAAACATTTTTATTTTATTGATACAAAGGTATGCATTCTTTGCCGTACAATACATTTAGTATCAATTCATGTATAATAAGAATATTCTATTCATAATACGATAGATTATGTTAATTATAAAATAAAAAGAACTGAGTTTAAACAAATCAACTTGTTTTTATTGAAGTACAAAAGTGAAGGATATACGACTAGATTTTAATACTTTAATTCTGTGGAAAAAATTTATTTTATTTTTTCTTAAAAAAAAATATAGAAAATAAACTCATATAATAAATAAATAAAAACGCTGTATACCCACATAAATAATAGTAGAATTTATTATAAACCTATTCTGGTTTAAGGATGTACGAGCACTTAAGCTTCAAAAAGATTAAGGCTTGATTTTTTTTTACATGTAGTTGAAGTGCATATAAATCAATTATAAAAGTTTCAAGGGGGTTACAAGGGTCTTTAATTAGTTATGTAATGTTAGTTCGAGTTTTAATGCATTGCTTTTATAGAGAAACCCGTGAGCGTCGACATATTTTGATAATTTTCACTTGGAATAAAATATGATGAATAAAAAAAAAACTACGCAATAAAAAATAGAAATATTAATAAAAAGATTGATCCAATAAAATTGCGGTAAAAAAAGATATTTAAGAAAAAAACTGAGATTTCGGGTAAATTTCATTTCTGTTGGCGGTAGCTTAATTACCCGAAATCTCAAATAAATCTCCAATTAACTTACGACAAAAAATTATAAACTTTATTGTGGACTTTTATGAATGTACTATATAAGATTTCGAAGAATTCTATTTTATATCTAGTGCTCGTACATCCTTAAACATATCAGTTAAAGAAGAAATATCTTTATTTATTACTCTCAGAGTATTCATCTTATAAATATACCAACTGACTTTTGATTTTTGTTCGGATGGTACTATGGACCACAAAAGTAGATGTCATTTTTTTAAATTTTATAATTATTTTGTGCTTTATTGATTCGGTTTTCAATAAAATGCTTCGGATGAAAATTGTTCATTAGAAATATAGTAACAATTTTTATTCGAAAACCCATTGAATAAGGCACAAATCGAATATACAATTTTTTAAATGACATTAACTTTTGTGGCCAAGTGTACTATGAGCCAGAAAATAACTGTATAATTGTTTTGTGCTTTATTAATTTGATTTTCGAAAAATTGCTACGCATAAAATTTAAGTTCATATATATATATATATATATATATATATATATATATATATATATATATATATATATATATATATATGTATATATATATTGTCGTGACTTCAAATTTATCGGTGTTTAAAATAAATTCCAAAGTCCAACAATACCTTTATTGTCATCGGTCGCCAACTTGTTTTATTTATAGTCAATAACAAATAAATGACTTACTCGTTCCAACTTATTATTTTACCAGCGTTTCAACTTTAATTTACTTAATACCTCTTTGAATCCAAAATATTCTTATTGTTGTACTGACTTATTTGTTAAAAATAATAATCCAAAAATTCACTTAATTAATTTTTATTAATTTCAAACGTATTATTAACAGTATAATTTCTTGCCAAACATTAAATTTACATTACAAATTGTTACAAATTTATATGATTTTTTCTATTACAAAAATGACAAATAATCAATATTAATAATATAATATAATAATAAATTTCATGAATCTGCAAAAATCCTTTAAAAGTAATATTTTATTTTATAAAGTAAATGACAGGAAATCGACTTCCGTCAATCCTCCCTTGTTAGAGAAAGGCTAGGGTCTGAAAGGTTTTAGGTCTTTCTTGGGCTTTCTTCTTGGGGTCATGGTTTGATAATCTGGTGATGAATTCTGACTCGGGATAATTTCATATTGATTTTCTTCTGGATATGGAGCGCTTGCCTGGAATGTTACCATTGGTTCGACTTTTCGTTTATTATTACATTGATTGAAAATTTTGATGCAGGGTATAGTTGTGCAGCTATTGTTTTTTCCAGAGAAACAACATAAGATGAGTGATATGATTCCACATTTCCAAAGTCCTAATAATGAAATTAAAAATGTTATTAAAAATGCGGCGAGTTTAATCGAAAACCAGTTTGAAGTTGAGAAACTATGTCCAAGGAATTCTACATGTTCTTGAATTTCTTCGTTTAGCTTTTGGTCCATTTCGATTAGTTTATCGTTATTGATGTGCAATTTTTCCAATGAATCGTACTGAAGTTGAATTGGTAGAATATGTTTTATGCGTTGAGTTTTGTTTCTACAAATTTCGCAGTATTCTAATTTTAAATTTGGAATGAAATCTGTGAAGTTTCTTGATAAGATAATTTTGTTTGTTGATATTTCCATAGTTTTTGACTTAGCTTGACATGAATTTGGCAATGTTAACTTTTGAATTTCTTTGTGGACTTCCAAAATTTTTGTTAATGTTTCGTTGCAAAGTATTGATAATTTGACTGGATTTGAACTGAATAGTAACCATTGATTATCATGAATTTGTTGATATATTTCTTGTTTTGCGTAATATTTTATAACATTACATTCCATTGGCATCTTGTGAGTTGTAGTTTCAAATAGCTGTGTTTCACAATCTTCTGATGTGTGTTTGTATATGATTTGTTTTTTACATAAAAATTGGTTCTTTTGGTATTCTTTACAATCATCAAGAGTTTTTGACAATGAAGTATGCAATCGATCTTTGCTTGTGAGTAGAAAGGGTCTATTTATTTGTATGATTTGGTAGAGGTTATTTATCAAAGGATCTGGTTGTGGTAAAGGGTATATGTGGTAAAGTGTAAATTCGTCAAGTTGTACTAATGGAATTTTTATATTTATTATAAGAGTGTGTTTTAAGTTTAAGAGTTCTAAATCAATTATTTTGTAATAGTATTCAATATTACAGTATAAAGGTTCAAATGGTAAATTTAAATTTCTAGCATTTTGTAATTCTTTTAGTAATGTTCGAGGGGGTAGTATGTCAAAATTAACTAAATTGTGTCTAGCTAATGTAATTGATTGTTCAAAGTTGTCAAGATGAGATTTGATTAAAGATAAACTTTCTTTCAATAAAATTTCGATTTGATTTAAAAGTAATATTTGTTTATTTTCTTCTATTGTATCTGTGTTACCGTTTGTTTTCAATGTTATTTCGTTCATTTTATTTTCGATTAGACGTAACTGTTTTTGAGTTTTATTTACTTGAGTTAAACTATCTGTTATGATTCTGACTTGACTTTGAAGAATTTTGTTTACATCATTTTGTTCTTTGACTAACTTATTGACATTGTTAAATAAAAATTCTGAATCAGTGGCATCTGGATTACCAGTGAGTTTATGCCATATGTTTCCTATTGCGTCAAACCATCCGTGTTCGTAACGAATTTCGCGTTTTTTGCGTTGGGTTTGGAAATAACTATTTTCTAAATCTTTAAACCTATCATAATATTCATTAGTTTCCAATTTAAATAGTTCAAATGTAATTAAGCAATTATGATTTTTGTTTTGATTTATGCATAATTTTCTTTGAGTTTCTAAATAATTGGGTAATGAATCTAATAAATTTTCTATAAAACTGATATTATAATAATGTACTAAGTTTAGATAATTTTTTATAATTTTTGCTTCTCCAATGTGATTGAAGTAAACGCCGTTTGATTTAATTATCTCGACTTGTACCTGCTGTTGACCCGTCGTTAAGCGTATTAGCAGTATCAGTGAGAGGATCAGGATCATCTGAAAGGAAGATTTTCAGATGTTTAAAATGTATCCATCTATTTTTCCGTTTGTAAGTTGGGTCTAATAAAGCTACATGCTTTTCATCCCATGTTTTGAGAATAACATGAGGTCCTAAATATTTTTGTTGTAGTGATTTGTTTTTTGCGTTTCGATTCATCTCATCGCGTACTAACACTTTATCACCTTTTTTAAATGTAATATTAGGGTTGTTAATTTTTTGTTCTTTATTTTTATTATGGACTATATTTGTGCGCGCGTTTCTTCTTAATAAATCAATTTTATTTGACACGTTTTGAGCTAAGTGATCGTACGTAGGTAATTTAGTTTTACCACTAATTAGTTTAGCTTTTTCACCAAATACTAGTTCGTATGGGGTAAATTTTGTGTGTCTATTTTCGGTAGTATTATATGAATAAACTGCAAAGTTGACATAATAGTCCCAATCGTTTTGATTGTTATTAACATAGCTCCTAAAATATGATTTTAATTCTTGGTGGCTTCTTTCTATGCTACCATTAGATTCGGGATTGTAAGGAGTAGTTTGTTTGTGTTTGATGGAGAGAAGTTTATTTATTTCTTTTATAGTTTGGTTTATGAAATTTGTACCATTGTCTGTAAGAATGGATGTAGGAAATCCATATTTGGTACAATGTTCCAATAATTTGATAGCTGTGAATTCTGCGTTGCTTTCCGGTATAGAATACGCATTCAGAAATTTTGTTAAATTGTCTTGTATTGTCAGAATGTATCGATTGTTGGCATCAGTAATTGGGAAAGGACCCATTACATCTAGTGCAATCATTTCATTGAATTTAGTAGGGGTATCCGTGATTACTTGAGAGGGTTTAGTATTACGTGGAATTTTATTCTTTTGACAGATTTCGCATGACTTAACATAATTTTCGACGTCGCGAGTTATTGTTTTCCAAAAGAATCTTTGCCTAAGTTTTTTAATTGTGTTTTTCACACCTTTATGACCTGCGAGTAGATCATCATGTGCTTCTTTTATTAATTTTTGTTGCTGTTCCTTATTTTTTATAATTTCTGTTTTTGAATGAATTATATTAATTTCAATATCCGACTTTGAATAAAAGTAATAAATTAATTGTTTAAAACTATCTTCAGTTATATCAGGGTAAACTTGTGATAGATCGTAAACATATAACTGATCAGGTTTCGTAAGTTGAGTGTATTGAAATAGTGTATAAAAACATTCGAATAAATTATTTAATGTAGTTTCTTCATTAAATGTCTCTTTACAGGGTAGCACATAAATATTTTTATTTTCACGTATCAGAGTTTCAGTTTGATTTTTTAATAAATTAGCTGTTATATATGGCTTCAAAAAATATGAAAATTTATTATTATCTGATAAATCTATACTTATGGGTAAAATGAGATTATCGACATCTTCTAGAGGTAGGTTAACTTGATTATATATAATGGGTTCAACTAATTGTTCAATATATTCTCTGAAATTTTCGTACGTTTTAGTTTCTTGCAGATCGAGAATCTGTAGAACTGGTCTAGAGAGGTGATCCGCGTTTGTATTTATTATACCTGGCTTGTATAGTATTTCATAACTATATTCTTCGAGTTGTAACCGCCATCTTACAAGTTTTGAAGTGGGGTCTTTGCAATTCATAAGCCATTGAAGAGGTTTATGGTCGCATCGTATTTTAAACTTAGTGCCATAGAGATATGGTCTAAAGTATTTTGTAGCATTCACGACAGCTAAGAGCTCTTTTTCCGTAGTGGAGTAATTTTTCTCCGCATTGTTGAGAGTACGGCTATAATATGCTATGGGTAAATCTTTTTTATCATACTGCTGACTTAAAATCCCTGAGATACCAATATTTGAGGCATCTGTAGTTAAAATAAATTGTTTAGAAAAATCAGGGTATTTTAAAATGGGTTCTTTAGTTAATAATGTTTTAAATAAATTGAAAGATTTTTCGCATTCATTTGTCCAGTTGAATTCAATTTCCTTATGAAGGAGATTTGTTAAAGGTTTTGCGATTTTTGTAAAATTTTCAATAAATTTCCTATAATAATTTATGAAACCTAAAAAGCGTTGAATATCTTTTACATTTTTTGGTGGTTTCATTTCTAATACGGCTTGAATTTTATTTTTACTGGGTTTTATCCCTTCACTCGTTAGTGTGTGTCCTAGATATTCGATTTCGTTTTTGAGAAATTCACACTTGTCGGGTTGAATTTTTAAATTATAAATTGATAGTGTATGTAACACATCGTTAAGATTTTGGTTATGTTCTTCTATGGATTTTCCGAAAATTATTATGTCATCGATGTAGACAAAACATTTTTTATTTATAAGTTTTGAGAGGGCTAAGTTTACCATTCTTTGAAAAGTGGCTGGTGCATTTTTTAACCCAAAAGGCATACGGTTAAATTCAAAATGACCACCGGGTATGGTAAATGCAGTTTTCATTTTATCCTCTTCCCTAATTTCGATTTGATGAAATCCACTACTTAAATCAATTGTACTGAAGTATTTAGCTCCGTTAAGATTATGCAAAATGTCCTCAATATTCGGTAATGGATATTTGTCCTCAATTGTGACTTCGTTAAGCTTTCGATAATCAATAACTATGCGCCATTTTTGAGTACCGGCAGCGTCAAGTTTTTTGGGGACCACCCAAATAGGAGATGAGAAAGGACTTTTACTTTCGCGTATGATGCCTTCAGACAGCATCTTTTGTGTTTGTTTTTGAACCTCTTGCTCGTGACATTTTGGAAAACGATAATTTTTTGTATAGATTGGAGTAGGGTCCGTTAGTTTTATATTATGTTTGAGAATAGTAGTAGAAGTTAAATTTTCATTTTCATTTAAAAATATTTTTGAATTGTCAAGACATATTTTTAAAATACAATTTTTTGAATTTGTGTTTAAATGATTTAGTCTAAGATTATTTAAAATATATTTTTGTTTTTCTAAGTCCAAAGTAATATTTACTTGTGGTATTTTATAAAATTTTTTGAAATTGATTAAATTATTACTTGGATTAAAAGTTGCTTCGTAATGAGTTAAAAAGTCAATTCCAAGTATACCATCAGTAGGTAAACTGAATTTATTATCAACTACTTGAAATTTAAATGGAAAATAAAATGAATCTTTTATCAAATTAATATTTGATGTACCTAGTGTAGAAATAGTAGTTTTTTCAATTCCGGATAGTGGAATTTTTTCATTCTTGTCGATATTTTTTGCAAGTGTATTTTTTATAAGTGACACAGATGCGCCTGTATCAATTAAAAATGAATAAACATGGTTATCGACTGTAAAATTTAATTTAGTTAATCTGATAGATTGATTGGTAACGTTGTAAATTGAGCTTCTTGTAGATCCAACTCTGTGCTCTCCAGGTTGGATTGATATGAGTTTAAAGAAGTTTCTAAGTTTGTGTCATTTATAATTTGATTTTGTTGTCGAGGCGGAGGCTGTGCCCGCAAACTATCGTTATATCTTTTTCTATGGCATTCTTCGATTGTATGCCCGCGATATTTACAATATGCGCATTTTTTTGAATTAGAATGATTATTAGAGTAATTATTATTGTATTGTTGAGAATTACTATTAAATTGTGAATTATTATTAAATTGTTTAGAATAATTAGATGAATCAGCTTGATTAATCTGAATTTGTTTTCTATGACAATCTTTAGTATTGTGAGTTTTATTTTTGCATGTCTTGCAATATTTTTCAATACTATTATACGTTTTTAATAAATTTAATTCTTTAAACCTACATTCATACATTTGTGCTGTGGGTAAAATTTCTTCTATAGAGTCGAATGTTTTATCCATTAAATGTATCGCTATTTGTGAATTCATGTTTACTAAAAATTTATTTGCTAAAGATTTATCGGTATGTTTTTTGACAGCGTCATAAGAGATAGTGTCAGTATGTTCCCGTAAAACTTTTAAATATTCTAATCTAAGTAAATTGAATTTTTCAAAATAACTTTGAATTGGTTCATTTGATTGTTGCTTGCAATTATTTATGTCGTTTTCGATTAAATATTGTGAGCGAATTTTAATATTGTATTTACGTTTAATAATTGATTGAATTGATTTTAAATCAATTGATGAAATCTCATCTTGCACTTCGATAGGTAATTTGTTAAATGCGAACATGAGTATTTCGTTTTGTAGGTAATGGGGTGCTACGCGTAATGTATTCCCTAATTGTGATATAAAATGAAGAGATCCTTGATATGTGTTAACAAATGGATCAATCCATTGGGTGTAATTGAATGTTGGCATACGTCTGTAATTTGAGGAGGTCGTACTCGAATGACTTTCATTTGAACGACATTCATTTGAACGATGTTCATCGTCTGTCATTTCAGGTGCGCCCTGAAAATCTTCTTCCTCTTTTTTAATTAAAAAGTTCATTTTAGAAAATTGTTCTGTTATGTCAGGATAAGAACTGGAATGGTTCAAAAGTAAATGTTCGGTAACAGGAATAGATCGATCGCTACTTACGGTTGAGTTGCTGTTGATTGATTCCCTTGAACGGTATGAAACTTGGTTTTTCTCTAGGTTGAATTTAGACATGTGTTTCTGTTGCTGATGGTTCCACGAATTTCTTCTAGTTGTCCATCCAATCTTCAAAACACTTGATTTAACACCTGGCAATTGTGATGTGTCCTGTCACGGTCGCCAATTTTTGTCGTGACTTCAAATTTATCGGTGTTTAAAATAAATTCCAAAGTCCAACAATACCTTTATTGTCATCGGTCGCCAACTTGTTTTATTTATAGTCAATAACAAATAAATGACTTACTCGTTCCAACTTATTATTTTACCAGCGTTTCAACTTTAATTTACTTAATACCTCTTTGAATCCAAAATATTCTTATTGTTGTACTGACTTATTTGTTAAAAATAATAATCCAAAAATTCACTTAATTAATTTTTATTAATTTCAAACGTATTATTAACAGTATAATTTCTTGCCAAACATTAAATTTACATTACAAATTGTTACAAATTTATATGATTTTTTCTATTACAAAAATGACAAATAATCAATATTAATAATATAATATAATAATAAATTTCATGAATCTGCAAAAATCCTTTAAAAGTAATATTTTATTTTATAAAGTAAATGACAGGAAATCGACTTCCGTCAATATATATATATAAGTATTCTATATATATATTCTATATATATATTCTATATATATATATATATATATAGATATAGATATAGATATAGATATAGATATAGATACATATATAGATATATAAATATACTGATAGTTTTTATTCGAAAATTTTCCCCAAAAAACCGAATAAAGTACACTAATTTTAAGATAAATATTCCTTTGAAAAATTTTTCACCAATGTCATTCGATTATGTATGAGTGCGATTATGTAAATTTTTAAAATTTATTGAAAGACATTTCAACACATGCATAGAATTTAAATTAGTGTTTACATCATTATTAAAACAAAAGTACATAACATATTTGATATAGGGATTCCCAAAAAATTGTCATGACATAACTTGTCATCATAGCGAATTTTCTCAGAATAAGTTCATCACTTCTCGTTTGGAAACAGATCTTAGTTAACTTATATCTTATTAGCGAATTTCCTCCAAAGGAAATGCAGCTATTGTTTTTGCACCAATGTTGGAATTTCGTGAAAATTTCTTCAAATGTCCTTCGATCCTCCCTATTAGATGTTAAAAATCACTACCGTTAAAATTTATATATATATATATATATATATCAACATATATATATGTACTTTTTTAAAATGTCTGTGGACTCTCTAGCGGTCACAGTTTTATTCCGATTGGAATGAAATTTGGTATTTGAATCGCTTTTGATATTCTAAAGGTCAAGTTCGTAAAAGGTCAAGGGTAAAATCGGACCGTGCTTTCCCCGCCAGAGGGGAAAATAACCATTTTTGAAACCATTAGAAATAGAAAAAATGCCCTTTTTTAAAAGCAACTTTAGTTTAACATGTTTATAATAAACTCAGTATATACCGGGTATTTAAGCAATTAACTCAGTTGGTTATTATTTTCACTTGTTTCTTTAATACTTTTAATATTTTGTTAAAATATTGTGTATGCAGTGTCTTTTGTTTTAACCGTTATGCAAGATAGTCTCTCTGCAAAGCTGGAAAGATATAGATAAAGTCTCTCTAAGCTGGAAAGTCCAATATATACAGTCTAATTTGACAGGATTATCAGTCTGGAAGTGTAAGAGGTAAAAAGACTGAAATAGATTTACTTTTGCGGTACAAAAAACGTTTCGCATATATTAAGAATCATACTGTAAAATTTATTGTTTACAATAATTAGATTGTCATTCAAACATGGTGACATATGTCACAAAAATTTTATAATAATTATAAATTATTTTATTATTTTATTATTTTATTAAATAATATATAATCATTGCTCGTATTACGAAATCAAATATCATGTTAGATTTAATTTAATTTTTTTCTTTCCCGGAATATACCTATGACAAGGAATCTAAAGGTCGGTTCGTATGTTTATGTATAATTTGTTACTAATAGCATTGAATATTAATTTTATGTAAGTAATTAAAATTGAAGTTAATCTTATAATTATTGGAAATTTTTTAATAATATATCGATTAACATATTACATTTTTTTGTTTAAACAATTATGAAACAATGTATTATGTATGTACACATAACCACAAAAGTAGCGGCCATTTTTCAAAATTTTCTAATTGATTTGTGCCAGTTTATGAAAAAATGTTTCGACTAAGAGTTATTCGAATTTAAAAAACGAACGGTACTTTTATGGTCCGTAGTACTATATAGCATAGGTGGGCAGGGTTTGACTGCACTGATCTCTGAATGAGACGTAGGTAGAGAGATAGAGTAAATAAAGGGTATCCTATCAATTATTATTATTTTCTTTTTATAATTAAAACATTTTCTGAAAAAATATAATAATACCAACTATTTTTTATGGTCACTATTATACAAAATATCACTGGTAATTTGGGGCATAAAAAGTACCTTTTTAATATATTTGTGTATGAATAAAATATAAATGTTATTTATAAATAAATATATAATATATAAATATAAAATATAAATCTTTTGAACCTTTACGTTTACCGCTCGACCGTTATAATAAAAGAGGGAAATTTTTGCAAAGGATTTGAATAGAATTGAAAACTAGTTTAGAAACTTTAGATAGAATTAGATTTTTGGAAATTCCAAATAATTTTCCTAAACTTTTTACTATTCATATCCGAGAATTAATAAACAATTATTTACCTGATTTAATTATTTTTTCTTCGTATGGAGTATAGTGTCATGGGAATTTGATGTTAATCTTATAATTATTGGAAATTTTTTAATAATATATCGATTAACATATTACATTTTTTGATGACACTAGATACAATAAACATGCCAATGATATGGCTGGGGAGGGGGGATAATTTGTTACTGATTTCCTAATGGTTAAATTTTAACCATAAAGTGGGAATTTGAGTTTCTAAATTTCTAAATTGATTGAATAAATTATTGGGCAATAATCGGTAGGGAACCTGTATTGAAACATCGTCCCGTCTTACTTCAAAACATACCTTTTTTACTTACTCACACACAGCTTATGGAGAGCCGTTCGGCTCCGGAAAGGCGTCTGCGCCCACCTCTGCTATATAGTGTGCTATGCAAGATTTGTGTTGACAGTGATTATTTATTATTTTGGGTGTCACAGTTGCAAATAACCAACTTTAAATATTAATATCTTTTTAAAAATTCCGCAGTATTTATATAATTTGTTTAAAAATAATTTAAGGTACTTTGTCATCGGTTGTTGGTGAGCCATCTACTAAACACAGTCTGAAGTTAATGATTTAAATATTTAATATTATATAGTTATATCATATTATAGTTACTATACATATAGTCTAACCTTGATTTTTCTTGCTTTATCATTAAAAACCTATACAACTTTTTTTTGAAACGTACGTTTAAAACCTATATAACTTTTTTTTTCTATAACCAATTAAAACGGCTGCTTTTTCATTGGAACTATTTTGAATTAAGATTGTTGGGGTATGTAATAGACATATAGTAGGTTGGGAAAATTCAAAATAAATACATTTTCTACCGTAAATTAAAGTAGTTGTCTTACAGTAATCGTGTTAAAAAGTTTTAGCTCAGAGCACACATTAATTTTATGAATAGACTGAAATATGTATACTATAGTTTTTTTACTTGAATGTACCTCGTATAGTTGATCACTTGGATGATATAAAAATGTCAATCTTTTCGTAAATCTATTTCAATAATTAAACGGTCAATATTTGTTTTCTTCAAAATATCATCATTTTACATTGCCTTAGTTTTTGAAACAAAACGATTGACGTGCGTTTTTTAAATAAAATTAAAAGTGAAATTACTACAGTTGCAAATATCTGTAATGTTAATCGTACACTTAGAACGATTTTTATCAAAACTAAATGGGTAAACAATTTTGAAATTTTAAACGAATTTAAATACTTATATTTTGAATAATTTATTAAAAATTCAGCCAGTTTTCTCGATAACGCGTTTCACACGACAAGTATCTTAATACCATAAAACACATTTGAGCACATGAGTGAAGCCTTGTACATACAAAACAAAATAATAATATTAAAAAAAATTATTAATATATAAACAATACTAAAAATTAAGTAGGTTAGTAAGTAAACTTTATTTTTTAAGTAATAACTTGATTGATTCAGCAAAAAAAACACACATCCACAAAACTGCAATGTCATAATTTAATTCAACTTTTTTTTTTCTTTTAAATGTTAAATGCTAATCTTAAAAAAGACATCAATTTATTTTTTTAATACACATTTTAATAATTTTATTTTTTATTCTAAATGACTAATAATTTCAAATGACTTGACAAAACTTTCGTTTATTATAAGCATTTAAAAAAATTTCCATGATTTAGCATTACTATATTCATCTGAATCTGAAGGTTTATTCATTTTGGCCATCAAGCGGCCTTTTTTAGTTTTGAACTTGACGCTTTGTATGCTGACAAATCACGCAGATGGTTGTAACGTGGAGAAGGTTCCAAGATATCCTAAAATCTACCATAGAAATAATTAATAATTAGCTAAGCGATTTAATAATTATTAATTAGATAAGTATTTCTTAGAACCTTCGCCCTGTTACAAGTTCAAACGATAGACAAAAACTGCTCTTTTAAATGACGATTTCAAATTGATATAAAAATTTAGTATATAGGTGAATCGAACCAGCCGCATAATAATAGCACACGCCTCCACTTCCTTCCATGATCCTCCCATTTTCCAATAACATCCAATAGAACACCTCCTGTTAAGGAGACAAGGAGTTTGTTCATAACACAAATACCATCCTATATGCTATATGCTAGCTCAGACGGACATGGCACTCTTTTACTGATGCATGCCTGCAACCCCCACTCTAATTATACTTAAGTGATACAATTCGACTGAATAACAAATCATTACCAATGTAACTTAGTACGGAGTTAGATGTATTACGCAAATTGTATCACTTAAGTATAATTACAGTGGGGGCCACGAGCACACATCAAAATAAGAACACCATGTCCGTCCAAGCCAACATACAACTTACAAAACAACATTGGTATTATGAACAGACCGTCTCTCTAACAAAATGTACTCCACTATTGGTTGTTGTTGGAAAATGGGTGGATCATGGAAGGGAGTGGAGGCGTGTGCTGTTATGCGGCTGGTTCGATTCACCCTGTATAATACAGTATAAATCCAATTACACGGATTAATTGGGACCTGACCCGATTTTCTGGACTAAAACTTTTGGTTTTTTGCCAGCCCTGAAAGATGGTTTCTAATATTTTATGCTGCAAAAATTACTTGATATCAGCCTTCTTTTTCTCAAAACGATCCCGGAGTTCAGGTAGTTGGAGTTCAACTGTAAAATGTATTTCTGATGACTTCGAGTTATTCAAATAGGATGTGTGGCCAAAGGAATATCGTGTGAGGGCAATTTAGGGGCATGAAAGAGGAGTAAAATTTTCCAAATAACTCAAAAAGTATGCAATCATTTATAATTAAAAACTTGCTTGTTTTTCAAAAAGTAAATACCAAAAATATTTTTGGTATTTGCAATTTTCTGTTTCTTACAGTTTCATAGATAGAATTTTGAAGAGACAACACGATTCTATTTTTCGAGAAGAGGTGCAAGGACCGATTTTGTTATTCATTAACTCATTGTCACTTTTTAGCTGGTTATCTCGTTGACGAATTTTGAGTTACCGTGTTGACGAATAGACAGAAATGAAGTGAATACAATCAATATATTATTTAACTGTTACAAACTTGGGACTAAACTTATAATACTTATAGGGTATAATAATATCATATTTTATTAATTTTTATAAAATTTATATAATTATAATTAAATAAAAGTAAGTTTAGAAGAATATAATTAAATTAAAAAAAAAAAGCGATTGCGTAACATAATTATGAATTTGTTATATATTATAAAAATAATAATAAATATATAATTTTCACACAATATTCACTATAAAATATCAAAAGACATAATTAATTTTATTTATGTTAATTACAATTTATAATAATTATAAATTATTATTGCTACTGAATACTAATTTAGATAGATGTAGGCAGGTTGTGACTGCTAAATTGTTATAAATTTATTCAAATTTTTTTTCATTTTTATTTATTATGATGAGAGATTTAAAAAGTGAAATTTTTCCGCATTTCGTTTGTTCTAAGTGCACACACTCTATTTCCGTTATATTTATCTTCAAGGGTCACAAGGTCTAACATCATTATTATAAGACAGAGTGGTCCATGGTAATAAAAATAATTTAAAATATTTTAATATTCTAGGATTAAAATGCCTATATAGGTTCATAAATATTCATGAGATAAAAATTGTTTGGGTAAATAAATTTTCCTAAGGAAAATCACAACTATTATTTTATTATGACAAAGTAAAAAAAGAAAAATTTATTTTTCACTTGTACATGTAAAGTGGATTATGCAAATAAAATAATAATTATATTTACAAAAATTAATTCAGTTTAGTGTCCCACACTTTTATCATGTTTTCATATGTTGAATACATGCTATATAGTTATTCCTTCCTTGGACACTTACATGAAGTTGTCGATATTATCAGCAAGAATGTGATTCAGCAATAAGAAATAAACTATAAGATTCATATATCACAAAATTAGCTGTATGTCAAGAAATTCGAAAATCGGATTGAAATTTGGGTCATATCAACTATAGTAAAACTGTACAAATTTTTGGAAAAATATACCTAAGAAAAAAATATGTATTCTTTCTTGAACACTTTGTGTATCTGATACATCTCATTAACATAAAACAAAGTGATATTCTTCTTAAATATGAGGAAGAATGGCAATATTATATTTGGTTTTTTTTTTTTTTTTAAATCTACCGAAGCATATAGGTAATTGTTTTTAATTCTATTGAATTTATTTTGTTTATGATGATTTTTGTGCCTGCCCGCGAATACTAATTATCTTTACCTTTATTTTGTTTCTGTGAATCGAAGCCAATAGTTAATTTGGGCTTACAGATTTAATTAATTTTTATTGTTTATTATGAAACATCTATATTAGCACGACCGTTACAAAAAATTTAGATTTACCCTTTGCGTACTGCTAGCTAGTCCTAAAACCAGTCCAAGTGGCCGAGCGGTCTAAGGCATTATGTCTGCGCAGTATGCCTTCTTGGAAACTGGGAGGTCATGGGCTCGAATCCCAACATCTGCCAAGATATATCTATCTAATAGCTTTTGCTAAAATATTGCCAAGGATGTCTCGTAACGTTTGTACGCACCCTTATGATGAAAATAAAAATCAATTATAGTCATATCATAACTTTGAGCATGAAATTATTCATTATCATAAAATAAATTATATTATTTAAATAAATATTACATACATCTTATTTCCTTTCAGAAGGGTATTATTTACATAATCATACATTTTATTTGCTAATTATGTTTTTAAGATGAACAAAAAAATTTAACAAGAAAAAAATAAACATACATTTTTCATTTATAATGCTAGTATTTATGTTTTTTATTTTATATCTATTTATCTATTTTATGTCTATTTAAGATTCCAAACACCACACCTGTGGTATAGCTGGGCAAGTTCGTTGAAAATAAATTAATTAAAAAAATATTTTTTAAGAAAAGGTTTTTTTTAAAAAAACATAGAAATAAATATGCGCGTCGACTGAAAATTTCTCTTCCACTGCTCTTAACGTTTTTGAATTCTTACAACATACTTTTTGCTTTACTAAGAGATGCTGAAATTGCGAAGTTATTATAAATCATTCTCTCGCGTTATACGCCAGCTTTGATTGAGGTGATTGGCTGGGGTTTTCTTATTATATATTCGTTGTTTTAAACTGTTGAGCAAAAACACACATTTTCAAAGATGTGGAGAATTAAATTACCTCCATTTTATGTTCTTGTCACATTTTCGATATCTGTTTGTTTACAAGAGAGGGGATTGATATTCACTATTGCACCATTATCCTCGAAATTAAATGGGAAACTTGTTTCTTATGTAATTTGCAATAAATATTGTTACAGTGACTTTATGCTGCGATCAATATTTTTCGGATGGCGCCAAATTCCGGGATATCGTGGAATACGATCCAAATTGCATAAAAAAATCTGTCACCAATTAATGTTTTGGTCGTATATATAGGCAAAATAATTCAAATCAGAAAATTTGAGCCACCATTTAATTTAAAGAAAAAGTGTAGCACAGCGTTGGTCGTATTCCACGGCAAAATCATTTTGGGTGCTAATTTAATTTTTTCTGTAATCTTTATTGTTTCAATTAAAATTTAGTAAATCTGTAAATATGTATTTTTTTAAAGAATCTTCAATCGTAAAAGCCTAGACGAAACTTTTATAAGTCAATACAATACAAGAGAAATTCTAAAATGCTTCACTCGTCTCGCGGCTTCAGTAGTCTGTGCTAAAAGTATTTTTTTCGTTTTTACTATTATTATTATAAAATTTTATAATATACTACATAAAACCGCTAATGGATTTTGATAATTGATGTACATATGTATATATATATATATATATATATATATATATATATATATATATATATATATATATATATATATATATAATATACTTACTAAACTTACTTTAAGTAATATGTACTTAAAGTGTACCTACCTCATAAGTAACTTTTACTTTAAAAAGTAAAAGTGATTACATATGTCAAATTAAACAACACATCAAAGACATCATAACACAGGTAATAGGTAATACTTGTGTGCTAATTAGTATTCATACCAATATTGATATTGTAACGAAATCAATGTGTTTAATAAACCAATTTTGTCACGTTTATGAATCCTTGACCCACATATATCATATGTAGATATACTATAATAATAACAAATATTTTTTGTATAGGTCCATTATGATAACAGAGACACAGCTTCTAAAGGCTTCTAAAAATTCTTTAAAAAATTCTAATGGATATTGATGTAAAATAATAATTTTTTTCTAAATTTTGACAGTTCAAATTTTTTTTTATTTTAAATGTATTGACAAATAATGTATTTCCAAAATTTTGTTACTTCAGGTATTTCTATAGAAACTATAAAGTATAGTAGTGATCTAGCTGTCAGAAAACGTTAAAGCCGCCGGAAACGGCTATATCTCTGCAATGGTTTGGAATTTTTAACTTCTGATAGTTTTTCTGGAGACGTAACGATCATTTAACTAGGGTCTACCATCATTATTTCGCTATCTTCTATATGTTTCTCCAAACAAGTCGGACAAGCCTACAAACACACACATCATCCACATGAGGTCCAAAATTTGATGCCAAATATAATATTCTAGCAAGATCGATTTTCTATCCACTGTAAGGCAAAACAACGGAAAAGTGGTTTATTATGTTTGCTGTATAGTGGGCATGACATTTACCAAAAAATTCTGCTAGAAGAATTCAGTCCTCTAACAACTCCATTTTTTGTATTTGTACAAAAATAGCTAAATATGTCGCTAAACAACTGTCACTATCAGCTTGACAGACATTAAATTATTGGTTGAAATATGTAATTAACTCTAATTGATATTCATTAATAAAAAATATTTTATAATTTATTGGATTGCAAAAATAATCGTAAATTATATTTTGCCAAATTTTATTGTAATATAAATCAGTTTTTTTAATTTTTTTATAATAATAAAAATTTCCTTAATTAGTTGGAATAGGTAATTAAGATTAAAATATAGAATATTGAATAATAATTAAGATTGAAGACCTTCAAGAAAGGCCATTGATTTTTTAAAAATAAATTTTATTCATTTTTAATGAAACACAGAAGAATGATTTACTAAAATATTACAATTATATTTATAAAAAATTATTTATTTTGATATTCTTAAAAGAAAATACAATAATTAATTATATTTAGGTGCAACTAAAAAAATACCTTTTCATTAGTAGATCTATCGGTTACAACACCGAATTCTTTTTTTTTAAATCGCTTGGAATTAAATTTATACAAACACCAAGGATTGTGGCATTCACGGTATTTTCTTGGACGTCCTAAATTGAAAGTTAAAAATCTAAATATTTCTGTATTAGAGTTTGAGAAAAATGATTGGATAATGAATTGTAGCAAACTTGATTTGCTACAACTTTACTTTTTATACATTTTTCGATTGTTCTAACATTAAGAGAGATATTCTACATTTTGTGTTTTCTTCTTTCTCTATGCCCTCTTTCCCTTCGAACTATGCCATTTGTTAATAAAATTGGTCTTGCAAGTACCAAAATTATACCAGATATTTTATTTTGATCAGACTCAAATTGTGATCGCTGGAGAATAACATATGTATTCTAAGGAAATTCGCTAAGTTGGCGCAGCTCCTGCGTAACGAATTTTTTGAGTTATCATGTTTACTAACAGGCGGAAGAACAGGCGGGCTTAAATGGACTAATTGGGTTATTTTATGAACACCTGTACCAAAATTTTGTTTAGTGATCAATATTTTCAATCGTTAAAAATTTAGGACTAAACTTAATATACAGACTGTGTTGGAATGCTTTTCCAATAGAGAATCAATGTTAAATATTATTTATTACTGACAGGCCGTGTGGTTAGTGTGCGAAATCAGTTAGTACACATGTAATGAGAGTCATGTCAAACATACAAACATCTGGATAGTGTATTGTATGCGTATGGTAGTTTGTTTGTCATTTAAGAGTGGGGATTTTGTGATGCACATACTAACGTTAAGAATTCAATGAACATATTTAACTCACTCTCATTACACGTGTATTGACTGACTCCGCACACTAACCACACGGCCTGACAGTAATAAATAATATTTAACATTGATTCTCTATTGGAAAAGCATTCCAACACAGTCTGTATATAATATCCTTGTATAAAAATACGTATTATCAAATGATTAATATGTCAGCTCAGTTAGAGACTTGCATTATTTTTTGGCTGAACATCGAACAATCATCCTGTTTATGCACTTATACTATGATAATTCGTCTGATTTGCATATAAATTACAAAATTTCAAAAAAATTACTCAACATTAGTTATTTACTATTGAAATAAACAAAGAGTTCTTTAATTGTACTTTGTCTTATTGATTAATTTAATAAATTAATTAAAAACAATTGAATTCTTAATTAATCAGTCACTAATTATGAATATATAATTTGTATGATAAACATTTTTTCTCATCATAAGTGCATCAATTTGAAGAGTAACGTCATTTTATTTGACGTTTGATGTAGGTAAAAATGCGAATTTATTATTCATTCAAAAAATAAATTTGTCCGGTTGCATGTTGCATGGTCGGTTCTGTTTTTAAAAATTATTCATATAGTGACCCCAATTAAACTTTAGGAACACTGACCTAAAAAAAAAATTATTGTGGAAATATGTGTGTATTTCAAAATATTTGAAGGTCACATTTTGTAACTTTTCTTTGCAATACGAAAGATAGATGTGTCTTCAAAGGTAGTGATGTCTACCTCAATTATCACCTTGGACAGTTAGTAAGGCCTTTATTTGTATGAATTATTTCTTACAAACTCCCTAATTTGAGTGGTCTTAAGGATATCTAAAAGTAGTAGTAGTAGAGTAGGCCTCGCAAGTAGGCCTTTCTTTTACCTACTCCTAACCCATCCATTCAACCTCTTCTATCGTCACAGCTTGTTCGTTTCCTTTAGCCTTGTGTTGGTTATCGAACCTACCCATCTGTTTGTGAATGACAGGATCAAGCTCCACTTTAGCTATTTTACTTCAGACATTCTAGCTCTGTAAGGACATTCTGGTCGAAGGTTGATCATCGGCCCCGTTACTCTCCAAAGAGATCACACTATCCTCTAATCTCATGAGAGATAGATGCCTTTTGTGCTTTCAGTAGCCATCATCATCAAAATCATTGAAGCTCCTAAACTTCTCTTGTCAACGTGGCAAAATGGAGAAAAAGGAATTGGTCTTAAATTTACTCCTACCACAAGGTAAGGTTTTAGAGCAAAATCAACACTAAAGTGACTTATAATTATCACTGAAATTTTATTCAAAGATGGAACACACGTTAGAAAAATATCGGTACAATCGTTTGTTAAATTTAGTCTAATATCCAAAAATTTAGGCAAAAACATTTCAATTCATAATATTGCTTCGTATCTACGAGAGGTGGAAAACACGTGACTCATTAACTGTATAACGCATGATTTGTAATTATAAAATAGTAAATGTCTGTGACTTAGAACGTCTTGTGACTTAATTATTTAAAAGTTATAATTTATAAATAGAACATGCACTTAAATACACGCCTCCAAAAAAAAATGTACTGATATCAATTAATAACCTTTTACTATGACCTATTATTAAATATTAATAAAATAAAATGTTTGTTATATCCTACTTTATGAATTCTGGTTTTAATATTATAATAATAACATTCATTATAAACTAGGACAAAACGGCGGAGGTGTAACAAAAATAGTTAAATTGTCATTGAAAACAGTTCAATGACATGTTTGTCTATTTAGTATACATCAGTTCTTTCATACTATGTCTTACACGTAATCTGAATGGAAATTGACATTAGTATTGTATTGAAACGCCTGAGTATACACAAATAATCAGCATGTGGAACTTTAATTGTTTTTGAAAAGTAAGCGGCATCAATCCATATACAGAACATGTGATTGGTTATATTTAAATGCGTGAATATGAAAAATCATACATAGTCTTTGTTGAGAATCGAACCCACGATCTCTGACCCACCAAATGTTATGGTGGAATGCAGACAATTACAAATTGCATAACAGTTTATTATTATTTGTGTACGAGGTTTGTCCGAAAAGTTGGCCTACCTTTATATCTTCGCGCTGGCGTTATTTTTAGTCATTGGGCGAGTGGCATCCTTCAAAGTAGTACCTATTTGATTGAATAGCACGCTTCCAGCGGTGTTTCCACTTTCCGTAAAGCCCTAGAAGTCAGTTTTTGGAACCCTCGTCTCATTATCTACAACCGTCTTTTTGTCGTCGAACCGGTGTTCTTTGAGCTATTTTTTCAAATTCGGCAACAACTAAAAGTCACAGGGGGCTATGTCGGGACTGTACGGAGGTTGGCGCAGCAGTGCGATATTGTGTTTATATTAGTTAAAAACTGCAGCACATGATTCACACTTTCTCAATTTCAGATTAAAATTTCCCAAATTGTAGTTTTTGGTATTCCAAGATCATCTTTTAAGTCGTGTGTATTTTGAAGCTTAAGTACTATTTATAAGTACACTACTTTCAGTTCTACCAATGTCGCCCTAAATTTTGCACTTTATGGTGATGAGTACGAATGGCACCGAACTCCATACATCATAAAACGGTTTCGTCGTATTCTATGACGAAGCATGTCTCGAAACAGTTTAATTGAAAATCTACGATAGGAAATTTTGGTTAATAATCTGTCAATTCTTTCTGGTCTATATCCAATGATAAATTGTAAAATATGATATATTTTATATTAAAAATTTGCTTTAAACCAGTTTACAAGTCCGTAATTAATGGACTTTACAGTTCACTTCAGATGTTAACGCGTTGATGTAAATATGTATATTATAATAAGTATAAAATAATTACAATTACAAAAATTTATAATGTAATAAAATAAATTAAATATTTATAATAATTATTTAGCATTATATAAATATTTTTATAACCTTAAATTCGTTCAATAAAAATGTAACATGTGTTTGGAAATCTAAAGAAAATCTATTTAATTTTCATACAATTTCCTCCTATAATTTTATAATATTAATGAAAACTACTTTAGTTGGTATGATACTTTGCTTCATATAATTACAATAAACTCAATACGTTGTTTTAAATAATTGAGATAAGATGTTTTTGTTAATTATAAAACAAAATATTTGATTTCTGAAATAATTTTTTTTTATTAAGTTTCTATACTCAAAAGGGAATAAATAAATCGCTTACTTACCAAGATACAGTGTGTCAAAATTTGTATAGAAACTCCTCAAGTTCGCAAAAAACAGCTAGGGATAGAAATTTAGGGACTATTATATATTAATTAATAAACAGAGGCCACCCACATCATTATTTTTCAATCTTTATTAATATTAACTTTTACAATTTTATGATGTGAATGGAGGATCAGAAATTCGTATGCAGACTAGGAATTGGTAAGTATGCGGCTACAGCCGACTATGATAGGAACTATGCCGATATTCATCTGGCTAGTTAAGTTAGTTAGTGAAGGAAACTGTAGAAAACCTTCTCAAGCATAGCCGGTTACATTGTTCTTGTCCATATGCCGGCAGCTTTGTCAATTAACCGCCCCTTTTTATTTTCTTAATAATTGACAAACTGTCGATGTCGGGATTCGAACCCATAACCTCCCAGTTTCCAAGTAGGCATACTGCGCAGACATGACGCCTTAGACTGCTCGGCCACTTGGACTGGTAAGATAAGGGAAAAATGAAACTCGTCAAACTGAAGTAGAAGTACAATACTTTTCATGCCCCAGGATTTATTTATCTACCTATCTAAGGAGTCTCCAGAAAATCTGCCCGTAAACGAAAGATTTTGAAGATGAAGGTGGTCTTATTCCGTATTTTTAGATACATTCAATTTCCGATACGTATAAAAGTGTAATTTTTTTTAAAATACGAACCCGGAACTAATTATTTTAAATGTATGTGATAATTACTGTAATAAATATTGCCTATCAGTGTATTTAATTTTAATAAAGATTTTCAATATGATTTTTAATTTGAAAAGAATATATATATATATATATATATATATATATATATATATATATATATATTCTTCAGTTATTATGCAATCGAAAATTTCAATAAGATTACTGGGACTTTTGTAAGTGATTTAATATAGTTTTTTTTATTTGTAATAATATAAATAATTATTTCAAAGAAATGTATTTTGTATTTATTTATAGTTAAACATTTTTTTTTTATATAAATAAATTTATTTCATCACGAATGTATCATGCAAATTTTAACATGATCAAACAAACAAAATTTAAGGATGTAGAAATTACGCCATAAACATTTTTACTTCGAACTGGGAGGTTATGCGTTCGAATCCCGACATTGGCAGTTTTTCAATTATTAAGAAAAAAAAGGGTCGGTTAATTGACTTAACTGTCAGCGTATGGACAAGAACGAAGTAACCGCCTATGCTTAAGAAGGTTTTCTGCAGTTTCCTTCAGGAACTCCAGATTAATATCGGCATAGTTCCTATCAAAGTCGGCTGATAGGAACCTTCTACTCCACTCACATCCTCACATCCTTAGGCATCACAATGGAACTTATGGTCGAAGTGTAACCCGTCCAGAGCAGCCGCTACAATCTATCTATCTATTCTGGGGAAATACGCTAAGTTGGCGCAGGTCGTGCATAACGAATTTTTTGAATAGCTATGATTTTTTGTTCGAAAAACTCGACGAACAATCATAGTCCGTGGCAATCCACTTTAAATTTTTACATGCAACTTTTAATATAAAAAAGTTATCTTAATTACATGGAAAACCTTACCTCAGGCAATTTTTTAATTTGAGGTCAAATATTTTATTTGCAATTCTTATATATATTCAATGCCAAATAATTTTAGTCTTAATTTGATTGGTATATATGATTGAGTTAAACTTCCAGCACGTTTTTATACCCGGTAGGTATATGTAAATATACCGGATTTAAAAAGTTTAGTCCCGACTTTGTAATGCTTGAAAATATTGATCGCAGACATAAATGTTTGGATTAGGCGTTCATATAGTGACCAAATTGGACCTTTTCCGCATATCTCTCCATCTGTGAATACAATAAGTCAAAAACGAGCTGAAATTTCGTATGTGTATTCTAGTGATAAAAAGTAAGATTGCCCATCTTTAAAACCCTAATATATAGAACAAAAGGTAAAGACAAAAAATATTCCATTTTTAAAAATAAACAAGTTTTGTCATAAACATTTTTGCATTGACAATTCGGGATACACTGAGTATTGAAGCAACTCAGTTAGTTTTTATTTTCACGTGTTTGATAAAAGTTTTAGTACAGAATGTACCAAGAATTACAAAATTTCTGTTCGATACAGATAAGCGGACGGGCAGACATATACTTTATATATCCTGGTATATATAATATACTCGTAAATAAACCGGGCATAAAAAGTGTGGAAAATTCCGTATATAATATTTATGTGTACAGTGTGTATAAGAATAAGGTGTATCTTTTTTACTTTGACAATGAAAATATTATAATGTGATCATGTACATTTTTTAATATTACCCAATTCATAGAATATAGATAACATAAGAAGCATTCTCCTCTAAATAATACATTGTGTACAATAATGAACGTCATAAAATAATTTCACAAATCAAATGAAAGCATTAAAATCGTGCCCTCTAACTGATAGTAATTAATTTTTATATAATATTATTAACACGATGCGTGAGAATGATTCAATTTTTTATTAATTTACTTTCCGTTCTTTTAGATAACATAAATTGTATAATGAGAGCACAGTCAAAACATTCTTTTAAGTGTTTGATAACATTTTAAACCAATGTTTATTTATTTATTTATTTTAATTTTATTTTTATTTTTTCTACTAAAAACAATCAGTTACCAGAATTTCTATCGAAAATGATGAACTACAATGTTTATTTGTGGTTATATACTTATGAATACTTTAAAATTGTTGTCCACCATCTTCGCTATAACTTCTAATTACTGATTGTACATCAGATAATTGTTATATAAAAGATTTGATTAAATTCTTTGAAATTAAATTTTCTTCGACCTAGGGATGACAAAAATATCGGTGTTTTGGCCTACATTTTTATATTTAGCATGTTCAACCGATCCATCGATTTTTTATAGGCCTAAGTGGACAGTGGTATTGGAAATAGCGGAAATGTAAACAAACAAGTAATCAATTTCTTATTAAAAAATATTCAAATTTGGAAATTGGTTCATAGTAATTCAAAAAGATCCTAAAAAGTATCAATATCGATATCGATATGGGGCTTTTGTTTTACTTTCTACCTTTATCATGATAGACACAGTTTTAAATGAAAAATTCTCGACGATAGATAAAAATGTACTTCGAAATGTACTCGCACAATTAAGTTTAGTATTTGGAAGTATGCGCTGGACCTCAAAAACTACAACTTGAACACCCTATAATTGCAAAAGAAGGCGAGGACGCCAGATAAGACGGTGGAGGGATGAACTTGTCGAATTTGCAGGTGGTCAGTGGATGCGCAAGGCAAAAAATAGGGAAAATTGGAAGTAATTAAGGAATGCCTTTGCCCATTCAGTGGGCTGATTTAGGCTATTATAATTATTATTATTATTATGTGGAAGTATTCATTAAAATGAGAAAAGAGTTCATTTTAAAATTGATCAGAAAATACTTTGATCTCAAATAAAGCTCCAGAAAATAGGAGTGAAAAAAAAACGTATGTGTATTATGCATTTATGATCGATAGTATTCGTACACAAAATAGAAATTATTTGAAACAGGTTCCAGCAAGGCTTTTTATTCAAGATACGAGTTGTTAAAGAGGACATAATCTCATATGTAAGGCATCCTAGATTCCTAGTCCAAATGAGCGATATCCTAGTTCGCATTATTATATCCTAGCGATATCCTAGTTCGAGCTTATTTTTATATTTCTAGGAGTAATTGAGCGGCATCTGTATGGTATATAATTGAATACAACATGACTATACCGACCGAATGTCCTTAACATAATATGAAATAAATTCTTTTTACGAAAATGACTTAATCCAGTAGTTCAGATAAAGTTTTGGAAAAAATCTACCAATATAGATACAAATTTAAAAACTAATTGTTCTAAATATTCTCAATGTGTCGACGAATTACAGACGAATTTAAATTTTACCAAAAGTTTCAAAATATAAAAATTCCCGCTTGTTCACGAAACTAAAATACTGTACATAAGGACATCTATTGAATAATTAAAAATTTGCAATAAAAAAATTTTTGTTCTGAAACTATTAATTAAGAGCTCTACATTTTGTTAATAGGACTGATAAGAAATGTAAATATCATGTATGAACAGAACATGCCATCTGTGAACTATAATTAACACTATTCTCTTATCAGTTCATAAAACAAAGTACTAAATCTATTACTAATTTTTGTTAGATCATGCATGGTCCAAGTGATAAGAACTGAATTTTAAAGCACGGATTTTTATGAACGGATTCTTAGAATTCTGTGGACTTTCTGTATCAAATGAATGGTTTTATTTTTTTGGCAATACGCATGCCACTGACATGCGCTGTCATTAAACATCAAAATATAATTATATACCCCGTATATAATATATACAAGGGTATATTAAGTTGAATCCCGAGTTTGTAACAGTTAAAAATATTGATCGGAGAAAATAAATTTTGGTATAGGTGATTATAAAATGACCTAATTAGTTCGCATGCACGTCTGCCTGTCTACACGACAACTCAAAAATGAAAAGATATTCGACGATCTGAAATTTTGTGTTCTAGATTTAAAAAATGAGGTCAAGTTCGGGACATTATCGGACAATGTTTGGACAAAATGAGCAAAACTACCCATCTTTGAGATACAACAAAAATCGATGAGAATAGATTGAGATAAGACAAATAATTTTTTTTTTTAACAATTTTTGTTTGAAACTTTTTTTTAAATAAATTTAGCATATACCGCGTATTTAAGCAATTAACTCAGTTAGTTGTTATTTTCAATTTGTTTTTACTAATTTTACTTTCACCAAAGAAAAAATTAATTAGTATTAATTAAAACCTATTAGTTTATTAATTTAAAATGTATTAAGATTGTTATTTAAACTTGTATCTAGTGATGTGTCAGGTCAACGAAACTCTCTAACGTAAGAACTTTATTTTATGTAATTGACCTTGCCTCGTGGAATTTACGCTATCAATGTTGTGTTGTATCATTGTATTGAGTAATCATTGATTATATTCGTGCGAAATTTTCTAATTACTTCTTATATTTACGTCAGATACAATTTCCTAGGTCCAATAGTAGGCAAATAACCAATCCAAGTGGACATGTTTTCGAAGGCACTCTGTTTTATTCGGGCGGTTAATTGACTAAACTGTCGGCGTATGACTAAGCAGTTTCGTATCACGAACTCTAAATGAATGACGGCATACTTAGTGTGCATAAAAATACCTTGTTCTCCACTCACCTCTCTAATTTATGGTTAAAAATTAATAAAGGTTAAAACATAATGATATGGGTAGACTCTGTTATACACCGCGGAGTCTTAGAAACGGAGGTAAAATTACATTACTATTAGTAGACTAATAAAGATTTTTTAAATTTTGCGAATTGAGTACTTAACTATTTTTATAATTAACAAAATTATAAATCGTGACATGTTTCGATTGTTTAAACTTTTCATAGACTGTGGTTTTGCTAGGTATTACCGAATTTTAAATAAGAGGCAGCAGTTTTACTCGTGAGTTACTTTGAGTCTATGAATTTTTCATTACTCGACATATTTTACCAGTAGAGACTTAAACCGTGGCACTTGAATTTAAAACAAAAAAAGGCATAAGTAGGTAAAAGTATGAATAATCTAGTTGAATCGACTTAGTACAAGCGGCAGCTTGTAGTTAGTACAAGCTGCCACCCGCACAGGCTTCGCGGTAAAATTGTGCCTAAACTATTTGTTGTATGAAAAAATGTTTCATACAAAAGGTGGGTTTTTATTACATAAACATTGATTTTGTACTAAAAGATGTTCTCGATCTCGCAGCATTTAAAAGTTAGGTTTTTAGCGTAGCTGTCCCGCGACACAAATGCATGAAATTCAAATTTTATAGCCTATAACCTTCCTGAACAATATATTAAGAATAGATTCGACATATTAAGTTTTTTATAAATTCGTTATCTTTTTAAAAGTGTAAATACCCATATGTTTGACATAAATATGGAACAAACGGTGAGATGGTGCATTCGGATGTTATCGGGTTTTGTCATACAAAACCAATATTTCTTCAAAAGAGATTCTCAAAAGTAAACAAGACTTTAATAAAAAACTGTAAATTACAATTTCAATCATCCTCAGTCTTCCTGGCTACCCCAGCATTATGATGGATAATTAAGAATACACTGAATTTGAAATAGCACTAGTGAGAGAGTTCTCTTCAATTACATAATCGTTTATTACGATATAGCGAATATTCGAAACACCACTAATCACAAAATATGAAATATCTCTTTGATATAACAAATAAGAATGAAAGATTAAAATAAATATAAAAAAAACAAGCGGCGCATTGCAATACTGCCTCCAAGAGTCAGTGTGCTGTGTCATGATCATTAAATAAACTCAGTTCAGAGTACCACACATACTGCAACTAACTGTCGTTAACAAACCACAGACATATATTTATTTATAAATATCTTTAAAATTACATTGTATTTATTTCTAAAATCTATTTGTTTTAAAATTTCTTGCATAAAAATCCGTGGTTAAGTGTTTTTTTTTTGTGCGATTATAAAATTGAAAATTTCCTATTTTGATTGCACTTCAAAAATGTCATAAAAGTGTTCTCCCGCAGTGTTCCAATAAAAACAAAACATGTATGAAACAAATTTAAACGATGCCGATTTAGAATATTTAAAACAACATTGTGACGAAACTGAGGAATTGCGTGACCGTTATGTCGACGAAATACGAACATGGATAGAAGAAAATGCAAATTTTTTTATTGCACGTACCGATTACGTTTGGATACTTGCATTTTTACGTGGCTGTAAATATGATATCGAAAAAACGAAACGAAAGATCGAAACACATTTAAAATTAAAAGAAAGTACCCCGGAATGGTTTCAAAATCGTAATCCAGCGTTGCCAGAACTTCAAGAGCTCTTTAATGTGGGCGTGTTTATACCGTTACGTGAACGTGACAATGAAAATCGTTTAGTGTGTATTGTTCGTGCCGGTGCACATAGCCCTTACAAGCATAAACAAGATGACGTCTTTAAAATCTCCAAAATGATTTTAGAAGCTGCAATACATGAAATGGAAGCCGTTACTGTTTATGGAGTGGTCGTTGTTGTTGATATGAGTAATGTCGGAATGGGTCATGCAGTACAGTTGACACCGTCACGAATTAAGAAAGCTGTCACAGCATGGGAGAATTATTATGTTAAACCGAAACAAATGAATTTTGTTAAGGCTCCGTCGTATATAAACGTGATTTTAAATGTGTTCAAATCGTTTATGTCAACAAAACTAAAAAATCGTGTACATATTTATAGAGATTCGATTCCGTTGGACACGGTCGTAGAAAAACGAATTTTACCGAAAGACTATGGTGGTGACGGTTGTCAGTTACAAGAATTACAAGAATATTGGCATGAGAAATGTTTGAGTTTGACTGAATGGTTTGCGGAAGATGAAAAATACAAAGCTGTTAGCAAATAAATAAATAATTCGTTTAGTTATTAAAGTTTTTTTTTTTAAATGTATTTCTATTTCATAGAAGTTTAATAAAAAAATTAGCTGTTTGTTTAATCACACGCTATCATCTTGACGAAAATATTTATATAAAAAATTGCCTGGTTAATACAGTATTTCCTATCATCATGCTTGGGTTCAATCTGTGGTCTTAGATTAAATAAAATTTCCGGCATGCAGCTAATCTGAACTTGATGGGCTCGGACCGTGTCTGAATCACGGCAAATCCAGACTAAATAGAATTTGCCTTAAAATTCACGTAATAAAAGCTTTGAATGGGTAAAACAAAGCTCGTTCCAATGTCACGCGAGGATAGGGTGCCAGATTAGCGGGACTCTAGTGTAATAGTTTATTTTAGTTTACATATATACCTCGAATCGATTTGTTTTCATTATTTCTATAAAATGACATCATTTCCAAAAATATGAATATATAAGATTAGCCTGTGATTAGATACTGCGTAAAAAAGTACTCAAAAATCGTATTTTATTTATAAAAAATTATGATGTCTGGCAAGCGATTGGTCATACCATATTTAAGAATTATGATTACCTTTAGTTGAAAGTAATTTAATCAAAGCTTATAAAAATATGGACCTTGACAAAAAATAGTCTGTCATATCAACATATGTGGGGATACCTCCTATTGTCTATTGATAACAAAATAGATATCTCAAAACAGATTATTATAAACAATTGGTAATAATTATTGAGGACTGTAAAAGGTGAAAATCTATATGGAAGTATTTCCTTGAATAGTGAAAAATCAAGGTCTGAAGTATATATAACATTGGCTTTGTATACCTTAACGGACTTGTCCTCAAAAAACATTATCCAAGAGGGAAAATACCTTAAAGGAATTGTACCTTAGGAATAATCAATTCATAATAGAGAGAGTATTATGAAAGGTGAAAACTTAAGTAGTATCCTGCAAACAGTTCTATGCATTTAGGTTTGACCACGTATGACGTCAACGTCGTGCTTCGAGTTAACAAGTTTTCCAAAAATAATAATGGTTCGTCATATTCAAACTTGTTGGTTAATATTTGGATATAAAAAATATTATCACATCTAAATTTCTAAAAGGGCATTCTTTCCTCATCAAAAAAAGAAGAAATTTACAAAGGTACTCAATACAGAATATCTGCAAACGTCAATTACTGCTAATCCACCTATTTTTCTTTCTCACTGACAACGAAGAGATAAATAATTTTATTATATAATCGATTCCTAAAATCCATCTTCGCATAAATACATATACAAATACACGGTATATTTGTTGTCCATTGGTGCCCTGGTTCCCGGAATTGATTATTTATGCGCACATTGTTTTGACTGCTTTGATGTTTTCTAAGTATGTGAGTCAATCACGAGTGGTCTTCATTTTGTTTCAGTGTATCGATTTCTATTGGATGTTATTGAAGCATGGTAGAATCGTGGAAGGAAGTGGAGGTGTGTGCTATTATCCACCTGGTTCGATTCACCCTATATATATATATATATATATATATTTATTTATTTATTTATATACATATATATATATATATCTATATTTATATATATATATATATATATATATATATATATATTATATATATATATATATATATATATATATATATATATATATATATATATATATATATAATAAGTTTGAATATGACGAACCAATTATTTTTTTGGAGTACTTGGCAACTCGAGGAACGACAGTGATTTTGCCTCCGATTGTATCTACCTAACATCACAACCATTCTTATAAACGATTTCAATCAAAACTGATCAAAATAATAAAAATAATGATTTGATTACGACAATAAAAATAATTATATGATTACAACAAATTAAAATACTTACAAAAACGCATGTTTATTTTGTACATACATACATATAATATATAACCTTCAAGGGCATTACAAATTTCACTTCTCTATGTATAATATATATATATATATATAGGTATGTAAGTTTTTACAATTGTTAAGTAAACTTTTAAAATAATTAATACAAATTATTATTTAAATTATTTTTTCTATTTCTTCATATTTTTTATATTTAATATTAAAAAAAAAAAATTATTATAAAATAATTTCTATTGAATTAAATAATATACTTAATATTGTTATGTATTTATTTATTTATATTTTATATTTATTTAATTTGACCCTAATTTTATTATAAAAAAAATTTTATTTCTAATTATTTTTAAATGTCTTATATTTTATTTTGAATTCTATTTGAAACTATTTGAGTTTAATAAATTGTATTATTATTTGGCGGCGTATATTTTTTGATCAATGAAAATTTTGCGTGTTTTTTACAGGGTGATCTATATTATGGTCTCATTGTAAAATCAATTTGTTTCACGAATATCCTAGAAATTTCATGAAACGTTGGCGTGTTGAGTAATCATGAAACGATACATGTAGTGCCTAGACGTTTCGTGAGAAGCCCATTATACTTTATATTGTAGTCTCATTGTACCCGACTTCAAAAATCAAATATTCTATAACAAAAAATGCACTAAAAAGTAAAAAAATAATTGCATATTCTTGTGCCAATTTTAGTTCACCTAAACAAAACTTTTTAAATATATATGTACAATTATTGTTATTTTTGGAGGCGGTGTCCAAAAGTTATGTGAATTTCTCTATGCTGATACCGCCTCCAAAAATAACAATAATTGTACATACATATTTAAAAATTTTTGCTTAGGTGAACTAAAATTGGCACAAGAATATGCAATTATTTTTTTACTTTTTAGTGCAATTTTTGTTATAGAATATTTGATTTTTGAAGTCGGGTTTCCATTTTGTCAAAATATGGTTTCTTTTTATTAAAATATATGTTATAATTACTTTTTTTTAAACACACTATACGTAATATTTATTAGCCCCTTTCAGATGTGGTATTCCACTTATAGTTTTTAGCGATCGGTAGATTTTATTTCTTTAATTTATAAAAATTTGCTATTCCTCCAACTGTTTATAGAGCGTTATTTAATGCGGTCGTCTGATGTATTGCAGATGCAATAATGCAGTTGTCGTGTACCCTGCCCATAAGAGGTAGATTGGTAAGGCTGCCTTGGACGGGCTACACTTCGCCCATATGGTCCATTGTGATGCCTTAGGATGAGAGGATGTGAGTGGAGTGGAAGGACTTTGTGAATAGACTAGGAATTGGTAGTATATGCGGCTGCAGTCGACTATGATAGGAACTATGCCGATATTCATCTGGAATGCGTAAAGCAAACTGCAGAAAACCTTCTCAAGCATAACCGGTTACTTCGTTCTTGTCAATACGCCGACAGTTTAGTGAATTAACCGCCCCTTTTTTTTATTTTTATAATTGACAAACTGCCGATGTCTGGATTCGAACCCATAAGTTTCCAAGTATTGCATACTGCACAGACATAACGCCTTAGACCGCTCGGCTACTAGGACTGGTAGCCGAATTATAAGTTTAACGCATCTTACCCTGCCCATACCTATCTTACGAAATCTATGTTATTTTTAACGGTTTTTTTCACGTAGACCTGTTTGTAGGAAGCCAAAGACATATTTATTGCTCATTATAATAAATATAATGTTTACCTTCGCCAAACACTATACAAATGTAACTTGGAATTATTAAAATCAGAATTAAAAATACTACTATTTTAAGTGCTCTTAAAATTAATGAAAGTTTTTTGCCAATATACAAAAATTTGACCCACCTTAAATTCATCAAGCCCAAATACTGGCCCACCCGAATGAGTAAGACTCGAGACGCCACTACTCAGCTACCGATTTAATTTTCTATTATCTAAAAATATTATTGTATTAATGCGAAAAAAATTTGATTTTCTTACAGTCAATAAATATAGAAAAAGAATATATTTTAATTATTTACTAAGGTATTTGAAAGTAATGCGGGTATTATGTAAAATGTGATGTTAACAATGTTCGCATATAGAATCTACATATTATGTACACTCGACAGCAAAAATGGCGTTCTTTTTTAAAATTATACAGTTGACATGTACCGAATCCATTTGGTTTTCGCCAAAATGTTTCGTATAAAAGTTTTTCATTGTCAAAAAACTTAAAATTTTTGTTCAAAACATTTTTTCGAAAATCGAATGGATTTGGCACAAATCAACTGAAAACTTTTTAAAACAGAACGCCATTTTTACTGTTGAGTGTACTGTGTACCTCTGTAATAACTGTTTGAAGACATACCAGGAAAGATGGAACTAAATTCCTTGAACATTGATTTTATATTTAAAAAAAAAAAAAAACAACAAGCAAACAACAAACTCTGATATTTTTTATTTTATTTTTTAAAGTAGGAAAAACTTCATAGTGTGTAAAGACTGTGAGTATCTATTTCTTGCACATATCTAATTGTTATTCACCGCAACCGAATTATACTAGATCTTAATCACAAACGTATACACACAAATGTTCATATTACTCGTAGATCGCTAACAGCGAATCAAAAAGCATCTATATTGTACTGGATTTATTGACATTGTCAATAGTACTTCATCACTGTTACACATAAAACTAAATCTGTTTGAGGGTCAAATACGGCATTACTTTTTCTTAATGTGTGTTATTACGAGAATTTAGCTACTATCGATGATTGCGCTCCAATCGAAATCCCGATATCTAGATGTAAAAACCTTAAAACTCGGTAAAGTACTGTTTCGAAATGCATCCAAAAGACTATCCCTCGATGCACCTAACCTGAACAGGATACAACTTCGAAAGATTACAGGGTTCATCACCGGACATTATCACCTACAAAAACATCTGTACATAATAGGACTCTACAACGGATCCATTAAAAGTGCAGACTGTACTGCAAGGAGGTAGAAACATTCAGCAACATCAACTTTAACTGCAAATCTCTCGGTTACAGCAAATCCAAAATATTGGGTGCATCTCACCCTGAATATATGAATCTTCAGAAAAACCAGCAAGCTTCTGGCTATTGCCAAGATATAGGAGAAGCGAATATCATCAGACTGATGCAGAAGTGGAGCACAATGGGCCATAAGGTCGAAGTGCAATACTTTTTATACCCCAAGATATAATCACAAAATTGATAATCGTCACTGACCTCTATCCGTCTTTAGTGGAAGTCAGTGACGATTATCAATTCTGTGATTATTTGCCTGTTTTGTATTGTATTGCCGTGGAAACAGGCGTCTATTCGCTTGTATAATCGTTGAATTTAACCGGATATGGCGGAATTTTGCGTAAAGGAATAACTGAATATATGTTCTTTTAATTATATCTTTTTAAATTGGCTATATCGTTCATATAGGCTCTTCAGTTCCTGTCGCAGGAAATTTAAAAAAAATTTTTATTTAATACCCATTTTCACTTATATTCCAGCGAATATTTTTATTTATAACTTTCCACAAACCTAATCCATTCACGTGCATGCGCCTACATTGGTACGATGACGCCACAGGCAAAACAAATACGCAAAGACGTTGGCGGAAATTTTGCGTTAAGGAATAACTGAATAGTTTCACTGTTTAATTAACTTAAAGTGAGTTCTTAACTAATAAGTGAATGGAAAAGTATATCTAAAAATAAATGTAACAAAAACAATTTCTTTTTCATTTCAAAATCGACTAAAAAAGCTCTGGAGGCTATATAAATAGCTAAATAATACCTACTAGCTATAATTATGGAAAATTTTCTGATAATACATTTATAAATTCAAAGAAATATTCATCAACAACAATTAAAATAATCCATGTTATAATTTATATTGTGGATAAATGAATCACCCACCTTTTACTGAATATTTTATGAATCTATAAAAATCATCGAATCATTAAAAAGTCCGGTATTTGAATTCTCTGTATAATTTTTATAATACAATTTTTAACCTTGATTGACGTCAGAGTGTGAAGAAACCTTTACGTCAAAATAAATTTTTTATAGGTATATTTTTAATTAAATTATTATTACAAGTTTATCCATCAAGTATTTATTTAAGGATGTTCGGGCACTGGAGCTTCAAAAATATTAAGGCTTGATTTTTGTATATGTATAGTTGAAGTGCATATAAATAAATCAATTATAAAAGTTTCAGAGGGGGGGGGGGGGGGGGCTACGTGGGTCTTGAATTAATTATTCAATGTTAAAGTTCGAGTTCTAATGCATGGAGAAACCCATATTTTTACACATATTTTGACATAATTTGATATTTTACGCTTGATAAAATAAGACGAATAAAAAAAAAACTACGCAATAGAAAATAGAAATATTAATAAAGAAATTGATCCAATATAATTCCGGTATGACGAGCCTAAAAAAAAGATATTTAAGAAAACAACTGAGATTTTGGGAAAATTTTATTTCTGTCGGCAGTAGCTTAATTACTTGAAATCTCAGGTGTTTTTCTTAAATATATATATATTTTTAAGCCCGTCATACTGGGCCGAAATTAATTATTAATTTTAACTTACGACACAAAATAATAAACATTATTGTGGACTTTTATGAATATACTATATAAGATTTTGAAGAATTTTATAAATGGATTATACATCATTGCTCGTACATCCTTAAAAACTAATTAATGGTTTTAGAAAAATTAATTAAAGGTTTTAGAAGTAACTCAATATGAAAAATAATTATTAATCATTAAATATTGACATGAAAAAATTAAGTCATCTACCAGTAATCGAACCTTGACCTCTGGGATTTCTAGCCCAGTTTGCTAATTGTTACACCAAGGATGACTCTGGTAAAATGAATTAATTTTTTCGTACCATTAACAGTATTTCTTTGTTGTCAACATCAACTTTATATTTCGCATATTACTATTTTTGACTTGTGTATATACTTAAGCGTCGCAGTACAATAATAATGTCGATTTGCCATTAAGTTTACATAAGACATGGTATGAAAGAACTAGCGTATACTATATAGACAAACATGATAGATAACCCCCATTCCCCTTGATCGATTCTACTCATTAACGAACTTACACTTGCAACTACCAAAAGCTTATCAGTGAAGAAATTTCATTTTGATAGACTTAAATTGTGATCGCTAGAGAGTAGACAAATATGGGGTGATATTTTCTTTAAATTTTTATTTAATCTTTTACGATTTTGAAAATAGATATTAACGATACCGATACAACCCCCCCCCCCTGTTTTAGGTATATAGCTATACCACGTTTAGCTATACCACGGCTTAAATAATAAATCTCTTACATTGGTGTTTCTTGCAAAATGACGATATAACTTTTTTTTACGTAATTAACCACTACAGATTACAAAATCATGTACACTGATCGGAAACCAAAGTGAAACAATCAACTTATATTCAAATTCATAAAATTATATTTTTGATTTTATACATGTCTATAGAGTTTACAAAAATAAGCTTTTGGTCAGAATTATCTTACCGAAAGTGGGATTTTTATTTTTCCAAAGTTTTTGAAAAATGGTTTTGAGATTTTTTTCTTTAATTTTGCTTAGTAACTTTAGTTTGATATGTATTTTAAACCCTGTGGTAGTAGCTTTGCAGGGACAGAAAAATACTGAAAAAAGTTAAAATAGATATCTTTAGCATTTATACTATTTAAAAAGAAATTCAAAAAAGGAAAAGAAAAAGAAAAAGAAAAAGGACTAAAGAATGATGATTTTTATAAAAATTTATTATTTTATGTTATTCTGATTTATTAATTACAAATAGACGCCATTTTTAAACGATACATTTGAACAAGTTTGTTATTTCTCTAAAATTAGGTTGTTACTTTTAATTAAAGTTTCAGTTTAATCGGTAATAGCGTTCTGGATATACAAATTTACGTTACACTCAGTATATAAATTTTAATGGTGGTCATTTTCGACATCTACATAGAGAAGATTGACGGAAATTTCTTGCGAAATCATTGGTATTGCATTAGGCGGCAAATCATTGGTAATCCTATAAAATTGGGTGAAACTTGGTATTAGATATAACTTTTAGTCTTTGACAAGTATTTGACAAGTTTAATCACGCAATTATGTCCTCAAAAATTCAAAATCTCTTATCGATCATTCTCTAATCGATCAAATCTCTTGTCGAAAATGTTATCAACAATTCAAATCAAATTATTAACATAGAGCCTTATGAGAAAATACATTTTGTATGTTTAAACTTGTAACAACTATGTTAATAAATTAAGCACTGTGATAAATATTGTTTTAAAACTTTCGTTGAATTATACAGTTTATTTTAATTGAATTTAAAAAATAGTGTTATCGAACGTTGGAATTAATTATTAACTATTTTAATCAGCATAGTTGACATTATTGTTTTTTCACACTAATAAAATATACATAGTTATATCAATTTACTGAAACAAGAATATCAAAATATGAAAATTGAGACTTTTATTTTTAATTTACGACAAAAAAAGTTGAACTTATTGTGAATTTTGTAAAATTATATTCATGTAAAATTTTGGATTTTGTAAAACTTTTATTGTTTCATTTTCAGTATATCTAAGTATACATTTTATATAGTCAGAAATAATTTCTGCGGTTTCTGAAAAAAAAACCATGACGGATTGATAAAATAACTAACAGATAAAATCTAGAGAGCTGAGAGAGCTGCAAAGCTGAGCAGTATTTTAAGTATTTATAAAAAATACATAACATACTATAAGTATTATGTAAAACCCGTTGTTGTTCATCAAGGCGACCAGAGAATTTGTACAAATTCATTTGAAGTTGAACTTCAACTGTCTAAGTATTATCTACATTTAGTTAGTTCACTCTACCCACTAATTAATTTCTACGGCCAGGGCAGACGGTTAACAGAATTGAATTTGAAGTTGAATCAATCATCTAACGACTTCAAAAAGAACCTCACAATATGTAAACAAAAAATATTCACACAAAAATTCTTCACACGGTACTGCCGCCTAAGAAGGCTCAGTTTCTAACAAAGAATTAATTTTAGCCAAATGCTTGTTTGTTTAGCCAGCAAACTCATGTTGATCAATAAAGTATTAATGAGACATTCTGTTAATAATATTATATTATCGAATGATAATTAATGAGAACTCTAGGTTTTTGAAATCAAATTTTAAATTCGCCCCCTTTACCTAGATCAGTTTTTTGTATTATAAATACGTATTTCGACTACAATGTAGTCATCATCAGTATAAATTAGCTAGTCGTACTTTACTCTTTGACAATTAGAAATAGATATAAAGTCGAGATCAATAGACAAAAATAAAAATAAATAGAAAATTAACTAGATTAAAATATAATAAATTTTAAATTATATTGAAATTGCTCTTGTTAAAATTTCCTTCATTCACATTTATTCCTGTGAATTTTACTCTTATTAAAATTACTCTTATATTGTCGCAGGATATGTTACTTGTTACTTGGTGACAGTTTCACCACTGTCACCAAATTTGGTAAGAAATCCCCATAAGCGAAAAAGAGATTCCGGTCCCTTGAGCTCTCACTTATCCAGGTTCGACTGTATTTGATAATTTTTGCTTTATAACGCAGTTTGTGATTTTAATAGATCTAACAAGACCCAACCTATTTTTAAGAAAATATTAATAACTGTTTATTGAATAATATTGATGTACTTTGTATAATGTACTTTGAATAATGTACTTTGATTTGACAAAATTTTATACTGAGGCTTTTAAAATTATAATTTTTTCATAGAAATATAATAAATTGTGATTTTTTTTCAAATACCGGATGCATATATAATCAATGTTTACTAAATATCTATTTATTTTTGTTTTTTACACAATTTTTAGTTTTACAGTCACTTCGCAAAACGTGGTTCTTATAAGGCACCAGTACCTACCTTAATTTTATATTTTTGCATTAAGAAGTACTCATTTTGTTCTTGTACGTTATTTTTACAAGCTTTTATTTAACTTGCAATGTAGGTATGTCTGTATATATGTCTGTATATATATATATATGTATGTATGTATGTATGTATGTATGAATATATGTATGTATGTATGTACGGGTTAAATCTTGCAAACTGAATACGAACCACTTCCACTTCTCCTACGGAGTTGAATTTTTACATGTTGGTGCAGTTCCGATGACAATGCATTTTTATGTTAAGCATGACAAGAATCGATAAGGGGGAAAGGGGATTTATAGGGAGGGGGAAACACAAAATTTGATATATCACTCTTAATATTGAAAAAATCGAAAAACATAGTAAAGTTGTAGAAATTAGTTTTACTATAAAAAGCTTGTTTTAAAAAATGTATTTTTAATAGAAACTTATTCATAAGTCCTATGGGCCACAGATGTCGTGTCCTTTATTCAAAATTGTATAGTCATTTTGAGACTTAGTCATTCAGATTTTGGGAAAATGTATAAAAGTTGTTAGTCTATTTATAATAAACAACGTTTTCCCAAAAACCGACTGATTAAGGCATGGCTATATAAATTTTGAAAAAAGGATACGACTTGTGTGGCCCTTAGTACCTTCAAAGTACTTTTACTTGATACTTGTAGGTAATTTTTGAAATGTACTTTGTACTCATTACTTAAAGTAATTTTTTCACAATATATGAATACTTATTACTTAAAGTACCTTTGCCCAGTTCTGGCATGGCTATATAAATTTTTGAAAAAAGGATACGACTTTTGTGACCCATAGTACCTTCAAAGTACATTTACTTGATACTTGTAATTTTTTCACAATATATGAATACTTATTACTTAAAGTACCTTTGCCCAGTTCTGGCATGGCTATATAAATTTTTGAAAAAAGGATACGACTTGTGTGACCCATAGTACCTTCAAAGTACATTTACTTGATACTTGTAGGTAATTTTTGAAATGTACTTTGTACTCATTACTTAAAGTAATTTTTTCACAATATATGAGTACTTTATTACTTAAAGTACCTTTGCCCAGTTCTGGCATGGCTGTATAAATTTTTGAAAAAAGGATACGACTTGTGTGGCCCATAGTACCTTCAAAGTTGCACTTTGAACTTGATACCTTGATACTTGTAGGAAATTTTTGAAATGTACTTTGTACTCATTACTTAAAGTAATTTTTTCACAATATATGAGTACTTATTACTTAAAGTACCTTTGCCCAGCCCCAATCGCGATCATTGCTTGCGATTTTTTCTGGTAAAAAAAACGTCAAAAAAAAAACAGCTTCAAGAATAATGAACTATGATTTTGTGTATGCATTTACAAGAACATCAACTCCAGCCATCGATCGATTGCTGTCCCATCGCTCCAAGAACACCAACCAACAACATCATATAATACACACACACACACACACACTCATACATAAGAAAAATATAATATGATGGGGTCGCGGCCTCGCGAGCAGAGGGGATTTCTTAGTGGTATGTGAGAGTACACCTGTGTATATGTTTATGCTCGCTGCTCTGCTTACAATATGCACGTTTGATCGCCGCAGCTTGGAGATTTGAACATTCAGTTAGAATTGAAACCTGGGCTCCACCAGGTGTAATTTAGTTTTTACTTTTTAATCCAAAAATTAAAATAAATAAATCTTAATTATTATAATAAAATCAATTGTTGTGTTTTTTTTTATTTGATTTATTTTTAAAATATTTTATATTTGGTGCTATTTTATACTCAAAAGTGTGCGTTCTTTGTGTTTTTTTTGGTGCTCATTTAACTAAAATTTTTGGTGTTTTTTTTTTTTGCCCAGAAAAAGGATATACTTAAGTGAATTGTTTTTTTTTTTGTATTTTGTTGATGTGGTTTTATCAATTGGCGTTTGGAATATTTTGTTTAGTTTAAAAAAATGTATGTGCAATTTTTTTGATATTTTTTATTTGAATTAGTTATTAAGTTTGGAAATTTTGGAATCCTTTCAAAAATTGAATTTATTTACAATGTTTGTCAAACGTTTCAAATAAACTTCCGGAGTTTTTGGGCTAAATTTTTATTACTTATCAAACAATAAAAAAAAATTAGCCAAGATTCAAACCAAATTAAGGACACAATCCACATTTTCGATGTTTTTTTTTAAATAGAGGGTAAACATTTCTTTAAATTACATTTAATTTGGATTTATTTTGCATTATTTATTTATTTTTACGTTTTAAACCAATGAATTTACATTTGTCAATGGCGTCTTAATTTGTAGAAATAATCGTAATAGTATACTTTCAACTACAAAACTAGTATACTCAAATTTTTAGAGTAGATTTGTGCGAAATCCATATGGTTTTCGAAAAAATGTTTCAAACAAAAGTTGTTCGTCATAGAAGTACTAACAACATTTGTTTGGAATATATTTTCGAAAACCGAATGGATTCGACACAAATCAACTGTAAAGGTTTCGAATTGTGCATTTTTGGAATAGATTTGAAAAAGTTATATCTTCTAAAAAATGTTAAATTATTATCAAAGAAAACCAATATCCTTTGAGGATCAAATCTCAAATCTCGTGTACGCTACGAACGTTCTAGAAAAGCAAATGTTAAGATTATATCAAGGATTCAAACCTTATAAGATATATCAAAGAGTGAAATCAAATTTACTTTTTTTTTAATTACTCAACATTTTTTTTTTTTTTGTAATTTTGAAAGTAAAACCAACAATAATTATGCAATTAACAGCGCATCGCATATGTTGAAATAATAATAATTAAATAGAAGTAGTAGTTTTTTTTTTTTGAATATTTAATTAGTAATATTTATTATATGATAATTAAAAAAAATATTATAAAATATAATTATGACCTCAAAATTTTTTCAACCCATGCACTGCTCAAGCAACAATCAAGGTCTTAACCAATATAATTTATTAAATTTTTCTTTTATATTCTAACCCTATATATTAAAACTTCAATAAAATTATTAAATATTTCTCAATCAGTTTTTTTTTTTTTATTAATAAAATATAATTTAAAAATTATATTTTAATTGGACTAGAATCGAAATTTTTTATTTATTGTTAAAACCACTTTCCAAACATTTTATTATTGTTTACATTATATATATATATATATATATATATATATATATATATATATATATATATATATATATATATATATATGTTATTTATAAATAATAATTTGTTATTATTTTTAATATTCTATGTTCAACAATAGTTGCATATATCATTAAAAATGGTATAATTATGTCATAATAAATGTACATATTTGAAGTGTCATAATTTATATTTTATGAATGTTTTAATACGTAATAAATAATTGAAAGAATTTAGATTTATTTAATTTTACTGTTGAAAAAATATTTTACATGTCAAATTCTAAACGCGATTCTTTATCCAAACCACAAACTCATTCCAAAATGAACGACATAGTCAGTTCAGATTTGAATGAGTTTGCAAGTTTAATAGATAATCTATACTAATATAATAATATTGAAGAGTTTGTTTGTTTGTTTGTACGCGCTAATCTCTGGAATTGCCAGTCCGATTTGAAAAATTCTTTTTGTGTTAGATAGCCACATTCATGAGGAAGGCTATAGGCTATCTAAATTAAATAAAAACAAATTTAAAAAATAAATTATTTAAAAAAAAAGTCTCCCTCCAGCTGGATTTGAACCCGCGACCTATTTATATCTATCTATACTTAATATAATAAAGCTGATATTCAATGAGTGGCTTGATAAAATGTGGTTGATAAACACTAAGCATTGCCACAGAATCCATTAAATTTAACTGTATAAGTGTATCGCGTTGAGGTCCGCAAGTCCCTGGACAATCTTCCAACAAATGCTTTATACTCTCTGCCCCATCACATAGCACACAAACTCTGATTCCATCAACTCTTTTACTTGCCCATTTAAACCCATATATTCGAAAATTGGCTATCAAATATCTTTCACTCCGATTACATATACTTAAATATTTGGCACCATCCCTAAAATGAGCAAGACTTCCAAAAAAACTTAGGCTTGACTTAGTATTAATATCTCTTAAGTTCGCAGCTATTGCGCACTCCACGATTTTAGTCTTTACAGTTGATTTACTAAGAGAATCCCCAAGTTCACCCAATCCCTTTTTCTGAGCAGTTGTTAGCTTATCCGCAAAACCCGCCCTCAGACATAACAGTTGCACATGTTTAGTAGATTCCAGTAATCTGTAATAATAATTGATGGCTTTTTGTAAGAAGTGGTAATCTACACTCCTTGTCCCAAGTTCAATATTTATGGCTGAGTTGGGAATGGATTTCGGTACACCTAATACTTCCTTGAGAAAGTTATGGACAATTGTGCTTAAATATTTAAATTTATCATTGGTTTCGTTTACATCAACTATCCATATTTCACAACCATATGACAAGATAGGTAAAACCAAGGCGTTTACCATTTTTATAATGACATGTACGGGGAAATTCTCAAGTCTATATATATAGCGTCTTATGCTCATTAGTACACGTTTGGCTTTTTCACCTATGAGCTCTAAATGCTCACTCCACCTACCATTACTTGACACATTTACACCCAAATACTGAAAGTTTTTAACGATTTCAATTATACAATCCTTGTACCACCATACTTCATTTGCTCTAGTCTTGCACCCATTGCTCGCGATCAAAATTTTTGTTTTCTTAACATTCAAGAAAAGTTTCCACTTATCACAATAAGACTCGATTGAATATCTGAGTTTTATTAATAACAGCAGAATGTCTCGTTTAGATTAAGCCAGTTCACGATTCTTCAGTTACTCAATGACTTTGTTCATCTATATTATATGAATTAGTGAATTGTTATTATTATTTTTTTATATCCAGAATTATTATTTTTTATTATGTATCTCGAATGATTGTTTGTATTTTTTTGATTTATGTCAAATAAAAGTTATATATATATATAATAAAGCTGAAAAGTTTTCTGTTTGTTTGAACGCGCTAATCTCTGGAACTGCCAGTTCGATTTGAAAAATTCTTTTTGTGTATGATATAGCCACATTCATGAGGAAGGCTATAGGCTATCTAGCAATACGTGAAAATTCTTTGTCAGCCTTAAATATTGATATTTGTAAAGTAAGTCGGAAGAAAAAATATATTCAATAGATATAGATATACATAGGTCGCTAGTTCAAATCTGGCTGGAGGGAGAATTTTTTTTAAGTAATTTTTTTGTTTCAATTTGTTTTTATTTAATTAATTTAAATTTATCGCGGGATAACTATAGTTTGTTATATGCCAATAGTTGAAACACACAAATCGGGGACAAATAATGGATTATAAAGGAATAAAATAAAGTTTTACAATTAGATTAATGGGAGTTATCGCAAAGTAAGCTTTTAATTTTAATGTTTAATTTGGCACCTCAAACTCCAAGAAATTATTACCTTTTTAGCACTTGAAGTTAGGTTTTTGTTAAAATATGACTTTATATCCGGGGTGGATATACTGGACAGGCAAGGTAGGCAGCTGTCTAGGACGGCAAATGTTCTGGGGCAGCATATTTTGATCGTTTAAACTAGAATTTTTCATTTGAAAACGTACAAGAACATACATTCTTGCATCACTGAAAATATACGTCACGTGATCCGATTTAACGCCCGAGCGTCGATGCCGTTTTTGGCGTCAACACTCTGTTGTCAGCGCTTGTTTTGTTCGTCGAACATTCAATTTTGTGCTAATTTGAGAGTGAAATTATCTTATTTTTCTAAATTAGTTTAGAAAATAGCGAATTTACTCTAATTGCTAACAATTTTCATCAAACGAAGTCAGTTTCATTCCAACCTTTTGGCATTTTAACATTACGATTGTGTCAGATCATCAGCCAGAAATATACCTTAAAAAGCAGAGTGCGGCAATTTCGCAGCGGTCTAGGGCAGCTGCAATTGTCTTAATTTGTAATATATATCTGTAATATATTTTTTAAATTCTATAATTATTGTGGTCGTTGATGACCAAGCTGTTGGTCAAACGACCTTAAATTTAAAAAAATATGATTGTGCAAAAAAGCATCAGTTTCAATATTTTAAAAACATGCAAATATAGAAACATGTTTGTAGTATATTTCACACATATGGGAAAATATCTGTTTGGCAAAATTAAAGACCTTTTTATTAATATCTCTAGTACTTTTTTAAAAAGTTGCCAATCGATTTATGTCGAATACATTTGGTCTTCGAGAAAAAAACGTCTCGAATAAAAGCATTTTGTCGAAAACAGAGTGGATTCGATCATTCATCAATAATAACGATCATTCATCTTTCTCTAATGTATAATAAATATTGTCTTGTCTTTCAATATCCAAAAATCATATCACACACAAACAAAGTATTGTCCACTGCAGAGTGTAGTCACACTGCTTATGTGACGGACATACTTTTGTCAGTTTCGCTTATGCATATATTGTATGTATATATAAATTTGGTCTATAGAATGTCTCCCAAACACTGTGCAATAGAGCAGGATAGAATTCATCGTCGAGTATGATATCAGCGCTACGTAACATGCTGAAAATACACTCTGATCGGATTCTGATAATAAGAAATATAACTTCAATTAATACTTTTAAATCAAAAAATTAAAATAACATACAATTTAGTAATATATATATATATATATATATATATATATATATATATATATATATATATAAAATGAATGGCCTTCAAATGTTCCTCACATTTATCTCAATTTCCAAGATCAAAAACCAATAATTTAAAATTAAAAATTAGAAATGACGTAGGTGCAATTATTAAAATTTTTAATGGAAATTTTTCCTATTCTAAAAATATTTCTTTAATTAGCTAGTGAATAATTTAAATACAATTATATTATAAAAATATTCTTTGTGTACTTATCAACTTCGCACTGATGACACAAAGTACAAAAATTAATTTAAAAAAAAAAAATCAATTTAAAAAATTTAAAAAAAAAAAAACCAATTAGAATCCTTGAGTTCTACCACTATATTATTATTAGTTATATTGAAATTTTATGTACTCACATTCGCGTAAGTAGTCATTATGTAGCAATCATATTACAATAAAAATTGCTAAGTACAGTACGATTAAGTATGTGTATAAAAATTTACATAAAAGTTTACTAATTAAATACTCATAAGCAATTAATTTAAGAAAATAAAACAACAAGTTGTATTGAAACTTTATTAATTGATTAAAAGTTGTTTGGTTATTTGTCAATTGGAAATTTTTCTGAAATTTCAAACATATAATTGTTAACAATTAGTATGGAATTTTATATTGGATGAAATGCTTGAAATGTTTTTTAAAAAAATATTGGAATCAATCTTTAATTGCAATTAAAACGAATATGGACATTTGCTATTATGCACAAGGCGTGTGCTATTATGCAGCTGGTTCGATTCACCCTGTATATGTATATATATTTAGTCCGATCGGAATGAAATTTAACAAGCTAAATTTTGGTAATTTTGATAAGGTCAATCTTTGTTATTCGGCTTAGTAGAAAGGAGAAACAAAATATTGAATAAGTAAAGTTGTAGAAAATACATGTTACTACAATTTATCTTCTGATCATATTTTCTGTAACGATTATACTAACAGAATTATTTAAAGAACTTTTAATATTTAAAATTAATAAGATATATCGCCATGGTTACTTAATTTGTATGATTCTTTCTTCTGAGAAAATTCACTTGGTCACTTACGTGACGCATCTTTAAAGTTGTAGAAAATACATGTTACTACAATTTATCTTCTGTCCCTAATGTCCCAACCTTCTTTAAATAATGTGACTCGTGACAGTCAAACTAAAAATTATAAAATACAGGATACTAAACTTACATATTACAACGATGTCAATTGAACAATCTATTACAACATACATAGAGCTTTAACATTTATGAAACAAAGTATTAGCCCTATTTGGTGAGCAAGCTACTTATATATTATATGCTACTTCCTGGTGATTGGTAAATTCTGATCATGAGACTGAAGTGGAAAGAAATAGTAAACAAGACGAGAGTTATAGCTGTCAACAAACATGTGATTGATATATTTTAAGTGAATTTCAGCGTATGCAGAGTAATGTAACTATGTTTATTGTGATTGAAAATTTTCATGTGTAAAAACGGGCTTATATATGTTTTTATATGAAAGGCTTGTGTTGACAGATCAATGTATTTGATGTCATAGTCGGCGAACCGTTTACGTATATCGTGCATATGTTAAAAATCCGTGAATATCTCGTTTTAAATAAAAGTGAGCTTCCTTTATTTAAACTTATTATTAAAAAAATTTTTATAAATGGCGCTGAATTTCATCAAGAATAAATGAATTTAAGAGTGGAATACCTTAAGTAAATAATTTTGTTGCGATGTATTAATATAGGAATTGGTAATACCATGATTTCTTAATATATTAATTCATTACACTTAATATTCTTAATTAAAAGATTTTTATTTTGTTAAAATATATAAAAAAAAATTATGTAACAGTTAGTTAACCAATTAAAAATCATATAAAAGAAGTGAAAATATACTTTTTATTTCTATTATTTAAATATACTTATACAAAAGTTGTATTTCAAAAGCGAGATCCAATATAATAATATTATTTATATTAATTTATTGATCTAAACAAAATATCATTATGACTAAATAAAAACCCAAAACTTTCTTTTCTATTGATTTTTGTTTTTAATTTCATTATTATCCTGTTGAAACATACATATGCTAAATTTAAATTTTTAAAAAACTGATTTAATGGATTAATTTATTATTTATTTGCAAAGATTAGACTAAAAACACTTTGTGCTAAGTCGTAAAAATTATCTCTCATTTAATACATGTTATCTAATCTTGATTAAGCCCTTTTTTAACGATTTAAATATCTTAAATCATATCTTGCTTACGTTGGTGATCGAATAACCTTAAAGAATAAACAATGAATTAATTCATGTTAGTATTCTATGGAAATATATCAAATAAATACAGTTGGTTTGTTCACAAAAACGTTTCAGTAAACTATGTGGTGTGACGTCGATGATTCATTTTAAAATATTACAAAATATCTAGGAATTTCAAAAAAATTTGTTAAGCGATTACGCATTAATTCTTTATTTATTGGAAAATTTCTAAATAAATCTTTTCTTAAACTTACCCTACCGGTAAATATTAAATTAGTCATAGATAAAAGACATCAATTTACACTAATAATTATATTTTTATTTAAAAATTTTATTCAGTAATATAAAAATTTTGACCAATTAATATTCAAAAATAATTTAAAATTAAATTATTATTGGAAATATTGTAAAAAAAAAAAAACTCAAGGATCATTTTTACATATTTTTCTTCATCTGGTAAATTATACCCTGAGAAACATAAAAATTGGAAGATTAGTTTGGATTTATTAAAAAAAAAAAAACCACACTTTATTTCAACATTTTCAAGATTAAAATATGAGTTTTAGAAATTTTAATCTTCAATATTTAATAATTAAAATATAACAAGTGAAAATAACAACTAACTGAGTCAATTGCTTAAATATCCGGTATATACTGAGTTTATAGAAAAAGTTTCAAACAAAAGTTGTTTATTTTTAAAAAGGAACCTTTTTTGTCTTTAAATTTTTTTGACAATATCAACACCGCATGGTCAAAAAAGCACACCGCCAATAAATGGGTTGGGTTAATCCCACACTTAATCCCTTAATTGATTAGTCAACTCAAATAATCCTTCAGGTACTACCTAAGTCAGATCATATAAAAGCCAAACTTTTTTAATATTATTGTGAGACACGCACCAAATTAGCAACGAGCAACATATCTCTGACTCCATAACCCAGAGATAGTTACTATTAGCTAATTCATACTGATGATGACTACCTTGTAGTCGAAATACGTATTTATAAAATACAAATAATTGTTCTAGGAATTGGCGCAAAATTTGAAATTTTATTTCAAAAAACTCAGTGTTCCCTTTGATTATTTTAATAATCTATATATAAATTTATTATGATTCAAGTTCAATTTGATTTGTAGTTTTTCATTTTCCATACCTCGCAGTGTACAACACATACCGAGTAATGATTTTGTGTGAGTGTTTAAATACAATTTGTACAAAAATATTTCATGTTTTATTCCACAGTTAAGCAATTTAATTTTTTTATACTTAAATTACAATCGTGAGTTGTTGAATTTAGTTGTTTTTTTTCACTTATAATAATTGTAAAATATATGAGAAAAAAATTTAATTACATTTTTGTTACTATAATTTCAAAAGTCTCGTCGCCATGACCGTGATTATATTTCAAATTATATGTACTAATATACACTTTTTTTTTCTTTAAATATAAAGTATATGATTATTGGAATTTTAACGCTAAAGCAGTGATTTCTAATCAGTTTATTTATTTGCTCAACGATTTATTCAAAATATCTATAGCAAACTAAAGATTTTTATAAATTTTAGAAATAATATTTCCTCAAAGTGAGAAAAAACATGGGTCCAGAAATACTTGGTTCTCGAACCATAGTCCCGGGAAGTGATGGCCAGAAAAATTGTTCATTTAAATACGAGATCGAATCGTAAACGTTTAATGGACTCTTGTTCTCGAAAAAGTATTTTTTTTTTTTCAATTAACATTTTAATGAATTCTATCGCCTCCTAAAGTTGTATAATTTCAGCAACGAAATCTAAAACTCTGGAAGAATAGTTATTAGTTTGGTTTCATAATATATTATCAATCCGCTAATAACACATAAAGGACTCCTAAAAGGATAAAGGACTCTAAAAGGATTTCATGTCTATAGTAACATTATTGAAGTCCGTACAATTGAACAAATGAAATTTTGAATTTTATTAAGCGCTTACTTTCTTGAGTTCGATAAAATCCACTAGTTAAAACCGCTGCAGGTTACACCTAATCTTTACTATTAGCGAATTTCCTCCAAAGGAAATGTAGCTATTGTTATAAAACTGTAAATGTCTGTTTATTATTTGTTCGAGCATCACGCAAAAACTACTGGACCGATTTTAATGAAACTTTTTTTGTTAAAAAGCTTATGATTAGATTTAAAAGCTGGTATTTATTATTCTATATCTCGCTTTGGACATAAAATTCGAAAATATTCGCTAAAAAAGAAATTTGGTGGAAGTATCGATCAATATTTGAAGTAATGGAAGCGGTGGGATCGATAAATATTTGAAGAAGTGGAAGCGATGGAAAATTACATTAAGGTTTTTAATCTTAAACAATAAAAGGACGAGAATCGGAGATATATCAAATGTGTACGAAGCCGCGGGTATTAATAAGTTATAACCATATAAAATTGATTAATCTATTTTATTTCCCATTTTCATACATCATTACCCCAGGTGAGAGAAAGAGAGAAATGTTATATTAATTTTGATGAGGAAATATCCGGCTTGAAATAATTACTATCAATATTTAATAATTACATTTGTCAAATAATATATTATATTAAAACATGTTTTAAAGAATTTTGTAATTATAGTTTATAGCATGGGTTTTTTTTATACAAATTTCTAGTTTATTTTGTTGAAATACCAATAGCGGGAGGGAGGAACGTACAATAGGCCTCAAAAGTTGATGTTAGTATTTAAAATTTTATAAATGTCTTGTGCTTTATTAATTCGGTTTTCGAAAAAATGCTTCGGATAAAAATTGTTCATTATGAATGAGTATACCCTTTCAAGCAAACAAAAAATTCCAAATCGGTTAATAAATGACGGAGTTCTGAGGTAACAAACATAAAAAGAAACAAACTAAAAATTAACACGAATTGATAACCCTCTCCTTTTTTGAAGTGGGGTTAATAAATATAGTAGCTAGTTTTATTCGAAAATTTTTTTCGAAAACCGAATTAATAAGGCACAAATTAATAAAGCCTATTGTGCAGATCAGCTAATTTTAAAACAACTTACTCATTTCAGCTCAGTTGTTAATCTTTGGACAAAATTTTACACAATATTAATGAAATATAATATAATTTACCCGTCATTAAACCCCAAAGAAAAAAGTCCAACGGTGAGATCATATGACTTGCCACCGTTGGACACAAAGTAGTGAGCCTTGCAAGGTAGGTCACGTTAGGTTGTATCGGCTATCATGGATGTGATACACTTAGATCGTGAGGTCCATTGTGAAACCGAAATGGGGCAGACCCATTCTAGCTACTATTCCTTAAACAATTTGGAACTGTTCAGGTACAGCAATAGGGCATTGCTCAGCCGGTAGACTTTATCTCATAGGGGTCGTCAAAGATCATAGTTGACCCAAAAGGATGATTCTCTTCATAATAAGAGCTGGACAGTGACAGAGAAGACCTAGCAAGCTAAAGATCCCACCTTTGAGATCCCATTTAGCAATAATTTCTAAAACATTAGATATATGCAAAAATTCCTTGAAATAAAACTATGAAATACCAGAAATAAATTATACAATGACTTTATTAATGGAATATTCCTAAATACAATTAAAAATTCTAAACAATCTTCAGTTTTTTTTTAAATTTATTTTGCTACTGACAGAGGATGATTTATAATTAATTATTTACCTGTCGATAAATTTATACCAGCATGTCAACAAAAATTTGTATTCTAAACGATACGCTGAAAACTTAATGGATACTTCTTAATTGAATGATAATTAATTCTACATAAAAATGTATGTACAGTAATTTTTAACATTCAATGACATCAAATGCTTGATTTGAAAAATCATGCACAACTAGGATGGGAATCTAACCCACGACCTCTGGCATTCTAGACCAATACTCTGTCTCTGAGCTACTTGAGATTTTATGGTTGTCGAATGCATATTATCTTTCTCTATTTTTGTTATCTATCAATATTACAAACATAAATTTAAGTTGCCAATCGACATCGGCAGTTTGTCAATTATTAAGAAAAAGAAGGGGTGGTTAATTGACTAAACTGTCGACGTATGGACAAGGACGAAGAAACCGGCTATGCTTGAGATGGTTTTCTGCAGTTTCCTTCGCGAACTCTAGATGAATATCGGCATAGGTCCTATCATAGTCGGCTGCAACCGCATATCCTTCCAATTCCTAGTCTATAAACAAAAATTCCTTCCACTCCACTCACATCCTCACATCCTTAGGCATCACAGTGGACCTTATGGTCGAAGTGTAGCCCGTCCAGGATAGCCTCTACAATCTATCTCTATCAATCTATTTTCAAGTTAATAATTTTCTGACATTTTTCGAAAACTTCGAACAAAACTTTTCATATTAAACGAAAGTCCAAGTTGTAAACTATTCATAAAATGTTACATATAGTTTTTACAGTTTACACAAAAATTCTCTACATATAATTTGAAAGACTATATAATACATTTTAATTCGAATAAAAAATTCCATTAAATATTTATTGACATGTTATTATTTACTGGGACAAATCAATAACTTTTTTTTAATGACCTAAACAGTACTGTTATTATTATTTGTTTCTTTTTAATATGCCTTTTCTAACATATTTTATTGACATTATTGTCAATATATTCATATATTCAAATAAAAGTTATAGTTTTTAATTATATCTAAAAATTTTGATGCAACAAATGTTTTATTAAGTAGAATTTCAATCATTGTTTATAATTATTCACGTCGTAAGTAAGTATAGTAGAACCCCTCATATCCGATCCTAACAGGATCGGGCCGAGGTCGGAACGTACAAAAAATTGGATATCGCGAGAAGTTAGAAAACGTCTTTTCCAAGGTAAAAAAAATAGTTTTCTTTATATAAAAATAGTTACATTAATACTATAGGTATATTTTTCAACGCATCTTCTGTTTCAACTGTCATTGAATACGATTCCAGGTATTAACGGGCTTTTTTCCAGTCTTGTACTGTGGTCATCCCAACTCCCAACTCACTAGCTAATTTAGAAACTGACTCACCATGGTCCAAACGTTGTAGCGCATCAAGTTTTTGTTGAAGAGAAACACAAACACGCTTACGGTTTTGAGACGCCATTATTATATGTAACTTGAAAAAGTTGTATAGGCCAATTAACTAACTTGTATGTCATCAAAGCATATTCCGCACCAACAATCAGAACGAAACTGAAGCTTGTGACAGGAAAACAAAGCAGAGAGCAGATGAGTAACTATTCAAGACTAGACAAATCAAATCTAGTGTCCGCCGTCGACAATAGGTCGGTTATCCCGGGGAGACGGTTATTCCAAGGTCGGATATGAGGGGTTCTACTGTATATTAAATATACCGGTTTTTTAACTATAAACTGTTGCTCCTGTCAGGAGCATAGGTCGTCCACTAATAGCTTTCAACGAATTCTATTCTTTGATTGGAACATTACTTCTCCCCCAGAGATGTCTATTCCCAAGAGAGCGTGTGACCAATTGACCGCCACTTTTGTCTTCTTATGTATTGGTTTATTGGGCTTTACTGCGTTTTTTTATACAGTTCGTTATTTGAAATCATTTAGGGCAATCGAGTTCTTAGTATTTTTCTTAGGTATCGATTTATAAAACCTGTATATTTTCGAACAGATTTTTTTTGGGTACATATTGATAAATGTGTAGCTTGCCAAACCGGATTGAACTAGGTCATTTCGTATTTAGCTCGATTAATGCGGTTTTGAATGTCTATGCCTGTCCCACCTTCTTTGCTTACTAGTGCTCCAAGAATTGATAAATTTGTAGCTTGCCAAACCGAATTTAGCTCGATTTATACGGTTTTGAATGTCTATGCCTGTCCCACCTCCTTTGCTTACGAGAGCTCCAAGATAATAAAACCCTTTTATTGGCCTACGATTTCATTTTGAAAAAAACAAATCTTTAGTTTTTTTAATATAATAAAAATACATTTTTTTCCACAAAAAAGTAGTAAGTTTAAAAAATTACCTCAATTACTTTTAAATTCAAAATTTTTAAAACTTCCAGTAATTTTCTGTGATATAATTTTCCTTAAAAAAAAATCTCACGCCTTTTTGTCACAATATTTTACTATGACCACAAAAATCTGGAAACAAATGTTCAGTAAAAAAAAGAAATAATAAAATTTGTAAAATTTGAAATAGTAAAAGTTGTTTTTAAACTTAAAAAACTTAAACGCTAAGAACATGTTAATATTCATCTGAAAAAAAAGATACATAATGATTATTGATTGACATTAAAACATATGGGGGTACTTTGGCGCTGCGATCGTATTTTCCAGTCACAAATATCACAATAGTAAAAAAAAAATTGTAAAAATAGAAGAATAATTTAAAAATAAATTTTTTCTTTCAGAAAAAAAAAAAAATTATCCATTATACATATTAAAAATTCAATTTATTTTAATGAAGTGCATCATTATATTCAAATATAAAATTTATCATCAAGATCTTGTATATTGTCTGTCAGTCTTACTATTGCAAGAGTAGCATGAACTTGAGAATAAAATATTATATTATCTGACTGTGATATGCTTTAAAAATCACTGTTACTTTTGTTTCACAATACCAACGAAACAGTTCAATAAACTAATGTATATTATATTTTATTTTATTCAACGGAGATTTCATCATTATCATCGGTAGATTTATATACACAAAAAATATAATATAATAAAATGAATAATTCTTCTTAAGCATTCATGTCAGAATCTTTTCAAATTCGTATTAGTATAGTATAAGATGACTCTGGCTTATTGAAAATTGTAGTATATCTCCTCCAATTGGATTTTAGTGAATTAAAACTGTTATTATTATTAATCATTATTAATCTTCTGAATCATTGGCAAAAATATGCCTCAACCGATTGCAATTCCATGACTATGGTATCTATGCACTGTTAGGCTGGAAGTAGGAAAATCACTAAATAACCTTTCCATATATCGAATGAAATTGTTTATTAACGTCAAAATAGAAAAACAAAACATTTTTAATAACAACTTGTAAATTTTAATGACACCTCCTATGAGTACCAAGAAACGTGGAGCTTGAGGGAAATGAACCAGCGGATTATCTAATAAGCTAAAGAACATCTCACAAAATCGAAACCTTTCGGTTGACTTGGAGAACACATTACCAAGAAGAACTCAGAAATGAATATGAGACCAAAAAAAAAACCTGAGTCTAATAATCATCTCGGAAATTTCAGCCTGAACAAAAGTAGGTTCGCTACGGGTTTTCCCATGGTGTATTGAATAAACTGAAGGAACATCTCCGAAATCTGAGATTAGTAATCGACACCAGCTGTTGATTTTGCAAGGAGTTCCGAGGGGAATCTTTCGAAGGAAGATATTTTGCTTGTCTCAATTCCGGAAGAGATCTCCTGAGCTCTCTAGACCTCTTCTTCATTCCTAAACTCTTCTCTTTACTGGAAAACTAATAGTTTAAATGGATATATTGTATATATATATATATATATATATATATATATATAATGGATGTGATTTCTCACTATCTTTGATGGCAATGTATTATTAATTTGTTTATTTACTAGTTGCTAGAATGTTATATTCAGACATATTACTTAACTGTCAAATTAAGTAAACACTAGTCACATCCGTTGGTATAATATAACCGAAAAACAATCATACTAGCAATGGGAAAATAGACACTAGTTTACAAAAAAAAAAAAAAAAAAAAACATTAAAAAACTTGATATTATCTGTATTTACATCTATACGAACGATTTTTCGCTTCATAAACAAATAATTTCTGCACAGATAAAAATCGTGCGTTTTTTCTATATTGTGTTCGGCACCATCCTAGACTTATGATTATCTTAACATTTATAAAAATAAGAATTTATTAAATATAAAAAAGATTTATGCATAACAAATGTTAATTTTATTGTATTTTATAATAATTTTAGAAGATATTTACCTGTGTGATATTTAATATGATGGAAATACTATTATTTTTTTTTTAAATATGTATGTGTACATATTTTAAACAAGGAAGTTGAAAACAAAATAAAATGACCACAAAAGAAAATATTTTTTTTATATTCACAGCAGAAATAAAAGATATAAATTTTATAATATTGCACGATATACAACATATTATTATACATACAAGGTCTGCCACTTCACAATATTACAAAGTTCTTTGTTCCCGGTTGGCGACAATTTTAGAGGTTGTCTTTATTACCGTGTCTTATATTGGAAAATTTGTATGAAATATCATTGATGTTAATTTCATAATTTTCATTACATATTTTAATTTATAATTTAAAAAAAAAAAAAAAACTAGTTGATGCAGTGGCGTAGGCACCGGGGGTATCACAGATAGTAATATCCGGAGGCTCTCAGCTCAGGGGCTCCCAAATTCCCGGGTCAACTATTGCAGCAGCTGGTAGCGATGTCAGATAACGATTTATGCAAAAATTGGAAGAATTATCTGATCTGCTGGTCAAACATTATGATGACTGTACTATTAGATGTATTATATAAAAAAAATAGACATGTTTTATCTAACGCATCATCGTGTGATCTACAGAGATTGTAATAGAACTCTCCTCTCAACTCTTCACTAAAACGCTCGAGGATTGAATTCGAAGTCCAAGAAGATCGTTATTAAAACTCGTTATAAACTGTAATAAAAAATAGATATACATACAATTTTGTTTTTTAAACTTTTAAATCCCGACTTGATCAAATCATTATATAGAGAGGTACTTTTTAATACACTTAACCACAAAAAAGTTGATGTCTTTTTTTTAACAAAGGAACTATCTTTGTGCCCATATTCATTCGGTTTTTGGAAAAAAATTTCCGATTAAAAGTTGTTACTACATTTCTTATGGACAACTTTTATCCGAAGCATTTTTTTCGTAAACCGAAACAATAAGGCACAAATCAATTATAAATGTAAAAAAAATGACATCAACTTTTGTGGTCCATAGTACAAACGAACGCGTCATGATATTATTATTAAAGAACAGCATTTTGTTTTTAAACTTTTAAATCCCGACTTGATCAAATCATTATATAGAAGTACTTTTTAAGACACTTAACCACAAAAAAGTTGATGGCTTTTTTTTTAACAAAGGAACAATCTTTGTGCCCATATTTATTCGGTTTTTGGAAAAAAATTTCCGAATAAAAGTTGTTACTATATTTCTAATGGACAACTTTTATCCGAAGCATTTTTTCGAAAACCGAAACAATAAAGTACAAATCAATTATAAATTTAAAAAAATGACATCAACTTTTGTGGTCCATAGTATAAACGAACGCGTCATGATATTATTATTAAAGAACAGCATTTTGTTTTTTAAACTTTTAAATCCCGACTTAATCAAATCATTATATACTTAACCACAAAAAAGTTGATGTGTTTTTTTTAACAAAGGAACTATCATTGTGCCCATATTCATTCGGTTTTTTGGAAAAAAATTTCCGAATAAAAGTTGTTACTATATTTCTGATGGACAACTTTTATCCGAAGCATTTTTTTCGAAAACCGAAACAATAAAGCACAAATCAATTATAAATTTAAAAAAATGACATCAACTTTTGTGGTCCATAGTACAAACGAACGCGTCATGATATTATTATTAAAGAACAGCAGCACACTATAACGCGGCTATAATAATGAAAACCGGTATTTTTTGTTAGATAATGATTTTAAGAAAACACACATGAGAAGAAATTGTTGATTACACTTTTTAATATTAGTTATATTCTTTCTTTAACTAAACTAGATAGTTTTTTTTTTTTAAATAATTTATGTTACATCTGTGTGTACTTAAGACAAGACAGTTCCAGCACTGTCTTATGCAATCAGGACAACAACCCGGTTTGATTTTATTATATCACAAATACATAAACACACATATACAACACATAGAAAAAAATACTGTTCACATATATAAAATAATGTTATGTTGAAGAAAAGGAATAATTTTAAACTTTTATATTTCGAAAACAAAACGGTAACACACGATTTTTTTTTAAAATTTATATAATAAATATTTACCTTTACTCTCCTAGTTTTTTTTTAAATTCTATCGAGTATTTTTTCTAATATAACAGATAATATTTGGGCAGGCATGAAGTTTTACATGCTTCAAATGAGAGAGAGTGAGAGAGAATGATAACTTTGATATTAATTATCTCGCGTTCTAAACGGTCAAAAATTCTGAAAGTTCAGGATTTATTAGAAACATTATTTTTAGCCTGTGAAAAAAAATGAGCAAAATCAGTCGAAAAGTGATGGTATGCTGGAACATCCTTAACGTCAGCATACATTTAAATATAACTTTAGTTTGGTTTTAACTCGTGATATGAATTTAGTATTTTCAAAGCCAATTTTATTAATAAATGGTATACGTCAAAGGGGAAGGGGGGCATAAAGAAAGAAGAAAACACAAAATATAAAATATCTCTCTTAATATTAGAACAATCGAAAAATGTGTTAGAAATAAAGTTGTAGGAAATCAAATTTGCTACAATTCATCACCTTTTGATTTTTGCTTAAACTCTAATTTGTACAGAGATATTTAGAATTTTAACTTTCAATCTTTAATTGTAAATATTTCTATAAATGTTAGTGTAACAGAAAAATGCTAAGAAACAAAATTAGAGTAAAACTTAATACCTTTACGTCTTTTGACCTTTACCCATTAACGAATTTGAATACCAAAAGCGCTTCAAATACCAAATTTTAATTCAATCGGAATAAAACTATGACCACTAGAGAGTCTACAAACACATAAACTTATATGTACATATATATATGTTCATATATATATATCAAACTAGATCAAAAACAATAGCTGCATTTCCTTTGGAGGAAATTCGCTAAAAAATGAAATTAATTGATTGATCTAGTTGATTTCAATATCTTTAATATTTCATTAAATGTATAATTTTTCGGTTTTGCAAGTAAAATGTAAATGATATTTTAAGTACGGACGTACTTTAATAAAAAAACAACAACTTGGAATATATAAGTTATAAGAGTGTTATGTGTAGTGTGCTCTTAGAATGTTGTTTAAATAAAGCAGAGTTTACATAACACAATTTTGTGTTGTATGTAGTAAGAGTGAAAGTAGTTTTTGTTTTGTTTTTTTTTTCGTATTATTTATTTAAAGTACTCACACACACACACACACAGACACACAGACAAGAAGTTATAAAATTTTGTAGGTATATTAAAATAAATTATATTATAGTTATAATTTATAAACTAATAATTTGTACTCATGGTTGGTATGATATTAGATAGATAGACAGATTGTTGAGGCTGCCCTAGACGGGCTACACTTCGACCATAAGGTCCATTGTGATGTCAAAGAATGTGAGTGGAATGAAGAAATTTTTGTGTATAGACTAGTAATTGGTAAGATATGCGGCTGCAGCCGACTATGAAAGGAAATATGCCGATATTCATCTGGAGTCGTGAAGGAAACTACAGAAAACCTTCTCAAGCATAGCCGGTTACTTCGTTCTTGTCCATACACCGACAGTTTAGTCAATTAACCACTCCCTTTTTTTTCTTAATAATTGACAAACTGCCGATGTTGGGATTCAATATTACTACAATATTACTATGTGTTTGTTTATACAAGGGGTGGCCAACTTTAGTGTGGATAAGATCAACTTTTTATCTTAAAAATGTGTCACGATCGACTTGTACCATTTGTTTGAAGGTATATATAAAATATATTTAATACAATTTATGCTAAAATTATTAATAAATAATAGCCACCCACCCCCTAAACACTTGGACTATCTACTGCCGTGGACTATGATAAGTTTATAAGTTCTACAAGGTTTTTAATAGTTATTATTTTAAGGTATACGTATATAAAATGATTACAAAATGAACATCATATAAGTTAAAAATACGTAAAACGTGTTTGAATCAATCACGTTTCCATATCAAATTGATTATAAATATTCTCCCTTATACAGGGTGGTCCACCAAAATAGATAATAGAAAAAAAATTTTAATATAAAGAATTTTTTTTCAATAAACAAACTATTAATTTTTTTCTCAGTATATACCGGGTATTTAAGAAATTAACTTAGTTTGTTGTTATTTTTACTTGTTTTATTTGTTGAAATAATATACAAGTCTGAACCTAATTGTATTTAACTGAGCAGATCAAATTTGTGTATCATCACTGTAGCTAATTCATACTGATGATGACTACTTTGTAGTCAAAATACGTATTTATAAAATACAAATAATTGTTCTAGGAATGTTGATTGTTGATTATTTTAATAATTTTTATGTTTTGAGTTTTTTTTGCGTCATGATATTTTACATTTTTTTTTTATGGGTACTTACTAGGTAGGGTAGGACATCCTGTATTCATTCACATATTCTCATATTATGTACACATACGCATACTTTTATATATATATATATATATATTTCGTGTATGTGTTTACAAAACTCTTTTAGTACTTGTAGGTAATTGCGAAAATTACATTATACATTGACGGTTTCATACTTTGATTATAATTTTTTTTTTTTGCAATTTTGTTTTTACAAGGTCTATGTAACAAATCCTCACGTATTATTTAATAAATTATACTATATTAAATTTCATGTAATACATTTTATTTATTACGGTTATGTATGATTTTCGGTGGCTGAAAATAACTTACACAAAAATACTTCATCCACGCGGAAATACTTTATATGCAAAATAGAAGGAGAAAAACACAATCAAATAAAAATCATATAGTTACTAACTTTTATAGAACTTCACATGTTTGTAATGCTTAGTGGCGGTCAAGCGAAATTTTTCACGAAGTTCATCACGTGACGTTGCAATATAGTATTACTGAACTCGTTTTATATCGGTGAAATATATATTTGGTGGAAGCGTCGAAAATCATTGGGAGTTTTTTAGGTCTAAATAGAAATTAATAAATTTAAGGTAGTTGTCGACGAAATTGGATTAATTTTTGATAAATTATAAGTACCGATAGTTTTACCGTTTAGTTTCAATAAAAATCGCTCTCAAAAATTGTACGATTAACATTACAGGTATTTACAAAAGGGTATTAATTTGGCTATAAAAGAAGACTTGTGATACGAGACAAGACGAGACTAGCATGTCTCTAGTATTGTATTGACTTGTAAAAGTTTTCTATCGTCTCGTCTCACCTTGTTTTTACCGATGAAGATTTCTTGAAAAAGTACAATTTAAAAAAAAGTCATTTTTTTGTACTTAAATAAAATCTTTTTTCTATTCATATAAAGTTCATGTGCCAAGAGATATGAAGAAATTTTCGAAAAAAGTCCTTCAAATATTCATCGAACCTACCGTAGTAGATAACGAAAATTGCATAGAAATTATTATTTTCTTTTCTTTCTCGAAGTTTACAATTCTCGAATTTCTGCCTCGTCTCTCGCGGTATCACAATTTTATACACAAAGTATAAAGTTTATTTGAAAGTTTGTATCACAATTGACTGGAAAATCTATTTCCAAAGCTTATATTCGTGTTTTCATTACAAGTTCGCCACTGTGTTTGTCAACAACCATTAACAAATAATAAAACAATCAATTTCTTATAAATCTAATTAACGTAATAAAGTATATACACACACAATAATTTTGTGTTTTTTAAAAGTACTTTATGCAGTTGTGTTGTTTGCATGTTTGATAAAAATTGCATGCGCGTCTATTTACAACAATGATGATGATGATGATAGCATCATTTATTTATTTATTTATTTTTCTATTATTATATATAAATTTGACGTTTGAGATTAAATATAGGTAATTTGATATTATTGTCATCGGACACATAACAAGTTTAATAATCATAATCATAAATTTAATTTTTATATATTTATTATATCTTTTAATAAATATCGTCCATCGTTCTGTTACAATCAAGGATACGTATACCTGTGTGTTTGTGTTTTTTTGTAAATAAAATTGAGAAAGTGCGGTACAGTTTGACTCATACTTCAAGGGCTACGTACATAGTTGTTTCTATTTTCTTATTGAAATCTTAGGCAAATGCAGAGAAGCTGGTCTTTTTATTGTTATATATATATGGGTGTTCTGAAATTCATTCAAGAAAACTATACCACGGTGTAGAACTGGAAAAAAACAAACAAAAAAGTTTAATAAAGTTTTTCGATTTGACGCTTAGCTTTTGAGATATAATAAATTAAACATTAATAAATTCAACCATTTTGTGGGTGTCGCTACACTTATTATTATATATTTCTTGAATGAATTTCAGAACAGCCTGTATATAGGTGGCCAGTACAAGTAGCCATGCAGTTAAAGGCACTCTGCTTGGATCTTGGATCTCAGTTTGTCAATTGAAACTTTTTTTAATTAATCGAGTGTTTCATTTATTAAACTGTTGGCTTATGGACAAGTACAGAAGTAGCTCGGCTATGCTTGTGAAGGTTTTCTGTAATTTCCACTCACCAACTCCAGATGAATATCGGAGTTGGTGAGATATCACAGTCGGCTGCAGTCGCACAATTTGTAAAAAAAATCTATTTTGGAGTACGGAACCCTATATCTCTTAAGTTGTTTGTTGTTTAACCTTCATTTGTTTTTTAAAAAAATTATATAATGTTAATAATTTAATGAAAAATAAATCTTTAATATTGAAAAATTTTCTTTTCATATAATTCTGATGATGACATTTGAATAAGAAAATCAAGAAAAAACTAAAATTAAAATTACAAAAAAACATCGTAATAATTACTCCATTGTTTATTTATTTATTTTTTATCTTTAATATTTAATGAAATATCTACCCACGTTATGACGGCGTAAATTAATCTTAGAAAATTTTCCATAACTCTCCATGTTGCAGTTGTCTTTTTTCATGTTACAGGGTTCAAAAGCCAAGAATATGAAGCCATGAATAACTAGCTTTCTTTAATTATTTTTAAACTAATTAATATTCGCTGGAAAACCAACGGTACAAGCATGCTATAAAAATTTTATACCTCTGTTTTAAATTGCTACACATCCATTAAAGCGTTTGACCTTGGCCGTTGTCCTAATGCTGAAAAATTACATTGGCACAGTCGTGTCTCTTATATGACCATAGTGGACCCATAGTGGGGATGAGCGTTCGAGTGGGTATACACGTAGTATACTGAGTAGAAATAATTTTCTTGGATTTTTTCAAATTCGAGCAAAAACTTTTTTTTGTTATAAAGTTTTACAATGTTTGTCCAAGGTCCAATACCTGCATTTATTTCGAAATAAGATAAATAGAAGATATTTTCCTGGCATAACTATATTTAACTGATTTGTAGAAATCGCTAAAGGAGCGAATGTTTACACAATAGCCTATGAATTTCTAATCCAAAATTAGAAAATGCACGAACTTTTATACCTGATAGAAATTTTGGTTAAAAAGCCAAGTGAAATTTTGCAAGATATAATTCTTTATAAATAAATTGTATCGCAATCAAATTTTCGAAAAGAGTTTTTAATCTAATATTTGTTTTAAAAATGTATTATATATCTTTAATATAATATTTATTATACTAAGAATCAATTACGTAAGAATTGCTAATTAATACTAACTTTAGCAATATGATTTTCTATTATTTGCTAATTAAATAAAGTGTATGGTATTATTAAAAGTATTACTGAATATATTTTGACTGACGTAACATTATAAATAAAATGGCAGGGTCCATCACCATAATAATATGAAATTATTTTGTAAACACTACATAAATAAAGTAATCTTTTATATAATATACAGGTGTTTTTAAGGTCTCTGTACAATCACCTAACAGCCGTGATATATACAGATGGTCTCGTTTTAAATAATGCACCATAATATTCAAGGAAGCATTTTTTTTTTTAAATGATCCGAATAAAAGTTATTTTGTTCGAAGGGGGACATTTTATGGTGATCTTGAATTTCACTTTAACCATGACCTTTTTTTTTCTCAACAAATGCAATCTTGAAATGGTTAATTTTAATGGCTATAATAAGTTTAATTAAATATTAAACAAAATTTTAATACGGCTGAGCTCACTATAACACCCAATTTTGTGGTTACCCGCTATCCGATTCTGTTCCAAATATGGGTTTCCATTTGAAAAAAGGTAAGTTGATCATTAAACAACTTTGACGAGAAATACAGGTGCATAGAGATAGATAGATTGTAGAGGCTGCCCTGGAGGGGCAACACTTCGACCATAAGGTCTATTGTGATGCCTAAGGATGTGAGGATGCGAGTGGAGTGGAAAGCATTTTTGTGTATAGACTAGGAATTGGTAGGATATGCGGCTACAGCCGAATATGATAGGAATTATGCCGATATTCATCTGGAATTCGTGAAGGAAACTGCAGGAACCTTCTCAAGCATAGCCGGTTGTTTCAAACAAAAGTTGTTTGTATTTATAAGATAAATATATTTTGTATTTTAAAATTTTCTGTAACTGACGTCGTTTAAAAATTAGATTAGTCTGTTGAGTCAGCCGTTTTAACGCGATATGGTTTAACGGAAGACGAATTGTGGAAACATATAACTTGCACTTGACCGAGTTTTTTTTTTATATTTGATAAGTTTTTATAAGCAATAATGTTAGGGTCTTATACATTATGAGTGTATATTAACTTTATAATCATACTATATTACACATAGATATTTTATTAATCAGATAATTTATACACCGAATAAGATATGTGATTTGTCACTCATTTTAATGTATGCGTGTTTTGTATTTATAATTTAATTACGTCTACAGTGATTTTGTGTCATTAAATAAAAATTTAAATTCTTATATATATAAATATATATATAGGGTGAATCGAACCACGTAATACCCCAATAACATCCAATACAAATCGATAAACTGATCACCTCCCCGAAAAAAACGAAGACTACTCGTGTTTGCCTCAGAGATTCACACTATATATATATATATATATATATATGTATATATATATATATATATTATTTAAAAGAATTATTTAATTGTTCAACTTAGGATTTTCCATTTAAAGAGAAAAAAAACATTACATTATTTATTCATAAGAAGTCACAATTATCCGGGAAATGAATCAATTTTTTTATAATTAATTGGATGCAAATTAATTTTTTTTTATATTCACATACTTCAGAAAATTCTTGTTGAAATCAATAACAAGCTTTTTTTGTATTTTTAGAATAATGATTCAAACTTTGGAGGGCATTATAAGACATTATTTCTTCTTCATGAGACATATTTTCTGAAATATTTCATTCATCAAATGTGGGCGTAGTTACTTGGACAAGTAGGCAGTCAAGAAAATCCGGATATTCATAAATCATTGAAAAAAGTTTAAAAAAAGTCAGAAAAAACGCAACCCGAATTTTATTTGTGTCTGATCAATGCTCCAGATTGATTCGTAATATTATTTTGAAGCTTTTAGAAGACATGATCGATTGTTGAATAAATCCGTTTAACTTAAAAAGAATTTTACTTGTTTTTTTTTATTGATCCCTTTAAATAATCTACAGATATTTAAAAAAAAAAAAAAACAGTTGGCCATCGAACAAAGAACAAAAATTAAATAGTTCAAATCTATAATTACCACGATATATTCTCAGACTATTTAAATAAATATGTTTTTTTTTTGTTATTATAATTAACTTTGAACCCCTACAAAGATTTTACCCATTCTGTATATATATATATATATATTTAATATATATATAATGCACGTTTCTCTCTCGGGCGTAATTAGCTTGTATGCATGTGTACAATCGTAGAACATGTTTAAAGAAATGCTTCATATCATCTCTCAACCAGCCAGCAGCTTCGATGCAGTCAGTATATGTATATATATATATATATATATATATATATATATATATATATATATATATATATATATATATATATATATAAGTAATAATAAATTTTATTAATTTTTTGAAATAAAACCGGTTTCACTTGTTTCAAAAGCACTATAATAATCGTCTATTGAAATTCCATTCAATTTAAGATAGTCTGGCCACAGATAAATTCACGTTTATAAATGATAATAGATTTTATGGTAATCAAAAATTTGACAATGGTGGAAAAACAAACCGAATAAACCAAATTTAAAATTTAAATAATTTTGTTTTATAAAACTCACAGATTTAACATGTCACCTTATTGGAGCATATATTTGATCGTAGTATAATAATGAAATTTGTCGATAAATTTTATTTATTAAATGAAACAAATGTTTGAAATTTACGTCACAGTAATTTTTTGTATACTAGATTAACTAGTTTTTTCATCAGAAAATAATGACAAAAATTTACAAATATTAACAAAAAATGTAAACATATTTAATTACTTAAATAAACTGCATAATAAAATATTATAATTATAATTATAAATTAATTATCTTAATGGATTTTCGTCAAGTGTCAACCCATTCAATACAAAATTTAAAGAATATTACACAATTATAGAACATGATCGTTAGAAATTTATATTTGTAGAAGTATTTTTGCGGCCGGACTATACCTTAAAATCTAAACTGCATTTTGTTTTTTGTTATATCTGATATACTTTTAATCCAGTATGAAACGGCACGGACTTAATTTAAAAACACTTCGAATGGGTATTTTTTTAATACCCATTTTAAGATATTTTTTCACTTTCACAAAACATTGTATTAAAAATTTAACATTTAAAAATTGTCTCATCTTATCCACGAAATCGGCGTTTGTTGTGGCAATATTATATTTCGCAATATTATATTTCGCGAGTTTAATAGATGACGTCTAGCTTAAGATCATGATAAAGAATTAGTAGGGTGTATTCCTTTAAAAAAACAAGAGGAGAAATCGAGACATTAAAAAAAGTTGAATATAGATAAGAAAATTCAAATCGATGTCGCCATCACATACTGGATGATTAATACAATAACTTGTTCTTAAACTATTAAACATGCAATAAAAGTTATTATACCAAAAATAATAATATTGAATTTGAAGAAAAAAAAAAACTGTCTGTAATATGTTGAGATAAATATATTTATCAAATTTTAATCTAATTTTTGAAAAAGTTTCATCAATTTATTTTCTACAAGCCACCATATATTTTCATTTTGCCTAAACTATTTTTTAAATATCATTAATGTGGAGATTTCAACAGGACGAAAGAAAACAAACCCAAAGCTCTAATATCTTGTAGTACAATGGATCACAGAAGAAGTATCCCTTTTTTCAAAATTGTATAGCCGTCTTGTGTTTGCCTTAATCATTCTGTTTTCGAGTAAATGTTTCGAATAAAGTTTTTAACATATTTGAATGAACATCTTTGATTCGAAAATTAAATTCAAAATTAGCTTTTGCCACAGTTCAAACAACGATAAATATATCTGGCAATAATAGATTCATGTGTCAAAAAGTTCAATTAAAATAATTTTAAAAAAAGAAACCTTCTTAAAATTATTTGAAAAGTTGATATTTTACCTGTACAGGTACGATGCGCACTAATGAACGCAACCTCTACCGCCAGTCAGGTATCCCGTAGGACGTCCGGGAGAGTGAGAGAGATAGCATATCTAAAAAGTGGCCTACCTGAAATTCTCACTCATAATCGTTGCTAGCGCTTAGACTATAAACACTGTAATTTTTCACCATAATTATTTCTAGATGGCGCGCATGTTATATTCTCATCACGTGACCGAATTTGACGCTAGTAACCAGCGTCAAGCGTCAGCATGAAAATGCACCTTAAGGATATTTTCCATATAAAATTTAAAAGTAGGTACTTTTAGGTTTTCATCGTTTAAGTTGGATTTGTACGCAGTAGAGTATTTTAATTTTTAAATTTAATATTTTTTTTCCTAAAACAAATAGTCGTGTGTTTCAAAAAAAATAATTTTATTTTTTTCATGGTTAGTAAATGCAATCAGCGCGATGATGATTACCTTTGGCTGAGCATCTTATATATATTTTTTTTTGTAAATACAATATTTCGAAATAATAAATTTGTTATTTTTTTTCTTCATTTTTATGAAAGTAGGAATCATGAAAGCGCATCAATCTTACTCCATTCTGTTGATGAGTACAGTCGGCTCTACATATTAAAATTTATGAACGTTTCATCAAACTAAGTGAATAAACTGAATGGATCAATACTTTTTCTAAAGTATTTAAAAAATAATTATGTATGAATCTAGATAAAATATTCATTCCTTTATTATTTAAATATAGGTACCAACTGCGTTAAATGTTCCGGAACAAAAATATTCTACAGTGACATAAAAGACTTGCAAGAATGTTTTCCCAATTTTAGTATAGTTTTATACTGAGCATTTTAAAAATAATTTAAACCTACATACATACAACAATGAGTCAGCAACGTCTAATAGGGAATATGCATTAAATTTTTTTTTCACATTTATTTTCAGAATATGAAAATACTGTTAATACTGTAATAATATTTAAAAACGAAATTAAAATCCGACAAATATCAAGGAAGCTATAAGCTTTTAAAGATTATTATCTGTCTCTTTCTTGCAAAAATACTAAAAACGGAGTTTTACGTGTATTTTAAATGGTAAAAGTTTAATAAGACGTCACATAACATATCAAGAGGGCTATCACCCTCTTTGTCTAATCGGGAATTTCAATCATTCATATCTCGCTTATTTTTAAAGTTATTTAAAAAGTAATTTTACTTTGATATTAGTCAAGTAAACATGCTTCAATTCAAGTGAAAAAAAATTTTCATGCATATTCCCTATAGGCCTCGCGATTCTAGCCATTGAAGATAAAACTGCTCATGAGACGAACTTTGATGAAGTAACATTCGCGAAAATGAAAGCTTAATGTGTAAAGCTGTAGTAAATAAAGATTGCAAATTTATTTAATGATTCCCATTCTCCCTGGCGGGAAACCCCGTCAAAGTGTTTGTCCCAGTTCGGAAAAATCGTAGATCCGCTGCTGAATTAACATAGCTATTAACTACCAATTTTTTTTGGGTAATTTAATTCAAAAAAAATGAATTATGTGCGTACAAAAGCACGTGGGTACAAAAGCGAAACTCACATTAAAATTATATCATTTGTTTACTTAAAAAACTATATAAATAAAAACATTTTTAATAAGTAATATTAGATCGCATAATATTTTTTTGACTGACTTGGCATAAAATTTTAGTTGTGTAAACTAATATTTTGTTTATATTTTATTCTTATAAGCTAACACAAGAGTATAATAACTATATACTTAAAATAACTATATGAAAATGGTACTAAATAATGGTATATACATTTTTATTATGCTTTATAGCTGATTTGAAACCGCATATATTAATAACCAAAATGTTGGAGGCGTTTATGAAAAATTAATATTTCTTTTATAATTTTCAATAATCATTTATATCCACATATAAATTCATGCTAGCGCAAGAATAGTTCACTCACGCAAATTTAGAGATAAAAGTGAACGTATCTCTCAGGAATTGATTCTCTAATCCTTAGCTTAAGGATAAAATGTATATTCGGGCGACCTTGGAGTATATAAGTTAAATAAACTCAAATTAAAAATTTTTTTTTATTAAATCAGTAATAGGGAATATGCATGAAAATTTTTTTTCACTTGAATTGAAGCATGTTTACTTGACAAATATCAAGGTAAAATGAATGATTGAAATTCCCGATTAGACAAAGAGGGTGATAGCCCTCTTGATATGTTATGTGACGTCATATTACACTTTCACCATTTAAAATAGACGTAAAACTCCGTTTTTAGTATTTTTGCAAGAAAGAGGCAGATAATAATCTTTAAAAGCTTATAGCTTCTTTGATATTTGTCGGATTTTAATTTCGTTTTAAAATATTATTACAGTATTAACAGTATTTTCATATTCTGAAAATAAATGTGAAAAAAAATTTTCATGCATATTCCCTATTATGTAAAACTTAAATAGAGCATAGAGCGTTATAGAGCATGCGCAAATCACCCGAAAAAGTACAAAAATACCTATAAAAATATAAATTTCAAACGTTAAGGTTCCGATTAACAACTTTATTGTTTAAATTTTAACTCGGTATAAAGCCTGTTTTTTCATCATTATCAATAAAAATGTTATCTATAAGTATTAATTACTATAAAATCTATTGTCATCTATTAGTAAATTTATCCGTGGCCGACAGGGCTGGATTACCCAGTAGGCAATATAGGCAGGAGCTATATATGTTCCCCTCCTTTTTTTTCACACCCCAGAGAGGTGTGAGACTCTGAAATATGCTAACTTATCATCATTTTTTTATTGTCAACCGAATGGAGCATTTTTTTTATTAATGTTCGAAATATTTTACGCTACTACGGAAACAGTTTTTTGTCATTTTACAAGTCAGTATGTGGACGATATATAATCTAGATAGAATCATAAAAGAAATTCAGTCAAAATAAAGAAAAAATCTGCTTTAGGAAGTTAAAAACAGGGAGAGGCCCCGAAACTTGAATTGCCTAAGAGTCTCACATGCTTAATCCGGCCATGGTAGCTGAACTATCTTAACAAATATGAAATTTTATCTGTATACTTTTTGATTATTTATTTCTTGTCAACTCTCGACTTATTTTTTTCAACTGTCGCTTATGTCGTCTCGTCTCGTCTCGGAACTCTCATTTCTCGCGACAACACTGACATGTGACATCATTCTCGTGAAAATTGAACATAATTATAAAGCTACCGTTTGACTGAACTCGAAATATTTACAATTGAAATATCATAAAAAACGCCTTAATATAATTTGATTAAAATGAAATTTTATATATGTCCCAAACACGCAGAAATTTTTTAGTTTATTCATTATTATTCGTGAATAAACGTCGGTTTAGTAATTACAAACAGATCTGTTGTTAATTTAATTTAATAATTGAGTTTCGGTTTATTAATTTTAGTTTTGTTTGGTTTAACTTCAGTGTGTGACTTCATTCGCAGACATTATGAAAAATTTTCACATTTTACGTAAACGCAATAAGTAAGATTATTTATTAAAGTTTTTAATGATGAAATTTGGAACGTATCGTCAGATGGTTGGTCTCACGCTACGTTTTAAATTTGAGCTTCATATCTTTTTTAATTCCTGTAGAGGCCTATAAACCAACTCTAATCCTTCCTGTAAAACAAAGAATGGGAAGAATTAACCTGTGGGTATTTTGAAATATAAACCATATTCTTGAGATGTTTAATACAATAAAATTGAATGTGATGAAACACTCACACGACCTCGGTAGACAAAGTTTAACGGATGGCTTTGATACAAAAGTTGTTCATATTTTTCTTAATAGTAATTTTATAATTTAAATGTTTGCTCCATGTTGAATTATTTTTGAAAAAAAATTCGAAAAACCTAAACTACACCAAGAGTAGACCAGTGCCACTTCCGGTTTGTGGATTTCCGGATTTTGCATCCACTAACGATATAATAACGATATAGTAAACTACTTTTTCTAATAAAATAAGAGTAATGATAAGGACGTAAAAATTTAGATCTTAAGAAGTGTAATAATGGTACAAAATTTGAAAAAAATCGTTTTTCAGACTCAAAATATATTAAGAATAAATTGGGAATTTCCGGTTTAACTATTTCCGTCATAATATTGCATTAAATTTAAAGTTTCATACCTCTTGCTATCTCCGTTCTTAAGATATCTTGTTCCCTGACACTCATACATAAATACATACACACACAGACCCATCAGGGGGATCTTGGAATGTAATCAAGTTTAAATCTTAGATTCCTTCAATATTTAGCAACATGTTTCCCAGAGTCACTTGGTAACTTAACACACTCACTTAACAAACTCAAATATTCATTATAAGGTAGGTTCCACGATATCTTGGTACCTACATTTTTGGCAAAACGTAGAATCGGTTAAACGTCAATTTTCCGGCATCGAAACCAATATCTCTATATTCTACGTATAAAGAGGTAAAAATTAAATTTTATTCATGAGACAATTTCATTTTAATATTTTTTCTTTTTAATAATTCAATTCTTTTTTTTTTTTGCTGATTTAATTTTTTATTAGTTCAAGTTCAAATTTAAAATGAAAACATTAATTTTTTGTAAACTCAGCAATTTTTTTCTTCTTTTATTCGTTTTGAAAACGTGAATAAATTGTTTTTTTAGTTTTGTTTTAATATATTTATATGAGACAACGCTGGAACTATATCGAAATCCATTCGATAAATAAAAGTCCAATGGTTAAGATATTTACTTTATGGAACATTATTAAAGTGAAAAAAAAAATTATTACACAATTTTTAACTTTCAATTCCACCAAAATTCTTTGTATTTTGATTTCTAAAAGTTTATCTGTGTAATGTCAAAAATATTTTATTAAATATTTAAAAAATATGAATATTTTTACAACCGTTTTTAAGCAACAAAAAACGTGCTTTTTTTTCAATTTTGAAATATTTATAATTCATAATTTGAAAAATATCAATAAATAGTTTTTATTCGAAACTCATTTTATTCGAAATAAAATAAAAGTTAATTAGAAATTTTTTTCTAATTTTTCTGTAGGTATATATTAACAGTCTGTATTGGACCCAAAAACAGACGGTTTTATTGATTACTGACTTATTATAGACTTTTCTGGTGTAACAAAACTAACTTATTATTCATTCCGTAATTAAGTTTCCATTCCATATTTCATAAATAAGTTTCTATTTAAAAAAATACTTTTAAAAACAAGCTTTTTATAGTAAAACTAAATTTCTACAACTTTACTTCTTATGTGTTTTTCGATTTTTTCAATATTAAGAGAAATATACCATATTTTGGATTCCCCCTCCCTCTACACCCTCTTTCTCCTTGTCGATTCTTGTCATGCTTACCATAAAAAAACATTGTTATTGGAACTGAACCAACATGTAAAAATTCAACTCCGTAGGATAAGAGGAAGTGGTTTTAATTCAGCTTGCAAGATTTGACCCGAACATACATACATACATACATACTTAAATAAAAGCTTGTAAAAAAAAAAGATGAGTTTCTTTAACGAAATAATAATTATTTGTTTATTTTGAATGTATTCGTTTTGGGCGCTTTTACACGCTTTCAGCACTGACGCTTTTAAGCTCAATTTATTGGCGTTCGTGTCGGCTTATGAACGCTTACTCTACTATTGAAAATGTCGTTCGTTTTAGCATTATAAGTACGTGTAAGCGTCAGTTGCCATCAATATACAATATGGTGAATGAAAACAGTTTAGCTGTTTGTCAAGCAATAGATATTTTTGTCTTTCGTGCACAGCGTCAAAATAAACACTAAAAGCAACGCTTGGTGGCGCTGAATGCGAGTAAACGCTCAAAACGAATACACCCTTTAATAACATAACCCTATTAACACATATGTAACATATCACAATTAAGCCGGACTTCTCTGTTTCTAATTCTTGCCCCCAGATGTGTCCTAAGGAACAAAAATCAATACTGAACTAAATGAAAATAGAAATTATAGTTTAAATTACAGACAAAAGTCCTTTCTGTATAAAAAAAAACAACTACTGTTTCATATATAATAAATAGCTGATATATAATTAATATATACTTTATTCTTTTCTTTAAACAGAGATGGAATAAAATATTGTACTAATGATACAGATATACTCGTAAATAAAATTTAAATTACTAGTTTGAATAATAAAATAAAAACTTACTTATATCAAACCTGTTTGACTAACAAATATCTACATTACAAAATATTTCCCAACAAAACTGAAATAAAATGAGAAAAAAATTCCAATTAACATGTTAATATCTTACTCAAAGGACTTGGTAGACATATCCTGTGAAATTCTCATTCAATTTTTTACTAAAACTATACATTTAAGCTAAAAAGTAAGCTCAAGTTCGTCAATGTGCAAAATCGGACTATGTTTGGGTAAAACTGTCTATTTTTGAAACCGTCAGAGATTCAATGATTCAATACCTTTTTTAAAAATAAACAACTCTCTCGAAACTTTCTCTCTCTCTCTCTCTCGAAACTTTCTTTCATAAATTCAGTATATACCGGGTATTTAAACAATTAACTTAGTTGTTATTTTCACTTGTTTTATTTTAATGTTTTTAAGATCGGCAATGTGCAATAAAGTAAAGTTAAAACTACGAATATTTTATACCGTGCGTTCAATTGAAATGTTACCACTTATATATTTTGTACTCAGCTACGGAGGGTGTTATGGGTTTAGCAGTCTATGTATGAATATCTATATTATCTGTTAGTATGCTCATTTAGTCCCTTGTAGCTCCTAAGCTACCTAAGCTCAAATTGGGCCAATGAAAGCCGTTTTAATATTCCACGTGTCATAGAGTATGTGACGTCATATTCAGTACAACATGGTGGATATTAGGCAAAAAAAACACAGATTTTAATTTATTTGACTATGTTCATATGTTCTCGTGTAGCCCCTAAGTTACTGATCATATTTTAACAAATGAAGAGTCATTATCTTCGTCTTAGAGTTCCATGTGTCATAGACTATGTGCTGTGAAATTAAATCCAACATGGCGGATATGTCTTGCATAATATACTAAGCGACAACAAAAAATTTCACAAATGTATCGAGTTTGGTATCAAATGAATAGTTTCAATTCACAGATTATTATACTAAAAAGTCTTAAATAAATAAGTTTAAAAAACTAAAACCCGACTACAAAACAAGTTTGAAGAGCCTTGTAAAATTTCTCCCGGCCCAACTGCGATGCACAAAACAATACTGTAACAATTCCCGGCCTTTGACTACGAGAAATATTTACAAGACTCTTCAAAATTGTTTCGTGCTTTTTTTTTTTAGGTTTTTAGCAAATTTCCTGAAAGGTAATAGAGTTAATAGTCTCGTACCGACTTCAAAATTTTGCAAAAATTTCTTCAAATGTCCATCGATCCTACCTAGTAGATATCGAAAGTCACCTTCTGTAAAATTTATATACATAAATATATATATATATATATATATATATATATATATATATATATATATATATATATATATATATATATATATATATATATATATATATATATTTATATATATATATATATATATATTTGAAGCGCTTTTGATATTTAAAAGGTCAAGTTCGTTAATGGGTAAAATCGGACAAGAGAAAAGGGAGGTTTAGAGGGAGGCAGAAACAAAAAATTTGACATATCTCCCTTAATATTCGAAAAATCGAAAAATTTATAAAAAATAAAGTTGTAGGTATTAAGTTTTACTGTAATTTTGTTTCTTATCATTTTTTTTTGTTATTTATAACTAATATTTACAGAAATATTGACGGTTTAAGATTAAAAATTAATTTCCTTAATATCTCTGTACACATTAGAGTTTGAGCAAAATTGATCAAGTGATGAATTATAGCAAACATGATTTTCTACAACTTTATTCCTTACGCATTTTTCGATTGTTCTAATATTAAGAGAGATATTTAATATTTTGTGTTTTCTTCTTTCTTTATGCCCCCGTTTCCCCTTGACGTATATCATTTATTAATAAAATTGGCCTTGCAAATACTAAAATCATATACGACATTTCGTTTTGATCTGTTTAAAATTGTGACGGCTAGAAAGTGATTTATGTATTCTAAGGAAATTCGCTAAGTTGAAGCAGCTCCTGCGTAACGAATTTTTTAAACTTATTTATTAAAATATGCATTTTAGAATGTTCCACTTTTGAAGTCGCGATATATAATAAATACATTTCGATTGTCGCTTAGCGATTCTGAATGTATTTGATCTACTTGTAAATAGCTTTATGCATATTAAATGTAAGTAGCAGATATTTATCTACAGACATTTTGATATCGTGTGCAGGTAGTTTATAATATGTTGGATGTTTATATATTTTAATGATGGTAAATGCCTTCAACAAGGTCGTGTAGAAGGTGAATACGAACTTATATCAAGTTAAACAACAATAGTTAATAAGTAATGACTACAAACTTATACATATTAATTTAGCCTTTATCATAAATAATAATTTTATATATCTATATAGCATGGATATCTCTCTATATAAAAGGGGAAATACCGGCCTAAGTTGGCGGGCGGTCTAAAGCGCTCTGCTTGCTTGCAACTGGGAGGTTACGAGTTCGAATTCCGGTGGCAGTTTGTCAATTAAAATTAAAGGGGCAGTTAATTGGCTAAACTGTCGGCGTATGGACAAGAACGAAGTAACCGGCTTTGCTTGTGAAGGTTTTCTACAGTTTCCTTTCACGAATTCCAGATGCATAAATTGGCTGAAGCAGTACATCCTACCAATTCTTAGTCTACATACAAATTCTTTGTCTTCCACTCACATTATTTAGGTATTGTTAAAAAAAAGAATTAATAACGGTTAAAAATCTTGATGTGGGTGGCCTGTGTTATAGACCATGGAGTCTGAGGAACAGATGTACCCCCCCTCCCATTCAAAGGGACATATGTTGTGTGTTTGTCCTAATTGCTGGGATAAAACTATAGAAGATAGCGAAATTATGATAAAAAAATGATACCTCTACGTAAATTTTCCTTACGATTTTCCTTAAACGGTACAAGATAGAGAAAATATTTATTTAAAAAAAATTTATATCATAAAAACAAACAACTTTTGTTTGAAACTTTTTCTCATATACTCAGTATATACCAGTTATATAAGCAATTGACTCAGTTAGTTGTTATTTTCACTTGTTAATTTATAAAGATTTAAAAAAATTATAATCTAGGTATGTCGTAAATTTCCGTAATTTCCGTATTAAACTTTGTATTTATACTAGCTCCAGGTGAATCCATAAAACCATCAGATTTTTAAGATTTTATCTGAAATAAAATGACCTTTAATAAAAAGCAATTTGCTGTTAATAATTGTATTCTAAAAAAAAAAGAATAGATCCATTTTATAAAGATTGCGTGAATTTAAAATTATGAAAAACCCCCACATTTTTGTATAGTAATTAAAATACAAAGAACTATTTATTATAACTATTTATTATAACTATTTTATTATATTTTTAATAAAATATAATAAACAATCTTATTAGTATGTTGAATCATTAGACTGTAATAAAATTATCTTCTTCAATCCATTTATTTCCAGACAATTTATAGTTGAGCAAATTTTATAGAAGTTGTAATTTCGATTTTAACGAGGTTGTCTATTGTAGCTAAATACTTGTATGACACATGAAAAGAGTAAAACTGAATATTTAAGGCACAAATTATTTTAAATAAAATATTCAGTGAATATGTTAAAAGTTGATTTGTTGAATTTAAGAATGTTTAATTTAATTTTTTTATGTGTTATACGGTGATTTAGCTAATGTCGATTATTGCATTGCAATCGAAGTACTAGTAACGAAATTTTATGTCGTATTATATAATATATCCTATATAATTATATTTTTTTAAATAAATTTTCTTAACTAGATGAATGTTCTTTCAAATATAATCGTTTTAAATTTCGTATGATTTTTATATTTTTTAATTAAAACATATAAATTACATAAAATCATTAAAAAAATATTTCAAATTGAAAAATAAATTATTAATTAGTAATATATTTATGATAATATCTACATTAATTTATTGATTATAAAAAATTATTTTAAAAAAAAATTAATGAGCAAAATAAATTAATACAAAGTTTATCTAATCGGAAGAATGATTCGTTAAACTTCGGTTGCATGAAAACATCCGATTTTTGCATACTCATTAGTTGAAACTTATCATTGGAAAATCAACGGTATAATCACGCCTGTTTCTTGATACAAAATTATATGCACTAAATATTCAATATGATTATTATTATAAATTATTTAATATGCAACTATTTGAGTTCAAATGCCTCCTTTTTGCAAAATTTCAAATTCCTAAGTCTTAAAATTTTTGTGATATGTTCAAGCGGACAGAGAATATTCAAGCAAATAATATATACGATATTCGAATTAAATAATTAAATAATATTATTTTGTATGCGTACATAAAAAGACTTTGTCTGAATAAAAACATCGTTTACAACACAGATGTCAAATACAAATTAATTTTTATTAACTTGTGTAAATAATTATCCAAAACCCGTTGTAGCCCACTTATCACCCATGATTATCCATGCAGTTTCTTCGTCATTATCCCAATTGATTAGACAAAACGGAAAATAAGCAATAGACAACAAATCACAGTGTCGAACTACAATAATAATGGTATATATAAGCAATATCACTATTTATCACTAACAAATCACAAATTCTTTTATTATTAACATATAACACTGGCTACATATCTCCTACTTCATCACCTCGAATAAATGCGACTTTATTTTTACTAAAAATTTAATTTCTTTTAACCAATGTATGTCCCAATCAATCTGGAAATTTATATACAGTCAACGCCAAAAGTCGAACAAAAATTTAAATCATCTATAAAATGTTTAAATTTTAGCTCGACTTTTGGCGTTGCATGAACATTAATCATTTTTTACGAATTGGCCCAACATCCTTAAGGATGTTCCAGCACTGTTTACACATACTTACACAAATTATCGGCACACAGATACTTACACATACTATCAAATATTTCCGGTACGGTGATCTGGCGACGTTGCTCTGTGCATATACCTATATATTATTATTGCTTATATCAACAGTAACAATTCCCACTCTTTACTTGACGCAACTTGAGAGAGATTGGCGCACAACGTTGTCAGATCACTATTTACCATAAACGCAATGTGTTATAATTGGAAAATAATAATATTTTAAATTATCTGTCGAGTATTTTTTCTAATACAACAGATAATAGTTGGGCGGACATGAAGTTTTACATACTTCTAATGAGAGAGAGTGAGAGAGAATGATAGTTTTGATATTAAGTATCTCGCGTTCTAAACGGTCAAAAATTCTGAAACTGCGGGATTTATTAGAAAACGTTATTTTTAGCCTGTGAAAAAAATGAACAAAATCTGTCGAAAATTGGTGGTATGCTGGAACATCCTTAAAGAATGTATATACTACAGTAAGAATAATATACTCTTCTGGCGTAATCATCCAGTTATGCATGATGCTACTAACATCAGGAAACCTTGTATCATATAAAAAAATATATAATCAGTAATAATATTAAATTAATATGCAAATATCATTATCGTGTTTAATAATTAATGCTTTTAATGTGTTCTGAATACACAAAAAGTTCTATTCTTCTACGAAAACATTATAAAAAAAGTTTTAATATTCAATTTCATCGATTGTTTGACAACTTTTTTTTAATATTATTTTTATTATTGATCAATCAATCAATCACTCGCTAACTTACCGAATTGAATGCTGGCTGTCTGCAGTGTATTTCAGACAAAATTAATTTAACATAATTATTATTTTTTCAATATTAGAAATAAAACTGAATTTGTACCGTGCGCGATAGTTGTTGAATGGTCTAATTTTGTAAATGTTATAAATAATTAAATAATAAATAAATATATTTTTGTCTAAAAAAAATAGTGAAAGTAGCTGCAAAACTATTTTTATTATTTTTGTTTGCCAGCTGGTTAAAAACAAGTTATTAAAATTTTTGCTGGTTTATAAACAATGTTTTTAGTGGTTTTATTTTAAAAATACAAATTATATGATGTTGTTACTGAGATGATTTTTTTTTTTGTAATAGTATTTGTTTTAACAGTTTTTTTGTCTATTATTTTGTAAATGTAAGTAGATAAAAATTTAATTTTTGAAATTTATAACATATAGTAGTTTGGTCCCACAATATTTTGTCAGCAGTGTTTTGTTTTTAATTCTGGTGTAAACAATCACACTAACCAATAGGGTACTGTTTGTTTTTTGAGGTTAATTGACAGATCACACCAAATTTTATGGATCAAAAACACTTATATAACAGTTTAAAACAAGTGAAAGTAACAATTGACCGTGTTAATTGCTTAAATTCCCGGTATTTACTTTGTCTATGAGAACAAATTTCAAACAAAAGTGCAAATATGGATTTATCCCACCTGTCAAGGGGAGGTACGCCCTGATTACACCCATTCCCGAATTTGACTTTACTAAACTTAATATACCCTTGTATATATTATTTATACCAAGTATAGAAATAATGCCAGAAAACTAAATTCTTGGACATTCTATAAACTTTATGATTTTGATTTATGGGAACATATTTGATTGGGAAATATATGTTTTTAGAATGTACTGTCAGCTCCAAAAGGGCTGTTGTTTCTTGTTCAAAGCTTTACAGTTTATTTGTTCCAAATCCATTTGGTTGTCGAAAAAATATTTGTAACAAAAGTTGCTATTATTTTGATAATGAATAACTAGTAAGTGAAATTTTTTTGGAAAACCAAATGGGCTAGGCACAAATCGACTGTAAAACATTGAAAAAGTGATAAAGTCCAAACATTGTATCCCAAATATATGTTAGCAAACAAAAAAATTGTAAGCAAAAATGCAATACAAAAAATATCCGATATAAAAAGGTTGAATTTTCATGTTAATTTCATTTTAACATTTAACGCATGTACTATTTATTGTACTTCTTTACACGTATAAGTGTATTTAAGAACATAACTTGTGTTTTTTTATATACCAAGTTAATGTATTAATTAAATTTAGGCAATTCAATTTAGGAAAAAAAGTTTCCAACAAATATTGTTTGGTTTTAAAAACGGAACTTTATTTATATTTATATATTTCTTCTATCTCTTATGGTGTAAAGTATATCTTTTTTGGTCGTTTCGTGAGGGAATTCATAGATTTTGCCAATTTTAACTCTGAAAACATCTTATAGTAGGTATTTAGAAGTTCCTCTTTTCGTTTTATCGTATTGACAGACAGGCGAATATCTAGAAATCGAATATTTAAAACATTTTCTGAAAACTTATATTAACATTTTTTTCTCCAATCAATATTTCCAATCGTTACAAACTTGGGACTAAACTTATAATATAGGTATACAGAGTATAATATTTCTGGACTATTTCAAATTCTTATTCTGAATATAAAAATTATGTAATTTAATGGATTTTATTACTTTAAAATTACCTCGAGTTCTTCCTTAAACGTTTATTTTCTACAAATTCCACACATGATTCATATTACATAAGGTCAAAGGATATAAAGATCTCAATAAATAAGAAACTCCATTTTTAGGGTACAAGGTTTGTTATATATATATATTTTGTATTGCAAATTAATTAAGAGAAAATATATCCGTGTAAATTTTTAATTATGGGGCAAAAATTATCATCAGAAAACCTTGATATTATTTCATTTTTAACATGTCATCCTTAAGATGTTCGCAGTACACCGTTAGTATGTAATAAATACCAAATTTTTTGACAAAAAACACAACCGAACAACCTTGTACACTCCCATTCATAAAAAATGAAATATTCAAAGTTTTTATGTATGTAATATTATTCGTATATTCAGTAACATATACGCTTAGAATGTTATTTACTGGTTCAAATATATTGAATGGTAGTGTACATTGAGACTAAAATTTTCTGCTGAATTTCACAGATGTTATTACGTGGGAGCCCATTGTAAATCAGTCACTGGAGCATATTTTAATAGGCTCTTCTTACAAAAGGTCAAGGAAAGTTTATCTTTTGTATAGTTGTTAAGTATTACGTATTAATTAATATCCAAAGTTTTCGACTTTGAGGTGTTTCGAGATTATTCCGTTGTCTATGTGAATTACGAAAAAAAATGTAGCCTTATAAATTTCCTACATTTTTTCTATCAAATGAATAATGTCTGAGATACAACAGATAAAAAAAAGGAAATTTTTGTAAGCTCGATAAAGAATTAAAAAAACATCCATATTTCGATATCGGCTCTAGTAAATACTAATGCCACACTTAAACAGATTTTTTGTGTCTGGACACTATCCAGACACAAGTGTATAAAATGTACGGAACTTGTATCCGAGCTGTTCACAAACAAAATAACTTATTGCTGCTTATATTGTAATTAAACAACGACGTAAATGCTATATTTACTACTATATAATATGTATATGGAATGTATGGAGTGTATGAAAAAATGACGAACCTGATTGAAAACCTGAAGAGACACTTGACAACTTGGACACAAGGTGTTTACACAGCCACTGATTTGACACTAATTATAGTGTCGCAATTAGAGATACCCGTGTGCACACATAGACACTCGGTGTATACACTGAGTGTACGGTGTATAGTGTCGTTTTCTAAACCAACCTTAATACGCCAACACTATAGATATGAAATATAAAATTTCCACAAAATCCTCTTTTTTAGAGTCTTTTGTCTCTCAGAAACTATTCATTTAAAATTTTGTTAATGTAGGTATTTCTATAAAAACTATAAATTATATTAGAGATCTGCGTCGAAACGATTTGGAATTTTGAACTTCCGATAGTTCTTTTGGAGTTAAAAAAGGTTACCCAGAGTCTTCTTTCATCATTATTTCGTTATCGTTTCGTTTATAGTTTTCTCCAATCTATTCGGACAAATACACAACATATTTCGCTTTTATATATAACAAAATTATACCACACACTAAACTTGGTATCTTTTTCGGCCTCGTGACCAAATTGATCGATTATCACTATCTCGAAAATAAAAAGCCTTCAAACATTACGCATTTTATCACTGTCAAAAATGTACCATTGCTGTTTTGTATCATTGCAAAAATGCACCCTATCGAAAGTGGAAGATTAATTAGTAATTTTCGAATTCTCGCTACAACGGAGCGGAAGTCAATTATTTGGTTTGTCTTTTTGAAACCAATATTTTGGTATATATAATCCTCCTTTTTTTTATCAAAGGGGTTAGAAATCTTAAAAACACGGAAAAAACTAATTTCTAATAAAGTGGCTCTTCTAATTTGACAATTCAAAAACCCTAAAATAACACATTTCGTTACCGTAGATACCAAACTCGTTTAATGATTCGAATATTATTTAAATTTAATAAAATAAAAAATAGAATTACCATGCCATAATATTGTTTATTGCTTTTGTTTTGTGTTTCATTTAAAAGTTTACAACGCCTACATTTAATTCATAATATTTGTTCGGAAAATTTTGAAAAATCATCGTATTTGATGTAATAACTAATGCGATAAGAGAAAATAAATGCATATCAAATATCATAAGAAAAAGTTTTATGTCACCAGACGGAAGATCAATATTTTCTTGCATAGATTATTATGTACCTATATGGCGTCAATAAAAGAAGATAATACGTTTTAATATCAATTAATAAGACGTAAATTAGAAATAATTTAATTATAAAATAAAAATTATTACTTTATAAGTTATCATAAAGAAAATATAGCACACCATAGATTAACCATAGATATATTACAAAGATATATCTATTTTTGTAGCTTTAAGTTTGGTTTTAATAGAGCGGAAATCCTTACAACAAATTTGCATAGTCCATTTATCTTCGATAATTTTCTGGTAAACATCCCAAAATATTATAAACTTTATGACTGAAATAATTTTAAACATTGTAAAATAAATTCACAGACTTAATCTTTAAAAAAATAAAACCTAGAGATAGAAAGAGAGGCTGCTCTTTTAACATATACTTCATATTTGCCTACGCTTGTCTTAAATAAAGAGAGTGTGAGAAAGATTGTGATTTTAACATACAATATATATTTAACTGTCTTTGTTCACCCTTAAATATATTGACAATATTAAATATACATAATTTTAACAGAAATTTAATTAATTATAGATTTTTTTTGGGTTACAGTGAAGTGAATAATAGTGGCTCAATGGAAACAAATGGTACAATTGGGGATGGCGGTGGAACACCAGATCACCATGAACAGCATGAGGAGAGTGAAGGTGGACTGACACATGTAACAACTGTGTCAGCAATGGTTGATACAAATCGATCTCCACAACAGCAAACAGCTACTTTGCAACAACAACAACATCACCATCAATTACAAACACAACAATCGACGCTCTGGACGAAACGACAGCAGGCGGTTTGTGTACGACATGCGTTCAAACATTATGGTTCCAATAAAAATCCAAATCATGTACTTAGTAATTTAAATATGACTGTTGGAAAAGGCACAATGTAAGTGAAACAAAAATTTTTTAATTGACTCCTAAAAAAACCTCCTCAAAGCTTACAATCTACAGTGGAACTGAAATTATCCGGATTAATTAGGACCCCATCCGGATAATTGGATCAATCATCCAAAAAAATTATTTCTTTAAAAAATATAAATTTGTAAAGACAGAGGAAAAATGAAGACAAAATAATCGGCGACAAAATAATTTTGCTTGTTCGAAAATAATCGGCCACCGATAATAATTTCCCCCACTTGAATACAACCTTTTTTCTCGTCAAAGCGATCCAGACTATAGCAATCTAGATAATTGGAGTTCTACTGTTTAAGAGATATCTAAAAATATTTGTCTAGAATCCTCGAGATCCAAAGTGAAAATTTTGGATATTATTGAATATTTCTATAACAACCAAAAGTTCTTCAAATCTGCTATTCTTAGAAAATATAGCCCGTACTATGAGAGTTAGTTAAACAATTTTTTTGATTGAAGAAACCTCAAAAGTTTCCATCATTTGTAAACCTTAGAAAATATTCAAGCAAAGGTTTTACTCACGTCACAACTGTCTCTGCTCTGTAACCACAGATTGAATTAAGGCTTTTATCTTCCCCTGCAAAAATGAGTCTTCTAACCCTGGATAGAGACTGTCAATAAACGCTCCATTGATGAGTCACGTGGTTACTAATTGATTTTACGCCAGACAAATATTTTATACTAATCATCTTTGAATTGTCAAGATAAATATTATATTAAATAACAGGATAAATTCTTAAGCATTTTTATTGATATACTGGACAAATTTAGGAAGAATAAAATCTAAAAATAAGTGACGTTTCACAATAAACACAAGTATCGTCTCAGTTTAATATGCCATCTCGAAATCTAAGTCTGCTCTACACATCCAAGTTACCAGCGACAAATTTTTGAAAGCTTAGTACTTTAAAAATAATATGATTTCGTCATTGTTTATATAATAGTATTTTGAGTCAAAATCTAATTACAAATATTTCGATATTACATGATAATAATAAAATTAAATTTATCTAAAAATTTTGTATGACCTTAATCATAAAATTTGGTTTTATTGTCAATTTAAAAGCATATTTACAATTTCCGTACAATAAATTTTAAATTACAAAAATGGTTCATAGGCAGTGGCGGGCATAGCTCTAGGAATTAACAAATCCCATTATCGGAAATGAATAATAGGGAATATGCATGAAAATTTTTTTTCACTTGAATTAAAGCATGTTTACTTGAAAAATATCACGGTAAAATTACTTTTTAAATAACTTTAAAAATAAGCGAGATATGAATGATTGAAATTCCCGATTAGACAAAGAGGGTGATAGCCCTCTTGATATGTTATGTGACGTCATATTACACTTTCACCATTTAAAATACACGTAAAACTCCGTTTTTAGAATTTTTGCAAGAAAGAGACAGATAATAATCTTTAAATGCTTATAGCTTCCTTGATATTTGTCGGATTTTAATTTCGTTTTTAAATATTATTGCAGTATTAAAAGTATTTTCATATTCTGAAAATAAATGTGAAAAAAAATTTTCATGCATATTCCCTATTGGTATAGAGACCTTAACCATTTTACAATCAATTCTTTTATTTTTGTGGTGAATTGTTGATGAGTCCTGGTTTAAAAAATAATCGAATGTTCCACAATGTGTTACTAATGCAACTTGTGATTACTGATTTATGCAACGTGTGGTCAGAATTGATCATAAATTGTACACCTGTTCGAAATTAATAAATAATTTTTTTAATCATCATAAATTTAAGCAAAACAATTTGATAAACAATCAGACATAGACCGAAGCTATTTATTTGTCTTATTCTCTCTCGCAGAACGCCGAAAGGTGAGAGGTGTTAATAAATAACAAAAACAGCTAATTTAATAAAAACAAATAATAGTCACACTGATTCGTCAGACGTCTAATAGGGAATATGCATGAAAATTTTTTTTCACTTGAATTGAAGCATGTTTACTTGAAAAATATCACGGTAAAATTACTTTTTAAATAACTTTAAAAATAAGCGAGATATGAATGATTGAAATTCCCGATTAGACAAAGAGGGTGATAGCCCTCTTGTTATGTTATGTGACGTCATATTATACTTTCACCATTTAAAATACACGTAAAACTCCGTTTTTAGTATTTTTGCAAGAAAGAGACAGATAATAATCTTTAAAAGCTTATAGCTTGCTTGATATTTGTCGGATTTTAATTTCGTTTTTAAATATTATTACAGTATTAAAAGTATTTTCATATTCTGAAAATAAATGTGAAAAAAAATTTTCATGCATATTCCCTATTCTAACTGGCTCTATCGGAAATCAAATTTTAAATAACCAAACGGGCGGACCTTTAAGGCCGTTAAAAATGGAAATCATTACCTTAAATTTAATTTAATTTATTAGTAATTATTAAGATGCACGGTACTGATAAAACTTTTAGCATATGCCTACAAAATTAATTGCAATAATTAACAAATAAATTTTATTAAATTCAAATACATCCGATCACATAATACGAGTTTATTTTGCTAACGTCATTCAAGAATATATAAAATACTTTCATACATATGGACAAACCAAATACCAGTATCATTGTTGATATATTTTTCTTTCCTTCTTAAAAAGATAGCAAGAGGAAATACGACAGATGTTAGTTCATCTGACGGTATCTGTAGTAATGACGTCAAAAACTAATTGATGACAATATTGCTGGATTCTATTTCATATTAACTATTTTTCATATATTACTAATTACTTCACTATACATGTTCAAGGCCGTTCATAAACTAATTGGTCCCTGAAGGCGGGAGGTGTACAATGTAAAGCTACGGCGGAAAAGCTTCGCCACGTGATCTCCAGGAGTCTCTAGTCCCTGTGTATTTCATATGAAAATCTGCGCAGTTAGAAAACGGCTATAACTTTAGAACGGTTTGTAATTATAAATTTTGGGTAGTTTTTCCGGAGACGTACGCCAAATTTTCCCACTCTCATCATTGTTTCGCAATCTCTTATAGTTTTCTCTTAATAATTCAGACAAATAAACACACACACACACACACATACATACAATATATTTCTCTATTACATATAGAGATGAATTAACGGGTCAAGTGTGTATCGGACCACGTGTAGGGTTCGGTAGTCAATAGGGCCGTATGCCAAACCTAAATATTCGTTATATATTAAACTGTTCATAAATTCAAAAACACCTTTAGCTAAAAGGTGGTGTGGAAATGTAACCTCTAACAGAAATAACCACTTCTAAGCTTAATATTTCGTTAAAAAAATATAAAAAAAAGCTCATAACATACCTCCAATCCTTTTGAAGGACCTATTAAACAATATACTATGATTATAAATATGTAGGTATAAATTTTTGGCAATAGTCTGCCAGTAAAACGGTTATGACATATACAGACGGCTATAGCGAAACTATAAGGGTTCCTGTTTTGACTACGGAACCTTAAAAATATTTTATACTCGATATCCCTGACCAAAGCTAATTTTCAAAACCATTTGATTGGCTGTTATAACATATACAGAGGTTGACCTCGATCAAAGGTTAGTTACTGGAGAAAAGAAAAAAAATTATAGTGTACAAATAAATTTATGAACACCTTTAGCTAAACCCTTTAAGAATTCTAGACTTTGTATCTAATTAAAATTAAATATAAGTCACATAAGACTTTTCTATGTCTTAAGAGAATAACTTCTCTTAAGTATGAGGAGTATAAGATCTTTATTACGTACAATTAATGCTTCCGTATTGAGATATTTTTATTTCAGAAAAACAATTAAGGTTTCACGCAAAATTTAAAACACATGAAATTGTGAACAAAATCCGAATCTCCCGAATCTACAGCGTCAGTTAAACGGGCAGGTTACGGCTAGTATTTTATAATTGATGGCATGTTATTTATTCTACTTAACAAATTTAATTTCTAGGATAATCAATTTTACTCTTATAGAATTAAACCTAAGCGCATTATTTATTCTTAAGAGGGCACCATTACGTGACTTTCCCCTACAAATCTATACAAATGTATAAACGGTTTGGCAAGGTGTATTTAGTAATAAATCGGTTCAGAGTAAAAAATTTACAAATAATAGTACAAGGGACAAAGATCTAAAAGATTTATAAACATATTCTTTGAACTGTTTGGAGAAACCACAAAAAATACATTTTTAAATAGAGGTCACAATTTTGTAACCTTGATTTCAATATTAATTAAAAACTGGTATTTATCCGATATTTTGATAATAATTGTGTATATATTTAAAAGAGGGTGTTTGTCAATGTGAACAACTTTTTGGCAGAATTCTGTAAAAAAATATAAATGCAATATTGAAAAAAATTTATATAGTAATGATATAAAAATTATTGTTCTTTTTTTTTTAAAGGACATTTTTTTAGTCAATATAAATATTTTTTTATTGATCTGCAGTTAATTGGTACTTAGTATTTTCAATAAGTACTTATAAACAGCTTTATATTAATTAGTCGGTAATGTTTATCCTTACTTATTACTAATTGAAATTAATGAGTCATATTTTAAGAATTTTAAAAAGTGGAAATTATATAGTCAAATTAATTTTAAAATTAATTAATTGCTTTTTGAAATAGGTTGGTATATGGCTTTCGTCCGAACGTCTTGATTAGAGATAACATTAGTAAAAGATATCCCAAAATGAGTTGACACTTAATTGATTCAGTGGAAGTACACTACTTATACAAATCAAAATGCATGTGTCATTTGTGGTTTTTCACATGTCATATATACACTAGTAAAGTATTTTTGACGGGCGACCTCTACGCCATCTCGTTTTTCTTATTTAAGTTATGGTTCTGTCAAAACTCGTAATCATACGGATATACATTTAAAAAGTCAACTTTAATTTTAACTATAAAGAAATAATTACAAACAATGCCAGTGAAAAAATTTATGAGCAGTTTCCAAGAACTGCAATTAGATATTTTTAGAAAAAAAAGTATTTCTAAAGGTACAAAATTATGTACAACTTTTCATGTTTCTAATGTCTATGAAGAGATTGATGTTAATGATTCTCGGCGAATTTTTGGTACAGTATACACACTACTAGCGTATACATACTTCTACAATCATAATGCCACAATTATTATGAAATGTTCACAAAAAAAAAACTGTTGTTATAATTAATAACATTGTTAATTACAACGAATTACAACAATAACTTTGTGACAAATGTTTTTGTGACAAAGGTGTTTCTCTTAATACTGTACCAAAAATTCGGCGAGAATCATTGACATCAATCTCTTCATAGACATTAGAAACATGAAAACTAGTACATAATTTTGTACCTTTAGAAATTTTATTTTTCTAAAAATATCTAATTATACTTCTTGAAAGCTGATCATCAATTTTATCACTGGCGTTGTATGTAATTATTTCTTTATAGTTAAAATTGAAGCTGACTTTTTACATGTATATCCGTATGTTGAGTTTTGATAGAACCATAACTTATAATAAAAGACACGAGATGGCGCAGTACTTTACTAGCGTATACCGATCTGAATTCCTTTATTAGTGGCTACCTACTAATATTGAGAACATAATATGATTCAAAATTATCCCGACCTCCCAAAAAAAACTGCGAAGTAACATATACATAGATTTTTAGACTAATTCTTGGTACAAATCCAAATGCATGTAGTATCCGTGGTTTTTCACTTATGATCTACCGGTCTGAATTCCTTTTTTAACAATCGACAGAAATTTCCAAAGTATGACGTGGCTACCTGGCTAATATTGAAAACATAATATCATTCAAAATTCTCCCGACCTCACAAGAAATCTACGAAGTAACATATATTTTTTTTTTTTTTCTATAATTAATGTAATTTATATTCTACGTATGACCATATAGAAGTAATTGCCAATTAAACGTAGATATTCATTGCGGCCAGGCCACCCAAATAAAAAATAGCCAAGGTTAAATGCGATTACACATCAAACGCATTTACATGTTATTGTCCTGTATGGTTTAATGTTTTTGTTTTGATAACGTTTTATAACGAATCGTGTAATTATTTTTATGACATATTTTCGTTTCGTATTCAAAACATATTAAATGATGGTTTTGTCACCTATTGTAAAAAAAACTATGGACAGTATACTGTTTATAAAAGTTATAAATAGAATTGATTACTTATTTTTAGAATCAATAAAAATTATTGATTTTGATTTAATATGCAAGGAAATTAATCATTTATTTGTTGACATGTAAAAACAGATTTGCATGTCATCATCATACAAACTTTACACAATCAAATTGTTGAAATTTATTTATTTGGACATTTTTAATAATTATTTTTTTGAAATTCATTTGCCCAACAGTTCATGGAATTATTATCTCTAATTTCAAATGTTAATTTTACCAAGACAAGGTGAGACACGCACCAAATTAGAACCAACGAGTAACATATCTGTGATTACATATCCCAGAGATAGTTACGATTAGCTATAATTCATATTCATGATGACTACTTTGTAGTCGAAATACGTGTCTATAAAATACAAATGATTCTTCTAGGAATTGGGGTAAAATCTGAAATTTAATTTCAAATAACCCCAGATCTTTGATTATCTTTATACTATCTCTAAAGCGAACGATATGCATACGAAAATAGACGCTCGCTCCCGATTGGACTATAGAGTATTTAATATATTCTCGGCGCTTCTCTTTTACAACCGTTTTAGGATGCATGCATGTTATACATTTGTTTTACATACGTCTATTTCTGTGACTAGTTTTAAAGGCCTTTCTTACCGACCCCTAAAAGATAAGGAATTTATATGTAGACTAGAAATTGGTAGATTGTGCCGACTATAGCCGACTTTGATACGAACTATGCCGATATTCATCTGGAGTTTGTGAAACGAAACTGTAGACAACCTTCACAAGCATAACTGGTTACTTTCGTTCTTGTCCATACGCCGAAAATTTAATCAATTAATCGTCCCATTAATTTCTTTCTTTTTTTTTAATTAATTTAATTGACAAACTGCCGCCGTTGGAATCGAACCAGCAATCTCACAGTTCCTAGAGCAGAGTGCCTTTATCAGCACGACCAAGGGATGTAAAATCAAAAATTGCATTTTTTAATGTTGTTTTTAAGCCTTGAAATCGACTGTTTTTGCGTTTTTCTAATATTAAATAAAAAATGTATCTAAATTCTAACAGACATTTTTTGTTTTAAATAACTCAAAACACTCAATTCGAGTAAAAATATTTGGTCATTCGGGTTGGAAAAAAATTAGTTTCTAGTTTAATTTTCATAGGACAAACCAGTCCAAGTAGCCGAGCAGTCTAAGGCGTTATGTCTGCGCAGTTTGTTTACTTGGAAACTGGGAACTTATGGGTTCGAATCCCGACATCGGTAGTTTGTCAATTATTAAGAAATAAAAAAGGGACGGTTAATTGACCAATCTGTCGGTGTATGGACAAGAACGAAGTAACCGGCTATGCTTGAGAAGGTTTTCTGCAGTTTCCTTCACGAACTCCAGATGAATATCGGCATAGTTCCTATCATAGTAGGCTTCAGCCGCATATCCTACCAATTCCTAGTCTATACACAAAAATTCCTTCCACTCCACTGACATTCTCATATCCTTAGGCATCACAATGGACCTTATGGTCGAAGTGCAGCCCGTCCAGGGTAGCCTCTACAATCTATCTATCTATCTATCATAGGACAATGTGAAATTTCCGCCTAGTCATTATACTGCGTATATTACAGCATTTACGTGTATCAATGTTTAATAGATTTTGAATTATTTTATTATTTTATTGATGTATTCCATCATTTGAATTATTTTTCAATATAACTTTATGGGACCCTATAAGATAGTATAAATGTCAACGGAAAATAATATTTAATAAATTAAATATTGACTAAAATCATTAAACTGTGACATAAACACGCATGACGACGTTACGGCATACACTATTAATTTAATAATTATAATTCGATTTTCATTAAGTTTTTGTATATTTTTTTCGACGAAAATATTATTAAATCATGGGTGGTCAATGGTTACTTAAATAGAGGTAAAAAAGATATCTACATTACCATTTCTATACAATTTTATTGACGTACATACACTATATACATGTAATGTTTGTCATAATTTAATACCCTTGAAAAGAAGAAAAAATAAATAAACACTTAACAAAGGTCATCATTAATGGAATTAAATTATCAACACGTATCTAAAAATATATCGTAAATCTTCTTGCTCTATACCTTTAATTTTAAAAAAATTAAAATTAATGGTTCTACGGTCTTCATTAAACTCTGTACTTAAATGAAGACATTTTGAATTACTTTACTTTTTTAGATATAGTCTTTTTTACAAGCTTTTATTATTTAATTTGCAATGTATGTATGTATTGATGTATGTTCGGGACAAATCTTGCAAGCTGAATTAGAACTACTTCCTCTCATCTAGTTGAATTTTTACATGTTGGTTCAGTTTCGACGACAATGCATTTTTATGGTAAGCATAACAAGAATCGACAAGGTGAAAGGGGGTGTAGAGGGAGGGGAAACACAAAATTTGGTATATCTCTCTTAATTTTGAAAAAATCGAAAAACACATAAGAAGTAAAGTTGTAGAAAATTAGTTTTACTATAAAAAACTTGTTTTTATAAAATGCTTTTTAATAGAAACTTATTAAAAAGTAGAGGAAATTCGCTAGATAGTAGACATACCACTAAATATTTCAATATTTTATCAAAATGTTTATTGAAAGAAAAAGCACCCCTATCAGAAATGTTGGATCTAGAGATTTTATCATCACTGTGGACACATCTTGTGTATTCCTACACTGCAGTTCGTCAGCAAATATCATATAGTTTCATCCGACTCCCCGCAGAAGCTGCAGCCTTCTAAGCCCAGCTTCTAAAAATGTTCCTTCAGTTTACAATAATCTGTGAGAAAACCCGCCAATACTCGTACTCTACTTTTGTTCGGTGAAGACTTTTCGCTTGCCTCAATCCTAGAAGAAATCATCAGAGCGAAGCTATTTTGGTGTGTTCTTTGTTTCTGACCTCTTCTTCAGGCAGATGTGATCTTCAAGTAGTACAAAAGACACTCTCGATTCTGCAAGACCTTTTGGATGCTCCTTTCCTTATCAGGGTGCTCGCTGCCTCCACTTCTGCATGTTCTCACATCCAGAGGAAAGTGAGGTGAGATATTTTACTTGCCGCCAATTGTACGACCATTTTTCAAGCATAAATATTTTGATCTAGGAGCAAATTGAAATTGTATATCATATGTAGGTATACCCACCAAGAGTTCATATTGATTGATCACGATTTCACGTTTGATTAATCTGAAACGTGATGTTTGAGTCAATAATACTAATGTAAATCTTAATAAAATCAATATTTCAATTATCGTTGTATCGTCAAAGAAGATAGACGATGATCATGTTTTATCAGAGTTATAAATAAAATAAAATGAATTAAAATAGAATAAATAATAATGTAATATTTGTTTATTAAAAAAATATAAACGATATTACTTCCTATTTATTGAATATGAAATTTCTCATCCTATAATGTGTTATGCTGCTAAAAGTTAAGCAATGAACATACGAGTACATACTTTCTCTATTACATCAATAAATTAATTTATAATATATTTATATATATATATATATATATATATATATATATATATATATATATATATAAATATATATATATATATAAATATATATATATATATATATATATATATATATATATATATATATATATATATATAATATGTAATAAATATTTTATTGTAGTTATTATTGAATAGAATTTAGTTAATAACTTGATTGATTGAATATTGGTCACTTTTTGATTATTCATTTTATTTCCGACTAAAATTAATCATATGGGTGTAGTAAAATGCAATGAATGTGTATGTAATGTACCTACTCGATTCTAAATCTTAAATTTCTTCAATATTTGGATACCTATGATACCAATCTACCCTGAGTTTCCTGGTAACTACCAACAAACTTATAAAAATATTATTATTAAATATTCAGACAAAATAAACGTTTGGTTGAAACTCCAAATCATTGTTTTTTATTTAACTTTTATATCGGAAATAATATACACCGTGTAAAGGAGAAACCGTGTTTTCATTTAAAGTAGGCGTTTACTTAAGCTCTCTGTATAACATTATTGTATTTTTAAATTATATAATATTATATTATTATATTCTATTATAATATTATTATATAAATACAATTAATTTATTAAACAAATGCTATTTTAAGAAACAAATAACTATATAAATTTAAAATAATAATTCTAATTTGTTATTGTCGGTATGTTACATTAAAAACAAGTGAAAATAACAAGTAACTGAGTTAATTACTTAAATACCGGATATATATTGAGTTTATGAAAAGAAAAATCGCAAAAATTGAACAAATTGAATTGAATTTTCAAGAGATCAGACCCATCGTGCGAAAATTCAAAACTGTACGAATTGAGAAGGGAAAATTTTGAAATGTGTTGATCCGGTTAAAAAAATTGCGGTTAAAAAATCGCAAAACTTGAACAAAATTTTTTTGTCCCCGATTTTGATATAAACTTTGTTTTAAGTAATTCAGACCTAGCGAAACCGATGGCGTTGATTAGAATACGATACGATTAACGGTTTTCAAGAGATCAGACCCATCGTGCTAAAATTCAAAACTGTATGAATTGAGAAGGCAAAATTTTTAAATGTGTTGGTCAGACGTTAAAATTAACCTGATTTTCGTTCTGTTTGGGTCAAAATTACTCTAGAAAATGATTATTATTAAAAACGAGAACAAAAATTTTTTTCACTTTTTTCGCATTTTTTCCAAGGGGTACCCCTAAAAAAATCGCAAAAATTGAATAAAATTTTTTTGTCCCCGATTTTGGTATAAACTTTGTTTTAAGCTAATTCAGACCTAGCGAAACCGATGGCGTTGATTAAAATATGATACGATTAACGGTTTTCGAGAGATCAGACCCATCGTGCTAAAATTCAAAACTGTATGAATTGAGAAGGCAAAATTTTTAAATGTGTTGGTCAGACGTTAAAATTAACCTGATTTTCGTTCTGTTTGGGTCAAAATTACTCTAGAAAATGATTATTATTAAAAACGAGAACAAAAATTTTCTTCACTTTTTTCGCATTTTTTCCAAGGGGTACGTACCCCTTAAAAAAATCGCAAAAATTGAACAAAATTTTTTTGTCCCCGATTTTGATTTAAAGTATGTTTTAAGCTAATTTAGACCTAGCGCAACCGATGGCGTTGATTTGAATACGATACGATTAACGGTTTTCAAGAGATCAGACCCATCGTGCTAAACTTCAAAACTGTATGAATTGAGAAGGGAAAATCTTTAAATGTGTTGGTCAGACGTTAAAATTAACCTGATTTTCGTTCTGTTTGGGTCAAAATTACCCGAGAAAATGATTATTATAAAAAACGAGAACAAAAATTTTCTTCACTTTTTTCGCATTTTTTCCAAGGGGTACGTACCCCTTAAAAAAATCGCAAAAATTGAATAAAATTTTTTTGTCCCCGATTTTGATATAAAGTATGTTTTAAGCTAATTTAGACCTAGCGAAACCGATGGCGTCGATTAGAATTCGATACGATTAACGGTTTTCAAAAGATCAGACCCATCGTGCTAAAATTCAAAACTGTATGAATTGAGAAGGGAAAATTTTTAAATGTGTTGGTCAGGCGTTAAAATTAACCTGATTTTCGTTCTGTTTGGGTCAAAATTACCCTAGAAAATGATTATTATTAAAAACGAGAACAAAAATTTTCTTCACTTTTTTCGCATTTTTTCCAAGGGGTACCCCTTAAAAAGCGTATACTATATAGACAAACATGTGATTGAGTTTTTAGTAATTAATATTAATATGAAAAATACATGGATGCTTTTTATTTACAGTTATGGCCTTTTGGGTGCATCAGGTTGCGGGAAAACAACATTACTATCATGTATTGTGGGTCGACGACGTTTAAACACAGGTGAAATATGGGTATTAGGTGGTAAACCTGGTACCAAAGGTTCTGGTGTCCCAGGGAAACGTGTTGGATATATGCCCCAAGAAATTGCTCTCTATGGTGAATTCTCAATAAAAGAAACAATGATGTACTTCGGTTGGATATTTGGCATGAGTACTGGTGAAATACAAGATCGTTTACAATTCTTACTGAATTTTTTGGATTTACCGAGTCAAAATCGTTTAGTCAAAAATTTAAGGTAACATTTTTTTTGGCTACAGTTAAAATTTGAATGTTTTTCAATGTGGCGGGTTTTTTTTATAAATTTTACAGTGGTGGTCAACAAAGACGTGTCTCATTTGCTGTTGCTTTAATGCACGATCCAGAATTATTAATTTTGGATGAACCAACTGTGGGTGTGGATCCATTATTACGTCAAAGTATATGGAATCATTTAGTTCAAATTACAAAAGATGGCAACAAAACTGTTATTATAACTACACATTACATCGAGGAAGCCCGGCAAGCGCATACTGTAAGTTACCAGAAAACAAGCTGTTCGAATATTCGAAAATACTACAAAAGTTAATTAAACTTAATGGAAGTGTTTCGTCACTTAAAATGTTATGAAAACGAATGTCAAAATACGTTTGGTCTGACTTTTCTGCACCAAAATTAATTTCAAAATTTGCCCCAATTCCAAGATCTTTTTTTCTTAAATATAAATACGTATTTCGACTACAAAGTAGTTATCATCAATATGAATTAGCTAGTCTTAATTATTCCCCAGGATGCGTTTGTTTATCAAACCTTAAGATAGTTGTCGTGATACAATATTATCAAAAAGTTGTGGAGCGTATGTGTATAGTAAGAATGAAGGAACGTATACCATGATAAGCCATAATTTTAGTCCAAGACTGTACCAGTAGACACGTTACACATACGATACTTGTCTCTACGTATATACAAATATTACCTAACATTTTTATTCGTTGCAATCCGTCAACGTCGCTAATATTCCGCCAGTTGATATACTGTTTGTTTACATATAGTGCTTTACGTACAGTGACGTAGAGTGTTGTCAAGTTGTATCTGTTCAGCATGCCAACATGTATATTTATTTATAAAATGCTCCACTTTGTGTTGTTATAACTAAACAATGAGACGGTCAATAATTCTCGTTTTTTTTTTTTAAATACGCAGAACAAATCCGATAATTTATATCTATTTTTTAAAAAGATTCTTAACTGTAGTTTTTTATTAAAAATAAAAAAACTAGTAGAAATACTGCCTAAAATGGGTAGTCTCCATTGCTCCCCATGTTAATTATTCGAACTTCAATTAAGTTTTTCTCGAGTTTGAGACGGTCAATCGATTTCAAATTTTAAGTGCGAGTGTATTAAAATACGCTTAATAAATGTGCAAAAATTTAGAACATTCTATAATTATGCCAATTAGCGCGACAACTAACTTAATTTAACTGGGAGGATCATAGAAATAAATGGAGGCGTGTGCTATTATGCGGTTGATTCGATGCACCTTGTATAAGCATATTGTATGTTAAACAGTTTCGAATTTTGAGTACACAACTACGAAGAGCAAATAACATCAGCTATTCAAAGTCTGAGTTAATTGACGGATTGGCTGCGATATCCAAAGACTACAGTAAATTCTTTTAAAATTAAAAATTGTTCTGTTGGATTATTTCTAGATTGGTTTAATGCGAAGTGGACATCTTTTAGCTGAAGAATCACCTGCTAGTCTATTAACAATGTACAATTGTTTATCATTGGAAGAAGTATTCTTAAAATTATCCAGAAAACAAGGTCAAACCAATAATGTACAAGAATTGAATATCAGTAATAATATAAGTATGGCATCATTAAATTGGGGTAAAAAGGATGATCCCGTTTACGTTTCACAAGAAAGTGGTGTTGTTGGACTTAACTTCCACCAGAGTAAAGAAGTTTTAATACAAGATTCGAATGGGCATTTAGATGTAAGTACTATCTCCTTCTTTACGACTTTCTGGCTCTAAAAACTTTCCCTCTGTCTGGTTACACTTGTGGAAGAATTGAATTTATAATCTTAGATGTCTTTTCATCATTTCATTTCAAAATTTTTGTCAAAAAAGATTTCCAAGTCTCCGTTAGTCTGTAATTCATACATATCTTCGAGAAACTGGCATAATTCTGTCCGACAGTGGTTCAAATATTTATACCCTAGGTCAATAGTACCAATGTTGCCTCTCCTTGAACCCAGGCCCAATGTCTGGCAAAACAGAAACTTAAATTTAAAGATGTACCTATGTAGTATCAAAATCTGTCCATTTAATTTTGCTCCTCTAGATCTTTATTTTGACAAATTAAATTACAGCTAAGATTTTAGTACACATCGAAATGGGAAAATATTAGATGTAAGTAGCATCTCTTTTCTAAATTCTATTCAAATCATTTTTCTGGCAAGTTTTTCTGCCTGACAGGAAATTCATGGCCGTGGAAACACGTCTGATCGTACTGAATCTTGGATTGCATGATGCATGTCCTGAGTAATTGACATATAGACTGTTTTGATGGACTCTTTATTTGAATTTGGTTATGTATAAGTCTGCATAAAATCCGAGCTCAAATGTGACTGATTTTCGAAAAATTTGCTTGTTAAAGAAATACTCACGGAATCTTTTTGCTCTTAAATCTAGGTCGAGCATTTAATTGAAGATCAAATTTAAAAGTGCATTCAAGCAAAGCTGCTTTAAATGCCTTTATGAAATTTTATTTTGTCAGCTAAACTATAATTGTCAAATTTTATTTCTATCCAGCAAAATGGAAAAGCAATTGTTGTTTCAAAACCAGAATTACCTGTTGTGGATTGTGACGATTGTGGTTCATGTGACGATTGCTTCCAAATAACAACAAAAGGGAAAGTTCGTGCATTGCTAGTCAAAAATTTCCTACGAATGTGGCGTAATGTTGGTGTAATGTTATTTATATTTGCATTGCCGGTAATGCAAGTAATATTGTTCTGTTTGGCTATCGGTCGTGATCCGACTGGTTTAAAATTGGCTATCGTTAATCGTGAAATGAATTATACAAACTCAACATATCAAGATTGTCCGATTGCGCCTGGATGTAGTTTTAAACGATTAAGTTGTCGATATATGTCGCATCTGAAAAATGAAACGATAAATAAAATGTTTTATCCGGATCCGGAGTCAGCGCTGGAAGCGGTTAAATCAGGTCAAGCGTGGGGTACACTGTACTTTACGGAAAATTTCACTGATGCTTTAGTCGCTCGAATGGTGTTGGGTCGCGATGCGGACGAAGAAACTTTGGATCAATCAGAAATTCGTGTATGGTTAGATATGTCAAGTACGTATGAAATTAACTTCCAAAACCTGTTCCACATAACTTATGATCTTTTTCCATCTTTAGATCAACAAATTGGATTAATGTTAAATCGTGATCTGCAATATTCGTACAGAGAATTTGCACAAAGTTTGTTGGAAACATGTGACCAAAATCCCAAATTAGCTGATGTACCAATACAATTTAAAGAACCAATTTATGGTTCGAATGATCCATCGTTTACAGATTTTGTTGCGCCTGGTGTTATTTTAACGTAAGTCACAACTTTATGATCCCTATAATTTGGCATGAGACTAACGTTTATTTGTATTTCCTTACAGAATTGTGTTCTTCTTGGCTGTTGCTTTGACATCATCAGCGTTAATTATTGAAAGAACTGAAGGACTTCTAGATCGTTCCTGGGTAGCCGGTAAGTTAAAATTTTTTAATACTATGACCAAGTATTTACCTTAATATCCAAGTATTTAGCACTTAAAGGGCAAGTTTTCGTATATAACTCTGATCCTTTCACTGGAATCTTGAGTTATATTAATTTATCCAGGAGTTAACTTTGAAAGTTTTTACTTTTTTTAATGGTACCAGTCCAAGTGGCCGAGCGGTCTAAGGCGTTATGTCTGCGCAGTATGCCTACTTGGAAACTGGGAGGTTATGGGTTCGAATCCGGACATCGGTAGTTTGTCAATTGACTAAACTGTCGGCGTATAGACAAGAACGAAGTAACCGGCTATGCTTGAGAACATTTTCTGCAGTTTCCTTCATGAACTCCAGATGAATATCGGCATAGTTTCTATCATAGTTGGCTGCAGCCCCATATCCTACCAATTTCTAGTCTATACACAAAAATTCCTTCCACTCCACTCACATCTTCACATCCTGAGGCATCACAATGGACGTTATGGTCAAAGTGTAGCCCGCCCAGGGCAGTCTCTACAATCTATCCATCTATCTTCTTTAATGGTATTTCTTTTAAAGTTCTTTCCTTGTATTATCTGATTATCATATATCCCTGAGAATTCCTAGAAATTTTATATTTTCCTTGAACTACCTCAACTTATCCTGGTACACTTGTAAAATATATTTCTGGATATTTCCCTAACAATCTTAAAACCGTTAACTTTCCTTGAAATTCGGACTTTCTTAGCATTTTTCTGACTTTATATACAATTCTACGCTGTTTCTAGACTTTCTGAACTAATCAAATTTTTCAAAAGCGAATCATGACTCAGAGAATAGTTGATTAGATTTTATTTCCTTGTATTTATCTTAATTCCTGAATCGCAAATGCTTGTACTATGATTTTGTTGGAAACTCCTAGATTACCGATTTACTTACAAATGTATCTTTTTTTTTCCTCAGGTGTAACACCAACCGAAGTATTATTCTCCCATGTCGTAACACAATTCGTTGTCATGTGTGGTCAAACAGCTTTGGTCTTAATATTCATGATAATCGTATTCGGTGTCGAATGTAAAGGCGATATCGGTTGGGTAATATGCTTAACCATTCTGCAAGGTTTATGTGGTATGTGCTTCGGTTTTGTCATATCAGCCGTTTGTGAGTTAGAACGTAACGCTATCCAGTTAGCACTTGGTTCATTCTATCCAACACTCTTATTAAGTGGTGTCATCTGGCCTGTCGAAGGTATGCCAATCGTTTTACGATACATCTCATTGTGTTTACCATTAACAATGGCCACAACCGCCACACGATCAATGTTAACACGAGGTTGGAGTATCGATGAACCAGACGTATACAATGGTTTCATTTCAACGATAATATGGATTGCGTTATTCTTATCGATAAGTTTGGTCGTACTTAAATTCAAACGTGGATAAACGCTTTGCATAAATTTCTTTTAATAAATTTAGACTGTTCTTTTTAAGAATTTTTTTAATTTTCAAAGTAATTTTTTTTTTTCGAACACAATTTGAAAATCTTTTATTGCTGCAGAAACGAAACCAAAACTTTAATGAATTTTTTTGGGGTGCTATTTATTATGCACGATATAAAAAAAAAACACTTTTAAAGCCATATTATAACTTTCAGAGTGCCTTTGATGTATTTTCAAATTGTGTATGATCGTTTAGTTCGAATGAAAAAAAGAAAACAAACAAACATTTCAACGATTATTTTCAATCGTTTTAGAAATATGTGTGATTTTTCAAAGAAAAATTTATCGATTTTAAATGTGGTTGTAGAATAATTATTTTAATATAAAAAAGATAAATTTTTTTTTCCAATGTGTAAACCAAAAGCTTCTAAGAAATATTTATTTTGAATTTTTTGAGTTTAAAACAAAATAAATTTTTCCCTCCCATATCATATATTGAAGAGGGTCTAAATTATTTTTGAAACCCTCAAATTATCTAGTAGGTATTTGTTACATGCTAAAAGAGTCTAGTTACCTTGAACAATATAGATCTTCCTGCGTTCCAGCGTGGAACAGCTTTCATTTCGAACAGACATTAATTAAAATCACTCGAAAAATGTTCACTCTTCTCTGTCAAATGATACAAATAAATTGGTGCATGCGTAAATGTTATCGCATGCGCACTAGTTATGACGCATGCGCAAATACATACTAGATACAAAAAACAAAAATGTATTTAATTAATTTAGATTGATTAGTGTTTTATTTTTTACAAAATAAACTTGCCCATATATAATTTTAAATTAATTTAAAAAAAATTATGTTTTTCTTTTTAAATTTAAAACCGTTTAAATTTTATTTTTGGTGAATTTTTAGTGTGTTTTTAATTTAAAAAGAATTTTCTACTTTTTTTTTTTTGTTGTATTTCCTTGTCATTTTATTTTGAAACAAGAAAAATATAATGAATAAATATTATTAATTAATTGTTTATAAATAAATTTGTAAATGTCTCTAATTAGTAATAAAAAAAACATTTTAGGAATATTTTATTTTAATTAATTTCTTGAAGAAAAAAAGTGCTCAATTCAGAATATATGAAAAATAAATATTATATAGTGTTCTGTTAAAAAAGAAAATATAAAAAATAATAATAATAGGATCAGGGCTCTCACGAACATTTTTTTAGAAAATATTTTTTCTTTTGAAATTTATATTTTATATATTTTGTGTTTTTTGATAAGAAAAACAATATTTTAAATTATGTGGCCGTTGATGAGAATGATGCATGTGATGATGCATGTGAGAACTTAATTGTTAATTATTAATTATTTACACAAATAAAAATACTTAAATTTATAAAAATTAAAACAAAAATATTTCTTATTTATAATATCCTAAAATTCCTTTTCTCCTCATAAATTAAATTTAGATAAGTTTCATAACTTCAAGCCTGAAAGTCTTTAAAGTATGTTAAGGAGTTCTCAGAGCAACTTGGAGACTTCAAGATAAAACTATTGCACTTCGACCTCATTGTGCTCCCCTTTCTACTTCAGTCCGACGAGATACGCTTCTCCCATATGTTGGCAAAAGCCAGGAGCTTGCTTATCAGGTCTTCCTGAAGATTCATATATTCAGGGTGAGATGCACCGAATATCCTGTATCTGCTGTAACCTAGAGGTTCGTAGTCAAAGATTATTTGGCTGGATGTTTCTTCCTCCTCGCCACACAATCTGCACACAATGGACCCGTTATGGAGTCCCATTGTGTGTAGATGCTTGATTGTGTGGATAATGTCCGGTAATGAACCTGGTAACCCTTCGCAGTTGCATCTTGTTCAGCTTCAGTGCATCGAGAGATAGCTTTCTTGTTGCACTCTGAAGCAGTACCTTCCCGAGCTTTTGCCGCGGTAATTTTTCCTAGTGATCACGGTGTTTAGCATTTGACCACTCGTTGATCACCTGTGTACATGCAGTCCTTGGATTTCCTAAAATAGGCTCTGGGCCTATGAAGGGCATTCCAACTCCCTTCTTTGTTAAGGTATCTGCTTTTTCGTTTCCTTCGAAACCTGCATTCTCCAATATTACAAGATGAGACAAAACAGTGATGAATTAATGAACTAAGACAAATTGCGACTTAAGAAATTGCACTTCCTCGTCCATGGCTCCACATTGGTCTCAGTCTACCGCATCATCCAGGCCGATGTATTGTATAATTACATGAAGAAGATTTTTAACTTTCTTGACCCTTTGAAGGTTCTAGACCCTTTATGAGATACTGCAACTCCTCCGTTAATAGCCTTCTAGAAATCGAACAACTGGCATTTTTCAGATAGTCGAAGTTAATAACAATTGAAAGTATATGGTGAACTTTTTATACCTCGGATTTATGTATTCTCCATAATCTCGAAAATTATAAGGTTTACAGCAAACATTTTCCAGATAGTTCTCGGAGTTAATAACTATTGAAAGTATATGGTGAACTTTTTATACCTCGGATTTATGTATTCGCCATAATCTCGAAAATTATAAGGTTTGCAGCAACATTGTCATTAACAAAAACTTTATATTTTGAATTAAAACACCCTCTTAGATTTTTTGCCACTATTTTTTTAGTTCCATATTGGTGTGATTTATAGGCCTCTGTATCTCAGGAACCAAAAATGCTTTAAGAGTTTTCAAGATATTTAAGTTTAACAAATTTTTTATATGGTACCAAATGTCAGGTAGGTAGATATCCAACCAAACACAAAAATGTAAAAAGGACTAAGTTCTCGCATATTCGTGACAAAAAGAAGTTCAGATATGTTACTTAAATGTCAAATTAAGTAAACGCTAATCACTTCCGTTGGTATAATATAACCAAAAGGCAGCCATATTAACAATATAGACGCTAGTTTAGATAGATTAGATAGATAGATTGTAGAGGCTATCCTTCCATTGTGATGCCTAAGGATATGAGGATGTGAGTGGAGTGGAAGGAATTTTTGTGTGAGTAGACTAGGAATGGGTAGGATATGCGGCTGCAGCCGACCATGATTGGAACTATGCTGATATTCATCTGGAGTTCGTGAAGTAAACTACAGAAACTACAGGCGGTTAGTCAATTAACCGCCCCTTTTTTTTCTTAATAATTGACAAACTGCCGATGTCGGGATTCGAACCCATAACCTCCCAGTTTCCAAGTAGGCATACTGCGCAGACATAACGCTTTAGACCGCTTGGCCACTTGGACTGATATGACGCTAGTTTACATCAACAACAAAAAACAAACATTGTTAAAAGTATTGTGGTAGGATGTGTTTTATTATTTGAAAAATTATGAAAAATACTTTGTACACACAGACTTTGCTCGTGTTTCATTTATTATATTATGTAAAATGTTTATTTTCATTTCATAATATGTTTATTACGGAAAACTTTTTACAAATAATAAAAATTATGGAAATAAATAAATATTTATTTTATATTTTATTACCCTGTCTGAAGATAATACCACTGTCGTTTTTTTTTTTATTATAATATTGATTAAATATAATTATATCAATTAATTTATCTTGAATAACATTTATTATACATTACAAAAAATTACTTTGAACAATTTTGAGTGTAGAAGTTACGTTTATGAGGTAATTAATTAATAATTTTGAACGGTAAGTACATTAATTAATAATCAATACATGTAATTAATTTTGACTTAAATAGTTTAAAAAACTAATATGGTTTAAAGTGATGTCATAACTTTTATTGTTTTAAAATATCCGATTATTGCACTTTTATAATTGCATTAAATGTTTTTTTGAAAAATCTCTAGGACAAACAATGGAACCCGAAAAAGTAACAAACGAAAAACCATTACAATTAACTTTAACACCCGCCTGTGATATAATTTCTGATTCTGTGGTCCTAATAAGACATGCTTGCTTTCAATATGAACGATGTACAAATACCAATTACGTTCTCAAAAACTTTTGTATGCGAGTTCCCAAAGGATTGATGTAAGTTTTTAAAAAATTAATAAACATTGTATTTTTTTTTTAATTTTGTTTGTTTGTACTCTGCAGATATGCGTTATTAGGTCCTTCCGGTTGTGGTAAGACAACTTTATTATCATGTTTGGTAGGCTTGAAAAAAATTCAAGCTGGTAAATTATTTGTATTGGGTCATGATATCACCAAAAAAAGTGTTTCAATGTCACGAAATATTGGTTACATGCCACAGGAAAATTCATTGTATATGTTTTTTACAATACGAGAAATTTTTCATTACTTTGGAATGATACACGGTTTGAGCGAAGAGGATATTGAACAAAAATTTAAATTTTATACAAATTTATTAGACTTGCCCGATGCAAATCAATTTATTCGGTTTTTAAGGTAAGTGTTTGAAAATATTAATAAATTTACTGTCAATAACCTCTGATTAAGTAAACACTCTTAGCATTTCAGCTTCTCCGTTATTCAGACCCAAATCGTCTCTCACAATCTATTGGGTTTTTAAATCTAACCAAACGTTTTCCATTTTTTTTTTTACACATTTTGGGTATTAAGATCCCAATGAGCAGGGATTCACATTGCAATCTCAGGGCCGTGTCTGAGTATATGGCCGCATGCTCGGCAGTGTAATACGGCCCCGCTTCTAAGATAACATTATATATAAGAAAAAACACCATTTTTAATTAGAATATTCGTAGTTTTTTAGTTCATGGAAATCACGTAATCCATAGTTGTCTTAAAGTCCAGATAACGCTACTCCTGGAGCCTGTAGCTCAAAAACTAAGGATTTCGGGGACTTTGACCCTTGAGAACTTTTGATCGGGAGCCATTTTCCAGATAACGCCACTTCCAGAATCTGTAGATCAAAAACTATAGGTTCTGATCCTGAAAAACTTCAGGTTTCTGCGGAGTCCTTTCAATTCACTACTTGTTTTTTCTTCTACTTTCTTTGTTATTTTTTTTCTTTTTACAAATTCTATATTTTAATCTTTTAATCTCGTTAAAAAACGTACCAAGACCGGAAAGATAAAATCGTGGCAGCTGCCCTCCCAACTGGGTACACGAGTGGGCATAAGGAATATAGAAAGATGATTAATACCTTTACAAAATTTCAGTTGAAACAATTTTTCGCTTATATATAATTTTTTTATTTGATATCTTCCCAAAGAACCAACTCAGCCCTTGATAAATCGAAAATGGTGAGGTTGATCCCCCGATTCACCTCTCTCTCTCCTCAAGCGTGATCTCAGCCCAGATTATTACATACAAACCCAGCCATTTAGACACAATTTTAAAAACTATTTTGATCGAAAGAAAATTGTTTGAAATTTTGATCCATAAATAATTCTCCAATCTACTGCTTGTTATCGCAAGTTTCTCCTTGGTTAAAGAAAGAACCAAACTAACAGCAAGAAAAATTTTTCTTTCATCGATGAATTTAAATAAGACTAAGTTTAATCAAATCATTTCAGTGGCGGTGAATATCGTCGCATTTCATTGGCTGTAACATTGTTACATAAACCAGAAATATTAATTCTGGATGAACCCACTGTGGGTGTTGACACATTATTACGAAAAAACATTTGGGATTATCTAAAACATTTGGCAACCAGCGAGAATATTTCGATTATTATAACAACACATTATATCGAGGAAGCACGACAGGCTGATACTGTAGGTATTGTTCCGAATTAACAGTGACGGATTCAAAAAATTTAATTACAAATCCTCTCTTTCAATCTTCAATCTCGGCAGTTCAACTTCTTCCATACATTTAATTATAATTCGAACATGCAGGAAATCGACTTCTAAACAACAGAAAGTTTGTAGTAGAATGTCTTTGTTTTGTCCTTTAAACGGAGTATACCAATCCAAGTGACCGAGCCGTCTAAGGCATTATGGTTCGAACCCCGACATCGGCCGTTTGTCAATTATTAAGAAAAAAAGGGGCCGTTAATTGACAAAACTGTCGGCGTATGAACAAGAACGAAGTAACCGGCTATGCTTGTGAAGGTTTTCTGCATAGTTCCTATCATAGTCGGCTGCAACCGCATATCCTACCAATTCTTAGTCTATACACAAAAATTCCTTCCATTCCACTCACATCCTCACATCCTTAGTCTTCACAATGGACCTTATGGTCGAAGTGTAGCCCATCCAGGGTAGCCTCTACAATCTATCTATCTATCTATCTAGATGGAGTAGTCAGAAAACGAGGCAGGATAAAATGAAGGTACACACCTTTTCAAATAATTATAAATCCGCCACTGTTAATAATCCCAAAACGTTTTTCAATATTATCAATAAAACAAAACTGTTTAAGGTTGGATTAATGAGATATGGATCGTTATTAACTGAAGCCTCCCCGAAAGATTTACTTTTGGCTTACGAATGTAACACATTGGAACAAGTTTTTCTAAAACTGTGCTCGGAACAAAACTACATTACTGATAGTAGGGACTGTAACAAATCGAATAATAACGAAATTATTATTGCCGAACGCTTGGACTCAAAATATGTAAGAAATCGAAAACTTCCCGCCGCACAAATATATCTTAAATCGTTTCTTGTTTTTTTGTAGGAGAATCAACCGAAAGCACCATTTTGGGGTAAATTTAAAGCAACATTAATGAAAAATTATAAACGACATGCGAGAAATCCATTAAGCAAAGGAATTATTTTTATCATTCCACTATTTCAAACAATATTATTTTTATTATGTATTGGAGTGCCAGTTAAACATTTAAATGTAGCCGTTGTCAATGACGAAATGCCACAATTATTTTCGAATAATACATGTCCATCTTACGATGGATGTCGTTTTAAATCGTTAAGTTGTCGATTTTTAGATTATCTTGATCCGAAAACATTTAAGCAAGTTCCATATGACAGTTTAGATGCAGGAAAAAATGCAGTCAAGAAAGGTAAAGCATGGAGTCTAATATATATGCAAAGTAATTTCTCGATTGCGTTAAAGAAACGATTATTAACACCACAAATGTCTAGTGATGATGTTTTAGATTTATCAGAAATTAGTATTTGGGGCGATAATACCGGTAAGATTATTTTTAATATGAAAAATTTGAATTATTTTGCAATTCGATTCTTACAGTTTCAGAAACTGCTATCGAAATAGAATATAAATTACGATCGGCTACAAAAGAATTTGTAGATGATCTAATGGTGGCCTGTAGACAAGATCCAAAGATTAGCCATTCTCCTGTAGTTACGAAAGGAATATGGAGTAACATTGATTCGACAACTCGACAAACTTTTATGGTACCAGCACTTACGATGAGGTAAAATCTAAAATTTGATTTTTTTTTAATACAGAGAATAGAGACATTGCACTAAGGGATAAATAGAAGAAAGCTGGATTTTTTCACCAACCTTTCTTTTGTGGTTCTAAATAAAATTCTAAAAGTCCCCATCGATACATGTGCCGCTAAAAATATTACTCGGAGTCAAAGGTCATGTTTTTCGCAAAAACCTAGTTAACGGTCCCTTTTATCGAGAAAATAGCTGTTATGAAATTTGTAGCTTAGAAAATTGTCTACAAAAAACATAATTTTACTTTTTTTGTAAGACTATCTGTTTTCGAGAAAATTCGATTCAAAAAGTGGTAACTTTTATGTTGTAACACACTTATGATATATAAGCTCAAGCTTTGTGAAGTATAAATTTTTGTTTGTAATTTTGCTTTTTCAGGTTTTAACTAATAGATGAAAACCTTAACGATATTTTTGCGAAAACCCGTTTTTCTTGGCCCGAGTAAAATTTTCTGCGGTTTGTTAAGACCCATAAATAGGAAGGTTGATGCAAAAACTCAGCTTTCCGGAAATTTTTCCAAAGTTTAGCCATTTTTTATCTTTATTCTCTGAACTAATATAAAAATTTTAGATTTTAAAATCAAATTTTTTGTTTCAGTGTTGTATTTTTGCTATCAATTATGCCCACTTCAGGGAACATTATAAATGAAAGAAATGAAGGACTTATTCAAAGATCTGTAATTTCAGGTAATATATTTTTCAGATTACTTTGTGCGAAATACATTTCTTCAGGTAAAATTTGAAATGCAGTTCCATAAATTGGCATTGGCAATCGCACCTGGGTAACTATAGTACTGGTTTGGAATGCCAGAGGTCTTGGGTTCAATCCCCAGCCAAGATGTATAAGATTTTTCATATCAAAACTTTAATATCAAAATAATATTGTAAATTAACTTTTATTTGCGAAAAGCTGAATTGTCATTGCCCCTTTTCTAAGTTCATATCTCGAAAATATCTCATTTACATGGCAGTTTCTTTATTTCTGTACAAAGATCCATCTCCATCTTGTTTGGGCCACTTAAAACATCGTAATTATGACTGCGACCTGAAACAGTGACAGCAATTATTTTATAAATTAGCATTTTAAACAACTTGAGCCTGATGATGTCACAATAGAGCGACGAAACGTTGCAAATTATCTTCAGTATTCAGAATGGTCATCAACATGTTATTAAAAATTATTCTTTGGTTTTTTTTTTAGGTGTTTCAAAATCAATAATATGTTTATCTCATTTTATAACCGAAGGAGTCGTAGTCTTAATCCAAAGTACGATTATCTTATTCGTAATGATTGTTGTATTTGAAATGGAAGTCCATGGAAACATTCTCCTAGTCTATTTATTACAATTCTTACAAGGACTATGTGGCATATCATTGGGGGTCTTCTTATCACAATTATGTGATAGAGAATACACCACAACATTCGTAGGTTTGGGTATTGGCTATCCAGTGTTATGTGTTAGTGGTATTATATGGCCACTGGAAGGGATGCCAAATGCACTACGACAAATCTGTGAATTTTTACCATTGACATTTGGTATAATTGCTCAACGAGGTGTATTTATTAAGGGCTGGGCCATAACACAGCCAGAAGTTCTTGTAGGAATAACATCTATATGTAGTTGGATTGGAATCTTTTTAATTTTCGCTATGTTTTGTTCGTATATTAAACGATAGACTATTTGTACAGCGATTGCAACAGAAATAAATACTTAAAGGGGGGTTGGTGTAATCGAGCTTTGTAAACCTTAGCTAATGATTTTCGTATTATGTTATTTTTCAATATTTACTCAACAAAATATCAAAATTTGCACGATTTCTATAGTTTGTGAGATATTAATTTTTAATTATATTCTTTCAACATGAGATTTTACTCCAAAAACACATCGGAAAATTTCACTTTCTGAATGAGTTTTTGAATCTATATATGTAACGCCATCTATGAGCATCTTTTTAAAACTGATATGAAAATTTCGCCAGGCCGTTGCCAGGTAATAAACGGTGTAACCCGCCACAATAAATGTTTCACATCAATATATGATCAGATTTCGTTATTTTTGTTTCGTTATGAGTTTACTGAATACAAATTTAAATTAAAATAATTAATTTTAATATTAAGGTAATTTTAACATTAAGAATTTTTGATAAATTATTCAATATATAAATATATCTAACTTCGTTTAAAAATTTCAAAATTATTTACCGTTTAGTTTTGATAAAAATCGCTCTCAATTGTACGATTGACATTACAGGTCTATAAAAAAGTAGTATTTCACCGCACTTTTAATTTTATTTTAAAAACGCGTCGAATAGATCAACGAAAAGATTGACATTTTTATACAATCCAATCAAACAAATACACGAGAAAACCTTTTAGCACGATTACTGCAGGACCTTAATTTACGACAAAAAATGATAGATTTTAGTTTTAATTTTGTAGTTTTAGAGCTCTATTGCACAAACTACATTAAAAAGTGTATATACATCTCAAAATTTGTAATAAACTCACTGATCTCTATAACTGAAGAGGATCCTATAGTTTATATGCGGGCAAATTTGAAGCTTATAGCGCCATTAGCGCCACCAGCCTGATGACTAGAACTAAATAATATGGAACAGCGCATGCTTCAATTGCAACATTCAATATATCTGATTTGGCGAGAGTTCATTGATGAACTTCGTTCTTTACGGTTTGAAGTGATCCAAACGGTGTTGAACTGAACTGCTTACGCCTGCGTTTAATGCGCATACTCAAATAGTAAATGCCAATTGTGCAGGAGTAAGCAATACAGTTCAACACCGTTTGCATCACTTCAAAACATCAAGAACATAGCTATGAGTATATGCTTCAACATTTGACATTTTTTCTTTTGCGATATAATGGTCCACGATAGAGATCAGTGAATAAGTTTTATAAGACTCTTACAAGAGTTTTATAAAAAGTTTAATTTCTATCAAGTTCGATTTTTTTTAATTTTAAGCCTAAAGGTCACAATTAGCCAGAATTGACCTCTTTATTTTTTAATAAAATTTTGCTTTTTATAAAATTTTCGTTTTATTTCGTAGAATTAGTTTGTATTTTGTTAATAAAGCCTAATTTTTGTCCAAGACAAAGACGCTCCGAAACTTGAAAGCCCTAATAGAAAAATAAAATATAAATGAATATAATAAACATGAAAATCGAAACAAATTCAGCGAGAAAAAGTGAAAATTCGTCTATTCATCAAATAGCGAAATGAATAAAATTATCTTACAAAAAAACCTCATTTCAACTAAATTTTGCATTGATTTTCATTATTTTGTTATCGGATTTACACTAATTTGGATACAAATAAAACTATATTGGTTCTTACATTTTATTGTTAAATTGTTCACCCCAATGTCCCAAATTTTATCTTCCAAAATGAACCACACTAAACAACGAATTTGAATAAGTTCTACGGCAACTTCGGTATTTAAACTGCTATCCTGCACACAAGCTTCTTCTCAAAGGAATCGTAAACTGTCGGATGCTGAAACACATTAGATTTTCCAACTGTTTCTTGTAGGGTAAAACTGGATTAACAAAAAACAATAAAATTTGTTTAAAAATTCATCAAGTTTTTTATTTACAATTTGAATTTGAAAATTAAATAAATTTATTATTTACAAATCTTAATAAATAATAAAACAGTCAAATTAGTTTACAAATTAAATTAAATAGTTACAATTTATTTAATTGATTTTTTTTATATTAAAATTAATGAACGTTTTGTTTATTGATTTATTTTATTTATGGATCAGTTTCCTCTTTCATTTCTTCCTTAGTTCGTATATAAATTTCACCATATTTTGACATATATTTTTTCACAAATTCACGTGCTTTCGTTTTAACACTATCATTCACTGCTAACTCAAATACACTACGACAATTCTTTAATTCTTTTAACATAACGAACATTGTTAACTGTAACAAAAATCATAAATACTTGTTTTTATAAACCACTCAGTAATATAGAAAATTGAAGAAGACGTAAAGATTGAATATATCTAAGAAATTGTTTGAAACTTGTCTAGGGATTGTAGCTCGTCTGCATGAATCTGGTAGACACCCAGACATTTTATTCTTTTGTGTATGAGTGTGCCACAGTCTATTTGGAGATGTTTCGGAGTTTCTTCCATTTCTCCACAAAACCTGCAGTTACCCTCATTTCCCAAGTCTAGCTTTCTAAGATGTCCCCTGAGTCTACAATGCCCCGTAAGAAACCTTGCTAGAAGCTGCAGTCTATTTTTGCTCAGGCCAATGCAGGTTTTGAATCTTTTGCGGTTATAAGATTCTTGGCCAGTCTGAGCCCCGGAAGTTTCCTCCAGAGTGTGACTCTCTTGGTATCTTCTTCCTTACTGATCTCCTCTCGATAGAAGCAATCACACAGTCCGCAGAATAGCTCTGTAAAGAATGTCGTCGATGCTCCCTTCCTTGCCAGACCATCCGCTATCTCATTCCCCTCTATTCCCACATGCCTTAGGACCTAGTGGAGGGTGACTTTATTATTATTGTCCAGATTGTTAAGTTTGTCTAGGCACTCCTCCCATGCTATCTTTGAACTGATAACGTAAGAGCTCAGCGCTTTGATGGCCGCTTCTCTGTCGTGGATGATCGCTATATCGCGATACCGATAGTTCCTATCTAGGTTGGACTGGGTGCATTTTTCACTAGCCAGTATTTCGGCCTGAAAGATGTTGGAGAATTTGACCATAGGTTCAAAGGATCTGACGCTATACCTTAGAACGGAAAAAAATTTTCTTTGTGAGGCCCATATGTGATGCACTAAAATACGGAACACAGAATAGAGATGCATACATAGCATATACCAGCAGATTCATGCAAAATATCTGGCAGAACATGGTTTAGAGACACAAAGAACATGTTTAAATTGGTTCCAGAATTTCTTCATCACATTTCCCACTGGTTAGAACTAATATTGGCAGCTAGCTTGTCTCTGAATTGGTGAAAAATGGAGGTACATGACAAAAGATCTTACCCTTACTACAAGCAGGAGTAGTTTTAGAAGCGAAATTGGTAGAAAAGAAATTTTACAGAAACCTTATCTTAATATAAGTAAGAATAATATCAGCGGCTATTTGTCTTTAACTCCGTGGAATACTAGAGGTAATTAAGCAGAGAGCGAAAAAATTTTGTACAGAAACCTTACCTTTTTTGCTAAATGTTTAAAATCATCGGTGTTTGTGATACGACCAATTTTACAATCTGGTTTCTTATATGGCCCTAAAATATGTACCATAACATTCGCCATTTTTTTACGAAAATTATTTTTAATTTTTTGTTCTTTATCGCTACTAATTTCAACATCAGGTATCGGCACCACTGATGAACGTTTCTCTTTGGATCGTGCTGCTGCTGCTGCAGCCGCTTCTTTACGTCTGCGTAATTTATCTTTGGTTTCACGATATTTACGTGCTTCAAGTTTACTTGATATTATATCTTCTTCACGTCGAGGCTATAAAACAAACGAAAATTTATAAAGATATTCTTCTATAAAGAACAGTTTCAGAGAATATTAGAGTTACCCGGATGCCAATGCGAAATAGTTGCCACGGAATGTTTACGATGCCACTAGATGTATGTATATGATCGAAAACGGTATTGATAAGAGTATGATCCGACATGTACACTTTGTGAATAAAATTATAAATATCTATTTTAACCTTTTTATCATTTTTATATTTGTAAATTTAGTATACAAGTAGTTTGTTCTACGATTTTGCCATCTATCTAATAGCAGAAAGATCACAAAATAATCACGACCAGTAAGACTTGAGTTCTCCAATAAATATTGTGACGTCAATTTGCGCATTTGGTCACGTGGCTTTCCGCACTAATATTACAATTTTATTTAATCAAACCAATAGATATAACTTTTTTCAGAATATGATCCTATTTGTATTTTTATATAAACGTTACTATGAATATTCGTTTACAGTGAAACCTTGATATAAAAAATCTGAAGGAGATTAGAAAATATTCGTTATACCAAGTAATTTGTTACAATGAGGTTTGTTATATAGAGGTTAGGTTGGTCTAAGATTCTATTTTAGCAAGGGAAACAAACTTAAAAAAAAAGTAAAACACATTGTAATGAACGCACTTGTCCTCTACATATTTAATGATTTTTCGATTATCTGCAACAGTTCAGGAACACCTATTTCGTTTCTCGGCCATTGCAACTTTACATTAAACAACAGTGAAAAAATATGTAATGCACTCTCGTACTTATAGGAACCTTACAACACAAAACATTAATTTATTATGACAGTTTGAATTCCTGGATTGTCTTACGATAAATTGAACGTATCTGAACCTGTCGAGACATGAATTCGTGTTAGATGGATTAGTAGAATACTTTATGCAAAGGTTAATTATACTTTCTATTTATGTTTTACAATGATTGAAAAATCGTTATAAAGAGGTTTTTACAAAAGTTATTCGTAATGTAAAGGTATATTTTGCATTAACTCTTACGGCCAGTTCTAGGGGATTTCTAAGAATTTGTTAAATCGAGGAAATCGTTATATTGAGGTTCGTTATACTAAGGTTTCATTGTATAACGAATATTACATCGGCGCTACAAATATTACGCGTTGATCTTTGAGAGAATTTAAAATTAAAAAAAAAAAAACTTACGCTAATAATAATTTCTTGTACTAAAGCTTCACGTTTACGTTTTGTTGGTTGTATAGGTGGCGATTCTTTAATTGTCCTCTCCAAAGGCATTGGTGGTAATGGAAGTTCTGGATTTATTAATTTTAATTTTTGTCGTACTTCTAACATTAGTCGAGTGTCATCCATTTCCATATCTTCATCCGAGGAATCGTTTTCACTACTTGAAGTTTCGCTGACCGTACTACTTTCCTCCGAAGATGATGACGTACTATCATTACCATCATCGTCTACCACTTCTTGAACAATTTTCTCCGTTTCCGCAACCGGTGGCAAAGGTGGTTGTGGAAGAAATTCAGGTGGTTCCCACTGTGATATACGTATTTTTATATGATAGTAATACGGTCGACCGCGATTATCTTTTGCACACTTCCATTTCGGTGGCAATTTAACAGGAGGTGGAGGTTGTGGAGGGGGTATTGGTGGAGGTAACGGAGGCGGTAACCATACTGGAGTGGGAATAAATGGTTGACGAGGATCAATACCTAATGCTAGACAACGTTGTTCATGATTTCGCCATGCCTCTGCTTGTTGATTGCGCCTTTTTTCTTCTTCCTCTTGTGCCACTTGCATGGCGAATAAATGCCGGCGCTGATGTTTTGTAAGCTTAGGGGGTGGTGCGTTTAACAAAGGTTGTGGCATTTGATGTAAACCTTTTCGAGGAGGTGGAGATTCACGCCCTTTACGTCGATACCGATCATATCGATCACGTGAAGATTGCATTTCACCTCCACCTCGTTCAGATGATGGTTTTTCTTTATACAACTGACCAGAACGATCAGCCTCACGTTCATGCTCCTTCATTTGTTCGATACGCTCTTTTTTTGGAATTCGAAACACTTCCTTGAGTGTAGACCAATCGGCGATGAGTTTCAATGACAGTGACATAATTTCCGTAGGTGCTGTATGTATTATTGTTGGTAATGGCGGTTCTGTTGTACCATTCGGTGTTGATGCCTCTTGCTTTGAAACTCCACCTACCTCAGGGGTACTGTTCCCAGAATCTGTGTTTGGTGATACAATTGGACAACCTTCAGACCACTTTTGGACAGTATTTAGCACTTTACTGTCTTGCAGCATTGTTTTATTTGATATTGGAAGTGATGCTAACGTCTCCAAGATTAATACCCTGCAAAAATATATCTTAAGTTATTGGAATCAATCTATAAATATAAATTCCACTTTCCGGCTAGGTACGAAAACTCAAGCGTTCCCATATCGGAATTTATCCAGTAGATAGTCCGTAAAAATGAAAGATATCTCTTATAAAAAGTAATTGTTCTTCCACTTTCGTTTTGGCTAAGGACTGAAATCTGCCATAGAAATTTAAATTTTAGTTAAGTACGAAAAATAAAACTTTTTCCTTTTTTGCTTTATAAAAGGAGACTCGACGCTTTCAATCTATGTGCAGGGCTGAAATTTGGACAGGAAATGGCCATGTATTTGTAAGTACTATTCCTAAGGTACTATAAAATGATTCAGGCTGAAAAAATTCTGTAAATAAAGAAATTAAACAAAGGGTACTTACTTAAATAAATCATCAGCACCTTCATGAGTCATCCATGTATGTAACAACCTTAATCCATGATAATCCAAAAACAAGCGTCGACACGGTAATTCCGCATTGCGTAACAGATTCAACAATCGTGGCGCCTTATCGTGCGCATCACATGCACGCACCAATAATCGTGATAGCGTTAACGTATGTGCACGATTTTTAATACCAGTTATCGTTAACTTTTCAATTTCTACATCCAAATCCGTATCATCTCGAATATCCGTTCGAGTTGGACGTTTCTTTAACGGTTTTGCAATTTTCTTCACCACTTGAACAACTTGAACAACTTTCTTTTCTGTAATTACTTTCCCTTCCGCGCTAGTTTCTTCTATTGGCACTTCAACTTCCTCTACTTTACGTTCCTCGATTTCCTCCTCTTCAACTTCCTCATCTTCGTCGTCTTCGTCATCTGGTTCTTCTCCAATCCATCCTCGACATAGATCTGATTCACAGTAACATTTCTGGGCTTCCTTACCATATCGTTGAAACTGGTAATCGAATGTGATCTCTTCCAAGGACATGATATCACGACGTGCAAAGAAACCAATACGCAATTCACCATTGACCGTCCATTTTTGTGTTTCGGCATTGGGATCACAGGAATGATTGATAAATCGGGATACGTTTCCTTTTTGCGTTGCATCAATTACAGCGTCCGCACGTAACGACATAAAATAGTAATGGATATTTTTGTCTGAGCTGTATACTTCTGCACGTTTTTCGAATTCGTTCTGATTTACCACCTCTCCTACGTATTCCATGATAAAATCACCACTAAAAAAATATTTTAAGTATGTCAATTGGAAAAAGTATTATCCAAAATTAATTTTTAACTTACCCATTAATTTCTTTGATTGCACGTATTCCAAAGCCTTTTTTATCGGTACGAAATACTTCACATTGAGCATATTTTAAATTTTGGAAACGTTTATTCGTACATCGATCTCCCACAACGCAAGGGTTTCCACTAGAAATCAAAATAAATCAACATCGTTGTAAATGACTACGATAATGTGCGACTTACCATTCGATCATAAGTAAACGATTTAAACAATCTTCTCCACACCCATATTCCCCACGTTCGATTTCCTCTTTGGTTAAAAAACAATCGCAAGTCATCCGTTTTGCCTCCTTACTCGTTAAACGTTCAGTTAAATACAAATTTTCTTTAATGTTTGTAAATTGTCGTAAACGTTGTTCCATTTCTGGATCTTCACGTGCTGCTTCCAATTCACTAGATCGTCTCCAACGCTGTTTTACCTATCCAATTTTTTTTATAATTATATTGAAAAATTTATCGAAAATTTTTTATAGAATTTCTAAAGTTTATAAATTGTAAAGCATCAAAATTTGAAATTTGTTTTGCGAACGGATATTTGTTTTTAAAATTTCTTTTGTAGTCAAAGTTTTTTTATACAGTTTTTACAAAATCCCAAACTGAAATTTTAAACTTTATTAAACTTCAATAAAATGATGTTTGAAATTTTATTATATCAGATAACGAACAAAACGAAAATAACGGTTTCAAAACTCAGAGAAAATGTTTTTAGCACCTTTTATATTTGGTAGTAATAGTAGTAGTTAACTGGACGCCAAAGCCTTGCAAGTAGGCCTTTCTAAGCTTTTGTTCCGATCCCTAAAGAACCCCCTCAACCTTTTCTATCCTCTACCACACTTGGATCGTTTTCTCTAGCCCTGTATTCGCTGTCGAACCTACCCGTTTTCGTTGCGAATGTTAGAACAGAGTTCCACTTGTTTTACCTCAGGTTCCCGTTTTTTTGAGTTTCGAAGTAATGAAGGTTAGGTACTTCATTCTGACTCGTAAGAACATTCTCCCAGAAGGTGGAAAAAACACGTAGCTTTTATACTTTCAATTTCTATAAATTTGAAACTTGAAATTTTCATCAAGACGATAAACAATGTATGACCCTTTAAATTGTGAATTTTCGAGTCCATGAATGTTTTTAAAATTATAAGAGACGTTTTAAAAAATCTTCTAAATCTAAATAAAATATTTCTACAAAGTTTCAAATTTTAGAATTTTTAGTCCAAACGAAGTATACCGAAATAAGTATTTTACACCTCGAAAAAAAACGCTTTTGCCAACAAATTTCGTCCCAAAGGTAGCTTTGAACTTCTCTGAATTAAAAATTCCGATTATTTTTTAATTTAAACTAAGATACTTCAAAATTTACTTACCTTTACCGGTGGAGAAGATGCACTAGGTAACGCAGCTTCATTGAGCCCTTGTTTCAACATCGCCTTAGTTTGTACCAATCCACGACCTTTAGGACCTTTTGTTTTTAATTTCAATTCACTAATATTTCGTATACGGCTCGATCGTCGTACATTCTCCGTTGGTGAATCACTACTTTCTTTAATTCCATTTATCATTCCATCTTTAACTATTTGAGACGCAGGTGCTGGTTTTATTATCGCGGGAACAGAACTTTCTCCACTATTCACGGAATCATTTGTAGTATCTGTACTTGATAAATTAATTTCTGAAAATGGACTATCAGTTCCAGCTGTGGTAACTTTATCCGAATTTTCTTCCCCAATCACACTGTCTTCTTCAAAAATTTCTGTCTTTTCGGCATTTTCAATTGGGGATTCATTCATTTCAACCTCCATAGTTTCGGGCACAGTTGGAACGATTTCAGGTTCGATTTGTTCAACCGTTTCAGCCTCAATTTGAACAGTTTCAGGTTCAGTTTGAATAATTTCAGTACATTGGACGGTTTCTTCGGATATTGGAACATACTCGTCATCAACTTGAATATACGTTTCAGTTTCTTGATAATCGTTAACACTTATTTTACGTAGAGTTTCCTCGATATCACAATGGTTTATGGATTCTTCAGCGATAACAACAGTCTCCTCTTCAACCAAATCCTCAATAATCATCTCCTCGGGTACAGTGTTGTACAGGATTTGCTGTTCTTCAGTTTTATCACATACCTAGGTTCGAATTTATACAAGTAAATATTTTTGGAATTTATAACAATTTCAGCCATTTCAACTAAAAACCTAATTTCCACTTGAAATTAATTGTTTAATACAATGGACAGAACTAAAATAATATTTATAATAAAGAAAACGTTTTTGGAAGCTTTTCCAATAAAATAAATTGTTTCTATAAAATTTCTACAAAAGGTATTAAACATAAAGAATTCTACACAGCTTTGAACTTCTTTGGGTTAAAAAATTAGTAATCGAATTTGCGTATATAAATTCATTTTGGTGTCAAGTACTTATATACTTTTTCCAAGTATATAGTCGAATAATTTTATCGATACCAAGAAAGGTATTGGAAGAAAGTACTCCTAACAAAACATTAGAATCTGAAATATTGCTAGCGGAATTTATGTTTTTTTATCTTCTAGAAATATTTTATAAAAACGTTTGCTTTCCTTGAAAACTAACGTTTTTAGGATACTTTTATGAGTAACGAAAACGATTCGAAATAGTATTTATAAAACTAGGTATCGATATATCACTGCACATACCTCTGATTCCGCTGAACTTTGATTTGGATCTACAGCTACGACTTCAATAGCAATTTCACTATCACTTCCACTCACTTCGCTTTTCATATTTTCTTCGATATGTAAACATCGAAATTTCCCAAATTTCTTATGTATAGCTGTTGTACTTGATTGCTGTTGTGTTGAAACAGAGCTAGAACTCTCCTCACTTTCACTAGGACTGATCACATTTTCAACCTGGGTAGCTGGTGGAGGGTTATTGGCAGATGAACGTGTTTTTCGTGTCGTTATTGTGCCTCCACGAGCACCAACCCCACGTTTTCGACGAGCCATTTTTTTAAACTTTTACTATCTAATCATTTTTTGAGTACTTAGTACAAATCACAAATCTATATCCTATGAAAATAATTAAAATCCTTGGATAATTAAAATATTACTAAAAAATTATAAGTCTATAGGTTTATTATTTATCAAGAAGTAAGTGAACTCTGTCGGTAATCAATGGTACATCATACCATATACCACAGAGTGATGTATTTTTCGCTATCGTTGAATTATTCGTAAACTTTATTTTTAAATTAATTATAAATAAATATTCAAATATTTTTAATAAACTTACGAATTAAAAAAAAAGGATATAATCATGTATATTTTTATTTGAAGTCGTTTTTTGATTCCTTTAAAAATGTGTTCCACTGTACTCTATATTTTTTTATCATTATTTTTTATTGACACACAAGCGGAGTTTAAATTAGACCCGCGAAATACGAAAGTATGGGGTCCAGGTCTAAAACCACATCAAATTATTATGCCAGCACGATATTTTTTTATACATGCTGTAGATGATCAAGGAAACAGGTACATTTTAATTAATCAAATTACTTAACTTTTTTTGTATAATTTTAACTACTTAAAATTATATTATAACATTAACCTCATCGGCTCATCAAGCATTTAGAAAACACTTCAGACGCATGCATGGTTATGTAAATATCGTATAGTCACTTAAAAACTAAGTTAAACTAAACCCTTCTTACCTTTTAAAATGTAAGGCGCATGGTATCTACTCTAATTGCACATTTAATTTCGGATCTTCGATTTTTTAATTCAGGATTCCCAATCAGGGTCAGATATCATGTCAAAGTTTTAGAATCTAGATTCTACACCCACGAACAAAATTCTATAAATTTTAAGGAGTATATACGTATATCTTATCGTCTTCAGTTAGTAGTAAAATTTTTAACAGAAGTGTCTAGATTTAGATCTTAGCAATCGTTCCAATTTCACGTTAAAAAAGTGCTCGAAATGATTCGTGTAAAAAACACACAACAAACACTAAAGTTTTTCTCTAACTTGACCTTAGAAATGGGCTCCTTAAGAAAAAAACTTCGATTGAGTATATAAAATGTAAATATTATATAAAAATACACCACATAAACAGCTTGAGTGTTTTTGAACATGATCACAACGTTTACAATTGTTACTTTCGCGTTTGTTACTTTTGGCGTTACTTTCGAATTGAGTGCAGTATAAACAAGTAGAACTTCACATAATGCTAAAAATATATGCGTTTCCCTAGAAACGATTTATACTGCATTCGAAAGCCTCAAAACGAACGGCAAAAGTGACAAATGTATTCCATGACTAACGCATATTATGTGATATGTATTAAAAGATGCTAATTATTTTTCATGTTAGATTTACAGAATCTCCGGGAGATGTGTTTGACATAACATGGAATGGTCATTCACCGATTGGTCAACACTGTCGCATCTGGTTAAATAAACTCGATCGTAACGATGGGACATTTATTATCCGTTACAAATTGTACCATACATGCTACGATGTTCAAATTATGATACAATACAGAGGCGAACATGTAGGCAATTCCCCCTACATGATTCCAAGTGTGGTTTATCCAGAGGAATGTAATTGTCCTCAAAATAATTTTAGTGAATGGTTTACTCATTACGAATGTAAATCTAGTTATAAACAAATGCAAAATGATTTAAAATTATTTCCCAAAATTGATTTTAATGAAATTCGTCCAAAAATCCTGGAAAAATTGAATAATCCATCGGGGATGAGTTTTTGTAATTATGTGATAAAAAATAATAAAATTTATCGTAAATGTTATGGCCAACATGTGGGATTCAAAGTATTTATGGATGACATCTTGCTATCGTTAACCCGTAAAGTTCGGCTAACAGATAATGAATTTTTTATAAATTTGGGAGATTGGCCATTAATAAAAAAGGGAATGAATTTATCTTTACCGATGTTTTCATGGTGTGGTAGTGAACATACATTGGATATTGTACTTCCAACATACGATATTACTGAAGCTACCTTGGAAAATATGGGACGTGTTATGTTAGATATGTTATCGATACAAAAACATGCCGGAATAGTTCATTGGAAAGATAAAATACCACAAGTTTTCTGGCGTGGTAGAGATTCACGACGTGAACGATTAGATTTAATTGATATTTCCCGAAAAAATCCGGATTTATTTAATGTGTCGTTAACAAATTTTTTCTTTTATCCAAATGAGGAGAAAATTTATGGGCCAAAAAGTAAACATGTTTCATTTTTTGATTACTTTCAGGTGGGTAAATCTTTGAGAAAATATGGATCACCACTTTATTTCCAGTTTGGTGGAAGGAGGCTGCATACAGCGTATACTTTGTGGCAATCTGAAATTGTATTGATCACCTTTTTGTATTAAATTCTTTCAGTAACGTTCACAACACACTATGTCCTTCCATTAAATAGGAAACAAAATGGTGGACGTTATTACGTGCATATATAATACTTTAATTTACCAAGATATGGGAGAAATGAACCTCGTCAGACTGAAGTTGAAGGGGTAACACAATGGGCCATAAGGTCGATGTGTAATACTTTTCATACCTCAAAATTTATCTATATATCGATCTAATGCTTTAATTAAACAAGTATTAGCTGGAATATAGTATCAAAATAACTTCATGGAAATATAGAACAGAGTACCGCTATCCGCCATACTCTCTATTTATCTCACTCTCGTCGATCATTTTTCTGTGTGATATACAATAAATGGACATAAGGTAGTGTTCACAATAGCGGGGACTATAGTATACCTCTCTTTTTAATTTATTGAATCTAGTACAGAGGTATATCGTAGTCACTGTCCGCCTGTTCATTTGAACACCACTGTTTCCGCTAACTGTACCCTGGCCACTCTTATGTCTATGAATAACTGTTATTTATACAATTTTTGTTAAAAAAAGTCGGCAAATTTTAATTAAATAAGACGCTCCTATCGAGGGTCTAAATTATGACACCTTACAGCATCCAGTTATTTAAAGATCGCCATTTTATCTTCAGCTTTTCAAAACAAGAGGAAGTAGACATACATTGTAGACATTCGCTAATCGGATCAGGATTACAATTTTCACGAGTGAACATTTTAAAAAAGGAATGCTTTTAGACTCCATCGCCAAGGACTTCCTAGATGCTAGTAGATGGTCATACAGATCATTGTAACAATGGTCGTGTTCGGAACAACTAAGTCAGTCAGTCTAAAAAAAGTACTTCTGAGCATCTAAGTTCAGCATGTTTCTCACAGGGCATACTTACTTACCTTGCTAGTAGTGTTACCAAATTGGGGCATTTTCACCGAATCACAGCCCTTCCGATTGGTTGTTGAAATAGATCGAATGCATCCCTGTGCTACATTAACCCTTTTAGGGGTTTACTAATGTATCGACGGTCTCGTCAATCAAGTCGTACGAAACAGAAATTGCTAACATACCGGCGACTGATGTTGTACCCAAACTCTTGTACACTCAAACAAAATGAATGTGTATTTCATAAATACGTATTTCAACTACAAAGTAGTCATCATCAGTATGAATTTGCTAATCGTAACTATCTCCAAGATATGGAGTCAAAGATATGTTACTCATTGCTAATTTGGTGCGTGTCTCGCCTCAAAAAAACCTGGAGTTCTTTTTGATTATCTTAATAATTATATGTGTATGAAGGGTCTCTTTCCATTAAACTTCAGGCATAGAACGGTTGATTTTAACTTAATACATTTACATAAATTATGAACTGAATCATCTGCATGTGCTCCAGGTATAAAATATGACTAAGGAAGAATAACAAAGGGAGAGTATGAGTGTGGCCACTCTGTATTTTCTTTTTCCAAACTACAGTACTTATTCGAAAAAGAAAAGTATTGGTCGCAGAATAGTTCATTTCGGTCTGTTTCGGTGGACCATGTTCAGTCCATTCTTTATACATCGATAGCTTGAAATTAATTTAATAAATTATGCATTTCTTTTTTCAGTATAAATATCAGTTAAATATCGATGGAACGGTAGCAGCGTACAGATTTCCATACTTATTAGCTGGTAATTCATTAGTATTTAAACAAGATTCCACATATTATGAATTCTTTTATAAAGATTTACAACCAATGGTACATTATGTTCCTATTTATCGTAATTTAAGTAACTTAGTCGAACAAATTGAATGGGCATTACAAAATGATAATATGGCATTAGAAATATCATTAAATGGACAATCATATGCACGTGATAATTTGTTACCACATGACATACTCTGTTACCATGCATTATTGTTTCACGAATGGAGTACGCGAATTACTTCTACCATCGAAGTGTTGGATGATATGGAGTTGGTTCCACAAGCTGACCAAGATAAAGTTTATTGTGAATGTGAATTTAATAAATTTAATGATGAACTTTAATATTATTTATCGTTTTATATATTTATATTATTTTTTTAATATTCGGGAATTCTTGCATTCATCTCATCCCGTTAAAGCTAGCACTATTTTTATTTAGTACGATCTTCATTTAAACGAAGGTCGAAAGCACAAATTTAATTATGAACCTTTAATTAAATTTTTTTTATATATTTATTTATCATTCGAGAATTTTCGCACGTCTCCCGTTAAAATAACGTTACGCAATTTTTTATTTTAGTGTATTTATCGGTAGGTGGCCAAATTTAGTTACCATACCTCTTACTTAAGCGTGCGCCACCGAAATAGCACACAATTTTTGAGTTATATATTCATAATATTATTTTGACATCATTGGTTTGATATGAAAAATCTTACACGTCTTGGCTGAGTATTGAACCTGTAGCGGCATCGCTACTAAAATCAAATATACTTTAGTTTATTAGATACCTTTGCATTTCAACTACATTCTCCCTGAGTTATCACGGTAATTATTATTGTTTATTACCTTGGTAACTATCAACAAAGTCATGATGACATTTTCTACGATTCAATTAATAAAGATAAATTAAATCTTTTATCGTATCTATTCTCTTGAAATTTAATCTTTAAGCTGTCGTCAAAGATTAAAGGGAACAATAATTAAATGATTAGTCATGGGCACGGTCGGTTCTAGGGTAGTCAACGCCCTGCTGCGAAGTACTTTCATAGCGCCTTCTATATTTTTTAAAGACAATATAGAGGGTAATTTTCAGGTAACTAAAAATGAATAACATGTTATGCAAAAAAATATTTCTTCTCATTCAAATTATTCCTAGAAATCATTTCAAACAAAAATCAATTGATTTACGACAATAGAAAAATTATAGTATATTAATCTATTATAGTAAATCATTATGTTGAATAGTATTTCAAATGAAATTATATTTTATTTAAAATAAAATCCATTTTAAAATTTAAAAAAAAACAGCATTTATTTTATTAAAACATCTTCTGAAGCGACAATAGAAAAATTGATCCTTTGCATCACTTACATTCTGTCTGACCAGTCCAAGTGGCCGAGCGGTCTAAGGCATTATGTCTGCGCAGTATGCATACTTGGAAACTGGGAGGTTATGGGTTCGAATCCCGACATCGGCAGTTTGTCAATTATTAGGACGGTTAATTGACTAAACTGTCGGCGTATGGACAAGAACAAAGTAACCGGCTATGCTTGAGTAGGTTTTCTGCAGTTTCCTTCACGAACTACAGATAAATATCGGCATAGTTCCTATCATAGTCGGCTGCAGCCGCATATCCTACCAATTCCTAGTCTGTGCACAAAAATTCCTTCCACTCCATTCACATCCTTAGGCATCACAATGGACCTTATGGTCGAAGTGTAGCCCGTCCAGGGCAGCCTCTACAATCTATCTATCTACATTCTGTCTTGAACTGGCACTAGTCTTGAGTGTAAGTACTCTGCAAATTAGTAGTACTCTAATACTATGAGTATTAGTACTCTGCATGTTTTGGGATTATTAGCCGTTAAACTCTTAAGGTAGTTCCGGTACTGTATTATAGAATCAGGACAAAAAACCGTTTTGATTTTATTATAGAACAAATACATATACACACATACACAATACATAGTTATATTCACTATTCATATATACAAATTCCATCTATGCATTTTCCACATATCCTACAATTTTCTCTCTCAGAAAATTATTCAAAATAAACAAAAATACAGATTTATGCAAGGAAGTAGGTTTTAAATCATCTTTGAACATCAATTTTTTAACGATAAATTTATATTTTCTTAAAATATTTACAAAGGTCTGTTTTCAAAGGTCACTTGTAAATTGTAGTTACATGAATTATTAGGGCCTGTTAGTTAAAAGATGAAATAAACAAATTTTATTTAAACAAATATTTCTCTATATTTTTAAAATATGTAACATTAAAAACGGTTTAAAAAACATTGCAAATCAATTAAAATAACAGATCTGTCCTAGGACTGTGTAACTAACGCGATTATTTTTGCCAGCTGACAACTTTAAGGTCGAAACTGTTTGTTGAGAATCCTCACAAATTAAAAACTTTTGTTTTTATTGATGTTATAGAGATGGATGTAAAAATCATATAATATGTAATACTCCTACATGGACCAGTTGGTATAGGAAAGAATGTCCCAACATTAGGGTGCCGATTATATTGATTCTTTCCATCCTCCGAGACACATTGCCCATGCTGTCTCGGAGGATGGAGAGATTCAATATAATCGGCACCCTAATGTTGGGATCGCTTCCACTTATAGAAACTGTCCATATAGGAGTATTACATATTATGGTAAAAATATATATGTACAATAGACCTTTTCATAAGTTTTTAAGCGCATGCGATTTTCAGGCACTTTACAATAAGATGAACAAAGACGTGGCATATTGTTTATTCATTTCTTCACATTGATTTTTTTTTGTAGTTTTGACCGAAACAAAAACAAATCTTCATTTCAAATTAAAAGGTTCTATGCCAGTGCTCGCTGCACTTGAATACGGCTTTTTTTCCTCAAAACGATCCGGATAATTGGAGTTCTAATATCTACATAAATTATTTGTTGTTTAACTAATAATAATACCGGCATTGTTATACCAGGGTATATTTAGTTTAGTTCCGACTTTATAACGGCTGTCCGTCTGTGAACACGAACACTCAAAAACGAAAAGAGACAGCGAGCTGAAATTTTGTATGTGTAGTTTAGAGCTGAAAAGTAAGGTCAAGTTCGTGAATGAACAAAATCGGACTATGCTTGGGTAAAATGGGCAAAACTGCCTATCTTTGAAACCGTAAAAGATAGAACAAAAATTTAAAGACAAAAAATGTCCCTTTTTTCAAAACAAACAACTTTTGTTTGAAACTTTTATTTATAAATCCAGTACATACCGGGTATTGAAGCAATTAACTCAGTTAGTTGTTATTTTCACTTATTTTTAAATAATATTAACAACACAAAGTAATTTCCACAAGTATAGTTTGCTAGAAAACAAGAGCATCTTCTTCGGAGAAATGAATACTAAGGGGTTGTCCATAAATTACGCCACGCAAAACAATCGCATTTTTACCACCCTTCCCTCCACCACCCTTCGTCCCGACGCTGCGTCCCATATTTTTCCACCCCCTATCTAATAATACGTCACTAAACCTAATAGCTCCCATGCTAAATGAATAATCATACATTACATTCATCTCTTATAAACATCAATACAACAATTTTAAAATTATTTACACGTTAAAATTCTTTCGCTGCAGTCTAATTCTCTTAATTCGCGTAAACCAGATTCCTCTCCCGATAAACATAGTGTACAAATTTTCCATTTGTCTTATTATCGAGAGAGGCAGGCAGTAGTAAACCCTACGTACTGATATACAAATTATTGCTTTTTACTGATCGTTCAGGGCGTTAAAAATATGTTTAAAAAATTATAAACATACGGATAATAGAGTGCACATATTTTAAGCATAAAATCAAATGTAATCTCTTCATTTTTACGGATTAAATGCACAACGTATGGCATTAAAAATAAATTTTGATGAATACCATAAGATAATTTGTATCTTCTTAAAATCGATTTCCATTCGGCTGTGCATAAATTGTGTGATATCTCCTTTGAGATTTCCGTACTCTTACCATTTAATATGTCCAAAACTCTTGTTAAATATATTTTGGTTATTTCAATTTCATTTTTTGCATCCGGTGCCTATAAATAAATAATTTGTGTAAATTAATATTACAAATAGCAGTCTTATTAACCCGAATGACCCAGAAGGAGGATAATGTTTTTCGAGTGTATGTATGTCTATTTTTGGCACAATCTCCAGCCTTAAACGGCTCGATGAATATGAGGTGTCGTTAGATTCGTCTTAATTGTGGCATAGGATATAATATTAAATATGGTGTCTGCGAATCAAGAAAGAGAGTGGGTTTAAGAAAAATATTTTGTTATTACTTATAACAATATGGTCAACTGTTTAACTCATGAAGAATAGATAACAGGAGATCGAACGACATGAGCAATTCGTCTGTTTTTGCGTCCTCAAAAAAGTGTAGAGATCATAGTTATTATTTTCGTCACTAGCGGCAGCGCGACTCTAACGTACCGAATTATTATTATTATTACATATTAAAATCTACGGTTATTATATATTAAAAATTAAAATTGTAAGCATAAAAATTGTTTAATTTTATAAATGTGAAAAAATGGGACGATGTTATGCAGTGAAATGTTGTTTAATTGGTTGTTCTAGTAAAGTACGAAAAGATAAATGTGTTATAAATAAACGAAAACATTCTTTTTTAAAGTACCAAAGGTAACCTAAAAATAGTGTACACTACTACATCAGCAATTATTTTCATTATTTTTTTTTTTAATTATAGAAACATGAATTAAAATTAATTAATTAAATTTATTTATTTTTTTAATTTAAACATTTATTCATTAAAAATTCCGTGCACTACTTACGCCAGTGCCCTCAAATAGTTACATGAATTCATGGACGTTTATTTAACACTACATTCGATCTCCTGTTATCTATTCTTCATGGTTAAACTGTAGCCTGACAAAAGCCGCCATCTTGGAATATAACGTCATGATTACCTTTACCAATATAAAAACATTTTGTATTCTTATTCATTATATTCAACTTGAATATAAAAATTTAAAAACACGGCAATTTCAAGAATAAATCGCCTAGATTTTCTACTACGCTTTATTAAGTACACTAAATTTAGAGGAAAATCGATTGACCCGATGATCTAAAAGGAAATTCTCAATGATCGATAAAAAAAGCTTTACTTACATTTCGACTAAATTCCACATATCGTAACAAGAGTTTACAACATGAATTGACATAATGAAACGGCACGCCAGCCAAACATGCGTATACAACACACGGAGGCGCTACACGTAATACAGTGGACTCCAAACGACTCTGTAAATGGTATAATGTTTGATGTAAATTTAATATGGAACTTAGTACACCAACGCCATCCGATTTTATCGCTTCTAATGAAAAATAGTTGATCCATTGCCCTAATTTTTTTAAGATCACTGCATGATCTTCTTGTTGTATGTCATCTGATATTTGAAACGGTTGTTTTAATCCCATCAGCGATGGATACATACAAGTTGTTACCTAAATCGGACAAAAAACATAGTTATTCAAACAGAAACACATAAAAATAATCGCTATCACGTGTCTAATTTGTAACATTTTCTATGCAGTGTGCCACAATTTAGTTGGCATTATTTCCATAAGGCTAAATAGATATATCTTGGGGTCTAAAAAGTATTGAACTTCGATCTTATGGTCCATTGTGCTCCCCCTTCTACTTCAGTCTGACGAGATTCGCTTCTTCTCTCATATGTTGGTAATAGCCTGGAGCTTGTTTATCAGGTCCTCCCGTAGGTTCATATATTCGGGGTGAGATGCACCGAATATCCTGTATCTGCTGTAACCCAGAAGTTCGCAGTCAAAGATAATGTGGCTGGATGTTGCTTCCTCGTCGCCACACAATCTGCACATAATGGACCCGTTATTGAGTCCCTTTGTGTGTAACCTTCCGCAGTTGCATCCTGTACAGCTTCAGTGCATCGAGAGATAGTCTCTTGGGTGCATGCCGAAGCAATATTTTTCCGAGCTTTTGCTGCGTTACATTTTCCCAGTGATCACGGTATTTAGCATTTATCCACTGGTTGATCACATGTCCGTAATGCTAACAAAATTGTTGTTTTTTTTTGCAATCACGCCTTTGATGGTTTTTTTATTTATGAAATTAAGTTGCAAAAAAAAGTTGTTTAGCAGAGATTTATTTATTTTTGAAGTAAAGTCCATGCGAGAGAATGCATGGATTGATTTTATCCATTCACGAACTTAGTTATCGTGTTGACAAACGGACGGCCTAATTAGGCCATTTATAATTCTAATTAAGTATTCTGCGATCAATAATTTCAACCGTAAGAGAGACTAATGAATATTTATACTTACAAAATTAACAACTAAATTCGATACACAATCAATAATATCACATCGATCGATTGATGAATAACGTGTTATATATACATCACGTAACGGTACTAACAAGCGTGTATGTAAATCATCAAATGAACGTATCACCGTCCATGACAGCAGATTTAATAAAATGTGATCTAATCGAAAATTTTTATATTCATTGAAATATTCTAATATTAAATTTGATATTTCTGGAATACCTTGTTGTGCACAATTATATAAATCGTTTATTGATTTAAATAACTCGTTACGATTTTTTATTGATGTGGGCGTAAATTGTCGAATTTCTGAAAATAAAAATAAAAATTGTTCAATGGAACTCATTGGTGTCGTTTATGGTTCGTTACTATTCTAACGAGAAAAATTACCGTTTAAAAATTTAATGAAGGTACACTAAACATTCCAATGAGGAAAATTTATTATTCAATTAATTCACTTGTGACAGTCAAAGCAGAAATTATAAAATTCAGTATGTAAATAGTATAATAACATACTATATTAGACCGATGGCAAATGAACATATCTAGAGTAACATGTATAGTGTTTTAAAATTTATGATACAATGTACTATGGGCCATAAAAGTATCGCTCTTTTTTCAAAATTTTATGGTTGATTTGTGCCTTATTCATTCGGTTTTTGGGAAAATGAATCGAATAAAAGTTGTTTGTATATTTATAATGAACAACTTTGATTCGATAATGAGCGCTACTTTAGTACTTTACCTAGTACTTTACTTTAGTACGCTACCTAGATACTTTCCAATAAATATATCTTTACCTGTACAAAGGTACTTATGTATGAGTTGCATATCAAAACAAATCGGCATATTATTTTGTTATAAATATAAATATAACAAATGAAAACAATAAAAATAATAACAAGAACAAATATAACAAAAAATAAAAATATTTCAAAAAAATCAAACAATCGAAATGATGGATCACAAAAATGATAGCAGTAAACAACAATTCGCATACGAATGAACTGAGACTTTTATTAATTCAGATTTAGATGGCCAGGTTATCAAACAAAGAACTCACCATGTTCTCTGATCACGCGTTTCGTTTGTTTATATGGATAGACTCTCTAGCTTGAGTTTACTATAGGTAACTTATTCACTCTGTACTTGTTCCTAGATCTAGGTACTTAAAAAAGGATCTATTACAACACTGTGTAATATACAAAAAGAGTAAATATATTATTCTTTATACACCTTTCCACTCTCCGCATCCTTGTATTAGATTAATTTTGAAAAGAGAAAATTTCCTTACCATATCGTAAAGATTGTTTTAGATAATAAACAAGCCGAATTTTTACAATTTGATCACCATACGTTAAAAAATGTACACCAGCAAAATTGTTAAGCAATGAACATGAATGTGCGATGTTTTTCGAGGAACACTCGCCACTTTCTAATTCAATTAAACTGTAAACAAAAATGAATAAAACATTAAGAGATACTGGAAAAATATTGACAAATTTGTTATTGTTGGAATCGGCACTCACTTATCGTATTCAATTAATGTTTTCGCTACCAAATCTTGTTCATACAAAGATCCTATATTTACTAAAGATATATCAGGTAATACTTTCATTAAATCGTTTTTATCCTAGAAAAAAAAATTAGTTTTTATTCGACTCTCAAAAATGTAGTTTAAAACAAATTAAGTTATGAACTATGTTTAAAGATGTCCAGCGATTTGTGTTGCCCAAATAAGCAACAATTTTCTTGTGTAAATTGAATCAAAGTTTCATGACATTCTCTTTGATTGATGAATCCTTAAACAATAAAAAAATCGTAGAAACAGACCTCGAATATATCAAGTACAATTGGAGTTGATATTTTCTATATAATTATTCACCGTGCCTATTCTGTGGATCGGGCTAATCACATTGCGTGCGGTGTATTAACACGGGTGTGAAATACGATACTATTTTTATTCATCTTTAGAATAAAATCATTTAAGTATTAAAATAAAAAATATCATTATAACAAGTACCATTAATATTTTTCATTATTATAAAATTTTCAATAAATATAATTATATTGAACTAATATACTTTTTTTCTTTATTTAACATAATTATCTTATTATAAAATTATTGTTTCACAAATTATAATTAGTGGCACTCTATTTCTTAAAATATTTAGTTATGGAAATAATTTTAATTTGGATAATCTTTAATTGTTATATAAAGCTTTCCGTGGACCTGTGGATCGGGCGAATAGTCGCGGCTATAATTTATCGCTAGATATCTTAAAAACACATATACAACAATTCACTTACCTTTGCCAAACGCCATTGAATATCAACAGATGTTGATACATTTTCGTTGAGTGCACGTAATTCCTTAACTTTTTCTAAATCATTTCGAAATGTGATTGGTAATAATCGAAATGCATGTTCTAAACTGTATGCAGGAATTCGTTCAGGTGCTAAATCCGGTCGTAGCGATTTTATTAACATTAATAGACAACATAGCGGTTTTACTGGAATGCCTTGATTAAATCCTTTTTTTATCCGTAACACTAACAAACGTGATAGATCATTAGGATCTTTTGATAACATATAAATTAATTGGCATACTAATGGAGCCTTCGAAAGAAAAAATTTATTAAATTTGGATATTATAAAAAGAAGAGTCCCTCCCAACAATTTTCACAATAGATTAGAGCCTATTGCTAAACAAGTAAAGTGTATGAAATAGTTACGTGCGATTTTTTTCCCCCTTAAGAAAAGCACAATAGCGGCTTTACACCACACAATTCCTGCGATTCTGGGCAGTGAATTTATATATTCTTTTATTTTGAACTTTGAATTGTATTTTAGTTTATTTTAATCCGGGATTCTAACCAAACCGAAACTGAAATTCGGTTAAAACCGTTTAATTTGAATAACTGTAAACGAAACAGTTACCGTTTTAAATTTTTTTAAATAAAAACTGATACCGTTTCCGAAACCGAATATTTTAACTTGAAAAATCGGTTTTTAACCGTTTGCGCGATTACTACTAATTATTAATTCCACAAAGTCGTTCGACGTCCACTTTGCGTGAGTCAGTCTGAGGGAGAATCGTTTCTTTGAAATTTCGTGACTAGTCGTGATCACGCTGTTGTCGGTAAATAACATTTATATATTATCACTGACATGCATATGGACTACGGCTCTTTCTGCCGTAAAACAAAAGAACAATAATCCAAATTGAAGCATTCACTAGAGCCATCTATACTGGCGTGGCTAGTAGCGAGAACTAAGCCTTAAAAAAATTCTTTTTATTGGATGTAATAAATAAATCTTAATTTTTCAATAAATTTTCTTTATAATGAACCTTTTAATCTGGCACAAGTGAGCAAAGTTTTTAAATGTTTATATTTTAACTTGTATTATAACCAGAACGCGTAACCAGAAACGTTACATTTATTAAACGGTTAGAATCCCTAGTTTTAATTTTTAATGGGTTATACGGTGATTTACCCATTAATAACATAAATATGCTTGCGTTACAATCGAAATATCTATGCCTAGAAAAATGCTTCGATCGTTAATTTAAAAAAAAACGTCATCCGGTTTTCAATAAAAACAACGATGGTAATTTAGCATATCTCATAGAGTTAGGTGCTTAGTATATTTAAAGATAGTGAAAATCGTTACGGATGCCCTTTTTATTATTTTTGACAATAAAAACTTACCAAATATTTCGATGTTAATAATAATTTATAATAATTATAATAAAAAATATCGATTGCATCGTAGTTAATTAAATTATATTCTAAAAGACCTACAAAAATGGAAAAGAAAAGGTGAACATATATTACATTTTTAAGGAGACAATCTGATTTCAAAAACCAAACAAGCCGGGAATAAAACATATTTATGTATACTCACAAATGTAAATAAGCGATACACTATGTGGTGTCAAGTTTTGAACCAGTTTGCATAATATAATACAATAAAAGTGAGAAATATTGTTTTTGATCATAAAAACTAAGGCCTTAATAAACTAAGTCAGTCAGTCTAAAAAAATTTACTTCTGAGAATCTAAACTCAGCAACTCAAAATATGAAAATAATGCAAGCCATCATGTATCGAGCATACATAAACATTTTGTTTTCTGATTCGTTATATTCAATTTGATTACAAAAATTTAAAGATACAACAATCCCAAGACTAAATCACCTTGATTTTCTACTAGACTTTATTAAATTTAGGGAAAAATCTTCCAATCTGGCAACACTTACTAAGCAAAATGGCGTCACAATATAAATTGCTTAGTATCTATCAAGTGTTGTGGCAAATATCTAAGTTAGATATACTTAGTAACTTACTTCGTTTACTAAGGACTTAGTTGTTCTGAACACAACCATAGTTTAATATAAATCTAAAGGGGTGCACATTATTCAAATTTTCTCCGTGGATTTGTGTCGAAATCATTCGGTTTTCCAAAAAAATTTTTAAGTCGAACAACTTTAGGTAGAAAATTTTTTTTGAAAACTGATGAATTTTACACAAACCGCACTGTACTTGTAACGAAGCATTTTAGACGCCAAGTATATGGAAACTTTTTTTCCATAATATTAACTTAAGCATAAAGTCTTAATTTTAGTATTAATTGAAAATAAACCTCTAAAAAACAAGAGCATAGGCTTACCTATGATGTACTGTAACACAATTTTACATTTTGTGAGTTTTATTTGGTTATTGTCTAAAACATAAGTAGCAAGTCTCACAGAAGTTTTTTCCGATAAAATATCAACAGGTACACATTGAAATAATTGGCTCTGAAACATTTTTACATCTAAAATTAAGTTAGCGGGAATGTAAATATCAATCGATTTAAAGCGTTAAAACTTTCCCAATCTTACTTTGATTTTCTTTTAAAATTTTCCGTATATTTCTTTCAATATCTTCTATTGATCTACTTGAGCTTTCGTTATTCATTGTAAATAAAAAAACACATTTAAAACCTTTTCTTTAAAATACAAACACTTTTCAAACATTTAAAACTGTGTATACTTAAAACTTTTCAAACTGTGTATACTTCAAACTTTTTTGAAAGTTCAGTTATACCACCATTTAAAAAAAATTTTGGATTTTTTTCTTTCTAAAAACGGTTACACTTTTGCTACCATTAGAGGGGTTGGAAAAATTGTACCTGACAACCATGGATATTTACATATAATCTAGATGGCTTGCAATATATTATAACAGTATTTATGAAGATATTATTAGAAAGCGGTTGCATAGTAATCAACTCTACTTTAGGGATCAATGCTCATAGAGATAATATATATAGAGTTGGCAAGTTGAGCCGAAACAAAAGCGAATCGCAATTTAAAATGAAAATGGTCTATTGATGCGATACAAATATCAGAAAATTATAAAATTACTTTTGTAAATGTTTTCTAGTAAAAACTTTATAATTTAATGATGCCCCGATCAAAATTAAAACCAATCACAAAACTTTAAAACAAAAATTAATAAAATTGGCTAATATTCAGTTTTAAAAAAAGTTTTGAGTCCGGGACTCAGGCAGGATGTGAACACATATTCTACTAGCTGCAAAAGCCGGCGTTGTCCGGGTTTCAAAAAATTATTTTAGGAAATTTATGTCAAATAATTATTTTTTTCTAAATTTTGACATATTAAAATGCCAATTTTTTTTATATTTTAAATTTATTGACAAATAATTAATTTCCGAAACTATAAACTATATTAAAGATCTAGCCGTTAGAAAATGTTATAATCACAAAGCCGTTCGTTACTATGAAAATGTGACAATCTGAAATTTCATTTCATTCCCCATATGAAATCATGCTTGCATAGCCTCACTATAGATGTTTTCACATTAAAAAGATTTAAGTCCGGGACTGAGCAATTTATTATCTATGTATATATTTTGATTATAAATTTCACTTAGATTGACAGCTATAAGTTCCGTTTCAATAATCTAAACATTAATTCCCATCCATTGACATATTAACAGTTGAAACACTTTTACTTGCAGAATGTTTATGACACAATTATAACAAAACTTCAATTGCTTAGAAGTTTTACATGGGATCCGAATATGATGGTAACCGAAATCTTATACGTCACACTGTCAGTCATTGTTAGCAATCTATTTTAGTATATATATCTGTGGTACAAGAATTTACTAAAAATTAATTTCTAGGACAATTATTGAATATTACTTTAAATTTTGTTAATCGATTTCGAAGTTAATTGACTTCAATATTTTCTTTTTACAGAAAATTAATAAACATCCGTTACCATTTAAGAATGTAATAAAAATATTAAGAATCAACTAGAACAATTGTCAAAAATATAAACAAGAATGGCGTTCTTCAAACTCTAAAAATAAACTGTCAAAAATTTTGTTTAAATGAATGATTTTATGTCGAATTTTCTATGAGAAACATGTGGCCATTACTGTTGGATAGCAGTGAAGAAGAATGTATGAAAACATTACGACGTTTAGGTATAACCATTATCTGATAAGCTAGCGAATACGATGAACACAAATTTATTTTTCTCATCTACAGAATTAGAGGCTTATGGATGTTTGGTGTCTGCGTTACGAGCCCAGGGTGGACTCACTACTGAAAAATTAAAAATATTAAAAGACACTGCATCCGCTTTGCATATTACACCTGAACGCCATCGGGCAGAAATTCGACGCGCTGTTAATGATGAACAACTTTGCACAATCGCACAATTGTAGGTATTAATTCACTTCTTTTTAAATCAATTTGAGTTATAGAAAATTGTATTTATTAATTTAGCGCTGAAGGACCTGATACCTATGCCGAATGGTCGGTGGAGGGAAGACGAAAAGTACGATTGGTGCCACGCGTTGTTCCACAAACAGCATTTTTAGCTGTGGCACGACGTGTCGCCGATGTTGCACAAGCTGATAATGCTAAAATGCCATGGCCAGCTGCAACTGCACGTCTACCGTCAATTCTAAAAGTACAACCTCAAACACTATCACCACAGGTAAAATATATAGTATGCCGTAGAATTTAGATTCTAAATATTATATTCCTAGAGAGCAAAAGATTAATTCAATAAAATTAGACATTTCGCAAAAAGTAAAACATCTGATCAGACTTGATTTTTGTGGAGATCTTTATTTTATTATTCTATGCATATCCTGAAAATTAACCTTAATTTGAACCAGGAGAAGAGTTTCGCATGAAAGTTATTGGATTTTTATTATCTTAATTTTATAATAGCTACTAATTTAGTTGTTAGACTTAGTAAAAATGAAAAAAAAAGCAATTGTTGTTGTACCTCCTTCATTTTAACATGCTAAAATGTTCTTTTTTTTAAACAAACAATTTGGAAATTTTTTTTCATATTCTGAACAGTTTTGACACATATTCAACTCAAACATCTGTAATTACTACTTTACATATATTTGCGTGTGTATATAGTGACATTGAACTGATAATGAACTCAGTATATTCTCCCTTGCCTGACTTTCCAAGAAGGGTCCGCAATCCGGACCGGTTCATTGAGAAGTGCCTAAAATGCAACAATTATAGACAAGTGAAAATATTATAATCTGAAGTTGAAATTTCTGTATGGAGTATTCTATTCTTTTATTCTAAATATTCTCCATTTATAGTACGTTGTTTGAAGTTCATTCGCAGTCAATAGGCGCTACAGCCCGGAGTGTGTGCCGGAGCTCCATGTGATGCCATCGTCCTTGACCTAAGTATAAAAATATAAAAAATAATAAGAAAACTTCGACTGTTCGTAAAATTTACATAAATATTATTTCTTAATGACATCTATTTTTAGGTCTCTGTCCCGATTCTCTCTCTGCTCATTCTCCCTGTATACCGCCTAGCTCTGTTGTACTATGATGCATTTTTCGTACTTTTTAGATCAAATATGATCATGAAGATCGAATTCCAAAAAAACGACGTCGGTTATCCGATGATAGTTTACCATCGCCTTCACAATCGCCATCGCAACAATCTTCCCAACAGATTGTGTATGCGACACAAGCACCAGGGCAACAAAAACATCATCGTATACAAAAACATGGCATTAGTAAAATACAACAAATGTATAAAAACCAAAGTCGTTTATCTTCATCAACATTACAACGACAACAAACATCATCTTCAGCAACGGTATCTCATCAAGAAATTATGCCTCCTCCTCGTACTACAATTAAAACAATACCACCCGTCAAACAAAATAAAACACCAGAGATTTCAGAAAAAATTCCCCAAGTAACCACCACCGCATCGGTGACGGCAATGTCGACCCCAATAACAGCTAAAGTAATTCATCAAAATAAGAGTTTAATAAAAATTTCCACCCAGAATCCAACGACGCATCAAAAACTTGTCATTGTAAGCGCATCTCAACCGATTAATTCAAATATTATCCATCAAACTTCTTCTGGAGGAGGAGGGAGTTCTAATAAAATCATAACAACACCAATAAATACGATTAAAATTAAGACAACAGTTGGTGGAACGGTGGCCACCATTGCTGGAGGGAGTGGGGATGATCTAGAATTAAAGTGCTCAAAACTAACAAATCAACAAGTGATTGTATCCAAATCACAATTAACACCCCTACAAACAATACACCATGGACATCATCATAGCCATTATACACATGCGTCAAGTGGTAGTGGGGATATGAAATCAAAAGTTTTAACTGTACAAGGAAAAGTACGTCCACAAGGATCAATTATTGTACCGCTACAAGGTCAAACTGCGACATCTAGTGGACAATTTGCCGGTGTTAGTGTACCTGTGTTACAGGGTGTACAATGGAAAGCGATACAGGGTATGTAATCCGATATAAGCATGCTTTATATTATGGAGTATTCTACTGTTTTGTAATTTAAACTGTATATCTTATTCTTTTCAATTGAAAGTAAAGTCCCCTGTCCGGTTTGACGATTTCACAATATATTTGCCTTGCTTTACAGTATAGAGGTTCCTTTTATTTTTGCAGGTAAACCAACTGTTAAACTGCTACCATTATCGGGAAACGCCAAAATTATCCAAAAGCAAGGTGGCACAGTGGGCTCAGCCCCAATCTATGTAATGAGTAAACCAAGTAATCTACTAATGAATAAAACAAATGATACAGAAGCCACGAAGACAACGCTGAGTAATATTACACATATACGACCTTTAACACAAAAATCAGATGACACAACTGCCCTAGGTACTACTGGTGGAAGCGGTAAATTATTAGTTGTACGAAAAGCAACGTCAATAATAACTACTACTGGATCATCTCCAATAAGCTCATCTACAACCGTCAACGTTGTTTCAAATAATGAACAACCTAAAAGTGGAGATGACATTAAAGAGACTTTGTCATCTTCAGATCAACAGAGAAAATCTACAGTCTTACAAGATGCACTGCGTGCTTCAGGTGTAACAGCCGTGGATGATGATATTGAGTCACAAATTTCACAATATACAGTTATACCAAAAACTAAAACATGGACATCTGATACAACAACATTGATCGACCATCATTCTCATCATCTCACGACACAAACAACTGCTTCTGCACAATCTTCATCTACAACTTCCTCTCAGTCTATGCTTTCTTCAACGAGTACAACTAAGTCCATACAAAATATTCAATTACAGGATACAAAATTTTTAACTCTAGGTACGTCTTGACTTTGTTATGTTTTTCACATTTCATAGAGCTCCGACCTTTGAAAAGGGAAAACCAGTCTCTTATAAGATCATTTATCTCTTCCGACTATGCAGAAAAACAATTTTAGATTTAACTTTTTTTAAATCTTGTTTGTAATTTAAAAAGATTTGCTAATTTTTGAATCTTCTACTATTTTTTCGATTAAAGAAATATCTTATCTGACCTCTTTTTATTATTTTGTTTAGAGGAAGCAGTCGCCATCTTAGGTGATAATAGTGAAACTCGTGCAATATTAAGTCATTTACAAGTGGATTCCTCAAATCACTCAACCACAAATACCGACCATGGTCAATTAGATCCACAAACTGGTATCTATTCACCAACACCAACAAATAATTCATCTACATCAACAACTTCTTCATCGTCGAGCATAACCACAACATCATCAGCGAATGTCATATCTAAACGAACAAATGAACAACGTTTAGATATATTTAGTACAGCATTAGTATCAGCTGATATACAGCTAGATTCCGTGGGTGAAAATGACGGTGAGGATGAGATTATAACGACCTCAAATAATATTGAGGAACAAAATTCATCAACTGATGAATTTTACACCGATGATAATGTAATTATTGATACTATGCAGCTATGCCCGACAGAATTAATGGAAACTGAGGATGTTGTGGTGACGACAACTAGTGATGAAACAACTGCGCCACTCACCGATAAACAATTAACTGATATATTAACAGGTAGCGATATTAGTGATAATGTAAACGATACAGAAGATAATACGATAAGATAATTATCTATAAATTTAATTCACCGATGGGGGACAATGTGATTTACTCGATGGGCAGAGGGTGGGTAAGGGCGATTTTTAGAAGAAGAAAGAACCGTTACAATATTTGGAGAAAATGAGGTAGAATACGTATGTGATATGTACAAGATTTGACCAAATTTAACAAAGTAATGTAGACCGCCATTTTGTAGAAAAGAGATAAAATACTGTAAGTGTAAACGAAAGTAATTTAACATACAATGTTAGAAATATCTATAAAAGCTGACATGAACAAAAGCATGGCAAATGACGTATTCCGTCGAACCCAATTTAGTTTTATTCATAATCTAATAACGTTACAAGCAAAGTCTTATCTATCAAAAGTCTCTACTTTTTGAATATACGAAATTAGAAGGATATACCTGGTGTCTTCCTAGAACAGAATCTAATTTAGTAACTTTTGTAACTCGTAAAGATGCTACCACAATAAAAATAATAATTGATAGATAAAATTGATTTTTTAGTCAGGTGGATGATACTTTTTACCGATATTGTGTTTGTGTTCGTTTGTTGCGTCGAAAAATTTATGTCTAGTACTTTTCTGATAGAATATTCTGTGTAAAAAACTCAAATTTTGGTCAAAAACTTTCATCTTATACAGTTTCTTTCCTCGAAAATAAAGACAAAATGGCGGTCTATGTATTTATTATAGTGTATGGAAAGTAGAGGTACGGAATGCTAAATCTGTGTATCAAATATGCCCCTCGAATAGCATTATATTAAGATAGCGTTGCTAAAACAAAAATTCCCAAGTTGTTAGGGTATGGCAGAATTAAACGGAGAATGTCTGTTGGCTAGTTTAAATACTCTTTAAACAATAAAACTTAAAAATTAAGCAAATGACAAGTATTCTAAGAGATTAACAGACAATTTGTACTAATTTTAATATAAAAATGTGCTATCATTACAATAACATAAAAATATATTATTTTTTTGACCTGGTGTTCTCTAAAATGTTCATTACATCCAATAGTTTATAATACTTTTTTTACGAATTTCTGCACTTATTTCATCTATAGCTTCTAAATGAACTTATGATTTTCCCACAGCTCTGAGTATACACTTGTCACATGGTTAAGCCAGTATATATAATTATTTGCTTGCATACAAATGTCATCCGTAAAAATCCCATTTTATAAACTGTGCGAGACATAAGTTAACCATCATTTTTATTTGACTCCAAAGTTTTGTTAACAATTTTCACATTTCAGCATTTTCTTCATTTGACGAATGTAGCGAGCAATATGACTGGAAATCCTCGCTAACTCATACTCTAACACCTATACATCTAACTCTTATTGCTATCAGCGCCATTCTGGTTTCTTGTTGAACTACTAATTAACGCTTTTAGTTGGACACTTTTTCTATGGAAGTACCATATGAGTTGGTATTCCTTTCCTCTACATTCCATATTATAGTGCTTCAGTTTCAAAGAAAATTCATACATTCTTACATGCATAATAAAAGTTTCAAAGTTTGCTAAATTTATGTAAATTATTTATTTAATGAAATTTTCTCTCCGTTTTATCAGTTTTGTTCATAGATGTTTATAATATTAAACGTAAATCACTGCTAAGTTTAAATCTAGATTAACAATCTAGATGCACACTCCCGTTCATAAAAATTGAACCAGTTGAAACATTCTAAGTGTTGCTGTATGTAATATACATATATTTAGTAATATATACGCTTAGACTTACTGATAGTTCAATTTTTATGAACGGGAGTGTACGTACGCGTACGTAGATTATTCGGAATATTAGAGGTCGTTTATTAACGACATGTCTGTAGTTGGTATAAATAAAATTTTTAATAAAACTTTTCTGTGGTTTGTTCTGAAATTGTAGAGACGGTTCTTAAATAATTACGAAATATCTTTTAATTTGAAAATAACTCGCACAACGTAAAAAAAAACGTCGAAATTATTCTGTTCCTTCTTGTGTAAGTCTACATAAAAATAAATCGAAATTTGTTAAAAAAAAGGTTACGTTTAAAGTTTTTATAAAAAAAGTAAAAGATTTATATTATTAAATCGAATATATTTTGAAGTTGAAATGATTGAAAATTTTGTGTATAAAAGTTAAATAATGTAATAAATTTTATATAGAAGATTCGATATACATGTGGCTACGGCAATTTAGTTGTAAGGTATATTAAACTCAACCTACAGAATCCGTCAACAATAATACATATATCCAAAATAGACAGGCTTCGTTCTGTTATCTTCGTTTTTTATTCATTTTATGAGACTTGTATTAATTCGGATTCAAAGGTCCAAATTATCAAACGAACCAATCATATGGCACCATGTGGTTCAATCACGTGATTCGTCTGTTTATATGGATGGCCTCTGTAGGTTGATTTTACTGTATTATTTCCTAAAGTATTATTATATAGAGAAAAAATTCATTTTTCGTCTTGAACGCATTAACAAAAAAATAAATTTTTTATATTCTGTAAAGTCTTTGGCGGTATTTTCCAGTCAACTCTGTTTTATTCTAAGATACATTATTACTTTGGTTTGATATTACGAAAAAAAAACATGTGCAATTTGAAACCACACTAAAAGGGTTCTGCATCATTATTGACCGCATATAATATGATTAGTCATTTTTATTTATTAATCAAATTTGAAATGTCCATATATGCCTTTTTGTTTATCCAACTGAAATCTATCGTATTTATTGGAATATTTTTAATAAACGTTTATGATAAGATAATAAATGTTTTCATTTATTATTTTATAAAAACAAAATCTTCTTTCAAAACCCATCAAAGGCTTGCTAGGGCATAAAACAAATTGTATTAAACCTTTTCAAACTTTAACACATTTTTTCTCTTGATGTAATAGTTAATAGGAATAATGCCTGTCAACTAAAATGTGGGGGGACACTCTGTATTTTTTTTTAATCATTCTTGTATATCATAATGTTTTCTTTGTAATAATAATAAGATTTGTTATTAATTAAATTAATTAAAAATTGTGTATATATCAAATATATATAATGAACTATTGTAAATAGGTTTCAAAAAAGTCACTACTTTTGGATTTTTATAATAAAAAAACAAACTGTACATTATCAAAAATAATTTTCTTTACAAAAAATATATATTAGAAAATTATTCGTTTTAAAATTGGTTGTGTATTTATACTTTTTAATTAGATCCTTTTAAATATTAGAATAGAAAACTTTATCACTCCTTTCACCTTAAGTTGACACAGTGGCCATTTTCTGGAAAACCGGGAAATGTGAGAAAAAAATTTTTTTTCAAGGAAAACCTAGAAATATCATGCAATTTTGTTTATGGTCATGAAAAATCTAATTTTATTAACTAGATGTAGTTTTAGAAGAGAAGAAATTAGTTATGTAAAATATCAACTAAAATTAGGGTTACTGCGTATTCGAATTGTTAACAATTCGCTTTTCGAGGAACATTTAATCACAAATTATGAGAAAAATGTTGAGTTTTTCAAACAAAAGTTGTTTATTTTAAAAAGAAGATTTTTTGCTAACAAAATTTTTTCCTGTCTTACGGTTTCAAAGATGTATATTTTCCCACACTCCGATTTTGCCCATTAACGAACTTGATTTCAGCTCGTTATCTCTTTTCGTTCTTGAGTTATTAGGTTCACGGGCAGGCGTAAAAGCCAAACATTCATGCCTACGATCAATATTTTTAAGCGTTACAAAATATTGATCAAATTTAATATACCTTGTATATTTACATACTACTAATTAGCTATTTATATACGTATGCGCAAGCGTAAAAAAAACGCTCAGTAGCTCACTCTGTGTAAAGTTACTAGTTAGTATTGTTACTATATTATAAGCAACTTTCAATAGTGAGAATATTCTAAATAAAAATAGATTTCTCGCGATAATAAATTAAATAATTATTCATAATGTATTTTCTTTTTTCTCCGGTCTAAAATTGGAGAGTTGGGAACCCTACATTTTTAAAGGTATGAAAAATTGGGGTAGAAGATTATTCTCTATTAGGAATCTTTTGCATAGGTATGGGCAGTTAACAAATCGCTACAACAAAGGGATTAATTAATAAATCTTTTGTATGAAATTTTCTGTACCCGAGAGTTAAATTGTCGTAAGTCCAATTTTTGCCAATATTGAGATATTATCACATTTAAACTACACTCTTCAATTTTGCTGTAATAGTGATATTGGCAAAAATTGGTATTACGACTATTTACCTCTCGGTACAGATTTGTGGAAGAAAATGAAGAGACAAATATTTGTAAAAAGAAGACGATGATTTTATTTATAAATTTTACATACAATTATTTTTGGAACCTAAGTATACTATCTACGTGCAAAATTTGACTCCATGTCAGTTGTGCGTCGTTGTATATGATTAATATTCGACTTAATTCTGGATTCTACTGATCCAATATCGGTACTCTTTAATAAATATTTCTTTAAAAATTCTGGATCTTCTTTGTAGTTTTTATGTAGTTCTTTATCCATATCATCCGCTAAATTTTTTAACTTAGTTCGAGTTTTTTCTTTCCATTGGACATTGTCTAACATTTCTTGTCGACGTTTCTCTTTTTCTTCTTCAGTTAGCTTCTCTCGTGATGGTTTTGTCCATGATTTTTTTTCTTCAACGCGTTTCACCGGCTTTTTCTGAATGTGTTTATGTGCTGTTTTCGACATGGATATTTTCTCACCGTCAGCATTGACTAGTCCATAATTTTTTGTACGTTCTCGAGAATTCGAACGATTTCGATATTTTTCATATTGCATTTCCCGTTCTTGTGAATAACTTTTCTTATGTTTTCGTTTACTTTTCGATTCTGATCGTCGTTTATGTTTGTGATTTTTATCATCATTTGACGAATCACTATCGGAAGACTTTTTTGATTTCTTATGTTTAGGCGGGTCATCTTCGGAATCTTTTGATCGTTTACGACTTTTTCGATCATCATTTGAACTTTCCGAATGTTTTTTCTTCGATTTTTTTTTCTTTTTTCGGTCAGAATTATCATTTTCCGATGAATGTCGACGTTTCGATTTTTTACGTTTCTTTTTTTTAATTTTTTGTAGCTTTAAAAATTTTTCCATTAATTTCTTATTTAAATCGTCATCGTCCGAGGAATCCTTCGAAGAATCCTCACTCTCTGAGGAATGTTTTTTTCCTTTCTTTTTTAACATTTCTTGCATTTGTTTTAATTTTATTGGGTTTTGTAACATTTTTTTTCGTGCCTCAATTTGACGCCGGTGTATTTCCATTAAGGGATCTTCTTGCAATTTTTTTGCAATGTCCACTTGATCCTCATCATTTGCAGTGCTTAAATCACGTATGGATGGGGGTATACATTCATGTTCTACATGATTTTTCGATGCATCAACAGCTCGGCCCAGTAAATATTCTTCATCTTGGACATGGTTTGGATTACCGTACATCCAATCTAATTTTGCTGGTTCATTTTCGAACAGTTTATTTTTGTCAGATATCTCTAAATTTTGCATTTTGATTTATTATGTATTCAAAATATTGCGAAATTTCGATTTTAAATAATTTTTTTATACAATTTGGCATAACCTCATTATGAATTGTCATTAAGAATTGTGTCGGAATCATAGAGATTAGTGATATGTTATCTCTATGATCGGAATCGATTTGTAAATGAAATAAGAATATTCGCTATTTATTAAAATACTTCGAAAACTTTTTTAAGTAGAATCACGGACCATATATATATATATATAGACTGACTGATATTATAGACTGACAAAATATGTACTTCCTTCATTGCTTTAGGCTGTCATTTGTAGGTCCCCACACTATGTCCCTTATGTGTTTACAATGTGAATAAATGAGGCGCGTTTATATTTTATATGAATGAGGAGTCGTTATCGCTCGTTTCTCGAAATCTATGAGGTTTATCATCTTATTTTATTACTTCTTTTCTGTCAATATCAGCCTCATGGGATTTAATCAAATAGAAATTAATCAAACTGATTCAGGCTAGTAATGAGATTTTAATTTAAAACAAGATCGTAAACTCCGATCTCGGCTTGGTCTGGAAAATGACAGAACAGATGGAACAACCTACCTTATAGGCCAATGTTGAATGTGGCCAATCGATGATGTCGGATGACCGACCATTTACGATCTATATGATGTCAATCGCTAGATGTCTAAATGGATTAAATATGTGGCTTGTGCTTGCGAACTAATTGTTTATCCTATAATATATACGGCCCTTTGTGTAACTGACCCACTCACTGACGTATACAAATAATAACTCACTTCTAGACATGCTAGAAGAATTCTGTTTGTTGTATTCGAAGCGGAATAACTTCAAACTTCTTAATTTTCAGATTTTCATTCCCCAATTATCAAAACTATAGAAGGATAAATATAAGTTATAACCTTTCCTTCTCGCTTAAATTACGCAGTAAAAATTTTCGTAAGATGTAGTTGTTACTCAAGGAACTAGGAGTGTTAAAAAAATTAAACCAAATAAAATTGTAACAACATTTTTGTATTGCTCAAAATAACAATGATAATTTTCAAAGCCCATTATTTACAATATTTACTATTTTTTTTTAGAACAAATCGATAACAATTATTTAGTTTTTCTTCTTTTTTTAAAAAAAAAACTGCTTATCATTTTTATTTATTTGCAGTATGTAGCGGAACTTGTTTGTCTTTCATCTATAAACAGACTTAATGTAAGTAATCAATATTTTAAGAATTAATGTACACGCTCGAAAAAATTATAAAACAATGACTAATAATAAAATGTTGACGTCGAAAAAATGATGCGATATTAAGTCCGTTTATATATTTGTATGTCTATTATTTTCTATATAAAAATAAAGTTGTGTTTATACCATTCTTTTTTCATTAAATGGAAGCATTTTGTGACTAAAAATGAGTAGTATAAAAGCTGACTGTCTAAAAGAAGACTATTTTCTATACAAGTTAGAATTTTTTGTTTGTTTATATGATTAGTTCTGTCAAATGTGAGTGACAGGCAAATTATCACTGGCACTTAGCGTTTAATTATTGGCACTTAGCGTTTCTCACGAAATAAATCCCAAATAAATCTGGTGAGTGAAAAATATATTCGATACATGGTATTGTTGATAATTGACACCAATTCGGGAAATAAAAATATAAAAATTATAAAATTTTCCTAAATCCTAGATTAACTATTTGTATTATATAAATAGGTATTTTGATTACAAAGTAGCCATCATCAGTAAGAATTAGCTAATCGTAATTATTGATCGCGAAGAAATGTTACTCGTCGCTAATTTGGTGGTTTTTCAACAAAACAGTCACCAGTTTCACTGTAGCTCTTATATAGCAGTGCCTTAGTTTTGTGTAACAAGAACAGATTGCATATTGTCTGTATATAAATTTCTCTCTTTTACTGGCCATCAATTGGCAACACTGTTTCAGTGACCTTTGGGAACTGACATGGAGGCGTGGCTTAATTAATATGACTGACTTTAGGTTGCAAATTTAAAATAAACACGTGTGTTCTGAAGCAGTGACAGTTAATTTAATAATTTAATGCTTTCTTTGAGTGAAATTTTAAACTAGCAAGTTCGAATGTTGCTCAAAAAATTTCGTGTATGCGGAAAAATTATTTAAAAAAAGATCTAAGTTTTTATTTAAGTTACTATTTTAGCAACTAATATCACATATATATCTGCTTGTAGATTTAGTACGAGCTGGTGAACTGATGATTTCCATGGTAATTCCATAATAATTATTTGTTTTATTTAATTTTATGCAAATGAATCTCATGTGTTGACATGCAATGCAACCTTATCATAGTTAGAATTTTAAACACCAGAAGTCGTGACCAATACTTTCACATTAACAAAGATAAAAATGATCTTGCCTGACAATTTGAAACTACCAGAGCCTCTCGCCATTTTGGCGTCAATATAATAGTGTGGCGCAGTAATGATTTACGAGCACCCACATTTGGAAAATATATAAAAAGGTATTTGCTTAAAAATTAGTCTTTTTTCAGATAGCCAATTTTTGGACTATAATCTATTATTTGAAATAAAAAATCGCGTTTAATGAGATGTACATTTGTGTTACATTGAAACTGTGGACAGAAATAATAAACCATAGAAAAGCGTATGTTTTTTAATCTATGTATGTAGTATGTATAATATATATATTTTCAAACAAATGTACATTTTTGAAAGTATATGACAATCAAAAAATTGAGAAAATAGATATTTTTTGCTAGTTATTTTTTGTTTTATATATATTTATACCACATTGAGACAGACAGATATTGCATTTTTTTTTATTAAGGCAAATAATTATCACAAATAAAATCTACAGTATGTTTCATATACAAAGCGCCCGATTTACAACGATTATTAGAATTTGTGTATTTTTTATGTAGGTATTTGGTATATTTTGTTTGGTAAAGAACTAAATTCAAATAATGGGAGAAAAGCTAAATTAAAATGGCAGTAAATTAACAATATTAAATTACAAGTTTTTTCTGTTTCTCGCCGTTTAAAAAAGTGTTTTTTTCATATACTGCCTAATTTATATAGCCTAAATGTAGCCAAAAAAATGCTCTACTTTCTGATGGCAATATCGAAATTGTTTCATTCGTTCGAGAGCTTTGATGACACAAGGCGTTAAATTAATAATAAAAAAACTCTAATGAGCGAAATATATATAAAGACACATCATGAGGGGAAGATAAAAAGTAGTTCACTTCGTTTTTTATTCCATACGATATGCATACCTGGTACTATATGCCACAAAAGTAACGTTCATTTTTGAAAGTTTTATAATTGATTTTTGCCTTATTCATTCAGTTTTCGAAAAAATGTATCGAATAAAAGTTGTTCATTATAAATATACTAACAACTTTTATTCGCAAAAATTTTTCGAAAACCGAATGAATAAGGCATAAATCAATGATAAAATTTTGAAAATGAGCGCTACATTTATGGCCTAGGATACTATGAGCCATAAAAGTAGCGCTCATTTTTCAAAATTCATAATTAATTTGTGCCTTATACTTTCGGTTTTCCAAAAAATGCTTCGGGTAAAAGTTGTTCATTATAAATATACTAATAACTTTTATTCGAAAAATTTCCCCATAACCAAATGTATAAGGCACAAATCACGTATTAAAAGACCCGAATCGATATCTAGCTTGTTTTCTAATCGTGCACCCCTTCTACCGAATGACTCGCTATATGGTTCACTGAAGTTTGAACTCAATTAAATGCTTCTTTTTTTGTGTGGAATATTTCTAGATATTTTGGTAAATGTCAACGTTCTTTAATTAATGAATTGCTTTCCTACCGCCATGTGAATTTGGTTTTAGGCCAGGGATTACTCGGTAATATGCCTATACCACAGACATATTATAAAATAAATTTGATAATAAATATATGGCATAGAAGGGTTACATCACTATGTAACCCTGGCTTTAGAAATAAAAATCGATTACGGAGAGTTCCATACCAGAGATGTTTATACTAAACTTAGATTGTTATTAACGTCAAAAAATTATGTCACACGGGATTTTCCATTTCGACATATTTACCTAAAATTCTATGAATGATTATTTTTCTGACTTAAGAAGAAAACCATTAAACAAGATTTTAGTTAGCTTGATTTAAATTTGTATGAGTATAATTCGTTGAGTAACGAAAACCGTGGAACGACATATCTTTTTTAATTATAATGGTTCAAGTGGTCATGGGTGTTTTTTTTTTGGAAGTCATGGGTCAAGTAAAAATATTTAATGCTTTACGTATCATTTTACAATATTATCTGTAGAAACTTGAGCATTTATACTTTAAAAAAAAATTCGTCCGTGATTTGCGTTATCCAAATATTACATTTGCTTAAATAAATTATATTGCATGTCAAATCAACCTTTCCCCTCGTTGCCTGCGTTTTTAGGTCTCGTTTACTTTTCATCATAATTCATAATTCCAATCTGCCATACAATATTTGTTTTGGGCGCTTACACTGTGCACAAGACAGATAAATAAACACATACTTATACAGTATTCGTTTTGGGAGTAAGTACGATTTGATGCTCAAACTCTTGCTGCTCTACCCCGATGGATAAAGCGTGAGCGTCTATGAACGTGGTGTCTATCGTTTTAACTCAACCATTAGCACGCTTTGTCAGCATACACAGCGCCCAAAACGAATACACCCTAGGGCCTAGGGTGTAGTGTATCTCTGTATATATTATAATTAATCTAGGTTTAGTGTAGATTTCTGTATTACCAATTTTATAATATCCAAGTTCCAATGAACTTGATGGAAACTTCGACAGACAGGCGGATTAAGAAACAATAACAACTACTGTAGAAGTCCAATTATTCAAATCACTCTGAAAAAAATGAAAGCTGTTTTCAAGAGGTTTTTTCAGCAGGGAGCGTTGGGAAACCCTCGCGTTGAGAAAATCGATAGCCTGCCTTTTTCGATGATTTATCCAATTATCCAAATATTTGATTATCCAGATCGGATCCGGAGTGAATATTTCGGATAAGTGGAGTTCTACTGTATAAAAACTTTGGTATGGAACATTTTTAATAAAAGACTTACTTAAAAAATACACTTACATTGGAAATTTGCATACGTACTCTAATTTTTTACATATCGATTTCGAAACACAAAAAAGAACATCTAAAATTAGATGCAATATTTCCAAAACGAAAAACAATTTGAGGCGCAAGTAGTAATAGTAGTAGTTCCTTGTTAAATAAAAATGTTTAATAGTATTTCCTTGAGACAGCAAAAATGACTAATAACCTATTTTCCAAAATATACAAACTGAAAACAAAAATTTTATATTACGCGGTTTTTAGATACGCTGTTGCTATTGGTAGTTAGTGCAAGTGATGCCAACATTAAATATTTTAAATAGTAATAATAAAAACATCAGCGTCTATATAAGACAAATATGGCGTGTTATTGTCATATTCGATATAAACGCCTATGGTAATAATTAATAAGAATAACAGCATCTACATAATTAAATAACAGTTTAACAAAATTACAAACTAGTATCGCTGTATATTTTTGAAATATTTTTTTAAACCCATATACAGATATTGCAGTGCAAAACAATAACGAAAAAAGTATCGGTAAGTGAAAATAAATTTTGTAAGCGCATTATATTTATTGCGCATGATTTTTAGATATTTTTATCACATGAAATAAGTACATTTGATATCATAAAAGTTTATCTTTCAAATTTAAAACCAAAAGTTTTGAATTATAATCTTTTTGTGCTTGATAAACTTTGATGTTTTGAACACCTTTTGATGTGGTATGCATTTGTTTAATTTCTATCTACTAGATGTTAGTCAAAATAGGGATATTTAGGACATTTCGATCTTAAAGGTTTTTTAACATCTCTGTCTTCACAAACTAGAGCACTCTACTCAGGCCGGATTTGTTTTAGGGTGGCGTTAAGGTTCTGATTTAGATTAAGAGTTGGCAGTTTTCTCTTCGTTAGTGAGAAGGTATTTCAACTTTAATCCATCTATTCATAGAATTTGCAGTAACTTTCGTTTCAGGTCCAGCTTTCACGTGTGTCCCATGGACCTAATATTTCCTGTGAGAAACCATGTCAGAAGGTTCTTTGCTTATTTGAGTGTTTGATAGTTCTTCGAAAGCATGGATCCGTTGAGGTCTAGCCTTTTCCTAACGTGACGTTATTCTAAGTCGCAAAAAGGTTCTGATTTTATGAAAGGCGGCGATGTTTTTAATCTTGTGCTAGGCTATTTGCTATACATCCCTCTATTTCCACTTGCAGTAGTCTCAAGAGAAGGGAGACTTTGTTGTCTTTACATAGGTTTTTTGAGCTTGTCTATATACTTTAATCCATTTTAGAACTGATGACGTAAGTTTTAATTTATGTAACTCTTAAAATTTTGAATTTCTTAGTTCTTGTTATCTTTGCCGTTTGTTTAGTCAAATAAATAAATCTAAGTTACTGTGAAGAAATACGTCATTTCTGTAGACAGAATAGTTATTCGACAAAGGAAATTAAATTTTTTTGGATATATTTCCAAGACAAAAATCTTCTATCGTTTTTTTTTTCTAAATGTACCAGTTAGTAAGTAACGATGATCGAGTTTTTTTTCGGAAAACGAGAATTGACAGCAAAATTTTTAAAAAAGTTTAAATGTTTACATACGTATGAGTCAATATTCTTATATCTGTGGATTTAACTCAATCGGAAGGAATCGAGTTTTTTTTAAAATAAATTAGACGATTATTTTCGTATATGTAATTATTTCATGCCATTTTTTGTATTATAAGACCAATGATATTAGTTATGTAAAAGCGATTGCCTATCTGAAAATCAAATCTGACAAATATGTCTCTGTATACAGGCTGTTAATCAATAAGTTTTATGATTTTTGTTTGTTATAAATATAGTGCTATTTTTCATAACGTTGCAGTGAAGGCAGTTTATTCATTTATTTATTTTTTTAAGTATATTTACACATTAGACAGTCATTAAATTAAATTTACAACTTACTCCTCATTTATTCTCAGATTTGTATGATAAGAAAACAATTGAAATTCAATTTTAATAACTATGTTGGGAACCTGTGACATGGATTTAAAAAAACGAAATTACTATCAAATTCATTCCCGAATAAAGTCGGAGTAAGTTATATATTTAATATTTTCGACTACAAATGATTTTTCTTTGTCACTTTATGTATATAAATAATCATATTTTGTCTTTGTCTAAATAACGAAATCATAATAATAAGTGCAGTACGCAAGCTTCAAGGAAAATTTTTAGTATGATTTGTTTGCTGACACGACGGTATAGCACTAAAAATTTTGCAGTACATTGATTATAATTTTTTTTTTTGGGATTTTTTTTATAATTTTTTTTTTTTTTGCACAAATTTTAGTATTTGGCACAGTCTAATGTATATAAGGACTTCCTTCGTTCCCCTTTTTGTGGTATTTTTGTTGTGTGTGTAGATATAATACTGTTGCGTTCATTTTGTTTCAAAATACACCAAAAAGGTTTCTTGATGAAGCTCTGATTTTGTTTTGTTTTTGTATAAATCTAAGGATATATTGCAGATTTTTCTTCATAAGATAATGTTACACTTAAAATGATGTACCCTCTCCCGACAGGATCACTGGAAAATTTGGAAGTTATTGTAATAATGTTTGGATAATTTTTTTTTTTTTTTGCTTTAGCTTAAAAATGTGGAAAAAAACTTTAGAAGTTGCTTGAAGACATGTGACTGTAGAGGCTTTTCTGCGAATGAATAAATGAATTAGGGAGAATTTAGCACACCGCAACCTAATAAACTTAATTATATATCGGACTCCTAAGTACGATTTCTTTTAGGAAGAAAAGCATTTGACTCACCTTTGTGAATATGATTCACAATATCTATCCTGGGGGCGTGATCTAGGTAAAATGTTCTTCAAGATAGGGGCATTTTTTCCACATCTTCAAATTAAACTTTGTCCAATGGACGAACATACATACCTCTAAGCTGTGGTTAGATCGAGCCCACTAGACCTATCGGGTCCAGGAGGGTCGCTGGCGGGGAGGGAAAGCAAATGTTAGGCCTCCAGGAATATTAATGCAGTTGGCTTTGGTTCTAAATTTGATTTTTTTGCTTCGACAACTAGGAACTCAATTTCTTGTCGATCTCTACGTGCAAATGATTCTGCGATTAATCGTGCCACTTCTTGATGTTGCATACCATCTACTTTTTGCCCGTCAACTTCTAATATTAATTGACCTACTTCTAAACCGCCGGCGTCAAATGCGGCACCATTTTCCTGTAAATAATTTTATATTTTACAATCTTATTTTCCAATAAAAGTGTCATATTTTTGGAACTTACATGTATATTAATTATTCTTGGCAACGGATGTTTGGTATTTGCACCGCCTTCGATGGCAATCCCTAAAATTGGCTTGGATTTATTTACAGTAATACGTAAATTCCCTTGATGATCGGGTACAACTGTTGCTTGTCCAGGACTTGTTGCACCACCCTCTAAAGATTCTTCAATGTCACCCGTTCCGCTACCCCCTGTGCCACTGGGACCTCCGGTACGATTTTGTAATCGTTGCATACTTTGATGACGTCGCATACCACCCGCATCTTGGCCACTCCCATCCAATAAGTTCTGATCGTCCTTCATATCGAAACTTCGTGAAAGTTTGTGTGCCAATTCCTGAGTGCATTCATTGTTTTTTTTGGGCGAGATTTTTTCAAAAATTTAAATGAATGAACTTAGCAATTGAACAAACAACACGATTCAAAAAAATTGATACATTAATTTGCCGAAAAAAAATAGATTGTGTGAAAAAAGTTGGTGCTCAAAATGGTTGCTTTTATTTTTATTGGGTAAATTAAACATCCTGTTTCTTGCATTTCCAAAAAAATTATGCTTAAAATTAATATTTTTTAATTGATAGGCTATCGCAGAACAATTTCGAACATAGCTTTCAAGACTGATATATCTAGAACAAATTTTTGGCATAAACTCATGCCTGGATATACAATACCGCTATATTTCGATACAGAAGCATTTACGGAGAGAAGAATATAACTAAAAATTTGTTTTTAAGATCCTCTACTCTTGAAAGTTAAGAATAGTTATGTATTGTTTCGAATTTTATTTTGTGAAACTCCATTTTATAAGTATAACACTTAATTGTGACACTAATTTGATTAATGGCACACATTTTAATAAATAATTAAAATAGTGGACTTGAATTCTCTTCGTTTTGGCACTATGAAAACTATCAAAAAGTCCATAATCTCCACTTGTATTTTTCAAAAGGTAAAAGTACTATATTCCTTGGCCACAATCGTATATATCTAGAACTAGATATATCTAGGTCCTGCGTAAATTTTGTATGGGAACTTTTTTGTGTAAAATAAACGAATGAGTAACTTTAATAGTGACTTATATTAATGTAAATGATCTCTATTCAAAAAAAACAAATATCAGTTTAACAGTTGATTGCATCGTTACGAAAAACGTTTCGCAGCCGCATATCCCGAGTGCTATTGGTCCTACGTGAATTTTGTATAGGGCCATTTTTGTAGAGAATTAGCTAAGAAATAAATTTAATAACGACCTCTGTTAACGTAAAACCAATAGTATACGAGATATTTGAGAAAAATTAATTTTCAGGACCTTTGAGCCTCAATTATTTTTTTGCACGTGCGATTTCGTTATGGACTTTTAGCCTTGTTTTCACATTGCCAAAACGAAGATATTCCGTTGGAAACTCTCCACGATAATTTTTTAAGAGGTTAGCTCGTTTTTATGTACTATTTCACTGGATTATTATTTGAACACCCAAGTACAATAGAACGACATTTAAAAAAATTGTCTATCCAGAAATTTTATGGGTGATTGTACTGACTTGTAATGACTTAATTTACAGGATGAAAAATTTATTATAGAATTTGAAAAAGGAAAAAATATAAATAAACCTGAAAATTAAAAAGAGAGGTCAATTAACATATTCCAGAGATTTTCTTTTTCCTATTAAAGTAAAATGCTCATAACATGCATAGCTAATTTTCTAAATAGCTTAATTTTTATATTTATTTTGCTGTAATTTCTAATATTTTTTTAAAATAATAATTGGCGTTTTAAAATTCTTTAAAAAAATTTGTATTTCGTATAAACTGAACGGACTTTATACGAAATACAAATCGTTTTGATGTCAAAAAAATACGAAATAAATAATTTAAATTATACGATTTAGGCATAAGAAGCTCAAGACTGCAAGGTATTTTTATTTTAATAATCATTTCCAAAGTTACTAAGTCTTTAAAAACTTTTTGAAGCAGTATAAATTTCCATTAGTAGTGAATTTTTAATAAGATGTGAAAAACTGTTTACTACCACCATTTGGTAGTAAAATGGAAATCAACATGAACAACCGTTTTTCAGTAATTATTTTAAGAGTTAATGGTTCTGTTCAGAGGAACTAAGTCCTTGAATATTGAAGACCAACACCTCAAATGTTACTTACAAAATTTACTTTTTTTAAAATTAGTAGTAGACATGTTTCGGCTTATATGACCATCCTCACATAGTTTGAAGATGGTCATACAGACCGAAACATGTCATTGCTATTGATTTAAATGATGTGGATTTTGCAAAGTAACATTTGAAGTTTTATTCGACAGTAATCATAATGAAATTCCGCAAAGTAAAGCTCTCTACATTAAATTAACTAAGTCCTTAGTAAAGTAAGTCAGTTAGTCATTCAATCAAAAAAAATTTACTTCTGGGTATCTAAGTTCAGCGTGTTTATCTCTGGATACGACAATCCCAAGAATAAATCACCTAGATATTTTACTAGGCTTTCTTAAATTCATTAAATTTAGGCGTCACAATCTAAGTTGCTTTGTATCTGTCAAGTTTCCTGATAAAAAAGTAAGCTTATATACTTAGGAACTCACTTAGTTTGCTAAGGACATGTTTTGAACACGACCATTAATGCGCAAAAATTTACTTTTAAAAAATCCGACAGATGGCTGCAAATAGTCATTCCTGCCATTTTAAGTAACGGTCAAACCAAGATTATTGGTTTTTGTACCCAAGTAAACTACATCTACGGAAACTAAAACGATTATAATTTCGCAATTCGTCATAACTAGAAAGGAGCAGCTAAGTTAATACTGAAATTTGCACACTTTGCTGTCTTTAGATTCTCGTATTTAAACGTTCAACATAACCTATTATTATTATTATTTTGACAGATCTGTCATTTTAAAAGCGGGACATTTTAAATTCATCTAAATCAAATAATTTTAATTCTATTTTAATCATATTTTTTAAGTTTAGTTTTATTTTAAAATTAAGAAATAATTTAAAACAGAATTTCAATTTCATAAAACTAATTATATAATTAATTTATTTCTCAATTATTAAAATAATTTTGTTTTTATTAACATTTAAAATTAAATTATTAACCAGTTACTTTTAATTTAATTTAATCTTTTATCTTATTTATTTTTTAAATATTTTTATAATCAAATCAAGAGAATTTATTATTAATTTGGATATTTAAAATAATTTTTTTTTTTACAATTATTGCTAAATGCAATCAAGAAAGAAATGAATAGAATCAGCGGAAGAGGAAATGACCTCGCTGGGCAAGTGAGCATGCAAGTGAAATTCGCAAAACAAATGAGGCTATGTAGATGAAGTACCACACAATATATAATAGTACTGTTATGTACGCTATAAGTATTATCCTAGAGGCTTAAACTATAATATAGATCGATATTCTATGGAAGTCTATAGATAATCTAAATTAAATCTAAAAAAACACTATTAATAGTATTCTACATATCATTGACGTATATAATGTGGATTTTCTCTGACATTTTATCATAAGAATTTATTTTTAGTCACGAAACGAAGTATGGCTCACTCTTTCTTTCGGAGAATCATGGAATACAAAGCCATGATATATCCATGAATATATGCCAATGCTACAGACTACACTGCTAAATATATAGTAATTTTGATCAAAATTAATAGAATGAGATACGTTTACATACTCCCAGCTAAAATTTCATGTGTGCCTCAAATGAAAATTGTATACGTTACTGGAAGCCATTCATACCCGAATGGAGACAAGGGCAGTAAATATAAACCACGTACACTCCCGTTCAATAAAATTGAACAGATCTGAACTGAACACAATTTTGATTATTCTTGTAGTAAATGTTTTTTACTATACTTCCATTTCTTTTTTCACACTTAAAATATATACTACTTATCTTTATAAATTAATCATTATAAAGAGAGTTACAAAAGTGAGGAGTTTTATGAAATGTAAGAAAATTAACATTTCAGGTCTGTTCAATTTTATTGAAAGGGAGTGTATATAGCGATCTAAATAAATTCTGGATAGTGTGTTAATATTTCTGCAGAAAGTCTTTTTCCAACGATCTAAATGAACTCTGAATTGCATATTTTCTTACATATTCCACCAAACTTTATTTGCTGATTTTGCAAAACTTGATAGTTCTCGAAAATGTTTCCGAATGATCATGGAGTCTGGGTCTGTGTTTGTACACGTATCTCCTTTTAATATATGTATTATGTCAGTATTCCATCTCTTTCTCTCATTGTTAACTGAGAAATACACCCCTGAGGGTAAGATATAGGGGTAAAGGACTCAAAACTGGCACTCTACCAAAAGTGAGAATTCCTTTTAAAACGATAATCAACAAAGAATGCTCACTTTAAGTATTCTTAAAGTAAAGTTTTCTAATGAAAAAAATAAAATTCCCCAAAACTATGGTGCGACCTAAATTAAGTGCTCTCTAAATTTCTATTTTGTGCGCTTCAAAATAAAAAACATCAAATATTACAAAAAGCTTATTTTGAGAACATGGAATAAAAATAGGTTAAAATCGGGGAGAAAAACTGGGATAACATGCATTTTATTGGGATCACAGAGTTCGATGGAGTAGAGTCTGGATAAAAAAAAAACTAAGGATAATTTTAGAGGTACACAAGCATTTGACTAGACTTACTAGAGGTCTGCCCCAGTACCAAGATTTCACTTTCTGCGTCCAGGAGCGCAGGCCGCCCAGGTAACCGCTCTGCACAAAGCATAGACAACTCACTACATACTGCATTTTAGCAGTGTTTTTTAACTACATATAAAAATCCTGTCTAGCTTTTTTTTTCACATTTAGAGCTAGTTTATTTTTGGATGGAGAGGCTTATTATAATGCCTGATTCACATATTGTATTAGGTAACTATTAGAACATGTGATTCAGGCATAATTTTAACATATAAAATTCAAAGCATATTTGTTAAGATTGAAAGAGGAACGAAATTTAAAGATAAAATCTATATTTTTAGAAACAAAAAAAAAATCTAAAATTTTCTTACTAATAAGATTTGTTTTGGTATTTTAAAACACGACAAAAAAAAATTTATAATTAATTTTTCCTTAAATTTACCCTTCAAATTGACCTTATGGTTTGATTTAGTTTATTTAATTATAAAATCTATAGGATGGCTTTCTAATTTAAGTGCTCTCCAAAACTTTAGTTATAAAAATGTACCACCCTGAATCCACCACATTTGTGTTAGCAGGCACTGTTTCATTCACTACAGAAAAAATATGTAAAATGAAAGGTTCTTAGTTTGAAAAGATGGTGATAAATGTTTCAGGTAAAATTTATATACTAATTTTTTCAATAAATCCAAAAAAAACAAAGGTCATCTTAAGAAACCGTTAAAGGTTTGAAGGCATATAAAAAACGTTATACGCAAAACTTTTGTTAACCTTTGAAAACTGCAAAACTTTTATTCAGCACAATTTTTCTCTGTATGCAACTGCTAAAGAAATAATGCCTGCTGACTAATTTGTGGTGGTGACACCCTGTATGAATTTAAATTTAATAACTAAAAAAAATTTACCACCATGCTGAGTTTTACACACAACATCGATAATCGAAGTAAATACCTACACATGAAAGATAAAATAATTGGTCTATTACAAATAAGTTGAACATTATTCAACTTATATGAAATATATTATGAGCCCAGTAACGGAGTTCAAAATAAATAGCCTTACCGTGCAAAAGGTGGGGTATTCGAATTTTAAATCTACTATTTTGGGACCAGTAATTTTTTGTGACCTCAAAATCACAAATGTAGTTATAAAAACTACCTTTTTTTAAATATCTTGGTATTGCTTGGGTTGGCAACAAAATTTTGAACGAATTATCAACCATTTTATTTCTGGCACTGCAACGCGCTGGTTTTTTTTTGGCTTAGAGAAAAATTTTAGGAACCAAATTTGTTCAAAATTTTGTCTCCTAAAAAATTGATAATAACTGCGGTTTTGAGGCCATAAAAAAATTAGCTGAGGTTTTTCGAATACCAAACTGTTTGCACGGTAAATGAACAGTCAGTGATCCAATGTGGTGTACATTATAGAAATGTTTAAAGCCTATATGTGCCGAAAACTATTCGGTTTTCGAAAAAGTTTTTAGAACTTAAGTTGTTTGCATTTTTACAAGGAACAATTTTTATCGAAATATTTTTTCGAAAACCGAATAGTTTCGGCACAAATCGACTATAAACAATTGCATAATGTTCACTACTTTTAGTTCACTAACTGACTTTACAATCTATTATCAAAAGTATTGTGGAAAATGTCTGATTTTGATTTAATTTTTTGGGTTGTTATTTACGTTTAAAATTATAGTAGCGACCAATGAGTCGTTAGTTAGGTGTGGGTATATTTCAATAATTATAATTATAATTCAAAATAATATGAATAATATATTTTATTACTTTTATATAACTTTTAAGCAATAAAGTAATGAAATATATTACTCATAATATTTCAATGATTTGAAGTAAGGCCATACTTTAATGACCGCTCTCTTGATCGCCTTTAAATTTTAAAAGAAAATGACCACCCAAAATTAAAATCATAGTCAGCCATTATCCACACTATTTATGTTAATTGATTGTACATAGCTACTGAGCTATATGTTATATCTGGTATTTACAAAATTCAAATATATATGTACATATACACGAAAAATAAAAAATTATTGACCATTGATTTAAAAAAAAATCATGCCAAAAATAATAAATAATAATCAATTAATTTACTTTTAATAAAAAAAGATAGATCACAATGCAACGAAGAGTATTCCATTGATTTTATTCAAATGAGTTGTTTTTTTGGAAAAGTTATTTATAAGAAAAATGATTTTTCTTAGGTCTTGATATACACTTGTCAGTTTTTGAATGATTTTCTCCGCGAAGGGATCACTTAATATTTTGGGCTACAAATAGACAGTAGGTAGTAACAAGAAATTAATACGGAGGCTAAACGGCAAATTTAAATGGTTATTTGTATTAACACGATAAAAATTTTTTTAATGCTTGTTATGAAAAGTTCTTAGTTTATGAATGCTTTTAATGATCCATCAGTAGCGGATTTACCGGGTAGGCAAGCTGGACAGCTGCCTGTGGCGGCAAGTGTGCAGTGGTGGAAAATTTTGATAGTTTACACTAGATAGATAGATTGTAGAGGCTGCCCTGAACGGGCTACACTTCGACCATAAGGTCCATTGTGATGCCTAAGAATGTGAGGATGTGAGTGGAGTGGAAGGAATTTTTGTGTATAGACTAAGTATTGGTAGGATGTGGGGCTGCAGCCGACTATGATAGGAACTATGCCGATATTCATCTGGAGTTCGTGAAGGAAACTGCAGAAAACCTTCTCAAGCATAGCCGGTTACTTCGTTCTTGTCCATATGCCGACAGTTTAGTCAGTTTAGTCAATTAACCGCCCTCTTTTTTTTTCTTAATAATTTACAAACTCCCGATTTCGGGATTCGAACGCATAACTTCCCAGTTTCCAAATAGGCATACTGCGCAGACATAACGCCTTAGACAGCTCGGCCACTTGGACTGGTCGAAAGTTTACACTATATATAACTCCTAATATCCTTCATGGGAGCGTTTTCGACCCTAGCGTTGAGGGCCGATGCCGGTTTTTGACGTCAGCGGTTAAATTATCTTATTTTTCTAAATTAATTAATTTAATACTGCATGTGCTCGAGATGCAGTTTTTACATTAAAATAGCGAATTTACAGTAAATTAACTCTAATTAATAATGATTGGCATCAAGAGCGAAGTTAGTTTCATTCCAACTTCTAGCATTCCCGAAGACCCCAGCGTCGGGTATCGGCTTGAAATTGTATCTTAAAAGGAAGGGACAGCAATTTTACTGCTGCCTAGGGCGGCGTATTGTCTTAATCCGCCCCTGAGTGCCATAGATTAGATTAATAATAACCTTTCAAAGCTAGTACGTGAAGTTCTGAGATTTTAAAAGATAAACAGCGTTCATTCGTATTGTTCATATAACTCAATCTATGATTTCGGTCGTATTCTTTGCTTCTTTTGAATATTTCTTCAAAATATAAGACGCACATGTTTCGCCAAGTTTTTGTAAAAGCAAAGAGCTGGCGCTTGCGCAAACAATATTTACTATTTACTTGGGTATTTACTATGTTCTATGCGCAAGAGTGTTCTTTAAGTTAACAAAAATTTACTGAAATGTTAACCACCTTTCTAATTTTCGGGCGTCTGAAATATAAACCTACCACCTTTGGTGCAAAATTTTTACCATTTTATCGCTAGTTTCATATACTATTCACTGGGGGCAAATACGTACAGAAGAGAAAAAAAAAACACGAACGTACGATAGATTATTGAGCTACATCAAAAACCTGACAAGTGTGTATCAATGTTTTTAATACAAAATAAAAAGAAAATTATATCTCAACATGCATTATTCAAGGAAAATTTATAAATTTTGAAAAGGGAATGTATTCAAGAAATCTTAAACAAATCTTATTAGAATTTTCAGGTTATGGTATAAATTATTACGTATCTATAAAAGAAATACTATTTCTTATAAAATAAGGGCCTTACTAAATTTTTAACCAAGCAAATATCTATATAATAATTATATAAAATTTATTCTATTGGAATTAACAATAAGAACGTTTTTTAAATAGTTTTACTGAAAGGGGAAAAACGGTGGTTAATGGCATTATAAATTTTGTTAATTAATAAAAATCTATATAATCTATAACAATTAAAATAGTTTTATGTAAATTAGAAATTGATAATTGAGATTAAAATATTTTTGGTGCGCAAAAAATGCAACCAATTTGTTTTATCCATAACATTGAGAATGTGTTAAACTTGAATACAGGATGTAATAAAAAATGCGTGGCTCTAGTTTGAGGTTCGATAGTACTCAAGACAAAAGGTCATATGTATATATGGGTTCGGAAATAGTTTTTTCAAGATATAGGCACAGAAAGTAGTGACGAAAAAGTGTCAGCACTTCCAGTTCCCTACCCAAAATCTTTGTGGACTTTTATTAAATCGCTCTGAAAATTAAACGTTTTCAGATACATGTAAAACTTTTTTCTAACTTTGATGCTATCTCCTCCCAAAATATGATACCTTTTTTGTTACACCTTGTCGTGAAGAACATAAATGGCAGGAAATTAGGACATCCTGGCCTTAGATAAATCAAACAAAACCAGTTCCCTTTCATTTTTTTTTCTATGACAGTTCAAAAATATATTTATAGATAAATTGATTGTTAAAACAAATTGCAATTAAACGGCGTATGCAAATTTTATAACAAACAAAATTTGCATAACCAAAAATTACTTAATTTTTGCTGTAATATTCAATTTCTAATTTATTTGAAGAAAAAAAAAACACATTAACGTTTGTCTCTAAATTTAAATCAAAATTGCTTAACAATATTATTTATAAGAGATATTAATATTAAGCAATCAACAAAAACTATAGTCCGGGGGTCAATGATTAATTTCATATCTTATAATGTTACATCACCATTTTTGTGATGATCTATTTAGCAAAGAATACCAAACATATAACTCCAGTTAGTTTGGTCAGAGCTGTTGTGTTTCTATGGCCATTGATGTTATTATGTCAAGAGAAAAGATCCTGGATAATTGAAAACCAAGGATAATCCAAAAATATATGTATATAATCTTTATATATATATAATCGTTGGTGCGTCTGTTAGTGATCGTGTAATATATTTTTTTCCCAGATATGAGACAATGGTTCATAGCTTTAAAAACAAACAACTTTTGTATGAAACATTTTTCAGTGCGTAGCCTGTGCGGGCAGTTTGCACTATGGGCCACAAAAGTAGCGCTCATTTTCAAAATTTTGTAGTTGATATGAATTTTTTGATTAATTTGTTCGGTTTTTTGGAAAATGTTTCAGATAAAAGTTGTTAATATATTTATTATGAACCAGTTTTATTTGAAGCATTTTTTCGAAAACCGAATAAATAATTTTTGAAAAATGAGCGCTACTTTTGTGGCCATATGTACGACAGAATCCGAACGCACCATCGTACCGTTTGTTTTATATGTATGTCAAACAAATGCTTATTCTCATGAATTTAAAAATAAATATATTTTATATTAAAAAGAGATAATGGCACCCGAATAATCGAGTAATTCGAATTAGTATTGCCTAACTAATGACCACCTGTCAAGTAAATTAGTCTTAACACTTTCAATCAATGGCTACGAAACGATACCATTTTGTCCCAATCAATTAGAGTTTATATGTTTGAAATACTTAGCTCGATCAACACAAAATGTTGACCTAACATTATAATGTAGAAATTCCACACTAACTCCTGGAGTACTAGAATCTAAGATAAAAATACCAAAATGATCAAAGATCTTATTTATTAAAAATCGAATGTCATTAATGATTTGGGAAATAAAATAGAAAGTAAATTTGAAATGACAAAGAAAGATAGTTATGTGAAATTTTTGTACATTTGATGATTTCAGAAAACCGTTAAATGATTCTTTTTGTTGTTGTTGTTATAATAATACGGGTTTCCATTCAAGAAATAAAACTTTAATTTGCTTAGAGTTAAAATTTGGATTTTGTAATCTGAGTGCAATATTCAGATATTGTTAATACATCACTATGGTAGTCATTGAAACAGAGTATGGCCTAGCCACCATGGTCAGTTATTGATTGGTCAGAAAAATTGACAACAATACAGAGTGCTCGGAAAATAAGCAACTAGACAGATTATCCAATTCATTAAAATAAAACAGACAGCATCCAAATCGGAGAGACTTCCACACGAAGTCTTTCGACAGACTTCTTACAGAAGTCCAATAATGACTTCATAAAGTAGTCATTTTTAAGAGCTCTAAATAAGGAGGTCTTAAAGAAGTCTTAATTAAGACTTCTTACATATGACTCCTTTAAGAAGTTATTTTTCATAATAAAGAGTTCTTAAATAATTCTTATTTATGAAGTCAGAAAAAAGAATTCCTCAATAGTTATTTTTGAAGAAGTCTTAATGTGTTCTTTAAGTGACGCATTGAACTTCTTAAAGAGTTCTTATCTGAAGTCCAAATAATAAATGAGAACTCTTTAGGTAGGTCATAAACTGTTTATTTTCACAGGATATCTTAAAAGTCAAAATGTTTTTTTTTGTTTCAAAATTTTGTAAACTAAAAGTTTGGAATTTTTATGGAGAAATTCATCGTTAATCGTGAAAGTATCGCCATGGAGCTTCTAACAGAAATATATGACGAATAAATAAATTGAAGAAATATTTAAATCCCAAATTTGCCTGTATTTTAGCTACGAAATTGTTCTAGCTACGAAAAGCTGATAAATTGTTTTAAATGGTGAATATGGAATTTCGGAATTTCTTGCTCACGTGATCCTACATCACCCAACTGTTAGCTACGGAGCTATGCTCAGGAGAGAATTTAGAATATCCAAACTGTGCTAGAATGTCTTAAAATTATTGGATAAACATTATTATGGGGAGACAAAACTCTCAAGTTTCTAGTTTACAAACCTGAAACAAGAAAGAAAGGCAGAAGAAATTTTCATCATCTAGAGATTTTTGAGCACTTTGTATATATATACCTCGTCTAATGGAGAATTTTGAAAGCAATGCAAATTTTAAATAACAAATTAAAATAATGTTAATTTTCAAATGGTCCAATGACCTTGAGTTACGTCACAACAATGATATTTGCCGTAAGTATACTATGTGACGTACAACTATATACTATGTGATGTAAGTATATTATGTGATATTACGACGTCACACATATTTTTCCATTAATTTCTTGTTTTAATATTTATATTATTCTAGTAAATAAAATCGTTTTAAATTGATGATTTACAAATAAAAAAATATGCAAAGAACCAAAATAATAGTATTCATCTTCCATATTTATAATAAGTTATATTGAACTCTGCTCAGTGATTAAAATAAACGGATTTTTAATAAAAGAGATCTGAATATTGCATTCATATACAAAGTGTAGGGACATAACTGTTCATTTTTCGAAATTGATTATCGATTTTTTTAGTGACGGTTATTTTTGTTAATACCTGTTGGCTAAATAATTATTTATTTGACTGATTCATTAGGAGTGTCTTTTTTTTTTTTTTGTTTATTAATTATAACCGATATCATAGGCGTTTATAAATATACTTTCTCAGTCTCTTATCTTATTTATGAACGTCTATGACTCATAAACATAGGAATAAAATATGAACGTATTATAAATTATATTGATGAGAGACGACGTAAAAGCAAATAAGCGAGGTTAAACGATTGCCAGACTTTAAGTAGGAGTTATATCGATCACCTTTTGTCTATGAAATATGTTTATTTATGAGTTGGTGAATAAATCTTCGATAAAAGCAAATATTGCATCCTTCCATTAAAATGACCACAAAATGTCTAAACTATTTCAATCGCCATTTTGTTTTCAGTTTCATAGAAAGAGGCCAAATACTGTAAATGACTTGGCGAAAATACTTGAATCTGGACATTTCAATAGTAAAAGATTGCATACACACTACTGATTGTATTTTTCAATCTGCAAGCAATGTATAGTGAATCTACCGCTATCCACAAGTAGTGTACTATGATATGGTTTTCGTTTGTTCTGCATTAAAATCGCAGACGAGTTTGATACGTTCTCACCACAGACATTTGTCACTAGATCAGTCTTTGGTGGGGACGTCTGCCTGTAGAGTAGTAGAGTACCATGGTATACTGGATTACATGGTATACAGATTGGGTGTATTTTAAAATACAAGCTGTATACTGAATTATATTACTAAACTGGAGACATAATATGCTGTTGAATCTGCCTATATACATAGCGATCTAACCAATTAAATGACGATTACTCTAGCTAGGTCAGTGTGACCTGTTAGATTAAGGTTATAGGTCTCGCACAATTCTTATGCACCCGGAATACAATCAATTTAAAGGGAAGAAGAGTGGTAAGGCGATAGAATAATATTTTTCTCAAATATGTCTTAAATTGTGACGTTTATTGCAACGCTTGTGCTTAATAAATGTAAAGCACATTAATATTGTCTTATATGTTTTTTGATAAACTCTTAGTACTTAATAAACTTAATCTCTCCTTAAAATCCATCCCTAAATTTTGAAAACAGAAAGAAATAAACAGATTTGCCAGAAATTCAAATGCAAAATCGGATTAAGAGATATTCTATTGTACCACCTTACCACCCCTCTAGTGCAAGCAGACCTAAAATAGGACACTGTTATTGATTTTGGTTGCTCTTAGAATATATAAGAACTATGTGAAATATGTGATACTAATCCAATAGGTCATTATTCTGGATAAGGACCTGACTACTCTATGAAACATTAGTATTTTGATAGTCTCAGTTATTAAGCTAAACTTCAGAGAGCTGAAAGGTGAATCTCAGCATTAAAGGTTCTGGACTATACGAATGGTAGAAATATAAACGTGTGGTTCTAACAGTTCGTTTATTACGTAAGAGGTTTCAAGGGTGAGGAGGATGGTTAACATCTAATATTTTGTTATTCAGGAAGGAGGTGTAAGATGTTATTTGCACTTCTAATTCCTTAATAAATAAGTCCGTGCGTCGAGTGCAATGATATACTACACTATAATAGATAGTGACCATAAAAAAGGGTTGGTATTATTATATTTTTTTCAGAAAATGTTTTAATTAAAAAAAGAAAATTTCGGAATTTCAACAGACCTCACGGTCTAAGTGTGTCCTATCCAGGACAGCTGATACAACCTAACCCAACCTGTACATTTTGTTACTTTTTCTTATTATGGGACTAGTTAGGGGACTGAAAGTTTGAAAAATCGTCTTACGTAATAAATGAACGGCCCCTTACGAGAGGAACTTACGAGAGCCCCTTATACGACGAGACTCTACCTTTACTCACTTTTTTACAACTTCTCTCTGCTCGCTTATTTGTTTACTTGAAATACGAAATCTCTTTCAAATACACTTTTCCTTCTTGGATTTATGTTACGTCCATATATTTCTATGCCTATCCCGTAATTACTACTATGAGTAAATTTTGATGTGTGCATTTGTTTTTGATTTTAAACTAATTGATCGTTAAAGATATAAAAAAAGGTAAAATAAAATAATCCGCTTATCTTTAATATTTTTCAACTCTACCACAGATATATATATATATTTAAAAAAATACAACATTTATATATTTATAATTCGAGTCAATTATAGTAGGTAGGCCACTTACCTGATCCTGTGTTTTGTATTATGTGCGCGAGAAAGAGGCACAGATCCAGGAAGCAAGAAAGCAGCATGCAACAGACAATCAGACACTAGCACGCCAGCTGATTATACACTTCTTTATTTTGTGATTAAATCAGAAAATTCGTTTATTTTTATTTTATTTTTTAAAAAGATAATTTCGTTCAGAATTGAAATATATTTCATCGATAGATGACATTTACAGCTTCGTTTAGATCGTTTAAAACTTTAAGATTGCAACACCAATGTATTCGATAATCGAACTACTCGGATGGATCAATTAATTATCGTTATATCTATGAATGTATTTGGAAATAAAGCTTCATGCCGTTTACGTGTTCGTTCAAATAGTTTAAAAACGTACTTGTGCAATGTTTCACAGCACAGCAGAATTTATATTTTGGAATAGGTCGTAATTTTAATGCACTAAATCTGATTACGATTAAAAGATAAAAATCGTACTTTTAATCGTTAAAAATTATACCGTAATAATACAAAACAAGGATTATGAAGAACAGATGTCATAGTACCAATATCAGTCATTAATAGTCTGTTATGTATTTTATTTTGAGAACTGACCCTTGGTTTGTGGTTCCTTAACATAGACATATAAGAATTGACCACGCTAGCAATGGAAGTATCGCGATACAGGAATAAAAAGAGACAGTTGCACATAAGGGGATTGCTATTCTTGTCTTGAGCATTTACGTTAAGTGTATTGTACCCACATGCTCAAGCAAGGATATATCCCATTTATCAAATATATTATATGGCTAAACAGAGAGAGAAATACTATTATGTAGTTCTCTCTTTTTATTCCTCTATTGCTTTTCACATCCCCTCCCGTGGTCTATTCTTATATATTGTCTATGTTCCTAACAAACTATATTTGTGGAAAGTCGTTCTAGGTTGAGTTTCTACGGATCTAGTTAGGTAACAAAAACCACGGATCTGTAAGTATTTTGGAAAATATAACGATTCAAATTTCCCGAATATACGTACAATTGGCTGCAAAAGTTTAGCGGCTTATTCATTCAGTTTTCGAATAAAAGTTGTTACTATATTTCTAATGAACAACTTTTATCCGGAACATTTGTTCGAAAACCGAATCAATAAGGTACAAATCAATTATAAAATTTAAAAAAAAAAATTTGCAGTCAATTGTACAATTCTCAATTAATATCGGCCTTTAATTTGCTAAAAAAATCAACAAATAAACAACTATGAATAATTTACGTAAATGACCCATCTTGTAAGTTACATTATTTGATCACCAAGTTAATCGCAGTCTTTGATTATTTAGTGCGCACGTCTATTTATCTAAAACTGAACGTAATTACTCCTTTTTAATAATAAAACATTTTAATAAAAATCTTGTTAAAATGAAATGAATAATTGAGTGAGTGTAGATGAGTTTTTATTATATTATTATATAGCGTTTGAAATTAATAATTTCATTTGTTGTTTGTCTATCTCTTACTAAATTTTATATACGTTTCAATATTTCAAAGTGAGTGTTCGTTTCGTTTGTTTTTAGTTTTGTACTGAGTTTGTTACTGAGTAGTTGTTGTTGGTTGATTGGATTGATAGCTCGTTCGCTCTGTTCTTGATTATGAGAAAGTTATTATTTTGTTTACAAACTTAATTCTTAAAAGTAATAATAACAACAAAAAGTTTTTGTAAATTGATAACACCAAACATTATTTTATGTTAAACGTTATATGAACAACAGTCATTGAATTTGAGATATTAATATCATTTTATATTTGAGTGTAGATTGTGTTTTTGGTTTTTATTTTTGACACCTTCATTTGTTTTTATATCTTTGACAGGTAAATATATGTTTTGTTTTTTCTGGGTTTTATTTCTTTCGAAAATTTAGATTCCTTTAGAGATTTAACGTTTAGCTTTGTGTCTTAGTTTCTTAGGGACAGTTCATGTCTATCGAGAAATATTTATTGAATGAAACAAATATTTCAGATTTTCGTAACAATAATGTTATTTTGACTAGTTTCGGAACACAGTTCCTTCACCATAAAATAAAAGATAATTATTACCATATATTTTCTTATGAAGGAACTGTGTTCTAAAACTAGTCAAAATAAACTTGATTGTTTCGAAAATCTCAAATATTTGTTTTATTTAATAATTATAATGGATTTTTGTCAAGTAACGACGACTCATTCAATAGAAAATATCGAGAAATAGTTTGAACTTGTTTTTTGTGAAACTTTCATTTTTATATCCGGTATATGTCAATATACAAGGGTATATTAAATTTAGTCCCGACTTTGTAACGCTTGAAAATATTGATCGCAGGCATAAATGTTTGGAATAGGTGTTCATAAAATGGCCTCATTCGGCCATTTTCGCATGTCCTTCCATCTGTGAACACGATAACTTAAAAACGAAAAAAGATAATGAAGTGAACTTTTGTATGTGTTATAGAGCTAAAAAGTAAGGTCAAGTTCGTGAATGGACAAAATCTGACCATCTTTGGGCAAAATGGGCAAAAATGCTCATTTTTGAAACCGTTTAAGAAAAATTAAAAGAAATAAAATGTTTTAGTAACAATAAAGAACTCTTGCTTGAAACATCTTTTCATAAACTCAGTATATACCGGGTATTTGGGCAATTAACTCAGCGAATTAAAACCGAACTTGTATCGTAAATTGTTCGAAAACCGTTAATTGTATCATATTTTAATCAACACCATCGGTTTCGCTAGGTCTAAATTAGCTTAAAACAAAGTTTATATCAAAATCGGGGACAAAAAAATGTTGTTCAATTTTTGCGATTTTTTTAAGGGGTACCCCTTGATAAATATCCGAAAAAGTGAAGAAAATTTGTGTTCTAGTTTTTAATAATAATCATTTTACTAGGGTAATTTTGACCCAAACCGAACGAAAATCAGGTTCATTTTAACGTCTGACCAACACATTTCAAAATTTTCCCTTTTCAATTCATACAGTTTTGAATTTTAGCACGATGGGTCTGATCTCTTGAAAACCGTTAATCGTATCCTATTCTGATCAACGCCATCGGTTTCGCTAGGTTCAAATTAGCTTAAAACATTCTTTATATCAAAATCGGGGACAAAAAAATTTTGTTCAATTTTTGCGATTTTTTTAAGGGGTACCCTTGATAAAAATCCGAAAAAAGTGAAGAAAATATGTGTTCTAGTTTTTAATAATAATCATTTTACTAGGGTAATTTTGACCCAAACAGAACGAAAATCAGGTTCATTTTAACGTCTGACCAACACATTTCAAAATTTTCCCTTCTCAATTCATACAGTTTTGAATTTTAGCATGATGGGTGTGATCTCTCGAAAACCGTTAATCGTATCGTATTTTAATCAACACCATCGGTTTCGCTAGGTCTAAATTAGCTTAAAACAAAGTTTATATCAAAATCGGGGACAAAAAAATTTTGTTCAATTTTTGCGATTTTTTTAAGGGGTACCTTAACTAAAAACTTCAGTTAATCAGTATAACTTGTTAAAATTTCTTCATTAACATTTGTTCCTGTTAATTTTACTCTTATTAAAATTACTCTTATATTGTCCCAGGATATGTTACTTGTTACTAATTTGGTGACGGTATCACGAGTAATTTTAATAAGAGTAAAATTAACAGGAACAAATGTGAATGAAGAAATTTTAACAAGAGCAATTTCAATATTATTTAAAATTTATTATATTTTAAATCTAGTATATATTTTAATCTAGTTAATTTTCTATTTATTTTTTGTCTGTTGATCTCGACTTTATAACTATCTCTAATTGTCAAAGAGTAAAGTACGACTAGCTAATTTATACTGATGATGACTACATTGTAGTCGAAATACGTATTTATAATACAAAAAACTGATCTAGGTAAAGGGGACGAATTTGAAATTTTATTTCAAAAACCTAGAGTTCTCACTAATTATCATTCGATAATATAACGTTTAGTATAACTTATAATAAATTAGGAAAACGTGAAATGAAATAGAGAAAACTGTCATTTAAAAGAATTTTTCTGTATTTTCACAGGAAAATTTTCATTAATTTTTTTATGGAATCTCTGGCAGGGGTCGGGGCTTAATATTTCAATCTATTAGAAGTAGTTACAAAGTTGTTCGCCAGACCTACTAGCGCTAGTTTACAATCTACCCACCAGAGAGCATATCAAAGTGTTACAGTTCCCACTGATATAAATTTTATAATTTTTCATAATTCACTAAAACTTTAAAAGTTTATTAAAAACCGATTGTTACATATGTTTCGGTCACTGCGATCATTTTCAAACTATATTAGTTTATGTTTTGTTGTTATTTATTCAACCTGAATTTCCACAAAGTAACGCTTAACAAAATTAATTTTTTATTATTAAGAATGAAAGATGTATTTTGGAGCTCCGCTGGGCATTTATTCATGGTAATTTTCCATTCTTTTCTGCAAAGCTCGAAAAAGAAAGGGTCAAGTAGAAACTACTCTTTTTATAGACATAACCGAAATATTACAAATACTTGTGAAATCGACATTAACAAATATTTACGAAAATTTACGTAATGATTGGAGATGGTTGGTTTGAAGCGAACTAAAAACATGTTTTGCCTTGAACAGTTACGGAAATTTGTTGACCTCATGAACTTTAAGTGTTTATGTCTTTAAATTACGTATTTCGAGTAGGTGTGTGTTTAGTAGTAAATACTAGAGGTGATCTTTGAAATTACCAGGAAAAAAATTGTAATTTTAAAATTTTAAAATTATTAACTTGTTTCTTGATTATGTTTTTTTTTGTACATGTTTGAATATAATTTATGGAAATTTAAAACATTTAACTACCGACTATGTAATAGACAAAAGATTAAAACATAATACATATTTATTTGGCCATGAATCCAATTTTAAGCAGAACATTATTGCGATAGATAATTATTACAAATTAGGTATATTTATTTTTTGTGTAAAATTTAAAAAACTTGGTAGGTTTTTTTAGTCTTCTTTGAATTTTTCAACTTTTTAGGATTCCGTATGCCAATATAAAAGATTACTAATATGTTTGATGTTTTGTATTCAGTTATTTTGTTTATCATCGTTAGTAGCTATACCACCGTATAACACATTAAAAACCAATTTAATATCGAGTATTGTGGTATAACTTTTCTTATCCGAGTGAAAAATTAATATTGTTGGTAGGCGTTAGTCGCGCACACTCGCACTAGCTCACGGGTGTTCAGGGATTGTCTATAGGATCTATTGAAGCTGGCAAAATGGCACAATGTTAAATTGATCAGGATACCATGTCACAGTGATGGTAACGATGGTTTCGATGGTAACAAAAAAGCAGATACCTTAGTACAAAAGAGAGTCGGTATACCTTTCAGAGGCCCTGAACCTGTGTTAGGAATTCCAAAGGCAGCATGTAAACAATTGGTCAACGAGTGGATGAACGTTTAACACCGCGATCACTGGAAAAATATACTGTAACCAAATTTCGGGAAAATACTTTTTTTGGAATGTATCCAAGAGGCTGTCTCTCGATCCATTCAATCTGAACAGCATCACCTACGAAAGCTTCTGTACACAATATGACTCCACAATGGATCCATTATGTGGGACTGTGCGGCGAGGAGGAGGAAACACCCGGGCACATCATCTTTAACTGAGAATCTCTCGATTACGGCAGATAAAAGATATTCGGTGCATCTCACCCCGAGTATATGAATCCGAGGATATCTACCTATCTATCTAGTCGCACTATAACAAAACAAGTGAAAATAACTAACTGAGTTACTAGATTAAATACTCGGTATATACTGAGTTTATGAAAAAGTTTCAAACTATGTTTATTTTTTAAAAAGGAATTTAATTTTTGTCTTCAAATTTTTGTTATATCTTATGGTTTTAATGATGGATATTACCGCTCCCCCTTCCTGGCGGTGGGAACTATTCTCCCATTTTCCCAATTCGCGAACTTTACCTTACTTTTTGGCTCTGGAACATACACAAAATTTCAGTTCGGTATTTCATTTCGTTTTGAGTTATCGTGTCCATAGACGCGCAGACTTGGTTGGGTTGGTGGCTTTTTACACCGTGAGGATCCTCTATCCAGATATAGAGAGATCAGTGGTATAAATCAATTTAAAATGAAAATTACACTGTTCAGTAATTTTTCCAAAATTAGTCGCAATAGAAACTGACCTATTCTAAAGTTCACACGAACATCGCGGTCGCGTCTCAGATACAAACTTGTATATTACTATTATAATATATACAGAAAAAAAAACCGATTTTATTTGAATATTAATGAATTATTTAATAATTAAATAAAAAAACAACATATGATTGCGTAATTAATGTTGTTGTATTTTATTTCTAGGTATTAAATGCTGTTATTTTTTTTAAAATATAATTTTTTGTTTTTTAAAGTAATATTAATTGTTTCAATTATTTTGTAATGCTTTATGATTGTATAAATAATAATTATTTTATTTAAATGTAACATCTGTATACACACCATCATGCTAATTGAACAGTCAACGACATACCAATGATTTCAACTTAATATTCAATACAGTATGTATAGGTTGGCGAATGTCGAAATATCAGAGAATTTTTAGGAAAATTAAATTGGAATAAAATTCGTAAAGTAGGAGTTACGTAGACTAAGTGAATTTTCCTAGGGAAAGGAAGCATAATGAATATCCATTATGGAAGATGGAATTAGAATGGTTATTTTCGACATATGTTAGGCAAGATTGCTGGAAATTTGCAGAAATTTTGGCGAAATCGTTTTATCGGTACGATTTCAATGGTTACATTTTCCTCGAAAATTCACTAAAACGTAAAAATCCTGATAGTTCGACACTTAATGAATAGTTTCTCGAAATAAGCCTTGCATATATGATTTGCCCTGTAAAATAATTGAATTGTTTGAACTGTCAAGAGAAGTTTTTTATTATAATTTCGACCCAGCAAAAATAGATAAGTAGATTTGGATATATTTAAGATAAAAAACTTGAGGACCATTGTAAACAAAAGATCTGATTGGAACTTCTTGAAAAGACAAGGGTCCACCCAGGGCTGTTGAGTCACTGAAGAACAGTGCCATTATAATGCGTCATAAGTTCCTTAAAAAGGGTTATAAGTCAAGAACGGTTGAGCATTTTTGAATTCTTAAGTGTTCATGTATCGAGTGTTTGGACGGTATTTTTGTTGATTTATCCTAACTCCTCGGAAGTCTATGAATCAGGGTGGTTTTGTTGCAACCATTATCTGATTTGAAGCATGACCTAGCATCTTGACATGATAATGTTTGGCTTCTGTCGATTAAGACAATCCTTCCCATGTCAACAAGTCGGCTACTTCATTCTTCTTAAGACCTGTGTGATCAAGTACTAAGATCGATCTGTATTTTACGATACCAGGTTGCTCTATTACTCGAAGAATTCGTAGACAGTCCTCGAATTTCAGGGTCCTGATGGCTCGTAGTGACGCCTGCTTCTCAATCTATTACAGCGATGAAATATTTTTACAAAACTCCTATAAACTTCTCCAAATTTTCACTCCTAGATCTTACTATTCATATATCCCCAGCATGCATATCGTAACCACCCACAAACTTGTAATCTATTATTAAATATTGAGGCAAAAAAAACATTGGTTTACTGTTCACAAATTTGTATTTAATTAATCATTTTTATAAATTAGGTTTCAGCTCGAATATATCAGGATATCTTGGTGTATTCTAACATACGTTTTTTATTATAGATAACCGTTTTGTTTAAAATTTGCAAAAAGATTGCGCACAAAAATTTATTTAGATTGAAAAAATTTGCATGGCTGATGACTATAAGTGTAACCAGTGATTAAAACCTATGATAATTAAATTTAAATTTTAATATAGTGATAATAATAATAAATTATTTTTCCATTTCATTCATTCATGGTTTAATAATTATTTTCAAGTTTCGTAATCGTTACTTCAAGATGGTTGTTGATGTAAAAACACCATTAAATATGAAAAAAGTAAACATGTGATATTGCCTGTTGCAATCTCGCAAGTTTCTACATAATATTGCGTTCATCTTAATGCTAGAATACTGTTACATATTACAAGCTTGCTTACAAGGTTAGTAATGTAATGCATACAGTGGCGTAGCTACCGGGGCTGTTACAGGTAGCAATCACCGGGGCTCCTGACTCAGGGGCCCTCAAATTTTCGGGTCAATTATTGCAGCAGCTTGTAGCGATGTCAGATAACGATTTATGAACAATAGGGAATATGCATGAAAATTTTTTTTCACATTTATTTTCAGAATATGAAAATACTGTGAATACTGTAATAATATTTAAAAACGAAATTAAAATCCGGCAAATATCAAGGAATCTATAAGCTTTTAAAGATTATTATCTGTCTCTTTCTTGCAAAAATATTAAAAACGGAGTTTTACGTGTATTTTAAATGGTGAAAGTGTAATATGACGTCACATAACATATCAAGAGGGCTATCACTCTCTTTGTCTAATCGGGAATTTCAATCATTCATATCTCGCTTATTTTTAAAGTTATTTAAAAAGTAATTTTACCTTGATATTTGTCAAGTAAACATGCTTCAATTCAAGTGAAGAAAAATTTTCATGCATATTCCCTATTGTTGTCTCTCCGTGATTGTCTCGAAAGTCGTATAAAAAAACTTAATTCTGTGAAACAGCTCGCACATTCTGTTTTGTCATCTAGTTTTCCACATGTTTGTACTGCCTTAACGTTATTTTTAACAATTCCCGTCACTGTTACTTCAGCTGAACGTTCATTTTCGAATTACAATTACCTACGAAATAGATAATTGTCCATAGAATGCGAAACTGTTAATGCTTTAAGACATGATCTTGATGCGGTCCTACAAGGATGGATCCACACTATAAAGTCGATCACGGTTCGTTCTCGGTCCGATCGGTTATATTTATATTGTTATTCTCGATTTGACCGGAACTTGCCTGTTACGAATAGTATGAATGCACACATTGTTTCTTACTTGATAATATTTAACAAGACCGAGATCGAACCATGATCGGCATTATAGTGTGATTCTTCCCTAAATGTTTAAAGAAACATCGGGCGGATAACATTTTTAAGTTTATTTTCCGCGATTGTCATTTTGTTTACTAAATAAGAACAAATTTATATTGATTTCACCTTTGTTGTATTGTGAATGTTCTAAGAAATTTTCTCGAAAGACTATATTGTTTCTGTCAATGATCATACATTGTTGTATGCCACCAGCCAAGTAGCCGAGCGGTCTAAGGCGTCATGTCTGCGCAGTATGCAGTACTTGGAAACTGGGAGGTTATGGGTTCGAACCCCGACATCGGCAGTTTGTCAATTATAAAAAATTTTAAAAAAAAGGGGCAGTTGATTAACTAAACTGTCGGCGTATGGACAAGAACGAAGTAACCGGCTATGCTTGAGAAGGTTTTCTGCAGTTTCCTTCACGAACTCCAGATGAATATCGGCATAGTTCCTATCATAGTCGGCTGCAGCCGCATATCCTACCAATTCCTAGTCTACTCACAAAATTCTTCCACTCCACTCACAACCTCACATCCTAAGGCATCACAATGGACCTTATGGTCGAAGTGTAGTCCGTCCGGGGCAGCCTTTACAATCTACCTCTTGTTGTATGTATTGAAATTTTTTTTAGTTATGTAAGGCGGTTTTTTAAATTATTTTTATTTCTTGAAAATGATTTAATTGATTAGATCATCGCTTTTTTCTTCAGAATAATTATTTTTATCTAAGTTTACTATAAAAAGTAGTTTTATTTTTTGTTGTAACTCTGAGATGATGAGGTTATTTTACCAATAGTCAGGGAAAATAGTGTTGCGGGAAAAGATATTCTCGAGACAAGACGGGATCCTATTGTCGACCGAAGACGAAAAGCATTGTCGAGAGTGGAGAAATATAAAATAATGAAATTTCATATTTATTTGAGACATTTGTATTTTTTTCGACAAAACCGAGAACAGTTTTATGTCTTGACGCACAAGACGATGTAAGACCAGAATGAAAACATAAAATTCGAGTCGCAGTAAGAAAATCGAGTAAGCTAGAAAGACAAATGTCGCTTACTATAAAAGTAGTTTTATTTTTTGTTGTAGCTATGATATGATCAAGGGAAAATTTTCTCATAGTCAGGAAAAATAGTGTCGCGAGAAACGAGAATATCGAGTCAAGATGGGATCTTATTGTCGAGAATCTAGGCGAAAGTTACAACTTATGATCTCGATCGAAGTCGACACGAATAGGGAATATGCATGAAAATTTTTCTTCACTTGAATTGAAGCATGTTTACTTGACAAATATCAAGGTAAAATTACTTTTTAAATAACTTTAAAAATAAGCGAGATGTGAATGATTGAAATTCCCGATTAGACAAAGAGGGTGCTAGCCCTCTTGATATGTTATGTGACGTCATATTACACTTTCAACATTTAAAATACACGTAAAACTCCGTTTTTAGTATTTTTGCAAGAAAGAGACAAATAATAATCTTTAAAAGCTTATAGCTTCCTTGATATTTGTCGGATTTTAATTTCGTTTTTAAATATTATTACAGTATTAACAGTATTTTCATATTCTGAAAATAAATGTGTCACGAAACATTGTCGAGATTTGAGAAATAAAAAATAATGAAATTTCATATTTGAGATGAAATTTGTCTGTTTTTCGACAGAAGCGAGAACAATTTTATCTCTCGACGTGTAAGACAACAATGAACCCACAAAATTCGAGACGAAACAAGAAAGGTGTCATTCTGGATTTCCATAAACACCATTTCAAGCGCCACTCTGTCCAAAATTAATTGTACAGTGGACATAAAAATGTTCTACTGCGTGTTCTCAGAACAAACAAAAATTGTAATGGTTGTAAAAGGATTTGAAAAGATCATAAATAATAACGAGACATAGATTAAATAGAAATACAAAGACAGAATAGTACTTAGTAATTGTTTTAGTTTGAATTTAAACAAGGTAACTAGGTCGATGCTGAACTGGTCATAGGAGTCAACTCTAAATGGTTGATTGTACACAACAGAGGTACACTACACAGCCATCATTAACTAACACTCCTTCATAAGTCATCACATCATCCATCCATTGTGGTCGTCGAGTTTAGTCCATGAGTTAGTTAGTTTGTATAAATATTGTTCATTGTGTTTTTTTAAATTTATTTTGTCTCATAATAATCTTTGTAAAGCTGATTTTACATTAAAACTTATTTAGATTAAATAAACTAGAGCCTCGTTGCAATTGAACACTGAACTATATTATAATATGCATTAAAATTGTGGTTTTCAATAATAAATCGATAATATCGGTGTTAATATTTAGGTTAATTTGATTTAAGATAATCGTAATCGATCAATTTTTAAAATGTTATTTAGAAAAAAAATTTTAAAATGTACACTCCCGTTCAATAAAATTGAACAGATCTGAACCGAACCAGTCTCACACAATTTTGATTATTTGTAGTAAATGTTTTTTTTATTATACTTTCATTTCTTTTCTCACACTTAAAATATATATTACTTATCTTTGTTTATAAATGAATGATTGTATTAAGAGAATTACAAAAGTGAGGAGTTTTTTGAAATATAAGAAAATTAACATTTCAGGTCTGTTCAATTTTATTGAACGGGAGTGATATTTTATGATATTTTATGAATCATCATCTTTTTTTATGGGTTAGTTTAAATAACTAAGATTACCGGAATCCGGGGAATTATACACATCCGAGTTATCCAACTGTTAAAAGCGCTCTGCTCGAAACTGGGAAGATGCTGGTTCGATTCCCAACGGTGGCAGTTTGTTAATTAAAAAAAAAATTAATGAGGCGATTAATTGACTAATCTGTCGGCGTATGGAATAGAACGAAAGTAGCCGGCTATGCTGGTGAAGGTTTTCTGCAGTTTCCTTTCACAATTTCCAGATGAATATCGGCATAGTTCGTATCAAAGTCGGCTGCAGTCGCACAACGTACCAATTCCTAGTCTACATATAAATTCCTTGTCATTTAGGGGTCGATAAAAAAGGCCTAGAACAACCTAATTACCAGGTTTCCCGTTTTCCTTGCGAAATTATAATTTTCGATGAGTATAAAATCACACTTGGTAACACGAATTTACCGATATATCGAATAGTGATTCGTATTAGGTACACAAAAAAAATAAGGTTTCATTTTGATATATCACATCTCATAACATAGATAACTAGTGTTTTGTTTCATTTACTTCTCGCAACTTTTGTTTAAGGGTAGCCATAAAAATATTTCTTCTCTCCGTACAAAGGTCATCAAAACATTTATATTACTCTTAAATATACATAATACCGCGCGGTTGTGTTAATTATCCTAACCAATTTGGGAGGCGTTATCAGGAATGATGCGTAGACGGAAACCAGCTTACAGACTTTTTTGGTGCATTCAAAGGGATACTGCGAGGACTGAAGATAAGAAGGCAGGCAAATCGATCCAAAAAATTTGTTTTTTTTTATGAAAAATATTGCTAATTTATTATATTTCTTTTCATTATGAAACCTGATATTATATGGTAATTTTATTTATAAACCTTAGGAATATAACAAGATATCCTGGTATATTCTATCTAAAACTTACGCTATAAAAATTAAATAAAAAACCATGATTTGAACTTCCAATCAAACGTTTTTTTTCTTTGTCTGAATATTTAATAATCGATATATGAGTTTGTTGGTAGTTACCAGGTAACTCAGGGAAGCATGTACTGTATTCATAGGTGTCATAATTATGAAGAAATCTAGGATTTAGAATCGAGTACATTACATTGCGGTGTGGTATCATTATTACATTCTGTGAACGTAGTGAAAACAAATTATTTCATTTTTCCATAGTGTCACAAAGATGACTGTAAATCAACCTTTATTTCAACTTACAATAAGAACACAGCGGTTAATTTAAAACACTGAAAAAACATTATTAAGTTATTACAGAAAGTTATTATGGTTGTCAACATAATATCAACTCGAGTTTAAAAAAAAAAAAGAAATTGTATTTGTGTATATTTTTACAGCAACAAGCAAGCGCACATGTACTGACTTTTATCACTTATTTCTCAGCGCTAGCGAACATAGGTACAGTGATAACGGTAAATTTTATTATTATTATGAAGAGATGAGGCCACACAAAGATCAGTATTATTGTCATAATAATAATAAGACGTTAGTCAATAAGTCTTTGTCAGTTATGGCTGCTTCACACTGTGTCGTATTTATTTGAAATAATTTACTACCACAAACAAGTGAGAATAACAACTAACTGAGTTATTTGGTTAAATACCCGGTATATACTGAATTTATGTTTAAAAAAGTTTATAACAAAAGTTGTTTGTTTTTAGCGAAAGAACATTTTTTGTCTTTAAATTTTTGTTCTTACGGTTTAACGATGGCCAGTTTTTCCCATTTTTTCCAAACATGGTCTGATTTTGCGAATTCACGAACTTGACCCCACTTTTTAGCTCCAGAACACACACACTAACTTTCAGCTCGTTATTTCTTTCATTTTTTGAGATATTACGTCCATAGACAGATGGACGGAAATGGCCGAATTAAGCCATTTTATGAATCCCTATTCCAAATATTTATGCTTGCGATCAATATTTTCAAGCGTTACAAAATGGGGACTACATTTTATATACCCTTGTATATTTACATACACCGGGTGGATAAACCAATCCCACCAAAAACAAAAATGTTAAAGGAAGACATCACAAAATGTTAAAGGAAGATATCACAAAAAGAAGTGATATGTAAATGAGGGCCAAATTTAAAAGCCTCCAAATGGTTATAAGAATAGTAGCTAGGAATTGTGGGGATACAATTGTTTCAAGTTTGTCATATCCTAGAAAGATGTCTGAAAACCGTATTTTAGTAATGTCGGTAGCAATACAAAAGATTGGAAATAAATTTGAAGTTAATTGCTATGGTACGAGTCGGCTAATTTTTATGACATTTTTGAAAATGCGCTCAGGTCAAACGCAAGACAAAAAATGTCTGAAAACAGTATTTTTAGTAATAAAATCACAAAATCTACGAACATTTCTAATATATTGTGATAATACGATCTGCCTTTTTTTCATAGCAGAAATCATCTCCAGTGACCTTGCAAGATTACTGAAGTTTACTACCCCCCTAATCGGGTCTAGGGTCATCTAAACTATCGATTCTATATAGTTTTATCCTTGGTGCGATGAGACATGGTTTTGGTATACTATAACTGTAATATTATTTTCTTAAAATCCTCGGTACGACCAAACACGATGATCGTTCAACGATAATCCTTGAGCCCTATTTCTATGTATTTCATAGTCGCTCGAAGTTAAACAGCTCATAGGAAATGCATAAATAGTGCTCAACAATTATTGTTGAACGATCATCGTAATATTCGCACCGAGGAAAATGTACCTTTAGTTGTGCAAACTGTTGACATGCACATTTAATCTTAATTGCCAATTAACTTAATGTGTGGTAACACCATATAACATGTGGTCCAGCCATTATTATATCATTACTGTATGTCATATATTCTTGGAAATATTAATAAGAGGACAATAATTATTATTGTGGCTGGCTGGTTATAAATAATGATCGCGCAAACTCAATTGTTGTCGGGTGGTAATCTTGTAACGGATTTATTTTATTTTTTTATTGTTCATTTCTTATTTTTTTAAATTAAATTTTCATTCTTAATTAAATCTTTATTTAAGAGTTAATTACTTTTTTACTTTAATAAAAGTTAATTCCTATTAACATCTTTTTTTTCCAATACGAATTGGAATTTAGGTGGCTATCATAAAAATTAAATTACAAAAAAAAAAGTATCCGGGTCACGTGGAATTTTTAAATAAATTTGTTGGATAATATTAAAATTGATCCAATTAATTATTATTATTATTAATTCGGCAATAAAATAATAGAGTAATCCGGTTAAATATGAAAATCCTTTAAAACATATAAGTAATCTAAAGATAAAAAAACATTGTAGAAAATTTTTTTATTCCTCAAAAGATTATCCCGACTATAAAAACAGATACTTTTCAAATGCTCCCGAAAAGCGTGTTATGTTTAGTGACGTCATTAACCAGTTAAATGTCAGTCAATGCCAAACCAGTGTCAATGATAAAGATAAAAAACGCAGGAAAAATAATAAGCTCCAAAGAATATTTCGTGCCTTGGTGTAATTATTAATCAACCCATAAAATTTTTTGAAATGAAATCGCAAGATTATTTGCTTTGTACACTCCCGTTCATAAAAATTGAACCAGGTGAAACCTGAAGTGTTATTTTATGTAATATACATATATTTAGTAACATACGCTTAGAATGTGACCACCGGTAGTTCAATTTTTATGAACAAGAGTGTACATGTTTATCATTCTTCAGAATATTGAACGTTATATCTGTTACACCCAATAATACAGTATGAAGAAAATTTGTACATTTAATGTTTTTATCTTTGTTACAGTTTTCTCAAAACGGCAAAATGGAATCATATTTAATGGATATCCAACGTGTACGTATACCACGACCAAAATTTACATCGGAAAATGGTCGACGACCACACGAACCACCAAAAGACTACCATTTAGATGATCATGTGAATGCTGCCAATAAGATTAATACACGAGTAGGTGGTGTTTCATCTCGTAATGATTTCATTAAAACCTCAGAAACATTACAACGGCTTACAATACATGATAATATTTGAACGAATTTGATGAACAATTTTTTTTTGGAAATTTTATTATGTAAATCTTTTAGTTTTTATTTTTGTTAACAGAGCCAGCAAAAAAAAACAGATATATTTTAAGAGAGGAGTTTCGTTTGAAACTCTCATATATATTTATTTTAAATCATTTTGAATAACCCGGCACTTAAGAAAGAGGGGGGATTACTTTTTAATAATTGTTAATTTTATACATAATTTTTATAATAAATATTTGTTAAAAAAATACTTTTTTCTATACCGAATGAAGAAAAACTGTTTTTCCAAATATCCTTTGAACAATCATTTCTTCAATCAAAAATCTAGGCCCAAGACAGATCATCAAGTGACTGATTTAAAGTGTAAGTAGTAATCCTCTATTGCCAGACTTCTTCCAAGGTCAAATGTACGCGATTTCCTTAAATTAATCAAGCACTCATTTTTTTAGGCTGTGTCTATGGTGGAGCAATTGAGTTATTCTTTGGAACCAATCGGCGGTAAGTGTTACTTCCATTTATTTATGATAGTTTAAAAATTTATAATTATAAGTAAAAATACCAATTTGTTTCTTATTTGCATTCCTTTGCAAAATAAGGAATGTAATAAGGAAATTCTGATAATTGACGAATCAGTATTTAGCCCAACTGTATACTTTTTTAGGTTCGGTGTGTTACAGTATCGTATTTTCGCCTGTGACTCTCAATATGAAACAAAATGTTAAAAAAAATTTTACTTAGGGTGGTGGATTACATATAAATAGGGGGTGAATTTAACTATTCTCAAACCCCGTGGTGTAGTAGGGTTTACTTGTCGTTTCTTTGATGAGGCTGCAGAAACAGCAAGCCATCTACTATTCAGCTGCAAGGCTGCCGCCCGTACATAAATTCTAAGGGAGGGCTTTTCCCGTACCAAGTGAATTGAAGCAAATTAACACAGGTAAAATTCAAGGTCTCATAAAGGGTTAGAACCTGGAGTGTGGATCCTAATAAAGAAGAGGAATGTCGCAAAAGATCGTTCAGGTCGCAGTGACGAGAGGCTTAACGAATATTATCTTACGATGTAAGGTTTCGATGAATAAGTCTTTCAAAGGTATGGGGAGTATGCCCATTAACAATCGGCAACATAGGACTGTGTGTGATCTTCGGCGTGCTGGAAGACTTCGTGCAGTTCGAAATGATATAAACATTGCTCGGGTGCAAGCAAGTGTTGAGAAAAACCCCGAAATTTCCACCAAGCGACGTTCTCAGCAGTTGGTGATGTCTAGGTGGTCTTTGCAAAGAATTTTACATACGTTACACCTTTTACCATATAAGATTCAATTGATTCACGAGTTAAAACCAAATGATGCACAAATACGCATTTATTAAATAAATCATAACCGTTACTTATGCCTCACCCTATAGTAATAAAAATGTATTTAATCTCAATAATATCCAATGACTGTTTACATGTTCTATTTTCGAAAATAAGAAATATAAAATGACTAAAAATAAAATTGAACACGGAAATAAAATGAGTGATTGTTTCATAATAAATTTATAATTGAATGCAAAATGTAATAATGTTTGTTTGTTTTGCCTAAATATATAAAATATAAATCAAATGATTGTGTGTTAAAATGTAGATTTAAAAAAAAATAATTATATACAAATCTTGTTAAACTCATTACCGGAAAGAGAGAGTCATTTTCAATGAGTTCAGATTTAAATGAAAGTTTTTGTTACTTTTATTTTATTCTTTTTTTTTAAAAATAAATGATCTAACTAAACCAGTTAATATAATGGACCACTAAATATAATATTATTAAGTTTGTTCTTATTTTAATATTTAAATAATAGTAGTCGTCATACTTCATTTAATGTAGGCAATTGTTAATACAGATGATTCAAAAATCGTTTCTTAAGGTTTCGAATAATAGTTATTCGTTATAAAAATATTAACAACTTATGTTCGAAACATTTTTTCAAAAACCCATTTTTTATACAAAAAGAAACGCTTTAATGTATAACCTTTTGGTGTATAAGGTGAGTCTTGCATTGTAGGTACTACAGCGAGAAATAATCATGCCGAGATGTGAGATATATTTGGAACTCAGCTAAAGTCGATCCGTGACGAGAGACACATTGCCAAGGATCGAGAAAATTCATATTCCTTTGGTTTTTTTTATTGCCAAAGAAAACAGCATTCTAGACGAGATGAGAATGAATCCACAAAATTTGAGAATACATTCTCGTGGCAATACTTGTTTGTGGTCTCATTCCATAATTTCATGTTGCATATTTTCAATGCTGTTTCTATTTTTTCAAAATCTTTCCATGACCGCAGTGTCAGACTAGCCATAAGGTCGTCAGGGTGGCGATTGTAATTCTCACAATATCGTTTAAGTAACTTGCGAGAGAAGCTTTTCCGTTCCGAAGCGCATTTAGACGATGTTCTCTACTGAGACAAGAACTGCTGGACTCGTTGATTATCCTAAACATAGAATCGGATCTTATCGAGAATAACGAGGTTAGCAGCCTTTACGAACGATTTATTGACAATCTAGCTAAAATTTCTCATCTATAAAAAAAAATATTAATCCAACTATCAAGCCAACTTCAGTTATAACTAACTCTTCGCTAATTGATTATTATTATTATTTGGCTTGGCGGGTGACGGACCTTTAAAGCCGTAATACCACTCAGACCCGTTTGGCCCAGTCTGACGATGTATGACCTTGCTAATAGATCACATTTCTGTACAAGAAAAAATTCACTGAAGTTTGGATCTAATGCCAAAGCTTCCAATTGTGAGATTTAGTAATGTTATACTAACAGCAATAATGTTTACTAGATACGTCCTATTAGAACCTAATATTCTAGTAGCGGTCTGTTCTTTGTGTTAACAGTTCAAGATTGTTTCACTAACGTAACGAAATATTAAATTAATTCCCGCTAATCTAATTTGAATTTATAATTACAGAATAATAAAAATTAGGCAATGTTTACCCTTTAATGATTTTTGAATCATCTGTGTTTTGATTCTATTTTAATTAAATAATAAACTAGAGTTCAAATAAATCACGTTGTCAAGTTCAAACGAAAAATATAAATATGAGAATATAATTAAAAAGAACAAACTTATAATATCAGATATATAGGAAATAAAACTATCACACGAGATATTTTTTTAAATATCGCCTTTAATCTATATCCAATTTTAAATAGCACATTAATTTCAAATTTCAAAGTTTTAATTTCTTTTAAAAGACCAAAACAGTTAAAAATACGTGTATAAACTTTTAAAAGTTCTTGTTAGGATAACATAATGTTTTATTGTTTTAGTAAGGCACTATATAGATAGGAGTAATGTCAATCGCCATTTTGGTTCCAGTTTGACGAAAGGATACAATATGGTGTGAATATAAATAAAACATAATTTATTATGTAATAAAATAAAAGTACACTCAATTATACTTTGTCTTAAATATGGCGCTCAGTGGCAACTTGAATTTAAAAAGAGATGTACCTTGACGTATACTGCAGCCTCTGGGGGCCATACTAACTCGAGTACGTATTATCAAGTTTTTTATAGTTAAAACAAAGATTGAGTTATGTTGCGTTTATGTTACATTATTCTGTTTATTTACTATCGAAGTTAGTACAAATCTTGCCACCAGATAGAGTACTTCCTCTATCTCATATTTTCGATTTCTTATTTTTAACTTTTGTTCTCTCTCGGCAGTTTGCCAATTAAAAGTAACGAAATAATTCAGAGAGAATGTACTACCGGCAATATAGACCTCATATATTATCTCTTGGCAGCAAACTGGGAACATAACGGCGGATAGTATTATCTACATATATAGCCCTTGAGATTTAGTTTTTAAGGTTATGTATAAATTCGATTTTGATGTTTCTGTTAGAGTATTGTTAAGTACTTACGGTATCTTCGTCGTATTCTGGTTGATGTAAGTGCGTTGCACTCCCAGATCGACTGTCACCAGGACTTGAATGCCGTCTGCTTCTTCTTCCTGGAGCCTCATCACCACTCCCGTATTCCTAATTGTTTATTGATAATGTTTATATCTCAAAAACAATTGTATTAAAATTATTTTTTTTTTTAAATAAAAAGTGGAGGACATTTAAGGAGACAACAAATTTTGTTTACTAATAAAGTCTGATAGTGTTTTGTTTTATCGTTGCCAGTAGCCATCTTGACTGAATTTTGTGCCTCTTTCTAGAATTGGAATTTTTATTTAAAATAATATGTACATTGACAAATGTGCAAATTTCATTTTCAATATTTTAGTTTTTCTGGTGAAAACATAATTTTTTATCCAAAAAAGTGCGTTCATATTAAATTTTGGTTTTTGACACGTAAGTGACAGAATTTGTATGGTGCTCTGCTAATGAATATCTCAAAAAATCAATTTTTTTCTCAATTAACGACCAATATAGTTTAAAATTTTGTGTGTATTGTGTTTATTATTTTTTTTGAAATATTTTTGCTCAAAAATTTGGCTTAGCCAAAAATTTGCTTAGTTTTGATTTGGTGCAAACATTAAAATTCACTACCATATGTGTGATTTGTGGGGTGAACTAGTCTGACCTGGTTTTGAGTTGTGTCGTCATCTAAATCAGATGTGTTTGTAATCGCAGGGGGTGATGAACGATGATGTATCGGTGGCCCAGAGGGTTGAATAACCCCTCCGGGCGCAGTACTGCTTGATCCATACCAAGCTTCACAACCGGGTGTTGCACTAGCCGGTCGACGAGGACCCCTAAGATAAATCCAAGTTTATCATGATTTTTTTCATCTAATTTTTACTCTACGTTAAACGTTATACAAAACGTTCTTAATTAAACGTTTAACGTAAAGTTTCGTATTTGATGTGAAAATGCGATGTTATCTGCTTGAAGTTGAAGTAGATTTTGAGATTCTCACCTAGAGGTTCTATCTGCCATGGCCAATCCAAGACCAGAATCCTCACTCGGTGAACGATATTCTTCATTTTCATTGGTACCATATTCCTGTAATTATCTCCTATCAATTGTCTTTGCCTTCGCGTTATTTTTCTTCACTAAAATATTCTTCATTGAACAGTAAATTATCAATCTTAGGCAATTTTTAATATTTTAACGTATTCCTAATTGCCTAGTTCCCAAATAATTTGCTGTTCCTATTTTTTTTTTTTTACAAATGTTCTACAATTAATAGCCGTATAAGAAGTAGAAAAATATAGTATATTACTGTGCGCATGTCTACTAATTTAAGCTAGAAATAATTTTTAGCCAGCTTAGAAGTAAATACAATAAAATTTATTATTTATAAAAAAGACAAATAAATACTTTTATGAAACATTTTCTAAAAATTTTGATCGATTTTCCAATCTTTTAGAAAATATCCCATTACAAAAAAATTACTTTCTAATAAACGATTAATAAGAACAAAGACAGAAAACAGGATATGTTTTACTCTTAAAATTTAAAAATATATAAAATTTTAATTATTACATTTAATCGGAGAATTAAAATTATAAACACATTGAAATCTTTATAATAAAACAAACAAAGAAAATTTTAATTCTTCAATTAATTTCCTTAAAATTACTGAAAAATTTGAAAGAACAGTACAAAAGTGAAAAAACTCAAATGCAATTATTTAAAAGTGTACTGAAAAATAAAAGGAGACAAAACACATTCCACATAACAAAAACTATTTTAATAAAAGTAGCAAATTCCAAAAATGTTTTTCCAAAAAAACTCTGAAGTTTTTTTTTGCACCATATAAGAATTCGCTGTCTTTTAACAAACAAAAAAATTTTATTGAAAAGTTTTATTTAAATTCTACCGTAGCACCCGCAAGTTCTGTCACCACGTAAAAAAATTTCATGCCAAAAAAGAACAAAACAATTTTTTTTAATTCAGTACTCGTCAATATTTAGATAACGCGCGCATTAACATACGAGCATGCGTGTTGTTCATAATAACAAACAATTGATAGTTATCTACAAAGATGGCGACGGCTTACTTAGCAATCAAATGCACTAGTATTAATATAAGAAAACATACTCTAAATAAAGACGAGCCATATAATACTTGTTAGTAATTAAAAGCAAGGATAAATTACATGTAGAGAATAATTAATAATTTGTGAAAGGATATTTGAAGAGTGTGTTTGGTGTAAAAAGTAAGTAACTGGTTAATAATAATAAAAGTGTAATAAGTAATTAAAAGTGAACGAATTAATTAAAAACGAATTACAATATTGTTTTAAGTAAAATTTATTAAGTAATAAGTAAATTTAATTATACTGTTTTTACAAAACACTTACCGGACCGGATCCAATGTCATGCAAACTGGACATTAACATTGAATGACTATTCTCCAAGGACATAGCACCAGTTTTTCTCTAAATAGGATGTAAAAATTTTTCGATATGGAATAGTCAAACAAAAGCATTCAATTTATTTTTTACTTTCAATAATTTAAACTTACCCTTGACGAATGACGTATATCATAGTCTTTATGAATATCTCGTGAACGAGGATCTTGTTCACGTCGATATACTAATTCATCGAATCGGACACGATCCTCTGGTAAGATTATTTCTCGTAATTCAGTCAAAAGTGTATACTAGAAAAATAAGAGAAAATTTTACTTAAATTTTATTTTCAATATACTATATAAGAAAACGCTATTCATAAAATTGAAATAAATAAAATTAACTATTTAGATTTAGCCTCTAAATTTATACATAATAAAGTAGACGCGCTTGACGGATTTGTTTATGTACACTCACAAATATAATTGGGCCAAATTTATTAGGTGAACGAAAAAATGTTTCAAGAATCGACATGTTTATTCAGAAAGTCTGGAGATTTGTCCTCCAGCTGTTTAAAATATTTCCAAGGGTGCACAGCTGCTAGCAACTTCGGGATATAGAGCAGCAAAATTTTACCAAAATTGGTTCAGTAGCTTAACTGCGATTGAGCAACAAACAAACGTACACATTTTCTCATGGACAAAAAAATGTATTTATTAATGTAATTGTTGTTTACAAAATCAGGAATAATTTATCCCATTGTAAGTATGGTAGCTTTTGATCAGGCGATCATAGATAATCAACATACTTCAAATACAAAGAAGTATTCTGTGAGACCATTTATTTTCTTTTTTGAAATAAAATTTGTTGGTAGGTTGATTTATGGAAAAGTAAATAGATTTAATTTAATAAAGAATTTATTTTTGATCTGATGCTAATAAATGGGTAGCAATCGAAAGGCTTCAGGCAAAGAAGTCTTTACCTTGGCATACATCATTTGCGAGAACCTTCTTCACAAGAGACTGGACATCTTTTTCGGAGTACAATAGATTCTTTACACCTCTCATATATCTACTGTGATTACAAAATTGATTTCAGTTGATGCCAACTATTATTTTCTACAGAAAATCGATATCTTTCGAAGAACTTTTTCAATACATTTTGATAAAATTATAATGAATGTAATGTTTTTGTGGAACTGACCTTTTCGGGAGTATTTAAAAGTTCTAACATGACGGCAACAAATGCATCAACAGTCATTCGTCTACAAATATATTCATCTGTATAATAACATAATGTTGGAAAATCACTTTTTGGAAGCACACAACGAGCTTTTTCTTCGACCATTTGCAACGTAGCATTTCGTTTTCGACCACTTGTTAATGATGGTGGAAATAAACTGCCCGTTTGATTATCCCATATTTCGGCACCTCCACCACCACGATCATATGATGTACATGAATGTGGCACTTTTCCCACATCACGTACCACCAATGACATACGTTTATGGAATTTTAATTGATTCACAGCTTCATCATGTGTTACATCTAAGAAACTTTGACCATTTACTTCTAAAATTTGATCTCCTATCTGAAACAAATAGGTAGAAGATTAATAAATGAAGAAGGGACAAAGTTAATGATTGACTTTTTCCAATTATACTATGGATTCCAAATAATTTGGGACAGCAATATGTCTTTATTACCAGTATTTTAAGTGGATGACGGCAGTTTTAGGATGATGTTGATATCCGAAATTTTTTACTAGCGAGAGAGCAGTTTAGTGAGAAAGAAATGTAACCGGAGTGATACATTAAAAGGTTTTTTTGTAAATTTTGGCAGATAAGAGCATTTTTGTGCGATGACGCTCATGAGACGCTCAACGTGATCAAAAGTGGTTTCTCTAGATGCATCTCTAGAGACATCAAAAATGGTAAGGAAATTTTTCCGTTGTCAAGCAATCATCATGGAAAAATCTGATTTCGTAACACCATTTCGATGTCCATCCATTATTTTGGGACACCTGTATATACAGAGGATAAAAATTGTGAAATATATTGATGTACTTACTAAAAGACCAGCGCGATCTGCCACAGAATCCTTATCAACACCAGTAATAAAAATACCTAAATTATATTCAACACCACCACGTATCATTAAACCTAAACTTTGACCAGGTTCAATACATAAATCAACACGCCGTATAGCTCCTGTTCCCGTCGTACTAGCCGTCTGTTGATTTCGCCATGGTCGTATTCGTTGATATTCTAATGGCGGTGAAACAGGTCGACCTTGACGATCCATCCACGAACATGTTTGACGTACAATAAAATTACCTGGTAAACTAGATGAACCTAATGCGGCGGCACCAGGTAGGGTTGGTGATCTCACTGTCATGCTTAATTTACGACAGGATTTTAACATCTGAAACACATACTACTCGTGCTTAATTATAAAGTGTAATCCTTTCATGAAAATGGGGCGATATTTATCAAAGAAAACAGAACAGAAATTAATAAAGAATGGAAGGAAGATTGGTATAGTTTCAGAGATACCACACTGTCAATTCTAATTATCTGAATCTCAAAACAAGAAAGCTACTCAATGTTTACTATCTCTATTCGTTCTACTCAAGCACATGTTATTGTCCTCGTCCGGCAACCGATTGAGTGATTACCGAACTTCAATGTATGTAATTTCCCGTTTGACTCATGTTAGTTCCGCTTATGCGATTTCGGTAACGCCGAAAGTCTCTCTCTTCTACAGATATCGTGTTTCGTAAGTCTTGCCTATTCCTTTGCGACAGTCTTGATATGTCAAACTGATTCATATTACCAAGACAAATATGTGTTTCTGAAACTAATCCTAAAATGACCAATTTCGCGATTTTTACTTACGAGCCAGAGTTTTTCCCTGCGTAAATAAATTCGATTGTCATTAATTTGTCTTGCCTATACATAAACATGTCTAATTTTAGAACAAGGATAATTTATTCAGTCCATATGGTTTAATCATATAAATAGGGTCTTGAATATTCGACGTACGATACCCAAAAAATATCCGAAAAACTAAAAGACCTAATTAGTTGAAATTTTGCTTAGAGATAGAAAGATTGTAGCGGCTGTCCTGGACAGGGCACACTTCGACCATAGGATCCATTGTGATGCCTAAGGGTGTGAGGATGTGAGTGGAGTGGAAGGCATTTTGTTTTTAGTCTAGGAATTGGTAGGATGTGCGGCTGCAGGCGACTTTCATAGGAACTATGCCGATATTCATCGTGAGTTCGTGAAGGAAACTGCAAAAAACCTTCATAAGCATAGCCGGTTACTTCGTTCTTGTCCATACGCCAACAGTTTAGTCAATTAAACGCCCCCCCCCCCTTTTTTTTAATAGATCTATGCAGATCTTCCCTCAAAAAGGTGTTTTCAACATGATACATTTCACAGGAAACGAATATTCTATTTTAAATTTCAGAAAAAGTAAACTTTTAGATAAAAAATACTAGAGGAAATTTACGCTTAGGGGCTATTCATAAAGCAAATAATATTTTTTACGGTTCGTGAGGTGGAGGGTCGTTATATTACTTTGTGTTGTTACATGGAGGAGGGGCGGGGGTAGATACACCAAAACTATGGAATGTATGAACAAAAGTTTCAATTAAAAGTTGTTTGTTGTTATGAGATACATATTTTGTATTTAAAGATTTTCCAAAATCTTGCACCGTTTAAAAGATATGTTATACCATGCGGCACGGATGCATGGAACAAAAATATAATTATTGAATTATGTTTCCCCCTCTAAACTTTTGTTTCAAACATATTTATCGATTCCGCTTAGTTTTGGAGATATTTAACTGGATGAATTAAAATGACTCACCCGATATATATATATATATGCTAACAAAGAAATATATTTGTGATTTGTTAGTGATAGTATGAATAATCTATATATAAGCATTTCAACTTAATATTTGTGATTTGTTGGTGATACAAATGAAGGAGCTACATTTATTGAAACAACGTTGTCAAATTAGGAAAAGTTATTGTGACCGTTTTTATAGAACAAGATTGAACGAATATAACGATATAAAAGTTTCAAAAACATGTAAAGAATTATTGTTATCTGTAAAAAAAATAGGTTTTTTCTACATATACATAAAAAATTAGTTCTTTCCATCGAAAGTGTAGAAAATTTGCATCAACGAAAAAGTACTGTTAGTTCAACGGGTTTTCAATTCCGTAATAAAAATAAAATTGTAGATTAATAAAAATTTAAATATAAAAAAAAATAATTAAGAATAAAAAAAAAAAAAAACTAATTAATTGAATTCTGTTGAAAAAAAAACCGTAAAGCTGATTTAATCAATCGACACTATCGTTAAATAAGTGAATAATATTACATATCCGGTCTGTCGTCTGATGTCCGTCCCACCTATTGAGTGTTTAATTATCTGAGTAGGTAGTATTAGTTTGTCAATCATCTTCTACTGAAGAGAGATCGATCGGTCGCCCACTGTCCTCCGTCTATCCTTCTGTCCTAACCCTTATATAATTATCCTTTTTTTTTTCGGAGAGGTTAGTAGATGTTAATTATGAACCATTTTAGAATGATTTTGAATATCAAAATGGTTTAGTTTTTAACCCGACTTCAAAAAAGGAGGATGGTTCTCAATTCGTCTGTATTTTTTTTTTTTTTTTTTTATGTGTTTCACCTCAGAACTCCGACATTTATGAACCGATTTTGAATTTTTTTTTTTGTTTTAAAGGGTTTGGTTTCCCATTGGTCCCAATTTCACCAAATTCCATTCTGATGAGGGGATCCTTGGAAAATCGAGGAAAATCCTCATTTTATATAACCGATTTCTGCGAATTTTTTTTTTTTGAAAGGGTATACTCATTCATAATGGGAAAATAAGAAAATTTTTTTAAAAACCGACTTCAAAAAAATTTTTTACAAAAAAAAAACCGACCCCAAAAAAAAAAAATTTTTACAAAAAAAAAAAAAAATGCCTGTAAAAAAAATTGAAAATCTGTTATAAAAAATGCACTAGAAATTAAAAAAAAAAAAAAAACGGGTAAAAAAAAAATGTGTTATAAAAAAATGTACTAAAAATTAGAAGGTCTACCCATATTTAGACAAATAAAATCAGTTATAGAACTTCAAAGTCACTAAAAAGCGAGAAATAAACCATATTTTGACAAAATGTAAACCCGACTTCAAAAATAAAATATTCTATAACAAAAAATGCACTAAAAAGTAAAAAAATAATTTCATATTCTTGTGCCAATTTTAGTTCATCTAAGCAAAAATTTTTAAATATATATGTACAATTATAGTTATTTTTGGAGGCGGTGTCAGCATAGAGAAATTCAAATAACTTTTGGACACCGCCTCCAAAAAAAACAATAATTGTACATATATATTTAAAAATTTTTGCTTAGGTGAACTAAAATTGGCACAAGAATATAAAATTATTTTTTTACTTTTTAGTGCATTTTTTGTTATAGAATATTTTATTTTTGAAGTCGGGTTTACATTTTGTCAAAATATGGTTTATTTAACTAGAAAAGTTTGTGGTTTGCGTGACGTTGTATATTAGTTATCGGACGTTCACCTTCCATATATTATTATTACACCGTTGAGAGTTTAAAAAACCGTTGAAATATTTGTCGTGTTGAATGTTTTAGAAATAAATAATCAATTTGAGTTACGAATTAGATTAGGTTCGAGTCAGGAGAATGATTTATAAGGAGCTTTTGTACCGCGACCAATTTGATCTATTGTAACTACTTTCCTTCAAAGGTGTTCCAGGAATCCTATGGTCTTGATCAACGTTAGGATATACCTCGGCGACACATCATTGATTTCATCTGGCTGGAGATCTGCCCATCCCAAATGATAGTGTCTTTTGAGAGAAAGACTTTCGCATTCACACAGAATGTGAACTCTGGCATCCTCCCCTTCATTGCAAAATCTGTAGAGAACGTTCCCTGTGTGATTGATTTTGTGCATATATTTATTGAGTTTGTAATGGCCAGTAAGTATCCTCAATTGGTTTTTTTCCTAGTTGTAAACGTTTAGAAGCCCTGTTTCCATTGGAAGCTTTTTATAAGAGCCTTTGCATGATCTTGACTATGAGTATTTACCCAAGAACGGTTGGACTCTTGTACTGCCCATTCTTTTATTTTATTTTTTATTGTGCTTTTCGGCACTTCAAGAAACGGCTCTGGGCCGTTTAGTGGAGCACTTGGACCCATTCTGGCTAACTCGTCAGCCTTCTCGATTCCTGAATGTCCAGGCACCCAGCCAATAGTGACTTTGTTATGTTTACCGAGATTTTTCAGTGAGTCGTTACAGTCCATCACAATTTTGGAGTTTATTTTAGGTGAACCTTAAGTGAGGAGTATAATTTGTATTAGTGAATTTCTACATAGACCAAAAATGGTAACATTATGTTATTCCGTCTATTGAAATCCCCGGTCTTTCAATTCATAATTAAAAGGTCTTAGTAATTAAGAAAAGTGAAATTTATAAATATCAAAGAAATGCGGATTGTAACTTCCACTCTTTGCTTTGGTTAGTAGAAAAAGAAAAAACACTACACTACACGCTCTTGCTCAAAGTTGTGGTCGAAGCCAGGGAATTACAAACACTAATTTTATCTACTCTTCTTTTAACAATTAACGATGTTCGTGTTCTGTTTATCTACATGGGACCTATTCGTTTAACCAACAACAGGTTTACCCATACAACTGTTTTTTTTTTAAGTTTATATATTTCTAATAGAGATTTCTATAGGTTTTTAAGTAAATCATTTTGGGTGCTAATGATTTAATTTTTTCTATAGTCTTTATTATTTCAACTCGCTCTGTCGCAAGGGGCTCCACCCCCGTTACTCGTGGGGTGGCTTCGGTCTTGGCTTCGCGTCTTCAGAAAGAATACAAAAAACCACCCTTCGAGCATCAATATAAGTAAAAAAGGTAATTTTAAAGGGTTTTCCTATTTTCATGAAGGTTGGGAAAATTAAAGTTTTCCAAATTTTCCCGTAAGTTTGCAGTTGTTCCGCGTCGAATGCAATACAAGAGAAGGGCTATCTACTCTCATCTCGTCTCGCGACATCGCTACTTCCAATATCATTTATATATAAACACACTGTATACTTGCCCTTGATTACTGTTCAAACAGCTTCATTTCATTTTGAATACTGTATTCGATTCGAAACGTAGTATTAGTTTCTATTTCAAATTTTTGCAGTCGATTTCTGCCGAGTAAGTCGTACTTGATTTTTGTTATAAAAATACTAACAATGTTCTAAACATTATTTCGAAAATCAAATGGATTCAGTACAGACTTTGAAAAATAAACGCCACAAAATCTATAAACATGAATGATTTTCAAATACATATGAACCTCCAACGTTAAGGTTTCATTTCACGCTTGATCGATTACTTGTTTTTCTCCTTATATCGATTCGATAATATTATTTTTTAATACCTCATTATCATGGTATTTATACATATATATAAAAACTCATTTACTAAAACTAATATTATATTAAACTAATAATAAAGTGATTATTTATATATATATATATATATATATATATATATATATATATATATATATATATATATATATATATATATATATATATATATATATATATATATATATATATATATTATGGTATATTATGGAATCAGCAACCAATGTCTAGTATATAATATGTGTAAATCGATAGATAGATCGTTAGTTAGTTTTTTTTTATATTTTATTAGACCAGTGAATATATAAATTTAAATATTTTATGTTGTCTTGGAAGGAAATCGGAAATGTTTATGGGTTTTTACTTTTATGGAATATTTTCACAACACGCAAATGAATAAATTAACTGAGCTTACAAATCAGTTTTTGTTAAATTGTTTTATTAAGTTAAGAATCATATACTATTTGTACTGATCTGGTTATAAAAATACAGAGGGTTCGTAAAATATTGTAGTTGAAATGTTTGGATATGCGTATTTGTTATTATGGTGGTTGGGTATAAATGTTCTACGATAAGATCTTTTAAAAAATGTTTATAATGAAAAGAAACAAATTACAGAGACAATGTTGTAAAAAAACATAAGCATAATTATAGAATGTTCCAAATTTATGCACACTTATTAAGGGTATCATTATACCCTCACACTTAATATTTGAAATCGATTGACCGTCTCAAACACGAGAAAAAATTGGAGTTCGAATAATTAACATGGAGAACAATGGAGACTACCTGTTTTAAGCAGTATTTCTACCAGTTTTTTATTTTTAATAAAAAAAAAACGACACTTAAGAATCGACATTTAAAAAAATTGCTATAAATTATTGGATTTGTTCTGCGTATTTGAAAAAAAAACAAGAATTATTGACCGTCTCATTGTTTAAGTTATAACAACGCAAAGTGAAGCATTTTATAAATAAATATACGTGTCGGTATACTGAACAGATACAACTTGACAACACTGTACGTCACTGTACGTAAAGCACTATATTTAAACAAACTGGCGGAATATAAGCAACGTTGCCGGATTGCAACTTAAAACAATGTTAGGTTGTATTTGTATATACGTAAAGACAAGTATCGTATGTGTAACGTGTTTATCGGTACAGTCTTGGACAAATATTATGACTTATTATGCTATACGTTCATTCCCTCTTACTATACGCATGCGCTCCACAACTATTTGACAATATTGTATCACGACTTGTAACTATCTTAAAAATGAGTAATATCAATTTTGTTTTTGTCACGTTGGTAATGATAGATAGCTCTACACATTCAGCATGGGTAGGCTATATAGACCCGCATTAACTATCTCTAACTTCACATATGAATGGCTGAATGGTTTTTTTTCAAAGGTAATAATTCCACTTTAAATGTTTTCCCAACACTTTGTATAAATATATAGGATGTTACAAAACATTGTCAATAGATATTATGGCATTCATTCAAGAATATTTTAATGCTGTGCTAAGACGTTCTATTTTTCTTTAAATATCATCTTTATATATTATTATCTGATAGAGACATTTAAAGAAGAAACGATTTTATCAAGAAATAGAACAGTTAATAATTATTATAAAATTGAGGTTAAGTGTAAGAGTAGATAGATGTTGGTGGTAGTGGGAGGGATAAAGAAAAATATAAAAGAACTTAAAAGTAGGTATTAAATTAATATATATATATATACATAGAAAATATAGAAAACAGAAAATGCGAGGTCTAAAAATGATAATAATAAATTGTTTAAAATGTGAGAAAATCATAAACACTTCAATAACCTTAAGTGCTTCTTCATGTGATATTGCTGTAAAAGGTGTGCCATTCACTTCAAGTATTGAATCACCCGGTCGTAATCCAGCTCGTTCTGCAACACTGCCCTCTTCAACACGTGATATATATACACCGACACCTATAAATAAATTTATAAATATTTAATGGATTGGGGTAGATTTTTTATTTACTTATTTTATTTCTGTAATGCATCGTGATCGAAATCCTTGTTTGCTTTGTATAAAATGATCGTCTACCCGTGGATATAGAATGACAAGTCGTTTAACAGATCTTTACGTAGATTGCTTATTTAAGCAAATAATATCTAAAGTCTTTGAAACTCTTAGGATCTTTTCTTGATCATATTGATTGTGATCTGTCAAAATTGGAGAAAAAATCACTCTGCAGTTTTTGAGATTATCACTTTTGAAAATATGATTCTTAACATGTTGATGATAGGGAAAGTTTTAAATGACTTATACCCTTATACCTTAACAGTTTCCACTGAAAAAATAATCACATGTAAGTTTTCGAGAAATCCATCAAATATATACAATAAACGGAGTTAATGTTTCTACTGATTATCAGACAAAAATAAGTTAGGCAACCTTACATCAACTGGTATGTAAAATTTTCCAAATTCGTTATATCAAAAACACTGTAGAGTGAGTTTCGCTCAAATTTTGTGAGACCATGTTACAAAATGATAAAAAAAAAATCCTAAGAGTTTCAAACATCTGAAATCGTTTTTGTTTTAGTAAAAAACCTCCTTAATATTCTAGAGTTGCCTAGTTCTTAAATCGAAGGAACGAACCGAGAAGCAAGCTGTGAAAAATGGTGGAACGCACTAGTCCTCCCTTCGAAAGTTTCAGGTTTAACAAGAGATATTTTTAGTTCAATCCAATGTTTAATCATCTTTTATTAAGCACTTGGATTAACTTGGTCAAAAATAATATGCTAACATGTCTGACCATAGTGCTGACCACACTATCGAATGAATATAATGCTACTTACAGACACGCTCCCTTGGATTACTTGCGATGTCGTAATATAATTGGACTATACTAGATAAAATTAGCTAATAAGTTTATCCTCTTTTCATTTTTCCTTTGCATATTGAAAAGTGTCTTAAGTAACCCCGAATTACGTCATTAAATTCCTTATTTCCTTTTAAAATGTCTGAATAAAAAACAGCTATGTGCACTTCTTAAAACATTCTTCTTTATAACATTTTAGTATGCACTTCTAAAAACCTGTTTGTCTGCTGGACTAGAATTAAAGGATACCATTTAGAAACAAAAGTAATGAACCTTTATTTATCTAGGATTATCATTTTGCAGGAATCACAAAAATGTTTTCAGAAACTTACCAGCATCTTTCCCACCTTTAACACATATACCAAACCCATGTGTCCCATCTGGTGGATCTCTAGTCATGGTCACTGTTCGCGTAGATAATTCATGTATACTTGGTGATTGATATCGCGTTGCATTATGATGTGTTGTGGATGCTGGGGAACTTGCAGGTGATCTTCGACTATTTGCATGTGACGTGGATTTATCTATACCCGTATTCACATGTCCATTGTTACCAAACAATCGCAGCACTTGTTCCGGACTAATTGGTCGTTTTTTATTAATATTATTGGATGTTGTTAGCGTTGATGAACGACTATTACTGGTTGTGGCCGCCCCCGTGCCAGCAGTAGTCGTTGCGCCTAAATAGGTACCTCTAGGTGTCATCTTACTACTTTGGTTATATTGATGTGTATTGGTGTATTCGCGTGTATGATGACGTGATGACGCTTCTGGTCCAACTGTCGTCGAACCACCGGAACTTTCAACAATCGTGTACGATGTACCTGTTGAAGAGTATGTCTATGTTTAGTTAATTATAACCACTGATTACAATAATATACGCCGTAGAAAACGACATCATGTTTTGTGTATTTTTGTCTGATTCAAAGACAGATTCTGTCCAATAGGATGTCGGTTATATAATATGATGAAATTATTTCAAAAATGTCAGATAGATAATGAACGGAATAAGCATCTCGGTTTTCTAAAAAAACCAAGAAATGGTTGCTATCTAGAACGCTACAAGCACCAAGAACTCTTTCACATGCAAGTCTCTTATGCACGCGATTGGGGACAAAAGGTTGGGGAAGTATTGTCGAGTATATGAACGCATTGGTAATCAAACGGACAGATCATACAACTTAACTCGCAAAATTACAGTTTTGAGATGGTTGTATTTACAGGGTGTCTTAGCATATCTGTCTTAGGAAACGCCTTCGTTTGGAATTTAGAGTATTCATCTGGAGTTCGTGGATGAAACTGCAGAAAATCTTCTCAAGCATAGCCGGTTACTTCGTTCTCGTCTTCGTTCTTAATAATTGACATACTGCCGATGTCGGGATTCGAACCCATAACCTCCCAGTTTCCAAGTAGGCATACTGCGCAGACATAACGTCTTAGATCGCTCGGCCACTTGGACTGGTGAAAAAAATATTCAAAAATATGTTTAGTACCCAACCTATTCTTTTTCGAGGTTTCGTTGCATTTGTTATTTTCTATAAGAGATCTTTTGTTTTAATTCGATCTACCACGCATGAAATTCAAGAACAGATTTTTGTAAACACCCTGTATACCAACGGCTTTCAATTAAAAAAATTATTTAAAAAATTTCACCTGGAGGTGAATAATACAATCCTGATCGTGGCCTTGATATTCCTGTATATCGTTCCCCACCATACAATATATCTTCGGCTTCATAACAATTTGATGACGATTGAAAACGTGATGTATGCTGTGGTGTTGTTCTATTCCATGTGTGTCCACCTTGAACGGACCCCCAACGTGTAGGTCCACCCAAGTATGTGCCACCACCTCCAAATTCTGTTAATTCGGAGGTATAATCGTCACCCATCCGCATTGTTATTTGATTGTCACGTTGTCTGCTATAAAAACAAAACAAAAATTTTTCAAGATGTTCTTCTACTTTTATTGATTTGTGTACAGTAAAGATTTTATGATTGTTTTTGTTATACATAGGTTGTACTGTATGTTGTTTTTTTTTTTAATTAGCGAAAGTATAAGGTTATAAAATTTTCCCAGGAAATTTATTGCAAAATCGAATAATTTCGACAAAACATGAGTTTTCTTTTAAAATTTAATTTTGTGTTCTATAAATAAACAATGTAAGTTTGGTACAGAATGTGCTAACAAATTTATCGGATAGTACTTTATTGAGAGACGCATCTGGTTTTACTCTGTAAGAAGTTCTAGGAGCGGAATTTTTCTGCCTAAGCAAATGGTTGACAAGAGATTGTTCTTAAAGCTTCATAACCAAGTGTGATATATGTTCATAAAGTAAGAATCCGTTTCACTATGCCAGATCCTTAGTGAATTTGGTCCCTCCTGGTGCAAGGTTTCGGAAACGTCCGCTAGACGGTACAGTGGTGCCTGATATGGCTGCCGGTAGAGGGGTTGCCGCACTAATGTCGAAAGTAGGGAAATATGTGTGTTAGTTGATTGATGTGCACTATCACTCCTATTCATAAAAATTGAACTAGTTGAAACAATCTAAGTGTTATTGTATGTAATAATATACATATATTTAGTAATATATACGCTTAGAATGTGTCTACTGGTTCAATTTTTATTAACAGGAGTGTATATTCCGTTTTGTAATCTTATCATGAAGTATGTAAATATTTTCATACAATAGAAATATAACTGAAAAACATTCCACCTACATTTTTCACATTTTAAAAATTATTCAATTTTATGGAAAATATTTCTTAAGGTAGTTTGGTAGGTAATTGAGGCGAGAGTTGCAATGAGGCGACATTTTATCTCTCCAAATGCGGGGCTTTTGTATCGCGAATTACCCGATAAAACTGGAGATTGTTAGTTAGATTGTGATAAAATTGGAAACCTAACATAAAGAAAATGTACAAAAACCTTTTCTTCGACAATCTTTGCCCGAAATTTTAGTACATCTAGTACTACATAATGTATCTACACAAAAAAAAGTTATAGCCAAGAGTACGATTCGGGTTACCTACCTGCCAAACAATTGTAATAAAAATATAATAGAAATGTCTTGAGATTGGCCTGGATATATCCATATATTTTGTTTTTATGACTTGCATAAATAATGGTTTACTATCCTTACACATGTTGTATGGAATACAATCGGGACGAGACTTAGAAATGTTGTACCATTCGAGGAATCGAAGATGGAAAATATAAAAGAATTTATAGATTTTCTAGAGAAATTACCAAACCTCCCCTTTTAACCAACCTCCCTCAACATTTTTAATATTGAAATTAGTTTTTTATACTAAAACCTAAATTATTGTTTATGTAAAACATAATTACCCGTTGAAAAAATGAGAAACCTTTTATTTATATGTATCTATAGTGGGGTTCTTTTTTTTTTTAATATTACAGGTGAAGAAGTGCCGAATTCTTTGGGTATTCGAAAAAATGTTTGTTACAAAAGTTGTAAGTATTTTTATAACAAACATTATTTACTTGAAAGCTTTTTCTCGAAAATATTATGAATTTGGTACAAATTGACCGCAAAAATTTTAAAAAGGACCGTAATAGTTCTTTTCTAAAATCATGTGTGCCCATAGCGTATATAGTACTCTTTCAGGGTTGATTTATTCTGAAAATTGACAGGAAATACTGATATTCCTGTAGGATATAGTGTTAAAAATATCTCAATCCTTTGATATAAATTTTCCATAGTTAATTTCTCGATCTATGAATTTTCATACATTACTTGTTTGGAAAATTAGTAATGATATTAAAAACGGGCGATCTCGCTCAATTTGATATTCATACCAGAACTTCATTCAAGATGGTATTATTAAAAAAATTGGTTCCAAAAGTTAACATAAAAAAAACATTTGTACCGCATCTAGACTGAAAAGTGCGACAGAGCCATGGCTCAATTCCGAGTAATCCTAATAATATCGAAATTTGAGTTTTAGAAATCTAGAAAATTAAGGCCGGCGATATTTTTAGCACATTTTCTGATTCATTTTTATAACAAAAACTTTAGTTATAAAACTTATTTATAATTTTAGGTATAAATATTGTTGGATTTCTTAACAGTATCCTATCCAAATGATAGCGGAAACCAAAAAGCTTTGGAAATATTTGGCGAATATGTTATCAAGACCTAACATTGTGACAATTTTCAATTTCCAACGTCAAGTCGTGAAAAACACACATTACAGACAAATAGTGCAACGATCATCTTATAAGGGTTCGTGTTTTCCTTCCGAATAGAATATTCGGATATATATTTATATATATATATATTAATATATATATATGCATATAAATGGATAAGAAAATATTTTTAAAGCAAATATTATTGCTGTCTCATGTAAATGTTGTGCTTTATTCGTGAACTAAGTAAATATATAGTCAAATATAATAATGGACTTTATGTTTCCGTGGTATATTTTTAAACATCCGGTTTGATCACTGATGGTTTATTAGCTAGATTGCTCACATACCATTGGTTAGTGTTGGATTAAACAACTTAGGATTTCAGGTATCAGGGTTTATGTAAATTTCATAACGGATTGCTGTTGGAGCCATAAATCGTCACATGCGCTTTATTACCAATATCTTTGAGTAAAGGGTTTTGCGAAATTAAGTAGTTAAATGGTTTTGTGAAATATTATTATCGGTTGAGAGTATTTGAATATTTCTAATATATATTCATCCTAAATCGGTTGTCAAAGTGTTCAACATTTCGGAGGAAACAAGTCTGCGGGACTTTCGTAGCATTTTGATTTACCTTCCTAATATCTTTAAATGTTTAATAGGCATAAAATGTTACCCTTTTAATGTTCTTTAAAATGGTTTGAGTTTGAAATCATTTAATTTACAAATAAAGAAGCTGCATTGCTTACCTCAAACCTTTGAATAGCTCGAAATAAGTAAACTAAAAACACGTTTACTAAATGGCCAAGGATCTAAAATATGAATTAATGCTGGTTTTCATTTCTCCAAATATAGTACTTATAAAGTAATCTTAACTTAACTATCCAGGCTTAATATAAACATCTGTGCATTTTATATACACAATGTTCGCGGATACCGAATAAGAATTGTGTACGAGAATGTATGCTTGTATCCTGTTTTATGTGATATTATCACATTTCTATTTATAAAAACATTCCCAGAGATTAAACAAGGATAGGTATTGGGATAAGAAGGATATATTATTATTATATAGGTTATGTATACTACATATTCTAAGTGTTCACGAAGTCGTTGTCTGTTCCTGATGGCATTTAAACTCACATTCTATGCTATAGACTATAGAGTTGGGCGTGCCCCATATTTACTCTATACAACTCCATTCATATGACCTGTCCTTGACCTATTTAATATATGAGCATGGTTTAAAAAAAAAACAAGAACGAACTATTTATACAGGCTTGTATTGAATTTATGGAATTAAATGTCATTGATCAAATATTATGTTCGTATATATTGCACCCTCCATTCCACATTTCGTAGCCTGCTTATAGATACAGTGAACAGTCGTTGTTGGGTAGACCCGTATATTTAATACTAGAGTAGACCATCTTTGATGTGGTTTATGATTACTGTATGATAGGTCTGTTTTACCTCGTCAATAATATATTTCGTAAAGAGAGTTTTAACTAATTGAAAATGGAATTGAGTTTTGGCTAACAAAAATATTATTCTTCCTTTTTCTTTTGTCGGTTTTGATAAAAATGCTTATATTCCCTTCCTCCTAATGCCGCGTACTATTGGGGGCAAAAGTGGCTTATGTTCACATTTTTACAGTCGATTATTTGTGCCGAATCAATTCGATTTTCGAAATAAAAGTTTAAAACAAAAGTTGTTAGTATTTGCATAAGAAACAGTTTTTGTTTGAAACAATTTTTACAAAAAGCGCTACACTTGTCCACGATAAAAATCTATAGTCAATGCAAATCAGCAGTGACTACAGTATACCGCAGTTACTATCCACCAATCCGCTCACCACTTATACTCACTAATTGTACATCATAAAAAAGGATGCTCTTTGGATCATATTGAAATTCGAAAGCTGATAAAGGGTTAAATTGCTTTTTCCAAATATCTCGAAAGCTATGAGGAAAACGAAAAAAATGTGTGGATGTGTGGAATGCAAAGGTCCTGCCACTGTAACAAAAAAAAAATCCATTGTGTCAATCCCCTACTTTATTAGGGTTCCCAGACCAAGTTCAGATCCTTGATGAAACCTAGGATTTTACCTAGGATACTAGTAAATGCATTTTTGAATTTCCTATTTGCCAAAAAAGCTGTTTCTAAAACCCTTTGATTCTGATATTTTTAGCAGTACCGGAAATTTTGTACATATTGTATAAAGTTTGTAAATACTGTGTCTGTGACTGATCGCTGTATGACAGGGTCACACCATTCTTTTTATACAGCTTATGTCTAGAATGATATAATCGGTCCCAACAGTTTCTCAAATATACATCTTTAAAACTAAACTTGACACACGCGTTATATCGTGATACACCCGATACATAAATTTATATAATTGAAAGTAGTTCCTCCTTTAATGGTCGTGTTGTCAAAGGCACTCTGCGTGTAGCTAGGAGGTTGCGAGTTCGATTCCTAACGGTGGCAATAGGGAATATGCATGAAAAATTTTTTTCACTTGAATTGAAGCATGTTTACTTGACAAATATCAAGGTAAAATTTCTTTTTAAATAACTTTAAAAATAAGCGAGATATGAATGATTGAAATTCCCGATTAGACAAAGAGGGTGATAGCCCTCTTGATATGTTATGTGACGTCATATTACACTTTCACCATTTAAAATACAAGTATAACTCCGTTTTTAGTATTTTTGCAAGAAAGAGACAGATCATAATCTTTAAAAGCTTATAGCTTCCTTGATATTTGTCAGATTTTAATTTCGTTTTTAAATATTATTACAGTATTAACAGTATTTTCATATTCTGAAAATAAATGTGAAAAAAAATTTTCATGCATATTCCCTATTTGTCAATTTAAAAAAAAACAATGGTGCGTTTAATTGACTGAACTGTTGGCGTATGGACAAGAACGGAAGTTCCGGCTATACTTGTAAAGATTTTTCCACAGTTTCCTTTCATAAACTCCAGATGAATATCGGTATAGTTCTTATCAAAGTCGCCTGTAGTTTCACAATCTACTAAACTCCTAGCCTGCATACAAATTCATTGTCGTTTTGGGGTCGGTAAAAACGCGTGAAAAGTACTAGTACTCCACCTTTAATAATTAACGAAATCTCTGTATATTGAACTCGAAATCTCTTTGACAAATTTTGTGAAATATAATTGAAATATGAGAATAGTACTTAATGTCGAGATGTACAAGGTTTTTTATAGTAAATGAAAATGATATTTAGAAATGGATTCAAAGCAAATTAGGGAACTTAAAAGATGATTCGAATTCAAACAGATTTGAAAATCTTTTGATTAATCATCATTAGTAAGTAGTACAGTTTTGTGTTACAACCTTGAGCTAACTAGAAGCATGTTTTACAGAAAGCTTACATTGATAAGGTTTCACCTTACACAATATTTTATTCTTAAAAGAAACCGATTAAATGAAAGAAAAAAAATAACTTTGCTTGTTTACAAATATTTTTAAATCGACGAAACATATATCGAGTTATTAAACTAACAAAACTTAGATCACAATACTCGAACCAAAAAATTTTATTTTAAAAATTTATTCAGGTTTTTGAGACGGTAGATTTGAATCTCGGGTCCCGGATTTCATATAATTTGGAACGAATTATATTTTCAAGCGTATAATTAAATATTATTCATTGTTTTTAATATTTTTTTCAAATGAAATATTAGTCTGGATTAAAAAATCTATAAGTACATATTAAATTACATATCCTGACGGATTCATTATCGTACAGCCAAAACTATTGGATAGAAATATGAAATTTGGAAGAAATGTTCCTTAGAGAGTGTGGATGTGCACCAAGAAAAGATTTTTCGAAAATCAACTTGTAAGGGGGTGAAAGTTTGTATTGGGATCCCGTTTTTTTTAAAGTAATAATAATAATGATAATGGGGTTTAACCTCGGTTTTTTGAGACACAACCGTCTATAACAGAGGCCACCCAAATTATTATTTTTCAACCTTTATTAATTTTTACTTTTTTTACATTTTTATGATGTGAGTGGAGGATCAAGAATTCGTATGCAGACAAGTAATTGGTAGATGTGCGGCTGCAGCCGAATTTGATAGGAACTATGCTGATATTAATCTGGACTTCGTGAAGGGAAACTGCAGAGAACCTTCACAAGCAAAGCCGGTTACTTCTTTCTTGTCCATACGCCGACAGTTTAGTCAATCAACCGCCCCATTAATTTTTTTTTTATTGACAAACTACCGGTGTCGGGATTCGGACCCATAACCTCCCAGTTTTTTTAAAGTTAGAAACATTAAAATTGGTATTTAGGCTATTGATAATAAACAATGTAAAACGTGTTTAAACGTTTTTAGAAAATCAACCCTTAAGGAGGAAATTTAGAAGCCAGAGTTTCCATTTTTTTGAGATATGAAAATTGTTATTTAAGTTATACACCATAAAATACGGTTTTGAGTTTTTGGAAAATAGACTCACAGGGTGAAAATTTGTATGGAAGCTTTTTTAAAGTTAGAGACCTGAATATTAATATTTTGCTTATAAACAAAATCAATCCTTATCGGATAGAAATATCATGTTATTTAGCTATAAGGTCTTTTCAATTACAATTTTTGCGAGCGTAGCCGCAACGGAAATAATAAAATATGCTAGTTGAATAATTAAATTATAAAAACATATATTTTTCGAATTTTTGCGTTGTTTTCTATCAAATTACTTGCATTATTTTAAACGTCAGAATACTATATAGTATATTTTTAATATTTACCAGGAATTATCTTCTTTTTAAATGTCTATCTACTTTAAATCTGTATGCAGAGGCCTATAACATATTTATATGAATTTTTGCTAAAAAAGGTCTGGTCATTACCAAGAGTCTTGAGAAACTTAACTCTATACAACATGGCCCTCTCCAAAATTTAATCCTAGGTTCGAATATGAGTAATCCTAGGGCTGAGTATGTTCAATCCACACCCAAACTGGAAGACTTGAGACAATTTGCAGCTTTGCCTAAATTACTTCTGAATCGAGCTTTTTTTTACTTCCCACTGAACTATGAATGCAGAGACAATATTAGAAAGATAATACTTCAATGCAGTTGTAACATTTTATAAGGCATTAAAGTTGTCAATTTAAAGACTTGTTTTAAGTGCACGTATTTAAACAAAGTATGTCTATTCACACGGTAAAGAGATTGGTAATTTAGTTTCGCTCACGTTACTGACAAAATTATCGTTAACGTTTTTCACATGCCTTTAAAGTCGAAATACTAAAAATGTTCCTTTTTTTAAAACTCTGTTTGAAATTTTTTTCATAAACTTAACAGATTTTACTCAATTTTAACTCAAACATCTGTGATTACTGTGTAATACAGAAGCATGTGTTAATACCATATATGTATATAGTATTTTGGTATCCTTGGTATAATAGATAGATAGTTTGTAGCAACTGTCCTGGACAGTATCATAGACTTATCCACCCACGCGTTAAGGGCAGAAGTAGTCTGTCTCCGTGTTATTCTTAGATATAGTCCCGGCCCCTGGCATAGGAGTGTCCTGGCGCAGTGTCCTGGTGCCCAAATCAAGATGACCTATTTCGTCCTTGTTAAGCTCTCCAGTGATTCTGCGCATTCTAGAACCAGAGGAGATGTTATTTTAGCAGAGTAGATTGCTTTGAGCACAGCTTGGTTATCCGAGTAGATATAAACCTGCCGCTCAGTGTAACCCATTATTTCCTCCATATTTGCCACTGACAGTATGGCATAAACCACCAGTCCAAGGCGGAGCGGTCTAAGGCGTTATGCTTGCTCAGTATGCCTACTTGGAAACTGGGAGGTTATTGGTTCGAATCTCGACATTGGCATTTTGTCAATTATTAAGATAAAAAAAGGGGCGGTTAATTGACTAAACTGTCGGCGTATGGACAAGAACGAAGTAACCGGCTATGCTTGAAAAGATTTTCTGCAGTTTCCTTCACAAACTCCAGATGAATATCGGCATAGTTCCTATCATAGTCGGCTGCAGCCGCATATCCTACCAATTCCTAGTCTATACACAAAAATTCCTTTCACTCCACTCACATTCTCGCATTCTTAGGCGTCACAATGAACCTTATGGTGGAAGTGCCTCTACAATCTATCTATCTATCTATCTATAGCATAAACCTCTGTTTGAAAATCATTAGCATATCGTCCTAGTACAAAGCTGACTCTAACATCCCTGTTTTTCACGTACGAGTATATACCAGCCCCCGATTGAATCTCTTCTAGCTTAGAACCATCCGTATAGCATACTAGAAAGTCTTGCGGGATAGGAGCTGCAAAAGAATGTTATCTGTATCTGTAAGAATACTATATGCAGTCGGATTGGTAAAACACTGGTTTCGATGTCTTCGAATGACGTCATTCGCGTGTATGTAAATTAAAGCAATATTATCATAACGTTAGTGTGTGAGTTGATTCAACGTTGAAAACAAGACGGTATTATATTCTTATATATTAGACAAGACAACACTTAAAAAAGTATGATATGATACTTAAGCTCGTGCTCATGCAACAAGAATACGATGCAAAAGCATTAAAAGTACAAAAGAATATTATTAAATTTTTAAAAGCTTATTTCATAAAATATTTAAAATATAAAAACTATAAAAATAAAAACCGATAAAACACCGCCTGTCTATCTCTTACGTACATACTTATCTATTTGAATATTGTTTTGATTATGACATGTGTGGATATGTTATTCAAGGAAAAAATAAATATTACATCATTGTGTGAAAACTGGGAAACACAAGAATATCATATACTGGCATCAGCCGTTGCGACTTCGCCCCCAAAAATTTTTTAAAGCCCTTATAACTGAGTAACATAATATTTCTCTGGACTGGATGTCTTAAATCGCTGTTACACGTATTAATTTGTTTATTTATATTTTATAGGCTAAATATCAATTTTCATGTGTATAATTTTAAAATACTGAACTTCCATACAAATGCTCATGCCGTGTTTCACCCCCTTGAGGGTTCATTTTCCAAAAACTTTATCTCTTTATATATAAATCAAGTTTTTAGATTTTTCATTTAATTGTACCTTAAGCAGGGGCTGATTAAGACAATTCGCTGCCATAGACAGATGTAAAATTGCTTTTAAGGTACATTTTCATACTGACGCTCGACACTGGTGTCGAAACGCTAGGAGTTGGAATGAAACCAATTCCTTCTCTTGACACCAATTGTTATTAATTAGAATTGATTTATTGTAAATTCGAAATTATTGTCCTATATGGTCATCCACGTAGAAACTGAAACTCGAGGACATATAGTGTTAGATTAATTAATTTCGAAAATGATATAATTTCACTGTCAAATTATCTCGTAGCTGTATGTTTGCCCAAAATAAGAGCTGACGCCAAAAAATGGCATCGACACTCGGACGTCAAACCGGTTTTTTGTTTGAACAATTTTTTCATAGCGTCAATAGTTTAGGCAGATATAGCGACCAATAAAGAGAATGGTGTACCAAAAAATGAGATCATTTTGTGGTGTCATCTCAGCTATTCTTATTCTTCAACGGTGTTTGCTATAGTTGCAACATCCATACGAAGACTTTATGATGAAGACTTTTTGATCATTTTAAATTAAAATGATCGAAATTCTGATTTTGAGATGGCCAGGCTACCACGTAGCCCAATGTGAATTCCAATTCAACATCTCTGGGATGAACTTGTCCGACATGTATGAAGATGAATTAATCCTCCTGATGGCTCACAGGAGCTCATAATAGATTAACTGCAGGAGTAGGAGGTATTCACCCAAGATATTGTAGCGAACTTTATTAAAAGTATGCCTAGGAGGCTCGAGGAAGTTATTAGATCAAGAGGAGGTAATCTCGAAATAATTAGCTTTTTTTAAATTATAAAATTTATAAAAATTTGTCTTTTTTTTTAAATTAATTTCTGTTTCCGTAAATTATAAGGTTTTTTTTTCAATTTTATTCCCACATCAACAAAAACATATACAAAATTTATAAAAATGTAGTGATGAAAAAAATTCCAAAGAAAATAATTTAAATGAATTTATCAAAGTGCGCCACTTTTTTTGCAGTGTATCAAATCAAATCAAGAGTAAAAACATTAATGACAAAGCAAAGAAAAACTGTTAATATTGATTTGTCTCGATTGGAAATGAATATATATATTTTATAAACTTCGCACAGTATGTGTTTTGTTAATATTATATTTATATACATACAAAATACTGTTTTTCCAATTTTCCAACTGTGATTTTTATATCGAACACAATAAATAGTAGTCAGGTTACTAACTAAATACAAAACAACACAATAGAAATTATATAGAAAGAAATATAATCGTATACTGGCTGGTCCAATTTAGTGGTTTAAGAGCAATATTGCTGCCTTTTTAGGTTCCATCCTGTTTCGCAGAGGTTCATAGATTAATCCCGCAAAAACAGGCTAAACTGCTTCGGGTGCATCGAGTTTAGATGATTCCTGAAAGATGTGGTTGTACGGCCCTTGCGATATTATGTTTTATTGCATATTTTACACTGAGATTTATCTCGGACATGCTCATCTAGTTTAAAATAAGACTAAATCACACTTTGCATCGGTGATGGCATTGTTGATCCACTTGTCAAATAGATTACTCAAGGCGACAATAATGTACATTGTTGAAAAAAAATATCCATATAATAACACGTCTAAACATGTTGTGAATTATTTACAATCAGAAATGCTAAACAAACCAAGCAACATTCGCATCCGGGAAAAGCATTGATTATTGTAAATGCGGCTGCGAAACCCGTCCAAGTGGCCTGGCGAAACTGCCGGCGTATGGACAAGAACGAAGTAACCGGCTATGCCTGAGAAGGTTTTCTGCAGTTTCCTTCACGAACTCCAGATGCAGACGCACATCCTACCTATTCCTAGTCTATGCACAAAAATTCCTTCCACTTCACTCACATCCTCATATCCTAAGGCATCACAATGGACCTTATGGTCGAAGTGTAGCCCGTCCAGGGCAGCCTCTACAATCTATCTATCTATCTATGCGGCTGCGAGTGTCCGCAACATCCCTGGTTGTTACCATTTAATAGCTATTGTGTATCAGCTGAGGCTGTTTTATATCGTTAGCAAAATCGTGTGATGTATTATTCGAAATAAACGAAAAATTTTCCTTTTTTCAACATGAATTTGTGTTGCCGTGACAAACTAGAATTACGAGACGATAGTTCTAAAATGTGGTCTTGATCTTAGGATATAATCTTAGAATTGGATGCTTACTGATACTACAATAGGGAATATGCATGAAAATTTTTTTTCAGTTGAATTGAAGCATGTTTACTTGACAAATATCAAGGTAAAATTATTTTTTAAATAACTTTAAAAATAAGCGAGATATGAATGATTGAAATTCCCGATTAGACAAAGAGGGTGATAGCCCTCTTGATATGTTATGTGACGTCATATTACACTTTCACCATTTAAAACACACGTAAAACTCCGTTTTTAGTATTTTTGCAAGAAAGAGACAGATAATAATCTTTAAAAGCTTATAGCATCCTTGATATTTGTCGGATTTTAATTTCGTTTTTAAATATTATTACAGTATTAACAGTATTTTTAACCCGACTTCAAAAAAGGAGGATGGTTCTCAATTCGTCTGTATTTTTTTTTTTTTTTTTTTTTTTTTTTTTTTTTATGTGTGTCACCTCAGAACTCCAACATTTATGAACCGATTTTGAATTTTTTTTTTTTTGTTTTAAAGGGTTTGGTTTCCCATTGGTCCCATTGGCACCAAATCGCATTCTGATTAGGGGATCCCCGGAAAATCGAGGAAAATCCTCATTTTATTTGTGATAACCGATTTTTGCGAAATTTTTTTTTTTTTTTGAAAGGGTATACTCATTCATAATGGGAAAATAAGAAAATTTTTTTAAAAACCGACTTCAAAAAATTTTTACAAAAAAAAAACCGACCCCAAAAAAAAAAATTTTTACAAAAAAAAAACAAAATGCATGTAAATAAAATTGAAAATCTGTTATAAAAAAATGCTCTTAAAATTAAAAAAAAAAAAACCGGGTAAAAAAAAAAATGTGTTATAAAAAAATTCACTAAAAATTAGTCGTTTAAGTAGGTCTACCCATATTTAGATAAATAAAACTAGTTATAGAACTTTAGAGTCACTAAAAATCGAGAAATAAACTATATTTTGACAAAATGGAAACCCGACTTCAAAAATAAAATATTCTATAACAAAAAATGCACTAAAAAGTAAAAAAATAATTGCATATTCTTGTGCCAATTTTAGTTCACCTAAGCAAAAATTTTTAAATATATATGTACAATTATTGTTATTTTTGGAGACGGTGTCCAAAAATTATGTGAATTTCTCTATGCTGACACCGCCTCCAAAAATAACAATAATTGTACATATATATTTAAAAATTTTTGCTTAGGTGAACTAAAATTGGCACAAGAAGATGCAATAATTTTTTTACTCTTTAGTGCATTTTTTGTTATAGAATATTTTATTTTTGAAGTCGGGTTTCCATTTTGTCAAAATATAGTTTATCATATTCTGAAAATAAATGTGAAAAAAAATTTTCATGCATATTCCCTATTGACTAGAGAATCGAGACGAAAATGAACCCTAAAAATTCGAGAACCACTTTTGGTAATTCATCCTGTATAGACGACGTTAAGCTTTATTTATCATTGTATATCCTTGCAAAAAAATATCTGCACGACAAGATTTTCTGATTACGATTAAATTACAAAATGTGTGTACTTTACAATAAATTATACCCCCAACCTCTAAACTCTGCTTCCCACTCACTCACTCACTGCTAACAGTTAAATCTATTGGAATTGTATTTTAAAATGATTGTCAATGTTTTAACGTTTCTTTTGCTACAAATTGCAAGATTAAAATAAACCTAAAGAATGGATTTTCTAAGTGTTAAAAAAAGTGAAAATAGCCAGGCAACAACGTAATACAATTTGTGTATTATATACGAAAAACAAGGCAATTATCTTTAAAATAGGAAAAAAACTAGTAAACATGGCAACTAACTGAGTTAATTGCTTAAATACCCAGTATATACTGTGTTTATGAAAAAATTTTCAAACAAAAGTTGTTTATTCTTTAAAAACTATCTTTTATTCTTTAACTTTTTATTCTATCTCTTACGGTTCAAAGATGGACATCACTCCTCCCCTCACCATAAATAACTCTCACCCCCACTCCCAGGGGGGGGCAAGCTCAAACCGAATTTGCCATTCGCGAACTAGTGTTATCATGTTGACGGACGGACGGATATGCGAAAATGGACTAATTAGGTCATTATGATCAATATTTTCAACCGTTACAATATCGGGACAAAACTTATAGTGTATATCATATGTTCTGGGTATAAAAAGTATAAAATTAAAAAATAATAATTTTACTAATTATTATAGTTTTAGTCATCTAAAACTAGCGTACATAATGTATAAACAAGCAGTGACACTTAGCCGTTTTTGCAGACATTCCATCTAACCTTGGAAAAATGTAGGTTATGTTTCATTACATTGACCGATGATAAATGGTAGACGATATTTAATTTGATAAATAATTAATATAAGTAGTCGATTCACAAACAGGCATACCTACATAAAATAAATGCTAATCAGATTTGAAAACAAGTAAATAAAATAATATCAGATTTGTATAAAATATTTTAAATATAAATACATAGTAAAAATTGATATTTATATTTTAATACCAATTCCTGCCATCTATCGGTCAATGTACTGAAACACAATCTAAATTTTCTCATTGTTTTGCTAAATGGCTTTAAAAAGATCAAAGTACCGACAAGAAGTGTCCCTTCTTTAACTGATATAATATGCTCGTTGCTAAAACCACCTTGAAAAATTTAAAACATTGGTCAGGGTGAAAATCAAGACTAACTTCTTACGAATTAAACTACTTTTATTCTAATCATGTTTTCTAAAATTGCTTCCTTGAAGAAATATTCAGGCGAATTGTTTAAAATGACACCCTGTATATGCGATCTGATAGATAGATCCACCCACCCTTTTATTTTATAATATTATTAAGGTTATATATAGTAAATGGTATTTCAAATTATACAAATATATAAATTCCTGGAACTAAAAATGTATTCAATGGAAAATTAGGCAATCTCTATGGCATTCATTTTCATTAATTTATCTAATTAGTTTTATTCATGAAATTTTAATAAATCGTTTCTAGTGAAATTTTGTAGATAAAATATTTAGTAGTAACAAGTGTTGGACTAAACAATTCCGATTCAGGAATTCGTAATCTCCTAAGCCATAAAACATAAATTTTACTGTAACATGGCCAAATTTTTTACAACAGAGTATATAAGATAGAGATATGTTTATGAGCAGCGCACCGACTACCCTTGAGCCGACCCTGTCAAAATACATCGAAAAAACTTTGCTGAAGCTTTCGACCCCTATCGGCTGCCTGAAAAGTGCCAGGGTGCTCAGATTATAGGGTTTGATTTAACTTTTTATACCCGATATATAATAGATACCAGGGTATATTAAGTTTAGTTCCGTTTATGTAACGGTTGAAATAATGATCAATTTTGGTGTAGGTGTTCATAAAATGACCTAATTTCCGAAAATGTGTTTGTCCGTCCGCCCGTCAACACGATAACTCAAAAACGAAAAGAAATAGCGACCTGAAATTTGTATGTGTGTTCTAGAGCTAAAAAGTAAGGTCAAGTTCGTGAATGAGCAAAATCGGACCATGTTTGGGAAAAATGAGCAAAACTGCCTATCTTTGAAACTGTAAGAGATAGAAAAAAATATTAAGACAAAAAACGTCCCTTTAAAAAAAAAAAATACAGACGAATTGAGAACCATCCTCCTTTTTTAAGTCGGGTAAATAAACAACTTTTGTATGAAACTTTTTTTTAAATAATTCAGTATATACCGAGTTATATACCGAGTATATACCGAGCAATTAACTCAGTTAGTTGATATTTTCCCTTGTTTTATGTATCTGTACATAGATGTCGCAGGAGTGTTTCATCCCATTTTTTTTAAACATGAGAAATCTAAAAATTTTCCACTATAAAAACTAGTATAAAAAAAATTCTACATTACTTGTTGAATACAAGTTTAAAAGAATAAAGAAAAAAAAAACATGATAAATTATATGAAATTTAATAAATGACACACTTTTATACGCTACACACAAAAAAATCATATCATATAACATGGATATATACTCTTTCTGGAGCAGTGTCTGGATGAGCAGAAGGGATATATGTGACAGATATATAAAATTGTGTACCGTTAGTGTTAGTGTTAAGTATCGTTTGTAAGTACAGTCACAATGAGATTACATAAAACTGTAGTTACAAAAAAAATAAAACTGTAACAACCTCTCAAATGGATTTAAGCATTTTGGCATCAGAGCCAAGAAGTGATGTTCATGTTCAGTTTGATAAAATTAGAACATATCTGATTCCGTTTAACATTTGAATAAGGACTTAGTAAACTGGGGCACAATTAGCAATTACAATTATACTTTGTAATTATACTTTAACGGTATTATCAATGATGATTATTTAACTTTTTTTTTAGCCTCTGCAAACTATAGGCTCGGTGTATTTTCCGTAGGAAAGACAAAAAATCCGACTGTTCTAACTACAAAAAATGACGTACTTTCCATACAAACTTTCGTCCCTTATTTTACCCTCTTAGGGGATGAATTACCAAAAACGCTGATACAACTGCATTTTATTTATAAACAGAAGCCTAAACACCAATTTCCATTCTTTGACATCAAATGCTTGATATGAAAAATCATACACATCTAGAGATGGGGAATCGAATCCATGACCTCTGGTATTCTAGACCTATGCTCTATCCATTTTCATTGGGTAGAGCTTAGTGGATGAATTTTCAAGAATCCTTTCTTCTAGGCTTAGGCTGTGCGTTAACTGAGTGAGTGTTAGAGTTTTATTAAGTAGAATATTACTTTACTTATGTTAAATTTGTTCGCAAGATTTTCTAACGTTTGTGTTTTCCTTTGCCTCTAACCTCTCTTTCTCCTTGACCGATTTTGCCGATTAACGAAATTTTTCCAAAATCGCTTCATCAAACCCATAACCTCCCAGTTTCCAAGTAGGCATACTGCGCAGACATAACGCCTTAGACCGCACGACAATTGGATTGGTGTTTATAGAATATTCACAATTTTAGTCAAGCATTTGTACAAAACACAATAGAACTCAAAAGAATAAAAAGAATACATATAATCAAATGAATCAATAGTATTTAGTTCAACACTATTTTATATCAAATATTTTATCTAGAAAATTTAACTAGAAACGATTTAGAATTTCGTGATAATTTCAGAAAAAAACTAACAATATAAATTTTATAAATGAATGGCATAGAGATTGCCTACATTTTCCATTGAATATATTTTAGTTCCAGGAATTTATATACATCTTTATTACTTGAAACGCCATTTGCTACCAGTAATAACTCAGAACCCTTATTTGGCCCGTATTCATAGTCCGGTTTTAAGCGTAAGTTCACCTTAAGCATGATCTTAAGGCAGAGTTTAGATTCATATAGACGCAATCTTGATCATTTTAAGTAGACTTAAGACAACCTTAATGACTTTGCAGTGAAAAAAGTAGTGAAGAGAATGAATATTTTCGGTTTACATAATATCAATATAGATAATAATATTGATATCGATTTTGATTATAAAGGTGAAGACATAATTATACGTATTCCTAAACGTTACATTCGAGATAATATGCAAGATCCTTTTGATTTTTATTCAGACATCGAATTTAAAAACAGATTTAGATTCGACAAAATCAGTATTAAATTTGGAATATTACCACTAATAGAATAAAATTTAGCTAAAGTCAATCGTCGCGGATTACCTATTCCACCAGTATTTCAATTATTAATATGTTTGCGATTTTATGCATTTGCTAGTTTTCAGGTCATTATAAATTATTAGTAAGTACATGAGAGAATTGCTTCAAAATTTGAAGAAAATACTTTTTTTCTACCGAAGTATAATTTTTACCTTTGCCCGTCATATTTTTCTTATTTTTTATTTCAAAAACAAGGTTTTAGCTCGCTACTTTTATGTACGGTCTTATGAGGTCTGTTTGTTTACACATTTGTAGAATAATATTCAGTATCATTGACAATAATATGATACATTTCTCAGTAAATCTGATCATCAGATATATGCAAATTATTATGGAAATTGACAAACACAAATTAAGATGATCTCAAGATTCGTCTTACTAAAACTAATTTTAAACCCAATAAGATCATGCTTGAAACCATCGTCTTACTGCAGATGATCTTAAGACGGCATGATAATAAGACGGTCTTCATGAAGGTAAGCTTAAGTACTTGCTCAAGATTGGACTATGAATATGGGCTTTAATGACTAAGACAAAACTCGGCACAATAGAAATCAAAAGAATAAAATAAATAGCTCATTTTCAAGAATATAATCAAATGAATTGATTGTGTTTAAACTAAATGATATATACTAAATATTTTATCTACAAAATCTCACTAGAAAAGATTTAAAATTTCATGTTTTATCCAAAAAAAAACTATTTACGTAAATGAAGAAAATGAATGCTGCAGAGATTGCCTACGTTTTCCAATGTATATATTTAGTTCCAGGTATTTATACATCTCTATTCCTGGAAACACCATCTACTACCCTCAATAACTAAGAAATAAAAGGCAGTGTGATATCATAATACAAAGTGATATTTGTGTATACAGTGGGCCCCCGGTAATCCAACAAACGTTTTGCAGGGCAGTGTCGAACTATCGAATTTGTCGGATTATAGAGTACTACCTAAGACCCCCTATAGTTCGGAATTTTTTACAAAAGAGTATATGATAAGATTCTATATGTTATACATACTCTGAAGTACAAATCGTACTTCATTATGTATGTCGAATTTAGTAAATTAAGCAACACAGACATGTCGGATTAGAGGGGGCGCCGGATTAGACAGGGGCCGGCTTACCGGGGGCCCACTGTACTTAGCCCATTTCCACATGTCCGCCTGTGAGTAGAGAAGATAAATCAAAAAAGAAAAGAGATAACGAGCTGACATTTTGTGTGATTTTGAGGGAGGGTTATCCATCTTTGAAACCGTAAGAAATAGAAGAAATCTTTAAAGACAAAAAATATTCTTTTTTTGTTTTTTAAATAAATCACTTTTGTTTAAAACTTATTTTGCATAAACTGAATAGTTTTGCCACAATTTTAGCTCAAAAACTAAAATAAAAAGTTTGCGCATTGTTAATGAACACAGTATATACCAGATATTTAAGCAATTAATTCATTTAGTTGTTATTCTCACTTGTTTTTTTTAAACATTTTTTTGTTGGCTTAGAAACTTCTAACATACCTTCCACTATCCACTTCTCTTATAAATAACCTGTTATAGATGATTTGCTATCTCCAAAATAAAAGTGTATAAAAAATAAGTTGTTTTGCCATTATTACTGACACATCCTGTACGTATGTATAAAAAAAATGAATCAATATAAATAATCACATATACTGTTCTGATAATCATTTATGTTCCATACAACAATAATTGTTATAATAAATATTAGGTTCATAATGAACTTATCAAAGTGGAATTATTGCCAAAAAACTTTTGTTATTTTTTAATAATTACATTCATTTGCCAACATTTTTTTTTTTTGTATAGGTTTGTTTTTTGTCAATCGTATTCCTTTTTTTTTTGTATATTTATTTTATATTTTATTTGCCTGTATCCTCATTTTCATATCCTGTAAAATGCGTTTGGAACGGACAGAAATATGTATCGTAGAAAATAAGTTTGGAATATGTGTTCATATAAAATGTTCCAGTTAATCGATTTCAGTATGTCCGTCCGTCGGTCTGTCTGTCCGTCAAAACAAGAATTCAAATTACATTTCAAATTTTTTTTTAGCCCCTATTCCTAGAACATTTGTTTGTATTTTATAAATACGTATTTCGACTACAATGTAGTCATCATCAGTATGAATTAGCTAATCGTAACTATCTCTGGGATATGGATTCAGAGATATGTTGCATGTTGCTAATTTGGTGCGTGTCTCACTTAGCAACAAGCAACATATCTCTGAATCCATATCCCAATGATAGTTACGATTAGCTAATTCATACTGATGATGACTATATTGTAGTCGAAATACGTATTTATAAAATACAAACAAATGTTCTAGGAATAGGGGCAAAAAAAAATTTGAAATGTAATTTCAAAAAACCTAGTGAGTTCTCTTTGATTATTTTAATAATCTTTAAGAATTCAAATAACAAACGAAATAACGAACTGAAATTCCTAGAGCGTTTTCTACCTGGAAAATTCAATTTTCCCATGTATCCACCTGTACCGCTCAAAAGTGACGGCATTGGGCTGAGAGTTATTTTCTGATATAGTAGCAGCCTTCTAAACGTAATTCACGGTGGGCCATTTCATAGGATAATTTTTGCCATGGGCCTGTAATCTATAACAGAGAAATGAAGATATTTTAATATATAATGATAATTTTGAATAGATCTAACAAGGCCCAAGGGATTAAAGAAGAAAATAATTATTTTAATGATTATTTAGTGAATTATGTTGATCAACTTTATTTGACAAAGTTTTTTAATGGACCTCATTGAAAGACCAGATTTCCTAATAAGCACCACAATTGAGGTTTTTAAAATTATCATTTTTTCATGGAAACATAATAAATTGTGATTATTTTTCTCAAACATCGGATGCATAAATAATCAAAGTTTACCAAATTTCTATTTATTCTTGTTTATTACGATTTTATAGTCATTTTGTAAAAAAGTGGGCCTTATTATAGGCACCAGTACTTTATACTTAATTAAACGATTAAGTCATATCAATGCGACACAAAAGACACTACGTTCTAATTAAAAATATTTGTTATGTCTGCATAAAAATTAATTAATTTGATACCTGCAATGTTCAAATTAAGGTAACAAGGATAAATAAAAAATACGCTACCACCGCAAGGAAAACATTGAACATTTCGTTATCTATTTAAATTTTCAATATTCATTGGCGGTATACATTATAATATTATAATGTAGTATGAAAAACGATACAATTTCCCGCATCACGCAAACTTTAACTGGATAAATAAATTCTTATTGTAAAAAGCATTTTATAGTTATTTCGTGTGATATTTTTATATTTTTTAATATATACATAATGTTCATGTGAAAATGTTTTTGTTTTTTGTTTTTTGTTAAAGTGGAAATTTTCTTAAACGTGAAAAATCAATGTTGAAAATGGCAAACATGCAATTCAAAAAGTTTTAACAAACAATAGCCGCATATTTTCGTAGTTTATCAATTTTCAAGTGACGATAATATAACTGTCTTATGGTAGTTGTTGGTATGAAACGCATTGTCGACGAAATTGGCTGAATTTTTAACTCGACTTCAAAAAGGAGGATAGTTCTCAATTCGTCTGTATTTTTTTTTTTTATCCAATAGATTATCAAATGATAATTAATGAGTCCCAATATCTAGATTAGTTTTTGTATTATAAATACGCATTTCGACTACAAAGTGGTCATCATCAGTATAAATTAGCTAGTCGTAATTTACTCTTTGACAATTAGATATAGAGAGAAAATCGAAATCAATAGACAAAATAAAAATACATAAAAAATGAAAAAAAATAAATTAAAATAAAATAAATTTTCATTGAAATTACTCTTGTTAAAATTGCTTTCATTCGATTTACTCTTGTTAACATCACTGTTATTAAAATTACTCTTATATTGTCTCCTAGGATATATGTTTTTCGTTGCTAATTTGGTGACAGTTTCGTGACATTTTGTCCAAACATGGTCCGATTTTAGCCATTCATGAACTTGAGGAACATTTCCCATTCACCGGGTATACAAATGTATAAATAAATGACACTATATATATATATATATATATATATATATCAAAAAGCTGAAGCACGAATTCAGCAAAATATATATATATAATATATATATATATATTTCTGAATTCGTGCTTCAGCTTTTTGACACCCTATACATCTACCATCTTATACGATTCCTGTAGTTAAATTCTTTTTATTTCCCGTTTCCACCACTAAAACCCCCTAAAAGATTGAAATTTAAACTTCATGTTCATATTTATAGTTGACTACATATTTCAACTATGTCAAATTTTAATCATTTACGTAAAATAGTCTCTGAGGAAACCCACTGTGACAGGCAGACAAAACATCAGTGACGTAACTTGACCTTGCGGGGCCCAGGTAGAAACTTTTTTTGGGGCCCCCTCTTACATATATGATCATTGACAGGAACAATATAAGTCTTTCGAGAACATTTTTAACAATTATTATTACAATCATTCACAGTACAACAGAGGTGAAATCAATATAAATTTGTTTTTATTTAGTAAATAAAATGACGGTCGCGGAATATAAACTTCAAAATTTGATACGTCAGACTTTTGCTTCAGCAAACATTTTTATGACTGCATCAAGATCACCTCGTATAAAGCATTAGTAGTTTCGTATTCTACGGACAATTGTCTACTTCGTAGATAATTTTATTAAAAGTTTTCATTTCATTCCGTACTGCGTGGCAGCTACGCTAAAACCCTTTTAAAAACGGTGCGAGATAAAGAAAATCTTTAAATATAAAAAATGTTTATCTAATAAAACAAACAACTTTTGTATGAGACATTTTTTCGTACAACAAATAGTTTAGGCACAATTTCAGTGCAAATCCTGCGGGCAGCTAGTTATAAATATCGGGTATAAAAGTATTTGAGAGATAGTATGATAATAATTAAACTTTTTATAAATTTATAAATAATTAGGTCAAATTTCGGTAGCCTATAACAATGTTTCTCAAACCATAGTTGTTTTTTATTAAATTATTAATTAATTATAAAATCAGCTTTCTTAATGTAATTTTCAATTAAAATAATGGATTTTAATATTAATTTACGACAAGTAATTGATAATGATAATTTATTTTAAATTTTGTAGAATCGTATGAACCTACTATATCTATTACACTAATTTATTACATTAATAAAAGGTTAATAATCCCTCAAACTTTCAAAAACCTTTATAATATTAATGTATTATACTGTTTACGTAGAAGAATATCCCTAAAATAAACATCACCAGACAAAAATATTGGAAAATTTCCTTTAAAAAATTCATCATCTCTGTTATTTATATCCTGACATAACACATATGCAATACAAGTTGTCTATATAAAATTAACCAGAATTGATAATAGATGAATCTGTGTTATATCTACATGTCAACGTCATTAATTTCTTACTCCAAAACACAAAACATTATTCAGTGCCAAGTTTACAAAAAAAGTTTCTTAATTTAAATTTCATATTAGAAAAGCAACAATTTTCCACCTCCAAAACAAACACTATTAATAATAAAATTCATGTCCCGTTTATTGTTTCTTTATCGTCTGACTCTCCTTCTTTTTTATACATACAAAAATGTAATAACAATTGCCTAATTTATGTATAAAACATCTTGTATACGAAAAACACAACTTTAAAAAAAGAATGAAACAATAATTTAATGCCACATCTATGTGGGGATATACATTCTCCAAAATCTGTGGATTGCTCATGTTTTATCGAAATTTTGAGAAGGTTAAAAGATTAATTCGTTGTACTTACTCGATTGAAAAAGTTCATCATTTTTTCCACTAAATTTTATAGAATTTAATATTTTAAACACACTCTATAAATATTATATTCACAATAAATTAATTGCCACGTCATAGCTGAAAAGAGTTTTACTGTAAATTTGTAAATATTACAAAAAAAAAGAATAAAAAAAAGAATTCACCCCACAAATTATTTAAAAACGTATCGATTATCGTTCCAGAAAAAAAAATGAATAATCCAAACACATACTCGTTTAAAGAATGCTGACACACACCTGCTTCTAAATAAATAATTATCGAATTACCTACATTCGAAAACAAAAAAAAATTCAAAACACTAAACTTTTCACTAAATTTTTTTTTCGAACACAATTTTTTTTTTTGTGTTTTCTAAATCTAATAAATTTTGGGTGGAAATTTTGTATCACTTTTCTCGTTTTTCATTTACGTTTGATGGTGATGGTTGTGCATATCGGATAACTATAGTATGTTTAATTAACAATGACCAATTTTATAGAGGTATTAGGACATGGCATTCCATTGGTTTTTCTTTCATTTTTCTCCGCTTACCCAACCAAAGTGAGTATAGTATATTGTTAGTAAATCGATGTTTAACTGTTAGTGACATCTAGATTTAATAGATTTTCGTAGAATTCTCTACGCATGTGTATTTTCATTTGTAGTGTGAAAAATTTATGAGAAATCAATAATTTTTTTTTGGAAAATGTCAATTGTTTTGCGAAATTATTAAAATTTATTGAAATTCTTTCAATTATTTTAACAAAAGCATATGGTGTTGTCTAGCTCTGTATTGTTGTAAGTTTTAATATTTTTATTTTATAGTAGGTTATGCTGTACATTTTTAGATAAGTGTATTAGGTTGCCTAACTCAAAAAATACAAACAAAGGCTTGAAAAATACCTAAACACTTGGAGATATATTATGTTTTAATACATGTGTAAAATGCCTATATAAACGATAATTTTCTCCAAGTGTTATAGAATTTTCAGCAGTATTTAGCTGGAAAATGGCAAAAATTCTATTTTCAATGTAATACTGCAAATAGTTTAAAATGTAATCAAAAAACCTTTGACAATAAAATTTGCTTATAACATTCTCCTCATACATTAAAATGAAAGGTTCTCATCAATTCAAGGGTTCAAAATAGTATTTCTGCAGATTTGTTTTTATTATGGTTAATTTTTCTTTATTTTATTGCTCAATGGAGCTGGCGACAACAAAATTTTCAGTAAATATTTTCATCGCTACGATATAATTTTCTATCACTAAAATTTTAGATATATTTTTACATAAAACTATAGTGAAAGAAAGTCATAAGATGGCAATAATTTTTCCCTCGTTTCTTGGACCAGTCAGTCTGATATTATATTATATTATAAGCATGAGGCGTCTTTTTTCGACAGATATGGAATTTTTATTTTCTAGCTGTTTATTCCTAGATCAAATTTCTGTCACTAAAAAACTAAAACAGTTAAGTCACTTTGAAACTAAAAAATCTGATTAGAAGATTGTCTCCTATATTCTTAAAATTTAAGTATAAGTATAGGCAATTGTTATTACATTTCTGTCAATGTTTGTATGCATCAATTTTTCACTCTTTAACGGCAAGAATTAATTATAAAAATATCTCGGAAAATATGTAGAACTTATATAGCAGAAACATTGACACCTTCATTCAAATCCCCAACTAGCTTCCCATTTATATAATTGGGAGGTAATTTCTGAACAAATATGGGAGTTAATATGATTTCACTACCATATCGGAAAAGCAAACTTTTGCGTTATTATCATTAATGATAATTATAAATAAAGGGTTGTACACCTTTAAATTCATTTATGGACTTCTTTAAATTCCAGCTCAAAAAATATCCATGATATCCGTTACATGTAACAACTCAATCCATAAAAACTTAAGCCAAATCAGAGGAATTTACGCGCGGTTGTCTTTACCCCGATATTTTTTTCCAGAAAGTTATGCCCCAAGAAATTTTGCTAGGATAATTAATGGTGATATGATAACCGATTAGGTTTTATTTATTTTTTGATTATATACTGAAAATAAAATGATACCGGATTGTTTCGATTTTTCTCCATCTACAATAAGAATTTACGTATCCCAAATAAGAAAAATTAGAGTTTTTACCCAGTACTTTTAACCATACATACAAATTATTAAACGTATGGCAAGGTGGTCAATTTTAAGATATTCTGGCTAAAAGGGGTAAAAAAGATGGAAAAATAAAAAAAAGAACAAAATTTGATTTGTTAATAATTTTTTAATAAAATTATGTCATGTAAGTACAAATAGAAGTCTAGCCAAAAAAATTTACAACTTTTTAGTGCTTTTTTTTTCGATTTATAAAAATAAAATTTAGAACGATTTTTACACAATCATTTAAAAGTTAAACTATAAATTTTTACTACATAAAAAGTTGTAAATTTTTTTTTAGTCTACTAACTAAAGAAAAATTTCACTATAACAAAAAAATATATAAACAAAAGGAAAAAATAAATATACACATTTATTAAATTTTCTTTAAAAATTATATACACTTAAAAATTTTTGGAAAAACTTTTGTTTCATTAACAATCAAAAAATCAGTCCTACTAGATTATTATAAATTTGAGGTTGTAAAAAATGTGACATCAGCCACAAACATCTTTATTAAAGCTAAACTGAACAACGAAGTCCTTTGTAAATAAAGTCAGCCTAACGAAAATTTACTATCTAAGTTCAGCGTGTTTTTCTCAGGACACATTAACTAACTTGTCAGCAATGTTGCCAAATTGTGAGATTTCCCCTAATTTTATGGATTTAATAATAAGAAATACTGCAAGCCATCATGTACCGAGTATAAATAAAAATTTTGAATTCTGATTCTTAATTTCAACTTGAATACAAAATTTCAACACACTTTCAACTGTTGATTATGTCATATTCTAACAACTAAGGGAGTTTTTTGTGATACACATTTGATACACAGATTTAGAATTCGTTCCTCCTATATACCTAGCCCTGACAAAAAACTAAGTTGGATATACTCAATAACTTACTTAGTTTACTAAGGACTTAGTTGTACTGAACACGACCATTAAGTCGTTTTTTTTTATTCTTTGCGTTTGAATTTACCTTCAATGAATGCAAATATAAATCAAAAATTCTACCCTCACACAATAATTTACATGGCTAAATTGCAAGTTAGCTATTGCAAGTTAGTTTAGATATAAACATTTGTGTTTATCACGCATAATCGATAAGTGGAAAAATTTTCGATTGTTAATGAGAAGGCCTTTCCATAATATCAATTGATTTTAAGTTATTTTTACAATTACAAATATCCACTGAAAACGAAAATACATTCAAGATTTGTCCTCACATTTTTTTTGCTAAAAATTTGTTTCGTGTAATGTCTCTAAAATTTTTGATAACATGGGTAAAAATTTTACCTACATACATACATGTCTTCGACTATACTTTTTGGTTATTCAATAAATACTTTCGGCATATTTTTACTAAAAAATTTTTGGTCGTGTTTTCAAAATAAAAACATCTACAGTAGAGTCTCACTAATCCGGCACTATTAAAAACTAGAGGGTGTCGGATTATTGGAATGTTCGGATTACTGGATTGTATAGAAAAATTCAAAATAATTCAGGTATTAAACTGGAATGTGTGCTATGTGATAAGTTTTTAGTTCACACTGATGCCGGAGCGCGTACCGGATTAGTGAGACTCAACTGTACTTGACACTGGACGTATGGTCGTGGTGTGTAGAGTTGATCAGAGAAAAGGTTAAAGTATCCTAATGCCTCATGTAGCGCTTCAATCAGACAAGTTTTTAGCCGGCAGACAGATAGACATCTTTCTTTGGAAAGACTTAGGCAAATTAATAAACCAAAAAACGGTCAATGAACTCCGGTTAAACGACCGTTTCTCAAATTAATAAGAGGCATGTTTGAACAGTAGTCGTCTACAGCATAGAAAATCTGGTTCTTCCAGTTTTTTGAAAATAATTACTCCTTAAGTGAAGGACTAATTAGAAATTTGTAAATCTTTGTTCTAATTCTTACTCTGAATAACTCTAGTTGTATGCACTCTAAGATTACTTCAATTTTCTGCGCTTAATGTAAACATCTGACTTATAATCAGTTCCTTATTTAGCGATTAATGAAATCTATTTTCCGTAAAGTAAGAAATTTGAATTAAATTTAAGATATCTTAAATTTTAATTTTAATACATAAATGCTTCTTAAAAAATTGTAAGTTGCGTAGTAAATAGCGCGCTTATCACAGATGTTATTTTGTTACATTTGAATGATTTTTTTTAGTCTTTTTAACGCAAAATTTAAAAAAAGAATTAATAAAAAAACTGATGAGAGATTCTTAAGACAAGTTTTCATACAACAGAATCGCAGCAATTTTACTCTTTGGTTACCAAAATATTTTTCACTTATTAACCCAAAGAGGATTTAACCTCGGAATGAGGAAATAACTGGGTCAAAAGTCTATCAGTATTTTATAATGAACAACTTTTATTCTTAGCGGTTCTGACGTTATGAGTGAAAAACGATCATTTATCGGATTTGTTTCCAGCAACTTTTTAGATAGCTACAAAAAAAAACATTTTAACCAGGGCCAAAATCCTATCTTTTTGTGCGGTGTCCTTTCAGGACAACCTTAAACTACAAAGACAATTCACTACGACACTTGATTTGAGTAAATCACTGCGATACAGTCGATAAATAAAATTTCATCTTACGATATTTTATTTAAATTTTAAAAAAATTTTCGTTCATCGAATCATGATCTATAAAAAACAAAACTGACACGATTTTTATGGAATGTACTTGGAATTTCTATTCAGAGAGTGTTTCAGGGCACACCCTCTGAGTATTATATACAATGGAATGTATATATATATATAATTATATATGATTTTTTAATTTTTTTTTTGTAAAAATGTCGCCCTCGAAAAGTTGTCTCGTGTATGTGTAAAACCATGGAGACTAGACAAGGAGTTCAAACCTCATGAAAACAAATAATTGACAAAAATAAGATGTCAGTAGTGTTCCTTCTGCAACGGAAACAGTGGAGAGTATATGGCGCGAGTTTGAATTGAAAACCATCGATGCATTTATGTAGTATTATGAAAATTATTTGCAGCCAAAATATTTTTCCAATAAAATACTTTTTTTAATAATTGAAATAAAGTAATTAGTTGAAGATAGTGATAGTTAAAAATTCGCAAAATAATTACATAACAATAAAAAACAAAATAATTATAAAACATCGAATAATTAAATTGTAACCTGTAAAGTTGGAATTGTAAAAATGAAAATAAATTAAGTAGAAATAAATTATATTAAAATTATTAAAATCAATTTAGAAGATTATTGAATCAGATATTAAATTAAACTTTTATTTTTTAATAATAAGTCTAACAAAATGACAAATATATACTTCACTCCTATTTATTATACTATATTCACTTCGGTGCAAAAGGACAACTAGCGACGCTAGTGGCACAAAAAGTAAATATAACTTCTACCATTACGTTGACATATTTTGTCAATTCTCGCGTTTGATATCGGACTCCTTGTCTAGTCTCCATGTGTAAAAAACATTAAAAAGTTTTTTTTTTTCTTTTTATAAAAATAAATAGTTTAAAAAAATGACGTGTGTTACATCTTGAACAACAAGGACATAAATCTCTACTCGATCTTTATTTTTTATTTTTACTACCTTTGGACGATGTCGAACCATTTTCGACTTTATTATTATCTTTTTTTGGACGTAAAATAAAATTTAAATTAAATGCTGTATTTACGGCATAGTATACGTTTGCATTTTGTGGCAATACCATTTCTGTAAAAAAAGAAAAGAAAATACAAATAAGTTTATTATTTCTGTCCACGATTTCAAAATATACGATACAGTATCCAGGCAAAATAAAAGGGTATATTCGTTTAAAAATGCTTTGCTTTCGGAGACCAGTGCTTGGAAAAAAAATGCTGAAAAAACACTTTCTGTGCAAGGATTGGGGGCAAACCATAAACCATAAAAATTTTTTTACGAATGGGAGGTGTATGCAATTATGTTATGTGATGTGTAATGGCGGGATAGTAGATGGAACTCCGTGCTAGTTACACAGATAACAAAACTAACGTAGTTAAAAGCCTGACGAAATGTGATTGATTGTTATGCGGCGAAGAGGAAGGAACGTCCAGCCACATCATCTTTAACTGCAAATCTCTCGGTTACAGTAGGTATTCGGAAGATATTCGGAGCATTTCACCTCGAGATGCATCGAATCTCCAGAAAAACTTAATAAGGAAGCTCCTGTCCATTGCCAAGATATGAGAGAAGCGAATCCCGTCAGACTGAAGTAGAATGGGGAGCACAATGGACCATAAGGTCGAAATACTTTTTATTCCCCAAGATATACAGTAGAACCTCGATAACGTAAAAACCTCTATAAATTAAAAATTTTTTTATTCCCTTCCACTCAGAACCCAAAACCTTTTTTACTTAAAATACGAAGCCTCTATAACTTAAACGAATAATTTGGGTGAGCATGGATGACTGCAGAACTTTTTAAAAAATGGCTTATAAAAACAGACAAACAAATGGCTTCTGCGAAAAACCTCAATAAGTAAAATTATGAACCATTAAAACCTCTCTAACTCAAAGCCTTAGTAAGTTAAAAACTCGATAACTCAAGTTATTTTACATTTCCCCTGGTCTTTAAGTTATCGAGGTTCTACTGCATCTATCTATCTACGTAACACAAAACATACAGAATCGCAGGGAGGAGGAATTTAAATAAATGTCTACATGGTGTTAGGGAGAATTAAGAATGTACGTAAAACGCGTTACGTGGTTAATGAACGCGTTAGTTAGGTCTGTTATGTCAAATATTAGTCAGAATTTTAACTTCCTGGATTAATCGACACAATTCGTAAAGTTCGTATAAGTAAAATATCACTTTTTTTTTCCAATATTTCAAAAAGTTTGAAGCTTATAACGAGCATTCATAAAACCAATGATTGCGTTTATATCTGAAACGAACCGAGATATTCAGGTTCGGTTAGAGTGGATTGTTCGGCTAAACTATGAATAAACAGATGATCTGTCTCATGATCTGTTTTTCTCCAAATAAACTTAAGTCGACTGTATAGCTGATTAAAAACAGATGCCCCTATAACGTACAATTTTTGTATTGAGATCAATTTTTTAGGGTGTTTAAGACTCCAGATTCAGCATTGTTTAGCAGGTACAGTCAATTATCAATAATCTGTTAATTAATCAATTAAAATAAAATTATCATCTTAATAATTAAGACATTTTAAAATGGCCTTGGATCAAATCAATTTCAATTGATTTTAATTATGATTGATTAATTAATTGAAATAAGGTTAATTGGATAATTATATAAATTATTAAATGGAAATTGTTTAAAAAAATAAATTATAGAATTTTAGATTATCTAGTTGTATGTACTTAAAAATTTTGGGTTAAACATTTTTTTTAATGAGAGGGTCAGAGAGAAATCATTGATGGTAAAAAACGGTTTTTTGTATAGCGAAATTTTCCACCTGCCCACGCGATAAATTTTGCGATTAGCCTGGCGCTAAAAAGTAGCTTTGAGTTTTTAAATGAGTTAAGTCCACTCATGTATAAACAACAAATGTCGGTGATACATGAACTTGTAACTTGGTTATATTCTGTGTATGTATTGGGAACTCTAGTACTTGGATATGCTCCTTGATGGATAAATTATAAACTAGAGCCAGCAGGTCTATTTTCCTACTCCAACACCCGTGACAACCCCCTACGGACTAAATTAGGTTAGGTTAGATTGTAGCGGTAGCCCCGGACGGGACACACTTAGACCATAAGTTCCAATGTGATACCTATACATTAAGGATGTGGGTGGAGGGCAAGGAATTTGTATGCAGATTGTAGACGTTGATAGGAACTATGCCGATATTCATCGGTAGTTTGTAAAAGGAAACGGACTAAATTAAAATTCTAAAAATAATTTTATCCTACCTTTATCCGGCAATACTTGTGCCAGTGTATAGCTTTCTGGATTACCATCTAAACATAATTTAAGCATTGCATTTCGTATCACTTGTGGAGTACGTTCATTATTACTTAACATTATACTTTTATATAGAACGATACCATCCGTTTCAACACTATCCGTTTCATATGTCACTTTAATTATATAAAAATCAGGTGAACTCTTTTGTGAATGATTCGTTGGACTAAGTGTACCACCTCCTGCCGTAGTAGCCAATAATTGATGATTCAGCGAAGATTTATTGACAGCAACACTTCCGGAATGTGAACTATTTAATGAAATATCTAACGAAGGTAATGACGAAGTGCTCGAGCTTGAATCACTTAACTCCGAAGGTGATAATTTACGATCTAAACTATTATGTGGACTACTTGGGGTACTGTCCAAGTCACAATAGAATTGGGAACTATTCGAACTTGATGTACTTGCAATCGAATCATTTTTCTTATGTCCTGAAACCTGTTTTTTAGTTTTTTTCGACTGTTCAATTTTATTTGCTGGTCCACTAGGAGCTGGTTCAATTTGACAACTTAATTGATACGCTTCCCGATCGTCCAACACCAATATCGAATCAAACCATCGATCAAATGCTGGATCATCCGGTAAATGATATGCATTTGCGGCACCTTGCAGTAGTTTAATTTGAGCTAACACTTCAAATTCCTTGCGCCGTTTATCAAAATTTATTAAACCGTCACACACTGTATCCGGTATAGCGGTATCAATCATTGTTAAATCCGTTAGAAATGTTCCTAAATAAGGAATCGTTCCAAATGATATGTTCGCACTATGATTGTGTTGTTTTTGGAAAATTTTTTGTAACTGTTTATCATTTTCGCCTACCGTATCAGCAAATTTCGCTGTTCCTTCACGCATAAGCAATTCTCGTTGCGCCCATTGGTTATTGTCCTCACTAAAAATTCGAGCTAATTCATCGTATAATTCAATTTTTTCTTTGGTTAGCTGTTGCCAGGTTTTTTGTAACCGATAAATTGGATTACTTTGTAACCCGGAAATAATTGCTTTTAGCGATGAGAAGTTTTTTAGAACACGTAATTCTTGGGCAATATCAATCCAACATGCGATAACACTAGCACGTTCCACTAGCTTCATGGTGGGGTCAATTAAAATTGACGAAATTACCCGAAATGAAACAGCATTAAATTGGTTAACAGTTCCCACAACAGTTGCAGCTTCATGTGACCGATTTTTATCACGACGTGACCATACAGCCCCTAAACATTGATGTGGTACCAGTTTCTTAAATAATTCCATATCCATACGAGTTAATTGTTCAGCAAAATGTCGTACGGGGACATCGGGTAATGTATATATTGGCCAATGCGCATGTCCATTACGTAGTGCTAACGTTTGTGGTGTGATACAATAGAGAAGGGCGGAGTTGTTATCGTTTGGATAAGTGGCACGCGTTAGTTTGTCCAAACGATGGCGAATTTTTGATACTAATTCCGATCCGGGTAAATGTTTGTTCGCAAACTGTAATATTTGTTGTAACATTGGATGATGATTGGCTGTATCTCGAAAATCTTCTGGGTATGTATCGAGCCATACATGCAGAGCGGATACCAAAGTTCTAGAAAACAATTTTATTGAAATTAGTTCGATTCATTCAATAAACTTCCCAGAAGTAATCCTCATATTCTAGGCAACATTTTTGAGATGAAATCTGAGAAAATCAAGTCCAAATAATTTCAATGTAAAACCGAAAAAAGTTTGGGAATATCATTTTCTAGACAGAATTATGGATTTAATTTGGAAAATTCACGAAAATTTAAACTAGGTAGAGATTCCGGGCTATAACCTGAAATAGACAGGAAAATTGTATTTTCTAGACAAAATTTTTAGAATGTACACTTAAAAGAAAAAAATTTGAACCAGTTGAAACATGCTAAGTAATACTAAATAAAATAGTCAAATATATACAAAATTAGCATAAGGAAGTTAGCATATAGGAAGTTTTATTGTGTTATTTTTCAACTTACTTTCGATGTTGTTCAATTGTATCCGAATACCCATTTTCTGGTTCAACAAGTAATTCTTCATACCGTTCCAATAATAAATCTAATACTTGTTTCGCAGTACTAAAACTACGGTACGTTGCTAGAAAAACGTTCACATACGTACTTTCCAATTCGCCATCATCGGTAGCCAATGCAGCCACTAATTTCTTTAACGTACCAGCCTTGACAAATCGTACACGTACTGTTTCCCATTCTAAATGTGATATTTCGTCATCGCCATTTGTTGCTGAACCATCTGTGGTATCATCCGAAGAGGTAGACGAACGTAACACACTTTGGGCGGGTCTATGATAACGTACTTTTTTCAAGTATACAGTATATAGAGCCCCATCAGATTTTTCTTCACCCCAAAGTCGCCACGTGGGCTGCTAACATGAACACAAATATAATTTTATTATTTTGCTTACTACATTCAATGTTCAAGAAGTGTGCAACATATAGAAACATATATACCCAGCAAAATTACGTACAATGAAATAGGGCTTACACCTCGGCAACCTGTAACTTTCAATGGATTTGTTTAATTTTTTCCTATTCACATGATGGCACAATAACACTAAGTAGTAATACAATAAATGACACAGTTTTATATTGAAAATTAACATGACGCTAAAACTAGCAGCGACCCGAGCAACCGACGGGAGGCAATGGCAATTTTTTGTCTAGAAGGAGTTGTTGCTTCCTTAAATTGTTATTTTTTATTTTTAGGGCATGTTTAGAGTACACAATGACAGTACAACCGTTTGAACCCCTTCCTCAGCTTATTAGTAGCGGAGGGGAGTCCGAAACCTGACAATTAGGCTTTTTTAACGACCTCTAAAGAACCCATTTCCTCAACCACTTCTGTCTTCTACCAGACCTGATTCGTTTCCTCTAGCCCTTTGTTCATTATCGAACCTACCTCCTAACGCATCCTCTTTGCGGACGACAGGACAGAGCTCCACTTTAGTTGTTTTACCTCATTTTCTGCCATTTCGGTTAAGCCGAAGGTTAAGTGCTCTGTAAGGACATTCTGCCAGAAGGTGGAAGTGCATATCATCCACCCCGTTAGGGTCCGGGCAGATCTCACTGTCCTCCACTTTGAGCCTGCAGTGACCAGTGACCCCAACCAGAAGATTAATCTCTTTACGGTTCTTGCCTATAAGCCAGGCTGACCTCGCGGCGTTGTACCCAGCTATCATTTGTTTGGCTTGTCTGCAGCCTGCTATAGCTTTCCATTTCCTATTATTATATATAGACATAGACTTATTTACTCATTCTCTTTCTCAGCTTAATAAAATAATTAATTTTTTAAGTCCAGAAAGAGTTTTTGCTCCCTTAAATTATCATTTGTATTTCCTAACGCATGTTATGAGAAACACTACTCCAAATTTTTAGTTGTATCTGGACGTTCAAAACCACTACTCGAGCCAAAACCATCATTGATTTACGAGAATTTGAATAGCCCAGAATTAAGTCATTTCAATAATTTTTTCTAAAACGAGTGGAAATATCAGGTTCAAAACTTTTGGGCGATTTGATGGGCTAAAATGTAGATTCACATTGATAACGAATAACGATAAAGTGTAGAACAAAAGTTTAAACTACAAAGTTGTTCCTTACAAAAATATCCACAACGAAATTTTTAACCTGATATCTCATTTCACTTAAAAATAAACTAATTTGAAATTTTTAAAGAGAAACTAAGTTATTAATGGCTCTTTCTACGGGATTTTGTAATAACACAATCAGATCACAAGAATTTTTGTAGTTAAGTCGTTTCTACCAAAACTCTTGCAATCTGATTCGCAAATAAAATTTTCCTGTTTTGTGCTTGAAAAAATTCACTCTAAGCTGCTAGAGAAATAATCTTAAAATATGTACAAAATATACTTTTTGGAATATAAGTACTTTTTAGGCTAGAATATTGGGAATAGAATCCCTAGGAGCGTAAATGAATTATCTAATACTGCGGCAGAAATTATCGATAATTTTTAGTCAAATCCATTGAGGGTAACTAAGTTCCGAAGTTCTTTTAATTTTAAACTGTAGATGTACGCTACAAAAAAATGAAGCAAATTTCCATGCAAACCAAACCTTTAAAATTCATGCTTTTTGACAAAAATAAAGTTTTATTACACAAAACGAATCAAGACTGTTTGTACCAGAGGTACTTCTTACCTTAACATACCACTTTGTTAAGGACTTATTTTTATTTTTAGGAACACCTCTACAAGAACACAGCATTCCCCCACTTTTAGTCTTGATAACATATCAAAGTTTACCCAAATCCTTAATCCTTCCAAAATTCTCTACCCAAAGCTAAATATAGAATTTTAGTGTTTTTTTTTACAGAAAATAAAGGCGTTATAATTTTTAAATACTTTGTACAAATAGAAATTAGGAAAATATCTGAAAATTAAAAAATTACATTAAGGAGTTTCGAACACAGGTCATGAAAGTAGGAAAGTAGGGTAAATTTTCTCCATACATTTTCACTCAACTTTCTACATTAAATTACCATTTAAGGGTGTTTTTGATTTAGTTTAATTTTAGAAAGCTTAAAATTAGGAATATTATAAAATTTTTAGAAGAAAATAAAATAAAAAACTGACCAAGCTATCGCCTGCATCAGAAGAGTTCATATTCTTCTATGCATATCGAGAAAACTTTACAACGTTTGAGCACAAAACATTTTTCACAATTCAATGAAGAAAACATTACTCAATTATATAATTGACTTGGTTGAAAATTATTGCACCATTTTTTCCTTATGAATAACATATGTACCATATTTTGATATCAAAATTATTAAATCACTTGTTGCCACATATTTAGTAAAAACACGTTAGAAATTTTTTAGAAATTTGTATCAAAAAAACTTGTAAGAAATATTTACAAAAAAAATAAACAATACATGTTTTTAATAATAATACTACGATAGTATTCAGTCTGTCAACAGTCTACCCCAAAATGTCATTATTGACAGACAAAATGCCGGATTCACGCAAGCGCTAACTTTTTACTCAAGTACATTACTAAAAAATCTTTTGTTTTTATAGAAATCATTTATAAAGCACTCCAAATATATTTCATAAAAATTTTTTATGTAATATTTGATTTTTAAAGATCAATTTTAGAGTTTAAGTAGGTTTAATCAATTTATATGAATTCTTTTGTGATTGTAGTAGTACATTCTTAATTAGTAAGGCAACTTGCATATACTAAAGGTCAAATGATTACACCCTCAAATATCCGCGTAATTCAATAGCACTAACAAAAAATTTCCTTTTTAAGTATCGTGTATTCGCAAAGCGGTGGTGGTGGCCTAAAATAAATATAAGATTCACTAAAAAATTGACAAAAAATTTTCTTCAGTCGAAGATGATTAAAAACCTTCTTTAATTCTCGAACCTCAGTAGAAATAGAATACCAGTGTTGTCGGGGTTTCTCACAAAGCATTGTAGCTTCAGAGAACTCTTTAGGAAGCTAGGCCTGGAAAGTTAGGTTTAATCAAACGATAAAAGAAACTCTAGAAGATTGTTTCAGAGAATGTGATGATGTACCAAACTTTTATTTTTCTTCTTAAAGCAGCCTGGATGGAGTGTTCTAAGCTGAAATTGTTTGACGCACATCAAAGAGGTGGTAACAGGAGACGTTGGCCGAAACCCACCTAAAACTATATTGGCTCACCCATCTTGTACTCCGTAAGTACAATTCATTACGTTCGCCAAAGAATTTGTCTTAGGCTGTTCCAATTCTTAATTTTATGATTTTTATTGCATATTTATTTCGTCTTCAAAGTAGTCATTATCAATATGAATTCGCTATAGTCGTAATTATTATCCGGGAAGATATGTTTTTTGTTGTTAATTTCATTTAATAACTGTCATACTTTTGTAATAATTGACCAGACAATTAAAATCGAGACTATAGTAATTAATATAGCTAAATTTTGGAAAGCAATCAGTTCATCCAATAGTTTTTACATGATGCACGAACAAATATCTAGACAGTAAACGTGATGGTTTTATTGTGCAGACTTGTGTTTGTGTAGTTAAGGGTTAAATTGTAAAAATCCTGTTTATGACATGCGCAATTTATGAGTCTTTCATGTTAATAAATTGCCTAAACATCAATTTGTAAACTGTCGCTTAAACTGACAAATCACAAAATCATAAATAAATTTTACAAAAATGTCTTCAGTTCTTGTGCCTGAAACTCCTGCTCCAGGGTTATCCTTCGACAATTGTCAAAGGTAAATGGAATTACATTAATTATCTTAAGTATTCATAAATTCAAATTATTATCCTAAAAATTGTATACTCAAACATGCATAGTCATTTTGTACTTAACCTATAAAAAAAGTTTTTGTTTGATTTTATATTATAAATTCAATTTCAGGAATGCATTCTTGGTGAAGAAAGGATTCCCTCTGCCAAAGGCAACCAAAACCGGTACAACAATTGTTGGAATTGTTTATAAGGATGGCGTTATATTGGGTGCAGATACCCGGGCTACAGAAGATACCACTGTTTCCGATAAAAATTGCTCAAAAATTCATTACATTGCTAAAAATATGTAGTAAGTAAAATCAAATTTGCTATCATTTTGGATTCAATCTCTTTTACGTACACTAAAATTTAAAACAAAATGTTTTTTAAACACACTATCTGGCTCTTTAAAAAAATAGTTTGGAAAAATTTGTCAGTAACGCACTCAAAAGTAGAAAAATAACTGAACAATCAATTATTAAAGCGAGTTGCGCTTTGTATGAAACCTTTATATTTTTTTCAAAAATATAAATAATAGCCGAATAGCCGTTTATTATTATTTTCTTATTAGTGCGTTACTTAATAATAATGAGTTTAGTTACAGTAAAACTATAAATTTTACTAGTATCACCACTAAATTTCAATTTAGTAAACTACTTTCGAATTCCATCGTGGGATCAACTATGGTAAACACAACCACAAAAGTAACGCACATTGTTCAAAATTTTATAATTGATTTGTGTCTCATTCATTCGGTCTTCGAAAAAATGATTCAAATAAAAGTTGTTATATTAACAAATTTTATTCGAAATATTTTCCCAAAACCAAACGAATAGAGTATAAATAAACTAAAAATTTTGAAAAATGAGCACTACCTTTTTGGCTCATAGTATCATATTGTATTTGATACATCAGAATTGCATACATTTTCAAAGTGTCAACTGTCGGAAGTGAGAATGTTCATTGGTTTGTTTACGAATTTAGTTAACCCGTAATTAAAGCGTACCAAAAACAAGATTATTTTGCATTCAGTTTCTAATAAAAACTTATACACATAGGAAGCGATCTGTCGCCACGAGCTATGGTCGTACAATTCTCTCAGCGATCAGAGATAAGGTCATATCTCCAGCTATCTTAAGGTAGTTCCAGCACTTTCTTAAATAATCAGGACAAAAACCGGTTTACTTTTATTATAGAACAAATTCATATACACACATACACAACACATAGATATATTCACTATTCATATGTATAAGTTAAAGTAATTTTGAAATAAAAAATAATTTTAAACTCTTATATTTCGAAAACAAAACGGTAAAACACGATTATTATTATTTTAATTTATTTATTAAATTTTTATTTTTACGATCCTAGTGTTTTTTTTTTAAATTCTGTCGAGTAATTTTTTTAATACAACAGATAATAGTTGGACGGGCGAGCATGAAGTTTTACATACTTCTAATGAGAGAGAATGATTACTTTGCTATTAATTATCTCGCGTTCTAAACGGTCAAAAATTCTGAAACTTCAGGATTTATTAGAAAACGTTAGTTTTATCCTGTGAAAAAAATGAGCAAGATCTATCGAAAAGTGGTTTCATGCTGGAACATTCTTAAATAGAATTGTTTATTAACTATTTTATTTCTTTTTTCCTACAGTTGTTGTGGAGCCGGTACAGCTGCTGATACAGAAATGACCACGGAAATGATTGCATCCCAAATTGAGTTACACTACCTAAATACCCAACGTGTGGTTCCTGTCGTAACCGCTAGCCAGATGTTAAAACAATTTCTGTTCCGTCATCAAGGCTATATCGGTGCCGCTTTAATTCTTGGCGGAGTTGATAACGATGGTCCACGTCTATACAGTATTTTCCCGCATGGTTCCACTGATAAATTACCATACACAACAATGGGTTCTGGTTCATTAGCCGCTATGTCAGTGTTTGAATCACGCTGGAAACCGGATTTAAGTGAAGAGGATGGTAAAAAATTAGTACAAGACGCAATCTGTGCTGGTATTTTCAATGATTTAGGATCTGGTTCTAATGTGGATTTGTGTGTGATTCGCAAAGGATCTGTTGAATATTTACGTACATATGATGAAGCAAATAAGAAAGGAGTACGCCAATCTTCATATCGTTATAACAGAGGAACAACTGCTATATTGGCTTCGAAACAATTGAAAATTGACGTTGAAGAAGTTGTGACACGAATTACGCCTGAACAGATGGATACATCTTCTTAGATTAAATTTTTTCGTTAAAATTCTACATTCTTTCTGTATTTTGGAATTTTTTTTTCTAAAAATAAAAATATTTTATAATCAAAATTGTCTGGTAAATTATTTCAAAATTAATTTTTTTATCTCGGAAAACCTAACCTTCGCTAAAACGGCAAATAGATTCCCCAATTACGAATATGATAACGCTGAAATCGAAATTGATAGCTTTGTTATAGTATTCGTCAAAATATACTTTAAACCGAATCCACTTGATTTTCGAAAAAAAGTTGTACGTCATAAAAATACGAACAACGTTTTGTAGAACCGAATACAGTACAAATCAACTGTAAATTTAGGTAAGCACAAATATAAATTTTTTTTTCTTTTTTACCCACAACAGAACGGAGACGATGATGCGTTTAGGGTAAAAGTTTGTTTTTATATATCTGTTTCCATTTTTGTCCAAAACTACTGGACCGATTTCGCTGCGGTTTATTGTAAGGGTGTCCACTTAGAAAATACATCGAGTGCAGGTTCTTATTTATGTTTTATAGTTATATGCCACCAGGGAGCGCTACAGTGGTTATGATTCTCAAAAACTACTGAACCGATTATAATGCCAATTTGTTGCATTACATAGGTATCACCTTAGAGCAGATTCTTTGTCATGTTTTAGGTTATAGTCCGCCAGGGACGCTGCAGTAGATATGTTTCTCAACTTCCTTGTGATTAATTTTAATTACTGGTGATGTACAAATTTCGTGAGGTATTTTCCTTGATACTCGGATATTTTGACAAAGTTTGGCATTTTAAAGCATTATTAGGTAAAAAAGTAACAGGAACTTTTTTTATAGATAATTTCCAATTAAATAAGTTTCGTTAGAAACATGTTTTAGTAATACCGTTTCTCAGAAAGTTGGTGATTCCGACATAAGAGGATGAAGGGGATAGAGGCGACGATAGGAATTGTATGACAAAAAAAAACACAAATTTATAAAAAATATATAAATATTTTATTTTAAAATATTCCCATAACCAAATTTTTTAACAATTATTTATAAAAGATTTTTTTAAATAGAGATTCTAATGGACGGAATTAACATTTTTATATGATAAATAATAATTTAATTCTTTTATTCGTATTCTCAATCAGTCTTCCTTATAATTATACGTATTTTTTTCTTTTAATTCAAGGCCATTAATAACACATGTAAAAAATTTTTATTTTGTTCGTTGCTCAAATTTTTATGGAAAATATGTGAAATATACAAAGAGAATTTTCAGTCTAAAAGCGATTCTCTTTTACTAGAGAGCTATTTTATTCGATTTTGTATCGAATTTTCTGAAGAGAAAATTATTGTTTTAGTCTACTTTAAAGATTATTTTAATTCAAATAAGCAATCTTCGTCCCTGCACAAATAAAAACTAATAATATCAATCGACCAAAGGGTGGTCGACAAATCCATTTTTAAATAAATTGTTTATATTTAAAGTCTTTTAATATCCGATTTCTTCATCTAGAGATTATAGAGAAGATAATATTCCCACAATAGGGGTCGTTATTTTTTAAGGTTCGCTCGCAGTTTGTGTATCCATCAGAAGAGCAAATATCATAAGTCAAACACTTCTGATGCTTCCAATACCGTCGAAAATTGGAATCGACATACTTTAACACATCACATTGTAAAATTAGTTTTAATCTGTGGCGTGTCAAACTTTCGACGGTATTAAATGCATCGTGTGGCTCCTTTTTTAGTGCAATGTTCACTTCGAGATTTGTTTGGAGGAATAGTCATAGCACTGGCACTAGAATCGTAGACTGATTGTATCTATATTCGAGCCACTATAAAGTTTTAAATGAATTATCTCCATTGTTAAATCACAAGATTTGCTTTCAAGTCTATGCGCTACCTCAGCCAATTTAAGTTAGAATAAAAGTCGATCCACACTTTACGTAACGTCAGTGTCCCGTAAAATTATTGTTTAATACAATATTCATTATGGTTAACGGTTGTCGAACTACATTATAAACAATAATTTGATGTGATATTCCGTAAAGAGTGAATAGATCTTAATATGACGGTCATTTTGTTTCCAAAGTTCAAATGGATTATATACACTAAAACAATCTAAATAGGACTGTCAATTTGTTTCCAGTTTGGTGGAAGGAGATCGTATGCTATATACTGGGTGCCAGAAAGTACCGCAAGGGATTGATAGGGTAGATAGAGAAAAAAATTCTGAGACGAAATGTCCTTTACCATTTTTTAACCTGACGTAAGGTAATTAATTATTAATTAATAGCGGTAGCAGGGAAGTGGGAGAGTCAGTTATTATTATTTATTCGCTGCTGACTCTCCACTTCCCTGCTTACCGCTATTGCGCGCCTCTAATTGGTTATTTATTTTAATTAATAACTAATTACTCAGAATTTTATTCTCTATCAACCCCCTGCGGTACTTTCTGGCACCCGGTATATAAATATTATCTTCCAATTACGCTGAAAACAAAATGGCCGTCAAAATTTCAACATAATATACCTTTTCTTAATGGTATAAATGAAATTAAAATGGTCCATAAACGTAATTATTAAAAACAGTACCATGTCAATCATTTTCTTAGTTTTAATTTTATACAAATAAAAGTTCAAGAAATCGGACCTCAAAAGGCTCTGCACACAAAACGAAATCTGTCGCGGCAAGCTTCAATCTAGCTGTTTTAAGTATAGCATCGTCTCTCTGACACAGACAACGATATATTTTGTATCGCTGCGACAAGCTACACGGTAACAGAAGATTATAAATTGATAGTGTGATATCCGCGATCAGTTAGTGAACGAACTGATCAAGACAGTAAATAAAGTAGGCCGCATACATAAAGATATCGTGTCCTATTTATTATGACCAGATTAATGATTGCACAATATCTGCTTACCGCGGTAGATCGCGTTCTGTGCGAAGAAGCTTTTATTATTCAAAGATTTTTTTTTAAATATTTCGATGTATAATAAAATCCCACGTATCTTTCCATCGTAAATTTAAAATATCTTGCGTCGATAAATCTATTAAACCATAACTTAATACAATAAATTTAACAAAAACATGTATCACACAACATGTCCATCCGACAATTAACAGTAAATAGAAATATTTCATAAAATAGAGAGAATAAGCTTTAAAGTTCAATATATTATTTGTTAATAAATAATAAATATGTTGTATGAATGTAATCATTAATAATAATTGAAATGTAAATGCTGGTAAATAATGATGTAAAAATAGGGTACGTTCAATAAAAAAATATGGTAAATAATGACATAAATAACCGCATACGAATACTTCACCGTACAGTTGATATTCTTGCCATACAGATTCTGGAATATCATAACACTGTCTACGTCGACGCAATAAATAGAATGCTAGCAATACACAATATAAAATCATACTTATTGTAGATGAATACCATAGTACTATGTTGCCTAATAAATGGATTTGAGCCTAAAAAACAAAAACAAAACATTCGTTTAGAATCAAATTCAAATGTATTAAACCTCATATGCGCGTAAGGGGAAAATATTTCAAAGTAGAAGGGCAACTTATTTTAATCATATTTAAAAAAAGGTCCCTTACTTGTAGGAGAAATTTTATAGAGATTTCATCTCAGAATCTTATAAGCTAAAAAATAATGTAGAATATTTCTCCGTAAACAAATATCAGACAATAACAGCAATATATCATGGTCATTCAATAATAAAAGACAAAATATTTATTATTTAAAATAAAATTACAGTGGGCCCCCGGTAATCCGACAAACGTTTTGCAGGGCAGTGTCGAACTATCGAATTTGTCGGATTATAGAGTACTACCTAAGACCCCCTTATAGTTCGGAATTTTTTACAAAAGAGTACCTTGTAATCCGACAAATTACAGATCCAATGATAAGATTCTATATGTTATACATACTCTGAAGTACAAATACTTCATTATGTATGTCGAATTTAGTAAATTAAACAACACAGACATGTCGGATTACAGGGGGCGCCGGATTACCGCGGGCCCACTGTATTTCGGTATTTTTCTCTGTATTAAAAGGGCAAATCGTTTTTTTATCATGTAAATACAATGTCTTTTCTTATTTTTCATTTGAAATTTGTATATATTGTATACATTGTTACGCCTACTATAATAAAAAAAGAGTATTTATCTTTTATCGTACTATATATAACACTACAATACATTTGTTGGTTGTCACTGATTTTATTTTACACCTCTAAATAAAATTACAAATGGACTTAAAGTGGGGGAAACATTCATATGTTTCATTCCCTTTATTTTGAAAATAGACTGATCCACTCAAACTGTGACAATATTCGATGGTTCAATACAAATGAAGTTCTACCAAGAGACTGGGTCAATTTCGTTTATTTCAAATCGACAAATTTCATACTAAAAGGACACTGACAAAATTTGTATTTATACCCTATATACAATATATACCATATGCGCTCATTTGAAGGGTTTCCACCTAAATATTTTTTTAAATATACATTTTATAAAATAATGTTTCAAACAAAAGTTGCTTGGTTTAAAGGGGGAAACATAATTCCAGGCGTTTGGAAAAATAATTTAAGAAAATTGGTTTTTAAAAATAGCTTAACTTACATTGCTCGTATTTGACACCCAATAAGCAATACCACGAGTCATCAATGGCCATTCTAATGGTTCGCTACTATACATATGTGATTGATCTCCACTGTTTGGAGGTTGGAAAAATAACATTTTCTTTTGTAACTCTTGAAATTTTGCCCAAAATGATAGTTGTGTTGCACTTGTTGGTATCATTTCAGCATTCACTAACTGACGTTCGCGTTCCTTCTGATCATCAGCTGAAAAAAACATAAATTACTGAATTTTATCCAAACTTTTCTTATTCTAAAAACTTTTTCTCTAGATCTAAGAGTGAGTGGCTACTTGAACCGGCCAAAGTCTCGAGCTTAGTAGTAGTAGTAGTAGCTGAGGGGAGGTCAAAGCCTGCCCAGTAGGCTTCTTTTACTCAGCCCTAAGAAACCCATCCCCTCAACTTCTTCTGTCCTCTACCACACCTGGTTCGTATCCTCTACCCCTGTGTTCGTTGTCGAACCAACCCTCCTCTTTACGAATGACAGGGCAGATCTTCACTTGAATTGTTTTACCTCAGTTGCCTTATTCTGACTCTGTAAGGGCATTCTGTCTGAAGGTGGAATGGCGTATCATCCGCCCCGTTACAGTCCGGACAGAAGATCGCACTGTCCTCCAACTCCATAAAAGATAGATGCCTTTTGAGCATACAGTGACATACTCTTTCCAGTTTTTGCCATTAAGCCAGGTTGATGTATTTTACCAGGTACCATTTGTTTGGTTTGTCTGTAGCCTGCTGTATATTTCCATTTTGTATTCATAGACTTATCCACCCACTCATTTAGGGCAGAGTTAGTCTGTCTTCTAGTTATTCTGAGATATAGTTCCGGTCCGTAACATGGGAATGCGGCTTCGTAACGGATGAAGTCTCGAGCTTAGTTATAGTTTAGTAAACAGAAATTATTATTTAACTTTCAGGGTGAGTATTTTAGAAAATAGTAGGGTTAATTAATAATTTCAAAGTAGTCTCAGAGACTCAATTTACAAGTGGACACAGCATTGAATCACTATCGGAGATTCATTATCAGTATCCAATACTTCTCTTAATATGGTATTTACTGTGTGTGAGTTAAATGTCGAGACTATTTGGTCACAAGTGAATACTTGCCCTAATAGTTATAAAATAATACCTATAAAAACTAAATTGTAGAACAAATTAAATTTTCATAGTCACAAAGGTTACATTTATTGTTTTCGCCATTCATTTGTGTCCATTAGGGTACTGTATAAAAGCATTTTTAAGGATGTTTGTTTATAATTAAGCGAGGTTACATTTCTTTATAAAGCATGCGAAAATACTAAGAAAGACCGCTAAGAAACAAACGTTGTGAGTAGAAAAGCTTCCAAGACGAATGAACTTAATAAATAATTAAATATAGGATGCCCACATACTTTTTGTATATCTATGTTCTTCAACATTCCATATAGTATCATCTTGATTAATAATTTTATCAGTGACGATTTCATGTTGATTAAAACCCCATTCAGGTAACTGTCGACCGGTGAATCGTAACGCTTGACTAGAATTTACATGAACAAAACGCACATGTGACTGAATTGTATGCCATTCATCACTGCTACCATATTGATCACGATTAATAATATCAACTCGCCATAAATTTTGAGCTGGCATAGATACATTATAATCAATGTAACAAGACACTTCTTGACATTGTGGTGACATTGGAGCTGCTACATCGTGTGAATTTAATGCACGACTTGTTATACCATGTACAAGTTGGATAATATCACCATGACGAATTGTATCAACTGTTTCCCCCACAACTAAATCATTTTTTTCTGGACGTTTTACAATCCACCAATTATTGACGTCTTTAAATGAATAACACGTGACTTGTTGTTGGTGACTAGAACCCCGCTTATCGGTATAACGTACCGGGTAGACGTGGGGATGCGAATGTAACCAACATGTACGACCATGAGTATGTCTGTAACAAATGAAAAAAATACTATGCTACAGCAAAATCCGATTTCTTTTCTACTCAGTAAATTTGAGCAAAAATTAATTACTATCATGAATACATTATTCGAAAATTAACTTACCTAAGAGTAATTTGTGATCCATGGCTAATTAAAAGTGGCTGCCCTTTCGTAATAGATGCCAATCCACCTTCCAACGAAGCTTGAAATGCACTAGTCATCACTGAATCATGTGGACCAGCCTTATTCAAAACCAACAAATGTACATAGAATACACTTAAATACACGCTAATTGTACAAACGGCGGCAACAAACATTTGAGCAAATAACATTAATTGCAGCATACGATCAGAATATTTTGAATTTGGTAAAATATTCCAAAACATTTTTACCAAAATACCAATACCCAAAAACATTGCATATATACCAGAAAATTTAATACACATTGCACATGTAAACGAAATAAAAGCTAAACTTAACCAAAAATACCATTGTATACAATATGGGCGATCGTAATAACGGCGAAAATATAATATACAAAGGATTCCAAACAATGAAAACATAATTAACATGGATTCCATGAGCATAAAACGTGATTGCGTTAGCAAAGCGTTATCGCAAAGAATTAGTATACTGCCTAATACGGCACTGGGTACTGATACACCAATTTCTAAGAGAATATTATACACAATTGGAATTAGTAAACTTCCACAAACAGCCGGAACCAAGCGTAATGCGAATAAGGGAACAGTGTCTGCATAGACGTTACCAATTCGATCAAATTTACTATTGCCATTGTAACCAGCAAAATATGCTACAGCAGCAATCATCTGCTTGCCCAATGGAGGATGTGGATCGAAAAAAAATGTTCTTTTCATGTATAAAGATACATATTTTCCATAATGTAATTCGTCAAATCTTTAAAAGAAAAAAAATTTTTAGTTTCTGAATCTTAAAAGTTTTTGGGTGTACCTTAAAAATGTTAAGATAATTTCAGGCGAATCTTGTTAGATCATTTATAGGGGTAGTTATTATATGCAAAATTATTTGAAAAATTTGATTTCTTTATAATTAGTCCTTTTTAAAAATCGAAAATCCCAAATGGTCACTTCGATCTATATTTTATTGCCCTGACGAGCGATACAGATGTACAAAATTAGGCATTTCACCTTCATAGCGCTATAATGCGCTATGAAGGTGAATCACTATAATTAATGATGGATTACAAACAGATTCGTATTAAGACAATTTGCAGCCTTAGGCAGCTGCAAAATTTCCGCCCCCTCCTTTAAGGCACATTTTTATGCTGGTCATCGGCGTAAAAAACGCTCCCAAGAAATTACAACTTTACCAGTCTAGTTTTTAAAGATCAATAAAGTAAGAAAAATTATATTTTTGATCACCCAAGTAGCCGCCCTAGGCAGCTGCCTACCTTGCCTACCCGGTAGATCCACTAATGATTGCAGCACTTTAGGGAAAACTGCTTCAGCTGAAGTACGTCTAACATTTTCAGTTTTCTTCACAGTACGCTTGAAAAAATCAAACTGGTTTGAATCTTTTGCCATGGTTTGAATCCATGTGATTGCTGGGCGAGCAATCACGCGTAATTTTATGCTCCTACACTTGTTATAAAATTTAATAGTAGGTGAGAGGACTGAGAGGCTTTGTACAATCAACAAATTGAAAAAAAGGGAGCAGACTGAATCTCGCTTCTTGTATGCAGAGGGAGCTAATATTTATAAATGAACCCAAGAATCGTTGATTTAATTTTCTATACAAAATTTTTAAGATACACCCTGTATAAAATGGATTTTCAAAAAAAGTAGGTGTTTATTAATGATTCAATTGTGTGGGTTACTCTTCGAAAAACCAGCCAAGAAAATCGATTTTATATACAGATCAGATTATTTAGGAAAAATTTGAATAGACTTACACAATATTTCGTGGTTCCTCAAGACGATACAATCGTAAACATAACGCAATTAAAAATATACACACCGAAAAAATATCAATTTCAATATTTATACGAAATTTATTTGAAATTTCTTTTAAAGAAGGAATTTCCGTACTATTTTTCACAATTTTCACATTATTATTATCACCTTGCCCTTTCAAGTAATCGTAACGATTAGTCGTATCCTCTTCTTGTTGTACCGATTTTTTCTCCTGATCGTAAAGTAATTTTTGCTTGATATTATTACCATCTGTCGAATGATTTGGTTTACGATGTTTACGATTACGAATTTCTGTTTCTGACCCCATAATCGAATTATTTATCAAATATATTGCATTTTAAAATTGTTTTTAATAGAAAAATTAGGTTAAATGTATTTTGACATGTGGCAAGTTGTCACTCCTACGGTTATAAGTAAACAAAAGGTAACTCTCTCTTTAATATGAATAGAACGTGGTCTTTGTAAAGAGCAATTAACGGTACTTTTTAATGGATTCAAATATTTCGTGCCCAGTCTGTGATAAAAAGTTCCCAAATACTGAAATTGATAAGCATATTGATAAATGCCTTTTTTTAAATTCCACTTCTACCTCTACACAAAAGCCAAAACCGGTTGCAAGTATTTTCACAAAACGTTCGAATAACAGAGATAATGGGGAAGAAAGTCCTTCAAAAAGAATTAAATCTGATGATAACCAAAATGAACAGGTAGTTTTTTTTTAATTGAATGTAAAAAAATTTAGATTTTATACAGAACAAATCAAATTCGTTTAGATTAAAAATTTGGCAAAGACTGTATCATTATCATCGTCAATTCCATTAGCGGAAAAAATTCGCCCAACAAGTTTGGATGAATATGTGGGACAAGAACATTTAACTGGTGAAGGCAAATTGTTAAAAACATTGTTAAATCGACTTGATATACCAAGTATGATTTTATGGGGACCACCTGGATGTGGAAAAGTATGTATTTGCTATAAATTCAACTTGTTGTAATTTTGAGCGCCAAAAACTCTTAATAGATCTTTTTCGCATTGTTTTTAAGTCATCAATTTCGATGTTTACTGTAGAAACAATTTTGTAGTTTTTGTTCGATCAAAATAATAAGCGAGAAAATTTATTTTTGATTTAACTTTGAAACAGTTATATAGCCCATTTTACATTTCTAGACCATGTCTAAACAGATATGCCTCTATTTCTTCTATAATGATTGGATATCAACAGCTACTATAGAAATTCCTACCATTAATAAAAAAAAAATTCGTTTAATAAGTTACTGACCTGTGATTTTCGCTACTTAACAAAAGTCTAATCGTAGAAACTGAAATTGTAATTTCTTGTAGACAACAATTTCCTCAATAATATCAAAAAAATGTAAAGAAAATTCGCAACATTTACGATTCGTTACACTATCCGCAACGATGGCAGGTGTTAACGACATCAAAGAAGCGGTAAAAATAGCAAAGAATGAGATACAACTAAAACGAAAAACCATTCTCTTCATGGATGAAATCCATCGCTTTAATAAACTTCAGCAAGATATCTTTCTGCCACATGTCGAAAGTGGAACCATCGTTTTAATTGGAGCTACCACCGAAAATCCATCGTTTAGCTTAAATTCTGCACTGTTAAGCCGTTGTCGAGTGATTGTTTTAGAAAAATTATCTGTCGATAATTTAAAATCTATTCTAGAACGTGGTTTACGCAATTGTAATATCGATATTATCGATAATAGCTATACGATCAGTGAAAATAAGTCAATTGAGCGAAAAGCTGTCGAGTGGTTAGCAGAAATTTGTGATGGTGATGCCAGAATTGCACTAAATACGTTACAAATTGCGTTAAATACATTTTCGGATGAAACATCTAAAGAAAATACAATTAGTTTAGCAAAGATTAAAGATAGTTTAGAAAAGTCACATATGCTGTATGATAAGCGGGGCGAAGAACATTATAATTTAATGTCGGCCGTACATAAATCAATCCGAGCTTCGGATCAAAATGCTACATTGTATTGGACAACTAGAATGCTTGTAAGTGGAGAGGATCCGTTGTATATTGCTAGACGATTACTTCGTGCTGCTAGTGAAGATATCGGTAGGTGTCCTAATGATAATACTATTCAACAGAACAGGCTCGACTCGAGGAGTGTTCGTTTTGTATCTTTGTATTGTACATCTTCAAAACATAATTTTTGTCACTTCATTTTGGAAAAATAGAAATTAGTTCAGTAAAATATTCTCTTAGAGATATTCAATTTTCCCACCATTCACTCACGAAATATCCTCGATTTTGAAAAAATTTGTACTTAAACCGATATTTCGCCCATATCACAATTCTGAAATGTTCTACGATTTGTCAAAATAAGAAATATATCCCTTTTTCTATTCAATTTTCCCAAATATAAAATTTAATCAGGATTTCATTTATGTTCTTATCGCTGATTGTAATTTAATAGAATTAAGCAGTCCACAAAAGTAAATTTTTCAAGATAATAAGGATTTAAACAAAATTAAAATGTTTTAAGATCCAAATGTATTAACGGTCAAATTGAATAAAAATTTTACACCTAATAAAACTTAAGCAAAATTAAACTTTTTTTAAGGTTTAGCCGATCCAAATGCATTAACGGTTGCAACATCAACAGTACAAGCATGCCAATTTGTTGGCATGCCCGAATGTGAAATATTTTTAGTACAGTGTGCATTATATTTAGCGCGTGCCCCCAAATCACGAGAAATGGATCGTGTATTAGGTGAATGTAAACAATTTATCAAAAATTTTAAAGGCCCGCAGCCGGGGGTACCGTTAAGATTACGTAATGCTCCAACAAAATTAATGAAAGATTTAGGTTGGTTTTTTATATCTTTTATTTTTTAAGTTTTGGGTTAAAATTTTATACTTTTAGGATATGGAAAAGGATATAACATGCTTCCAAAATCTGTAACAAATGTTTCCTCAATGCCTGAAGGACTAGAAAATGTTGATTTTTTTAAACGCAAAGAATATTAAATTTTTGTCAGAAATAAATATTTTTACTAAAGGTTTATTATTTCTGTTTATCAATAATTCCCTACTCCTACCCTATATCTTCTTATTCAGAATAACTAGTCCTAAATTTCAGGAGTGATAATGTATAACAAAATTAATTTTAATTATAAATTATCAAGAACAATCGATATGAAATATCTCCTGAAATTTATATAGTAATATTGGAATGTTTCAAATATACTGGCGATTCGGCGGGAGGCTTCATCCTTACATCTGTCAGTGGAGTTACCTTTTTCGCTCAATATATTTCCAAAACGGTGCATGTTTTATTGAAGTTTTGAATTTTTCTCTCGATTTTCATGCAAAATTAATGGAGTTCCTACTCCTTGTCCTTTTTTCTGTCAGTGGACTATTAAAAAATTTATATCAAAGAAAATTAGAATATCTCGGACGCAGTGCAACTTTAAAAAGTTAAAATATTCCTATGAGTTAAAGAAAAAACGAAAAATTTAAGGGAGTCTTGCACTTCTACTATTTTCGTTAAGATGCGTCCTTCTACCCAAGCATACACGACATTCAGAGATTACTCGATTGTTTACTATTTACTTGCGCGACTTAACAGCCGACAAAAATTGAATGAATATTTAATTTTTGGTTTATTTTCTGTCAAAATTTGTGGTTTAATGTTTTAAGGGACGTAGAATTCGAAAATAGAATAAGAATTGTGGAAAAATGTACTATTTTCACAAGAAGCTAATTTTCCAAAAGTTATTTCAAATATAATCTTATAAGAGAAAGCTGAAAGAACTGTAATTCCGATACACGACGTATAAAACAAATTTTGTTTCTTTGATTTTCAATTTCACGTATTATAAAACCCAAATTTTGACAAAAGGTTAGAAAATTTGTTTGACTCGAAAAGTAATAAATTAAACATTTAATTTTCCCACCAAAAAAATTTTTTATTACGAAAAATCAAAGAATCCATAGTAGGCGCTAGAATTTTGTCATAGCAACTCTCAATAAAATATATTTCTTTTTTTTGTAAATAAATTTTAAGGGAATTATTTTTAAAACGTTTTACTTTAATTTTTAAGTGTAAAAAAAGAATGCTTTTAAAAACAGATCGCATATTTCCATAATCGTGAGTCGTGATATAAGCAATTTTTTTAAACGAAATATTAACTTATAGGTTATGAAAACATTAAGATCCAAAAAAATTTGGTGTAAATTTTAAGGGATACAAAATATGCATTAATTAATTAAGGTGAGTGACCTGAAAAAGGTTTATAATTTATAATTTGAACCCTTCAAAAAAATATAATAAAAATCAAACATCATAGGTGTGGTACGACTGATTTTAAATCAAAAAATGAAGAATAAATAAAATCAAAATTTTATTTTAAATGATTTTAAATATTGAAATATTTTTCAAGAAAAAAAACACGATATATTTAAATAATTTAAGTGTTAATTGGAACAAATTCAAAATATGTGTTTATTTGAAATAAATTTTCAATATGGTTGAATGAAATGATGCATGCGCAGTTAGCTAAAATCGACACTTGTGTTTCTGGACGGCGTTGTTGCTTGGCTTGTATAGTTCTGCTTTTGTACTAAGAGTTCTTCTCTTCAGTACAAAGCTGTGTTGATTTTTATTAAATTGATATCATGGGTGATTTGGAAACTACATCAAATAGCCAAGAAAATGAACAAGTAAGTACAAGAATTTCATTTCAAATTTATTTTCCAACATTTTCGTAACATTTATTTTATGTAATCAGTTATATTTATATGAATTTACTAGTGAACTGTTCATTTTTATTAAAATTTTTCTAAGTCAGAAAATGGCGACAGAAACTAAGTCCCACGTTTCATGTATAAGGAGACATAATATTTTCAATATTATTGAAATACATGAAAATATGAAATTTTTTATTTTTCTTTGCGTTTCATAAGATTTTATGAGAATTATATAAAAAAATATTTTTTAATTTTTTTTTTTGGTTAATTTTTTTAAATAGAAAACACCATCAAATGGTCATTCGGAGAGTAGTGGAAAGGTGAATGGGGTGAGCAATGGCTACAGCGGCGATAGTAGCAGTACCAAACATCATAAAAGTAGTAGTCATAAAGATAAACATCGTGACCGTGACCGGGATCGTGATCATAAGAAAGATCATAAATCGAGTCGGGATAAGGATCGTGACAAGGACAAGGATAAACATAGCTCATCTAAGGATAAGGTAAGAGTTGGCTTAAACTCTTCATTTCAATTAAGCCCTTTTAAATGAATTCATTGTCTACGAATGTAGAAGACAATTCTATCTAGGATAGCTCCTTTGGAGGGTATTATTATTATCCTTTAAAAGCCATATGTTTGATGATAGGTACTATTAGAATTCGGTGAAATAAACCAGGAATAACTAATACAATTTTTTGATATCGTGAAGGAACCCATAAAAATACGCTGAGATTATTCGCCCAATTAGACAATTCTATCAAAGGTAACTCTTTCGGAGGGTATTATTATTATCCCTTAGAAATCAAATTTTTGATGGTAGGTTCTATTAGAATTCGATGTAATAAACTAAAATAACGGATGCAAATTTTTGATATCATTGGATTTTGACGTATTGGTGTTTTAAAATCAATATGAAATTTATCCATAAAACTACGATGAGATTATTCGTCCATTTCTCGAGTTCAAGGGAGGCTTTCCTCCCATCATTGGATATGTGAATAATTATATATTATTATATTATATGTACCACAATTGAATGCTGCAACTATCTAAAACGTCAGAAGTTCCACAAGGCTTTGCATTTTCAACCTCCACCAATTCGACCCATAGAACTATGGATTATAACGATAATTTAATTTCCCGTGTATAAACTTGTTGAAATTTAAGCCGGGGAATTTTCACAATATAGAAAGAATAAAACTTTTCGATAACTTTTAAAGAGTTATCATAGCCTTCGGGAATACATGATTCCGATGAATAATTTGGTACTCTGCATCTCTGCCGCCCTTATAAAAACTAACTGAATCCGTGGTTTTCTTTACTTAACATTAAATTTGAAATTTAGCAATTAAACTACATTTTCAAAAACGTAATTAATTGTTTGTTTATTTTTTTATTTTATTGAATCGTAAAAATTTCCATGGATACGATTTTGTGAGTTTATTTCATATTTACAGTTGTGTGTTCATTTGACATGCCCAGCAATTTTATGTTAACAAAATTTTCGTTTTCTACTTCTAATCGAAATCTATGTTAAACACTGTATTACTAATTTTCGATCATTTAATATATATAAGGGCATTATAAGTTCAGTTCCAGCTTTGCAACGGTTAGGCACAATTTTATGTTAACAAAATTTTCGTTTTCTACTTCTAATCGAAATCTATGTTAAACACTGTATTACTAATTTTCGATCATTTAATATATATAAGGGCATTATAAGTTCAGTTCCAACTTTGCAACGGTTAGGCATATTGATAGGAAATAGGTGTTAATAAGATAGAAAAAAAAACTATAAATAAATAAAAAAAATTAATAAAACAAACAACTTTAGTTTGAAACTTGTATTTTCTGAATAGTTTTGTCCACAATTTCAGCTCAAACATCTGTTAAAATACTCCCAAAATTAATTTTTTTTATGTATATCTTCGTGTTTGGAAAAATAAACACAACACGCATTGGTGGACAAACAGGACTGTTAAGTTTGACGCATCGTATCTCCCGTACAGATTAACCAGTTTCGATGATTTTTTTTTGCAAAAGGCAGAACATTTACTCATCTATATTTTAGGGCTTTAAAATTTTGTGATTTTTCGCAGCTATGTTCACGTTACACAATCTATTTATGAAATAGTGAGATATTAAAAAAATTTTATGAATAAGGATCATAGATCGATAAGGATCATTTTTGTTAGTTAATAATTTGATCACCAGAAACCTAACGCTTATTTTTTGTTTATTTTAGGATAGATCAAAAGATCATAAGTCTTCAAATCGTGACAAAGACAGAGACAGAGATCGTGACAAAGACAAAGATAAACATTCTTCATCAGATAAACATTCTTCATCAGATAAACATTCTTCATCGGATAAACATCGTAGCAAAGACAAAGATCGACATCATGATGATAAAGATAAAAAATCGTCATCATCAAAAGATAAAGATCATAAAAGTAGTAGTCATAGTTCGTCACGTGACAAGGATAAAGAATATCATAAATCAAGTTCAAGTAGTCATGATAAAGATAAACATAAGCATAGTTCGTCATCGTCGAAAGATAAAGATAAGGACCGTCATAGTTCATCTAAAGATAAAGACAAGGATCGCAGTAAAAGTTCATCATCTAAACATCATTCGTCATCATCATCGAAGGACAAAGATCGACATCGATCCGATAAAGATAGTAAACGTGACAAAGATAGGGAACGCGATAAAGATAAGGATAAATCCAAATATGAAAATGGTGAGAAAAAGCGTGAAAGTAAAGAAATTAAAGAAGAAAAATTCGTTACACCGCTACTACCTCCAATCACGATCAATGAAGAATCCAATCCACAGCCCATTGCGGATGTGGATCCCTTGGATATTAAAAATGAACCCGAATATACTTATAATTCACAAGATATGTCAGCCGCTAGTAGCTGTGATTATAGTTTTTCACAGTTTAATAAATCGGAACCGAACTTTAATGAGTATGGACAGAAAGATGCAAGTCAAATGATGAATGGTGAAATGGATGATCGTGGTAATGATTTTGATGGTGAAGATGATGTAGAGGAAGATGGAGGTGATAGGGATTATAATACTGAGGAGGATAGTCAAGATTTGCAGATTAAAGAAGAGCCACAAGAACAAGATGAAGGAAGTGAAGATGATTTGCCACTGGTAAGTATATTTTCCATATTTTTCCCGTCTCTACAGGATGTAATCGCCAAGACTAGTCATAGTAGGGATCCCAAAGATACAAGAAGGAATATTTAGAGTTTGACAGATATTTTTATTTTTAAAGCGAAAAGGGGACAGGCATTAGGTGCTAATTGTTACCATAATAACTAACTTCCGTGTATTTTTCTCTGCTTTGATCTGACGTATAAATATGCAGCGGCAGCTAATATTTCACGTCTATCTGTAGTGAGATGCTTTACCAACAAATTTTTTAATTCCCTAATGATGACGAAATAAACTCGCATAAAGTGGATTTAAAAAGTGAAAATAATTGTTCCCAAGTAATCGGAAAAAGGATTACGCAATTGTGAAAACTTTTTAAATAGGTTACTTCATGTGCGGAGATTATGAGAGCTGAAGGTAAAAAAAACGTAAATAAAGTTGTAGGTATTTCTGTAACTCTAATATTTACAGCAATTCGAATGTTCTAATAATTAAAATAATTGATATTATTTGAGAAAATACGTTAAGCTGCTTAGATCCTACGTGATAAAGTTGTTTTATTTTGTTTTCATTAGGCAGCTCGTGCTCCAACACCAACGAAACGTAAAGTGGAAGTAGATGACGAAGATGAAGATATACCATTAATCGCTAGAAAGAAAGTGAAGAAAGAAAAGAAAGCTAAAAAACGTGCAGTTGAGTCAGATTATGATGAATATGATGAAAAACCTAAAAAGAAAAAACAAAAGGTGAAAAAGGAAATTAAACAAGAGATCAAACGTGAACCAGATACTGTTAGCCCCAAGAAAAAGAAAAAAAAAGATGAACAAGAACCAGAAGTTTGGAAATGGTAAGTAATTTTATTTTTAAAGATAAATTTTCGAATTTCATACATGAAATAAGGATTCCAAATTTTGGTCGCTGGTTCCTTCAAGGACATACAGATTTGGGCCATATCATTGGAAAACAAAATGTTTTCAGATATTAGAATTTAGGGTTTTTATCTGATAAAAATTCATTTCAGGTTCATTCAGTTTTATTGTAAAATATATTGTAAATTTAACCATAAAGCTATTCTCGATTCCATATTATTTTCTAGCTAAACTGCTTTGCTATTAATTGGTGAGCCATCTACTAAAAACAATCTGAAGTTGCTTTATCATTTTAAAAACTATATATATATACTATACTTTTTTGAAACGTACGATTTTTTTTATAACCGTCCAAAACGTATCTATAACTTTAAAAAACAGCGACAAAGTTATTTCCCTCCTGGATATAAATATGCTACCTAATCCAAATCAGGACGAGGTGTGTCATTAACCCCTTCCATGACTCCATGTATTAGAAAAGGACAGTCCTACATTTTTAGCAAACGGTGTTTTTTTCTCCAAAACTTGGGGAAATTGAGTCAATTTATAATTTAACAGTTAACAAATTTTCAAGAGAATCGTATAATTATCGTAGATGTCATAAAATTTTTAAACAAAAAGTATTTTATTATTCGACTTTTCCTAGTAAATTCGCCTAAGGCCTAAACAACTTTAATGGCCGGCCCTGAAAGTAGATTACATAACAATTTTCATGATCTTAATAAAAGTGAAACTTTATTTTTTCCTTCTGTTATAAAACCGTATCCTACAATCTCTGTTTTACCCGCATTTATTTAAAAAAAAAAGTACATTAATTGAAATCTAGATGTCTCTTCATCAGATTTTTTTGTCGACCATGTTTCTAATAATTGATATTTCCATTTACACCTATCAATAATTTTTATTTTAATGTGAAAATTATGAAAATTATTTTATCATGGAGTAAAATTAAATATTTGAATAAATTAATTTTTCATCGAAATAAAATTTTAAATAAAAATTCTTTTCAATATAATTTTTATTCATTAGTACATAATTATAGGTTAGGGTATATTAAAAATGATTTTACAAAAATGAGCACACCGGGGTGAGAAAATTTGATAATTATTTGTCTGTTTAGAAATTTGTGTTAAAATAATATTAAAAATTATTTTCTCGTAAAAATGTTTTCTCCGATTTGATTGTCAGTTCTCGACAAGCGATCAAAGTTAATCTATGCTTTAGTTGACACAATATGCTAAAGATTGCGCCACTTTAATAATCCTCATTGTACACAATTTATAATTAAATTCAACTTAGTTTTATTTTGAGGTGACTTGTTATCGTAAAAAATAAAGTTCAAAATCTAGTTTTTAATGAAAGTCGATTATGTGTTAATTCTGCTAATGTAAAAAATTTAATAAGCAAGTGCAAATAACAACTAACTGAGTTATATGCTTAAATACTCGGTATATACTGAGTTTATGAAAGGATATTGTTTTTTCTTAAAAAATTTTGGTAAATATGTCGAATCACGGCTGCAGCTTCATCATGGCGTATTGAAACGTGAAGTAATTTGTGCCAAATGTAAAAATCCTGCTAGTCTTTGTGAAAACAGTCTCATTTGGCGTTGTCAAAGAAGACATAAAAAACGGATTGGGAAAAAAGTGGTTCGTACAGTGTGTAATTTTAAACAATCTTTGCTAACCAAAACGTAGCTTAGTACAACGGCACCAAAAAGGTGCTGTACATTACTGGCCTATAATATGTTGTTGAACTCACTGCAATCAGGATTTTATCATGAACAAAATGAAAATGAGTGCACAACACGATCTGTGGTTGGATCAATTTCATCCGCGAAGTCCTAGAGCATTGGCTTTTACATAATTCGGCACCTCAGCAGAGTTCTTGTATCGCCGAAAGTTTCCGAACCATACAGAGCGTATCCATCCTTTATTTACGGCAACCAAAAATTTGTTTTTTGCGATAAATATTTTCAACCGTTACAAAGTCGGAATTAAACATATTATATATACCAGAAATTAATATGTCTGCGTATTTGTACTCTGACCTTGTGTCTACACCGTTCGACCAACCTAGATCAAAATTAATACCCTGCAGTTTTAAAACATTATCTAGAGCGATCTTGTTAATTTACCAAGTTACGAAAAATTAGTTAGAGTACATAAAGACCTCGCGTTTTATAATGTAGATTTGTTTCATGTCCAAAATCGATGTTTCTCGGTGGGTCTTAACGGTTTGTCGTCCCTTGATGCCAAAAATAAAATTTTTGGGCATTGGTCCATGTAGATGCGTGTGAACATTAGATAGCTCGAGAACTGAGTGTAAGAATAGTCCTATCATTAATTCGATTTCTTTTACGACGGGGTAAAATTCAAATAAAATATTAAAAGCATTCAAAAGTGTCTGTTCCTGTTTGATGATTTCTTCCAAAAGTTAGATTTTGCTTCCTCTATTAATATAAAAATTAAAAATTCAATTTAAATAATATACTAGCTAGAGCTCTTTCCGTTTTCGAAATATTTAAACACTACAAGTTTTAAATTTTAAGAATTTATTACTACTGCCATGCAGCATTTTTTTAACAGACTTCAGAACTCTACGGGAGGGCATATTGACTTACAACCCCCCGTCCTCCTCGGTATCCCGATCCTATTAGAGAACTTGAAAACTTTTTTTTAGAGAACTCATTCTGTATATACAGATTGTGTGATAGATGCACATCAGATTTTTAAATTGATATATCAAAATAACCCGGTTTTAATTTCCTGTAACTATTCTCTATTGTATTTCTTAAATATTCCCAGTTTTTTCTCGAAGAAATCTAAAAATTCGTAGAGTTATGCCCAATGATGGTTAAATATATACGCATAAAATTCATGTGCGGAATAACCACGTGGAGGTATTGAGGGCACATTTAGTATGATTAATTGGCGAGAGTTATAATTTTTAACAAAATTTATCATTCTGGAAGATAACTTGTAGAATTTTATCGAAAATATTTAATTGTTTTGATTTTTTTTTAAATTTCAGGTGGGAAGAAGAAAAGAAAGATGATGGTACAAAATGGAAATTCTTAGAACATAAAGGACCTGTATTTGCGCCACCATATGACCGTATACCAGAGAATGTAAAATTCTATTATGATGGTAAAGAAATGCGTTTATCCGAGGATGCTGAAGAAGTTGCTGGATTTTATGCCAGAATGTTGGACCATGACTATACCAGCAAAGAAGTCTTTAACAATAATTTCTTCAAAGATTGGCGTAAAACTATGACCGACAAAGAAAAATCAAAGATCACGGACTTAAAAAAATGTAATTTTAAACCGATGCAAGCATACTTTTTGGATATATCCGAAAAGAATCGTAATCGGACTAAAGAAGAGAAGGAAAAACTAAAACAACAAAATGCTGACCTTCTGGAGGAATATGGTTTTTGTTTAATTGATGGACATCGTGAGAAAATTGGTAATTTTAAGATTGAACCACCGGGCCTCTTTCGGGGTCGTGGTGAACATCCTAAAATGGGTATGTTAAAACGGCGTGTGTTGCCTGAAGATGTATCGATTAATTGTTCGAAAGATTCGAAATATCCAACACCACCACCGGGACATAAATGGAAAGATGTACGTCATGATCCTAATGTCACATGGTTAGCAAGTTGGACTGAAAATGTACAAAATCAAGTGAAATATGTGATGTTAAATCCAAGTTCGAAATTAAAAGGGGAAAAAGATTGGCAGAAATACGAAACGGCACGAAGATTAGCTAAATCTATTGATAAAATCAGAAAGTAAGTATATTTGATACAGATTTTTTAAGCCTCCTGCAAATCAACTCCAACATAATATTGTTCAATTTATTAGTGGAAATTATCTTAAGTTGTTCGACAAGCAAAAATAGTTCGACAGCTGCTTTTTTATCTAATTTTATTATTATTTTATTATTATTTTATTTATTTAATTTTATTTTATCTTTATATCTAATATGTCTCAAAAGTTCCCAAACATGCCCAATGATGATCAAATATATTCGCATAAAGTGGATTTTAAAAGTGGAAACAATTTTTCCAAGTAATCGGAAAAAGGATTACGTATTGTGGAAACTTTTAAAATAGGTTACTTCATGTGCGGAGATTATGAGAGCTGAGGGCAAAAAATGATATTTTCAAATATCCGTCGAGATTATGGTTTTCCCAAATTTGAGTTCTAGAGTTATTAATCTATCTACGTTTATTTTTACAGAGAGTACCGAGAAGATTGGAAATCGAAAGAAATGAGGATACGACAGCGTGCCGTTGCTCTGTACTTCATCGATAAGCTAGCGTTGAGAGCTGGCAATGAAAAAGATGAAGATCAAGCTGATACAGTAGGTTGCTGTTCTCTGCGTGTCGAACATATTTCATTACATGATAGAAAAGATGACAAGTAAGTGAAAAACTTTATTAAATGAACTAAGTGTAAATGTTTCCAAGTCTTCGATTAATTGAAAAACGTTTTGAACAATAGTTACGTATATTCATCCGGTGAGCTGTTAAATTTTGGATCATTTTATCATGGATCGTTATATCTGCCTTGTAGTATTTCAAGTGCGTTCCTTCCTCCATCTAAGATTGGCCTTTCTTAAGATATTCTCATTCAGGAGCAGCTTGCAGTTCGAAAACGAAATTACCGGATACCTATTGATGCTTGCGTCCGACAGCCTTGTGCCATTTCTAGCAAGCTCGTGGACTTCACAATTCCCTAGAATGTCCCTGTGTCTCGGTACCCATATCAGAATTACATTCATTTGTTCCGCCAGCTTATTTAAGAACGTTCAGGAGTCCTGTGCTACCTTTGAGGTTAGGTAGACTGAGCTTAAGAATTTTAGCGCTGCTTGACTGTCGGTGAGGATAGTAATGTCGCTGCACATTAAAGTGTTCAGTCTTATCCATTCGTATACCTCGTTAATAGCCATCACTTCCGCTTGATGCACACTACAGTGATCCGACAGCCGGAATGATAGCCTTAAATCTGAATTTTCAGAGCAAACCCCACAACCTACTTTCCTCTCTAACTTAGATCCGTCGGTATAAAAAAATACCACACCCTTTGGCTTAACCAAGTTTAAATGAGTTATTTTAAAAATTCTACACAAAACATTAATATTGTCGGAGAATTACTGTGTAAAAATGTCCAATGATGACAAAATATTTTCGCATAAAGTGGATTTTAACAGTGGAAACAGTTGTTCCAAGTAATCGGAAAAAGGATTACGCGATTGTAGAAACTTTTAGAATAGGTTACTTCATGTGCGGAGATTATGAGAGCTGAGGACAAAATATTTTATACTACAAACTAACAAGACCTCATAACTTAGTAATATAATATTTCTCCACGTCAAGAACTGTTTATTTATAAATACCTATTTTCATATCCCTAGCTCTAAGTAAAAATGAGACCTCAATACAAACTTTTACTGTGGATTTCACCCCCTTAGGAGTTGATTTCCGAAAAACACTGAAACACATATTTCTTTGTTTATTATTAATAGCCGAACTACCAATTGTCGTGTCTTTAACTTATAAATAAAGTTTAGTCCGGATTTTTAATATGTATAGATCGCATGTTATGTGACGATTCCATAGTATAATATAGTTTATAGTTTTTATAGAAATGCCTACATTAACAAAATTTTTGAAATAAATTATAGGTCTGGTTAGGGGCCGTTTGTGTAGTGCATCTCTACGCTGTTTAAGGAACATTATTCCAAATTTCATGTTTCTAACTTCAATAGCTTTGGCTTTGGCCATGATAAATCAATCTAGATGTAATTTAATATGTATAGATAGGTCAATAAATAAATTGAACAAGGTTTCTGTAACATAGGCTTTATGAAAATTGATTGTTCTAAATAAGTGATACTCGTTACATCGTTTTAGTTTTCCTACATACTTGAACATTCTTCTGATTTTTTTTTGTCTTGTTTTTAGGGAATGTGTGGTTGTATTTGATTTTCTCGGTAAAGATTCCATACGTTATTACAACGAAGTACCAGTTGAAAAGCGTGTATTTAAAAATTTACAATTATTTATGGAAAACAAAGCACCTTCAGACGATTTATTCGATCGATTGAATACCGCTGTTATGAACAAACATTTAAACGAACTGATGGAAGGTTTAACAGCTAAAGTATTTCGTACATATAACGCTTCCTGGACCCTACAACAACAATTAGACGAATTAACCGATCCAGATGCTACATTACCAGAAAAAATCTTACAATATAATCGTGCAAATCGTGCAGTTGCAATCTTGTGTAACCATCAACGGAGTGTACCCAAAGGACATGATAAATCTATGGAAAAATTAAAGGAAAAAATTGATCAAAAGAGAGAACAAATTTCTGATGGAGAACATCAAGTTAAAGATGCTAAACGTGCTGCAAAGGGGGGTAGTGTTAAAGAACAAGTGATTTACGATAAAAAGAAAAAGATGTTGGAACGTTTAAAAGATCAATTAAAGAAACTGGAATTACAAGAAACCGATCGTGATGAGAATAAGACAATTGCGTTGGGTACGTCCAAATTGAATTATTTGGATCCAAGAATTTCTGTTGCCTGGTAAGTGTCAATTTTTAATATTTTTAGCTCAGTCATTTTGTTCTTAAATATTATTACTTCGACAAGTCATACTTTTCCTGCACACAACATTTTACACACATTCACGGTTATTTTATCACTTATATTTTCTGACTGCTTTTGTCACTGAAACTGAAAACTTTTGTCGTTAGTTTTAGTTATATTGCTGAAATAATCATTCTCATAATCGAAAATATTTGTTACTACTTGTCATTTAACAAAATGAAAACATACCCCGTGTTTATTTAATCTTTCTAAATATGGGAATGGGCATGGTTCAATTCCTCTCGTTTGATTTCCTGGGAACAAAAGAGCAATTACTCGCGGTAGTTTAAGGTGGGGTTAAATCGTGGAAACTGTCTCAAGTTATACATAAGGACTTACAAATAAAATAAGCACCATATACAACGAATTAAAAAAAAAACTTACGGAGATAGTCACCCCCGTTAGTATAACATAACCGAAAGGCAACCATACTAACAATGGATGGGCAGACACAAAGTTTATATAAAAACAATTTAATATATGTAGTCAAAACAATTACAACAAAAACACATGTACTATGGACCACAAAATTAGCGATCACTTATCAAAATTTTTAAGTTGATTTGTACCTTTCGGATAAAAGTTATTAGTTTATATACAGGGTGAATCGAACCAGGTGCATAATAGCACACGCCTCCATTTCTTTTTATGATGCTACCAGAAACAAACGAAGACCTCTCGTAATTGGCTTAAAGATATGATAAACACCAAAGCATTCAGAGTGGAGTGCTAGGACTGCTTACATGTGGTAAGTAATAGGAATATTATTATTTTTTCATCTAAAATTATAATATAACATAAATATTATTTTATTAATGAAAAGATAATAATATTCCTATCACTTACCGCATGTTCTCTTAACACTCCACTTAGAGTGCTTTGGTGTTTATCATATCTTTGAGCCAATCACGAGTGGCCTTCGTTTGTTTCGGGAAGATGATCAACTTATCGATTTCTATTTGATGTTATTGAAGAAAGGGATCATCATAGAAAGAAATGGAGGCGTGTGCTATTATGCACCTGGTTTGATTCACCCTGTATAATGTACAATTTTCATCGGAAGCATTTTTTTTCGAAAATCGAATGAGTACGGCACAAATCAATTATAAAATTTTGAAGAATGAGCGCTACTTTTGTGGCCATGTCTACCAGATATATATCAGATAGTGAGTAATTATACACATTCTCTACCATAGAATTTCGGTAGCTCAGTTGGTAGATCACTAATCCGAGAAGTCAAAGGTCTTGAGTTCGATCTCCCGCCAAAATGTGTATGGTTTTTCATATCAAATATTAATGTCCAGATAAAGTAAAAGGATTCAGTTTAAAAGTTTCTAAAAATGTCCAATGATGACCAAATATATTCGCATAAAGTGGATTTTAAAAGTGGAAACAGTTGTTCGAAGTAATCGGAAAAAGGATTACGCGATTGTAGAAACTTTTAGAATAGGTTACTTCATGTGCGGAGATTATGAGAGCTGAGGACAAAGAAATTTTTCGATTATCCGTGAAGAGCCATTTATGTATCACAATTTATTTCATGCTCTAGTTGAAGAATTTTTATATTTTTGTGACTGCAACCAGAAAAAAAAGACGTTTTTGTGACAAAATTGTCGCTGACCAAACGAATATTAGGATACTATTTGTTTCATATATTCAGAGCGTCTTGATTGAACCAATGAATTATCCTCACCTTCCATTTATTTTTAATTTCAGGTGCAAGAAACATGATGTACCAATAGAAAAGATTTATAACAAAACACAACGTGATAAATTTCGTTGGGCTATCGACATGGCTACCGAGGATTATGTGTTTTAATTTAATTTATATTATTTGTATAAGAGTGAATTTAGAAATGGCATGAAAAAGGACATGCGTAACTAAAATAACATATAATATACATTATTATATATATTTGTAATATTTAATATTCAAAAGTAATTTTTGTTTTTTTTTTTTTTTTGGTGCAATTCAAACATACACATAATTATATACTGTTGTTACACACTGTAATAATGTACACATGGTGTGCGCGTGCATTCGTGCATGGTTTCTTCATGTGTTCTACTACTTTGCAATCGAAAACATATTTGAGCATTCTTGAAAAAGGTTCTCTTTATTTTAAGAGAATTTAGTTATATTATAATTTAAAACAAAAAAACATTCGTTTAATTTAATTTGTATATTTAATTATATATATATAAATATGTATATAGAGGTGATTTTAAAATATATGCGAAAAACTATTAAGAGTCTTTTTCTATTGATATGAAACTAAAATATACTCCCTTACAGTCTCGCCTTATAGGTTTCCAGAAATTTTCTCGGATCGATTTTAAAATCACTTGTTATATACCAATTTTTTTTAGAATAATTATATTTAAAAAAAAAAACGGAACAATTTAACTGGAAGACATAAGTTTTTAGACTGTTAACAAAATTGTGTTAAAAAATAAGAATGAAAGAAAAAAAGCAAAAAAGTTTTTGTCCTTTTTTCATTTTATTTCTGTAGAATCGAGAGAAATTTTTTAAATTATAATACAAAATTCATTTCAATATGATGAGATATCGATTTATTTTCCTTTAGGTTTATTTTATCGAATATTTAAAATATGGTGACCACTTATAATCATGTTGAATTGAAGGGAAGAATTAATCAAATTGTAGGCAATGAAATATCAAAGAATATATCGTATATATATATATATCGTCGGTTTGGAAAAAGACAGTAAAAATTCGAAAAATGTCTTTTTCGAATTCAAGAATTGTTAAACGATCACATATTTCTATTTTCTGATAAAAACAGTTACAACTCTATATAGGGGAAGAAATTGACACTTTAAGGAGGGAGAATTTTCAGTTTACTTAGCTTCTAAATGGTCTCTTTGGTAAATTGAATCAAAATTTCGCAAAAATTTCTTCAAATGTCCATCAATCCTACCTAGTAGTAGATAGCGATTTATCTAAGGAAATTCGCTAAGATAACGCAGCTTCTGCGTTACGAATTTATTTATTATTATTTGTGACTGTTTTTTTTCCAAATCGACGATATATTCATATTACCCGGGATGTCACGGTTACATTTTGAAAGAGTTAGGTTACATTCTCAGTTTTTGAGAGAAATATGGACATATAAATTCATATTTTCGTGGATTTTGATTTGATAAATCTATTGCAAAAATTAAATAACTTTCAAAGTACTCTTTTTCTCTAAAAATTACTACATTTCTTCGTAGTGTCAACTTGGAATTGTGAATTTATATAAAATTGTGGCCACCATAGTCAGTCAATCAATGGTAGCTTATGTTGAAATTAATTCGATCAACTTGGCATATAATGTCATTATATAGTTTATAATAAAACGCACACAACCAAATGTGAGGGGAAGGGTGTAATGTAGTATATCTCTCTCCCACAAAACATTTCATAAGAGAAAATTAAATATTTTTTTACAGAAATATGAACAAGATATATGGACGTAACTAGAGAAATTAAAAAAAGGGCTCTTTTGTAATTAATAGCATCACATTAGTACCTTGTTCACTGAGATAATGATCTAGCACGATTTTCATTCGATTCGTTCTGATCGCTTCACTATGAGGCTGGCCAGCTTTATCCACGCTTAAAATCATGGCAATTATTGGATAACACATAGCACCGCTTTTGTTTGAATAAACCTACTTAAAAATTAAATTATAAACGATAGATACCATGCATTTGTAGGAGATTGGATGAATATAAAGATTCCAATAACTACAAAACCTACGAATAAATTAATAAGAAGAAACGATTCAGTTGATCTTTATTTAATAAAAAATATCGAATGTGTTTGTTGATAGTTACGAAAGTAATAAACAAATAATAACAGGCGTAGTAGGCAGTGGATATGCAAAGGTTTCTAAAATAAAGTATATTAAATTTTAGTAGCGTAACCACTACACATTCATCTACTTTTTTACGCAATGACTAGTATTATGCTGTATAGCGTTTAAAGGTGGAGGGGGGGGGGGTTGATTTAAACAGGCAGCCATCTATTTGGTATAGAAATCTCTAGAAAAACAAGAGATTCGGATAGGGATTTTAGTTACACCGTTGGAACTCACAGGAAATTATCTCTACAGATTTCACAGTCATAAAGAGGAAGAAACCGGAATTCACATTCTGTGTGAATGCAAAAGCCGCTCTTTCCCAAATGACAGATAGACAGATCTCCAACCAGATGAAATCAATGAAGTTTCACGAGATATCCTATATATATATATATATATATATATATATATATATATATATATATCTTATATATATATATATATATATAAGGTTTATTCTATTAAGGTTCACCTATTTAAGATCGTTCTCTTTGTGAACGGGGTAAATGATAGTATTATGTGGTTGGTGATCGAAGCACCTAGACACATGTAGACAGACAGGCCCTGTGTATACGTAGTTACGTCCATGGGGACAATGTGAGATTGTAAACAACTAAATACCGTAAATCTTTTAGAAAATACAATTAATTCTAATTAAGTATTATTAATTATGTAGTTAATTATCTCCTACAATTAATTAAAAAAAAAAAACTCATGTAAATAACTATTTTTAAAAACATTTTTGTAATTAGAATACCATCATGTTTTTTTCTTTTGTTTTTTAAAAACAAATTTATCTCAATTCAAACATGATTTTTTAGTGTGGGTGTTTAAAAATATTTAGCAATTTTATTTTTAGTAGTAAACCGGGATCATCCATTAATTAAGGCATGCATCACATTTTAGGGATAACGCTTCTCGGAACGTGTGATGCAATTTATGAATGATCCCTTTTATTTCAAAGGACAAAACCAGAACTCTCGTTAATTTGCCATTTCATCATCATGCTTTGATTGAATTTTTTTCAGTGCTGTAAAAGTTAAATGAGAACGAAAAAGAGTACAAAAGAAGCTTATTATATTGGCTCATGAATTACCTTAAAAATTAATAAGTCTCTCTTAGGGAAAGGTTAGTAGTAGCGGAGGGAGGTCGAAGCCTGGCAAGTAGACCACTGACGGACAGGGAATTTGTATACTAGAAATTTGGTAAGTTGTGCGACTGCAGCCGACTTAGATAGAAAACCTTAACAAATATAGCTGGTTACTCGCGTTCTTGTCCATAACGCCGACAGTCAAGTCATTTAACCGTTCCATTAAAAATAATAATTTAATTAACAGTCACCGTTGGGAATCGAATTCGCAACCTCCCCGTTCCAAGCAGAGTTTCTTTGACAGCACGGCCTCTTGAACTGGTTTAGGAAAGGTTACGAAATCATTACCACGGAAACTTGTCTCGCCTCTTTTAAAATAAAACCGAAATTTTTATCTATTTGATAATTTTAGCCGAGTAACATGAAAAACAGCACTGAAATATTTCGAAATAGTTTAGAAAAATGTACGCCATTTTCCTTCAGGTTTTATATAATAGGTCTTTGAACTTGTATGCGAGAAGACTTTTTTTCAAAATAAAAGACGCGTCATTTTTTCTGTTATGGATACTAATAGGAAATGATGCGACACAACGCCCATGTGTGGGTCCTTTAGTTATAATATGTAACCCATTAAGGCATCAACACAGTAGTGATGGAATGAATAATTTTGAATTTTGCAATTGATACATTTAATTAATCAAATGAACCATTCCTATGATTCTACAAGTTTATAAGTCTATGTATATACAAGTTTATAAGTTTGGTATTATAAGTTTAGTTCCGACTTTGTAACGGTTGAAAATATTGATCGCAGACAAAAATGTTTGGTATAGGTGTTCATAACAGGACCTAATTTGTTCATTTCCGCATGTCCGTCCGCCGGTCTGTCCGTGGACACGATAACTCAAAAATAAAATAACGAGCTGAAATTTTGTATGTGTTCTAGAGTTGATCAAGTTCGTGAATGGGCAAAATCGGAACGGGATTCTTCCCGCCAGGGGGGAAAATATCCATCTTTGAAACGGTAAAAAATTTAAAGACAAAAAATGTCCGTTTTTTAAAAATAAACAAATTTTGTTTTTCATAAACTCAGTATATACCTGGTATTTAAGCAATTAACTTAGTTGTTTGTTTCACTTGTTTCATTCTTAATTCATTCAATTGATTCCTTCACATACACAAAATTGAATTGCTTCCTTTGATTATTTTAACAAACGGCCATTAAAGTAACGCTCCTTTCTCGAAATTTTATAATTGATTTGAGGCTTATTTATTCGATTTTCGAAAAAAATGTTTGGAATAAAAGTTGTTCATTATAAATATACCAACAACTTTTCGAAACATTTTACCAAAAACCGAATGAATAAAACACAATCTTTAAACTTTAAAAAAAAAGAGCATTAATTTAGTGGCTCATAGTTATTACCGTGCAATAATAGTGGAAACTGCATTTAGCACTAAAGTATGAATGCATTAGTTTGATGAATCGATTCAAAAATCCAAGTTATTCAATCCAACACTAAGGGTAACTCTTTTCATGTAGCGAATTATATTTTTAAATTTGTCAAAAAATACATTTTTGTCGTTTCAATATTTTCTGACAAATATAAGTATTATACTCTCTACAAGATGAGACACTGGGTGTCTTTTTATACACTTGACGCTAGTTTTGGCCACGTGATAGATTGAAGCGTAGCGTCAATATGGCTACTTGCTGGAATGGGTGTTATAAAAGTCATTAATTAAAAGCTTTTTAGGCCGCTTGAGTTCTAAATCCATATACTTTTATTTCAGTTGATTAAGTTCGGTTGGTTATTAGGGTGAAAGAAAGCAGATCAATTATTTATCCCTTCTAGCAATAACGGGAGTCGAAATCGAAAAAGTCTATTACGATTATTCCAATAGCGCTCACAATTCTTTTAATGTCCATTAAATGCTAGTGTCAAAACTAAATTATAATTTGACGCTACACTTAAAGTTTTCCCACGTGTTCAAATTTAAAGTTAAAACGAGCGTCAGCAAAAAAAGGCAACACAATTTTAAAACAGGTCTAGGTAGCATATTATACGCGTATATAAGATCTACATCGCAAGAAAACTAACATTAAACCTTTAAGTTAGGGGCGGCAAAAGACCTGAAATGACTGCTGAGTACTCTCCACCTCAGATCCTGGTCTGTAGGAAATTTCCACGGGAGAGCTACATCCCAAGCTATCCAAAATCTCGTAAATCCAGAAGACTTACTGATTAAAAAAAAACTACGTTGGATATAGCATTCATTTACTTCTGTATGAAAATTACTTTAACCTGATGATGACCTATCGTGGGTCTGAAGCTTCAGGGTTTAATCTTGTTTGGGTTTTAAACATAATTCGGTCTACCTATTAGATTATTGGGTTAATTGTCTGGTGTGTTCACTCGAGAAGTTCAATTTGTCTCAAGCAGCACTAACTGCTTCAAGGTTTTCGTATACATTTTTCTGTTCCCTCCACGTCTGATATTAGTAACAATCTCCATGTGATGTCACTTATATGCGTGTATGATCTGTTAAACAGACCCATTTAATTTATTTATATGATATTTTTATTAGTAATAATTATTTGTAATTAACAATATTTTTATTAAAACAAATAGTTTATGAATTCATAAATAATAAAAAAAAAATTTAGGACACACTTTTCGAGATTTAATTTAGATTATATTTATATTATTATTTTATGAAAATATGAAGATGACTACTATTTTTCACATGAAAATTTCAAACAAAATAAATTTAATTATTTTACAATTATTAATAAAAGTAAGGCTAATAAATAGTTGAAACTCATGTTTAAAAAAAAAAAGTGAATGTCGTCGTCAAAAAATAAAAATATTCTGTATATTACAGACTTCTTACATAAATATATTGATTAAATAAAATTGTATTAAAAAACATTTTCATGCTTTCTTTTTTTACATCCTGTCTGAATCAAGGGGTGGCTGAAACAAGCTCACCTCGACTACTGGGACTTTGCGCAGGGCATGCGACAGGCCAAGTTGTGCATAAACACAGCTAGGCCATTCGACTGTGCTCGAAACTCAATAGAATGCAGTTGAGAAGGGTGGTGGGGCTTTTGACAGGACACTGTCGATTGAACTACCACCTTCATAACTTGGGGATCTCTGATGATCCCACTTGCAGGGCCTGTATGGAGGACGATGAAACCTCCATACATGTTATATGCACCTGCAGAAGCCTGCAGGGTGTCAGATATAGAATGTTTGGGTCCGAAACTTTGGATCCATCAATCCTGGGAGCAATCCCGGCGGAGAAGTTGTGGGCCTTCTGTGTGGCGTCTGACCTCAACAGAATCTTATAGCTTCATCTGCTTTAAAATAGCACCTCTCACCCGGAGGCGTCTCGACTTCGGGTGACAGGTTGTTCTCAAGGAGGGCACAGAGGACCCCTTGGTCTAGGTGCTAGGGACCCGTATGCGGTACCCCTCTTTCTTATTATTATTACATCCTGTCTGCTACCACATCAACGAGGCTCATTTGAATGCCACCAACTATCAAAAACCTCAGAAAATCAAGGTATGGCAAACCTATATATATATATATAGGTTTGCCATAGAAAAAATACGTATCTTTTGTAGGAAAACTCTTAAAAGTGCTTTGTTCTCTCGCTATAGTACGTTTTTTTCGGAGAATTTTTGGAGAAATTCTACGAATGAATGAAATATAACAGAATTTATTGAATAGTAAATTTCGATTTATATAATAAACTTTATTTAATACTTCGATTTTAATAAATTTATTATATTCACTATTCAATAAATTCTATTATATTTCATTCATTCGTAGAATTTCTCCGAAAAAAAACGTCCTCTAGAGAGAGAACAAAGCACTTTTAAGAAAAAGTTTTCGTACAAAAGATACTAATTTTTTCCCGTAGAATACGAATATGCAATAAAATATATGGGTTTCCATTTAAAATTTCAAAGTAAGACTCTGTTTCGCCTTAGTGAGTCTATCGGACCCAAAATATGATTAGCGCATTCAATTCCTCGGGAAAAATTACTAGGGGTTACCGTTTGAAAATTTTTAGTTAGAACCACCTTAAATGATTTATTATGCCAGATCCAAACTTTTTGGACACCTGTATATATATTACCGTATACGGTAGTACGGATTAAGTAATCGGTATATACTGAACAATCGAAAAAAACAAAGGGGGGGCGTCCGGAGCCCCGCCCCCTTTGTCTAGAACAGTTATGTTTACGATACGTAGAAGATGTTTCAGATAAAGCACTGACAACAACTATTCACATCTCTTATCCTATAATTTGGATATGGATAAATTGGTTGGGCAAGGCATTGAATGCGCTACGGTGATGAGCGGTCGGTTACGAGGCGTGAGAATAATAATCGCAGAGCAATACCCGAAAGCTCAATTCGTACACTGTGTGGCTTATGTTCTTAACTAGTAAGATATATTGAAGAAAATTGTGTATAAAAATAAGTAATCTCATCCAACCTTTATCTCTTTTTGTGAGACGCGATAGACCGAAAACCATGTGGGTGTCGAAAGATTTGCAGAAATATTTCCCGTTATACGCACAGGCACTTCAAGATGCTGATAATAGGAATGTCGCCATTCAAGCATACCAACTGCAGACCGCCATAGAAAATAGCCAGTTTATCGTGTCGTTTGTTATACTGAGAAAAGTTTTTTCACATACAGCACACCTTAACAAAGCAATACGGTCAATGTCGATTTGACCAACATTTTACGTTTATTTGACTTTACAAAATATTGATTGATTTTATTGGCGTTTAGAAATCTGTTTTTTTATGGCATAAACTCATGGGCAAAACCTAGTTTACCTGCATTGTGCATTGTTGGACCCCTTCAATGTGAAAGCTATAGCTACAGTCGTGATAATACTTATTATTAATTAAACATAGAAATAATTTTTAATCGCATTTTTATTGATTTTAATATTTACATTTATAACATATATAGCAATAATAACTATTTTTTTGTTCATTATTCCTAGAAATTTATTTTTATAATTGTGTTGAAAATGATCAAATGTATGATGTGTTCATGAGTGTATGTAGAATTTTAGTCACTATTTATAATTACTCTAGACTTAAATGAGTTCGAGAAATAATAAAGGATAATCTGAGAATATTCCTTAAATATGTTTTATTTTTATTTAAATATCCTTAAATATTATCAAAAATTACTTATATTGATATCATAAAACTTATATATACAAATATCAAAGGAAATAATAATTAATTCATTACTTATTTTAATTATTATAGTACTTAAAAATTGAAAACGTAAAAAAATATATACAGGAATTACTTAAAAACGTAAATATATTTTTTGATTTTATCCATTTTTTGTGTAAGACGTAAAAAATAAAAATATATACAAAAAAAAAAAAATTTACTCTTTTTTTCTTTTTTAAATAATACTATTTTGAAAAAAAAAGTAATTAGGTCCTTTTTATTTGCATAATAAAAAGCAGATTTAGGTCTACCGTAATCGTTAAATTGCACTGGATTCATAATGAATAAATTCATTCCTTTGATGTTTTATATAGGTTATGTTTACTTTGACGTTTAAGTAGACCTAACCTTAAAATACAGTTTAGATTATACAGTATGTTCCACACAATTGTTGACAGAAAAGGTTAACAAGATGATTTAATTGTTTTTCTATTATATTTTTTGATAGAACAGCCTTTTATAGTTTACCATTTCATGGGAAACTATGTTTTTAATAAAAAAAATTTTGATTCTACGGAAGAAAACAAGGAAATTTTACCATATCTGTCTTCTGTAATATTTAATTTCCGACTTTTGTCTGTCTCGTGCCAAAATTGGTAAACACGTATTAATACACGTTAGACAGTAATTCAAACATCTCCGATCACGATACTTTTTAATGACGTCACATATAAATACGTATTTCTACGTATCGTAATTATTTTCTAAGAAAATAGTCCCTTGTTTACGTTTCATGTATAGAACATTGTCAGATTCTGTTCTAGCAAAATTTATTTGTTTTTTTGGCATAACCAGAGAACGAGATTTATAACACTTTCTTCTAGATGTAACCAGTTAAGGAAACAATGCCATTTAAATAGAGGGACACTCTGTACAATTCCGACCCCACATCAATCTGTTCGCGAACATTTGACAAGACGTACATTTATTTTATTTTAAAATGATCGCGAGAAAATGTTGTGAGGACGGGGTATAGAAGTTATAGAACTTGAATGCGCGTGTCTGTTGTTTCTGTTTGCTAATGATTCTGCTTTGTGTCTGGAGGTTTTTCCCAAAATATATACAAATTTAACCATACAAGATTAGAGAAAGAAGGATAATTCTTTTTCCAACTTATATACACAAATAAATTAGAATCCTCACAAAAAGGCGAGCAATGAAGTTTTATAACTGCTTCTACAACTAAACAGTACAGCGTGTTTTCCTTTCGGAAGGAAAACATTCAAAAATTTGAAGCAAAATTCGAGAACAAAAAATCATTAAAACTTATTTACGTACATTATTATAAAACTACGAGAGAGAAATTTTGGAGAAAAATGATACAAATCGAAAAGTATTTCATACAAAATGAATGAATGTATGTTTAGGAAAAATGGATTCATTTCTGTTTTGAGTTCTCTTAAGAAATGAATATTTACTATATTGATTAGGAATTAAAAAAAAATGTTTTCATTAATCACTGACCCTATATGTACACCAATCCATTCACATGATCTTCATCTTTTATCATAGTATCACTCAGACGTAACGCACTAGCACTACCTCATCTAATAATTATATAATACATTCAAATTACAATTAAGTGTGATAATTGGCATTACAATATTTTTATTATGTAAAATAATCAAAATTTATGCAACAAACAACGAAAAAACTCATTGGCAGAAGAAAAAATTAATAAAATGCATTATGGATATTTTTCTCGTTCAATGAGTTTTTTCGTTCTTTGGTGTTTAACAATGATACATAGATTATACAAAGTGTACCATAATAAATTGTGTTGTATAATGATATGAAAAATGGTCACAGATTTATTACAATGGTTATTGTACACTCTGTAGAAAAAAGGAGAAAACAAAGAATACAGAGACTTTCAGATATTCATATTTCATTATTCAATACGAAAAACTGAAATTTTGTCAGTACCATGCTGTAATGTAATAATATATGAGAACCCTCATCTATAAGTAAGCGTTGTATGCACCAAATATCAACTGCCATTTTGTTTCCAATTTAGCTGTAAAATGACCGCCGACGTAAGGAGTACTATCGACGGTCATTTTGATTCAAATTTGGCGTCGGACAAAGACAATGGCACATCGAATAAAAAAATTCCTGTATTCCTTGTCACAATACTATTTTGTTTTGACTAATTACATAGAGGTTTATACAAAAACGTAGATTGCTAACAATTTCTACCAATAAGTACGTTGTAACAATCTAATGAGAATTTAGGGTTCGAGATAGGAATTGAGTTTGGTATCAACTTTTGTATAGATTTTAATATAGTCTTGTAATATCACTATATTAAAATAAGAGGTGGTACAGTAATTTATATCGGTCGAGTAAACGGAAATTTACAGTTGGTCGAGGAAATGGTGAATAAAGTACTGTACAAAATGCGGTTCAGAAGTACCTGATTAATGTGAACTAAGCATAAACATATGAAAAAAACAAAGAACTGAGTTTAAATTTAAAATTTTGCCCCAATCCCTAGAACAATTATTTGTATTTTATAAATACGTATTTCGACTACAAGGTAGTCATCATCAGTATGAAATAGCTAATCGTAACTATCTCTGGGATATGGAGTCAAAGATATGTTGCTCGTTGCTAATTTGGTGCGTGTCTCACTGAGTTAATTGCTTAAATAACCGGTATATAATGAGTTTATTTTGAGCTGAAATTTTGCCAAAACTATTCAGTTTATGAAAAAAAGTTTCTAACAAAAGTTGTTTTTTTAAAAAAATGAAATTTTTTTTTGTTTAAACTTTTCTTCTCTCTCTTACGGTTTCAAAAATGGATATCCCCCACCCTATTTTCGTTTTTGAGTCATGGTTTTTACAGAAGGACGGACATGCGACTAAACTTAATATCCCTGTATATATTATATATATACCGTGTATAAAAATAGCCCATTTGTGTTATAGCAAAGAAATTTTTTTGGCAATGTCTATCTGGCATCAAGGGAGATATAAGACAAGACTGCCAGTTTTATTTAGATGACGCTAAAAAAGAACAAATGTTGGTCAACCATGATTTTTTAAAAAGAAACCATTATTTTTTTATAGTTCTTTGACCGCAGCGCATGCATAATTTTTGCTAACCAGTGAATGAGTCGGATAGTCCGCGATAATATTTTAATATAGTGATCCTAGATGGTTTTACACAGTCCAAAAATTGATCCCAATTTTGACAAATGACATCTCGGACACCGACCTTGTAAGATATTTTGTATAAACATCTATGTTGAATTATATTTAATTAAAAACATGAATAAATACTGGTTTGTTTTTGTAATAATTAAATATGTTTGTAGTATATTTTAATTATTTAAAATTGTAATTAGGTTGGTTTTCTTTTGTAATAAATAATCAATCTAATTAATTTATTATGTCATTTATGCCATTATATTATTTTAATTAATATGTTCAAGAGATTCTTTATCAGTTTTTGTCATATACTTTTTGTAGTCTGTAATTTGGTAAAATAGCGAACCTAGGCTGCTATTACCCACTAGGAACTCGCATAAACCTTATGGCATTCGGTCAAATTCGCTGAAACTTTGGTCAAACATACATGTAGTGAACTTCTCTGATTTTATAGACGCATAAATATACGTCGGGAGATGTGAATGAGCCGTTTGAAATGCTCGTTTAATCTGGTGAGCATTGTGCTTGCGTTATCGAAGAGTTTATTAAAAAAGGTGCCTGATACCCTTGCCGCATCGATAACAGTTCTTCATGGACATGGGAATCACCTAACTGATTTCAATTCGATTCTCACCAGACCGCAGCATGGCTGATACTAAAAATGGCACGTATTAATCTGTTAAATGTAATTATTCTTCGAAATCGAGGAATCAAGATGTACCCCGGATCTAAAAATTGACTGATGATTAGATATTCGATATTACTAGCGCCCAAATATCACAGACATCGAAAAAAAGTTCCAAAAATGTATTATCCAAATGAGGATAATACAATCTTGGTACAAAGTAGCCAAAATATCTTCTGACACTGCATACATCACAAGGTGTTTATATTTGGACTTGTTGCCCGTGGATAATTTTGCTTAGCATACTATTACATCTATAACTGTAAAGAGTAAAAGCTTATTTGACCGAAATTAATTTTTGTTAAGGTTTGTATCGAGGCCCTTCAAAAATTAAAGTTTCCAAAAAAGTGTAAAATTCTTTGTTATTGTAAATGAATTTTGTTGAAACTAACCTTAATTTCGCTTACGGACATTAACCAAAAGACAAAAAATTTCACAAAGATTTTGTAATAAAAAAATCTGAATATCAAATTTTATGAGGTCTTTTTTTTTTCTCCTAAATGTCGATTTAAAATAAAAACGGAAAATAAATAATAAAATTTTTTACAAATAAATTAGGAGAATCGTTCTGATTACAATAAAATCCATCTAGAAATTTTGAGGAATGAAAGATACTTTCTAAAATTCATTTGAAATAAAATGACGTTATTAAATTTCGGTGGGTTTTTCTAAAAATAAAAAGCCACAGTTTTGTGACTGTTGGTAACTTCAATTTCCACAAAATTTCAAGTCGAACATTTATTAATCTCAATTGGTTTTTAAAACTCAAAGAAAATTAATATAATTTTTATAAAATTGACCGTAAACGTTTGTTTAGTCGTTCCATACTAATATCAGAAATTTGTTAGAGTTGGTACCATCGAAAGAATGTTTCGAATACAAGTTGTTCATTGCAAAAATACTTACGACTTTTGTTCTAAACATTTTTTCGAAGACCGCCAGACTACAAAAATATCCCCCTCTTTTCAAAATTTTAAGTTGATTTGTACCTTAATAATTACGAATGGCTAATTCTTACTTTAGTAAACTCAAACTAGAGCGTCCATCAATATAAACAGACGAAACGTGTGACCAGAGCACATAGTGCAATATGATTGGTTCGTTTGATAAATTGTACCTTTAAATCTGAATTAATACAAGTCTCGCAGTTCAATCGTATGCGAGTTGTTATTCCTGCTATCATTTTTGTGATCCATCATTTCGATTGTTTGTTTGTTAAAATAATATTAATAACAAACGAAAATGATAGATCGAAGTCGGTCTGTTTTGACATATGGTCACGTGTTCAGTGAATGTATTTGTTATTATTGATGGACTGTGAAGCTTGAGTTTACTATAGATCTTACTAAAACAACTTTTCATTTCCATAGAATCACTCATATTCAGTTTCAAAGCAGTGGTTAACTAAATTTTAATTTGTCTTGGTATCACGATCAAATTTTACATATTGGCCAATCTATACTTTGTAGATTATCGATGCTTAAGGACGTTCTGCTGCTCCGCTGAAGTCAAATGAGTACTATCTTTAATAAAATTTATTTAAAATTTGAAAAAAGTTGTAAAGTATATCAATAATCTTACAACGATTTATAACCTTTTTTTATTTGTCCTAAATATTTTAAAAGTGTTTATTTTAAAATATCAGGAAATGTAAAATAGAAATTGATTTGATTTGATATAACAGATTTGACAGTAAACTATGTTGTATATTTGTGTGTATGTGTATATTATTTTACTGTTCGTGGTCGCCAGTTTTCAAAATAAGGTGGCAAAAATAAACTTAACAAAAAAGTTTTAATTTTATTAAATAATTAATTCAAATGTCCGTCAACACCATTTTTTTAATGCAATTATATAAACTGAATATTTCAAAGAATATTTATAAACATTATTTATTCTGGTGTCTACTTTAATAATATAGTAATATAATTTTAAGTACAAAAAACTCTGTCCTCCATAAGACACTGAGTTAAAAGTTTGATTTTTAATCGATAATTATTCTTCGAAATGATCGTCAACAAGTGTTAAATTTTTGAGGGAGGATAACTACATAATTGAGCTATTCAATTCACTAAAAAAAATTTTTTTATCTACTGTTAAGGATGTTCCAACATGAAACCACAACAGATTTTGCTCATTTTTTTTCACAGACTAAAAATAACGTTTTCTAATAAATCCCGAAGTAATAGAATTTTTGACAGTTTAAAACGCGATATAATTAATAGCAAAGTAATCATTCTCTCTCACTTCCTCTCATTAGAAGCATGTAAAACTTCATGTCCGCCGAAATATTATCTGTTGTATTAAAAAAAAATACTCGACAGAATTTAAAAACAAACTAGAAAAGGCAAAAAAAAACCTTAAACTCGGCTTGTCGCACTACCATGCTCTAGATAGTAAAGATAAATATTTATTAAATAAATTTAAAAAAAAAATCGCATTTTACCGTTTTGTTTTTGAAATATAAAAGTTTTTTTTTTTTTTCAAAATAATATTTATTATTTTGTATATATGAACAGTGAATTTGGCTTTGTGTTGCATATGTGTGTATATGTATTTGTTCTATAATAAAATCAAACCGGTTTTTTGTCCTGATTATATAACACAGTACTGGACGTCCTTAAGCCTCATGTATGAACGTCCTTCATAAAAATGATATACAAAGTGTATAATAATAATAAGTGTTATATAATTATATGAAAAATAATTACACAATTTATAACATTGTATAGGGAATTCTGTATAAAAGATAATTTTTGTTTTTCGAGTCAAGTTTTTTTGTGTAGTATACATATATATAAACCTAGATATAACACTGTCCGCTGTTTCTTAATTTTGGCACCCGACCTTGTATATCTATTATTGGGCGTAAAATACGCCTTAATCAAGACCAATCCAATAATTTAAGTCCGTTATATTGTGGAAACTTCCACTTCCAATGAAAGTATTTATATGAATTTACGCGAATTGCTCATCCAAATTTATTATCGAGTGTAAAGAAATTAATCGTTACAATGTCGAAGTTGCTTTGAATATGATTATAGTGACTCTATTTCTCCTCCAATAGGAGTTCAGATGTTCAACCAAACTATGCTGATAAACATTACCCTTCCTTTATGCACAGTCAATTTTATAAAAATAGTCCTGTAGGATTAGCTTATTGACCAGAAAAATTTTTAATACGTAAATTAAGAAGGAGGCGGATTTGGATTTGTGGGTGTTGGATACGGTCCTGGATTCATATACTGATTAAATCCTGGTGTCGTATTATATTGATTATAATCATTGTAGCCAGGATACATTGGTTGGGGTTGTTGTGGATGTGGGGCACCTTGTGGCGTAGGTGGGGGAGGATATGGTGCATACTGAGGTGGTGCATAACCAGGTCTTATTGGTGGTGGTGGACCGTATCCAGGAGCTGGAGGTCCACTTGGAGGTGCTCCGTAATTATCACTCGAAGGTCCTGGAGGAGGCACTCCTGAGTATGGTGGCATCATCTCAGGACGATGAAATGCACTACCATATGGAGCAAAATTTTGATTATACGGTGGCCCCGGTGGTGGCGGTTGATATGGTTGATAGCCCGTATTTGGATACGGCATTCCTAAAATTTAACAAAAAGGTAATTTCGAAGAAAGTTATTGAAAAAACTTTAATCTTACCTGTATAATTTGGCGGGGGATATTGTGCGGGTTGACCATAACTCATTGCATTATTCATTGGTGGTGGACCCATTACATGACCTCCTTGAGGTTGTTGCGGTGGGTACGTTTGTTGTGGAGTATTTGATTGAAGTGGGGTGTTAGTTGGGACTGGTGGTACAGTTTTTTGATCCCCAGGTTGATCCTAAAAAATTTCGTTTATTTTAAAGTTTCTTCCGGTTTAGACTTTAGCAATAGTCTATAAAATGGGGTACACATACCTCACAAAGCGGTGGAGATTTATAAGAAATGATTCTTATTTATATTATCGTCTCTATTTCGACTTAGTTGAGGGAACAAAAATTTGATAAATCTTACAATAAACTCACCCTTCGATATTCCGTTGTCGGCGCTTGTTGTGAACTACTTTCCGGAACTACTTCCGGCTTAATAGTTTTATCCGATGCGGGAATATTTTTCGCTTCCATGTTATGATAAGTATTCACAGGTTGTGGCATTTCCATACTTTGATATGACGATGGTGGGGGCTGCTGAGGCTGTTGAACACCAGGTACCGTTGAATACGGCGCTGGTTGAGGATTGTATCCATATCCACCACCATAAGGAGGTGCACCAGTATTTTGGGGAACTGGTTGGCCATAATTATAATTTGTGTACATATTGTTTGGATCACTAGGTGGTGCTGGAGGTTGATGAAATGGAGGTGGACCATGCTGATGACTAAACATTTGATTTTGTTGTTCCAACCCTGAATTCATTCCGCTATTTGGGGTGTTAGTATCCAACTTAGCAGGTGATTCGTTATCAGATGAATCGAGTTCAATTGTTGGGGGTGTTTCGATAACCGGTGGTGGTGGTGGTTTTTTCTTAGCATTTTTCCTCGGTTTTGGTTTGATTTGTTCAATAACAACCCCATCTTTTAACGGCATCACAGATTGTGTTTTCTTCGGGATAATTGAAACCTCAGGGCCTAATTCTCCACTTGAGATTAACGCTGATTCCGCTGTAATTTTATCCAAGGAAGACTGTAACGACGGCTGCTTTAAATCTCCAGGTGTACTTGAACCTATGGAGGAAGTTGTTTGTTCTAAGCGAGACAAAGCTGAAGGGGTCATGGCTTTTGACTTACTAAAATTATGTCGATAGTTTTTTAAACTTGACTTAGGTCCAATTCCAGCTGTTACTGAGGATGATTTTGTCAGCGTTTTATTATTAAACAGATCGTCTGCATTTAGTTGATGAGATTCTTGAAACGTATCAACTGGAATCATTTCAGATTTGTCTAAGGACTTGACTTCTAAGATTTGGAAACCTGAAGTGTTTCCATCCCCACGTTTAGGAAAAGGTTTGTCCATATCAAGACAGATTTCATTCGAGGAATCAAAAATTTGTGGCACATTAGTAGGAGTTGGATTTGATTCTTCACTAGGTGTTGGTGTAGGTGTCATCATCATAGTATCTTCGGTGGTTGAATTAGTTGGTGGGGGTAAAATATCACTCCCTCCTTCGACGGAGCCATCCATAGATTTACTACTATCCATCATGGAGTCAACAAATTCATTGACTTTTGGATCAGTTTCATTTAATTCCATTTCATTTCCTTGGTCTAAGACCAGAGGCTGATATAACTCAGCCTCTGGTTCAGGGGCTGTTGTTGGTGTAGTTGGCTCAGGTGGTACTGAGGAAGATCCTGAGGGAGGTTGATCTTCATCACTTGATTGTATAATATGCGTTTCCGCATCTTCTTCCTCGGGATTTTCTTTGTCTTTCATTTCTGTTTCTTCGTCTTCCGGTTTGGAAATAAATGGTTTCGCTTTACCCAATTGTATATTTTTTGGCTGGGGTGAGCCGACTTTATTGGGTGGATAACGTATATTTTGTATACGAGCATTCATTGGTCGTATTGGTGTTTTATTTGGAGGTATTTTGGCACCTCCTATGGATGGACTTCCAACCCCACTAACTTGGGTGAATGGTTTTATGCTTTTCGGTTGATTGGTTGGTAATTTGGGTGTAATTGTAACGGCTGAATTATTTTTTAATGGTAAAGGAATTGATTTTTGTTGGCGAGGATTAACTGTAAAAAATTTACAAAAATTAGTTCAGATTGTATGACAATTTAAAAAAAAAGAAGTCTAAAAAGGCAAATTACATACTTTTTTTAAGTAAAGAACCATCTGAACTCGCTTCATCCGAGCTTTTGGGTGTGCCAGCTCCAGGTGATATTTTGCCTCCTAATTGTGCAGCACTCATTGCATTACCACCCCCACACGCACTGTTACCAACATTGCCACTGTTCGCACCACCTCCACTACCAGTATTTCCACGCATTTTCATTGCAGTACGTATTGCAACAATTTTACCACATTCCAATTGCATGTAAATACCTTTCGGAGATTTTAATACTAAAACCTTTTGACCCGCTTTTAATACGATATTACCACGTTCACCTCCATTTGTGGGTATTACAACATCTACGAAAAAAAACAAGAAAACATCGGTGATTCACACTGTATTCAAAAAAATGCTTAGAATAAAATATATTCATTTTCATTATAAAAATACTAACAATGATAAATGAAATTTCACCTAAAGATAAGTTAGTACATATTCTTACCCAATGGTAGAGTCATTTCTTGTGCAGTCATTCCTTGTCGTTGCCAAACTTCTGCTGGTATCCATCGTGTTCGACGTTGCCCATCACGAACTAACTGAGAATTTAACTCCGCTTGCATTGGTCGTACCTATCGCAAAATAGAAGAAAAACAAAAGGTATTAACTTCAGTGCATATTTGATAATTGATCACATGACTTAGATAGATTAGATTCGTATCGGGAGTAAGTCTTTTAAAGAGCTTTTGTACCGGGACCAAAGGTGTTCCTATAGTCTTGTTACGTTAGGATATCTCTTGGCAACACTTCATTGATTTCATCTGGCTGGAGATCTATCATCCCAAATGCTAGTGTCTGTTGAGAGAGAGGCTTTCGAATTTATACAAAATGTGAATTCTGGTTTCCTCCTCTTCATGGCAAAATCTGCATAGATCGTTCCCTGTGAGATTGATTTTGTGCATATGTTTATTAAGTTAGCAGTGGCCAATTAGAATGATCCTTTTGCATGATCCTGGCCATGAGTAATTACCCTAGAACGGTTTCACTTGTGAATTGCCCATTCGGTTATTTTATATTTTATTGTTCTTTTCGGTACTCCAAGAAACGGTTCTGGGTCGTTTAGTGGAGCACTAACACCCATTCCGGCTAATTCTTCAGCCTTCTCGTTTCTATCATATCCTGAATGTCGAGGCACCCGGCCAATAGTGACTTTTTTATATTTTCCCAGATGTTTCAGTGATTCGATACACTTCAGGACAATTTTGGAGTTTATTTCAGGTAAACGTAACGCTTTAAGTGCGGCCTGACTATCAATTTTTCAATTGCACTTCTTTTTATGGCATGCAATTCAACCTGGAATATCGAGACGTATTTACCAAACATAATCGACTACTCGAGTATCGGTTTTGGATTCATCCGTATACCAGATTATATTCGTCATTCTCCCATGACGATCTGTCATATATTTGGACTTCAAATGGTTTGTAGAATTCATATGCTATCGACATATGATCACAAACCATTCCAATATGATCACATGACTTACCGATGCAATAGGTTTATTATGCATAGAACCATCATTAGCCATACCACGCATCCCACGATGCATCATTCCAGTACCTCCAATACCTCCATGATAATTATAAGAGACATTACGTGTTGCATTATTAACAGCTTGTTTTTCCATTTCATAGCTACGTTTTGCCATACGTTTTTCCGCTTGTGATAATTTTTTCTCTTTGCGATCAACCAACAACGATTCATGTTGAAATGGTTCTTTACTTAATACGTGACTATGTTCATCTAATATCTACAAACAAAAATTATAAAATGAGAAAATCAGAAAGTGATACTTTATCTGATAGCAAGATTTTAACTAGCTTCAGAATTAAGGAAGTTCATTTGCTACGCTAAAGTCAAATGAGTACTATCTTTAATAAAATTTATTTAGGAGCTTACAACGATTTATAACCTTTTTTTATTTGTCCTAAATATTTTAAAAGTATTTATTGTAACATATCAGGAAATGTAAATTAGAAATTGGCTTGATTTGACAGTAAACTATATTGTAACTATATAGATATAAAAATCATCACCGTACATACCTTTTGCATAACGATATCAATATATTTATCTTTTGAATGGCTGAAATCTTTTACTTCGGTTTCTTTTTCATCATCCCAACATAAATTTGTAACATCTTTCATACTTAAATGTGCATCTGGATTGCATTCATCGACAACACGATCAGACATACCTAAAGATTTTCAGAAAAAAACAGAAAATATTGTAATATTTTTCATCATTTTGAATTCCTTCGGCGTTATTTAAAAAAAAGACTCATTCTTACCTTGTTTGTTAATTTGTCGATCATATATTTTCTTTTCCAAACAATTATCCATCACTAAACGATACACAAAACATGGCTTCTTTTGTCCATATCTTTAAAAACAAAAAAGTGTTTATAAATTTATATTTTGTAAAACAAAAATTCCTTGCAAATCTCGGATTTTCCCGAACAACTAAGTTCTAAGTAAACTAAGTCAGTCAGTCAGTTGAAAACAATTTACTCCTGGCCATCTATGTTCATCGTGTTTCTCTTCTCAGGACACACTTACTAACTTGTCAGCAATGTTGCCAAATTGTACGATTTACCTCGAATTTAGTAATATGAAATAATGTATGCCATCAATATTCAACTAGATTAGAAAAATTTAAAAATACGATAGTCCCACGAATAAATCATCTTGATTTCCTACTAGGCTTTATTAAATTCACTAAAATTAGGGGAAAATCCTCCAATCTGGCAGCATTTACTAAGCAAAATGGCGTCACAATCTCTCATCGGAGGAAGATTGAATGTTTGGTATCAGCACTGATGCACGGAAGATCACTAGCACTTGTGCAAGAAGTCAAGTACCTGGGGGTAATCTTAGATAACAAGCTTAGTTTGAAGGCACATGTTGAAGCGCTGACAACCAAATCAACTATGACCTAATGGCAATTGCGACGACTGATAAGGAGGATCCTGGGATATCACACCTCGGGTCCTATATTGATTGTATACGATCGTAATTAGACTACGAATCTAATATGGAACAGTGGTATGGTGGCCGACTGTGCGCCGAAAAACATATCGTCAGCGCTAGGTAAAATTCAGAGGCTAGTATGCATGGGTATCACAGGATATATGAGAACCACACCCACAGCCGCTCTGGAAATTCTTCTGGACTTACCTTCTCTTGATCTATATATTAAGGAGGAGGCTTTGGCTGCCCACCTGAGAACTCGATACGAATTTTAGGACTGTGGAGGAGAATAGAAGTCATCTATGACCATAAGTAAATGTCACAGAAGGTGGGGAAAGAGAAATTCCTTTCTCACGACAGAGGCAATATAAGTCCAAGCCAATTGTATTAAGAATTTGTAAAGAGCAGTAAAACAGATACGAGATGCATCACTTACCGATATACACGACATACAGCTTGAGTATCATGACATGGATTCCAAGACGCATCAAACACAACCACGCGGTTAGCACCAACTAAATTAATCCCTAAGGATCCAGCGCGAGTTGATACCATGAATAAATAAATACTACTATTCGCATTAAACTCGTTAATCAATTTTTCCCGTTCCAAGGCCGATGTAGATCCATCTAAACGATAATAATTCACATTACGTGCCCATTTAACGCTCTCCTGTTGTCCTGGTACATCATTCTTTTGAAGTAATTCCTCAATTAAGTTCAGCGTAAATAGAGATTGACTAAATAATAGGATACGATCCCCAAGTGTCATACTTTCTCGGATAATACAGAATAAGATTTCCATTTTCGCCGAATTTTCGATACATCCCGGAACGTAACCTTTTAGTAATTCTACAGCCCAGTCGTAATTAATACCAGCATCTTCTTTGAGTTTTGCTGTCGGTAATACTTCTTTAGGTTCTTCTTCTTTAACACCTTCTTCAGGTTCTTCTTTTGGCTCGGGTTTTTCTTCTTTTTCTATTTTCATGTCTTCCTCTTTCTTCACATCCATTAGAATATCCTTGACATCTTCTTTAATGTCTAAATCCTCTTTTTTCTCATCTTTTATTTCCATCGCTACGTCAGGAACAGCTCCCGTTGGAGGAGTTGTTGCTGCTGTTGTTACTGGTGGTGCATTTGGTTGTTGTCCCCATGCAGGTGTTCCAAACTGATTATTATAATTTGTCGAAGGTGGGGGAGGACCATAACCTCCATACATTTGATAAGGAGGTGGTGTACCGTAACCATAGCCTTGAGCATTATATCCACCTCCAGGTGGGTAATATGGTTGTTGTCCAGGTTCAGTTTTGATTTCAAACGGTTGATTTCCTTGATAACCTTGCCCACCCCCATAGGGTGCAGCTGTAGTAGTGGTTGTCGTCGAATTTGACGAAGTATAATACTGATTCGATTCATTTGGTTCAGTCTTAATTTCTGTTACGTAGTTTGCTGTTGTCGATACTGGAGGAATTTCACCAGAGCCACTTGGAGCATTATAATTTGAATTATTTGGCGGATAATAATTTGAATTATTTTGATTTGGTGCAGTGGTTGCACCATAAGTTGGGAAATTTTGTGAATTTTGAGGGTTTTCTTGTTGCGAATAAGGTGGATATCCAGAATATCCCGAATACTGTGATGAATTATTACTCGAATTGTCAGGATATTGAGAGTTATCTGTTGGATATTGTGATGTATTCGACGGTGGCCCCCCACTAGGATACGGTGATGCTGTTGGAGGAGGAGGTGGGTATTGTGTACTTGGGGTTGTTGTCGTATTAGAATATGCCGTATTATCATACGAATTCGAAGGATATTGTGTACTCCCAGGTGTTTGGGATGTAGGTGGCGGGGCCGGAAATTGTGTATTTCCCGGTGATGTATATTGCGGCGTATTAGTCCCTGCAGGTGGATATTGTGTCCCAGGAGGGTACGTCGATGTAGGGTAAGTGGGATTTGTTGAAGTATTAGCTGGATACTGTGAAGGACTTTGTTGAGGATATTGTGTTGTACTTGAGTTAGCTACCGGTTGTGTAGGATATTGAGATGTATTCGAAAACTGATTTTCAGTAGCTGGATATTGTGAATTGCCTCCTGTAGGCGGTGTATATTGTGGATTTCCACTATTCCCAGGCGGCGGATATTGTGGATTGTCACCAAATCCTGTGGAAGGTGTTGTAGATTGTTGATTACTATCTGGAGTACTTGGAGGGGCAGTTCCAGTATTTGACCAATTATTATTAGACCAAGTTGAATTCCCTTGATAATTTGGATAATTTTGATTATAATACCCCCCACCAGGAGGTGGTGGATTTTGATTTCCATATTGTCCAGATGAATTATTCGCCGGGTAAAACTGATTTGAGTTATTATATTGATTATTGGCGGGGTAGTTTTGATTATAATTGTTGGGGTATTCGCCAGGTGTTGTACTTGGGGCTGGTGTTGATGGTGTTGATGGAGGAGCTGGTGTGGGGGTAGCTGATGGAGGATATGGGGTAAAATTTTGTTGAGTCGAAGATGGGAACGGTGACATTGATTGTTGAGGTGTTGTTGTAGTCGATGACGCCGTCGAAGATTGAGAATTTGATGAGAATTGTGGATTTGGAGTAGGAATTGAACTACTGGCAGTAGTTGTTACTACATCACCTGCAACTGGAGTTGCTGGTAATGAACATGATACTGACGATGAATCAGATGTAATTCCTTCGGCACATGCTCGAATACTATCTTCTACAGACGATAAACTTGATATTTTCTGCAACAACAAAAAAAAAAACAATAAAAGTATTGTCTCGTCAATAATTCTTAGGCATATATTACTTTTTTCTCTTTTTCTTTTTTCGGTGCTTTTGTTTTACCACGACTACGTTTTGGGGTTGTAGTGGTTGACGTTGTTGTTGTTGGTGTCGTTGCTATTGTAGTTGTTGCTGGTAAATTTGTCGAGGATGATGGAGTGGCTGCTGTACCGACAACTTCTTCCAAGTCAATATCAACGGCTTCACTCTCTTCACGTTTTTTCAAGAAGTAATATAATACATCCGGATGATTCCAAATCTAAACAAAAGGTAAAGATTTGTTTAGTTGCTTCAGATTTGTAAATACGGTCGTATCAATGACCTCTATATGTGAACTGAGGTGAGTGGATCGTATATAAATAACAATGTAATAGTACTAACCTTACAACAAACAGCAAATGCCTTCAAAGGATTCGGTACAGTTTTCGTGCGTACGACATCATTCATAAACGTATCATACAATTGTCGTTGAAACGAAGTCATACGCACCAGCATAACATATTCCTCTTTTTGTGGCAATGTCACTTGAAGGACAGCATGTGACCGTCGTTGTACAAAACCTTCTAGCAATGAATGTAACACATGCGCACGGAACCGCATTAATCGAACATCTTGTGGAGTTGAATCCACACATTGACCATTTTGTATAGGACGTTCAAACATATTCGAGAATTCAGTCTTTGTACCCAAATAATTTGGACGAACAAAATCTACCATACACCAATATTCTAGTAAATTATTTTGTAGTGGATATCCGGTTAGTACGACTCGACGTTTGGAACGTATTTGTTTCAAAGCTAGTGATATTGAGGCATGTGAGTTTTTAATCCGATGACCTTCGTCGCAAATTACAAGATCGGGACCTGGTTTTACAAGGGCTTCATGAATTTCATCGAATAATTGTTTAGTTTTGTCGTCTTCTTCTAAATCCACAATTTCTCCACCAATCGCGTTTGTATTGTTCGCTATTGTTGTAGTTTTCTTTTTCTTTTTGGCACGGCAATTACGTTTCAAACTAAGAAGTCGGTATAATTCGTAACCGATTAATAATACACCGCCATCTTTATGCCATTCCTGTAAAAGATTTTAAAAACATTCAATTTTTAAGGTAGAACTTTTCAAGACTCTACTATTGAGTATTGGGTTCAAATCAATTTAGAGTAAAATATGACTGAATTTTATATCATCGAAATCAATGAACAACATTTTTGCAGCCAAAAAATACGGAAATCTCTTGTTTATATTAGGTTGTTACTTTTAAGATTCTAAAACATCAACTAATGAAAGCTTGCAGATCCCATTTTTTAAATGAACACAGTAATCTGTGGTCTTTCACTATAGTCTGTGATAGGGACATGTGGGCGGATGGAGAACCATCCTATCTCAAGACAGGCGTTTGGTACACCAACGGCTCCAAAATTGAGGAAGGACCGAGGTAGAAATTTACGATAAAAAGCCCAAGGCAAACATTAGCCTCAACTTGGGAATGTATGCTACCGTCTTTCAGGCAGAAGTCTACGACATACTGGCGTAAATCCGGGAGAACCTACGTAGGGGCTATATAAAACAGAACGTATAGATTCTATCGGACAGTCAAACTGATCTAAAGCCCTGCCTGCCACTGAAATCACCTCAGGAGGAGCCAGAGATTACTTAGAGGAACTACTGGAGCTGGCACAACGTTAAATTGATATAATATGGTAACGTTATGTGGATATCAGGTCAAAGTTATTTCGAAGGAAGTGAAAAAGCAGATACCTTAGCAAAGAAGGGAGTCGGATTACCTTTCATAGGCCCAGAACCTATTTTAGTAATCCCAAAAACAGTATGTAAACAAATGATCAACGAGTGGATAGACAAAAACAGTAGCGCACTTAGAAAAATCATTTAAATTATATTCTTTGGAATTTTTTTGCATATCAACTACATTTTTATAAATTCGTACATGTTTTTGTTTGTCTGGGCGTAAAATTGCATAAAAAACCTTATAATTAACGAAAAGAAAAATAATTTAAAAAGACAAAATTGCATAAATTCGAGAATTTAAAAAATGTATTTTATTTCGAGCTTTTTAGAAAGAAATTTACTTTTAACAGTAGATATTACCTCCTCTTGCTCTAATAACTTCCTCAAGCCGTCTAGGCATACTTTTAATAAAGTTCGCTACAATATCTTGGGTGATTACCTCCCATTCCTGGGCTAAAGCTATTATGAGCTCCTGTGAGCTACCAGGAGGGTTAATTCATCTTCTTATACGTCGGATAGGTTCATTCCAGATATGTACTATTGAATTTCACTCTAGGCTACGTTGTGGCCATATAAAATCTGAATTTCGATCGTTTTATTTTAATGTACGCCCTTTGGAATCGTTTTTCTACTGCTTCTGCTGCTCAAAGGCTCCGTATGTATCCTAAAGTTGATACTAGTGTAAAATCTGTTAGAAAATGACTTGCTGAAAGGAATTTACGACCCAGAGATGCCTCAGCCTCAAGATGAACAGGATACAATTTTGAAAGGTTACCGGACATTATCACCTACGGAAGCATCTACACACAACAGGACTCCACAATGGACCCATTAAGTGCAGGCTGTGCGACCAGGAGAAAGAAACATCCAGACACATCATCTTTAACTACGAATCTCTCGGTTACAGCAGAAACAAAATATTCAGTGCATTTCACCCCGAATATATGAACCTTCAGAAACGTCTGATAAATAATCTCCGGACTGTTGCCAAAGATATGGGAGAAACGAACCTTGTATAATTCGGAATTTATATGAGTCAATATCTTTCACGGATAAAAATTTCAACAAAAAGATAAATAAGTTTTTTTTTTGGAACTTTTCAAAGACAACCCTACAGAACAAAATTGATAGAAAATTTAATCGAATCCAACGAGGAAGGAACTATTTCAAAACACTATTTTGTTTTTCTACCTTGGAAAAATTGTCAAAAATTGTATACATTTAATTATTTTAAGATTACTTACTTGTATTGTTCTAGCTCGAGCAGCAAGACTTTTATGACTGTCATTAAGTACATGTATATTAAAATTTCTTGGACGAACTTCACCATGTGCTAGCAAAGGGCTGTTTGTTGAATCTGTTGGTAGCCACATATTAAATTCGGCCACCCAATTTTGTAACGTATTTATGGGCATTATACATAAAATTGTTTTAGCTGATGTATGGCGTAAAAATATATCAGAGAAACAAACCACCTATACAAAAATTTTAAAAATCAAATATTAATACTCTTTATTCTTGGAAATATGCAGGATTTCTATAAAAACTAGAGCCTGGTTTTGTGCTTTAATTTCTAAACTTATCCAAACCTTAGTTCTGAATATATGCAAATGATTACTTACCTGTAAAGTTTTACCCAAACCCATAGAATGTGCTAAAATACATCCAAAACCCGTGGATGTGTTAAAACGTTCCACACTTTCAATAACATTGTCAAATAAAAATCGTACACCGCCAATTTGATGAGGTTTTATAACTCGAGCTATTTGTGGTGCTAAAAATATATCAGCCTCATTTTCTGGATGACCAACATTTATTATCACTCGTCCTTGTTCATCCGGTACATTGTACGAGTCATTTGTGTGCATTCCTTAAAATTATTTAAAAAAATTTTAAAAAAAAATGTCCCTACCTAATAAACTGTTTTGTCGAAGTTACCCGAATTATGAGGATCTTCTTCAGGTTCAGGTTCTTCTTCCTCTTCGGATAAAACAATACAATCATCGTCGGAAGAACTGACATCAATCGTTTCCACATCTATTATTGGAATAAGTAATTAAGATTGAATACGACTATATTCAATAAAACTTCTTACCTTTCTTTTTCGGTAAGATTTTATCCACTTCAGTTTGGCATACAGGTGGTGTCTTTTTGGCAACTGGGGCAATTGATACCGATGGTGTAATATGTCCTTTACCACTGAGTAAGTTCCGTTGGGGACCAGTTCCACGATTCTGTGCATATTGCTTAAATAATAATTCAAGAAAATAAGAGAAAAACCTCATCAGAAAAATTCTATACTCCATTCACGGAGGGAACGACTTTTCATTTCACATTCTCGGAGATAACCTGTGTCGAAACGTCTCTTTTACTCCTATAATATCTTATATGAAATTTAAATTCTGTTGACGTATCGTTCTCGCAGTGAACAAGGTTTACATCTACTGTGAGGAGGAAAATAATACAATTACATACCTGTAAATTAATACTTTTATGTGTCCGAATCATTTCAAACATGTTTTGTCCTTTTGGTAGACGAGTCATTGATTTTGTTTCACCATTTGGTAATTTAACAAGGACAGTACTAGCACCCGGACTTGCTCGTGAATTTGCGCCACAAGTGGATTGTGTACCGGATGGTCCAGAACCACCAGGTCGTAATAATGATGCCGATGTAGATGAAGACTGACCACCTTGTAGTAAGGATATTACTTTATGTTGTGTACGATTATTTTGTCGATTAAATGCTATCTGTCGCTGTACCTAGAAATATTTATTTAGAATGTTCAGAATATATACTTTTTTAATCGAAAATATATATTTTTTTTAATGAAGGTAAAATTGCAGTTTAGCAGCTTTTACCAATTTTGGAGCTAAAAAAATTGTTACAAAAAAGGGTATATTCGGGCCTCTGGATCAATAAAAACCTATTACGGTCGATGACTATTCCAACCGAATACTAATTCTTAAAATAGCGCAAAATAGAATACCAATTAAGATTTACAAGATGTTTCAGTCAGAAATAGTGAAACTATTATAATGTGGAAAAGTAATTCAAAATTTTAACCCTGGAAATAGAACAGAAAATTTGTTTACATACCTCACGAATAATTCTTTGTTGTTCTTGTACACGTCGTAAACGCTCCATTTCTTGGCGTTGTGCAGCCAATGTGGCCTCATCCAATTTCGTTTCATCCATAACTTCACGAATGTTACGTCGTAAATTACCAATTTTTCGTTCCACACCTGTACAAAAATAATACATTGCAAATATTTTCCCATCGCAAGTTATTGTAAATGAACTATTGTAAGTCGCTACGGAAATAATTAATGCTTTTGAAAGTGTAACCCCTTAGTTGACGTTGCCAGAATTATTAACTCCTAATTTCCCAGGAACTTTATAGAAATTACGTATATTTACTACCAAAATTTAAGAGTCTTGTATAACTCTCTCAATTTCTTGGCCATGTTTAAAAATGTCCATTGCAAGTTCTCTCTATTTCCGGTCATTACGCATCTCGAAAAAATAAATTATTGTTACAAATGCAGTTTGGTATTCACTTACCCTGCGCTTCTTCTTCGTCTGATTCACTTCCAATCCTTTTCGCAGCCGTGACAGACACTTCACTCTCTGGTTCATCTAAATTTAGTTTCCTGGTCGACTGTTCACCTTTCTTGACTGGTTGCACACTAATTTCTCCCATTTCCCGTAATTTTTCCGTAATATCGTAATCATACTCAGACGTATCGGATTCTTTAGATACTGAATTACTATCTTTATCGATACTTTCAGTTTTAATTTCGCTAATTGTATCCTCGAAATTAATACTTTGTGTTAATTTCTCGATAAAATCACTTTTTTCAATATCAATCGAATCCTCTGTAGTTGATTTGGGTGGTTCACTTTTAGTTTTCTTTGGTTCAGACATATCGTCTTCTGATTCTTCGGATTCCTCATATTCGTCGTCAGTTAATTCATCAACGGAATCGAGTAACTCGATATTTTTACGTATTTCCATTTCCTCTTCTTTCGTCACATTCGAAACTTCTTTTTCGGCTTCTTCATTTTCGAGCCCCGTTTTATGTTTTTTCGAATTTGTATCTGTATTCTGTTCATCCCCTTTCCGTTTAATCGTAACTTCCGATGGTAATGTTATATGCTCGTATTCATCAGATAGCTGAATATCGTTTTGTGCGGCTTTTTCATCTAAATCAGTGATATCCTCGTCCGATAACTCTTCACCAGACATTGAAAAATCAGTTTCTGAATCTTCAACATTTTGTAATTCATCCTTACCTTCAGACGAATTTTGTTTTTTAGAAACAACTCTTTCAATTGTAACATCACCAATTCGTTGCAAAACTGGATCCATTTTCACTCCAAGATTCCCCCAATTTAAGGGAATTTATACATTAAAATTAACTCATAGCTAAGTACGTTTTAAAAAGGATTCCATTATTTTAAAATTATTATACTAAATTTATAAACAAAATTGCACTAGTTACTTATTAATTAAACATTTTATTAATTATTATTAGCCATTTTACAAATCAATTTATTTATTTTAGTATAGTTTTAAATAAAATTTTAATATTAATTACAATTTTAAAGATCAAAAACTTTCAATTACAGATAAAAATTTCAACACAACACTTCGATTTTACCCGTAAATTTTGACAAAATTTTATTTTTTTATTTATTATTGTAATATTTTCGTTTAATTATTTGAAATTGATTTTGTAAATATTGTAATTGATCTGTTATTAATTTATATCGGCATTAATTACTTTTAGGGAAGCCATTACCCATATAATAAAGATTCACAATAGACAGAAAGTTAGGTTATAGAATATATCACTAGATAGCACTGACATTTCATTTGGATATTTTGACACACGATGGGTGAATTCATGCGAACCTATTATGTAATGACATATTAAGCTGTCAAAAAGTCAAGCCTTATGACCCAAAGGCCATAAAATATGTGTCTCTCTATTCCTTTTAACCCTGACATTTTCTTTCACAACTGTCTCTTACTGCCTACATCTTAAATTAAAGAAAACATACATATTTTATATAAGCAAAGCCGTGGGAAATTTATTTTTTCTTATTTGCTAAGATCGAAGCATACTAAAAAAGTTATCTTGACTCTTTTGACTTGTCTACTGTAAAAGCCTTACGTATTAACCAGATTTTTCCAATTCCTAGTATATATATATTTCTACTATTATAGAAATTGTAAATGTCTGTTTATTTGTTCGAGTATCACGCAAAAACTAATTGGCCGATTTTGATTAATAGAATTGACGGGAGTTGTAGATATAACAATAAAACACGATTAAAGCCGCGGGTATATGCTAGTAATACATAAAGCTTCAGAAATAGACGAGTCAATTATTAGCAAATAACAAAATAAAATTTTCCAACGGCTTTGGTTACATTAAATTACTTATGGGTTTGCATTATCTTCCCATTTTTTTAAATATAAATTCTATATGTAGTGTTTAACAAACATAATGTTAAAACAAAGTGGGAAAACAATTACCTTTACTAATGAAGCAAGCTCTCGTATAGAAAATAGGCTTTCAAACCCATTTTCATAGTTTTAGAGGGTCAAAAGTATTGAACGATTAATTAACGATACAATTTGAGTAAAGAGCTATATTTTGAATAAATCGGTTAAGTGGAGATTAGTCACGAACTAAAAGAAAATAACCATTGTTTTGTGAATGGATTCCTAGGCAATTGCTTTTTGAGTGTTTATTTGCTCGTGCTAAGAGAAATTTGAAAACTTGGAAATACACAAACATATTCTGGTGTTTGTTATGCAATGAACGCACACTTATGTATATAGCATTACATCTCTCTTTTTAAACAAAGATCATAGTGTCAACAATTTTTTTTTTCTATTTGTTATTACCGTCCTTAAGTACATTTTTTCATGCATGTGTTTGTGTACGATGCATATATAGGCATGGTTACTTGAACACGTTTTTTTGTATTTTTTTAAAATACCCTACCCTTTTTTTTCTTAAAAATATTTTTACTGTCAAAAATGTTCACGGTTTTCGAATTAATTTAGAAAATAAAACAAAAGGGCGTATTCATTACAGTCATAATAATCATAATAATCGTACAGAAATACCCTTAAAATTTAGTTTATAAAAAACACTAAATATTCTTCAACTTAATAAAGGTTCATCCACAATGTAAACGATTTTTTTTTTAAAGATTATTTAATTTTTAATTACAGCTTAAAATTTTTAATTGTTTATTTAGAAAATAATGAACCTATTAGTAAATGAACAGACAATGAAATAAAAATATAGCTGGTGTTTTTAGAAACGGAATCCTAATAATAATGCAAAATCACAACGACAAAACACATTGTACGGTTTCATCTGAACTTAACACGAATAAATTAATTTCAAATAATCCCGCTTACAATATTCAAATTTGTCTAAGCGCCCCCGTTTAGAAATAAAGTTGGCAACTTTGTATAACTTCACATTCAAAGTGTTTATCAAAACGTATTTAAACATAAAAATTAAAAAATAACGCATCAAAGCATAAATAAAATACTTTTCCAGTTAGATTCAGATTTCTTAAGTATAAGTCGGATTAAATTCAGAAAAACTTGAACGGTTTCTTAGAATATTTTTTGTAAACAAGTTAATAAAATCTAACCTCAAAAATGGTAAAGTTAACATCAGAATTAATAACACAATCCATGCAATATATAAATCCTGTACGAGATCGAGAATTAGATTTAAGAGGTAACAAATTTTTAGCTAGAAAACGACTGAATCAAATATTAATTCGTTGGTATTATATATAGGTTATAAAATTCCACAAATCGAAAATTTGGGTGCCACATTGGACCAATTTGATACATTGGATTTTTCCGATAATGATATAAGAAAATTGGATAACTTTCCATATTTAAAACGTTTGAAATGTTTATTAATGAACAATAATCGAATTGTGTAAGTTGTTTTTTAATTTTTGTTTTCTCTTGCTGACATCGAAGCATGCGAAAAGAGTTAGCTCTAACCTTTTGACTTGCCTAACTCAAGACCCGCGATAAACAGACTGGAGATAAAATGGTGGTTGATATTTCAAGTGCTTTATCTCTCTCACTCTTCGTGATTATGGGCTATACAAAAATCCATTCAATTAGTCGATTATATTACATGATCGTTTCTGTATTTTATGTATATTACTTTTTGGACCTTATAAACTCTTTAATTCTAGATTTGATTATAAAATTTAAAACAAGTTTGTAACATATTTATTTAGACGCATTGCTGAGGGTTTAGAAGAGTGTATACCAAATTTAGAAAGTTTAATATTCACCGGAAATCAACTTGAAGAATTGTGTGATATTGATCCATTAATTCCATTAACAAAATTAACAACATTGAGCTTACTCCACAATCCAATTACAGCGAAACCACACTATCGTTTATACATTGCATTTAAATTACCACAAGTTACATTATTAGATTTTTCTAAAATACGACAAAAAGAACGGGACGAAGCAAATACATTATTTAAGAGTAAAAAAGGCAAAGAATTATTAAAAGAAATATCGAAAAAAGCTAAAATTTCAGCAAATACTAGTATTTCTGATGTAAATAAAGGTAAATATTTATGTACAGGACTTGAAAGTTATAGAGAAAAAGAGGACTAATTTTTTCTGATTATTTACATTTATATTTTGTTTAGGCTAGATTAGATTGGTGGTCCCCTTATCTATTAGAATCCCCATACTACGCCCAAGTCCTTGAAAAAAAGAAGAATATTACCTGGATTAAATTGGCTCACTTCGTAAGGAAAAGCTCCATTCAGGAAATTTTTCCGGATGATAGTATCACCCTCGACTGAAATTCCGACCTTGACGATCTTCTTGAGATGATATCTCAGTTGGTAGTGTCCAGACAGAAGTACGATAATGATCTTAATGTCTGGTCTGCTGAGTGATATGATCGTCTCAGTCCTCCCATGTCTTTCTTCTCGAGTTTTATTCCAGAGCTAAACAATGCGATTGCAAAATACATCGATTCGGCCCTTTTTTTCTCTATATCTTTGGAGTGAATCACGACACAGTAATTTTTATGATTCATTCATAAAACCAAATGTATATTTTTGTTTATAGGACATTCGAAACAAGAATTATGGAAAATTCGTGATGCTATTGGTAAGGCCACATCTTTGGATGAAGTGGAACGACTTAGTCAACAGTTACAAGCAGGACATATACCAGATATGGGACATCATCATCGAAATGGTGGTCCAAGTCATTCTAACGGATGTAAGTTGATTTCAATGGAAAATTTAATTTAGCGACTTTACCTCTTTAGTGTGCTAATCGTTACATTCAGATGTCAGGATTCCATTCCTGGTGGATGAATTAATTTTTTCATATCAATATTTATTAAATATAATTTTTACCTATAATTGATTTATTTTTATAGCCCATATGCATGATGATGAAGAAATGGAAACAGATGGTCGTAATTAAAATCCGTAAGAATTTTCCAAAGCGCGATTAAGGTGGTATTTCAAATTATATTTTTAAGAAAAGTCGTATATAAGCTGATAAGAATTGAGAATTGTATTACTACAAATACTTTTTTTTTCTACTACTACATGAAAATATTTTTTTTTTAAATTGTTATTATAAATACTTTCTTACAACAAAGAACAGTTTTCGAATTTGTATAATTAGGTTTATGATATGATTAAATAAGTTAAATTTTCTTTTGTAAAAACAAAAACAACAAATTTTTTGGCATAATATAAAAAGGTTCGAGAAGCGATTTGAAAATATATTTATTTTTTACTATACACTGGAAAAAAAAATTAATAAAACCTACACAAAATTAAATAGCTTTTACTTACCAGAAGACGCCAAGGATGTGGGTTATTCAAACTGGAAAGAGGCTCTAAAGTTTGGAACAAAACTAAACTAAGAAGATATCTCTCGCAGTTAAATGTCGAGTCAAGTGTAGTGTTTCGGGGCAGAGTGGATGACTTTTATTTTAGAGGCCCCGAGTTCATGACTCACTCAGAGTATGTTTTTTTTAAGGATGTACGAGCGCTGATGTGTCTATAAAATTCTTCAAAATCTTATATAGTTCATAAAAGTCCACAATAATGTTTATTATTTTTTGTCGTAAGTTAAAATTTAATTTAGGCCCGTCATACCGGACCTAACAAAAAATATATTTAATAAAAAAACGTGAGGTTTCGGGTAATTAAGCTACCACCGACAGAAATAATATTTACCCGAAATCTCCGTTGTTTTCTTAAATATCTTTTTTTTAGGCCCGTCATACCGGAATTTTATTGAATCAATCTCTTTATTAACCCGACTTCAAAAAGGAGAATGGTTCTCAATTCGTCAGTATTTTTTTTTTAAAATTTTTCTATTGCGTAGTTTTTTTTTTATTCTTATTTTATTCCAAGTGAAAATTATCAAAATATGTGTGAAAATATGGGTTTCTCCATAAGAGGAATGCATTAAAACTCGAAATTTAACATTAAATAATTAATTCAAGACCCCCGTAACCCCCCCTGAAACTTTTATAATTGATTTATATGCACTTCAACTACATGTAAACGAAAAATCAAGCCTTAATCTTTTTGAAGCTTCAGTGTTCGTACATCCTTAACTGGGTTTTGGAATAGCTTTCCTCAAAAACACAAACTTAAATGAATTTTTAAATTAATAAAAATTTATTCTAGTCCTGAAAATGTAGACTTAAGTTCACAATTTTAGAAAAATGGTTTCAATTCAATTGTTTTGGAATATTGTGACTTGAAAATGTAAGTGGATTCGTTCGTGGATGGACGCTGTTTTCACTTGTTGGGATATTATTTTTCACAAAGTTTGTTTCAGGAAATCTTAGTTTTCTTTCAAAAGGTATGAAGTATGGCTATGGAAGTTTTTAATAATTGTGAATTTATTTAATATTTTGAATAAATTAAAAATTTAATTTAATTTTTGTGTTTATTGTTTTTTTTCAATCCACAAAATTAAAAGATATCTATTTTTCATTAAAATCAGAAACAAAATAGTAATTTTTCTATCAATAGGACAATCCTTGACTAACCCTAGGTAACCTCAGTTCCAGAAAAGTCTTTTAGAGCAGCTTGACTGTCCGACAGAATACATACAACAACTATGCGAAAGCTAACGCTATAATCCAGGGGGTCCCAGTTCTATCAAAAATTAGTATCTAATTATAACTTTTGGTTAGAATACAAAATTTTTCAAAATTCAAAAGGTAATATTAATAAAATATATATTTTTTCTACATGTGTAATGTGTATAATATAACAATATAAACTTTTATACTTAAACAATTAACAAAGCCATGAGCGCAACCATATAACGGAGTAAATTGACTCTCCCTTGTAGAATGAATAGGTGGTCATATACTTAGAAACCTTGATCACTCTGGAAAAATAATTCTAGCTACGCTCATGAACAAAACAATCACCTAATTAACCATTTTAGCGATGTTATTAGCATTAAATATTTCAATCCAATAGCCATCGGGATCCTTAATAAATGCCAATCCTTTCATTTTACCATCCTGTGGTTTCTTCACAAATTCTACACCCAAACTTTCAAATCGTGCACATGCTTTCTCCACATCCGGTACCATTATACCAATATGTCCAAATCCACGTGGATCGGAATTTCCATTATGATATTTTACATCAGGATTGGATTCAGTTCCCCAATTACTGAAAAAATGATTTTATTAAATTACATCCATAAAAAAAACTATGGGGGTGTAGGAGGATATAACTTACTGTGTCAATTCAATCGTAGCTTGACGACTTAATGTCCATTTGGTACGTTCTTCATTGTCCGTTGGAATATCTTCGGCATTTTGATATCCCATAAAGTAAATTGTAAATTTCATTTCAGGAAAATCTAATTTTTGTAATAATCGCATTCCCAAAACATTCGTGTAAAATTTTAACGAATCTCTTGGATCTTTGATCCGATACATTGTTTGTTGCATTATAAAATCGTTTGTTGTTGGATCTGGATTTACGCAGCAAGCTTTCGCTTCGGCATCAGTTAAACCGTTACAATCACCCATTTTTTTACCCTTTTAAAACTAAGAAGAAAAATTTTATTAATAAAATATTCTAAGCATAAATATATTGAGAATTCGGGCACTTGGATATGCTCTCTGGTGAGTAAATTATAAACTAGAGCTAGTAGATCGATGTTTACTGCCTGAACCCCCGAAACATACCTTTCGCCCAACACGTTCCGTGGCCTTGTTTGTCAGAGATCTCAATATGTAAAGATATACAGTAATAAAGCGAAGGATAGTGTTGACCCCCCCCCCCACCCCTTGGAATTTATGTCACATTGTTTTGGTTGGTATATGTATATCAAGTAGTTTAGGATTTTGGTTGGTTACCCCTTATCAATTGCAGCATATCCCGGGAAAACCACAGAGATACAGAAAAATGTTTTTTTAATTAATTCCTTTATTTAAATTTTTAGTTAATGAAGGTATATTTATAATCAATATTTTGTTCAGAAATGATTTCCATATTCTATTCTAACCGATTACTACAATCTTTCACTACATCGTTCGTACCCCGAATTGGTCGGGTTTGCGTGTTTTTGGGCCCCCTTACTAAAAGGCGTTATATATATTTCAGATATTGTGGCAAAAACTATTGACATTCAAAATGGTAACTATTCCCACCGAGTATTATAATTTTTGCCACAATATCTGAAATATAAACATTGCTTTTTAGCGAGGAGGCCCAAAAACACGCAAACCGGACCAACTCGGGGTATGACGGGTGAAGTGAAAGATTGTAGTACTCGGTTGGCATAATCATCGAACATAAAATCATAATATATAATACCGAACTTTTTGCATAGTTTTTCACCTTTATTAAAAATAAACAATTGAAAATGTCACTCTCCCCCCGGTTTTTATTGATTCAGAGATCCAAATATACCTCTTATTCGAATCAAAAAATTGTTATAATTTTTGTTGTTGACAAAAATGGGTAAACTGTAATTTAACCAAATGTTTTACAATTTAATCACGATACTAGTATTTATTTTTTCGATATGAGTACTTTTTTCGAAACCAAGTGTAAAAATCTATTCGATATACAAAAATATTTGTTATTGTAATGAAAGTATTCGAACACTCAAGTACTTACCGGTATCAATAGGTCCCCTAAAGAAGTACTTTCAAAGATTTCTTATCAAAAATTAAATTTTATTACATAAATTGAGAAACAGTAAAAACTTGATTATATTTTATAGGTTAAAAAACCATATAGTTTTTAAGGTTAAACTATTGTTCAGTTTATTGGATATATTTATTTAAAAAATTTTAATTAAATGAAAACGTGCTAATTAAATTTAATACAACTCACCCGAAGGGTAGATAATTAAAAACTAACAAATAATGTAAAAAAAAAAAAAACTTTCCTTAAAAGTCTCTATAAACAAATATAAAAAATTATCTGGATATGATTAAGATGTTTAGTATTTATTTATTAAAAATTCAATGGACATCATGTACAAAATTTAATACAAATCTTAAGTATTTTTAGGATCTAATTTTTTTTTGAGATTAATATTTTTTTGTGCTTAAATTATGCATTTTCAAAAAGAATTCTATTAAATTAAGAAATTTTTCAAAATTATTCTCAAATCATTTTGGATATTTTGAACATGGTTAAAGTGTGTTCAGCGTATGGATGTGACCAAAAATTTACAAATGATACTGATGTATCATTTTACAAGTAAGTAATTCTATCTTTCAATTTAAAATTCACTTGAAATTTTTATTATTTCGAATAAATATTTAAATCTTATGAAATATTCCAGTATTCTACGTTTTTGATATACAGGATGTAATTTAAGTATTCAGCCAAGCTCAATAATTTTATCGAGTGTGAAAATGCACTGATATTTGAATTCGAAAAGTGTGTTAAATATATTACGTTTCGTGAATAAAATCTAAGTTAGACCAGAGTATCTAGCACTAATCACAAAATGGGGTTTTCTTACTACCCCATTTACAAACGTTGTAAACAAAGGACATTATTTCGATTTTCCACACAATACCATTTGATTCTCGTAGAACTTGAAGAGTTTTAAAGAACGTGATCAACAAAAAATCGGGAATACAAAATTTTGAATTTCGATTTTGTAGGAACTGAAATCGTTTTAACTTTAAAAAATACCACACTGTCATGTTCGTAACCTACAAAGACGTCCCCGTAAGTAAAACTCACAGTCAGGCTCATATTTATACATTACTAATTTCTGTCACTTCTGAAATCATGCCTTCTCATTCAGACTCCAATCTATATTAATTTTTTATACAGATTTTAACAAAAAAATAGCCTAGGTAGTCTTAACTGGCTAAGCTTCGGCCATCCGTTTACCAATACTATTCAGTTAAAGTTAGATATAGAGCCAAAATTACAGTTTTTACAGCTCTAGAAATTTAAGTCTATGGCGTGCCATCCTGCAAATTTAAGTCTAAATACGCGGATGACTTAAATCTCATCACTCAGAACATTAGTTTTACCTCTTTCACACCAAATGGACCTTACAGGGGATTCTTTCAGCCTATGTTTTCTTTTTTGTAAAGGATGATCATTTGATTATTTATTTACAGTTTTCCAATGGATAAAGACCGTCAAGAAAAATGGTTATCGGCATTAAATCAGAAAAGCTTAGAAGTGAAACCTTTCCATGTGATATGTTCAAAACATTTTAAACCAAGTGATTTCAACATTGACCCATGTGGTCGTTTAATATTAAAACCATGCGCAGTTCCATCCATTTTCGATAAGATACTCAATAAACCAAAAAAGAAAATTCATCGCAAAAAACGAAAATCTCCGATAGAAAAACCAAATGGACTAACGAATAAATACAATTTTCGTGAACGTAAACCGATTGGGAATACTCAACCCCCATCAAAGGTGACTAAAACTAATGATCATACTTATTCAACATCAAAACCTGAACCACAAAAAAATGAAGTGTCTACCGATCACAGATATTCAGCAAAACCTGGAAAAACTACTACAGATCATACTTATACTAGATTAAGTGCTGGGAAAGAACCTTCAACCAATCCGATAGTGTCAGCTACTTTACGTCACGATGAACATAACTATTCGCTAAATAGTCAAAAGAAACGATCGGGAAAAGTTGATGAAAATGAAAAACTATCACCCATACTTGAACATCATACAGATCATGCGTACTCAAATGAAAAAGCTGATGATAGGCCGCAGTTGAGAGAAAATACTACCTTAAACGTACGTGATGATCATACATATTCAAAATCGGATAAAAAAATTAAAAAGAATGACAAAAAATCACCATCACCTGATTTAAAAATCGAATCGAATGATGTTATAAAACGAGAATCACCGAAAAATTTTATCAAAATTGATAATTGCGATTTACGTTTGGAAGAACGACCACCGTTAATTGATTGTGTATTGTTATCACAAGTAGGTCGGGAAAAAATCGAAGCACATAAATTCGATGAGATTAAATCAGATTTATTTATTTTGGAACCGATTGATAGTGATTTACAGAATCATGCCACGATAAATAATGTACCAGAATTTAATTTGGCACCTATACCGTTTACACCGACGTATGTGTTGCTAAATTCAAAATTTTTGAAACCAAGTAAAGCTGAAAATCGCATGGAGAAAGCAAATTTGCTGTTTGAACAATCCTTTGGCATCAAGCCGAGTGAGGAGAAAATTACTAGGGCGCCATTGGAAAGCTATGAAAATACTTTGTGTTGTGAAGGAATCTTTGCTGACGATCTTTTAAGGTAATGTTACATTCAATTTTCATCTAATCTCTGAAAGATTTATTATTTATCAATAATTTATCGGTGCGGTTTAAGATCGACAAAGCAGGCATAAATCTTTTGGTGGAAGGATACCCCGTTCCACCTTCTGGCACAATGTCGTTACAGAGACAGAATGAGGTACCTAGACTTCGGCTCAACCGAAATGGGGAAACTGAGGTAAAACAAGTGCTCTGCCCTGTCATTCGCTGAGATAACGGGTAGGCCTGGAAAGTTCTACTTGCCAGACTTCGACCTCCCCTCCACTACTACCACATGTAAATTTAAATGCATAATACCATAGTGGGCTCTTTTACACGTTTAATTCATAGGTTAGCGCAAATAAAGAATACAATAGACGCGTTACGCTGTAACTTGTAAGTAATTGATATAAACAGCTTGAGAAAACTTCGAAATAATTTTAAATTGACGAATATAGTGATATCTCTTTTTCACTAGCACAATTTAATAAATCAAATAAATTCAGTTTTCGTTGTCAGTAGCTCCTGTTTAAGAGTAAGTAAGTGGCTGCGTTGAAATATGTAATTCCCAACAAGCGTAAAGCACGCTCGAGTCTTGCTACTTGTGTCTTGCCACTTATTGGCAAAAAGCAGTCTCAAAAGGCTCTTATGAGGTTGGAGGACAGTACGATCTGAATCATGTACCTAGCCTTCGGCTCAGCCGAAATCGGGAAAGCTGATGGGGAAAACTCAAGTAGAACTCTGCCCTGTCTTTCACAAAGAGAACGAGTAGGTTAGTAGTTGACAACGAACACAGGGCTAGAGGAAACTAACCAGGTTTGGTATGGGACAGAAGAGTATGTGAGGTTGGGTTCTCTAGGGGTCGAGATAAAAGGCCTACTTCCCAGACTTCGGCCTCGCCTCCGCTACTACTTCTTCCACTTGTGTCACTATACGCTAAAATAGCTATTCTTCTTCCATGTTTATTAGTTAAATGTAAAGTTTTGTTAAGACTACAAAATCAATTTAATGTATCGCTTTTCCAACTTTACTGACGCCTCCAACAAATTTTTATTCCGAAGAGTATTTTCGAATTTCATTACGAACTGATCTACACGGTACCATATTATTGTATTGTCATCAAAAACACACATGTATACAAAATTTGAGCACAATAGGGAATATGCATGAAAAATTTTTTTCACATTTATTTTCAGAATATGAAAATACTGTTAATACTGTAATAATATTTAAAAACGAAATTAAAATCCGACAAATATCAAGGAAGCTATAAGCTTTTAAAGATTATTATCTGTCTCTTTCTTGCAAAAATACTAAAAACGGAGTTTTACGTGTATTTTAAATGGTGAAAGTGTAATATGACGTCACATAACATATCAAGAGGGCTATCACCCTCTTTGTCTAATCGGAAATTTCAATCATTCATATCTCGCTTATTTTTAAAGTTATTTAAAAAGTAATTTTACCTTGATATTTTTCAAGTAAACATGCTTCAATTCAAGTGAAAAAAAATTTTCATGCATATTCCCTATTAGACGTCGTTGACTTAACTTTAACAAACTACCTAAAAAAAAAACATTTCAAGTTGAATAAAAGCTTGTAAAGTAGCGAACAATGTTGTAAATGTATCTTTTCTGTTTCAGACGTTGCGCAGTTCGGCGTCGTTTTGCTCAACCACGATATGTGGGTGATTACAATGTAGCTGATATGTCATGCGAAAAGAATGCAAAACGTTATTATGAATTAACAAAGACACGTATGGAAAGTCAAAAATTTTTAATTCGAAAGTTACGTACACAAAATGCACGTTTAAGTAGTCGTTTTAGAAAATTATCACAAGAAATAGTGAAAGTGAAAAAATTAATGTCAAATAATAATACAAATTCTAAATAACCAACATATTTTCTATTGACTATTTTTCAAAAAATTATTTTAAACAGTGGACAAAATAACTTGTGTGCTCGTATTCTCCATTTTGTTTCGTTTGTTGTGGTAGAGAAGACATAGGGACCTGTTTTTGTTGTCGAACATTTTTTTTTATAATTTTATAAATCTAGTCAACTAAACAATGTTTGTTTTTTTTTTCTTAATTATTTAATTAATTATGCAAATATAATTTTTATTTTAGTTTTTTTTTTATCATTTAGTTACCCGTCCCCTCAAATTTCAAATACTCATTTGAAAAATAAGTTGCTCTTACTTGTTTTAACATAGTTCGGCACGATTCGTAATTTGAGTAAATACCAAATTATATAAGCGTTTATATGCGATTTACCCGCCCTACTATAGAAAAATGCACACTTCTGTAAATTAACTTTTTTGATGACTTAGAGGTAATAAATGTATCTATTTAAGGTATTTCTATCGGAACGAGAGAGAACGCGATATCTTAGAAAGAGAGAAAAGATAACTTTTTAATTTATTGTTTTTTCGTAAACGACACGGTAAATTACATCTTATTTAGGCTCTAAGCATCTATAATTTATTTATTTACATATATCCAGTTTTGTTTGCAAAGTTACTTTCTATAGCAAAAACGCGAAAAAAAAATGTTCAAAAATGTTTCCAAAACAGTTCCTATCCTTTATGTGTTAAATATTGACAACTTTGAGCATTTATTACAGCTGACAGAGACGGTTAATATTTCTACAATTTTTTTTTACAACTTTATATCGTTGAAAACTACCTCTTTGCAAAATTTTTTGCAAAACTACTTTTACTCGCATGTCGTCAGAAATACCTTAATTTTAAAATAAGTATAGAAATAATCTTTTTAGCTTTTAACATAATTAAACGCTGCAATAAAATGATATTACACAAATGTAATAAAATGCCTTACAAAATCTCAGGGATACAAATGTTTTACCTAAAAAGTTGCAATTGTTAAAGTTCTGCGGTTAAATTAATAATAACACACACCATTAACCTTTTTTTAGTCACACAGGCTCTCTATTTTTGGTATTTGCTTTAAATTAGGAATTTTTAAGTTAAACATCACAGTGTCTCTGTAATTTGTTTAAAAAATAGCGTTCACATTTATAAATTTAAGTAATAACGGTATAATTATGGAGTGTGAATGGGGCTTTATAAAACCTACATTGATTCCTATATAGAAGGATTTGGTACGGGCTGTTTTTTCGAACATATCCTTTACGGGATTCTTTGTATTTGTTTCCTAGAAAAGCTTAGATTATTTAAGAACGAAATGGCTCAAAAATAGCGAAGGAGTTTAAAATAATTATAATAAGTTAACATTAGTTGATCAACAAAAATTGAACGTAAGAATTTTTTTTTCAAAGAACGATTTACTTTAAAGTTGAAACATTAATTGAAACGTGTGAACACTGACCGTTATATAACTGGGCAGAGTATGCTTATGGGTCTAAACACAGTCACACATACCTATTACACATAAAAGGCCTACTGAAGCAATAATTAGTACCTTGGCTAGTTGAAGAGAGCTGAAATTCTGGTTAATTTCGTAACATAGAATAATCTGTATTCTGTTCAGTTATATAGAGGTCAGTGATTGTGAACAGTTGAAACCCTCTCTGTTTAATATTTTTAGTTCTTTTAATATTCTTTGGACGCCATTCCAACATTTTCAACTAACAAAGAGTTGATCAGTTTCTATTGAAACCTGTGAACAAAAACTGATTCAAGTCGTCTTCAACTTTTGTTGATCAACTTAAATCATTCAATTAAACAAGAATTTTAGCTGTCTAAAAATGAATAATCTCCTAGATTTGAAATAACAAAGACAAGTTACGAATATTTTAAATTCATTTGAAAATATTGCGCCCGTTTTGTTGAAAAATATTTTGTACTCACTATATCTCAGGCAATTAATTTGTGCTGCCATCAATTAAAAGACTAATAGATTAGTAATTATTAGAAATTAGTATTATTCTAAATAAAATTGTTGAACATAAAAATGTATTTTTATCCACGGAATTTTTGGATTTTGAATAAAAATTCTTAAGAAGGAAATTAAAATAAAACAAATGTTGTAAATTTTCGTAAAAATGCTTTTTTTTTTAAGTTATGACCAGAGTTAGTTTCTTTCCCAGACTAAACGATTGTTTCCGAAAGTATTGTAACAAATATTTTCGTCATTTAGAAGCTAGATAGAGTATGAAATCTAGTTACTATGGGTGCTCCTCAGCTCAGTAATGAATAGGACCTTTCAAATATTGAAAGAATGTCGCATACCAAATTTCATTCCGATTGGATTAAAATTATGACTAAAAGATACATTTGTTATGTACACTCCTGTTCATAAAAATTGAACCAGTCACATTCTAAGCGTATGTTACTAAATATATGTATAAAATTACATACAATAACACTTAGAATGTTTCAGCTGGTTCAATTTTTATGAACAGGATTGTATGTATATAAACTTTAATGATGTTCATTTTCAACACCTACTTATTACAATTGTAGCGGTATCGCTACTAAAATCAAATATACTTTACTTTATTAGATACCTTGCATTTCAACTACATTCTCCCTAACTTATCACGGTAGTTATTTATGTTCATTATTTTGGTAACGATCAAAAAGTCATTAAGACATTTTGATAAATTCATTTTAATAAAGATCATCTATATCTTTATTCGTGTCTTTTTATTTATTATTAATTATTGGATTCTCTTATAATCATCCAACCTCTTACAGGATCGATAGGCAATTGAAGAAGTTTTTGTGCGAAATCAATCTATCGGTAACAATAGCTGCATTTTCTTAAGAAAGAAAATTTGTAAACATTTGTTTCATCTCAAAGGAGTTAAGTAAGGACCTAAGCAATATAATGATAAATAAAAGAAATTTTGATTTTAAATATCGATTTATTAGAAAAATTTATAATATTCTAAATAATATTTAATTAACTATACAAAAACATTTTCTTTGTATCTTTATAGAAAAAATGTTTGTAAAATGTGTACGCACAAGCGCACACATTATTCAATCTCGTACACATACACAAACGGTACGAAAAAAATTTAAGTCCTCGTCATTTTGTTTCAGTTCATTCGTTTAAGATAACAGTACAGAAAGGAATCCTTTTTTTATTATTTATTCTAAAGGCCATTTTACACTTCACACATACAATTGAATATCGTATGACGTAAGAAATTATATATTGCTCTGATTACTTTTTACGTACACAGAAAATTTGAAAAATATAAACGGGACACATTTTGATTGGCACACTGCACATCTTACGTCTTACGAATGATACTGTAATTTGACCTTTTTTAAACTTAATTAGGTACCTATAACGTCACAGTATTATTATAAACAAAAGAAAACTGTACAGTTTTTTTTTCCCAAAAATATATAATAACACAAAAATTGTTGATAATTTATAAATAAATTAAAAGAAAGTTATAAGAAATTTTCTTCATTTTTCCTTAAAACATCCTTCCTCTCAGAGTTATACCCTCAAAATCAGACGCATACTTTTTAGTAGTACGCATGAAACTATTTTGTTCACAATACAACATGCAATTGTATGGGTTTTTTTTAAATCAATTTCGGAGAAAATCGTCTTTTACAGACAGAAGTGACGTTCTTCATATCTACTAAAGATCTTGGTTGCTTTTCATTAGACACACAACCACGGAATGTGACAGTGTGTAAGCATCGTGTGTTCCATTAACAACTTCGTACGACACCATATGTTCACAGAGAGACACAAGGAAAACTTGAGTGTAGTGCCTGATTTATGAACAATCTCTATAGATCATGTGTAGAACTAAATTATGTTCCATTTATCGCACCGGACCATTACACAGCGTGCTTTGCTGGTTCACACCGTGTGTCACACACTCCATGGCTGTGTGTCTATTTGGAAAGCAACCTTTGTCAGTACGCTTGCGTGAGATTAAAAGGTATATTTTTACTATTTTATCATAAAGATAAAGCGTTTGGATATGTAATTATTACTGAATTATTGAACGAAGCGAAGTTATGAAATATTTAAGGCTATTTCTTGTATTTTTTTAAATAAATAATGTAAAACTATGTGGCCTTTTCTTTGGAAAAAAATTTCCTACATCTTTCATTCATAAATAGTTACTATATAATCTGAATTTCCACAAAATTACTCCCAAGTTCTTTTTATCGTGAAACCAATCACAACACTCAATTCTAATTAGTTTTTTTTTTTTAATGATGATGAAAATGATGAAGTGGAAAGAAACACCAAGAGGGAGAGTATATTGAACTCTCCTCCCCGGATAATAATGAGATGTATTTTGGACAAAATAAAAAATTAAAAAAAAACAATTGACAAACAACACTACTTTAAAACAGTAATGTACTCATACCACCCATTTCTGATTGTTCTTTAACAAATATTTCAAAGTATTGATAAATAATTGTAACAGCTAATAAAATACCAGTGCCAGAACCAATGGCACCCATAAAATCAGCTAAAACGGATAGTGCACCAATACATAAACCACCGAAGGCGGCGGCTGTTGGTATGTAACGATTTAATTCATGGATCATTGAATTGTCACGATGTCCACGCATTACCATTTGTTGTTCTTTTAATTGTTTTGCAACCTAGAAAAAGAAATATATTATTAAATATATGTCTAATATTTGAGAGGACAACATGTCTATAATATTCGTTTAGAGAAAAAAATATTTGGAACGAGTATAAAAAAATATTATATGTTAAGGACGTTCATTTGCTAGCTAAAGTCGTCAAACGAGTACTATCTTTAATAAAATTTATTTAGGAACAACGATAAAATATATCCTAACTTAAAGGGAAATGGCCATGAGACAAATCATGAGGGATGTGAATATGTTACTTACATCTTTAGCTGAACTTCCGGATACTTCAATCCATGTTTTTGAGAAGAATGCACATGATCCCAACATAAATACAATATATAATAGGGCATGTACTGGATCTTCAACAATATGTCCAACACTCTCTGGTGGTGATAGATAATAACATATACCACCAACAGGGTATGCACGAGCTGGGCCACCCCCACCAACATCAGCCCATACACCCAATAAGTTTATTAAGAAATTCCCTTGGAATTTAACAGCTAACATCTAAAAAAACAGAAAATGTTAAAAATTGCACTGATTGAGGCGTACGAAGGATATTACATTAACCGTATGGAAGTACGAGTTTCGATGGAATTAGTTGAATTTGAGATATGCTTTAGTTTATGAGATCCTAATCAAGAGATGTCAAAAACAGAAAGCACATAAGAAGAAGCATAAACCAAAATATATATCTCAAAGACCCCGCATCTTTCTATGGTTTGAAAGACTAGGAAATTATTCTTTTTGTGAAAAAGTGTACGTGGACAAAAAAGGTTGAATATTTGCTCCTTTTCGATTTACGAGACTTTTAAGAACCTACAGAATTTCATTCTGTCAGTAGATTTTTCAAAAATTTCAAATTGGTTTATGCTTAAAAATTTAAGGCATCGAATTTTTTTCTAAAGTTATATTAGTAACAAATATAACCACGCTTATGCTATAAAATTTTAAAGAATTACACCTAAAACGTTCTGTAAGGTCCTTTTAATTGATGCTTACCTGTGATATAACGTATAAATTGGAGACGAGCGCTGATTGAAGGATAATAGGGATGTTTGATGTGTAGAATAATTTAATTGGATAACTACTGTATTGTCCACGATATCTGGCTGATTTTATTGGTAAATCAACACGGAATCCTTGGAAGTATATCACAACCGCAAAAACTAATACTGTTGCTAGTAAATTCATTAAATTTGGTAAATTTTGTCGATAGAATGCTTCACGAAGTGCACGTACTTTATCTTGACGTGTTGCAAGTAAATGGAATAATGCAATTACGGCACCCTCAAATTCTGTACCACGTCCTAATTACAAAAAAAAAAAAATTATTATTAATCTTGAACACGTTCAAAAAATTGCAGTTCGTTATTGAATAGACGACCATTCGGTAGTGAACAATTTAGATCATTTTACGAAAATTTGTATTAAAATTTTTTTTCTGTTATCAATATTTCTATCCGTTACAAACTAAATGCAAAATATATAACAATCTCAAAAAGTGGTATTTTTCAAATTTTTTAAATCGGTTTGTGCCGAATCTATTAGGTTTTCAAAAAAATTTTCGAATAAAAGTTGCTTGTCATAAAATTAATTACTAACAACTTTATTCGAAATATTTTTTCGAAAACCAAATAGATTCGGCACAAATTGACCAAAATTTTGAAATAAGAATGCTAACTATATAAAAATAAGTCTTTTTTGGGACATTCTGTATATTCTTAATGTTTACCTGTATTCACTGTAGCCGGTGAGAATGCTTTCCAGACAATTGTTTCACAAATATTTGTGGCAATGAACAATGATATACCCGATCCAAGACCATAACCTTTTTGTAGTAATTCATCCAATAACAATACAATTAATCCAGCGACAAACAGTTGAATGATAATTAACAAACAAACACCAGCACCGATTTCAGATGGATCACCATACATTCCAGTCATGACGTAGACTATGGCTTGACCGACAGTAATAACCATACCAAATACTATAAATTATTCGGATTATTTAAAACTGTTCCAGGAAGCAAACTATAAGAGCTAGTTTAAGACAACTTAAATATTACAGTCGTTTTCAAAAAACCTTTTAAAAGTTTTATTTAGACTTTTAATTTGAATGGAAATAAAAAAGTCGATGACGGTGATTACGAAAAATTTACCATTAATAAATATTACTCTTAATTTTATGGCCGAAGGCTTCGATATATTTTTTTTTGTAAACGGTAGGATCTATAGTGTGTATTTTTGGGAAATGTGTAATTATCCAAAATACTTAACAAAGTTTCATGAAAATCTCTAAAATATGATGAATTCATAAGCCTTTAAATTAATACTTCGAATTAAAATTTTAGATTTGTCTCAATTTTTAAGGTTCAGAATCTTAAAAGTCCACCCAGAAGTAATTTCTTTAGATAACATTTGACATTTCAGTAATATGTCTGGACATTGATAACATTCTTTGATATCAAATGCTTGATATGAAAAATCATACACATCTAGTATGGGGATCGAACCCACGACCTATGGCATTCTATATTCCGTGGGTATAATATAACCGAAAGGCAACTATACTAACCATGGTTAAATAGACGCTAGTTTACAACAAATAGAAACAATTTTAAATAACTTCTTTAGAGTTTGTTTAATAATAAAGAATGTTACTTTTTAGGGTTAATTCATTGCTGTTGAAATCCTCGAAATTTAAAAATATGGTAGAGACCGCTTAACAAACTTTCTCTAATAATAAAGAAAAGAACAGTTTGTGTGGGGTTTACGAAAAAAAATCCCTTTGCAACTGAAAACTGGATTGCAGTCAAACTCGTTGATTTTTAGATCTGATTATTCTGAAGTAATGTTGCTTATGCGCTTGTAGACAGAAGTTTTTCTGCTACAGCAAATTAGGGAAAATTCTGTTCATTTTCACAATGACTTGAAGTACCAATATAAAAAAATTAGCCAATTTGACTGAACCCCCTTTTACGTTTGATTGGAGAAGGATCCTAGTTAAGAGGGTAGTAAATACAAATTTTGAGCTGAATTAGTCTTTCCATATTTGTAGACTCGTTAAGTGAAAAATATCGATTTTCATTAGAAACTTTGGCTTGAACTTTTAACTAATATAATACTATCTTACTTCTACTGTCACTCGAAAGTAAAAAACAATACTTAAAAATACATACATTTTTGCGCCCCATTGAATAACGCTCGATCTTTAGGCGTATCGCCAACTTCAATAATTTTTGCTCCGGCTAAAAGTTGCATGATAAGACCAGATGTAACAATTGGTGAAATACCCAATTCCATCAATGTACCTCGATTTGATGCCAATATAACACGTATCCAATAAAATGGATCAGCACTATCTGAGCTCATAATTCCAAAAAGTGGAATCTACAGCAGAAGACAAAATTTGTTAACACATATGGAAAAATAATTTTTTTTTAAATGAAATTTTCTACTTACTTGACAACAAACTAAGAAAATGAATAAAGTTATAGCCGTCCATAATACTTTCTCTCGAAATTGGATCTAGAAAAAATTGATCATATGTTTAAAATAACGGTACAGTTGGAATATTTGTAGAAATTTACCTTTCGTTCAGGTTTGGCTATTTCTGGTAATATACTACAAAATGGTTTGATCACCTCTAGGAATTTAACTGAAATATTAAAAATTGAAAAGTTACAGTAAATTTTTCATTCAGAAAAAATTTTGTAAAAATTTTCGTATACTTACTTCCCATGGTGAATTTTTGAATTTATTACGAAATTAAAAATCAAAAACTAAAACAAAAATCCAATGGAATATTGGATTATTGTACTAAATAAAAGTAAATATTTAATAAATTACTTTTGTGATAATCCCAAAATGGGTCCAAACACAACACTCACTGACTTTAATATAAAATTTAATGCTTTGAAATTGACAATCGTCCACGCAACTTTTAAGATTGGTTTACATTACCATCGAGTCACCGACGTCGGACTACACCGCTATACACGTATACATTTGATTTAGTCACGTGACTGATGATGTTGGAGTTTGCCGACCTCGTTGTTCATTTGTATTTCACGGTCCGACTTTTAGAGGGTTGGAGAAGTTGTGATGAAAGCAAGTGTACATTACTCATTCAATGGCTATGTCACCAATTTTCATTTTGCATTTTGGAGTATATCAATTTTTATTCGTTACTATTTCCAATTTTTGTATTATTTTATAATATGGAGAAGTGAAGTATTCACATGACCTCTATATACAAATTTAAATATTAAAAGCAGGTTTAAGGTTTACGAAATAATGGGATAGTAAAGAACAATCTTACAATGTCTATAAAAAAAAAACTTTATAATTTATTCATATATGTGGAGTATTATATTACATAATATATGCATTTATTATAATAAAAAAGATCAAATATTTTTAAAATGGCGGCCTTATTTCTCAGCAGCCAAAAAAATCGCCTCTAATATTATGGAACGTTTGAAATCAAAGTATTTTAAAAATATATTAAATTTAATATAATAATTATTAACATTGCAAAATTGAAGAAAAATCATATGATAATTATTATACAATGTGTGTCGTATTTAAAGCTATGTTAACTAGTGTTCCAAAAATTAGCATTCATTCATTCATTCAATAGTAGTAGCGGACGGTAGGTCTAAGCCTGGCAAGTAGACCTTTCTAGGTCTTTTTTAACCGACCACTAAAGGACAAGGAATTTGTATGTAGACTAGGAATTGGTAGGTTAGTGCGACTACAGCCGACTTTGATAGGAACTATACCAATATTCAACTGGAGTTTGTGAAACGAAACTGCAGAAAATGTTTACAAGCATAGCCGCTTACTTTCGTTCTGGTCCATACGCCAAAAATTTAGTCAATAACTTTAATTAATATCATTGGCAAACTGCAGCAACCTCCCAGTCCGAGCAGAGCGTCTTTAACAGCTCGACCACTCGGACGGTCACAGTAAATAAAGTACTATATAGGTCAGTAACTCCTGTATAAAATGATTCAAAATACAATTTGTACACCATAATCTATTATTCTATTCTACAGACTACATTACCTCATTGCACTACCTACAACTTTGTAGTTTGTATATAGAGGTAAAAAGTGTATTTTAAACAAAGTCAAGTATGTAGGAAACCATGCAATAGAGTACTCATTAAACCTTTTTGAGTAAAACTGTACTGTTTAAATTTTTTATTTTTGGTTTATTTTTGGTATGATGGTTACATTTGCTGAATCAAAGCTTTTTACAAAGCCTTCATTATTTTAATAAAAAACTATTCCATAATATTGCCATCTTGTTTTAAAACGCCTCAACATGAGTAACTGGAGGCAATTGGTCTGGGTCGGATCTACCGACCTACTCGAATCCCACCCAGACGAAAATATTATTAGTTTTACGAATGGGTTCGGTATCCTAAGCGATAGGTGTTAGCTATAAGACATTGGACAGAACGATCGATTGATTGCACCATTCTGAGAATTATGGTCCATTTTTGAACCAAATTGATTTAATTGTTTTTGTAAACTTGGTGTCAATCCATCCATTATTAGTATAGTTGCCTTCTGTTTTGTTATACTAACGGAGGTGACTATCGTTAATTTAATTTGACATTTAAGTAATATATCTGACAACAATAACATTATTTTGATATCAATGTTTGAATGTTTATATCATACACATCCTAGCTAGGGAACGAACCCAAGATCCTTGACTTTCCGAACCAATACTCTACCAACTGAGCTTTATAGCATCCTGGTTTCTCAGTTCGTAGAGCATTGGTCCGCAAAGACAGAGGCCATGGGTTTGATTGGTAACGATAGCAAATTCTCTCATATTTTACCATTAAAGAGTATCAAAAACGTGGATATCTTATTCTGAAGGTAGATAGTACCCAAAAAAATAAAGAAAAAGTTCATATAAAAATATAACCTTGGAAAACGTTTGTTTTCATGATACAGCCCAGTTAGTAGCAAAAAATAAAATTGTCCATTAATAAAATTACATTAAATGGCTTAAATCGATAGTACTTATCAAAATAAGAAAAAATTTTCGTATGAACATGGATTCAAAATAACTATAGTTTTTTTGCAATAGCTCGTACCTTTATAAACAATTCATTTCTATAACACTCATGTTAGAACGGAATTTTTTGTTTATCCTTGAAAATGGCACTTTTTCGCCATTAGTTTCCTGGAAAGAAAGTATTTTTGGATCAAAATGCACCTTTATTTTTATGGGTATTTCTTTTTTGGCTCCTTTATATAGCCGTGGCCTCTGTTCCTTGGATCAATGAACTAGATTAATTTAACTACACTGCAGTCTGCAACTCAAAAGATTTATTGTACCTAACAGTGCTAGGTTAATCAAGATGTTGACGTTTTCTTTTTAAGTCAAGAATAATACTAGAGTCCTTTTTTTAAATAGGGTTACTATAAAGGGCTTTCTCTGGAGGTGTTGAGAACGCCAATGTTGTTGCTGTTACATCTTTATATGTCCAGGATCATTTCAAGTTTTTTACGTGTAGTCTCCATGCTTTTTAAGATTAAACCCATAGCTCGAGTTTAGTTTCTTTATTAATTTGAGATACAGGTAATGATAAATATTCTTTTCTTTTGGCTAGAAAATTTGACATAAATACATTAAAAATCATGAAGACTTTCATTGATATATAAGATTATCCTTAGAGGCCGTATTCTAGATAATTTCCAATTGATTCTGGATGAATTTGAGAAGAAAATTATTGGGAACTAAAAATAACAAGGCTTTAAGTGTGCCAACCTGTATAAAAATGTATGGAACGATTTGATTAATATCTACGTGAAATAAACACTAAAATACAGAGGCCATTTTGGCATGTGTCAAACATTTAAAAACCTAACCGGCTCTATATTTTATACAGGAATTTATTTACAAATAAAATCAAATTGATAAAAACAAGAGCATTCTTTCATTATTAAAGCAACATTTTTGTACTTTAAAAACTAATAGCCCATAATTTAAAACGTAAAACGGTAGTAAGTTTTGTAGAATTTAGTATTTAATAACGCATACCGAGAACGTAAATGACTTTTTAACTTTGTGAAACTGTAAAAATAACGTGAAAAAAATGGATGTTTGGGCAAGAGTTACTGATAAAAAAGAGTTAAATAATAAAACACCAACAAAACTTATTACTCAAACTATGTACGTAACTTTTTATAGTATGTTTGAGAATAAAGTTGTAAATTTTTCATAATATGTTTCTCTTTTTTATAGTAATTTAAATGGAGTTGAAGATACACAAGCAATTGAAATTGTGGGACAAGATGTGATTGTAAATTGTACACTAGGTGCTCATAATCATGGTAGTTCGAAAGTCAAGTTGAAGAGTATTGTGGATTATAATTGGGAGTCGAGGTTGTATATGGGACAATTGGTTTCTGTACATATGAGTGGCAAATATATTGCGTATGGAATTAAAGGTAAAATCCGTGGTATTTTTTTAATCAATTTTATCCTTAACAAATATCACTCACTTGTTGAAACTTGACTAACATTGCCTATCAATAGTTCAATATAAACTGATAGGATACTATATTTTTTTTAAACGACAAGTTGATATAATTTTTTGATATCTCGTTTAGTTTTCGGGATATTGAACCACGGAATTTATTAAAACTCGACGAGATAAACAAAAATAATTTAGACTTTTCATTAAATATCCTCCAGGTATCGAACTCTGGATTTCTAGCCCAGTGTGCTACCGTTACACCGCGAATGATGGTGACGATTAAGTTAATTTTTTCATATTATTGACAGTGTTAATTTGGATAAAATTGCAGTTTAGCGGCTTTTGCCAAAACAAATGATAAAAAATTTTTGATTCCAACCGAGTAGTACAATCTTTCACTTTATCGATCATATCCCGAGTTGGTCAAGTTTGCGCGTTTTTGGGTCCCCGCATTAAAAGGCCTTCTATATATTACAGATATTGACATTGTGGCAAAAACTATTGAAATTCAACAAGGTAACTATTCCAACCGAATACTATAGTTTTTGCCACAATGTCTGAAATGTATAGAACGTCTTTTATTACGGGGGCACAAAAACACGCAAACATTTAGAATATTTATAAAAAATAATAGCCCAAGCGGGGACAGTAAAAACGGTGCCCATTTAATTACGGGATGAAACAGCGAGGCAGCCACATCCAAAACTTAACTTTTTTTAAATAATAATTACGAGAAAAACACATCAATACTTATTTATTTTCATAAAATTTTTGTACGAAACTTTTTTTCATATTTATTATAGTTTCTGATATCTATATACCTCTATATCTATTATCTTTATATTTTCTCAGAAACTGTAATAGATATGAAAAATAGTTTCATACAAAAGTTGTTTGCAATAAAATTCTATGAAAAAAGTATTCATGTGTTTTATTATAGAAAAAAAGTTATGCGCGATAAAAGATTTTAGGGTGGGGTAAACATTTGTCGGATCAGATGTTCGCATTGTTGCCTAGGCAAGTGATTGAAGTTACTATATGTACTATATTTTCTGAAAGTTTCATCCCCTAATTAAATGGGCCGCTTCTACTCTACTTTACGGTGACCGCTCCTACTCTAATTTTTCCAAGTATTTAATAAACAATCATAATATATTTAAGGATGTACGAGCACTGAAGCTTCAAAAAGATTAAGACTTGATTCTTTGTTTACATGTAGTTGAAGTGCATATAAATCAATTATAAAAGTTTCTAGTGGGGTTACGGGGGTTTTGAATTAATTATTTAATGTTAAAGTTCGAGTTTTAATGCATTGCTCTTATGGAGAAACCCACATTTTTACACATATTTAGATAATTTTCACTTTGAATAAAATAAGACGAATAAAAAAAAACTACGCAATAGAAAATAGAAATATTAATAAAGACATTGATCCAATAAAATTCCGGTATGACGGGCCTAAAAAAATATATTTAAGAAAACAACTGAGATTTCGGGTAAATATTATTTCTGTCGGCTCAGGTTTTTTTCTTAAGCCCGGTATGACGGGCCTAAATTAACTTTTAATTTTAACTTACGACAAAAAATAATAAACATTGTGGACTTTTATGAATGTTTATATAAGATTTTAAAGAATATTATAAATGGACTATACATCAGTGCTCGTACATCCTTAATACATGTAATTTCCACAACAAAATAAAAATCCCAGTATTTTTAAACATCCTGTATATGCATATTGAATGACTTGATTAATGTGGTTTTTGCTTAGTAGTACAGAAAGCAGCACAAAATATTGGTATCGTCCGTGTGGCAAGTCGAGATAGTGAACAACGTGCTCTATTACGTGGTATGAAAGGGCAGATACAAGATATTGCATTCGCATACATTCCTACTCAATACATCCTTGGATGTGTGGATGAAGAAGGTTCATTATTCGTTCATAATGTGGATCGTGATGAGGATAAACATATTATGTATCCTTTTCTTCTGAATTTAACAGTTACAATATAAACAAAAATTAAATCTGCTAGCTTAGATTCAAACATATAATTTGAAATTTCTAAAAGAAAATTCCATACAGGGTGCTCAGATTTTAATCTGGAAAATTTATTAGGCGATAGATCACTCAAATATAAGAAGAAACGTTCATAAGAACTTGGATATTTTCTAGCTTCGTTTTCGAGATACAGGTTGTTAAGGATGTTCCAGCATAGTACCACATTTCAACAGATTTTGCTCTTTTTTTCACAGGCTAAAAATAACGTTTTCTAATAAATCCCGAAGTTTCGACCGTTTGACCGTTTAGAACGCGAGATAATAGCAAAGTAATCATTCTCTCTCACTCTCTCTCAATAGAAGCATGTAAATCTTCATGCCCGCCTAACTATTATCTGTTGTATTAAAAAAAATACTTGACAGAATTAAAAAAAACAACTAGGATAGTAAAGATAAATATTTATTAAATAAATTTAAAAAAATAGCTTTTACTCAAATCTATCAGTAAATCCGTCGTTAATCCTATAATTTGAATAGATTAATTCCTTAACCATATAACATTCAGATGTACGCTACTATTGCATATTATTCATACACCGGACCCAGCAATGAATCCAATGTATCACCGAATCCTTTGGTGTCCCTATTTACCAGACGAGGAACCAAATTGTGAACCTGATGAAGATACAGCAAAATTATTGGTCTTAACGCAAGGAAATAAAGGTAAAATTTAATTTAATTATTTCAAGGTCATCAGAGGTGTAGTCCTTTCACAAGAACTTCTCAAACATCTTTTATCTAGTAGTTTGTATAATTTAAACTGTACAAGTAATTTCACCGTCCGGTTTATGCTGTACCAACGAATGTATATCAGATACAGAAGGGGCATTTCTTGTCGGTGATTTGATCTTTTTATAGTCATTTCACACAACCTTGAGAAAATGCAGATTGTGTATCAATGCAATGACCGATAGATCGATGGCAAGAATTGGTTTTTAAATATAAATACCAATTTTTACTATGTATTTGTATTTCAATATACAAGTCGGATATTATTTTATTTACTTGTTTTCAAATATTAACAACATCGCCTGTTATCTATCGGCCAATGTATTGAAACACAATATACACTTTCAATACAATAACTACTGATTTCGCCGTACGTTAACTATTGATAGCTATAATTTTAACAACACACTGTTTTCATCAATTTTGTGATAGATTTTAGTTGTACAGATAGCCACAGAAGTAGCGCTCCTTTTTCGAAATTTTTTAATTGATATATGCCATATTCATTCGGTTCTCGAAAAAAATGCATTATAAATATACTAAAAACATTTATTCGAAACATTTTCTTAAAAATCGAATGAATAAGGACACAAATCAATAATAAAATTTTGAAAAAAGAGCGCTACTTCTGTGGCCCGTAGATAGATAGATTGTAGCGGCTGTCCTGGACGGGACACACTTCGACCATAAGGTCCATTGTAATATCTAAGGATGTGAGGATGTGACTAGGAATTGGTAGGTTGTGCGGCTGCAGGCGACTTTGATAGGAACTATGCCGATATTCATCTGGAGTTCGGCTACTTGTCTGGTTCTGTGGCCCATAGTACCCATTCGATTGGAACTGTTGAAAAAGAACGACGTCTATTCTAACAAATTTTTCTATTTTTGAACAGCTGAAATGTGGAACGTAGGACAAGTAAATAAAATCAAAGGTGCAGGACCACATAAACCAAGTGATATTGAAGAAGGTTTCTTGGAAATTAATGCACATAAATTACCAATAATTGATGCAGCTTTTTCGCCAGATGGGACGGCATTAGCAACCGCTAGTTTAGATGGTGATGTGAAATTTTTTCAAGTGTATATGCATAACGAATCAAAACCACGATGTCTTCATCAATGGCAACCGCATGATGGCAAAGCGTTGTCATGTTTATTTTTTTTAGATGATCAACTAACATTTATCCCTGAGTAAGTATTTTATAGCTAGATTACGTATATCAAGGTGATAAATCGTCGAAATCGCGCTTCAGGTAACTACGATGAGTTCATCATTTTTAAAATACTGTCATAGAACTAGGATAAGTATTCGGATAGTCGTAAATTATACAAAAAATTGGACTCATTTAACTTTACAAAATAGGTTTAATGATATGATTAATTTGAGCCCCTTTGTTATGAACATATATTCACCTGAAATTATGAACAAGGTGTCATTCGATTCGTAATGACATCTAGAATGTTTTCAGAAAAAACCATGTAGGGCTGGTGAAAATTACAAAAGTTATATATAATTTAGTAAAAAAAAGGGGTTTCGTTTTTTGCAAATATCTCAAAAACTATTCGTTTTTTGTCAAAATTAGCTTAGCTAATTATCCACTTCGCGAACTTCGTTTAAGAACCTTTTGTTGATACAGGCAATATCATAAAAAATTTAATCTATTTTGCCGCAATAGGTAATCGATTCAATAATGATTCGAAACTCTTTTTGTGCTAGTCGAGTCGAATTCCTCTTCTTCGTCATTTAAAGCGTCATTTCTACTCGCTCCGATAACCGTAATTCCCTAAGATTTTTATTTATAATCGAAAAATAATAATCTTTTCCAGCGTACAGTTTTGGAAATTCGCTATAACTGGATGTGATAACAATTCCGAATTAAAAGTATGGTCATGTGAATCATGGACATGTTTACAAACCATACATTTTAAATTCGATCCAACAATCTTAACACCATCAGCACCTCCCGCGACAACGCCACCTATATCATCTTCATCCTCATCATCATCGTCAACAACGACTAATTCGTCATCTTCGTCAATTTGCCTGAAAGCTGGTCTAGATAATTCAGCTGGATACTTAATGTTATCAGACATACAAAATCGTATATTATATGTGTGTCAAATACATAAAGATTTAAATGAGCCTTCGGCAAAATTGGAAATGCTTTCGCAATTTTTTTTACAAGCTCCAATTTTGAGTTTTGGTATTATTGATGCAGGTGTGCGCAAATTAAAATGTTCATCGAGTACTGAAGATTTATATCAAGTAAGTTTCATTTGTTTTCTTGTGTCACAAAATATCGTCAGATTTGAATCGCTAATAACTTCGAGACTAATTATGCGTTTACAATGGTTGAGCCCACAACAGATAGATCATGTCGGCACGTGCCTGTCGCGCTGTATTTGTTTAGCTGTGACGTCATTATACCAGTGTAGACGCATTCGCGTGAATGATTACGAATTAACTTTGTGTAAAGTTATAAATTGGTTTAACATGGACACGCGTTTAGCTAGGACATTGACCCGCTCATTGTGATGAGCTTGCGGAGCACTACTAGGATTCAAAGTGAGAAAAATATTCTCCGGAATATAAGTGAAAATCGATATTTAATTGAAAATTACAAAATAATTAAAGATAACGAGTCTCAATGACTAACTCTTAAATATACTCGGATATATAAAAACACATATCAAAAGAAAGCTCGCGTCGAAAGAAATCTAACGAGCGTTAAAAATCCAATGCATAGTCCAAATGTATAGTCCATTATAAAATGAACGTCTCAGCACCTAAGTTCTTGAGGCCGTGGATCATTCTCTGTTTAACGTCATTTTAATATTCTAGGATGGTATAGAAATCGAAGATGGTAACATAGTCGCAGTAAGTGTACGTATGTACATAGTACAACCAAAAAGTTTACAAGAATGTCGTATTGTTTATCAACCACAATTCGCTACCAACAATTCAGCAATCTCAACAATTACCGAAAGTATTATTTTTCTACCCGATAAACCAATAATTACTTCATCAAAAACCGATGAAGACGATGACGCAGACGTTGAATCGGCCCAACAAAGCCCATCGGTTGTCAACAATTTAATGGATGCCGAAATCACATCGAATCATCTAATGCTTGAAGTTATGAACCCAACGACACCGTTAAATTTAATGACTCCTGATTCATTTAATTCGCCAATACGACATAATTCTGATGAATTGAATAATGTCCAAGTTTCAGCATCTCAACCTCAATCAACAGTGTCGTCAGCAAGTTCATCAACTTCCTCGATAGATCCAGCTACAGCCACTGTGGTACCCACAGTTGATAAGACTGATACTACGACTAAAGTACCAGATCTTGAAGATTCTGGAGGTGTAGACCCAGAATCTATTGTTTTTCAACATATGCCAAAAGAATCATCAACCACAACATTCGCTAGTGGAGGTTCGAGTCCTAGTCGGGAAGTTCAAGAGATATTTTCATTAAACTCAGGTACTAATTATCATCATAATGAATTTTATGATGAAAATGATGTGAAAATCGAAGATGTGGAAATTAAGACTGAAAATTTAACAAATGATTCTGAACATCAAGGTAAGCTGGTGGTTTAGAGATATAGATTTAGAAATCGATATCTAGATTTTTTTGTAAATTATTGATGTCATACAATTATACAGTCCACGTTAAGGATTTGTTTCTACTATTTCTCAGACCCGTATTAAAACATTTTTCTCGCTTTTATGGAAAAATATGCAAAAATACGTCCTTCTCAATAAAATCGCTGATATTCTATATCTTCTTGTCAGTTGCGTTTTGAATCTCTGTTTATAGAAAAAATAATATCAATTAGAGATACCTTAGCAAAGAAAGGAGTCGAAATACCTTTCATAGACCCAGAACCTATTTTAGGAATCCCAAAAACACCATGTAAGCAAGTGATCAACGAGTGGGTAGACGTTAAACACCGTTATCGCTGGGAAAATATACCGCAACAAAAACTCGGGAAAATACTGTTACGGAATGCATCCAAGAGGCTGCTTCTCGATTCACTCAACCTGAACAGGAAACAACTTCGAAAGATTACCGGATTTATTACCAGACATTATCACTTACGAAAGCATCTACACACAATCGGAATCCAGACTGTGTGGCGAGAAAGAAAAAACATCCAGTCACATCATCTTTAATTGCGAATCTTTCGGTTTCAGCAGATCCAAATATTCGGTGCATCTCACCCCGAATATTTGAACTTTCAGAAAAACCTGATGATAAGCAAACTCCTGGCTATTGCCAAGATATACCCTAAAATTTATATCCTATCTATCTATTAATTAGTCTGTAATACGTCTTTGTATCGTCATGTCGTTCCACACACGAAAATTTTGTTAATACCAATACTTAAATTTTAATGTTCAAAATATGGCATTCGAAGCTCTTTAATTTTGAATTTTGAACAGTTTCGTTGTATTTATCTGGGATCAAAATTACCTTTTAACGTTAGTCTTATCAAAATTCTGGCCCCGAATACATTAAATTTATATTCAGATGAAAAGAAAAATAAATAGTAATAATTTCCTACTCATTTGACTTTAGCGTAACAAATGAACGTCCTTAATGGAATGGTTTGTATCAGCGTCAAATAATTTTCTAAGCCTGTAGACTTAAGACTTAAAAAACCGTAGACTTAAAAAATTATCTTTTACGGTCACATCATTCGATAGGAAATTAAAAGTCAGGGTGCTAATTCGCCTGGAAGTGGAAAAAATCGATAAAAATACCAAACAAGGGTTATAGAAAATTTTGTCTTATCAAAATTCTGGCCCCGAATACATTAAATTTATATTCAGATGAAAAGAAATATAAATAGTAATAATTTCGAATCCCAATCTAATAACTCTAATATTTTAATAACTTTAATTACTCTAATATAATAAATAAAAATTTGCTACACGCGCTAGTGAGATTTAATCAAATTTTGTTAAAAAAAAATTTAGATAATACATCAGCAATTGAAGATAGTGACGAATGGCCGAAAATGGCCATAATGAAAGTCGATGAAGTAATTAAATGTGAAGAGAATCGTATACCGAATCATCATATACATCATTTCCATCACCACACAGCACCTCCACAACCTCCACCACAAGCATCGTCAGCTCCACCTAGTGCATCATCTTCATCCAACCATAATGACTTAATGGATTCCACTTCTTCCACAAATAACAACAATTCAACCGATAAAACGTTACGATTAAAAATGTGTACACTAGAAGAACAAATTAAACAACAGAATGTGCTATTAACAGAATTAACACGACAGATTAGTGATTTTACTCAGTTAGATAAACATCATACAACAAATAATAGTGCGCAAACACAAACAGCGATTAATCAGTTAAAAACACAGTTAACACAACAGATTGAACATAGCTTTCAACGACATACACACGAACAAAACCAAATGTTGGAACAATGGATGTTATCTAGGTCAAAGAAAGAACGAGAATATCAGGAATCGTTGATGTCAATTGTGTCACAAGTTATTGGTAAGTTTGTTCATTTTTATAAACTGTAATGTAAAAACGCACATGGCTATTTTATTTTCGGATTCTACATATCCAAGCAAACAATATCTAATAATTTCGTGCCCGAAACGCTTGATTTACAAGATATCCGATATTTAGTTTAGTATACGTCATCATTTATTTCTTCAGGACCGTATTACCAAATGAACTGAAATCTGTTGTAAGATTATTGATATACTTAACAACTTTTTTAAAATCCTAAATAAATTTGATTTGACTTTAGCGTAGCAAATGAACGTCCTTAATGGAATGGTTTGTATCAGCGTCAAATAATTTTCTAAGCCTGTAGACTTAAGATTTAAAAAAACCGTAGACTTAAAAAATTATCTTTTACGGTCATATCATTCGATAGGAAATTAAAAGTCAGGGTGCTAATTCGCCTGGAAGCGGAATTAATCGATAAAAATTTCAAACAAGGGTTATTGGAAACTTTGTTTTTAATAAAATTTCAAATTATACAATATCACGTTTTTTGTGACGATCGGCTATGTGACAGTCGGCAATCATCAACATCGTTAAGATAGAAGATATCGATTCGTGTTTGTCAACCAATCACATTGCACACAATAAATACGATATTAAAGTTTATGTTTTTACATAATGCCTGAATCCTTTTTTTTCCAAATAGACTCTTTTCTTGATATAAAAAACTAATCGTTATCTTTGCTTGTTTCATTTTTAGATACAATAATGACAAACGAAATCAAAAAACATATAATTCCTGAAATTATTGGTACACTAGAGCCATTAAAACGGCAACTACACATGGAAATGACACAAAAATTAACAACCACCGATCACTTGCTAAAAGAAAACTTAACAAAATTAGTACATAGTAAAAGTGTTATGGATGTATTAGGACAATCTGTTACACAATCATTACGACCATACATTGAAAATTGTTATAAGGATACAATCGGGAATACGATTTTACCTGGTTGGGAACGAACATGCCAACAAATGTTTCAACAAATACATGATACATTTACGTGTGGCACTAAAGAGTATACAGTGTGTTTAGAGACGCACTTAGAAAAACAACGAAAGGTAAACCAGCAATTTGAGAAAACTGGACGAGATCATATTGTACAACAGCTACAAACGATTACGGCGGAATCGATAAGAACGAATTGTGAACATATATCGAGTGCGTTATCGTTAGAGATACAACAGCAGATACAAAAAACATTTATGAGGTAAGTGTGGTAACTTTTGATAAGTAAGAAGATAAGTAAAAATCTTTTAATTGTTGAAATGTTCGAATAAACAGGGATGGGAAAAATGCCTTTTTGAACATATTTACCATGGAGACTAGAGAATATTTACAATGAAAATGGTTACATACTCGTAATAACAGGGGGAGTAGGCTGTTGATATGCAAAGATGTCTAAAATAAAGAAAGAATATTTAATTTTAGTAGCAAGACCGCTACATATACTATGGACCACAAAGTACCGCTCATTTTTCAAATTTGTTCAAACTTTTTCTTAGGTTTTCTTTGTTGAATGGTGGGGGGAGGTATGTAGCGGTCTTACTACTTATACATCAAGCCCTAAAAGTTTTGTTTGCTTTTCTCTTATATATTATGTATAGACTGAAAATAATATTTTTGAATTTTACAGTTTTCAAGAAAGTTTAAAAGTAGCAATTCGACAAGAAGTTAAAGATCAAATTGATAAAGGTTTTCGTAATCACGCTGCTGTATTAGAAGATAGTGTTATAAATGCTGTAAAATCACGTGCTGTCACCCCTTCGCCACATATTATTGATTCACAGGTACAAATATATTAATTACTTTTGAGTGTCAAAATTAAAAATACTATATTTCGAATATTTTTTTAGGTACAACAAGCACAAATTCAACAATTAATATCACTGGGTAAATATAATACAGCATTTCAACAAGCATTATCAGCATCTGATTTATCATTAGTAGTGTACACATGTGAAAAAGTCAATCCACAGTTAATATTTAATCAAACGCCATGTTTATTACAACAAAATGTTTTATTATCATTAATTCAGCAACTATCGGCTGATATGACTAATCATACAGAAATTAAATATAAGTAAGTATTCGTAATTTTTGTCTTTGTACTTCGTAGCTTTACCACTTGAAACCTAAGAAATATTCATAATTTCAATTTTCAATGGTCGTGCTCAAAACAACTAAACCCTTAGTAAACTAACTTACTAAATATATCTTAGGTTTTTGCCAGGACATTTGTCAGATACTATGCAACTTAGATTGTGACGCAATTTTGCTTAGTAAGTTCTTCCAGATTGGCGGATTCCCTCTGAGTTTAGTTGAAAAACTAGGTGATTTAATCTTGGGATTGTCCCTAATAGTGAAAAAATGAGTTTTTTATTTTGAAAATGCATTTTTTTCTCAATGTAGTCCTTTTAGTTAACATTTGTCCAACGTTTCTCCTATAACTGGATTCCGTCCCTGAAGTGCAATTCTGGAAGGTCTTCAAAATGTATATTTATCGCTGCTATCACCTCTTCATTTAACCCAAAACTTTTTCCAGCCACAATTTTTTTTTTTGATTTGGGAATTGGTGAAAGTCAGAAAGAGTCAAATTTGGCGAATAGGGAGGATGTTCCTAATTTATATTTCGAAGCCCTCGATTGCTAAAGCGCCTTTGTGGGTGGGCGCATTATTGTCCTGGTGAAAGAAGATTTCTTTCACCAGGACAATATTGTACTCACTAGAGCGTGATATAAATAGGTGCCCCTTGAGTCTGCAGTGATCGGTAAGAACCCCAACCAGACGGTTTATGTCATTCCGGTTTTTACCAATAAGAAGCCAGGTTGACTTTGTTGTTTGGCTTGTCTGCAACCTGCTGTATCTTACCATTTTCCGTTCATAGACTTATCCAACCATTCGTTGAAGGTAGAGGTAGTCTGTCTCCTAGTTATTTCTAGATATGGTCCCGGTCCCTGACTCCGTAGTGCCCTAGTACCCATATCAATGTGACCTCTTTCATCCTTGCCAGGCTCTCCAGTGATTCCGTGCATTCGATGAGAGCGCATTTTTGAGCGCAGCTTGGCAATCCTGGACTTATTAAGGATGTACCAGCACTGAAGCTTCAAAAAGATTAAGGCTTGATTTTTTGTTTACATGACGGGCCTAAAAAAAGATTTTTAAAAAAACAACTTAGATTTCGGGTAAATTTTAGTTCTGTCGGCGGTAGCGTAATTACCCGACATCTCAGGTTTTTTTTCTTAAATATATTTTTTGTTAGACCCGGTATGATAGGCCTAAATTAAATTTTAACTTACGACAAAAAATAATAAACATTAGGGATGGGCGATGTTGAAAAAGAACACCGACATCGTAACATCGATTTTTAAAATTTTTGACCATTGAGTAATCGATAATCTTCTGAAAACATCGATTTTTAACATCGATGCTAGAAGCAAGCGCGAAAATTTCAAATTTTCAATTACTATCACTGTTAAGATAGGCATTAAATATGATAATTTAATATAAATTAAATCAAATTAATTAAATAATCTAATTAACAGCGAGTAATTTATTAGAAAATAGAGATTGATTATCAAACTAAGTAATTTTTAAATTTGCCGATTGAGCGCGAAATTTAAACTAATAGAAATTTAATTTACGTCCGCCTTTACGATGTCGATAGTTGATACAAAATTTTACATCGAACATCGATATATCGCATTTCAAAAACATCGGTTAAAAGCATCGATGTTTTCGAAAAAAAACATCGATAGTCCAAAAATCGATGTATATCGCCCATCCCTAATAAACATTCTTGTGGACTTTTATGAATGTACTATATAAGATTTTGAAGAATTTTATAAACTATACATCAGCAATCGTACATCCTTAAATGATTTATTTTTATTTTTAGATACTTAGAAGAAGCAGTAATGAATTTACAAACATCAAATCCAATGACACGAGAACATATGCCAATTGTTCTAAAAGAATTACAAAGACAATTGACAACATTTATAAATTGTAATCCAAATAATAAAATTATACGGCAAATGAGAATGCTTTTAATGGCGACTCAATCTTTAATACAGTAATTAAATTCAATTAAAAAAAAAAATTTATTACTTTCAAAAGATTTTTAATAAAATGTACGATTTATTATGAGAATGGTGTGACTGGTGTTGTCAATCGATCGAATCTCTCGAAGAGAGTTCCACAAGACGACATAAATCAAAATGCGATAAATTGATTTTTTTTTAAAGCGAATCAGATTTTATTTCAAAAACGTCACGCGCTGTGCTTTACCAAGTTTAATTTAAACAAATACATGAGAAAGCAATAATAAATTATGTTGTTTTTTTTTTTTAAGAATTATGTGTAACAGAAACTTGAGGCTTTTTTGTACAAAAAAATATAATTATTTGACGTGTTGTTAGTGGCAAGAGACGAGAAGAATAGTATTATCATGGTTTTAAAAATATGTAATTTATTTGAAAGTCTTTGGTTGAAAAAAAAAAGTATATTTTTAATAATAAATTTAAAAAAAATATTGATCAATAACAAACTAATAATAAATTACTATGGAAAATTATTTTTATTTTTTTAGTTTTATTTTTTTATCTCAAATTTTCTTTTAATACATTGTTTCAATGAAAATGAAATTTTTTTAAACATTTTAGAGATTTGTGAGTGCGCGATGATACTGTATCTGGTGGTAGATTTGAAATTGGTTTCGGTACTAAATAAATAGAATACAAGTGAGAAAGGATTCTTAAGGATGTACGAGCACTAAAGCTTTAAAAAGATTAAGGCTTAATTTTTTGTTTACATGTAGTTGATGTGCATTTAAATCAATTATAAAAGTTTCAGGTGGGGTTACGGGGGTCTTGAATTAATTATTTAATGTTAAAGTTCGAGGTTTAATGCATTGCGCTTATGGAGAAACCCATATTTTTACACATATTTTGATAATTTTCACTTGGAATAACATAAGACGAATAAAAAAAAACTACGCAATAGAAAATAGTAATATTAATAAAGAGATTGATCCTATACAATTCCGATATGACGGGCCTAAAAAAAAGTTATTTTTTCTTGAATATCTTTTTTGTTAGGTTCGATATGACGGGCCTAAATTAACTTTTAATTTTAACTTGCGACAAAAAATAATAAACAGTGTGGACTTTTATGAATGTACTATATAAGATTTTGAAGAATTTTATAAATGGACTATACATCAGCGCTCGTACATCCTTAAAAACTGACTGATATTGATAACTGACTTTGGCCACGACGTCTGGTGGCCAAAAAAGAAAGCAGTTTTAGTGTACACTGCAAACTTTTTATCGGCCGATAGTTTAGTCTGTATCAGGCTATAATGTATTGTCTATAGTAAGTGTTAATCGGTAGGTGTGCACACTTCCTTATAACTGCATGTCTATTAATGAACCGATTAAACTATCGGCCGATAAAAAGTTTGTAGTGTGCGGGCACTCTTAAAGTTATAGCAGGCTCAGAGTTCAGTCTGTATGTTTACTACTGAGTGAGTTCTAAAAACTAGATTCTGGTATTACAAATTTATTTTCAATTATCTATTACGCCATTAGCCAGAATTAAGCGCTCCTCAACTAGCCTGCACGGCGTTTACGTGTACGTTATTGGCCAAATTGTCGGTAGTAACAATGGAGAGTAAAGGTATGGTATCATGATATCGCCCGTCGTTCGTTTACAGCGACCAATTAGTCACGTGGTACAATTTTTAATTTCAAGCGCCATGAAAAAATGTCGCTTGAACCCTCCTTTAGTTGTAATAACCATAGACGTATAAGAATAGACTACACTAGCAAGATTCGTGTAAGTGGATGCGATAGAGGAATAAAAAGAGACAGTTGCATTAAAGGGGATTACTATCCTTGTCTTGAGCATTTACGCAGTGTACTGCATTCTCAAGCAAAGAATATACAGCCTCTATTTTAAAATAGACCCAATCTGGAAACAATGTATAGTGTATCGCTGTCTATATGCAGTGTACTATGATATGGTTTACTTTGTTACACTTAAACTGCATTAAAATTGGAGGCGGATTTCATAGTTCTCACCACAGGCATTTGCCATCATATCAGTCTTTGGTGGGGACGTCTGCCTGTATAGTGCAGTTTGGGTGTAACAAAGTACATTTATCATGGTATACTGTGCATAGACAGTGATAGATGCACTATACATTGCATCTAGATTGGGTCTATTTTAAAATACATAGTGTATACTATCTATCAAATAAATAATATGTAAATTGATGATGAAATTTAAAAAAATGAGGCGGTTAATTGACTAAACTATCGGCGTATGGACAAGAACGAAGTAACCGACTATGCTTGAGAAGGTTTTCTGCAGTTTTCTTCACGAACTCCAAATGAATATCGGCATAGTTCCTATCATAGTCGGTTGCAGCCGCATATCCTACCAATTCCTAGTCTATACATAAAAATTTTATCCACTACACTCACATCCTTAGGCATCACAATAGACCTTATGGTCGAAGTGTAGCCCGTCCAGGGCAGCCTCTACAATCTATATATCTATCAAATATATGACCCGGCTAAACAGAGATAGAAATACTATTATGCAGTTATCTCTTTTTATTCCTCTATCGCTTTTCACGGTCACTCCCATGGCCTATTCTTATGTCTATGAAGCTAACAGAAATTTAAAATTTTGAAAACTTGAAATAATAATTTATAAATACTTCTTCTCAAATACGTATCAGATAAAAAATCGTAATAAAACAAACTTCGTATACTATAATTTTTGATACCGTGATTCTTTTGTTAAGGCTGTCACATTATTCACCAAACCCAAATTAGAAAAATTGTGCAAAAAAGAGTATTGTCAAATATCGATATTTTGATACCATTCTCTTTTCCCAAGCAACTGCGTTTAGTTTTGTCGCTATATTTATTCAAGTTGCTTGAAGTTTAAAATTGAGCCACGTGGCTTAATTTTACACATAAAACGAGCGTCGAGTGGCATCACAAGGCCGTACTTTAATTTGGCAAGTGATGGTAAACAGCGTCGTTTTTAAATGTTTAGGTTAAATTGAAATGCTTTTTAAAGATTTTCATTGAAAAAGTGTGTTTTCAGTAATAGGAACATTCACAGTATAAAACCGGAGAAGATCGAGAAGTTTAGCAAATGCGAAATCTTTATATTTATGATAGGCAAAGAAGAAAATATGTTCCTTTTTTCTCTTTGATTATATATTCAATGTAGTATAAAAACCACCAAGGACATGTGATATCGCATTTAAGTTCGTTTACTGTTTCTGTTTGTAGACTGTGAAAATGTTACCCAGAAAGTGTATTTTTTGTCTGTTTTAATTATTTTCTTAAATAAAAGATATCAACTGTTATTAAAATCTATTTTATTGGCAAGAATTAGAAATACTTTTAGTAGATAATTCATTTTTCAGGTAATTAGTAAGTATTAGAGATCTACCAGCTCGAACTATTTGGGATATATAATTTTTAATGGGAGGCCTAGCTCATTTTGAAATGAGGCCTAGTTACACTCATGAATGAGGAATAAATGAGTATAAATTTAAATGGTGGACTGTTTATCGCTGTCGAAGTAGAGTAAAGTAGTTCAAACGATAGGTATCAAGATTTCTTAAATATGTACGCTTCAGTCTATTATTGTAGAATGCGGGTAACGTAAGCGTTCGTAAACCATAACGAACACCAAAAAATTGCGCTTACAAGTATGTAAGCGCCTAAAACGAATACATCCACAAAAATATTAAAATAGTAAATGCAAATAGCCATCTGCTATGAAACTATGGAACTATACATATTATACATTTAATTTTATACAAAACTAAACTCGCGTGCCATCTACCAGAGAAATATTGAACTACTTAGCTATATTATTTGGTTCAATACTTCGCTTCAACTGTATGTGTTCATAGGCATTTTGTATAACATTTCTGTAATGTGAACGTGTAGAAAAATAAATAATAAAAAAATCAGATAAATGGTGGTAACATAAAAAACAAAAAGTTTATATTTTAATGACACTAACACACATTAAATCTTAAAAATTTAATGAATTTTAAATCAATCTTGAGTTTACCTAACATATCGAAGTGTAGCCCGTCCAGGGCAGCCTCTACAATCTATCTTACCTAACATAAATTTGATCTATAACAAATTTCAGTAAATGTATGAACTGTTTGTAGGCAACTTGAAAAACATTTCTGTAATGCGGTAGATTCACGTGTTAAAATAACACATAATAAAATAATCTGAGATAACTCTTTAAATATGTTCATAGTAAAGTTGTAGAAGATTAATCAACAATTCATGACCTGATCATTTTTCCTAAAACTGTAACAAAAACTAAAATTTTTTCTAAAACTGTGTTTTTTATCGATTTTCTTCCACAATTAATTTTTGATGGTTCATTACTTCAGAACTCCAGTTAAATAAAGTGATGAGTTATATGAGAGGACAAAGAATAAAGGATATTACTATTAGAATTTTAATTATTTTAATTTAAAAAAAAAATCGTATATTTTGTATGAAAAATTATTACTCTTATTTAAAATGAATTTTAAAAAAGGCGGCTTTTTCTTTTTTTAATTTTAAAGCGGCTTTTTCAAAAAGGCCGCTTGGATCGATGAAACCTTCTTTTCAATAATTTCTTATGAAATAAATGGTACTCGTTTCCACACCCACCAACTGAGGTAGAGTACTTGGGCGCGTTTTTTTTTACGTGGTCTCCCCAGTAGGCCTATCCACGATGACATACGACCTCCCTAGCTTTATATAATTCGCGCGCGGATGGATAAAAAATATAATATTATAAAACCAATCAAAAAAAAAAAAAATAATGAAAAAAATATAAATATTAACAATTCCTGAAAAAAATTTATGATTATCCCTGAAAAAAATTTATGATTATACCTGAAAAAAAAATTATGATTATCCCTGAACAAAAAATTAATAAAAACAAGAATATAAAAAATTAAAAATATATATTTTAGGCTACCACAGTATCGTTACATCTCGAACCAGTTGCTCTGCAACCTGATGCACAAATCACTCACTTATCACTCACTTCTCACTACACTTATCACTCACTTCACACTCCACTTATCACTCACTTCTCACTACACTAATCACTCACTTCTCACTACACTAATCACTCACTTCTCTCTACACTAACCACTCACTTATCACTACACTAATCACTCACTTCTCACTACACTTATCACTCACTTCTCCATAAAACATTATTAATTTTATTGAAATTATGAAATCCACCCTACCAGACACCTGACAAGAAAACCGTTTTATATACATTACTCGAGAAAAATATCTTTTATATTTTGAGAAATTTTCGTAATTCGATATAAATTTTTAATATGAAATGATACTACTTCCGAATAAATTTAGAAATTTCAAAAAGTAGAAATATTATATTGTAGAAAAAAATATCCGATGTTTTGATATAGCAAATCAAACTATCTTGACTGGGAATTAAACCCAACCAAGAACTCTGATAATTTGATAGGGAAAAACCTACGCATATTGGCTGGGAATTTAACCCGACCATAAACTCTGTCATTCATAAACGACGCAGTATTTTCGATGATAAGCTCAAGTGGTAAATTTGAAATCTAATAGATAAAAATTCATTTTTCACATTATTTTGGCAACGAATATTTGATATTAAAAATCCTACACATCTTGGCTGGGAATTAAACCCACCAAGAACTCTGATGATTTGACAGGGACAACCTACGTATTTTGGCTGGGAATTTAACCCAACCATTAACTCGGTCATTCATAAACGACGCAGTACTTTCGATGATAAGTTCAGGTAAATTTGAATTCTAATAGATAAAAATTCATTTTTCACATTATTTTGGCAACGAGTATTTGATATTAAAAATCCAACACATCTTGGCTGGGAATTGAACCCACCAAGAACTCTGATGATTTGATTGGGACAACCTACGCATTTTGGCTGGGAATTTAACCCGACCATAAACTCTGTCATTCATAAACGACGCAGTATTTTCGATGATAAGCTCAAGTGGTAAATTTGAATTCTAATAGATAAAAATTGATTTTTCACATTATTTTGGCAAGAAGTATTTGATATTAAAAATCCTACACATCTTGGCTGGGAATTGAACCCACCAAGAACTCTGATGATTTGATAGGGACAACCTACGCATTTTGGCTGGGAATTTAACCCGACCATAAACTCTGTCATTCATAAACGACGCAGTATTTTCGATGATAAGCTCAAGTGGTAAATTTGAATTCTAATAATAGATAAAAATTGATTTTTCACATTATTTTGGCAACGAGTATTTGATATTAAAAATCCAACACATCTTGGCTGGGAATTGAACCCACCAAGAACTCTGATGATTTGATAGGGACAACCTACGCATTTTGGCTGGGAATTTAACCCGACCATAAACTCTGCGATTCATAAACGACGCAGTATTTTCGATGATAAGCTCAAATGGTAAATTTGAATTCTAATAGATAAAAATTCATTTTTCACATTATTTTGGCAACGAGTATTTGATATTAAAAATCCTACACATCTTGGCTGGGAATTGAACCCACCAAGAACTCTGATGATTTGATTGGGACAACCTACGCATTTTGGCTGGGAATTTAACCCGACCATAAACTCTGTCATTCATAAACGACGCAGTATTTTCGATGATAAGCTCAAGTGGTAAATTTGAATTCTAATAATAGATAAAAAATGATTTTTCACATTATTTTGGCAACGAGTATTTGATATTAAAAATCCTACACATCTTGGCTGGGAATTGAACCCACCAAGAACTCTGATGATTTGATAGGGACAACCTACGCATTTTGGCTGGGAATTTAACCCGACCATAAACTCTGCGATTCATAAACGACGCAGTATTTTCGATGATAAGCTCAAATGGTAAATTTGAATTCTAATAAAAGACAAAAATTCATTTTTCACATTATTTTGGCAACGAGTATTTGATATTAAAAATCCTACACATCTTGGCTGGGAATTAAACCCACCAAGAACTCTGATGATTTATCACTCACTCACTTCTCCATAAAACATTATTAATTTTATTGAAATTATGAAATCCACCCTACCAGACACCTGACAAGAAAACCGTTTTATATACATTACTCGAGAAAAATATCTTTTATATTTTGAGAAATTTTCGTAATTCGATATAAATTTTTAATATGAAATGATACTACTTCCGAATAAATTTAGAAATTTCAAAAAGTAGAAATATTATATTGTAGAAAAAAATATCCGATGTTTTGATATAGCAAATCAAACTATCTTGACTGGGAATTAAACCCAACCAAGAACTCTGATAATTTGATAGGGAAAAACCTACGCATATTGGCTGGGAATTTAACCCGACCATAAACTCTGTCATTCATAAACGACGCAGTATTTTCGATGATAAGCTCAAGTGGTAAATTTGAAATCTAATAGATAAAAATTCATTTTTCACATTATTTTGGCAACGAATATTTGATATTAAAAATCCTACACATCTTGGCTGGGAATTAAACCCACCAAGAACTCTGATGATTTGACAGGGACAACCTACGTATTTTGGCTGGGAATTTAACCCAACCATTAACTCGGTCATTCATAAACGACGCAGTACTTTCGATGATAAGTTCAGGTAAATTTGAATTCTAATAGATAAAAATTCATTTTTCACATTATTTTGGCAACGAGTATTTGATATTAAAAATCCTACACATATTGGCTGGGAATTGAACCCACCAAGAACTCTGATGATTTGATAGGGACAACCTACGCATTTTGGCTGGGAATTTAACCCGACCATAAACTCTGTCATTCATAAACGACGCAGTATTTTCGATGATAAGCTCAAATGGTAAATTTGAATTCTAATAAAAGACAAAATTCATTTTTCACATTATTTTGGCAACGAGTATTTGATATTAAAAATCCTACACATCTTGGCTGGGAATTGAACCCACCAAGAACTCTGATGATTTGATAGGGACAATCTACGCATTTTGGCTGGGAATTTAACCCGACCATAAACTCTGTCATTCATAAACGACGCAGTATTTTCGATGATAAGCTCAAGTGGTAAATTTGAATTCTAATAAAAGACAAAAATTCATTTGTCACATTATTTTGGCAACGAGTATTTGATATTAAAAATCCTACACATCTTGGCTGGGAATTGAACCCACCAAGAACTCTGATGATTTGATAGGGACAATCTACGCATTTTGGCTGGGAATTTAACCCGACCATAAACTCTGTCATTCATAAACGACGCAGTATTTTCGATGATAAGCTCAAGTGGTAAATTTGAATTCTAATAGATAAAAATTGATTTCTCACTTTATTTTGGCAAGAAGTATTTGATATTAAAAATCCTACACATCTTGGCTGGGAATTGATCCCACCAAGAACTCTGATGATTTGATAGGGACAACCTACGCATTTTGGCTGGGAATTTAACCCGACCATAAACTCTGTCATTCATAAACGAGGCAGTATTTTCGATGATAAGCTCAAGTGGTAAATTTGAATTCTAATAAAAGACAAAAATTCATTTGTCACATTATTTTGGCAACGAGTATTTGATATTAAAAATCCTACACATCTTGGCTGGGAATTGAACCCACCAAGAACTCTGATGATTTGATAGGGACAATCTACGCATTTTGGCTGGGAATTTAACCCGACCATAAACTCTGTCATTCATAAACGACGCAGTATTTTCGATGATAAGCTCAAGTGGTAAATTTGTATTCTAATAAAAGATAAAAACTGATTTTTCACATTTTTTTGGCAACGAGTATTTGATATTAAAAATCCTACACATCTTGGCTGGGAATTGAACCCACCAAGAACTCTGATGATTTGATAGGGACAACCTACGCATTTTGGCTGGGAATTTAACCCGACCATAAACTCTGTCATTCATAAACGACGCAGTATTTTCGATGATAAGCTCAAGTGGTAAATTTGAATTCTAATAGATAAAAATTGATTTCTCACTTTATTTTGGCAAGAAGTATTTGATATTAAAAATCCTACACATCTTGGCTGGGAATTGAACCCACCAAGAACTCTGATGATTTGATAGGGACAACCTACGCATTTTGGCTGGGAATTTAACCCGACCATAAACTCTGTCATTCATAAACGAGGCAGTATTTTCGATGATAAGCTCAAGTGGTAAATTTGAATTCTAATAATAGATAAAAATTCATTTTTCACAATATTTTGGCAACGAGTATTTGATATTAAAAATCCTACACTTCTTGGCTGGGAATTGAACCCACCAAGAACTCTGATGATTTGATAGGGAAAAACCTACGCATTTTGGCTGGGAATTTAACCCGACCATAAACTCTGTCATTCATACACGACACGGTATTTTCGATGATAAGCTCAAGTGGTAAATTTGAATTCTAATAATAGATAAAAATTGATTTTTCACATTATTTTGGCAACGAGTATTTGATATTAAAAATCCTACACATATTGGCTGGGAATTGAACCCACCAAGAACTCTGATGATTTGATAGGGACAACCTACGCATTTTGGCTGGGAATTTAACCCGACCATAAACTCTGTCATTCATAAACGACGCAGTATTTTCGATGATAAGCTCAAATGGTAAATTTGAATTCTAATAAAAGACAAAATTCATTTTTCACATTATTTTGGCAACGAGTATTTGATATTAAAAATCCTACACATCTTGGCTGGGAATTGAACCCACCAAGAACTCTGATGATTTGATAGGGACAACCTATGCATTTTGGCTGGGAATTTAACCCGACCATAAACTCTGTCATTCATAAACGACGCAGTATTTTCGATGATAAGCTCAAGTGGTAAATTTGAATTCTAATAGATACAAATTGATTTCTCACTTTATTTTGGCAAGAAGTATTTGATATTAAAAATCCTACACATCTTGGGTGGGAATTGAACCCACCAAGAACTCTGATGATTTGATAGGGACAACCTATGCATTTTGGCTGGGAATTTAACCCGACCATAAACTCTGTCATTCATAAACGACGCAGTATTTTCGATGATAAGCTCAAGTGGTAAATTTGAATTCTAATAAAAGACAAAAATTCATTTGTCACATTATTTTGGCAACGAGTATTTGATATTAAAAATCCTACACATCTTGGCTGGGAATTGAACCCACCAAGAACTCTGATGATTTGATAGGGACAATCTACGCATTTTGGCTGGGAATTTAACCCGACCATAAACTCTGTCATTCATAAACGACGCAGTATTTTCGATGATAAGCTCAAGTGGTAAATTTGAATTCTAATAGATAAAAATTGATTTCTCACTTTATTTTGGCAAGAAGTATTTGATATTAAAAATCCTACACATCTTGGCTGGGAATTGATCCCACCAAGAACTCTGATGATTTGATAGGGACAACCTACGCATTTTGGCTGGGAATTTAACCCGACCATAAACTCTGTCATTCATAAACGAGGCAGTATTTTCGATGATAAGCTCAAGTGGTAAATTTGAATTCTAATAAAAGACAAAAATTCATTTGTCACATTATTTTGGCAACGAGTATTTGATATTAAAAATCCTACACATCTTGGCTGGGAATTGAACCCACCAAGAACTCTGATGATTTGATAGGGACAATCTACGCATTTTGGCTGGGAATTTAACCCGACCATAAACTCTGTCATTCATAAACGACGCAGTATTTTCGATGATAAGCTCAAGTGGTAAATTTGTATTCTAATAAAAGATAAAAACTGATTTTTCACATTTTTTTGGCAACGAGTATTTGATATTAAAAATCCTACACATCTTGGCTGGGAATTGAACCCACCAAGAACTCTGATGATTTGATAGGGACAACCTACGCATTTTGGCTGGGAATTTAACCCGACCATAAACTCTGTCATTCATAAACGACGCAGTATTTTCGATGATAAGCTCAAGTGGTAAATTTGAATTCTAATAGATAAAAATTGATTTCTCACTTTATTTTGGCAAGAAGTATTTGATATTAAAAATCCTACACATCTTGGCTGGGAATTGATCCCACCAAGAACTCTGATGATTTGATAGGGACAACCTACGCATTTTGGCTGGGAATTTAACCCGACCATAAACTCTGTCATTCATAAACGAGGCAGTATTTTCGATGATAAGCTCAAGTGGTAAATTTGAATTCTAATAATAGATAAAAATTCATTTTTCACAATATTTTGGCAACGAGTATTTGATATTAAAAATCCTACACTTCTTGGCTGGGAATTGAACCCACCAAGAACTCTGATGATTTGATAGGGAAAAACCTACGCATTTTGGCTGGGAATTTAACCCGCCCATAAACTCTGTCATTCATACACGACACGGTACTTTCGATGATAAGTTCAAGTTTTATTTTTCATATTATTTTGGCAACGATGATTTGATATTAAAAATCCTACACATCTTGGCGGGGAATTGAATCCAACCAAAAACTCTGATGAATTCTTAGGGAAATCTTACATATACTGGCCGGGAATTTAACCTTTCCAAAAAGTTTGATGATTTATCGCTTTCATTTCCTAAATTCTAATAGAAAAATTCAATTTTGTATACAGAATGTAGCTTACGTAGGTTCAATCAAAATCATCGGCCATATAATTTTGACTAAACCATTTACCCAAACCAAAACCATTGGCCGTATGGTTTTAGTTGTGTAATTTTAAAAACTACAATCTATGTACTGAAATTAAATTTCCTAAAAGAATTTAGAAATCTTCAATTCGAATTTGAGACAAATTCGAAAAAGATAGTGATAAATCACAATTATACCAAAATTGTTTCTAGATTCTAGTCACTCCATAACGAGTATGTACTTGGTCGAATACAACTGTACAAGGTGATTGAGTATTGTTATTAAATCGGGCATTATCCTCTGCGGAAGCATCAGCACACAATGGGACTCCATAACGGGTCTATTTGGGGTGTAGATTGTGTGGCGAGGAGGATGAAACATCCAGTCACATTATCTTTGACTGCGAACCTCTAGGTTACAGCAGATACAGGATATTCGGTGCATCTCACCCCGAATATATGAACCTTCAGGAAGGCCTGATAAGCAAGCTCCTGGCTATTACCAATTGCCAACATATGGGAGAAGCGAATCTCGTCGGATTGAAGTAGAAGGGGGAGCACAATGGACCATAAGGTCGAAGTGCTATTATTTTTAGACTCCTAGATGTATCAATCTATTGTTATTATTATCATAAATAGATACTGATTCTAGAAAAATGAATTTTAATTATCTATTATTCTCGTCCGTTGAACAAGCATCTTATACCAGAAATATCTGCCACATCTTATTAGCTGGGACTTTAACCCAACCATTCATAAACGACTCATCTTACCTGGGGATTATATACCCAAAGACTTCTGATGTTTTGATATGGAAAATCCTACACATCTAGGCAGGGAATTTAACCCAACCAAGAACTCTGGCATTCATAAACGTATTTTCGAAGATAAGTTAAAGTCCTCAAAAAAATATTCATCTCGACGCACAAAAACCAACTATAAATTATACCTAATATTAGAAACCAAAACTTTTGAAATTAATTCGTTTCATTTATCAAAATGGCGGTCCATGTAATACATTCATGCGTCCATGGACGTGTATATATGGATATCTTCTAAAAAAAAAAAAAGAACTTGTCGAAAACTCATTAAGGTTTTAGAAAAATGAATTTTAATTATCTATTATTCTCGTAAGTTGAACAAACATCTTATATCAGAAAAATCGAACACATCTTAGTTGGGAATTGAACCCATACCAAGAAGTCTGTCATTCAAAAACGATACAGTATTTTCGATGATACGTTAAAGTCATAGATATGAATTCTATTAATATATAAGAAATTCATATTTAACATTATTTTGGGAACGATATGTTTGATATTAAAAATCCTACACATCTTCGGTGGGAATTTAACCCAACCGAGCAGTCTGATGAATTGATAGGGAAAATCTGACACATCTTGGCTGGGAATATAACCTAATCAAGAACTGACACAGTATTTTCGATGATAATTTAAAGTTGTAAATTTGAATTTTAATAAAATATTAGAAATTCATTTTTAATATTATATTTGGTCATCAATGTGTTTTGATATGAAAAATCCTATACATCTTGTCTGAGAATTGAATCGAAATCTAAAATAATTCAAAACATATCCTCAAAAAAATATTCATCTCGACTCATAATATACCTTTTCATTTAAAGTTACGGTGTATCGTTGTTTCAGATAGATTGCCAAAAAAACAATGTGAAGAAATGAATACGCAATATTTTACATCTTTGTTCATCATATTGTAAAGTGTACGAACATCGCATGCGCTGAAAACCCTATAAAAATGGTTATCAGAGGGGAAGAGAGACATATATAACAAATAAATGCCGCCAAAATAGTTTTTATCTAAAACAAGGAAAATTTTTCAAAAACACTATCTCTAACTTATAGAATAAACTTTAAAAGAATTTAAAATAATAAATTTTCATAACTAATTAAATTAATCCCGAATTTTATGATTTTTACTCATCAAAAACTAAATAGCATCCACTTAGGCTATTTTCGTACCTATGTGAAGTTGGCAACCCACTTAACGGTAGAAGATTTTTTTAAGTTTTATTCGATTGTACTCGGTTTGTACCGGATTGTACCACCTTGATTTTCGTTTGTACCCTAAAGGGTTGAAAAATATAGGGGTGGGTAAAATTGCTCCGCAACTCGTGTTGAGATAAATGATTTTCGTTGATGCCATTGTGAAGAGAATCGTTTGTACCTGTTTGTACCGATGTTAAAAAAAAATTAAAAAAATTTAAAATACAAAAATTTTAATTAAAATTATTTTTAAATTTAAAAAAATTAAAAAAAAATTTTTTTTAATTTTTTTCTTTATTTTCGTATCTCATTTAGGAATAAATTATATGTGGTATCGTTTTGGTAGAGACAATAGTTTCTCGACGATTAAAAACGGGTACAAACGATATAAGTGTCGGTACGCATGGGTACAAACGATTTGTCGGTGGTACAAACGATAAAAGTGTCGGTACGCATGGGTACAAACGATTTGTCGGTGTTACAAACGATATTAGTGTCGGTACGATGGGTACAAACGATTAGAGTGGGTACAAACGATTTGTCGGTGGTACAAACGATAAAAGTGTCGGTACGCATGGGTACAAACGATTATAAGTGGGTACAAACGATTTGTCGGTGGTACAAACGATAAAAGTGTCGGTACGCATGGGTACAAACGATTATGAGTGGGTACAAACGATTTGTCGGCGGAACAAACGATAAAAGTGTCGGTACGCATGGGTACAAACGATTATGAGTGGGTACAAACGATTTGTCGGCGGTACAAATGATAAAAGTGTCGGTACGCATGGGTACAAACGATTATGAGTGGGTACAAACGATTTGTCGGCGGTACAAACGATAAAAGTGTCGTTACGCATGGGTACAAACGATTATGAGTGGGTACAAACGATTTGTCGGCGGTACAAACGATAAAAGTGTCGGTACGCATGGGTACAAACGATTATGAGTGGGTACAAACGATTTGTCGGCGGTACAAACGATAAAAGTGTCGGTACGCATGGGTACAAACGATTTGTCGGTGTTACAAACGATATTAGTGTCGGTACGCATGGGTACAAACGATTAGAGTGGGTACAAACAATTTGTCGGTGGTACAAACGATAAAAGTGTCGGTACGCATGGGTACAAACGATTATAAGTGGGTACAAACGATTTGTCGGTGGTACAAACGATAAAAGTGTCGGTACGCATGGGTACAAACGATTATGAGTGGGTACAAACGATTTGTCGGCGGTACAAACGATAAAAGTGTCGGTACGCATGGGTACAAACGATTATGAGTGGGTACAAACGATTTGTCGGCGGTACAAACGATAAAAGTGTCGGTACGCATGGGTACATACGATTATGAGTGGGTACAAACGATTTGTCGGCGGTACAAACGATAAAAGTGTCGGTACGCATGGGTACAAACGATTATGAGTGGGTACAAACGATTTGTCGGTGGTACAAACGATAAAAGTGTCGGTACGCATGGGTACAAACGATTACGAGTGGGTACAAACGATTTGTCGGTGAAACAAACCGGTACAAACGATAAAAGTGTCGAAACGCATGGGTACAAACGATTATGAGTGGTACTCGACAAATCATTTGTACCCACTCGTAATCGTTTGTACCCGTGCGTACCGACACTTTTATTGTTTGTACCACCGACAAATCGTTTGTACCCACTCATAATCGTTTGTACCGCCGTCAAATCGTTTGTACCCACTCATAATGGTTTGTACCCATGCGTACCGACACTTTTATCGTTTGCAACACCGACAAATCGTTTGTACCCATGCGTCCCGACACTTTTATCGTTTGTACCACCGACAAATCGTTTGTACCCACTCGTAATCGTTTGTACCCATGCGTACCGACACTTTTATCGTTTGTACCACCGACAAATCGTTTGTACCCACTCATAATCGTTTGTACCCATGCCTACCGACACTTTTATCGTTTGTTCAGCCGACAAATCGCCGACTTTTATCGTTTGTACCACCGACAAATCGTTTGTACCCACTCTAATCGTTTGTACCCATACGTACCGGCACTATTATCGTTTGTAACACCGACAAATCGTTTGTACCAACTCATAATCGTTTGTACCCATGCGTCCCGACACTTTTATCGTTTGTACCACCGACAAATCGTTTGTACCCAAACATAATCATTTGTACCCATGCGTCCCGACACTTTTATCGTTTGTACCACCGACAAATCGTTTGTACCCACTCATAATCGTTTGTACCCTTGCGTACCGACACTTTTATTGTTTGTACCACCGACAAATCGTTTGTACCCACTCATAATCGTTTGTACCCATGCGTACCGACACTTTTATCGTTTGAACTGGTTTGTTTCACCGACAAATCGTTTGTACCCACTCGTAATCGTTTGTACCCATGCGTACCGACACTAATATCGTTTGTACCACCGAAAAATCGTTTGTACCCACTCTAATCGTTTGTACCCATGCGTACCGACACTAATATCGTTTGTAACACCGACAAATCGTTTGTACCCACTCATAATCGTTTGTACCCATGCGTACCGACACTTTTATCGTTTGTACCACCGACAAATCGTTTGTACCCACTCATAATCGTTTGTACCCATGCGTCCCGACACTTTTATCGTTTGTACCACCGAAAAATCGTTTGTACCCACTCATAATCGTTTGTACCCTTGCGTACCGACACTAATATCGTTTGTACCACCGACAAATCGTTTGTACCCACTCATAATCGTTTGTACCCATGCGTACCGACACTTTTATCGTTTGTACCGCCGACAAATCGTTTGTACCCACTCATAATCGTTTGTACTAATGCGTACCGACACTTTTATCGTTTTTACCACCGACAAATCGTTTGTACCCACTCTAATCGTTTGTCCCATGCGTACCGACACTAATATCGTTTGTACCGCCGACAAATCGTTTGTACCCACTCATAATGGTTTGTACCCATGCGTACCGACACTTTTATCGTTTGTATCGCCAACAAATCGTTTGTACCCATTCAAAATCGTTTGTACCCATGCGTACCGACACTTTTATCGTTTGTACCGCCGACAAATCGTTTGTACTAACTCATAATCGTTTGTACCCATGCGTACCGACACTTTTATCGTTTGTACCGCCGACAAATCGTTTGTACCCACTCATAATCGTTTGTACCCATGCGTACCGACACTTTTATCGTTATTCCGCCGACAAATCGTTTGTACCCACTCATAATCGTTTGTACCCATGCGTACCGACACTTTTATCGTTTGTACCGCCGACAAATCGTTTGTACCCACTCATAATCAATTGTGCCCATGCGTACCGACACTTTTATCGTTTGTACCGTTGACAAATCGTTTGTACCCACTCATAATCGTTTGTACCCATGCGTACCGACACTTTTATCGTTTGTACCGCCGACAAATCGTTTGTACCCACTCATAATCGTTTGTACCCATGCGTACCGACACTTCTATCGTTTGTACCGCCGTCAAATCGTTTGTACCCACTCATAATCGTTTGTACCCATGCGTACCGACACTTTTATCGTTTGTACCGCCGACAAATCGTTTGTACCCACTCATAATCGTTTGTACGCATGCGTACCGACACTTTTATCGTTTTACCGCCGACAAATCGTTTGTACCCACTCATAATCGTTTGTACCCATGCGTACCGACACTTTTATCATTTGTACCGCCGACAAATCGTTTGTACCCACTCATAATCGTTTGTACCCATGCGTACCGACACTTTTATCGTTTGTTCCGCCGACAAATCGTTTGTACCCTCTCATAATCGTTTGTACCCATGCGTACCGACACTATTATCGTTTGTACCGCCGACAAATCGTTTGTACCCACTCATAATCGTTTGTACCCATGCGTACCGACACTTTTATCGTTTGTACCGCCGTCAAATCGTTTGTACCCGCTCATAATCGTTTGTACCCATGCGTACCGACACTTTTATCGTTTGTACCGCCGACAAATCGTTTGTACCCACTCATAATCGTTTGTACCCATGCGTACCGACACTTTTATCGTTTGTACCGCCGACAAATCGTTTGTACCCACTCATAATCGTTTGTAACCATGCGTACCGACACTTTTATCGTTTGTTCCGCCGACAAATCGTTTGTACCCACTCATAATCGTTTGTACCCATGCGTACCGACACTTTTATCGTTTGTACCACCGACAAATCGTTTGTACCCACTTATAATCGTTTGACCCATGCGTACCGACACTTTTATCGTTTGTACCACCGACAAATCGTTTGTACCCACTCTAATCGTTTGTACCCATGCGTAATGACACTAATATCGTTTGTAACACCGACAAATCGTTTGTACCCATGCGTACCGACACTTTTATCGTTTGTACCGCCGACAAATCGTTTGAACCCACTCATAATCGTTTGTACCCATGCGTACCGACACTTTTATCGTTTGTACCGCCGACAAATCGTTTGTACCCACTCATAATCGTTTGTACCCATGCGTACCGACACTTTTATCGTTTGTACCGCCGACAAATCGTTTGTACCCACTCATAATCGTTTGTACCCATGCGTACCGACACTTTTATCATTTGTACCGCCGACAAATCGTTTGTACCCACTCATAATCGTTTGTACCCATGCGTACCGACACTTTTATCGTTTGTTCCGCCGACAAATCGTTTGTACCCACTCATAATCGTTTGTACCCATGCGTACCGACACTTTTATCGTTTGCAACACCGACAAATCGTTTGTACCCATGCGTACCGACACTTTTATCGTTTGTACCGCCGACAAATCGTTTGTACCCACTCATAATCGTTTGTACCCATGCGTACCGACACTTTTATCGTTTGTTCCGCCGACAAATCGTTTGTACCCACTCATAATCGTTTGTACCCATGCGTACCGACACTTTTATCGTTTGTACCGCCGACAAATCGTTTGTACTAACTCATAATCGTTTGTACCCATGCGTACCGACACTTTTATCGTTTGTACCGCCGACAAATCGTTTGTACCCACTCATAATCGTTTGTACCCATGCGTACCGACACTTTTATCGTTTGTTCCGCCGACAAATCGTTTGTACCCACTCATAATCGTTTGTACCCATGCGTACCGACACTTTTATCGTTTGTACCGCCGACAAATCGTTTGTACCCACTCATAATCGTTTGTACCCATGCGTACCGACACTTTTATCGTTTGTACCGCCGACAAATCGTTTGTACCCACTCATAATCGTTTGTACCCATGCGTACCGACACTTTTATCGTTTGTACCGCCGTCAAATCGTTTGTACCCACTCATAATCGTTTGTACCCATGCGTACCGACACTTTTATCGTTTGTTCCGCCGACAAATCGTTTGTACCCACTCATAATCGTTTGTACCCATGCGTACCGACACTTTTATCGTTTGTACCGCCGACAAATCGTTTGTACCCACTCATAATCGTTTGTACCCATGCGTACCGACACTTTTATCGTTTGTACCGCCGACAAATCGTTTGTACCCACTCATAATCGTTTGTACCCATGCGTACCGACACTTTTATCGTTTGTACCGCCGACAAATCGTTTGTACCCACTCATAATCGTTTGTACCCATGCGTACCGACACTTTTATCGTTTGTACCGCCGACAAATCGTTTGTACCCACTCATAATCGTTTGTACCCATGCGTATTGACACTTTTATCGTTTGTACCGCCGACAAATCGTTTGTACCCACTCATAATCGTTTGTACCCATGCGTACCGACACTTTTATCGTTTGTACCGCCGTCAAATCGTTTGTACCCACTCATAATCGTTTGTACCCATGCGTACCGACACTTTTATCGTTTGTTCCGCCGACAAATCGTTTGTACCCACTCATAATCGTTTGTACCCATGCGTACCGACACTTTTATCGTTTGTACCGCCGACAAATCGTTTGTACCCACTCATAATCGTTTGTACCCATGCGTACCGACACTTTTATCGTTTGTACCGCCGACAAATCGTTTGTACCCACTCATAATCGTTTGTACCAATGCGTACCGACACTTTTATCGTTTGTACCGCCGACAAATCGTTTGTACCCACTCATAATCGTTTGTACCCATGCGTACCGACACTTTTATCGTTTGTACCACCGACAAATCGTTTGTACCCACTTATAATCGTTTGTACCCATGCGTAATGACACTAATATCGTTTGTAACACCGACTATTCGTTTGTACCCATGCGTACCGACACTTTTATCGTTTGTACCGCCGACAAATCGTTTGAACCCACTCATAATCGTTTGTACCCATGCGTACCGACACTTTTATCGTTTGTACCGCAGACAAATCGTTTGTACCCACTCATAATCGTTTGTACCCATGCGTACCGACACTTTTATCGTTTGTACCGCCGACAAATCGTTTGTACCCACTCATAATCGTTTGTACCCATGCGTACCGACACTTTTATCGTTTATACCGCCGTCAAATCGTTTGTACCCACTCATAATCGTTTGTACCCATGCGTACCGACACTTTTATCGTTTGTACCGCCGACAAATCGTTTGTACCCACTCATAATCGTTTGTACCCATGCGTACCGACACTTTTATCGTTTGTACCGCCGACAAATCGTTTGAACCCACTCATAATCGTTTGTACCCATGCGTACCGACACTTTTATCGTTTGTTCCGCCGACAAATCGTTTGTACCCACTCATAATCGTTTGTACCCATGCGTACCGACACTTATCGTTTGTACCACCGACAAATCGTTTGTACCCACTTATAATCGTTTGTACCCATGCGTACCGATACTTTTATCGTTTGTACCACCGACAAATCGTTTGTACCCACTCTAATCGTTTGTACCCATGCGTAATGACACTAATATTGTTTGTAACACCGAAAAAAAGTTTGTACCCATGCGTACCGACACTTTTATCGTTTGTACCGCCGACAAATCGTTTGAACCCACTCATAATCGTTTGTACCCATGCGTACCGACACTTTTATCGTTTGTACCGCCGACAAATCGTTTGTACCCACTCATAATCGTTTGTACCCATGCATACCGACACTTTTATCGTTTGTACCGCCAACAAATCGTTTGTACCCACTCATAATCGTTTGTAACCATGCGTACCGACACTTTTATCGTTTGTTCCGCCGACAAATCGTTTGTACCCACTCATAATCGTTTGTACCCATGCGCACCGACACTTTTATCGTTTGTACCACCGACAAATCGTTTGTACCCACTTATAATCGTTTGTACCCATGCGTACCGACACTTTTATCGTTTGTACCACCGACAAATCGTTTGTACCCACTCTAATCGTTTGTACCCATGCGTACCGACACTAATATTGTTTGTAACACCGACAAATCGTTTGTACCCATGCGTACCGACACTTTTATCGTTTGTACCACCGACAAATCGTTTGTACCCACTCATAATCGTTTGTACCCATGCGTACCGACACTTTTATCGTTTGTACCGCCGACAAATCGTTTGTACCCACTCATAATCGTTTGTAACCATGCGTACCGACACTTTTATCGTTTGTTCCGCCGACAAATCATTTGTACCCACTCATAATCGTTTGTACCCATGCGTACCGACACTTTTATCGTTTGTACCACCGACAAATCGTTTGTACCCACTTATAATCGTTTGTACCCATGCGTACCGACACTTTTATCGTTTGTACCACCGACAAATCGTTTGTACCCACTCTAATCGTTTGTACCCATGCGTAATGACACTAATATCGTTTGTAACACCGACAAATCGTTTGTACCCATGCGTACCGACACTTTTATCGTTTGTACCGCCGACAAATCGTTTGAACCCACTCATAATCGTTTGTACCCATGCGTACCGACACTTTTATCGTTTGTACCGCCGACAAATCGTTTGTACCCACTCATAATCGTTTGTACCCATGCGTACCGACACTTTTATCGTTTGTACCGCCGACAAATCGTTTGTACCCACTCATAATCGTTTGTACCCATGCGTACCGACACTTTTATCGTTTGTACCGCCGTCAAATCGTTTGTACCCACTCATAATCGTTTGTACCCATGCGTACCGACACTTTTATCGTTTGTACCGCCGACAAATCGTTTGTACCCATGCGTACCGACACTTTTATCGTTTGTACCGCCGACAAATCGTTTGTACCCACTCATAATCGTTTGTAACCATGCGTACCGACACTTTTATCGTTTGTTCCGCCGACAAATCGTTTGTACCCACTCATAATCGTTTGTACCCATGCGTACCGACACTTTTATCGTTTGTACCACCGACAAATCGTTTGTACCCACTTATAATCGTTTGTACCCATGCGTACCGACACTTTTATCGTTTGTACCACCGACAAATCGTTTGTACCCACTCTAATCGTTTGTACCCATGCGTACCGACACTAATATCGTTTGTAACACCGACAAATCGTTTGTACCCATGCGTACCGACACTTTTATCGTTTGTACCACCGACAAATCGTTTGTACCCACTCATAATCGTTTGTACTCATGCGTACCGACACTTATATCGTTTGTACCCGTTTTTAATCGTCGAGTACTTAAACGCAATAAAAATTAATTCTGCTTGCGACCAAACGTGCAGAAACTATTTTCTCTACCAAAACGATACCACATATAATTTATTCCTAAATTAGATACGAAAATAAAGAAAAAAATTTTTTTTTAATTTTTTAAAATTTAACAAAAAATTTTTTTATTAAAATTTTTTTATTTTAAATTTTTTTAAAATAATTTAAAGCTTAAGTTAATACCATTGTGGAAGAAAATTAAAAATACGGAAAAAAATTTATGTAAGTATCTGATGAAAATTGTTTTTTTTTTGAGAAATTTTGTGTCAGTGTTGTCATTCCAACATGTTTTTATTGATCTAATAAACATGTATTTCACTGCTACAGTGTACAATTTATAATTTATGAAGAGCTGTCCCAGGTCAAAATCTCTGCGTCGTAGTTTGTAAGTTTGGAATTTTTGTAAAACAACTCTTTAAGTACACAAGAAAACTCCAAACCAAATTATTTAACTTTGCAAGCGTTAGTCAACCGTTCCTTAACGTGGAGTGTAAATTTTATTTCTTTAAAACGCGGTGTCGAACAGAACTGTAAATTACAGTTGTTCCTTATAAATTAAAATACTAGAGAAATTTGACAGAAATTGCATATTTTTACAATCGATTTATTGGTTTTTGATAGAGAAGAATTTTGATGATTACCTGAAGTTTTTTCTCTACATCTTCGGAACAAATTTTACACTTTTTGTTATGGAATTGTTGAATTGATACTAACAAGAGGTTAAATACACAGGTTAAATTTGAGGAAATTGGTTTAAGAAACTCCCAATCTTGCAGAATGGCACAGGTTTTTGGCTCCAACAACTTTTAGATTATAAATGCCGGGTTTGTATACTTAAAAAAAATAAACAAATAGTATTATTTGCATAAAAACAGATTAATGCGTAGGTAATCGTGTGCACTTGTTTGACTAACAACTTAACCTACAGGTTAAGTACAATTCTTAACCTGTTTACAATCATGCAGGTAGTAAACAGGTTAAGAATTGTAAACAGGTAATCGTGTGCACTTGTTTGACTAACAACTAAACCTGCAGGTTAAATACAATTTTTAACCTGTTTACAGCCATGGTTGTCAACAGGTTAAGAATTGTAAACAGGTACTAATTGCAAACAGGTACAGTTAAAGTGGCCTATAAATGATCAATAGTATTGACTAATAATAATTCGATTGATTAAACGATCAATATTGGCTTCGATCCAACGGCATCGATAATATTGACACAAAAATATTGATCGTTTAGAGTCCACGATCAATACGGGCACAAAAAAATTACATACAAGTTCAATTGATGGTGAAAATGTTTCATCTGGTCCGATATAAATAATAATTTAAGTGGGATATCTCGTAAACTGTACATCAAATCATGATGAATGGAATGGAATGAAATCTAGTATGATTTTAGTATTTGCATGGCCAATTTTATTAATCTAGTATGAAGCAGATTGAAATTTTTGTATTAATGAATTATTTCACGAGTGTCGGCGTACGATCTTATACTTTGCTCGTCACTTTATAATATTTCATTCTTTTTAAAAACTACATTATCAATTTTATTATTTTGTCGTGAACCCGGTTTTCGAAAAAATCTAAAAGTTGTCAGTATTTTTATAACAATGAAAATCATATTTTTTGGATATCAAGATGGATTTAGGCACAAATCCATTGTAAAAATCTAAAAATTTGCATAAATTTTGTGTACATTTGTGTACACTAAACCTCGAAAAACCGTTTCGAATAAATGACCGTTCGTTATACAAATATTAAAAACTTCTTACCCAGAAGATTTTTTCCTGATCACTAGGATGAATTCCGTCACAAAATAATGAAATTGATACTGCAGTTTTTAAAAATGTTTCAAGACATTCAAACAACTTTTCGTTACATTTGATTCATTGAGCGATTTTATCCAGAAATTTTCATAAATAAATCTTTGAAGTCGATGAATACATCTCGCTGAGAGTTAGAATAGAACGCAGTAGAAAATTATTGGAGAGATGGAATCCGTGCAACCAACACCACTCTGAAGGAGTGTTTAACGCTGTGTTCAGACAAGGCGTTCACCAGCTAGTGACATGCCCCGCGGAAGATTTCAACATCACCTGGTGCGTCTGCGTCAGCGTATGCAAGTAGAAATATATGCAATGTATATCATACTGTGTTATAAATATTTCCATTTTCCCACAAAAGAAATTAGGTGATTTTCTTGTTGTTGACTGATTTTCGCTTCATCTGTAACCATAAAATTATGTTTGTAAACAAATTTTGGAAGTTTATTTTCATCTATTTCTAATTGTCATCCAAGAGAATATTTTTTGACATCGTCGAGATCATGAAACTCATCGGATGGCGATTTCGAAAATATTATAAATATAATGAGTTTTGTAGTCAAAAGTATTAAGGATGTACAAACACTGAAGCTTCAAATGATTAAAGCTTGATTTTCTTGTTTACATGTAGTTGAAGTGTATATAAATCAATTATAAAAGTTTCACAGGGGGGGCTACGGGGGTCTTGAATTAATTATTTAATGTTCAAGTTAAGAGAAACCCACATTTTTACATTTATTTTGATAATTTTCACTAAAATAAGACGAATAAAAAAAACTACGCAACAGAAAATAGAAATATTAATAAAGCGATTGATCCAATAAAATTCCGGTAAGACGGGCCTAAAAAAAAGATATTTAAGAAAACAACAGAGATTTCGTGTAAATGTTATTTCTGTCGGCGATATAACTTAATTACCCAAAATATCAGGTTTTTTTCTTAAAAATCTTTTTTGTTAGACCCGGCATAGAATGTTTGGGTCGGAAACCTTAGATCCATCAATCCTGGGAGCAACTCCGGCGGAGAAGCTGTGGGCTTTCTGTGTGGTGTCTGGTCTCGATAGAATCTTATATAGCTTCATCTGCTTAAAATATCACTTCTTACCCGGAGACATCTCGTCTTCGGGTGACAAGTTGTTCTCAAGGAGGGCACAGAGAATCCCTTGGTCTAGGTGCTATTTGGGTGACCCATTTGTCGTATCCCTCTTATGTATTATTATTATTATTATTATTATTATTATTATTATTATTATATTTTTGTTTTTTAGGTAAACAGCAGGTTAAGAATTATATAAACAGGTATAACTACAAAGCAGGTATACAATGGACCAGCTATTTCAATTAAAGTGATCACTCTTCACTCTATAATCTATGAATGATTAGTATTATTGGCCACAAAAGTAATGCAGTGATTTTCATAATTTTGTTGTTGTTGATTTATGACCCCCTGCAGACATATTTTAAAGAATAGGTGTGTCCAATAGGGAATATGCATGAAAATTTTTTTTCACATTTATTTTCAGAATAACAAAATACTGTTAATACTGTAATAATATTTATAAACGAAATTGAAATCCGACAAATATCAAGGATGCTATAAGCTTTTAAAGATTATTATCTGACTCTTTCTTGCAAAAATACTAAAAACGGAGTTTTACGTGTATTTTAAATGATGAAAGTGTAATATGACGTCACATAAAATATCAAGAGGGCTATCACCCTCTTTGTCTAATCGGGAATTTCAATCATTCATATCTCGCTTATTTTTAAAGTTATTTAAAAAGTAATTTTACCTTGATATTTGTCAAGTAAACATGCTTCAATTCAAGTGAACAAAAATTTTCATGCATATTCCCTATTTTCGTTTATTATCTAAAATAGTTTATTTGTGTTCAAATATCAATATAATCTGAGTAAACTAATTAAGTTATTTGTTTTTTGAAAGGAATTATCAAACACGGATCAACAAATTATAAAGCCTCATATTTTGATTATAATACTCGTATATATCTAAGTATAATAATAAATTATGGAACTATTTGGAATTTTTCATCCATGAAGAAAAATTTGATAAAATTATTTAATATAGGTAATGTATAAAAATATTTCCAATAAACATCATAGTTTACGAAATGTTTCGAATAAATGGTTTTATCTTCAAGTACCAAGACTCTTAATCCATTTTCTTTAAATATCTAATATAAACTATGAGGCTTGTCGCAAGATAAATTTAATAAACTTGCATATTATTTAACATATGTTAGAATATTTGGGATAAAACTCATAGTTTTCGTAATATTTGGAAAAAACAGTTTTACATTCAAATTGTATGGCTCTAAAGCAGTTTTCTTCAAAGATCTCGTAAACTATGAGGCTTGTCGTAAGAAAAATTTAATAAACTTGCATTTTATTTAACATATGTTAGAATATATTGGGGATAAAACTCATAGTTTTCGTAATATTTGGAAAAAACAGTTTTACATTCAAATTGTATGGCTCTAAAGCAGTTTTCTTCAAAGATCTCGTAAACTATAAGGCTTGTCGTAAGAAAAATTTAATAAACTTGCATTTTATTTAACATATGTTAGAATATATTGTGGATAAAACTCATAGTTTTCGTAATATTTGGAAAAAACGGTTATATACATTCAAATTGTAAGGCTCTAAAGCTGTTTTCTTTCAGAGATCTCGTAAACTATGAGGCTTGTCGCAAGAAAAACTTAATTAACTAGCATATTATTTAACATATATTAGAATATTTGGTATAAAACTCATAGTTTTCGTAATATCTGAAAAAAACAGTTTTACATTCAAATTGTAAGGCTCTAAAGCTGTTTTCGTCAAAGATCTCGTAAACAATGAGGCTTGTTGCCAGAAAAATTTAATCGAATTGTATATTACTTAACATATGTTAAAATATTTGGGAAAAAACTCCTAGTTTTCGTAATATTTGGAAAAAACATGTTTTACATTCAAATTGTGTGGCTCTAAAGCTGTTTTATAATATAACCTTCTAGTTTTATGCAATTTCCACGGGATGTGAAGCTAAATAAAATTGTTTTAATTCGATAAACATATATCTGAAGAGAGTTTTCTCACACACTAAATTTTACTGAGTAGAATATTATTTAACAGTTGGGGTAATCACCATACCACTCTGAGTCTGAAGGAGTGTTTAACGCGTACAACGCTGTGTTGAGACAAGGCGTTCACTAGCTAGTAACGAGCCCCACTGCTGATATTAGCACCCCGTAGTGCGTCTGCATACATAATTTATAAATATTCCTCCCCACTCTCCACAAACGAATTTATATAGCTTCATCGGATAACTAACAAAGAAAAATTTGTAAATAATTCTTAGAAGTTGATTTTGTACACATTTGACAAATATTGTATTGTTGACGCTGTTAAATTGGGGGATTTTCTCCAAAATTTAGTGGATTTAAATGTTATATCTATTCTATCCTGCTTCGACGTATAAACAAACATTTTGTATTCTGAATATTCAACTTGAATACAAACATACGATAATTCTGAGAATAAATCACCTAGGTTTTCTACTAGGTTTTATTAAATCCATTAAATTTAGAGGACAATCCTCCAAACTGGCAGCACTTACTAAGCAAAATGATGTCACAATCTAAGTTGGTTCGTATCTGTCAAGTGTCCTGACAACAAACTAAATTAGATATAGGGACTAAGTTTACTAAGGATTATAAAGTTGTTTCGAACGAATCATCTGTGATGAAATTCTAAAAACAAATCTCACAAAATACCAAATTTAATGGAAGCGTTGTGAAATTTTTAACAGCACACGTACCCCATGCTTTTACAATGAGCTATTTAATAATATTTAACGTTTTTAGTGTCTTATCTTTTAATAAAAGCGTTTTTTTAGTGTTTTCTTTTTAATACCTATATAATTTCCTACATTTTTTTGCACAACGCTTCCACCAAATTTGTATTTTATTGCATATTTTCGAATGCCATGATAAGTTTATATCGATATGAGATCAATATTATTTAGTTTTTGTCAAATTTGGGCCTTCAGTTAAGAGCCCAAAGGTTCATAATTAAATTCCCTAAAGGGATAAAGTAAGGGCTAAATTCCCTAAAGGGATAATTCCCTAAAGGGAAAAACATATAGCCAATTATAAATAATTAACAATTAAGTTAATCCTTTATCTATTATGGAAGGAATTATGCAATGGAAGGTGTTTGGTTCAAAATAGACATATAATCCCTTTTTTATTAAAGAAAATTTGTAATTAATAAAAACAGGATTAGTGAAAAGATACAATAAGAAAAGCTGATTTTATAGGTTGACCTAAAACACTTCCCCGTTTTTTGGAATTCGATTATTAGTAACAAAAGAAACTAATGAAGTCCATAGCGAAAAAAATGTCAATTTCATTTCGTTTAGCACTTCTCCTAGGAAAGTTACGCATTTGTTATAAGGACAATCGTATAAAGGATGTTGAAAGTCATGTCCATAAAAATCAATGTTAACGCTACGTCAAATAAGGGTTTGTTACCAAAGTTTGTTCTTTTTTTAAGACATAAAAGAGGATTGGTTCAAATAATCACTTCTTATATAAGGATCTGGTACTTTAGAAGTTTAGTCTGTTTTTTGATTGGAAACTAAACAAAAAGCCTTGAAATTCTATTGGGTGTGAAGATAGTGATAGACAAATCCCTTTCACAAGGGTCTTCTATTTTTTAAATTTAATTATACAAAGGACAAACATAAGGGTACTTGTAAACCTTTATAAAAACATTATTTTTGTTATAAAAATGTCATATATGTAAATAACGCCCCATATTAAGGATTATTTTTGGTTTGGCTGCCCGAGGGTCAAAAAATATTTATAGATAGTGCATAGGAAATTTATGTCTTGTTTTCAGAAATTTTGACAGTTCAAAATGTCAATTTTTTATATTTTAAATTTATTGACAAATAATTTATTTCCAAAATTTTGTTAATGCAGACCGTCCAAGTCTACTTGGAACTGGGAGGTTATGGGTTCGAATCCCGACATCGGAAGTTTGTCAATTATTTAGAAAAAAAGGGGGCGGTTAATTAACTAAAAAAAAAGGGGGCGATTCTTAACTATGTTTGATAAAAATTTGTACAGTTGTTTGAAAATGATCAGCTCTTTTCCAAGATGTGTAATGCAGTAGTGTAATTTCATCTCGTAAATGTAATTTTTTTCACATAATTTATTAAAATTTTTTTTTTTTTTTGTAACAGATCCCTGAAACAACTTGCAACTTGCATAGCTATCGGGCAAAACGTGTTTAAAATCTTAGCTACCCCTAGAGTCATTGCTTGTGTAACCAGTGGAATTTTAATCAGTGAAGTAGAGCCGTTTCAAAAGTGTTTTTTCGAAGGTGATTTTTAGTGGCGTTTCGAAAGACTACCTCGAGTATGGTACTGTGACTGGATTCACTGTCCAATGGATTCACTGACGACTGCTATGGATGAACTATCGACCGGTAAACATTTTAGAATTTAATTGATCTCGATTAATAGTGGAAATACCTTTTGTTGTGATACCTAAAGTCTAAGAGGCGAGATTTTGTACTATGGGCCTCAGAAGTTGTGTCCTTTTTTCAAAATTTTAGAGTAATTTTGTGCCTTAATCATTCGGTTTTTGGGAAAATGTTGCGAACAAAAGTTGTTCATTATAAATATACTAACCACTTTTATTCGAAACATTTCCCCACAAACTGAATGAATTTATTTTCATTTTCTTGATCTTGATCATTTTTTATGGATTTGTGTTCTGGATTGGTGTTCTCAACTGCTTCATTAACTGGACTCTCAATATGCGAAAGGACCTCAGTTAGAATGGTATTCCAAGATTTCGATTTATATATTTTCTTACGAAAAATTTACTTACCAAATACATTAATTTTTGAATACTATTATTTTTCTCTCGAGGTAGAAAATTATTTGATTTGTATCATAGCTAGAAGCTAAAACTAAATGTAGATGTCAGCCCTACGGTGTAAATCCATATCATGAAAAAACTTTTAGTGCTGACATCTATGCTTTTAATTACGAATATAGTCAGGATTTAAAGCAAATGTAGGTTTAAATCTGTAGTTAAATATTATACTTTGCAAAAAATATTATAGATGGTACGAGTAAACATCATGGCTTTTTAATTTTGCCGTTACTAGATGGCGCTAGAGCTGCTTATATTGATATCTAGAGTGTTCATCTGGTGCTGTGTATGCTGAGAGAGTGCGCTAATTGTTGAGTTTCACGATAGACACCACGCTCGCAGACGCTTTCTCTATCGAGGTAGGGTGGCGTGATCGCCAAATAACTAACTTCCAAAACGTATCCGCACTGTATCAGCGTTTGCTTATTTATCCGATCCATCTATTTTTAACATAGGGCATCCTTTTAGCCAAGATTTTCTCAAAAATTGACTTAACATAGGCCTGTGAGTATTCAATCGATCGAAAATCTTTTTTGAATTCTAAATATGTTCATAAAAACGTTTGTAACTTTTAGAGAAAAATTGAAAATTCGATTCATTTTTTGTTTGTTTTCGAGGTCAATAGATGGGGTCCATGATGATACTTATTGCCACTGATACACATATTTACCTATTACAACTTGTCCCCTTTAAAACTTTGTTTAACAGTTGAATGTATCGTTACGGCCTACTTTTCTCAGCTGTATATCTCGAGAACTTTTGATCTTACGTGAATTTTGTAAAGAACCTTTTTTGTGTAGAATTAGCTAAGAAATAAATTTAATAATAACCTCTGTTAACGTAAAACCAATATTTTACGAGATATTTGAGAAAAACGGATTTTCGCGACCGTTGACTTTCAATTTACTTTTTTTGCAAGCGCGTTTTTGTTATGGACTTTTAGGTATGTTTTCATAGTGTCAGAACAAAGAGAATTCTATTGGAATATCTCCTCTTATATTTGTGAAGCGGTAAATTAATTTTTTTATACTATGTCACGTGGCTTTTTGTAGTGTTTGGCGAAGGTCAATTTACGAAAGACTGGGTGGACCGGTATAGTTTTAGGTGCACCTTCTGCCGATGCTCCCTGTTCCATGGATGGACTTGCACGATACATGGCAAGAGTATCGGCATCACGCAATACACATACGTACAATAAATGCATATATTGATACAAAAATATACAAAATTTAATACATAAAGATACAAAAATAAATTAAAAAATTTTGACTCAGTTACAGGGTATTCACATAAATTTTAGGTAGTTTCATTTTGAAATCAAATCAAATTATACCAAGTGATCGTTTATAATCAAGTGAACGTTGAATTAATTCTGGAATTTTTGGTATATGATCACCTTCCGGTTGAAAACCATTTCGATCAGCCACATAACGTACTGTATATGTAACACTATCTGGTCCTGTGTACGAAAAGTATCCTTGGGCACGCAATCCTTCTAGATCTGTACCTCTATTCTCGAGATGACCTTCTTCTTCAGCATTTATACCATTTGATGTAGAGTATCTAAGAATATTTTTAGCATATAATTGTGAAAAATTGAAAACAAAGCTCATTTATTTAGGAGGGCATTTCTAGGACTTTTGACGGTTTTTTTTAACACTTTCATTTTAAGTATTCTTGAGCATCCCTAGATAGATAGACAGATAGATACATCTTGGGGTCTAAAAAGTATTGCACTTCGACCTTATGGTCCATTGTGTTCCCCCTTCTACTTCAGTCCGACAAGATTCGCTTCTCCCATATGTTGGCAATTGGCAATAGCCAGGAGCTTGCTTATCAGATCTTCCTGAAGGTTCATAATTCATTTATGATTTAAAACGAAGTTTTCAGCATCTTAACTAATCCGTCGTCCTCGTGTGATGCACGACCCTGCCTCAACACCATCGGGATCAGCATACTAAAACTAATACTTTATCATAAAAAAGGACAATTATTTTTACATGTAATATTTACTTTTTCCATCTTTCAAATGCTCAGTATCGTATCCAAAGGCAGACAGACACCAGTAGGCACGAAACAGTTGATTCCACAAAATTTGTATAGCTCAAAAAATGATTAGAGTCTCTAAGGACCACAGAGCCTGACAACGGATCAACTCAGTGCCGTCTTATGCTAACTTTGCGTTTCTAGGTAAATGTAAATTTAAGGATCTTTTTCAGAAGATTTAAAAAAAATGAAAAATAGCCTTAATTTATACTGGACTAGTTGATACCCACCCGCTTCGCTCGACCCGGCCCAGCATCGCATGGTTAATTACTACACTTTGATCTGAGCCCATTGATCGGAGAATCGATAACATACAACAGCCAAATATATGGTTAAATTCCACTATTACAACACCTCACACGTGAGAGTTTAAAAAAAATTGTATAATATGTAACTAAGGTGATATGTAACCAGTCCAAGTGGCCGAGCGGTCTGCGCAGTATGCCTACTTGGAAACTGGGAGATTATGGGTTCGAATCCCGACATCGGCAGTTTGTCAACTATGGGCCTGATAATTTGAAAACCGTTAATCGTATCGTATTTTAACTAAGGCCATCGTTTTTGCTAGGTCAAAATGAGCTTCAAACCAATTTTATTATGAAAATTGGGGACATAAAATTTTCCTCCAATTTGAACGATTTTTTTAAGGGGTACCCCTTGGAAAAAATGCAAAAAAACTTAACAAAATTTTTGTTCTCGATTTTAATAATAATCATTTTCTAAAGTAATTTTGACCCAAAAAGTACGAAAATCAGGTTCATTTTAACGCCCGACCAACACATTTCCAAATTTTCACTTCTCAATTCCTACAGTTTTGAATTTTAGCACTATGGGCCTGATATTTTGAAAACCGTTAATCGTAACGTATTTTAACCAACGCCATCGTTTTTGCTAGGTCAAAAATAGCTTAAAACCAATTTTTTATGAAAATCGGGGACATAAAATTTTCCTCCAATTTTAGCGATTTTATTAAGGGGTACCCCTTGGAAAAAATGTGAAAAAAGTGAAGAAACTTTTTGTTCTCGATTTTAATAATAATAATTTTCTAGGGTAATTTTGACCCAAAAGGTACGAAAATCAGGTTCATTTTAATGCCCGACCAACACATTTCAAAATTTTCACTTCACAATTCATACAGTTTTGAGTTTTAGTACTTTGGGCCTGATACTTTGAAAACCGTTAATCGTATCGTATTTTAACCAACGCCATCGTTTTTGCTAGGTCTGATTAAATGAAGAACATTAGTGTCAATGTAAAACTCCGGTCATTGTCGATATGAATATCTAGAAAAGGTAACACAAATGAAAATATATGTACTATGGACTACATCTGTAGTTTGTCAATTATTTAAAAAAATGGGGGGGGGGGCGGTTAATTGACTAAACTGTCGGCATTTGAACAAGAACGAAGTAATCGGCTATGCTTGAGAAGGTTTTCTGCAGTTTCCTTCACGAACTCCAGATGAATATCGGCATAGTTCCTATCATAGTCGGCTGCAGCCGAATATCCTACCAATTCCTAGTCTATACATAAAAATTCCATCCATTCCACTCACATCCTTAGGCATCACAATGGACCTTATGGTCGAAGTGTAGCCCGTCCAGGGCAGCCTCTACAATCTGTCTATCTATCTAAGGTGATATGTAACTTTGGTGTATTAACCTAAAATTAAATACGTAAGCCATGAAAGTAAACTTTTTCCGAAATATTTTTATACAAAATTTTAATTAGGATGTACTATAAATATAAACCTTCCGGGAAAAATTATCTACAAGATGGTGAAAACCGTTTCAAATGGGCTTCCGTAATATTTTCCTGCCATCTCCAGGCGAAAACCTAGCCTTGACTTGCTTATACTTACAAATAATGATAGCCCTCTTGATAAATCGTAAAAGCATACTGCAAAATTCCCCATTCGTTACTTGTAAATAAATTTCGTAAATTTTCACTATTATATACTCCACCAATTCGAATTGGAGCGGTGTCCGATGCAGCTGTTATATAACCATATTTTGAAAACACAGGACCTTTTCCACGAATTTTACTACCAGAACTTCCTCCAGCCAAATTTGCATTCCCTCCAATTTCATTCTTGGAATTCAATGAATTTGACTCTAAGTAAAAAGAAATTTTTTGGTTAGTGAGAGACAAATACTTTTTGGCTAAATTTTACATACTATAATTGTCATTGTCAGATAAATTAGCTTCATTGTTAGTATTTTTGTCATCTTGGCTTCCATTTTGGTTAGTTTGAGTATTTTCGCTTGAATCTTGATTACTTAAATCACTTCGATATGTTGGATTAAATTCATTATTGGCACTTGAATCCTGGTTAACTGAACCACTTTGATTTGACCCATTAGCTTCGTTATTTGAACTTGAATCTTGGTTAATTAAGCCACTTTGATTAGTTTCATCATTTACACTTGAGCCTTGGTTAATTAAATCACTTTGATTTCTTTCATTATTTTCACTTGACGCTTCGTTAGTTAAACCACTGTGATTTGTTTCACCATTTTCGCTTGTAGCTTGATTAAACAAGCCACTTTGGTTAGTTTCACCATTTGCGCTTGAATCTTGGTTAAACAAGCCACTTGGATTTGTTTTACGATTTACGCTTGAATCTTGGCTAAACAAGCCACTTTGATTAGATTCACCATTTTCGCTTGAACCTTCGTTAAACAAGCCACTTGGATTAGTTTCACGATTTACGCTTGAATCTTGGCTAAACAAGCCACTTTGATTAGATTCACCATATTCGCTTGAACCTTGGTTAAACAAGCTACTTTGATTAGTGCCAGCATTTGCGCTGGAATCGTGGTTAAACAAGCCACTTTGAATAGTTTCCCCAATTGCGCTTGAATTTTGGTTTATTAACCCATTTCGATTAGTGTTACCATTTGCGTTAGAATTTTGATTAACCAGCAACCCACTTTGATTATTTTGACCATTTGAGGTTGAATGTTGTTTAATCAACCCACTTTGATCAGTTTCGCTATTTACGGTTGAATCTTGGTTAGTTAGCCTATTTTTATTAGTTTTACTATTTGCGGTTGAATCTGAGTTAATCAACTCACTTTGATTAGAGCTACTACTTGAACCTTGATTAGAGCTACTATCTACATTAGGTTGGTTAGAAGTTTTAATGCCATCCTTAGACCCTGAATTCGCACCTATATTAGCCCCTGAAATTTTTTAATCGAATTCTTAACATTATGGTCAAAAACAATGAAAATACTGAAGAGAAGGGGAAAGCACGGGACTATTGATATTGACAACAGTACTTGTTAGTTCTAGTCGTAGTTCCTGTTGTGTACAACTTTCCCCTATCTGATTTAGGACCCTTTTTCTACGGCTCCACATCTTAAAAGTGTGATGAAAGAGAAGGCAGACACAAATTATCGACCATGTTGAGGTTCTTTTTAAAGGACTAATTATAAAAAGTTCTCTATTATCGGCAATGAAATTTTAAAAATTTTGTATTCAATATTGCCCTAAACTTTGCTAAAATACCATAGTAAATGAAATTAGAAATTCACAATAATATTTAATTTCAAACAATATGTTAATTTATGGTACGGAGCCCTGTTTTTGTGAGTCAAACTCGCACTTGACGGTACTTTTTATAATAAATTAATTTGTAATGTCTAATGACTTTCATAAATCATTCCAAATTAATAATACCGCGATTTCGGCGCCTCAATTACTTTGGCACTGTCGACACTACACGTCCCCACTTATTTACTAAGGACCCAGAACTAGTATTTAGGTTCTGTAAAACATTAAATTGACCTATACACGAAAACTTACCATTTTTCGAACTATTTTTATTTAGCTGAATTGATGATTCACTTGATTTCTGATTTTTCGAATTATCCGACAATAAATCTAAAATATTAACTGTTAGTAAAAACAATGTTTTTTTATGGCATGTCCCCTGCGCACTAATTAATTAATAAATTAATTATAATCATATTAGATACTTACGTTTTTTTGTCTCACTATAATATTTAAATTCCTCATTAATAATGTTATTGATATTTAGCAAAGTATCATAAACTTTATCAAAATTAGTTTCATTAATACCTAGAAATATTTAAATCTAAGTTAAAGAGAAGCTTTAAAGCTTTAAATTTAATTTGCATGTGGGAAAAAATAAACAATGCCAAAAACGTACTTCCTTTTGAGTTGCCTCCAATTGGGTTACCTGTAGAAAATGAAATATTTGTTAACAATTATCCATGCATTGTTTTTTTGTGCGAAAAACCTACCATATTTATCAAATCCTTTTGAAGATGCACTATACGGGATAAATTCATTTTTCTCGTTATAGTAACCTCGCAAGCGATCCGTTTGATTGTAAATTCCTGTGAAACGATCATTTGGATCGTATAAACCAGCTAAACGATCATTTGGATCATAAAAGCCACTAGGATCTGGTTTATATTTTCCACTTTTATCTGGCCTGAAATTTTGGAATTTTTTTATCATTATTTTATATAACTTAAGGTTTTAGTTCAATCGTTACATTAAAAGCAAAAAAGAATAAAATACAATATAATTAATTTAATTATCATCACTGTAGTAATTGAACATATCTAGTATAACATATATAGTGTTGTAACATTTATAATATAATTAACTATATGTTGTACTATGCAAGAATTGTTTTGACAGTGATTATTCAATATTTTTGGGTCGCAAATTATTACCATTAAATATCAATAGGGTTTTAAAAAATCCGCAATATATATACAGGGTGGCAATCCGGAATTTCAATCAGGTTTTCAAGTCAAACAGGATTTCAATCCGGAAAATTGAATAGGAAAATTAAAATTTAATTTAATCCAGACAGAAATCCATTCTCGAAAAGTAAGCAAGACAGGTCGAAAATGCAAGAGAGAAAAAAATTCGATTTTGAATTATTCGATCGAAAAATAATATGAAACTTAGAAAAAAGCAGTGGCGTATTCAATATCTGATTATGATGCCCCAGAGCCGCCCCTGGAATAATTAAATTAATTCTAATTACATCAAATTAAGCGACTTATTACAAAAACGTGCCAAGTGTAATCGAAATTAATCAAGTGGTTTTTGAGACATTTGACAACAAAATTATTTTAATTAACTGTGTACAACCGGTATCTTGAAAACATCCAAGTTCATATGAACTTTGCTGCGTATTTTTGGAAGATCTATCGCCTATTCAATTTTTCGGATAAAAATCAGAGCCACCCTGTATATTTCTTTAAATTAGTTAGTTAAAAATCGTACTTAAATTTCATCAAATTTTTAAGGTTTACGAGTGAACTGCCTTAAATAGAAAATAATTAAAACAAATATTTGAGATTTATTTTCATAATAAAAAATTGTATTTTGACTATAGTTTCGGAAACACAGTTGCTTCATCAGAAAATATATTTGGTACTGAGTTTCTGAAATTACAGTCAAAATAAAACTATTGTTACGTAAATCTCAAATATTTGTAACGGCCCCCCATTCAATTGAAAAATTTAAAATAGAAATGAAAATATTTTTTTATCTACTTACACATATTTCCCAGGATTTGATACTTTTCTAGTTTGTGTAACAATGTCCGGTAATGTCGATCGAATTATTCGCTCTGTTGTCGATTGTAAATTATAGAAGAATTTATTACGATTACCAGTTTGAGTCGTTTGACTAGTGATTAGAATTATATTTGTAAGAGTAATTGTTATCTGAAAAATAATTCGAAAAATTTCCATAATAATAATAATAATTGATTTTTTTTAAAACTTTGCGAATGCCGTTTTATTATTATTTAATGGTACGGTTATTCAATCCACACTAATCTTCGTGTAAAAAAATCTTTGTTATTTAAATTGAAATTAAATTAAAAAAAAATTTATATATTTTTCTTGTCCTATAACATTATCTGACTGACTATATAAGCAGGCAGCATTGTGAAATGTCCTTAGCTAATAAAAATATTTATGCAAATTATTTTTGTATATTTAAAGAAAAGGAAATTTATTTGCTTATAAGGTGTTTCTGTAAAAAAAAACAACAACAACAATTTTATTTAATACAGTGATTTTGAATACACAACGCCTTTAATTATGTCTTAGATTGATCTGGTTGCTGGGTCACAATGGTTGCGAAGAAAACGAAAAAACAGATGTCTTAGCAAAGAAGGGAGTTGGAATGCCGTTCATAGTCCCAGAGCCTATTTTAGGAATTCCAAGGACTGCATGTAAACAGGTGATCAACGAGTGGTCAAATGCTAAACACCGTGATCACTGGGAAAAAGTACCGCGGCAAGAGTTCGGGAAGGTACTGCTTCAGAGTACAACCAAGAGGGTATTTCTCGATGCACTGGAGCTGAACAGGATGCAACTGCGGAAGGTTCCCGGATTCATTACCGGGCATTACCCCCTGCGGAAGCATCTGCACACAATGGGACTCCATAACGGGTCCATTGTGTGCAGATTATGTGACGAGGAGGAAGAAACATTCAGCCACATTATCTGCGAACCTCTGGGTTACAGCAGATACAGGATATTCGGTGCATCTCACCCCGAATATATGAACCTTCAGGAAGACCTGATAGGCTAGCACCTGGCTATTGCCGATATACGGGAGAAGCGAATCTTGTCGGACTGAAGTAGAACGGGGAGCACAATGGACCATAAGGTCGAATTGCAATACTTATTAGACCCCAAGATGTATCTATCTATCTATGTCTTAGATAGATAGATGTATCTTGAGGTATATAGATGAATTGCACTTCGACCTTATGGCCCATTATGCTCCCCCTTCTACTTCAGTTTGACGAGGTTCCTCGTCCCATATTTTTACAATAGATTGGAAGGTCATACACAGTATACTTGAATTTGAGCCAATTCTCATAAGAATTCTGCGGGGTCCTGTGAATTAACTACTTATTTTTCTTCTTTCTTTTAACATTTTTTGTTAATTATTTTTTGATACATTCTATATTTTAATCTTTTAATCTTCATAATAACAAGAAAATTTTTATAATTTCCCTGGCGATTTAGCCGCCTTTTATATGGTCACTAGCATGCTGCGCACGCAATGAACACTGGCTAGGCACGATCTTGTCGACGAGGTACGTTTGACAAAACGAAAAAAAAAAATTATTATATGCAAAATAAGTTTCTATTAAAAAAACATTTTTATAGTTTAGTTTTTTAAAGTAAAACTAAATTTCTACAACTTTACTTCTTATGTGTTTTCCGATTTTTTTCAATACTAAGAGAGATATACCAAATTTTGTGTTTCCTCCTAGCTCTAAACCCCCCTTAGCCCTTATCGATTCTTGTCATGCTTACCATAAAAATGCATTGTCATCGGAACTGATCCAACATGTAAAAATTCAACTCCGTAGGATAAGAGGAAGTGGTTCTAATTCAGCTTGCAAGATTTGACCCGAACATACATGCATACATACATACATACATACATACATACATAGATACATACATACATACATTGCAAGTTAAATAAAAGCTTGTAAAAATAAAGTAAATTTTCAGTGATTCAAGAATGTATCGACCTTGTACGCTTTCAAAATTATATTTTTCATTGCCCAAATAGCGTTATTTCTGAAGTCAATCTAAATTTGCCGACCTTGAACATTTGCCGCCCTAGGCAGCTGCCTACCTTGCCTATCCGGTAAATCCGCCACTGTCAGAAGGTAAAACATTTTGTCGGAACTAGTGAAATGTATTATTTTGAGATTGATGAAAGATAGATAAAATCATTAATTAAACAAAATAAATGTTGATTCATAAAAAAAAAAAATACAGACGAATTGAGAACCATTCTCCTTTTTTGAAGTCGGGTTAAAAAGATAAACAACTTTTATCTGAATTTTTTGTAAACAGATTTGGCAATACCTAAATGAAACGCAAAGAATCAGTTTTCGGGAATTTGAATACGTTTTTATTCGGTTAACGTATTTAGTAAATGATGTTAGTATGTTAGTAAACGAGTTTAGGAAGTCGATTTTCATCCGTTCCTATTAATGTAGATTAAAAAATTCTGAATTGTAAAACCAGTTTTTGTCAGATCAGATTTTTTTTTCTTTATTAAAATAGATTTTTTATATATTAACTAACTGAGTTAATTGTTTAAATACCTTGTATATCCTGATTTTTGTTTCCGTAATCTAAAGAATACTATCAAGTTTATGAAAAGAAGTTTCAAACAAAAGTTGTTTGTTTTTTAAAAAAGAACATTTTTTTTTTGTATTTAAAGTTGTCATCTGTCTCTTACGGTTCTAATAATAAATATTGTTCTCCCTGGCGGAGGAAAGCATGGGAAAATTTTAACCTTTACCAAACTCGAAGTCTCTTTATAGCACTAGACCACACTCATGAAATTTTAGCTAATCATCTCTTTTCGTTTTTAAGGAATCGTGTTGACAAGTCATGCCGCGAGACGAGAGTGGCTTGTGTCTCGTATCGTATCGACTTGTAAAAGTTTTCTATCATATCGTCTCGTCTCGTCTCGTTTTAACAGTTGAAGATTTATTTGAACAAATTTAATTGAAAAATATTACTATACATGTCATAATGTATGTCGCGAGACGAGACGAGAGTAGCATGCCTCTATAGTCTCTCGCGGCAACACTAGTGTTGACAGACAGTAAGGAAATGAAATAATTAGAACATTTTATGAGCACCTATACCAAAATATTTTTCTCTGATCAATATTTCAAATTGTTACAATGACGTCATTCCGTTTCCTTTTTTTTAAAACACTAACAAAATATTGAAATATGTAATGCAACAATTAATTATGTAAATTAGATGTATCCTGTATTATTTTGCCTAAATGCCTAAAAGACGAAGCGAGGAGGACCTTGGCTATAAAAACTTTATCACACAAAAAAACAGTTTGGCAGAGCATTGGTCTAAAATACCAGAGGTCGTGGGTTCGATCCCATTTCTAGATATATATATATATGATTTTTCATACAAAGAATGTTATCAATGTTCCGACATATTACTTAAATGTCAAAGTAAGTAAACGCTGGGCACTTCCGTTGGTATAATATAACCGAAAGGCGTCCACACTAACAATGAATATAAATAGACGCTAATTTAAAAAAAAACAATTTGTTTAAAAAATATTTAAATAGCAAATAAACAAAAATAATACAACGACATCAGAAGATAGTGAAAATTCATATGCATTGCCCTTCCAAAACATCTAAGGTAGCTCAGTTGGTAGAGCATTGGTTTGAAATGCCAAAAGTGGTGGATTCGATCCTCATGCTAGATGTGTATGATTTTTTTATAGCAAGCAATAGGGAATATGCATGAAAATTTTTTTTCACTTGAATTGAAGCATGTTTACTTGAAAAATGTCAAGGTAAAATTACTTTTTAAATAACTTTAAAAATAAGCGAGATATGAATGATTGAAATTCCCGATTAGACAAAGAGGGTGATAGCCCTCTTGATATGTTATGTGACGTCATATTACACTTTCACCATTTAAAATACACGTAAAACTCCGTTTTTAGTATTTTTGCAAGAAAGAGACAGATAATAATCTTTAAAAGCTTATAGCTACCTTGATATTTGTCGGATTTTAATTTCGTTTTTAAATATTATTACAGTATTAACAGTATTTTCATATTCTGAAAATAAATGTGGGAAAAAATTTTCATGCATATTCCCTGTTGTGATATCAAAGAATGTTTTCACTTTCAACTTACCAAAAATAACAAATTCATTTTTTTCGATTTTTCTGATTACACTGATACACAAAAAAAAAATATATATAAACTAATTTTCCAAAATGCTCTGGTTTTTATATTTATATTGTAGAGCAACAACACAACTCCGAAATAATAATAAATAAATTTTTGCCCACTTGCATTGAACTAAAACATCTTCTCTCTAATAAAAACCACCTAAAAGTTTTTACCTTGGTTTATATTAATAAAAAGAATGTCTTTTAATAAAATTAGATAGGTTATTATTAATGAATAAATCTTTGTTCAAAATTCATAAAACAGGTGCTGCCTGCACGGTATAAATCGGACCAAGTTAGAGACGAGACCACATCCCACATATATTTTTTAAGTTGGTCCATCATAATATTTTATATTCAAATTGAAGAAATATTTTTTCTTGACATTTAAATTTCTTAATTTGCATACATACAAAAATTTACAGTTTAAGATCAGTGACGGTTCAATATTTTCGATTAGTATCTAATAATTAAAAGAAATGTACTCGAAACTGCAGAAAACCTTCTCAAGCATAGCCGGTTACTTCGTTCCTGTCCATACGCCTACAGTATAGTCAATTATCCGCCCTTTTTTTCTTAATAATTGACAAACTGCCGATGTCGGGGCACGAACCCAATTTGTGCCTCGTAACCGAGGACCGAGGCGAGGCGAGGTTACCTCGTAGCCTCGGTGAAACCCTAGCTAAGCATTGTAATAATAGCTAAAGCGAAATTCAGCGAAAGCGAAAGTCTATAGACTGTCTTGCTATAATAACTGGATTAAAAAAAATCAGGTTGGACATGCAAGGATCGTGGGAACATCAATTATCTCAGACCCCGTTTTTCAAAATGGGCACAGATATCTTCCCAAAACCTTTCACTGTAGTCTGTGATAGGGCCATGTCGACGGAAGGAGAACCACCCTATCTCAAGAAAGGAATTGTCCTGTATGCAGACGGATCTAAAACTGACCGGGTGGGAATCTACGGTGAGAGACCTAAAGCAAACATAAGCCTTAACTTGGGAAAATATGCCACGGTCTTTCAAGCAGAAGTCTACGCCATACTGGCTTGCGTCCGTGAGAACTCACGTAGAGGCTACATAAACCAGAACGTATGTATTATCTCAGGAAGTCAAGCTGCTTTAAAAGCCTTGTCTGGAAATGAGGTCACCTCAAGGGTAGTCAAGGATTGTCTGGAGGAACTGCTGGAGCTGGCAAAATGGAACAATGTTAAATTGATCTGGGTGCCGGGTCACAGTGGTTTCGAAAGAAACGAAAAAGCAGATACCTTAACAAAGAAGGGAGTCGGAATACCCTTCATTGGCTCAGAGCCTATTTTAGGAATTTCTAGGATCTCTTACGGTTTCAAAGATGTATATTTTCCCCTCTGGCGGGGAGAGACACGGTCCGATTTTGCCAATTGAGTTATCGCGTCCACGGACAGACAGACTGACGGACGGATATACGGAAATGACCGAATTAGACCATTTTATGAACACATATGCCAAACATTCATGCCTATGATCAATATTTTCAAGCGTTACAAAGTTGGGACTAAACTTAATATACCTTGTATATTTACATATACATGGGTATAAAAATGTTCCTGTTTTAAGAATAAACAACTTTAACTTGAAACTTTTTTTCATAAACTCATTATATACCGGGTATTTAAACAATAGGGAATATGCATGAAAATTTTTTTTCACATTTATTTTCAGAATATGAAAATACTGTTAATACTGTAATAATATTTAAAAACGAAATTAAAATCCGACAAATATCAAGGAAGCTATAAGCTTTTAAAGACTATTATCTGTCTCTCTCTTGCAAAAATACTAAAAACGGAGTTTTACGTGTATTTTAAATGGTGAAAGTGTAATATGACGTCACATAACATATCAAGAGGGCTATCACCCTCTTTGTCTAATCGGGAATTTCAATCATTCATATCTCGCTTATTTTTAAAGTTATTTAAAAAGTAATTTTACCTTGATATTTGTCAAGTAAACATGCTCCAATTCAAGTGAAAAAAAATTTTCATGCATATTCCCTATTAACTCAATTAGTTGTTATTTCCACTTGTTTTTAATTTAGTATTAAAACTAAAATTTGTATTTGTTTGCTTTCCGTTAGTGATGAAATAATTTGTGTAAAGCCTAATTGTACTATAAATCACTATTTCATACAAAATATATGTAAATATGCTGATAGCAATGCAATGAAGAATGTTGCCTGTAAAATTAAACCCAAATATGGTAATTTTTTTAAATTGAATTTTTTAAAATTGAGTCATACATTTTTTTTATTGTCGAAAAATACAACTGGTTAATGAGTAATAACATTTTTTTAAAAAAAAAAAGGTATAAAATAATTAGTTAAAAATTTAGCGAAAACAAAAGTGTCATTGCTGACATTTTGTTTTTTTTTTTATTATGATTTTATTTTAAGATAAATTTTGTGATTTTAAAATGATTTAATATTTTTGTAGGCGATGAACAAATTCCTTTAAAATGTCATTTTTCTCTTAATCCCAACAAATCTATTTGATATTATTAACAAATTTTTTTTCAACCACCGCAATATTTATTTTTATCGTATATCTAAATTACTTAAATATGTAAATTTCTTTATATATTTGTTTACAAATTACTTGTTAGTACTACAGAGTGTATGGTTTACATCTAAGACATGTAGATATGATAGACCAAGTGTTTGCTTCAGAAAATTATCCTATTTTTAGAAATAGACGTAGCGTTAGTATAACCAATACATATTCTTTTCTGTTGCAATATGGGTCATTACATAGACCCTGACAAGACTGCCGATAATCTCTGTATGAACTATCGGCCAATATCCAAGGAATTGCAAAGCCGATGAACTCGCTAGAATTGGCTTAGAACTCTGAACATCCAGGTGTACCTTTTGCGAACTGCAAGCTACTCCTGAATGAAACAATTCTAAGAAAGGTCAAGGGGAGATAGGAAGGTGCTTGTGGTACTGCAAGATATTATCTCCCTTAACGAGCAACATATCTCTGACTCCATATCCCAGAGATAGTTACGATTAGCTAATTCATACCGAAGATGACTTCATTGTAGTCGAAATACGTATTTATAAAATATAAACAAATGTTCTAGGAATAGGGACAAAAAATTTGAAATATAACCATACGCATACAGTATACACTATCCAGATGTTTGTATGTAGTGTATTTCATAGTTTTATAGTTAATATTTTATTTAATTATTTAACACTGATTCTCTATTAGAAATGCTTTAAAAAACAGCCTATATACATATATATATATATATATATATATATATATATATATATATATATATATATATATATTATATATATATACAATTATATATATATATATATATATATATATATATATATATATATATATATATATATATATATATATATATATATGCCTGTAATCGCTCTAGCGGTCACAATTTTAATCAGATTGGAATGAAATTTGGCATTTGAGGTGCTTTTGGTATTTAAAAGGTCAAGTTTGATAATGGGTAAAATCGGATAGGAGGATTTAGAGGGAGGGGGAAACACAAAATTTGACATATCTCCCTTAATATTTGAAAAATCGAAAAATTTTTAAGAACTAAAGTTGTAGGTACTAAGTTTTACTGTAATTTCGTTTCTTATTATTTTTTCTGTTACACTAATATTTACAGAAATATTGACGGTTTAAGATTGAAAATTAAATTCCTTAATATCTCTGTGCACATTAGAGTATGAGCAAAAATGATAAGGTGATGAATTGTAGCTCCTGCGTAACGAGTTGAAGAAGCTCCTGCGTAACGAATTTTTTTTTAAATTGTACACACCTTTTTACCTGGAATTTGATAATATGACCTAATCATCATCATCTTTAAATCATACTATTTTATTACATTTTAATGAACTCAGACTAAAATTGTGATCGCTGGAGAGTGATTTATGTATTCTAAGGTAATTCGCTAAGTTGGCACGGCTCCTGCGTAACGATTTTTTTTTTTTTTAATTTACACACCTTTTTACCTGGAATTTGATAATATCGTCTATATAATCATCATCTTTAAATCATACTATTTTATTACATTTTAATGGACTTGTTAAAAACAGGATACATATATATTATGTGTTAATAGTATCATTATTTAATTTTTTATTTACACTTCGACCTGATCATCGTCAACATTACAATTTATATATTCGACATTCGACATCATCATCAAACCATCACGGCCGTGTCAGCCATTAAATGAAATCACGCAAACATTTTTTACATAATAATTAATATATGTAATGACTTACTTATATTTAAATGTGTATGATTAGTATAAACATTTAAATATATTATTAAATTGTAATTAAAATGATATAAATATTTTATACAATTTTATGGATTTTCATCGATTGTAAATAATCTTGTGAAATTATGTGTTTATCGTTTATTAATTATTTATTTATCAGAGCCGGTTTTTTTAATTTTATAAACGCCTACACTACTGCATACGCAAGAGTATTATCTTAAGGGCGTTGGGTGACTTCAGGATCGTCCATAATATACGAAAGTAAAGGGGGGGGGGAAATTGCCCCCATTGCCCATTGTGACGATAGATAACCCGAGTAGGGGGGCCGGTTTGGACCAAAGGAGACAGGACGCGACATATTTATGCGGTCATATTATAGCTATAACTCGCTATGAAGGACTAATTATTGCCAAAGCATACAAACAATTTTGTATTAATAATTCTGTATGTTACTAATAATCCTATAAAACATAATTCTTTGGGGGGGGGGGGGGGAAAGGTCTGCCTGTCAACACGATAACTCAGGAACGATAAAAGATAACGAGCTGAAATTTTGTATGTGTGTTCTTGAGCTAAAAAATAAACTCTAGTTTGTGAATGGGAAAAATCGGACCATCTTTAGGCAAAATGGGCGAAACTGTCTACCTTTGAAACCGTCAGAGATAAGAAGGTTTTATTTAACATACTTAGAATGATACGATTTAGGTCAAATATGCGCCGTTGTGTTCGATAACTTGTTGCAATTTTTGAGAGTAATTCCATTATGCCTCTCTCACAGAAGCCCTTGTCCCTATTGGCAAAAAACTGGGACAGTCGATTTTCACAAGCCTCTCTTGAGGCGAATTATTCACCAGCAAAATAGTTCGCCATGGGCAGGAACAAATAGAAATCACTTGGTGTCAGGTCCGGATTATAAGGTGGATGCATATAAACCTTCCAACATTGATGAAACACAATTCCTGTCCTTGGGAGGTTCTTATGCAATCACCTTATAGTCCGGACCTGACACCAAGTGGTTACCACCTGTGCCTGTCCATGGCGAACTATTTTGCTGGTGAAAATTCGCAAATTAGCAACAAGCAACATATCTCTGACTCCATATCCTAGAGATAGTTACCATCAGCTAATTCATACTGATGATGACTACCTTGTAGTCGAAATACGTATTTATAAAATACATATAATTGTTCTAGGAATTGGGGCAAAACTTGAAATTTAATTTCAAAAAACCTAGAGTTCTCTTTGATTATTTTAATAATCTTTATACACCAATATTAGTAAAGATTATATGGATTCAAACTCGGCCCTGTATTTCAATCATTGACAAATTTTATTGTAAGGCAAATCGAATGTTTTTTTGTTTTTTTTGTTTTGTAAAGTATGACGATTGTAATGAAAATAACATTTTAAGCTGTTCCGTAATTAATTTATTTCATATATTCCATTACACTTTAATATAATTTACGACATTGTAATGAGACCTTATAGACCTTTTTCAGATACAATAAAACATTAAGGAAATATTTTTCCGATATTATCACCTTATCTTATGCAAATTTGTAATTATCTCTAGAATATTTTCTAAAAATACTACAGATTATTATGAATGAATCATTTATGAAAATCCGCCTTAGAATTGTTCAATTTCCCAAAGAAAGGTTACACACGTGTAGCTTGTGTTGTAGTGCTCCTAGAATACGGAGTAATAAAATCCATTTTATATGAGCTTGTATTCTAGAACTTGTACTATTAGTGTAGGGAATAGTGCAATCCTTCGCGATTATTCCATTATAGACTTTCCTTTGTATACAGAGTGTCTGAAATTCATTCAAGAAGACTATACCACGGTGTAGAGCTGCAAAACCCAAACAAAAAAGTTTAATAAAGCTTTTTGATTTGACGCTTATTTTTTAAGATATCAATTAAATACAATCAATTAAACATTGATAAATTCAACCAATCACAGAGCGCATAGTGTAAGGAGGTGAGGCGTCTTACCGTCTGCGAGCCTTTAAAAGGTAAAGCGCTACGCTCAACTGCTGAGACCACACCTCCTTATTGTTTACTTTCAGAAACACCCTGTGTATGTGTCTAAATTTCAATCCGATTGGAATGAAATTGGGTATATGAGGTGCTGTTGGTATTTTAACGGTCGAGATCGTTAATGGATATAATCGAACGAGGAAAAAGAGGGGTTTAGAGGGAGGGGGAAACACAAAATTTGATATATGTCTAAATGTTGAAAAAATCGAAAAATGTCTAAGAAATAAAGTTATAGATAATTGATTTTACTATAATTTTGTTGTTTTATCATTTTTTCTGCTACCCTATTATTTTGACAGATATTTATACGAATTAAAATTGAAAGTTAAAATCCTATAAATATTTCTGTACACATTACAGTTTTAGAAAAATTGATCAGGGAATAAAATGTAGTAAACTTGATTTTCTACAACTTAACTTCTTATATATTTTTCGATTTGTCTAATATTTTAGAGATATTTAATATTTTGTGTTTTCGTCGTTCTCTACATCCCCCTTTCCCCTTCACCTATGCCACGTCCCCATAAACTTGGCTTTGCAAATACTAAAAGCATATCGGATACGACATTTCATCATACTAAAATTGTGAGCCCTCGAGAGTGATTTATGTATTCTAAGGAAATTCGCTAAGTTGACGCAACTCCTGCGTAACGATTTTTATTGGAATAGTATTGGAATATTAAAACCTTCAGACATATTTGAGTATCCAGAGAAAATGTTCAGTATTTATTTACTACAACTTTACTAAGTCCTTTTTTCAAACAACTTATATTTAAAAAGAAATTTCAAAATTTATGTTTCCTGTTATTTTAAGTTTATGTTTTCCCTTTGCTTGCCCTTGACCGATTTTGCCCAACTTATTGCAATAATTCATTCCGATCCGATGAAAGTTTCGGCTTCTAGTGCACGAACAGTTACACACATATATTTATTTAAAAGCAAATTAAAAATACATCGAAAAAAATTCACTAAAAGTTGTTGTGAATTCTAGTTGGTAATGAATCTTTGCGAAAGCACCACTATTTCCGAGGGCAATATTTCGAAAACAAAACATTTCCAGGCCATTAATTACATCAGCGTGTACATAATTTTGAAATACCTTGTATATGGAAAAATTGATTTGAAGTACAATCAAAACTAATTTTTGCTAAAAAAAGTTCTTTGGAAAATGAAATAATTATTAAAAAGTTTTACTATTTTTAACAAAAATATTTATTTTCTTTCATATATAATATAAAATAATACAAAATTGGATACAATATAATCGCCTCCTTTCTATAGTACGGGAAGTCGGTTAATAAATATATGGAGTTATTTTTCCAAAACACCCGCTTTCCGTTGATATTCTAAAGCGCGTAGAATCAATTCAGGAATTGGTGGTGGAGTTGGAATATGTGCACCTTCAGCTATAAAACCTTCTGGTCCGGCATGATAATTCACTGTGTATACAATATTATCAGGTCCTGTGTATCGATAATATCCTGTTGCGGCAGCACCAATTTCATCCCCAGATCCAACTTGTTTACCAGTTTCTTCACCGAATATTTTATTTTCGGTTTCATATCTAATAAATGAACATGATCAGTATTAAAACCATTTTCATGAAAACAGTTCCCAATAATTCCCTAGCACCTAGACCAAGGGATCCTCTGTGCCCTAACTGTTCCCAATAACTTGTTTGATTGAATATTAAAGAGGTCTTTACCTATAATACTTTTGTTTTGGAAAATAAAAATTTGATTAGACTTACTCCACTAGAATAATTGAATACGCATCCCAGCCATTTAGATTATTGCCCAAATTTGGGCGACATATTAAAAGTTCTATAAAGTATATAGAAAAGATTTTATTTCGAAAATACTAAGATCAGGTGTAATGCTCTAAACGCTTTTGGCTATACTTCAAAATTTTGCTAATTTCTCATCAAATTTTATGTTTACATACTTGTAACGATAATCTCCATCATGTTGTGGTTCATTTTCATCAACAATAATACGATAATTACGATCATCATATAGTCCCGCGGCACTTCCTTGTTCCAACCCAGTAGGCACTCCAAGTGTGGATTGTCCATTGGAATCCGCATACTCGTCACCAATACCAGGACCATTCAATTGCACAATACTCAATGATTGTCGTGGAGTTGTTGAAGGTTTTGGAGCTTCTGTAGATTGGCTATTGTCTTTTGGACCGTTTGACCCTTGTGAATCTTCTGTAGATTGGCCACCACTGTTTGGACCGCTTGATCCTTGTAAATCTTTGTATGGTTGGATTAAATCTTTGCTACCTGTATACTGTCCACCGCCAACATTGATATGTTTGTACGGATCAGAGGCACCCGAATATTTCCCTAAAAAAAAGTTAAGTAACACATTAAAAAGAATGATTTTGAGATCAAAATTTAAAAGTTTACCTGAAGGATCAGGATGATATTTGCCATCACTTGAGGAACGGTATTTACCATCGTTGTTACTGTACCGACCTGAGTTATCTGGTCGATATTTACTCGGGTCAGGCTTATATTGTCCAGGTTTCGTTGTGCTAGGCCGTGGTACTGCAGGTTGATATCGTCCATCGTTTTGAGCGTATACTACACTTAACACAGCAAATATTACAAAGACCTGTGAATCAAACAGAAAATTATTTAATTTCTTCGGCTTCCAAAATAATTAGCATTACTAACCACAGTGAGTTTCATCATGTTGCTAATTCAAATTCAAATACGAACTACAAACATTGCATGTGGTTTTGGCCCTTTTATTATAATGCACTGTTGCGCAAGGATATTGATTTTCTCTTAATTGCGTGGAGATGCAATCATATAATCTCCTTTCAATCATTGTTTACAATCGACGTATGGATCATAGATGACCTTTTCACATATAAATCCTTCAAAAATCAAGGTAAAATCGCTGTTATAAAACTTTTTTAAATTTTACTTAATTATGTGTGCAACGCGTTGGATAATCAACGGTACAGTCACAGCTTTTAATAGACTAGTTAATTTAAAAATACATGTCACTACGTTTCCAATAAATTGGTAAAAAACCGTACGTGTTTGGACCGGAGTCTCCAGAAAAAATAATTTTTTTTCAAAGTGTACCTCGAAAACGAAGCTTGATAATAACATCCAAGTTCATATGAACTTTTCTTCGTATTTTTCGAAGATCTCTCGCCTATTTAATTTTTCGGATTAAAATTTAAGAATCATGTACAATACATATACAAGATGGGCCATAAGTCACTGAAGGTTTTATTATTGTTATAACTTTTTAATTTTTCTTTTTTTTTAGTATCATAAATAACATTTCAGAGATCCACAATAATCATGTATACGAATGAAGAACGAACAAAAATAGTTAAAACCTAAAATAGTGCAAGCCCAAAGAAAATTTAGAAGTTTTTTTAACATTTTTTAACACCAAATGCTTGATATGAAAAAACATACACATCTGGGATGGGGATCGAACCCACGACCTCTGGCATTCTAGACCAATGCTCTACTAGAATGCCAGAGGTCGTGGGTTCGATCTCCATCCCTAGATGTGTATGATTTTGCATATCAAGCATTTGATGTTAAAAAATGTTATCAATGTTCAGGCATATTACTTAAATGTCAAAGTAAGTAAACGCTAGTCGCTTCCGTTGGTATAATATAACACCAGAAATACACCATCAGAAAACAAGCAAGAAACCTAGTCGCCCTTTTTCAGTCAGCAGGATCTATTGTTGACTTATCTCGTGGAAGATCAGTAGAAAAGATCTATGGACCATACTTCTTCCAAGACGAAAATGGCAATGCAGTGACTGTCAATAGTGAGCGTTACCGGGATATGTTAGATAATTTTTTGTTTCTTGAGCTTGATAATACTCAAGAAATGTGGTTTCAACAAGATCGAACTACAGCCCATACCGCTAGGTGGTTAACAATGGATTTGCAACGAACGGTTTTTTGTAACCGTATTATTTCAAGATTTTCTGATATTAATTGGCCGCCACGATCACCCGATTTAACAGCACCTGATTTCTTCTTGTGGGGATATTTAAAAGATCGAGTATACGACTGGAGGAATTAAAAACCAATGTAATAAATGAAATTAATGCCATTGATCCAACAGTTTTGGCTTCGGTTATGAACAAGGTACTGCAAAGAGCAATACTTTGCGAGGAGGCCAATGGAAGACATTTAAAAGATATGATTTTTGACTGTGACCATGCCATTGACTTTGGAACCAATTATCAAGATCAAATCGAGGTCAACTTTCATATTTTAATTGAAAACCTATATTTTTCATTACAGGTTTGTATTTTAAAATGTTTTGTATGAAAATTTTTTTCTAGGAATATTATTTATTAAGGATACTATTTAAGGTTTTAAGCGTGAAAATAATCGAACAACCAATCAACCCTCCACCACTTCTTGAGTGGTGGGGGGTTGGTTGGTACTATAAAACAGTAAAAGGTAGAGAAAAATTCAACAACCAAATGTTCCTTCTTTAAAAATAGATAGTCTTTTGAACTTTGTGTATCTGACCAGGCTAAGTGGTAGCTGTGCCCACAATCAATCTTTAAATATAAAAATGTTTACCTGATAAAAAACAACTTTAGTTTGAAAGCCTCCCCCCATTTTCATTTTTGCCAGTAACGACAATTTTTAAAAAGTATACTTTTTAGTCTTTGATCTTAGAACTATAAAATTCACCATCTTTGCGCCCGACTACAAACTTTTTACCGATTATAAATGGAAGCTAATTTTTTCATACAATTTTTTTGTATTATCTCATAAATTTTAATTGCATCTTGTGTTCTAATACACCTGTTTCAACGAAAAATTTAAGGAAATTCAGGAAAAACTAAATAAACACTTAATAATTGTGATTAATAAAAATAAAAATATTTTATTTCATATCGTATAATAAAATAAACAAATTAAATATTAAATATAAATTAATGGCATTATTTTTACAAAACACCGGCTTTCCGTTGATAATCTAAAGCACGTTGAATTAATTCAGGAATTGGTGGTGGGGTTGGAATATGTGCAGCTTCAGCTACAAAACCTTCTGGTCCGGCATGATAATTCACTGTGTATACAATATTATCAGGTCCTGTGTATCGGAAATATCCTGTTGCGGCAGCACCAATTTCATCCCCAGATCCAACTTGTTTACCAGTTTCTTCACCGAATATTTTATTTTCGGTTTCATACCTATTAAAAATAAATTTTAATTAAAAAGATAATAAATTTAAAAAAAAATTCTTTAAAACTTTTCCCAATTACTTGTTTGATTGGAAATTAAGGAGTCGTGCATCTACGATAGGGGCCATTCATAAATTACGTAACGGTCATTTGGGGTGGAGGGGTAGTATTATTTGTTACGATTCGTTACAGGGGAAGGGTACTGGTTAAAAAAAAATGTCACGGAACACAAGTGAATTTTAACTTGTTGCAGAAAATTTTTTTTCAAGTTCAATTTTTATGCGTTCTGTTTGTATACATAGCACTTCTATCCCTAAGACCTATCTAGAAAACCTTATTTACATCCGTTCTCATTTTGAAAATCATCCAAGTTCTCCAGATTCATTTTGTTACATTATGGTATCGGGAGGTGGGGTAGCAAAAATGTTATCAATGTTAAATAGGGGAGGGGGTATGTTAAAAATGATAGAAAATAGCGTTACGTAATTTATGGATGGCCCCAATTACTTTTATTTGAAAAATAAACATGTTTTCTAAATTTGGCTTTGTTTGCATATATTTCAAAATTTTGTAATTGATTTGTGCCTTATTTAGTCGGTATTTGGGAAAATATTTCGAATGAAAGTTGTTGGTATAGTTACAATAAACAACTTTTATCCGAACAATTTTTTCGAAAACCGTATAAATAAAGCACAAATTAATTACTAAATTTTGAAAAAAGTATTCTACTTTGTGACCCTGCGTGTACTATAAAATTAAAAGCTGCATAAAAATAGATCTTTTATTCCAAATATTTTTGGATATATCGATGCTCTACGGAAAAAACAGTCTAGAAAAAGAACATATCTTTGATATTATTTCAGTTATTTACGTTTACAGCAAGAGCAAAATTTTCCCTTATCGAATTACGAAAATAAAACACGTGGCGAAACACTACACTACTATTATCGGTTCGGTGAACACACCCCCCTGAAATTATTTCCATTCGTAAATTCATGTTTCACAAAAAAAAAAATGTAGAACATCAAAATGTTTACTTCTGCCGAGAAAACTTTCTATAGATTAACGACGCGTAATCAATTATTTCGAATTTTTCCTGGTTCATTTTAATGCCGAATAAGCAGTCTGTTGAATCAATAAGTAGAGTAGTTTTCAAAGAAGCGTTTTCGAAAATTATTTTGGCAAAATTTTGAATTCCATAAATATATTAGTACATACTTGTAATGATATTGCCCATCGTCTTGTGATTCTTTTTCGTCAACAATAATACGATAATTACGATTATCATATAATCCTGCAGCACTTCCTTGCTCCAAACCAGAAGGTAATCCAAGTGTCGATTGTCCATTAGCGTCAGAATATTGATTATTGATATCTCCAATACCTGGACCATTCACTTTCACAATATTCAATGGTTGTCGTGGAATTGATGAAGGTCTATTTGTAGATTGGCCAGCATTATTGTTTGGACCATTTGGACCTTGTATATCTTTGTATGGTTGGATTAAATCTTTGCTACCGGTATACTGGCCACCGCCAATATCTTGATGTTTGTATGGATCGTAGGTACCAGAATATTTGCCTAAAAAGATCATACACTTACATTAGTATGATTTCGAGATTTCGAGAAAATTTCTAAATGTACCAGAATCATCGGGATGGTATTTGCCATCGTTCGATGGACGGTATTTTCCATCGCTGTTACTATAACGGCCTGAGTTATCGGGTTGGTATCTACTGGGGTCAGGTCTGTATTGTGCAGGTCTCAACGGACTTGAGAATATGGATGGAAGAGCTGGACGCTGTGAGTCTGGTCGATACCGTCCATCATTTTGAGCGTACACTACACTTAACACAGCAAATATCACAAATACCTATAATCGAAAAATTGAATTAATTATCTTGTCTTTCCACAAAAAAAACAAAACTGGAAAGAATAATTTACTAACCACAATGAGTTTCATCATGTTACTAATTCTAATTTCAAATACGAACTACATACTTTGTGTAAATTTCTGGTCCTTATATTATACTGCAATTTTGCGCATATTGATGTTACTCTTGATTGGGGAGGTACAGTTTCATGATTTTTTTTCTATCTTTGTTTAAAATTGACATGTGGATGGTGACATCTTAATACACATCCTTCAAAAATCAAGGTAAAATCATCATGATATGGCTTGACTTTCTTAATTTTGTATGCATAATCTGTAAGACTATCCTAAAAAATCCGCCTCCAAAGTAGAACTATCGCAATCATTCATGTATTAATTGTAATTAATATATGTTTATGATAAATTGTGTACAGAGTCTTCAAAATTCAGAGTCTTCAAAATAATTGTGTATAATAAATAGTAAATATAAACTACACTTAGATACCACTTACTGGCTTACAGCGTTATGTCTGCGCAGTATGCCTACTTGGAAACTGTGAGGTTATGGGTTCGAATCCCGACATCAATGTCAATTGTCGGCGTATGGACACAACGAAGTAACCGCCTATGCTTGAGAAGGTTTTTTGCAGTTTCCTTCACGAACTCCAGATGAATATCGGCATAGTTCCTATCATAGTCGGCTGCAGCCGCATATCCTACCAATTTCTAGTCTATACACTAAAATTCCTTCCACTCCACTCACATCCTCACATCCTTAGGCATCACAATGGACCTTATGGTCGAAGTGTAGCCCTAACAGGGCAGCCTCTACAATTTATATCACACGAACAATAAGACCAAGGACGCTGAGAAATTTTCTTCTGATATGAAAATCCACTAACAAAGATTTTAACTTCTAAGAGAGCCGAAATTTGCCATAGATATTAAGAACATGGACGGCTCTGAAATTTCGCTTGGAGAAGCTGATGTTATATTAGAAAGAAATCGGACCAATATATGCAGTAGATATTAAACAACAGCCTTGAACTAGATTGTAAAAAATTTAGAAAACGAATAAAATACGCCTAAAATCGGATAAAGCTCCACCATTTGACATTTGTACTGTCAATTCCAAAATTTACGTCTTTTTCAAATATTTACAGTCGATTTTTGACGAGCCAATTTGATTTTTGAAAAAATATTTCCAACAAAAGTGATTTGCTATAAAAATACAAACAACTTTTATCTAGAAAAAATTTTTCGAAAACCGATTGGATTCGACACTCAGTTGTAAAGGTTTGAAAATGGATCTATATAATTCTTGAACGTTGAATTCTTGCGATTCTCATTGAAATTTCAAAAAGTGCAAAAAGAACTTGAAGTCAATCGGACATAACACGTTTTCCACTTCTGCGAGGTGGTACGGTAAAGGGGCATTACCCTTAATCAGTAAAATACATTTTCGTAACATTCAATGATGCCTTTAGGCGATTTAAATGAAAACTTTCGCTCATCGACCATGGGATCTAACTACTTACTAAAAACCCAATAGAGACTGTTGCGCCGAGTAATATGGACCTCTATATCTAATCTAGAAAATTGTTGTCAAAATCATTTAAATATTATATACAATATTTTTGGAGGAACCTGTAAAAAGAATTCTATCTTCAAAAACCACTTTGAATACCAAATATAAAACTATTATATTAAAAATTTATATTAAACAAAAATAGCAATGAGTGAATTGCTTAAATACCTGGTATATACTGAATTTATAAAAAATGTTTCAAACAAAAGTTGTTCATTTTTAAAAAACGAACAGTTTTTGTCTTTAAATTTTTGTCCTATCTCTTACGGCTTCAAAGGTGGACAATTTTTCCAATTTTACCCAAACATGGTCCAATTTTGCCCATTCACGAACTTGACCTTACTTTTTAGCGCGCTATTTTTTTTATTTATGAGTTATCGTGTTTACGGACAGACAGATATGCGGAAATGAACTTATTAGGTCATTTTATGAACACCTATACCAAATTTTTTTTCTGTGATCAATATTTTCAACCGTTACCAAGTCGGAAAACTGAATATACTTTTCTGTAAACTAAAAAATTTCATTATTTAATATTGTTTATCAGCCTCGAAAACGGTCGTTTTTGCATTTCTTCAAACATTAAATTGTTTATAATTCGAAAACGTCCAAATTTACGAGAACTTTTTTGCTTATGACGCAAATTATCTAAAAATAAACCATTGGATCAAAACATGCAAATTCGGGTTGGCAAAAAAAAAACCGTGGTAAACTGTATTTCTCTAATATTTAGTCTATTTTGAAAGCATTCTGACAAAAAGGCATTCCGAATGGTTCTGGGACATCCTGTAGAATTGATTTTAATTATATTTAATGGAACAACTTTTTTTTCTTCAAAGTAATACAAATTTCATGTTTACTGAACAGTTATTTAAAACCAATATTTTAGAATAGTTACATAATATATTTGGTTATGGCACACTCAATATTATTAAAAACAAAAAATGCTTTATGTATGAAATACTGTTATTTATAATTAGATCCTTTTCAAAATATTATGTAAAATATCTTGTTTTTAAAATTTGTATCAAGTTTGATTTATGAATCAAGGGTTCGTCCATACTACGTCCAAAAGATATATTGGCATGAGTTATTTGTAAGCATGTAGATAAATAGATCGTAGAGGCTGCCCTGGACGGGCTACACTTCGACCATAAGGTCCATTGTGATGCCTAAGGATGTGAGGAGTGGAGTGGAAAGAATTTTTGTGTATAGACTAGGAAGTGGTAGGATATGCGGCTGCAGCCGACTATGATAGGAACTATGCCGATATTCATTGCCGAACTATGCCAAGTTCGTGAAGGAAACTGCAGAATACCTTCTCAAGCATAGCCATTTACTTCGTTCTTGTCCATACGCCGACAGTTTAGTCAATTAACCACCCCTTTTTTATTGACAAACCGCCGATGTCGGGATTCGAACCCATAATCTCCCAGTTTCCAAGTAGGCATACTGCGCAGACATAACGCCTTAGACCGCTCGGCCACTTGGACTGGTAAATAATTATCATACTTGAATACAAATTTCTGACATACAAACTTATAAGCAAAGTTACAACCGTCATCGACAAAACAACGGTTTACTATTTTGGTACGGATTCCTTAAAAAAGAGGTGTTTGTTTAAAGTGTCTAAAAATTATGAATTCAATGATTAATGTAAAAGATGTTCATAGGTCACCTGGTCAAACCGGATTTCTATCCAAATCTAGAGTTATAGATCGTACTCCTAAAATAATGTGTTACTTACAAACATAATTCAAACATAATTTATTTGATAAATATGATAATATTTTTATTAGAAATCTTTGTTTTTGTCTAATTTACTTGTCATTGTTTTAATCTAGATCTTATCAAGGACGTTCGTTCAACAGAACAATAATTTACATAATTAATTTTAAATTTTGTTTATAATTACTAAATTATACAAATTTTAAACGACATTTGCAGAATTCTTGGACAGAAATAATACGAAAATTAAGATAAGATAGGATGTGTCCTAGCAAAAATTAATGATTATTGTGAATTAGGTCTTCCTATTATTTTTACAAGGCTGGTTATCACAGTTTTGCTCGCTAGGTCAAAATTGGTAGTATTGTAAATAAGCTTGTAAATTTGGAATGTCGATTTTCGTATAAATGTCATGTTTCGATTTGGAATTTTACAAATGTATATATAATTATGATAATTTGGTACCATCGAGCTGATTTTCTAACAGAATTCATCAATACGGCAGCTAGGAAATATTGAAAATTTGACAGTGACCTGCACTGAAAAATTGAAAATAAATAATTGGAACACTAAAAAGCAAAAAAAAAATTTATTGGGGGCGTTCTGGTTACATTTCTGGGATAAAGTATAATGGTTTCGGTTACAAGATATCCGGTCAGATACAAGATATTCGGTGCATCTTACCCCGAGTATATGAACCTTCGGGAAAACCTGATAAGCAGAAAACCGCTCGGCCATTTGGCCGTTTAACTAGGGGATAACACTTTCAGAAAAGATAGTACATATAGGGACTTCAATCATTTGCCTATAGGTTGCCCGGCGAGAACTTAATTCGACAGAGGGTAATTGTCACACCCCCAAATCTTTAATCGCGCATTTTTCTATAATAATTTCTATTATTTAAGGTAACCGCTCCTGCTACTTTTGTTGGATATAGAATGAATTTTACACACCCGTAAACAATTATGGCCGTCAATCAATATGAAAATTCCTTTAAAATCAAATAAATAAATATTTAATTCTAATGGAAACAATTCTTTTAATAGATTGATAAATTTTGAAATTATCATAAGTAAATGTCGAATAATTATATTAAATGTCAATCTCAAATGACAAAACTAGAAGATCACTCTCTTAATTTGAATATTCATTTGTGAAGAAAAAAAAACTACATTTAAAATTTAGATCATGAACAATGAATTTTTATATAGTAACTGAGCAAGCAAGAGGCAAGACGATGATGATCTTCTTCTTTTGAAATGTCACTGAATAAATTTATTTTTATCACCCAATTAATATTTTAACTGTTAATTAAAGAATATTATTTTCTCCATCGATTCATTCAAATTAGTTTGTAAATTGTCTTCGTAGTTGATCACAGACGAACAAATTACTGTAGGTGAGAAATTATTTATTTTTGAAACAATTTTTGAAACAAGCTTTTATTTGCACTAAAAAAAATGCACTAAATTTCAGAACAGAAAATAAAAAAGTGAATACAACTTGATTTTACTTTTACTGGAATTTCAATTATTTTAATAATCATTTAATCCGTATTTTTATTTTCAGTCTAATAAAAATAAATTTTTTCTTTTTAGTATTGGAAATTCCAGCTAAGAGAGAGAGAGAGAGAGAGAGAGAGAGACTCTATTTAGCGTTAATATAAGAACCATAAACAAACAAAGAAAACATATATTTTTGGTTTAATCATTAGTTAAAATATATTTTAAAAATATTTTACTAAAATATTATAAATGTCCTACAAAATATATTTTTATTGTTAATTTTTCTGAACATTTTCTAAATTTATGAAAACATTTTCTAAATTTATTAACCATGGGACTAACGTGACTCTTTTAATCCCGCAAGTGAAGTTTGTTCCTGAGGGCTCCGCCCGAAAGAACAAGCACTGAAGGGATTAAAGGCACTTTAGTCCCACGGTAAATATACTATTTTTTGCACATTCGGGATTAAAATGACAACTTTACTCCCTCCAAATGGGTACTAAAGTAGTACTTTGTCTCCCGTGGGACACTACTTAAGTACCTATTTGGAGGGAGTAAAATTATCATTTTAGTCCCGAAAGTGCAAAAAATATCATAATTTATATAATAATTTATTATTTACAGTTCGGTACACAACAATTTGCAGACATTAGAAAATAACAACTAACTGATTAAATTGCTTAAATATCCGGTATATACGGAATTTATGAAAAAAAGTTTACTAACAAAAGTTGAAGATTTTTTGTCTTATCTCTTACGGTTTCAAAGATAGGCAGTTTTGCTAATTTGTACAAATCAAAAATTTTTCTTCTGCGATCAATATTTACAATTTCAGGCCGAGTTTAATGGGTTTTCGGACTTCTATTATATTCCGGGTATATAATTGAAGGTATATAATCCGGGTATATAATCAATATTTTCCACAGTTACAAAGTCGGAACTTAACTTAATATTCCCTGGTATAACTAGAGCATGGAAGTGCGTAGGGCCAAGTTTAAGGGGTTTCGGCCTTCTATTATCATATACCGGGTATATAATAGAAGGTATATAATCCGGGTTTATAATCAATATTTTCAACAGTTTCAAAGTCGGAACTAAACTTAATATTCCCTGGTATATCTAGTGCACGGAAGTGCGTAAGGCCGAGTTTATGGGGTTTTCGGCCTTCTATTATATACCGAGTATATAATAGAAGGTACACTCCCGTTCATAAAAATTTAACCATTTGAAACATTCTAAATGTTGGTATATGTAATATTATACATATATTTAGTTATATATATACGCTTAGAATGTGCCTTACTGGTTCAATTTTTATGAACGGGAGTGTATATGAATTGTGCATTTAGTGTTACAAGTAAATGCTTGTATATGAATTGTGTATTTTTATACCCGGTATATAATATATACCACGGTATATTAAGTTTAGTCTCGACTCTGTAACGGGGGAAAATATTGATCGCAGAAAAAAAAATTTCGTATATGTGTTCATAAAATGACCTAATTAGTTCATTTCCGCAAATGTGTCTGTCCGTCCGTTCGTCAATACGATAACTCATAAACGAGAAGAGATAAGCAGCTGCATGTGTGTTCTAGAGCTAGAAAGTAAGGTCACGTTCGTGAATGGGCAAAATTGGTCAAAGTTTGGGCAAAATGGGCAAAACTGCCTATGTATGAAATCGTAAGAGATAGAACAAAAATTTAATAGGAAAAATGCTCAACAACTTTTGTTAGAAACAGGCAGTGCGACAGGCCGAGTTTAAGGGGGTTTTCACCTTCGTGCTTACAGTGCTATTACTTATCGTTGTTAAATCAGACTCGATTTGACCGCGAAATAACTTTTGAACGAAAAGAGCTACAGTGTTGATTTTTCGATATAATATTTTAGTAAAATAATGTTAAGTAATGATAAATATTAAACCAAAAATATAAATATTAAATAAAAAAAGATTAATAATTGCTTGAAATTTGTTTGAAAAGTCTAAAAACATCGTAAACTCTATTATACACACTGCAGCACGTTAAAATAATCGTAAAAGGATTTCGAGTTTTGCCAATGCTGTTACATAAACAAAAGCTTGTTTTTAAAAACTTTATTTTTAAATTGTTTTAGTAAAATTAAAAAGTAATTTTCCATTTTGAATTTATAAATTTAAATATATTGTCCGTATATTATCCGCTCGATCGGATAATAGAAAGTGGTTAAGGACTTATGGAGCTGTTTTGCTCCTGGCTGAAATAGTGCTCAACGACCATCATCGTTAATCGTGATAATCGCCCCGAGACAAACATACAAATGGCGCCAAAAGTCGAGCTATCATTTCAAAATTTCACAATTTATTTATGAATTATTTACTCGGATCTCGGAAAAATGTTTCGAATCAAAGTTGTTAGTATAATTTAACATTTTTTCGAAAGTCGAATAAATAAGGCACAAATCATTTATAAAATTTTGAAATGATAGCTCGACTTTTGACGCTTTCGATTTGGACCTTTACATTAAATGAATACTAAGATAGAAAAAAAATTTTAAATAAATATTTATTAAAAAATTATTAGTACAAAAAATATTCACGCATTCTTTTACACCTTTTCGAGTTGATTTTTAAATAAATACCATATTTTTCGATTTAATTTCTATACGATCGGTTTCTACAATAAACCATGAGCACGCTTATAATCTAAAGAACGTTGAATTAATTCTGGTACTGGGGGTTCAGTTGGAATATGTTTGGCTTCTGGGACAAAACCTTGTACGCCAGCATTGTACGTAACCAAATATACGTTGCTGTCTGGTCCGGTATATTTGAAATATCCATTTTTGCGTTCTTCTGTGTCGGAGACCACTTTACTAAATTCTTCACCAAAGATTTTATTTTCAGTTTCATACCTGTGGAATAAACATTTAACGTTACTACTACCATCGCAAAGATTACCTAGCAGAGAGAGAGAGTGAGAGAGAAAACAACTTACTGGTAATGGTAATCACCATTTGGAGAGATTTGTTTTTCATCAACAATGATAGCGTAGTTACGGTTATCATATAAACCAGCGGCATTGGATTTTTCTAAACCTTGGGCTACACCTAAGGTAGAATATCCTGAAGCATCTACGTATTTGGGATCAACAGCTGGTAATGCAGCACCAGAGAACGATGGTTGATAACTACTGGGTTTCAATCCTACATTAGCGTTTCCTTTGTATGGAACATTACCGCCACTTCCTGCTTGGTTTCCTCTGTACGCACCACCTGGGTATTGTTTATCCTTGTATGGATCATATGGGACATTTTGACCGTTGTATTGGCCACCGCCTACATCTTTGTGTTGGTATGGATTATCGTCATGGTCATAAAAGCCTATTTGGGGCACAGACAAAATCAATGAATTATGGCATTTCGAACAAAATCAATATGAATTATTTGGTAAAACACTAACCTGAATTGTCTCCTACATATTTGCCATCAACATATGGTCCATCTACATACTTTCCGTTAATGTATTTTCCATGTCCGGAATCCTTGTACTTTCCAAATTCATCTGTGTATTTGTATTTACCATCATCAGTCGGCTGGTAGCGACCATCGTTTGATGGACGATAACGACCATCAGTATTTGGATTATAACGTCCACTGTTGTCATTGTTTACATTTCCAAATACACTTGGACGGTATGGTCGATAAGTTGTTGTTCGTAAAACTGGTTGATAACGGCCACTGTTATCCACATTTCCAAATACACTTGGTACTGGACGGAATGGTCGATATGTTGTGGTTCGTAAGGCTGGTTGTTGATAACGGCCATTGTTTATCGAACTTGGGCGATTAACTCCAAATGATGGGAATTGGAATGGGCTTTGGGTTTGGCATATAGCAATGCCAACCAAAAGAAGAACATGAAAGATCTTGAAAGAAAATTTTTGGATTAGTTATCCATTGTTAGACAGACTTGGTGATATTATTGGTACTTACAATTAATCGCATGGTTAAACAAACACCGGCCACCGTTTAGGGAGGTCCTTTAACTACAAAAAAATTAACTGGTATCTATGTTTGTTCTTCATATTTATATACACTTAAAGATGAGTATTTAATTTCATGTTATGCAAATTCGATGATTAATTTATTTTATTTAAAAAAAAAATTACTTGAACACAGTGCTGTCGAAAATTTATTATGAGATAAAATTTATAAAATTATTTTTATACCCAGTGATGTAAGTATACAAGGTATATTAAGTTTAGTCCCGACTTTGTAACGCTTGAAAATATTGATCGCAGGCATGAATGTTTTGTATAGGTATTCATAAAATGGCCTAATTCGGCCGTTTCCGCATGTCTGTCTGTCCGTCCGTGTGTGAACACGATAGCTCCAAAACGAAGAGAGATAACGAGCTGAAATTTTATATTTGTGTTCTAGAGCAAAAAAGTAAGATCAAGTTCGTGAATGGGTAAAATTGGACCATGTCTGGGCAAAATAGGCAAAACTGCCCATCTTTGAAACCATAAAAGATAGAACAATAATGTAAAGACAAAAAACGTTCCTTTTTTAAAAATAAACAACTTTTGTTGTAAATTTTTTTACATAAATTCAGAATATACCGGGTATTTAAACAATTAACTCAGTTGTTATATTCACATGTTCTATGATAATTTGAGGTGTTCGGTTGAATATTAGGGTCTTGTACTAGAGCAAAGTTAGTGTTGTAGCGAGAATGAGAATAACCTCTGTATCGTCTCGTCTCAGAAATTTGTATCTTCATTATTTTCTTGTAGAAATAGATAAAACTCATCCTTGATGTCAGTCTGATGATGACTTTTTAAATCGAAACATATTCCACATATGTTCATAATGATAAACAATGTTAATTGATTAAATTCCCATGTTTTTAGGAAATAACTTTTTTTTTATATTCTATTTCTCACGATTTCAAAAATTTTTTTTTTCTCCATAGCGGGGAGTCACATGAGTCGATTTTTTTCATTCACGAAATCGTAGTCCGTTTTTAGCTCTAAAACATGCTCAAGAAATTTCAGCTCGTTATCTCTTAACGTTATTAATTTTGGAAGTTGAAGGGTAGATTCTTAAAATGGCAATTAGAACAGTTTTTGAACGTCTCTAACAAACTGTTATTCTACGATCAATATTTTCAACCGTTACAAACTTTGCCTAAACTAATAAGAGCTTTATATAGTTGACATATGTAACTTTAGCAAAAAAGGGAGTCAGAATACCCTTCACTGGTTCAGAGCATATCCAAGGACTGCATGTAAACAGATGATCAACGAGTGGTCAAATACTAAACACCGTGATCACTGGGAAAAAGTACCGCGGCAGAAGCTCGGGAAGGTACTGCGTCAGAATGCAACCAAGAGTCTATCTCTCGATGCACTGAGGCTGAACAGGATGCAACTGCGGAGGGTTACCGGATTCATTACTGGGCATTATCCCCTGCGGAAGTATCTGCACACAATGGGACTCCATAACGGGTCCATTATGTGCAGATTGTGTGGCGAGAAAGAAGAAACATCCAGCCACATAATCTTTGACTGCGAACCTCTAGGTTACAGCAGATACAGGATATTCGGTGCATCACACCCCGAATATATGAACCTTCAGGAAGACCTCCTGGCTATTGCCTATATTCTCGACCTATAGTTCAAATGTCATAACTCTTGATTCTTGATTTCTGGACAATACTAAAAAAAATGTATACAACTTTGGGGACTATGAAATGAAGAAAAATCTTAAAAAAATATTTTCACTGTAGATAAAGCAATCAATACGGCGATGCTGAGATCACTATTAATAACTGCAGTACCTACTCTTGTAAATCAAGTCTCTTAGAAATAAATTCAAATTTATATTTTCAATATAAAATAACCCTTCTGTAGGTTATAACATGGATGTGTATATTGCGTCGGATTAAATTTTCGGTTTATTTACTTTTCAACCTCCGATTGACTAATAAAATTGTAATCTTATTTCTAAGCTTGCCTTTTTGTGATGCTGATTTTGAGTTCTGCGATTGAATTTTCACAGAGAGAATCGGTTTGCTTTATATAAATTATTTGTCATAATAAACTGCATTGCTACATATTGCAATTCTAATCCATAATTATTTGACATTTTATAAGCTATTTGCCATTCATATAAACACCTACGTTTTATATAAATGATCTCATACTGCCATCAAGAGATTAAGAACGACCTTAATATCGAGCAACGAATATATCTAAGATAAATTTGCATAGCTTCGCTTCTAAATGAATATTTAGTCAACTACACTTGATAACAGTTATCCACATACGTCTTAGTTGTACAGGTCACCTGCATAGGCAAACCGGAGCGTCTGTACCAGCGTCCTGCACAGGCATAGCGACCTGTACAGGCGACGGGACAAGAATCGAAATTTAGTATTGACTACCTGCGCAGGCATGTAGACCTGAGCGTCGTGTGTATGAGTCACTCCGGTATGCCTGCACAGTTTTTATGTTTTTAACGGTTTTATTAGTTGCGTCTAGTTTCTTGTTGACAATAGAGTGAATCATTTTTGTATTTATAACATTTTTGTGTGTACATAGTAGACTTGTTCAACATTATTATGTGTACAAGAATAGACTTTTGTGATCATCATGTCAATCCGAAAACGTAGCCAAGTGATTGAAGAATTTATTGATATATATAGGTCGGAACCTTGCCTGTGGTGGGTTAAGAGTAAAGACTATCACAACCGCGACAAGAGAAATGCAGCCTATGAAAGACTTGTCATAAAATTAAAGGAAGTAGAAGCCTATGCTTAAAAAAAATCAAAATATACCTTTCCGGTATACCTGTGCACGTTTGCCTGCAAATTGTTAAATTTTTGAATAAATAATTAATGTCAATTAAATTTACGACGTTTTTAAAATATTTCTTTTAGTTAAATTTATTGTACTACCATACACATTTGATATAAATCATTAATTAATTACCTAGTAAATGCATTCATTTATCAAGAATTTAGTTCTATAATTGCAGTATTATACAGTGACCTATTGTTTGTTGCACTAATATAAGGATGCAGTTAAAAGTCCCTGTTATCCTTGAACAATAACATTAATTAATAATTATTATGTTTACAATAATTACCGTTAGTATTTACTATTTAGTCATTAAATACTTATCTAGGCTTAAGCTAACACTTCAGTGTATAAAATGATCGGCAATTAAAAAAAATTTTCTATAAATTGAATGAAAGGAGTTATCCTCTCTAAAGTTATCAACCTCATGTCATCAGGGTTATCATCCTCTAAAAAATATCTTCAAATTTAATACCATAGACGTATAAAATAGTACTATTTCGACCTAAGAAACGAAGACGTATAAAGAATAACACATTGTTTCATATTTCGTGTAAAAATTTATACCGCGTTTGTTTTCCTAACTTTAGTCAAAACTTCTTCCAGTTCATCGTAATGAACTTCTGGAAATTGTAATTATAAATCCTTGCTTCATCTATTACCTAATCAATTGCGGTTAAAAAAACAATTGATTGTACCAGTGCTGAAGAGGTAGAGGTAGATTGTAAAGGCTGCCCTGAACGGGCTCCACTTCGACCATAAGGTGCATTGTGATGCCTAAGGATGTGAGGATGTGAGTGGAGTAGAAGGAATTTTTGAGTGTAGACTAGGAATTGGTAGGATATGCGGCTGCAGCCGACTATGACAGGAACTATACCGATATTCATCTGGAGTTCGTGAAGGAAACTGCAGAAAACCTTCTCAAGCATAGCCGGTTACTTCGTTCTTGTCCATACACCGACAGTTTAGTCAATTAACCGCCCCATTTTTTTATTTTTATTTTCTTTATAATTGACAAACTGCCGATGTCGGGATTCGAACCCATAACCTCCCAGTTTCCAAGTACTGCAATACTGCACAGACATACCGCCTTAGACCGCTCGGCTACTCGGACTGACGATTTCAGCTAAGTGAAATTAATTTGATTTTAAATATTTATACTGAAAAAAAAAACCTCATGAAACGCTCATGAAATTTGGAATAATAATTTTTTAAATTTTTTTTTAAATACATGAATTGATAATTAAAAAAATTTAAACAAATTGTCTTTAAAACAGGACAACTTGTTTTTGATATGAATTTTAATTTTAATGAATTAGTAAAGATTTTATTAAAGCGAATCATTAATGACTACGTCAATCATTGTTCTAAGAGCGCCTACTATTTTATTTCACATAGGTTTAAATCGAGGGTTCAGTACTCTCACCACAAAGATTCCGTCACAGATCATTTGGAAAAATAGATTCTCTTAAATCTTGTGATATGTTGACTGAAGGTTTTGAAAAAATAGCGCTATTTCCAAAAAAATCTTCACAAATGGGAAGGCATTAGTTGAAATAGATCCTGAATGATATGGCAGGTATAACATATAATAAATAGCGGCCTCGAAATTCGCAACTTAATTGAGACATGATTGCAGGAGCGGATACAGAAATTTTTAACAGGGGGGGGGGGCACAGCCATATATACAAATATGATATATTATATATGGAAAGTTTTATCCATGGAAAAGACCCAGACGACGGTCGACGATTTACGAAGATAACGATTTCAATAATTTTTATTACGGTACACTGTATAATATCGATTGATACAAAGTTTTTGTTTTGAGATTTTGGGGGAGAGAGGGTGCCCTCTTTCGTTTTTTGAAGTTTTTTAAAAACGGTTTCTAGAATTGGCCAATATTAATGACTGATAAGAAATTTAGAAGTAAATTTAAAAGTAACCCAGGTAAAAGTTTGTACCAGTTATTAACAGCAAGTTAAAGAAATTTTGAGAGATCGGTTGACAATACCATTGCTGTTAGGATGATAAGAAGCTGATGAAATATGCTTAATTCCTAGAGAAGATAAAAAATATTTTCCACACATGCGATTAAAATTTATTACCTCGGTCAGTAGTGATATTCGTAGGTAAATCATATCGTGAGAACTAGTACAAATTATGAATAATTTCTCAAGGAGACCAAACTAATAAAACTGTTGAGAGACCTATAAAATAGAAGAAATGTATAAAAAATCTTTTATATGGGACATTGGGTTTCAGAAGCAACAGAGTAATAATAATAATTAGAAAGATGGGTACCGCAATTGTGTCCCTAGCACCTAGACCAAGGAGTCCTTTGTGCCCTCCTTGAGAACAACCTATCACCCGAAGGCGAGAAGTCTCCGAGTAAGAGTCGCCATTCTAAGCAGATAAAGCTATAGGATTGATGGGTCCAAGGTTTCGGACCCAAACATTCTATATCTGACACCCTGCAGGTTTCTGCAGGTGCATATAACATGTATGGAGGTCTCATCGTCCTCCATACAAGCCCTACAAGTGGGATCATCAGAGATCCCCAGCAACAGAGTAAATAATGTGATAATCTTGTGGTACGAAACCCTAAAGTACATACATATATACACAATTTTATTGGAACATCGTTTTTGATTAAGAAAAAGGTCACTGAAAATTTAGTGATGCCATTATTGAAAATTTATAAATATTATTCAAGTAAATCAACTTTTGTTTTTTGACATCCGTATTTAAATGAATAGCCGTTAAGTAAATACAGGATGTTTCAGAATTATGCGGAACTTCTTATGTCTCAAATATAAGATTTTTCTCTATCTAGAAATATAGAACAGATATTTCTATCAAAATTGAATTAGAAATTATACGGTATTAAAATATTCGTATAGTTGGTTAATAACTCTCCACCAATCCAAGTGGCCGAGCGGTGTAAGGCGTTATGTCTGCGCAGTATGCATACTTGAAAACTAGGAGGTTATGGGTTCGAATCCCGACATCGGCAGTTTGCCAATTATTAAGAAAAAAAAAAGGGGCGGTTAATTGACTAAACTGTCGGCGTATGGACAAGAACGAAGTAACCGGCTATGCTTGAGAAGATTTTCTGCAGTTTCCTTCACCAGATGAATATCGGCATAGTTCCTATCATAGTCGGCTGCAGCCGCATATCCTGCCAATTCCTAGTCTATATTAACTCTCCTCATCATCACGTTTTTCGTAAAATAGTAAACAATTATTTAAAGAATACGATACGCGTTGAAGCTCCCTGTTACTCCCTCTGAGCCAATGTGAGTATTCCGAGCACTAGCTAGACAAAAAAAACTTAGTACCTACGCGTATTCGCTAGATAAATCCATTGCCTATTTTCTGCTGCATATATAGTACACTCCCGTTCATAATTTCAATTATACTGATTAAAATAATTAAAAAATAACTATAACTGTCGATAACACTTTTTTTTTAAAAATTTAATTAAATTAAACTATAATTCAAATAATTTTTTTGAACAATATTTATCACAGTGTCTAATTTATTTACATACTTGTTACAAGTTTAAATACAAAACAATCTATTTTTCTATCAGGCTTTATGTTAAAAATTTGATATACAATGGTTGATAACTTTTTCAAATGATCGATAAGAGCTTTTGAACTTTGAAAACATAATTACGTGTGATTAAACTTCATCGCCAAATATCATCGATTATAAGTTTTATCTAATATCAAGTCTCGCACGTATGAACATCCGTAAATACAATTTAAAGGAAAGATTAATGAAAAATAAAAAAAAAACACAAACATATTCGCAAATTAAAAAAAAAAAACTAAATTAAGTGCCATACAATTCTGAAACATTCGGTATGGAATTATTAATTTTCATATTTTATTTTTATTTTTTGTCAGAAATTATTCACCTCATGGTAATTTTTTTACATATTTCAAAAAAAATAAACTCCATAAATTTATATTAAATCATTTCAAAGGCATTTATATAACATAATATATTAATGGCTGCCTGACAATAGTCTTACACAAGAGGACAGTAAAGGATTTCATTACTTGACAGCCAGTAGCGAAGTTTAGTGTGGACGTGGTCAGTGCAACATTGACAGAGGATGTGTGAGAACATAAGTCTGGCGCTCAACACGTTCAATAATGGCTGTTACTAGGCCACCTGCTTAAGGTTGGTGGCCGCCAATAACTAATTGTTCGTTGAATCGGTAGTACTACTTACCGCCACTATTTTCCTCGTGTACAGGGGGCTATATAGGAATAGCATTTCATACGATGTCAGGTTTAGGTCGCAATAAGAGGAAGCCTTGAGGAAACTGCAGAAAATATTTACATAGCCGGTATCCATTATTATTTTTAAAAATTAATTTAATTGATAAACTGCCAGTGTTGGGAATCGAACCAGCAACTTCCCAGTTCCGAGTAGAGCGCCTTTAACAACTGGACCACATGGACAGGTACAACAACAAATCAGTTTATGTAGAAATCTAGATAGATTGTAGAAGCTGCCCTGGACGGGTTACACTTCGACCATAAGGTCCATTGTGATGCCTAAGGATGTGAGGATGTGAGTGGAGTGGAAGGAATTTTTGTATGTAGACTAGGAATTGGTAGGATGTGCGGCTGCAGCCGCCTCTGGCAGGGACTACGCCGATATTCATCTGGAGTTCGTGAAGGAAACTGCAGAAAACCTTCACAAGCATAGCCGGTTACTTGGTTCTTGTTCATTCACCGACAGTTTAGTCAATTAACCACCCCTTTTTTTTTCTTAATAATTGTCAAACTGCCGATGTCGGGATTCGAACCCATAACCTCCCAGTTCCAAGTAGACATAACCCCTAAGACATACGCCTTAGACCGCTCGGCTACTTGGCTGTTAATGCTTGTCCTCTAAGAGAGTCGATTTTTTTTAAATTCACCCACAAAAATTTCGTAACATAATGTTGCTAAAGATATGATGATCTGAAAAGCCATCACCGCAGGCTAGACGTTATTAATGACATTAAATATTGATGACTAACTTTGGCAGTTTGAATTTTTTTTATAAAGAATATGAAAAGTATTTCTAAAAATATCATATAATATAAAATTCCATTAATTAGTGTCAATAAAAATTTTCAAAACAATTAATCTTTATATATAATATACAAGTCGTTGGTGCGTCTGTTTAGTGATCGTGTAAGTTCTGAACGACTTGACCGATTGAGGTCATATTCATACAATATATTTATTTTGTCGATGGTTCGTAGCTATAGCTAAGATCTGATAAGTGGCGCTTTTGTCAAGTTATTAACAAAGTCTATAATTTGGGGGAGCTTCTGGGAAACAAAATATCATTTTAATTCTAATAGCGGAAACGACGGGAAAAATTAAAAATTGAATAATTCGGTAGACACTGCTGACTCCAAAAGTGGTTTTCCTTTTTCAAATTTTAAAAGAATCGATTTGGTTCTGGAAATCCACGGACAACCTCGGGGAATTAAGCTAGTTTTTTTTATAAAATATATTATTTAAGGTATTTCTAAACTATTATTGTCAGGAACTTCACGAAATTCATAATATTAGTAATATGAATCCTCAGAAAGCAGCTGAATTTTTTTGAGTAATTTATCCCCATAGCGTTTTTGAGAAAATCATTACGTAAGTTGGAAAAATTTAACATGCATCTTCATAAACATGGTGAAATAAAATGCACGATTCCGACTGTTTTTACTTCGAACTCTCTCAATATAGTCACGGTTGCTCTGAAATTCGACACATACTTTCCTCACTTCTTAAGAAATAATTTTCCTTAAAACTTTGGGAGAATACCCATCGGGCTGTTTAGTTTTTTGATAAAATATGCGTAAAAAAGTGCATTTTTTTCCTGTCCGCAGCAGAAGGTTATTTTTTATGGTTCAGTTGGCATCCTGAGTACCGGCGCGCTGTTTGAAAGTCGTTTGAAATTATATACTAGTATATGTATGATGTTTTATTGCGGAATCTCCCTGATTCGCATATAATTTTCTATATAGTTCTTTTCGCGCGGGTATCCGATCAGCTGATATAGTTTGGAAGTACCTTAACATCAATATCATTTATATTTATTGTTATCGTGCATGTTCGATCAAGTACGGTGTGCTTTATCTTCTATTCGACTAAAAATATCTGAAAAACTATACAAAGACCGTTGAAATTCGGTTCTCAATGAAATTTATACGATATAAATGTTTATTATACATTTTAAGAAAATACCATTCATTTGGGGGCTCAAAGTGGGGAATATAAGTTTGTAGCAAGTTTTAGAGTTACGGAAAACGATGTAATGAATAAATTATCACGAGTGACGAAAGTGTTAAATATTTATTTTAGAAAAGAGTATCGGTGTATGAATGCTTACACCAGTGATTCTCAAACACTGTGCCAAATTCTTAAAGTGTGCCGCCGAATTTTATAAATGTATATAGTAAAGTATTAACCAACATAAAAACGAAAAAAACATCGAGGCTGTTAAATGTAGAAGACGATATGAGAGTAGCATTGTCATTTTTACGACCAAATATAAATGAAATTATCAAAATACATCAATCTCCAATTTTTTATTAAAAGTATTTTTATTATTATTAACTTGTAACAACTTTTAAACTTATCTTTTTCTTCAAATTCGCCCCAATACCTAGATCAGTGAAACTGTCACCAAATTAGCAACAAATAACATATCCTGAAACAATATAAGAGTAATTTTAATAAGATTGATGTTAACAAGAGTAAATTTGAATGAAAGTAATTTTAACAAGAGTCATTTCAATAAAATTTATTATATTTTAATTGATTTTGTTTAATTCTTATTTTTGTCTATTGATTTCAATTTTCTATTTCTAATTGTCAAAGAGTAAATTACGACTAGCTAATTTATACTGATGATGACTACTTTGTAGTCGAAATACGTTATTATAATATAAAAACTGATCTAGGTATTGGGGCGAATTTGAAATTTTATTTCATTTATCTTTTATGGTAATGATGTTGCACTGGTGGGCTAAATCCCCCGATTACAATAAATGATGCACTGATGATAGCTCGACTAGTAGAATTATATTCAGCCAAAACTATGTGATTGTACTTTTCAACATGTTTCATCTGATTATAATTATATTCTTATAATATTTTTTGAAAGGTCAAATTCTCCTTGACCTTAAAAAACTTTTGTGAAAGGGAAATTTAAAAAAAAAGAAACAACACAACGATGGACAATGAAATTAGATATCAAATTTAAGATTTTTTTATAAAAAAAATTTTGAAAACAAAATCAAAAAAAGTCGTTCAATTTATGTTAATCATATGGATTGTTGTTAATTGGCTACCAAGTTTTATAAATAAAATATATTCGTCACATCTCGTAATTTAAATATGCAACGGTAAACGATGCAATGGATACAAAAAATCCTTATTTTGAACAAAAATAAAAACTGCAACACTAGTGGTCTTTTACAACATTTTAGAAAGGTAAATAATCAAATAGTTAGGTAATTCTGAATGCGTGGGTCGCTTTGAATGCAATCATCTTAGCCTTCTTATAGATATTTTCAATATAAAGCGCCCCACACTTTTATTATTAACTATTTAATTCGTTTTTAAACCCCCGGTATGTAATATATACCCCCGGTATCTATATTAAGTTTAGTTTCGTTTTTGTAAATAGTTGTAAATATAGAGCGCAGAAAAAAATTTGGAATAGATGTTCATAAAATGACCTTATTAGCCCATTTCTACAAATGTGTCTATCCGTCCGTTCGTCAACACGATAACTCAAAAACGAAAGGGGATAGCGAACTAAAATTTTGAATATGTGTTCTAGAGCTAAAAAGTAAGGTCAAGTTCGGGCAAAATCGAACCATATTTGGGCAAAATGGGCAACATTACCTATCTTTTAAACCGTAAGAGACAGAACCGTCCAAGTGGCCGAACGGACTAAGGCGTTATGTCTACTTGGAACTGGGAGGTTACGGGTTCGATTTCCGTATCGGCAGTTTGTCAATTATTGTCAAAAAAATGGGCGGTTAATTGACTAAACTGTCGGCGTATGGACAAGAACGAAGTAACCGGCTATGCTTTTGAAGGTTGTCTGCAGTTTCTGCAGTTCAGTCGGCTACAGCCGCACATCCTACAAATTCCTAGTCTACACACAAAAATCCCTTCCATTCCACTCACATCTTTAGGCATCGCAATGGACCTTATGGTCGAAGTGTAGCCTGTCCATGGCAGCCACTACAATCTATCTATCTAAGAGATAGAACAAAAAATTAATGACAAAAATGTTCCTCTTTTAAAAATTAACAACTTTTGTAAGAAAGTTTTTTTTCATAAATTCAGTATATACCGGATATTTAAGCAATTAACTTAGTTAGTTGCTTCCCATATTTAACAACGCTTCCAACAAATTTCTATTTTGTGAAACAGTATCGAATCATGAAATCCTCTACATCAGGGTTGCCGAAGCCAATTTTGAGGCAATCGCTCGCTATGTCTTGACGAAAAGTAATTGAAGAATTTGAGGTAACATTTCAATATTTTGAAAAAATAAATAAATTGTGGAATTTACACCTTTTCCTTTTAAAAAAAATTTAAGTGTGAAACTGTTAAGTGTGATTTAAGCCAGAAAATTTGAAGAAGATTTTGGTAAATACGTCAACCAAGAAAAAAATCCCAAATCACCAAATGTAGCGAATCCATTTGTTCTTGTTTCGGATCTACATACCTGAGTGAATCAGAATTTTTATACTTGAAAGTTAACGCAGACTAAACAACGTTCTGTCCTGACTAATTCCTAAACTGAAGGCTCATTATTATTATCTTTGTCAGGATATACCTACACCTAATAATGATTCCTTGGTTAGAGACATGTAAACTGAGTCGTCCCATTAATGTTAAGGCAATAAAATAAATTTTAAATCTATCTATATCTGTAGCTAATTTGAATTAATTTTGACCTGTTTAATAATAATGTTGTTTTTTACGTAGGTGGATATACACGGTGTTTCAGTAAGAGGTGCCCTCCTGCGAGCTATTGATAGATTAACAAAAAACAAGTGTAAAAATCTTATATCATTCTTCGATGATAAATTTTACTGCCTCAAAAAAATTCGCGACAGTGAAATCTTAAAATCAAAATATTAGCCATTTTGAACCACAAAAGTTGAAGTTATTGCAGGCGCGGATCCAGCCCTCAAAAAAGGTTGTGGTCACAGCCACCCAAAAATCGGCCAAGTGTGAGTCGGAGTATGAACTCACTCATGCTCGATATAGTGCATTCTTACAAAAGAGATGTTTACAAAATATATGACGCCCTGACCAAGATTTTGTACAGTGTATAGTTCCACGTGGGCAAAGCCGTGGGGGCGAAAATTAGTAAATTAATAAACCTGTAAAATGTTTGTTCGCTCACGAAAATTTCTAAAGTAAATGTGTGTTTGTTTGCACATCCACAGTGTCACATTTAGACTCTAAACTACTGAACCGATTTTATATTAGATATCAAATTAAATTAAACGCTAAAATACATTTTACATTAAATAATTTTATTTAGGTGCTTACTTAAATTATAAATTCAAGCTTACGTTTCTTTTTCGCAAAAACGTTGATTATTTCATCGATATCCAGGTTCACATCTTTGAGTATATTTAGCAGAGCTAGCCCGGATAATCTTTCCTGTGCCATTGAGGCACGAAACCAAGATTTTACTCTGCGAAGAGTAGAAAACGATCTCTCTGCGATAGCTACGCTGACCGGGGGAGTGCCATTATTTGTAAGAAAATTTTTATGTTACGGTACAAATCTTGGTAGCATGCTTCAATAAGATGAGCTACCGACTCTGGTATGGCGGAATTGTTTTCACATTATCTTTTCAATTATAACAGTTGATTCACTATCGTTAATGAATAGCCGGTACATCTGGACCATCATCCTATCGACCTCAATAAACCATGAAAGTGTGGCGTCACAAGTCTATTAGGGTTGTGGGTATGCCCATCGTGCCCACAACGGTGGATGCGCGCTTGCCTTTGAACAAATAGTATAAGTCGATCGCGACACAGACCTTGTACAGAGAAAAGTTGGCATCCCCTTATATAGATAGTAGCTGTACACATGACCACAAAACTAGTGCGCATTGTTCAAAATTTTTTAATTGATTTTATAATTCATTCGGTTTTTGAAAAAATGCTTCGAATAAAAATCTTTCATTATAAATACATTAACAACTTTAGTTCGAAACATTTTCCCAAAAACCAATTGAACAGGTTTTTTAAAAATGAACTTTTGTGACCCATTGTACCATAATAATGTTTTTGTATTAGAAGTTGCAAAATTTCCAGCTTGATCGTAGTTAATTGAAAGTCAGTTAAAATATACGAATGACGCAAGATAAATACACTCTCACTTGTAAACAAGTAAAAGTAATATAAAATGGAAAAAAAACCCGAATGTATAAAAAATAATTATTTTTTTCTAAATTTGGACAGCTTGAAATGTCAAATGTTTTTGAAATTTTAAATTTTTTGGCAAATAATTTATTTCCAAAATTTTGTTAATGCAAGTATTTCTATAGAAACTATCTTTGGAGATCTGGGCCGGCTATATCTTTAAAACGGGTCAGAAAACAGTTATAACGCTATTGGAACGCTATGGAATTTCGAACTTACGATGGTTTTTTTTGGAGTCGTTAAGAAAATTTACTTATTATTTCGCTATCTCCTATAGTTTTCCCCAAACAATTCGGACAAATATATACACACTCTTCCCTCTCTCTTTTTTGATTCGTTGATGCCATATTTAAATATCACTCCCACAATTAAGACGATACCTCATTTGTTAAAATCCATCAAGTCGTTTAGGCTACAGAGCGTGCCAAAGAATTAAACATTACGCTCTTCTGGGGTAATCGGATACAAATTAAGAGCTTTTGAAGTATGTTTGCCTTTGCTTCCAATTTTCTTGTTTAATGGTTACTTAAGAAATGCACTAGGCAGAAGTAAGTTACCTTTCATAAAGTATATAATAATCGTTGGGTCACATGGTTTCGGTTTTACTTCCAGTTTCATAGGGGGTTGTTACTACGGGAAACCGTCACATTTCCATTTTCACTTCTATTCTGCTATAGAAGTAGCGTAAGTCAAAATTGGTTTTGGATATACAATTCGCCACAGAAGTAGCTCTTATTTTTCAAAATTTTTTAGTCGATTTGTTCTTATTTATTTGATTTTTGGCAAAAAGTTTTTACTTATATTCTTTTTTATGTAAGTGATTTTAATAGATAGGCAAGCAGACAAACGCGTTTGTGAATATTATTTCAGAGGCGGAGCCCTAAAAATAACAAACAGGCAAGGAAAAAATAAAAAACAAGTAAATAAAATATAAATATAAATTTTTATTTCCTATAAACAATTCAATCATAATTACAAATAAAAAGTATCAAACTTATTTTAAAATTTATTTTGCAGAATATCAATTATTCATTGTTAAATGATCACATTAAAAAAATATATTTATCCGATTGAGGCAACTGCATATCATTAAAGAATATGAAGTTGCCTAACACTACATACAAAATAGACAAACTAAGAACTGTTTTTAACGATAAGGATCTCTCACAAATTGATTTCCTTTGAATTAAAATGAAGTTTTTGATCTCCTGAACAAAGGCAATCATGGAAATAAAGCTCAACTATGAATGACTTCAGAGTAACAGAGAAAAAGTCTGAAAATGTCTGAAATACTATTATTAAGACAATACGCGTATTCTGCAAAAAACAAATCAACTCTGTAAAACTGGTTTCATAGATTTTCAGAGAAATAAAACTTTCAGAAGTTTTATTCAAAGTTTTAAAAGAATTATTCCTAATTATTCTCAGTTTTTGGAGAGAATTATTTCCACCAGAGAAGGTTTAAACAAATTTCCAGCCTTGCGAAAACAAGATAGTTTTTGGCCTGACAGTTTTTAAACTATTTGCGATCATTTAAAAATAAAAATATTTCATTTAAAAACAGATAAAAAAGATACGACTACGTATCTTTTTAAAATTTCTCCGGCGAAGAGAAATACTTTTTTTTTTGATTACTTAATCTAGATACGAAATCGTATCTTTATTCACGGCTCAAATTAAAATACAAAATGCGGGGTACTTAGTTCGTTTCAAAATTACGAGAAAAAGGTTGTATTTTGGAAACCTATCACTGATTTTAAAACCCAATTCTATTAAAAAAATGTCACACTCATTCGAAATCAAGCTCCTTTGCATGAGTTCCGAATATGAATGGCGTTTTTCTTGAAAAATCTTGATGGGTTATAATTGGCATTAGGGTTACCAAATACCACCTATTCTCCAATTTTTTTGATTTACATAAATTGTATAAAATTTATTTCTATATAATTTAAATAAAAAGGCACTGTAAAATAGTTTAAAAAATAATAATTATAATAAATATCCTCTTTTTGTAAGATCAAAGAAGGGAAATGGGTTTAAATTTTTTATTGAAAAATATTCAATAATCGGGATAAATTAATGATAAAATTGATGTATTTTCATCTCTGATGTATTTTCTCTCTATGTGTTCTCTTAACTCTCTATGGAAAATATTTACAAAAGTTTTCTCAAAATGGTGAAAATACTCGTCAATTTTTATAAATAATTATATCCAAGTAATTTGTACCAAAAAAATGAAAGCGTATTTTCATTAAAAGCTCAAATTTTTTAAAGACTAGAACAAAGATTTTTATTTTAAATACCATAGATGTTTTTTTAGTTATTATAAATTTAGATCGCTAACAGTGAATATGGGGCACAATGTAATTGAATTGTCATCTACTTCTACCTCAAACGGCATCGTTGTATAATCCTCAGAACATAAATATTCGTGCCTCTTACGTTTTTTCGTGCCTCTTTAAATTTTTTTGAAGGAGTACACACAAAATTTTATTAAAACATTTCGGCTGGATATGGATTTTATTTAACGTGAGCCATAAGATTAAGTTTTCTGACGGAAACTGTATGCTTTACTTCCCGGTCTAGTACCTTCTAAGCAATTTAAGCCTATAGAGCATCCCATCCAGGCCGGTTTCCTTTAAGAAGAAAATGATTTCAAGTGACCTAGATATAATAGCCAGACCTCTGAAATTTATCCAAATATCGAACTCTTAAAAAAAAATCGCTTTCAGATCTTGGCTTACGGCATCTCTCTTTGTTCTCCAAAGTCGGAGAAATTCTGTCATTATCGAAGTCTATGAAACAAATGAATCCATGATATTATTCGTTTTTAGTCATCTCGTCAGTTTTGACAGTGTAAAATTTAGAAAGGTCTAACCCTTCTCAATTAAAAAAAGTTTTGAGTCTGGAACTCATAGATAGATAATTAGATTGTAGCGGCTGCCCTGGATGGGCTACACTTGTACCATAAGGTCCATTGTGATGACTGAGGATGTGAAATTTTTGTGTGTAGACTAGGAATTGGTAGGATGTGTGGCTGCAGCCGACTATGATAGGAACTATGCTGATATTCATCTGGAGTTTGTGTAGGAAACTGCAGAAAACCTTCACAAGCATAGCCGGTTACTTCGTTCTTGTCCATACACCGATAGTTTAGTCAATTAACTGCCCCTTATAGTTGACAAACTGCCGATGTCGGGATTCGAACCCACAACCTCCTTGTTCCAAGTAGACATAGCGCCTCGGACATAACACCTTAGACCGCTCGGCCACTTGGACGGTAAACGGCAGGAACTCATAAGGCATGATGTGAAAACATAAACGTTAATGACGTATTTATTGTGAGCAATATGATTGGTCAAGCAATTGTGTTTGGTTTACACACCCCAATGGATATGTCCTATCTTAACAATGCCGATGATTGCCGACTGTTGCATAGCTGATCGTTACAAAAAACGTGACATTGTATACTCTGAAATTTTATTTCACTTCCCATATAAAATCTTGTTTAACATCTATGGTCGCTAATTTTCTTTAAACAAAATATCGCATACCCCGGAAACTAGTGACAAATTTTATACATCATAATGTTTACTTACGGTTTCGAAATAGTCTACCAGGAAATATCAAGGATGGAACTTACTAATAACATACGTGCACATCCGTTCATAAAAATTGAACCTGTTGTAACATTGTAAGTATGACTATGTATAATAATATACGTATATTTAGTAATATAAAGGCTTACTGGTTCAATTTTTATGAACAGGAGTGTACATATAATGCCCGGATCAGCACTTACATGAGCGTTTAATTTGTTAACTGGACCCACTGTATTTTTAAACTATTGACAACTAATTTAATTTTGTGCAACTCCAATTTAAATGTTTTGATTTTTTTTTTAATATAAATAATTTTCAGTTTCCACTTGAAAAACTTTTTATTGTAAAAATATAATTTTCACAGTTGACCTTTTCAGTCATACATCATAGTTTTAAAAATTATCTTTCATGACTGAAACATGTCAACTATGAAAATTATATTTTAACAAAAAAGTTTTTCAAGTGGAAATTGCACATTATCCTTTCTACATTATTAAACGAACATTTTTACTAATGTATTTGTTTGCAATCGCGTTCTTGAAAACGGCTCTAACGATCTCGATAAAATTTTCAGACTAGAGATTTTCGGGAACAAAAAGTCAATTTTGCTAACTAGGTTTAATTATTGTGAAAACTCGTTTTCTGTTAATTTTCGCATATATAGATACTAGCAAACAAAGAAATAGCTTGAAGCTTTTCTAAAAAATGTTGGACTTGTTGGACATTGGTATGATGACCTTATACACTGGAGTTTTGTATTCTATAGTTTTAGTATAGTTCTAATAATTTTGGCGACCAAAAATAAATTTTTGATAAAAAAATAGATTTATGAACGTTTTACATCTGTCCCGAGCTAAGCTCGGTCACCCAGGTATTTTATTTAAAATTTTAAAAAACCTCAAGAAAGACGGTCATTTTTTTAAAAATATTTACACATTTTATGTAATTTTGCTTGAACAGTACTACTTAAAATATAAAAGACGCACCTTCTAAAAATATAATAACAGAGTGAGATAAATACAATAAATACAAAAAGCATAAATAGTTTAACAGATTTTGTGTTTACTCTCAGCCATAAAAAGTTTCACTTCAATATATTTTTTGTATATGGATAAAATTTTGATTCCAAATCATCTTTATATATTTTATTTTGGCTATATTTGTGTATATAGATAAAATTTTGATTCAAAATGATCCTTATGGTACATGTAATTGTTCACTAGTTTCCGGGCCATAAATAACGCCACTTTTTGGTACAAATTTTATTCAATATTTTTTTAATCACATTTTAAGGCATGGGACACAATTTTTGAGTGGAAAAATTGATGTATGCCTGAGTCACATATGTCAAATAAATGCATAACGGTCGACTAACACATGTATACCAGCCATGCAAAATATTATTTTAGACGGCCTGATCGGGCATCTGTAATTACACCCCATAATTCAATAATAAAATCATCGTTAAAGCCAAACTCTTCCAAATCGGAATTATCAATTGCCTCAGCAAAGTCCATAGAATTTGCTTTACCCTCCGCCTTCTCCCATATTTGTGTTGCTAAATCCGAATCATTAATACCCATAAATGATTCCAATAGAAGATTGATCTTCTCAATACCAATGTCCATTTTATCATCTTTCTGTTCAATTTCGGCACTACCATTTGCCTTAAATCGTAGCGTTTGTTTTCCCGTTCCAAAACCTTTTTTATGTTTTAAACGTGGATCACCTCGTGGTCCGATTGAACCAAATCCATTTCTTAATGGTTCTACTAGACGGATTGTGAATGTTTCACCGCGTGGTATTTCTTTTAACATTTTTGCAACTTCGAAATGCCTTTTGCCGACAACATTTTCACCATCTAATTTTTCAATATGGTCACCAATCTAGAAAATTAATAAAATTAAAAAATATAATATCATGATTGATATTTAATATACCGCCTGTTTCCTAAATAAGTTTAAAAACTTTAAGAGTTTATTCGATAAGATAATTTTACAATATTTATCACAGTGTCTAATTTATTAAACATAGTTGTTACAAGTTTAAATATAAAAAATTATATTTTCTCACAAGGCTCTATATTATAAAAATTTGAGGTTTTGAAATTTTGAGGAAACATAATTACGTGATACATCTTTCGGAAAAATGTTTCGAATAAAAGTTGTTAGTATAGTTAAATTGAAGAACTTTTATTCGAAGCATTTTTTCGAAAGCCAAATAAATAAGACACAAATCTATTATACAGTTTTGAAATGATAGCTCGACTTTTGACGTCAATCGTACATTAAAACATACATAACTTTGATAAGCTTAACAGAGTAACATAATACATTTAATCCTATATAAATAATAAGGTTTCGTATTAAGGATTTAATAATAATACCTGAATATGTTGTATATTATCAATAATTGAACCTTCTTTAATTCGTTTGATAAACGCATAACCAGCTCCATTGTCTGTGATTGTTAAGCCTAGTGCATCATCTGTTTTCACAATTTCAATCTCTTTCGGTTGTCCTTTTCGATGTGCAAATATAAAATCATCTAAACCAATTTGTCCGCCTAATAATTTTTTCATATCGGCTTTATGAGTGTTCAGCGTACAAAATAATATCTGGAAAACAATTCGAAAGTATAATATTCATACTCATCTTATCTATACTAATATAGTAAAGCTGAAGGGTTTTTTTGTTTGTTTGAACGCGCTAATCTCTGGAACTGTCAGTCCGATTTTAAAAATTCTTTTTGCGTCAGATAGCCACTTTCATGAGGAAGGCTATGGCTATCTAGCATTACGTTAACATTCTTAGTTAGCGTTAAATATTTATATTTGTAAAGTAAGTCGGAAGAAAAAATATATTCAATAGATATAGATATACATAGGTCGCTGGTTCAAATCAGACTGGAGGGATAATTTTTTTTTAAATAATTTAATTTTTAATTTTTTTAAATTTGTTAAAAAATATGTAATATGTTATATTTTATGTTCAACTTTATAAGATGCTTGTTTTTGAAAGAATGTATGTAAAAAATTTTTCCAGTTTAATAAAAAAAATGGAGAATGTGCGAATCGTTTCCGTATACCATGCATGTTCAAAATTTCAACTTTGATTGCAAATAGTTAGCTTCACAATCGGTCAAAAAAACGTTTTTGTTTATTATATGCAAAACATTTAAATTAGTATCATATGTCAATTTCATCAAATTCGTAAGAAAAGTGGGTTTGCGAGTGAACCTCCTTAACGGTCCACTGAAACTTATAAGACTAATTATTAACCTCCACCTTCGACTGGGACTTATAAGAATGATTATTAATTTTTGGCATAGAAAGCTAAAATTATGGACGCACATTTAAAAGTCACGTAGGAAACGGATCTATTGATATGCCTGACCTCCATGAAGTCATCCTCTAGAGGTCAGTAAATAATATATACAATAAATAATACAAATTTGTAATGAAAGTTGCCTTTATAATAAAGTACGTTATGGTACATTAACAATTTTTGTTTTTATTAATTCAGAAAAACAAATAATTTTTGTTGTTATATTATACCATGTTTTAAATAATAATTTTTAGGGTTCCGTAGTGAAATCAGACATTCGTCTATTTGACCACTTGACCATTCGGCTATTTGACCAGCTAACTGACAACTTTGGTCACGATGTCTGGTGACCACAAAAAAAACCAGGTTTATTTTGCAGTATAATTTAAAGCCAGCCCAGTTCTCTAATACAGTTTAAAGTTTCTATAGAAATGAGTGCATTAACAAAATTTTGAAAATAAATTATCTGTCAATAAATTTAAAAGATAAAAAAATCAACATTTCAAACTGGTCAAAATTTAGAAACAAATAATTATTTGACATAGAAAAAGTAGATTATTATTTCGTTGCACACAAAATTCAGCCATGTTTTGAAGCCTCGCCCTCAGGTCAGTTATCATAGCATCTCGGTAGCTTAGTTGGAAGGGCGCTGGTCCGAATGTTCGGAACTACTAGTTTACTTTTGAATGAAATCTATATAAAATTCGATATTATATTTAGTTTTATTATAATGCATATTTAAATATTGACTACGGAATCTTACACTGTGCGCTGCTTGATACGCACTTGACCAGTGTTTTTAATTATACGTAAAAAATGATTATTATTATATTTTATGTTGAATTAACATAATCTTTAAAATAATTAGAAATTATGAAAGTAAACTAAGGTCATTTTATGTTAATAATAGGTACATTAAGTAAAGTTAAGGCTATTTTTTTACCTCTATGTACAGACTACAACATAGTATGTATAGAGTAATTTTTACACATTTCGGTAAAATTTGTTAAAATTGCCAATCAATGTCATATATCCGAAACCAATGACTTTAACAAAAAAAAAAAAAAAAAATTCAAAATCTGTTCATAAATGACGGAGTTCTGAGGTGACACAAATTAAAAAAAAAAAAATACAGGCGAATTGAGAACCATCCTCCTTTTTGAAGTCGGGTTAAAAATATTACAGATTATTTTTATTCAAATTTGATTTACTGTAATTTTGTTGACGGCAATTTCTACGTTAAATTTTATAGAGATATTTGGAAAAAAAAACATTTTAGTCTTCTTTCAGCCTGATAAACGTTCCTTCTGTCATATCCTCCCCCCACTCTGGTAATACATCCTGTTTGGCATAGTAGAGTAAAATAATGTGATTATTTATACTCTATGTTCGTTGCTTGGGCAAAAAAAGCAAAGTTTATTTCTCGCTTAACCTCCGTACTATCACGGGTTTATCTGCGTTCTTTTTTCAAAATTTTATAATTGATTTTGCTAATAAAAGAACGCTACTTTTGAGGTTCATAGTACACATGGACACAAAGGTGGCGTTCTTTTTTCAAAATTTCTCAGCTGATGTGGGCCGAATTCATTCGATTTTCGAAAAAATGTTTTACACAAAATTTGTCAATATTTTTATGACGTACAACTTTTATACGTAACATTTTCTAGAAAACCCAATGGATTGGACACAAATCAACTGTGCAATTTTGAAAAAAGAATGCCATTTTTGTGATATATTTTTTTCGAATTCTACTGGTACTGAATACAGTTTTTATTGTTTTTTCTTTGAATAGAAACAATCCAGATTTTAAAATCTAAGAGTTTGTTATTGTATGTGGAAGTTTGTTAGTGTATGTGGAAAAAAAAACTAATGGGAAGTGCCACACAACCTCTATATACAGACTACAGTCAGTAGGATAGAGATTGCATAGCTTTCACAGCATTTTTTTATATTTATTTAATTTTTTTAAATGTAATTATCTCTGTAAAGACTTTCTCAATAATGGGTTTTATTCTTAACAATAATCATTAAAAATGTTTTTTTTGTTTGTGGTGTGTAAATAATACTTTTAACATAAATTGATTTCGTCATGAATCATAATTTTTTGTTCTAAGAAATCGCGATATAGTACTCATAATATGATAACTATGAGTATGTTGTTTGATTAGTGCTTATAGAAATTGTAATTATGTGCGAATATCACAGATTTGTAAAATAAACTTAGATCGCTACATTCACCAGTCCAAGTAGCCGAGCGGTCTAAGGTGTTATGTCTGCGCAGTATGCCTACTTGGAAACTTGGAGGTTATGGGTTCGAATCCCGAAATCGGCAGTTTGTCAATTATTAAGAAAAAAAAGGGGGGGCGGTTAATTGAGTAACTATTGTGTAAACAGTTAGGTCAAGTTCGTGAATAGGAAAAATCGGGTTGTGCTTCTCTTCGCCAGGGCAAGGTGTGTAAAAATATCTATCGTTGAAACCGTAAGAGGCTCAAAGACACAATATATACCGGGTATTGAAGCAATTAACTCAGTTAGTTGTTATTTTTACTTATTTCAATGTGTCAACGATCTAGTAAATATAAACATCAATGAATAGATTCGAGAGTATTTTTTATTATTTATGTAGTTGGCCACAAATAAAAACAAATAATCCCCTCATGTTTTGTATCAAACACTTGTTCACTATTAGTCAGTACGATTTTCATTGTTTATATCCTGACTATGACAAAGTCATTTGACCTTATATCCGGTTTATGACATAAACCGCATATTCCAAATACATAAATATATAGAAAAATTAGATTATGGTGTTTTTTTTAAATATTATTTTCAATTACAACTAAAATTTTTAAATTAAAATTTATCATGCTGTGTGTACGATATTAGATACTACCTTAAATGAAAAGACAAACTGGTTGAGAATAACGGTGCACTCTAATAAATATATGTATTGTTGAGGAAACAGTGATTTTCAACCCTTTTTTTTGTCGCGGCATACTTTTAACGATTTCAAAATTTGATATCGAAAATCGACAATATGACAAAAACTTCTTAAAATCTAGAATCCGCTGTAAATACGAATTTTTCATAAAAAATCAATTTTTCGTTTCGAATCTCACAAATAAATCGTCACCGGATTTGTTCATCAGAGAGCTTAGCATAGGAGAGAACTTGGACAAACGTAATATATTTTCAATTTTGTTCAACTATATTGAATGTATTAAACTGCAACAGGGCCGGATTAAGCCATGCGAGGCCCTTAGAGGCAATGTCCGTGATCCCTTCCTGTTTTTAAACTGCCTAAAACAGATTTTTTACTTTGACTTAATATAGGTACCTGCCTATATTGCCCATTGGTTAATCCGGCCCTGAAACGCAACGAATGCGTCGTTGGAAAGATCATTTACTTTTCAAGTATCAATTATTCCTCTATCTGGTTTTCTTATTCGCGACCAAGGTATTCTAAGATGAAAAGATAATATTGATTATAATGTTACTTCCGAACCAAAGGTAGCATGTTATGTTTGGTTCCTGGTCACGTTTTCAGAAAACTAATATAGTGCCTATCGAAGAAAAAATTATCAATTAATTATCTTAGTATGATCACATTAAGTATAGATTACAATAAAATAATGAAAATGCGATAACAAACTTCAGTTTAAGTACACAAAAACTAGTTATTCTGCCACAGATGTTTCATGTTACCATCGGATGGCGATTAGCTGAAGTCTTTAGATATTAATGGCGTATCGAATTCTATACGTATAATGTTTTTTAAGACGTATGTGTGACCGGTAAGGATCTTGTTACTTCCGTGACTCAGTTACATTTGTTCTCAAGTTCCATTATGTCTTTATACTTTGGACACGTATGAATGATAGTGGCCAAAACTATTTTTGGCAAGCTTTCTGCAGTTACGAGAGTGTTACTATAAATTTCAGCTAGATATTTATTTTAGAGCTGAATATGAATGTTTTGGCAAAAACATGCATTATGTTTTCCTTATTCGATATACCGAAAATATTCAATGCATTCAATGCAAAGTGTTTAAATGTGGGGGATTTTCATCCACATGCCGTAGAATTCACCCTCCCGCAACACCTTAACCTCAACTAACGCTATATTCAAATTTGAATATTGTAAATCACTTTTGATCGTGATAGTACAAAGAATGTTCCTTTAATTTGAACCACTCTGTTTCTATGTAAAACAGGAAAAATTCTCGTTACACAAGCAGACTAGGGCGGCCAGGCATTGTAAATAAAAACAGTTAACCTTTTTTTTCCTAAATTTAAATTAAATGTAATTATTTACAATACCATTAACTTTAGCACTTAATAAAAAGCAAACCAAACAAAAGTTGGACTCTTCCGAGAATAAATTAAAAAATACCCTTGAACAAGTACTGTACTTCAAAAAAAAAATGTGTACTTTAATCAAATTACCTCACTAGCAGGAAACTCATAACATTCAGCAATCTTTTGATACAATTCTTTGACATTCGAAAAACCCGATATTAAACCAGTAGGACTGCCATGCGCTAACTGACAATGAAATACCAATTGTGGTCGACCAACGGGATCCACAGACGGTGGCGGATGATGATGAGACACTTGTGTTGTATTATTTGTCGGTGTTTTATTTATTCCATTATTATTTAATCCATTCTGTTGTTGCGTCGTTCCACTACTTGGATCACTTTGTTGCACTTTACTTTTTAATGCTTTTTTAAACATTGTTATTACCTAGTACTATATTACACATGTAACAACACTCACTCAACGTGGCGTTTTTTCACGTAATACTCTCAGAAATTTAGTTTAGTTCAGGATAAAACATTCCATTTAATGTAATGTGATTGGTAGACAACCTCTCATGTTATCTTGTTATCAGTTTGATTCTTTGTTATTGATAATGACAATCATTATTATCAACAATTTTCAAATTGTATTAAATATTTTAATTTTTTATTATTAATAAAAACACTGTTTAGCACTTAAGTCACTTTTCAAGTAAGTTTATGATGTTTGTCTCTGTCGCACTTAATATCCATCGGAGTTCTAAACCCGCGATGGTTTACAATTTATAACAGAAGTACGTCATCAAATATGTTGTTGTTCTATACATAAAACACGATGTTGATATGAGTGAGCTCAGTCGCTGGCTGACGTAGAGATCGCGGCCACTCGCTGTTTGTTCAATATAATCAAAGTACACCTTACCTTTATTTAATAACACGCAACGTGAGAGTATACTTTTATCTGTTTGCTTAAAGGTGGCCATACCATCACAGTATTTTATAATTAACAACATGCTTTTATTAGCTTGACTTGTATGCTTATATCTGTCTACCTATCTCGTATATACGTGTATGTATGCATGCAATGGAGTTTTCACCCACTGAATAATCTGAAATTTTGCAGACGTATTGAGAAACGATGGCAATACAATAATATAAAAATTTATTAATAGCCAAAATGCAAATTTGCATATCTCTAACTTATATATAACGATTTATAGTGTGATAGTATAATTTATAGTTTCTATAGAAATGTCATCAACAAAATATTAATTAAAAAATAACATTTAGAAAGAAATAATTATTTGACATAAATTTTCTATGCTATATTCGATATATATTTTCTTTGGTAAGAATTGGATTCATTCCATTATTTGTGGAAATAATAATGAAGAATGAAACTACAACCCAAAATATAATTTTGCTTTAAGACTAAAAACAACAAATAAAATTTAAAAAAAAACATGCTTTTATTTGAATATGAGCTAAAAAATGCAAAATAATTTAAAATAGAGGGAGGGATAAAGGGATAAACAGATTGACAATAAAATTCGCTTTAAAACAAACAAAAGCATGATATTCAAGTTCATTTGAACTTTTCTTCTTATTTTTGAGAAATCTATCACCTATTCAATTTTCCGGATTAAAATCTGAGACATCCTATAAATATATATATATATATATATATATATATGTATGTATATATATATATATATATATATATATATATATATATATATATATATATATATATATATATATATACTTATGTATACTTAACGTGTGTGTACTGTGTATATGGGCAACTTTAATAAAAATATATTATCTGCATTTAAAGTAAAACCGTATTCACTCAGTAACGGTGGTGGGAGACAAAAATAAAAGTAAGTATTAAAAATATTCACCAGAATCAGGCAGTGGAATATCATTAACAAAGTCTGTTAATGATATTAACAAACAATAATAATTATTGTGCATGATGCACATTATAATTATCAAAAAAATTTCAAGACAAATCAGTTATCATAAATATACAGAGAAATTAAAAAAAATTGAAGCTATATTACTTTTTAATGCTTTCTGAAACGTTATTTATTATTGTATAAATCATTAATTTTATTCAAAAACAATTGATAATAACAACTGGGTTAATTGTTTAAATACTCTGTATATATTGACTTGTAATGTAAGATACTGCAGGTCTAATAAGGCCCCACTTTTTGCAACATTAGGTATGCAACTGATATTTGAAAAAAATCATCAGAATTTATTGTTTCGATGCAAAACTGATAATTTAAAAAAACTCGATTTTGGGCTTTAATAATAGGACAAAGGTCTCTCAATAAGGCCCATTACAAAACTTTGTCAAATCAAAGCATATGAATATTAATCACTAAACAATCATTATAATTAATATTTTCTTATTTAATATTTATCTAGATAGGTAGATTGTAGCGGCTACCCTGAACGGGCTACTCTTCGACCATAAGGTTCATTGTGATGACTAAGGATGTGAGTGGAGTGAAAGGAATTTTTGTGTGTAGACTAGGAATTGGCAGGATGTGCGGCTGCAGCTGACTATGATAGGAACTATGCCGATATTCATCTGGAGTTCATGAAGGAAACTGCAGAAAACCTTCACAAGCATAGCCGGTTACTTCGTTCTTCGCCGATAGTTTAGTCAATTAACCGCCCTTTTTTTTCTTAATAATTGACAATAACTGCCGATGTCGGAATTCGAACCCATAACCTTCCAGTTCCAAGTAGAGATAACACCTTAGACTGCTCGGCCAATTGGACGGAGAGAAAGGCAAAAAATGTTCCTTTTTTAAAAATAAACAACTTTTGTTATTAACTTTTTTACATAAATTCAGTATATATCGGGTATTAACCAATTAACTTTGATAGTTTTTATATTTTCATTTGTTTTATTATGTTTTATGGCTTCCTTAATTTAAAATCACTTTGTACTAATAAATATTCATAAATTAGCAAATTTAAATTAATTATGATTAAAATAAAATTATATATAAATTACTTACCTGCAATTACCTACCTATATATGTAATACATGAGGAATTCAATAAATTGCTGATTATAATTCTGCAGTGCCTGTCTGATACAAGCATGTTTTCAAAAATTTAATAAGATTTTAATTTATAATTCATTGAAACTCAGCAAAACTTCCTTAATAATATTTAAATTAATTAAATAAATACTTATTATTAATCTTATCAGAATCTTTTTATTAAAATTTTTGGATAACAATTAAAACTTTTAGATTATACTTTGGAATTGTATTAACTTTTTGATTTCAACAAATGTTAAATTGTTACTGAACTAGTGAGCTGTTGTTGTCCTGCTTTATATATCTGAAATGTAAGCGTTCAAAGAAAGTGAGAAAATCGCATCGAATATTCTTTACATTTCAGAACATACTCATAAATTTAATCCTTTTTCTTTACGTGAGTATAGAAAAGGAGACCAAGATATGCGCGTATACGTAAATGTACCTCCGTTAAGCTAGCAGAGCAAAGTACCGAAAATGAATTTTCTACGTACCAGAATTATGTGCTAATTATGTGCTGCAATTAAAATTTTTGTGCTTTTTTCGTTTTGGCGGAATATGAAAGATAAAAGTGCTCGGCTAGCTTAATATCAAGCCAGCAGAGCATCGGTTAAAAAGTTCCAAAAATGAATTTACTACCTACCAGAATTATGTGCTAATTATGTGCTAATTATGTGCTGCAATTAAAATTTTTGTGCTCTTTTAGTTTCGGCGGAAATTGAAAATTAAAAGTGCTCGGCTAGCTTAACATCAAGGCAGCAGAGCATGGGTTATAAAGTGTCCCGAAAATAAATTTACTACCTACCAAAATTAAGTGCTAATTATGTGCTAATTATGTGCTGCAATTAAAATTTTTGTGCTCTTTTAGTTTCGGCGGAAATTGAAAATTAAAAGTGCTCGGCTAGCTTAACATCAAGGCAGCAGAGCATGGGTTATAAAGTGTCCCGAAAATAAATTTACTACCTACCAAAATTAAGTGCTAATTATGTGCTAATTATGTGCTGCAATTAAAATTTTTGTGCTTTTTTAGTTTCGGCGGAAATTGAAAATTAAAAGTGCTCGGCTAGCTTAACATCAAGACAGCAGAGCATGGGTTATAAAGTGTCCCGAAAATAAATTTACTACCTACCAAAATTAAGTGCTAATTATGTGCTAATTATGTGCTGCAATTAAAATTTTTGTGCTCTTTTAGTTTCGGCGGAAATTGAAAATTAAAAGTGCTCGGCTAGCTTAACATCAAGACAGCAGAGCATGGGTTATAAAGTGTCCCGAAAATAAATTTACTACCTACCAAAATTATGTGCTTTTTATGTGCTAATTATGTGCTGCAATTAAAATTTTTGTGCTTTTTTAGTTTCGGCGGAAATTGAAAATTAAAAGTGCTCGGCTAGCTTAACATCAAGACAGCAGAGCATGGGTTATAAAGTGTCCCGAAAATAAATTTACTACCTACCAAAATTAAGTGCTAATTATGTGCTAATTATGTGCTGCAATTAAAATTTTTGTGCTCTTTTAGTTTCGGCGGAAATTGAAAATTAAAAGTGCTCGGCTAGCTTAACATCAAGACAGCAGAGCATGGGTTATAAAGTGTCCCGAAAATAAATTTACTACCTACCAAAATTAAGTGCTTTTTATGTGCTAATTATGTGCTGCAATTAAAAATTTGGTGCTTTTTTTGTTTTGGCGGAAATTCAAAATTCATAACGCTCGGCTAGCTTATTATCAAGACAGTAGAGCATTGGTTTATTTTTGCAATACTCATATTTGAACTAACGTAATATTTATATGCTTTTCAAATGAAGAGTCAAATCCATAACTTTTTTATTTCCCCAAAAATAAACGCTCGAAGATCCAAACTGACTTTAAAAATGAGCATAAGTCATCTTCTTGACATGCCAAATCAAATTACACCTCATTTGAGTGCTATTTATGTGCTCTCAAAAATCTCATCTTAAGGTTTTGATTTTCTAAAACGACTAAAAGCACCTGAATGTTGTACAATTTTATTTCATGATATAAAAAAAGAGGCCATTATCTGCAGAAATTCCCGGATTAGGCTTTGAGGTCTCGGATATCCGCAAAGCACATTGAAGGAACTCTTTGAGAGGTAAAATCTTTTAAATTATGGATGTTTATAGGTGGATGCCTGAGACATCCTCAAAGTATATGAACAGATTTTAAGTATAGTGTACATTAATTTCACGATAGGCCGTTAGGGGCTCTCGGTTCTGTCATATTCTAAGAGCACATAAATAGTACTCAAATGTGTCGTAATTTAAATTGGTGATATCGCAAAAATAGTCCATGTTTGTATCAGAGGGTCGCTGGGGGCTTATAGGGGTGGATTTTCAGAAAATTTACGTTTTAACGGTTAAAGTCTGTGATACTTTGAGAGCACATAAATAGCACTCAAATGAGGTGTAATTTGATTTGGCATGTCAAGAAGATGACTTATGCTCATTTTTAAAGTCAGTTTGGATCTTCGAGCGTTTATTTTTGGGGAAATAAAAAAGTTATGGATTTGACTCTTCGACATTTGAAAAGCATATAAATATTACGTTAGTTCAAATATGAGTATTGCAAAAATAAACCAATACTCTACTGTCTTGATAATAAGCTAGCCGAGCGTTATAAATTTTGAATTTCCGCCAAAACAAAAAAAGCACCAAATTTTTAATTGCAGCACATAATTAGCTCTTAATTCTGGTACGTTGTAAATTCATGTTCGGGAATTAAAAACCGATGCTCTGCTTACTTGCTATTAATTTAGCCGTGCACTTTTAATTTTCAATTTTCGCCGAAACGAAAAAAGCACAAAAATTTTAATTGCAGCACATAATTAGCACATAAAAAGCACTTAATTTTGGTAGGTAGTAAATTTATTTTCGGGACACTTTATAACCCATGCTCTGCTGTCTTGATGTTAAGCTAGCCGAGCACTTTTAATTTTCAATTTCCGCCGAAACTAAAAGAGCACAAAAATTTTAATTGCAGCACATAATTAGCACATAATTAGCACTTAATTTTGGTAGGTAGTAAATTTATTTTCGGGACACTTTATAACCCATGCTCTGCTGTCTTGATGTTAAGCTAGCCGAGCACTTTTAATTTTCAATTTCCGCCGAAACTAAAAAAGCACAAAAATTTTAATTGCAGCACATAATTAGCACATAAAAAGCACATAATTTTGGTAGGTAGTAAATTTATTTTCGGGACACTTTATAACCCATGCTCTGCTGCCTTGATGTTAAGCTAGCCGAGCACTTTTAATTTTCAATTTCCGCCGAAACTAAAAGAGCACAAAAATTTTAATTGCAGCACATAATTAGCACATAATTAGCACTTAATTTTGGTAGGTAGTAAATTTATTTTCGGGACACTTTATAACCCATGCTCTGCTGCCTTGATGTTAAGCTAGCCGAGCACTTTTAATTTTCAATTTCCGCCGAAACTAAAAGAGCACAAAAATTTTAATTGCAGCACATAATTAGCACATAATTAGCACTTAATTTTGGTAGGTAGTAAATTTATTTTCGGGACACTTTATAACCCATGCTCTGCTGCCTTGATGTTAAGCTAGCCGAGCACTTTTAATTTTCAATTTCCGCCGAAACTAAAAGAGCACAAAAATTTTAATTGCAGCACATAATTAGCACATAATTCTGGTAGGTAGTAAATTCATTTTTGGGACTTTTTAACCGATGCTCTGCTGGCTTGATATTAAGCTAGCCGAGCACTTTTATCTTTCATATTCCGCCGAAACGAAAAAAGCACAAAAATTTTAATTGCGGCACATAATTAGCACATAATTCTGGTACGTAGAAAATTCATTTTCGGTACTTTGCTCTGCTAGCTTAACGGAGGTCGTAAATGTATCGTTCTGTCTTATTGTTTGGTTTTGCTAGAATTGTAGTGTTAAATACAATGTTTACTGTATCGCAGATACAGGTTAGAACGTTAGATATGTGTATCTGCTATATGAGTGTGAGTCACTATAATTGACTATAATATAAACATTTATGGCCAGGATTAGGTTTGAACATTAAAAAAAACTCGTAAATTTTTTAAATTGAATTCTTTATTATCTAGTAAAAAATTATGTATATTCTATACAATTAAACGCAACAATTGATTTTTCTAAAAATAAAATTCAACCTTTTTATTTTTGGATACAAGAGAAAAAATAATAAAAATTCGATTATCCTGTAAATATGATCTTTTGTAGATGAATTTCTTAACACTGTTTTTGTTTTAAAAGGAAAATTTTAAAGCGGCTTGTACAAAATATACATTTTTCAGGTCAATTATCGTAATAATTTGACCATAAAACTTACATAATCACAAAATAGTTGAAGAAATCAGAATGGAGTTCACTAATTTGATTCAATCCATTTTTTTGTCTGGCTTTTTACACTCAAAAACTAACAGTGGCGGATTTACCGATAGGCCGAGACCTATAAAATAAATTATTTTATTAAAGAAATATCGCAGATATATATTTTATTAAAGAAAATATATATTTTTATGATTACAAATTCTTCAAAGAAACTATCCAATCTGAAAATAATTTTGAAAGTAATATTTTTGTATACTGATAAAACAAAAGGGACTAAGGACACCGTACCGGAATCAAGCGCGGATTCATGGGGGTCATGACCTCCCTTCAAAACTAAATATAATTACTTTTTTAATTATAATAAATGGTAGGATTTTAATAAATGGTGGGATTGAAATCTAGAGTGTTATTACTACTGAAAATATGCTATTGTTTAATCAATCCATGAGTAACAAATATTTTCCCAATTGGTTATTGATAATAATAATAATACTGGGGTTTTACCTTCGTTTCTGAGACCCCATGGTCTATAACAGAGGCCACCCATATCATTATTTTTTCAACCTTTATTCATTTTTAACTGTACATTTTTTTATGACGTGAGTGGAGGATAAGGAATTCATATGCAGACTAGGAATTGGTAGGTTTTGCGGCTGCAGCCGATTTTGGTAAGTACAGTAACAAATATTTTCCAATTGGTTATTGATAATCATGTTTGATTTGATAGAAGTTTAATTATTTAAAATAATTTTCAACGATATTTTTTTAAATTAAGAATAAAAATAACTATCTGAAGAAAATTAATTCCATTGAATAAAATTATCTTTAGCAATTATTCGAATATTGATATCTTAAAATTCTAATTCTTAATTTGAAAGTTTTTCAAGAATAATAATAAAAATTCTTTTCCCAAGATTAATACTCTATTCTAGTGCTTTAGTAATTGAAATAATACGAATTTCATTATCGAAAATTTTTTTAATGTATAATTTATTACAACTCTTAAGAAAATAAGTTTTTTTTTGTCTGTGAGCACATCCCCACCCCACCCCCTCCAGCCAGCCTAAATCCGCCACAGAACAATTCATTCATTTTTGTGGATTCGTCAAGTCAAGCCATCACACTATTGATAATTTTAATTAATCTGGTAATCTAATACAATATTTAAAAGTACATTACCACTCACAATTGTTATAAACGTTACATATATATTTTCGATCCATTCAAACATGAACAGAAAATCCTTTCGCGCATTTATTTTCTGATTCGAACATAAGTCATTTTTTTAAATTTATAACATGCACAAACACTAGAAGAATTATTCAAATTGTAGCAACAGTGTGGCCATAATCGAATTACTAAAAGAAATCATGGTCGTGTTCAGAACAACTAAGTCCTTAGTAAACTACTAAGTACATTGGGTGATTTTCCCCTAATTTAGTGGATTTAATATGAAATAATACATGTCATCATGTAACGTCGTATACATAAACATTTTGTATTCTGATTCGTTATATTCAACTTGAATACAAAAATTCCAAGAATTAATCCATAAATATAGGGGGAAATCCTCCAATCTTGCAGAATTTGCTAAGTAAAATGGTGCCACAATCTAAATTGCTTAGTATCTGCAACCACTTTCTGTTGAATGGTCGATATACTCGGTTTTGTGACTATCGACAGTTTGTAGACCGAACTCGACTCGACGTTGTAGCTATGTCAAAAAGACACTACGACACGTGCTAAACCTTGTACCCTCCATTCGCGAGAAAGTCGTCATAATGACATTCAAAATCGATTGTCTCGCGAAGAACGTTTATCTCTGGGTAGTCTTAAACACTAACAGGCAGATGACAGTTATGAATGAGACTAACAAGATTATAAAGATCATCGACAATTGCATTCCATTTTAGGGTGCCCCAGACGCTCTTGAGGTGGCTCGCCAGCAAAACTAGAACAATATAAACCACTTGCTACTGAGTTATACTCGAAAGGCAATAGGGTCTATTTGGATGCATTTGTGGTTGGTTCACTCGGAGCTTGGCTAAGGCAGAACAACCGGGTTGAGAGATCTCTGGACACAGCCCATGGCACGATTGATGGTAATCCGACACGATCCGTTGGTAATTTTTGTCAATTTTGAAAATAAACGCTGAATCTGCCAAAAAGATAGTCTTAGTAACTTACTCAGTTTACTAAGGACTTAGTTGTTCTGAACACGACCATTATATACTATGGGTCACAAATGTAGCGTTCTTTTTTTAAAATATTATAGTTGATTTGTGCCTTATTCATTCGGGTTTCGGGAAATTTTTTTTTATCCGAAACATTTTTTAGAAAACAGACTGAATAAACCACAGACCAATTATAAAATTTTGAAAAAATAGTACAACTGTAGCCAAGTGTACGGTTTTATAAAACGGCTTTTCTAATATCGAGCCCTTTTTTAATTATAAACGACAAAGAAATAGGCTTATAAATTTTTAACTTTTTACATAACATTGACTTTGTTTATTAAGAATCTTAGCACTCGTCCCGAATAATAATCGACACGTTAAAGTTGTATTAAAATTACCCACGGTAAAACTAATAACGGGATCCTAGTTGAAATGGAAGATGGTTTTTTAACGAAATGACTGCAAAAATTACATACACAGAATTAAACACAAAATTACTTCCGTTATCATTATTCCTGTTAACATAAAATTTACAAGGGATGTTATAAAGAAAAATCAAGGGCGCAAAAATAAAAATAAAATTCAAAACAGTGGTGTAACTTTTTCTTTTTGATTTTTTTTTTAAATCTCTTGTTTGAGGATGTTTTGGTTTTCTTTAAACTTTACAAAACATTTGTAAGATGTCTCTATTTTATGGAATTTATTAAGAATTACATTTGATTTATTTTTTTAAATTTGTTTCACACATTTATATCGGATGGTTTTCGTTTTGAAACAGGTTCTTCTGCTGTACTATTGTTATCTGATGATGGTGTTGTTGTTGGTGTTTCTAATAATTTATTTTGTCGTTTGATTTCACTGTCAACACGATTTTTTAATAATTTATGTAATTTTTCTATTTCTTTTACATTTGCCTAGAAAAATTTTACAATAATTAAATTTCAATTACAAAAAAACCTTCCTGGTGCGAATATGGGAGTTGAATAAATTGACACAAATAGTTAAAATTATAAAATTTAGATAGTAAAAACGCATCTCAGTAGTTTTGTAAAAACGCTGACCTCTATACACTAGTAAAGTATTTTTGGCGGGCGACCTCTGCGCTGACTCGTGTTTTTTATTTTAAATTATGGTTCTGTCAAAACTCGTAAACATACGGATATACATGTAAAAAGTCAACTTTAATTTTAACTATAAAGAAATAATTACATACAATGCCAGCCAGTGAAAAAATTGATGAGCAGCTTCCAAGAAGTGCAATTAGATATTTTTAGAAATAAAAGTATTTCTAAAGATACAAAATTATGTAATAGTTTTCATGTTTCTAATGTCTATGAAGAGATTGATGTCAATGATTCTCGGCGAATTCTTGGTACAGTATTAAGAGAAACACCTTGCCACAAATGATTGTTGTAATTCGTTGTAATTAACAATGTTATTAATTATAACAACAGGTTTATGTGAATATTTCAAATGAATTGTGACATTATGATTGTAGAAGTATGTATACGCTAGTAAATTTTACGTCTTAAATCATTAGTACATAAAATATAAAATATAATACATAAAAAATATAATAATCGTGATGCAAAATTTAGTACTTGGCTAGTTGAGCGCTGTCTACTCTCACTTATAGTATACTCTGTCCACTTATATAGAGGTCAGGGGGTAAAGACAATCGCCTGGAAGAAATAGGTTAGTTTCTGTTGCTCTTCATAGATGACATCTATTGAGTGAATTCGTTAGATTTTGCTAAACAAAATACAAAAGTTCGTTTAGCTTTCGAAATGTCTAATTTTTTTGGTCCAAAATGAGTAAAAGTTTCACTTCCACAGAAAGCTTAAGTAAGTTTAAGTGTAGGCTCACACTTAACAAAAAATATATCGGTTCGGTGTCGGCAAAAAATAACTGATTTTGGGTTTCGGTTCAGTTGCGGTTAACAAATTTTTAACGTATTAAAGAATATTATATTTATTTTTTTGTAAACAAATCAAATTATCCTAAATACGAATTGCATCTACGGTACCACGGATTCGATTCAAGCTCTCCTTTTCAGGGCTAACTGTGACAAACGTGCAGTACGAAACACAAAATAATTTTTTTAATAAAAAAGAAAATATTTCACTTACCATGACAAGAAATACTTTAACAATACCAGAACTATCCATAGCCGTTAAACGTACACTTTTAGGACTTGCCAATTCTACAGACATTCCTGCCCAAATCTAACAACAAAAATCACTCATCAAAATTTTGAAAAACCTCATACTTTTAAAAAAAACAATAGATAATAATTACCATAGTATTTAAAACAACTCGTAAACTACCAGTTGAACGTACAACTAAACGTGACGATTGAATATCATTCGATGACGGTGCTGATGACGCACCTTCGTCTGTAGAGGGTAAAATAATATCATTTAAACGTAAATTGCCACGTCCACGCTCTTCCCAATTTCTAGTTGTTTGATCAAATGCAAATAATTTACATGAGATTTGCATAATATTTTCTTCATTCTCTTCCCCAGTGATGACTGCCACTTCTTCATATTTACGTTTTTGTGCCCGACTCTCTTCATACTCACGTGCAGCTTCGCTTAAACTTTTTGCTTCACCATTGTTATCACCACTGGCTTTATCATTATTTACAACTGCTGCATTACTGAATAATGTTTCTGCAGTCGATGCTGTCGATGTACCTAACAGAAAGCAAATTAAGAAAATTACTATTAAATTATTGAAGATAAGAAAATCCTGACAGTAGCGCCTAGTGAAAATTCAAGTATCGTATTTGAAAACGAGAAGAAATTTTATTATACTCAAGGCGATATTTCGTTTAGCAATTCTATCATCGCGTTTTAATCTGGTCATATCTACTTAATAAAACTCTAACACTGACTGACTGACTGACAGACAAACAGACAACGCACAGCATAAACCGATGAAGCATGAAATTTTGCACAGGAGTTCCTTACATAACGTAGATTTTTGAAAATTCATCCCCTAAGGGGGTTAAATAGGGGATGAGTTTGTATGGTAGTTCGTCAGTTGCAAGTCAGACACACGGCTCATTATGAGATAAATACGCATTTTTCATTACGTCACTGTCGACAGTAATATGTATTACAATTACCCTAAATTAAAGGCATTAAAGAAGGTTTGACTTTAATGAAAAAAAAATATTGAAAAAATTAATCAGTTTAAAATCAAATTTCCAAAAAAAAAATCGCTGAATAAAAAATAATAAAAATTAAAAAGACACGTGTAGAGAGAGAAAGAGACAATAACTATTTCTCACCCATTCCTACAAAATTATAAAGCAAACTCCTTATGCAGCGTAGGTGAGCATTTTTGAAAATTCATCCCTAAGGGGGTTAAATAGGGTATGAAAGTTTCTACGGAAGTTTGAAATATGGAAATTGGTGTTTAGGCTTCTGTTTATAAATAAAAATCAGTTGTATCAGCGTTGTGCGTCATTTTTGAAGTTAAGAACGTGGAAGATGATATTTAGTTATTTAATCACTCTTCTCTTAACCAAAACGTGCAATTTTCCTTATTTATAGTGAATTATTCAGCGACAAAACTATTTAGCAACGCAAGTTTCAGTTTCAGCGAAAGCATTTTAAATGTCACATTTAAAGACACGGCAGAAGGTGTATGTACTGCGATTCTTTAACTATATAAAAACATAACTTTGGAAAACTATTATCGGACACGCGTTAAAGATCCTCTTGTCACCATCACAAGAACTCTATTGAGATATCTATTGCAACATCATCTACTAATTTAATTAGCCCCAAACAAAGGTCTTTAACGATTTCCATTGGGTTAAATTACGCTAACATTGTTGGACAAAACAAAAGCCTAAAGCAATCTGTCCAAAGTGTACTGAACTAAAGGGAGGCTACATTGAGAAATAAATGCATTTTCAAAAAAACGGAAGTCGTGTTTATTTGACGATTTTGTGAGTCGTATAAAAGTGGAAACAAAAAATTCTGAATGAGAAACAGAGACGACCTGAATGATTAGACGTTCAATTTACTGCAAATAATAAATCAAATAACTTACCATTAGAACAACTAGATGAAGATGTCGGCATTGAATTTTCAATACCATTATTTTTGCCATCAACATTTTCCCCAATAACACGTTCATGTAAATTTTGTCCAAAAACAAATGAACCGGATGAATTTACTGTAAAATTTGTTGCAGAATTTGATGTACTATTATTTTGTGTTGAATTCGCACCAGTTAATGGAACAAATTTTGGTGCATCTTCTTTTTTGGATGCTGCCGCATCTGATGAGCTTTCCGTACCTTTTGCGTTTTCTGGATCTTTAGCACTAGCACTGTTATTTGTTAAATTTTGTTCACTTATGGCTACTTTTAAAAATGGATTTAATTGTGGTGGACTTAATACAAATGGTTTTTTATTACTATTATTTGATGCATCAGATGTTGACGTTTCATCACTTCCTGTTGACAATTTTGATGGTCTTAATAATGTTTTTGGAGAATTATCTATAAACAGAAACATTTGTTCAATTATCAGAAGTTGTTTGAAAATATTTTTTTTCGAAATTTTCAAATCGTAAACAATCTTTCGTATAATCGATACAGCGATGAGTACATGGCAAAAATTCAAATGATGTATATTCTCGATAAAAAGAGTGTAACTTTTACGAAAGTTGTCCGCTTCGCGCACGATTGAACCCTCATTAAAAAAAAATACTGAAAAATTTAAACATCCTGGTGATCAGATTTATCAGAGATACTAAAATTTGGAAGTTTCTCTCTCGACTATAATTTGTCATATCCCATCCAAATTTTGGCGTCGAGGAAAAAAAGAAGTGAGGAGTGAATACTCAAATCTTGTGGATTGAAAAACAATTTAGAAAAATCCAACGACCTGTTACAACTTAAAAATAACGATCCAAGCATACTTTGAAGTTCTAAGACGGTCAGAATATCCATAAAAACACTTTAGCCGGATAGAAATAAGAGAGGATTATACCTACCGATTATGAGAGATCCCTACAATTCAATTATAATAATTTCAACACTAAAATCGTAAAAGTGTGCTACCTTTTCAATCATTATTTTTAGCAAAAGTTTACCCTCAAGCCCATTATTTCTGTAACATAAGTGTCTGTGGGCAGTTTATATCTTAAGTAAATTAAACAAGCCGATTACTCTACCCTGTGTAAAAATCACTTTCAAGGTCATATTTTTACTTAACTATGCTTGTAGAATGTAGAGTAGTTTATTTTATAATTTGTACATCTCATTTAATACCACATTTAGTCTGTTGCAACGCGTCAGGTAGTCTATATTCTGTAGATTTCACTCCCAAGGACATATTTGGTTAGAAAACGCGAAAAATGCTCTGTACCTAAACTTGTTGCAGTGCATATTTAGTACCAAATACTTTATTCGTATATAATTTTAGAAAAAAACACAGAAATGGATTTACAATAAATTTGATAGAAAAGGTTGAAAATACGTAATTCTGACTTCAAATATCTAGAAAATTCTTAGATATTTCTCAATATCTAAATATCCCGAATTGTAAGGATATAAATTGTTTTAAAAACTGTATAAATACTTACTAGTCAAATTTAACTTAGGGCTACTTAAAATACTAGGCTTTATTGCAAATGGATTTCCAATACCAAATTTTGGTCTAGCCAATACTGGAACTTTTGATGTTTGTTGATTATTTAATGTACAATGTGTTCCACTATTGTTGCTACTACTACTGCTATCATCATTACTCTTATTTTCATTACTATCATTTTCCTCTAGAAAGAAAAGAGAAAATTAATTAATTTTGGCGGTAAACATTAATAAATAATGAAAAATCATTCTTAGAAATAGGTGTAGAAATTTCCAATGAAAAACATATTTTACATATAATTTTAAAATTGTGTAAACTTAAAAAAATCCTGTAAGCATCATTTTTCCGAAGTTGAAGCCATCAAAAATTTAAACGCTATCCGTCAAAAAATCATCAAAATTTACCTGTGACTAAATTGGCAGAATTTTCATCTGGTGGTGCGTCCACTTTCATAACAATCGGTGATTTGACTTCTTCCAAATGTTCTGAAATTGAATATATTTTTATCACTTTTGAATTTACAAGATTGATTTTTTTCCCGTGTGACAAATGGAACCTCAACCAAATTTTATTGTCGTTTTAATTAAATAAAATGGAAGCCAATATTAAATAATAATTAGATTTTAGAATTTAACTAATAACTGAGTGTGAAAACTATATTAAAAACATTTTTGAATATAAAACTTGACTTAAAACATACCTTTGTCTGCCATGGTATTCACTCACAACTGCATTTAATTGAGTTTTGCACTGCATTATCAAACGTACAAATTCAAGTATCGACTTACGTTTTCATCTTCAATTTTTCGTTTTTAAAAGTTTTCCTAATTGGTTTTCATCTCAGAATTTGATTTGATACTCAAAATTTTAATTTTTGATATGAATTTTTATTTTTAAATTCGTATAATTTAACTTTTATTAAAATTACAAAAATGATATATGTGTACCGTGTGTATCGAATAAATTTACCTATCTGAATAACAAAATGGCGATAAAAATCGTCAATGGAAAATTTTTAGTTTTATTATAGTTGTTTTTATAGATGGTGTAACATCATAAAATTTTCCAAGGTTTTAAGAAATTTTTTATTGGGAAGAAATTTTTATGCATTTTAAAGCGTCACAATACTTACTAATGTCAATTTCCGTTATAATTACGAAAACATAGTATGTAAGAACCAGCGTATATACGATTCGATACCTGGTAGATGAGTTACTTTTTTCATATCAATATTAACTAATAAAAATTAAATGACATGTTTGTCTGTTTAGTATACGCTAGTTCTTTCATACTATGTCTTCGTAACCTTAATTGAAATTTAGTGTTTGAGAGCAATCAGGCTTAATTGTGATAGTTACATATGTGTTACTATAGTGAAACTCATCTTTTTTAAATGAAAAATATAACTAATTGTTTAAATCTGGCCTGGCTAAAGCCGCCATTTTGGAATATGTCGTCATGAATAACTTGTTCAATATTATTGTGACGCTTAAATATACACAAATAATAATATGTGGAATACGTTTAATGGACAACATATAGAATTGTTATTTGATGACCAAGAGTTCTAATCTTATTGGTGACTTTAATTGAGTATTTGACGGGATGGATTGATGTCTTTAAAATGAATAACTAAATAAAAGATTATAATAAACAGCCCGTATTTTAAAATAGACAATCTGCAAACAATGTATAGTGTATCTATCGCTGTCGATATGTAGTGTACTATGATATGGTTTACTTTGCACACTTAAACTGTATTAAAATCAGTATTGTATAACATTTAACTATTATACTTACCACTCTCCAACTACAATCATTTATATATAGTTGCATCTTACTCGTACATGTATACATTGTCGTTATTGTCCATCGTTCGCCGCGTGAGTGTGTCTACATGTATATGTAACAAAAACACCATATAATAGTCACTACATACAGACAGCGATAGATACACTATACATTATTTCCAGATTGGGTGTATTTTAAAATACGGGCTGTATATCACTATAAGTCAGCTGAAATACCCAGCGTTCTGCGTTACAGCGGTAAGATGGACTTTTATGATATGTTAACATATGGTATACATCCGGTATACTTGTTTCAGCGTTTCAGGGTCAGATACACATCAATCCATTCGTTCAGAAACATTATGGAAGTATGCAAAATAGCTTTAATAATTGTGTAATAGATGGCCTTGGTGTTGATAGTTAATGATGGCGATGTTATTGTTTTGAGAGAATGACAGTTCGTTTAATCGAAATTTAATATTTATTAACTTTTATAAAAAAACATGGAAATATTTCGTACAGATAATTATTATATATTTATTAGTGGTGAATACAGTTTATGGTTTGATCGATTTACAGGAGAATTAACACCAAAAACAGGTAAATTTTCTCAATTACATTATAAAATATTTGTCAAAAAATGATAATTGTTGTCAATTACAATGAAAAATATCAGGGTCGTATCCAAAAAAAGTTACAGTGTACGAATTGTTATAAGTTAAAGATGAATAATGATCCTTATGTTGCTGCGACCCTGAAAAATGTAATCAATACATATTGGCCTATTTATGTTGTTTACACCCCCTTAAATAAATTATTTTGTTATTGTAAATATAAAAAATAGAATAGAATCAATTGATTGTTCCAAGGTTATATTGAACAAGTGTCAGTGATAACATAGAGCTAGATAAAAATTGGCAGATTAAAAGCGTTCAATTTTGTTCAGCTCTGTAACAAGAATCGTAAAACATTCTACAAGATCTATGTAAAATACTTACTGGACCCACGGTTCTTTCTATGTTAAATACCAGCGTATTTTTCATTAGAAACTGTCTTTATTACCAATTTGTACTATATCTTTTGGGTGGACGGAAAAATGTACTAAACATAAATTGCTTTTTCTCGTAAGACAAAGATTTACTCTATCTCTCCTTGTAAAAAACATAGTTTCACCACGCGGACACAGCTTTTAAGAACCTTAAATAGTCTATAATATGCTCCACAAATTTCTCTACGTTGTGTTGAAAAAATTACACTGAAATCGATTGAACCTTTCCCGAGATTAATTTAAAAAATAAACCGGGTGTATCAGTTTTAGTAGCGTGTATATAATAATGTAAGCTAGGACAAAGTCGAAAATTTCGAAATCAAAGACAGTCATATGGAGTCATGTTCATATGAAACTTTCTTCCGTTATGTTAAATTATTTGCACTACTCTTTCGAATAAACACTGAAAAGAGGCTGAGCAAAATTTGGCGTTTCAATTTAGAAGGCTAGTAATTGTTTTGATCTCTTTATTGTATATAGTTATCCGTTACGAGCAAGGTCTCTGTTAGCTTCCGAAATATGATTTATTTCCCATTTCGACATGAAAATATATCCTCAGAGGTTTAGAAAATAATTGTATTCCTTGGAGTATCTCGGGTAAAATTGTTCTCAAAAAGACTCACTCGAAGACAGAAAATTAATCAATTAATTCTCATTAAATAAAAAAGTTTCTAGTAGTCAATTTTAAATATCCTGCGTTTTTTTCAAGCGACGTTGCGAAATGTTCACGTATTTAAAATTTTATGTAATTTTAAAGAACTATGACTACAATTTTGTTGGTTTTTATCAATTTTCAAAAAAACCACGGGATTAAATATCGAATTTTGTAACTTTAAAGACAATATGCCCGTAATTATTACCGAATTCAGGTTTAATTTTCGTGCCTGAATAATAATATAAAAATGAACTTTTGTTTATAGGATGGGATTTAGTCTCAGCCGAAGATCCAACATGTTTAGGAGTATGCCATGGAATTGTGGGTAAAATCGAATCCCCGAACGTATTCGATACACGTTTAATTGTAATTAAAGAATGTTCACCTGTGGGTCATTTACATGGAAATCACGTTGTATACAAGATCAAATCTATCGCATTTCTACAATTAGGCGCCGAAAACATTGATCTACATTTACAAAAATGCCATAAACATAAAACAGATGGCAATACTATTCAATCATTTTCATCCGCTACACAATCTGTACGAACATCGAATCAACCCACAAGTTTATTTGAATTACCAAAAAATAGTACAGCGTTTACAAAAACATGGGGTGCACTAAAATCAGCTGGGAATACAGTGAAAAATACTACACAACAAGCTGCCGCAATTGCTACGTCACAAGTGAAACAAACCGTTAAGCGAAAAGATAATTTAAAGGATCGTTCTCGATTTGAAAAACGTATTGTTGATGAGTTACACAAAATTTTCACGGATACAGATTCATTTTATTTTTCACGTACGGGTGATATTACAAATTCGTTGCAACGTCAATGTCAATTACAAAAAGAGGATAAAATCGATCCAAAAGCATTGTGGAAAACTGTCGATGATCGATTTTTTTGGAATAAACATATGTTACATGATTTAATATCATTTAATGTAATTATTATTATTATTATGGACATGCATTTATTTAAAAATATTTGACTGTTGTGGGAGTAGTTATCGTAGTTGTGTGAAATGCGTTGTGGACGAAATTGGCTGAATTTTGATCAATTATTCACAATATAATTATCTAACTTCGTTTAAAATTTCAAAATTATTTACCGTTTAGTTTTTATAAAAATCGCTCTGAAGAATTTTACGATTAACATTACAGGTCTATACAAAAATCGTAATTTCAACACACTTTTAATTTTATTTAAAAAACGCGTCGACCGATTTGGCTATGTAGGTAATACCTTAGCAAATTGTGTTGTGAAACAGTCAAATATTTAATTGAAAAAAATTTCCAAATCAATCCAATTAAATAATTTATAAATTTATTTTTTTTCAATTTTGTAGAATTCATTAGCCGATCCATGGATCTTACCAATAATCCAGGGATTTGTACAAATTGAACATTGTAAAGTTGAAGTCGGATTTGATAATTTAGGTAATGAAATTTATGAACCTCGTTATGAAACATTTACGTTAAGTTTAATATCACGTCGAAGTCGATATCGTGCTGGTACACGATACAAACGACGTGGAGTCGATGATGATGGCTATTGTGCAAATTATGTGGAAACTGAACAAATGGTGTCGTATCATCATCATCAAGTCTCATTTGTACAAGTACGTGGTTCAGTACCAATATATTGGTCACAGCCTGGTTATAAATATCGCCCACCACCACGATTGGATCGAAGTAAGTATATATATTCGTTATATCAATACATTTTATAATCGTGTGCTAGATCAATCTATACATTTAAAATTACATGTTCTGACTGATATTAATAATCGCCATGCCAAAGCTATTGAAGTTAGAAACATGAAATTTAGAAAATATGTTCCTTAGACAGCGTAGAGATGCACTAAGAAAATATATTTTTTAGATAATCGCCCCCTAAGAGGGTGAAATAGTTAATTTTTTTATATTTTCAATTTATTGACATAATTTATTTCCAAAATTTTGTTAATGCCAGGCATTTCTATAGGAACTAGAAATTATATTACACTATAAATCTAAATCTCTAAATCTAATATTACACTTCATGACTTGGAGAGATATTATATTACTCAGTTATAAGATCTCTACACAATTTTCGCTGGCGAAACTGCAACGAGTAATGCTAGTTTCTAATAAAACGTACAATCGTTTTATTCGTTTCTCTCGTTGAATGATAAGATTTTTTAGAGACACTCTATATATGAAATGTTTATTTTTGTTATTGAATAGGTGAGGAAGAAACACAAGTCGCATTCGATAAACATTTCAATAATGAATTACAAATGTATGGACCTATTTGCATTGTAAATTTAGTTGAACAAAGTGGTAAAGAAAAAGTGATATGGGATGCGTACTCGAATCATATTTTTAAATATAATCATAACGATGTTACGTACGTCACATTTGATTTTCATGAATATTGGTTAGTTTTTGTTGACCATATTGATTGAGCTTTTTAAAATCGAATTATTTTGTATTCTATTTCAGTCGTGGTATGCATTTCGAAAACGTTTCCATTTTAATAAATGCAATTGCTGAAGTTATACGTGATATGAATTATTGTTGGAAGGATAAAGAGGGACAAATTTGTTCACAGGCTGGTGTGTTTCGGATTAATTGTATGGATTGTTTGGATCGAACAAATGTTGTACAGGTAAACTTTAGATTTATTTAAAATTCAATGACTGTATGTCTTTGATTTAGAAATAGCACACAAATTTGTTAATATTAATGAAATAGCGTTTATTTTTATTTTGCCTACTTAATAAATAATGAATGAATAATAGCTTGTTAGTAGTTACCGTGGTAACTCAGGGAATATATAGTGTGTATGCAAAGGTATCTAAATATAAAAGTAAATTGAGATTTAGGAGCGAGTACATTACAAACTTATCCGTTTCTCTGTACTTTTTTCAAAATTTTATTAGGTTTTGTATTTTTTTTTTTTTTGGTTACAGACCGCTTTAGGTAAAGCTGTAATGGAAATACAATTTACAAAATTGGGTTTAATCCCACCCGAAGGTATAATGCCAACATCTATACGTAACACATTTCAATTATTGTGGGCAAATAATGGTGATATTATTAGTAAACAATATGCTGGGACAAATGCACTTAAAGGTGATTACACACGTACTGGTGAACGTAAATTTACTGGTATTATGAAAGATGGTGTCAATTCAGCAAATCGGTAAGTTAATTTATTAATTTTTCAAAAAAGAAATAAATTTCGGCCATTTTTTACTTTCCAAAGTCCGTTTAAATTAAATGTGTTGGTGAAGTCCTTTTGCATACTCGATTATGTATACAATTTAAATATACACACAAAAATTACGGCTAACAGTCGCTATATTCGTGGCCCAATGTATCAATTTTGGGATTAAGACGAATTTAATAATACGTCATCCCGCGGTTTGAATGTTACGAACAAATAGAGAATCTCAAATATATGGATAGATAGATTGCAGCGGCTGTCCTGGACGGGCTACACTTCGACCATAAGGTCCATTGTGATGCCTAAGGATGTGAGGATGTGAGTGGAGTGGAAGGAATTTTTATGTGTAGACTAGGAATTGGTAGATTGTGCGACTGCACCCGACTCTGATAGGAACTATGGCGATATTCAACTGGAGTTCGTGAAGGAAACTGCAGTAAACGTTCACAAGCATAGCCGGTTACTTCGTTCTTGTCCATACGCCGACAGTTTAGTCAATTAATCACTCCCTTTTTTTCTAATAATTGACAAGCTGCCGATGTCGGGATTCGAACCCATAACCTCCCAGTTCCAAGTAGACATAATACCTTAGACCGCTCGGCTACTTGGACGGTATCTCAAATACATTCTTCCCGTCCTTTGCAATTGGATAAAAACGGTCAAAATTTACTCACTTTCTTAAGTTTATGGCGGTGTATCTGAAAGTTTTGTAAAAATTTTTTTTAAAGTTTTAAATATTTTATGCCTTGTCTGTTAGTTTGTGATAACCTTTTACTAAACTAGAGGACCTTTTACTTTATTATGTTTTATTTTTGTATGAATTTTTTAAATATTCATAAAAAAAAGACGAGTTTTTATAAAGTAGCTTCAATTTTCTGTATATTTTTATGATATTAAAAATATATAATGATTTTTAACGAATTAACGAAATGAAAGCGATAACTTATTTTTACAATTATATGTTTTTTAAGATATTATCTCGTACATTTTATGGATATGTATCGACAATGTTGTTTAGATTTGATGCTTGGTACACCAATCAATCTAACTGATATATTAACACAAACCACCATATTTAATAATATTCGAACAGTTGGTAATATTGCTAATGAATTAATGCCATTATCCGCTCCATCATACATACCAGAATTAGCGTTCGGTGTTGAAATACAATTAGCTAATGCCATCTACTATATGGCAAGGTTAGTTAATAATGTTTTCCATAGAAATTAATTTATTGATCTCTTTTATGATTAAAGTTATCTCATTTTTCTTGTTACTTTTGTTGTTGTTAATAATTTAATAAAGTTTTTTTTTCATTCGAATTTTTCTTTTCTTTCTTAATTGAGCACTAACAAGATATGATGCAGGGCGATTATGAAAACTTTGCGAATTAGTGTTTTCTTAATTTTCACTATTGCTATCGTTAACTGTCAGCTTTTTTTACTGATAATCATTGCAACAAGATAATGAATATTATCCCTTACATTTAAACGATTGTTTTATATGTTGTTTGTATAATAATATTCAGCAAATACTACATAGTCTAGGAGAAATCAACGCATTAGTACCGGAAACTGTTCTCCCAAAATTTGTTGTGCATGGGATAACATGGTATGTTATTATTTAAAGTGACGGTCGGTAGTACTAGCCAATACTGTCCGTTATTAATTATCCTTCTAATGTACCCGTGTGCAGTGCAGGGATACTTCTACTTCAACGTCCAGCTACTGCCTATTGGCAGCTATCAAACTCAAGCAGGTTTGAGTTTAGTAGTCGCCAGAGGGCCAGTAACAGGGTCAAATGACCTAGTGGCAACCATTATTGGATGTTTCTTAAAAAGTACTGGCTGCCGTAGAGCTCTAGACTCCTCTTACTCGTAATCTTTTTCAACCTCTTCTATATTCTCACACATCCTCTGACAATGTTGCACTCACCACGTCCACACGAAACTGGCTACTGGGTGCAAAGTAATGGAAGCCATTACTGTCCTCGTGTGTAAGCCTCGCTCATTTCTAGACATCAGTATTGTCCCCGTGTGCAGGGGGCTTTAGACTACTTCTGTGAGAAAGAACAAAAACATTTGTGTCATTAGTTACTGATAATTGATAAGAATTTGTATCTCTCTCTGACTTACTACACGTCATATGGTGTGTAAAAAATAATAAAACATCAGTGATTAATGATAATCATTTTTATTCTTGCTCACAGATCTTATAGATAATAGTCTAAGCCTTAGAGTCTAAGGAATATACAAACAAAATTTACTTTTAGTGACACAAAAGTTATCAAAATCGTGTTATTTCGAACATTAAAATTTTAATAACTAAAAAAATATTGAATTTATCGCATAAAAGTAAGAGACATTTTATTCGAACATTCCATTTCCTGGTGATTGTTTTAAAAGATATTAATTAATTTGATTTTAAAAGAAACGTTAAAGAAAATTTGGTTTTAAAAGAAATGACACCCAAGTTACTTCATGACCGAATAGTTTCTGGTGCTAATGCCCTGATTTTTCTTAGACTATATATTTTAGGCATGATCTATAATAATTTATATTAACTTGAATTTATATATATATCTTTATCATTAAGAACAGTAGTCATTCAACTTAATGTCGGTATAAATCCAGTCATTAGACAAATTGACGATCGATATGACGATTGAATGATATCAACGTTAAAAAAATTATAATTAACATAATGCTTTAGCGTTTTAGGCATAATAACATAATGAATCATTTAATTTATTCATTAGTTTAGTTTTCCACGAATTCCTTTAAACATAATAACTTTGTTTCGTTGAAGTTTTTTTTTAAAATTATTGAAATAATTATTATACCATTATGAATAAGTTCTCAAATTATATCTGGGAATAGAGTTGCCACCTCAAAATTATGAAAAGTCGGGAGATCCACATATTTTATGTCGATCTTGTCTGGAGATCGGGAGGTCCATATATTATTTAGTAAACTGGGCAGTGGAGGATTTACCGGGTAGGCAAAGTAGATAGCTGCCTAGGGGGGCAAATTTTGATCGTTTACACTAAATATACCGCTACTTGGATGTTCAAAAATATAATTTTTCATTTGAAAGCGAATAAGCCTGATACATTCTCAAATCATTAAAAATGACATTTATTTTTTAATATACGTTTAAGTATACACAAGAATTAAATGTTGGAATAATAAGTTAGTAATTGATAAGCTAATCAAGCGTGGTGTAACGGTTAGCGCATTGAACGCGATATTTCCTGTCGGTTTAAAGAGTTATTTTTTCATATTAATATTAATTAATAACAATATTATTATTATTATTATTATTATTATTTTTGGATTTAGATTCATATTTAGAATTGTTTTTTTCAAAATTTATTAATTTTGGTTAGCAAAATTTTTTTCCATTGAAGTCGGGAGATTTAACCTTTGAAATCGGGAGTCGGGAGAAACTTTACGATTTCGGGAGTCTCCCGACGAAATCTGGAGAGGTGGCAACCCCACCTGGGAATATTCTCTAATAATATAATTTATTTTAGATTTTATAGGATTTTATAGATTTTATATGAGTGCTTTTTTTTCTATTGTGGTCGTACCGATGCAAAATATAAATAGTTTATGTGATGTTTAATATACTTTCAGTACTAATAAGAATCTGACAATCCCTCATTAATCAAAATCGGTCCAGTCGCTTAGGTTACAGATACATCCGTTTGACACACAATCGAGTAGAGACACTTAGGTGCTAGCTAGCACAATATGCTTAAGAAAATAATGTTTTTAGCTTTTGAGATCGTGTTAAGTTGTATAAGATCTTAAGTATTATTAAAAGAAATATGAATTGTTAAGAATTTTGTGAAAACATTTGGAAATCTCAAAACATAAAAACTATCCTAGGGTTTGCCTGCGTTCTTCTTGCCTTAGCCATATGTTGTGGTTTTTAAAATGAAAATTCGTTGAAATTCACGTTAAATAAATCTTTTAGGTATTATTTGAGTCGATTCAAGGATTCATATCGACAGGGAACAATCGATATAATGCTTGGTAAGATATTTCATTTGTAGGTCGTTTGATTTGTAATGACGTTGGTATTTTACGTTTGTTTTTTTTCTCAGGCCACGCTGTATCAGAGGATATCTTTTCTGATCGTAATGTCTTCGAAGAAGATAGTGCGATTACAGCTGAACATGTTAAACTATTAATCGAGGATAGTAAAAAATTACTAATTAGTGATCCAGAATTTGTGCTGGGATCATGGGGCTTGATTGATGCAGATCCAAGGTAATTTATAAGTACTAAATTATTCTACAATATTCTTGAACATTGTAGAACACTATTCTGAAATATTTTTACTGTAGTAAACTCAAGCTAGGCAGTTCATCCATATAAACAGGTCTAAGTCTCAGTTCATTTGTATGCGAATTGTTGTTTACTGCTATTATTTTTGTGATCCATCATTCCGATTGTTTGATTTTAAAAAAATAATTATTTTTTGTTTTTATTGTTAAATTTGTTCTTATTATTATTTGTATTGTTTCCATTCGTTACATTCATATTTATAACAAAATAATATGAATAAAAAACGAAAACGATAAAACGTAGCCAGTGTGTTTTGACATGTTCACGTGTTCAGTACATGCATTTGTTGGCAGCGATGGACTCTCTAGATTGAGTGTACTATAAATAATTTAAGATAAATTTTATTTTGAATAATTTTTATTAAAAACAATTTTAGTTCTGGCGATCCAATGGAAACAGAAATGGATGCAATATTAATTTTAACAAAAGATTCATACTATGTCGCTGATTACGATGAACAAATCGATAAAGTTACAAAATATCAGCGAGTGTTATTGGAGGATGTTACATTATTAGAATTTGGATTAGCTGATATAACAACTCCAGCTGCCGCGATTTCATCATTATTTAAAAATTCATCTTCTGCTCGATCTCAACATCATGGTATTCGTATTAATTATAAAGTGGCAAATATTGATGGGTATTATCACATGTTTCGTGCTACAAATTTACGTTTCTTTAATAATATGGCTGTTGTTATTAAGAACGAGGAAGAAATTATAGGTAGGTTAATAAAACATTATCGTTTTTTGATGCCTAAAGTGTTAAACTTTCTGTAAAGTCTAGAAAAAGTTAAAAGAACTAATAATACGGCAGAATTACAGTGATTTCATCACAATGATTTCTCTTACGTTTTTACCTCTTTTTACAGAATCTCTGAAAGCAATTTGTGAAGCATTTTTAGTTGCCCTCGATATATGCGGTTTACCATCCGTTCCATATTATCAAGGACAGAAATTAGATCGTCGTAAATCAAAAGTAGTTGGTGGTTCAAGTACATACTTAGATGCGACATTGCCCCATTTAACACGTAATGTTAGCGAAACACAATTACTCGCGCTAAAAACCGTGGGTACAAAAGCACTATCGAATGTTAGTGAACAATTCTCAAAACTAAATCGGTTTGGTCAAAGTTTCAATACAAAAAAAACTGCAAAAAGTGCTCAAGCGAAATTTACTGTTGGTAAATCCTCCACACTATCTTCGTCAAGTAACAGTGATTCAGAAGATGATTGTGATATTTCTATATTTCAACCGCAACAACAACCAACTACACCATCGGAAAACAATCAAATTGGGGAAAATCCAACCGCCGATATAAAATCAATGTCCATTGAATTGGATCACTTGGAAGAAAAAGAGGATATACATCAACCACTTCCTGATACATTTTTACCCAGTGTTGGGATTGTAATGCGATCTCATATTGATGGAGCTCCCGGCGGTTGTTCTGGCAGTGGACATGATCCGGTTACATTGAAAACCAAAGAAAATATGATGACAAATGAGAATTTATCGAATGTGGATATGTTATCTAGCGTTATTCAAAATGTTTCATTACAAATGATTTCACATGAACAAAACCGATCCCCAACCCCAGAAATTACTATTACTCAAGACAATAAACCCCCAAAACCACCGAATACACTAAAATTGGATCGTAAATTAAGTCATTCTTCTGGGGAAGTTAACGATGTACCTCCTGGTGAGAGTACAATTGGAACTAGTTCATCTGGCGGCGGTTCAATGAACTATGTTGGCGAACAGATGAATATAAGTACGTCACAAAGTGAGTCTGCCCTAAAACAGCATATTAAATCGGGCATTACAAATATAACAAGTCCTGTGGCGAATGTTACCAAAGATTTAGTTTTATCACCATTCTCCAAAATTGCAAAAGGTATGCAACATTTGGGTGCAAATTTGGATCCACGAAAAATTGCTAAAACAACAAATACTGCGAGTGGACCATTGGTGAGACAAATAACTGATAAAGAATATGAAGAACATCGTAAATTACAAGAAAAATGGCGGAAATGTAATACAAGATTAATTGCATTATAATTTTGTAGGAATGGGTGAGAAATGGTTTGTTATTGTCTCTTTCTCTCTCTCTAGGCATGTTTTTTTTAGTTCATTTAGTTTTTATTCAGCGATTTTTTTTTTTTAATTTGAAAATTAGATTTTAAACCTGTGATTAATTATTTCAGTATTTTACTTGTTTTGATTAAAGTGAAACTTCTTTTACTATTAATCTAGGGTAGATGTAATATTAACTTTTAAATATCAAAGATTAATAGTTTGATCTAATAACAAGTCTCATGCTTGAGCGTCCTTTATTAAGCACTGCATGGAATAGGAGTCTTTACTATAGACAAGAGCGTTTTAGCGGGAAAATTTAAATTAAATTGAATTATAAATTTTAAATTTTGTTGAAAATTTGCATATTATGAGTCCATTTTAAAAAGTAATTTGATCAATATTGAACGAGCCTATTATCGTCTCGAATTATGTTTCGAAGGAGTTTCACTTTGATCATGTGACTGTTTTCAGTTTTTAGACACCATTTTATTTTCTAGCTCATCATCATTTTAAATTCAAACAAATATGACAGTATTATGTAAAAAAATATAATTCAGATAATTTTTTTTTATATATTAAAGGATTATGGCCAAAAATAATATGATTATCCCCTCTCAACCAGGTAGGTAAATCCTCAATGTAAGGGGGATATATTTCTAGTTGATTAGTTTCAAAATTGTAGAGGTCTAGAAATGGGTATTGTTTATTAAAGAAAAAATTATAAGGCCACTATTTAGAAAGGTGGCTTTTTGTGTTCAATTTTTGGACGCTTGGCTCATTTCAATTAACTGTGAATGTTTTCTTACATAAGTGAAAAATTTCAATGTGAAAAATTTCTTAGATAGAAGTGGATCATGCATCTGCATATTATATCGTTTTCTTTGAAAACTTAGACCTTCTATCACCTTCTTCTAAGAAGGTGATAGAATCGTATCGAATATTCTTTACACTACTAGAGCATGCTGGTAAAATTGATCTGCTTCTATACGTGAGTATGTATGTAATACTCCTGCATATATATGTTTAAGCATATAAACAGAGACAAGGATATGAGTGTATATGTAAATGTATCGTTCTGCACTGCACGTAGGTTCAATTGCTATGTTGATGCTAGATTTGTGTATCTGCTCATGGTGAGTCAATACATTATAACGCTTCTCACTTTATGAGATCGGTAATGCTAAATATGCGTTTCATACTTTCGTGACAATAATCGTCAATTAGAAAGCAAATTTCGACCCAGAGCGAACAGGAACGTAACATCAAAGGTCAAACTATCCAAGAAATGTTGACGGTACAGGACATTCTCGGTTTATGTCAACGTCCAAGAGCATTGAATTAAACGACTTCAGAGTAGAATAATTATGTATGCGTGTCTGTCATGAGATGAGATGTCTAATCCTAAACAAAATTTATACTGTATATTTTATAACCTAAAATATATGAAACTGTCATAAAACATCAATTTTTTTGCATTGAAATTATTTTTTTATGGAGAAAAAAAACAAAGAATTATGTTTCCTAAATTGTAAAATTAATGGCTTTCATTAGTGATCGCTTTCTATTTCTATCGTAAAAGTGTGATATAAATTATTGTAGGTAACGTAATAATTGTACATTAGATCACGTGTGTAAATATAGGTCAGTAAATGTCGTTATTATTAGACGAAAGATACAAAGATAACGGCGTTCATTTTGTTGAAATTTCTTATATTTTAAATGTTTTTATAAATGTTAACTCAAATATTTTTGTCATTTTATTGTTTTGTATAGAAACTTTTTAATATACACTTTTATTAAGAACGAAACACTCCGCTCTCTCTCCATACCAAAATTATACTCTTGAAAAGTCAGTAACCAAGGATTCCCTCCATTTCTAGTGGCGTACAAACAGAGTTTTAGGAATGCCCAAATGGCAACTCCCTATTTTCCTTTTGCTAGATTTTGCTAAGTTAGTAACGAAAAACTCTCTTCGTTTTCAGATTTAGAGATTGATTTCAGTAAAGACAATTCTACTGTTTTGTTATGCCATTGTTCTCGATTTTTATCGATCTAAAAAAATTCGTTCTTAATAGTTACATAATAAGATGCAAGTTTAGTCTTCCTAAATTGGCGCAAAACAAGTAATTATTGATAGTCTTTTTGGCACTATCAAATTTTTGAACCAATTTCACACATTCCAAGTAATTATTTCCCGAATTTAGAAAATATTTGTGCACAATTTCACTTTTTATAAAAATTGTAAAAAATGAACAAATTATTATTAGATAATTCTAGTTAAATTTTTATTTTAAAATCAGGGTTTAAAAAATAGTAATTCATATCATACGCATAGAACGAGTCTAAAACCGAAATGGCATTTTATCGTATTTTTGTCATACCCAGGGAAAGTGCAAGCAAGAGGCTAAGGGAGCTGTCTCTCCAATACCCCAGTACGATATCTGCAATGAAAATGTTCACGAATAGCAATTTTGGTTGTATTCATTTTATGCGTTAAGCACAGATGTCTATAATAAATAGCTAGATGGCGAATTTAATGTCGGCATATGCAAATTATGGTGTCAGAGTAGGATTTTCTGTTTATAAATTATCTACCCCGAAGGGAAAAGCTCAACCAATTATTATGAACATCATTATGATATTAATTTTTGTGTGGCATTGTTTTTCAGTTGTTGTGAGCGATCTGAGTTTTGTATAGACATCTGTGTTATTAAACATTAGTTTAATTAAGGAATTTATTTATTATTGCTTAAAAAAATCAAGTTATTTATTTCAATTTTGTTCTTTTTTTTTATATTATATAAGTAATAGGCCGACAGTTTTCTGTATACTTATGGGTTTTTTTCGTAAAGTATACGTAAATACACGGATATTGCACTAGGTCCGATCGATTCGAATCGTACACGACCCATTTGAATTTTGTCACCTTTAATTAATGTTTTGAAAAGTTAAAATTTATACTATTTAAAAAAAAACGATAACATTAATTTCCGGGACGCCCATAAGTAACTAACGTAATATTTTATAAAACGAACACCGACCAACTTAAAATTTTGACTGAAAGTTAATTGAACCATAATAAGAATATGTGTTGCGTTTTGCATCGATTGTATCTAGTACATTTTCTTCGAATATAGGTATACTTAATCAAAAATTCAGTAGTATACATAAACATTTACGTAATTTTTCACGTTTCGCCGGTCGGTCCATTAATTTACTTATATTGAATGCCAGAAAGAACAATATTAGTTTTAATTTTATTTAAAATTGTTAATATTTTATTTATTGTTATTTATTAATGTTTAGGGTTCTGTACCTGAAAAGGAAAAAAATAACGGAATCCTATACTTTGTCTCAAGTTTATAGATTATGTATAAAGATGCTCTAAAAGTAAAAAGTGCTAAAAGTCAATTAAAACATTAAATCCTATTGAATTCTTATTGCGACAAAAAGATCACAATTTAATTGTAGTAGGACCATAAATAATCTGGGAGGCAATGATGAATTTGATACATGATAATATTGAGTCATTATTTTAAAATGATTTACCAGAGAGAAGTATAACGAAGCTCCGGTGAACTGAAGTTCTATAGCTTTTTTTCGAATGGAGACATTAAATCTGCTCCTGCATTTTAGTCATCATGTTGAACTTTCAAAATTTATTCGAATTCACGCGACGAAACCAAAAACTTTGCATTTTCCATTTTATAAACAAAATCACCATTTTTATGCATAACAAAAATAATCGCGTGTCAAATAAAAATAGTTATCAGTAGTTTGAACGCCTTTAATGATCATTAGCTATGGAACGCAGCTGTTTTGAGTCACCGTTGGGTCAAAATGAGTTACGTTGTATATGCTTTATTCTCTCCTAGACCGTCATAAAATGGTGACTCAGTATTATGCGATACGATATGAAATTCATATCAGTGATATGAAATTCACCACTGATTCTCGGGGTAAACCATTTTTTGTAATTTTGTAATATTTATGTAAAACAAACCATTGTTATTTTTTACTTGCGTAGATTTTTCAACAAAAAAACCAATTCGATAAATATGCGCCTCGTAAAATATTGCCTTTTTAGAATATAAAACATATTATTTTATTTTTTATTTTGAAAATTTGTTTTGGAAAAAATGTTTTTATCTTTATTGGAGTAGGACAGTTTTATTACTGTCCTAAAAAATGTTTAAATGTCTAAATCATGAGCGTAGTTCATTTACCAGTGGACAGGAAAAGTTAAAAAACTTAATATGAAAAATATTTTTTGTGGTCTATGTTCTATATTTTCAGAGAATAACCACGCTTATGCATGGGCGTAGGACCATAATACACAAAGACCAAGAAACTTTACAAAGATTTCAATGAAAAATTATAAAAAAAGTCAGCCATCATCTTTACATGGAACAATATAAGAAGATGATGGCTGAAGAATCCGATATAACGATGAAACCAACAAGCTCTTCCACGCGAAAACATAGTCCCATTTATTAAATCTTAAAGATTACGGCGGATTTACAGAAAACAGAATGCCAAGAATACTCATGAAAGGTGGAATATATGGTTGAGGAAGACCAAAGATAAGATGGATAGACAACGTGATAAATGATCTGAGGACCATGAACATTAAAAAATTGGGTAGCCAAATTAAAGACAGACAGTCAAGGTGACTGATTGTTGAGGAGGCCAAAACTCACTATGGGCTGAACAGCCAGGTCAGGGTAATACATAGGCGTGGGCCTATGTTTTTGGTAACGTTCTTTTTGACAAAACTGAAAAAAAATATATTTTCAATTTTCCAGAATCTTTTGAAAGAATAATTTTCGATCGCCAGTTAAATACCGTTATAAAATTAAATATATGCAGGATATTTATTTTTTAAAGCATTGACACAGAAAATAAAGTTTGGTTTTTCTATTTATGAAGTAAGAAAACATCTAATCCACTTTTTTGGCTACGCTCTAATTATTATTAGTAAATCGCAATTAAAAATAAAATAATTAGTTTATAAACCACTTACAATTGTTTAGAAATGCTTACAAAAAATGATCAAAAAAGGATACAAATTTTGAAGCACATGATGATAAATATGTATCTGTTGAATAAAATATAAATTATTTCAATAGTAATCTGGGGTTTTATTTTGGATAACTACATTTTGGATATCAATTACAACTTTTTAAATTATACTTTTGAATTGTATTAACTTTTTGATTCCAACGACTGTTAAATTGTTACTGAACTAATGTTAAATTGTTACTGTACTAATGTTAGATTGTTACTGGTTTATATATATATGAAATGCATGCGTTCTAAGAAGGTGAGAGAATCGCATCGAATATTCTTTACATTACCAGAACATACATAGAAAGTCGATCCGCTTCCATACGTGCATATATGTAATACTCGCGTGTATACGTAAATGTATCGTTCTGCATTGTACCGCAGGTTCAATTGCAATGTTGACACTGATGGGCCAGATATGTGTATCTGCTGTATGAGTGTGAATCACTATAGGTGTGTCCTCGGCAGAACAGTTCCGTGCTGCTGTATCAAAAGTTTAAATTAATTGCTATGATGATCGCCAACATCCGAGCGGAGACGACGACATAAGAAAAACTAGATCCATAACAAATTCATTTTATTGCAGATATGGCCTTTTCAAAATGGGTGCATGAGTCAAATACAAACAAATGGAATTTTCCAAAAATGGAATATTTTTAGTTGCTTGGATCAAGTTGATCCGATGAATAGTTAATACTGACGGTAGTGAAGGTTTTAATAGTGCATCAGCTAAAAAATTGAATTTACAAGCAAGCGATGCTGTACCACAAGATAGCAGTATATAATTACAAATTTTGAAATTTTTTATAGTATTTTATGCGATTTCTAACCATGTGAAGTGTAAAATGTGTGATGGAAATTTAAAATTCCAGACAGCAAGTAAGTAATTTTAATAAATTAATATTGTATTCATTATTTGTGTGTAAAACTATAAATTCGTCTTTCTTACAACGGTTATCACTGTATCTCACAAACTATTAGGCGTTTTTTTTTTGGTTGAAATTTATGCAATTTGGTATTCCAATGACTCTGATATGATGAATAGAACTTTGGAGACTACTAAGCAAAGTAGATGATGAGTGGACAGCTTCCGCTTTACTTTCTAGCTTCGCTAGGCATGAAGACATCCATCAAGATAATTAGCTTGTTATTACTTAAGGCTTTGACACAATAAACTAATTTCGCACAGAAAAGGTTAAGTTATATTAATGATTGTACTTTATTCATGTTTTTAACAAAAGTTAAATAGTCTAAGAGCCAACTGTATCGGCATTTTTCAATTTTAATGCATATCTTGTATGGAAACTAGATACAGTGGGTTCTGTGACTATAAGTGATTTACAATTAAAAGATATTTTAAGGTAAGTATTCAACTCCAAATGGTGGATTACGATTCTCCCAAACGACCTTTGAATAACTTGGAGGTGGTTTATTATTCATTACATTCATTGGTTGTATTTTATTAATATTTGAAGGCTGAAACAAAAAGTTTGAAAATGCTGTAACGTTAGTTTAGCGAAAAAATTGTAACTCAAAATTAAAGCACCAAATTTGACAGTTCCTTATTTTTCTCAATTCTAAACATCACAATTTTTAAAGTACTTACAATCGCACTTCAACTTTAAAATTTTGTAGAGGAATTTTAAGTTTTTTTTTTTTAAATTCCTCAAAAACTATTAAATTTTAAAACTTAAATATATTTTTCGTGTTGAGTATAGATAATTTTCGATCAGTCTGAATTTTTTCAGAATTATTTCAAACTTCGGAGATAGGGGAGGGGGAAACTTCGGAGATAAGCAATTTTGATACGGAATCCTAAAAATCAATTTATAGTACTTTTATAAAGATTGTTTTGTGAAAATTTGAGATGTTTTGAGCATGCCTGCTTTTGAGATATTTCAGATTGAATATAGTCGATTTTAGGGACATCCCAACAGGTGATTGGTTTTGATAGCTATGCAAATTTCGGAGCTATTATTTGCTATTAAAATGTTGAGCTTACATAAAATCCTTGTTGATAAAAATAATTAATTTTCTGCTCCTTTTTTAAAATTTTTATACCATTTCCTGGCTCAGACGGTTTTATAAAATATGGTATCAAGCTTAAATCATAATTGGGTATTTGAACACGATCATTTTCACGTGCATACTGTTTTAGCTCATATTTGTTACGATGTACCATACAAAAGGTGCGAATTGTAAAATAATATATAATTTCCACACCGGACAGTAAACTAAATCCAAGAAATAAACCAGCTATACCGCCAAAAGACACTATGAAAAAAAAGACCAAGTTATACCAAATTGACAAATTTAAGTCTTCCACAAATCTAAGCAAAATATTCACAGCGGCAGTAACGATTAAGTGCATATTTGTTGCTATAAAACCATTCTAATATATCGTATTCACAGCGCCGAGGAATATGTCGCTTTGATTTATGGCATGTTTTTCCAGTTCGTACCTAATAAATCAACCCATCCAAAAATAACTTCTCTCTTATATCGTATCATAGGTAACGATCCAAATTTTATTGTTAAACTTTTAATTGTTTCATTCTTCGGTTCACTCGGTGCATTTGGGTCATGATTGAGTAAAAAACCAGCGCTATAAGAACCGATTTAATAATCAATTAAAATTTTATTATATTTTATATAATTTGTGGAATGATTGTGGAATCAATACTTACTCAAAATCAATATATTTTTCAGCCTCATAAACGGTATTAGAACATCCCAAATTACAATGACAGTTCTTTGGATTTAATATTAGTTCACTTTTGTCGGCTATACAGGCTAAACCTTTCATATTACAAAAGTTTACTTTTTCTAGAAAATAAAATCACATATATTTCAATTTAATATGATGGTGGACAAAAACTGGTCTGAGAAAATATGGAGGAGAAACGATATGGATTTCGGTTGTCCAGATTGGGATTCTATTGAGAAATAAGGAAAGCGAAACAGCTAATATAATTTTCCGGGTCAAGTAATTTATCTTGTAGTTTGGTTCTAATTAACCTAATTCAACCAATGCTCGAGCGCATTTACACGTGGTTTTATAACAGTGTGTCAAGTGGGCCTCTTTCGCTAGAGCTGGTTTTGACGGGTCAAGTAACTTGTCTCGCTACTTGAGTGGTTTGGTTCTACTTGACCTAATTCAATCAAAGCAATTGACCGTATTTACAGGTGGATTTATAGCAGTGAGTTAAGAGGGCATGTTTCACTATAGAAGTATAAAGTGGGTCAAAAGGATCTTCCTCCTGAATCTGGTTGCTTTCTTCTGCTCACATTGATAATTTGAGTGTTTAAATAGACAATCAAGTGATGAAATTGGTGATGCAAGTACTTGAATCATATTGAATCTTGTTCCAAACATGTCAAGTAGCGATTATTGTCATGTAGAGAGATATCAGCGGTGGATAAGCAGCTTGACTCGATCGCTAGTCACACCATCGATTTGATTACTCGTTTATCTATCTGACCACTCACTTAATATGAATAGCAAACTTTTACCACAGGCGGTAAGTGAGTATATTATTCGTTAGAAAAAAGCGAACAAAATTTTGTTATCTATTTTAATACAAAATAATTTTTTAGGGTAATTTTAACCGAAAAAGTACGAAAATCAAATTTATTTTAACGTCCGACCAACACATTTGAAAATTTTCGCATCTCAATTCATACAGTTTTGAATTTTAGCACTATGGGTCTGATACTTTGAAAACCGTTAATCTTATCGTATTTTAACCAACGCCATCGTTTTTGCTAGGTCAAAATTAGCTTAAAACGAAGTTTTTATCAAAATCGGGGACATAAAATTTTCCTCCAATTTTAGCAATTTTTTTAAGGGGTACCCCTTGGAAAAAATACGAGAAAAGTAAAGAAAATTTTTGTTCTCGATTATAATAATAATCATTTTCTAAGGTAATTTCGACCCAAAAAGTACGAAAATCAGGTTCATTTTAACGTCCGACCAACACATTTCAAAATTTTCGCTTCTCAATTCATACAGTTTTGAATTTTAGCACTATGGGTCTGATATCTTGAAAACCGTTAATCGTATCGTATTTTAACTAAAGCCATTGTTTTCGCTAGGTCTAAATTAGCTTAAAACAAAGTTTTTATCAAAATCGGGGACATAAAATTTTCCTCCAATTTTAGCAATTTTTTTAAGGGGTACCCCTTGGAAAAAAATGCGAAAAAACTTAAGAAAATTTTTGTTCTCGATTTTAATAATAATCATTTTCTAAGGTAATTTCGACCCAAAAAGTACGAAAATCAGGTTCATTTTAACGTCCGACCAACACATTTCAAAATTTTCGCTTCTCAATTCATACAGTTTTGAATTTTAGCACTATGGGTCTGATATCTTGAAAACCGTTAATCGTATCGTATTTTAACTAAAGCCATTGTTTTCGCTAGGTCTAAATTAGCTTAAAACAAAGTTTTTATCAAAATCGGGGACATAAAATTTTCCTCCAATTTTTTTAAGGGGTACCCCTTGGAAAAAATGCGAAAAAAGTTAAGAAAATTTTTGTTCTCGATTTTAATAATAATCATTTTCTAAGGTAATTTCGACCCAAAAAGTACGAAAATCAGGTTCATTTTAACGTCCGACCAACACATTTCAAAATTTTCGCTTCTCAATTCATACAGTTTTGAATTTTAGCACTATGGGTCTGATATCTTGAAAACCGTTAATCGTATCGTATTTTAACTAAAGCCATTGTTTTCGCTAGGTCTAAATTAGCTTAAAACAAAGTTTTTATCAAAATCGGGGACATAAAATTTTCCTCCAATTTTTTAAGGGGTACCCCTTGGAAAAAATGCGAAAAAAGTTAAGAAAATTTTTGTTCTCGATTTTAATAATCATTTTTTAGGGTAATTTTGACCCAAACGGTACGAAAGTCAGGTTCATTTTAACGTCCGACCAACACATTTCAAAATTTTCATTTCTCAATTCATACAGTTTTGAATGACATAATTTTGATTACCTATTTTTGGATAAAAAAATGGTATACACCCACAATATTTAATAGATAAATCAATTCGACATTGTCTGGTACATCCAAAATATGTATACACTTCTCCACCGGTTTTTATATGAATTTCGTCGGAAAATACACACTTCCTTTGATGTATTGATAATTGCCTCGCATTGGGTGTTGTATATGTTGTTTTTACAGAAAATTGTAATATTGCTACAATAAACTCCCATTCTAAATGTGGTATCATATCAATACCAGGCACTTCATTTTCGGTATGAATAAAAATCTGAAAATATTAGAATTAATTCAAAGAGCTTTAACAGATTCGCTATATCTAAAGGTGCATTTTCATGCTGACGCTTGACGCCATCTAGAAATAATTATAGCGAAAAATTACAGCGTCAAATTAGACGTCAGTATCGAAAGCCGATGTATCGATGTTACCACTAGACTTTATTGGTTAAGTATATAATTGTGAGTAAAACAAAACTTTTTAATATTTATTAACCCGGCTTCAAAAAGGAGGATGGTTCTCAATTCGTCTGTATTTTTTTTTATTTTTTTTATTTAATGTGTGTCACCTCAGAACTCCGTCATTTATGAACCGATTTTGAATTTTATTTTTTTTGTTTTAAAGGGTTTGGTTTCCCATTGGTCCCATTGTCACCAAATCGCATTCTGATGAGGGGATCCCTGGGAAATCGAGGAAAATTATCATTTTATATGTGATAACCGATTTCCGCGAATTTTTTTATTTTAAGGGTATACTTATTCATAATGGGAAAATAAGAAAATTTTTTTAAAAACCGACTTCAAAAAAATTTTTACAAAACAAAAGCCGGCCCCAAAAAAAAAAAATTTTTACAAAAAAAAATACAAAATGCTTGTAAAAAAAACTGAAAATCTGTTATAAAAAAATGCACAGTCCGAAAGAATTTAGTATTCTATGAATTTTTGTATTTATGTAGCACCTAAACTACTCATCCGATTTTGATGAATGAAGTGTCTGTCATTCGCTTTGTCTTAGTGTTTCTCTTGTCATAGACTATGTGACGTTATATTAAACCTAACGTGGCGGGATATAAATTGCATAATACGCTTGCAAATAAAAAAAAAATTCACAAATGTACCAAGTTTGGTATCAAATAAAAAGGTTTTGATTCACAGATTCCGAAAATGTCTAATATACTTTTTTCGCAGTCGGGTTTTAGTTTCTTAAACTTTTATATTATTGTAAAAGTGATTGAGACAGTTTAGTGTAAATTTTTAATGAACTGTACAAAATAGTTTATTTAGAGTATTAAAAAAAATAAAATTTTAATAACCTGTCTATTTGTGGAATTTGTCACAATATTGTAGACAAATTGATATGCCCAACTTTTATCGGCTTCGTCAACATAATATACATTAAATTTTTCATTCTTTAATGATACACTTTGCCTAAAATATATATTTTGAATTAATTGAAATTATGATATTCAAACCCATTCATTCAGTTTTAAACGTATTTATTCAAGCACAATTTTAATAGTTAAATGAAGTTGATCACTCTTTAAAATTAGGAATGCTCTAAGGCACCCTCTAGACATACCTAGGCCATTCTCGTAAAGACTGATTTGAATTGAATGTATAACACAGGCCATGTTCTGTAAATACTGGAAATAAACCTTCCGGCCATTTACAACAGTCATGTTGTTCACTACGAAATGAACACTCAAGATAAACCTTCTCACATCGTGCCACAATGTCAAATAATATTGTTTGGAAATCCTCTTGTGGTAAATTTGGATTGGTTGCATAATTTTTTATCTTTTTTATGTTCAAGTATGTTAGCGATGCTAAATCATTATAAAATTCTTTTTGGAGATTATATTCGATACTGTCATTCGTTTCATTTAATCCTTTGCTGAAAAATAAAATAATTTTCCTTTAAAATTCAGACAAAGATTTTTTGGGTTATAATAGGGAATATGCATGAAAATTTGTTTTCACTTGAATTGAAGCATGTTTACTTGACAAATATCAAGGTAAAATTACTTTTTAAATAACTTTAAAAATAAGCGAGATATGAATGATTGAAATTCCCGATTAGACAAAGAGGGTGATAGCCCTCTTGATATGTTATGTGACGTCATATTACACTTTCACCATTTAAAATACACGTAAAACTCCGTTTTTAGTATTTTTGCAAGAAAGAGACAGATAATAATCTTTAAAAGCTTATAGCTTTCTTGATATTTGTCGGATTTTAATTTCGTTTTTAAATATTATTACAGTATTAACAGTATTTTCATATTCTGAAAATAAATGTGAAAAAAAATTTTCATGCATATTCCCTATTGTTTTTTGCAAAATACTTTTTGTATGCGAAAACTTTGTCTCTCTCACTTTTATCTTTTTTTTTTTTACCTTTCTAACAATCTTTCAATTAATTCAGGATCCGCTGAATTTTCTTCACATATTGTAATAGCAGGAAATTTAATTTTCCAACTATGAAAATCTGTATCCAAACCAGTAATTGTTGGATTTGTTTGGAATTTTTCCCACAAACTGGATATGATAATTAATGTTGTAATGACACCGGCTAATGTAACACAAAACCATAAAAATCTATGAACAAAATTTATGGAAAATTTTACTCTAAGGAAAAAGAATGAAATAGTTCATAAAAAATTCATACTTTTCACGAAATGGTCGTCCTTTTTCGGCTATATATGGTACACCATGTAATGTAGAATTATCGAAATATTCACGTTTTTGATAATCACAACTGATTTTCAAATATTTACATAAATTTTTATAATTTACCATTTTCTTTTTTCACAAATGGAATTTAACTAACATTTTAATTGAACAGTAAACATATTTTTCCAATAATGAAGCTTGAGACACACAAATTTTGTTTACATTTAACACCATTGTTCAAAACTTTTTTGTTCCATTTTATACAGCATGTTTAATAAAAGTTTAGTATATAGTAAATAGAGGTGATTCCATCAGATTTGTGTAAACGGTGATGATGTCACGAAGTTTACAGTTTTGAGAATGCCTTTCGATACATTAACTTTATTTCGATTTCTAGCAGGCATAATAGAATTTTATAAATGACAACTTGAATTCAAACAGGCCAAGACAGGAATCTGATAATAAGGTCTTATCAAATCAAGTATAGGAAATACTATTTTATCAGGTAGTAGTAATGGAGGGGACGTCGAAGCCTGGCATGTAGGCCTTTCTAGGCCTTTTTTACTGACCTATAAAGAACAAGGAATTTGTATGTAGACTAGGAATTGGTATGTTGTACGACTGCAGCTGACTTTGATAGGAGCAATATTTATCTGGAGTTCGTGAAAGGAAACTGCAGAAAAACTTCACAAGCATAGCCTTTCGTTCTTACCAATACGCCGACAGTTTAGTCAATTAACCGCCCCGTTTTTTTTTCTTAATAATTGACAAACTGCGGATGTCGGGATTCGAACCCATAACCTTCCAGTTTCCAAGTAGGCATACTGCGCAGACATAACGCCTTAGACAGCTCGACCACTTGGACTGGTAATTGTAGTCATTACTATGCCATATAGTTCTCAGTCGTCGAAAAAAAAAGCATATTTATACAGATTACATTCTGTATAAAAATTATAATTGATAATGTAACCATTGCATGATTCAATTGTAATGAATAATTAAAGAGATTTTAATCAAATCAATATTATGACATTAAAAAAAAACTTTCTTTTATCAATTCTAGAATGATTATTTAATTGGAAAACATTTTGTCATTATTATTTTACGTAGGAGACGTTAAAAATGACCATCATTATAAACTATTTTTTCGTCAAGTAGGGTAGTTATTGTTAGTTTTTACTAAAAAGCTGCGTAGTTCAAATTAAATTTACTCCGTAATTAAAATCATAGTAAGTTAATATACTGCGGTTGTGCCCAATGACGTCGCGAGCCTTACTTACTCGTGCGGGTCAGAATTGGGTTTGATGAATTTAACTTTTTTAACAGGAAAAATTTTAATGAAATAGTTCTTAAAAAATACAACTTGAAATTTTCTTCAATTTGGCCCCATGAAAACATAGTAAAAAGTCCCTGACAACATTGCGCTTGCAAAAAAAGCGATTGATGGTCAAAGGTCGCAAAAATTAGTTTTTCTTTTATTTCTTAGCTAATTCTACACAAAAAGGGTCGTTTACAAAATTCACGTAGAACAACACATTTTGCCCCTTTTAAAATTCAATGTAACAGTTGAATGCATCGTTACGTCCAACAATTGGTCTTACGCGAATTTTGTAAAATACCTTTTTTATGTAGAATTAGCTAAGGAATTAATTTAATAATGACTTGTGTTAACGTAAAACTAATATTTTACAATATATTTGAGAAAAACCAAGTATCTGGACTTTTGGACTTCGTTATGGACTTTTCGCTACGTTTTCATAATGTCAGAACAAAGATAATTCCATTGGAAAATTGATTGAAATAAAATTTGGTATTTGAGGCGGTTTTGGTATTCAAAAGGTCAAGTTTGTTAATCGGTAAAATCAGACAAGGTTAAAGGGGGGTTTAGAGGAAGGGGGAAACACAAAATTTGACGTATCTCCCTTAATATGAGAAAAATTTATAAGAAGTGAAGTTGTAGGTATTAAGTTTTACTATAATTTTGTTTCTTATCACTTTTTCTGTAACACTAATATTTACAGAAATATAAATAAGATTGAAAGAAGACGGTTTAAGATTAAAAATTAAATTCCTTAATATCTCTGTACACATTAGAGTTTGAGCAAAAATGATAAGGTGATGAATTGTAGCAAACATGATTTTGTACAACTTTATTCCTTACGCATTTTTCGATTATTTTAATATTAAGGGAGATATTTTATATTTTGTTTTCTTCTTAATGCACCCCTTTCCCCTTGACGTATGTCATTAGCGAATTTCCTGAAAGGAAATAGAGTTATTGGTCCCGTACCGAAGTCAAAATTTCGCAAAAATTTCTTCAAATGTCCATCAATCCTACCTAGTAGATGTCAAAAATCACCATCTGTAAAATTTATATATATATATATATATCTATGGACATATATATACATATATATATATATATATATATATATATATATATATATATATATATATATATATATACATATATATACATATATATATGTCTGTAATCACTCTAGCGGTCACAGTTTTCATTTTATCGGAATGAAATTTGGTATTTGAGACGCTTTTTATATTCAAAAGGTCAAGTTCGTTAATGGGTAAAATCGGTCAAGGGGAAAGGGGGGTTTAAAGGGAGAGGGAAATACAAAATTTGATATATCTCCCTTAATATTTGAAAAATCGAAAAATTTATAAGAAGTAAAGTTGTAGTTACTAAGTTTTACAGTAATTTTGTTTTTTTTCATTTTTTCTATTACACTAATATTTACAGAAATATTGACGGTTTAAGATTGAAAATCAAATTCCTTAATATCTCTGTACACATTCGAGTTTGAGCAAAAACGATAAGGTGATGAATTGTAGCAAATTTGATTTTCTACAACTTTATTCCTTACAGGTTTTGCGATTGTTCTAATATTAAGAGAGATATTTTATGTTTTCTTCTTCTTATATACCCCACCCCCTCTCCCATTTCCTTCGACGTATGCCACTTATTAATAAAATTGGACTTGCAAATACTAAAGTCATATACGACATTTCATTTTGATCAGACTAAAATTGTGACCGCTAGAGAGTTATTTATGTATTCTAAGGAAATTCGCTAAGTTGAAGCAGCTCCTGCGTAACGAATTTTTTAAGTGTTTAATTTTTTTTAATAGACAAGTCTGTATAAAGTATGTGTATAAATAAATTTTGTATCGTTTAGACCATTTTTTAATGATATTTGATCTGAAAATTCACATATTGAAATTTTCAAAAATATTAAAGAGACAAATATATAAATATTTTGATTCACTTAAATATAATAACATATGTCTCAGAGAATATATTCGTTTGATATATAAATTCTTGACGCGTATATACTGTTTGTCTGTATGATCTGAATTTTAAATTTTTTTCTGTATATGAAAACTAGTCATATATATTCAACATGGAAAAACTATTTTCTGTTTTTTGTTGGTGTTTTTTTTTTTTTTTTTGCAAAATGAAACTAATAAATCAAAATTTTTGAATTTATTACGAATGGAACATATGTCCAATACACTAAACAAAAATTTACATAATTGTATATATACTCACACTTTATCTATTAACTAACTATTGCTATGAATGTATTTACTCTAAAACGCTACAAAGGCTTATAGTATACAACGTTATTTTTGCTCTCTCAATAGGGAATATGCATGAAAATTTTTTTTCACTTGAATTGAAGCATGTTTACTTGACAAATATCAATGTAAAATTACTTTTTAAATAACTTTAAAAATAAGCGAGATATGAATGATTGAAATTCCCGATTAGACAAAGAGGGTGATAGCCCTTTTGATATGTTATGTGACGTCATATTACACTATCACCATTTAAAATACACGTAAATTCCGTTTTTAGTATTTTTTCAAGAAAGAGACAGATAATAATCTTTAAAAGCTTATAGCTACCTTGATATTTGTCGGATTTTAATTTCGTTTTTAAATATTATTACAGTATTAACAGTATTTTCATATTCTGAAAATAAATGTGAAAAAAAATTTTCATGCATATTCCCTATTATGAGTAATTATATTATTCGCCAAAAAACATAAATCTGAGAGGGACCAAGTTTTCGCACACATGAAGTATTGATATCCCAGTAAAAATAAAACTGTTCGCCTTCAAACGTAGTAAGGGCCCAAGTTATTTTACAAAAATGAGAAAAGGTTATATTATACCAACGGAAGTGACTAGCGTTTACTTTATTTGACATTTAAGTAATATGTCTGAACATTGATACCATTTTTTGACATCAAATGCTTGATACGAAAAATCATACACATCTAGGAATGGGGATCGAACCAACGGCCTCTGGCATTCTAGACCAATGCTCTTGGTCTAGAATGCCAGAGGCCGTTGGTTCGATCATCATTCCCTACACACTAAATTACGAGCCAAGTAGCCGCGCTTGTAAAAGCTTGTAATACCGACTTCTAGGTGTAAATTTTTTCAAACACTACATTAGTCATGAAAGACAAAAATGAGTATTATAATTTTAATAAATAATAGTTTAAAAAAACTAAAAAAACACGCTTTTATAGAAAATCCAACTAAAAAATAGAAAATAAAATTTAATACATTTGGATTAAGAAAAGTGTAAATAAGAAACAAATGTATATTAATGGAAAAAAGCGTGGGGTGTATAGTGTCAATAGTTATTCCATTAATATACATTTGTTTCTTATTTACACTTTTCTTAATCCAAATTTATTAAATTTTATTTTCTATTTTTTAGTTGGATTTTCTATAAAAGCGTGTTTTTTTAGTTTTTCTAAACTATTATTTATTTTTTAATTGAAGTTCGCGCACTTGCTCTATCTCTCTTACTCTCATGCAAAGGATGCGGAAAGAAATTGATGAATCCTGACGAATCTAATCAGGATAATCGGATATTTTAATCGAATTATTGCATTGTCATCGGTCTTTGACAGGTGTGCAAAATTTGAATTAAATCTGATCGTTCAAAGTAGAAGAAAATCGAGCCCAAAAGGGTCGGTTACATACATACATACATACAGGTGAAACTAATAAAAAGCGTATAAAAATTTTTTTAAATGTGTTCGTGTACCCAATTGAAAATGTTATATCACACTAACATAATATTCCATTAACCTATATATTATATATTCCCTTGAACTCATAAATACATGATAATTTTTCATGAATTTTCCAATAACATTATTAATCAATTAATTATTTATAAAATGTAAATAAAAAATTTTGCCGAATATTTTACGTTTTACAAAATATAATCTCACCTTGGCTTTTCATTTTTTTTTAATTGATTAATCCGAATGAATAATATCCATAAAATAAATATTTGTTAAATTATATTTTCTGTATATATAAATATTTCAATAGTTTGAATATTTTATTTATTTCTAAATTATATACATTAATCAGGACCGTATCAAAATCTATTTAGTACGGTTTGTAATTGGAGAGACGTGATCAGTATTTTGTTATCCTTTGCAACGATGATTGACTCGTTTTGCTAGATCTAGGAACATCAAAAAAGACTAAAGATTGTTCTAAATTCTGTGTGTAAAGTCACAAAATATTTATTTAAAAGTTAGCAACGGTCCGCGATATTTGAGGTCTTAGCGGCTTGCTACACAATTACAAACGTCTGCATGAGATACGCGACTGTGTGGAGCGGAGCTCTCAGCGCGATGCGCCAGCTACTGAAGAGGGTGTACTTCCCTTAGACAAAAGGCAACCAGGAAACTTTGAAAGAAGAAGGAAAATTTTGGTAAACTTTTATTTTCTTAACTGATTAAATCCAAATTAGCAGACATTTTGAAATTGTAAATCTTGACAATGAATTTTTCTCGCTGATGTGAATTCAGGACGTCAAAATCTTCTTGGCAAAATTTACCCGTTATTTTAGCAAAGAATAGGATTACATAACAGCGACTCACCAAATGGTAGATTATGTCTTCCCAGTCTTTCTAGCCCGATAATTCGGGACTTATCTTTATTTCTATAAGTAAAGTTGTTTATTCTGTTGGTCAGATAGAATTATAATCAGACCAAGGTTTGATGATTTAAATCTACTGCATTCTTAGCTTCATTTATTTCAAGATAGACGACCCTGACTTAGTATTAGATTAACTAACCCTTGAAGTTAGTTATTGATCTTGATTTCTGAAACTCCCTGTATATATTATACATTAAAAAGTCATTACATTTAAATTGTTTTAATTAATAATTTGAATGTTACACATTTCCCATTTCAATAAACAAACCAACCAAATTTTCAAATAAACTCATTAGTGATGAAAACAGTTATCGCTGAATCAGTTAACTAGAGTTAACGAACAAATATTTTTCTTTTCGAATAGTGTGTTTAAAATAAAAATCTTTTCAAGATGATGGGCGCATTTGGTTTCCCTAGCCATATGAATGATAAAAAGAATAACAATAATAGCGCCAATGGAATTCGTAGACAATTCACACCATCAAATATTGTTCGACCGGCAAAAACTGTATTTTTGGATGTACGACCCCCTTTGGAAAACATGTTAACTGAACAAGAATTTTTACGAAATATTAAACCAATCGAAGCATTTCAAGATTATCCAAAGGATGTAATATATGACAGTATTAAACCTGTTGTAAATGTAATGCGTTTTATGGGTGGTCTCCCATTCAAACAGAATTCTTCGGGCTATTTTTCATTTCGTTTCATGTCACCCATTATGTGTTATTCGCTGTTTATATATTTCGTAATATTAGCGTACGTTGTTTGGGTATTAATGCATCGAATTGATGTTAAAGAAAAAAATGGTAATCAGAAAACGGGAGAACCGGCAGCTGGTGGTAAATTTGAAGAAGCTGTTATTGCATATTTATTCTTTGTTTATTTGTTGCCAATTATTTCGGTACCAATTTTATGGTTTGAAACATCTAAAGTTGTTAGTGTATTCAATGATTGGCGAAAATTTGAGGTAATCATTTTTATATTTTGAAAGGTATTTGACAATGACCTTAATTTTCCAAATCTACGAAATCAAATATTTAAAGCTTAGTCAACTTGGTAAATTAGTTAAACGTGCTGGAGAAGACAAACAAAAGTGGTAAGAAATTTCGATTCGAAAACCTGAATTATTAAGGTTTTTAACGACGATTGAAGGCGGTAAAACTGAAATTCGTTAATCCAGTAGAGCTATAATCGGCATTGGTTGTGAAAGGCAAATTCCGGATCCGATTTTATTTCAATATTCCAATGGATACTTCCAATCCAACATACATTTTCATTCCCTTTTATGGACAAATCAGATGCTAGTGAAAGATGTAGATTACTTTTCTTCTATTCCGAATTCGGTAAAGTTATCGACAAATTCGTTGCTGCATATGCAAATCTGTGAAAGGCACCGTGCGAAAATTTATATCAACTTGATTAAAATCGAGGGGGGGGGGTTAGTTTATAAAGAGCCAAGAGTCTTTTCCACGGCAATGAATTACATTGAAAACATGGATACAAAGTTGGCCAAAGTTTTTTACGAAAGCCTAACCTTTTAGAGGCTAGGCTTTAGACACTATCTAAGTCATTTTTACCTCTGTATACTGCCTTTGACATAGTCCGAGTTGGTTAGTTGTCTAAGGCGTTAGTTGTTTAAAAACTCGGAACTGGGAGGTTACTGGTTCGATTCCCAACGGCGGTAGTTTGTCAATTAAATGAATTTAAAAAAAATTAATGGAGTGATTAATTGACTAAACTGTCGGCGTATGGAGAAGAACGAAAGTAACCGGCTAGGCTTGTGAAGGATTTCTACAGTTTTCTTTTACAAAATCCAAATGAGTAGGTTCCTATCAAAGTTGGCTGCCTTCGCATAACCTACCCATTCCTAGTCCACATATAAATTCCTTGTCCTTTAGGGGTTGGTAAAAAAGGCCTAAAAATGCCTACTTCGACCACCAGGCTTCGAAAGGCCAAGCTTCGACCACCTCTCCGTTAGTACAACTGTAGTGGAGGGGAGGCCGAAGCCTGGCAAACAGATCATTTAAGGCTTTTTTATCTGGAAAACCGTCCCATCAACCTCTTTTTACTACCTCACTTTGTTTGTTTCCACCAGTTCTAAGATTCTTATTGAACCTAACCGAATAGAATCCGAAAGTAAATAGCCAGGTACGTTACACCCTGTATAATAATTGTATCTTTCAAAAAATGTGTTAGATAGATAGATAGATCATAGAGACTGTCCTGGACGTGACACACTTCGACCATAAGGTCCATTGTGATCTCTAAGAATGTGAGGATGTGAGTGGAGTGGAAGGAATTTTGTGTGTACACTAGAAATTGGTGAATGTGTGGCTGCAGCCGACTCTGATAGGAACTATGCTGATACTCAACTGGAGTTCGTGAAGGAAACTGCAGAAAACCTTCTCAAGCATAGCCGGTTACTTCGTTCTTGTCCATACGCCGACAGTTTAGTCAATTAACCGCCCCTTTTTTTTTCTTAATAATTGACAAACTGTCGATATCGGGATTCGAACCCATAACCTCCCGGTTTCCAAGTATGCATACTGCGCAGACATAACGCCTTAGACCGCTCGGCTACTTGGATTGGTAAAAAAATGTATTAACCTTATTCGATGAAAAATGGAAAATTTTCATAATTAATTAAGCAATTTAATTACAGGATTTGTATCGTGTTGTAACTTCAAAAGATATTGATTTAAATATACGACAAAAATCAAATGGTGTCGCCATATTATTACCAATTTTATCAATAATCATGTGTGTTGTGATTCATGCAACTATGATTGAATTTAAAATTTTACAAGTGCTGCCATATTGTTTTTTAACAATCACAACATATATTTTAGGTAATAATTTTACCTATTTTTACCTATTTAATAAAACAAGAAAATTATTGGACTAATTTTCCGAAAGAGTCTACACGTAATCGATAGAATTGTTTGATTTCTCTTACAATATATGGATCATATACAGCTTGTATTTTAAAATAGACCCAATCTGGAAACAATGTATACTGTATCTATCGCTGTCTATATGCAGTGTACCATGATATGGTGTACTTTGTTACACTTAAACTGCATTAAAATTGGAGGCGGGGTTGATACGTTCTCATTACAGACATTTGTCCATATAGGTGGGGACGTATTAGATTTACTGCATGTAGAGTGCAGTTTGGGTGTAACAAATTACATTATATCATGGTATACTGTGAGTGGTGAATCGGTGGTTGGAAAATAGTAGGCCTCCATCTAGGCTATCAGCCCTACAAGAATATACAATTCGGAAATGTAACGGAGAAGTGTCATGCAAATCTACTCATTTTCTAGTCTATTTCTGAAAATTAAAATTTTAGGTGGATTTTGGTATTTAATATGTGAAATTATTGGCAAAATTGCAATATGCTTATCTGATGAATTTCATAAAGCATTAAAACATATTGGTCCAGCCTCATATGTCTCCGAATATCGTGCACTATGGTTACGTTTAAGTAATATAACACGTGATGCTGGGATTTCCTTATGCTATTCATTAACATTTTTAAGTTTATACTTGTTTTTGGCGATAACATTATCGATTTATGGACTGTTATCACAAATTCAAGAAGGATTTGGTATCAAAGATATTGGTTTAAGTTTAACAGCAGCCTCAAGTATTGGATTATTGTTTTATTTATGTGACGAAGCACATTATGCATCACAAAATGTTAGGGTATTGTTTCAGAAAAAACTATTATCGGTGGAATTAAGTTGGATGAATAATGATGTTCAAACTGAGGTAATTAGTATATATAGTCCGGGAGACCAAAAAGTTTTTTCGGGATGATGAGCATCAAGCTGGTACTTTGTTAGTAGCTTCGTTTTGACAAGACGCCCAACTTTTTTAATTATAAAATTTTAGAAAACGATATCGAAATTTTCTGGAAGCCGTTGAACATTGAGGATGGAGACTCGGAGTCTATTCCATTGAATTTGTAGGACGAAAATTTTTCCTCGTTCTTGAGTTGATTATCTTATAAAATTTTGGAAAAACGGTATCGAAATTTTCTGGACGCCGTTGAATATATCGATATGATCGTTCATCCAAAGTTTACGAGCATCAAGTTTTTTTTAAGTTTAATTGTAAAATCCAGTGAAGAACGAGGGGAAATTTTCGGCCTACAAATTCAATGGAATGGACTCCGAGTCTACAATTCTCAATGTTCAACGGCTTCCAGAAAATTTCGATACCGTTTTCCAAAATATTATAATTAAAAGAGTTGGGCGTCTTGTCAAAACGAAGCTACTTACAAAGTATCAGCTTGATGCTCATCATCCTAAAAAAACCTTTGGTCTCTCGGACCAATACCCATAGGTCTGGACCTCAAAAATATTTATACGTATGATACGTGATATATGATTTAAGAAAATTTAAATATTCACCATTTTGAAGCACTTTAAAGTGATGTTACTTTTTCTTTTAATTCATAAAGTGTTTTTTATTTTCAAATTTTTGCTGTCAATTTGTGTTGAATCTATTCGGTTTTCGAAAAAATGTTTCAAATCAAGGTTGTTCGTTATAGAAACACTAATAACTTTTGTTATACATATTTTCTGGACAACTGAATGAATACGGCAGAAATTAACTGTAAAATTTTCGAATCCGATTAATCCACGATTGGAATCAATCGTTTTATGGACCACAAAAGAAGCGTTCTTTTTTCAAAATTTATTGTCGCCAATTTTTGGGAAAATATATCGCAACAAAAAACCGCTTTGAAGGCACAAATCAATGTTTTGAATACGTTAAATTTTTCTTTAGTCCTCCCCTACATAAAATAGTTTCTAAAATATTTTCGAGTTGTTAAAGATATAACCACTGATATAATCGACGGTTTCTAGAATTATTTGTATTTTCTTTCGTTTTAGATAAATATGTTCTTAAAAGCAACCGATTTGAATCCATCAAATTTAAGTGTAGGAGGTTTCTTTATTGTAAATCGTAATTTATTTAAATCGGTAAGTAAAAATCGGTCCATGCAGCCTCTTTCCTTTCCCTTTTGTGTTGCTATTATCTGATTTCGAATATATTGTGAGACTATATAATAATATATGAAAATATATTTTCTCATCTTTTCGTCATATATGAGAATATATATTAGAATATATGAGAATATATTTGAGAATATATGAGAATATTTTTCCTCTTTTCCTTATTTATTTTTCCAACTTTCTGTCAATAAAAGAGATTCTTTAGTACTACCTTTTTGCCTACCTATTTTTAAATGTTTTAGTACAGTGATTCTCAACCACTATGCCGTGGCACCTATGTGTGCCGCCAAATTTTAGAAATGTATATAGTAAAGTATTAACCAACATAAAAACGAAAAAAAGATCGAGACTGTTAAATGTGACGATATGAGAGTAGCATTGTCATGTTTACGACCAAATATAAATGAAATTATCAAAAAACAACAAAGCTCAAATTTCTCATTAAAAGTATTCTCATTATTAAATTGTAATTAATCCCTTAATAAACGTACTGTTGTTTTTGTAGTACATATTATTTTATTTTACATTCAAAATTATCATAAACTATTTCACACAGTGTATTATAGATAAGTAAACAACTTTTAAACTTTCAAATTTTGAAATCGTTAAAAAAGTGCCGCGACAAAAAAAAAGGTTAAGAATCACTGTTTTAGTGCATAGAATCTATTTTTTAAATTTATTACAATTGACATACATTTTTAAAACAATTGTTCATTTTTTATCATCATTCACAGTTAATTGCAACAATGGTAACATATTTAGTTGTGCTGTTACAATTTCAAATCAGTATTCCGGATGGTGCTTCACAAGATAATACAACAGTTATTGTCTCAAGTACAATACCAACAATGTAAAAAAATATATTTAGCTTAATTTTGTTTGGTTGTTCTAAAATCCTAAATCTATGTCATAATTACGTTGTAAGGCATAGAAAATAGGACAATTTTATATTAACATACGAGTATTACTTTTTATTGTATTTTTAAACTAAACAAAAAAGATAGTTTTCAAACCAGTTTAAAAAAACTGGCGGGAAACTGTTTACAAAAAAAAAATAATAATAATAAAAATTTCTTTCAAACTTTATGTATTCAGTTTATCTATCATCATTCTTGGCTTTATAATCAGGCCCGGACTAAGAGACCCAGAGCTCCTATCAACTTGGAATTTGAGGCCCCTCCCCCCATTTCGAAACCATTTTGGAAATTTAGCGAATTAAATGCATAAGTTCAGGAAACATAACATTATCTACCCGTGATTTTTGAATCAACCTGTATTACAATTCATAAAATATGTATAATTTTTAATGCATTTTCAGAGAAATATTACTTTCGTAAGCATTTCTGTATTTATTTTAAATTTTTAACTCAAAATAGAGTTTCCTACATACAATTTTAATTTGAAGCTTTTAGATATAGGCAAAATGTATGTAAAACACTGTTATATAAATTGCCTATCTTACATAATATTTTAACATATTTTTAGAATATAATATTTTTAATTCAAATGAGAAAAAAAGAACATGAAACACACTTTAAATTGATTACAAGATGATGTAATCACGGTTACTTTCAATATTAATCCACACAAAAATAACAATATCAATAATTTAATAAATAGAAAAATTTCTATACCATTAGTCTAATTTTAAAATATATATGAAATGTATTTCACCAAAAATAAACAATAATTCATTATCAAAATTTATTAGATTAACCCTTTCGGTGTATGCAAATCTCATATTGTATATTTTTAATACCGATTTGCATTTAACAAAATCGTTCCACGTCTTTCGTTCCAAGCCTCCAGTCACTGCGACCTGAAAGATGTATTGTAACATTCCCCTTTTTTATTAAGAACCCAGATCAGGTCCTAGATGAAACCAAGGATTTTACCTGTGTTAAATTGGCCCACATTACTTGGTGAGGGAAAAACGTGACTAAGGGAGTTCAGCCTTTTAAGGGAAACTGCCTTGCCAGTGCATATTGAATGGTCTGCTGTTTTTGCCGTTTCTTCACAGAAACGATAAGTATCCTTCTCGAGATTTTTTTGAGATGAAACCTCAGTGGACAGTGACCAGACAGACCCTAATTCGGAGAGGCTTAGACTGTCTTTACTATAGAGTTTTCCAGGTACGTTTTCTTGAAGTAGAATTCGGGCACTCCAAAAACGGGTCCCGGTAAGCAAACATTATGTTGATTCTTCTCATTTTTGCAGACATTGATATTCATTTATGTATTACGAAAACCGGTTATTGATTTTCCACAGTCGTTTTTCTCACAGACTATTTACCAATAAGTGTAATATACAGTTATCCAAAAACGAACCTGCGTTCTAAAATCCGAATTTTTTAATAAAGAACTTGGTTTTAGGGATTTAGTGTCATGTCGGGCGTTAAATGAAAGCTTATTAAAGCATGAATTCAGCAATATATGTGATGTATTTTATTAATTAGTCTTTTTAAACATTTTTTTGTAAAAATACCACGAGGATAATTGAAATATAGGTGCGTAATTGAACCAAAAAGTGCGTAATCATAGGTGCATAATTGAATCCAAGATAGTTGAATAGTTGAACCAAAATTAATAGGTTAATATCTTTAGCGGGATAAAATGCTATAAACAGTAAAATTATGTTTTACAGTTATATGCAAAACAACATTAATGCAATGTGCGGGTTGCCTGTTTCAACAAAAGGTTTAATATTTCAATATATATAATAATTTTTTTACGGAACATAAATTGTTCAATTATAGCTTGTGCATTTCAACGATTTTTTACTTGACTTTCTTAACCAAAACGAGTTATACAATAAATTATTGTTTAAAAACCATTAATTTTAATGGCTTGTGTGTAAACGATATAATACTCGGAAGGGTTAAAAGTGAGGTTAAAAATGAGAAGAGTAAAATAAGTCGGACATAAATCGAGTGAACTGAAAATTTGGAGAACAACAAACAACACAAAAATTTTTATTGTTTGTTTTAAATCTAAAAAACATAAATTACTCTAGGTAAACAACACCCACTCACCACTGTGTATGCTTGGTACCACACCACACAGTCCACACCACTGACATACTCATATGACTTTTAGTGTAAAAAAATAAAATACACTATATAGAAGATAATTTATACGAAAAATCATAAATCAAAGAAAGATTTACGATATCAAAAAAAGTATTTCTATACATACCAATAGAAATACTATGGGCAACACAAGACCATGCCATTATTTAAAATTTTATTATTGATTTGTGTCTTATTGATTTGGTTTTCGAAAAAATGCTTCGGATAAAAGTTGTTCATTAGAAATATAGTAACAACTTTTATCCGAAATTTTTTTTCGATAACCGAATCAATAAGGCACAAATTAACTATAAAATTAATTGAAAAAATAACATCAACTTTTGCAACCAATGTTATAGGTATCTCATGTGTAGTACACATGGACACAAAAGAAGCGCCCATTTTTCAAAATTTTATAACTAATTTGTGCCTTATTATTTGGTTTTTGAAAAAAGTTATTCGAATTAAAGTTGTTCGTTATAAAAATACTAATAACGTTTATTCGAAACATTTTCACAAAAACCGAACTAAAACAACAAATGAACTAAAACTTTTTGATAAATGAGCGCTACTTTTATGACCCATAGTACGAAGTAAGATAGTACAAAGTAAAAAAAATTCGGTAAATTGAAAGACGAGAAGCGAATCTCGTCGGACTGAAGTAGAAGGGGGAGCACAATGGACCATAAGGCCAAAGCGCAGTAGTTTTTAGACCCCAATAATAATCATATCAATCAATCTCTGAACTACGTTTGACGCAAATTTATAAATTTGTTGATTAAAATTGATTATCAATTGAACACAAAATATACATTATTGAAATAAAAATAAAAATTTTTATTTGATGTAGTCATAATAATCATCATTCTATTTCATGTAGTTTTGTATCCTTTGTACCGAGTTGAATTAGTCACTGATTTTTAAACTATCTCTATGTTCGGAGCTCACTTTTAGTATTAGCTCTGAATACATGATGTTCGCATACACTCACTATTTAAGCTTACAATAAGATTAAAACTACATGATAAGATGATTGTATAACTATATGTACCTATTGCAATGGAACATGTCACAAGCAGGAGTACATTTTTTGGTGTTATTTTACTGATTACTAATAGTTTCATAATATTTTGAAACTATTTTTTATTATTAAAAAAACACAATTTAACAAAGTTTATTGTTTTTGATAAATCGTTATTCTGTAATAATAACAACATACAATCTCAGCTACGTCGTGTATACTCCCGTTCAATAAAATTGAACAGATCTGAACCGCATCAGTCTCTCACAATTTTGATTATTCTTGTAGTAAATGTTGTTTACTATACTTCCATTTCTTTTTTCACACTTAAAATATATATTAGTTATCTTTGTTTATTTATAAATCATTATACAGGTCTGTTCAATTTTATTGAACGGGAGTGTACATAGTAGTTTTGGTCCAAATACGGAGCAATAAGTTTAAAAATAAATTTAAAATAGATATTTTATATGGAATATGCCGTTACTTGACGAAATATGTGAAATTTTTCGTAACGTTTTTGAACTGTGATTCCGAAACAACAGTCAAAATAAAAATATTCTTACCAAAATCTCAAATATTTGTTTTATTTAATTCTAAAAATAGAAACTTTGGAATATTGTGAATAGAAAAAATAAATTACAATAAAAATCTGTTATTAATACAAAAATAATAATTACCTACACCATTTGTGAAAAACGTAGTAACCAAAAGATTCGTGAAAAATAATATTATTCATTTGAATAAAATTCATTTTCAACTGTTAACAACAAGAGGTTTTGTATGCATAAAAATTCATTTGTTAGGTGTTAAACAATAAAAAAAAAAACCAGTAATATTAAACCTCTCATTATTATTTTTAATATTAATATATGTACGTAATGTATGCAAGAAAAATTACAAACAATATATGAGACACTTGAGAATAAAATTTGACATTAAATATATGAGTGCATAATATATTGTACGTAAATAGTTGTGTATTTTCTTGTAAAATATGGAAAATTAGTTCCGTTTACATGAACAAATTAAATAACAGTTTTAATTTTAAAACAAACTGGATTTATACGCTCAATATACAAACAGATAATCAAATAGAAGAAAAATTATGGTTTTATAAAAAAGAATTACATAAATATATTATATATACAGGATGCCCGTAAGTCACGCACACACCTGAATGTATGGATAGAAAATTGAATTATGAGACAAAAAGTCCTTTACCATTTTTTAATCAGACGTACAGGTAATTAGTTACTAATTAAAATAAGTAACCAATCAGAGGCACGCACTGGATTACGACAGACTATACGTACATGCATTCCCCACTAACACACTTACAAACACTCACTCACACACGCTATTGGGCGCCTCTGATTGGTTACTTATTACAATTAATAACTAATTATCTGTACGTCTGATTAAAAAATGGTAAAGGACTTTTCTTCTCATAATTCAATTTTCTATCCATACTTTCAAGTATGCCCGTGACTTACGTGACAACCTGTATATAAAGATTATTCAGATAATCAAAGATAAGTTTTTTTTTTTTTTAATTAAATTAAAATTTTTTTTTCTTTCCCCCAATTCCTAGATAAATTATTTGTATTTTATAAATACGAATTTCAACTACAAAGCAGTCATCACTAGTATGGATTAGCTAATCGAAAATCTTTGAAATATGGAGTCAAAGATATGTTACTCGTTGCTAGTTTGTGCGTGTCTCACAATGATTTTAAAAAAAGTTTTGTCTTTTATATGATCGGACTCAGGTATTACCTATGGGATTACTTAGGAAGTTAACTGACCAATTAAAGGATTATGTGTGTGATTAATCCAACCTACTGCGTCAACACAGTGGATTGGGTAAAATTTTTTACTTAGTCACCAATATGTAACTATAAATTTATGCTGGACAACCTGTATATAAAGATTATTCAGATAATCAAAGATAACTAGGTTTTTTTTTTAATTAAATTTAAAATTTTTTTTCTTTCCCCCAATTCCTAGATAAATTATTTGTATTTTATAAATACGAATTTCGACTACAAAGTAGTCATCACTAGTATGGATTAGCTAATCGTAAATCTTTGAAATATGGAGTCGAAGATATGTTACTCGTTGCTAGTTTGTGCGTGTCTCACAATGATTTTAAAAAAAGTTTTGTCTTTTATTTGATCGGACTCAGGTATTACCTATGGGATTACTTAGAGAGTTAACTGACCAATTAAAGGATTATGTGTGTGATTAATCCAACCTACTGCGTCAACACAGTGGATTGGGTAAAATTTTTTACTTAGTCACCAATATGTAACTATAAATTTATGCTGGACAACCTGTATATAAAGATTATTCAGATAATCAAAGATAACTAGGTTTTTTTTTTTAATTAAATTTAAAATTTTTTTTCTTTCCCCCAATTCCTAGATAAATTATTTGTATTTTATAAATACGAATTTCGACTACAAAGTAGTCATCACTAGTATGGATTAGCTAATCGTAAATCTTTGAAATATGGAGTCGAAGATATGTTACTCGTTGCTAGTTTGTGCGTGTCTCACAATGATTTAAAAAAAAGTTTTGTCTTTCATATGATCGGACTCAGGTATTACCTATGGGATTACTTAGGGAGTTAACTGACCAATTAAAGGATTATGTGTGTGATTAATCCAACCTACTGCATCGACACAGTGGGTTCGGTAAAATTTTTTACTGAATCACCAATATGTAACTATAAATTTTTGCTGGGGCTCTCCGTTTTTAAATATATACCCTCCCGTTCATAAAACTTGAGCCAAAAAGTCACATTCTAATCGTATATATTACTAAATATATGTATACTATTACTTACAGTAACACTTAGAATGTTTCAGTTTTTTTGAACGGGAGTGTAGAATATTTTTAACATACGAATATTTATACTCTAAAACTTTTATCAATACATTTTTTTCAAAAATTTAAAACAGTTCGGTTGATGTATGAAAAGTCGGAAAACTTTTTGATTTTGGTTTATTTGTTTACTTTTTTAATGATTTGTTTAAAACGGAAACCTTCTCTAAGCGTTCTTTTTTTAAATGTTAAATCTGACATCCTTCTAGACTTTTTTTTTTACTAATGACCAATTTGAGCCTTTTTTTATCTTCGTTTCTTGGCCTATCTAACAATTTTCTTTACAATCTGCCTGTGCAAAGCATGCTTTATAAGTATGACAACTGTATATTATGCATGGCATTTAGAACGGATTAAAAAAGAAGTTAAGTAGAATTGTTACAGTCACCGTTAATATACAAGGTGGTCGAAAATTATGTTTCCGAAACTTTCCGAAATAATAAGACTATAGTTTACATTTCACAATCATATTTTTAATTATACTTCATAATTAACAATTATGTACTATCGGTCAAAAAAGTAACGCTCATTTTTCAAAATTTTATAGTCATCTTTGCCTTATTCATTCGGTTTTCGAAAAAAGCTTCTAATAAATGATGTTCATTATAAATATGATAACAAATTTTATTCGAAACATTTTTCCCAAAACCGAATAAATAAAGTACAAACCCATCTGTAATATTTTGATAAATGAGCGCTAATTTTGTTGCCCATACACAAAATATTCGCAAAATATTATTATAACGAACATCCCGACATCGGAAGTTTGTCAATTATTAAAAAAAAAGGGGGGCGCGGTTAATTGACTAAACTGTCGGCGTATGGACAAGAACGAAGTAATCGGCTATGCTTGTGAAGGTTTTCTGCAGTTTCCTTCACTAACTCCAGATGAATATCGCCATAGTCCCAATCAGAGTCGGCTGCAGCCGCACATCCTACCAATTCCTAGTCTACACACAAAAATTCATTCCACTACACTCACATCCTCACATCCTTTGGCATCACAATGGATCTTATAGTCGAAGTGTAGCCCGTCCAGGGCAGCCGCTATAATCTATCTATCTAACTGTTTATTCATCATACCTACGTTAAGAGGCCATGAATAAATGGGTACATCTGTACATTTGGCCACAAAAGTTGTTGTCATTTTTTTTAAATTTTATAATTAATTTGTCCCTTATTCATTCATTTTTAAAAAGAAAATTTTCGAATAAAAGTTGTTACTATATTTATAATAAACAACTTTTATTCGAAGCATTTTTTCGAAAAACGAATCAATAAGGTACAAATCAATAATAAAATTTTTTAAACTGATATCTACTTTTGTCAATATACCTAGACTTGTAACAACTGAATATTGTGTGTTACGATATCCATTGCCAAACCGTTATGAAACGTAATTTCGTGACATCCTGTATATGATATCTTTATAATATGAATATATATATATATATATATATAGGTATGTATCTCTATGTATGGTTGCATTTTCACCATGAAACAAACAAACAAACAGACAGACAGACAGACAAACAAACACATAAACAACATATTATTACATATAACATAAATGAAAAGTTTTCGAGAGCTACTATACTACTATACTGAAAATGAACATCAGTAAACCAATATGTCATCGTGCATTTTATTTTCAAAATGTTTATTTTTCTATGGTTTCATCATTTAAACAGAGATAGTTAACTAATTATATTATATACTGTATGGTTCATAAAGTGTATCCACCTGTAGGCCAAGCAAGAAACTAGCCATCGGAATAGCCACAAATTCCTAACAAATAGGCATTGTCTATTTGTTTTCCCCTTGTCCGATTCTATATAGAAAACTGATTCAATATATTTGTGCAACTGTGTGTATTTTTTTAAACGCGAAGCTAATATAGACAATGGTCTTTTGTCCTACCGTCTTTAGGGTAGTTCGACCCGGCCATTGAAATCATTGAAAGATTAAGTGAGTAACTTTTCCTGACTTTTGAAATGACAACTGAAAATACGTCACTGGCGTCTATTAACTTGGTGTCTATCAACAAAATTAATAGTCTCTTGTCTCTCTCATAAACATGGATGTTTTATCATTTCTCCATGCGGTGGCGTTACTAACGCGATATAATGACGTTACTGGCGTTTGAATGTACATTTTCAAAAAACAATTTGTAATTGTAAAATTATATGAAAAATCAATTGTTCAAATTTTTTATTTTTTTATTTGTTTTAATAAGTTTTATGTAAACTTACGCGAAAAAATAAAATTACAAAACATGCAAGTTCTCTATTGTAATCAATTTTCTCGAAATAGTATATATTGTTCCTGTCAATGATATTATATATGGACCCTAAAGCTAAATATATATTATATAAATTTAAAAAACAAATCGTGTGTTACCGTTTTGTTTTCGAAATATAAAAGTTTAAATTTATTTATTTTCTTCAACATAACATTATTTTATATATGTTGACAGTGTTTTTGTCTATGTGTTGTATATGTGTGTTTATGGATTTGTGATATAAACAGATTTGTTGTACTGATTGCATAACACAGTGCTGGAACGTCCTTAAGTAACGACTGTAAATCTAAACTTAAGTAAAGACACCAGAATGTGCCTGAATGTGTTAAGTAAAGACCTTAGTGCCTGGCTATTGGGTAGTGAATCAATATTACGGACCACTTAGTAAAATGAATAGTAGTTGTAAACCAGTAGCATATATTATATTGTTAAGTAAAACAGAGACATAATGAGTTGTAGAAAGAGTGACGTAATAAAACGACGCCGACGCCATAATGGCGTCGAGTTGATTTTCGTGTTGTTGTTGTTGTTGCTGCAAGAGAGAAAACGATGTTTAGAACATACACACACACACACACACGGAGAGAGACCGTCGCGTCGTACAACCGAACATCGACGCTTATAATAAAACTATATAACAACATACACCAACATACACTCACACACTCACACTCACACATGTGATGGTAATAATAATGACTAAACCTTCTTCTACCATTCAACCACTGTTGTAAGCGAGTATCATGTTAGTCACGTTTTCGATTTTCGACAGACAACACAACAATATAACCACATATAACGTCGTTAATCTCGTGGTGTCGTGTATGCGGAAAAAAACTCTACTGTCATCCGTCTATCGTCAATAATAACCATTCGTGAAACCAATCAAATTCTGATGACTAAAAAACGTGTGTGTTTAACCGTTTGTCAATTAACTTTTGTAAATACATTCCATGATGCTGTTGTGTGTACACGCTTTTAGTAATCGTAAAACTGTAAATTGTTAAATAAAAAAAAATTCGGTTTTCGTGGCGGCGCCTAAGATAAAATTTTGCGTATTTATATTTATTTATTTTGTTTTCGTACAAAATGATCAAATTTCTAGTCATACTTATGCTGTTATCAGAATCGTCATTACCTCAATTTATTTATAAAAACGTATTCTTAATGTTATTGTATCAGTGAAATAAAGGAAATCTATTTTGTCGGGGAAAACTTACCAAAAAATTAAATTAACTATCATGGAACATTTTCATTTGTTCGAATTGTTATTATTTTTTTATACAATTGGATATTCTAGTGGATATATTGGTTTGTATAATATAAATATTATTCTTATTGTTATTTTTATTTATTTGTTTATTTCAACGAAAATATTAAATGAGTTTTCATTTTACTTGATACTCTTTTGTTTTTCATGTAACAATATAAATTTACAGACTATTTAAAATTGATGTACGCATTTGTTTTTTTTTTTAACAAAACAAATTTAAATGAACAAAACAATATAAATTTAAATTTTGCAAGATAAATTTAATATTCATTTGTTTTTTGACAAAGTTTATTAATCGAAATTTAAATTTTATTTTTAAAAACAACAATTAATATCTCTACTATTATAAAATTGTAAATATCTGTTTGTTTATATGACCAGACCGATTTTGATGAAACTTTTTTTTGTTTAGAAGCTTATGATTAGACATATATATTTATATTTATTTTGTATACTTAAGCGTCAACAATACAATGTTTGTCCAAATTCCATTTAGATTACGTAAGACAAATGTTATTGGATTTTTAATTAAATACTCATATGAAAAAATTAACTCGTCAACCAGGAATCGAACCTCGGGCTTCTGGATATCTAGTCCAGCGTGCTTAACAAAGACGACTCTGACGTAATAGCCAACTTTTTCATATCATTCTTATTTTTATTTTGACACTACTACTTCTGTGGAAGTTATTATTCATATATATTTATTTGTGTATACTTAAGCGTCAACAATACAATGTTTGTCAAAATTCCATTTCGGTTACGTAGGACAAATTGTAGAAGACTAATGTCATTGGATTTTAAAAAACTGGCTATATATGACTTAAAAACTGGTATATATTTTATCTCGCGCTACGATGAGCCGTAGATAGATAAACTTGAGCGAAGCCGTGGATATAAGCTAGTTAAGTGAAATAAAGGAAATCTATTTTGTCGGGGAAAAACTTATCGAACAAAATTAAATTAAATATCATGAAACATTTTCATTTGTTCGAATTATTATTTTTTTTTTATACAATTGGATATTCTAGTGGATATATTGTTTTGTATAATATAAATATAAATATTATTCTTATTTTATTTGTTTATTTCTCGAAAATATTAAATGAGTTTTCATTTTACTGGATATTCGTTTGTTTTTCATGTAACAAATATAAATTTACAGACTATATAAAATTGATGTTTTGTTTTTTGAACAAACAAAAAATTAGATGAGACAAAACAAATATAAATTTAAATTTTGCAAGATAAATTTAATATTCATTTTATTTTTTTTAACAAAATAAATTAAAGCAGCATTTAATTTTTATTTTAAAACTGAAAAAAAATGAAAATAACAACTAACTGAGTTAATTGTTTAAATACCCGGTATATACTGAATTAATGAAAAAAAGCTTCAAATAAAAGTTGTTTATTTTTTAAAAAAGGAACATTTTTTGTCTTTGAATTTTTATGTCTCTTTAAGTTTCAAAGACAGTATTGACAAACTGCCGATATCGTGATTCGAACCCATAACCTCCCAGTTCCAAGTACTCACAACGCCTTTACAAGTGTATATTCCTTTTATAATACAATTTACCGTAAAATTACTTTTGTTAATAAATTTCTGGAATAAAATTCCATTCATTAATTTTATCTAAGATAAAAAGAAAAAAAAATTAATAAATTTGTGGAATTTTGTAAAAAAGAAAAAGAAAATAATTCAGTAATTGATATTCACTTGTCAAACAAAACAAATTAAACAGAAACAGTTTTTCTAAATAATACAATTTCACACGATTGCTAGCTCGACTGTATAAAAAAATTTCCAGAATTAAAAATTAATATTCATTTGTTTCGTATAATAAATTAAATTTTACAAATTAGAAACAAATGAATTTATATGTAAACTATATATGTAAACTCATTAAAAATAAATGAAAATCATATTTTATTAAACTCATTTGTTTGTATTTAGTACAAATGAAAAATTGTTTTATTTATGTAAATCATCCGTTCTCTCTATTTTATAAATGTTTTCGTTTTTTCCATATATACAAGGTGAGTTAAAAGTTATGGAGTTTTTTTGAAAGGGGGGGGGGATAAGGGATGAAATTATAAGATAAAAAGCCCTTGGACATTGTTACACCTGACCCACTGTTAATTAGATATCTATTAAATAAAGTAACCAATTAGAGAAGCGCGTTAACGGAATGAGAAATTGTGGGGAATGAACGCAGTGGTAGCAGAGATACGTGAGGGGAGAGAGCTCTCAATTCAATGAAAATTGAATGATTCATTATACCTGAAAACTACATTTTTCGTTAAAAAATTTAAGCAACGAATCACCCATAATTTAGCTCCCTAAAATATTGAAAAAAATTATACTTAAGAATTTATTAATGTTTTTTGCACTGATCAAATCAATTGCAATTTAGACTAATGTTCAACTTTTCGTTAAGTAAATTGAAGGTTTTCAAATATTGGGAAGTTTTTGATTTCAGTCCGATTATCGAAGACTGAGTTTTTATAAGATCTTGAATTTTTGAGGTCCTAAAAAACTATCCTGACTATCTTTATGATAATCCCAAAAATATTTGTTTAAAGAATTTTTACACTACTGTACCGATCGATTCCAAAACCATATCAGCTCTTGACTTTAAAAAAACATCGTCAAATGCCGCCGTAAAATTTCATCATAAGAAATTCAATAAAAACTGCTCTATGGTAGTGGTGGGGAGAGCTCGCTCCCCTCACGTATTTTTGTTGCCGCTGCGTTCATTCCCCACCATTTCTTATTCCGTTAACGAACTTCTCTAATTGGTTATTACTTTATTTAATTAATATCTAATTAATTAAATAAATTGGTTTAGGTGCAAAAATGTTCAAGGACTTTAGAATATCATCCCCAAACCACCCTTTCAAAAAAAATCATCAATCACAAATCTTTTGAACCATCCTGTATATACATATATAATTGTATATAAAATAGTGGGAATTGGAGTAGGGATAGGTACCATACATAGAATGTTATAGTGAGAGGAAAATAAGGATTTTTAAACAGATAAATTCTGGCGTGTGCAACATGTTGGTTTTCGGAAACGTATATATATGGAACTTGAATTTATATTGTTTTCAGTTTCGTGTATCCTTTGATTTTAATATTCCTACAATAGGGAATATGCATGAAAATTTTTTTTCACTTGAATTGAAGCATGTTTACTTGACAAATATCAAGGTAAAATGACTTTTTAAATAACTTTAAAAATAAGCGAGATATGAATGATTGAAATTCCAAATTAGACAAAGAGGGTGATAGCCCTCTTGATATGTTATGTGACGTCATATTAAACTTTCACCATTTAAAATACACGTTAAACTCCGTTTTTAGTATTTTTGCAAGAAAGAGACAGATAATAATCTTTAAAAGCTTACAGCTTGCTTGATATTTGTCGGATTTTAATTTCGTTTTTAAATATTATTACAGTATTAACAGTATATTCATATTCTGAAAATAAATGTGAAAAAAAATTTTCATGCATATTCCCTATTCTTGATAAAACGGGATTATTCACCTAAATTAACGTATTGAACTCCTTCAGGTTATACGGGATTAATAATATTTGTGAAATCATATTTTTAAAGCAGAGATGTTAACACTGAAGTTGTTAATACTCAGAATTTTCCATTTCGTCAATTGTGATTTTCCATTATTTTTTATTATAAAATATCCTAGGATTTGAATTTTCATGTATCAGAATAAAATTCCAAATTCGCCACCTTTGCCTAGATCAGTTTTTTTTTGTATTATAAATACGTATTTCGACTACAATGTAGTCATCATCCGTATAAATTAGCTAGTCGTAATTTACTCTTTGACAATTAGAAATAGATAGAAAGTCGAGATCAATAGACAAAAATAAAAATATATAGAAAATTAACTAAATTAAAATATACTAGATTTAAAATATAATAAATTTTAAATTGTATCTAAATTCTGGTTAAAATTTCCTTCATTCATATTTATTCCTGTTAACTTTACTCTTATTAAAATTACTCTTAGATTGTCTCAGGATATGTTACTCGTCGCTAATTTGGTGACAGTTTCACTAAATTTCGTGAAATTGTCACCAAATTAGCGACGAGTAACATATCCTGAGACAATATAAGAGTCTTATCCACTATACTATAAAGCTGGAAGTGAAGCTGACTGATCTATACAAACTCTAAGGCATGCTTCTAGACATGCTAGAAAGATGCGGTTTTTTGCAATCGACGCGAAATTGCTTCAAATCGACGAGAAAAATCGGAAAACTTCAATTTTTTTTGATTGCAACCCCCCGGAAAATTGGAAAAACATTCCCCAAAATTACGTTTTTCTGTTTTGTACATGCTAGAAAGATGGAATTTTCAGCAATCGACCCGAAATAAAGTCAAATTAAAAGAAAACTTCATTAACTTCATTGCAACTCCCCGGAAATGGGAAAAACATCCCTAAAACTGCCCTTTTCACTTCTATTCATGCTAGAAAGATGCGGTTTTTTGTATTCGATGCGAAATTGCTTCAAACTGACGAAAAAAATCCGAAAACTTCAATTTTTTTAGTACAACCCCCCGGAAAATCGGAAAAACATCCTCCAAAATTACGTTTTTCTGTTCTATACTGTTTCTTTGTAAATTAAATCTATGTTTTAAATGGAATATTTGGTATAAAATATATACATACAGCCTTCCGGGTAAATTTTCGGATGTATATATAAGAAAATATAGTTACAGTTGTATTAAACATATTAAAAAGATACTAATCTCGGTTTTCTGTACACCACACACGATAGAGCTGGAAGCCATTGAAAATCAATGACAATATTTATTTAGTTTAGAAAATGTTTTTTTTTTATTCGAAATGTTTTCTTATAATATTTATTTAAGAGTTTTCTTCAAATAAATAATGATATCATTTATTTTCCTTAAAAAACTTCGTTAAAATATTATACTTTCAGGAAATTTTCGTATATTATATCTTTTCTGCATGTGAAAATACGGAGATATCAGTTAACATTAGCATATGGTTCGACTTAAAATGTGGTTATCTGATCATGATTATAGTACGGTGGATATGGGCTACAATCATGCAACTTTATACTTTGTGACATAGGTATTAGTTTTAAGGTCATGTGCTAGATATTGTAAATTCATAGAATTCTACAAAATCCACAATAAAGTTTATCATTTTTATACCCGGTATATGGAAGTATACAAGTTTAATTCCGATTTTGTAATGCTTGAAAATATAAAACGCAGAAAAAAATTTTTGTAATAGCTTATAAAATTAGTCCATTTCGACATGTCCGTCTGTCTGTCTGTCTGTGCGTCTGTGAACCCGATAACTCTAGAACGAAAAGATATAATGAGCTGAAATTTTTGTATGTTCAAAATGGGCAAAACTGCCTATCTTTGAAATCGTAAGATACATAACAAAAATTTAATAACAAAAAATCTTTTTCTTTTTAAAATAAATAAGTTTTGTTTGAAAAATTTTTTCATAAACTAAACAGTTTTCTCATAATTAGTGATTAAATGTTCCTCGGAAAGCGAATTGTTAACAATTCGAACACTCAGAATTGTTAACAATTCAATCATTGATATACAACTCAGTATACACTGGTTATTCAAACAGTTAACTCAGTTAGTTGTTACATTACTTGTTTGTTGTAAATTAAAATTAAAATTCATAATTTTCACAAACATGCTTGTTTCAGTATATTTGTATAACTGGATATATTTTTTTAAGCGCGCTGTCGCTGTGATTCTTTAATCTACCAAAATGTATTCAATTATGCTGATTAAAATAATTAATAATTAATTATAACTTTCGATAACACTACATTCATAATTCAATTAAATAACCTGTATAATACAAAGAATAGTTATAAACAATATTTATCATAGTGTCTATTTTATTAACATAGTTGTTACAAGTTTAAATATTAAGAAGTAAAAGTAATATAAAATATAAAAACCTAACCGTATAAAAAATATCTATTTATTTCTAAATTTTGACAGCTCGAAATGTCCATTTTTTTTGTATTTTAAAATAATTTATTTCCAAAATTTTATTAATGCAGGAATTTCTATAGAAACAATAGTAGAGACATGTGCCGGCTATAACATTAGAACGGTCAGAAAACGGCTATAACTTTGGAACAGTTTAAATTTTTAACTTCTGAAAGTAAAATTAGAAAAATTTATGAAGAGTTTTGTTTAATCTTCATTTCGCTATAATATACACACACTTTTTCCCCTCTAGTTTTTGCCTCTACGACGCCATATTAAATTATGTCACTCCCACAATTAAGACGAATCTAACGACACTTCATATGTTAAAATCCATCAAGTCGTTTAGGCAACGGAGAGTGTCAAACAAATAGACATACATACACTCGAAAAACTTTAAATGAAAGTCCTAGTAGTAAAATTTTCTTCATTAAATTAGTTCTGTACGTAGTTTAAGGCGTTAGGTTTATAAATTTATAAACAACCACCTTTTTGTATACAAAAAGACCCAACAAATTTTTTATTAGAAACAATTGAAAAACTTTGAATTAAAAAGAAGTAGAACTTATTTAAGTCATTGATTAATCACCAAAAATTTATTATACCACGAAAATTTAAATAGATTTTCTCTGTAACTTTCGAATACTAAATGTAAATTAAAATAAAGATAATGACATTTACAGAGCATACGAACGTTATACAAGCAATTAACAAAGTCATTCATTTACGAACATGCCATCATATATTATATAGAAGAAAAGTACTAACGAATACCCTTTTTATACACACATATATATATATATATACACCACACATTAAATAAACTTGTCAGAAAAGATGTTTATACGAAGGGTTTGTTAAATATTGAAGAATGAATCGATCGTTTTACAAGCTTTTATTTAACTTCAGTTTGATGGTTTGTGAGAAAAAAATCTTGTAATTGAAATTTTGATTTGTTATACCCGGTATATAATGTATATCAGGGTATATTAAGTTTAGTCTCGACTTTGTAACAGATGAAAATATTGATGGCGGAAAAAAAATTTTGGTATGTGTTCATAAATTGATCTATTTTCCATTTCCGCAAAGTTGTCTACCCATCAGTCCGTAAACACGATAATTCAAAAACGAAAAGAGATGAGCTGAAATTTGGTATGTGTGTTCCAAGAACCAAAAAGTAGTTTCAAGTTCGAATGGGAAAAATCGAACCATGTTTGAGCAAAATGGGCAAAACTGTTTATCTTTGAAACTGCCAGAGATAGAAAATAAATTTAAAGACAAAAACTATTCCAATTTTTAAAATTAACAACTTTTGTTTGAATCTATTTTTCATAAATTCAGTATATAATAGGGTATTAAAGCAATTTACTCAGTTAGTGGTTATTTTCACTTGTTTTAATTGACTATTGGTTCTGATGGTAATACAATAATTAGATACAATCTATAGATGAACAAATGATGGAATTCGAAAATTCCATCCCTAAAATAGATATTTGATGGAAGTGTTTTTAAATATTGAGAATAGCTTTGTTTTTTAAAACAAGCTTTTATTTATACTGACATTTTAAAACTTTTTGGTTGTAGCCAAAATATTATCAAATATATCAATGAGAACACCCGGTTTTTCAAATTTGATCCAATTTCTAGATCTGATATTTGTATTATATAAACATTTATTCCAATGATAAAGTAGTTTATAGGAAAAAAAAAATTTCATACAAAAGTTGTTGGCAATAAAGTTTTATAAAAAAAGTATGAGTGTGTTTTTCTAATTATTGTAGAAAAAATGTTATGCGTGATAAAAGATTTAGGGGTGGGGCAACTCCCTGTTTGATCAGGTTCTCGCTGAGCAGCCTAGTAAAATTGATTGAAGACACTGTATATACTATCTTTTCTGAAAGTTTCATTCCACGGATACCGTTTTTACGGTCCCCGCTTGGACTAATATATATTTTTTTAGACTATTTTTCCAGCTTTTAGAATGTCTAAACAAAGTTTTATGCAAAAGTTTTTTTTTTTTGGGCGTTCATTTCGAAATTTGATTTCTAATTGAATGGTCTATTAAAATTTAAATACTCTTGAGTAAAAAAATATTCAGTATCATTTGAAAACAGTCGGAAAATACCTAATTAGAAACAATTCCACCTTTAATCGTTCACACACTCTTTGTAAGATCCATCTAAATATTTGATGTACGTGATTTTTTCCTAACTATTTAAGATTAAAAACAACTTTTTATTTATTAATTCATAGATATCCTTTTTTTTATATGAAAAACGATGTCAGTTAAGTTGTTAAATTGCTTATATTATTAAATTTGTAATAAACGTTATCCTGTTGTACTACATAACATAATCCTTGATGATGTCAAAACTTTGTTAAAACCTACCTAGACAATTTAACACGACGTGTCATAATCATGTCGGTTTATGTAGATATAAATAGTATAAGAAAGTATTCAAGTTTCTTGTCATGCAAGGATAAAAAGGTTTACAATTACAAACTCACGTTACGTGTTGAATTTAATTAAAACCATTTAATTATAATACGTACTACTGAAAAAAATATAAGTTTTAGTCCTTCTGTAGTTTTTAATAACTAGAAATACTTTCAAAGACGAAAAGGAGCATATACAAGATCCTTTAGGAAATGTCTAGGAGCTCAACACAGGCTGATTTATTAGTTCACCAAAAATCTAAGAAGAAAGCTCTGATGTGATTTTAAGAAAAATTTTTTGTGTGAACATGAAATCATTGACTATGAAATTGAAGTCATTGTTAATATGGTGGTGGCGCTGGGAAACTTAAGTTATTACAAAAAATAAAAAAATTCGTACGCAGGAGCCGCGTAAGTTAGGGAATTTTCTTAGAATAAGTCAATTTCTCTCTAGCGGTCAAAACTTTAGTCTGATTAAAATAAAATGTCGTATCTGGTATGATTTTGGTATTTCCAAGATCAATTTTATTAAGATCGGCATTGGTCCAGGGGAAAGAGGGGCATAGAGAAAGAAGAAAACACAAAATATAAAATATCCCTCTTAATATTAGAATAATCCAGAAATGTGTAAGAAGTAAAGTTGTTGAAAATCATGTTTGCTACCTTATCATTTTTCTCAAAAATCTAATGTGTACAGAGATACTTAGGATTTCAATTTTAAATTGGAAATATTAGTGTAACAGAAAAAATGGTTCGAAACAAAATTATAGTAAAACTATTTAACTACAACTTTACTTATTATGAATTTGTCAATATTTGAAATATTAAGGGAGATATGTCAAACTTTGTGTTTTCCCCTTCCTCTAAACCCTCTTTTCCCCTCGTCCGATTTTACCCATTAGCATTTTACCCATTAGCGTTTTACCCATTAAATAACTCATTCACAAGGGATTAAAACCTGAAACTCTGGATATCCAATCATTACGCCATAGATGATTAGATTGATGAGTCGATTTTTTCATATCATTGACTGAATGTTTATTATACCACTTGTCCTTTTATACTCGTGTCTTCTTAACCGTACCAGAAATTGACATTGGCAGAGTATTGTGATGTTTAAGTATACCTTAATAATGTATTAATTAAATGTTAATATCAACAAAATATTATTGGCTTAATTTTTATCATTTTTTATAAATTGTCCCAACGTTCTAAAGCTACTGCAAAACTCTTTTAAATTTACATAATTTCCCCTTTATTTAACTCTTTCAAATCAAAAGAAAAATATTTTTTAATTAAATTAATAATTAAAAGAAAATAAATATAAATAAAAAGAAAATACAAATAAAAAATATTTATAACACACAAAATATTTTTTCGTATTTTCAAAAGAAATAATAAATTTTTTTGTAAATAAAATTTTTTTCGCGTATTAAATTATTATTATTTTTCTTTATATTAAATACAAGAACACAAGAGAGCTTTGTAAGCTTAGAATTTATTCCTGTTGATGAGTGAATGAGTCGGAATCCACCACCTTATAGCTATATTCGAGCAACCCCCCACTAGAGATGGGCTGCTGTGTTAGATGGTTTGTTTGAATTTTTATAATAATATTCAATATTTGAAGTATGTGTTTTTCTCACAAATGAGAGTACACTTGGCCACAAAAGTTGATGTCATTTATTTAAATTTTATAGTTGATTTGTGCCTTATTCAGTCGATTTTCGAAAAATATTTTCGAATAAAAGTTGTTACTTTATTTATAATTAACAACTTTTGTCCGAAGTATTTTTTCGAAAACCGTATCAATAAGGCACAAATCAATTATAAAATTAAAAAAACAAAGAGCTCTACTTCTGTGTCCCATTGTAGTACGCTGGTTCTACGCTTTATATACAATTTGTTTGTTGATGTTTGTTGGGATTTTGATTATATAGTTGGGAAAAAAAATTCTTTTGATGAATTATTTTATTACTCTTACTCTTTCTTTGTAGGAGTGTTATAGGTATGTGTGCTATGAGTATTATATTCGTACCGATATTCAGAAAAGTATACAGAAAAACTCTATACAGATAATTTATTAAAAAATAGAAAATTGCATATACATTTATATAACCAGTACCGGATTTGGCAATTTAAGGCCCATGGGCACAAATGCTGTGGGGGCCCCATATAAGTAGATCAAGACTGGATAAATATTAAAACACACGGTGCAATTCGTTAAAATAAAAACTTTTTTAAATTTATTAATGAAAACAATTATCTTAACGATTTTTCATGACTGGGCTTTATTAAAAGCCGGGTCTTTATTAAAAGTTAGGCGACAGTACCTAATATAGATCTAGCAAAAATTTATTTTTATTTATTTATATTTAACTTATCTAGTATAAAAATATATTATTGGATTTATGTTTCGATAATCAAAACGTTTTAAATGAAAAGCAGAAGGAAACGATTTCATACACTGAAGGGTTAAATGATATTATGCAGGGGATGACACATAAAACATATTGTAAGTAAAAGTTTCATATTGGCGTCGAAATGTTTGACCTTACATGATTTTTTTAAGGTCATTTGGAAATAAGAATCGTAAAAGGCAACTGTGGACTTTATTGTGGAATATAATATACTGCTCACAAAATTTACTATACATTCATGAATGTATTACATATTAATATTTTATTAGGTGTATTAAATAAAATTAGGTTATGTAAACTGTATATGTATATTTCATATGAAAATTTATTACAGTAAATTATTTCAAATATATCTTTTATACTTGGAAATTTTCTTTTAAGACATTTCTTGGTTTCTCTAATAAAATATTAATTTTAATACCATACAATGTGTATCAAATTTAAATATGTTATATATCTCTTTCAAATCATTCGCTTTTTTCATTTTTTTTTGTTTAAATTGTTGAGTATGGTGAATACCATACTCAATAATTTAAACAATTACTGAATACCATCAGTGAATCAGTGCCACAAAAGTTGTGTTCTTTTTTCAAAATTTTATAATTTATTTAAATGCGATTGATAATTTTTATATTATTTACTAATATTTTTAAAAAAATAGAGAACTATGAATTAAAATTCCGGTATATACTGAATTTATAAAAAAAAGTTGTTTATTTCTAAAAAAGGGACATTTATTGTTTTTAAATTTTTGTTCTATCTTTTATAGTTTCTAATGTAGGCAATTTTGCCCATTTTGCCCAACATCCGATTTCGCCCAATCACGAATTTCATTACTTTTAGCTCTAGAACACACATACAAAATTTCAACTCGCTATCACTTTTCGTTTTTAAGTTATCGCGTTTACGGGCGGACGCACGGAAAACTTTGCGGAAATGGACTAATTAGGTCATTTTATGAACATCTATATCAAAATTTTTTTCTGCGATCCATATTTCCAACTATTATAAAGTCGTAACTAAACTTAATATTCCCTGGTGTATATTATATACCGGGTAAAAACTAATATTGCGCTTGCTCAGAAAAGCAATCGATTGAAAACTTCACGCATCAAAACTATCACGGTGTAAAAACACCCATAGACCAGCTAATTGACCAAAACATGATATATTATGAATTTTAGTGATTGCATTTTTCTTTACGTAATAATTATATCATTTGATACATCCTGTACATAAAATAAACATATTATTATTTATAAACAAGACTTTGTACCATACTATACAATACAGTGAATACATATACATACATATATTATAATAAGAAGGAGCATGTTATTTTTTTGTTCTTTTACAACTTTTGTTTGTTATTATTTATATTCCGATGAATGTTTTCTCAACTACAAAACATGAGTTTGGTTGGTATTATTTAAGTATTACTCTAGTTGTTTTGAAAAATTACATTTGATATGATGTTTTATTCGTTATAATAGAAGCTCACTAGCTCTAGCTAGCTACTAACTACCCAGCTATCGCGCACTAATTCTGGGTTACTCGTATTTAGCTTTGCATAGTAAAATTTTGTTATATTATTATTGTGCATGTTATTGTTCTGGTTATGTAACAAATTATTTAACAACAGAACATCTTCTCGTTATACTGCTTACTATTTTTATAGTCTAACAGCTAGGTAACTTAAATTGATCTGGGTGCCGGGTCACAGTGATTTCGAAGGAATCGAAAAAGCAGATACCTCAGCAAAGAAGCGAGTCGGAATGTCCTTCATAGGCTCAGAGCCTATTTTAGGAATTCCAAGGACTGCATGTAAAAAGGTGATCAACGAGTGGTCAAATGCTAATCACCGTGATCAATGGGAAAAAGTACCGCGGCAAGAGCTCGGGAAGGTACTGCTTCAGAGTGCAACAAGGAGACTATCTCTCGATGCACGTTATGGAGTCCCATCTGCACACAATGGGACTCCATAACGGATCCATTATGTGCAGATTGTGTGGCGAGAAGGAAGAAACATAATCTTTGACTGCGAACCTCTGGGTTACAGCAGATTGTACTATATCGGATTTTTTCGAATTTTATGAAAATACTATATCTAGCACATGAATGTCCTGCTTGCAACTAACTCTTATACTATATATGTATAAATATAGTTAAGTTTTATTTTCTATTTTCGAGATTATTCGAGAATGAACGTTTTGTTATTAATATGCAACAACAAGAGAGTTTTGTATTATTACGAAACAACAACTTAGCATATAAATTTTATTAAATTTATATAATATGTTGTTAAGATATGGGTGGTTCTTCTTTTGCATCGCCCATTTCTTCATGACGGTGGATAAAACAATAATTTTTCAGATAGTGTGGTTTTATATATACTTAAAGCTAATATCTTTGATGAGCCCAGTAATGGGGTATTTTTATCTTGCATAGAGTCAGATAGTTTTAATTGGTTATAGAATTTTAATTGACGTAATTATAATTTTATAAGTTTCTTGGATGATAATATATGTGAGTTTAATAGTAATTTTTAACTCGACTTCAAAAAGGAGGATGGTTCTCAATTCGTATGTATTTTTTTTTAAATGTTTGTTACCTCAGAACTCCGTCATTTATTAACCGATTTTGAATTTTTTGTTTTAAAGAGTTTGATTTCGGATTGGTCCCATTGGCATCAAATCGCATTCTGATGAGGGGATCCCAGGGAAATCGAGGAAAATCCACATTTTATATGTGATAACCGATTTCTGCGAAATTTTTTTTTATTTTTGAAAAGATATACTCATTCATAATGGGAAAATATGAAAATTTTTTTAAAAACCGACTTCAAAAAAATTTTTTACAAAAAAAACCGACCCCAAAAAAAAAAATGTATACAAAAAAAAAACAAAATGCAATTGTGTTATAAAAAAAATGTATTATAAAAAAATGCCCTAAAAATTAGTTGGTCGTTTAGTAGGTCTACCCATATTTAGACAAATAAAATCAGTTATAGAACTTCAAAGTCACTAAAAAGCGAGAAATAAAACCTATTTTGACAAAATGGAAACCCGACTTCAAAAATCAAATATTCTATAACAAAAAATGCACTAAAAAGTAAAAAAAATAATTGCATATTCTTGTGCCAATTTTAGTTCACCTAAGCAAAAATTTTTAAATATATATGTACAATTATTGTTATTTTTGGAGGCGGTGTCCAAATTTTATGTGAATTTCTCTATGCTGACACCGACTCCAAAAATAATAATAATTGTACATATATATTTAAAATTTTTTGCTTAGATGAACTAAAATTGGCACAAGAATATGCAATTATTTTTTTACTTTTTAGTGCATTTTTTGTTATAGAATATTTGATTTTTGAAGTCGGGTTTCCATTTTGTCAAAATAGGTTTTATAAGTTTACCCATTTGGTATGATAAACCTATCGTGCAAAAAGTTTAAAAAATGTGTTTACAAAGCGAATATGGAATGAAGTTACCATGGTGATGGATGTAATACTCGTTATTAAAGTTATAGAAAATGCAAATATTTCTCTAAATATAAAGTTACAATAAAAAATCTTTGAAATATTAGATACCATTATTATGTGCTTAGTGCTTACGCAGGATGTGCAAAAAAAATTTCAGGATGAGGCAATACCTAATTAATGCGCTTGTTGAACGAATTAATTATATTAGTGGTGGGAGTAAAAGATCAAGGAAAATACACTTACATTAATTAGCTTCAAAGGGGGCAGCTGCCCTCTCTTGTGTTTGTCCATATATATATATATATATATATATATATATATATATATATATTCATTTACTAGGTCGATTGGAACAAATTTTGCGAATTAATTTGCCCACTAAATATGAATTATTTTTATAAATTTTATAAACAAACCCATTCAATATGATTATAAACAGAAAACTACACTGGCCGGTGCAAGAAATCTGACCCTAAATCACAAATATTCATATTTGTATAATTAATTAATTTGTAGTAATTTAAGAAATGTATAAAAAGTGGCAATTACAGTTACTCAATTATTCTGGGCGTATTTGGATGATTCTTTTTTTGTTACATTTCTAAAATAATGTTACTCATTTTAGTGTAACTAGGTACCTTGGTTAAATGCTAATTGCATCCGACTATATAAGTTTGAAATTTAACCTCTCACAGGATGACAACTAACTGAGACAAGTGAAACTAACAACTAACTGAGTTAATTGCTTAAATATTCAGTATATACAGAGTTTATGAAAAAAAAGTTTCAAACAAAAAATGTTTTAAAAAGAAACATTTTTTGTCTTTAAATTTTTGTTACTAAACTCTCTTACGGTTTTAAAGATGGAGACGGCTGGTCCGATATTGTCCATTCACGAACTTGAGGTTACTTGAGGAATACACACATAAAATTTCAGTTCGTTAACTCTTTTCGTTTTAAGTCATTTCATGAACACCTACACCAAAATTGTTTTTCTGCAATTAATATTTTCAACCGTTACAAAGTCAGCACTAAACTTATCATACCCTGGCAAATATTATATATGTCGGGTATAAAATTAAATTATACCAAAAAACTCAATTTCAACTCATTTATCTACTCATCGCCTTTACCTGCTCATATTGTTTAAATAGAGATGGTTGCATAAAAACTATATAGAAAACTAAAAAGTATTTGAAAATTTCTTCTTCGTAGGCAAAACCACCATGCTTTTTTTTAGTGTTATTTCATTATTGTTATTTTTCAGTGTATATATAACTCTTTTTTTTTTCAACCAAACAAACACTTCAAAGCTATCCAAATTTAAAATGAATTTAATTAAAAATGTTACAAAATTAAGTGGATTTTAAAAGTGATTCTTTTGAAAAAAAACATTATTGTAATGAATAAAAAAAAGATTTGTTTAAATAAAATATCAAATGACCAATAATTTTAAAATTAAAATCAATAAATAAAATATCAAAAATAGAAAAGAATGCAAGCAAATGTTTTAAAATTAAACATACATTGTAGTTACTCACTAAATACAGTTAAACCAGGAAGAAATGGCGCATAAGTAAAAAATATATACTTAGCATACGATTTTTCGTTCTTTAAGGACGTTCAAGTGCTACGCTAGTGTCAAATGAGTACTATCTGAAATAAAATTTATTTAGGATTTTTAAAACATTGTAAAGTATATTAAATTCTTATAAGAATTTATAACCCTTTTTTATTTGTCCTAAATATTATAAAAGTATTTATTGTAAAATATCAGTAAATGTAAATTAGAAATTTATTTGACTTTATTTGACAGATATGACAATAAACCATGTTTTGTTATGACCTTCACGTGTATATGTGTATATGTATGTGTATAGTTTTCTACTGTGCGCTGTCGCCAGTCTTCAAAATATGTCAACACCATTTTTTTAATGCAATTATATAAACTGCATATTTCAAAGAATATTTATGAACATTATTTATTATGGTGTCTTGTTTAATAATATAGTTATTATAATTTAAAAACAAAAAAATTCTGTTCTCCATAAGATGTTGTGTTAAAAATTTGATTTTTAATCGATAATTACTCTTTGAAATGATCGTCAACAGGTTTTAAATTTTTGAGGGAGGATAACTACATAATTGAACTATATTAAGCCTCATGCATGAACGTCTTAAATAGGTTCTCCAAATTTTCTTGTACTGTATGTTACCAATTAGAGATGCGGTGCCACATACCCACAGCATTTTGTGCTGGGATTCGAAAACGCCCAAAGTCCGCCGATAGTCTTTAAGTTTTGTACAGTATTTGTACAGTAAGCAAACAAAATGATTTAATTTGACCCTTTCGCCTGTGTAATTTGTGCATAACCTCTTATTATGAAAGTTTTCGATTTAACGTAGAGTGTTTTCACATCTCAGTCAAAAATAGTGCATGCCAAAATGAAAACCACCACACCACTACAGGCAACATACAATTTATTATACCTTTTTACAGTTTAGAAAATTTCTTTTGCGCAAATTTTTTTCAATCAATGCCGTCATCTCAGCCGAGACTATACTCAGTCAGTTGAGAATGTGTTACTCTTTAAACAATTTTTAATATGTCAATCATCTACTTAACGCCAAAAGCAATTCAATTATGTTGTTTAATTTTGAAAAAATTTTTCCAATTTTCAATGTTATTTTTATTGGATACAGAAGGTTATACAAATATTGTAGGTGTAATTGTGTAAGTTTTAAGTGCTGGAATGAATAATGGCAAGCTAAATGCATATTAATTCCATGATGTAGTTTCAATGGAGGAATAGGAGCAATGTATCGCTTTCAAGATTAAATAGGTATTTGTAATTCTCCAATATTTTCAGGTTGTAATGGAGGCTAAACTATTTACCTACAATGAACCATTTATGATTTGAATTATTCCTTCTTCTATATAATACCCCTTAGGTAAATTAAACCTCAATCCTATAGTTTGTTGAGACTTCATTATTCCAGCCCAGCACATTAGTGCCTTATGTAATGAAAAACATTGACTTCTCGGTAGTGTATACAATAAACCTTTCTGAACATTTAGCAGTGCTTTTATGCACTAGAAACTGCAGTTGGACCAAACAGGAAAGAGCAAAAATGGGAAATAATTTGTCTTTGTCAAAATATGAATGATGTCAGATATAATATGTAAAAAATAGTACTTTGGAGACAATTTCTTTTTAAGCACTCGCTAAAAACATAAATAAATGCTCCTATTAAATATGAAAGATTACCGAGTTTTTCACATTTAACTCAAAATATATTAGAATGTATTTCGGAACACTTTTGGATTCGTCAATTGGCTTGCTTAATAGAGCACGTCAAAGTTACGCCCGGAAAAACCCATGACTAGCAAAAAGTAGAGAGATTTTTTAAATAATTAAAAATTTATTAATTTGTTAACTAATTTTTTTAAACAAATCATCTAAAATCGCCCCTAGTATCCCTTCTAAGGCTGAACAGGATGCAACTGCGGAAGGTTACCGGATTCATTACAGGGCATTATCCCCAGCGGAAGCATTTGCACACAAGGGACTCCATAACGGATCCATTGTGTGCAGATTGTATGGCGAGAAGGAAGAAACATCCAGCCACATTAAAGAAGCCATATCCAGAAACATCCAGATACAGGATATTCGGTGAATTTCACCCCGAATATATGAACCTTCAGCAAGACCTGATAAGCAAGCTCCTGGCCATTGTCAACATATAGAAGTGAACCTCGTCGGACTAAAGTAGAAGGGGGAGCACAATGGACCATAAAGACGAAGTGCAATACTTTTTAGACCCCAAAATGTATCTATCTATCTAGTATCCCTAGCTTAGTCTATTTTAGTAACTTGTCACATTTGTCACTCGTTTCAATACCTAAATACCTTAAACGATTAGCTGAAAGTTGATACGTTGCTATTTAATAATACTTTAAAAAAGTAGTAATAGCTCTACCTTCAATATACACGAAACTCTTTTTACAAATTTTTTTTAATCTGAGTATTTATGAACAGTGTTGAGTAGATGTGCCGCGCCATCCATGGTAACTGATGTACTGTTGGTATTTTCTTCAGATATTTATCGATAGTACATTTTCTATAATAATAATATATTACAATATTTTTCATAATATGTTTTTCCATTTATTATTTGTAGAATTCGATTTGATAATATAAAAATATCGTTATATATCGTTTCATATATAACAACTATAAGTTATTTTATTTTATTTTATCATTGACAGACATTTGAAACGTTTGCAAACGTACGGTTGAATATTTTAATATATTAAATAAATTACAATTTTATTAAGTGAAAATTGATTTTGATGATGTAAATACAAGGTATTTCAAAATTACTGTAGGATATATAATGTATTCCAAAATTAAATTAAAAACTGATACAAGTCATCAAAATATGGAAAAAGAGTTCTTGATATATAAAAAAATTAAAACAAATATAAATCCAATATATTAACTAACTGAGTTAGTTGTTTCAATATCCTGTATACACTCATTTTATATCAGTACATGCGCATTGTTTATTTTACCTTTATACACGCATGGGTGTATATGCTTGCATATATAAATTCTTAGAGTCTGTGTTAAAATAAAAGTGATTAATTTTTAAAAGTTTTCTTTTTTGAAATGAAAACTTCTTTAGGCGCACTGCATTTCTCACGCTCGGAAGACTACTGACTCGCCAAATGACTTTTGTCCGTTTTGTAGCCACTTTCTATTATAAAAAGCCGATGGTACTGTTTATACCTCTATTATAAATCACTGATTCACTTAAAGACCGTTGATTCATCTGACCAAAAAGCATGGCCCTCTGTTCGTTGTGAAATTAACCTCGAAATTTAAATCAGTATGAATGGAAGCCTAAGAGGCCAAATTTCTTAAAAGACAGAAGAACTGCCTTGCCCTCATAACTGCCGTTACACAATTCAAATAAGTCTAAATAATGCAGTCGTGCACAAAAAGTTGTCTAAATATTTCATTTGGTTACTCGAGGTAATCCGAATACTTGGTTTTCTGGTGTCTTATTGGGTTATTCCGGATATCTCGGAAACTGTACATTTTTTGATGAATATGTATTGAATGTCTACTGCTAAGTCATTAAGGAAGGCAAATCGATAAAGGCCAAGGATTTTATAAGTAATTCCATGTACATTTTCATTATGAAACATATACATATATATATATATATATATATATATATATATATATATATATATATATATATATATATATATATATATATATATTTATATATATATATATATATTTATATATATATTGTCGTTTTAGATATCGAAGAAAACTTTCAAATTGAAGTAAAAAGTACTATTGTTTAATAGTTCATTTAATTTAATTAAAACTTTTTAATTATACCTCATTAATTAAACTAAGAAAAAACAATGTTAAAATGGGTGTATGTAATCTGGGCACTACACTAACTGGACTGATAAACTTTTGATCTAGTTTCATTTTGTTTATAAATAATTTGGTTTGTTCAAATTACCTAAAATATCATTAAATTATTACATTTTTAATATATTAACCAAAAATAGTACCCAGCTTACAAACAAATGAAAGTTTAATGATTTCATTTAAATTCTTTCTAAATATAAATTTGATTTGTTTTTTTTTTGTTTCTAGAAACAGTTGAAGAATTTGGATGTCAAGATACAGAATTCAGATTAACATGTCGTCATTTAGATTCACATATCGCCATTTTAGATGGAAATTTTTATCCAGAGGATCCAGAAAATAGTAATTTAACAACTGCTTGTAGTTCTGTTTCACTACAAAATAATACAACAATTGAAGATAACAATAATACTTCGATTGGTAATGATACAAGTACAACAATTAGTACAAGTTTAGCCACAATTAATACCAAAGATTATAGTGTTAAAAATATTCGATTATCATTAAACCGACGGTAAGTACAATTTTTTGAAACATATTTAATACATATCAGTTAATACGAAAAGCTTGAAAATTTTGAGTCAGAATGTTTTATTTAGCCATTCTAAACATACCTTCAGAACTAATTCGATAAACCAGAGCTATTATGACAGATGTTTCATGAACATTTCGAGAAATATAATACATTTTCGTTATTAATATGGATGCCATGAGTGTATTCTATGAATACAAATTCGTCGGACAAAAACTCAATGATCTATTTTTGATTCATTGAGCGAGTCAATTTGATAATTAGTCAAGTTAATTTGATCAGGTCTAGTTTTCAGGGTCCTTACTAACATCAAAATTTGTATTCATCAGGAATTATTTTGTCCTCGGGCTCAAATAATATTATTTTAAACAATATTTTTATTGATATTTCTGGTTTGGTTAACCCAAAATAGTTATAGATAGATAGATACATCTTGGTGTTTAAAAAGTATTGTGCTTCGATCTTATGGTCCATTGTGCTCTACCTTCGACTTCAGTCTGACGAGATTCGCCTTTCCCATATCTTGGTAATGTCTTGGTAATAGCTAGGAGCTTGCTTATCAGGTTGTCCTGAAGGTTTAAGACAACTTAAAATTTAACTCAGTGTTGCCGGCAGGTTTTTGCATTAGTGCCACTCAGGGACGAATAAGAGGTGAAATCAAGGCAAGGTAAAGTGAATATCAATTCAAGCTGGCCAAGTAAATTTGATCAGGTCTAGATTTCAGCGTCCTTACTAACATCAAAATTTGTATTCATCAGGAATTATTTTGTCCTCGGGCTCAAATAATATTATTTTAAACAATATTTTTATTGATATTTCTGGTTTGTTTAACCCAAAATAGTTATAGATAGATAGATACATCTTGGTGTTTAAAAAGTATTGTGCTTCGATCTTATGGTCCATTGTGCTTCACCTTCGACATGTTTGACGAGATTCGCCTTTCCTATATCTTGGTATGAAGGTTCATATATTCAGGATGGCATGCACCGAATATCTTGTATCTTCTGTAACTGGGAGATTTGTAGTTAAACATGATGTGGCTGGATATTTTTTCCTCCTTTTCAAACAGGCTGCACATAATGGATTCATTGTGAAACCCTTTTGTCTGCGGATGCTTTCGTAGGTGATAATGTCCGGTGATGCTTCAGGTAACCTTTCGAAGTTGTATCCTGTCCAGGTTGAATGTATTGATGAACAGCCTCAGATTTTGTAGTGGTATATTTTCCCAGCAATCATGGTTTTTAACATCTATCCATTCGTTGATCACTTGTTGCTGTCTTTGAAATTCTTAAAATATGTTCTGGGCCTGTGGAAGGTCTCCCAACTCTTCCTTACTACGCTATCTGCTTTTTAGTTTCCCGTTTCCTTCGCAACCACTGTGGTCTAGATCAATTTAATATTGCCAAGTTATGCCAGTTCCAGTAGTTCCTTTAGGCAATCTCTGGCTATCCCTAAGGTAATTTGATAGGCAAACAAAGCTTTTAAAAGCAAAACTAGTAGTTTTCAAAGAATAACAATTTGAACTATTACCAATTTTCGATTTTTTCGCAAAATCAAATGGATTTAGGTACTGATTGCTGAATATAAGAATATTTACAGTTCATTTTATGGCATAGATTAAAATCACTGTTGCTTGTCAGTATAATAAAATTTATATCCATGAATGAAACTTTTTATCTTGTAACTCATGACATAATTCTTTGTTTAAAGTACCATCCAGAAAGGTTTTATTATGACCTTTCTGTAAATCGAGGAAAATTGGGTTGAATGAATATCAATTGAAATCAAATCAGGTTAAAAATGAAAATAAAATAAAATTCACTAGAAATGTAAATAAAATATAAAAAAAAAATTTCTATATAATTTTTTGTCGAACATCTCGACATAGATGACAGTGAAGTGTTCTAATCTCAAATGTAAATATTTATTCGAAATATTATTGAATTTTTTTTTTATGTTTGTGATTGTACTTCAAATTTTTTCAATCAAAATCTACCCCCTAAATAAATATATTTATACAGCGATATTTATTACTGTATATACATATATATATATATATATATATATATATATATATATATATATATATATATATATATATATAACTATATATGTTTGAGAGAGGGGTTGAATTTTACTATCAAAATGTTCCTACTAGTGTATATATTATGTACAAAATTTACAGGGTGTCTGAGACTGAACAACTCCTAAAATACAAGTCTTTTACAAAATTTTTCAACGATTTCACAAAATTTCATGTAGTTCGGTGTTTTCCAACGTAGGTCCCACGCCCAACGTGGGAGCAAGTTTTACTGTTCAGTGGGGCATTTCGAAAATTTAGTTCACTTATCAAAATAATAATAGGGAATATGCATGAAAACATTTTTTTCACTTCAATTGAAGCATGTTTACTTGACAAATATCAAGGTAAAATTACTTTTTAAATAACTTTAAAAATAAGCGAGATATGAATGATTGAAATTCCCGATTAGACAAAGAGGGTGATAGCCCTCTTGATATGTTATGTGACGTCATATTTTATCACCATTTAAAATACACGTAAAACTCCGTTTTTAGTATTTTTGCAAGAAAGAGACAGATAATAATCTTTAAAAGCTTATAGCTTTCTTGATATTTGTCAGATTTTAATTTCGTTTTTAAATATTATTACAGTATTAACAGTATTTTCATATTCTGAAAATAAATGTGAAAAAAAATTTTCATGCATATTCCCTATTGCTAATAATTAGAATATTATATAAACCTAAGTCTTGTGTCTTGGTCAAGTTGTAATTAGGTTTCATTTACAAAATAATTAAATTTTTTGAATAAAAAAAAAAAAATCGTTATGCAGGAGCTGCGTCAACTTATATAAATTTATGACTTCTCTTTGGAAATTAATCTCAATCAACTTTTGTGTCTTATCAATGTTCATGGCGAATATTTTCAAGATCATCAAAGTGTGGATTAAAACAGTTATAGTGGCCACATACACACACACACATATATAAATTTTGAAATTTAATACCTAATATCAAGGTTAGCATCGATCAACACCCTCACCTTATTGACATTAACACCACTGCATGGTCAATAAAGGATACCGCCAATAAATGGGTTGGGTTAATGACACACTTAATCCCTTAATTAGTCAGTCATCTCAAATAATCCTTCAGGTATAACCTCAATCAGATCATATAAAAGACAAAACATTTTTAATATTGTGAGACACGCATTAAATTAGCAACGAGAAACTCATATCTCTGACTCCACATCCCAGAGATAGTTACGATTAGCTAATTCATACGGATGATGACTACCTTGTAGTCGAAATACGTATTTATAAAATACAAATAATTGTTCTAGGAATTGGGGCAAAATTTAAAATTTAATTTCAAATAATCAAGACTTCTATTTGATTATTTTTATAATCTTTATAGTTAAATATATGTAAATAGTCAAATATCAAGCAATAAAAATACATGTACACTCCCGTTCAAAAAAATTGAACGAGTTGAAACATTCTTAGTGAATGTAACATAAGTAATATATTCACTTACAATGTTACGTACTGGTTCAATTTTTATGAACGGGAAAGTACAGTATCAGATAGTGAGAAGTAGGTAGTTCAGATAGCCAATCACTGGTCTTAGTGTCAGAGGCCTCGGGTTCTATCCCCTGCCAAGATGTGTAAGATTTTTCATATCAAAACATTCATGTTCAAGAAATGCTTCAAAAGTGTAGATTTTAGAGTTCTAATACTTAAAATAATAATTTCACGGAATTATTTCAACTTGATTTCATCTTCAATATGTTTCGTTCCTCACTTAATTTACTTAGCTCCTACATGTTGAGTTTTTTTTTCTGTCCCATTCTGTACAAATACAATGTATAAATTTTTAATCAAAACAAGTCAATTTCAATATTATAATTTTGTCGATATAATTTGTTATTATTAGTTGTTAATTACATTTTTCCATGTAATTATAATCATTTTTCATCATCATAATATATTCCCCATTTTTTTTAAATTTGGGACATGTAATTAAACTATTTTTAGTGTAGCGAGGGTGATAAAACGAACGGCGTATGTAAAATTGATGAATTTTTAATTGTAAATATATTTATAAATGATTAGTATAGATGTGTTTTTGATTGGATATTTCCCATATAATTTGCGAGCGAATTAGAATTAAAATTTGATATTTACGGGTAGTGGAATGAAATATCCACAATCATGTAAAAATTTGAACACGTAGATAGATAGATTGTAGAGGCCGCCTCTTTGACTATGAGGTCTATTGTGATGCCTAAGGATTTGTGGATGTGAGTGGAGTGGAAGGAATTTTTGGGTATAGACTAGGAATTGCTAGGAGTGGTAAAAGTATGTTTAACAATCCATTTGAGTTGGTTTATATTTATGACTTGTTGAAGATCTTCCTGAGTATTATTTTTCTTGGGTCGAAGAATATTTCTTCTTTTTATACCCGGTATATATATTATATACAAGGGTATAATAAGTTTAGTCTCGACTTTGTAACGCTTGGGTACAGGTGTTCAGAAAATGACACTGTCTGTCTTTCTGTGGACACGATAAAAAGTAAGGTCAAGTTCGTGAATGGATATAGTCGGACTGTGCTTTCCCCAGGGAGAATATCTTTGAAACCGTAATATATAAAATAAGAAATTTAAAGACAAAAAATGTTCCTTTTTAAAAATCAACACTTTTTTATCATAAACTCAGTACATCGTATTTAAGGAATTAACTCTGTGAGATGTTATTTTCAATTGTTTTTATATAATTTCTTACCAGTCCAAGTGGCAGTCCATACAACTGGCAGTCCCAACTTTCGGTTGCAGCCGCATATCCTACCAATTCCTAGTCTATACACAAAAATTTCTTCCACTCCACTCATATCCTCACATCCTTGGGCATCACAATGGACCTTATGGTCGAAGTGTATCCCGTCCAGGGCAGCCTCTACAAACTATCTAGCCTGGTCACGTCTATTTTAGACGTGAAAACAGATTGGAAATAAAAGGCTTTTGTATGTTATGAAATACAGACTACTTAAAGTTTTAAAGTTCTGTTCACGCATACACATAAAACTTTCACAATAGTCACCATATATCGTGTAAAAAGATTGTATAGGGAAAACTACCCTTTTTTATATATAAATGTTGCACAAAAAGTGAATAAGTCGTATACTATTCAAATTAATAGTTCATAGTTAATAGTTTCTAAGAATTTGTAATAGTTTGAAGAACCAAACCTCAAACAAACGTTTGAAAAATTTTTGTCCGTTTATCTGGCTGTCTGTCCGTCTATGTTTGTTTGCCTGGGCTTATCTCCGAAACGACTGATCCGATTTTCATGAGACTCGTTAGCTGGACAGACGTTTCTGCGTAAAAATTGTAGAAATTAGGGGCTATACGGACGGACGTGTCACGCGCGGGTTGGATGAATTAATAATTCATGCATTCATTAATAATTAATAACAAAATACATCGCTGTTTTGGAAAATCAACCCCTAATAAGGAGGTGAAATAGGCGGTGAAAGTTTATGATATTGTCGCGGTTTTTTTTCTAAGTTCGAGACATGAAAATTGGTATTTTGGTATTGATAATAAAGTAATAAATAATGTGTTTCAGTGTTTTTAGAAAATCAACACCTAAGGAGGTGAATTAGAGACTATTATTTAAAAATAAAAATAAAACGTGCTTAGCGTTTTTAGAAACTCAAGTCCTTAGGGTAAGTTATAAGAGATTAGAGTTTGTATTTAGGTTCCGATTTATTTTTGAAGTGATAATTGACAAACATAATATAATGTTTTAGAGTAATACAAGGTCTTTATAATTGCAATTTTCGACGGCGAAGCTGGGACGTGTAGTAGTAGTAGTAGTAATAGTGAAGGGGAGGTCGAAGCTCGGCAAGTAGGCCGTTCAAGGTATTTCTAAGCCTTTTTCACCGACCCCTAAGAAAATATTTTCTCCTCTACCCCTCAACTCCTCTTCATCCCGTCAACCTCTGCTATCCTCTACCACATCTGAATTGTTTCCTCTAATCCTGTGTTTGTTGTCAAACCTACCCCTTTTCTTTGCAAATGACAGGACAGAAGTCCATTTTTCTTGTTTTACCTCAGTTTCCCTTACGTCAGTTGAGCCAAAAGCTAGGCACCTCTTTCTGGCTCTGTAAGGACATTCTTCCAGAAGGAGAAAGGGCGTATCTATCGCCTCGTTATTGTCCGGGCATATCGCACTGTCCTCCAACCTCATGAGATATAGGTGCCTCTTGAACCTGCAGTGACAGGTAAGCACTCTCACCAGAAGGATTATGTCCTATCGGTTCTAACCAACAAGCAAGGTTGACCTTGCGGTATTGTACCCTGCTATTATTTGTTTGGCTGCGACGTGTACTGGTAGTTAATAGATTAGATGGATAGATAGATTGTTGAAGCTGCCCTAGCCGGGCTTCACGTCGACAAGGTCCATTGTGATGCCTAACGATGTGAGGATGTGAGTGGAGTGGAGGAATTTTTGTGTATAGACTAGGAATTCGTAGGATATGCGGCTGCAGCCGACTATGATACGAACTATGCCGATATTCATCTGGAGTTCGTGAAGGAAACTGCAGAAAACCTTCTCAAGCATAGTCGGTTACTTCGTTCTTGTCCATACGCCAACAGTTTAGTCAATTAACCACCACCTTTTTTTTTCTTAATAATTGACAAACTGCCGATGTCGGGATTCGAACCCATATCCTCTCAGCTTCCAAGGAGGCTAACTGCGCAGACATAACGCCTTAGACCACTTGGACTGGTAGTTAATAGATTACCACATATTATTCACTTTGACCGTAACATATATAGAATGTAGATATGTAGAATGTTGTGGGAAAATAAAAATTTATGTACATGATATAGTAAACAAACAAGCAAACATACAAACATACATACAAAACAAAATAACATATAATGTACATTAACAGTTGTTTTGTTTTATTTACCTACATTCACCTGAGGGAAAATGTGTGTGTGATGTTCATTTTGTGTGTGCTTTCTTGTTCGTTCGTTGGGTTGGGTTGGGTTTAGGTTGCTCTGTTGGTTCCGTTCTCTTTTTTTCCATTGTTTTATCCACTCTTGTAGATAGAAAAGAGGTACGCAATACCTTGCTAATATAATATGTATAGTTTTAATGAAATTGTATGGAAATACCTCTGGGATTTACCAAATTTTTCCTCATTTTTTTTTTCGTATATAAAAATAAAGTTATGCCACAAAACCAAAAGCAAACCAAAAAAAAAAAATTCAATAAAGTTATTATTTTATCATTTGTGTTTTAATTTTGTTTTGGTTTGATAAAATTTAATTTTGTTATTAGAAATATGGGTTTTGTTAAACTTTTGGGTAATAGGGAATATGCATGAAAATTTTTTTCACATTTATTTTCAGAATATGAAAATACTGTTAATACTGTAATAATATTTAAAAACGAAATTAAAATCCGACAAATATCAAGAAAGCTATAAGCTTTTAAAGATTATTATCTGTCTCTTTCTTGCAAAAATACTAAAAACGGAGTTTTACGTGTATTTTAAATGGTGCAAGTGTAATATGACGTCACATAACATATCAAGAGGGCTATCACCCTCTTTGTCTAATCGGGAATTTCAATCATTCATATCTCGCTTATTTTTAAAGTTATTTAAAAAGTAATTTTACCTTGATATTTGTCAAGTAAACATGCTTCAATTTAAGTGAAAACAAAATTTCATGCATATTCCCTATTTTATTGAAATATAGAACGATGTATTCTGAATGTGTTACAGGACTCAATTACGGAAAACAACTATAACTGTTCGACCGAACCATTATTGTACACATGGCCAAAAAAAGGAGTGTTCGTTTTCGAAAACTTTATAATTGATTTGTGCCTTATTCATTCGAATTTCGAAAAAAATTTTCGGATAAAATTTGTTCATTATACATATACTAACAACATTTATTCGAAATATTTTCCCAAAAACCGAACGAATATGGCACAAAAAACCCATAAATTAAAAAAAAAAGAATGTAAGTAGTATTTTAGTTAGGTCATTTTATGAATATCTACAACACTAAATTTTTCTGCGATCAATATTTTCAACCGATAAACCTTCAGATTTTCGTAGATAATTGACTTTATCGGCAAAGATGTTTCGAGTTACTTCACATTTAAGAAAAACAAATGCGAAAGGTACGGAAAACTAAGAAAGGAAAAACAGAATAGTGACACAGATAGTGAATGTACTATCATTGTATCACGTGATCTTCCTATTATTGAATTCTCCTTTTTTTTTGGGTTGTGTACCTGCTGGAACGAATATGATAACGAATAATTTACCTAATGGAAACGTTTTACTAATAATAAAAAAATATCAATTTAACAACGACATTTATTGTTGTTATACAGGCAAACCCGACCACAATATTTATGTAAAAAGAGTTATTGCATAACATATTTTATGTAGAATCAATTTTTGTATGTTGTTTGTAATATGGGGCAACATGCAACATGTTGGTTGTAGTTCAACATATTAAGAATGTTGGGTTATTCATTCGGTCAAAAATGATGAAAATTCTTTGAAAAACACATGTACAATCAGTGGTTAAGGTGGTTATTTACTTCCAAACTTCCAATGACCAGTTTATGGCCACTCAGCCATCAACCAGGAATGTGTGACCATTTATCATATAATCACTTGCCTACTTGCCTACTTGGAACCAGGGAGGTTATGGGTTCGAATCCCGACAATGGCAGTCAATTATTAACCAAAAAAAAAGGGCGCTGTTAATTGACTAAACTGTCGGCGTATGGACAAGAATGAAGTAACCGGCTATGCTTGAGAAGGTTTATTGCAGTTTCCTTCACGAACTTCAGATGAATATCGGCATAGTTCCTATCATAGTCGGCTGCAGCCGCATATCCTACCAATTCCTAGTCTATACAAAAAAATTGCTTCCACTCCACTCACATCCTCACATCCTTAGGCATCACAATGGACCTTATAGTCGAAGTGTAATCTATTTATCTATCTATCATATAATTAAAAATATTTGTTTATTTATTGGTCAAAAATAATAAAATAATTTATTAATATTATTTGAATTTCAATTATTTGACAAATGGCCACTCCTTACTGATTACGATCCTAAAAATAAAACTTGTAGTCGGCCATCTTTGCTGCAAATTATAATCACCAATTGTACATCAGATAGTGAAACATTATATGAATTTGAGATGCCTTCTTTCCTCGGTAGCTTAATAAGAAGATCACTGGTCCGAAATGCAAGAGGTCGTGGATTCGACCACCATTCTGTCTGTTCTAGTGTATGAACATTGGACATAAACTTAATTTCTCTGCATTTCCACTAGTTTTATACGTATTTATAATAACCTGCCCTTATCACCTCGTTCTGCCCTGGGGCCCAGGGCACAACGGGGTAAATGACATAATTTTCTATTTTTGAAAAAATAAATATTGTTCTTTTATTTTCTTATATTATTATTATTTTATTTTTGTGATTATAACATTGTAACATAATGTGTACATAGAAAAATTTGCAGCTTGTACCCCGTTCTGCCCCGGTTTCCGCTATATGAAAAAAAATTTCAAATAAAAGATCTTTTGTCCCAACATTGCATTAGATCGTCCCTTCGAATAAATGAAACTTTTTTACCAAAATTTAATCTTAAACGAAATTTTATGTGTATCTACTGATTTCAAACTGTTATATAGGGTGTCGTATAAGTAACGTTATGATTTATTTAATGAATGCGTATTTGTGCATAATTTGGTTTTAACTCGTGAACCAATTGAATCTTATATGGGAAAAGGTGTAGCGTATGTAAAATTCTTTGCAAAGACCGACTAAACATCACCAACTGCTGAGAACGTCTGGCTGGTGGAAGTTTCGGGGTTTTCTTCAACACTTGCTTGCACCCGAGCAATGTTCACATTATTTCAAACTGCACGAGGTCTTCCACCACGCGGAAAAACACAGACAACCCCATGTTTCCGAAAACGCTGAACCAATCGGTAAATTGTCGGAACACGAAAGAAATTTCGATATGATCTTTGTGTCTGAATAATCGAATGCTGACTTTCAAAATAAAATTGACCAACTTTGGTTCTTGGTCCTGAGTCTTTCCATCATAAATTTCCCAAGTTTTTCAAAGTTAATTCTGAAAAAAAAAAAGAACAAAAAACTACGTAAACAAAAAATTTATTCACTAATTCTATCATAACGTTACTTATGCGCCAACCTATAGAATGATAAACGTAGTTAAATATCACTTAATAACCATTCAAGAACAAAACTTATCCTTGTGAGTCCTTGATATAACACATATTTCCGCTGATAGAAAGTTAACGGCATATTAAGATTCATTTTCTCGTTTTGCTGATCTATTTTACAAAAATGTTAATAAATTGTGATAATTTGTTTCAGATGTTCGGGTATAAACCATTGCAGTTATAATTTATTATTTGATACACCGGGTGGTCGAAATTGGGGTGGTGGTTTAATCACATTCAAATATGTTTGCATAGCAGGTAAAGTGAAATTACCCACATAAAAATAAAAAATAAACAGATTTTCATTTTAATAATTCATATTTTAATAAACTGTATAAGGAAATGATACTCATGCATATATATTGGGTGTAACAGAAATAATGCCTATGTAATATTTAAAGAGAGAAAACGTTTCAGTATTAATAACAATTTTCATTAATTAAACTCGTGTTTTTAAAATCTTTTTCTAAAAGTCTTTGAAAAAGTGTGAAATTTAAAAAAGATGAGATTAAAACCCGATTTTGATTTGTTTATTCTACATTTTTAATTAGGTTATATACCCATTTTATACAGTTTTAGGAACTTTTCCCGAAAGTTAACTCAGTTGAATTATTTAAAACCCTAATTAACAGTTTTATTTCGCCACTCTACTGAGAGAGCAACTAAAATGCAGCTCACTGTGGTGCGTGCGCATCACATGTTTCGTTTAATTTAGTTCTCACCTCAATATTGTCAAGCGCTGTCTTGACCGAGTTTGACTTTATATATTAAACTTTTTTTAAGTATCAGCTATCCATATATTATATGGATAGGCCCTATGGCCCAGTGCATAGAATGTAAAGAAAGTTTGTGGGAACTACTTCTCAATTATTTGTTAGAGTAAACTACAAACAATTCTAGAAATATTCCAATAATTTTTTTCACGATACTATTCATTATCTTTTATTTGAACACAATTAATTGTTTTATTTTGATGAACTTTGTTACTACAAACAAATGAAGCTTACTACAATTAGTTGTAGGGTTTATAGTTTATTCAGTTCAAAATTGGTGTTAATCCGATAAAGTTGGGTTCCTGGTTGACAGACTTCTCCTTATATTCTTAAACTCTAGATAAAATGTGATTTATAGACACAGGGTGTCGTTAGGAGAATATATATATATTTTTGTCATAATAACAGTTGTATGAGACACACTTTTTCTGTATTATATATTAGTACGTCATTTCTGTTTCATTCTGTATATAATTCTTACAAGAAACCATTGTATGTTCAACGTTCAGAATAATACTTAAAATATTCAACGAAGAAATATGTACAATACGTTATATATATATATGTATATATGGTAGATATATCGAAAATGACCGAATAACCTACATAATTCTTCTATACATTCTTCTATATCTATGACTTAATATTTGAACATTTTCCTTTTTTATTTAATGTTCAAGTTTATATAAGTTTATATAATATATATTGTAAGAGATTTTACAAATATGATATAAATTATTTATAAATGTTTGTTAATATGATTATATAACCATTTTTCTATTCTTTTTAATATAGAGTGGTCTTGAAATTTTTTATATCGTCCTCACATTTATATTGTTTTGTAACAATAGTTTCAAAGTCTCTCTCTCTCTTTCTAAAGATGTCAATATATAAAACCGCGTTTACTGCGCAACACATAACTTAGCACTAAACAAGAGCGATCTTGGAATAGAGTCAAACACATACAAGTAAGGCACAACCAAGAAACGTAGTGAAACTGTCACAAAATTAGCAACGAATAACCTATCCTGAGACAATATAAGAGTAATTTTAATAAGACTGGTGTTAACAAGAGTAAATTGAATGAAAGTAATTTTATCAGGACTACAATTTCAATAAAATTATTATATTTTTATTTATTTATTTTTTTTTTGTCTATTGATTTCGATTTTCTATCTATTTCTAATTGCTCAAAGAGTAAATTACGACTAGCCAATTTATACTGATGATGACTACTTTGTTGCCCGAAATACGTATTTATAATACAAAAACTGATCTAGATATTGGGGCGAATTTGAAAGGAAATTCTGGTACTATGGACTACAATCTTTTTAGTAGGTTTTCTTCGTTCGTTTTTATGGGAAAAATGTTTCGAATAAAATTTATTATATATTTATAATGAACAACTTATTATTCGGAGTACTTTTTCGAAAATTGAATGAATAAGGCTTAAATCAATTATAAAATTTGGAAAAATGAGCGCTACTTTTGTGGCCTATAGTACAAGTGTTCATAAAATATCATAATTAGTCTATTTTCGAAGGCCTGCCTGTCTCTTCGTCAATACACTTGAAACGCGGTTAAAATGTCTTGAATGTGTACGATACCTCCAGTGTGCTTCGATATCTCGAATTGAAATTTCTTTAGGCGATTTTAACATCAAATTATAAACACTTACCCACCAAGCGATCGTTTTCACTTCGGTTGTACGATCTTAATTTGAATAAATTTGAAAAAAAAAATTAAACGAATAAAATAGAGTATGTAGAGATAGATTAAATCATGTAAATGCATAGCCTAGAAATATATTGGATGCGCTAATGATTTGTATTTAACCGTAGGTAATCACATTTCTGGAATAGTAAAACTGTGACAAATTTTTCAACAAATTGATAAGTTTTAATTAATTATTATTTTTTTCAGTTTTCATTTAATTCAAATAAGTTTTTTTTCGTTTAGTTAATTAAAAAAGTAAAACGAAAACATTGTTCAATGTATCCGACACATATTTAAAAACAAAACAGACAATATTAAAAACATGTTTTTTTTTAAAGATTGCTTTTTGTGCCTCTATTTAAAATAATTAGATGAACATATTTTGTTTTTAGATAATTTTTTTTTTTCGAAATGAACAAACAACACCAACTAAAACAATTTCGTATAAAATATTTTCACAAAATTATTTTATATATATTTTTGTGTACAAACTTTTTTGTTACCTTTAGTTTTATTACGAACTTTTATATTTTGTTAGAATAATATATATTTGTTTGTGGCTTTATAAAAACTATATATATATATACACTGTGATTTAGAATATTTGATAGTTCCCGATAATGAATCCGGTAACCCTCCGCAGTTGCATCCTGTTCAGTCTCAGTGCCTCTTGGTTGCACTCTGAAGTAGTACCTTCCCGAGCTCCTGCCGCGGTACTTTTTCTTAGTGATCATGGTGTTTAGCTCTTGACCACTCGTTGATCACCTGTTTACGTAATTATATTTCAAATTTTGCCCCTATTCCTAGAACATTTGTTTGTATTTTATAAATACGTATTTCGACTACAATGTAGGTTGTCATCATCAGTATGAATTAGCGAATCGTAACTATCTCTGGGATATGGATTCAGAGATATGTTGCTTGTTGCTAATTTGGTGCCTGTGTCACAATGAGATTAAAAAATTCTGTCCTTTTATACGATTTGACTGAGGGTAGAATCTGACTTGAGGATTATTTAAGTTGACTACTGGATTAGGTGTGTGAAAAGCCCCACATATTTATTGGCGGTATTCTTTGGTGACTATGCGGCGTTTGCTTTGTCACTAAAGTGAGTGTACCTACGTTAACTTTGACATTCAGGTATTGGATTTTTATTTTTGAAAATGGTTTAATTTTATTAAATCAGAATTTGGAATTGGGCCATTGTCTAAATTCATTATCTGTTTTCTCAATTTGTATATGTAGATGCTTTCGTATGCATCTAATTCTGTGGCGTTTTGTACCGATTTAAGTAGTTTTAGATTCGATTTATCAATTTTATGGTTGTTCTCAATAACGTGCGCCGCTATACAAGATTTTTTTTTCTTTTCTGAAACTACTTAAATCGGTACAAAACCCCACAGAATTAGATGCATACGAATTTCCGCCCCGGTTCCTTCTTCAGTTTTGGATCCATCTGTATACCAGACGATTCCTTTCTTGAGATAGGGTGGTTCTCCTTCCATCCACATAGCCCTATCACAGACTACAGCGAAAAGTTTTGAGAAGGAGTATATTTTGGGAAGTATATCTGTGCCCATTTAGACTCCAGGCTTTTCCACATGCTCTCTTGCAAAGAATGATGATGTTTTCCAGATGAGGGTTCCTAGAGGGTTATTTCTAGATACCCGCATTTGCAAATCATGCAGTCCTATTAATTTTAAATATCTTTTTCAAAAACGCCAATAAAATTAATTAAAATTAAATTCTGTTCTCTTCCGTAGATAGATCATCTTTTATCCGTTTGATATAAAATATACAGTACATTATTATATTATGGGCAAAGAGTACTTACAATGTGCATTTTTAGTTTGTTATTACGAGTAACAACACAGAAAAAAAAGCGGGGGAAACAAGAACATATTATTATTAAACTAACTTCTGACTCGAATTCTATATATACGTATGTATCTCTAAGTTCCATGTGTATACGTATAAAATGCATCTCTTTGTGAGTAGTCCGACAGACTGTATAGAGTACCTAGCTCTAAAGTCTAAACTAATACTACATGGATTCTGACGGAACAAAAAAAATATGATGTGTATAGCCGCACAACCTCAATATACAAACTATATCTGTATGTAGAGGTTATGAGGTACATTGTTTTACCCTTCAATACCTTCAATATTGAGTTTATAAAGTTTATAAAGCTATATTAAATTTCAAATTTTGCCACAATTCCTAGAACAATTATTTGTATTTTATAAATACGTATTTCGACTTCAAGATAGTCATCATCAGTATCAATTAGCTACTCGTAACTATGTCTGGGATATGGAGTCAGAGATATGAGTTGCTCGTTGCTAATTTGGTGCGTGTCTCACAATAATATTAAAAAATTTTTGTCTTTTATATGATCCGACTGAAGTAGTACCTAAAGGACTATTTGAGTTGAGTGACCAATTAAGGGATTAAGTGTGTAAAGAGTTCAACCCATTTATTGGCGGTATTTTTTTCTGACCATGCGGGTAGCTAATTCATACTGATGATGACTACCTTGTAGTCGAAATACGTATTTATAAAATACAAATAGTTGCTCTAGGAATTGGGGCAAAATTTGAAATTTAATTTCAAAAAATCTAGAGTTTTCTTTGATTATTTTAATAATCTTATTTACAGCTATAGCTTATTGAAGCTACTGAGTTCAGCCATATGAACAAACAAAATCGCGTGATCATAGCACATGGTGAAATTTGATTGGTTCTTTTGATAACTTATCCTAATGGTTAGTCTTAACCATTAGGATATGAAATTCTTCCCCCTACGCTCCTGGTGGAGTAATGTAAGTATATATAGGTTGTTGACCATTTTTTTACTTACATTGAAATAACTTAATTCTTATAATTTAAAACAGAAATTATTAATAATCAAACATAATAAACAAGTTTAGTAACCATGGTAACGAAATATGTATACGTACAAAAATTCTTCGGTATTCCGACTTAGGTCATATAGAAGTACAATTTAGTTTTTCTTTGTTGAAATTTAACCTGTTCCAGTAATAAAATGAGTGGTGTATAAACATGGCTTTCACGAAGGAGGCTCGAGCTCGAATCTTGGAATCGATTTGTGGAAATTTATGGGCAATTCCTATGTACTTTAAGTTCAGGTCTGCAATCTGGTCTAATAAAAAATCGAATTAATAAGATGATTAGATAGTTTTTATTTCCGTTTACTATGAAATTACTTAATTAATTAACTGATTATTCGTAACCTTCGCTACGAATAAAGATAAGATGTTCAACTAAACTTCTAAACTAACTGGATACTGTACGTTCCAGTATAAAGTTTGCAAGCTGTTACCAGTCCAAGTGGTCGAGCGGTCTAAGGCGTTATGTCTGCGCAGTATGCATACTTGAAAATTGGGAGGCTATGGGTTCGAATCCCGATATCGGCAGTTTGTCAATTATTAAAAAAAATAGGGGCGGTTAATTGACTAAACTGTCAACGTATGGACAAGAACGAAGTAACCAGCTATGCTTGAAAAGATTTTCTGCAGTTTACTTTACTCCAGATGAATATCGGCATAGTCCTATCATAGTCGGCTGCAGCCGCATATCCTACCAATTCCTAGTCTATACACAAAAATTCCTTCCACTCCACTCAAATCCTCACATCCTTAGGCATCACAATGGACCTTATGGTCGAAGTGTAGCTTCTACAATCTATCTATCTAGCAGCAGACCTCAAAACGTAAAGATCTGGTGAATACTGAATATAGATTTAGGATCCCGATATCCCAACGTTCCTATTACATGCTTGATGATCCGCACAGCTTTAGCGCTGAAATTGCATCTAAACTATTGGTAGTATGAAAAAATGTTTCATACAAAAGTTGTTTGTTTTTATTAAAGATTTTCTCACAGTTAGATTTTTGGCGTAGCTGTCACGCGGATGTACGGATACATAAAATGCAAACTTTTATAGCCCATGTTACTCGAATTTAGCTGTCACAGCTGATCCTGACTTCTCTGTTTCTCATTCTTGCCACCAGATGTCATGATCCTAAGGAATAGTGTAATAGATATAGATTACGTTATTGTATGTCTGTATATGGAGGTATAAAGAAAATATGATTTTTTATTTCAATGTAATATAAGATTATTAAAATATTATTACATGTTCTCTCTATATGATATAAAAACAATATCCTTGTTTATTTTTCATTGCAAGAATAAAAATAATAATAATAGTAATATGTTTCTATCAACAAAATAGTATAGAAAACTATTTTATCTTTGTAAACTAAAATAATGCACCCCGTCGGAGATATTTTCATTTCGTATATTCTATTTAGGAGTTTTCCAATTATAACATAAGAAATTTAAAAATATATATATATAATACGAAGGGTTGGGGGCCAGTATTATTATAATGTTTTCAAGTGGAAAATGTTTTTAGTATTTAAGTAGTCAGTTTTTAGTATTTTTATTTTTTGCTGATTTCGACTTTATAACAAATTAAAGGATATGAAATATACGTTTAAATTATTTTAGATACTAGCATTTTTTTTAAATAGTAATAGCCATTTTAGCATTTTGTAGGACGGCCATGCTAGAGTAACGACAATCAGAGTTCTCAATAAGTGTAGCGACACCCACAAAATGGTTGGATTTATTAATGGTTAATTAATTATATCTCAAAAACTAAACGTCAAATCGAAAAACTTTATTAAACTTTTTTTTTCCTGAATGAATTTCAGAACACTCTGTATAGAGAGGTTTTTTTATTCCTTTTATTCAAACTTCTCTGAGCGATGTTTTTTTACAGCAATACAGCACTTTTAGAGTGTTTTTTTTTTCAGAAAATTAAACACACAAAAATGAATGATACATTTTTTAAATGATGCTCTACTAAAAAAATTCGATTTTTAGACCTCAAGGCCTTATTCATAAATAACTGCATATTACAACGATGCCAATTTTCTACATGAAAATATACTCTTGACATGAAATACTCTCTCGTATGTGACAGACAGACGCCAAAGTGATTCCATAAGTATACCGTTTTTTTTGTCGAAGTACGGAACACTAAAAATACTAGAAGCCAGCCTTTAAACTCCAATATACCAATATTTATTTACATTTAGTACACGGGTACAAAGCATACAAAGTTTGACAATTACATTAAAATAAACAACTTCGAAAAGTTCGGAAATGTTCTAAAACATTTGACAATTATTATTACCTTCATAGAATATAATATAAATAAATTGTCATTAAAAAACAGTTGTCATACATTTTATACTGCAACAAAACAATTTTAGAAAATAGTTTTAAATCTAATAAAAATCATGTTAGAAATTATTAACAGTATAAAAAAAAAAAGAAACCCAGTAAACCGAAGTCAAAAAGTTTTTATCGTGTTGAATTTTAATATTTAACTTAGCAGGCAGAGAGCATCAAACAACAAAGTAAACTATAGAACTTTTCTTTCGTTCTCTCTCTCTGTTTAGAATAAAAAGATTTCAATTTGAGAAAAAGAAAAAACTTTCTTGTTTTTTTTTTTTTTTTTTTGTGTATTTATTATTATTACATATCTGTCTCGAGCAAGCAAAAAAAAGGAACTAAACTTTTTATTTCAAATTGAAATTTTATGTGAACAGAATCTTTTAAAACAAAACAAATTTTGTATGCTGCCCTACACAATGATACAGAAGAAGAATTGTTTTCGTTTTTGTGTTATACTGATACATGCTGTATCGTAAAAAAGAATTTTCGATTGATGTCAATACTATATAGTAATAGTTTCTATTGTATTTTTGACGAAAAGAAAGTATTTTATTCTTTCGATATGAATGAATTGAGAACAACGGCGGTTAAATAAAAAGAAATTATATTGATACTTGTGAAATACTTAAAATACTCTATATACAATTGAAGAATGTGTGTACACTGAAAGACATAGATTGTGAGAGATATTAGATTATCAAGAAAGAGATTTTGACACCTTTTCTAAAGATGTCAAAATATAAAAACCCGTTTACTGCGTAACGCATAACTTAGCACCAATCAAGCGCGATCTTAGAATAGAGCTAAACGTCGGTGAAACATACATATGCAAGACACAACCAAGAAACGTCGTGAATCTGTCACCAAATTAGCAACGAATAACATATCCTGAGACAATATAAGAGTAATTTTAATAAGAGTGATGTTAACAAGAGTAAATCGAATGAAAATAATTTTCACAAGAGTAATTTCAATAAAATTTATTATATTTTAATTTATTTTGTTTAATTTTTTTAAATTTTTTTTTGTCTATTGATTTTGATTTTCAACCTATTTCTAATTGTCAAAGAGTAAATTACGACTAGCTAATTTATACTGATGATGACTACTTTGTAGTCGAAATACGTATTTATAATACAAAAACTGATCTAAATATTGAGGTGAATTTGAAGTTTTATAGATTGTGAGACATTATTAGAAATAAACAGAGATAGTTCGCAAAGTCCGGTAACCGGTAATCACTTCCGTTCAAGAAGACGTTAATTTTTTTAATTTTATTTTAGAGGTAAATTTTGATCTTACATTGATTTTGACATTTTGTAGACTATACATTTTATATTTTCTTGTTTCTTCACGGTTCTCAATATTGGAAAAGTTGATTAATTTGTTATTGGAAACTTCCTGTCTTTGTAGGACAAATAGAAGTAACTTAAGATAATGATGAGTCAGTTAAATAAGTATATGGAAACAAAGAAAGGAGTCGGAATACCTATCATAGAACCAGAACCTATTTAAGAAATTCCAAAAATAGCATGTAAACAAGTGATCAACCATTTGATGGACGGAAAATAGTTTTAAATCCCAACAAAAGCATCTGCACACAATCGGACTCTACAACGGATCCATTATGTACAGACTGTGCGGCTAGTAGGAAGAAACATCTGGCAATATCATCTTAAACTGCAAATCTCTCGATTATAGCAGATATAAGATATTCGAGGTGCATCTCACCTCGAATATATAAATCTTCTGGCCATTGCCATTGCCAAGATATAGCGTCTGGCCATTGCCAAGATATAGGAGAAGCGAGTCAGACTGAAGTAGAAAGGGGAGCATAATGGGTCATAAGATCGAAGTTTAATACTTTTTATACCCCAAGATATATCTATCTATCTAAAGAAGTAAATGTTTTTCTTCTTCTCGTTTTTAGAGTTTTGTATCTGCAGTGGCTGCTACTAAAGCTCTTTCGGTTGCTGAGAAACAGAGGCCTAATATAATAACTGTATAAATCGCACAAGTAGTACATTATATAAAAATGATATACCCCTTTTTAGATTAATACATTTCCATACAATTGATATATCGGGTGACGCATAAGTAACGTTATGATTTATTTAATGAATGCATATTTGTGCATCATTTAGTTTTTATATGGGAAAAGGTATAACGTATGTAAAATTCTTTGTAAAGATCACCTTTGACATCACCAACTGCTAAGAACGTCGCCTGGTAGAAGTTTCGGGGTTTTCCTCAACACTTGCTTGCACCCGAGTAATTATTCGTTCTTTCCTAGTTGATGTAACCAAAAATTAAATGTGTATTAGATTGAGACTCGGAGTTCATTTGTTACTATACGGTCAGGTATTCTATACACAGTAAAACTGTTTTAAAAGAATCGATTAATCCTCCTTTAAAAAAAAAACAAAACTTTAAGTTATATCTTATTTTCTACGGCTTTCAATGTATTATCAAAAAAATAAAATGATGTGGTAGTATATATTCCAAGAAGAAAACCAATATAGTACGTATATAAAGAACTGCATCACTAAACCCTATATGATACCAGTACACAATAGTTTTGCAATGATAAAAATGATATAGTAATATAGTTGTAGTCAACAATAAAATCAGTCATTCAGCTGATTGTCTAAGATAGATTTCTGTCTACTTGCAGCATGCAAGAACTGTCTTTAAACTGTCAATAAGAAATTATAAAACATGTAAGCTCGTAACGGAACCGCAGGCCAAAATTTTGAATCCTTATTAAGCAAGTCTAATACACTGCAAAAAATAAAATAGTGGACACAACGAAACCAGATAGTTGGTCGAACTCTCTCCAATGCAATTATCAAACCATCATAGAAGGTAGTTATGATCTTAGTTTAAATAGTGAGTGCATGTGAACACCATATAGCCAAAGTTAATAGTGGAACTGGACCCTGTAGGCAAAGTACAAAGATCAGTGACTAATTCATATCGCAACACATAACTACATGAAATAAAACGATGATTATATAAATCAAATGCAATTTTATTATCCGGTATCTATATGTAAATATAAAAGTGTATATTAAATTTAGTCACGACTTTATAACGCTTGAAAATATTGATCGCAGACATAAATGTTTGGAATAGGTGTTCACAAAATGTCCTAATCCGGCCATTTCCGCATGTCCGTCCGTCTGTGGTCACGATAAATCAAAAACGAAAAGAGACAACGAGCTGAAATTGTGTGTGTGTATTCTAGAACTAAAAAGTAAGTTCGTGAATGGGCAATATCGGACCATACTTGGGCCAAATAGGTCTATCTTTGAAACCGTTAGAGATACAACAAAAATTTAAAGACAAAAAATGTTCCTTTTTTAAAAATAAACAACTTGTTTGAAACTTTTTTTCATAAACTCAGTAGGTATATACCGGATATTTAAGCAATTAACTCAGTTATAGCTGTTATTTTCAATTGTTTATAAATAAATTTTTAAATTTACGATTTTGTTTCACGTATTGTGGAATAAATTTTATTATTTGAATAACCAAATAAATAATGGTCTGATACACTTAATAAAACGAATGCTGAATGTTTTAAACGTTGAAATTATTCATTCTTCTAACAGACTGTCAATTTGTAAGAGACTAGTCTCATGTCGCCATTCAAGTGAATGACTGATTATACTTTGATTACGACATACACATTTATATAACAATACATTATAGCAATTGTGCAATAAAATTGATATATTTATTTGTCTTAAATACAGGAAGCTTCATTGCAAATAGTTTGTATTTGTATATATGTAGCCAAATGTACCCCATAGCTATGTCACGTGGACTACAAAATTGTGTGCATTGTCCAATGTACAAATAATAATAATACCCAAAACACGTTTTAATTTCAAATATTTGCCCTTTGTTTCCAGCTTTTTAAATAATATATTCAATTTACTTAGACCTACTATTCTTTTCAACTTTAAGGGGACCATAAATACAGACGATTTACCAATCGAAGAGATTATTATGAAACTTTTTGGATTATAACAAATTTCATAATTCTTTTTAAATACGTGAACAACATTAAGGAAGTTCCAACGCTGTCTTGTATAATCAGGACAAAAAACCGGTTTGCTTTTATTATAAAACAAACACATATAAACACACACACAACACATACATGTATTTATATACAAATTAATGTAATTTTGAAATAAATAAAAAATTTAAACTATTATATTTCGTAAACAAAACGGTAAAACGCGATTTTTATTTTAAATTTATTTAATAAATATTTATCTTTACTATCCTAGTTTTTTTTAAATTCTGTCGAGTGTTTTTTTTAATACAACAGATAATAGTTGGGCGGGCATGAAGTTTTACATGCTTCTAATGAGAGAGAGTGAGAGAGAATGATTACTTTGCTATTAATTATCTCGCGTTCTAAATGGTCAAAAATTCTGAAACTTCAGGATTTATTAGAAAATGTTATTTTTAGCCTGTATATGACCAATAACCAATAACCATTGACCAATAACCTGGTAATAACAAACAAACAAAAATCTCTATTATTACGTTAAATACATAGGATATAATATAGAGTAAGCATTTCACCACAAAAGCGAAATAAATTGTGGCAATACACCACAATATTATATACATTCATACATGTGTAATTTACAAACGCGCCATATTATAATGCAACAATACATACAGACGATATACAGATACATCAGACATTACAAAGGAATATTTATTTCCAATAGATAGATTGTTATATCTATCATCGGGTATATTGATTTGAATAGTGTATAAACCTAGGTCATATTATTATATGATGATACTATCGAATTTGAATTAATTGAAACAATTTGAAATTATTTGTTGGCCTGTTCTCCTATATTTAATTTAATATTGCTGTGAAGAAAATTTTGCCCCAATTTTTAGATCAATGATTTGTATTTTATAAATATAAATTAGCAACGAGTAACATACCTTCGACTCTATATCCCAGAGATAATTACGATTAGTTAATTTGTAAAGTATATGTTAGTTATATTAAATAATTATTATTTAAATAAATAATAAATATATGTAAAAGATATAATTGATCTTTATAATTAAAATTGATATTTTTAATTTGATTTATGAAATGTTATTATTTTTTATATGTAAATTACCAAGGTTGTTAACATTCACAGTAACCGTGATAATAGAGGGAAGTTATAGTTGAAATGCAACAGATAAAAAATGAAGAACAAAATTATAATAATAATTTAATGATGAAGCGACACCGCTACAAATTCATACTGATGCTGACTACTTTGTAGTCGAAATACGTATTTATAAAATACAAATCATAGATCTTGGAGTTGAAGATAAGTTTGAAATTTAATTTGGATGTATAGATGATATGAACATAACAGTTAGAATACCTACAGCACTAAAATAAGCTTTATAATTTTCGTATCAATGAAAAATTTTGCAAATGTATATAATATGAAACCATCTATACTAGAATCTAGATGAAATCATTATAGAATTTGAAAATAAGCCACAAAATAGAAATCACAAGTTTGATGGACATGGTCCATCGTTGGTCAATATGTCAAATCAAATTATTTCTTTTATTACAAAGTGTAACTAAAACATGAAAATTTAAAAAAAAAACTTAAATGTACTTCTATTGGAAGGTAGTAAAAAATAAAAAGGCTAAACTAAAACTATTGTAAAAGTGTGTTCGGTCTGTATAGAAAACCTCTTTGAAATTGGCTTGAATCCAACAAAGAGGGTCCCATACTTTTGTTTTTGGTTTTTAATGCATTTTTCCAACTAATAAAACATACAAATCTAGGATGAGAATCGAATTCTAGACCAACGCTCTGCGTCTGAGCTACGAGATGCTCTATGGTGGTGGAATGTATATGATTTCTCACTATCTTGATGTCTATCTATGTTGACGTTGGACTAGAATGCCAGAGGTCGTGGGTTTTATTCCTATCTTAGATGTGTATGATGTTATCAATATTCAGACATATTACTTAAATGTCAAATTAAGTAAACTCTAGTGACTTCCATTGGTATAATATACCCGAATGACAACTATACTATAATTTAATCGTTTTAACGAGGCCAGCCATGCAAACAAACTGCAGACGAATGAACCAAGACTTGCAATGATCAAGCACATGGTACTAAGCACATAAATAATAATAAGTCTTAGTTCACTCGTACGCAATCCGCTCACATAGCTGGCCTCGTTAAAACGATTTAAGTATAATAATGTATAGGTTGACGCAAGTTTACAAAAAATCAATTCAAAAATAGATAGTTTCAATTTTTTTGTATCTAAATAGTATGTATAACACTATATTTACTATACTTACACACTAACCGAACTTTACGCTACATATATAGTGTGTACAGTGCCAATAATAGTTGTAAGCACTTTGAGATAACAAATGAAATTGTCAAATATTTCTCTCAATTTTCAATTCCCAATACACAAAATAACACAACGCATATCTATCTATCTATATCTATATATTGTGTTATTAAATGCACTGAACAGTTAGTAGTATAATATTATTGAATGAATTATTATATTATACGTAGTAGCTAGCTGCTATATTAATGATTCTACACATTGTATACAAGTAAGGGATAGTTAGTTTTTAGGGGGGTGTTGTTGTTGGTTGAGAGTTGGGGGTGTTTTAACTATTTTATTATAGGGTGAGAGCAGGGTGAGATATCTACGAATAGAGACGAAATTATTGTTTATGTAGATGAATGATGATGATGATGATTATTATTATTATTATGTTGATGAAAATGAGCATATGTATACAGTATACATAAAAATATTATTATACAGTTATTATAATAGACGCTTCATAGAAATCCCGAGAGTAAACAATGATTGTATAAATGCGTGCCCAACAATGCTTCTGTTTTAAGATCTTTCGACTCGTAAGGTACTCCGGTCGGTAGTCTGACCATCCTTTGAGTATTGTGAAATCAGCAATTAAATAAAACTTGATAAAATCAACATTTTTTATATTTTTTAAAACACAATGAATTTAATCAACTTAAAAATAGATAATCAACTAAAAACTATACTAAATTTTGACAGTTTGAAATGTCAATTTTTATATTTTTAATTAATTGACAAATAATTTCTTTTCAAATTTTTGTTAATGTAGGTATTTTTTTATAGAAACGATAAACTATATTAGAGATCTGGCCCGGCTATAACTTTGGAACGGGCAGAAAACAACTATAACTTTGGAAAGAGTTTTTCTGGACTCGTAAAGAAAATTTAACAAAGGTCTTCTCTCATCATTATTTCGCTATCTCCTATAGTTTTGTCCAAACAATTCGAACAATTTCTCTTTTATATGTAAAGAAAACAATACAGTTTTCAGTAGAATGCTTAAAATGTTTTTATTAAAGATTGAAAAAGACAGGGTTGCCCGGGCTTAAAACAACTCTTATAGGTTATTAATGTCAAATAATTATTTTTTTCTAAATTTAGATATTTCAAAACGTCAATTGTTTTATATTTTAAATTTATTGAGAAATAATTTATTGCCAAAAATTTTTAATGTGGGTATTTCTGTAGAAACTATAAACTATATTATAGATCTAGCCATCAGCCCTCATTAAAACTCTTTAAGCTTCAGAAAACGGATTTTTTTTATGTGTGTCACCTGAGAACTCCGTCATTTATGAACCGATTTTGAATTTTTGTTTGTTTTAAAGGGTTTGGTTTCCCATTGGTTCCATTGGCACCAAATCGCATTCTGATGAGGGGATCCCCGGGAAATCGAGGAAAATCCTCATTTTATATGTGAAATTCAAAATCGGTTCATAAATGACGGAGTTCTGAGGTGACACACATAAAAAAAATAAATAAATAAATAATATAAAAAAAAAAACAAAACAAAAAATAATATAAAAAAAATACAGACGAATTGAGAACCATCCTCCTTTTTGAAGTCGGGTTAAAAATACAGACAAATTGAGAACCATCATCCTTTTTGAAGTCGGGTTAATAATATTTTTTTATTCATACGGTAAGCCTATATATATATATGCCTAGAGTCTAGTTATGGTAGCACAACATCATCAGGCAGTCAGTCCCATACTAGTTTATGATTGAACTGGGTAACAAACATATAACTTGCATGAGTTATTTTATGATAAATATATCTATTATTATTATTATTATTATTATTATTTGAAAATTGATTGATTGGATAGTTTTGTTGATTAGATTTGATGAATATTTTATTTTCAATTTTGATTATGAAATTTCTAACACACTGAGATGATTAGAATTTAAACATCAAAAACACATTTGAATTACACATCATTAATCATTTTTCACTAGTAGGTATATCACGTTTGATTAAACAGATGGCACTTTTCTCAAATGATCTGTATCTGAAATTAATTCAATTGGAATATACATTTAAAAATTAACCCCAACTCCTAAATCAATTTATCCGTATTCCGTCTACAAAAAAAATGTATATCATGCAAAACTTACACACTTTTTTAGGAGGTAAAATATTTTGATAGTTTAATTAAATAATTAAAATATCTTTAAGAAGATTATGATGAGTTCACTTCAGCAAAATGCGTCCTACGAGTGTACAACTGTTTGGTTATTTTTAACTTTTTAGTGCGTTACATACTGATAAAAGCGTTTTTTTTTTACATATATTTCATATAGCTTACCAACGCTTCCACCAGGTTTGTATTAAAAAAATTCATTTAATTTCTCATGTTTAAACAAAGTTTGCACAAAATTTAATATTTTGTGACACATTTTCTAATTACACCATCGGTACATTGTTTCAGGAATAGCACATACATTTGCATACTTTTAAATGGATTCGACAGTTAGAAATTAGGTGAAAAGTAAGTCGCAAGATTTGCTAACATACAGTTGTTACAGATCAAGCTAATAGAAGCGTGTTCAAAAGAAACTACACGATGGTAAAACTTAACTCTGTGTGTGTGTGTTTACCCCCTTTTAAATAAAAAAAAAAAAAACGTATTTTCTATAAAAGAGGGAATGAATTTTCACATACAATAAAATATAACTGTGGTATTAGAATTGAAAAATGATCTAGCAAATATTTCTCTTAAGCAATCTTTCTTCTACATGACTATTCCCTTCATATAATTTTTATGCACAGTATGTATATACTATATACAAGGGTATATTTAAGCATAATTCCAAGTGGCTGAGCGGTCTAAGGCGCTATGCCTGCGCAGTCTGCCTACTTGGGAACTGGGAGGTTATGGGTTCGAATCCCGACATCGGCAGTTTATCAATTATTAAGAAAAAAAAGAGGGGTGGTTAATTGACTGAACTGTCGGCGTATGGGCAAGAACGAAGTAACCGGCTATGCTTGAGAAGGTTTTCTGCAGTTTCCTTCACGAACTCCAGATGAATATCGGCGTAGTTGATATCATAGTCGGCTGCACCCGCATATCCTACCGATTCCTAGTCTATACACAAAAATTCCTTCCACTCCACTCACATCCTCACATCCTTAGGCATCACAATGGAGCTTATGGTGGAAGTGTAGCCCGTCCAGGGCAGCCTCTACAATCTATCTATCTATCTTTAAACTAAGCCTCGATCGTGTTAAGATTGAAAATATTGATCATAGAAAAAATTTCCGCATGTCCATAGACACCAGATTTTTCGAGCTAAAATTTGGCGTGTGTGTTCTAGACCTAAAAAAATGTGAATGGGAAAAATTGAACCATGTATTCCCCGCCTGAGAGGAATATATATATACAACAAGCACTCTAATCAGATACAATCGCACAGCAAAGTATCGAATTAGTGACCAGAATATCCAATTGAATCATGAACCGTCTAAAAAGTATCTTTTGTGAATCGCTCATGACAGGAGTTGCCAAAATTTACGTTTCTGATTTATTTGGTATTAAATGCGCTCTTTTTGAACATATATTTTTATTTTTTATTATTGACCTATTATATAACTTTGTATAATAGGTTTTAGTTTTCATATTTTCGTTTTCATATATTCACATATAAAAGTAATCTGAGTATCTATAATATATATATACATATATATATATATATATATATATATATATATATATATATATATATATATATATATATATATACATATATATATATATATATATATATATATTATCATCAAAAATATTTTCACATATTCTCTAGTGTCATAAAATCATTATTTTCTAAAGTATAATATATTTGTATAACTAGAAAAATATTATAATATACAGAGTGTACCAGGAGGCTGGCTACACTACGACCATAAGGTCCACTGTGATGCCTAAGGATGTGAGGATGTGAGTGGAATAAGGATCTGGAGTTCGTGAAGGAAACTGCAAAAAACTTTCTCAAGCATAGCCGGTTACTTCGTTCTTGTCCATAAGGGGCGGCATATCAGAGATATATATATATATATATTGTCGCGGTATCTTGGGTCTCTTTTTAACTTTAAAAAATAAGGAGCACTGTCGAGTCTATACAGATTCAAATATTCGAAACAAAAAAATATTTAATTTTCTTCAATATTTATTTTTATTTATATTCAAACAATACTAATTTAAACAATGATTAATTCAACAATGGTAACTTCAAACCGCACTACTGTTCCTTTCGGACTGAATTTAACAACTGACTTAAATTGGGTTAGGCACCGGCTTTATATACCGTCGCAACAACATGTTTTGACGATTCAAAAAAAACATTTATAAAAAAATCAAATCTTGTACAGATAGTCGGTAATCTATTATAGATAGTCGGTTTACTCTTATTAAAATTACTCTAATTTTAATAAGAGTGATGTTAACAAGAGTAAACTTGAATGAAAGAAATTTTAACAAGAGTAATTTCAATAAAATATATTATATTTTAATTTATTTTGTTTAATTTTTTATTTATTTTTATTTTTGTCTATTGACTACGATTTACTATCTATTTCTAATTGTCAAAGAGTAAATTACGACTAGCTAATTTATACTGATGATGACTACTTTGTAGTCGAAATACGTATTTATAATACAAAAACCAATCTAGGTATTGGGGCGAATTTGAAATTTTATTTTACAGCCTTTATGTTACGCCCTGTTTATCGATACTCTATGGAAAACATATTATTACATTACATTATCAGATATATATATATATATATATATATATATATATGTATAAGAAAATTTTTATAAGAGGAAATGATTCTCTGAATGAAGCAGAAAAAATTATAATAATATTGTCATATTGAATGATTGTCAACTTTGTGTGTTAACTGAAAAATCGTGTTTACACATCAAGGGATTTCATCATCTCTCTATACGAAACGAATATAATCTAAAATATTTTCTTTCTAGCCTGCGATCTGTAAGGAATATCATATTCCATGTGACTACATTTCAAGGCAAAAACAAACAAACAAAAAAAAAACTATACAAATATTTATTATACACTCGATAGTAAAATAATTGTAGAATTTAGAATAATATGTCTCTTATTTATATATGCTTAGAATATTTTATTGTACTCAATGGAAATTATGTTTTTTTATTAGTGTGTTTGGGGCTTTTGGACGGTATAAGAAGACTATTTATTGTCTTGTCTTATTTGTATTGTGTATGAATATAAATAACTATACTTAGGAAATTTTCTATTAGAACGGTTATCAAATCAGTTTCTTACATAAATATATATAAACTTCTATCAAAAAACATTTATTTTAGCGCGTAGCGGAAAAACTCTTCAAAATTACCTTTTTTACTTCTATTCATGCTAGAAGTGTGCAGTTTTTTGCACACGTCAAGGACACGAAGGCAAGGCCGAAGGTCACCCGGGGGGAAAGGGGAAAGAGCTCCCTTGCGAGAAGAGCGCGTTTGGTGTAATAAAACTATAACGTAAAACTGTATGACTCCTTTAATGTGAGATATGTTTGAGTTGAATATCTCGAATTGTTTAGGAAATTAATGCTTTTCTAAAGATTCTTCTATCTAACTTTTGGCTTGAGGGCCAGAGCATTACTTGTTTTCAGGTGAATAATGAGTAATTCCAACAATTTAAGCATCAACTTTTTGAATTTTCTTAAATGCACAATATAATTCGAATATTGTGGATTTATCTGATCCCGATTGTTTTGAGGAAAAACTCCAAAGAGGTCGTATTCAAATGGTTTTTACAGCGTCAAACATTAGGAAACCCTCATTCAGACCCCTGCCTTCATAAGTACCTATACACAAATTTAGTCCTTTTTTTGACCTTTTTTTCATAATTTACCAAATAATCAGGATATTTGATTATCTAGATCGGGTCCGGTCCCAATTAACCCGAATAATTGAATAACTGCTCAAATATGAAATGACAGATAGAACGCTATATGTACAAATTGCATCAAAAAACGAACAAATCATTTCAAATTTTGTAACTGATTTGTTCCTTATATATTCGGATTTCGGAGAAATGTTTCTAATAAAAATTTTTAGTATGTATAGTAATAACAACTTATCCAAAGCAGTTTTTTCAAAAACCGAATAAATAAGTCATAAATCAATTATGAAATTTTGAAATCATAGCTTGCTCGACTTTTGATACCATCTGTACGTGCTTGTTATTGAATTTAGGGAAAAGTTTTCTACACAAAATTTGTTCCTATTTAAAATTAATAATAGCTCTACAACAAACCAATATCGCGATATTTAAAAAACAAAAAAAAGTTCAAAAATTTAATGGTTTTAAGATCACAGAAAACTTTGCTTTACTCATTGGAACTGAAAAACGTATTATTTATGTCAACTTGTAAAAGTTAAATAAAAATATAGGTCGTTAGTAGTGTGACGGAAATCCATGAAAGTTATTAAATAAAACAAGTATTTGAAATATTGGTAGCTATATTTTTATTTTAACTGTTGTTTCAGAAACACAGTTCCTTCTGCAGAAGATATATAATAATGACAAATTTAACAAGAAGGTAAACATATTTAGATACTTATATGTATATATATATATATATATATATATATATATATATATATATATATATATATATACATATATATATATTTATATATATATATATATTTATATATATATATATATATATATATTTATATATATATATATATATATATATATATATATATATATATTTATATATATATTTATATATATATATATATATATAACATAATAAAATATTGAATGAAAATACAGAAGTTAGTTGAAATAAAAACAAAAATAGAATTGTAAAAACTATTATCGTAATTATGCAAATGGGGAATAAATACAAAAGAAAACTTATACAAATGAATTTTTACATCTAAACATTATACATGATAGCGAAAGATCATATTCATAGCACTAGAGGTAGAGGTAGATTGTAAAGGCTGCTCTGACGGGCTACAATTCGACCATAAGGTCCATTGTGATGCCTTAGGATGTGAGGATGTGAGTGGTAGGAACTATGATAGGAACTATGCCGATATTCATCTGGAATTCGTGAAGGAAACTGCAGAAAACCTTCACAAGCATAGCCGGTTACTTCGTTCTTGTCCATACGCCGACAGTTTAATCAATCAACCGCCCCATTTTTTTTTAAATTTATATAATTGACAAACTGCCGTTGTCGGGATTCGAACCCATAACCTCCCAGTTTCCAAGTACTGCATACTGCGCAGACATGACGCCTTAGACCGCTCGGCTTTTTGGCTGGTGATAGCACTACCATAACATCCAAGGTAGCTCAGTTGCAGAATGCCAGAGGTCGTGGGTTCAATCTTCATCCCTAGATGTGTATGATTTTTCATCTCAAACATTTGATGTCAAAAAATGGTATCAATGATTGGACAATAGTAGGTCTTCATCTGGGCTATCAGCCCTACAAGAATATGCAATTCGCAAATATTACGGAGAAGTATCATGCAAATCTACCCATTTCCTGGCCTAATATAAGTTCAGAACCAAATTAAAACAAAAATGAATTGAAATCGCATTAAATTAATTGTCGGAACTAAACAATTTATTATCTTATCTGATCTTCAAGATAATTTATCAAAATACATTTATCCTGAAAGAGAGAATATATTCCGTTATTCCATTTACAAAATACACGATAAATATTTTGATTTGAAAGATAATAATTAAAATTACTTTTAACTGTAAATAAAATATTATTATCAACAAAATTATACCAAACACTATACAAAACCCCTTGCACAACAAACAAAAACTATACTTTAGAGAGATGGTAATCTATGATAAATATTTTTCCAAAAATATATAAAAATAATGCCCCAATTTTGCAACGACAGATAAATATCGTAAAATCGACTGCCAACCTATTATATTCTACGTAAAATATGTTGTCATACAACAAAGTCATTATATTTAATGTAATGCGTTCCATTATTAAAATGTGTCGAATGGAATATAAAATGGTTCAATGATTTTTAGCAGAGCTATTGCAACAAAACACGACCAAGTACTGACAAAACCACCGCATCTAATTTTGTTAAAAGTGTGCGCGAGAGCGGAGGGATTTTGAAAAAGAATATTTTACATTTAAAGCAATCTTATATTTATGCATGGTATATAGTTTCGATTTAACATATTTAACCCCAAGTATATATTCAGTATTATACAGTTTTTGGGTAATACAACCATGCAGACAAAAACCCTTAATATACGGAGTGTCCCAGAATTTTGGTATATCTACAGAAACAACAGATCTGAATCTACAACATATCCACGAAATTATGTTTCTTCAACAATTCATAATCTCTTAGGTAGATTGTAGCGGCTGTTCTGGACGGGACACACTTGGACCATAAGATCCATTGTGATGCCTAACGATGAAAAAAGATATTAAGCTCAAATATAAAAACCCTGAAAAACTTACCCAATAAATATATACCTATCAACTTTCTCATTTTTGTGAAAAATCTTGGTCCTTACATAGATTTCACTACTTTTGCTGGTATATCCATACTTTGTGCAAAAACTCGGTCCCTCTCACATTTCTGTTGTTTTGTCGGATATCATTACTTTTTGCATAGTTATTTAATGCTCACTGCATGTATCAAGGAAATGATATTTACTTAACAATTAAGGACGTTCATTTGCTATGCTAAAGTCAAATGAGTACTATCTTGAATTTGAAAAAAGTTGTAAAGTATATCAATAATCTTACAACGATTTATAACATTTTCTTATTTGTAAGTATTTATTATAAAATCTCAGGAAATTAGAAATTGATTTGACTTGATGTAACAGATCAGACAATAAACTATGTTGTATATTTGTGTGTATGAGTATATTTTTTTACTGTGCGCTGTCGCCAGTTTTCAAAATATGGTTGCAAAAACAAACCTAACAAAATAGTTTTAATTTTATTAAATAATTAATTCAAACGTTTGTCAATACCATTTTTTTAATGTAAATATATACACTGCATATTTCAAAGAATATTTATAAACATTATTTATTATGGTGTCTACTTTAATCACATAGTTATTATAATTTTAAGTACTAAAAAATTCTGTTCTCCATAAGACGCGGTGTTAAAAGTTTAATTTGTACACTCTGTATAATCATGCATACAAAACCCTTAAAATATATCTATATGCTTGGAGCATTAATTTATGTTAGAAACGAGGGTGTTTGTACTATATACTACATAATAGAAAAAAATATGGGTCGTAAACAGTAATTTTAATATAGTATAGTTTGATACTAAAATTTTCCTTGTCTCAACATTTTAGTTTTCTCATCACTGGGTTTTTACGTACAAGTTGATTCAAAAATATTATGATTTGACCTATCCAACAAACACACCTTGTATATACTGTCCCTAAGGTATTCTAATTTGATTCTGAAATAATAAAATATTGCATCAGATGTGTTAATTCCAAGTTCGTTCAATAATTTGATCATTTTCACTAAGGAAGTCCTTAAATACAAAGCTTTTAAGGACTTCTTTAGCTTAGAAGCATTGAAATGTAGCGCAAAACTATTTTCACGGTCTTAGAGATCTAAAAGCCTTGTTAATATTCATATCTTCTAACCCTATTGCCATAACTAGCACTGGAGGAACAAATAAAATTACAAGGGATAAAACCAATGGCAAAGGGTGATGGTTTGGGATAGACGATGATTCCCAAGGATATAAATTTTATTTCCCTGGATTTTTCAAAGTGTAGATTAATTGCATCAAAAAAATTACTGAAAGGGACTTTTTAGTTACTTATTACCCCATGAAATTGCATAAACTATTAACGTAGAAAGTGTCATCTAAAGGCCAACTGGAATTTCACAAATCAACGGTATAGTTTTGAAAAAGTTTCGAAAATAAGTAATATATAAGTGACAACTGATTTAAATTGTGGGGAAGGAGGAACTTTTGGCGCCATAGAAACGTATTTGGACGTATGTATCAAAACGACACAACCGTTTTCTTCCTCCGATTTTTCCTCCAAGTCCAAAATTTGCTTATACCTAATTTGGTTCTTCACCACACTTGGCAAGGTGGTAAAGTCTGTGAATGCTTAAATGTTCCAGATCGGTAAAGATATTTTCTTCATCCTTCGATTGTCCATATTGTAGATATACTTTTACCTAAATTGAGCCTTTGAAATTTCGTCTCACACTTCGTCCCTATCGAGTCTCAAGTCTCGGAGACATCGTTTATTATCACATTATACGTAACTAATTTTTATGTACGAAATAATTGCAAGAACTTTGCAAAAGGAAATAATTACTATTTATATTAAATTAAAAGATATATTCTAGAAAGTTGTGTTTATTTTAATATTAAAACCTATATATTCATAGAAAAGTCATAATAATTATTGCCAAGCATAATGATTTCCAATTGGAAAATTCTACAACATTAATGTATATAATGCTTTTATTATATTACGTACAGTGAAAGTCAAATATAAAGTGTTCATGTAGAAATGTTAAATTCAGTATTCAGTAAACTTTTTCAGAGATTGAAAGAAAGTACTATCGTCTGTCTCTTGAAAATTTATCAAAAATCAGTTTCTCTTGTGGCATCACTAATATGAAGTTAAAGATAATAAATTTTACGACAATTTATCACCTAACCATTTTTTCTATAACACAAATATTAACAAAAACAGTTTTCGTCATCATGAAAATTTGATTTACGATGTTTTATAACTAATGTAAAAGTATTGTCTGCTTCTTCAGACAAAATTCGCCTAATCTATATAAAGTTTTATATAACACACAACGCATTATTTTTGTTATATAATTCTTCGGTTGATTGTACTTTAATTAAAGACAACGCTGTAATTGTCTTTCACTGTACACTGAATTTTACCTACATCCTACGGGAGAAACACATGTTACGAAATAATAATAATCATAATAATATCAATAATATTGCTAAGTATATATGTGTACAGATTCGTTCAATTAAATTGAATCTAACCTGTTTATTTTATAGATAGGTGTACTCAAATATATTGAAAATGGTTTATACAGCGTCATTGACAGAATCATCAATATTCAGTCACTATAGCCGATTATTATAAACAATACTTCTCCAGTCTCAGTGCACTGTTTTACTCAAAAGGTCTGTCCGATTTGGATAAAAATTTGAGACAAGGTAGCGTAGGCGAGGCGTCATGGTGGTTTAAATTTCCACGATGGATTTGAATTTTCTTGGGAACCTAGTCCGATTTTTTAAAGGAGTTGGCACAATTAAAGAGCACAGTCTAAGTGATTGCTAGACGTAATATGACATATATGCACGAGAATATACATGTTTAGACTAGGGTTTGGCAAGCTAGACAAGAAGCATGAAAACCCCGGATTTTGGAGCGTAGAAACCGAACATGTCAACAGTGTTTTTTTTTAAAGTTACTCATTAAAATAAAAAATACCAGTCCAAGTAGCCGACCGGTCTAAGGCGGTATGCCTGCGCAGTATGCATACTTGGAAACTGGGAGGTTATGGGTTCGAATCCCGACATCGGCAGTTTGTCAATAATTAAGAAAAAAAATAAAAATTAAGAAAAAAGTAAAAATAATGGGCGTACTCTGTAGTCTGAAGAGTGTAGTGTGTGTGTGCATACGTAATGAATAAAATAATATTATAAATTAAGTGGGCATCACTATTTCCCCACTCTTAAATGACATCAATCAAACATCATACCACAAGCAATCAGATGTTTGTAAGTATGTGTATGTATGTATGGTTTTATAGTAAATATTTTATTTATTTCTTTAACATTGATTCCCTATTAGAAATGCTTTTGAAAACATACTGTATAACCTTTAATCTACACTAATATTATAAAGAGGAAAGATTTGATTGTTATATTATATTTTCAAAAAAATTAGGGAAACTCCAATAATGTAACGCGAGGTGTAAAAAGATGGGGGTTCTGGGAAGCCAAATAACATTTTAATTCTGATAGCGGAAGTGTCGGTAAAAATTAATAAAGTTGAATAATTCAGTAGTACGCTATCGACACCAAAAGTGCCGGAGCAAATCTTGGAGTTCCACGGGCAACGCCGGGGAATTCAGCTAGTATACCTATAAATACGTTATAAGATGTATAGTCTGGATGTATTTTGTCTTGGGGATTTTTTTGTCTTAGAGATATTTTGTGTGGTGATATTTTGTCCTGGGATATTAAGTCGGGGATATTTTGTCTGAGGATCAAGACGTCTATTATCTTTTAATTGTAACACACTTGATATTATAAGAGTTTCGGTTTTTGATTGGCTCATAATTTTGTATTCTACTGGTATACAGTGAATGTACCTATAAACCGTATGTTTCTTCAAATTATTGATTCAGTCTCGGAATTGACTAGCACCAAGAAAACACCATATCACTGACGCAAACAAAATATATTCTAAGTAAAATATATAAAACAAACAGACACTCCGAAGAAGACTTACTACCAAAACGACTGATAGACAGATAGACTTACTCACTGTCTTGAAGTATAAAACTTTGAGTAGTAAAAATATACAGTTGATATAAAATTAGTTTTTTATTATCCCCGAAAATACTATAAAAATTGTCTATATAACTCTGTAGTATGTTGTAGTATAGTTACTTACATATACAACATAAATTGTATGTAATATTTTATTAAAAGCACGAAAATATATTATTCGACTTCAAAAAGTCAAAAAAAACAAAAAAAATTTTGACAAAAAGCTTTTTTATTTAAAAATATTATTTCATATTTTATTTGCAGCATATACCTAATGCTTGCGAAAATCGATTTACATCTACTATTATTTATATATTACTAGCTGACCCGCCCCGGCTTCGCACGGGTTCTTTACAGAAAATATAAAACAGCCTATACTACTCCGAGGAGATGTAGTTTTCGATTAAATTAGTTGAGTAGTTTTTGAGTTAAATCGTAACAAACAAAAAATCAATCATCTTTCCTCGTTATACATAATAACATTACCCGTCGTGCCTTCGCCCGCAAAAATTTTGTAACGCCCTTATAACCAAGTAACATAATATTTTCTCCCGTCAAGGACTGATAAATTGCATTTAATTTCTGAAATACATTTGTTGTATGCACTGCCACCTATTGGCAAAATTTTTGAAGTACTCATGTTGTGTATACTGCCATCTATAGGCAAATTTTTAAAACGTATTTGTTATATGCATCGCTATCTATGCATATTACTACAAAAGTAAAATAACTTAATATTAATTTTAAAAAGATTCACTATGTGAATAGAAATCGTAACAAATGAAATCGAAACAAATATGAACAATGGACTGTATTAATATGCGATCCACTGTTACATATCAATCACTTTATGCAAACTGCTGTCTGTTGCATGCTTACATAAATAACAGTCAAAATGTCTGCATCCCCACTCCTGGGAGACAATGTATAATACACAGCACGAAGAGCAACGGACATCTGTTACTATGAATTGATAAATTATACACCTATACATCAATAAAATTTTTTTAGGATGTCAAACTCTTGTCTGAATACTCTGAACAGACAAACGACTAAATTAATTATAAAAGATTCTTTTATTAAAAAAAACATTGCAAATAATAACTTTCGAAAAAGTCGAAAGCTTATGTAAACACATAGAAATCTTCTATTTTGTTAATATTTAAGTTTTATAGCAATACCCCCCCCCCCCAAATGTGAGAGGGGCTAATTTTTTGCATACAAAAAGTATTTATATCCCAGCAAAATCATGCTGGGATATGTAAGGACCAAGTTTTTTAACAAAAGTGAGAAAATGATTCATATACATTTTTATAGTGTAAGTTTCTCATTTGCAGGGTATTTCATATTTTACTTTTGAGAAAAATCAAAACTTCCGTTCCAACTATCTACTTGGTCTCGATTAACCCGAAGTTCTACTTCATACATATACCCTCAAGTTTTCCAATTCAGATGTGGTATTACCACTATAAAACAGTTATGTATATAACTTAATCATCAAGTGTTTTTGAATTCTGAGAATTTATTTTAAATATATTATAGTTTGTGTACTATAATCAAACTTATTATTCCTCTAAGGCTTTAATTTTGGATACATAAGTTTACGAAATATGATACATTTTCGAGTAAACATATTGTAAAAGCATTTTGATTCATTTTCAATTAAATCTATACACTGTTTATTTACAAAAGGGGTTTCAATGATTTAATTAGTTTTAGATCAGCTTTTTGAAAGAACGTTAAACAGACTTTTGTTGTAAATTAATCCAAATAATATAGTTTAATAATAAAGGTACATTTGAACAAAAACAAAAATTTGAAAGGGACCAAGTTTTCGCATACAAATATCCCAGCAATAACAAAAATGGTCGTCTTCAAAAATAGTGAAATCTATGGTAGCGTCAAGTTGTTTAATAAATGTGAGAAACTGATTGGTATACATTTATTATGTAAGTTTCTCATGTGCAGGGTTTTTCCGATTTTCAGGGTTTCTGGATGGCTTCAGCCTAAGACCTATTTTCCTACCAAATATTTTCGAGGACAACTAGAATTACCTTAGATTTTTGATGATAGGTGAGTGAGTGAGTGAGCCAGTCCCCTAGTCATTTTCGAACTGTATTTCAAACTTTAACAGTTCGAAAATGACGATATAAGCCGAAACATGTCGCATTACTTAAAATATTAAGAGTATTTTAAATAAAATAACAATCCAAAATAATATCGAAATAATCAAAACCATAGTGTTTTTAATATTAAGGACGTTCATACATGAGGCTTGATAGTAGATACAAAAATTTTTTTAGTGAATTGAATTGCTCAATAATGTAGTTATCCTCCTTCAAAAATTTAAAACCTGTCGTCGATCATTTCAAAGAATAATTATCGATTAATAATCAAACTTTGAACGTCTTATGGAGAACAGATTTTTTTGTACTTAAAATTATAATAACTATATTATTAAAATAGACACCATAATAAATAATGTTTATAAATATTCTTTGATATATGCCGTTTATATAATTGCATTAAAAAAATGGTGTTGACGAACGTTTGAATTTAATAAAATTAAAACTGTTTTGTTAGGTTTGTTTTTGTCACCATATTTTGAAAACTGGCGACAGCGCACACTAGAAAAGCTATACATATACATGTACACTTATACCCTGTGAACGTCATAACAAAACATAGTTTATTGTCAAATCAAGTCAAATCAATTTCTAATTTATATTTACTAGTATTTTACAATACTTTTAAAATATTTAGAACAAATAAAAAAAGGTTCTAAATCATTGTAAGATTATTGATATACTTTACAATTTTTTTTTAAAATCCTAAATAAATTTTATTAAAAATAGTACTCATTTGATTCTAGGGTAGCGAATGAACGTCCTTAACAAAAACAATATTTCATTGGTTTTAAAGAATTTTCATTATGTTTGTCGAAGTGACACAACGTCCGTCCTTAATGCAAGAATTTATTATACATAGTTGTCAGAAAATTAAATTATTCTAACACATACTGGAAATCCAAATAGTCTCATAAATTATAAATATAATACAATATATTATTCATATATTAATAAAATCTTATAAACATAAAATGAGTCATCATTATTGTGCCACACTTATAATATTAACGATTACAAATAATATTACGAGTTTTAGTTTATCGTTTGAACAGTGAATACACTGCTTTGGTTGGTTGGGTGGTGTCTGTACGCCTTCTGTCTCATGTTTAATAACAAACAAATACATTTTAATCAAATTGTGAACTATTAAAATAATAACAACAATAAAAAAGTGCTTGATACAGCATTCATAAAAATAATATTATACGGTATATAAGTATACATTAGAGCAGTGATTCTCAACCTTTTTTTTGTCGTGGGGCAGACTTTTAACGATTTCAAAATTTGACGACACACAAAGAAAAGTTTAAAGTTATTTACTTAACTATAATACACTGTGTAAAATAGTTTATGATAATAATTTTCAATGTAAAATAAAATAATATGTACTACAAAAACAACAGTACGTTTATTAAGGGATTCATTTCAAGTTAATAATAAGAATACTTTTAATGAGAAATTTGAGCTTGATGTTTTGTGATAATTTCATTTATATATGGTCGTAAAAATGACAATGCTACTCTCATATCTTCTACATTTAACAGCCTTGATCTTTTTTTCGTTTTTATGTTGGTTAATACTTTAACTATATACATTTCTAAAATTTGGCGGCACACTTAAAGAATTTGGCGGTACACGAAAGTGCCGCGGCACAGTGGTTGAGAATCACTGCATTAGAGACTCGATAAGTCGAACTTCAAGGGTATCGTTAAAAAAATACGGAGTTTTTACTTAGAGAAAATTCTTGTTTTAAGAAATCATTTTTATGAAAGCAGTATAAGGAACATTTTAAAAGTTACCTGACATCCTATTCAAATTTCAAAAATTCATTCAAATTTTCAAAGATGGTGCATTTTTTATTTTTTTGTGCCTTTATAAATTTTAAAAATTAATTAAAAAGTGTTTTAGCGCTGGCAGAAAGTCTGCACACGTTTATACAAACATCTACTGTATAGTGTATAATATTATTTTTATTAATACTATATATATTTATGTATATTAAATGTATACTAATTATTTGATTTAAATAACAGCTATAAAATTGAAACATAAAAAAACAGAGTAAATCAACTAAAAAAGTCGTTAAATCTGTGTCTATAAATAATAATAATATTTTATGATAGCTATTTTACAAGCTAATCATTATAGTTTTAATATATAAATAAAAAAACAATTAAATTATACGATTGGTTTCTTCATGAAAAACGAACGAATATAATAGTATTATGTTTTAAACCCTTCCGTGTACTAATTGAAGATAAAGTCAATTAAATTGTCGATATTATCGTATTTTAAGATAATAAAACATTATACAGTATGGGGGTATTGATGGTTCGGGAAGAGGAGATAAAAATAAAAACTAATAAAAAGATATGTTTTTTGCTGATAATTAACAAGTAACAGAAGATACAGAAAAGAGTTTCTAGCAAAAGTTGTAGATCATGAAATTATTGTAAAATTCCATAAATTCAGGTAAAAAATGAATTGAGTTACTTGTTTGAACGTTTTGCATTTGAATAATGCATATAAAAAAGTTGATTAAAGGGAACCGAATGCAAAACCACATTCGGTTCCCTTTAACCACCTTTTTTCGGCAAATCTTGCCAAAATTGCGCATATGCAATTATATTAAAAACAAACCAATCTTCTGATTTGCTTTATGATAGACGATGTTTCCATAAAAACTATGCAAAAACAAACTTCTATAACATTTAAATAAAGTTATAACAAACAATCTGTAGTCAGATCAGTAAAAATTGTGTAAGTTCATCACTTTTTTACAGACATTGTTTAATGTTTTTTTATTTAGGAAAATGTATTATTGATTTTCTAGTATTTTGTTTAATACGTACGTATTTTTTTACACTCAAAAACGCATTTTATACTTTTGCGTCAATAAACAATTGTATACACTGAAGGGTTAAAAGTTAAATATACTCTACGACTTTCTTCATGTGTAAATATCCCTATAAAAGTGTTTGTCGAGTAAACAGACATTCGAAAACTTAGTGTTCAAATATATAATTAAACAACTTATTTACAAATTGGCACAAATAAATTATTATAAACGAATTAAATACTTCATTATTTTGTTTACGGTAAATTTTCTGATCGACACAGATTTGTCTCAGGTAAATGGAGATCAAATAGATCGGATTCAGAATTTCATTTTGGTAGTCAATTTCTCATGAGTGTTCCGAAATACAGAAATACATGCATGCATGTAAAATTATCAAAATATGTAAAAATATAGGTTTCTCCATAAGAGCAATGCATTAAAACTCGAACTTTAACATTAAATAATTAATTGAAGACCCTCGTAACCCTCCCTGAAACTTTTATAATTGATTTATATGCACTTTACCTACATGTAAACAAAAAATCAAGCCTTAATCTTTTTGAAGCTCCAGTGCACGTACATCCTTATTTACCAACATGAAATAAATTTTTGTAACATTTTTTTTTCACAATAGAAAATAAAACCATTTCTATAGTTATTTGAATCGATTGTAAAACACACAGACAAAAATGGTTTTTCACATATAAAATTTCTTTTTGTATTATTTCTATCGAAATAAAAGCATTTTCTGGGAGGGTGTGATAATACTGCTATTTTGTTCGCACTTTTATTAGTAAAATATTAGGCATAACATTATATATTTTTCGCTTTAATAATAATATATAATACTATTATTATTGTTACGAAATACAAAAGAACAAAAAGATATACACACACCTGGCCACAAATAAATCGATTACAGTTCTTTTCCCTATTTTTCCATATTGTACAAGATGTTCCATAATTATGTTTTAGCGTTATAGTAAACGTTATTTTACTGTGTAAATGTTACATCTAGAAAATACATGTATAGAACTTATCTACATAAATTTTAAAAAAAAAGAAGTCATCATTGTTTTGCACACCATAATTTCAGATTCTATTTATAATTATTAAATGGTTTTATTTAGATCCACTTTAGTACATTGTTTTGTTGCTTCAAATTATACAAGCAAATTTTCACGTATGTTCAAATGCATTTTGGAAAGTAATAATAAATTATATCAGTAATTTTTTCATTTTAGAGAAGCAAAACACAAGATTTTCCTTTTTTATTTTAAATAAAAGAATCATTACGAGTCACGACTCAAGAGTATTATGATTTACCAAATAACCATAGAATATTTAAATCTAGTTTCAACGTATACATTAAATCTGTAACGCCTCGAGCATGCGCAGTCGCTTGATAGCCTCCTTAAACGGTTTCGTTGTATAATCGATGATGTACCTAAAGCAAGAAAATAATATCATGAATCAATTTTAGCCATAAATAAGTAAGGACAAAAAGAAAATATCAGTGAAAAGTCAGATATGATTTCTAATAAAAGAAAATTTTATAAGGAAGGCGCCCCACGATTTAATTGTCTGATCAAAATCCCAGAAAAGTAGCTCTCATTTAAAACAATAAAATAAAAAAAGTTACCCTTAAACAACCAGCAAGGCTTGAAAGAATAAAAAATATATTTTCAAAAAGTTTTTGTTTCTTTTCATGTAAGATAATAAAGAATGCCTTCTATATAAATTCTGAAACACTGTGTACCTATACAGAAAAGGATAATAATAACAAAAGAAAAGAATATTCATTTAAAATTATAAAAGGAAGTGAGGAAGTATGAAAATATGTAATTTATATATACATTTATATATATACATTTATATATACATATATATATATATATATATATATATATATATATATATATATATATATATATATATATATATATATATATATATTGTGTGTATATATATATACAGGCTGAGTCAAAAGTCATGGAGTGTTTTGAAAGGGTGGATAGGGGATAAAATTCTACGATGAAAAGTCCTTGGACATTTTTGCACCTGACCCACCGTTAATTAGATATTAATTAAATAAAGTAACCAATTAGAGAAGCGCGTTAACGGAATAAGAAATGATAGGGAATGAACGCAGCGGCAGCAGAGATACGTGAGGGGAGAGGGCTCTCAATTCAATGAAAATTGATTCATTATACCTGAAAACTATATTTTTCGTTAAAAAATTAAAGCAACGAATCACCAATAATTTAACTCACTAAAATATTTAAAAAAAGAATTTATTAAAATTTTATGTACTATCAAATGCAATTTAGACTAATTTTCTACTTTTCGTTAAGTAAATTGAAGGTTTTCAAATATTGGGAAGGTTTTGATTTCAGTCCAATTATCGAAAACTGAGTTTTTATAAGATCTTGAATTTTTGATGTCCTAAAAAACTATCCTAACTATCTTTATGATAATCCCCAAAATAAATTTTAAAGGATTTTTACACTACTGTACCGATTGATTCCAAAATCTAATCAGCTCATAACTTTAAAAAAACAACGTCAAATACAGCCGTAAAATTTCATCGTAAGAAATCTAATAAAAATTGTATAATTCAGTTAATCGATTTTTCGGAAAAAAAAGACGTAAATTTTGTTTCCAAAATTTTTTAAAATTCTATAAAAACCGGTTGAAACGCATAAGGTTGACTCGCTCTACGTTAGTGGTGGGGAGAGCTTGCTCCCCTCACATATCTCTGTTGCCGCTGCGTTAATTCCCCACCATTTCTTTTTCGGTTAACGCGTTTCTCTAATTGGTTACTTTATTTAATTAATATCTAATTAACCTTGGGTCAGGTACAAAAATGCCCAAGGACTTTTCATCTTAGAGTTTTATCCCCTATCCACCCTTTCAAAAAACTGCATGAATTTTGACTCAACCTGTATATGGTGTGTATATCATAATTACCCAGTATATACGTAATAATAAAAGGTTACGTTTACTATTCTCTCTTTTACTTGTTGCTAAAATGAAATTTTCCATTTCACTACACATTTTCTGGTTTATATTAAGTAAAAGAAAAAATATACAGGACCGTATTTTTTAAAGAAATGTAATCAAACGTACACTTAGCCACAAAATTTGATGTTATTTTTTATAAGTTTATAGTTGTTTTGTGCCTTATTCATTCGGTTTTCGAAAAAAAATTTCGAATAAAATTTGTTACTATATTTCCAATGAACAACTTTTATCTGAAATACTTTTTCGAAAACCGAATGAATAAAAACTCAAGTAAACAAAAAATTTTGAAAAATGAGCGCTACTTTTGTTGTCCTATAAAAGCGTTTGTTTTTTAGTTTGAAGTGAAAATATATACTATATTTCATATAGTATATAACTAGCTGACCCCGCCAACTTCGTACCGCCTTAGAATCAATATCATCAAAAAAGCCGTTCCATACAATATGTATGAGAAAATGAGGTTTTTTTTTCGTGTTTTTTTCCGATGTTTTACTCAGTTACTCGACTATTCGGTTCGGAGACAAATCCAACAAATCGAAGATCATAAAAATCGGTCCACCCGTTCTTGAGTTATACATCCGACTTTGTTTTTATATAATATAGATTTATAATAATGAATAGTCAGCACACAGCCTATGCTTGTTGTATAACATTAATGTCAAACAAGTTGCCTAAGCAACGCAGCTGTATACATGATTTTGCTTCTATGTATATAATCAACAGCAAAAGTGGTATTCTTTTTTCAAATTTTGACAGTTGATAAGTGCCGAACGCATTTGGTTTCTGAAAAATGTTTGGGTGAAAAGTTGTTCGTTATAAATTTTCTAACATCTTTTACTTGAAACATGGAAAACCGAATAATTTTTCAATATGATTGTGGAAATGGACTAATTAGATCATTTTATAACATTTACACCAAATTTTTTTTTCTGTGATCAATATTATATCAACTGGGTAATAAAATTATACCTCGGAATCTGTGTGCTCATTCCTGAGCAGTGTTTTTTATTTCATTAGGGAAAACTTTATAATATTAATATACTTTTCCTTACATCTGGTTTTTATTAAGAAAATCCTTATTAAATTATGTATAAAAATAAAATATTAAATTTATTAATTAAAATAAAATACGTTATGTTTATCTGTTTCATGTTCACCTCACCTACCTCTACTACAACGTAATAAAACCCAACAACACACAGCTCACCGAATTACAAGATATTGTAATGTTAAAATTTTGCTCAATAATACTTTCAATGAAGGTTTTATACAATCTCCAGGTTATCCTAGATATTATGTAGGTGATATAAATTGTAATTGGAAGTTGATAGCACCTGAGGGCCAACTAATCCAACTGATGTTTGTAGATGTTTCGTTACGAAGTAAGTAGTACCTATGTTTTTATTTAAACCAAACTTTTTTAAAGTTTTTTTTTTTTTTTATTCATTAGGTGATTTAAAAGCATTGACACGAATATTTAACGAGCGTGGTAAATAAAAGTTTAGAGCTTCTCTCACATGAATTAACTATAAAATTATACAGACCTTTGTGTATGGCAGTGCCGGATTTACTTTTTGGGGGCCCATAGGCTGACTCTGGTGGGGGCTAGGTATTTTTATAAAAAAAAAAAAAGGACACTGACCATAGAAAAAGAGCAGATCACAATCTGTGACCAATTTCTGCGGTACCGATTTCAACGTCGACGTGCGGCTAGAAAAATCTTAGAACCACGGCTACAGCTATTTCAAAATACATACTGATTATTCAAATTTATATTTAAAAAAAAAAAATGAATGGTGGGGGCCCTAAACTGGTGGAGGCCTGTAGGCTGTAGCCTACTCAGCCAAATACGTAAATCCGGCACTGGTTTATAGTATTTTTTTAAAATTCTTCGGTTTTTGGAATACTGTTTCAAATAAAAGTTGTTAATATATTTATAATGAACAATGTTTATCCAAAGCATTTTTTCGAAAAACAAAAAAATTAAGACAAAATTTACTGATCTCTATATAACTGTTATTTAGAGGTCAGTGAATTTTTGAAGTACATATGGCTACAAAAATTGCGCTCATTTTTCTAAATTTTACTGATTTGTGCCATATTAGCGAATTTCCTGAAAGGAAATAGAGCTATTGGTCCCGTACCGAAGTCAAAATTTCGCAAAAATTTCTTCAAATGTCCATCGATCCTACCTAGTAGATGTCAAAAATCACCATCTGTAAAATTTATATATATATATCTATGGACATATATATATATATATATATATATACATATATATATATATATATATATATATATACATATATATATATATATATATATATATATACATATATATATATATATATCGTCTGTAATCACTCTAGCGGTCACAGTTTTCATTTTATCGGAATGAGATTTGGTATTTGAGGCGCTTTTGGTGTTCAAAAGGTCAAGTTCGTTAATGGGTAAAATCGGACCAGGGGAAAGGGGGGTTTAAAGGAAGGGGGAAACAATGAAAAATTTAACATATCTCCCTTAATATTTGAAAAATCGAAAAATTTATAAGAAATAAAGTTGTAGGTACTAAGTTTTATTGTAATTTTGTTTCTTATCATTTTTTCTGTTACACTAATATTTACAGAAATATTGACGGTTTAATATTGAAAATTAAATTCCTTAATATTTCTGTACACATTAGAGTTTGAGCAAAAATGATAAGGTGATGAATTGTAGCAAATATAATTTTCTACAACTTTATTCCTTACACTTTTTTCGATTGTTCTAATATTAAGAGATATATTTTATATTTTGTGTTTTCTTCTTTCTTTACCACCACCACCCCCTCCCCCAATTCCCCTCGACGTATGTCATTAATTAATAAAATTGGACTTGAAAATACTAAAATCATATACGACATTTAATTTTGATCAGACTAAAATTGTGACCGCTAGAGAGTGATTTATGTATTCTAAGGAAATTCGCTAAGTTGAAGCAGCTCCTGCGTAACGAATTTTTTGTTTTTTTTGTTTTCGAAAAAATGCTTTGGATGTCATCAAAGAATTTTTTTAATTTATGCCAATGCAAATATTGACAATTAAAAAAAAATGTTTCAATATTTGTTTAAAATTACCAAGTATCTCAAAAGTATCTCTAATATTCCTTTTTTTTTTCAAGTTAATTATACACAGGAAGGATATACATGTGTAGATCAATTATCGGTGATTGATAGTACTCGATCAATTTACAATTCATGTTTAGAAGAAGCATCGTTACAACCGATGATGTCATCGAGTTCACAAGTTAATATAAATTTAGAAATTAAATCGAAAACAATGTTTCCAAAACGTGGTGTTTTGCTGTACTATAAAGGTAAGTTTCTTTCAAAAAAATTTTATTTTTATTATAATATTAAGATTGTAGGCTAAGCAAGATATCGGAATTTCCACAAATTTTCCTAACAGAAAGGCATTAGTCAAAAAATGGTCAGTATGGTGTCAGATACAGAGCTGGGTAAAGTACCAGAAAACAGTACCTGAAGTACATTTCAAAAATAACGTAAAAGTATTCAGTACACTCCCGTTCAATAAAATTGAACAGATCTGAATCGAATCAGTCCCTCACAATTTTGATTATTCTTGTAGTAAACAGACCTGAAATGTTAATTTTCTTACATTTCATAAAACTCCTCACTTTTGTGACTCTCTGTATAATTATTCATTTATAAACAAAGATAAGTAGTATATATTTTAAGTGTGAAAAAAAAATGGAGTAGTATATATTTTAAGTGTGAAAAAAAAATGGAAGTATAGTAAAAACCATTTACTACAAGAAATGTCACAAAAGTGAGGAGTTTTATGAAATGTAAGAAAATTAACATTTCAGGTCTGTTCAATTTTATTGAACAGGAGTTTACTTTGAAGGTATTTATGAAAAATAAAGTACAAAGTACATTTTAATGAAATATACCAAATTATGAAGAATTTTTGTGAGATTATTTTTTAACATTTTGTGGCCTTTTTTCGAGGCCGTAGGATGATGATTGTGGGTGTAGGTTAAAAGTATAGAATTTAAAACCAATCGATGTTAGGAAATCATATAATAGTTATACTAATAAAAAACTTAAATAACACACGGTCAGTTTATAAGAACGTACATACGTGTGTCGAAGGAAAATAAACAGTACACGCACTGATAAAATTCTCAGTAACCTATGTAGAGATTACAAAAACCAGAACGTATACAATCTTTCGGACAGTCAAGCTGTTCTAAAAGCCCTGCCTGCCAATGAAATCACCTCAGGGCTAGTCAGGGTATGCCAAGAGGAACTATTGGAGCTGGCAGAAAACGGAACAAAGTTAAATTCATCTGGACACCAGATTACCAGTGGTTTCGAAGAAAACGAAAAAGCAGATACCTTAGTAAAGAAGGGAGTCGGAATACCTTTCATAGATCCAGAACCTATTTTAGGAATTCCAAAAGCAGCATGCAAATAAATGATCAACGAGTAGAATGACTTTTAACACTGTGATCACTGGGAAAATATATCGCAACAAAAACTCTGTAAAACACTGTTTCGGAATAGATCAAAGAGGCTGCCCATCGATGCACTCAACCTGAAGTCCTGAACAGGATTCCGCCGTACATTATCCGCCGGATCCATTATGTGTAGACTATGCGGCGAGGAGGAAGAGATATCCAGCCGCATTATCTTTAACTGTGAATCTCTCGATTACAGCAGATACAATATATTCGGTGCATCTCACCCCGAATATATGAACCTTCAGGAAACCAGGATAAGCAAGCTCTTGACTATTGCCAAAATATAGGAAAATCGAAGCTCGTCAGACTGAAGTAGAAGGGGGGAGCACAATGCCTATCTATCTAAGATCTCAGTATATACAGAGTATTTAAAAAATTAATGAGGTTGTTATATTTGTTGTTAAATAAATTTTATTTTACATTTCAAATTTTGCCCCTATTCCTAGAACATTTATTTGTATTTTATAAATACGTATTTCGACTACAATGTAGTCATCATCAGTATGAATTAGCTAATCCTAAAGATTTGACTGAGGGTATGATCTGACCTGAGGATTATTTGAGTTGACTGACTAAACTAAAAGATTAGGTATGTGAAGAACCCCACCTATTTATTGACGATATCCTTTTGTGACTATGCGGCGTTGTTTTTGTCACTAAGGTGAGGTTATCGAAGCTAACCTTGATATTCCGTACCCTCACTTTAGTGACAAAAACAACGCCGCAGACCGTCAACAAAAGGATACCGTCAATAAATAGGTGGGGTTCTTCACACACTTAATCCTTTAGTCAGTCAAGTCAAAGAATCCTTAGGTCAGATCGTACCCTCCGTCAAATCGTATAAAAGACAGAACTTTTTCAATATCATTGTGAGACACACACCAAATTAGCAACAAGCAACATATCTCTGAATCCATATCCCAGAGATAGTTACGATTAGCTAATTCATACTGATGATGACTACATTGTAGTCGAAATGCGTATTTATAAAATACAAATAAATGTTCTGGGAATTGGGGCAAAATTTAAAATGTAATTTCAAAAAACCTCGAGTTCTCTTTGATTATTTTAATAATCTTTATAAATTTTATATTTATTTTTCAGGAATTGGTTGTCCAACAGTTGATCCACCAATTGATGGTTATTTAATCGATCGTAATGAAACAATAGCCGAATATATGTGTAACATTGGTTATATATTTCAGGAAACACAAAGTCGTATATTTATGTTACGGTGTGTGGGAGGAAACGCATGGCATACTGAACTTCCTGATTGCATTAGTAAGTTTTAATATTTCAGTAAAACTACACTTTTTTTTACTAATGTTAGTATAGTTCTTGTTAAATGTTCGTTTCTGTTGATCTGTGAGTCGTCCGTTGTCTCTGGTGGACAAGTTTCACTTAAAAAAAAAAACGTTTTTTATTTGTGTCTAACAATAGATTGTGATATTCTTATTAAAAATAAAATTCATTCTTCGTGAATTCTTCGTCAAGTACATTCTACTCTGTATATAACGAAAAATTATAATTTAAAAAGAAGTACTTAAAAAAAGCTGTAAGTATCTTACGAACGTTTTTAGTACTTGATAAAATTATCTTAATAAATTATATTTTTTTAATAAATTTCATAATTTTTCTTTTAATTATGATTTTTTTTAAATAAATTTTTGAAAGCATTTTTTCTTAATGAGATAAAAAGCATGTTTTTTTTGTTTTGTTTTATTTCATAGTTCGCACACGTGGTTTTCTGAATGTGGGATGTACGTTAAGGTTGTTCACTCGTAAAACCACTCTTCTTAAGAATTTTATAAACTTTAAATATAATATCTAGAGCACGGTAGTGCGTAAGGCCGAGTTTTAAATATATAATTTAAATGTTTTGCATTTTTTGAACATGCATGGTATACGTAAACAGTTCGTGCATACTCTTTTTTTTTTTTATAAAACTGGAAAAATTTTTCTTTACATTTATTTTAAAAACAAATATTTTTTATAGTTGAACTTAACAAACTAGTTTACAAAAAAATTCGTTACGCAGGAGCTGTGTCAAATACATAAATATTAAGGGAGATATGCCAAATTTTGTGTTTCCCCCTTCCTCTAAACGCTCTTTCCCCTCGTCCGATTTTGCCCATTAACGAACTTGACCGTTCCAATAATCAATTTCATTTCAATCGGATTAAAATTGTGACCGCTAGAGCCATTACAGACATATATATATATATATATATATATATATATATATATATATATATATATATATATATATATATATATATAATTATTGCATAGTACAACATATAGTACCTACATTGTATCATAAATATTAAAACACGATATATGTTATGCTAAATAGGTTCAATAGGGAATATGCATGGAAATTTTTTTTCACATTTATTTTCAGAATATGAAAATACTGTTAATACTGTAATAATATTTAAAAACGAAATTAAAATCCGACAAATATCAAGGAAGCTATAAGCTTTTAAAGATTATTATCTGTCTCTTTCTTGCAAAAATACTAAAAACGGAGTTTTACGTGTATTTTAAATGGTGAAAGTGTAATATGACGTCACATAACATATCAAGAGGGCTATCACTCTCTTTGTCTAATCGGGAATTTCAATCATTCATATCTCGCTTATTTTTAAAGTTATTTAAAAAGTAATTTTACCTTGATATTTGTCAAGTAAACATGCTTCATTCAATTCAAGTGAAAAAAAATGCATATTCCCTATTGGCATAGTTGTTAAATTAATCATACTGTATTTTGTATACTTTTTGCTTTGATTGTGAACAAGTGAACCACCTTAATTATAAACAAAAATGATTGAATACTAAATTTAATCTCTAAATTTAAAAAAAAAAACACGTGTTTCAATTTTTGGTTTATTATTGTAAAAAAAGAAAATCGCATAAGAACATATATGAGTTTTTTTGCATTATTTGCACGTGTATAATACACTCCTAAAGATTGATCCGTTCCTCCCGACTCACCCTGTTTTCAGTTTACGACACAGCAAATATGGCGTTCATTTTAGTAAATTTTACAATAATTTGTATCGAATCAATTTTGGATTTCAAAAAAATGGTTCGAGTAAAAATCGTTCGTTATAAAAATACTAATAAACTTTTGTTCTAAATTTAGCCCATACAGACACAGATATATGTGTTTCAAGTTTTTTGAATTTTTTCATTTAGAAGTTATAGTTCAATTGCGATAAAACAGATATTCCTTATCTACTACGTGTTAAATTCCAATTTTTGAAAACTAAGCGGCCATCAATTAAATTACGTACCAGCACTCGGGGAGGGGTGAGTGTTATTTATTAAAGGGAGGAGGGTACTGGTCAAAATAAATGTCACATAACACAAATAAATTTTAACTATTATAGAAGTTTTTTTTTCAAGTTCAAATTTCGTGTCTCCTATATCGAGTACAGATGGCACTTGTATTTCTAAGACCTATCTAGAAATCAAAGAACAAATTTTTCCGATTTTTCCCGTTTGAAGATTTATTCCGCGTCGCATCCTTCTAGCGTTTCTAGAAGTGGATTAGATTTTGTATAGATCAGTGAGTGAGTGAGTCAGTAAGTCAGTTACACAAAGGACTGTATATATTATAAGATTCATTTTGTTACGTTATAGTAGTGGGGGGGGGGGTGTTCTTATCTAGTGTTACATAGGGGCGGGGAAGATAATGTTAAAAATGATAAAAAAATAGCTTCTTTTTTTTACTTAATTTATGGATCGCCCCTAATTCCTAAGAAACTGGACGTCAGATCTCTCGCATAAAAATATCTATTTATATTTTATACTATTGATGAATGGCATTTGAAAAATTCAGCTCGTTATCTCTACTTTACCTTAATACGCGTACAACCTTAAGAGAAATATTTTATAAATAAACCATTAATATTTTTTTATCATTTATACGCTGTCGAGTTCTGCAGTACTACCATAAGTTGCTCTTATAATTTAGTATAATTCCCAGCCAGAAATGACAACAAAAGATGCTTTTATTTAATTCATATATAATAATATAATGTCCTTCAATAGTTTTAAATGAAATAATATAATTAAATATTACATTAATTAAATTAGAACAACACTGATAATAATTATAGATTACATTGAATTTTGTAAATTCAGGAAAGACAATAATTTTGTGTAGTTCCATTTTATTAAAAAAGTATAAATAAAATTACACAAGAAATATACAGTCTGTTTTCAAAAGCATTTCTAATAGTAAATAAATAATTAAAATATTTACTAGAAAACCATACATGCATACACATACTTACAAACATCTGACAGCTTGTGGTATGATGTAAATTGATGTTTGTTTGATGCCATTTAAGAGTGGGGGAATTTAGTGATACCCACTTAATTTATAATATTATTATTCATTACGTATGCACACTACAGATTACAGAGTACTCCCACTATTTTTATTTCTTTATGAAGCATTGTGTAATGATTATAGTAAATAATATTTAACATTGATTCTCTATTAGCAAAGCTGTCCAAAACAGGCGGTATATAATTACTTGTATATATTATCGATTAAGTAATCTATTTAATAATTCATAATTAAGTAAAATGTGAAATACTTCAACCGACCACACAATATAAGGTTTCGTAAACAATAAAGTTCGTATACACTAGCGAGATTCATATAAGAATAGACCACGAGTGTGGGTGTGGAAAGCGATAGATAAATAAAAAGAGTAAGCTGCACAATAGTATTTCTTTCTCTGTTGTGTACTGTATATAGCATACATATATACATATACATATATACGTACATGCTCAAGACAATGATAGCAATCCCTTATGTAACTTTTTCTTTTTATTCCTCTATCGCATCCACTTGCATGATACTTCCATTACTAGCGTGAGCCATTCTTATATGTCTTTGGATCCACTCGGATTGATGCACCATTTGACGGTTTTTACAGTACAAACAGTGTGTACACATCGCCACTGAAGTAGTGATCATTTTTCAAAATTTTATAATTCATTTGTACCTTATTCATTTGGTTTTCGAAAACATGCCTCAGATCAAATTTGTTCACTATAAATATACTAACAACTTTTATTCGAAACATTTTCCCAAAAACCGAATGATTATGATACAAATCAAAGAAAATGTCAACAAATCAAAGGTCAATATTACATTTCCCACCATGACAACCAATAACATCTACGGAATTCTACGGAAATTTCGATACCAACCTACGGATTTGAAAAAATTCGAGTTGGCAACACTGCTTATAGCTGTCCGATTATATAATATTTTGATACCTATCGCTATCAGTGTGGTTACAATAACAATATGGATATTATTATAATTAATATGCAAATATAAATTTATAAACTTGAAACTTCCGTTTATATGTGCCTTACAATGAAAAGTCCAAAAATCATAAATGTTAATTAATAAAAATAATAAAATATTATGTTATCAAATTTTAGATAACCAAAAATATATATTAGTAAGTATTTGATAAAAGATATACTTTAATAAAAAAGATACTCTTTAGATACAAGATATTCAAAAACTTGGCGAATATCTGCTAGATCCTACAATACCAAATCTAATAGAGGGTAGTAGATAGATAGATTGTAGAGGCTGCCTTGGACGGGCTACACTTTCGACCGTAAGGTCCATTGTGATGCCTAAGGATGTGAGGATGTGAGTGGAGTGGAAGGAATTTTTGTGTATAGATTAGGAATTGGTAGGATATGCGGCTACAGCCGACTATGATAGGAACTCCAGACGATATTCATCTGGAGTTCGTGAAGGAAACTGTAGAAAACCTTCTCAAGCATAGCCGGTTACTTCGTCCTTGTCCATACGCCGACAGTTTTGTCAATTAACTGCCCCTTTTTTTTTCTTAATAATTGACAAACTGTCGATGTCGGGATTCGAACCCATAACCTTCCAGTTTCCAAGTAGGCATACTGCGCAGACATAACGCCTTAGACTGCTCGGCCACTTGGGCTGGTAATAGAGGGTGGTAATTGAAATGTTGTAAATTCTCTGTTGTAAATTATTCCTTGACTAAGGAAAAATCCCCGAATCAGTTTTGAGGTCACGTATTTAAAAAAAAAAACTGCTCTTTAGGTAGTTCACCTAGTAAACCCACGTTTTTTAAGAATTTGATGAAATTGAAATATCTATTTCATCTAAAATTATAATTTAACATATTATTTTATTAATGAAAAAATAATAATATTCCTATCACTTACCACATGTTCTCTTAGTACTCCACTTTGAGTGCTTTGGTGTTTATCATATCTTTGAGCCAATCACGAGTGGTCTTATTGGGGAATGAGAGCAGCATAGAAAGAAATGGAGGCGTGTGCTAATATGCATCTGGTTCGATTCACCCTGTATATATATATATACATATATGTATATACGGCAATTTGTTTGTAGCAACTCTAGCGGTCACAGTTTTCATTCGATTGAAATAAAATTTGTTCAGATCATAAATAAATGTGAATGAAGAAAATTTTAACAAGAGTAATTTCTATATACTTTAAAATTTATTATATTTTAAATCTAGTATATTTTAATTTAGTTAATTTTCGATTTATTTTTATTTTTGTCTATTGATCTCGACTTTCTATTTCTAATTGTCAAAGAGTAAAGTACGACTAGCAAATTTATACTGATGATGACTACATTGTAGTCGAAATACGTATTTATAATACAAAAAAAACTGATCTAGGCAAAGGGGGCGAATTTGAAATTTTATTTCAAAAACCTAGAGTTCTCACTAATTATCATTCGATAATATAATGTATAATGTTATTGTACAATTTCTTGCGTAATGTTAAACATTATAAGACGATAGTCGCGCAACTGTATCACACGTTTTAGTTGCGCGATTAGATAGTATATGTTAAACCGGTAATTCAACCCGTTAAATAAAATTATTTCTCCAGTCAACAAGTTTTGAAAGGCCCGGCCCTTCTCTATATTGAAAGTATATAACATATTTGAATTTTACCTAAACTAGTTTTTGAAAATAACAAGTAATGTAACAACTAACTGAGTTAATTGTTTGAATACCCAGTATATACTGAGTTGTATATCAATGTTTGAATTGTTAACAATTTTTGAACTGTCCCACAAGTTTTAAAAAATCTCTGATGGTTTTAAAGATTTCCTTTCCCCTTGTCGATTCTTGTCATACTTAAAACCAACATGTAAAAATTCAACTCCGTAGGATAAAAGGAAGTGGTTCTAATTCAGCTTGCAAAATTTAACCCGAACATACATATATTCATCTCGTAGTCCAACAAAAAGTGATTCAACAAAAATAATAATACAATTGATTGGAAAATATAAAAATTGTATTTTTATCAATTCAATTTTCTTTATCTTTTATTCAATTTTCATTTTGTATAAGCCAAATTTCAGGATTGAATGAATATTTCTAATGGGATATTGATAACAGAACTGTACTAAGCTTACAAAGATTGTTGCACTTTGTTAGCTTACAAAGTGTAAAACAACTAACAGCTATAATAACTCTTATAATAGTCTAGGAGGACGGTTTCAATCTCAAACTCCATTGAGATCAAAATATTCGGTCATTCAGATTGGCAAAAACAAAATTGGGACCACAATGATCCCATGGCAAATGCATTTCTATAATATTTAGCATATTTTGAAAGCATTCTGACAAAAAAAAACTGCGTCGGAATAGTTTTCTTCACTCAGACGCCAATTACTCCTAGACTATAATGACTATTGATAATTAATCAATCAAACAAGGCCATGATTGCAGCGTTAATTTTTTTTTTGAACGAATTTAATGTTTAATCAACATTAATAAGATACGACACAGACTTAATCTTATAATTTACTTAATTAATGTTTATTGAATCAAATATGAGGGAACTTTTGGTGTCTGTAATTCTGAAACTAGTCATAGCCAACCTTCGTAATCATCTTAATAGATCAGGAGGTCATCGTATCAAACGATAGTGCACAGAATATAATACAGAAAAATATTCCCGGTCAATTTATTTGGTAAACATACCCAATATGATTACACACAATGACGTCACAATAGTTTATTTCGTCGTATTTATGCAAAACCGTTAAAACGGAAGAGTGGTTTAGAAATGCCCGAAATATTTCCCAGTGTCGGTACCGCAATATTTCATTGTTATCAGAATTGCATACTTTTGTAAAGTTTCAAATTGATTCATCAATGAGAAGTGGATACAAAATGGACTTCCTAAATTTGTTATCAAACTAAGTCAAATACAAGTTAACCAAAAAACAAAAAATAAAATTTAGAATTTAAAAAACTAAAAAAACATGGTTTTATTGTAAAATGATCTAAAAAATGGGGTGCTCTCTACTTACTCTTGTAAAAGTAGAGCTATTATGAAGACGTAAGTAGAGAGCCCCCCATGCTTTTGTTTAAATTACAGTTAATTTTGTTAATCTCTTTATTCAATTCTATTTTAAAACATTTTGCATTTTTTAGATCATATTACAATTAATAAAAGCATGTTTTTTTAGTTTTTTTAAACTCTAAACTTTATTTTTTGTTTTTTAGTCTTAAAACAAAAGATTAATCCAATTCTTATTAAAGAAAGTATATATCGAATATAGCATAGGAAATTTATATCAAATAGTTATTTTTTTCTAAATTTTAACAGTTGGAAATGTCATTTTTTTTATTAAAATTTTGTTGATAACATTCCTATAGAAACTATACTATCACACTAAAAATCGTTATATATAAGTTAGAGATATGTAAATTTGTATTTTGGCTATTAATAAATTTCTATTTTTTATTTTGTTTTGTTTTATTTTAATTTTTTTTTTATTATTGTATTGTTCTTAATACGTCTGCAAAATTGCAGACGTCTGGAAGTGGGTGAAAACTCAATAAACAAATTCCATTACATTCATATACATACATATGTATATCTACATACATATAGATACATTCATGTCAAGCTAATAAAAAAGCATGTTCATAAAAAAAAGGAGTTAATTCGTTAAGGATGTACAAAGTTTCTGAATTAATTATTTAATGTTAAAGTTCGAGTTTTAATGCATTGCTCTTATGGAGAAACCCATATTTTTACATATTTTGATAATTTTCACTTGGAATAAAATAAGACGAATAAAAAAAAACTACGCAATAGAAAATAGAAATATTAACAAAGAGATTGATTCAATAAAATTCCGGTATGACGGGCCTAAAAAAAAGACATTTAAGAAAACAACTAAGATTTCGGGTATTTTTTTTGTTAGGCCCGATATGACGGGCCTAAATTAAAATTTAATTTTAATTTACGACAAAAAATAATAAACATTATTGTGGATTTTTATGAATGTACTATATAAGATTTTGAAGAATTTTATAAATGGACTATACATCATCGCTCGTACATCCTTAAATGCATTTATTTTAACAAAGAAATATTTCCATAGCAACATTCTAAAAAAATGTTATGTTTTTAGAAGATTGAAATTTCCCAAACTTTTGAAATACATTGTATGTACAATTCAAGTAGTAATTTATTTTAAAATAATCTATTTTGTTGACCAATTCACATATACAAAAAATAAAAAATATCGAGAAATACAATATTCAAAAATGTGTCTACATATATTATAAAGGGGATCTATATATGTTTGTATGCATGTATGATTATATGTATTGTTATTCAAATGATAACAAGACCTCATATACACATCCATCAATTTAATAAAATAATCGCTCCATAATTATTTATTTAAGTATAATAGTTTTATTCTTTTTTCAAAACAGATACAACGATTACCATATTTAATTTGAACAACTTAACTACAAACGAAATACTTGTTTTAAATAATCATTCGACAGACTTAGTTGCAGCCAATAATCAACATTCAGACACAATGCAGAAAGCTATGCAATTACAAGGTAGACAGTCAACAGAGTTTACAGTTTGCACAGATGCAGACTTATTTATCTAAACAATATATTTCAGTGAAAAATTTAATTTCGTTTCATTTTTTTTTAGAGTATGTGATTCCAGCACTGATTATTTTAGCATTGTTTTCAATCAATGCAGTTATTGTTTACTTTATACATAGACAAAAGAAACGGTAAGTTTGATTTTTTTTTTGTTCAATTGCGAAATTTAGATTGCTTGGTTTCAAAAAATAAAAAAAAATAACGTTGTCTAAAAATGTGCTTAGATTAAACAATCAAGAATTTGTTTTATTAGTGTTCCGTAACAAGTGCTGTTCACGCGCCGGTGTTTGTTTTTTTAAATTTCTATATAACATAAAAACAAGGTTGAAGAGTGCATCCAAATCGAATTTGCATATTTGTTACACTTGTATTTAAGGTGGCTTGATGCTAACGCATTGTGAATATTAAATACATAAATATTTTAATATTTAATGGCACAAAATACCAATATTTGCATCAATTCTCACATCGCGTTAGTGTCGAATAGACATTCACTTTGATTAAACTATTTAAAAAAAAACTATTATTCAACCCATTTACAAAATTCTAAAGGCCCCCATACATGATCCAACCATAACCATTTATACATTATATTATCGAATGATAATTAGTGAGAACTCTAGGTTTTTGAAATAAAGTTTCAAATTCGCCCCCTTTACCTAGATCAGTTTTTTGTATTATAAATACGTATTTCGACTACAATGTAGTCATCATCAGTATAAATTAGCTAGTCGTACTTTACTCTTTGACAATTAGAAATAGATATAAAGTCGAGAACATTAGACAAAAATAAAAATAAATAGAAAATTAACTAGATTAAAATATACTAGATTTAAAATATAATAAATTATATTGAAATTACTCTTGTTAAAATTTCCTTCATTCACATTTATTCACGTAAAACTGTCACCAAATTAGTAACAAGTAACATATCCTGCGACAATATAAGAGTAATTTTAATAAGAGTAAAATTAACAGGAATAAATGTGAATGAAGGAAATTTTAACAAGAGTAATTTCAATATAATTTAAAATTTATTATATTTTAAATCTAGTATATTTTAATCTAGTTAATTTTCTATTTATTTTTGTCTATTGATCTCGACTTTTATATCCATTTCTAATTGTCAAAGAGTAAAGTACGACTAGCTAATTTATACTGATGATGACTACATTGTAGTCGAAATACGTATTTATAATAGAAAAAACTGATCTAGGTAAAGGGGGCGAATTTGAAATTTTATAACCATTTATGAAACACCATGTGTGCGTAATAAAAGTCACCATACAAGATCTAATATTTGCGCAACAGAAAGTGTTTGTGCAAATTTGTTTGTTCCGATAAGTTGTACATACTTAATTTCAAGGTCACTCGGTCAAAAACTACCAAACACTGCTATACACATTCAAACCGCTTGTCAAGCGTGTTGCGCAATAATAATAAGCCCCCGTACACGATCGAACACTTTGTGCAACAAACCTGTTTATGTTGGATATTTGTGCAAACCTCATTTCATTTTGTGGTTTTTGGCATATATGTAATACTCCTATGTGGACATAGTTAGTATAGGAAAGAATGTCCCAACATTACGGTGCCGACTATATTTATTTTCTCTCTTCTCCGAGACACATTATTCATGCTATGCATGTCTGGAAATTCCTGGCAATGCGCAGAACAAAATTGGTCGCTCGGACAAACAGAGAGCACGAGATATTATCTGTCTCACTTTGTCGGAACAGCGGGTCGGTAAAAAAAGGCCTAGAAAGGTTTACTTGCCAGGCTTCGACTTCCCCTCCGCTACTACTACTACATGTGGATGTCTTCTAACCGATTTGCTCCAAACCATTATGGTAACAACTCAATCTGCTTAATCGTGTATGGGGGCCTTTACGTCTACTATTTTAGTAATGTAATTTTCCTTTAATTGATCAGATTTCATTAGTCATAAACATATTTATTTCGTAAGTCAAATTTACATCTTAATTTATGATTTTTTATTGTTAAATGATTTTTTATAAATTAACCTTTCTCAATAAAATTTGAATTACTAGATATTAAATAAAAAATTATGAAACATTCAATTTTATTCTACAAAAGCTGATCGTGTACTAAAATTTTGGTTGATCGTTTTAAAAATACTAATAAAAAAAAATTTTTTTTCTCAGGAATCATGCACATTTGGCAGAAGAAGAGTTAGCTGTAATTAGCTGAAAGGAATGGCAATGTTAGGAGCAGAAAGTATCCAAGAAAATTATGCAAAATGCACACTGTCAATATAACAACAAAAAAATATTTATAATTTATTTTTTTATAATTTGAATCATTAAAATTTTTATATTAAAATTGTTTTTATTTAAAGTCCAGTTTTGTTATTTATTTACCAAAAATAAAAAATTGTATAAATGGCGTCCATTATTATATTACCTGATGTCAAAATAAATTGCTCAAAATTATAGTAATTAAAAATTATTTTCCATTTATGTATTTTTAATATTTTTAAAAAATTATCAAATTATTAAAAGTTACAAGTTTTTTGGAAAATTAATTACCCCGTCTTACCTTCCTGTTTTTTTTCGAAACTTTGTCTAAGTACTACATATATTGACATAATAGGTTTACGAGTTATGCATTTTTATCAGTCAAGTCCTAAAGGCCCCCATACACGATCATTTAGCACAACCGATTGAAAAAAATCAGTCGGGATCGATATTTGTAAAGATACTATAAATTTTATGGTCACAGAGCAATGCACTTGTGTTCACATTTGTAATAATCAATACTCCACCTTACTGGTTTATAGCTTTGTGGTCATAAAATTCTCATTCGATTACTATTTTAAGCTTGAATTTAAAACCACGTCTCTTATGATCTTGATATTTATTATACTAGGTCACAAAAATAGCGCTCATTTTTTTAAAATTTTATAATTTATTTGTGCATTACTCATACGATTTTCGAAAAAATGCTTAGGATAATAGTCCGGTCATTTTAGACATAAAAATAGTGATCAAATAAAGAAAATTCCGACAGAGCCAAATCTTTGTAGAGACCTTAGGTTTACCACAAGGAATAAAGTGTCAAAAGTCCCCATCAGTCCCATGTGAGCTTAGGGACTTATTCGGGGCCCAAGGTCAAAATTTTAGGTTTTTTGGATTTTTCTCGAAAACGGTAAGTTTTATCGAAAAAGTACCTCGGAGCAAAGTTGTAGATCTTAAAATTCTCTATAAAAATGGTTCCCATGATTTTTTCTCTAAGACCCACTATTTCCCAGATATTGCGCTTGTAAGAATCAAGTTCTACATAATATGCACACATTTCCACACCACCTGTGAGGTAGTGTACTCGGCGCGTTTTTTTTAACGTGGTATCCCCGGTAGGCCTATTCCACGAACCTTTATGACGTTATTTTCAGGAACAATAATTATTTAATAGTATGAAGATTATTGATATGGGTTACTGAGTTTAACTGTCGTTCTAACTTTTTTTTATTACTTTAATCTGACTCATACTCTTCATATTCAACTTCAACAATCATGTTTTCTTCAATTTCTTCTTGTTCTTCTTCTTCTTCTCCTTCCTGTTGATGAACGCTTAGAAATTGTTCAAATGAAGATGAATCAGTTGTCTCTTCATCAAAATCACATGAATCTTCCTCTCTTGTATTTAATTGAACATTTGAGCAAGAGACACCTTGGCAATTGGTACACGCTGGAGAACACTGCAATCCTACTTTTTTACAGCCACATTTGGCACTACAACCTTTCTTGCAATTGCAAAAAATAGTGTTAAGAAGTTTTTCTGGAGCAGGGGGCAGTAAAGTTCGAATCGGTTCCAAAGTATTATTTATCAATTTCCAACCCCAGTCTTCAGGGTTCAGTTCATTGCCTTGCCATGTCTGAACTTGATAGTATACTCGAAACAAATGTTGAGTAGCAGATGCCGATGTTGGAGGAAGACAAGATAGCTGTACTTGCTTTTTGTTTCGTGTATTTTTTACGAATGTTAAATATCTGTACGTATCTATGCAATCAATTTTTTTTTGAAGCTCCATAAACCGCAAGAAGAAACCGAATTCCTTTAGTAATTAGTATTTGAGGTGAAGAATTAATTTCTGTAAATACTTTTGCGCAGTCAATCAAATCATTTTTTTCAAATAATTTTAATACTGAATTTTTGCCCCTTCTAAACATTGCTGACGTAGTATCGCATCCGGTTATCGCATGTAAAAATAAAATAAAGTTTTGGCATTTCGGATAAGCTGATAAACTTTTTGAAGAATATATTTCTGTCCGTTGCTGCGCCTTCCCAGGTTTTAAAAAGTAAATAATTTTATCAGATGGAGTCCTTGCAGTGAGTAGTACTAATAAATCAACATCTTCACCCACTACAATAGCCAGTTTCTGGTGATAAAATGTGAGGTGGGCGACTGAAAACTGCTGCTGCTTCATACTTCATTGTTTCACTGTAAGATGCGCATAAACCAAACGATGAGAAAATTTGTATAAGCCGTTTTGAACCAAACCGCCGATGGAAAAAAACTGAAAGACCCAGCTGTAATTTAGACTTGAAGGATCTAGGCCGAACAGCAGTCATTATGCTATGACTAATATTTGTGCAAACTAACTTTAAATGATCCAAATTATGACGCTTATTTTTAAGAATGATTTGTCCCAAAAAAAAAGATAATGATTCGGGAATATCGTTATTTATATCTTCAAACATTCTACCCGGTGGCGGGTACATAGTATTATCAAACACACAAGATTGAATATCTTCTCGAATAATTTCTGCCGCAGCTTTTAAAGTTTTCCACCTTTTTTCCTTTTCATTCAAGTTTTTGTTATCAGACCAGGCTTGACTTAAAATGTCTTGGTAATTGTCTACAAAACAAATAAATGTTAATTTTCCAGGCTTCTCTGTAATAATAATTCTACTACCATACTTTAATTTCAATCGTATTTTTATAATCCCGTTTTCTAAAGCTACATTTTGGCAAACATTCTTCAGTTCATCTAACGAAAACTGGCAGTCATCGCTACTTTCGATGAAATTGAAAATTTCCTCCATTGCAGAGTTTATAGCCTCACTTTGAGGACGGCCAATTTTACCGCCAGTATTAGGTCTCAGGAAGGATTTGTAACAACTGTCATGGTATTTAGCGTCAGCAGCAACTAAATCATACTGAAAATTAATACGCGCAAAGACAGCTTTTGACACATCATCAGAACGATCTTTAGCTAATTTTAAAATGGAATCTTTGAATGTAAGTGTAGAAACTTTATGAATTTTTCGGCGATAAATCTTCACTTTCTTCTTTTCTGCTTCTTCATCCGCTTCATCGCCACAAAATAAGCAGTGGTTTTTAAAACAAAAGCTGGATTCACTTATTCGCGCTCTAGTATGAGGTGGACTTACTTTTGAAGTACTGGCCTGTTCTTCCTCACGTTGTCTTTTTGATGCAGAGATTGAAGTTTTCCGGGTGTATGATTTTCTGCAATCCACGTGAATTGTAACGGATTTTTGGCTTCTTAAATAATCAGCAAACTCATCACTTCTCGCGACGCTTGCATCGATTAAAGTTGGCATTCCACGACTGACCACAACAGTTTCATCTTCAGTCAAAAGTTTATTACAAATAAAGCAAAATTGTGACATTTTTTGTTAAATATTAATCAGCACTAATTTCAATAGTAGACGCTTGTAATAAATACGTATAGTCACTCGAACTGCTCGTTCAACACTAAAAGAAGCAGGTATACGTGAACGACACCACATGGACAAAAGAATAGGCAGATGTTTTTCAAGGCCAGATGTTATTCAAGTAGAGGGGATTCGGTAAGGGACCGGCGGTCGTTTTAGAGTAAATTTTCTTAGAATAGTATAATGTATACATAGAAGAGGCACGAGTAGGCATTTTTGCTTGCTTGAGTACCTAAATATGTATATACGTGGCATATGTGTGCATACTATGTAGAACATGATTCTTACAAGCGCAATATCTGGGAAATAGTGGGTCTTAGAGAAAAAATCATGGGAACCATTTTTATAGAGAATTTTAAGATCTACAACTTTGCTCCGAGGTACTTTTTCGATAAAACTTACCGTTTTCGAGAAAAATCCAAAAAACCTAAAATTTTGACCTTGGGCCCCGAATAAGTCCCTAAGCTCACATGGGACTGATGGGGACTTTTGACACTTTATTCCTTGTGGTAAACCTAAGGTCTCTACGAAGATTTAGCTCTGTCGGAATTTTCTTTATTTCAAATGTCTAAAATGACCGGACTATAAAAGTTGTTCATTATAAATTTACTATCAACTTTTATTCGAAACATTTTTCCAATAATAGAATGAATACAAGAACAATTCAATTAAAAAATGAGTGCTACTATAGTGGCCCAAAGTACCACAATAGTAGCGCTGAATATTTTTGCAAACACGATTGTTTTGAAAATTATTTGATCGTGTATGGGGGCCTTTATGAGACTCTACTTTCAGAAAATAAATACAACATTTATATAACAAATTTATTTAGATATTTTCTAAAATTATAAATTGAATAACATTTTTGACAAGGTTATTTTACAATAATTAATAATTACATAATTTACTAATTAATTACAATCTATTATCATTAATACTAAAACGCGACACGACATAATTAATCATTTTTCATATAATTTTTAAAAATACTTTTGTAAGGGTTCACCAAGTACTTTTTCTAAATCTTGTACAGCATTTTTACATGCGGCTTCAACCGCTTCATCTTCGTCTTCTAATAATTCACTCAAAAATGGTATAGTTTCCGGTAATAATGGTAGAAAATCTTCACCTAATTTTTTAGCCATTTCGCACACGGTTTGTAACCCGGCTAATCGTACTAAAGGTAAATTATGTCGAGTTTTAAGTAATACCTGATAATTTAATTGTTTCCATAGCGAATCATCTGCAGTGGCCACAGCAAAATGTCCAATACATTGAATTAATATATTATCAATACGATACTTTAATTGATTTTCGCCACCGATAGTATTTTCTAATTGATCTACAATCGATTGCATTAACATATCGAAACGATCTTTGTTGATAAATTTTTGATTATCATAGAGAAAAACATAATTAAGGGTTTGTAAAATATAATTAATGAGAATGGAACATTTTTCTTCGTCATTTTCAAAAAATAGCTCCTCCGATTTAAAATTATTACATTTATTTAATAAGCTCGCGGCATTTTTCAAAAAATGTCCAGCAAATAATACAAATAAACCTTTAAGATTATCTGCAATATCACGTGACACACGATAAAATGTAATTGCGCGATTTTTATGATTTGCATTTTCATCGCGTGTGGCCCAATCGAATATCTTAAAATATAACGGTTTAAACGACGATTCCGATAATTTTAAAACTAGCGAAACTAGAGCTTTCACCGTGTGACCTTCCACTAAAGAAATTTGATTTTCCTCTACGTCATTTTCAATGTTATCAGATCGAAATTGTAGTGCAGATAAGAAAAAGTCATTTAATTCAATTTGAACCGTCTTCAAATTAGGCGCATCCAAAACTTTAATACTTTCTGCTAAAATATTCATAGCATATGCGACCGCTGGGAGTTGATGCAATGCTATTAATTTCCCGTAACTTTGAGCGATAGCTGGAATTAATACACGTTGTGGTATAGTTTGAGCGATTTTTTGTACAATAGATTTTAATTTTGTTATCAGTGGTTCATTTTTTGGATTTACGGGTTGAGATGAATCTTCTATACACCATTTTGAGCATAAAATTGAGACATCTGTTATAATTTTTTCTAAGAATGGATTTAAAAATAACGGTAAGGTGTCTAAAATTTTTTGGACTGCTGTTACAGTACTTAACAACACTAGATCTGGTTGTTTTTTCAATTTTTGGGTCGATAATATTTTTATAATTACAGGCATGAATTTATTTAGACAGTATAGAGAGTGAACTCGCAAACTATTACAGAGTTCAGCAAAACAGAGAATTAACGAAGCTAACACATTATCTTGAACAGTTTTGACTTTTAATAATGCGACGACTTGATCTAAAATTGGAACGAATGTCTTAGGATTGTTTGTAGCCAAACGTTTTGCTAATAATTTTAACGAAAATAAAGCAGTCTGTTGATTTAATTCTTCTTCACTTTCAGATGATTTTTGATCGATAGTTACAATAACACGCATTAATGGTTCAATTAAATTGAATAAATTTTCATTATCGGTCGTTTCCGTAATAAATTCATTTTGTGATTGTAATTTTGTATTGAGTAATTCCATGGCCTTTCGTCGAACACCGGGTAAATTATGTGACATTAATCCGCGGACAACCAACAAAAACATATCCGAACTGAGTAAATTATTAATATTATCCAAAATATCAAAACAATGGTGAAGCATTACTTTCCAATATTTACCCTGTGGTTTCCCATTATTTCGCTCAGTACATTTCGATACGCTATGAATATATGACAAAATAGAAATGATAAATTTTCGATATAAGGGCTCTAGATTCTGTGACTTGTCATCTGGTAGCAGAGCAATATTTCGAATCAAATTCGGTGCCCCTAAAATTGTTAGAACACTCGTCAAAATTGTGTACTTAAAATGACGAAACTCTTTAGGAGTACGTTTTTCAGCACTAAAATATTTATCGGCAATTTTATTTGTTTCATTATCGATCGGTAAGTTTTTGAGATATTCAATTAATTGTATGCACGTATATAGGATTATATCGGGCGCAAATTGAGATATTATCGTATTTGCAATTTCTAAACGTTTTGGCAATTCATTAGAAACAAGCGAATGTTTTGTCTGAGTCGGTTGTGTTTCATTAGCATGAAGCACATGTGATTCGAAAACTAGCGCCAAAAAAATCCATAAGCTATTTTTCTCTCCAAATGTAATTAATAATTTCTCAAACAATGGTACACGTCGATGAACAGGTACATCAATTAACACATCAACAAATACACGTAAAACTGGAATAATCCGTTCAAAATTTGTATTCTCCTCTTTCTTATTCTCAGATTTAACTACAATCGGGATAATAATATCAATGATTTTTGTAATAATTTGAAAACTATACGCATCATCATGTCGTAACACACTCGAACCTATAAACGTAAATATTGCAACAATGTGATGTAAAACTTGTTCTGGGAACATTCCAGAAATATGGGATAAAAGTAATAAAGCATGATGATGTGTTTGTGGATTTTGTGTAGCTCGAATACATTGTACGATTAATTCAATATTAAAAGCAGTTTCGTGTAGTAAATTCGTTTGAGTCCATTTTGTAGCTTGTGGAGATAATTTTTGGGAACAATTTAGTATACACGATAAAATTAACTGTTTTGGATATTCTAACGAAGCTTGTTCCTCAAAATCTAAACATTTTTTAAGAATCTCAAATAAAATTGGTAAAATTACATGTACATTATTTAATTTTTTTTTATTTTGCAAAAATTCTAATGCTGTAATACCACACTTCCATTCCGTTTTATCTAAAGTATCAATTCGTGGTATTATTGAAACACGTCTACGTTTATTAGTTTCATTTTGTACTGTAATTTCATGCATTTGTTCAAATATTGATTTCAAATAATTTGCGTCTAATTCAATACGTTTAAAAAACTTTGTAATGGCACTTCGAATTTCGGATATATCCAATTTTGTTGCCAAATTTAGTATCGAATATATAAATTTCGTTTGTTCCTTTTCCGATAGACTTTCAAAAACATCTTTTTCAAAAGTATCCGACAATAATTCCAAAAAATAATGATTTTTATTATTTGAAATATATTTAACGTGATATTTTTCAAATATCATCATTAAAAACCTCCAAGTATTTGAATTACTATTTACATTCTCTATGGTATCTTTATTAATCTTTGATAATGTAGTTAACATTATCTCTGATTGAAAATCGTTAAATATTTGAATTTCTTCATTTGTTTTTAATAAATTATAAGGCACAATTGATAATTGATTTAAGATAGTTTTTGAATTTATCAGTGATAACATTTTAAAAAGTGATGATGTCACGTAAATTGGATAATCCTGATTAACTGACAACGCAAGTAAGTGATTTAGTGTATTATTTGATTTCTGTTTATCATTTTTAGTTAATGATTTTTGTACAGAGAGATCCGGAGATAAAATTGTATATAAAATCATAGGTAATTGTTCATGATCCAAAATAATTTCATTTTGACGATTTAATAAAGCTTTTACTAAAAATGAGAATCCATCTTGTTCTTTATTAAATAGTTTATGAATATTTTCCAAAATATTTAAAGCAGTTTTACGGACTTCCGTATCTTGGGACATAAATAAAAATAAAATCGAAATAATTATGCTATTATCATCGGTAAAGTGATTTAACAAATCAACTTTATCAGAGTTTTGTGCAATAAGATTATCAATAATTGTTAGAACTTTTATTTGTAATTGTTTATCAACAACCGTTTGCGGCGCACTTATAAAGTTACTTAATATAATTAATTGATTTTTTATATTCGAGGAAATTTTATTTAAAAATTTTGTAACGATTGATTGATAATTCGAATTATTTATACCACCCATAAATAATTTACCAGAAATTATCATTTCGAAACTTGGAATTAAATTTGTTAATTCAGAAGTTGTTGTCAGATCATATAATTTAAATTCTAAATCAAATTTAGATTTTTCGAGAGCTGTTTCAACACTTAAAATAATCAATTCGATAGGTAAGACATCATTTCGAGCTGATTCGATTAGATTTAAAATGTTTTTACCATCTTTAATACGTTTGACACTCGAATTTAAGTTCGATAGTAATTGTAAAATTTTACAGAGAATTTCTCGAGTACAGTTATTTGGTATGTTTGAATTCATATACAATAAGGCAAGGGCAATTTGGAAAATTTGTTTTTTTTCTATTAGACCTTGGATAACATCTAAAATTGTTGAAATATCTGTTTGATTTTTGGAATTTTTAAATATTGTTTGAGCAGATATATTACAAAATTGTTCTGGGGAATTGTTATTAACTGTTAATTTACGTAAAATCGGATGTTTTTTACCAAAATTTGATGGTAAAATTATTTTCGATAAGAGACTTAATTCGATCTGATTATTTGGAAATAGAAATGGCAGAATTGTGATAATTAAATGAGCTTCATTATGAATTTCACCTGATGTTAAAATGCCTAAAATACGTTCCTTTATTCGAATTGAAGGAAATTTTGGTAATATTTCGATTAACTTTGTATGTAAATTCGTGCCGAATAAATAAATTAATGAAACATCAGAAAATTCTAATAAACTTTCAATTATTAACGGATTTTCTTCATCCAACCGTTGTATTATATGTGGTTTCAAAAATTCTTGATCATTTGGCGACATTTGAAAATATTTCTTCGTTAAATAACGTAAAGCGTCGACACGTTGATCTACATTGTAACTACATAATTTATCAAAAATACCAAATACTTTTTTACTCAGAATTATATCAGATATTTCGGATTTCATAAGTAATTCTAAAGTTTGTTTCTGTTTCGAATTTAAACTATTTTGATCGTTATACGATAATGTGATTATTTTATTGTAAATTTCGGGGTAAATTGAATTTAATTTCTTCAAAAGCATACAATACCATGAGGCGGAGTCTTTTGTGGATTTATCGTTTTCCATATCATATTCTTCTAATGCAGTTCTGGAAAGATACAAAAAAAAAAACTGTCAAATATAATTTAAGAAATGTTTAATATAAAAATCAAAATTCTTATTTTAATTCAGAGAATTTTCTTCGTTAACTTACCGTAAAAGTTCTTCAGCCCCCAAGTCATCCAAAATAATGGTTGTTAGCAAGTCTATCATAAATTTCACAATATGCGTTTTTTCTTCGGAAGAATCCAAAACTTGCAAATACTTTATAATGCTTCTATACAATGCTAAAATTAATTTTGTAACTTCCACTCCGGAATTTGCTAACTCTTTTAAATTTTGTAAAAACCATGCTTGTGTTGAAAGAGCCGTTAAAACATGTGTTGGGAATTTTTTTAAATTTTGAGTTTGATATATTAACACAATCAATAAACATGACTTCGATTGAATATCAACAATCGACACGTTAACCATTTTCGATAAACATTTATTAATTAATTTTGATTTTAACTTAGTTTTCACTAACAACAAAGCGAAAATCATGTATGCCGACGATACAAAATCGTTAACTTTCGATGACATCCCTTTTAATAATGATGGTAAAATTACTGAAATTTGTTCTTCGCTAATAGTTTTCGAATACTCTAAAGCGCCCATAATCGTTGTACAATAAAATGAATATTCGGCAACTAATAATTTTGCTTCAACATCATGCGCTCTTGTTTTGTTCTCAATATCCTCACAAATAAATTTCATAAATGAAATATTACTCGCGCAATGATTTAATACTAACGATTTTGCGAGAACAACGTTAGCTTTTTGTGCCCCATACATCCAATGATATGGATCTGACGTTTGTTTAAGGTCCAAAAGCTGTAAAAATCTGATAAAAATGTTCGTTTCATGGTAGGGTAAAATTAACGCGATAAATTCGTTCTTGTTATATTCATGAATTCGAAAACGATTTATTAACCATTCTAAAGCTTGTTGAGCCGGTTTGAGCAACAAATATGGTGAAATTAAACGACAAAATTTTGTTATGTTTTCATCTAATTTGTAATTTGCTTCCTTAGTTTGTACAGCTCGTTCGAAACGTAACGATGCTTCTGAGAATAAATTCGTTTCGAAATATTCAAACTTCACATTGATAATAATTAGATCTTTAAGACCATTACGGCCGATATCTAAAACTGTTGAACGCTCAAATGTGGCTGCCTCTTTGGGGTCGAATAATAATGATGGTTTTTTCTTGTCGCGTTGATCTAGTATTGATGTTTGTGGAGTGGCTAGTTGCCGTAATTGTTCGGAAAGTGATGTCGACATTTTGAGATTCTAACGATAAAATGTAAGAAATTAATATTTTAATAAATGCTAAATCAAAGATAAAGAACTTACTTTTAATATTTAACTTAGTAAAAAATTATTGTTCACTTATAATTATATTGGTTGACATTTCAGCAAATAGCAATACGTTAAATGATCACAATTTACGAAGAGCACGTGTTAAAATGGTTGTGAAATGTGTTTGCAACCGATTCACTCTGTTGCTTCTTTTCTTATTACAGTAGATGGAACTACTAGTATAGTGATGGTACACATTGTTTCTTATTACAACTTACATCCTATCTTCAACTTCAATCACACTTTTTTTACAAAGTAGATATATTTTAAGATGGGTGGGTTAAAACTTACTACTAGTGAAAAGTGTGGCACGAGCACAGGTCTTCGCAACTCACGAATCATATGCGTTGATACTGAGTCACGGCATCCTACGTACGAACATTCGTTGTGATATAATATCAATTTTGAACTATGTACAGGATAAATTTCTAGAAAATTGTGTAATGTTTATTTTCTAAAGCCGTGTGAAAATTAAGATACAGTTCGGTTAGGTAGGTTAGGTTAGGTTGTAGCGACTGTCCTGGATGCGACACACTTCGACCATAAGGTCCATTGTGATACCTAGGGATGTGAGTGGAGGACAAGGAATTTGTGTGTAGACTAGGAATTGGTAGGTTGTGCGGCTGCAGCCGTCTTTGATAGGAACTATGCCAATATTCATCTGGAGGTCATGAAGGAAACTGCAGAAAACCTTCACAAGTATAGCCGGTTACTTCGTTCTTGTCCATACGCCGACAGTTTAGTCAATTAACCGCCCCTTTTTTTTCTTTCTTAATAATTGACAAACTACCGATGTCGGGATTCGAACCCATAACCTCCCAGTTTCCAAGTAGAGCGCCTTAACAAGCGCAGCTACTTGGCCGGTCCAAAATTTATTCAAACCGAGTTACATCGGCTGGACAAGATATCTAGGCATATTTGTTTTGCTTTATGACTGATATTCATTTCTGTGAAACACAAGAATGAATACCAGTGATATTCATTCTTGTGTTTCACAGAAATTCACGGTGAGTTACCTCAACGAACTACATCTTAATTTGCACCCGGCTTTAGAAAATAAACTTTACATCATTATCTAGAAATTCATCTTCTACATAGTTGAAAAGTGAGTGTTCGTTAAAAAAATTTAATAATTAATCGTAAAAGTGTGTCATTACTCTCTTCTGAAAAAAAGTGTTACCAGAAAACATCCCACGCTTTTTCATTTAGCCCCTTAATAATTTGTTGCTTTTTAAAAATTAGTTTAAATATGTGTTTTTTAGTTACTCTTAAATAACTGATTCATTGAATGAATTAAATCGTAAGTTATTGTACATCTATGTTTTTTTGCCCATCACTAGTTGAGTAAACCGGTGGTTAGTTATTTTGTTGATAAAGTGATACCAACATTCCAGAATTTTGTTGTGAACTGTCAGTGTAATAACAATTTATATCCGGAAACTATTCTTTATATTATTTATAAATTTGACAATTAGTGTATTTAAGTGAAATATTTATCTTGGAGAAAAATGGTCGATTACAGTAAATGGAAAAATATTGAGGTACTTATAAATTTAAAAAAAATTAAGTTCGTAAAAAATTTAACAAGATATTGCTTTGTTCAAAACTCGAAGTCAACCAAAATTCATTTTATTCAGACTTTGTTTATTAGATTTCAGACGATGAAGATGAAACCCATCCAAATATCGACACCGCATCATTGTATCGATGGCGGCATCAAGCCCGTGTCGAACGAATGGAAGAACATAAACGATCAATCGAAGAACTAGAAAAGGAAAAAAAATTACAAGAGAAAAAGAAAGCTGACCTCAAAACTAAATTGACTAACGAAACAAATGATCCTGAAATCCAAGAAAATTTAAAGAAATTAGAATTGGAGGAGAAACAGTTAAAGGAAAAGGAAGAAGAAATTAAAAAGAAAGAAAAAACAATGCCATGGAATGTGGATACAATTAGTAATGAAGGCTTCACAAAAACTATAATTAATACAAAAGACTCATTACCTAACGAGGATAATTTAACAGATGAACAACGTGAAGAAAATTTAAAGAAATTTATTAAAGATAATGAGAAATTACTGAAGAAATTTGGTATGTTGCGTCGTTACGAAGATTCACAAGCTTTTCTGCAAGAAAATGGTCATTTGGTATGCGAGAATACCGCCAATTATCTAGTGATATGGTGTATTAATTTAGAAATGGAAGAGGTAAATTAAAGTATATAAAATCTTCAAAAATCGATATAATCGGGTATATATGTCTTATGTAGGCTCTCATGTTTTATGTTTCCCCCAACCTACAGATTTTAAATAATAGCGTTTTCTTTTGAAGCACGATTAGAATGTCAAAAGAATAGCCTATACAAATTTTCAGCTTATTATCTTTCATTCAGATTATTTGTCTTATTTAATTGTACTAAAGTAAAAAAATTTTAATGTACCTCACTAATCTACTTAAAAAATTTATTTTTAGAAACATGAATTAATGAGCCACGTGGCCCATCAAACAATATGTATGCAATACATATTGGAATTGTCGAAACAAGTGAAAGTACATCCACGCGCTTGTGTTGGTAGTTTCTTTAGTCGCATCAAAATTGCTGAACCTGAATATAAAGCATCATTCGATGATGAATTAAAACAATTTAAACAACGTATAAAACGACGTGCCCAGGAAAAAATTAAAGATGCATTAGCTGAAGCTGAAGAAGAAGAACGTAAACAACGTTTAGGCCCTGGAGGTTTGGATCCAGTTGAAGTATTTGAAACGTTACCAGAAGAGCTACAGAAATGTTTTGAATCAAAAGATATTCAATTATTACAAGAGACGATTGCCAAGATGGATGAAGAACAGGCACGCTATCATATGAAACGATGCGTTGATTCTGGTTTATGGTTACCGGATGCGAATAAAGGTAAAGAGGAGGAAAGTGGTGCGGCTGGTCCAGAAACTGAAGAAGCATCAAGTAAAAATGAGTCGTAAAATATCTTTTTTCATCAATAAAATTTATTGTTTGCTTATTATTACTGCCTGTAACTATTATTTTTTTAATTGTTTTAATTAATAATTCTAAATATATTTGAGTATTAATCTTTAAAACAATCGTATTCTTATAATGTCGTTACAGCTCACAGGGGTCTTTAAAACTTTTAAGATTGTGTCGTCCAAGGAGTAAGATATTTAGGTGGCGTTCACCTAGTTAAAAGTAATTCTTTGAATTATCAAGAATTTTTATTAGTGGTATTACATTTTGCCACTTATTCATTCGGTTTTTGGGAAAATGACTATATAGTTTTAAAAAAAGGACACAACTTCTGTGGCCCATAGTACTATCGCCAGCAATAGTGGCGTTCTGTTCTTTGACTACAAATCTCTCGATGCCAGCGGGTATAATATATTCAGTGCATCTCACCCCGAACATATAAACTTTCAGGAACACCTGATAAGTAACCTCCTACCAATTATCAAGATATGGGAGTAGTGTTTCTTGCCTGACTGAAGTAGAAAGAACACAATAGGCCATAAGGTCGAAAAGCATCACATTTACAAACCCCAAGCTATATTTATCTATCTAAATAACTCAACTTTATTGACTACGGTTTTGCCGGTGTATTCAACATACACTTTGGCCGACGCAGCAAACGGTTTCTGTTTTCCCTGTGTGAGTGTGTGTGAAAGCGCGCTTAGATACTTGAAAAACCAGATCTATCGGGGTCTCAAGCCCTAAAGCTCCCTAAAGCCTTTTACCTAAAATCCTGGCTGAAAATATTGCGAACTGCGAATCTCTTGATTACAGCAATCTGATAAGCAAGCTCCTGAAAATTGCCAAGATATGGAAGAAGTGAACTTCGCCTGACTGAAGTAGAAAGGAGAGCACAATGGACCATAAAGTCGAAAGCGACACTTTTACAAACTCCAAGCTATATCTATCTCAACAACTGTTAATTTGCTGACATCGTCATTGACTACGGCTTTGCCGGTGTATATCAATGTATGTCAAAGTCTACTAAACTCTGGTCAAAGTGTATACTTTGGCAGGCGCAGCAAACGGTGTGTGTGAGAGAGAGTACGCTTAGGTGCTCTATTTAAAATAATCCAGATTTACCGGAGTCTCAAGTACTAAACTAGATATATTCTTTGCTTTATCAGCTTTCCAAGTTTCTTCCAAGAACAAGCTACCTAAAATGCTGGCTGAAATAATTGATAAAGAGAAATAATAAACATTTTTATAACAATCATTCTTTTTTAATATTAACAAGAATTCTATTACAAAAACAAAAATATTTTTTTCAAAATTGATATTTATTATAATTAAATTCCGATGTGCTAATGAAAATTCGTAATGTGTTCGGAAACAGTGTAGAAATACGTTTAATAATTGATGCATTATCATTGTTAATATCAATGACTAATGTATGTAATTTTGTTAAATAATTTGGTAGATTTATCAATTGTTTAACATTTAATTTTGTACAATATGCAATATTTAAATATTGTAAATTTGTACATTCATCAAAAATCTTTCCTATATTTTCTAAATTTTTGCAATTATATAATATTAATTTATTTAAATTACAATTACAACATTTTATAATTGCATTTAAACCACGATCTCTTAATTTCCAACTACCTGTAAACGAATTTATCAATTTAGACTTGTAGTTGTTTGTGATGGTAATATAATTTTACTGTTAGATTAGATTCGAAACAGGAGCAAGTCTTATAAAGAGCTTTTGTATCGCGTCCAATATGATCTATTGTACTTCCTTTCATTTAAAGGTGTTCCAGGAGTCCTATGGTCTTGATAAACGTTAGGAACCCTTGGCGACACCTCATTGATATCATTTGATTCAAGATCTGCCCATCCCAAATGATAGTATCTTTTGAGAAAGAGACTTTCGAATTCACACGAATGTAAATTTCGATTTCCTCCTCTTCCAAAATCTGCAGAAATCATTCCCTGTGAGATTGATTTTGTGTACATGTTTATTACAGAGTTTGCAGTGACCAGTAATAATATATAAGAGGGGTACTGCAAATGGGTCCCTAGCACCTAGACCAAGGGGTCCTCTGTGCCCTCCTTGAGAACAACCTGTCACCCGAAGGCGAGACGTCTCCGGATAAGAGTTGCTATTTTAAGCAGATGAAGCTATAGGATTCTGTCGAGGCCAGACGCCGCACAGAAAGCCCACAGCTTCTCCGCCGGGATTACTCCCAGGATTGATGGATCCAGGGTTTCGGACCCAAACATTCTATAACTGGCACCCTGCAGGTTCAAATGTCAATGTATGGAGGTTTCATGTTAACGTAGTAGTTCACTCAACAGTGTCCTGTCAAGAGTCCCACCACCCTTGTCAGCGTTGTTCTAATGAGTTTCAACCGAGCACAGTCAAATGGCCTAGCTGTGGTTATGCACATCTTGGCCTGTCGCATGCCCTGCACAACGTCCAAGTAATCGAGATGGACTTGTCGTAGCCACTCCTTGATTCGGTAAATTACGGAGCATCTGGCTATGTGAATGACAGGCTCAGGTGAAAGAGGCGTTTGAGACGACTCCTCTCGTGCCAACGAGTCCGCTGCTTTGTTCCCTTTGAACGCCTGACTGGCCCGGTACCCAGATCAGTCTGACTGTGTTATTCAGTGCCACGCGATTCAGTTCCTCGAAGCATCACAAAATCTGCAGAGATCATTCCCTGTGAGATTGATTTTGTACATGTTTATTGAATTTGCAGTGACCAGTAAGTATCCTCAATTTGTGTTTTCTTGGTTGTAAACGCTCGGAGTCCTTTTTCCAGAGAAGCTCTTTATACAGTATGAAACTGTAGCGTACATAAGAATATTTTTAAAATAAAATGTTATCCATACAGGACATAAATACTTCGTGTCTAAAAATTAACATACCTGATACATCAAGTACTCTTAAATTTTTCATAACATCTTTACCCTCTGTAAATAAATGAACATAATCGCTAGTAGTGATTTGTGTTGCTTTTAATAATTTCAAACTTTTCAATTGTGGTAAGTAGCCCCATAAATTTCGAAATAACAAACTTGAAAAATTTGTAGCATTCATTAAACATAACTGTTCTAATTTCGAACATTTTAGGATACTCTAAAAGAATTCATTTTATATTTGAGACGTATTAATTATCTTGAAATAAAACACAATAGAAAAGTGGCGTAACTTCCATTATTTAGACCCTAGAGATATTTCACAATTCGTATGTTTTTCAGAAGAAAGTTGATGTAATTAGAATGATGGGCTTATTTGATATAATGTCAAAAGAAATAACGTTATGCCTGAATACATTTCTCAGGAAAACATATAGCCAAGTAAAATAGTACATAAAAATGAGCTAACCTCTTAAAAAATACTCGGGGAAATTTTCCAATGAAATTATTTCCGTTTTGGCGCTATGAAAACATGGCAAAATATCTCACTAATATATATTCTCAAATATCTCGTAAACTATTAGGTTTACATTAACAAAAGTTTTTATTAAACTTATTTCTAAGAAAATTCTACATTAAAAAGACCCTATTCTGTAATTAAATCTCCACTTGTATTTTTAAAAATGGAATGGTACTATTTGACTTGTTCATAGTCGTATGTCGTGTTTACGGTCCAGCGTAAATTTTGTAAGGGACCTTTTTTTGCAAGATCTACTAACGATTAAATTATAAACGAAAAATATTTCTCAGCCATATATCTCGAAAGCTATAGGTCCTACGTAAATTTTGTATAGGGCTTTTTCTGTGTAGAATTACACAGAACTTTATAATAATGTTTAACATTTATAATAATCGGGGGCTATTTTCTCTGACAGTTACGCCACTGCAATGGAATCATACCTCGAATCCAGTGGTCGATAATTCGATACAATCAATTTTCAATACTTTTAAAGTACATTCTAAATTCGAAAATAATAGTTTTGCATCTTCATTTGTGATAGTCAATGAGTTCTTTTTATGTTTTTTATTAACGAGTTTTAATTCTTCTAACAAATGAATATTTAATACAATTTTGAACAACTCATTAACAGTAACAAAGGGATTTTCACTAAAATTTATACTTTTTATTGTTCTACATGTTGATAATTCTTCATAAAAACGTTTTGAAGTAAATTGTGTACCTTAAATAAATATTTATATAATTAGTAACTCTCTGCGGTAGTTATAATAAACACTATAGATATGAAAAAAAGTTTTGATGTGTTTTTCTCGTAATTATTATAGAATAATAATAATAATGGGGTTTAACCTCCGTTTTAACTCTCTTACGCGGACACTATATCGAGAATTTTCACAATAACACGCTAAATTGAAAAATTTAGCGTGTTATTAATCATTAAAAAAAAACCGTGCTGTACTGTGGAGTGTGGACTAACTCTACCGATGGATATCTGATATTTCATGCAGTACAGCTGATTGAATATAACAAAAAATACTTTTTCAGTAGACAGTAATTTACATTTGTTTACCTTTTAAATCCAATGTCTGTAAGTCATGGCACGATATTAAAATATTACATAAAACACTATGCGGTAATATTTCTTCTTCATTGCAGAATCTTAGTACAAGATGTTTAATACTTGTATTACATCGACATAATTGTCGAATAATAGTCTCAACATTCGACATAGAAATTAATTTCAAACATTCAAGTTGTGGTGAATTTCGTAATAATCGACAAATAACTGATACATCGACTTCATCATTTTGAAATGATAGTGTCTTCCATAAACTTGGATTTTTTCCAGCCAAACGCCAATGTCTGCACACCTTATTCAAGAAATTAAACTTAACTTTGTAAATTTTTATGAGTACATATTAATAAGTTTATTTCAGGGGTTAATGGTGGGGATTAATTAGTTCCATTTTTACTTACCCGTAAAACAAATCTGCTGATTTCAATTTCGGTTAAATATGAAAATATATTGATTAATATATTTTTTGGTAAAGTCGAATAATCATTTAGTCTCGTTGGTGGCCATTCAGACGTGTAACAACTTTGAATAGACTTGAACGAGTCTTTTGATGATAACGATGATATTGAAGAAGGTAATGATAAGTGTTTGGATGTTAAATAAATCTCATTTCCTAATTCTAATATATTGGATAATATTATTGGATTTTTTATTTTTTTATCCATAATCCAGTTATATGATGAAAAATATAGTTTAAAAAAAATTACTATAGTTGTCAAATTTATTGACAAAATAAATAATTTTGGTAGTTGCTTGATGATTTCTAGATCAAATATTTTTGAATACCGGGTGCAGTCACCCGCTAATATTTCTCCGAATTTTATCACAAACAATGGAAAAGGGTATCCGAAAAAATCATCACCAGCAATTATAAAATTTTGAATAAATGACTTTTGTGGCCATGTGTACGTTTAACTTTTCAACGAGTTTAGACTATAACCAATTTTTTATTTGGTGTGAATGTATGCAGGCAGACCTGAATAACTACCTATATACCTGTGGCTATCTATAGTAAACTCAAGCTACACATTCTAGCCATATCAACAAACGAAATCGCGTGATCATAGCACATGGTGCAACATGATTGGTTCTTTAGATAACTTATTTGATCTTTAAATCTGAATTAATACAAGTCTCAATTCATTCGTATGCGAATTTTTGTTTACTGCTGAGTCATTCCATATGAAAACACCAACAACAAAAAATCGTTGCTGTGCTATTTCAGATTTTGCTTAAACTTTGTGGAAATGTTCTTTAGGGTCCCAAAAACGAAACGAACGTTTAAAAATTAGCAAAAAATACAGTGATTTGTTTGGCTTATATACTTGAAAGTAATACATTTTGCATAACTATGTTGAAACCTTTATTATAAAATTATGTCGTATATAATTTAGTACAATTAAAACACAATTAATAAATAAATTATTAGTTATTAATTTATTTGTTTTAAGTGTTTTAATTGTTCTAAATTATATACGACATGATTTTATATATTTGTTTTAAGTTCAATGCATGTTTTTGTTGACATCGATGGACTCTGAAGCTTGACTATACTGTATTAATTTCTTGAGTTTTTTTTTAAATCTCTCGAAAATAAAAATCAAACACATTTTTCATTTTGACGTTAATATATTTATGCAATAGTTTTTTTTTATACATTTAATTATATTTTTCCTACAAAACAAATGAAATCCTTCAAAAAATCAAAACAGCGATTTTAAAACGATCACTAAATTTTATTTGTTTATACAAACACGATTTAGGTACATAAACAGTTGTTACTGAATGTCAGTAACAGTCACTTTCACGTATCCTAATTATTCCAATGCTTTTTGTGAAAGAAATAGAAAATAATTATGTTTACATTTGAATTAATCGCTGTTTGAATGCTTTTCAAATATCAGTGAACTTAAAATGATGATAATTACAATTTTGCGTTGTCCACTTGACTCGAGCTGCCATCGACAGATTTATAATCAAAGTTATAGAGCCTAAAGCAAATCGTTTGAATATATTGGTCATGTCAAGTTTCAAATTTTTTACTAATATAATTTAATGGACGACATAGTTAAAAATTTGAAAAGTAGCTTTATATAATTTTGACAATAAATCTATCGTTCAATTCAGGCATGGGAAACATTTGAAATAGTTCCATTTTAAATACATATTGGCTCTATTTAAAAAAAAAAAAATAGGTCAATAATAATACGTCAACACTATATATGAAAGGGAAAATTTCTGATCCAAGTTTGATACAAAAAATGTAGGAAACATATTAGTCCACATTTTATGTGGTAACCAGGTTTTTCGTAATTCACATCGACAGTGAAATAATCTCGAAACAGTGAATTTTTCCACCATGGAGTCGCGAGCGGAAAAACCTCAAAGTCGAAAACTCAGTATAATAATTCACACGTAATAACAACTACAACAAATATAAACTATCCTTAATCTTTTGCACGATTAAACATACCTTTTTACTGGACTACACTGGCTCTTGTATCAATTATCATTAAAATATCAAAATTTCGTTCAACTCTCATTATTTACAATTTACTGACATTTTTCCTCAATTCTACAACTATTTGTGTACCTAAACTCTGTCAGAACCATTTTTCCAGTTATAATAGATGATGAAAAACAGACTATATTCTTCTTAGGGGGCGTTTAAGTATTACGTAAGCAGGATTAGGGGACAGGGGAAGGGGATGCAATTTTTTCTTGCTTTTGCTGACAAAGCGTGTGCTTGCTTTTGCTGACAATCAGAAATTTTACGTAAGATATTGAAATGAAAAAATAATGAAAATGTTTTTAAAACAATATTTATAATCTAAATTAACAATACTATTTTTATTATTTTATTATGATATACCGAATTTCTTTTCATATTTCTTACTAAAAATAAATAAATGAGTTTTCCGAGAATTGACTTTACTCTACACTACTAGAATAGAATTTTTTTTAAATATACCGATGTTCAATTCCGGGATTTCCCGGCGTACTAGGATGGCTTGAAACAAATAAATATAACGTTCATTGTTCTTTATGACATTGTCTATCAACTGTTTTATTTTTTTTGTTTAAATACAAATTTTATTATGAAATTTTAAAAGTAATTATTAATTAAATATAATTAATTTCTAAACTGTGAATAAGTATGTAGTGAAAAGTGTGGTATGGTGTTAGATATTTTTTTTGTTTTGAGTCTTTTAAATTTTAACTTTAATATTAGTTTTGAAAAAATTCTTACGTCTTATCATTTGGGGGAGGGGGAAGTTCACAATTTTCTTATTTTTGCTTATACAGGGGTTTGCTTACGTAATACTTGAACGCCCCCTTACATAGAAAAACATATTTTCTCAATTTTGAGAAAAATACCAGAGATCATCTCTCATGTGGATATTTTATCATGAACATGTATTTTTCAGTTAAGTGAACAGTGGGCTATGTATATATATATATATATATATATATATATATATATATATATATATATATATATATATATGTATATATATATATATAATAGTAAATATATTATATTTATGGTTTAAAAAGTTTGCAAAAATAATAATTATTTAACACAATATTCTTGTAACATACAATTAGTTTATAGAATATACAAAGAAAAATTAGTCAGGCCAGGAAAATGCATGACAATTTTACATATGGAAATAACAACAATTACCATACACATAATAAGGCATTTATCTTGATTATAACGTTGATTTTTATCTAGAACGAAATGTGATACCTCAAAAGCAGTGTTGTAATGTACTTACCTAGGTATACAATGAAGTGATAGTATGGTGTGAACATTGGTCAAATAATTGAAATTCAAATAATATTAACAATATATTTTATTATTTTTATTACCTTTAAGCCATAAAAGTATTAAATTTGTAATTAATATTATTTGACAAATGTTAACACATTACTATCAACTCATTGGGTTTTTGGAAATAAAAACCACCGAAAAAAATAAAAATATAGACTGCCATTTTATGCAAGATTATTGATATCCAATTGTACTACGAGCCTTATTTTTCAAAATTTTATAGTTAATTTGTACTTTTTGAATTCGATTTTTGGAAAAATGTTTCGAATAAAAGTTGTTAGTATATTTATAATGAACAACTTTTATCCGAAGCATTTTTTCGAAAACCGAATGAATCAGGCACAATTAAATTATAAAACTTTGAAAAATGAGCGCTATAAGTACACTCCCATTCATAAAAATCGAACCAGTTAAAACATTCTAAATGTTACTGTATGTAATATTATACATATATTTAGTAATAACACGCTTAGATGCGATTGACTGGTTAAATTTTTATTAACGGGAGTGTACTTTCCAGTGAATATACCTTTTTCTGTGCTTAGTTTCCTTTTTTTGGGTATCTACATATGAATTATTATTTCAACAATTTGTAGCATAATTTTATTAATTAAAATTGGCCGCTTTTTTCTAGTGTTTTTTTTTTTATGTTGGCGAAATTTGATATCTATCCCGCCAAATGTTTGGCTATTTGTATCTTTTTTTTAGGTACTTCAATATTGTACCTGTAATTATCTAGGTATTTTTTATAATATACCAGTAGCTAGATAACTTTGTCACTATGTACATGAATCTGTATCTGTATCTAGGTACTTAAAAAAAACTATTACATCAATGTTAAAAATCCTTTGGGTATAGGCAAAATATTTATTTCACAAACGTGATATAGTCAAAATACACATTATTATTTTTACATAGGAAACACACGATATGGATACCATCCAATATTCATTCTGAAAATAATCTAAGATTACGTGATTATATTCTCGACAAAAGAATTTTTGAATATCACTTTTTGTTTCAGGTAAAAAAAAACAATTGCCCAAATCAAGATAAATATCTCATACTGTACAAGATATAAATTAAAAAAATTATGATAAAACTTTTAAATGTCCTGAATTTGTAGCATAAACTAAACCTTGCCCAGGTACTGGACTCCATCGAATACAATTAATACTTGTTGTGCCTAAATTACGGGATTTCTCAATATCACGTGCCAATATAGTTCGGCCATCTGTTTCTAATTTATATAGTTGTGCCATTATACAACGTTCACTGCCGGGTACTAATGATGACACACGTCTGGACGCTAAACCAACAGCTAGATATCGTGCCGTTGTTGATAATGATACAGACACAGCATTTTGTTCAAAACTTGCTGTGTACAAGCATTGCCCTAAATTGTCCCATTGTATACTGAACACACCTACTAAAATCAATTAAAAATTAATTCATTATTTTATGTTTATCTCATAAAAGTAAACAATTTTCCATACAATGGCGTCATTCGTGTCACAAAATTATAATTTAAGGTAGTATTACTTTACTTATTACAACTATGTCAATTGAACATATCTAGTATAACGTATGTAGTGTTTTAACTTTTATGTTGTAATTTACTATAGGTTCTATGCAATAATTATTTTGACAATGATTATTCAATATTTTTGGGATCGCAGTTGTAAATTATTACCATTAAAAATCAATAGATTTCAAAAAAATCAGCAATTTATGTTGTTTTTTTTGAAAAACTTAGTTTGTTAAGTTCAACTTTATTAGATATTTGTCATTGAAATGAATAGAAAACTTGTCCAGTTTAAAAAAAAATGGTATGTGCGAACCGTAAATTTCAACTTTGATTGCGACTATCTCGCTTCACAATCGGTCAAAAAATAACATTTAGATTAATATCATATTTCAATTTCATCAAAAAACTTAAGAAAAGAATTTAATTTAGGCCCGTCATACCGGGTCTAATAAAAAAGATATTTGAGAAAAAAACCTGAGATTTCGGGTAATTAAGCTACCGCCGACAGAAATAAAATTTACCCGAAATCTCAGTTGTTTTCTTCAATATACTTTTTTTAGGCCCGTCATACCGGAATTTTATTGGATCAATGTCTTTATTAATATTTCTATTTTCTATTGCGTAGTTTTTTTTTATTCGTCTTATTTTATTTCAAGTGAAAATTATCAAAATATGTGTAAAAATATGGGCAATGCATTAAAACTCGAACTTTAACATCAAATAATTAATTCAAAACCCCCGCAACCCTCCCTGAAACTTTTATAATTGATTTATATGCACTTCAACTGCATGTAAACAAAGAATCAAGTCTTAATCTTTTTGAAGCTTCAGTGCTCGTAAAATGGAAATATTTTTGTAAACATTAGTTACAGAAAAATCACGAGACTAAATTTGGAGATGGGTAAAATGCTTCTTGAACACATTTAAAATGGAAATGATTAAATTCTCTTAAAAATACATCTAAAAAATAAAATGGAAAATACCATTTATATTTTAAATAGAACCATTTCAAAAATTACACATCCCTGACTAAATTTCATATCTAATAATTCTGACGTCATTGTATACAACTTTTACTACTATGAGACAAACGTAATTTTTTTTTAACAATTTATGTACCAATGGTTGTGTTTAGAATAATTAAGCGAATTCATATAGCATAAGAGACGGCTTTGATTAATTTAGTAATAAAAATTTAGATTGCTATTAAGCGATCAAAAGAATAAATAATTGCTTAGTTACTCTAAACACAACCAACATATTATTAGAAATATACTAACCTAATTTATTTGTAATATTTAAATATCCACCAGATGGCAATAATGTAACAAGTAGATTACCGTCTTGTGAAATATCAACACTAGCATCATTGTGAATCTTACAGTCTGAGACTACAACATTTTTATCAGCTGAAAAAGAAAAGAAAACCTTTATGTAGGACAAGCTATAAGTGGGCGATTCCATGATCGCGGTTGCAACATTTAGACGCATATAAAGTTCTTTAAGGATAAAATAAAAATCATTTTTAGTGAAATTAATCTTGGAAGAATTACATTTTAACATGTTCACTTTATATTCGTTTACAAGAATTTTAATTTGATATTTATATAGTCAGGAGGTCTGAATTATTCACTTATGAAGCGATCGCGGGTGCAACCCGTCTAATTTAAGTGAATATAAACATCAATAAAAACTTATATAGGAACAAACTAAGATATCAAATCATTTTAATTATTAATCAGTAATTCATAGTTGATATTCCTTTCATGAGATCTCAAAATTCTAAGAAATTGTATCATCATAAATATAAATTTTTTTAAACGAAATTAAAAAACAGTCAAAATGACTTCTTTGGGTATTCTAGTATTAAAAACTTTGTCACAAAAATTACTTACGATTCGTAATACTTGGTATTCGTCCATCCGCCATATTCCATATCTGTATCCGATGATTTGGACAGGCTGATGCCGGAAAGTCATCACCCATACCAAAAATTTGTTCACGTTGTGAATCATCAATATCCCCATCAACCAGTATCCCACCACCACCACCATACAATGGATGTAAAAATCGTGGTCGAAACATACCTGAAGGAACACGTTGTTGTGACAATGGCATTGGTCTTAATGGACGATTTAGTATAGCATCCGATGGTATACGTAATTGTGGTAATGGCATTGGTCGTACGGGACGATTTATAACAGCATCATCATTAACTGGTACATCGTTCACTTGCACACGCGGTACAAGTGAACGTTGCATATCGTCTAGAATATGAAACGCACGCATGTTATTGTTTATGCTACGCCGTAAATTGCGTAAATTACTAATCCTTGTATTAAAAAACTCTCGAAAACGGGTTTGCGATTCTCGCATTCTTGATAATAGCGTTTCTGCTGATAACGGTACTAATTCTGGTTCCATATCCCAACGTCTCGATGCTGTTTGAGCAGTCGTTGAAGTAGCTCCACTTGTGTCTCCATGTGATGCAGGAGATGAGGATGCCACTCCTTCAGGTACGTTTTCATTTGAATCATCATTTACAGACATTCGCGATAAATCTTCAATATAATAATTACTACGCTGTGATCGCTCGTTTTGTAAATTACGCCTTCGCTCATGTAACGCATCGATACGATCATGTATTGCACGAAAACTAGATACGATATATTCATGTGTATCACGCATGTCGGGCGCGGGTAGCCGTTCTAAAACATTTAATAAAAGTGTGTCAGTTAATATAATCGATAAGCGCAGCAGTAACGCTAGTCGTTCTGTTAAAATTCGTGGTGTGGGAGGTGGCGAACTATTGGGCTGGTTTTCATAATATCGCAACAATATTAATAGTATGATACTTAATACATATCGTCCTTGATACACATTCTCTATTTCTCGTTCACTCTCATTATCCCGCCTGTCTCCCATACGGCTAATGTCTCTCATACTAGAAATATGACCATCCAAAAAATTTGTAGGATGATCTAATTGAACTCCTAATCGTGTTATTCGTGAATGTAGCGCCAACAACCGTAAGTAAATTTGACGTTCACAGTTTGGTGGTGAAGAATGAACATTCTGTGCAGGTTGTTGCGTATGTTGTTGGCGAATTAAATCTTCAAGACGACGAACAATAACCATTACCGATGCTGGGGTGACCAACATGTATTCATTGACATCGATAAATTTTCGTGCGGTATCAGGAGACGATTGATTGTCTGAGGACGATGAGGAAGAACTAGTACCATTTTCTGACGATGCTCTTCCACCAGAATTTCCTGGCTGATTTGATGTGGTTGCTGTTGAAGCAGATGGTGGAAACAATCTAAGTAGTAATCTAAGCCGATGTGGTGTTGTTGGGATATGAGGATGGTGTCGAAGATAACGTCGTATTAAATTTGAACGTAAATTTGTGTGTCTAGGATTCGTAGTACTACATGATGGTTCTATTACACTAGGAATTTGAGAAGGACTTAGAATATTTTCACGCCGAACATGACGTCGTACAAAGTTTGAACGTAAACTGGTAGCAGAGTTTGTAGATGGTGTATCAGATTGGTTTGGTTCCTCATTTACACGGGATGAATTAGTTGTGTTATTCTTTAGGATAGATTTGGTAGGAATTTGAGAAGAATTTAAATTATTTTGACTATTTTCTCGATGTAAATGGCTTGAACTAACACAACGTTCAAAATTTGAACGTAAACAAGTAGTAGAGTTCGAAGCTAGTGTCTCAGATTGGCATGGATCATCCGCACCTCGAGGTGAGTTACTTGTATCTAATCCAAGAGATTCAGCAAAAGTTGGAGAAGGATCTAAATTACTTCTTTGCCACAGACGTGGTCTCGTCGAACTACGTGACGGTTCTACTGCTGCATCATTTACAGATAGTTTCATCATTTTTCGCGGTGGGCTATTCTGTTCCCTACTACTTTGAGAAGAATCTAAATTATTTTGACTAATTTCACGGCGTCTACTACTTATATTCTTACTGGATGATGGTTTTACATCATCTACAGGGGGTTTAATCTTTTCTTGAGATCCGGTCAAATCGACAGATGTTGTAGGAATTTGTGAAGAATCCAAATTACTTTGGTTATTATCATCCTCCAATCGTGAAGAACTACTAGGAACTGTTTCTTCAACATCAGTTTCTCCACATTTTAATAACATTGATGAAAGAAAATTTGCCCTACGTCGTATTCTCATCATTTCTCGAGTTTCACTTTCGGCAGATGTCGTAGGTGAAGGGTCTGCATTACTTTGATTATTTCCATTCTTTAATCTTGAAGAATTACCAGGGACTGTTTCATTATCCTCGGTACGCCTTAACAACGTTGATGGAAGAAAATTTGCTCTACGTCGAACCAACGATGGATTGTTACGTTGTAAACGACGAATTGCTTCGGTAATTGTTAAAGGATTTGAATGGCTTCGTTGATTTGGTTCACCATCTTCCGTGGAGCCGGTTGTTGTGTCTGTTCTTGATAAATTTACCGCATCATTTTGAGTTTTCATATGTGAGAGATTCGAATGACGTCGTATATCCGATCCCAAATGCATTCTGGGTATGAATATACGGCGATTTAATCGGTGATGATGATTATGTACATGTAATTGTCTGTTACACCAAGTTGTGACACCTTCTGATTCTAAATTTGTATTTGATTGCCGTGTAGTTAAATTTGAAGGATTTGTGTTCTCCGGTAATGTTCTTTCGGTGGTTCTAATGTCGGTAATTGATGTCGAAGGATTTGTTGTAGGTGGACTTTGTGTACTGTTACTTGTAGATGGAATATCCAGACGAAACGATACAGTTCGTGATGGAGGAGTCACAGGACTATTTGGATTACTTGTAGATGGGATAATATCATCGTTCCCCGGACGAAATGTTACACATCGTGGGAATGAATTTCGTCGACGTAATTGCGCCGGTGAACTTCTTGTAGACTCAGTATTCCTTGGTGGTACAGTACTTGTACTAGGTGATCCAGACGATGAACTGGTTTGGTTTGTATTTAATAAATCTTGAAATTTATGGCACATATATCGTATAAATTGTAACTGACGCATTTCAGCTCTAGTACATTTATCTCGTCGTGCTGCATTTTGACGAGTTTCGCCTCGTGATGATGATGATGATGGAGTCGCAGAAGTTGTTGATGATGTTGATGCCATATAATTATGATCGACATGAGGACGTTGTTGATCAGTACTTTCCTCATCATCAATTGTGTATCCATTTGATGATAGATCAACTGGGACATCATTATCCTCAAATACACGGAAATATGGAACACGTGGTGATCCTGAAGAAGTTGATGGTTGATCGGGTATATTATATCCTGAAGATAGAACGTTTTGATTAGATCTCCATTGGCTCGTATCAACTTGGGTAGTTTCGGACTGATTTTGTATGAAATGTGCATCACCGTCCATAGTTGGTAGTAGTCCCGAATAATCAAGTTCACCACCTTCTTCAGGAAGTGACGAAATGTGTGAGATGGCAGAATCTGACACAGTTTCTGGCGTCTCCATTGTTTGGAACAATTCTACAGGAACATCTGGTACAGTTGAAGTCGATTGTGGTTCTGGTTCTTGCCTACGAGGTGTATCTGTTTCGTTTTCACTTTGGTCCTCATCTTGAATAATAAAATTTAAAAGTTTTTCCTTTTTGCTTTTAGCGATTTTCCTTTTATGATCTTTTCTCAAGTTTTTTGGACCAGATCGTTTCGTTTTTGTTTTACTTGTTGACGGTTGTGAGTCTGGCGTCGTGGTGACACGTTCACGTCCACGTTTTATATGTTCTAAAATTAAATCCATTAATGGTGGATCCGTATTCGACCCATCACTACTTGAAGACGATGATGTATCTGATGAACATGATGTTATTGATGATAACGAAGAATCCTCTAGAATTACATAGTCATCACTTTTTAGTGTGTTTCGGCGATGCTCTTTTTTAGGTCTAGGTCGTTTTTTACTTGTCGTTGTTTGTATACCACTTGGGCCAGCTTCAGGAGATTTACATGCTTGTTGTGTTGTTGATATTGTTTCATTAGATGGGGAATTTGTTGTCGTACTTGAAGATGGTGTCCCAAGTTTTATAGGCGATGTTGCTGTGGCTTTTGTTGTTGTGATGGTAGGGGCTGATGTTGTGATTGGTGCTGTATTTGTGTTTATAGTTTGGGCTGTTGTTGAGTTTAATGGGATCGGTTCCATTGGATCTGTACCACGATCCATCTGAAAATTTGGATTGTATCTTTAGATTTAGTCTAGAAACTGGCTAATTTTAAGGCTATTGATTTATATCAAGTTTTTAGTGTTGGAATAGTTTTGTTGTGAAAAAGAGCTTTAGTTGATGAAAGAACTTAATTCATATTTCTATGGAATTTCAGGGTTTTATCCTTACATATTATAAAATGAACGTCTCTGTCTGTCCGCTACTGTGTTTAAAACTCGCCAACCATTGATTTGTTCTTTAGTGGGGTATATATCAGTGATATTGCGGATGCAATAATTTAGAGGACTTGTATTATAATTAAATTTTTATTCTGAAAATTTTAAATTTGATTCATTACATTTACTAAAGAGCAATGTCGCAGCCTTTTCAAGTTCCATCATAGATTAATACCGCGCTAAACAGGCTAAACTGCTCCGGGTGCATTGATTTTAGATGATTCTTCAAATACTTGGTTGTACGACCCTTTCGAAAGTACGTTTTTTGGTATACTTTACACTGAGATTTATCTCGGACATGCTCTTCTAGTTTAAAATAAGACTTAATAAATAGATTATTCAAGGCGAAATACTCAAACAATAATGTAAATTGTTGAAATAAATTAAAAAAAAAGCATCCATATAATAATACGCCTAAACGCGTTGTGAATTATTTACAATCAGAAATGCTAAACAAAACAAAGCATTGACTATTGAGGATGCGGATGCTAAAATTAATGCGGAAGTTCCGCGATTGTGAATGCGAATATCCGCAACATCCCTAGTTTAGAAACAAATTTGAGTGCGAAGTCGCTATAAATTTTTACTTACTGTACTTATAACTCGTGTACGATACACTTCTAAAAAACGTTGCATTAACGATTCATATAATTGAATTATTCGACGTTCATAAAACGATATCGATCCATCAGTTTCATTTTGATTATTTGTATTACTGTTATTGTTACTGTTATTATTAGTATTATTACTATTAGTATTGTTGATATTACTATTGATGTTGGTACTACTGGAGGATGATGTAGAGTTTAATTGCCGAGCCTGAAAAGAAAATTAATCAAAAGTTATTAGTACAGAATGGTGATCGCAATACTGTTATGAAATTCTCCGACTAAAGGAATAATTCCCTGATCATTTTTGAGATCTCGTAATTGTGACAAAAAACCAAAACTACTCTTTAGGTTTCTGCTTTTATATGTTCACGCCAGAGTGTTCGAGCGTTTATTCGTTTACAAAGCCTTTTTTGCGATCGTCGGATTTTGTTATTGTTAAAAATGACTGAAAGATCAGATCAACGAATTTGCATCAAATTTTGCTTCAAACTCGGAAAAACTAGTTCGGAAACTATTCAAATGATGCAGAAACACAAATAAAAGAGTGGTATAATCGTTTCAAAAGTGGTCGCACATCTGTTTATAGTGATCCTCGTTTTGGCCTACCTTCGACGACAACAACACCGGATAATAATCGAGCGCGTATAATTTGCAATTGAAGAAGATCGACAGCTGACTGTGCGCGAATTACAAGATGATCTTGGAATACCAAAAACTACAATTTTCTAAATTTTAACCTCAAATTTAGAAAGTGGAAGCGGTGGGTAATCTCATCGAATCTAGTGCAGCAGTTTTTAACTAAACATAATATCGCGCTACTTCGCCAACCTCTGTAGTCCCGACATAGCCCCCTATGTCGGGAAAAACCGCTCAAAGGACACCAGTTCGACGAGAAAAATACGGTTGAAGATAATGCGACGAGGCTATTCCAAAAACTGACTTCCAGGACTGCTTTGGAAAGTGAAAACACCGCTGGGAGCATGTTATTCAATCAAATGGTGACTACTTGGTGAAGGATTCCACTCGCCCGATGCCGAAAAATAACGCCAGCGCGGAGATATGAAGGTAAGTCGGATACTTTTCGGTCAGACCTCGTATAACTTCGTTTAAAATTTCAAAATTATTTACCATTTAGTTTTGATAAAAATTGCTCTCAAAAATTGTACGATTAACATGTAGGTATACTCCCGTTCAATAAAATTGAACAGATCTGAACCGAATCAGTCTCTCACAATTTTGATTATTCTTGTAGTAAATATTGTTTACTATACTTCCATTTCTTTTTTCACACATAAAATATATACTACTTATCTTTGTTTATAAATGAATAATTATACAAAGGGTCACAAAAGTGAGGAGTTTTATGAAATGTAAGAAAAATAACATTTCAGGTCTGTTCAATTTTATTGAACGGGAGTGTACATACAAAAATAATAATTTCACTACACTTTTAATTTTAATTAAATTTTGACTTAAAAAAGAAGGTCAATGTAAAATGATGTTATATTTATATTATGAAAAATTTTTTTAAATCTTACCGGTGTTTGAAATGCAGAGGGACGTGGTGGACGATTACCGCGCCGTGTATACCAAGCATGTGTATTTTGTCGAACTAAATATATATCTGGTTGTGGTATTCGTGTAATAGGTGATGGTTGGGGAAATATTGGATGCGAACTTCTAGAGCGGTCCCAAGCTCGTGTACAACTAGCCTGCATATTTGCAATACCTGTTATTAATTTATGACCTAATCGGTCAAAAGCTACATATCTGCAAAAAAAAAGAAGAAATCTCTTGTGAGATTTTAAACCATCTGATTGCCTAAAAGATTGTCTAACTTAAATTTCATCAATCATGGCAGTTACAAGGGTTGATTTCATTGCTTGAATTGTTCCCAGTATTTATGAACATTTTGCTCGTGTACGTTTCACTTATACCTTTTGGTTTCGTTTCTTCCGATTTTTACAACTGTTTCAGAAAATTTATATTCCTTGGCATTTCCATAAAAGTAAGACGTGGCAGTACCGTTTGCAGAAACGCGTTAAAAAATTGAAAAATAACGATAATGGTTAACAGCAAGTAATTTTTTTTTGGTAAATTGAAACGAAAGATCGTTAATTTCTCTCCTTACTTTAATCAAATTGTTGCAAATTCACTTCCGAATTAGTAACCAGTCCAAGTAGCTGTGCTGTCAAATACGCTCTGCTTGGAACTGGGAGGTTGCGAATTCGATTCATAAGGGTGGTAGTTTGTCAATTATTTAAAATTTGAACAAACAAATGGGGCGGTTAATTGACTTAACTATCGGCGTACGGACAAGAACGAAAGTAACCAGCTATGCTCGTGAAAGTTTGCTGCAAATTCCTTTCACGAACTCCAGATGAATATCGGCATAGTTCCTATGAAAGTTAATAGTGATCTATCATTCACCAATAGAAGAACATTGATGGAAACATGTGCTTGGGATTAACGTGTTACAATATAATACAAGTGACGATAATGGTTAGTTTTTAGCATTAACGAGGCCAACACTGGTCATCACCTTGATAATACATTACAATATTACATACTATAAAATGACTTTGATAAAACTTACCGAACTTTTTCTTTAGCATTGTTTGTACACGTTTGCATAAATGGTTTTGGTTGACTCCAATCCCAAAAATATAATACATTGTATGTTGCAATTACTAATAATCTATCATGGGGATGAAATGCCAATGATGCAATTACTGTTTGACAATCAGTCGTCCATACTTCGCTTCCTCCCTGATATACAAAACTGAATAAATATCTGAAATAGTGTTTACTTAGCGCACAAAACATAGACAAGCGTAAAAATAATGTAAGAAGGCGATATGGCAATATATAATGTTGCCACAGACTTAGTTCCTTACCAAATTATATGGGCACAAAATTCACGTGTATAGCTGAAAACCGTTCTTCTTGTTAGCTTTTTGAACTTCAGCGTAAAGGTGCTGAAAAATAATTATGTTTGTGGATTCGTTCGTTAAACATTTTTCCCCGTACAGTGTTAGATAGATAGATAGATTGTAGCGGCTACACTTCGACCATAAGATCCATTGTGATGCCTAAGGATGTGAGTGGAGTGGAAGGAATTTTGTGTGTAGACTAGGAATTGGTAGGTTGTGCGGCTGCAGCCGACTATGATAGGAACTATGCCGATATTTATCTGGAGTTTGTGAAGGAAACTGCAGAAAACCTTCACAAGCATAGCCGGTTACTTCGTTCTTGTCCATACGCCGACAGTTTAGTCAATTAACCGCCTTTTTTTTTCTTAATAATTGACAAACTGCCGATGTCGGGATTCGAACCCATAACCTCCCAGTTCCAAGTAGACATAACGCCTTAGACCGCTCGGCTACTTGGACCGTACAGTGTTAACGTATCAGGTAAAAATAATGGAAAAACGACGTCTATGAACTCGTTAAGAAACAAACTTCCTTTAAACCTTTTTACACGCGAAATTAATTTATGCTTCTAAATAAACTTACACTTAAATCCCATATTCGTACTTGACCACCTAAACATCCTGTAGCTAGTATTTGATTTGATGAGGGATGAAATGCAATACACCATGGAGTACGAGGATGCCCAATTAATGTGTTACAATTTTTGCCAGTACGTAAATCAGTTACGTACACATTATGATTTCCATGAGTTGAAGCTACTTTTGTTCTACAAACCAAATAAAATTTTATCAAAATTTGTTAGTCCGTTTCAAAAATTTAAAAATCAGTTATAAAAATGCGAGCTGAAAGTTATTTATCGACTTTGCTTCTATAAATGATACGTTAAACAAATGAGATAGGTTTTTACAAGGTTACAAAAGTTCTGGAATTCTTGTCTCTAAATGAAATAAAGGATTGGGTGTTATTGAAGGAGAGTTAAATTTCTCAAAACTCTTCCAATCGATGAATTAACCTAAAAAATTGCTAACAACATATTGATGGGCAAAACAATATTTTTATTGAATATCTGGTCTACAGATATTTTTTACGTGGTGGCCATGATGTTTTGTGAAATAAATTCAATGATAATTCTACCCACCTGCATAGTGCTCAAAGTGTTAAATAACATTTTAGAACGAATAGAATATAAAAGAAATTTAGCTATTATCTTCCCCTTTATGTAGCTCCAAAAGTTTGCACTTTTTAACGTTTTCATTCCCTCCTTCAGTCGGGGATATACATAAACTGCAGAGGGCATATTCCCCACCGTAGAGCAAAAAATGTAGAAACTAAGATATCCTGAAACCTTCGCTATAGATTTTTAATAAAAGCTATGATTTCGGATTACAACCAATCGAATATTTTTCCTGAATATCAACTATGAATACATGAGTTTGTTGGTAATTACCAGGTAACTTAAGGAAACATGTACTGTACTCAAAGGTACCTAAATATTGAAGAAATCTCAGATTTAGAATCAATACATTACAGGCTCATTCTAAAAAGTAACTTTGCAGTTATATAAGGCCTTATTATGTCCGTTTCATTGATTAAAAACAAACGTGTTTATAAAACAAGACCGCACTGAGTATGCAAGATTCCATTTGATTACATCGTACTTGTGTACTGTGCTTGAAAATACTCTTACACGTCCAGTCATTGCGACAAAAACGAATTTTGATAATGAGGAAAATGTTGTTTATAAAGGCTAAATATTTGAAAATATATCGAAAGACTTTGAACATTATGTTGACCTACAAAGTCTCATGCTTGCTCTGATCTGGGAAATCTATCTTATTGGGGAAATGAAAATTTATAGCATTAACGTTAAGTAAAATCCCCCGTGCCGAATAGATAGTGTTGGGTGGAAAGGGAATACCCAGCATGAGCTATAAATGTCAGGCTAGTAATTCTTTAAATATCCTATTCAACAGGCGTCATTTTACAACTGTCAGCTACAGTAAAAAAATATTCTGATATTTGTTGTAAAACACATACAAAAAGAAACAAAATAATTAATAAAAACAAGAGATAAAACGATGTGTAATAATGTTACTGATAAAACGATCGCATGTTATTAAATATCGATATACAGGATGCTCAAAATATTTATTCACTAATTTAAGGAGTGCTGAATCAAAGTAAACAACTTTTAACTATAAGTTGTGTTAATCTGTTCGTTCATGGGATATGAACAGTTTAAATTATCACGGAAGAAAGCATAATATAAACAATGTTTATAATTTTTATAGATAACGGGAATTTAAAAAAAAAAAAAAAAAAAACCGGCAGTAGAATTATATTTCGATTCGGAAGCATTTCCGGACACTGTAATTAAAAGTATTGCAACGATCTATCACTTATGAAAAGTTATACAGAAAGCACCCTGTATAAATAAAGACACAATAAAATTGCAATTCAAGTAAATATTTTGAATTAAATACAAACCCGTCCGGACTGAAAACCATCAAAAATGTCGATCGTGGCATTCCAGGCATTTCACAACTCTAAAAAACCCCAAACCATATTAGATAAGAGCAAATTTTTCACTTAAAACATGAAAAAAATACAAACCAATTCATCATGTTCTTTGGTGACAAGACGATCTTCAGCTGTAGCCAACAGCTCTTGTGTTATGTGATGTCGATTTGACAATCCAATTTCTCGATGATAATATGCATCGAGTATATTTAATTTACGATTCTTATTTACACGAGACATCTTTTTTCCACTTTATAGGAAAGAAAAAGAATGCACATACTATAGAAACTATGAGATGATTCGTATAAAATTTTTGTTGTTCATCACAATCGTTTTGTCGTACATACCTTAAAAAATTGATTTAAAAACTAACAAATAATTAATTAATTAGACTAAGTAAAAAATAAATATTCTGCTCCACTACATCTGGTACAATCATTTATGATTACTTTATACTTGATTTTATTATCCACTACATAATTATTTATTTTAATAATATTATTAATGTCTAAAAACACCTCTGACGGAGTTTATGAAAACCAAACTCAATTGCAATGATAAGGTGAGAATATTGTGAGTTCGGTACGTCAGAATAAGCTGATGTTGTGGTGTTTGAATTGCATTTATCGCGTACCAATATTATCGACTAAACAAATTTTGATTTGACTATAAAATTGCTAGTAGAGGGCATTACTGTGCTTAGATTTTAATAATATAAAATGTCATAATAAACAAAGATAGCTATATACAAAAATATATGAAGAAAAGCGAGATGTGTGTAATAAAAGTAAAGAAGGGGTTTATTTTATTGAGGTAAACTAAGCCGTTTATAAGTAATCTTATCTAAATTCAAGGCTGTAGCTAAAGTCTTCTAACTTTGCGGTTTGTGATTTATACAAAGTACCTGGGTGACTGACATGTACTTGGGATGGATGCGAAACGTTTTGCTTTCTCTATTTTTACCCGACTACGGAAAAGCCAAAAGTAAGGGTTATGTTTTTAGCAGTCTATGTATGTTTGTTCTGCTAGTCTCTGGTTTGTATTTATGTCTGTTCCACCCATATATGTAGAGTATTACATCTGATTACATATATGGTTCCACCGTAACGCCTAAACTACTCACCCGATTTTGATGAATGAGTACGAGGTGCCGTTAGCTTTGTCTTAGAGTTCCGCGTGTCATAGGCTATGTGACCCCATATTAAATTCAGGCGAATATGCTTTTTATAATACGCTAAAAAAAACAAAAATTTCACAAATGTCGAGTTTGGTATTTAATGAATGGTTATAATTCACAGATTCTTAATATGTAGTATACTAAAAAGTCTTAAATAAAAAAGTTTAAAAACCTAAAACCCGACTACAAAACAGCACGAAACAAATTTGAAGAGCCTTGTAAATATTTCTCGTAGTCGAAGGTCGGGAATTGTTACAGTTTTGCTTTGTGCATCGCAGTTGGGCCCTACTACTACGAGAAATATTTATAAGGTTCTTCAAACTTGTTTCGTGCTTTTTACGTTGTCGCGGATTTCAAAAAGATCCAGTAAGTAGATACTTTATCGAGTTTACACAATATCATCACAGCAATTTCTTGTAAGTTGCATACTTTCTAAGTATACGCTATTTCTTTGTGAAAAACCCGAAAAATGAATATTCCCGGAGATAATACCTGGCTAAATCGACCTTTTCCCTCTGAAAACTCCTGAGGAGAAAATTTTACTCAATTGTTTGACCTATTTTTGAAAACGCGACCTACTTAATAATACTCTAATACTGATTGATTTACAGCCATGTACAGCCTAAACCGGTATACCAGCATCAAACTTTGCAGAGGTGTTCCTTTTATAACGTAGGTAAGCTCTAATTTTTGAAAGTTGATCCTCTAAGGGGATTAAATATGGAATGAAAGTTTGTATGGATGTTCGTCATTTTCGAAGTAAGAAATATGGAAATGATGCTTAGACTTCTGTTTATAAATAAAATTATCAAGTTGTTCCTTATGAAAATATTAGTAACTTTCGTAAGAAACATTTTTTCTGAAACCGAATGGATTTGACGCAAATCGACTATAACAAAAATGTTTACTTTGCACCCGAATCTGCTGAATTTTGTGGATTTCCAAAAAAATGTTTCGAACAAAAGTTTCTAATATTTCTAACAGGAACAACTTTCTAATTTAAAGTTTTACCACCTCTTAACGTTTTCGAAATAAAACGTATACCCTCTCTCCCTCTATCCTTGCTAACGTAACGTCCAACTAGAAATAATTTACTGAAAAACAATTTGGGTTTTGTTTTTTTTAATAATTTTAAGAGACTGACGGACGTATTTAGTTTACTAAAGGAATTAGTTCCTCTGTACACGATCATTACATTACAACCTAATTCTCTTATCTATGGATCATTATCTACATAGTAAAAAACAAAGAGTATGTAAAAAATATCACGTAGTAACATCTCAATAGGAGTTACCGTAATCATTTAGTTAAAAATACATAAAAGACGACAATTGAACGTTAGTACAAAAATTCTCGTATAGATAGTACCTCTTAAAATATTATTAAAACATAGCTTACTTCAACCTGCTTCAACTTATATGAAATGTTTAATGTATTTTTAACTAAAAAAATGTTTTTCTTATTAAATAAAAATGATTCATATTCATACATACCCATAGCATGAAAAATAAAGAAAATTCTTTGTTCATTATAACAAAAATGTCCTTCAATATACGGAGTCAATATGTCCCCGTGCAATGTCGATTAATTAGTTGCTAATATAAATATAATCGTTTTTGTTATGTTTAATTATGTTTCGAGTTTATTTTTATTTATTTATTCTATTCACTTTATAGTAAGTAGCATGTTTATATTAATATTTTTAATATAAATATTATCTTTAAATGTAATTATTTATAATAACCAATTATTTAAAAACTTAAACAATATAATTTGTTTAGATTAGAATATCATAATTATTATTCTTAATTGTAAGTATATTTCCTTTTAATTGTTAATGATAGTACATTTAATAATGCATCAAACATATATTGTAGTTATGTAGTAAATGTTTTTCATCTACACGGCGCCGGCGCAATTTTAGTACTTGTGCATTCATTTTAATATACACTTTGTATATTGTACAAAAAAGAAATGGGAAATATTAAAAAATCATATGATAGATAAGGACAAGTATAATACATTCACTGTATTTATAATTCTAGATGGAAGAAATTATTAGGGTTCTGTAACGTAAAATCTATTCATCAATTGCGCATTGAATATTTTGCAAGAAAATGCAACTAACAGAATAAATTATTTAAACATTCTTTTTATACCGAGTTCAATATCAGTGCATGAACTGTTTGCTATATATATTTGTAATATACGCATATTTCTGTAATCTACAGTAATGATAAATGTTTCAGCGGAAATTGTGACAAAACTATTTAGTTTATGAAAAAAGTTTTAAACAAACATTCTTTGTTTTTAAGAAAGAATCATTTGTTTTATTTAAACTTTTCTTCCATCTCTTACGGTTTTAAGGGTTATCATCCTTCCCCTCGCGCGGCGATGAATGGACCGATTTTGTTCATTCATGAACTTGGTGTCTGTCACATGTATCTTTACAAAAAACCAAACTTAAGTATTTAATTAGTCTGTTTTATTCATTGGTGCTCATAAGCGATACTAGCGTACCAGAGCCTAGTATATCTTATTGTAACCTCATCATTAGGCATCCAAAAAAATCTAAAGAATCAATTCAACCCCTTATGACTCCTCAATCCCTGAATTGAGAGTAAATGCTTTCAAGCCATTTTTCTGACAAGAAATATTACAGCTGAGTTAATTGTTTAAACACCTTAGCGTAATGAGTCCTTTATCACCGCTTGATTATCTAGATTATTTCTTTAAGTGTACAGCTATTTTTACAGTGGCGTTGCTATCAACTCCAAAAGAGGCGTTACTTTTTCTACATTTTGACAGTTCACAACAGTTTTTTTAAATTTCAAATTTATTGACATAATTTATTTCCAATACATTTTTGTTAATGCAGGGATTTCTACATAAACTATATTAGAGAACTATATTATAATAACTTTGGGAACGGTCAGAAATAGCTATAAATTTAAACGGTTTAGAATTTAAACTTCTGATCGTTTTTCTGGAGTCGTAAGGAAAATTTATCTAGGATCTTCTCTTATCATTATTCCGCTATCTCCTACAGTTTTCCCCCAAACAATTTGGACAAACTTATATGTAGAGATTTTTATATAAATACAAAACTGAACCCTGATTAACAGATTTCTATACACCATCGACATTTGTATGAAATCGAAATATTACATCGGCTTGGCAGATCTCTGTAGTGTGACGCCATCGCTGGCTCATAGTGGAAGTGTTTAAGGTGACGTTTTTCTAATAATACGCTTAACGTTTTTGTTATGTTTATTATAAATATCATTATTATTATGAATAATAAATAAATAATAATTATCAATTAATAGTATAATTTAAACAATTATTACCAACATGGAATCATCTACTTATGTAATTTTACATGGTGCGGTGTTTTGTCATTAGTTTTAAGTTTTTAATTTTTTTGTAAAAAAAAGTGGTGTTTTTTTTTTTGAAAAATAAATATTTTATGTCATTTTGAAAGTGTTATAGTTTTTTTTTGTCTGTGATTCGAGCAAAATTTTTCGTTTTTGGATTATCAGAAGTGAATTTAAAGAGTGTGTTTATTTTTTGATTTGCGGAGAATATTTTTGTGTACAAACATATTTTTTAAAGGTAAGTTTACTCCAAATTTTTGTTGTTTTGTATTTGGTTTGTTCTTTTACATAAATGTCAAGTGGGGTCATTAGTTTTAATTTTCTTATCTATGCAGAGATAATATAATGTTAATGTTTACAAATTTTTAGTAATGCGGAAGTTTTTGTAGTACATTTTGGAAAAAAAGTTTTTGGATTTCAACATTTTAAATGTACAGATGATTTAAAAAATATTTTAGAAGATTATTTAAAAAAAAAATATTTTTTCTATTCCCATTTTCCTAAAATGTTCTCATGGCCGTTTATTTACTCCAAATTGTTTTAAATTATTACAGTGAATTGAAATAAATATTTTGATTACCCCCAACTGTAAATAAATATTTCTGTTCGTAAGTGATCGCCTAGCAGCACTTTTTAAAAATATCAATTCCCATGAAAGTTTGGATTGGTGATCATTGATGTTTTGTCACTCAATTACACCTTCGCGACTGGATCGATTTTTATGAATTTATTTCTTGTATATTTCAACTTACAGGTTGTACTTATTTTATTATGATTTTCAATTCCTGTGCCAAAGAAGTTTACAGAGTTAAAATCCTGTCAAAATTTATAATCAGTTTCTTAAAAACAAAATAGCAATGACAAATATAAGTACTATTGGAAATTTGATAGCAGTGCAAGGAAATATTGGTAAAGTTATATATTTCTTGATTTTAATATAAAAATGGGTACATAGTACTTGCGAGAGGACTTGCAAAAAATTCTACAAAAAGAATCGACAAATATTTTCGGTACTTAAAAAACTAAAAATGGTGGATACTTTTAGAGAATGTTTTGAAATCATTAGAAATGAATTTTGAACTGGACTATCGGTTAGATCGGTAGGCTTGAAATTCAGGCAGGCACAAAGATATTTAAAATTTTGTATTTTTAGGCTTTGATTAAAAGCTTGAGCTCGAATCTTTTACGATTTTAACTTCTATTATCGCTCGAAAGTAAAAATGAAAAGCTCTCTATCAAACTTTGGTAAATGATAGCCAATGTATTTCCCATACTTTTTAAATTACTTCATAATGCAACTAAGGCGAGTCGACCTGACCTTGTTATGTTAATTTTTTTTTTTTTAGAATCGCATTAGCTGTCATCTGCTAAAGCTTATTTTAAATGAAACCATGAACATTACAGAATGTTAGTAAGTTGAACTCTTAATTGAATTCGAAAATATGTCACAAAATATCAATTACACATTTGGTGGAAATGTTGGTAAAATATGAAAAATTCAATAAATTGTTGTTAAAAGAATAAAATTAAAAGATTAAAGCACGGACGTAGCTGTAGTTTTCACAACGGGGGGTATAAAAAAAGCAAAGCTCTAAACATCAATAAAATCAATCGTTTTGTGTTGATAATTTTTCACCGTACTATTTTGTGGCACGGATACAAATGGTGGATATTCGACGAATATTTGTAGCTTTAGGTCCGGACCATCTAAACCTCTCCCTTATATACGTCCGTGGTCAAACTAATAAACAGATTTTTATTGCAGATAAAAATTACGGAATTAACATCTGTCCTAATTTATGAGTTAAGAGAATGCCTAACATTTGTAAAATTGAAGTGAAATGATTATTAAATATTGTGAATCACAGTCTGTTGTATGATTTGAGAACGTGATTATTATTGTATCATAATAATAATAAATATGACTCAATTTTGTATGACCTTACGAATAATAAAATACTTATTTTATTATTAAGTATGTATACAATCATCACCAATCAGACTCCATACCTCATTTCTACAAAAAAAAAAAAGTTTTTGTAATTTTTATCTGGCTATCAATTACACTAGCCAAACCAATCAATTTTGTTATTATTCAAATAATAAGACTTATATCATAATACGTCTCGAAATAACATTGTAGGATGTTTTTCGGAATTCCCTTACCCAGTCCTCTGCTTTTTCAGCAGAAATTATCAATTATGTTGAAAAATGGTGATTAAAATTATTTTCATGATGGAAAAAGGACAAATTATCCTTACAATATCCTTAAAACCAATTTTTTCTATACTAAACGTATTTACTACTACGCAAATGCAATTTTTTTTATACTACAATCATTCACTTCATCCGTCATACCACCGAGTTGGTCGGGTTTGTGTGTTTTTGGGCCTCCACACAGAAAGGCGTTCTATATATTTCAGAACCCTTAGAAAAAATGTGAAAATAGTGAAGAAAATTTTTGTTCTCGATTTTAATAATAATCATTTTCTAGGCTAATTTTGACCCAAACAGTACGAAAATCAGGTTCATTTCAACGTCCAACCAATACATTTCAAAATTTTGCCTTCGCAATTCATACAGTTTGGAATTTTAGCACTATGGGTCTGATACCTTGAAAACCGTTTATCGTATCGTATTTTAACCAACGCCATCGTTTTCGCTAGGTTCAAATTAGCTTTAAACCAAGTTTTTATCAAAATCGGGGACATAAAATTTTCCTCCAATTTTAGCGATTTTATTAAGGGGTACCCCTTGGAACAAATGTGAAAATAGTGAAGAAAATGTTTGTTCTCGATTTTAATAATAATCATTTTCTAGGCTAATTTTGACCCAAACAGTACGAAAATCAGGTTCATTTCAACGTCCAACCAATACATTTCAAAATTTTGCCTTCGCAATTCATACAGTTTGGAATTTTAGCACTATGGGTCTGATACCTTGAAAACCGTCAATCGTATCGTATTTTAATCAACGTTTAACCATCGTTTTGAGGCACAAACTATTGAAAAATTAAATAAGGTAACTATTCCAACCACGTACTACAACCTTTCATTTCATCAGTTATACTTACCCCGTGTTGGTCGAATTTTGTGTGTTTTTGGACCAACGCACATATAGGTATTCTATATGTTTTAGTAGCCGAAAAATTTGTATATTAAATGAGATTTCGAAGGCATTTTAAGGATATTTCAAGGACATTATGGACTTTTTAAAAATATTTTTAAGGATATCTTGTAACATCCACCATCATCGACCTTAATAAAAAAAATTTTGGATAGATCCTTTTTCCATTCTGAAAATAATTTTCATCATAATGGATGATATCTTAAAATGGCTTAAAATGGACGGGATTTTCGTGGGGAGGTGGGAATTCGAAAAATGATCCAAAAATTGTACTCTCTGTATAAGGTGAATATCCTTCAGAGCCCGAATTGTAATTGTGTCCATCGGGCTCTAACTTTGAATCACATCGTTTGACAATGTCCATTATTGGAAGATAATCGTGACGAACTTAGATTGTTAGTTGGATTGTCTTGAAAAGAGAGAATATAAACAAAAAATGTACGGTCTATTGCACATACTTTCTCGCTTAATAATAGCAGAAACATTCACTAGTGAGAGGTTTGCTAAAATTGATCAATCTTAATCTGAATTAGTTAGTCTTCAATTTCTTGAAATTAAAAAAAAAAAAAAAAACTAACAGTTACTTTTGGAATGTTTTGAAATTCAGTATATAAATTTGGAGTTGCTTCATTCAAGTTGGAATTTTTTGTCGACTATAATACTCTTTTAGTTTTACGGCTAGTGAATCAGACGCAGTTATTTAAGTTTTGATAAAATTATTATTACTTTTTGAAAATTTTGTTTTGTAATATGCAATTTTGTGCATTAATTTATTTTCAAATGCGTAGTAAATTATAAACATTTTAAATTAATCTTTTAACCTTTAGATAATTCACAAAAATTGAAATTGGAAATTGTAAGACTATGGAGACGGTTAGAAATATTGATTATAGAATTTAAAAATTGTTATGAATAAAAGTATATATATATAAAGGGTAATTAAGCTAGGCTAATTTTGACCCAAACAGTACGAAAATCAGGTTCATTTCAACGTCCAACCAACACATTTCAAAATTTTGCCTTCGCAATTCATACAGTTTGGAATTTTAGCACTATGGGTCTGATACCTTGAAAACCGTTAATCGTATCGTATTTTAACCAACGCCATCGTTTTCGCTAGGTCCAAATTAGCTTTAAACCAAGTTTTTATCAAAATCGGGGACATAAAATTTTCCTCCAATTTTAGCGATTTTATTAAGGGGTCCCCTTGGAAAAAATGTGAAAATAGTGAAGAAATTTTTTGTTCTCGATTTTAATAATAATCATTTTCTAGGCTAATTTTGACCCAAACAGTACGAAAATCAGGTTCATTTTAACGTCCAACCAACACATTTCAAAATTTTGCCTTCGCAATTCATACAGTTTGGAATTTTAGCACTATGGGTCTGATACCTTGAAAACCGTCAATCGTATCGTATTTTAACCAACGCCATCGTTTTCACTAGGTCCAAATTTGCTTTAAACCAAAATTTTATATATATATATATATATATTTCGCTTTCATATAAATGCGGTGAAGTCGCGGGAAACAGCTAGTATATATATATATATATATATATATATATATATATATATATATATATATATATTTATATATGTGTGTATGTTTGTGTGTGCATATAAACGTAAAATCATTTTATTATGAATAAAATGATTCAAATGAATAAATTATGTAAATTAATTATATGTGATTATAAATATAACCGTTCGTCCGCGTACTAGTTTTAATTTTTAATGTAAACAAACATTAACATTTATAATTGAAATATGAGAAATTATTATAAAAAAAAAATTGTCAAGCAAACTGTCAGTAGTATGTTTAACTCGATCATTTAAGGGTCGGTAGGTTATAAAATAGTTTTCTCGAAATTTTTATATATAAGATATTTTTTCAAAAAAAGTTTGATGCAAGTTTTCAATAGATTGTCTTACTGAGCAAGCGCAGTATTATTTTTTAATACCCGGTATATGTAAATATACAAGGGTATATTAACTTTAGTCCCGACTTTGTAACGTTTGAAAATAGTGATCGCAGACATACTTGTTTGTGGAATAGGTGTTTATTAAATGGCCTAATTCGGACATTGCAGCCTGTCCGTCTGTCTGTGGCCACGATAACTCAAAAACGAAAAGAGATAACGAGCTGAATATTTGTGTGTTCTAGATCTAAAAAGTAAGGTCAAGTATGTGAATGGTGAATATCGGGCTATGTTTGGGCAAAATGGGTAAAACTGCTCACTGAGATAGAACAAAAATATAAAGACAAAAAATGTTCCTTTTTTAAGAATAAGCAACTTTTGTTATAAACTGTTTTACATAAATTCAGGATATACCGGGTATTTAAGCAATTAACTTAGTTGTTATTTTCACTTGATTTAAGTTTTTAGTTATAATAACAAAATATAGATGGTTTCTATTTGATGCAACTTTAAATGTTAGTGCAGTATTTGCGTTTGAGTAATATCTCCTTTCTTGTGATTGGTATACTTTGCCGCCCATGTGACTGACGTGGTTGTCAAAAAATGAAATAATAAACAAGAAGGGAATTACAGCTGTTAAAAACATGCAATTGATAACTTTAATGTGTATTTCCTCGTGTGAACAGCTATGTAATTTTTGGTATATCAACTGTTTTTAATAAGATTGAAAACTTTCATCAAAACTTTCACGTGCAAAAACGGACTGAGAGTCCAAATTTTGTTGATAGTTGGTACTTGAAATCTATTTAATATCATCAACAAGTTTATAAATTGACCAAGATGCAATTTGTATTTAAAATTTGGCGGAAATGCAAGTAAGTATGATAAACCTTTAAAGTTGAAACAAATAATTAAATTTGAACTACCCTTTCCAAAAATTCGACCATTTAGTATACATATATATATATTGGTTCTTAATGGTTTAGTAACGGAATTAATGAAAAAATGAAAAGTTAATAAAATAAATATTAAATTAAATATTAATATTTTTAATACAAATCTTTAAAATTCTACCTATTTTTACATAAATATTAAATAACATTTAATTATTCAACTTGAAAATACAAGTTTTATGTATACTACGGACCAAGTGGCTCTCAGCAACGGCACTATCTATGTAGACCTATATTCTGTTAATCTATAATATACAGAGTATCCCCTGCAACGATCGACCAAATTCAGCATAGTGATATAGAGAAAAATATTCTGTACTGAAGAACTCTCTAGGTATTTTTTAATCCGATGTACCGTTTATAAGATACTAGCGACCCAACCCGGCTTCGCACGGGTAGCACTAATTATCTAAAGCCGATGACACAAAATTGCCAAAAAACAAAAAATTGCGACTTTTGCAGCCGTGTATACAAATATCATATCTTGGTATATAAAGCACAAGTTATTTTTATAATTTATACGTGTGTAGAAGTAAAATAAATAGTTTACGTACTGATTATAATAACTTAATAGTATACACTTCCAACAAGTCCATTTTCTTACAATTTTCTTTCTTTCTGATAATCTCTGATAAGTCACAGTTTTTCAGGGCCACATGGTTAATAAACAGTTAGCATATCATTCATATGAATGTGAACCCAGGGTTATACACACATACCAGTCATACACATACTCATATGGTTGGTAGCATAGTTTTGTGATTAATTTATTATTTAAGTGAAACTGATTTTCATTTCATTGGAGAAATAAAAACCTTTAAAAAATGTGTTTAATTTCAATATCACTTTCTTGTTTTTCTTTTTAATTTTTAAAAGTATTTATCCTTTTCGTGTTTAAAGCGTTTAGTGGATTAGAATTGATTGTGTTAGACCATTCTTTTAAATTTTAATGAATATTAGTAGAAATATACAAATTTTACAATATCGTGACTAAATTTATTTAAAAAATCAAACTAAATAAAAAGGAAAAAAAAAGGAAAAAGAAAAAAAAAGACTAGTAAAAAGACTAGCTTTATAATAATCTTGTTTATATGTCCTAGTCAGTTTAGCAAGTAATATGCTGGTATGCTAGTATGATACCATATGAAATAATGGTTAATACCATTATTTCATATTGTATAATACTATCTAAGCAGCCTGGGAGAGGGAAGGGGGGTGTACAATGAAAAGCCACCCTATACGCCGTAGAGGGTGGGTGAGGGTTTAAGTCTAAATTACATTTTGGGTGAACTGCCATCTGCACTTCATACAATGCGCGTGAAATTTGAACTTGAAAATAATTTTTTAACTCACGTTTTAATTTATTTGTCTTACGTGACATTTTATTGGACCAGTACTCTACCCCCTGTAACGAATCGTTAATTAATGTTTTGTTTTTATACTGAAGTCGTATCATGTAAAATCTGATGCCCGCAGGGGGGGGGGGGTTAAAGAAAAAATCACGGTTATCTACATGGGGTGGTTAAAATGTGACCAAAATAGGATCATGTAGTTTAAATGTGCCAAACATGTATAATAATAATATCAACATTATTATATTGCGTAAATTTCCGTTTTATATAAATTGATGCGTTTTAACTTTAAAATAATAATAAGTGAAAATAACAACTAACTGAGGTAATTGCTTAAATACCCGCTATATATTGAATTTATGTAAGACAGTTTATAACAAAAGTTGTTTATTTTTAAAAAAGGAACATTTTTGTCTTTAAATTTTTGTTCTATTTCTTACAGTTTCAAAGAGAGTCAGTTTTGTCCATTTTGCCCAAACATGGTCCGATTTTGCCCATTCAAACTTGACCTTACTTTTTAGCTCTAGAACACACATACAAAACTTTAGCTCGCTATCGCTTATCGTGTTGACGGACGGGCGGACAGATATATTTGCGGAAATGGGCTAATTAGGTCATTTTATGAACACCTATACCAAAATATTTTTTTTGCGATCAATAATTTCAACCGTTACAAAAACTGAACTAAACTTAATAAACCCTGATATATATTATATACCGGGTATAATAATACCCATATAACGATAAAATAAATACTGTCTGTATACAGGGTGTTTGAAAAACAGATTCAGAAATCTCACGAGAATACGATTAGAACAGATGATTCACCTACCTCTGTATACAAGAATATATAGTCTAAGAGATTTAAAAAATGATCTTCCTACTTGCTTGCAATCTTTTAATTATGACAAATCTATAAATATGACAAATGTGAATTTTTAGCAGCTTGTTTCAATCAATTAAAAGAATGCAAGTAGGAAGGTAATTTTTTAAATCTCTTAGACTATATATTCTTGTATACAGAAGTAGGTGAATCATCTATTTCTAATTTGCTGCATTTAACAGAAATATAATTCTTAATTTCTTATATTTAATTTTAATTACGTTAAACAAAAAACAAAAAAAACTTAATGTTCTTAATATTATATAAAAAGAAAGAACACATTATTAAATAACGGAACTTAATAGCTTCACCGCGTGTAGGTAGGTAGATTCAGAGAGTTTACTCTGAAACACACATACATACACTTTAAATAACTTGTTTTACAGAAAAGGAAGAAGATTATTGCTAATAACTCTAAACATAGTTAGGTATTGTACTCGGTGTTTTTTTTTTTAAATGTACTATGTACAATCAATGATCAAAAGTTGTGTGAAAACTGTCGGTAAATATATTCACTATTCATTTCTAGCGGTAGCCAATGAGGTGTCGGTAAGGTAGGGCTATATCTTTAAAGTCTGTATATTTATTTATAACACATAAACATTGAACGGAGAAAAATCTTCCCATATCCGTCTATCTGTCAACAATGTTGTTTAAAAACAAAGACAAATATCAAGCAGAAATTTTGTGAGTGTTTTGGAACTTAAAAGTGTGTTCTAGAACTTAAAAGTCTAGATAGAAGACAATTTCTAGCACAAGAAATGTCCTTTTTCATAAAATAAACTACTTTTGTTTGAAATTGCTTTTCATAAACTGAACAGTTTTGCCGCACGTTCAGCTCGAACATCTGTAATTATCATATATACACTAAAAGCCATATATTTATAGATTTGTGTATGTGTAGAAGTAAATAAACAGTTCATGCACTAATTATGAATTCAGTATATACAAGGTATTTAAGTAATTAACTCAGTTAGTTGTTAGTAGTAGCGGAGGGGAGATCGAAGCCTGTCAAGAAGGTCTTTCTAGACCTTTTTTTACCGACCCCTAAAGAGCAAGAAATTTGTAGACTAGGAATTATGCCGATATTCAAGCAGAATTCGTGAAGGAAAACTGCAGAAAACTGTCACAAGCATAGCCGATTATTTTCGTTCTTGTCCATACGCCGATAGCTTAGTCAATTAACCACCCTATTAATTTTTATCTTTTAATTAAGTTAATTGCAACGTTCCAGTTCCGAGCAGAGCGCTTTTACCGTCTCGAACCACTCGGCTGGTCAGTTAGTAGTAAGTTTCACTTCTGATTTTTAATTTTTATAGTTTTATTGCTTTTAAGAGTCCAATTTGAATGGATCCTTAAATATAATATATTTACAAAAACTATGACCCTATCATACTGACCGCTCATTGACTGGTTGAAATTCAAAGTGAATATATGTACCGCCATTCTCTACACAACTTTTGATCAGTGATTGTATAAACAGTCTAGTTCTAGTGTATGTTACATTAACTAAAATGGAGGATATCGACCACGGAACACCAACATGACGCTTATAAGTTTATAAATTTAATTTAAAAAGTTTTCTATTTTTTTTTTAAGGAATAAATTTAAATTTTCTCAATTTATTGTTTAAATTAAAAAAGGAGAAAATAGTTTTAAATTAAAAATTGTATTCTATGATTAATGGAGATCAGTGACGGATTCATGGAGAAAATGTATCCTTTGTAATTAATTTTCAATTAAATCGCCTTTGGAAATTGATTCGTTGGACTTTGGAAAATCTCGTATACCCATCAAGCAAAACTTAACTATTATCTTCGTACGTGCATTCATTTACGGTGGTAGGTCGAACATTCTTGTGTGATGAAATACCGTCAGACTTTAATCGCTTCGAGGCTTATAATGCGTTACAATAACTGTGAGCCCCCAACAGATTGATAATGTCTTAACGTGTCTGTCGCGCTGTATTTGTTTTGCCTGTTATGTCATCGTATCAGTGTAGGCGCATGCGCGTGAATGGTTACGACTTAGCTTTGTATAAAGTTATAAATTGATGTAGTGTGGAACTGTGTTTATCTAGGACATTGATTTTTGTATCATTGTGAAGGACATGCAGATTACTACTAGGATCCAAAGTGAGACACAACAAATGAAAATAACAACTAACTGAGTAAATTGCTTAAACACCCGGTATATCCTTAATTTATGTAAACAAGTTTGTGACAAAAGTTGTTTATTTTTAAAAACGAACATTTTTTGTCTTTACATTTTTGTTCAATCTGTTACGGTTTCAAAGATGGATCGATTTTGCCCAAACATGGTCCGATTTTGTCCATTCACAAACTTGACTTTACTATTTAGTACGTTTAGAACACGCATTTAAAATTTTAGTTCTTTATCTTTTTTCGTTTTCGAGTTTCGTGTCACAGACTGACGGACATGTGCAAATGGCCGAATTAGGCAATTTTATGAACACTTATTCCAAACATCTATATATCTGCGATCAATATTTTCAACCATTACATCATTCAAGTCGGGACTAAACTTAATATAGCCTGGTGTATTTACATATACTGGGTATAAAAATATATTCGGCGTAATATAAGTGAAAATCGGTATTAAATTGAAAATTACAAAATAATTGAAGATTTCATCTCATATGACTCAAATGTAAATATGCTTGGAATTAAAGAAAACGCATATCAGAAGAAAGCTCGCATCAAGTCCAGTGCCGAATGTGAGAATGCGGGAGCTACTGTAGCATCGAAAAGGAAATAAAAAAAACGACGCAAAGCGATTATGTAGCTGGTCCAACGGGCATACAGCGGCCAGCGATAGTCCAAACGTCTATGGAACATATGCCGGATATTTTTACGAAAAATCTACGGCACCTTCTATAATCTATATATAAATCTATATTATCAATTTATGAAGCATTATAAATAGAAGAAAATGCTAATGAAAATTAATTCTCTTTACAAAAGCATCCGTATATATTATAATCACCTAATTAACATAAGTTTATTTTTCACTAATTAAACAAAAATTTGATTATTAACATTCGAGAAAAAAAAACGAGAAAGGGAATAAAAAAAAATTTTTAATTTGACAAATTTTGTTAATTAAAAATATTTCCAGTTAATTTTCGACGTAAAAATTAGTAATTATACCGAAAAAAAACAAAAAATTTTATAATTTTCTTCCATTCGAGAATATAAAATTGTACCATATGACGGGCATAAGTGACTCTCTATGTAACATATATAGGGTGAAAAGTTTAAAAAAAAAATAATAAGGGTTGTTTTTTTTGTTGTTGAGATGAATATTATATATAACTGTCGATACGAAATACACTTGACGAAATACAAAAGAATACACCCTTGTTACGTACGTAGTATACACTGGCTGTGTGATACTGTACATTGTGTACAACATCCCCATGTCATCTCCAGAGAAGTTGCATAACTAAGAGATTGGACTGAGTGTAAAACTAGCTATCTGATAATAATATTCACCCTCTTTACATCCCCTACAAAAGCGGTTTCAGATATCTTTCGTAGAAAAAAAAATTTGTATCGTCGCGTTATTTATTTACAAAACATTCAATGTTTTTTTTTCTGTGTACACAATGTTAAAAAATTTCAAGGTCAATGCAAAGTTTAGATATTTTAGTTGGTCACAATTCTAATTCATTTATTGGGCAAAGATATCCGAAATTTGTAAACAAAAATTTCCGAATGACATCAGTGGCGTAGCTAAGGTGAGCAGGCAGGGCACGTGACCTGAGCGCCATCAGGGGAAATTTACTACAAAAAAAAAATACAATCCAAATTCGCAAACATGGCGAAATAAAAGTCTTTTGAGGATCATTTAATTCTTATTGTACATTTCTTCCAGAAAAGACTGCAGATGTTATGTATACAGTGTGTGTTGGAAAGCTTTTCCAATAGAGAATCAATGTTAAATATTATTTATTACTGACTGTCCGTGTGGTTACTGTATGAAGTCAGTCAGTACACATGTAATGAGAGTCATCACATGTACAGTCATCAACCATACACATGTATGCGTATGGTTATTTGTTTGTTATTTAACAGTGGGGATTTTGTGATTCACATACTAAAGTTAAGAATTCAATGAACATAACCATTACATGTGTACTGACTGACTTTATACAGTAACCAGACGAACAGCTAGTAATAAATAATATTTAATATTGATTCTCTATTGGAAAAGCTTCCCAACACACACGGTATACATACATTACATTACAAAATTAGTAAAATTGGAAAAACTTAATATTTACACGTGAAATTTTGAAATTAATTAGTTTTGTGAAACTAAACTTTATGAGATAGACGAAAAGTTCAAATACAAAACTTGTTCTTATTTTCAAAATAAACAAGTTTTATTTGAAACTTTCTCTTAATAAATACAGTATCGGGTTATTTATAATACATTTTATACATCTATGTGTGTTTAGTAGTAAATATAATATAATAAACATATTAATCAAGAGCTCGGTGAGTTTAAACATAGGATATTTAAACAAGTAAATCAATGGGGTTCATTATTTATCCTCAATCTTCTCCCTACATGTTTTATCAATAAAAACATTGCAAATAATTTGATCTTTCAATTATAAATGAAAATTTTGACTCCCTTTGTAACCCCGCCCTTGTTGCTGTATGTGCTACTAATGTTGTACAAAAAAATGTCATACAAAATCATCGGAGTGTGTATCGAAGATAAAAATATTGTATTCAGTACAAAAATACGTACACAAAAATGACATAATATTTCGTAAGGGATTTTATTTTCCCTTCACCAATATATTAGTATAGGTGTACTCTCCTTTTTTTTCGTCGTAAGAGGATTTGACGATTTTCGAACAGGATAATCCTACAGTGGAATATGGCCCAGGTGTGATGACTTTAGATTTATATAGTTTATTTTCACATGACGAATTTAGGTTATAATTTCTATACGATATTTTTTACGGTGATATTTTTCGATTTAAAAAAAACGAGGACAAAGTCAGTCCGTCTGGCCGAACAGGAATAAATGCATTCTTAATTATCATTATCCAAGTACTTATATTTTACTAATATTAGTACTAAATAGGAAATGTAACAAAATACTAAAGGATGTTCCAGCAGCATGAAACCACTTTTCGACAGATTTTGCTCATTTTATTTTCATAGACTAAAAATAACGTTTTCTAATAAATTACGAAGTTCCGAACTTTTTCGCGTTTAGAACGCGAGATAATAGCAAATTAATCATTCTCTCTCACTCTCTCTCATTAGAAGCATGCAAAACTTCATGTCCGCCCAACTATTATCTGTTGTATTAGAAAAAATACTCGATAGAATTTAAAAAAAAACTAGGAGAGTAAAGATAAATATTTATTAATTAAAATAAAAAAAATAAATCGTGTTTTTTCCGTTTTGTTTTCCAAATATAAAAGTTTAAATTTATTTAATTACATTAATTTATATATATGAATAGTGAATATATATATATATATGTGTGTGTGTTATAAAAAAATGCACTAAAAATTAGTAGGTCTACCCATATTTAGACAAATAAAATCAGTTATAACTTCAAAGTCACTAAAAAGCGAGAAATAAACCCTATTTTGACAAAATGGAAACCCGAATTCAAAAATCAAATATTCTATAACAAAAAATGCACTAAACAGTAAAAACATAATTGCATATTCTTGTGCCAATTTTAGTTCACCTAAGCAAAAATTTTTAAATATATATGTACAATTATTATTATTTTTGGAGGCGGTGTCCAAAATTTATGTGAATTTCTCTATGCTAACACCGACTTCAAAAATAACAATAATTGTACCTATATATTTAAAAATTTTGCTTAGGTGAACTAAAATTGGCACAAGAATATGCAATTATTTTTTTACTTTTGAGTTCATTTTTTGTTATAGAATATTTGATTTTTGAAGTCGGGTTTCCATTTTGTCAAAATATTTTTTATTATATAAGTGAAGGAACTACCTTAATTGCTTAATACCCTACATATAATGAGTTGGCAGATTGTATACCTAAAGAAAAATCGAAAATATCACAAGTAATTTATTTTAATCAATTTGGAGGAAAGTAGTCTTAAAAAACAAATAAAACAACACGCTTTTATTGCAATATGAATTATTATTTTTTATTGAATTGAAATCACAGAACAGAAATCCTTTTTTGGTATTTTGTACAATTTCTACTCCTTAAAACACATAATCACAATTGATTTGACGAATAGTCCAAATCTGCAAACAATTTATAGTCTATCTATCGCTGTCTACTTGTAGTGTACTATGATATGGTTTACTTTGTTCTGCATTAAAATCGGAGGCGGGTTTGATACGTTCACAGACATTTGTCATTAGATCAGTCTTTGGTGGGGACGTCTGTCTGTAGAGTAGTAGAGTATCGTGGTGTACTGTGCATAGACAATGATAGATGCACTATACATTGTTTGCGTATTATTGTTTGTGTATTTTAAAATACAAGCTATATACCCTTTTTGAATTCAATTTTTAACGATATCTCGTAAATCCCTTCCCAAGTTGTTCATAAGTGCACAATTTTCGTATTTTTTTTGGGTGTAATTTCTCTCGTACAGTATGTTTCATCTAAATCGTTGACAAAAAAGTTTTTAATGTGTAAATTTTTGTTTTCGTATAAAAGTTATTTGGAAAAAAGGGCTTGTATGAAAGTGGTAGATGGCCTCTTCGACTGTGAATAAGCACCGTTTATTCGCATAATGAATACATCATAGTGGCCATTTAAAACTACATACTTCTAAAATCATTTTTAACACTGACTGTTTTGTTGTGTTTATTTTATTTGATTTAATTACTTTGTTAGAATATTATTTAGTATTGCCATTAATTTGATATTCATTAAATAATTTTTTTTTAAAAATATATCAAGTTAATCGGTAATTTAAATTTTTTTTAAATGGTTTAAAATTTAATCCAAGCGTGTGAAAACATTTACCTTGAATATTATATAAAATTGATAACATGAAATTTGATCACGATACCTATATATAAGTAACCAATAATTAGTTTTTACCTCTATATACAGATTACAATAACGCAGTATGTAATATGGAAGTTGAGTATGAACAAATATCCCAAAATGGAATAGCTTCAATCTCACATTTTTCATAAATAACTCGAAATGTATTGATCGAAATAGTTATTCAAAGTAATAATACTTATACCACAATACTCGAAACAAAACTAAACATAAGAAAATTAATTTGAAAAATACACAAGATTTTCGCCTAGACACCAGTATTTCGATTGCAACGCAAGGTTTAATTTTATTTCTTTTATGTGTTATACGGAATTTTCCTACTGACGATGACTGCGTTGCAATCGAAATAATTCTTTTATTTTTTCATTTACAATCTTGTTTCGAGTGTAAGCTTTATTATTTAAATAACTATGTTTCATCTCGAATTTAACAAAATTTATTTTATTATTGATTAAAAATTTTAGAGGATAAAATTTTCTATTAAAATCACATGATGTATTTTTTAAATCTTTAAGTTCTTCGCTGAGAAGAACGAAAATGCATAATGTGATTTTTGAAGTTTTTAAGTTATTTACAGTTGAACTGTAGTTTAAAAAGGAATAGATCATATATAGAGATTGTGTGGGTCTTCACAAATCAGATTTTTTAAATTACTATTTACTTATCGATTTATCGTTTAATATTTGATTTCATGTTCTGTGTAATGTGTTATAACGTAATTATTATTTGTGCTGTCTATTTGCACGCTAATGTAGTCAATACTCATACTTTATAGTTAATCTTACAACGATTTATAAACTTTTTTTATTTGTCCTAAATATTTTAAAAGTATTTATTGTAAAATATCAGTAAATGTAAATTAGAAATTGATTTGACTTGATTTGACAGATCTGACAATAACCTATGTTTTGTTATGACGTTTACAGTATGTATGTGTATATTTGTTTTACTGTGCGTTGTCGCTAGTTTTCCAAATATAGTGGCAAAAACCAACCGAACAAAACAGTTTTTATTTTATTAAATAATTAATTTTAACGTTCGTCAACGCCATATTTTTAATGTAATTATATAAACTGCATATTTTAAAGAATATTTATAAAAATTTTTTATTATGGTGTCTACTTTAGATAGATAGATACATCTTGGGGTCTAAAAAGTATTGCACTTCGACCTTATGGTCCATTGTGCTCCCCTTTCTACTTCTCCCATATGTTGGCAATAGCCAGGAGCTTGCTTTTCAGGTCTTCCTGAAGGTTTGTATATTCGGGGTGAGATGCACCGAATATCCTGTATCTGCTGTAACCTAGAGGTTCGTAGTCAACGATAATGTGGCTGGATGTTTCTTCCTCCGCACCACACAATATGCACATAATGGACCCGTTATGGAGTCCCATTTTGTGTAGATGCTTCCGCAGAGGCAATGTCCGGTAATGAATCCGGCAACCCTCCGCAGTTGCCTCCCGTTCAGCTTCAGTGCATCGAGAGATAGCCTCTTTGTTGCACTCTGAAGCAGTACTTTTTCCCAGTGATCACCGTGTTTAGCATTTGACCACTCGTTCATCACCTGTTTACATGCAGTCCTTGGAATTCTTAAAATAGGCTCTGGGTCTATGAAGGACATTCCGACTTCCTTTGGTGTCTACTTTAATAATATAGTTATTATAATTTAAGTACAAAAAAATTATGTTCTCTCATAAGGCTAATGTTGAAGATTTGATTTTCAATCGATAATTACTCTTTGAAATGATCGATGACAGATTTTTGAGGGAGAATAACTACATAATTAAGCTAATCAATTCACTAAAAAAAAATTTTTCATCTGCTATCAAGCCTCATTCATGAACGTCCTTGTATCTTCAAAATAATTAAAAATCAAATTGTAAAACTTTGCTGGTGGGTTTTGTGTTGAAATTAAATCATTATATTCTTTTATACAAAACAAAAAACAAAATTTTGGTAAGAGCGGTATAATAATCAGGAGTCAAATTAATTTTTAGTAGGAGTTAAAAATAAATTGTCTTAACTTTTCTCTTTTTAGTGCGTTACATACTAATAAAAGTGTGTTTAGAGGTATAGATAAGTAGCAGTCTCACTTACGGAGGTCCATGAAGGAAAAACGACTCTCTCTTACAGAGCTTTCTGTTTCTCGCTAATAGAGGTTTTGGGAGCTTAAAATGACGGGTCCTGGCTATTACTCTCACTTATCCAGTTCTCACTTACCCAGGTTTGACTGTATATAAATAATTTGCGTTTAGGGTTATTTGTTTGGACCCGATTAAAATTAATACATATATTTATCTATAATGGTCATTAGTCAAACATTTATTTTTGACACGTTATAAATAAAAACAATAATACCACAATAATCATCCCCAATAATAGGGGATGAAAATAATAATTTATTTGTATCTCACCCACACGTATATAAAATCAATATTACATAACTATTATATTTTTACTAAACGATTTCAATTATAAATACTATTTGCTATAATTATTATTATTATCCAAAAAATGTCAATTTATTTCTTATCAGTTACAAAACAGGTTATCGCACTTACCGCTCCACCCCCCATTCCCCCATACATCCCTCTCGTCCTCTTTCCTCCCTCTCTATCCCATTTAATGACAAATCATTATTATACTGTGATGTTGTTACAATTCAGAGAATGTTTTGTTTGATGTTTGTAATAACAGGGATAAAAAAAGGGGCAGGGGGTGAAATAGGAGATTTAATTGTTGTGTAGTGTATATTTATACTTATTATATTCTTCTCATTCGGGGTTGCTTATACAGGATACGTTAGTGAAGGCGATGGTAATATACTCGGTTCTATTGCCGATATAGATAGAGTGCTGTACATATTTTCCTGAGTTACCTGGTAACTACCAACAAACTTATATATGATTATTTAATTTCGAGGCTAAATAAATATTGATTTAAACTCTATAAACTCTTATAGGTGTTTTAAAATGATCTAATTAGTCTATTTCCGCAAGGTTGTCCATTCGTTCGTCCGTAAACACGATAACTCAAAAACGAAAAGAAATAGCGAGTTGAAATTTCGTAGGTGTGTTCTAGAGCTAGAAAATAAAGTAAATCAAGTTCGTGAATGAGCAAAATCGGACCATGTTTGGACAAAATGGGCAAAACTGTTTATCTTTGAAATTGTAAAAGATAGTAACAAAAATATTTAAAGACAAAAAATGTTCCTTTTTTAAAAATAAACAACATTTTTTTGAAACTATTTTTTGTTGGCTTAGTTTTTCGTTGCCTGTTTAGTCTTTGATTATAATTAGCTACTCTGCCTAGGCACATCAACAAACGAAATCGAGTGATCATAGTACATAAATCTGAATTAATACAAGTCTCAGTTCATTCGTATGCGTATTAGTTGTTGACTTCTATCATTTTTGTGTTCCATCACTTCGATTGTTTGTTTAATTTTTCTTTAAAAATTTATTTTTAGTTTTTATTGTTATATTTGTTCTTATTATTTTTATTGTTTTTATTCGTTGTATTCATATTTATAACAAAGTAATATGAATAAAATACGAAAACGATAGAACGAAGCCAGTCTGTTTTTACATATGTTCACATGTGCATGTGTTTGTTATTGTCGCTGGACTCTGAAGCTTGAGTTTAATATAGATACAACCAACCAATTAGTTAGGAAATTTCTGAATAAATAAAAAATGGAATGATTTTTATTTTTGAATATTTTATTAGCTTGGTTTTAGGTTATTGGTTTTCTGTGCGAAGGGTTGTCTTTATTTTAATACCCTTTTACTGAAACACTCTGTAGACTACTGTTGTTAGTTGTCGCTTTTATTGAACATGTCCATAACACATGTGCGTTTGATATCAATATTTATGGTCCATTTATTTTTATCATCAAACGTTAGTTTCATGCATTCTTCCCTTTTGCAATGAAGAATACATAGTCGTCGTCTTAACGACTGATAACATGTATAGACAGAGATAGACTGATTAAACAAAAATTCATAACCCCACTCCTCTTCCACCTTCAATAATATAATAAGTTATGTTGTCTGTGATTAAGATCTGTTTTCTATTAGATTCAATACATTAGGTCTGTTTTATCTTGTGTCGTAAATTTTGGAGCTGATTATCTATCCTACTAATAATTATAAAATGATAGTTTGGATGAATTTTCGTTATGCATTTACGCATGAACCAGTCCAAGAGGCCGAGCGGTCTAAGGCGCGTTATGTCTGCGCAGTATGCCTATTTGGAAACTGGGAGGTTATGGGTTCGAATCCCGACATCGGCAGTTTGTCAATTATTAAGAAAAAAAGGGGCAGTTAATTGACTAAACTGTCGGCGTATGGACAAGAACGAAGTAACCGGCTATGCTTGAGAAGGTTTTCTGCAACTCCAGATGAATATCGGCATAGTTCCTATCATAGTCGGCTGTAGCCGCATATACTACCAATTCCTAATCTGTACACAAAAATTCCTTCCACTTCACTCACATCCTCACATCCTTAGGCATCACAATGGACCTTATGGTCGAAGTATAGCCCGCCCAGGGCAGCCTCTACAATCTATCTATGTAGGCATGAACCATCCGATTTTCATTAAATGTCTAGTAATTTATTTACTGTACTGTAATTTACAGTGTGGGTAATATTTTGATTCAGGAAAATAATCGAGTATTCATTCAATAAACCCAGTCCGGGAAACGTTTTTTTTAAGAGGTTGAAAAATCTTTAAAAGACACCAACAAGTTGGAGTAGACATCAACAAGATGGAGTATTAAGTCCGGGAAATGTAACCTCTTCCATTCATATTGAAGTCTACCCACATAATTAGATGCATACGAAAGCATCTACATATACAAATTGAGAAAACAGATAATGAATTTAGACAATGGCCCAATTCCAAATTCTGATTTAATAAAATTAAACCATTTTCAAAAATAAAAATCCAATACCTGAATGTCAAGGTTAACGTAGATACACTCACTTTAGTAACAAAACAAACGCCGCATAGACACCAAAGAATACCGCCAATAAATGGAGGTGGGGCTTTCCACACACCTAATCCAGTAGTCAGGCAACTCAAATTATCCTCAAGTCAGATTATACCTTCAGTCAAATCGTATAAAAGGACATAACTTTTTTAATATCATTGTGAGACACGCACCAAATTAGCAACAAGCAACATATCTCTGAATCCATATCCCAGAGATAGTTACGATTAGCTAATTCATACTGATGATGACTACATTGTAGTCGAAATACGTATTTATAAAATACAAACAAATGTTCTAGGAATAGGGGCAAAAAATTTGAAATATAATTTCAAAAAAATCCTAGAGATCTCTTTGATTATTTTAATAATCTTTAATAATGTAAGGTGTTGATGATGTGCACTTATATACTCAACGATTAGAATGAAAATAACACACAAAAAACTTGGTTCTCATGTTATTTTACTACTAAATTTACTGGACTATATAAATTATGCTAGACACTTTTTGTAACAACAACAAAAAAAATAAAATAAACTTTCTAGCTTAACATGTAAGCTATAAAAGCTTTAAATGGTTGGTTGTTTTATCGTTTTTAGTATATTATAAAATATTTTATAGGTACACACACACACATTCGTATACTAAACACAGTAGTAGATATTTCAAGGCTTTACGCCCCTTTTTTGATTTATTAATTATAAGGTTTTTATGAACAGTTACGGTGGAATGTTTAGGAGTATTTAATAAGTGTATGTTGTGTTATGATTAAACTGACTTCACCCACATATATACCACCCCCCATTTGTGGTACAGTTCTGTTCATTAAAATTGAACCAATCTGAAGTTTAGAAAAAAATCGTAGCTCTATTAGACAGTATTTTAAAATTAAAATATTTATTTAATTCTTATAAGACATGTTGTGTATATTACTTTGTAATATATCAAGTACCTTTCTGAAATATCAAGGCTGTACTATAGCTTAGTTTCTGGTACCAATTTCAAATCGATCCCATTCATAAACTTCAGTTATTTCACTTTCAATTTTTTTCGCTTCTATCTATTGTACTATGATCCACAAAAGTTGTCATTTTTTAAAATTGTATATTCATTATATAAAATTTCAAATTTGCCCCAATACCTAGATTAGTTTTTGTATTTTAAATACGTATTTCGACTACAAAGTAGCTATCATCAGTATAAATAACCTAGTCGTAATTTACTCTTTGACAATTAGAAATAGATAGAAAATCGAAATTAATAGACAAAAATAAAAAAATTTTACAAAATTCATTAAAATATAATAAATTTTATTGAAATTACTTCCATTCAATTTACTCTTGTTAACATTACTCTTGTTAAAATGACTCTTATATTGTCTCAGGATAGGTTATTTGTTGCTAATTTGGTGACAGTTTCACGACTTTCTTGCCTGTGCTTTGCTTATATATGTTTGACCGACGTTTAACTCTATTCTAAGATCGCTCTTGATTGGTGCTCAGTTATGCGTTGCGCAGTAAACGGATTTTTATATTTTGACATCTTTAGAAAGAAGTATTTTAAACATGATTATATCCAAGTTAATATATTAATTTTTAAAGACTTTGGAGTGCAGCCAAATAATATTGAATTATAGGCTAGTTCATTTTTGATTGAATTGAAATGTACATTTGAACCCTAAAGAGTACATGACGACGTGAACGCTAGTAGCTAAGGGAACAGAAACATCCCTTAAATTTATTATCTGTTGCATTTTATTTTAATACCGTGAATATTTTACAATATTTCAGCTATATTATGATCAAAAGTATCGTTGAAAATTTTAGCATTATATATAACTTTTTAAAATTATTTAACGTTCACCGTTTCTTCGTTCGTTTAACTGGTATAATTTTATGAGATACATGGTTTTATCTTTATGCCAAATTATACAATAAGTGAGCTTAAAAATAATCCTATTATAAATATATGCATTTTATATTTTTTGCGGTCATTACTTAGGAAGTACTGGACGTCGGTCGGTATTGATCATAGTTTATCCCAAAAATAGTATCGTTTTTATTAATTTGGCGACATTTTATTTAATTGTATAGCATATACTCGGCGTCTTTCATGTATTCCTAGAATCCCACACTCTCTCAATCTTCCTCCATGTCAACCAGCCATTTATTTCTTTCCAGATCGGTTTTTCGTTCGTCAATACATTGCCTTGCATTTTCTTTTCCCCCTTCATTTTCTTCAGCTAACCAATCTAGCTCAACCTGTCAGCACTTATATTTGCTTATAAGAATCTGTATATACCGGGTGGCCCATTGTAATATAACACCCCTATTATTTTTTTTGGGATCGGCCTAATAAAAAAAATAAGTCGAACAAAACTTGTTTGGTTTTGAAGGAGATTTCCTAGCGGTGATCTTAGAATGACGTTGAACTTGCTTTTGAAGATCTTTTCAAGGTCAACTTTGATTTTTCAAATGGAAACACCTATTTTTGAAGTCGCCAATGATATTGGATACTCAAAAATACTTACTTCAAGTTGACCTTCAAAGGACCTTCATCATCAGTCATCATCAGAATGCTTTCAAATCCAAGCAAGTTTTGTTCGGCATATTTTTTTGATTAGACCGATCCCATAAAAGAACAGGGGTGATTGATAAAAATGGGGGACATTAGGGGGGACAAACAGTAACACTAGCGTACAAATCCAACTTGGAATTTCAGTTTTTAGCCCAAATCAGGTAAACATGGACTGCGAATATTTTCAAAATAACATTTAATTAAACCAATCTAATCCAATTCTTACATTATGCAGACGTTTTAACATTATATTCGTTATAAAGAGTGAATCATCCATAAAGTTTTAAGAGCTGTCTGTGTATAAAAGAACAATAATCGTATCTTCAAAGGAAATTTATGTAAATTTGCATACAAATGATATCAGCCAGCGCACGGTGGTATACTTTTACTACACAAAAATAAAAATTTGGTAAGCTAAGCAGGTCATGTTATTACGATTATGTTGCATACTATTATTATGATTATTATGATTGTATGTAAAATAAAAATTTTGTGTACTAAAAAGAATATAAGGTTATCTCTCACACATGTGCTGCATATTATTATCAAAAAATATGCATGTAAGCATGCTACATGTATGTATGCATGCCTCATGCTTGCTTGCTTGCTTGCTTCGTTGTTGTATAACACAACACAAAGAGATATCTATACGAAAAATAAAAAGTCATTGTGCTTGGGAGTCAGTTCTTTCTAACATTCACTCAAAAAGCAAAATATACAACAGACATTGTAAATGTAATTGTATATTATGATATGATATACAGAGCATTTCAAAAATATTGAAGGTGGAAATTCTATAATGTGAACGCTGTAAATATATAAATATATATATATATATATATATATATATATATATATATATATATATATATATACAATTTCTAGTAGTTAAAATTAAGTTCTATAGTGATATTTGTTCCATCAAAACATGGGAAATAAGTGAAAATAACAAGTGAGTAAACTGCTTACATATCCGGTATAGGATGATGATTCATTATTCAAGCGTGAACCTTAGTTTTAGTTTTTATAACAACGAATAACTAACTGAGTTTTAGTTTGAAAAAGTTTCAGACAAAAGTTGTTTATTTTTAAAAAAGGGACATTTTTTGTTTTCAAATTTTTGTTCTATCTCTTACGGTTTCAAAGATAGACTATATGTAGACTAACCAGTCCAAGTAGCCTAGCGATCTAAGGCGTTATGTCTGCGCAGTATGCGTACTTGGAAACTGGGAGGTTATGGGTTCGAATCCCGACATCGGCAGTTTGTCAATTATTAAGAAAAAAAAGGGGGCGGTTAATTGACTAAACTGTCGGCGTATGGATAAGAACGAAGTAACCGGCTATGCTTGTGAAGGTTTTCTGCAGTTTCCTTCACGAACTCCAGATGAATATCGGCATGGTTCCTATCAGAGTCGGGTGCAGTCGCACAATCTACCAATTCCTAGTCTACCCACAAAAATTCCTTCCACTCCACTCACATCCTCACATCCTTAGGCATCACAATGGATCTTATGGTCGAAGTGTAGCCCGTCCAGGGTAGCCTCTAAAATCTATCTATCTATCTATATGTAGAGTATATGACTATAGTTTCTTCATCAGAAATGTTCCTGATTAAGATCAGAACAGTTTCTTCATTTATCATATATTTTCTATGAAGAAACTGTATTTCAAAACTATAGTTAAACTAAAATTATTGTTACCAAAATCTCAAATATTTGTTTTATTTAATAATATATTAAGTAGCTACTTAAGAAAACCTTACAATGTTAACTCAGTTAGTGGTTATTTTCACTTGTTTCCCATGGTTTTGATTGGAACAAATATTACTCAAGAATAGATGATGTACATTATCAGAATTGATTTACTCAAATTTGAAAATTTCTATAGCTTAATATTACCTGTAATTCTACTGAGAATATTTCATAAACTAACTTTAGTGTAATATAAAATGTAGATTTGGAAATATATAAACATGTCTACACATTCATAACACAAAATTCACGAATTTAATATTATGAATAAGTTTTTACTTACCTTATATAGTTATTTTGTGAATGGAATTATATAAAATGGAATTTATAAAAAATTAATAGAATATTATTGTATTGGAGTAGGATACTGTGGCATTCGATTAATTCCAACCAAGCATTTTCTTAACGTAACCAGGAATTGAACCTCGACCGTCTGGATATCTAGTTCAGCGTGCTTACCGCTAAACCAAAGACGATTCTGACGTAAGAGCCAATTACTTTTGTTGTCAAATATCAACATTATTATTCATATATAAGTATACGGTAGTTCTCTCATATTTGTCTTACGTAACCTAAATGGAATTTGATAAGTATTGTGACGCTTAAGTATATACAAATAATTTTTAAATGTGACAAACATGTATAATGGTTTTAATATCGTATTAATGCATGTATTTCCTCTTTTTATAAATAAATAGATAGATTAATCTTGGGGTATGCAAAGTATTGCACTTCGATCTTATGGCCCATTGTGTTCAACCTTCTAATTCATTCTGACAAGATTCGCTTCTCCCATATCTTGGTAATAACCAGGAGCTTGCCAGGTAACTAAGCACGGCTTTTCAAACTTGATTATTGTTTAAGCGGATTTACGTAAACTTTTCTTAAGTTTTACTTGAATTCCTTTTTATATTATACTTTTTTTGTTTAAATTCATAACAAAGAAATTACCAATTCACTCTTATTTTTTTCACTCTTTTAGGTTCACTGTTTTGCTTCTTAGATACCTAAAAGGTATAGAGAAATTCTGTGATCCAATCGAAAAAACGTTTTCTATGTATATGAGAACAAAATTTGGTCTAGATTGTTTTCGAATTTTTACAAATCGTGCATAATATATATTGTTTTAATTAATAGACCGATTATCATTAGTTCAACTGTGGTTTAGGATGATGGCGGTCCTAAATTGCTTCTCAGAACATTCAGTGGAGAGAGGTAGGGAAAAATTGAGATTATGTTTCGTGCAGGCATGAAAAAATTTTTATTTAATGATAACGTTGAAGTGACGGTTTTACTACATTTGATATCGCTGCAATTTGGACAATATTGATTGAATACTTAAGAAGGTATGTGCTCATTTCTTGGTCGTGTTCTTTATTTGTATGTACAAAAAATACAATCAGTTTGTGTATAATTTTGACATCTATATAAAGGCTACATATGCTTTTGATTTTTAAAATCGATGATACGAAGTGCTCTCAATGCAATAAATCTTAAGAAGGAAAATCATCAGAAAAAGCATTCAATATTTTTTATAATTAAGTTGAATACTATTAGAGCATGTATGTTGGATTATGTGGTAGCGGTTGCCCCGAGTGGGATCCGTTTAGACTTTAATGTCCATTGTGATACCTATACATTAAGGATGTGGGTGGAGAACAAGGAATTTGTATACAGACTAGGAATTGTTACGTTGTGTGACTGCAGTCGACTTTGATAGAAACTATGCCGATATTCATCTGACAAAACGGCAAAAAACTTTCACAAGCATAGCCGGTTACTTTCATCCTTGTTCATACAGCCGACACTTTAGTCAATTAACCGCCCCATTAATGTTTTATTACTTTTTTTATTAATTTAATTGACACAATGCCACCGTTGGGAATCGAACCATCAACCTTCCACTTCTGAGCAGAATGCCTTAAACCGTTTGGCTACTCAGATTGGTATGGTAGAGCATGCAAGTGGGTTTAGTTTTCTTAATAATTCTCATTTTGTGGATGTGCATTTTTATAAGTTTAACAACCTTCTAAGTAACTTAAAAGAAGACGAAAATCCAAAAAATGAGTCCGATTTCCGTTCGATTTAAGACATTAACAAGATCGTGTTACGAATCAAATAATTATTGTTTTTTCTTTTTAAGGACATATTTTAGCAATTATTCTTAACAACCACGCAAAATCTCCAGAAGATTTTATAGCTTTGAACGAATTTTTATCATTTTTGATGAAGTGACCCTAGATAGATCGATAGATAGATAGAGAAATCTTGGGATATGAAAAGTATTGCACCGGAGTGAGATGTACCGAGTATATTGTATCTCCTGTAATGTTTCTTCCTCCTTGCTACACAGTCACATAATGGATCCATTGTGGAGTCCTATTGTGTGTTGGTGTTTTCGTAAGTGATAATGTTCGATAATGAATCCGGTAATCTTTCGAAGTTGTATCCAATTCAGGTTGAGTGCATCGAAGGACAGCCTCTTAGATGCATTCCGAAAAGTGATCCAAACGTCTTTTAACTATTGTTATTCGAAAAAAAATTTCCTTCATCTTAGCCAACTTTTTCAACGTTATGAAAATTGAACTAATTTAGATCTTAATATCAACAATATTTCACACTCGTTTAAAAGAATTTTCATCATTTTTGAGTTTCCCAACGTCCTTATCTGGTTGAATCTCTATACAGAAGTTGTGTGGCGTCAACTTGTACACTACATATTATACTTATGACTTGTATAACCATGTAACTCTGCAGGCTAACTTGCACCGTTACTTGTATGTGATTATACCATGGTCACGTTTATAACAATAATCATAATAAAGAGTAACAAAAAATCGCAATAATAATAATAATACCCAGTCACTCACTCTCCAATTTCTGTTTTGAGTTTTTATACCCAGTATATGTAAATATACAAGATATATTTAATTCGGCCATTTAGGCATGTTCGCCTGTCTGTGATAACTCAAGAACGAAAAGCGATAACGAGCTGAAATTTGTGTGTGTGTTCTAGAGGAAAAAAGTAAGGTCAAGTTCGTTAATGGGCAAAATCGGACCATATTTGGGAAAAATGGCCAAAACTATGATACCGTAAAAGATATAACAAAAATTTACTTACAAAAAATCTTCTTCTTTTAAAAATAAATAACTTTTATTCGAAAAACTCAATAGTCTTCTCATGATTTGTGCTCAAAAGTTCCTCCGAATGCGAAAAATACGCCCTTACTTTAAGACCTTAAGAGATTTTTTAAAATTTGTGGGACAATTCAACAACTGTTAACAATTCAAACATTGATGATGAAATGATAAGAGGTAATTGGAATCCAAGAATTGTACTAATCAGCTAGCATTCAAATTCGCGACGTTTCGCTGTTTATTTTCAGCTTCTTCAGGCTCTGTACATAAAACATACATAAAAATTACAATTCATTATTCATACAAAATTCCAAATTAATACTTTGATTTAAAATAACAATTCATTATTCATATAAAATTCGAAATTACTGAATCAATTTACTAATAATACAATTAGATGTAATTAATATTAACAATTAATTATTTACAATTAACAATTGAAAAATATATAAATTTTACCTTGAATTACAGCTTTGCACATGTTATAATAGTTAAGCTTTGCATATGTTGTTAAATATATGTTAAATGTATCCTTAGCAGTACTAATTTGTCGACGTCGGTCCCTTTGAATTAAAAAATAAAATAAATAAAAAAAACCAAATTTTAATGATCAATGGATCAAAGAAGTCTATTTCTTTGATCCCAATTACCTCTTATCATTTCATCATCATACAAGTATCGGATCTTAAACACGACTAATAAATTCAAACATTGATATACAACTCAGTATATACTGGGTATTCAAACAATTAACTCAGTTAGTTGTTACATTACTGGTTTTTTTGTTGTTGTGTTGTAATTGTGTAGTTAGTGTTAGTGGTACCTTGTAAAGAAAGAAGGTGCTTGTTGTATTTTTATTTCAAAGTTAAGAGTATAATTTACAATAGTGTATACATAAAGTCGTTTAGAAAAATTGTTATAATTACATTCCGTAACATATTACGACATTGCAGCCTACAAACACTCGTAACACTATACACATATACGCTACACAAATCATTATTTTTGTGGTCCGATTGGAGATGGAGCAAGTTTTACAGTCTAAAAATTATGAACATTACTATGACTATGTTGGTGTAGATGAGAAGATTCCTGAAGTAGATCTGAAATCCTATTCTAAGAAACATTAATTAAAAGACAATTTGGGATTGAAACCAAACTTTATTTTGCCTGACAAATAATCTATCAATGATTTGTAGTTGTTACTGAAGTAACAACAGATAGTTACCGAAGTAACAAAGGGCATATATAAATAGTGTGTTAGCAAAGGTATCTAAATATGCAAGTAAATTAAGATTTAGTAGCGAGTTTACTACAGTTACCAGTCCAAGTAGCCGAGCGGTCTAAGGCGTTATGTCTGTGCAGTATGCAGTACTTGGAAACTGGGAGGTTATGGGTTCGAATCCCGACATCGGCAGTTTGTCAATTATAAAAATAAAATAAAAAGGGGCGGTTAATTGACTAAACTGTCGGCGTATGGATAAGAACGAAGTAACCGGCTATGTTTGAGAAGGTTTTCTGCAGTTTCCTTCACGAACTGATGAATATCGGCATAGTTCCTATTATAGGCTGCAGCCGCATATCCTACCAATTCCTAGTCTACTCACAAATTCCTTCCACTCCACTCACATCCTCACATTCTAAGGCATCACAATGGACCTTATGGTCGAAGTGTAGCCCGTCCAGGGCAGACTTTACAATCTACCTCTTACTACAGTTAGATACATATAAAAAGGGTAGCGCAGAAGTAACGTTATGATTTATTTAATGAATACGTATTTGTGTATCATTTGGTTTTAAATTGTGAACCAATTGAATCTTATATGGCAAAAGGTGTAACGTATGTAAAATTCTTTGCAAAGACCGCCTACACTTCACCAACTGCTGAGAACGTCGCCTGGTGGAAGTATCGGGGTTTTCCTTGCAACACTTGCTTGTAACCGAGCAATGTTCACATCATTTCGAACTTCACGAGGTCTTCCATCACGTGGAAGATCACAGACAGCCCCATGTTGCCGAAAACGCGGAACTAATCGGTAAATTGTTGGAACATGAAAGAAATTTCGACATGATCTTTGTGTCTGCATAATCGAATGCTGACTTTCAAAATAAAATTGAAAAACTTTGGTTCTTTGTTCTGTGCTGAGTCTTTCCATAATAAATTTTCCAAGTTTTTCAAAGTTAATTCTGAAAGAAAAAAAGGAAAAAAAATACGTAAACAAAAAATTTATTCACCAATTAAATCATAACGTTACTTATGCGCCTGAAAATTTCATCTAAATCGGTCCAGCCGTTTGGGAGTCCATAGGGAACATACATACACGCATCGATTTATATATATATATATATATATATATATATATATATATATATATATATATATATATATATAGATTTCGGATTTGAATAGTTTATAATGACAACATTTGATTGACTTGAAGTGTACACCGTGTATAAAAAAGTATACATTATTTAATGGTTCAGTTATAATAGTATTTCGTTAACAGAAAATAATTACAATTTTGTTATATTTTTTTGTACTCTCGTATTTTGTACGTTTTTTTCTATTGCTTTTTTTTTTTTTTATTCAAAACAATTTTATTTCTATTTTGATTTTGTTATTTATTCTTCGGTTTATCACACAAAAATACCTTTTTTTTTTTAAATGCTATTTAGATAACTTTAATTAGTGGAACGAAATGAGAGAGAGAGAATCTAAGGTACGGTTGTGACTTCAGTCGAGCATATATTTGATTTATGGTTAATTAATTTATTTCGAAAATAAGCAGAAAAAAAATTTAGAAATAAAAATGAATAAACCTTAAGGTAGTTGTGATTCAAATATTTGTGGAGCGTATGCGTCAAGGAAAAGTGCAGGAACGTGTAGCATAATAAGCCATAATTTTTGTACAAGACTGTACCGGTGGACATGTTATACAAACTATACTTGCCTTTACGTATACAGGCTGTTCTGAAATTCATGCAAGAAAATTATACCACGGTGTAGAGCTGCAGAAAACAAACAAAAAAGTTTAATAAAGTTTTTCGATTTGATGTGTTTTTTTTTATTTTGCTTTCTGATTGGTTGAATGTTTAATTGATTATATCTCAGAAACTAAGCGTCAAATCGAACAACTTTATTACCTTTTTTTGTTACCCTGTTTTTTTGCAGCTCTACACCGTTTTCCAGAATGAATTTCCATGAACATCCTGTATACAAATACCACCTAACATTTATATAAGTTGCAATCCGGCAACGTCGCTTATATTCCGCCAGTTGATAAATTGTTTGTTAACGTATAGTACAACGTATGCTGACGTACAGTGTTGCCAAGTTGTATCTGTTCAGCATGCCGCATGTATATTTATTTATAAAATGCTTCACTTTGTGTTGTTATAACTAAACAATGAGACGGTCAATAATTCTAGTTTTTTTTAATACGCAGAACAAACCCAATAATTTATAGCTATTTTTTTAAAAGTGTCGTTTTGAGACGGTCAATCGATTTCAAATTTTAAGTGTGAGTGTATAATAATGCCCTTAATAAGTGTCCAAATATTTGGAACATTCTATAGTTATCCCCTTAACGCGACAACTACCGCGTCAACTACCTTAGTTTTATCTATTATTTTATTTATTTGTTTTTAATATCAGTTCTGCTTTTAATGGTTCTTAGAAACGGTATCGATTTAACGGGAAATGATGCTTTAAGGTAATTTATTAAGGTTGTTGATCGATTAAAACAAAATAAAAAAATTTTCCCATCATTAATATTATAAAATTTGCCCGAAATGGGTGTTTATGTATTGACCAAAAATGTGATATGTATCAATTGGTATACTGAATGCTTTAAGGTAATTTATTAAGGTTTATTGGGCGGTTAAAACAAAATAAAATTAGTTTTTGAATTATCGTGGCTATCGACAGGTAGACGGACATGCGGAAATGAACTATATAGGTCACGTTTCTTTTTTTGTTCGTTTGTTCGAGCATCACGCAAATACTGCTGGACCGATTTTGATAAAATTTTTTTTGTTTAAAAGCTTATAAAATGTCAAATTCGCCCCAATAGTTAGATCAGTTTTTATATTATAAATACGTATTTCGACTACAAAGTAGTCATCGTCAGTATAAATTAGCTAGTCGTAATTTTCTCTTTGACAATTAGAAATAGATAGAAAATCGAAATCAATAGACAAAAATAAAAATAAATAATAAATAAAATAAATTAAAATATAATAAATTTTATTGAAATTACTCTTGTTAAAATTACTTTCATTTAATTTACTCTTGTTAACATCACTCTTATATTGTCTCCGGATATGTTATTCGTTGCTAATTTGGTGACAGTTTCATTGTGAACAGTTTAGCACAGTTTTTTATTTTTGTCTGTGGATTTCGATTTTCTATCTATTTCTATTTATCAAAGAGTAAATTACGTCTAGCTAATTTATACTGATGATGACTATTTTGTAGTCGAAATACGTATTTATAATACAAATACTTATGTTTTGGGGCGAATTTGAAATTTTATTTTAAAATCTAGAGGTCTCATTAATTAACATTTTTTAATCTAATATTAAAAGCTTATGTTTAGACTTAAAAATGCGAGATATTATCTCGCTACGAGAGATAGAAGTATACAGCGTAGTGCTCGGAAATTGTGAACGAAATTTCAGTTCCAAGCGTTTTATCTCTACTATTAAAAAATTGTAAATGTGTGTTTATTTGTTTGTTTGTTTGTTCGAGCGTCATCTGAATTTATACGGAATAAATAAATTTATCTAGAAAATTTCAGTAATAAATTTATGATAAAATAATCATTTCGAAGAATAGTCTTCGAAAATTCTATGAAAACTATTATTATATGCTTATATCAAAATGTTTATTCTGATACTCATAATTTGTGACTTTCAATGTTTCTCGGAATGTTCTAGATTATAATATATTTTCATTAGTTTCTAGGTTATAGTATTCTTTAGAATGAAAAAAAAGGTATATTACCTCTATATACATAGAATATAGAAGTAATCTATATTCTATATAATTCACTGATTGGTGGGGGGTCTCTGTGTATGTATATGTATATGTACACTCCCGTTCAATAAAATTGAACAGACCTGAAATGTTAATTTTCTTACATTTCATAAAGCTCCTCACTTTTGTGACTCTCTGTATAATTATTCATTTATACATAAAGATAACTAGTATAGATTTTAAGTGTGAAACAAGAAATGGAATTATAGTAAAAAACAGTACAATCAAAATTGTGAGAGACTAATTCGGTTCAGATCTGTTCAATTATATTGAACGGGAGTGTACGTACAATAATATTTTTCCAGTTTAAAAGCTTATGCGTGTGAATCTACAATTATTGCTCGAACTCCCCAGTTAGCTTTTATCTAAAAATAAAAAAATTCCCTATTGAGCTGTTTTTTCTTCTTCAATTAATATGAATTTCGTTCGTAACCTTGAAATGTGAGGTTCGTATGCAATCAATTCGTATTGATCCTCCTCGTTGTATGACACAAAAAGGTAGAACGACGACGCATTTCGAATATGATATTTTTTATATATATTTTTATTTAGAAATAACTGTACTCAATATATTATATCCTCTTCCTATTGACGCCGCGTTCGTTGGTTTGGTTACACACCCGAAATGAAGAAAAAGGAAATCAAATATATAACAACCGCTTTTCATCATTTCATTTCCCTCTCTTGTTGTTGTTGCGTTGTTACGTAGTACACATGCTCACAAAACTAACGTTTCTCTTTCAAAATTTTACAATTGATTTGTACCTTATTGAATCGGGTTTTCGAAAAAATGCTTGGGATAGAAGTTGTTCATTATAAATATACTAACAACTTTTATTCGAAACATTTTCCCATAATCCGAATGAGTAAGACACAAATCAGCTATATAAATTTGAAAAAAGAACGCTTCTCTTATGGCCAATAGTACCATCATTTATGTCGGGATAATAATATATTATAGTTGATTGTACAGGATGTTTCATAAAATATGTAAGGAAAAAGTTATATGAAGAAATAAAAATGTAACACATAAAATATTAAATTTCAAATTTTGCCCCAATTTCTAGAACAATTATATGTATTTTATAAATACGTATTTCGACGTCAAGGTAGTCATCATCAATATGAATTAGCTAATCGTAACTATCTCTAGGGTATGGAGTCAGAGATATGTTGCTCGTGCTAAGTTGGTGCGTGTCTCACGCACCAAATGAGATTTCGGCATTTTTCTCTGTATTAACAGGACAAATAGTTTTTTTTTAACATATAATTACAATGTCCTTTCTTATTTTCCATTTGAAATTTTTTATATATTGCTACGCCTACTATAATAAAAATAATATTTAGGTTTAGAGTAATATCATATATTCATCTTTATTTATTAATATTAAGTAAATTAAGATCAGTGGGGGCACTAAACAACTATTTGAGAATCCTAGTTACCGTACTGTATATAACACCACGATACACTTGTTGATTATCACTGCTCATATTTCAGACTTCTAACTAAATTGACAAATGGACTTAAAGTGGAGGAAACATTCACATGTTTCATTGCCTTTATTTTGAAAATAGACTGATCTTTTCAAACTTTGACAATATTCGAGGGTTCAATACAAATGAACACAGTTCTATATAGTTGATGAATTGAACTATAGCAAATGCGTCACATAGTTCAGAGAACTAATTCGTTCGATTCGTCGTATTTATATATGTCGTTTCAGTGTATGAACTACATTTACTATCGTATAATATTTTAGACAACCCACTGTTAATACGTGTAAAAGTTTTACAATACACTATGTGTACACCTCTATACAATAAATAAAATGTGCTGATATATTTTCCCCAACAATATTCTAAAAGTATTGGTTTGGTTTGGTAGTGACTATAGTAACTGACATGACGCATGTATTGTGTGTACTGTGTGTATATATCCCACATCCATTGAAACTCACACGCAGTAAGTACAACCAAAACCATTCATACATTCATTCAATTCCTTCATTCATTGTATCCTCTCCACATCCATATGATCCATACATCCATCCATCTATCCATCTATCCAACCATTCATCCACCCACATCAAATCGTATTATGATTAAGTTGTTCCTTTTTAACATGAAAATTCATAAAATGGTTTCTACTCTGTTGGTAATACAGTAATACCTCGAACTTACGCGATAGGTGGCATCGAGCGATAACCGAGTCTGAAGTCTGTGGGATAAATAGTATACAAATTATGTTTAACTAGATCACACGTGCGAATACTTACACACCGTAAATTTTTAAAATGTATTTTTTAAAGAAAACATTAATTATAAGATATTAACGTATTTTTCGTCATTACAGGGAAAAATAATCTTCAAAATGGCGTATCAAACATTAATTTTGATACAGTATTAAGGGAGATATTTTATACCGACAAAAAAACACTTTCGAGAAATAATATATAGATATTAGGACCAGAGACTATAAAAAATAATGTTAATAAAAATGTGTAATAAAATCGTAATAAATAATAACATTCCCTATTGAGCTGTTTTTTCCTCCGAGCTTATCAATTATCAGCGCCTGATTATGTGAATTCAGCATATTCTTGAACGTCATCAGCATCGAGTGGGGAATCGAAAGTTGCGCACTGTATCACGACCACCCCTAACAACTAACAAAAATAATCTTAAAATAACAACTAACTGAGTTAATTGCTTAAATACCCAGTATATACTGAATTTATGAAAAAAAATTTCTTACAAAAGTTGTTTGTTTTAAAACATTTTTATAAACATACAAAATTTCAGCTCGCTATTTCTTTTCGTTTTTGAGTTATCATGTTAACTGATGGGCAGGCACATTTGCGGAAATGGACTAATTAGGCCATTTTATGAACACCTATTTTTAACCGTTACAATAACGGGACTAAACTGAATACAGGCTGGTATATATTATATACCGGATATAAAAATCGCATAAATGTGGATTCGCGTAAATCGGGGTATTACTGTACATGTATATACTATACGTACGTTTGTGTAAAAATGTGTATCTATCTACTTAGTAACTGCTTACTGTTAACAGCTTTGCTGTTGTATTTATCTCTCAGTGCTCTGCTGCTATGTTTAAAAAAAAATTCACCTCCACCAACAGGAGTGATTGGTGAGAGCTATATATTTATAAGAAGGATAGAGATAGATGATGTATGATCCCTAACACTAACAATATCGGATAATAAATTCACACATAAACATATAACAATATTTTATAATATATCTTTTACGTAATCGTTAATGTTATAACCTTGAATACAGGATGTCACACATAATATTTAATAATTAAATCCTTTTGGCTAGACAAACAACAGATAATAGATAGGTACATCTTGGGGTCTAAAAAGTATTTCACTTCGACCTTATGGTCCATTGTGCTCCCTCTTCTACTCCGACGAGATTCGCTTCTCCCATATGTTGGCAATAGTCAGGAGCTTGCTTATAAGCTCTTCCTGAAGATTCATATATTCGGGGTGAGATGCACCGAATATCCTGTATCTGCTGTAACCTAGAGGTTCGTAGTCAAACATAATGTGGCTGGATGTTTCTTCCTCTTTGCCATACAATCTGCATATAATGGACCCGTTATGGAGCTATGAAAAACAGGAATTTGGAATTTCCAAGAAACACTTACCGAGGGTTTTCTCATCATTATTTCGCTATCTCCTATAGCTTTCCTCACACAATTCGGACAAACACACAACATATTTCCTGTTTATATATTTACTGCACCCTAAACTTGGTTTAGATTTTGACCCACCCGAAGTCGTGATCAAAGTGGTCAGTTATCATTTTATGGAATTATATATACGCCACAACTTAGAAAATTTGCTGATAACTGTACGTACATGAGAGCTACTAGATGCATATAAAGTATCATATTTTCTTCCGGACGGGACCAAAACTAGTTTTTTTCTGACTAAGGAAACGTACTTAGATAAGATTGATTTATATTTTTATCATGCAGTTTATAGTATCTTCTTTTATCTGGTATATAGTATTGTCAGTAAAACACCCAGTATATTCATACATACCCCTTTTCATATGTACATGTGTGGTATGTATGTATCACATGTTTTTCAATAAATTTTTGTTTAAAATACAAACCCTGTGTGTGTGTTGATAATTAAATGCATACATAGTCGCAACAGATTTAAGGATAATATGTAGTATTTTTATTATATGTTATTTTTTTTATCATAAAAATATTTTAATTTTATTTATTTATTTATGTATAAAATTTTTTGTTTTTAATATCCTATTTACGAACTCTATTCGTTAACGTGAATACCTACTTGCCCTTCGTATTTTAATCAAAATTTAGATATGACTAGGTACTGTTTGTTTAACCTCTATATACAGGGTGAGCCAAAAGTCATGGAGTTTTTTGAAAGGATGGATAGGGGATGACATTCTAAGATGAAAAGTCCTTGGACATTTTTGCATCTGACCCGCGGTCAATTAGATATTAAATAAATAAAGTAACCAATTAAATAAACGCGATAACGGAAAAGAAGATGATGGGGAATTACGCAGCGGCAGCAACGATACGTGAGGGGAGCGATATATATATATACATATTTATATATATATATATATATATATATATATATATATATATATATATATATATATAAATAACACAACCTGTTCCTTGAAGTCGAAAATCGGTGGTAAAACCAAAAAAAAAGTATTACGTTAGTTTACAAAAAAACAATTTAAAAATTAGTAAATAGGAAATAAACAAATTTAGCCTACAATGACATCGAGACAGTTAAAAATCATATGCATTCCACTACCATACCATCTCAGGTAGCTCAGAGACAGATCGTTGGTATATAATGTTAGCGGTCGTGGGTTCGATTCCCATCCTAGATGTGTTGATTTTTCATATCAAGCATTTAGATATCAAAAAATGTCAAAAATATTATATCGAAGTTTGAAAATGATTCTTGAAGTCGAAAATTGTCTGTAAATCTAAAAGAATTTATATTTAACTTTGAAATAGACCTAATTTAATGTAAACGTATTTCCCAGCGCTTCCACTTTTTCGTAAATTAATGCGACGAAGTTCCGTAGTTGGTTGTTTAGAAAAATTAATCTATTTGTCGAATCATTATGAAAATCAATTGGGTTCTGTTCTGATAAATAAAGAATCGATGAAAAGGAATCTGAAAGGAATTGTGATCTGTAGTTTGTTCGTGTATATACGTATCGTGTGTATACGTGTAAGACCAATGGACGGAGATGCATGTCATTAATAAAACGAAATCATACTATAATACATATTTTAAAAAAATATAAAAATGTGATCATCTTTCCAGAACGTTTGTAAAAAAGTTTGTAACCCGAGTTATAATGACTTCTATAACCAAAACTTAAGGCTGTAGATCACGACGATTATAAAGCAAACACCCGTACGATATATATTACCATTTTTGACCAGTGTGTGTGTGTTCATGTGTGAAAAAAGCGAGTGCAGACTAATTTAATGCTTGAGTTTTGTTCCACTAGAGTTTTGCAAAAGATTCTAGCCGAAATATTCTTTCTGGAAGTGAATTTCATTAATAATCCTAGAAATTCAACTATCTGAATGCATTCATCCTCCTTTAATGGAGTCAGGGATAAAAACCCGCACTGAGAATATGTCAGTATAGTTATGTAATTTAGTTTTAACTTTTTCATTTTTTTTATCTAGCCTTGTGTATAGAGGTTGTGTGGCGTTGATGTCAGATTTTTTGTGAATAAATTAAATGAATTTTATGATGTTGATAACACAAATTATAATTTAATTGGATTAAGTTATAAATTAAGCACGTTTTATATAACACAATAATACTATTAATGTACTCGCGTATATCAGATTCCTAAATTGTTATATTATATATGTATATATTTTATATGCCGTCATTTTCTCGTAGATTTGAGAATGTTTTTTTTATTAAAATATATTTACATACGAGTATTTATATTGTTTGTCTTTAATAGGATTTTAAATGATAACGGTCCTTTATTTTCATTGATTGATTCATCTTGGGGTCTAAAAACTATTGCACTTCAACCTTATGGTACATTGTGTTCCCCCTTCTACCTCATTCCGACGAGATTCGCTTCTCCCATATGTTGGCAATAGCCAAGTGCTTGCTTATCAGGTCCTCTAGAAGGTTCATATATTCGAATATCCTGTAAACTAGAGGTTCGCAGTCAAAGATAACTTGGCTGGTTGTTTCTTTCTCCTCGCCACACAATCTGCACATAATGTACCCGCTATGGAGTCCTATTGTTGCAGATGCTTCCGCAGGGGGTAATGCCCGGTAATGAATCCGGTAAACCTCCGCAGTTGCATACAGTTCAGCCTCAGTGCATCGAGAGATAGCCTCTTAGTTGCACTCTGAAGCAGTACCTTCCCAAGCTCCTGCTGCGGTACTTTTTCCCAGTGATCACGGTGTTTAGCATTTGACCACTCGTTGATCACCTGTTTTCATGCAGTCCTTGGAATTCCTATATAGGCTCTGAGCCAATGAAGGGTATTCCTTTCGATAATGGTATTCTAATTTGTAATATGGTTATAGATTGTTCAGAGGCGCTGGTTATATTAAAACAAAAATCAGTTAATATTTTATAACATTCAGGCATTAAGTTATGCGATTATAATGTGAAGTATTATCCTTAGCATTTAACAAATCCAACCATCTATGTAGGTACATATACAGTCTACGTCACCATCCTTGCTGGGTCGAAACAAAAAGTAACTGAAGTGTATAAGAAACTGGAGAGACATGCACTAGATATGAAACGGGAGGTTAATAAAGATAATACAAAATACATTGTCTTATCTCAACAACTACCTTATAGACCAGAATACAATTGAAGGAGTCGCTCAGTTCAAGTACTTTGGAAATACATTAGAAAACGATGGAAAAAGCATGCGAACAATCAAAGAAATAATTCAGCGGGAAATTGAGATTTTATGCTGTACCGAACCTTGGTCAGACCCCTAGTAACCCACGGAGGTGAATGTTGGAACCTGAATGAGTACGAACAGAATCTTGCGAACATTCGAGCGAAAAGTCATCAGGAGAATGGACCAATCAGAGAAGAAGAACGATGGACAATAAGAACAAACATGAAAATTGACAACATATCCTCAACCATGAAGACATTGTTCGATTCATAAAAGCTCAAATAATTCAGTGGTTAGGATATATTTCGCTACTAGGAGAAGAGGAAAACCATGTCTTCGGTGGATAGACCGTGCCATCCAGGACCTGATGCCAATATGCGTGGGAGGTTTGCGTGGGGCAGCAAAGCAAAGGGCAGAGTTGAGTGGCGAACCTTAGTGCAGAACGCCAGGGCCCACATCAGGCTGTAGCCCCGTCTGGCGATGATGATGATTATCATTTGTAGTCTGTTTTTCTTTTATTTCTAAAATCCTCTCGGTAAATATTCATCTTTGTTTTCTGAGACACATAATTTTTTAAACTGATAATACATAATAAATGTAATGTTTCATTGAATTCACCAGAATAACCCTCACTGAATTTTACATTTTTTCTGAATTGTTAATAAAAACATTAATTGTTTTCCTAAATTTTAATGACCCTCTTGTCGCATTTTTCGCATTGTATACATATTATGTACAAAAATAAATTTAAGTACTATATAGGGTAGTACTTCAGTACTATAGCAGAGATTATCATAACTTGATGACAATTTAAACAAAAAAAAAAGACAGAAGTACAACAGAAAAGTACTCGAAAAAATAAAATATAATACAAAATTTTTTATTTTTAATGAACTTAAAAAAAAACTCTAAACATAAAATTCAGAGATATTTTATCTCCATTGTTGTTTTCATGTACAAAAAAATAATTTAAATTCTACGCTTTGTCTAGTTACACGCAAGCAAAATATTAATAAATAATTTTTTATGGTTTTCCGGAGTAAATGAATTGGTTTATTTTCATATATTTACAATGCGAAAAAGGTAGCGTTCTATTTTCAAAATTTTCAAACAAACAAAAATTGAGGTTCGATCTATTTTTGTAATATGAAATGCACATAATTTTTTTAGTAAGGTTCATATTACTAATTTTATTTTGTTTTTGTTACAGGCAAGTAAATTTTTAAAATCATTAACCATGGAATCTGTTGTAAGTATAATAAACATAAAAAAATTACCTTCAACCATAATCATTTCACGATTGACGATAATTATTTCAACAATGAAATAAGATTAACAATATTTTCACATTATTTTTCTCTAATTCTGCAATTTTAATAATATCGACTTAAGGTTGTTATGAAGAAAATTCAATTTAATAACAGGTTCTTCGAAATTTGATAGCTTATTATTTCAATGTAAAAGAATATCCTGTCAAAGTTTGAACTTGATCCTGTTTTTAGTTTTTGAGTAAAAAAGAGTTACAGTTACAGTTTTGAGGTAACGTTATGCATAGCGTTAAATGGACTTGGTGGTAATCACAGTAATATAAAAATCTATATCTCGACAACCAGAAATGCCAGTTTTATGAAAAATAGTTATCAAAGTCTTATAAATACCTGGACCAAATTAATCCTGTTTTTGGTTTCTGAGATAATTAAATTTGTAGATCGAAAAATGTTCTAAATCTGGTTTTATTTTTAGTTTTATTTAGTTTTATCTAGTTTTATTTTATTTATAACGTTGCCGTACTTTATACGTCACAATGCAACTTTTTTTTGAATACATATAAACATATTTTTAATTATTAAAATTCTTCGAAATAATGAAATTTAGGATTTAATTTTTAAACAATATATGTTTTTTTTTTTAATTAAATTATTTGAAACGATTTAATTGCCAAATTTTTACTTATTTAGAGTTGGCAATGGATGAGATATCAATGCATTTAGCATAGAACAAACTCCCCACCCTAACTTATTCCTTCCAATTTCATAACAACCCAAATAAAAATCTAAAGACCGACTACAGCGAACCCGTCGGTCAAGAATCATGAAATTTTGCACAGGAGTCCCTCATATAACGTAGGTGACCAATAAGAAAGGATTGCAAATTGATCCATATGGGGATGCAAGTTTGTATGGAAGATCGTCATTTTTGATGTTAGCTATATGGAAATTGGTGTTTAGGTTTGCTTCTGTTCTGTTTATAAATAGAAGTCAGTTGTATCAGCGTTTTTGAAAATTGATCTCCTAAGAAGGTAAAATAAGGGACAAAAATTTTGATGGTAGGTGAGTCATTTTTGAAGTTGGAAGTTGGTATTTAGGCTTTTTAGGTTTGAAAAATGTGGGATGGTTCCTGAAATGTTGACGATGGATAGTTATTTATTATAAAAATGTTTTAAATGTGTATAGCATACATTCGCGTGAGAATATCGTATTACCACGCTAGCATGTGATTGGACACGGTGTTTAATTTTATCATATTAGTTAGTACAACGAAGCTATACATACACACAAAAAAACGTGTAAATAACAATAATAAAATAATAATATCTCATTCAACCCCTAACTAAATAAATGCTGACTGCACACCTACACGTATAATAATATATAGGACAGTTTGCGAAATGTCCTTCTATGACAATGATGTAACATTAAAAACATTTATACCATTGAATTTGGAGTCAACATACAAACTTTTGTATTGCACAAACACACAGGACACACTCTTCTGAATTCATGTGATTTTATTGTCCTCGCAGTCCCCATACAACAAACAAGGTACTATAAATTTATTTAGCATTAAATACAATGCAGTGAGTATTAAAAAGCTCAAGCTTATATTATTAAAGAAATTTCTAATACATTGAACATTATTATACGCCACGCAATAAAATTATGTTATTCCATTTACATGTATATGAAACGTTTGATTTATATTAAATTCTTTGCGATTGACAAGCTAATTAAAAGATAAAATACAAATATTGATTAACCTAAAATCTTCGAAATATTTATTCTATAAAGTTTTATTCAATTTTTGATTGGACTATACTCAAAAGGGCGGGCGGGAAACCTTAAAATTTACTTTTAAATGAGTGTCGGCGCAGGGATATCAGTTGATGCTTACACAAAGACTTTTCTCAAATAATCACTTTTATATTTGAAGCTGTTTAGTCCATGGATTTAAGGTAATATCAAACCTTAAATCATACATTAAATGTATTCTTCATTGAGTAAATTATTACTCAAGTGAAACAATAAGGTCATAAATGAGCTCTTGTATTTACTTGGTGTACGCATAGCTTTCCTGATACCTATTTACTGTCCGATAAATCTGCTTAATTAAAATACTACTACATATAGTAATCAAGTGTTTGATCGTAGTACATACGCATGTATAATAAGATTGTGTAGCTAATATGTAAATTAATAGAGAAGTTTCTCTAATATCAGTACTATTATCGGTAGCATTATCACACGATTTCGACTCATACATATGGCACAAAATTAGAGAGTTTCAAAAAAAAATTTCACTAAATTTGCCCTAGGACTATTTTGACCTAACACTAATTAATTTTACTCTAGCACTATTTAGACCTAACATTTTATGTTAAATTTAACATATCTCGTATAGATTTCAAAAGCACAGAATTGGTTTTGTTAATCGGTATAATTTTTGAATCATCAAAGCTTGTTTTTTTGTTGATCGAATAGTTTTTTTTTTGGACAAAATTCGATACGTTTTTTTATGGACTATACAGTATAGTGGAATTCTTCTACTTATTAAAATAGGTCTGATTTTTGAATTATTATATTTTATTCTTTTTAATGTGTGTTCATATGTATATAGTGTGTCAATCTAGAATGGTTTATGAAATACGAAATAATGAATAAGCCGTATAATATTAAGAATTGTATTATCGATTTAGGCCGTAATGTTTGCTGTAGTAATGCCAATGTCAGTACGCAAGGACACACCTCATTAAACTCCGGTCAAATGCACTGCCGTGCTATTGATTTATTTTCATGTAACCCTATACGTATTGCTACATTTATTAGTCAAGTTTGAACCTGGCTTCTTCGTATTCATAAGTCGAATATATTTTTATTACAAACTTTTATTTGACTTCACATGATTGTATGTTTAGTTAGATCAAATATAGCAATCAAAATTTCGACTTGCTCTAATTCAACTAGAACTTTGAAATTTTGCAGACTGTCATGTGAAAATTTTGTATATGTCATGTGAAAATGCAATATTGTATGTCCAAAATCGTTCTATATAGATGCAATTAGAAAATATTTGCTGGAAACCTTAACAATATTTTTAAATCAAGCTTTTATTTAATGAACTAAAAAGTAATTTAAATAAATTTGATAACGGCTCTAAATATAAAAATAGACGGAGAAGTTGCGTTAACATAGCAAATTTTCACCGAATAAATACAACACTTCTGTTTTGGAAATAGATCTTAATTTACTTTCATCTTATTAATGTTCATGGCGTTCGGGAGCCGCCTCTAGCGGTGACAATTAAAGTCTGATCAAAATGAAATTACATATGCTTTTAGTATTTAAAAGACCAAGTTCGTTAATGAATAGAACCGAAAAAGAGGGTTTAGAGAAAGAAGAAAACAGAAAATATACATACATTAGTCGTGTAAAAAAAATAAAGTAACCATGGTGATAACTTTGTAATATACATTATAATGGGTGTTGCTTTATAATTAAAAATTTAATATTATAGTAAAACTGATTTACTACAACTTTAACTATTGTATTTGTTTTTCATTTTACAAATATTAGGAGAGAAATTCCAGATTTTATGTTTCCTCCTCCCAATAAGCTCACCTTACAGCTACACTTTCTTTAAAAATTCACTAAAAAGAAGCATTTACAAAAAGATATTGTAACAATGAATGCATCCATCACCTTTAAATGTTAGGTAGCATTTGCACAAAAAAAATAACATGGAAATTATATCAATGCCAAACCAAAGTAATAAATTATAATTGCCTGAGGGATTAAACTAAACACATCTGGGTACATTTGATTGCATTGTGAGTAATCGGTTTTAATTGACACTCCCTAATTAAAAGATAATTTATATTTGTGCAACTAGCTGATGTGGTTTATTTTATTTTTTGAATATCTAATTTTCATTAAATTGTGTTTATATTAATGAATTTTAACGAATATACAAATTTATTTTTGATTAAAAATTATAATATTATAATTAATTAAAAGCATGTAAAAGCTTTGGGTTTTTATCTATATTAAAAATACATTTTGTATTAAATTTGAAAATATGTCCAAGTTTCTTTTTAACTTTATCCCTCCTGATGACTGTAATCAAATCAAGTTTCAAAATAAATCTAATTGTTGTATTGATTTAAAACCTCTGATGATAATACGCTGAAAAATAGAATGCAATTTTGTGGCAACGCTGGGAAAACTTTAGAAAGATTGAATTATTTAAAAAGTAACTTTTATTAAATTTGAATTTCAACTCAAATTGAATGCAAAATGGCAGTCTTGCTCAATAATACAAAAATAATAATAAAAGAGGCTGGATGCGCCTGATCTATCTACACTGATAACTTCATATTTGGGGCCCTTGAAAACTAGAGGCTAGCCTACTTCAGACGCCTCAACAATTCGGATGTAGTGATACACAACACATTACAACATTTTTTGAGCCAGATTCAGGTTTAAGTTTTTTAATGATTTTTACTTTTGGGCTACATTAGGACTAGGGAAAATCTTCAGTTTTTATTAAAAATCAATACTTCTTTCATTTTTAGATAAAAACGACTTATGTATATACAGAAGGTTGTGTGGCGATTAATCTTACGCCTACCCAATTAAGCTCAAAATTCATGTCTAATAGTTGCTCAAAACTTTGAAAAGAGTACTTTTTTTAGTTTTTTAAATTCCGAAACTAGATGAAAAACATCAATTAGTATTGTAAATTTTTTAAACCTTTTACTTCGAAATATTTTTATTGTATTATAACGTAAAGCAGTCTGTATGAATCCCGAAATATGATTCATTGCATAAGCCCGTTTTTATACCTGTAAGTTTTGCTGAAATAAAAATAGTTGATATAACAAAAATCACATTGCTGTTCACACGATATAATTCTTACGGCCGTCTATCATGTTTGAAACGGCTGTATTTCGATTCTTGTTTATAGTTAAAATTTAAATAGAGTTGTATTCAACTTCTGCTGAGATTCAGCTCTGATTGTGGAGGTTGACAAGAAAATCATTATTTCCGAGATATGATATTATTTTCTATATGAATAGAAACAAGAAATCGCAAGAAATTTAATTTCGACTGTTTGTGTGAATCTAAAATAATACCTAGGACATGCAGATGAAAATGATTTAATTAAGATTGTTTTAATTCCATCCATTTTGGTAACATAGTTTTTCACGACTGAAGACACGTATTTCCCACGGGAATGTAGAAAACTTTATGAACTGAAAACTTTTAAACATTCTAACCAACTACCTCTCTACTTCAAACAACTAATTTTCATCACTCGTCGCCTGTCCGTCCGCCTGTCTGTCTGTGAATGAAGTTATTAAAAAAAATGTTAATGTAATTTTTTTTTTTTTACTTTTTCGAAACAGTTATAAAATATATAAGTATATTTTTTAAAAGCTTTCGACGAGGAAATGTGAAAACATACTACTGTGGGGCCGATGCTCGGTGATGCTCGTGAATACATACATATTTCTCTACCTTCTGAATAATTTAAATATGTCGTTGAATAAAAGAGAACTGTATATGTACACTCCCGTTCAAAAAAAAATGAACAGACCTGAAATGTGAATTATCTTACATTTCATAAAACTCTTCACTTTTGCAACTCTCTTTATAATGTATAATTTTATTTAATTATAATCAAAGATAAGTAGTATATTTTTTAAGAAATGGAAGTATAAACTGAATTTATATTTTTTATTTGTATATACGGTGTCAGTGACAGAGTGAGAATTTAAAAAAATATATGTAGTTAATACATGTTAAGTGTTATATCTTACTCTTTCGTATAAAAATTAAATAAAATGTTGTATCTGTTACTACAAGAATAATCAAAATTGTGAGAGACTGATTCGGTTTAGGTCTGTTCATTTTTTTTGAACGGGGGTGTATGTAGGGTTTGGTTATGTTTTTCTCCTTCTGGAAGAAAACTTTTTAATATCCTTTATATGTTGGAAAGGTATATTGTGTGAAGTATATAATGTTTGCAGACCAATTTCTACATTTTTCTCTTCATGTCATATGTGGGTGTGTGTGTATGTATCCTCGAACATATTGTGAGAGTAGTACTACTGGTGACGTCGTCACTTTTATGAACTACTGCTGTACGTACAGGTCTATTCAAATAATTTGAATCACGCTGAATTAAAAGGAAACTTCCATAATTCTAGATAAGTATACCTGCTGCCAGATACTCTTTATGGAAAATAGTTTTCGATCAATTTATTTTAGTTTGCGATATGATTCAGCAAAAACTGAAAAACTCATATGTTAAGTCTTATCTAGATCAAACGGTTGTCATTCGTTTACAATTGACTTATCGAATCTATTTCATTTTCGAAGTGTCTTAATACCGGACAATTTTATTCATAAATTTTCTTCGAAAACCAAAAGTATTTATGAAAAATTGACTGCAATAATTTATTCAAATGTAAAATATCCCTTATTGATTTGGTGTGTTCGATGCCTTTATAGATTCGATTTTTTTGCATAATCGTTTTCTTGTACCTTTGATTTTTTCAATAAAATTTTGAGCACAAACCGGGCACAATGTAAAATGATTACTTAATGGACTGTTAAATTTCAGCAGATTTATTCCGAGGTTGAATATCTCTGGATGAAATGTAATTTAATAATTTCCGTAACTCTGAAATCTGCACTTTTTACCCAATTTTGTGTCCATTTTCCAACTATCTATAAGGATATAATAAATTCAAACTCAAGGATTTGGATTGACGATTGACGACTAATCACGATATTTCTATATAAGACCATTTTCCTACGCTTCTACAGAAAATAGTGGTTGTCCAAAATAGATTTGAATATCATTGGAAATGGCCGTCCAGCTCGGTGTTTATTCAAGGTCGAAATGTGGTACCATAAAATCCACGTAGCTGCATATAACATGTTTCCAAAAACGTATTCCGCCATGTATATTTGAGCATGTTCGATATTGAGGAAAAATATACGTTTGATTGTACAGAATCAATGCATGTCTATGAGCCTTTTAATGAGCCACGGTTTTGGTTATATCTTATATGGGTTACAACAATGCTCATGTCGTGAGGTGAATGGTCTTACAGACGTCAACTGGTGGATTTCACCAATTTTCGATGGATCCTCATATACAGAATTTACGACCGTGCATAAACATTGATCAAATCGTTTTGGATGGCAATTTCAAAAGATGTAACCTGGTCTAAGAATCCTTTTACAATCTTATCAAAATTGCACTTATAAATTTAATATTTGTGTAATTTGAATTTTGGGTAGCATCCCTTTTTCGGAAATTGTTTGTATGAAGTGGAAAATAAAGGTTTATGTTCGTATTCGTAATATAACTGACACTTTTAAATATTCCCATTTCCAACTAACATTTTCATTTTATTGGACGAACGATTTACGAACATTGAGGTAAATTCACACGTTTTAAGATCTATTTTCTAATTTAAAAAGCTCGTAAATGACACTTCACAAAGATTTACTATTATAAGCGTCAATAGTATTTATGACTTTGTTTAGTGAAAAACTATATCGTTTTCACTTAAAACCAGATACACAAAAAGCTCCGTTGTAGTCTAAAATAATTCTATACTGCAATAACTCTTTGATCTTTTTATATTTTATAACAATTGAATTGGTTAGAACTATGGGTCTCCACAAAAGTGTCAGTTTTACGAGACTATAGAGATGTCACTCATATACTCTCAGGGAATAGGGAAAATGCATGAAAATTTTTGTTCACATTTATTTTCAGAATATGAAAATACTGTATATACTGTAATAATATTTAAAAACGAAATTAAAATCCGACAAATATCAAGGAAGCTATAAGCTTTTAAAGATTATTATCTGTCTCTTTCTTGCAAAAATACTAAAAACGGAGTTTTACGTGTATTTTAAATGGTGAAAGTGTAATATGACGTCACATAACATATCAAGAGGGCTATCACCCTCTTTGTCTAATTGGGAATTTCAATCATTCATATCTGGCTTATTTTTAAAGTTATTTAAAAAGTAATTTTACCTTGATATTTGTCAAGTAAACATGCTTCACTTCAAGTGAAAAAAAATTTTCATGCATATTCCCTATTCCTTGCGAAACAATATATATGGATGGCTATTGCCAACATATGGGAGAAACGAACCTTGTCGGACTGAAGTAGAAGGGGGAGCACATGGACCATAAGGTCAAAGTGCAATTCTTTTCAGACCCCAAGATGTATCTATCTATCTATCTATCTAATTGAAGTAATTGTTGTGACATAAGCTTTATTCTTAATCTAACATAACATTTAGTTGGTCGCATATATTAAACGATACCTTCGAAATTCGATAAGTTCTATATAAAATAAATGTATATGGTATTTGTAGATGTGTATTCGTTTCCATGTCAACCAACGCACGTAACATATAGAAGAGATCTTCGGTTACGCTTGTAGTCAGGAAAATAAAGGTATTTTATTTACAATTTTCCAGTAGTAGCTTCAATCGTTACAAAAATATGTCATTTTGTCTGTTATGTAAAAAACAAAAATAAAATAAGATAAAATATTAATATGAAAAAATTAACTCATCAACTAGGAATCGAAACACGGACTTTTGGATTTCTAGTCCAGCGTGCTTTCCGCTGGATCATTGACAGTATTACTTTTTTGTCAACATCAACTTATTATTTCACATATTATCATTTGTGTATACTTAAGCATCACAATACAATACTAATGTCAATTTCCATTAAGGTTACATCAGACATAGTATGAAAGAACTATTGTATACTATAATATTTATCTATTACACTATATATAGACAAACATGTCATTGAATTTATGAAAAAACTAACTCTATCAACCACAAATTGAACAGGTATCAACCAGGAATCGAAACACCTTAATACTTAAATATTTTAAGTTGACTCTGAAACGACCTTTAAAAGTATGTACAAGGTCATTCAAAGGCCTTTCAAAACCAAACATCTTTTGTTCAATATATATATTTTTGGATTAAAATAGGACATCCTGTATACAAGGGTATACTAAGTTTAGTTCCGTCTTTATAACTGATATCTGTGAACACGATAACACAAAAACGAAAAGAGATAACGAGCTGAAATTTTGTATGTGCGTTCTAAAGCTAAAAAGTAAGGTCAAGTTCGAATCATGAATGGACAGAATCGGACCATGTTGGGGCAAAATGGGCAAAACAATGTCCATTTTTGAAACTGTAAGAGATAAGAACAAAAATCTTAAGACATAAAATGTCATTTAAAAAAAAAAAACTTTTGTTGAAACTTCGTAAACTCCATACATACCGGGTATTTAAGCAATTAACTTAGTTTGTTATTATTTTCACTTGTTTTATTTGTTTTTAACATACCAAAATGAGTTCTAGAGCTAAAAAGTAAGGTAAAGTTCGAACCATGAATGGGCAAAATGCCCATTTTTGAAACTGTAAGAGATAAGAACGAAAATCTTAAGACATAAAATGTTATTTAAAAAAAATAACTTTTGTTGAAACTTCGTAAACTCCATACATACCGGGTATTGATGCAATTAACTCAGTTTGTTATTATTTTCAATTGTTTTATTTTTTTTAACATATCAAAATGACAATAGTTCTTGAAACTTATTTATTCGAAGATTTTCTCACCTTGAGTTCACATATCAAAATGGCAATGTTTCTTGAAACTTATTTATCCGAAGGTTTGTTCACCTTGAGTGTCTTGACTATTATAGGTACTTCTGAGTTAATTTCTTCTATTTTATTACATGGCGTTGTGTTTATAAACAAACGAACAGTAACATCTAAATTGACGACAAGTTTACAATTTAAGTGTCGTTGATATACCTACCAACTAACTTGTGTTGTTTGTGTATTTGACACATTTATTTTCATATAAATATGTAAATAACAAAAATTACATAAATAATTCGTGGAAAAATATAATGGAAAATCTTGTGAACTATGAAAAGTTGATGAGGTTTCATAGAGTCAAACACAATTAGCTATACCGTCTGTTTTGGAAAGCTTTGCTAATAGAGAATCAATGTTAAATATTATTTACTATAATCACTACAAAATTCTTCATAAAGAAATAAAAATAGTGGGTACTCTGTAGTCTGTAGTGTGTGTGTGTGCATACGTAATGAATAATAATCCCCACTCTTAAATGACATCAAAAAAAATATACCACAAGCAGAATGTTTGTAAGTATATGAATGTATGTATGGTTTTATAGTCAATATTTAATTATTTATTTAGCATTGATTTCCTATTAGAAATGCTTTTGAAAACAGACTGTATAAAGAATATCCCATAATTCACGCAAACTTTCAATTTGCCGCCATTTGTGCGGTAAAGTGTTGCCAACCAAAAAAAGAAACCAGTTTGACAACTGACAGTTTAGGGTTAGTAAAAAATGGAGTGCTAGACGAAAGAACAGCATGTTTTCATTATTCGATAATATTTCAAAAATAATGAAAGTTTGGCTGCTATAGTTCGTAAATTTCAAATTTTTTTGTTTGTTTTCAAATTTGCCTAGATCATGTGATTTAACACCGTTGGATTTCTTCCCATGGGGTTCAGTCATATAAACAGATCGTGTGATCATAGCACATGGTGCAATTCGATTGGTTCGTTTGATAACTCGGACGTTTAAATCTTAATTAATATTTATGTACAAGTCTCGGTTCATTCGTATGCGAATTGCTGTTTACTACTATCATTTTTGTGATTCATTGTTTCGAATGTTTGATTTTTAAAAAATTTTAATTTTTAGTTTTTATTGTTATATTTGTTATTGTTATTGTTATTATTTTTATTGTTTCTATTCGTTACATTCATATTTATATAATATGACGAAAAAACATGTTCAGTGCATGTATTTGTTCACATCGATGAACTCTGGAGCTTTAGTTGAATATAGATTATCTCTAAACATAGTGTATACACATGACTATAGATATTCGATAAATTTTGTCTACTAAAGTTTACGTGCATAGCTTTAGACTCTTCGAATTATTCATTAACTTGATAAGTTTATACATAATTTGAATTTTTTATTTAATCACTATAACTACCATTAAAGTCTTAATGACTGCCATAAACAAAGTGAAATAAATGAATAAAATATGTTTTTGTAAGAATTTATTTTAAAATAATGTATATTTGTTCTGCAAAGTAATAAGGAAGAAGTTCTTTTTATTTTGTTGTATGTTTGATTTTTGAATGGGAATAAGAATTTAAATTATTTAAAAAGTAATCAAAGTACTCATGTCTACACCTGTAGTAATACAATATATAGGTATAAGTATAGGCTGTTTGTCTACATACATTGTAAACGTGATGTATGCACAGTAGCATTAAAGATACTTCAAATGCTATGTTTACTCACACGGTATAATAATAAATTGTTTGGGATTCTGTCACGTGAATAACATGTTTTTCTTATGCACCTGATACGTAACCTATTTGAATAGATAGTTTTTTGAAATTGAATAGTTTCAAAATTGCTATTGGTTTCGTACCGATGAAAGAATTTCGGAAAAATTTCTGTTTGTTTGCTATCTCTTCACGACTAAAAGGATCGTAATGAAATTTGGCAAGGAGATGGATTATATCCTGGGGGAGGACATAGGCTATCTTTAGTCTCAAGAAATAATCTTGAAGGGGGTGAACATTAAAAAAAATACATAGAATCTCCTAATTTTTTTTGGAGTCGGTGAAAATTTTTGTTGATTTTATCATTTCCACAGAAACTATACTTCTAAAAAATAACTATAAGATTATTTTATTAAAATTTTGTTTCAATTTTGAAATGCCAACTTTGATTGTCGTCTCCATAGATAAATATAAACTTTACTATAAACTATAATAGCACACTATAAATCGTTGTATTTCGATATACATATACAGTAGACTCTCATTAATCCGGCACTATAAAAAACTATAGGGTGCCGGATTATTGGACGTGCCAAACTATCGAAGTGCCGGATTAGTGAGACTATTAAAAATGTGAAAAAAGTGAAGAAAATTTTTGTTCTCGATTTTAATAATAATAATTTTCTAGGCTAATTTTGACCCAAACAGTACGAAAATCAGGTTCATTTTAATGTCCGACCTACACATTTAAAAATTTTGCCTTCTCAATTCATAGAGTTTGGAATTTTAGCACTATGGGTCTGATATCTTGAAAACCGTTAATCGTATCGTATTTTAACCAACGCCATCATTTTCGCTAGGTTCAAATTAGGTTAAAACCAAGTTTTTATCAAAATCGGGGACATAAAATTTTCCTCCATTTTTAGCGATTTTATTAAGGGGTACCCCTTGGAAAAAATGTGAAAATAGTGAAGAAAATTTTTGTTCTCGATTTTAATAATAATCATTTTCTAGGCTAATTTTGACCCAAACAGAACGAAAATCAGGTTCATTTCAACGTCCAACCAACACATTTCAAAATTTTGCCTTCGCAATTCATACAGTTTGGAATTTTAGCACTATGGGTTTGATACCTAGAAAACCGTCCATCGTATCGTATTTTAATCAACGCCATCGTTTTCGCTAGGTCCAAATTAGCTTTAAACCAAGTTTTTATCAAAATCGGGGACATAAAATTTTCCTCCAATTTTAGCGATTTTTTTGAGGGGTACATGTGTTCATTAACGAACGTGTCCTTTGAAATATCAAAAGCATATCAGATACGAAAACATATTTATTTACATATGTGTCTGTAGCCACTTTGGCGGTTACATATCGCCATGGACATTCATAAGATAACAGTTAATTAAGATCTATTTCTAAACGAGAAGAGAAAGTTATTCTGAGAAAATTCGCAAAGTTGACGCAGTGCCAGCGTAACGTATAGTTATATATAAGGTGTAACAAATTCACCGCACTGGCAAAACTATTTCATCATCAAACAGAATCTCAAAACTCAAAACTAAAAATGTGTGGTTTAATCTCAACATTTTGGATATTTGTAGTCTGTATATAGAGGTACAAAGCTTTGTTACGGCGCTGGCATGTACAAACTGTGTTGGTACATTAAAATGTTGAAATATGACGCAACATTAATGATGATGAAGTAATAAAAACATTTTGAATTTATAATTGAAATTTGTATATGATTAATATTTAAAATTGATATTATAAATTCACCCAGATTGTACTTTTTCTTCTCTCAATAATTCGAGGGATTTTTGGTTTAAAATTAGAATAATAATAATGATAATTTGGATACACGATCATCTGTGATGAATATTCATTAGATTGTGGTTTGATATTTTAATCAGAAAATAATTAGATTAAATTTTTTTGTATATTTAATTTTGTATGATGATTAAAACATTTTATTTTTTCTGATATCAATAGGGCAGTTACCTTAAAAAAGCAGCAATAAAACTGTAATTGCTATGAAAATAATTTGGTAACGCAAATAATCGGTGCACGTACTCCCGATGTCTTAGTGGAATAAGATTACGATATATCGATGCTAAAAAGCAAAAGAATAGGATACTAAAGTTACGAATGTTAATATCGTAATACTTGAATAATTAACGGTTATTTCCTTGATAATACACAGGCTGTAATTTGCGAGAGTAGTTAATGTGATACAAAAATTGCAACATTGTATATATGAGTCTAAGAAAGACATACATTAATGTATTTTTACTATTTTTTGGAATCAGAAATCTTATATTTGATGCTTGTTTCAGAAATTCATTCAGGAAAACTATACCACGGTGTAAAGCTGAAAAAAACAAACAAAAAAGTTTTTCGATTTGACGCTTAGTTTTTGAGATATAATTAACTAAACATTAATAAATTCAACCAATCACATTTGCATTTTTGAATTTTTGCGGGTGTCGCTACACTCATTGAGAACTCTGATTGTCGCTAATCTAGCATGCTCTACTGTGACCGCCCTACTCCACTACTGTGGCCCCACCTCCATACACTATACGCTCTGTGATCGGTGGAGTAGGGCGGCCACAGTAGAGCATGCTAGAGTAGCGACAATCAGAGTTCTCAATAAGTGTAGCAACGCCCAAATGTAAATGTGATTGGTTGAATTTATTAATAATGTTTAATTAATTATATCTCAAAAACTAAGCGTCAAATCGAAAAATTTTATTAAACTTTTTTGTTTGTTTTTTTGCTGCTTTACACCATGGTATAGTTTTCCTGAATGAATTTCAGAACAGCCTGTATGCACTGTTGTTAATTTCGTATCTCAATCGCCAATTTTGACGATGACAGCATGTATCTCTAGTCTATACTAATATTGAAAATAGGTAAAGCTGTTAGTGAGTTTGTATGAGGTTATCTCTGGATTTTGATCCAATTCTGAAAATTATTTTACTGGTTGAAAATTGATTCGAGTAGGTTTATCCCCAACGGAAGCACCTACATACTATAGGACTCCACAATGGATTAATTATGTGCAGACTGTGCGGCGAGAAGGAAAAAACTTCCGGCCACATCATCTTTAACTGCGAATTCATCGATTAAAGCAGATAATATATTCGGTGAATCTAACCCCGAATATATGAACCTTCAGGAAAACCTGATAAGTAACTTCTAACTAGCTATTGCCAAGATATGGTAGAAGCGACCCATGCCAGACTGAAGTAGAAGCGAGAACACAACGAGTCATATGGTCGAAGGGCAAAACTTTTCATACCCCAATATTTATCTATCTTTTTCGAAGTTCAAAAGTTTGCATCTGTGCATGCGTGATAGATACACTATAACCTAGCTTTTAAACAGTGCAAGATAATAAAATGTTTGTATGAAACAGTTTTTCAAAATACCAATAGTTTAGACACAACTTCAGTGTGAACCCTTAAGGGCGTCGCATCTAGCTACAGAATTGGCTCAATTAGGGTAAATCGTTAGGCATAGTTATATCATCATCGGGGCGAGTCAGAATGCTATCAGTGCTCATATTTGTACGGTTCTCAAATAACCCCTTCGAGACAGCTAATATAAGTTTTTATTTAAATTATATTACAAGATAGTACTTATTGATTATCTGTAGAATTGTAATGGTACATTTATTCACCTCGAGACTTAACACAATATTTTTTGTACAGGAAAAACATCAATAATTTTCTCTAAAGATATCATTTAAGTACTCTCCACTTGAGTTCTAGATATCATATATATATACATAAACATTGATATATAGATAATCCACTAAGAAAAAGAAAGCGGTATAGAAACCATCTTATGTAATATATTAAAAGGGGTTAATGGTACAGGGTGTGTCTCTTTCTAGACGAACTTTTGTTAATTAATCAGTAGTGATATAGCGTCACAAATTATTGGTTAGTAAATGGTTTTGGAAACCCTTTAAAATGGCTATCATTGGACATTCTGATCGGCACATCTTCAAAACATTGTATTTGCGATCCATCAAGAATTTTGGCGGTATCATGGATTCCATTTCGTTATGTGCTGATTTCCAGTATTGTGATATAAGTTTTGCTATAACCTATTTAACATATTTTCAAAAATATGGTTTTTCGGAAGTGTTCTAGAACTCAAAATTGACTTCGTGAATGTATTGCAATACCTCTGATTTTTCCGGACCAGAGTTCTACCCAACTAAGCTACAGCTTGATTAGTTTGTAGAGCACTGGCCCGGAAAGCCAGAGGACTTATATTCGATCCCTATCCAAGATGGTGTATAATGTTTCATATCAAATAAATATATTGTAGCATCTTCGTAGCTCATTTGGTAAGGTACTGGCCTGGAAAGCCAGTTGTCTTGTGTTCGATCCCATCCAAGATTAAGAACACAAGTGACCTCCGTTAGTATAGAATACCCGAAATGCAACTATACTATCAATGGATACCAGTACATGAGGTCCAGTTCCTTATCCCAACACCGACAGTTTGTTAATAAAATTACATTAATAACAACATTAATGAGGCGGTTAATTGACTAAACTCTCGGCGTATAGACAAAACTGAAAGTAATCAGCTATGTTTGTAAAGGTTTTCTGCAATTTCCTTCCACAAACTTTAGATGAATATCGGTATAGTTCCTATCAAAGTCAACTACAGTCGCACAAACCAGTCCAAGTAGCCGAGCGGCCTAAGGCGTCATGTCTGCGCAGTATGCAGTACTTGGAAACTGGGAGGTTATGGGTTCGAATCCCGACATCGGCAGTTTGTCAATTATTAAGAAAAGAAAAAGGCGGTTAATTGACTAAACTGTCGGCGTATGGACAAGAACGAAGTAACCGGCTATGCTTGTGAAGGTTTTCTGCAGTTTCCTTCACGAACTCCAGATGAATATCGGCATAGTTCCTATCAGAGTCGGCTGCAGCCGCACAACCTACCAATTCCTAGTCTACTCACAAATTCCTTCCACTCCACATCCTCACATCCTAAGGCATCACAATAGACCTTATGGTCGAAGTGTAGCCCGTTCAGGGCAGCCTTTACAATCTACCTCTACAGTCGCACAACCTACCAATTTTTAGTCTACATACAAATTCCTTGACATTTAGGGATCGGTAAAAGGGCCTTGAAAGAGCTACTTGCCTGCATGCTTCAACTTCCCCTCCGTTACTCCTACTACTAGCAATGTATAAATATATTAAGTTTACAGACCATTAAATAAAGGTTGTTTACATTCATTCGAGCGAACTATGTGTTGAAATGGCACACTAACGGATAAAGAACTTAGTATACATGGAGTGTTGAAACAACTAACTCAGCAATGATCAACAATGATCCAAATCGTTATACGAAAAATTCACACACATTTGTTTTTTTGTTCAATTAAACCATCCACTCTTGAAGAGTTATTTTGAGACATCCTTTATATCTATGCAGTAGGCGTAAGAAAGTGTCTCGTTGTCTATCGTACTCACAAACATCGTGTAGTATTGACAACCCTGCAGTAATAATAATAGCGCCGTAGTAGTTTTTTTCTATCATGAATAATTTCTTATGTCGTCGTTTTTCTGTTTTCATTGACTGATGTCGTCGGCATATATATATTGTTGGGCCTTCGACATGGATGCAAGTAATCACAACCAACAAACACAGTTAAGACTTACACACACACACACACATGCACACACTCGAACATCACATAAGTCTATCGCCATTGTGTCAGTCAATCTGTAGTAGTGAGTCTATCGCCTTTCTCATGAAAAGTAATACATTTGGTTTTAAATGAGAAAAGTTGGAGATCTAGAAGCAACTAACATTTTTACCGAGTGTATTAAAAGTTGTGCGTGAAAAATTTGTTACTTGAAGAAAATCAAATGAGATTTTGAGCAAGCCTTCATGCGGAGCAATATCATCGTAACAAATGTATGCACCAGGTGTAGTACTGCAGACCAAATTTTGGTGGCAGTTGGTACTCTCGGGCATTGAACCAGCACCTCAATGACCCTGAAAGTTACTGAAAACCACTATCATAAAAATAAAACAAAATAAACTGATAATTTGGAAAATAAATAAGTGTAAAAAATGTTCATTCTATCTTATCAGTTACAATCTTTGTGACGTCTCAGATTGTTCTGTAAGTATAAAACTATAAGAAAGCTCTACTTGTGTCAGGACAAAACAACACAAAATTTGGTTAGTATAGTGAGAAAAGATGCCAATAAAACTTACCCCTCAGTCGGCGATCGCTAAAACGCGAAATAACGTGGCCAGGTAAGAACTCCCCAGTGTATTCAAACTGAGGCGAGAAGTGTGAGCTGTGATTCTTTTTTGTTTGTATCAGAGACTTCCCAAATCACAACCAAGATTTTGCAGCTCAGGAATAAAAAAGTATCTCACCATTTGGCTGTAGCGTTCTGCATTCACATTGGCAGGCTGGCCACGGACTGTTTCAAAAAAATTTGGCCCAACAATCCCCATCATTCCTACTCCACTCCAAACAACGACCTTTCCAGAGTACACGAGCCTTTCAAAAGCTTCTTGAGGGTTATGACCTTGAGGGTTATGAGGGTTATAACTGAATTTATAATTTTTTATTTGTATATACGGTGTCAATGACAGAGTGAGAATTTAAAGAATTTATATGTAATGTTAATTCATGTTAAGTGTTATATCTTAGTCATACGTGTAAAAATTAAATAAAATATTGTATCTGCTACTACAAGAATAATCAAAATTGTGAAAGACTGATTCGGTTCAGGTCTGTTCATTTTTTTTGAACGGGAGTGTACGGGTCACTTCTCCATGGTTCCTCAAATCCAAGATTATAGTGTATATATAGGAAGTTGAATTCGTCCCCTTACCCCTTCTGTTTTACAGTGGTGACAACTCAACGATACTCAACCAGATAATCGAAAATGCTCCACCCTGTATATATATATATACATATGGTAGTTATTAATACATAAATTTTTATCGCTTGTAGAAAAATATTGTGGATTGGGTATAGTCTCTACGGAAAATTCTACCCATAGAACGAAAAATGTAGATATTAATTTTATTACTACTATTTTTGGTATACACAGTATTGTTTTTGCTGGCCCACTTGTTCATCATGATATATAAGAGAATATTGCTTTCGTAGACTACTCTACACATCTCTCGTGTCGTAGACTACATATATACTATGTACGTAGCGAGAAATACTCTCTTAAAAACATACCATACATTATATGTTTGTATATAATATGTAGAACACATATGAGGTAGAATATTCGATCTATGTGTGTTGTTTCTTACTGAACCATTCAATAAATTCTGTCACGAAATAAATACATAAAATTGTTTTATGTGAAAACTATATCGTCAAAGGTTTCATTGCAGTCATTGCAGAAAATCAAAATTGTAGCAAGAAGTTATGATATATGTATTCAAGTTTTAGTTTGTGTTGTTATTTTATGATGTTAATTAACGTCATGAAGCGGTGGGATATCCATTTACGAATCTCCCTAAAATTTTAAAGTGAAATTTAGTCCTTCAGAAGCTATCGTCTGCGGCTATTGATTTATGTATGTTTTGAGAGCAGTGTCAATTTATGGTTTGATATGGCTTGTAATCGTAAAAGAAATATTGATGTCGCTAATATACTACCAGAGTCTCAATTGCGGAATCTCAAAACATATTTCATCTATACTAACATATCGAAATTGTAGCAAGAAGTTATGATACATTTATTCAAGTTTTAGTTTATGTCTGTTCTTTTATGTTGTTAATTAACGTCATGAAGCGATGGGATATCCATTTACGAATCGCCCTAAAATTTTAGAGTGAAATTTAGTCCTCCAGAAGCTATTGTCTGTGGCTGTTGATTTATGTATGTTTTGAGAGCAGTGTCAATTTATGGTCTGATACGGATTGTAATCGTAAAAGAAATATTAATGTCGCTACTACTAGAATCTCTATTTCGGAACATATCTCATCCATACTAACATTTTAAAACTGGTGAGTTTGTATGTTTAAACACACTAATCTCCGGAACTACACCAGTCTGATTTGAAAAATTCTTTTTGAAAATGCGGCTACTTTAAAAACTTTTAACCAATAGAGAAAATCTTTAAATAAAAAAATCTTTATCTAATAAAAACAAACGAATTTTTTATGAAACCTTTTTTCATACAACAGTTAAGGTACAATTCCAGTGAGATGTTGTTGTGTACTAAATCTCACTTTCCTTTCATTTTGAGATACCTTTGCGAACACACTATATATGCCCTTTGTTACTTCGGAAACTATATGTTGTTACTTCAGTAACTATCAACAAACTATTGATAGATTATTTATCAGGCAAAATAAAGTTTTAGGATTTCAGTAGGATTTATTAAGTAGGATTTCAGGATTACTTGAAATCTTCTCTTCTACACAAACATTTTGGCGCCCGAGCAGTGACTTGATCCCACTTGAACTAATTTTTTACTGAAATATCACTTAATATTTGATATTTTCCATAAGATCGCGTATATAAGCAGTACGGTTTATTTGCCACAAACTCGACAGTTGTGTAAACGACACCGGGTACACGACATAAGGGTTTTAAAAGTAATGAGATGTTTCACATTAGACCGACATCGAATCATAGTCGTTTAACCGATAGTCGGAGAGTTGCTACGGGGTCCGACAACTTTCAGTGCTGTGGCCGATATTGTGTTGTTTAGCCAGGCCAGTATAGTAGAGAGTTCAAACCAATGGAGCGCTTCAAATCTACTCGCGACTCCGGTAAGTTCGTACACTAGTCTGCACTTTGCCGCCAGTACAGCATCTGCTTAGGTGGGATACATTCCCTGAATGTGTTCCGGCGTCGTCGTCGAAACTTGTAACACTCCTACGAAATTAATTATTAGTTAAAATATTTATCTTTATATTTTCTCAACTCCTCAAAAAGAACAATGAACGCCCCCAACTCATCTATTTTCATAAGCGTTAGATGAACTCATTGCTCCTATTTTTTCTTCAATTTTTAAACGTCTATAATACAAGATACAAGCTAGTAACTGATTCCGCTTCATGTTCGCAAGCGACTAAAGAAAAATTGGTAAAATGTGGAAATCAATTCGATTCGGGCCGATATGATGGGCTGCTAGTAGGGTACATGTGAATAGATCTAAGTTTAGAGTTGTGGTCGGCTGATTATCGTTTATACTGTGACTGTCGGGTTGGTGTGAAATAAGACTAATATGGATTTTTTTTTCTTAACCCCATTCCTAAACGGTATGGAAATTGAACTGAATTTGTTAATGTAAATATCAACAATATTTCTATGGTGTCAAAGCATTTACATCATTTTTGACGAAGTGACTCAAGCAACGTCTTTAAACTAAAGCTATTCGACTGTAAACATGTACACACTTATGCTTGTGTTTCAAGTGTATTCATTCTCACTCATCACATGTCGAATAACATTAGAAGAATCATTCTATGCACGTTCCATTTATATCGATTTCCCATATATGTAGACATATTTTTATTTATAATTATTTATATACACAATAAATGTAACATAAAAAACTTTACTTTCAAAAGTAATGTGATTATGGCTGGCTGGACAATGATTTATTACGTAGCGACGTAATTTGGAACATGCACGATTTTTTTATTTGATTCTATTAAATATTAAGGAGGTTCGATATTATTTTCAGAACGTTACGGATTATTTGAGATTTATACAGTCAAAACGTCAACACATGACGCTCAACTCTTCAAAAAAATTAAACTTTTCGCTTAGGTCATAATACAGCCTGATCAGCCCACTTCCTGGACAACGGTCTCGACCATCAACTCTGTTTTGGACAAAAGCCTAAATTTCTTCTCACCAAACCTTTAACTGGTGACCTCTGCGTCTACTGGTGTTATACGGTGCCACAATTTACATTTATTAGGTCATATTAATTGTTAAATTTAGGTCATATTAATTGTTAAATTTGCACATTTTGGATTTGAATTACTAAAAATTAAAATTAAATTTCCTTAATTACTTACTAACAACTAAAATTAAATTTGTGATAAAATCCCACTGGTACATGCGCCGAATTTGAAAATATTCCGAATAAAAAAATTCAACGGTACAAAATATCTATTTACATTACTTTTACCAAATGAACAAATTTATTATTCTTCTCAGAAATTTCTCAGAAATGAAAATAGATCAAAGTGACGTAGAGTTCGCGAATGCGTTTTCCCGTGTAGGTGCAAATAACATGTGTGGAGGTATCATAGTCCTCCATACAGGCTGGCCCTACAAGTGGGATCATCAGAGATCCTCAAGTTATGAAGGTGGTAGTTCAATCGACAGTATCCTATCAAGAGCCCCACCATCCTTCTCAGCGGCATTCTATTGAGTTTCAATCGAGCACAGTCGAATGGCCTAGCTGTGCTTATGCACAATTTGGCCTGTCGCATGCCCTGCGAAAAGTTCCAGTAATCGAGATGAACTTGTCGCAGCCACCCCTTGATTCGATAAATTACGGAGCATCTTGCTATGGGAATTATAGGCTCAAGTGAAAGCAGCGTTTGAGCCTGACTGTGCTATTCAGTGACAGGTGGTTCAGCTCCTCGAAGCATTCATAGACTATCCTCGATTGGAATCTTGACGCCTCAAGAGCCTGAAGATGCTGATATATGCCCCACTGTAATCTTTCGTGTTACAAATCTGGGCACCTTTCAGCATGGCGAAAATTTTGATTGAAAAACTCTAGCGTGTAACTCGATATGATTTAGAATAAATAGAGTCGAGATGATATTATAATTTATAGAAATTAAAATATATTTATTTTCAATACTTACCATCATAATACGGAATAATATATCACAAATAATGTTTATATAAAACAAAACTTTCCTGTTTGAATATAAAATAAAGTTTAGCTACCATTTTTAGAGCTGTATATATTGTAAAAACGCGTTACTACGTTCTCAATCGTTCGTTCTCTTCCATATTATAATAATTTGTTTTGTTTGTTTGTGTTATGTTGTTAAACTAGAAGTTTGTTCAACATTCATTTATAACATTTATGGCTGACTGTATGTATGTATGCATGTATGTATGTATGCCTGTATGTGTATTTATTAGAAAATATTTATTAAAATACTTCAACTGTAAAATTTAATTAGCTCAGAAAAATATGTGATGTTTTAGAGTAAATTAGGTCGATTATATTTGTATTAAAACGTATTTTGTTTTGATATTATACCTCTAAAATATATTATATGATACCGTGTGATTCAAAAGTTTTATAATATTGTTTATACAAAAGTATGTATGATATTATCAATCCATCTCAGTACTATGGACCACAAAAGTTGATGTCAGTTTTTAAAATTTTATAATATTGATTTGTGTTTTATTGATTCGTTTTTCGAAAAAATTCTTCGTATAAAAGTTGTTCATTATATATATATATATATATATATATATCTATATATATATATATATATATATATATATATATATATATATATATATATATATATATATACAGTCTGTTTTCAAAAGCATTTATAATGGGGAATCAATGTTAAATAAATATTTACTATAAAACCAAACCATTCATCCATACACATACTTACACACATCTGGCTGCTTGTGTTATGATGTTGGTTTGATGTCATTTAAGAGTGGGGGGGGATTTAGTGATGCCCACTTAATTTATAATAATTTTATTCATTACATATGCACACACCCACTACTGACTACAGAGTACCCCCACTATTTTTATTTCTTTATGAAGCATTGTGTAGTTATATAGTAAATAATATTTAACATTGATTCTCTATTGGCAAAGCTGTCCTAAACAGACGGTATAGTAACAACTGTTATTCGAGGACGGGTAGAAAAAGTGTGAGCGCCAAATCCTACTACTCCCAAAACGAATACTGTATAAGCGTTTATTTATTTATCCGTTATGTGTACCGGAAATTTTTTTAGTATTCGATACTTTTCCTAATTGTCAGTTTAAGGGCTTTTGGTTTGATTTTAGGAGCTTTTTAAGTCACTCAAACAAACATTCTATTGCTTGAAAAACAACTGAACAGTTTTCATCCGCCATGTTTAATATTGATGCAATTGACACTTACACGTACTTATAATGCCAAAACGAATGGCATTTTCAAGAGTAGCGTAAGCGTTTATAAGCCATAACAAACGTCAATAAATTAATTTTTTATGGTTTTAATAATATTGATTAAATTGTACTGCTTACTGAAACACATTGTACGTGAGAATATTCGATTTTCCTTTCATAATACATTAATAACTTTCTCCACATGTAATTAATTAATTAGATGCTATAACCAAAAACACATCAGAATTTTTCCGTTTGATTATTCGATTGTAATTAATTTCTATACGTATGAATTTTCACCCAAAACCTTTTTTCTTTTGTATGATATAAATTTTTCCCATAATAGAACTCATTTAGATGAATGCACTCACTGTTCATTTGATGTTTTATGGAAATTATCTTGTGTCCAACAGACGTCCGGTCCTTAAACTTGATTAAATTTGAAAAGATTTAAAAAATAATTTTTTTGGGATGAATAATAATTATTAAAGATTCTTGTTTTTTTTTAAATAAAATTATTTAAATTGTTGGGGAAATTAGGTACTTAATTAAAATCCTAAATTATTATTTTGATAACCCAAAATTTTGAAAACTAATTAATATTTGCATATTTTATTAATTTCTCTTCTGTCCTAAGATATGGTAAAAAATCATTTTATTAAGTGTGAACATTTATTTTGATACAAGGGTACTGTAAACCATATTCTGTTAAGAACAAAATTCAAACCGTTCCAAGATTATGTAAATTTTCTCTCCTTTCCGTTTAACAATGTCTTCAAGAGTCCAATTAATTTAGTCCAAGATCAATTTATCATGGATTCAACGTTCGTTCTTGTATTTTGTTGCGCTTCGTACCTGATTTTAGTTTATCAAAACTGACTTAATGGTATAAACAATCATATATAGACTCTTATACCACTATTTCAATATTTTATATGCTGAATACATGCTATATATAAAATTTTCCAAATTAATATTTAATTTAATTTATCGTGTGTTTATGGAATAGTGTTTTTGAAGAATTTAAATGAATAAATTGTGGATTATTTAAACTTCCGTAAATTGGTAAGAAGTAAAATTCAACTTTGTGTCCATGACGGCTTTTATTCAGACGTGTATGAACACTATTTCTATTCTATTCAGTCTTTACGTTTTAGTTATCCCTTAAACCTATGCATACAGTCGTGTAAGGTGTTTTTCTCAGTTTTTGTGCGCCGAGTGCGAATATGCTGTTACGGAAATTGAAGTTTGTACACTACCGTTCATAAAAATTGAACCACTAGTCAATTTTTAGAAGTCACATTCTAAAAGTATAATTACTAAATATATGTATATTACATACAATAACACTTAGAACGTTTCAACTGGTTCAATTTTTATGAACGGGACTATATGTTTTTATGATTTATTCATTTTAAGTTCAGAAGTGAGTTTTACTTGGAAAGATGTACCAAGAAATGAGTATCAAGAGATATGTCTCACAAAATTTGTGCGTAAATTCATCGAAGGGCATTAGAATGTACACCGACTCCATTTCGTTTTCAGAACTTTACATTGGATTTCTACTAATCTTATTCGGATTTGGAAAAAATGTTTAGCACTAAAATTATTAGTATTATTAGTGGTTATTTATTAAAATTATTAGTGGTTTTTTTATAACAAAAAAATTTTATTCGTAACATTTTTCCGAAAACGAAATGAATTCGATACAAAATTTGACTGTCAATATTTTTATGTTGACGAAAACTAAAAATAATCAAGGAGAACACTAGGTTTTTGAAATTAAAGTAACATATCTTAATTCGATTCCATCTCCCGGGGATAGTTACGACTAGCAAATTCATACTGATGATGACTACTTTGAAGTCGAAATACGTATTTATAAAATACAAATAATTTATCTAGGAATTGGTACAAATTTTGTAACAAACTTACCAATTTCGATATCTTCGTTTGCAAATTCGTAATAGCTGCGAAAATCAAAAAAGAATGACACGCCTTATGAATTAACGCAGACATAAAACATTTTTCCTCAGTAGCTGATAAAAATTGACCAAACGCTATTTTCCATATTAAAACCTTTAAATTGGGATCCTTTAAATTGAACCGCACAGCATATTTTTTGTTTGATATTGAACCTTGTGATCAGAGAGATTGAAAGGAAATTTTTTATACCGTTTTGTTGTTTGTGCCCAAAGAATAAAATTGAAAATGATGATATACGATATATGCAGATAGTAAGTAGTACATACAGATAGTGACTATTTTATCACATCAATCGATTGTGTTGTAGAATGTCAGACGAAAATAATCCTGCATATATGAATTTAAATTATTTAATGTGCATACCCTTGTTATATTATGTGTGTCGGTCGATGCCTTGCACCATATGTTCAAGTTTTTTTTCCCATCATTAATTTGCATGTTTTCCAATTTTTTCATTTTTTCAAAAAGACATTGAGAAATATCGAAGATAAAAATATTTCTATAATTGTATAGACTTACACGAATTTCGAACAATGAATCTCTATAAAAGAGTACCTATCACAGGCGGCCAAAAATCTGTCAAAGTGTTGGTAATAATAGCTTCTAATTGTCTATCTAAACAATCTGACATTAAGGTTGTTGTGAAGAAAATTCAATTTAATGACAGGTTCTTCAAAATTCTACAGCTTATTATTTCAATAATAAAGAATATCCTGTCAAAATTGATCCTGTTTTTAGTTTTTGATTAAAAAAATGTTAAAGTTACGATTTTTAAGAGATTTTTACATAGGTTAAAAGAACTCGTCGGAAAAACATGAATACAAAAATCTGTATCTCTACAATCAGATATGCCAGTGTTATGAAAAACGGTCATAATATTTATCAAAGTCTTATAAATACCTGGACCAAATTTCAAATTAATCTTGTTTTTTGTTTCTGAGATAATTAAATTTGTAGATCGAAAAATGTTCTACATCTAGTTTTAGTTCTATTTTTAGTTATATTTATTTTTATCTAGTTTTATTAAAACATATTTTTAATTATTAAAACTCTTCGAAAAAATGAAATTTAGGATTTAAGTTTTAAACAACATGTTTTTTTATCAACCTTAATTGTTGATCAACAGCATATGCATTATACTTGCGTGTTAGAGTAATAATTGTTGTGTTCGGAGGGGAGATCTTATGGTGTCCTTGTCGCTGACCTTGATATTCGCCTTCAAGGTTATTTTAAAATCAATTTATGTTTGTCGAGCTCATATTTTTTTAAGAATCAAATAGATGAGAAGTTAAGTCTTTTTTGGTGTTAATATTTAACAATTTTATTAGCCATTTAAAAAAAAATTGAATTTTCCAATAAAGATTGCTTTTTTTAGAAAAATAAGGTCCTTCGAAAAAGTTAATCAAGAATAAAAAGTTTTTATCTACAGCCAATGGATAGGAATTGATTTTTTTTTAAAATCCACTTTTAAAATGGCTATATAATGGTTAATTATTAAACAAAACAGACATGAGGACCCTGTATTTATATATTTATTTTCAGCTATCAGATTCTATAAACGATTTAAGGGTTCCCATTTATAAAATACAATTTGAACTTCAAATAAATTTAAGGTCAAGGTAAAATTCAAGGCTACTAGATGGTATACTCCTCCGAGCATAACACGCATACCCGATCAGCTGATATAGTTTGAAAATACCTTAAGCTTTCTTGTAGAGAGAAATATAAAATTGGCTTTAATAATTTTATTTATTTTTTGTTACAGGCAAGTAAATTTAATATTTATCCTGAATTATTTTCGATTGGGATTGTTGTAAGTAAAATAAATAATAATATTTAATTTATAAATTTTATCAGTTTGAACATCAAAAAATTTGGCTTTGCAATCATTAGTCTAATTTGCAGCCCATTTTGTCTTCAACATCTAATGAATGCCCTGTAGAGAATTATTTATTCATTGATTTTCATAAAAGATTTCATTTACGTTTTTGTGATGTATATAGTTTAATATTTTTATTTTTTTTCCTTTTCATATCAAAAGATACTTTATTTATTTATATTTTATGCAAACCATTTGATGTAGCTTGTCGCTATCATGCCAACCGTGCCACACCCGTACTTTTTGAAAAACAAATTTCCATTTTATTTGTTTAAATATTAAAAAAAAATAAATTTACATTATTGATTGAAAAAAGGATAAGTTGAATTTATAATCTCCTCATTTTGGAATAAATTATTTAAAGTGGATATAAAGGATTTATCATACTAGATGGATGGGTATCATGCCAGTTTGGAAAGTATATTGGGTAGTCAGGATCAAACTCTTGCGGTGCCATACACATCTGCACTGATAGAAGTTATTCCTTGCAAAAAAAAAAACATTTTTAAACCACTCTTGACTCAAGAATCTCGAAATTCTTAAACTGAAATGATGATTTCTTTGGACCAAGATGCTAAAATTTCGGACCAAAATAGACATTTCTTTAATCCAAACAAATAAAACTTTTTAAAGAAGTACTGATATATTTCAGTTAAAGAAGCTGCATAAACTTTTTCTTCTTGCGTTTTTTATTTATTTGTTAATACGAAAAATACTGTTTTTACAAGAATATCATTTTCTTGGCTAAAGAATCACAAGAGTATTTGACCAAGAAAGTCTCTTAGGCCAAGACTAACGAACTCTACTTTAAAGAATTTTAAACATCGTTCAAGAATTTTAGTTTCTTCGTTCAACTAAACATATGTTTTTGGTTCGACTGCGTAGTCTTGAATGAAAACAAGGGTTTCTTTATTGAAGCAAATATTTTGAAGAATATATATATTCTTGAGGAAAGAAATTCCTTCTATCAGTGTGTCTTTAAAACGATTGATTCTACGATTCTACTTTTTTTTATTGAATTTAATAAACCAACAATTATTGTGTAGAAATTTTCGAAAACTTGCAGCTCACCCTCTAAAACAATAAAAAAACTCCTTGTTTAGGATATTTTTAGAAAATGTTCAGAACATCAAGTCTGCACAAATATCCTGCTTGAGTGATTTTGTTGTTCTTTGTGAGGTTTTGTTATTTATCGAAGTATCAAATTTAACGGGCCAATCAAGAAAATTTTCCATAAATAAAATTAGAAGTGACAAAATCTACGCTCAGTTTCATAGAGCATTGTCAAATGTGATTTGGTGGTCACTGTTATTAATTTTTTGCTTTCCGTTTAAATTTGACCATATTTTCGATAATATTTACAGGTATAATTACATTTTAAATATTCTGATACGTAGCTCCTACGTGATGAATTTTTGATGTGAAAACATCTGAAGCGTTTATGTGCGGAGTGAAATGAAATTTCTGATTATACAATCATGTCACGGTTTTTGTAACGATTGGCTGTGTGACAGTCGGCAATTATCGGCATTGTTCAGATAGGAGATATCCATTCGTGTTGGTCAACCAATCACAATACGACATTAACCTTTATATTTTCACATTATACCTGAGTCCCGGACTCAAAACTTTTTTTTTTTAATGAACATTAATTTCTGATGAGTTTTAAAGTTAAACTATTTTGGTATTGTTAATAATTTTTGATATTGTGTGACAGGAGGTTTAGGCTTAGGTTTTTGGGTAAATGTATGTTAATTAGTGGGTATGAGTTATTATCAAAGTTTTAATGTAGATTAAAACGAATGTGTTTATACATAAATCGTTTCAATTTATTAATGAATTGGTTTTCATAAATAAATAATTCATATTTTGGTATATATGGGACATTATACTGGGTGTCCCGTAAGTCACGGACACAACTGAAGGTATGGATAGAAAATTGAATTCTGAGGCGAAAAGTCCTTTACCATTTTTTAATCAGACGCATAGGTAATTAATTACTAATTGAAATAAGACAGCCAATCAGGGGCGCGCTAACAGCGGCAGAATGCTAGACGGGAGAATAGTAGGCTACCGCGCAAGCGAGACGTGAAAACACTTACGCGGTCACTCGCGTCGATTTCTTCATGAAATTTATCTTTAAAATTCGAAAACTCGTCGAAAAGTTCGTCAGTGAAGTATAAGAAATATCGGTACGGGTATTCAAGTACACCCTCAAGAGGGCCAAGATGGAAAAAACTTGAAAAAAAACATCGGATTGGACTCGAGTACCATCCCACAAAATGTTAAGTTTCAGACAAATTTCAAATTTAAAAATAGGGTTTTCGCGTCTCGTTTGCGTGGTAGCCTATCTCTCTCGCGGTAGCCTACTCGTATTAATTACTTATGCATCTGATTAAATAATGATAAAGGATTTTCGTCTCAGAATTCAATTTTCCATCCATATCTTCAGTTGTGTCCGTGACTTACGGGCCACCCAGTATATTTTGTATAATATGCTATATAATTATATGGAAGTATAATGAACTTTATTCCATTTACTTCAAAATCAAACGCAGTCAGGTCAGTCCTAGATTAGACATAGTCTTGTCCGAGAGGAGACAAGGTTAGAGTAGCATGTCTTCAGTATTGTATTGACTTATTTGCTGTTTTGCGATTCGTACATTTTCCAGATTATTTATCCAGATTATCTTTCGGATATTTATCGAATATTTTTCATTTCGCCTCATTTCTCACGTCTCTCGTGGCATCACTGTTCATAAGGGGCGTTCCTTTTTCAAAACTTTACAGTTGGTTTGTGCCGAATTCATTCAGTTTTCGAAAAAAATGTTTATAATAAAAAGCCATCTAATTTGGAGCAAAGAATTTCATCCAAGCTGAGAATTTTTCAAGGTGACACTTAAAAAACACGAAAAAATTTCAAAAAACGTTAAAATTTTAGTTTATATTATGTTAAAACAATTGAATTATGCGCATTTCATATTATTCTACGTCATATCAAGAAACAAAGTAGTCGAGTATTTTTAATATTTAGAGTTTTGTAGTTCATAGGAGTCACGTAATCCGTAATTATATAGCAATCTAGATAATGCTACTACCGGACCCTGCAACTCAAAAACTTAGCATTTCTTTTCGTTATGTACCATAACATACTTGAATTTAAGCCAATTTGATTGAGAGCCATTTTTCAGATAACGCCACTTCCCGAACCCGTAGCTCAAATTAATTGGAATCGGGATCCCATTATCATTAGACGACTAATTGGGATTAAACATAATTTTAGTCGTCTAATGAAATTGAAATTCAGGCATCATAGTCTTCTTAAGTTTTCAACACAAAACGGCCCCTTTTTTTACAAACAACAAATTTTTTACTGCTTTACCTACCAATAAAAGCGTGTATTTTAGTATTTCATCAATAATTAGTTATAAAAATTTTTGTTTAAATACTACATTAGTCATAAAATAAACAATTGTACCAAATTTTAATATAAAGTAAAAACCCAATGTGCGTGTACCCAATAGGGAATATGCATGAAAATTTGTTTTCACATTTATTTTCAGAATATGAAAATACTGTTAATACTGTAATAATATTTAAAAACGAAATTAAAATCCGACAAATATCAAGGAAGCTATAAGCTTTTAAAGATTATTATCTGTCTCTTTCTTGCAAAAAAACTAAAAACGGAGTTTTACGTGTATTTTAAATGGTGAAAGTGTAATATGACGTCACATAACATATCAAGAGGGCTATCACCCTCTTTGTCTAATCGGGAATTTCAATCATTCATATCTCGCTTATTTTTAAAGTTATTTAAAAAGTAATTTTACCTTGATATTTGTCAAGTAAACATGCTTCAATTCAAGTGAAAAAAAATTTTCATGCATATTCCCTATTGACAATAATACTTAATCACGATTCATTTGCATAAAAATGAAATGACATCATATATAATAATATATATAGATAGGAGTCAGTACACCATTCATTATGTATCAAAAATATATTATGTGATATTATAATTTTATCTAACAATTAATTACAATTTTGCATAATAAATAATGGGACTCTACTACTACTATTGTATTTTATGTAATTTTATAACAACAAAAAAAAAAAGAAGTTATTACATTATCAGTCAATTATATGAAAATGGGCATTAGGGAGTGATAAATTCACACCATTCGTTGTTGCACAATACGTTCGTTGCTCGTATGATGGCCAACCAACGAGTGTGTAGTTAATATTTATTAACTTCATATATCTTTTTTTTTCGGCATTATTATTGTTATTATGATAATAATGTTCAATAATAAAAATAAAAACAGTGTGATTTTATCCCTTGTGCCACAATGTCTGTCTAAATAATATATCTTTAATGTACTATCAACGCCAAAAGTGGTGTTCCTTTGTCAACATTTTTTCAATCGATTTGTACTGAATCTATTTGGTTTTCAAAAAAATGCATCAAACGAAAATTGTTCGTTAAACGATAGCTAACAAATCTTGTTCAGGTGATTTTTTCGATAATCGAATTGAATTGACACAAATCAACTATCGAATATTGAAAAAGGAACGCCATTTTTTGATTTGATAGTATATTATTATCATTAAATAAAATAGGATGGAAACGGAATCAAACTAAGTGATTGATTATCACAGTCGTTAATCGACATTCAGCCATAGGAATAAAATGAAGTAATTGTCTTTTGATTCCATATTTATATAGCAATTGCTTCGATGTTTAATAGCAATTGATACTTTGGCCTCGTGACTCTGTGAAGACGCAATATCCACCTATATTATGAATACCGTAATTCTGGACTGGACCTATGGGGCAAAGAGGTGCATATTTATGTAAAAAGTTTGAATTAATTATAACTGAAGCTAGCCAATAAACATTTTTTTAATAGGGGCGAAATTTCTACTAGTCAATAAATCAGTCGTCAAAGCTGTTACCCTCGTTATCGTTGATAAGATCCGATTCTATGTCTAAGATAATTCACGAGGTCAGCAGTTCTTACCCCGGTAGAGAACGAAGTCTTAATGGACTTCGTTAATGGAAAACCGTTTCTCGCAAGTTACTTGCGTAAACGACATAATGAGGATTACACAGTAAGCGACATATAAGTTGGACTACGTGCTTGTTTTTTTTGGGATAAAAGTTTGCACTCTTATGGTAGCAACTTCGCAGGCATCCGAATATTTTCGAGACAAACAAATAACGTTCTTTGCTGTTTGATCTTAACCATCTTCGCCGATCTCTTCTTGCTCTTCTGCCTCCCTTTTACTTCCGTCACGTAGGCTAGGGCCCGGATGGCAAGCGCCACCTTAACTCTATAGCCAGTCCGACACGCGAAGGAATCATAATAAACGAAGTCGGGCTCTGTATTAAGAGAGAAATTTAAAATTACGGTTTATCACCACCCTAAGTTTCGGGAAAAAATCGGAAAAGGTTCATTTTCCCAACGCAACCCCCCCCCCACCCCTTAAAAATGGGAAAACCATCAAAAAAACCTTCTTTACTTCTAGAAGGGTGCGGTTTTTTGCATTATGTCAAGAACGTGCAGCTGGGGATCAAGCCCTTGCGAGTAGAGCGAGTATATGTATAACATTACATGCTGTAACACTTGGAATGTTTCCATAGGTTCTTTTTTTTTGAACCGGAGTGTATACGAGTATGTATGAGAATGTGTTTAAAATTTCTTGTTAAAACCCTCTTTGTGTTATAAATTTAATTTTTGTTGTTAATGTATTATATTTATAATTTTGTATGTGATGTGATGATATCGTTTTTAATTTACGTTATTCTATTATATTCTATTCAGTTAAATTTATTCGGACGATGAATATTTGCGTGACTGGCAGCCACTCTTTATATTTTATAAAACGATTGTTGACGGTTACATAAGTGCTTTTAATTAAAGTGTTATTTCATTAATAAAAATAACAATTAATTGAATTAATTTTTATATGATTTTTGTTTTTTAGTTATTTATGATATTAAATAAAAAATTATAATGTACAATTTATAAATAAGAGTATCTATCTCTACACTTACAATACTGTAATTGTCTGTTTGTTCGAGCATCTTGCAAAAATTACTGGACCGATTTTAATTAAACTTTTTGTGTTTAAAAGCTTATGATTAGACTTAAAAGCTGGTATTTTATTTTGCTACGATTACGGGAGCCGGAGATATAATTGATAAACTGTCGGCGTATGGACAAGAACGAAGTAACCGGCTATGCTTATGGTTGCAGTGCAGCCAAAATTTCTCTGCGATCAATATTTTCAACTGTTACAATGTCAAAACTAAAGTTAAAATATCCTTGTATGCATATTGAATATACCGGAAATAAAAACAATTGAACATTACTCTATCTACTCGAATGAAAAAAAATGTGTTAAACACTCTACGGCCTAAGGGTCGTTATATAGCACTTTACTACAGAAAAAAAGCAAAGCGTAAAATATATAATGTAAACAAATGTAAAAGAAATTTATAGTACAAGGAGAAAATAAAATAACATTCTCAAAAGTCAAAATTACCCGAAAAATGGTTTTACATTTTAGCAAAGAAAAGAAAAGGGAAAAGCAAAATAAAATAAAATAAACCAGTAAGTACCTACCTACCTACCTACCTACCTAAAAACCATAACTGTATCGACGAGGCGGAAGGGAAGGCGGTGATCTAGATAAAAATAACAACATTTTCTTAAATAAATATCATTTTTTTCATCTATTTTTAGACATACATTTCCCAAATGGACATATCCACCGCACACATAACGAGTATATACCTTTTTCTATATATAAGTACATATCACATAATATCTACATTATAACTTCCATAATTCATACTCAAAAGAGGGATGTCATTTAGAAAGTTTCTGGCCATAGAATACTGGCCAAAAACCACTTAAATTACAATGTTATTTGCGTTATTCCCAGATAGTGATGTCTCGAAACGAGATAAAATAATATCGCCTTGCCTGAAATTTTGTAAGTTTATTATCGTCTAGTTTCGTATTTCTTGTCGCCGAGAGGAAATATATTCCTGTTCTCGTCTAGAGAGAGATAAACATCATCTCGTTTCGGCTTTCGCAAAAATTTTTAGAGTCGTATTTCTTCACAAACTCGATAATATCCATAAGCACCGTTTTTATGAATTTTAAGAGGCTTGCTCACTTATAAAATGCGGTATGTAATAAAAATCAAATAATTATTAAATTTCATTTTTATATTCACAATATTTGTGTTTGTTCCTTAGGGCTACGATATCTGGTATCAATAATTAGAAATAGAGTAGTCAGGTTCAACTGTGATAGTTATGTATGCGTTACTTAGGTTAAGTTAATAAAATAAACAAATGAATATTATTTTGTTAATGAAACTAATCTTTTTTAATTGAAAATATAACTAATTGTTTAAAAGTAGCCTGACTAAAGCCGCCATTTTGGAGTATCACCATATCTCCATTAGAGTCTCATTACATCATTTACGAAAGGTGTATGTGTGGGTGTGTACCTTCGTGATCCGTATAATTATTATTCGTCTACGAAACCTCGCCAACTAGAAATAATAGACAATTATATACAGACAATTATTTCTGTTACAGTTGTTACAAAATTTTTGATTTATTGTTCTATTTCTCTTATAATTACGAATATAACTATTGTCACCATGTTAACTAAACTAATTAATATCGTTATTATGAATAATCTTATGAATAAAACAAAAAGAATGTAAAATTTTTTATTTATCGACTCTTGACAATGCATTTCGTTTCCTCCATCGCCTGGAAATCCTCAATTTACGCTGCAATATTATTTCCAGAGTGTTTCCTACTGATAAGATAAGCTACTTGCATCATCTTCGCTTCTATCACTTTATCTTGGTGACGTCTATCGCATGACAATTGTACATCTTTGAATATCTGATTGCTTTGATGGATTGATCCTGTAAGGATAATCGTTGCCTGTTTCTTTTTTTAGGAGACAATTTATGGAATTTGAGTTACTTACATGTGATTGGGTTCATTTTGCTTTTAACTTTTCAGTAAAACTTTCTGCAATGATTTTCGTTTACACAATAAACATTTTCTGTGCTTATTACAATAATAGAAGTTTTTTGATGTATTCGAAGCAAAATCGGTTTATTTTTTGCCTGTTGTTACATGTTTATAAGTACTGCGTTGTTATATCACATTTACCTCAAAGCGCACCTTTTTCTAATGCTTGTAGCTTACTCTTCTTGTGCTACACTACAAAGTACTGCAATACTATTGTAAAGAATTGATCCCAAGTGATTTCCTATATAAAAAATTTTCTTTTTCTATAAAGGATCTCTTACAACACACAAAACACAACACAAACGGAAGATAAAGAAATTGTGTATACTCTCCTTTTTGAATAAGGATAGTAAGTTACTATTGTTAGAACTATATTGTTATTATACGGTAGTAAACGAGAATAATGTTATAACAGAACGCACGATTACTTAGAAATATGGAAAATTCCATTTGGTAAAACATTTACGTATGTACCAAATGTTTCAGAACAAATTTGGAATCAATATCGTTAACCGTAGGTAAAGTCCGTATGGTCTAGTTGTTAAATGCACTCTATTCGGAACTGGGAGGTTCCTGGTTCGATTCTCATCACTGACAGTTTGTCAATTAAATTAATTTTAATAACAAAATTTATTGGGGCGCTCAGTAGACTAAACTGTCATATGGATAAGAACGAAAATAACCGGCTATGGTTGTGAAGGTTTTCTGCAGTTTCCTTTCACAAACTCCAGATGCATATCGTTTAGTACCTTATAAAGTCGGCTACAACAACAACGACAGACTTTATCGTGGAGTACCTGCCTTTAGGCTCAATCTCCACTATCCATCATGGGAGCGGGATTGGGATACACCCAATCAGCGCGTTCTGAGATCTGTGTATGCGTCAGGACTACCAATTGCTTCCTGATGTAAGTCAGGCAGCACCTTGGTTTGGCCGGGGACTCTCTTAACCCCTATTAGCTCTGCAGGCTAACACCCGAGTTGTATGCCGCAACTCACACGTCGGAAAAGAAGCCACTTAGTGCTGACTCATCACTCTGAAGGAGTTCATCAACACCAGTTACGCCCCCTCCTAGCCCGCGATGTAGGTTTTTAACACTGCCACTACGAGTCCATCCCATTTGCTTGACGCACACAAGCAATGCAAGCCGATGTGCGGGGCAAAGTCGGCTACAGTCGCACAATCGACCAATTCCTAGTCTACATACAAAATTCCTTTTTCTTTAGGGGTCGGTAAAAAAGACCTAGAAAAATTTACTTGCCAAGCTTCGACCTTCCTATTATACTCATATTATAAAGCTGGAGAGTTTGTTTGAACGCGTGAATCTCAGTAACTATCATTTGATAAATTCATTTTGCGTTAGATAGCCCGTTTATTAACGGAAGTTACAGGCTATATAAAGTTTACATTGTACTTTTAAACGATGCGAGATAGAGAAATTCTCTTTAAATATAAAAAATGTTTATCTAATAAAAACAAACAACTTTTATATAAAACATTTTTTCATATAACAAATAGTTTAGGCACAATTTTAGTGCGATGGCTCTGCAAGTAACTAGTGTTCATGTTCACTATAACGAGAAAACTACCCTATTAAATGACGATTGGAAATTAACATGCAAATTTAATTTATGTTCATTAGTTTTTCAATTTGTAAGCCACAATGTAAGCCTTCGACGTCACTGTATTATTTAAGGATTTTTCTTCTTTTAGATCGTTTTTAGATATAAAAATATCAAAAATTTGTTTTAAATTTATCTATAGTAACTTGAAATGTACTAAAAATATATATGACTTGCTTATACTAGCGCGGCTTCGCTCAAGATCGACACTTCCACTAAATTTCTATTGCAGCAAATATTATCAAAATCTATCTCTTATAAAGCGAGATGAAATACTAGTTTTTAAATCTAATCATAACTCATAAGCTTTTAAACAAAAATAGTCTCATCCAAATTGGTCCAGTAGTTTTGCGTGATGCTCGAACAAACACATAAATAAACAAGTAATCAGACATTTACATTTTTATAATAATAGAAATCCTCACTTTGTGAAAATTGCGTCTTAAGACCGTCATAGTCACTTTTGGCGACATTCTCCATTGGACTGTCACGACGAATCCAATAAAACTTCAATAATAAAAATTCAGTTGTTTGGATATTCGCGAAAAAAAAATCCTTCTTCGCATTTTGGTAAACACTGTTTAATTTGATAAGATTTATTACCCAGAATACCCATTTTGAAACACTCTATACATCGTAGATGATGAAAAAAAAAGAAAATTGTGATGGAAAATGCATGTATTGTTATCCTATTTTGAATAAACGGAATATTTTATGAAGAATTTTCTTTATTTAATGGAATAATATTTAAGTATTAATTTTCTGTTCATTTTTTTCCGATATGATTCGATTAATATTGATATATTCGGTTTTGGTGTATATAGAAACTATTCTCTTTGTTTCTGTCGGACCGATTTTGATAGAACAAAGTTTGTTGATGTTGGTGTTTATGTTTCTGTTTATAAATAAAAGTCAGTTGTATTATCTTTTTTGTAAATTTTGTTCATTCCTCACAGTTCCTTCTTCAGAAATAAAAAATGAAATTATTTCGTTTCATAAAAATATTCCATTTTTATTTCTGAAGAAGGAACTGTGTTCCGAAACTAGTCAAATAAAGTGATTTTACAAAAACTTCAAATATTTTTTATATTTAGTATTTTTCGTAAATTTACCCCCTAAAGGGTTTAAATAGAGGATAAAAATTTGCATGGAAGTTAATTGTTTTTGAAGCTAGAAATATAGAAATTTGTGTTTAGACATCTGTTTAAAAATAGTCATTTGTATAAGCGTTTTTGGAAATTCATTCCCTAACGGGGTAAAATAAGGGACGGAAGTGCATCATTTTTGAAATTATAAACGTGGAAGTTGGAATTGAGGCTTTTTCATTTGAGAAAAGTTGGATGGTTCCTGTGATGTTGCTGATGGGAAATCCCATCGGGCACACAGAATTTTTGTGCATATTTTAGCAATTATATTTTTATAATATTGTTTATATTCCCAACCAACTTCTTAAACGTTACGAAAATAAACTGATTTTTATATAATTTTTGACAAAATGATACAATGTTCTGTCATCAGTACATGTTACGGAATCCTAAATAGAATCGTGTACACCACACACACACTTGACCGGTTTTTTATGACATTAGTTTAAACACTTTAGAATATGTGACCTCTTTGAATGGTTTTGCAAAAACAAAGAAGAAAAAAAGGACACCATCAATATTTACATAAATTTTTTGGATAAAATATATATTTTCGAAAATTGATTTTTACCACTATAAATATAAATTGTTCTCAATGAAAATAAAAAGTTGAGAGGAACGTTTATTTTTGTTGGCAAATAAAATGATTATTATTCAATTTGGTGTGTTAAAAAGTTTCATCGTCAATCCACTTTTGTATAATATAATAACAGATATTTATATATATGTATATGTTGTCTGTTCTATTCGTTCTTATATCGAATCATCGAACACACATAGAAAATAAACAAGAATTATGTTGACAGATATAACTCGAAACGCAACATAAATGTCTATGTTAAAATGGCAATTTAACAAAATTATTGGGTGTATTAAAATTGAAGTAGATAGATAGATTGTAGAGGCTGCTCTGAACTACACTTCGACCATAAGATCCATTGTGATGCCTAAGGATGTGAGGATGTGAGTGGAGTGGAAGGAATTTTTGTGTATAGACTAGGAATAGGGAATATGCATGAAAATTGAAGCATGTTTACTTGACAAATATCAAGGTAAAATTACTTTTTAAATAACTTTAAAAATAAGCGAGATATGAATGATTGAAATTCCCGATTAGACAAAGAGGGTGATAGCCCCCTTGATATGTTATGTGACGTCATATTACACTTTCACCATTTAAAATACACGTAAAACTCCGTTTTTAGTATTTTTGCAAGAAAGAGACAGATAATAATCTTTAAAAGCTTGTAGCTTCCTTGATATTTGTCGGATTTTAATTTCGTTTTAAATATTATTACAGTATTAACAGTATTTTTATATTCTGAAAATAAATGAGAAAAAAAATTTTCATGCATATTCCCTATTGGTAGGATATGCGGCTGCAGCCGACTATGATAGGAACTATGCCGATATTCATCTGGAGTTCGGGCAGGAAACTGCAGAAAACCTTCTCAAGCATAGCCGGTTACTTCGTTCTTGTCCATACGCCGACAGTTTAGTCTATTAACCGCCCCTTCTTTTTTTCTTAATAATTGGAACCCATAACCTCACAGTTTCCAAGTAGGCATACTGCGCAGACATAACGCCTTAGGCCGCTCGGCCGCTTGGTCGTACAGACATGGTTATACGTAGAGTTGATACACAAATTATGCCTTCAAAATTTCCAACCTTTACATGTTTGGCAGATGTGAAAATATGTTTTTGATTAAAATTCCACTAAAAGTAGATATGCAAGACTTAAGACAGTAATAACTTAATTAGCTACAACGAGATGAAAATTGAAATGTGAAAATTATTAGAGAGTTTATTACTATATTGGCACACGTTGTATATATATAAAACTTTATGCATCATTTTAAAAGTATGTTGAAAAGTATTTCGCTCTGTACAATAATAAAGTTTTTACATATTGCACATTTTCCTTAAAATAACATCGATATATATTTAAAATGTTAAATGGAAAGCATAGCATATACTTAGACTGACGAAAATTTGTATAATAAAACATATATGAAATTATGAATTCAAATGGAAATTTTTTGTTTATCTTGAAAATATTTCTATTTGTTAAATACATATATATTCATATATCCTTTGAAAATGGAAAACTATAATAAATTTCATATTTATTTTTGTCTTAAATATAATCATACTTTTATACTGTATTTATTTGTTGTTGAAAAATTCTTCACAAGAAAAGTTTAAATACATTGAGAAAACAGTGATAATAAGTGAACATAACAACTAACTGAGTTAATTGCTTAAATACCCGGTGTATACTGAATTTAGGAAAACAAGTTTCAAAAAAAAGTTGTTTATATTTAAAAAAGGAACATTTTTTGTCTATAAATTTATGTTCTATCTCTAACGGTTTCAAAGATAGACAGTTTTGTCCATTTTGCCCAAACATGATCCGATTTTGCCCATTCACAAACTTATTATTTCTTAGTGACCTTATTTCTTAGCTCTAGTTAAGACAAATTTGCGGAAATGGACTAATTTCCTTTTATGAATACCTATACCAAATTTTTTTCTGTTATCAATATTTTCTGTTATCTACAGTGGTATATATTATAAACCGGATATAAAAATTATTTGAGAACATACTAGACCGAAGTACCACAAAATAATATATCTAGAATATAATTCGAAATGGTCTTCAATTATATCTTGATTGGTGCTTATTCACGATCGCAAAGGACACCGCACAAAAAGATAGGATAGGTTTTGTAGTGTATGATAACTCGATCAAAATTGTTGCTTGAGGACAAATTCGATAAATGGCTAGTTTTTGATTCAGACAAGGTAACATGTAATCACTTGACTTACATTGTTTATTTTTGAATATATTGTTTTAGCCTTTAAAAAAAATTAGACCCCTGACAATTAATAAAATACCGTTTCACCTATTTTTATAAATAAAAAGGGTGCAAATGATCCGAGATGAATAAATCTTTTTTTAAATGAAAGGTCTATAAAATTAATATCTATAACATAATATAAAAAATTATTTTTTATTTTGACCCGGTTCCGGGCTGGGCCATAAAAATTTAGGGTAATATTCAGGACGTCAAGATGAATCGATTTAAAAATAATTACAGTTCCAAGCAACCTGCCTGAAAAATGCTAATTTGATTCTACTATTTGAATTGCAAACATTGGCAAATTTTCAAATCGATACAACAATTAGAAGTGGGTGAAAGGTGAATTGCCAGATATGCTTCCATGGTTGATAACAGGTCAAATAGTAAGAAGAGCGTGTTCAAATGAGAGGTTGGGACAGTGCATCATATTATTTGAATATTGTTCATTCTATTACAGTTTACAAACATTTTAATTAGATAACACATATCACATGACCTTCTTCCTTCCACCGATGATGATCAACCCTACCACATAGGCAGTCTACTCTACAAATGTAGAATAGCAAGCCGTGTAGTATTGTATTGTATAGTGATGCCGCGAGCCGAAGCGCGAGACGACAACAGATTTGTATGTCTCTTGTATTTCATTGATTTGTAAAAGTTTTCTATTGTCTCGTCTCGTTTTTACAGTTGAAGATTTTCGTGACACATTCAAAAAATATTATCTTTTGTTCTTAAAAATAATAATAATTACTGATCGGTTGATATGCTTAAGGGGATGTTCCAGCACTGTGTACACATACTTACACATATTATCGGCACACAGGTACTTACACATACTATCAAATATTTCTGGTACAGTGATCTGGCAACGTTGCTCTGTGCATATGCCTATATATAATTATTGCATAAGCAATAATTCAGACTGTTATGTTGACATAACATTACTGTTGACATAACAGTAACAATTCCCGCTTTTTATTAACTTGAGAGAGATTGGCGCTTAACGTTGTCAGACCACTGTTTACCATAAACGGAATATGTGATACTTGGACAAAAAATATATTTTAAATTATTATATTTCGGAATCAAAACGGTAACAAACGATTTAAAACAAAATTTATATAAGAAATATTAAGAAATACTTTCCTAGTCTTTTTTTAAATTCTGTCGAGTATGTTTTCTAATACAACAGATAATAATTGGGCGGGCATGAAGTTTTACATGCTTCTAATGAGAGAGAGTGAGCGAAAATGATTACTTTGTTATTAATTATCTCGCGTTCTAAACGCGAAAACATTCTGAAACTTTGGGATTTATTAGAAAACGTTATTTTTAACCTGTGAAAAAATTTTTAACCGGTGGTATGGTGGAACATCCTTAATAAGAATTCGAAAGTTTACAAAAAATTAAATTATTACCACCCAAAATGATTTGCGGTTGTGTGATTAGTATATTACTATAAACTCCGCCTTGCGCACTACCGTGCTCTAGATATAAATTTATAGAGATTCAAAGAGAGTACTTCTTCTATGTCTCGAATATTTATCGAAAACCATGATTCTAATTTTCGTCTAGTCTTTTGCTGACATACTCTCGTCTCTCGTGGCATCACTAGTATGGTGGGTGCACATTAAATTTAAACTAATTTAAAATTGTCTGTCTCACATGTTTTAATTGAATTGTTATGTTATATAATAAAATAGCATATCATCAAATATAACTAAACTACGTCATCAGAAGAGCAACAACGAACGATACCATCATCGTCGTGATGGCTCTGCAGTAGTTAATTAGTTCATCTTCATTTAGTTTTGCAAACATCGAAGGTATATGTGTGGTGGTATCTACGTACAATATGTATGCACACATATAAATTGGATGAATGGATGATACTTTTCAAATAATATAGTTTCAGCAGAAGTTTCATTTTGTTACCTTAAATTTGTATTTATTTTAGGAGGTTATACAGTTGCGATGTATCCTTAAAAAGTGGATAAAAAACTGAGTTGTGACCCTGTGCTAAATTCTAAATCTTAGTTTCCTTCAATATTTAGATACCTATCAGTGCAGTACACATGTCCCTGAGTTATTATTAAAGATTAAACTCATATTAAAGATTCAGGTAAAATGAAACGTTTGGTTGAAATCCCAAATTGTCTTTTTATTTAACCTTTATTAACATAGGTTTCAGACCAAATATACTAGGATATCTTGATATATTCCTGTAACCAAATCACTTAAATTCACAACCTTGAATTAGAATGGATTTTTCACCTTGTGAAAAAAAAAACCCAATACATTTTTTTTTGTCTAAAGGATTAAAATGAACACAGTTTGAGTAACTTCAAGATAAACAAGTGAAAATAACAAATCAGTTAGTTGCTTAAATACTCGGTATATACTGAATTTATGAAAATGGCTTGACCAAACTTGAACTTTACCTCATGTTTTATCTCTAAAACACACATACGACATTTCAGCTCGCTATCTCTTTTCATTTTGAGTTTTCGTGATTACGGACAGACGGACAGATAATTTTGGGGAAATAGACTAAGTAGGCCATTTTATGAACAGCTATACCAAAATTTTTTTTTCTGCGATCAATATTTTCAACCGTTACAAAGTCGGGACTAAACTTAATATACCCTGTTATATATTATATGTATAAAGTGACTAGTAAAGAAACAATTAGTAATTACTTATCTTATTATGCTCACATTAACTATTGATTTCAATGAAATAATGAAAACTTGATCAACTTTTATTCGGAACATTTTTCCAAAAACCGAACGAATACGGTAACAAATCAAGTTTAAAACTGTATGAGGCTCATAGTACAAGACTTTTTAAGATGTAAGTGTAATCGGTATCTTTATTAGGGTAACCAACTCAAAATTTTAGAAAATCCGGAGATTAATCTCATCAGCTCGGAGATATTTACTGACGTACGTAATTATTAAATAAAAGCAACTCGTTCGATGAGGATATTTACAAAAATCAGACAATTAGCTATTTATGTACGTATGCGCAAGCGTAAACATTCAAAATAACGCTCAGTAGCTCACTCTGTGTAAAAAGTTAGTATTGTAACTCTAGTATGAGCAATTTTCAATAGTGAGAACATTATAAATTAAATTAAATTCATCGCGATAGTAAATTAAATAATTATTCATAAAGAATTAGTATTTTCTTTTCATAAGAATGAAAAAATCCGGAAATTATATTTTTTTAAACTGAAGTCCGGAGAAAACTTAATTTTTCCGTAGTATCGAGTCTAAAACTGGGGAGTTGGTAACCCTATACTTTATTTCACGGGTACCTCTACATTTTGAGGATTATTTGATGAATATGTTGTAATAATTAGTGTCAAACTTTTATAGGAGCAGGACTGTAACACGATACTTTCCTTAATTGAGAATATGTTGCATATACTAAAACTTCATTCGTATGTGAATATACATCATGTACATTGTACAATTGCGTTCAAAATTCTCTGAGCCAAATCCATTTGGTTTCGAAGGAAAAAAAGTTTGCAATCAAAGTTGTTAATATTTTTATATATGGAACAATTTTAATTCAAAGCATTTTTTCGATAATTGATTAGATTCAACACAAATAGACTTATAAAAAGTATGAACAAAATGTACATCACTTTTGAATACAACAGTATATGGAATGTGCTTTGTTTGTTGAGTATATACACTTTCTGGCAGCTTTCTACTTGCTTCGATGTATATAGATATATGACGAAATTAAAGATTTTAATTGTATTTTGAAAACTAGGTTGAAGTAGTTTTGTATGCACAAAATTGCATTTATTTCAAATATATATATCTAACCATACGATCGGAAATGGTGACTCAACAGGACATCCAACTCATCCAGACACTTAATGGATACTCAACGTATGCCGAAAATTAATTATCTTATGATAAGTTTGTAGAGAACTAATTTTCGACATAGTGTAATGTATAAGAATTTCGTATGTGTGAACCATTATTTTACAGTTTACAGAATATATTTAAAAAATGTTTTCATTTTCAACTAATCCTTAACCAAATTTATTTTCTGGATTTTACCTGTATATCCCCAAATCTTTGATTCCATTTATATTTCATACATTGTTATACCCGGTATGTAATATATACCAGAGTATATTAAGTTGAGTACCGAAACGAGCTGACATTTTGTATGTGTGTTCAAGAAAAGTAGGGTCAAATTCGTTCAAGAATGGGCAAAATAGGACCATGTTTGCCCGAAATCAGTAAAACTACCCATCTTGGGAAATTTAAAACAAAAAAATGTCCCTATAAAAAAAATTTGTTATGAATTCAGTATATACCGGGTATTTACGCAACTAACAGCAGTAAGTTGTTATTTTCGCTTGTTTTTATTATGTAATTTACACACCTCCATGTTAATCTGTTTGCTAAAATTTGTACACCTTTATCGTTATTAATTTTTCTGAAGATGGAACTCTATTTCCAAAGCTAAAGTCAATCTTAAAAAGATTTTTACGAAAATTTAAAATATTTGTTTACTTTAATAAGTATAATAGATTTTTGAACTTAGTTAACGAGACCAATACAAAATATGTCATTGGTTTGAAAGAATTTTTATCGCTTTTGTCGAAGCGATCCATCGTCCTTAAGTCCTGATGGTGACTCACTATATGCAATAGTGTTACACATACTAATATGCCTGTAAGACTCACAGACATATAAATGATCTAATTAAGACTGACTGTCGTCTATATTCGTAATAATAATAAAATCAATTTATATTTTTATGGCTTTTAAGACAGTGTAAATCAGAGGTGGGCGCAGACGGGTCGCCGGAGTCGAACGACTCTCCATAAGCTGGGTGAGAGTAAATAAAAATGGTATGTTTTGAAGTAAGACGGAACGATGTTTCAATATGTATAGAAACATCGTTCCGTCTTACTTCAAAACATACCATTTTTATTTTCTCACGGCAACAATACCAATGTGAAATAATAAATATTACTAATATCATTTCTAATAGTTTGTTATTATTTTGAAGTTTTTAAGTAATATTGTTTATAAATTATCATTACTTTTTTTTTTTTGTTACAGGCAAGTAAATTTTTCTATTTATACGTTGAAACCATGTTTAATTATAAATGAAACAAAAAATAAAGAACATACATGCGATTGGCGCCGATATCAGAAGGTAACTGTTTAAAAAGAAATTATTCATAGTGTTTAAAACATTTCTTTTACATTTTAGTTTTTATTTTTTGATGTTTTTATTATATAAATTCTATAGTTTTGTTTTTGAGCTATTTGGAGAAAACTGTTCTTCCTCTTTTTCAACCCTCTTCACTGATCATCTGTCATACCCCTCATTTTGATAACTAATCCCATTTTAAGGGGTTACATGGGTTTGAAAATTTAAAAAAATTGTCTTAGTTAATAATACAATATGTCTAGAATATTCTCCCAAAGTTTTAAGTCAATTAGAGTCAAACTCTAGGAGGAGGTAGAGCCTTGGGAAGTATATAATATATTGTCTGTCTTTTTCTCAAAACTCTATTTTTGAGTCGGTTGATGATTTCTCAAAAAATAATCATCCGATCTTGTTCAAATTTTGCATACTTCTTCAAGATAAGATTGGCTAGTGCTTGAACGAAGAATTTTTTTTTATCACAACTAATTTTACAAGGCAATACGTGGTGCAAATTTTACCAAAAATAGTACCCTTTTGTACAAAACGTTGCCAAAAATTTAAAATTTCTTTTTTTTTTCCTCCTCCAAGCACGAGCTATATTTATCTACTAATAGAAATAATTTGGTTTTAAGAGTTATTCTGACTCGTCTAAGGAATTTTTTTTTGAGGAGTCACAGGAAATGAGGTCCCAATGGCTGAATTTTTAAAATTATGGAATGAAAATTCACAAAATATTTGTCAAATGTTTATCTTATCTTAGGTAGAATAAAATATTGCATTTATTATGTTAGAAAAAAAATAGAGAAAATATGCTTTTTAATTAGCCTTCCAAAACCATGTAACCTCTTAAAGAGTAAGGGGCCTTTCACACCGAAGATGCAAGATGTATGCATCCTGTAAATTAATTTTACATATTTACATACACTCCCGTTCAATAAAAAACGGAACAGATCTGAACCGAAGCAGTCTCTCACAATTTTGATTATTCTTGTAAATGTTTTTTATTATACTTCCATTTCTTTTTTCACACTTACAATATATACTACTTATCTTTGTTTATAAATGAATTATTTTACAGAGAGATACAAAAGTTAGAAGTTTTATGAAATATAAGAAAATTAACATTTCCGGTCTGTTCAATTTTATTGAACGGGAGTGTACATTTATTTTGCTAATTTCTTTTCTTTCTTGTATATTTGCTTTCTTTTTCCCGAGGAAAACACTTGAAACCAATCAGAAGAACATAAACACGTAAGAAGCGAAACCACAACTGAAATAAAATCCAGGTTGCATGCATCTTTAGCAAGACCCCTTAGAGTTCCAATGAATGTGTGTACCAATCTTTTTCATTGCTTGAATTAAAACTGCAAAGATTCTTTTGAATCGCTCAGTATGCGTACTAATATAAGATATCATAATTATAAGATGATTTATATTTATTTATTGCATACAACTTTTATATACATCTTTTATCTTCCGGTTTTAAATCACAAATAAAATAAAAATCATAAAAAATAAATAAATATAATTTTTAATTAGAATGACATATTGTTTGTTGCACACATATTATATATTTTTTCGTTTGCGACTACAGTTTTTCTGGTGTTAAACAGAGTTTATCGTTAGATGTGTAATTCCAACCAACTGAGTAGTGACTGACTAACTGACTGACAGTACTACGGACGTCGTCGGATGTATATACTATCTTTTTAAAAACTGTCGGTATAGATTATAATTTATTGTATTAATTATTCTGAATGTAACTACTAAATATATGTGTCTGTATTATGTACACTACTGTACAAAAGTGTATAAAAATTTTTATATCAAGTATATGTAAGTATACAGGTGTATTAAGTTTAGTCCCGACTTTCTAACGCTTGAAAATATTAATCCTTATACATAAATGCTTGGTATAGGTGTTCATAAAACGGCCTAATTCGGCCATTTCCGCATGTCCGCCCGTTTGTCCGTGAACCCGATAGATAACTCAAGAACGAAAAGAGATCACTACGAGAGATAGATGCGACAATTTTTGCTGAAATAAAAATTTGGTGGAAGTGTCAATAGATTTTTTGAAGTAGTGGAAGCGTTGGTAACGATAAACATTTGAAGTAGTGGAAGCGTTGGGAAATTACATTGATGATTTTAGTCTCAAAATGACGTGAACTGGAGATTTAAGGTTGTTGTGAAGAAAATTCAATTTATTGACAGATACTTCAAAATTTGACAGCTTATTATTTCAATAATAAAGAATATCCTGTTAAAATTTGAAGTTGATCCTGTTTTTAGTTTTTGAGTAAAAAAATGTTAAAGTACGATTTTTAAGAGATTTTTACATAGGTTAAATGGACTCGTCGGTAAAAGATGAATACAAAAATCTATATCTCGACAACCAGTGTTATGAAAAACTGTCATAATATTTATCAAAGTCTTATAAATACCTGGACCAAATTTCAAATTAATCTTGTTTTTTGTTTCTTAGATAGTTAAATTTGTAGATCGAAAAATGTTCTACATCTAGTTTTATTTTTAGTTTTATTTATTTTTATCTAATTTTATTTTTAGTTATATTTATTTTAATCTAGTTTTATCACTATGCAACTTTTTTGAAATACATAAAAACATATTTTTAATTATTAAAACTCTTCGAAAAAATGAAATTTAGAATTTAAGTTTTAAGTTTTAAACAATATGTTTTTTTTTTTACAAATGTATATGTTTTTTACAAAAATTAAATTATTTAAAACGATTTAATTGCAAAATTTTTAATTATTTAGAGTTGGCAATGGATGAGATATCAATGCATTTTGTATAGGACAAAACTCACCACTCCTACGTTCCCTCACCAGTTTCACAACAACCTTAAGAATAAAACTCGGGCGAAGCTGCGGGTATTAGCTAGTTCATCAAAATTTCCTACAAAACACTCTTCCTCATTTTTTTTCGTGCAGTTTTACATGATTTTTGTGGAGTGTACAAAACTTTTGGACAGTAGTGTATACATGCGTTATGTGATGTATATTTTGATCGTATGGTTGCTCTATATAGTGTCATATTTTTCTGTCTACACCATATATACATCTATAATAACTGAGTGTTATATTTTTTATGTTATATGTGGTGTATGTATACCATCATACACATCCGCTATCCGCCATCCAAGTTGTACAACATAGAAAGAGTAATAATAATCATCTAGAAAAATGTTGTTTGTTTCCGCATTTATACAATTTTATTTTTATTTTTTGTCATGAATTTAATTTTAAAATGGAATTTAAATTTAAAGTTTTTTTTGAAATAAAACATAAAAAATTTTGTGTTAACATTTTTTAAGTATGATAAATGTGCATATAATGTTAAAAAACACACACACATACACACACATTCGTTAATTACAGTTCTTGGCTACTTTTTATTTATACTTTTTGCTAATTTTATAACGATCATGTCTGGTAATTTATAATTTGTTATCAGATGTTCCACTCTAATGTGGAAAATATTTTGTCGATTTGGTGTGTGGAAAAAAATACTAATTTTTACTAGACGCCCCCGTATTTAAGCAAAAACTATTGGATGGTATGAAAAAAGGATTCTAAAAGAAATTGTTTATTTTTATGAGATGAACATTTTTGTATTAGTAGATTTTCTTTATTCTCTCATCGTGTAAAAAATGGGTTATGGGGTAGATACTGTTGGAATATATCAATATATCCTGGTATATTCAATCTGAAACCGAATCATTCCACTAGCATAACATCTCATTTAGATCAGAAACAGAGCTTTAGTCTAGAATGCCAGAGGTCGACGGTTATATATATATATATATATATGTGTGTGTGTGTTCCGGAGCTAAAAGTAAGATAAAATCGTGAATGGCCAAAATCGGATAGTGCAACCCTCTCCCTCCACCAGGTGGAAAAACGTCAGGTGAAAAAAGATAGAAGAAAAATTTAAACACATAAAATTTTCCCTTTTTTTTTAGACAACTTTTGTTTGAAACTTTTTTTCATAAACCAAATAGTTTTGTTACAATTTCAAAAACTAAAATATACAGTCCACGGATTGATAATGAACTCAATATATACTGGGTATCTAAGCAGTTAACTTAGTTTTTTTTTGTAATTTTCATTTATTATTTATTATGAATCACAACCGAATGTTAGGTATTATATCTATTTGCTCTAACAACAACAGAAAAACTTAAGTAAAATAAACAGTTCACGCATTGATAATGAACTCAGTGTATACGGGATATTTAAGCAGTTAACTTGATTTTTCTTGAGTGATTTTTCTTGTTATTTATTTAATGAACATATTTTTAAAACTACGAATCAATTATGAATCACAAGTGAACGTTTGCTATTTTATATCTATTTGCTCAATCAACAGCAAAACTTTCCGTGCATAATAAATTTTTCAAAGTAAAATCCCATTTCCTCTGCTAGATAGATTTTCTCATAAACGATTAAAAATTCTATATTTAGAATATTTTTTCTGTAATAAAGAAAATATATAAATATATTATATATATATGATTGATAGATAAATAATATATTACTTATTATATATTGGCTTTGTATATTCATTCCATTATAAATTATTATATATGAAAATAGGATTCAGAACATTGAGAATGAATGTTTAAATATTTGATTGAGAATAAAATAGAGGTCGGATGGATCGAATCGGATCGGATATTATGATGATAGAAGTAGAAGAACTACTTTGGTAGGTAGTATATCTCTTCATATCGTACTCGTTCATATTACCTACTTCCCGGTTCAACTACTCATCACTACTACTGATGATGTAGTGTACTGTGTAGTAATAAAGTTGCTGACATGGCAACCAAAATCATATATTAAATTGTATTATATGTAAATACCATTATAATATCCTTTTCAATATATATTTATGGGGGTTTTCTTGCTATAACTATCATCATCACACTCTCTATCCAACTACCTACTAATACTTCAATACTTCAAATATATATTTGCATCAATTTGGTATATTGCAGTTAATGTCGATGTGTCATCCAAAGTTGTTTTGTATGAAATTACTAAAATTTTTAAACTACAAATATCACGAAAATGTCAAGGGTACGTGGCAAACGACTTGAAACCTGTATATGTCAAGAAATTCTAAAAAAGGTCAGAAAATTTTAATCTCTGTCAGTGAAAATGATATACCTTTAGAGCCTAAATGTAAGTATACTCCATACTTATAATTAAACTGTAGATATGATCAATGGGGAATATGCATGAAAATTTTTTTTCACTTGAATTGAAGCATGTTTACTTGACAAATATCAAGGTAAAATTACTTTTTAAATAACTTTAAAAATAAGCGAGATATGAATGATTGAAATTCCCGATTAGACAAAGAGGGTGATAGCCTTCTTGATATGTAATGTGACGTCATATTACACTTTCACCATTTAAAATACACGTAAAACTCCGTTTTTAGTATTTTTGCAAGAAAGAGACAGATAATAATCTTTTAAAGCTTATAGCTTCCTTGATATTTTTCGGATTTTAATTTCGTTTTTAAATATTATTACAGTATTAACAGTACTTTCATATTCTGAAAATAAACGTGAAAAAAAATTTTCATGTATATTCCCTATTCTGTACATAGAAAATTGTTTCAAAATACAACTAAATTTACTTTAATAGATAGATAGATTATAGCGGCTGCCCTGGACGGGCTACACTTCGACCATAAGGTCCATTGTGATGCTTAAGGATGTAAGGATGTGAGTAAATAACTGACCACTTTGGTCACGACGTCTGGTGGCCAGTAAAAGGGTCTCGAAATCTTCTATATATATGAAAAGAAAATATGTTGTGTGTTTGTCCGAATTGTTTGGAGAACAGTAATGAGTTAGCGAAATAATGATGAGAGAAGACCTTAAGTAAATTTTCATTATGATTATCAGAAGCTTAAAATTCCAAACCGTTTCAAAGTTATAGCTGTTTTTTAGCCGTTCCAAAGTTACAGTCGACCCAAATTTCTAATATGGTTTATAGATAGATAGATAGATATATAGATATATCTTGTGGTATGTAAATATATTGCACTGCGACCTTATGGTCCATAGTGCTCCATCTTCCATATCGGGTTATAGTTTCTATAGAAATACCTGCATTAACAATATTTTGGAAATAAATTATTTGTCAATAAATTTAAAATATAAAAAAAAATTGACGTTTACAACTGTCATAATTTAGAAAAACATAATGTAGCCTGTGAAAAAAATATGAGCAAAAATGAAAAGTGATTTTATGCTGGAACTCTCTTAACAATATTTTTTACCAATATTTTCCTTAATTTAAATGATTATACTTTCTATTCAATATATTTTGCACATATAAAATCATAATAATAACTGTTTGGTATTATATCTCGATTTTTCGAAGGTACACGAAAGTTCAATACAAAAAGCTTGTCGATTTGGCATTTCTTTTTCTACTATTTTTAAAAGTAACAAAATATTACTATCCATATTTGTTTAGAATAACTGGATTCTGAGGAATAAATCATATAATTGTTGTGTAATATCCTTGTAAAATCTGAAAATTGTCTAAATTGAATTCTTTAAATTCAAAACTTTTACAAAAGAGACAAATACTAGTTTTATCTTACATTATATGTAAAATTTGTTTATTTAATGTTATAAAATTTTCAGATTTCGCTGACAATGTTTGTATGGTATTAGCTAAAATAGATCAGAAATACAATTTGAATATGAAATATATTAAAGTGAAGTTCGATACTTTTATTATTAAAAATATTCATTTATGATGTATTTTAGCTATTGTAATATACATATATATATATATATTGTAAGCGATATTTTAGTTTTCGCATTATAAGTGTATGTATATATTATATGCATTGTTAATGCAAAACTTATGTAAATAAATCAAGATTATGTTCTCAAACTGTGTGTTTGTGTGTGTGTATCGTTTGAGTACTAAATTATATGATTTTACTTTATCGGATAATAATAAATATTCCATCAGAGTGGGTGGGATATCTACCCCACTTAATAATGTATTCAAAATTACTTTTTGTATGTTTGATAAATGAGGATATTCACCAGTTAACCAGGGTCAGATTTACAAAAAGCTACGTTCAAATTTAATTTTAGGTCAAACAAGGAGCTCGCTTCGAAATTTCCAAGAGTTTATAAGAGGAAAGTCTAGATAGATAGATAGATATATCTTGGAGTATAAAAAGTACTGCACTTCGACCTTATGGCTCATTGTGTTCCCCCTCCTACTTCAGTCCCACGAGATTCGCTTCTCCTATATGTTGGAAATAGCCAGGAGCTTCCTGATCAGGTTTTCCTGAAGGTTCATATATTCGGGGTGAGATGCACCAAATATCTTGTATCTGCTGTAACCGTGAAGAAGGTCTATCTAGATCCATAATGATGTCAACACATAAAAATTAGCACCCCTGGTTTCTTTTTAAGTAAATCGTTAAAAACTTACCCAAAATTCTATTTTTTCTTCAATAAATAGAAAACTCATAAACATTTTGAACGAATCTTTGCTGTGCTTCAATAATTAACCTAATTGACGAATCGAAAAGTGATTGTTTAAGACTCTACAACTTTAGATTCAGACATTTCTGACGTGGTTGTTTATATTTTAAGCGGTGTGGTTAAAAATAAACACTCCCCAGGGGTGATATTTTTGATATGTACTTATCTGACATCATTCTAGATCTATTTTCAGTATGCCTTTCTTTTACGAGTTTGTGGAAACTTGTACACAAGAGTCAATTTATATATCTATTCAATCCGGTTTTAACGTGGTAACAAATTTTTCACACTTCCTGGAAACCCCCTTATTAGATTCCGATCAAGTCGCAAAAAAAATTTTATAATCTAAACCACAGGCTCTTAACCTTAAGCTTCCTACCAATTTTCAACCCATCTGACTCAAAACTGTAGCAGGAGCAAGCCTCGCTACAAACAGTTTCCAAAATTGACGAAATTATTCACCTTATAGCTACGAGTCCGAATTGAATGTATTTTTGAACAGATGTATCGTCCTTATTTACACATTTTTATCTCGAACCGATTCCATTATTTTAAGGGACTGTCAACTTTTTCGTACCTTCTCCCATAATATCCGGTCCGGTGCCGGATATTATGGGAGAAGAAAACTTTGTACTTTAAACTGGTTACAATTTGCAACTCATTTGATTCAATAAATTAGGAGCAAGACGGGCATTTAATATTATTGAGCGGCTTACGGCCAATCGACGTAATTTGTTTTATTAGTTTTTCGGGTTTTAGGTCTTTTTAAATGATATGCTTCAAGTTTTGAAGAGGGAGGTTTAAATTCTGACACTATTATATTTTGTTCTTTATATCAAATTAATATTTTGAATACAATCATTTTATGGCTATGATAAAATATTACTGGTAAAACGGGAAAATTCAAGGAAAAAGTCACAAGAAAATTTAAGAAAAAGTCACATTAATGAATTATACTATACGGAAATTCTCTACTAAATCAGCACATTTTAATTATTCTCGTTGACAATAATTATAGTGATGTGTTACGTACAAAATAAAAAAAACTGACTAACAGAAGTGAAAATTCGATAAAAGAACGTTGAGGGGAAAATGAGAATCAATGAATATAATGATTTGTCTACTTATGTACAAAATTGCTTTTGAAAAGAGCAAATACAGATTATTTTCACTTGCTCTCCAATGTTTATCTGTATAACACGAAGTCTCAACAATAATCTTTACGATTTTAATCAGTGAAAGGTAGGTATAGTGTATAATATATAAATCTTTCTGTATAGTATCTCTTTCGAAAACATGGATTTATTTTCCACTGACAATTAGAGATAAAATATTATTTTCATAGTCTATTGTTAGTTGTACGTGAATAGAGAGGTTCATATGATTCCGAAGCAAATTAAATGTTTTCAAATTACCACTCACCTCTATACTTAAGGATGTTCCAGCATATCACCACTTTTCGACAGATTTGGCTCATTTTGTTTTCACAGGCTTCAAATAACTTTTTCTAATAAATCACGAAGTTTTAGAATTTTTGACCGTTTAGAACGCGAGATAATTAATATCAATGCTATCATTCTCTCTTATTTAGAAGCATATAAAACTGCATGCCCGTCTAAACTATTATCTGTTGTATTAGAAGAAATACTCGACAGAATTTAAAAAAAAAACTAGGAGAGTAAAGCTAAATATCTAGAGCACGGTAGTGCGCAAGGCCGAGTTTTAAGGGATTTATTTATAAATTTAAAAAAAATAATTGTGTGTTACCGTTTTGTTTTCGAAATATAAAAGTTTAAAATTATTATTTTTCTTTAAAATAACATTATTTTGTATATGTGAACAGTGTATTTGTCTATATGTTGTATATGTGTGTTTATGTATTTGTGCTATAATAAAATAGTGTATTTGTCTATGTGTTGTATATGTGTGTTTATGTATTTGTTCTATAATATAATCAAACCGGTCTTTTGTCCTGATTGTATAACACAGTGCTGGAGCGTCCTTAAAACAACAAAAAAATTTGATCCAACTTGAAGCATGTTTAAAGCCATATATACTGATGAGTTTAAACATAAAAAATCATTCTGTTTTCTTATTGGATGTAATTAAATTTTAATTTCTCAATCGATTTTTTGTAATATTTGAAATAATTTTCTATAAAATCTAAAGTTTTGTTATACAAACTATTTTCACTTATGATAAACCGGAAAAAATAAATCGAAAAACTCAGACGAATATCTTATTCTTAGGATGTTCCACTACTTTCGTATCTTGTTCTTTCATTATAAACATCTTCGCATGCTTTTTGATATTTTTTGATCAATAAAGCATCAACATTTGCACTATTTTATCATATAAATCAAGTTTTGACAAGTTTTTCGTTAGGATAGGTTGTAGCGGCTGCCTTAGATGTTACCGAAATTGCGATACCGAAATGGGGCTGACCCATCCTTGCCACTATTCCTTAACCTATTGGGAGCTGTTCAGATACAGCAATAGGATGTTGACGCCGGGAGACTTTACCGCAGAGTGGTTGTCAAAGAATGGTTGACCCAAAAGGGTGGAATGAGTCTCTTCTTAAGTGCTGGGCAGTAACAGAGAAGGTGAATCATCGTCCCTTCCTCCTTGTCACAGTGGCAGCTTCTTACATCAAATAAAAGTTTCATGTATAGCGCTGAATATACGATTTTTATTACTTACATGTGTTCATAGTTCATTTGTACATCCGCTTTCGCTAATATAGACGAGGTTAGTCTATGCATTAAATTGGATCATTCCTAAAAATAGTATAGTCAGTCCATCAATATATGGAGGTCACTGAAAATTACGAATGAAAAGTATCTATTTCACTTTCAGTTTAAGGCATGTAATATTATTACATGACTTTTCTTTAGAAAATGAATTTTATATACAGAAAAGTTTGTACTTAATATTAAGATAACACATATGGCGGACATATTAATTCCATGAATGGCCCATTAGAAAATGAACCCTTTCAGACCCTTACAGACTTTCAGTGGTGAATTTCTTCACTAATATTCCTTCATTATTCCTTCTGTTCAAAATTAACTAACTGGATCCAAATGAAGTCATGTTGAAAATACAAAGCATACAAATTGTACCCGTTGAATACTTAAATAAAACGTCTTAAATTTCCTTTAATTAGAAAAATAGCTAAAAGTATTTAAAGATATAATTAATGGAAGAGATGTTGCATATCTTCACCAATGCACTCCGGACTTTCTTACACTTTGTGGGGCATCAAAGACCATTTTTGGGAATCAACTATGATAGGAACTATGCCGATATTCATCTACAGTTCGTGAAGGAAACTAAAGAAAACCTTCTCAAGCATAGCCGGTTACTTTGTTTCTTGTCCATACGCCGACAGTTTAGTCAATTAACCGCCCTTTTTTTTAATAATTGACAAACTGCCGATGTTGGGATTCGAACCCATAACCTCCCAGTTTCCAAGTAGGCATACTGCGCAGCCGTAACGTCTTAGACCGCTCGGCCACTTGGACTGGTTGGTATAAATTCATATAGTAACCTTTTATAAATTACATATACTGGGTATACAAATTGAACACCCGATCTTTTCACCGAAAGTGTACCTAGCCACCGAGCTAAAATGTAATTATCTAAATAAAATTTTCAATATCCACATTTTGCCAACCATTCAACACACATTTCATTAATTTCATTTCAGCAGATAACAATCAAATACACACAATAAACGCATTTCACTTGCTGAAAATATATAAGCTCTGTGCTTTTTTTTTTTTAAAAAACAATTCAATTAAAAATAAATGTACTTTTTTATTTATTTGGGAGATGACAAAAAATACGAGATTTAACAATGTATAAACATCGTTATGAAGAGACGTATAAGGGGATGATATAATACTGAGTGTGGAATTGGAGATAGTAGAGAGTGGGAGTGTTGGAAAAGATATGTTTATTTTTCGTATTCGATTCACAGAAATTTTAAACAATTGTATGTAAATAGAAATATTGGATTCAATCAATAATAGCCATCGACAAAAGGTTCGTAACCTATAATAGTATAATCGAAACCTTTTTATCCTGTTAAAATGAAGGGTCCGCATGTGTAAACTAAACCAAGTTTTTATACCCGGTATATGTATAGTATATACAAGAGTATTATAAGTTTAGTCTCAAACTTGTAACGGTTAAAATAATTGATCGCAGAAAACGATACGATAGCTCAAAAACTAAAAGAGATAACGAGTTGAAATTTTTTATCGGTTCTAAAAGATGAAATATGAGCCTTAATTGTTAGACCGGGCCAAAATGACGCAAAAGTTTGCAATTGACTGCATTCTTTTTATAAAAATAACTAGCAACCTGTCCTGGCTAAGAAGATGCGCTGGATACAGTGCTTAGATACATTGCCCCGATGCACGCCAGTAAAGCTCCTAGTCTGCATGATTTTTTCCAACTTCTTCAACTCTCATCGCCATATTTCAGCCAATTTACACAAAACCTCAATGAATTATACTCCGAAACCTTCCTCCAGAATCACTTCGTCCATTGGTGAAAACCGTATGGAAATTCGTTTGGTAGATTTTAAGTTTACCGCGTACAGGCGCGGCTGGGGGACTTTATTTTATAATATGTAAGAATACAGTTCCCTAATTTTCAAAAGGCCGGCGGTTCTCATGCTCTCTTTTTGTTAAAGATATAAATTTTCAATATCAAAAAATGAAATTATTGTGTTTTAGAAGCCTGATGAAAGTTCCAATAAAGAGAACGAAACGTTGTTGAATTAATAAGTCTTTTTTATTAAATATCCAATGTCCTGCTCTCTTTTTGTTTAAAGATAAAAATCTTCAATATCGAAAAATAAAATTATTGAGTTTTTAGAAGTCTGATGAAGTTCTCATAAGAGAACGAAACGTTGCTGAATTAATGTGTCCTTTTTTTTATTAAAAGTCCATTTTTCTACTAAGTTGTTGACAAACAAACACATCCGAATAATTTAAGCTGAAAACTGTTTTCTCTTTCAAAAATTGATACGTTTTAGAAAATCAAATAAAGAACAGAATAGATTAGTTCATCGAGCGAAAACTTTTCGAATAACATTCTTATTAGTATTCAAAATTAAGTCGACTACAAAGTAAATTGTTATTGTTTTGTTTAATATTATGAAAAATTCTTCCTATACATGGTAAATTATTTCATAATATTTAAATAAATGCGTGACAATACTTATGGAAAATTCTAATTTTTTTTTTGTATTCGTCTAATATTGATTTAACTAATAAATGCAATATTATCGTTATATACCGCTGTTGTATCGCTTGTATTGTACACAGTGTATGTTGTATAATTATTTAACTGGAAAAATCTATCATTTTCCAACAGAGGTTCACGACCTGAAAAGTATGTGTTGTATATGCAGAATACCTTGCTTATATATCCGCACATTCATATGACATGATTATCCTCATATGTGAGTCTCGTAAATAACGCATTGATTAATGCTTAAATATGCGATACGTCTCTGTTAGTAATACAAATTCAAGGATCAGGGATTGGTACGTAGACTAAGCGAATTTTCTCAAACGAAATAATTATAATTGGAGGTATTTGGTATTCATTATTATAACATTGAAATCGTATATATTTTTGTAAATATTAAGAGAGATATTCCAAATTTTGTGTTCACTCTCCCTCTACACCTTCTCCCCTTCTCCTGAGCCCATTTTATCCATTAACACATTCACTAAATTTTCATTTTCGACTATAGGTAGGGTCAATGGATATTTTCTTCGGTACAATAATGGCTATTAAACAAGAGCTTCTTCGAAAATTCGCTAAATATTTTTGTTGTTTATTTGGTTTGATTTTAAACTATTTCTATAACTTTCTGATCCTTCTTGTGGATTCTTTTATCTATAATTACGTTACAATTATCGAGCAGTTTCACTCGCCCTAGTTTATAGGGTTCCGTAATCATGGAACGGACATGCTAATGAATTTTTATTTATTAGCACGACTATTATTGACTTTACGACTAATGGAGTCTAACCGAAATGCAACCCAAATGGATTCTTGTATCGGAAATTTGTCCATGACTCAACCTTAATACTTTTGAAGAACTCATTCAACAATAACTTACACAAGCGGCACCAAACTCCGGCTTGCGGATTGAATCCGACCCCATATTTTTTATACAGTAGAAGTTGAAAAAGTTTAGAAGCTTTTGCAGCATGAGCATTTGGGACCTCCTCTCTCGGGATCGATAACTTGCACAACTTCTAGATGACGAAATCGACAGTTTGTCTTCAATCTTCTAGAGTATACACAAATTTTACTTTTTTTAGAGAATTGTCCTTTTTCATGATTTGATCACGATAAGGATTCATCTTCACTATTTTTCTATTGTAGCTATATATGTGTAAAGACGTAACCTATATATTCCTCGGAAATTTCCTTCATTGATTTATTTTTATATATATTTTCCATTATAAAGAATACTAAAAAATATATTTATTTACACATGCAATGTACTCATGGCCACAAAAGTAGCGTTCATTTTTCAAAATTTTATCATTGATTTGTGCCTTATTTATTCGGTTTGCGAAAAATCCTTCCGACAATATTTGTTCAATATAAATATACAAATAGCTTTTATACGAAACACTTTCCCAAAAATCGAATGTGTAGGGTACAAATCAACTAAAAATTTCGAAAAAATGAGCGCTACTTTTGTGACCCATACTTACATAAATTAGTTTTCAATAAGAATATATTTCGTTTGGCCCCACATGTGTTTAAGAATTTAAATCCGAACTGTGCCTTATAAATTTTCATCACCCCTGGTGTACACGATAAGGCATGCGAATAATAATTAATATTAACCCCGACTTTACCCTTTACTGTAGGGGAGAATCTCTAAAAAAAGTTTTTTACGGATTTTATTTCTTAACTTTTTAGGCTCTATATCTATGTACAACTATGCCATATTTCAGCTGTATTGAACTAGTAGTATGCGGGAAAATCGGCAGCGGCATCACGGCGAATATGGCGTAACTATAAGGATATTTATTTGCCCTTTGCCACCCTAATGCTTCGTTTAAACTACGACATAAGTTGCGACACAAATGTCAGACATAAATTTCTTTACTGATCACACTTGAACAGAATTTTGGTGTCTGGACACTATCCTCACACAAATGTATAAAAATGTACGGAACTTGTGTCGAGCATTTAACACACAAAAGAACTTATTGCTGCTTATATTGTAATTAAACATCGACGTAAACGCTATATTTATTACTATATAATATGTATATGGAATGTATGGAGTGTATGAAAAAATGTCGAACCTGTTTGACAACCTGAAGAGACACTTGGACACTCGGGTACAAAAAGTTTGCACAGCCGCTGATTCGACACTAATTATAGTGTTGCAATTAGAGACACCCGTGTGCACACATAGACACTCGGTGTATACACTGAGTGTACCGTGTATAGTGTGTAGGCTAAACAAACTTTAAAAACGGTGCTAGTATCTTTCGTGTACGATAAATGATAATTCCTGCATACGATAGTAATTGGAGTATTTCTACACAAAAAATTCCTTTGTCCAGAGTTAATGTCCGTTATACTAAATATTTCTAAAAAAAAATGTCAACAATAAAAAAATAACGAATAAGTTATGAAGAATCAATTACTTATGTCATGAATTCGAAGGTATATCCCTGCTGAAAATCTCTAGTATTTTCTCTGTAAGATCCTGTATATATATATATTTATTTTTCCAATATGATCCTTCGTATTAATTTTCATCGAATTGCTGTTATTTTGAATATGGAAAAACATATTTTCGTAACAAATTACACACACACACACGACACACAAAACCAATATAATAATTTTTCATGCAGAAAATTTCTCGAATATTGAAAAATTATTCCATATGGAAAAAGATTATATGTGTGTATGTATGTATGTATGTATGTATGCATGTTTCTGCTTTAAGTAAATAAAATGTTGCAATAAAATATCGAGACGAAAATTGGTTTTTCATATTATTGGTATATATAGAATATATAGAGTTGGGTGTATACCTTTTTTTTTACGTGACAAATTTTCAAAACAAATAAAATTGTAGGATATTTTTAGAAATTAATTTTTTATTGGGAATATTGAGAATTCGTGTAAAAATGGTTTTTTTAACGATACATTTTCGATAACTAGTTTTTATATATTTTTAAACTGTTTATATTCTTTAGATATTGGGTGAAGTAGTTATCGTAGATTTAGCGTACGAAGTGCGTGAGTATAGTTCAGAAGAAATGGGGCTTCAAGTTTGTATGAATAAATATTGTTTGATAATGCTAATGGGAAATGGCATTAAAAAAACTTGAAATCTGATTTCCTTGATTGTTGCCACGAGACATCATTCATCTCGAATTGTGTTAATTTTTGTATTGTCTCACTTCGTACACTCCCGTTCATAAAAATTGAACCAGTTGAAATATTTTCATGTTACTGCATGTAATATTATACATACAGTATTTTAAAATACACTCAATCTAGAAACAATTTTTGTGTATCTATCGCTGTCTATCTACAATGACTATGATATGGTGTCTTTGTTACATATACATGTAGACACACTCACACGACGGACGACGGACAATAACGACGATGTATACATGCACGAGTATGACGCAACTTTATATAAATGATTGTAGTTAGAGAGTGATAAGTATAATTGTTATATGTTATACAATACTGATTTTAATGCAGTTTAAGTGTAATAAAGACACCATATCATAGTACACTACATATACGCAGCGATAGATAAACTATACAGTATTTCCAGATTGGGTGTATTTTAAAATACGGGCTGTATATGTAGTAATATACTCGTATACGCTAGAATGTAACTTACTGGTTCAATTTTTATAAACGATAGTGTACGTCGATAGACAAAAATGTTCTCGCTCTAACTGAGAAGTAGTTAAATTTTGTTTAATTTCGATTCTCGAGACAAATATTCTGTAACTAGTACAAAAAAATTTAAGAGTAGGATTTACTACAAAAACTCGATAATATAGTAAATGTAGACATCGTTTATCATAATTTAACCCTCTGTAGATAACATGACATCTTGGGGCAGGAAAGGCGAGTTTGGAGTATATATTTTAAACGGGAGCTTTCCCTAAAATCTAAGTAGGGTCTCTTCTATTGTTATATACACTGATGGCGTATAAAACAGTTAGCATTAAAAATGATCCATATTCCTTGGTTCAAAGAGGCTGTCCAGCGTATAGATCTTATAGTTAGCTCATAAGTTGCCCGGGTATTTTAGGTGAGATGGTAAAGGTCAGAGACATCGCATAAACCGGGTGAATTAGCAAAATCAATCCGATCGATTTTGTCTAGCTCTTTTCTTTAAAAATAATATTTATTAAATAAAACAAATATTTGAGATTTTCGTAACAAGACTTTTATTTTGATTTGTTTTGTAACACAGTTCTTTCATTGCAAAATGTGTGATAATGGTTATTATCATATATTTTCTGATGTAGGAACTGTGTTCCAAAACTGGTCAAAATAAAATTATTGTTACATTTAATAATTATAATGGATTTTGGTCAAGTAACGATCCGACCAATACAATAATAATAATAGTATTTCGATCAATTTTGTACAAACTCTAAAAAGTAAATCAGTTTATGAAATACTCTCATTATGTTTTTCGAAGGAAAAACGCTGGGGAGGATAAGGACTATCTATTACATGATAATATACCGTTTATATTTATATATTTAATAAATGCACGCGATTTGTAGATAATCACTTTAAATAATAATAATGAATGAAAATCATTACATCATATCTACTACCTACATTGTAATTTGGTTCTTTTACATTACCTTAAATTGATTGCACAAAAATTCAAGAAAAACAATACACGTCAAGCATGATTACAACTCAGTCAGAAAGGGTTCTGAATCATGATTCCACCGATGGTAACATTATTAGGCTTTTAAATTAGTATGAATTTGAGAATTACTCATTTGTACAACGTACTACATTTCAGAATTCTAGGACCAAGAATTTCTAGAATTTAGTTAATATTCCTGGTCCATATGTCTAAATTTGATTCTGGAAAAATAGCTAAATTATTAAAAAAAAAAAGGTACGGAATCCTATTTATGATACGAGTTTTATAAATAATACATGAAGGGAAGATAAAATTTTATATTTACAAAATATTTTATTAATGAATAGATATCATGTTTCGTTCAAATTTGTAATTATTTCTTTAAATATTCTTTTTCATTTTAAAATATGGTTTTCCATTTCAAAAGATGATTTTCCATTTGAAAAAGAATGTGGGAATACTTAATGAACTTTGGTTAAATTCAATTCAAATTAAGTTATTTAGTATTTGAACAATTAAAAATTATCTACATAAAACCTATTTTGACAAAGTGGAAACCCGACTTCAAAAATCAAATATTCTTTAACAAAAAATGCACTAAAATGTAAAAAAATAATTGCATATTCTTGTGCCAATTTTAGTTCACCTAAGCAAAAATTTTTAAATATATATGTATAATTATTATATATTTTTGGAGGCGGTGTCCAAAAGCTATGTGAATTTCTCTATGCTGACACCGTCTCCAAAAATAATAATAATTGTACATACATATTTAAAAATTTTTGCTTAGGTGAACCAAAATTGGCACAAGAATATGCAATTATTTTTTTACTTTTTAGTGCATTTTTTGTTATAGAATATTTGATTTTTGAAGTCGGGTTTCCATTTTGTCAAAATAGGTTTTATTTCTCGCTTTTTAGTGACTTTGAAGTACTATAACTGATTTTATTTGTCTAAATATGGGTAGACCTACTAAACGACCAACTAATTTTTAGTGCATTTTTTTATAACAGATTTTCAGTTCTTTTTTACCATTTTCCCATTATGAATGAGTATACCCTTTAAAAAAAAAAGAAAAAATTCCGCAGAAATCGGTTATCACATATCACATATAAACTATCACATATAACGACTAACTTGGAGAGTCAAAGTCCATCCTTTGAACCTTTCGAAATTTATTTTTCACCCTTTAAAATGGAAAAGCTTTGTTGTAAAAACACTTTGTAAATACAACAAAAAAAACACAATCATTTCAAATGTAATCCAAATCAAATAAGAGATTATTAAAAATTTCATCAGTCCAGAATCATCAGTATATTCTAATAATTCTATGTATTCTAGTTCGAATATTTAGATAATAGAATAGAAGATAGTGTTTAGATCGTCAATTTTTGAATAGAATTCATTTTGTTTAAATAATGCATTTTTTTAATATTTGTTATGATGTCAGCAACATAGAGAATATAGTAATAATGCCTATCAGTGTGAACTCCACAATGTTGTAATCAATCAAGAAAAATGATTGATATTTTTAATAATAACACATGAAATATGCTTCTTTTTTTTATTAGAAAAATACATTTAGAAAGCTATGCACAATTTACGTATGTTAACACAAGTATATTGAACGGCACTGATCGTGGCAAAAAGTACTTTTCTAAGTAATATAGTTAACTGAAGTAAACAAATTTTTATATTTAGAGCGTCCCAATTTTGAACATAGATATCAGAGGTTGCAAAATTCAGATTTTTATTGAATTCCACAAACCGGTAATGGCAATTTACACTTTTTTCAAACCAGGGAAATTTTTTCAAACCAGTTCGACATATTAAATAAAAATTTATTCTTGACAAAAATGTTAAAAACTTTTATATCACGCAATTTAAGTTCAATAATTTACAAACTTTTGTTCATATTCAATTTTGATAATAAATAAATACTATTATGTGTGTATACATCCTACTTGCATGTTTAATTCAATGATATATATATATATATATATATATATATATGCTTATATATATATAATTGAATTAAACATGAAAGTATATATATATATATATCTATATACTGTATATAGAGGTCTTGTGACTATTTTAAACAAGACTTTTCAATTGTTAACAAAATCAAGAATCACCTTACTTATTTAGAACTTTTCGAAAATAAATAGAAAAGTATTCCAAGAGTTATTTATAGGAAATTTTATGTTTTTCTATTTTGTGTGCATATCAGTGTACATTAATATACTACAGCTTTACTTTACTGACATGTGTGTGTTAGCATTTAATAAACAATTGAAGCTTAAATATAAAAAAAAATATGTATGAATACATAAATAAAATATTAAAATCAAACCAAGCCCCATTTCCTTGTCAATTGCTTTTTGCATATTATGTTATATTATTATAGTTAGTTAATATGTATAGAGTGTACCTATAGGTGAATGAAGGTGTGGTCCACCACATAAATCCAAAACAATCACAGGTTAAACTCTCAACTTCTAATGTCGCGCGTCCTACATACTTTACAGTCATGTAGCATATTATAAACTGATACAGTTAAAGTCATATACATTATAGATTATTTATATAGAGTGTATTCAAAAATATCAACATATTTGCCCTGAAACATATACTATTTTTAGAATGTACATACAGTAGACCCGCGGTAATCTGTCAAACGTTTTGCAAGGCTGTGTCGGATGATCGAATTTGTCGGACTATAGAGTACTGTCACCGATCCCTTGTTGTTCGGAACTTTTTTGAAAAGGAGTACCTTGTAATCCGCCAAATTACATATTTAAACCAGTCACAACATGTTTAAGCATGCATTGACGAAGATTTTCCGTAATAAATGTCCTTTGTATGTACTGTTATAGGCATGTCGGATTGTAGGGGTTGCCGGATTAGACGGTAGCCGGATTACCGCGGGTCAACTGTATTTGCATCTGCTATTGTAATGTATATCGGGTTAAATAACTATCTATAAATGTTTTTTTGATTCAAATAAAAATTGGGACTAACTTTTGTTTTTTTTACTGGGAAAATGACAAATTAATCGGAACAAAGCATTTTAGGTACCAGAAAAAAAACTACACATTCTTAGCCGATGGTATATATCGAGTTAAATAACTATCCAAAACTTTTTTATTTGATTAAAGCGAAAAATTATCTTTTGTTTTATTACTGGGGCCAAGCCGAATCGGAACAAGCCATACTACTAATGAATCTAATATTATCAAAAAAGAAATTTTATTTATCTAAGAATTCTAAATCACATTTTAGATTGGAAAGCAAAATTTTATTTTTAAATTTATCAATTTTATTAATTATTGTATTAGCTGATTTAATTTTCGCCGAATTTGGTCAAACATCTCTTTGAACGACGTAATTAACCAAATCATCAGTGGCGTAAATGCTCTAATCTATTTGGTCCGGGAGACCAAATAGTTTTTTCATGATGATGAGCATCAAGCTGGTAGTTTGTAAGTAGCTTCATTTTGACAAGAAGCCCAACTTTTTTAATTATAAAATTTTGGAATATGGTATCGAAATTTTTGTGGAAGCCTGTTATATTCATATGTAATAGTTTGTAGGTATTTTTGAAGGAACTATATTTAGCGTATTAGTACATAATATTGACAAATGTGTATTCGTTGTATGGTTCAATATATTAATGATATTCATATCAAAATTATTGTATACTATATGATCAAGTTGATGAACATGCTAACAGTATTGTGTATATGAATATCAAATGTCATTTATGTAACGGGAGGAGCTGAGAGCTACATTTCAACACTATATATATGTACTGTGTGTAACAGTAAGAATGGAAACTTTTTTATTATACTTATTATACAAGAACCATTGGTTATATTATAAATCATAAGTTGACCAAAATTTCATTTCTTGCTTAATAAAATTACCTAATTAATCCATTTCTGCATGTCCGCCCGTCTGTCTGTTTGCTGAAAATTTTTGTGTGTGTTCTAGAGCAAAAAAGTAAGGCCCAATTCTTTAATGGGCAAAATCGGAATGTGTTTCCCCCCGCCAGGGGGGGGGGGGAATTTATATCTTTGAAACCGACAGAGATAGAAAAAAATTTGTTGACAAAAAATCTTCTTTAAAATAAACAACTTTTGTTTGAAATTTTTTTTCATAAACTTAGTTTTCTCATAATTTGTGAATAAATGTTTTGTGAACAATTCGAATCCGCAGAATTATTAACAATTCAATCATTGATATACAACTCAGTATATACTGGGTATTCAAACAATTAACTCAGTTAGTTGTTACATTACTTGTTTTTCTTCTAATTTCAATAATGTATATTTTTTGATCACGTGATAATCAGTTTTAATCAACAGATTTATAAATTTACCTGAACCTTATAGGATAATTCTTTCTAACTACGCCTCGTGGTTCAGGGATTCATTCGGTTCGCCGTATTGATATTGTCGTATCGCGTAGTTGAATGAATTACGTTTATATACCGGGTTTAAAGAAAAGGTTTGAAAATTATCATAATTTTAAACAGCAAAAATAGATTTACTGTGAATTACGCGTCAATGAATAAAATCATAATTTTACACAAACAGTTGGTGGTGTACGTTGTTTATTATATCTATACGAACATTACTTGATATTATTACATGAACACGTATTACTTACACGTAGCGTACAATATCTACTAACAATGCTCGCTCCACGGTTGTTCGTTTGTCGAGTAGATAGATGACGAATATGTAAACCATACGTTAATTAATAATGTGTGAATAAATTAAATTTGGGTGTATGATGGTTACACAGTCAGTAACAACATCCATCATTGATCATTACTATATAAGTAATTACCACCTTATATACCGTAATTTTATTATTAATTACTATATGATCCATACTGATGTGCTGATTATGTGTGTTTACACTTATGTACTCGATATTATCAGAACACTATCCAGAGAATATTGTCTAAAATTTAATTTGATTGGTTGTTTTCTGTAGCGTTATTGCTGAAAAAAGAAAGAAAAATGGAATTATCTGTTGTGAAATTAGTGATGCCGCAAGAAACGAGACAAGACGAGAATAAGTGTAAAATTTTGAACCTTATATTTTTAATAATATGAGGATTGCCCCAAGTATGTGCAATCTAGGTCTTATGAAGTGTAATCATGATACTTAGGGCCACAAAAGTGAGAATAAGTTTAAAATTTTGTACCTTTATCTCACAAATGATTTTACTTCAATCACCAGTAAACTACTCTTTCTAATAGTATTAGAGGATTGCCAAGGATATGAACAACTAGTAAGTGTAAGCATGGTACTGAGGGCCACAAAAGTTATTGGTCTTTTTTGCAAAATTATATAGTCTTTTTGTGCCTTATATCCATTCGGTTTTTGGGAAAATGTTTCGAAACAAGGTACAATATGACTATACAATTTTATAAAAAAAACTCATCCTCTATGACCCCGTAGTACAAAGTTCAAAAAAATCGTCGGAATCCATTTCGAGACACTCGCGAAATACTATTTTCGGTCTAACTATTTCCGACAATATACCCGCCCATGTGGGCGAGCGGTTTAAGGCGCTCGGCTACTTGGAACTGGGAAGTTACCAGTTCTAATTCCGGCACCGACATATGGTCGGTATATGGATAAGAACGAAGTAACCGGCAATGCTTGCGAAGGATTTCTGCAGTACGAACTCCAGAATATCGGCATAGTTTTTACCAAGTTTGGCTACAGCCGCACAACTTGTAAACAAATTCCTTGTATCAAAAATTTATCGTTAAAATAATTAATAATGGTTAAAAAATAATCATGGGTGGCTTCTGTTATAGACCATGAAGTTTCAGAAATGGAGATAAAACCCCATAATTTTTTTCAAAATGTTTTTTAATAACTATTTCTTCCAACATTGCAGTCTGGGGAGATAGTAAACATAAGTTTAAAGATTCATAAGTCTCGCTATCTCCGTTCTTGACATATCTTGTTCACATCCATCTGAACACCATTCATACATACACACACACAGACCCAAGTAAAATTTCTATATCGATTTTCGTTAAGTCGCTAAAAACATTAATCGATTTGTCTTAAAATCAAAAAAGAAAATAAATCAAGGTTTTGAAAGGAAATTCTGGAAACACTATAAAGATAAAACTGACTACCACAAAGAGCAAATCGTGATTATCTATCAAGATAAACTAAACTGATCTTAAGGCAATATGTATAAGGATGTCGGTTCTGATGGTGCTCGAAGGCATCGATTTATTGGAGAAGTTATTCAGTAAGATTGATTCAATTTTTATTTGGGTTCCGGAGCACTGTGAACTCGCTTTTTTGATTGGTCTACTATCTTGGAGGTCAGCCAAAATAGGGAACTATATATTGACTTTGATTTTCATAAGGCTTTACCTTTTATTTACTTAAGGCTAAGACTTTTGAGTACTGAGGAAGAACTTATTGAATTAAATGTCGGATGGGAAAAAACAAGACTTCCAAGGTCGGATCATTTGTTTACCTAATGACCTATCCTCTAACAGAGAGAGGTTTCTTTGAGTGATATCACTCTTAACGTTTTCGATTTGGATAACTTAATTAAGTAGCATATATATATATATATATATATATATATATATATATATATATATATATATATATATATATATATATCTGCAGTGAGAGATGAGGTAGATTGTAGAGGCCGCCATGGACGGGCTACACTTCGACCATAAGGTCCATTGTGATGCCTTAGGATGTGAGGATCTGAGTAGAGTGGACGGAATTTGTGAGTAGACTAGGAATTGGTAGGATATGCGGCTGCAGCCGACTATGATAGGAACTATGCCGATATTCATCTGGAGATCGTGAAGGAAACTGCAGAAAATCTTCTCAAGCATAGACAATTACTTCGTTCTTGTCCATACGCCGACAGTTTAGTCAATCAACCGCCCCTTTTTTTTTAAATATAATTGACAAACTGCCGATGTCGGGATTCAAACCCATAACCTCCCAGTTTCCAAGTACTGCATACTGCGCAGACATGACGCCTTAGACCGCTCGGCTACTTGGCTGGTTATCTGCAGTGAACTGTTGGTCTATAACGTTTTTACCATTCAGATTAAATTCTATTCATTAATGATATATATTTTTCTATGATTTAATATAAATAATACTCTTGAATAGAGAAGATTCAAAACATACAACTGTTACATTTATACTCTTGCGTAACATCTCATTAAAGATATTTCTTCTAATTGCATATTACAAAATTAAATCTATCTCTATTATATTATGTATGTTTCTAAATGTGTTTTGGTACATCTGTACTTTAATTATACAGTTCATATACAATTCTATATACTTTGCTTTTAAATCATAGACTTTTTTCTTTTGCTTCTATTTTCTTTAAAAAAATATTTATATTTTTCGTACAATAGACTGCATACAAAATAAACTAGTTTTTATGTTCTTTACTGAGTGTTGTAAAATTCTGAAACCTACGGGTTGTAAGTTGCTGATCAAATTCTTATGCCTCTATTTTCTTTAAAATTGTTTTAATATTTTTCATACAAAATAGACAATTTATAAAATAAACTAGTTTTATGTTCCATACTAGGGGTTGTAAAATCATGTACGATACCGTTACATTTGGATCGAATGGGTCGATAATTGACGAAAATCTATATATAATTATTAAATAAAACAAATATTTGAAATTTTCGTAACGATAAATTAATTTTGACTAGTTTTGAAACACAGTTTCTTCATTAGAAAATATATAATAATAATTATTGTATATTTTCTGATGAAGAAACTTTGTTCCAAAAATAAAATTGTTGTTACGAAAACCTCAAATATTTCTTTTATTTAATTATTGCCAGATGTTGATAAAACTCATGAAAATGAGAAAAATTAAAGTTCGGAAATACTTTTTTTTTCAAGACTTAAGAAATATTAAAGATTTTTCCCGTGAATAAAAGTACGTGAAACGTCTACCATCGCTAATTTTTATTCACGGAGGGGTGTTTGAAGCCTAGAAAGTTTGCTTTTCTGGACTTTTTTTTACCGATCATTTAAGGAATTTTTGTATACTAAGAATTTGGTAAGTTGTGCGACTGCAGCCAACTTTGATAGGAACTATGCCGATATTTGGACTTCGTGAAAGCCAACTTCAGATAACCTTCCCAAGCATAGCCAGCTACTTTTGTTCTTGCCCATACGCCGACAGTTTAGTCATTTAATCGACCCATTAATATACTTGACAAACGGCCACCATTGGAAATCGAACTCGCAACGTCCCAGTTCCAAGCAGAGCGCCTTTGACAGTACTGCCATTTGGACTGGTCGTGCACAAGTTACGAAATAATGATGAAATAGCTTTGAGCAAGTTAAAATAGACCATTTACAAACGATGTCTTCTCCATTTTCTTGAATGACATTTTACGTTGAAGAAAAAAATTTTTAATTTTTCCTGTGTTTTCCAGAAATCGTGAAAATGCGAAAATTTTGCCAAGTGTATAGTCATTTCAACAGCTTAATTCCAAAGAGAAGGAATGATTTGATTATCATTTCATGTCGGTGATAGATTACTATATATATATATCTAAATACTGATTCGAATATTTTCTTCTGAATGTTTTCCGTTCGTAGTACACCCTAGTAGTTCATGTACATATAACCCTTAAACTCGCTCTTGCGCACTACCGTGCTCTAGATGAAACTGTGTATTTAAATAGGGAAACATTACTTTATTTCCTAAATCCTAAATCATCCGAAAGATTGCATCATATACATGAAAAGAGAGAGTACTTTACCATAGACCGGGTAAAGTAATACAATTGAATTTTGAAAAAATATTAAAGGAGCTATTTTATTCTAAATCTATAAGTTACAACCTGTATAAAATTGAACATTTCTAGTAGAAAAACCCAGTAAGTTTATAATAAAATAACTTTATTTAAAACGAAATCTTTTGCCTACATCTTTCTTTATCTCTTTACATCTTCAGTTGTTTTACAGAGTGAATTTTGAAAAGTTATAAAAAGAGCTATTTTTCTCTAAATTTTTTCTACATCGTTATGTTATACTCTGTCTTAAACTGAGCATATCTAGTAGAATAACCCAGTAAGTTTATGGATCAAATAACTTTATTTTATTTAAAATGAAAACATATGTTTAATGTATAATTATAATTTATTATATGCATTTCAAGTGGCTTTTAATATATATGTTAGTTATTATTACGATTTTTTTTCTTCATATTTATATCAATAATAATTTAATAAATAAATTTATTAATTACTACTATTAGTTTTTTGTTTCTTAAATAAATTTTATAGTTATTATTTATTAATTTGTTATCTTTTGAAAATATGTTAAATTAATATATTAGTAACATCACACTTTAATTGTCATCAATAAGGGTTACTCAACTTGTATTCTAATTGTGTTTTACATACAATTTATTAGTCTGTTTTATTCTGAGAAAAGCCTAGTATACAAAGTTTCATAATTAAACACTAAAAGAAAAACATATATTTCCAAAAATACTCAAATACAATTTTTTATTAGTAATTAACTAGTACTTTAGAAACAAAATAAAAAAAATTTAAGGAGCTTTGTGTCTGAAACTAAACCATCCTAGTCTTTTTGACCATATATTTGTTTAATTTTTGCTTTCAACAAAGCGTGTATTTTGAAGAGTATAAATTCTAAAAACATTATTTAATTTCTCATAATTTACAATCGCTACCAAATTATTATACAGATTGTGTTATTTGTAATCTGTAATCCTTTGAATCGATCGGACAATCACAAGTAGCTAAAAATTAAATTACAAGATTTGTTTCCGAAGGCGGAACCGCTATTCAAATTCCACAGATAGTCAATATTACAATTTTGAAAAATGAGCGCTTCTTTATGTGGCTATGTAAACATAAGACGTAGAACTAATAATAATAATGCTGGAATAAAAATAACTGGAAAATCTTAGTCATTATTCAAGTTAGATGGATTAGTACACAGATCAGTGCATTATACAAATAGTATATATACACACAATTATGGAAATCATCTATAAATTAATTATATATCAATTACTTAATTAGTTTGAATAACCTACAGGTAAACTAGTACCTCTTGTTTTCATGTATACCCCCCGAAGAATCTTCTGGAATTACCCTAAATAAATTGTTTACATTAAAATCTGTATTGATTTTGGTTAACAAAGAATTCCAGGATTCGTTTTATAAGAATGCTTCCCCTCCGAGAAATTCAGTTTTTTTTTGACAGGACTTGCAAAATGTTTTAATTCAAAATTGCTTAGCTAATAACAGTAAAGATCATCTCATAAAACAATTGCTAGAATATGTTTTTCCCTATGATTTTTCTCATATATTTGCAAACTTTTTTGCCCCAAGTTTCGAACATATCCCGTTATCTCAGAATATTAAGAGGGATCATGTTTTTGATGAAGCTCAAAGCTTTAAATGTTTTGTAAACATAGCGTGTTTCTAAAACCGTTTGTTTCAGAGAAATATAGCCAAAGCTTTTTGAATAATATGTATTTAAGTGCAACAATATTAAAATTTAGAAATCCCCCAACGCAATAATATGAAACGTAATAAGAACTTTCCGTTACTTCTACCAAATTTATACGTAAAATGATAATGTTAAGAGAGATTGGATGCCACAGACACAGGCAGCCAGACACACAGATACTTTAAACTTATAACATCCCTACTTTGCATGGGGGGGGGGGGGGTTAATAACACCACTCTTGATTGAATCACCACTTTCGGTGGTTCAAAACCGAAAAATTTAGTATTGACATTTAGCAATGACATTTATAAATGGTTACATTTGTCGTAGTGATTGCCACTGTCATTGTTTCAGTTACAGTAATCGAATTATTTTGCAATAAAATCGATATTAATTTCAATTAATAGACAGAGTTCTTGGAATGGAGTTTTTTTTTAAATAAAAATATGCTACTCTCGTATAAAAATGGATTGTGTCTGTAAATAAAAATCAATTAACATTATTCATTTCATTTCAACTATAACTTCAGTACAAATTCAATATTGTTATTGTTATCTTTGTCTGGTTTTATTGACATTAAATAAATAATAAGATTATGTAATTATTGATGTATACGACTCTATTATAGTATTTGCCATATAAGATGTATATACGGGGAAATATACTCGAGAGAATATCACTTTTCGATTGATAAGAATTAGTGTACAAAGGTTAAAAAAAAAAACTTATCCGTTTTAAAGGAACCCCGAAAAATTGATGGAGTAAATTTGCACTTCCCGGGAGAGGATTCCCGCCAATCAATCATATTTTTAAACTCTGGTAGTTAATAAAACATGTTTAAATATTTTAGCTGTTTTGGAGATATCGTGTTGACTTATATTATTTACATTTATGTGACTTAGCCGTCACATATATACTATTTAAACAAACATGTCATTGAAGTTTTACAATATTTTCGTATCATTGACAGTATTACTTTGTTGTCAATATCAACTTATTATTCTATTATTATTTGTGTATACTTAAGCGTCACAATACTGATGTCAATATTCATTAAGGATGTTCCAGCATACCACCACTTTTCGACAGATTTTGCTCATTTTTTTTCACAGGCTAAAAATAACGTTTTCTAATAAATCCCGAAGTTTCAGAATTTTTGACCGTTTAGAACGCGAGATAATTAATATCAAAGTTATCATTTTCTCTCACTCTCTCTCATTAACTTCATGTCCGCCCCACTTATATCTGTTGTATTTGAAAAAATACTCGACAGAATTTAAAAAAAATCTAGGAGAGTAAAGCTAAATAATTATTATATAAATTTTTAAAAAAATCGTGAGTTACCGTTTTGTTTTCGAAATATAAATGTTTAAAATTATTATTTTTCTTTAAAATAACATTTTGTATATGTGAACAATGTATTTGTATATGTTTGTTTATGTATTTGTTCTATAATAAAATCAAACCGGTTTTTTGTCCCGATTATATAATACAGTGCTGGGGAACGTCCTTAAGGTTACGTTATACATAGTAGGAAAAATAGTTATAGTTATTCAATTTTTGTTTTAAGTTGAAAAAGAAAATTGAATGAAGTGTTTTGATCAGTGCCACAACAACTCTATGAGATATGGAGATATAGACTTGTTTTTATACTAAAAATTTAACCTCATCAAATCCAAAATAATCCATTCTAGCGTTTTATAAATACAATTCCTTATATTTACTTTATTAAGCTATGATTATATTATTGCAAGCAGTATAGTTTTGTATACTCTATCGCTGTATAAATAGCACTAAAGTTATAAACGAATTCATAGTACAGAAAAAAACCGGATATAATCCTTTCAAATAAACTTAGAGATGATAAAATATAAAAAATATAACTTTGGCACAAAATCGCCGAAACATGAACAGACAATTTACTGGAGGCTCTTTGAATTTTCACTCTTTTCCATAAAAAAGAAAGTAGTGTTTTAAATTATCCAAAAAATGCTGTAGGGTTAGTTTTCAAATAAATTAAGTAAAAACTTGCTCTAGTATAAGCACACTATCGATGGGATGATTTCACAAAAAAAATTATTTTTGCAAGCTCTAGTAATTAATGTTCAAAGCACCTAGGCGACCAAAGAACAAAAATGGTACTTTTTGCATCAGGAGATCAGGTAAAACGATCAGGTAAAGTTTTGTTTGGAAAATTTCTTTCAAAACAAGTGAAAATAACAACTACCTGAGTTAATTGTTTAAATACCCACTATATACTGAGTTTATGAAAAAAGTGTCAAATAAAAGTTGAATATTTTTAAAAAAAGGAACATCCCCGTGACGACGGGATTCACGGTCAGTTTTACCAACTCACAAACTTATCTTTAAGCTCCAAAACATACGTTTTATCTTTTCGTTTTTGGGTTATCGTGATTACGAACGGGCGGAAAGACGGACAAATGGAAATTAATTAACTAGGCCATTTTATGAACATCTATATCATAATTTTTCTTGTGATCAAAATTTTTGACCGTTATAAAGTTTGGATTTTAACTTAATTTACCCTCGTATACAGACTGTGTTGGAATGCTTTTCCAATAGAGAATCAATGTTAAATATTATTTATTACTGACAGGCTGTGTGGTTACTGTACGGAGTCAGTCAGAACACATGTAATGAGTACACACTCATTAAAATGAGTCAGTACACACAGTCAATGAGTCAGTACACACTCTTAAATGACAAACAAACTACCATACGCATATGAGATGACTCTAATTACATGTGTACTGACTGACTCCGCACAGTAACCACACGGCCTACCAGTAATAAACAATAATTAACATTGATTCTCTATTGGAAAAGCATTCCAACACAGTCTGTATATTATATATACCGAATATAAAAATGATTATTAAAATTGCTTTGTCTTTTAAATAAAAGTATTTTCGAAAGAACTATACTATCTAAGTGTAGAAGAATTTTGTTTAAAAAAAAATATCTTGGATTAAAAAAACATTACTTAAAATACGTTATCTTTGAATAAATGTATTTTTGAAAGGACTATAGTTAAGTGTAGCGTGAATTCACCAACCATTGCAGCACGAGAGCATGTAAATAATGTTATTTGATGTAATTTGTTTGACAAATGCCAATAATAATAAAATAAATAAACAAATAAACATACTACACAACTAAATCAAATGTAAATATTATTATGATGAGCAACGTGCATTTAGGGGTGGGTGTCCCCACTTTCTTTGGCTCACTGTGTCTCTCTGTAGCATAGCGTTTGTTTGTTTGTTTGTCAACAAATCCTAAAATAAATTAAATTTGTTTTTTATTTTGTATATTATTAGGATTTATTGGTGGTTTTTATTTACGATGCTGGAGCATTTTTTTTAAGTAGGTTTGGTTATAGTCTAGGAGGGATCAACGTATGCGTGTCGAAAATTATTCCGACGCAATTTTTTTTTTGTCGGAATGCTTTTAACAAATGCTTAATATATAGAAATATTGTTTGACATTGTGGTTCAAATTTTTTGAAACATATTTCTTTTGGAAACCTGAATTACAAAATATTTTGAACCAAACTGTTTTTTTTTTAAAGTCTAGTCATTTTCGCATACTTGACCGTTTCCGAGTTATAAACTCGTAACAGAGTTATAGACAGTGAGAAATCTTCTTTTCTTAATGTTTTCAGCCTCGAAAACTGCCGTTTTTGTGTTTTTTCAAATTGTTTATAACTCGGAACTTTAGGAAAAAATGAAAAGACACATTTTTTGTTTAAAATGAAGTATAATTCCTTTAAAAACTCCATTCGGATGAAAATATTCGGTGATTCGAGGTGATTCGTTAAACAAAATTAAGATTTGGAACCACAATGCACCATGGTAAACTGAATTTGTATAATACTTGGTATATTTTGAAAGTATTTTGACAAAAAACAACAAAATTGCGTTGGAATAATTTTCGACACTCATGCGCCGATTCGTCTTAGTCTATTATGTTTGTATTTTTTTATCCTTTATAAATTGAATAAAATATTCCTAGGGATAGTTACACGGATTCAATGAAAAAGAGGCTGGGTCGGGATATGGCATAGTTTTTTCTTCAATTGGACTTTCACTGGTAAGAACTAATATTTTACGAAAATGGAAAAGGAAATGAAAAATATATCTGTTCATAAACTGTCTGAATCAGACAGTTTGTGGTGAGATGTAGTGATCATTTCCTGAATTTTTCCAAAGACAAACAAATAACTAAATGTTTAATGTTTAAAAACCTTGCATACACTGAGGTTTTCATTCATGTGCGTACTGTATTTTTTACAATGGCAAAAATCGACTGAAAAAATATTCGATAAGAATACGCTAACTTTGAACACAATAGTAGGTACTATTGGCCACAGAAAATGTGGCCTTTTTTAAAAATTTTATAGGCGATTTGTCATTTGATTTTTGGGAAAATGTTGCAAATAAAAGTTGTTAGTATATTTATAATGAAAAACTTTTATCCAAAGCATTTTTTCGAAAACCGAATAAATAAGACACAAATCAATTATAAAATTATCTATTGTATGCCTAATGATGTGAGCATGTGAGTGGAGTGGAAGGAATTTTTGTGTGTAGACTAGGAATTGGTAGGATGTACGGCTGCAGCCGACTATGATAGGAACTATGCCGATATTCGTCTGGAGTTCGTGAAGGAAACTGCAGAAAACCTTCACAAGCATAGCCGGTTGCTTCGTTCTTGTCCATACGCCGACAGTTTAGTCAATTAACCGCCCCCTTTTTTTTTTAATAATCCCAGTTCCAAGTACACACAATGCCTTACCAGCGCGGCTACTTGGCTGGTTTCGTGGCCCATAGTACAAAATTTATTTTTCAACAATTTATGTTGATAAATTGCGCAGCTCATGCTTGTTTAAAACCCCTTTTTCCCCTTGTCACATATTATCACGGTTATATGTGACAAGGAGATCGATACTAGCGCAGCAATTATTCATTCTTTATTTTCGGGCGTATTTTTGAAAACAACCCCTATAGAAAACTTCCTTAAGCGTGTAGAAAAAAAGTAGTGCTGGCATATTCTCCATCTCGTGCAATTAGAATGCATTCTCTAACTTTGTTAAGTGACAAAGCTGTTAGTTAATATGACTTTTATGAGACTAAAACTGTTACTTTAAAAGTACGTTCTAAGTGTCACTGTATATTTTTTTAAAGAGTACCACAGACCACAAAAGAAGCGTTCTTTTTTCCAAATTTTATAGTTGATTTGTGACTTTTCAGAGTCAGTTTTTCCAAAATTGCATTGAATAAAAGTTGTTGCTATATTTATAATGAACAACTTTTATCCGAAGCATTTTTTCGATAACCGAATGAATATGGCACAAACCAATTATACAATTTGAAAAAAAGAACCCTACTTTTATGGCCATGGGTACACCTACCTTATGTATAGTACCTTATATAAGAAAAAACGAATATTATAAAATATATTTTATACCTCACAACAACCATGCATGTAATATCCATTTAAAATCGATTTAAAGTGTCAACCTACATTTTAAATAAATGATGTTAAAGGAAAAATCTACTTACTTTTCAAAATATTTTCATATTAAACAAGTTTTTTCTTTTTTTTCGAAATTTTCTCCTTTTTTTCCCTTCATATTACTGACATGTTTATCTAAGCATTCATAAAAGCATTATATTTTCATTTTTAATTTCTATACCCGCAAAGTTTGTTCAGGTTTTCTAAGTGTATGTTTTTTTAATATTTTATGTATGTTGATATATAATTGTAAATCTTCGCATCTGACTTCCATGTGAATAATTGTTAGTCTTTGAAAAGAAGAAGGGACAGCATCAGTTTATGCTGTAGATTTTTCTTGAAATCGTTCTGCTTATGATCCGTAGTCGTTTAGATTATCTCTGGCCGCTACATGCTCGATGGACCAGCTAGGACGCTGCTCGATGCGGCAGTGGCTCTTCTATTTGTTCGGCACTGGACTTTTTAGGCTCATATTTACTAGTCAGTATATGAGACGAAATCTTCAATTATTTTGTAATTTTCAATTTAATACCGATATTCACTTATATTTCGGCGAATATTTTTATGCCTCACTTTGGGTCCTAGAAGTGTTCCGCAAGCTGTTCACAATGACACACAAATACATGCTCTAGCTAAAAGCTTTTACACGCTACAACAGTTTATAACTTTACACAAATCTAGTTCGTAAACATTCACGCGCATGCTCCTACATTGCTACGATGACGTCACAGGTAAAACAAATACAGCACGACAGACACGTATAGGCATGATCTATTATTTTGTTGAAACTTTTTTGTTTAAAAGCTTATGATTAGGCTTAAAATCTGGTATGTATTTTATCTCGCTACGAGAGATAGAATCGAAAAGATTCGCTCTAATAGAAATTTGGTGGACGTGTCGATAAATATTTAAAGTAGTGGAAGCGCTGGGAACGATAAATATTTGAAGTGGTGGAAGCGGTGCAAAATTACAAGTTTTTATAGTCTTAAAATGACGGTAGCGGAGCTATAAGAATAAAACGCGAACGAAGTTGCGGGTATAAGCGAGTAACATATATATAGTTTTAAATTATGGAAGTATGAATAAAAATTTTATGCAAGAAAAAAGGTTTTGAAAAGATGGTTTTAATGTGTTTGGCTTTAGTAAGTACATATTTCAAGTTATAAAATAATATTCCATGCATATCATTATAGAAGAATTCAGAGAATATTATTATACATTTAACAAATAACTTTTCAATTACTCCTTACATATCAAATGTCGCGTTAAATTTGATTCAAAAAACTGTTTCAATGTTTATTCATTTTACATTCACTGTAAACGGTATTTTATACTAAATTTGTGTCAAGTTGTATATACTCGGGGACAAAAAAATCGAATCATTAACTAACATTGGTATATCTCAGAAACTATACGTCAAATCAGTCTGAATTTTGGTTTTCTTTAGATCCATAGTAAATGTCGTATGGGCCACAAGGTTGTTTATCATGAACAAATTTTATCAGGAGCATTTTTTCAAAAACCGAATGAATAAGGGGCAAATTATTTATAAAATTTTGAAAAAAGAACGCTACTTTTGTGGTCACGAACACCTGTATCAAAAATTCCGTTTTGCGTTCAATAAATTGTTTTTTTGTGATTGTAATTTTGCCTTTCGGTTATATGATACCAGTGGAAGTGACTCACTTTTACTTACTTTGACATTTAAGTAATATGTCTGAACATTGATAACAATCAAATGTTAGATATGAAAAATCTTTGATATGGATAACCATACACATCTTCATCGATTACCACGATTTTATTCTATATAACTTCACACGATTTATATTTCCAACCGTTACAAGATAGATAGATAGATTGTAGAGGCTGCCCAGGACGGGCTACACTTCAACCATAAGGTCCATTGTGATGCTTAAGGATGTGAGGATGTGAGTGGAGTGGAAGGAATTTTTTGTGTATAGACTAGGAATTGGTAGGATATGCGGCTGTAGCCGACTATGATAGGAACTATGCCGATATTCATCTGGAGTTGGTGAAGGAAACTGCAAAAAACCTTCTAAAGCATAGCCGGTTACTTCGTTCTTGTCCATACGCCGACAATTTAGTCAATTAAGCGTCCCCTTTTTTTTTCTTAATAATTGACAAACTGCCGTTGTAACCGTTACAAAGTCGGGACTAAACTTAATATATCCATTTGTATATTATTTATATAGCAGATATAACTATAAATAAAGTTTGTTAACGATTGAGCGAAAATTGGTTTATAATGGAAAATTGAACCAACAATAAAACTCCAATTAAATTCACAATTTCTTGAAAAAAAATGCAATTGATTAAAACCACGTTTTTCCTCTAAAATAATTATTAATTATTTTTTTCTTCAGATTATCATTAAGGGTTGTTTTGTGTCATAATATTAAAAACGAGCAGTGTATTTTCAGCGTAGTCAGGAAGTAATCAGTGTCGAGTAATGCTAGAGATATATTTTGTAGATCTTTTAAATCTATCTATCTTGTAACGCGTGTTAATCGATAGCATATCTAATGTTCAATAGGACGTAAAAATAAAGTGTTGAAAACAATTTCAATCCTTATGGGAGAATCATTGTCGAATTAAATCACTCATTGTAATTGAAAATTTTTTAAAAATTATTATTATCGAGATATTGTGGAGTTTCTTTCCCTTTTCTCTTCGTTATAAAAAGAAAAAAAGTTTATATCTCTTTATCCGATTAACAAAAATTTCAATTATACCATTCATAGAATTTCCTATATAAATATCATTCCCATATAGTCATTAACTTTTGGGTGAAAAAACAAGTGAAACAAAAAAATATATATAAAAACAAAAATTGCTACTTTGGCTAAGGGGAAATAATCTTAAGAACACATTCAGGCAGCAGAAATACACACACAGTATGATATCAAATTGAAACAATACAAAATTGTATCTGAAAGTAGAAATGGAACCCTTCTATTTTTCTCTCTTTATATATATATATATGTGATAATCATGTATTATAAACTACCCTTATATATATCGAACATCATTCCCATGTCCCCTTATATTCAACAACCCCTCGAATGCTATTGTCTTTTTCTTTTTTGTGTGTGCAAATACAAGAGAGATTTGTACGTAAGGGTAGTAAGAAGAATTACACTTTGGATACTACTCGTAACTTGGATTTGATTGGTAACAACGTTTTCAACAAAAAAATTAATTAGTTTGTTCGAAAACAATTAGAAAAACAATATAAGTTTGTCGACGAAGGATTTAATAGAGGAACTGTGTGCTTATGTGAAAATACCATTGTAAGCAAAAATGTGATTTGAAGCTACAGGACCAAACAAATACGAACTTTGACGATTTGCGATGTTAAGGACGTGTTCAGAAAGAAATTAAGGCGAAGTAAATATTCTGTTTAGTCTGTTTTTTCTGTATAGTTTTGTCGGACGTTGGTGAAGACGTATATTTGATTACTTAAGAGCCACACTTTCCACACCAAATTTGGCAGATCTCAGTGATTTCATTTATTTCCTGAGAATTCTTGATGTTCTGTATTATAAATTTAGTCCGGACTTTTTATCGGTTGAAAATATTGATTGCAGAACAAAATTTTGGTATAGTTGTTCATAAAATGATCTAATTAGTTCATTTCCACATGCCCGCCTGGTTGCCTGTCTAATTGTCTATCCGTAGACTCAAAAAAGAGCTGAATCTTTGTATGTGTGTTCAAAATCTAAAAAGTAAAGTCTAGTACATAAACTCAGTATATACCGGGTATGTAAGCAAAAAACTCAGTTAATTGTTATTTTCACTTGTTTTTTATTGCGAGTATTCTCGTTGGCGATACCTGCATATTTTTCCCAAACTGATACACCTACCTTCTTTGATGAGGTTAAAGTTCACAACAGCGTCGTCAATATATTTTCTGGCAACTGTAGGATGCTTTTTTCAAGACTATAGATTCATAACGGAATGCTGTTTTGCAATAGCTCTCTGAAAAATAGTTGAAAGAATAAGATTAAATCTAATTTTTGTCGACTAAAGTGCCTCCTAGAAATCGATTTGGTCAAATTATTGATGCTTAAAATAGCTTTGAGTATGAGCACTTTCACAAATTTGATTCCAATAAATGTTGTCTTATAGAAATTATGCCTCTATATATACAAGGTGTAACATTGTAACCGCATTTGCATTGTTTTCCTTTTACTCATTCTTAACCAGTCTTTCGGATAATATGTAAAATACTTTAATTGGTTCCCTACCTGCTTAACTACAGTGAGCGAACAACGAAGGGGAAAAGTGAATATAAGAATGTGATTGGATGAATTTTAAAATTATATTGGAAATGATTATGCTGTACATTACTGTACAGTTACATCTGAAAATATAAGCTGACATTGCAGTTCACTAAGAGCAAACACCCACTACATAATTTTAAGGTCAGCGTATAAAATTGATATTATTTTCAAATGCGTATATACTTAAAAGTCGTACATATTATTTCCGCGCGACATTTTTTCCTATTTATATTTATATATTTCACCCACTTCAAAAAAAAAAAACTGTTTGAGGGATGAAACAGAATTGTATAACATGCGTAAGAGGGTGGCAGTTTCTTTTTTTATATAATATTGGTATAAAATTTGATGGCATTGCAATATATATATATATAATTTTTTTTGAATTTATAAATTTTTTTGTTTATTGTGAACAAGTATTTTAATCGATGATAAAATTAACAATGGTATGTTTTAACAGTTATTTTATAGTAGACACGTGCCTTAATTGTGGGATGTTAATAATTTATTGTTAATTTTAAAGATGATTTTCATTGAGCCTTTAAACTGATTTTTGGAATTACTAGATTCTCTATTCGACAGTGTAAATAGTTTTATATAAAACGTATTGTCTACTCAAAATGTAGTGTTCCTTAGTTAAATTTTTACAGTAGATTTGTGCCAGATAGCGCGGATCCACCATTGTGGGCACGATGGACATCCTCACAACTCTAATAGACTTGTGACGTCACACTTTCACAGTCTATTGAGGTCAATACGTTGATGATATTATATCCAATGTATTAATAACATTTAAAAAAAAACAACAACAATGAATCGTGCGTGATTCGGAACGCAGCGAAGTACTTAGTCATCATAGACGAGATATGCTGACACGTTATGTCACATTTTTGTCAACATATTATCTGTTTCTTTTTGGCACATGAATACTTGTATTGGAAAAAAGAGTTGACTATTCGCTGGGTTCGCATAGTCATCTATTAATTTAAAAGTACATAGTCCTCAATGGCCCAGGAAAGATTATCCGGGCTAGCTCTCCTAAATATACACTAAGTTGTGAACCTGAATATCGATGAAATTATCAACGTTTTCGCGAACAAGAAACGTAAGCTTGAAATTGTAATTTAAGTAAGCACCTAAATAAAATTATTTAATGTAAAATGTATACTAGTGTTTAATTTAATTTGATATCCTTTGAAGTTGTATAAATTTCATCAAAATCTATTCAGCTCAAACTAGCCTAAATGTGACACTGTGATGTACAAACAAACACACATTTACTTTTGTAATTTTCGTGAGCGAAAAACTAACATTTTACAGGTTCATTATACACTGTACAAAATCATATATTTTGTAAACATCTCCTTTGTAGGAATGAATGCACTATATCGATCATGAGCGAGTTCATACTCCGACTCGCACTTGGCCGATTTTCGGGTGGCTGTGACCACAACCTTTTTTGAGGACTGGATCCGTGTCTGTTAATAACATTCAAAATTCATAATGTATATGACGAAGGCTTAACAAAATATGCTAATAAAATCGCAGATTGTTGCATTCGATTCGTCGAATTGAATCAGTTTTTTGGAAAAAGGTTTCGATCTAAAGTATTTTTCTAAGGAATTCTTTGCAATTTAAAGTATTGCTGTATGTGTTACAATTTGCGGAATAAAATACTATATTAATGTGACAAGGTATATAATTTCATGAAATAATTTGAAATTTCATTACTAAATCAGATTTTTATTTGTACTTTACGTTGATTCACGTTTTGAATTTTTTTTTTTCATTATTATAGTTTCTCTTGTATTAAATTACCGTTATAACTTAACTGTTTGCCAATTTAGATTAATTATTTATAAAACCAAAATTCATTTATTTACCAACAAACAATTGAAATCATAAAACAATTACTTTAATGTAAACAATAAACAAAAATACAATAAAACATCAGTTAAATATAATCTACATCTGATCGAAAATATATACAATAATAAAAATAAAATCTAATAATAAATAAAATATAGATAATAATATACAGTAAAACCTGATTAAAATTAATTATTTAAGTGTGTTTTGTTAAATATCAATATGAAAAATCTACTGTTCACTGTTTGTTTTGCAGGAAAGTAAATTTATTATTTTGTTTAATTCTTTCTGGTTTCTTTTAAATCGAGGTGTATACCCAATGTTGGTAATGTTTGGTTTTTGGATTCCGAAGACAGTTTTTATAATTAACATATTTCATATAAAGATTATTAAAATAATCAAAGAGAACTCTAGGTCTTTTTGAAATTAAATTTCAAATTTTGCCCAAAATCCTAGAACAATTATGTGTATTTTATAAATACGTATTTCGACTAATTATAAAATACAAATAATTGTTCTAGGAATTGGGGCAAAATTTGAAATATAACACATTTCACGTTTGTACTTGAATCCGTCATCAGACATTTAAAAAATGATATTATTATTCACAGCCACATAAATGTGTATCTAATTTTATAAAAATACGGACGGCAAAAAGTTATGGTTTTTTAATAGTAAAATATTTTTTACCCCTCTTTGAGATTGGATCTAAAATTTCAACTCCTTGGATCTGATATGAGAGTATATGACAAGAAATCAACAATTTCGATTTGCCGCACATATGTAGTAACGGCAAGAATCTCAATCTTAGATATCCCATCCCGTCCATGGTTCTGAAGCGAGATATAACTTTATATAATGTGATATATTCCAGAACTTTCTTTAATTGTTAGGAAGAAGGCCGAATCTCATCAAGAGATATTCCCGAGTATTTACTTTTTCGGATAGTAAATACTTGTTCACTATTTTCAAGAAAACAATTGTATCTAGCAGAATATGGACATTTTTAACGTTCCTGTGCTCTTTATATTAGTCTATGCTGTAAGAATGTGATGGTCTGACAGGAGAAGATGAAGTCCATTCCATTCTCAACCTACCCATGTTTTTATATTTCTTTACTGATCGATCCAAAGGACGTTGGATTTTATAATTCTTTAAATTTTTGAATAATAGTTTTGGTTTAACTAAAATGAGAAAATTAGATATCAATTCCACCTTCAGTATTTTTAGAACTCTCTGTGTTCTATATAACCTAACCAGATGTATTACATAAATATATTTACAGTTCAATGATTTTATTTACCATAAGAAGAGATGCTGGCTGGTTTGCTAGGACTGTATGTATCACACGTGTGTATATCATCCAATCATCTAGCATAATATTCCGTATCTATCCTCGTTCTAACCTCTATATACAGATAACACGGTTACTATGTAATATGAAAGGTATTCTCTTCGATGTCCAAAATCTATGTTTTCACAAGATTTTTACGTTTTGAGGTATACTCAATCCAAACGATCGTTTTTGTTCATTAGTCTGTATCGGAATGGTGGGGTGAAAATGATATCTCCAGAATGAAAAGCTATAACATTCAAATTTGATCTATCAGTTTTTCAAAAAGACACCTATTTTGGAGGGAGTGAAACTCCAAGGAGTTAAATTAAATTTGGATACCCTATTCTAAACCTCTATAAAATCTTCTTTAATCGATTGTTACAATTGTTTCAATCTAGTACGATCATTATGAAACACTAAATTATATTCTAAAAAACAGCCGATATTTATTATTTATAGTGAATAAATAAAAACAGGCAAAAACAAATAAAATAATAACAAACTGAGATAACTGCTTAAATTCAAGGTATATACTGGTATAAAAAGTTTGAAACAAAAGTAGTTTATTAAAAGTGGGTTTTCTATCTCTTACGGTTTCAAAGACGGATATTATTCATTCACATACACAAAATATGAGCTAGTAATCTCTTTTCGTTTTTGAGACGGACATACGGAAATGAACTAACTAGGTCATTTTAAGAACATATACAGAAAATTTTTTCTGGGATCAAGACTTTCAACCGTTTAAAAGTCGGAACTAAACTTAATATAACCTTATATACATTATATATATCGGATATTGGTAAAGTTACTCATGACATCATACTCCAAAATGACGGTTTTAGTTAGACTACATTTAAACAGTTTCTTGAACAAAATAACTTTTCTTAACTTTTCTTATTTTAATAACGTTACACTAGTAAAGTATATGTAACTGTCACAGTTAAGTTCGACTACTTTGATTCTAATTATTACCACCAGATGTCATAATCCTAAGGAAAAAACACCAATAATAAACAGGTCGACTACAACTTTAGTTTTTGTATGCGAAAAACAATTTGACATTAACAGACCATACAAGCTCTACACACAATCTATAGCCTGTGCATGGAGATTGTTCGGCGATCATACCAGACTTTTTCGTTTTATTTTCCTTTGTAATAATATCCGCAGATAACAGAACGAACAACTATAATAATAATTATATTATAAAGTCTAATTTATATGTAATAAATAAAATAATAATAATATAAGAGAAAGTGTAAATTATATCATGAGAATAAAACTATATAAATCACGTATTCAAAATGACATTTTGTTTTGTTTCTGTTCTGTTCTGTTCAGTTCTTCTTTGTTTTGATGGTAAGGTATTATTAAATTTGATGAAAAAGTTCAAGCGATTATCTTAATTGTACTTACTTCAATTATTAACATAGTAAATTCTGAAAGTAAATCCAGAAATTTAATTATCCCAACAAATATAAAACAATGTGGAAGGAGTCCAAATTACCGCATACTAAAAATATTGATATCCCAGTAAAAACAAAAAATGTTTACCTACAAAAGTAGTGAAATCTATGGGTGGGACAAGTTATTTAACAAAAGTAAATAAATGATTTGTATAATTTTAATCTGAGGAATTAAATAATTTGATTCCGAGGATCAAGTTGTTTAGCAAAAGTATGCAAATGATTGGTATAAATTTATTGTGTAAGTTCTCAGATGCAGGGTATTTCATATTTTATAGATTCATTTCCAGGATACGTTTTAAATTTGAGCTGCATAGCTCTTTTTGGTTCCTGAGAACACAGCCTAAAAACCGCCTCTAATACTAGGTGTAAAATACAGTACGGTAGGCGTCTATGCTTAAACTTGGGTCGACACACTGCCGTGACCAAATTTTAACCGATTTTAATGTTTTTAGTATGTGATTCTACTAATTTTGGAGCGTACTTTTCAAATTCTATGTTATATTTACTATATCTCTAACAGATTTTAAGAGGGCGAGGCCATGGTCTCTACTCTTGGTAAATTATGAATGTAAGAAAATTAATTAGACTTGAAATGGAAAGTTTACTCCAAAATTAGTTAGTTTAAAAAAAAATTTCATTAAAATCGGATAAAATTTGGTCAATTTATTCAAAAATGGATTTATTGTACCTGGTGACATCACCGAAATCCATTAAAATTAATTTTATCCTAGCATGGCCAAATTTTCCCAGCATTTAGTGATTTTATTTTGTAATTCTACTAATTCTACGTTCGTACCTTTCAAATTTCATTATATCTCGGTCCCAGGAGAGCGGTGCCATGATCTCTACACTTGGTGAAAGATAAATCCAAGGTCATTAATACTACTTCGAATGGAAAGTTTACCCCAAAATTATTGGATTTCAAAAAAAACATCAATAAAATCGGGTAAATTTGAAATCCATAAAATTTATTTTGCCCTGGCATGGCCAAAATTTTCTGATTCTAATGATTTTAGAATGTAATTCTACTAATTTTGGATCATATTTTCCAAATTTCTTATCGTATTATAAATTGAATTCTAAATTTAACCTAAATTTGTGGACCAACGTTCCGTAATATATTTTGTATGTCTTAGAATATCATCAACTATTATCTACCTTACTCATAGGTTATTGGTGGAGTAAAATAAACAGTTCACGTATTGGTCAAGAACTCAGTATATATGCTGTATTTACAAAGTTAGCTTAGCTGTAGTTCTTTTCAAAAATTATTGAATTTAGTTAGTGTGTCCTTCATTTCAAATAATCTTAATTGAGGTTGAAATTTATTGCAATTGGAGCATTCAAATTGCAAATTGCTGTTTAGGTAGTATTGTCGTTTTCAATCAAAATCAAACTTTCTATTTAAATCTGTATGCTACTAGTTTTTTATGCTAAAAATTAATTAGAAAAGGTAATTAATAGTTGATGACATATTTTAATTACTTTCAAATAAATTTGTAATTATTTTAGTTGTCTATCAGTCATCATTCAACCATTGATGACTGATGACTTATGGTTTATGCGAAGCACAGATGATAATCGCACACTTAGATGGCTACTTTTTCAATTAAGTGTACAATATGTTTGTATAAATCGTATTGGATTTAGGTATTAATTTGTGATCAGAATATTTTTGTTTACAACTATCCAATTAGTCAGGAAAATCAAAGATAATCGAAGAGAAATTCAAGCTGATTGTTAATCACTCAAACCTAGCATCATACAAGTCGTATAAATTGATTGATGAACTTAAAATCGACATGATCGTCCACATAGGTCGACGTAGGTAGTAAGGCAGGTGGCCCACGCAGGCGTTTGGATGCGGCGTTTAGGGGCCCTTGTAGGCTAGTTTGATTAACAGGTTGATAATCGAATTAGCAATGATTAACATATCTTCCCGGAGAATTATTATGTCTCGCTAATTTATATTGATTATGTCTATATATTATAGTCGAGTATTCATGTATGAATTGCGGCAATTTTTTATGTTAACCTTGTAAAATCTTTGAAACAATTATCTGGCTTCGTTTCAGATATGAATATTTTCGATATTATATGATAAAATTTACTTTAAAAATGTGTTCATTTTGCAATAGTCTCTATCATTCAATAGTCTCTTTGTCATTTTAGGTGATCTATGTTTAAAATAGATATTTGTGATATAAGTACATACAATATAGATGCAAATTTTTCATTTGTAATTTTAATTACGATTTTCTGGTCAAATTATTTGTTGAAATATCATTTTATCAATTGTTTTTTTATACAAAATAGATAATCTCTTGTGTCTGAGAATTTATTCGATGACCAGTTTAAGGATAAACAGTGGAAGTATTTTTTATAAATTATAAAGAAATTGAACTGTAAATTGACTTCAGAAATCTTAATCAAACATTATAAAAGTTTTTAATATACTGGAATCTGACATAAGACTGTTCAGAGAGCCAGAAGTCTTGGGTTCAATCTCCAGCCAAGATGTGTAAGATTCGTGTCAAAATAATTTCATAAAAGTGTTTTTCGACGAGAGTTCTCGCAAGTTTAACTTTCGAAATAACGATACTAGATAAGACAAGAACTCATGAAATTTGAATGGTTTTAGTAATTTTTTGTTTTTGTTTGTTATAGGTAAATACTTTTAGCATCAATTTCGAAAAGTAAATCAATCTCAACACTCAGTAAGTAAAATACTTTTTTCGTTTTCCTCAAAATTTTCTTTTAAAATCTCATTAACAGTTCTAGGAAATATAAATTTATTTCCAGTTTCGAGATTGCGGCTACGGAAGATGCGCGGTGCCTTTTCATGATTAATTAGACCAATTTAATATTAATTTGTGTAATATTTATAAATTGGATCTCATGGGATATATGTGACTCGGTCAAATTCAGGCTTTATTAAAGATGACTTCATTTACACCTGTTTAAAAGATACACACACAAAAATAGATGCATATTGAATAAATTTTAGTATTTTTTGCACAATTGCCTTCCAAGAATCTTTTTGGAAAACGTCTGGAAAGTGTCTGAAGCTCAGGCATGATGTGAAAATTAAAATGTGGAATATCACTTTTATTATGAGTAATCTGATTGGTCATACAATGTGATTGGTTAACAAGCATGAATAGATATCTCCTATCTGAACACTGTCGATGATAGCCGATGGTTGGGCACAGAGGACCCCTTGGTCTAGGTGCTAGGGACCCAATTGCGATGCCCCTCTTTCTAATTATTAGCCGATCGTTACAAAAAACGAAACATTGTATACTCTGAAGTTTCATTTCACTCCCCATTTAAAATCTTGCATAGATAGATAGATAGATTGTAGAGACTGCCCTGGACGGGATACACTTAGATCATAAGGTCCATTGCCTAAGGATGTGAGTGGAGTGGAAGGAATTTGTGAGTAGACCAGGAATTGGTAGGATATGCGGCTGCAGCCGACTCTGATAGGAACTATGCCGATATTCATCTGGAATTCGTGAAATAAACTGCAGAAAACTTTCTCAAGTAGAGCCGGTTACTTCGTTCTTGCCCATACGCCGACAGTTTAGTCAATTAACCTTTTTTTTTCTCCTAATAATCAACAAACTGCCGATGTCGGGATTCGAACCCATAACCTCCCAGTTTCCAAGTATGCATACTGCGCAGACATAACGCCATAGACCGTTCGGCTTCTTGGACTGGTAAAATCTTGCATAGTCTCGCTAAAGATGTTTTCTCACGAAAAAGACAGTCTCTTGAAAAATGAAATATTATTAAAAATAAACTGTTCATTCTCATTAATAATTCTATCAAATTTCAATTTTTAAATTGAAATATTGATTTCAATATATTATTATCTCCTTCACAATGACCTGGTTATATCTACATATGATGCGGACTAGATTAAATCACAGATAATCCATATTATGACATCATATATGTGTGACATGTATATCAGTTACAGTTTATACAAAACACAAAAAGTAACATGCATTCACCTAACAAAAGTAGATCGCCACTCTGGGAGTACGGAGGGACAGTCCAGAGAGAAGAGACCAACAGAATGAATACCCTTCAGGGTGGTGATGTTAGTTAGTAACTCGGTAACATCAATCATCATCACACTAAAACTTGTAATTAACTTTTTGTTTTGTGTTTCTTTTTTATTTATTTTCTCTCATTTTCATTATTTCATTCTACAGGATGTGTCAGTAACGTATATATACGTAGTACCTATTAAAATGGGTAGTGTTCTGTGGTCGTCGAAAAGCGGAACAGTTATGGTATCAACTAGATGTCTGTCAGTCAGTCTGTTTCAGACGTTTTACTCAGGGAAGGATTAAAATTATGGCGTAGTTGTAGTCGGCAACTACCCAAAAACGGACATGAGGTGAACATAGGGCGTCGTGAAATAGGCCATCGTGTAGAGTGTCAAATGAAAGATTATTAAAGGACGAATTCAGTAAAATAAATGATATATTCTATTTAACCAGCTCAAGTGGTCGAGCGGTCTTAGATAGAGATAAATTGTAGAGGCTGCCTTGGACGGGCTACTCTTCGACCATAAGGTCAATTGTGATGCCTAAGGATGTGAGTGGAGTGGAAAGAATTTTTGTGTATAGATTAGGAATTGGTACGATATGCGTCTGCAGCCAACTATGATAGGAACTATGTCGATATTCATCTGGAGTTCGTGAAGGAAACTGCAGAAAACCTTCGTTCTTGTCCATACCCCGACAGTTTAGTCAATTAACCGCCCCTTTTTTCCTCAATAATTGACAAAATGCCGATTGATGTCGGCTTACGAATAGTTCTATCGGGATCAATAGGGACTATGCATGAAAATTTTTTTTCACTTGAATTGAAGCATGTTTACTTGACAAATATCAAGGTAAAATTACTTTTTAAATAACTTTAAAAATAAGCGAGATATGAATGATTGAAATTCCCGATTAGACAAAGAGGGTGATAGCCCTCTTGATATGTTATGTGACGTCATATTACACTTTCACCATTTAAAATACACGTAAAACTCCGTTTTTAGTATTTTTGCAAGAGACTGAGAATAATCTTTAAATGCTTATAGCCTCCTTGATATTTGTCGGATTTTAATTTCGTTTTTAAATATTATTAGTATTAACAGTATTTTCATATTCTGAAAATAAATGTGAAAAAAAAAGTTCATGCATATTCCCTATTGTTATAATCTATAATCAATGTAACACAACATTGATGTAATGCAGATAGCCTATTTCGGTTTTTCTATTTCAATTTAAATAATTTTTTCACGGAACACCAATCGTACAAGTATTGTAGTTGTATAAAGATTATTCCTTTTTTGAATAGTAGGTTATTGTAATCGATTTTCCTGAATCATTCTGTATATGACATTTGACCGTGTTCCTATCTCACTTGTTAGTGATATGATGATATATATTTGGTTTTGTTCCGACGTTTAAAAAATGAACGAAAATGACCAACCACCTGACCTAAGTATGCAATTTTCTAGTAGTAATGAGAAAAACTTATTAAATTTTTTTTTATGTGAATTCATTTTGTGAAAATGACAAAAACAGAAAAATTTTATAACAGTGATTTAAAAAACTAATTTTGTTCATAACCTTAATTAATTTCATAAGTCATTTTAAAGGTGAAATTAGATGTAGTTTTTTTTATAACATTATAAAAATTATTCTCATAAGATTGTTCAAGTAATTACTGCACATTTCAAAAGAAATATTATTTTTCATTAAAAAAAAAAGTAATCTTTCGTTTCCCATGAAAATGAATTAAATTTTTATAGGTTATTATTCTCTCTTCTCATTTACTAAATCTGTACCCGTTGTAGAAATAATCAGTTAAGTTGCGTTCTTTTCTAAAAACTATGCAATCGTTATGTTTGGAATTCGTTCTGTTTTTTGAAATAATGCTTTGATCAAAAATTGTTGAGATTCCATAAACTATCACATTTATTCAGGACATTTTTTCGAAAACAGAATCTATTTGGGCACAAACCCTCTGTAAAATTTTGAAAAAGGAACGCCATTTAAGTATTTGATAGTACACACTTGCCGAGTTTACCGAGCAGCCAGAAATTATTTATGTTTCATTTGGGAGATTTTTGATCACCGTTGAAACATATAACTTGTTCAACTTCAAAACTTTTACCAGTCCAAGTGGCCGAGCTGTCTAAGGCGTTATGTCTGCACAATATGCTTACTTGGAAACTAGGAGGTTATGGGTTCGAATCCCGACATCGGCAGTTTGTCAATTATTAAGAAAAAATAAAGGGGCGGTTAATTGACTAAACTCTCAGCGTATGGACAAGAACGGAGTAACCGGCTATGCTTGAGAAGGTTTTCTGCAGTTTCCTTCACGAACTCCAGATGAATATCGGCATAGTTCCTATCATAGTCGGCTGCAGCCACACATCCTACCAATTCTTAGTCTACACGCAAATATTCCTTCTACTCCACTCACATCATCACATAGATAGGAACTATGTTGATATTCATCTGAAGTATGATAGGAACTATGCCGATATTCATCTTCAGTTCGTGAAAGGAAACTGCAGAAAACCTTCACAAGCATAGCCGATCACTTTATTCTTGTCTATACGCCGATAGTTTAGTCAATTAACAGCCCCTTTTTTAGTTTATTTTCTACTTTTTAGTTCATTAAATATAAACTTGTTTCGAAATATCTATCATGAAACCGATAATTTCGAGTTTAGAGATTAAGAACATGTTTGTAAGAACTTCCTTCTCTAGTAAAGAAATTATAATTTTCTTTAATACCATATTCATGCAAAGTGAAATATAATTAACGATGACCGACTTTTTTCAGATACAAATTTCCCGAATCAATTAGGTAATTACATACCAACCTGTCTTGACTAGGGGACGAATAATAATAGGAATCAATAATTATTATTAATAATTGAAAGGTGTGTTTTTGTACAGTTATATACATTTTAATATTCTAAAATTAAAGGCAAAATACATTATTACCCTTTCATTTTACCACCCCACATACCATACTCGTACATACAACCATCCCTCATAAACAGTGATTACTTTCCTACAAAATGTTTACATTGTTTCTAAAATAGTTTTCTCAAATATGGGATACATAATTAGATGGTAATATAATATAACAATCTATTTAAATATATTAGTCCACAGTACAGCATGGTTTTTTTTTTAATGATTAGTAACAGGCTAAATTTTTGTCAGTAGCTTCCTTTTGACGAGACGCCCAACTTTTCTCTCGCGAAAATTCTCGATGATAGTGACTAACGAAGCGCGTAAGAAAGTAATTTGTTTGTTTAACGATAGAAAAAATTTTATCAGTAACAGTTAATTTGTTAGTTAAATTAAGAGATAATGTAATAAAGACTTTAAAAAAACTTGTAAAACTGGATGGTGTGACAGGCAGGTTCCCCACCTCAACATGTTCAAATAACGGGGTATACATAGTTATTACTTGGCGCTACTTAAAGAACCGTTACTTGGCGCGATTGAGTGTATTCACGATAAAAACAATATTAGTATTATTTTATGAACTAAAGATTGAAGAAATGAGACCTACAATATGTATACACTGAAATAAGAAAACATTTTTCTAATTTATAAATGAAAATTTTACATTGACATGTTCACAGCGTAGGATTGGGAAATTGAACAGAATTTGTAGGACAAGGTGGTCATCAAATTATACATACCATTATTAATTAACAGCATAAAAATCAGCTTGTTACTAATAACTATGTATATCCCGTTATTTGAACATGTTGGTGGTGGGGGACCTGCCATTTTGTAGGACACAAGTTTTTTTGAAGTCTTTATTACATTATCTCTTAATTTAACTAACAAATTAACTGTTACTGATAAAATCTTTGCTATCGTCCAACAAACAAGTTACTCTCTTACGCCATTCGTTAGTCACTATCATCGAGAATTTTTGCGAAAGAAAAGATGGGCGTCTCGTCAAAAGGAAGCTACTGACAAAAATTTAGCCTATTACTAATCATTAAAGAAAAAAACGTGCTGTACTGTGGACTAATATATTTTGTTCAGTTAGTTGTTTATCTTTAACACAAAGACACAAAAACACTTAAAAACCTGCTAAAATAGGCATAATATTTGCAACACTCTTCAAAAAATAAATAACAATTATGCACAGTATCCCATCCTCTCCCTCCGAGAATAAATTCTGTATTTATATAATCTTCATCCCGTCAGTGTGTGTATGTATTTTTTTTTTTTTTGATCTTGTGTGTATATGTAAACGCAGGAATTTTCTGAACTAGCAATCAACGACCTACAAACGAACGAAATCCCGTCGCTTGCCATCAAAGACATATGAGGAGTACTTTTCATGTGTATGTGTGTGTGTGCGCTATCGTTTTCTATTCATCATTATCCAGGATATTTTCATAGTTACAAAGTGAGCTAAAACGATTAAAAACTGTGGCAAATGTAAAATACTTCTCTTAATCTGACCCTTCTACCGTGGGTGTGGGGATTGCAGAGGGAGGTCGCCATTTGGATCTGTCAACAACAAGACGATACTCCAGGTTGCTCTCTCATTCTCACTGCTACCGTCACGTTTTCTTCTCATGTGCATCTAGATCTTCTACCTCTGGGCCTTCTGACATCGATCTTGGATAGGTAGGCTTGCTTCGGGAATCTTTTGGCATCCGTATTATATGTCTAAACCATCGAAGTTGGGAGCTAGACTATATGACGTTCTTAACGCCCGAAAACATAGCACCCTATAGAAGCATTACTAACGCCCACGCATGGATGTAAACAGTGAAGTTATTAAATTGTATCGTGGCCAACACAGAGCTTCTATACCGTCATCATCAGAATTGCTCACTTGAAGGTGAACCCTGTTCCCAAAACCTAATTCATTTGGTAAGAGTAAATGATCCTCCAAGAGTATTATTGAAAATAAATTCTACTTGTGGAATTGACAGAAAATTTCTAGTTGGCGAAATAACAAGTAAGCCCAACAGTTTTCCGTCGTCTGAACGGTTTAGCTATGATTATATAAATCTGAAATTACCACATGCCTCCTACGAATAATCATGTGATGTCGCACACAAGCTCTCGAAAGTTACCTGAAAAGTGTGATTATAATTGCTTCCGCATCAGTCGTGAGCCTGATGCGGTCTTCTTAATAACATAGTGACCTTAAAACTAAACAGTTTGGGTATGTATGACGGTCAATTAATCTAGGTCTTTTTGATGGACGGTTGAAGCCTTTTAATAGATAAACTAAAAATCGCCACACATTCCCTTTTTAATCTTAATTTGCCGTCTCCACTAGATGAACTAGAGTCAAGTTGCACTTCATTATCAGAAATTCTCCAATCAGATCTAAGGCACTGTCACTATTTCAAAATTTTATAATTTTATAATTGGATGATACCAAATATGTCATATTTATTTTCAGAATGTGAAAATACTGTTAATACTGTAGTAATATTTAGAAACGAAATTAAAATCCGACAAATAACAAGGAAGCTATAAGCTTTTAAAGATTATTATCTGTCTTTTTCTTGCAAAACGTACATTATGACGTCACAATGCCTATCAATAGGGCTATCACCCTCTTTGTCTAATCGGGAATTTCAATCATTCATATCTCGCTTATTTTTAAAGTTATTTAAAAAGTAATTTTATCTTGATATTTGTCAAGTAAACATGGTTCAATTGAAGTGAAAAAAAAATTTTCATGCAACACCCCAATTACAAATACGAACTCGAAATCGTTTCGAAGGTTTTTGGTATTTTTCGCGTTTTAGCTCATCGTGTAGTTAGTTAGCCTATGTGTGTATGTTCATTCAACCAACAGCTACTTATGAACAGTAAAGTAGTGAGCCTCTTGAAGATATTTCTGTTCTTTCAAACATAAGCAAGCATCAAGCAATAAGAAGCAAACCACCATATACATATTGTACATATACTATACTATAGTACAGGCACTAGGGAATTTTTTCTTGCATTAAATTACAGGAGTTATTTTTTTTTATAAATAGGTTCAGTATCACGTACTGAACGTAAATGCACGAAATCCTTACCAATTAGGAGGGTGGAAGTGCCGCCATTTTGAGAAAAACCGTCTTGGTCTATATCTCCGTATCGGTGCACTTGAGGCCAAAAATGGTAATAAACTTTATGGTAGATAATTGGATTTCCTATCTTTTTTGTAAATTAATTTTTCTTGTATCACTTACCGTTTACGATTTATACGATCATGATTATGATTATGCGATTCGAGGTAAAGTACTATTTAACTGCATAAAATATATTTAATATAAATTTTTTTAAAAATATCAATGGGTAGTCGCTGTTTTTTGCAGGTAAGAAGGCAAATTATTTATTACTAATTATGTTACAATCATTAATATGTTTTTACATATTTATTGAATTTTCTTCATTACACTATGCATACCTCGTTTCTGTTAACCTTGCACGGTAGTGCAACATTGAACACGTTATAACTTCAGAAATATTAATTTTAGAAAAAAAAGTTTAAAAATTTGTAGATTTAAAACTTAGGTTATTAGCATTGTATTGTTTAAACAAATATTAGAAGAGATATGGGTCCAAAAGTCAATACACAATTAGTAATAGTCGTATAAATCGTAAACGGTAAGTGATACAAAAAAAATTAATGTACAAAAAAGATAGGAAATCCAATTATTTACAATAAAGCTTATTACCATTTTTGGCCTCAACTGCACGGATACGAAGATATAGACCAAAACGGTTTTTCTCAAAATGGTGGCACTTCCGCCCTCCTAATTAGTAAGGATATTGTGCATTTACGTTCAGTACATGATACTGAACCTATTTATTAAAAAAAATAACTCCTGTAATTTAGTGCATTATGGACAAGAGTAACAGTCTTCCCTATTGCCTGTACTATTATACCGACTACTAGCTCGCTGAATGTTAGATAGAGGGTAGAATCAAAGTCAGTCATCATTGGTCGTTGTCGACGTCCAACATTGTCGGTGACTATTTTGTATTGTATACAACTCTCAGAAAATCTTTTGCATGTACATATGGTATATATATATATATTCTTGAATAATCTCTAATGAGAGTTCATAAAGTCATTCCGTAAGCCGATTTTCATATACTGGTACTCCATAAACTTCAGTTACACACACATATGGTTAAAAACACCTATTGAAAATCTTTTATAAAATATCACATTTTCAATATGGAAAATTTATTTTTCACGTTTTATATAGATTTTTCTTTCCACTGTTGTAAATTATATTTATTTGTAATTCAGGCACAAAGAATGATAGTTTTATTCCTTACAATGTTATAAAAAATGTGTTGCATGTTCCATCTGTACGAGCATTCGTATACCTTTAACAATGGTTGGAAATTTTGTCGGTTTGCTCTATAATGACGGCATAGAATCATTGACGAGGTTTCTCTAATAAAATTTAGAGTAAACTGACGACATTCGATATAAACGTACTATTTGGGTAGTGGAGTGATACTTAAGATTTATGAAAGAAGGAAGATAGAAAGATATTTGGGTCAAAATTAGCCTAGAAAATGATTATTATTAAAATCTAGAATAAAAATTTTCTTCACTATTTTCACATTTTTTCCAAGGGGTACCCCTTAATAAAATCGCTAAAATTGGAGGAAAATTTAATGTCCCCGATTTTGATAAAAACTTTGTTTTAAGCAAACTGTATGACTTGCGAAGGCAAAATTTTGAAATGTGTTGGTTGGACGTTGAAATGAACCGGATTTTCGTACTGTTTGGGTCAAAATTAGTCTAGAAACTGATTATTATTAAAATCGAGAATAAAAATTTTCTTCACTATTTTCACATTTTTTCCAAGGGGTACCCCTTAATAAAATCGCTAAAATTGGAGGAAAATTTTATGTCCCCGATTTTGATAAAAACTTGGTTTAAAGCTAATTTGGACCTAGCGAAAACGATGGCGTTGGTTAAAATACGATACGATTAACGGTTTTCAAGGTATCAGACCCATAGTGCTAAAATTCCAAACAGTATGACTTGCGAAGGCAAAATTTTGAAATGTATTGGTTTGACGTTGAAATGAACCGGATTTTCGTACTGTTTGGGTCAATATTAGTCTAGAAAATGATTATTATTAAAATTACATTACTTACACCGGATCTTACATCAATTATGTGAACCACATTGTTTAAATACGATCACAAATTTAATTACAACCAATAAAAAAAACAAATTCAAAGCTCTACATAAATTAATCAACAAATTATTTTCCATTAAAGCTTTAAAATGTGCAGCCATAACATACACATAGAGAGTACCACTTAGCATCGATGCCACTCATTACAAAAATTAATAATGAAAATCAAATAAAAAATGTGTCACTTAAAATTAGTTACAAAATTTTCTACCCTTTTTTTTCTATTACAACGTTCGTTCCGATAAAACTGAAATGGATGGCTACCCTTATTAAAATATTGACATTAATTTTATATTGATTGATTTTAACGCGACACACATCATCTTGTTCTCTCTTGATTAATGCGTTTTAATGTAGAGTGTAAAAGTCGGTGGTATGGGGCCGGTATGAGATCGTAGAAGCTTTACATTATGTTATATACTTGAGAGTATACAGAACGTTTTCAAAAGCATTTCTAATAGAGAATCAATGTTAAATAAATAAATAAAATATTTACTATAAAACCATACATACACATACTTACATACATCTGGTTATAGCTTGTGGTGTATGCCTGTATGGTATTTGTTTGATGTCATTTAAGATTAGGGTGTTGAGATGTACATTATAATTGATATTATTTATCATTACGTATGTGAATGCATGGGAAATATTTGGTTGTGTGTTTTAATGTTAGTATCGTATTTCGACAATGGGATATTACACAATAATAGAAAAAGTGCCAATTATTAATTGGTACTTTGGGGAATATTCGACATAGGCCTGAAAATTTGCAACAATTAAGGCATGAATTGTTGACAATTGTGCGAATATTTCTCCTCAAGTACTAGAAAATACCCGGGTAGATTTCTACAATCGACTCGGATATTGTTAAGCAAATAATGGAGGAATATTCGAACCATTGAGGTTTTATTTTTCTTTTATTATGTGTGAATTGTTGTTTTATGTTATACCGTTAATAGAATACTATCATTGATTTTCAAACATTCCACATACAAATAATAAGGAATATTCAAAATTGTTAAAAGTAATGCTAAGCTTAAGACGACAACAATGAACATATTTAACCCACTCTAATTACATGTTAATGCAGTACTGAGTACAAAACAGTAATCACACTGGCCCGCAAGCATACACAACAGACACATTAAACTAAAGAGTACCCTAACTATTTTTATTTCTTTATAAAGCAAATTGTGTATAGTTATTATAGTAAATGATATTTAACATTGATTCTCTATTAGCAATGCTTTCCAACACGTATGGTATATGTGTGTATAATCTATCTCTTTTTTCACAGCACTTATTGACAGGTTCTTTTTTTTTCTGTATGATGTCTACGATCGTCGTGTACAGCACGTTTTGAGGGAGGCTGTGCTTGTCAACATCACGCATGAAAGGGTTTTTGACAAAAGGCGAATGAGCTTTTTATAGAAAAAAAAAAGGTATATTATATACTAACTAACATCCCTTTTTACACGGTTTTTTTTTGTAATACCTCTCAACTGTATATTTGATAAACCCTTCTACGCCTTTTCGAAGTATTAATGTATGCACGTCCCATTTTTTTTTGTAGTGTGCAGAAAAATATTAAAATTTGTGTAAATGAGTGTTATTAATATCGTTTAGTGATTAATTTGTGGAATTTTTATAGATTATTCGAGGTGGAATCGATCAGTTTTATTCATTGGGTTTATTTTGTGTAAAGATATTTTAGAAATCTATATAATTATCCTTTTCCTGAGGATAATCATATAGATTGAGCATATTTTGAAAGTAATGAACTGACAAAACCTACTGACTATCCGATTATGAGTGTAGTCATTAATATTTGGTTAACAAAATTAGTTTTCTGTTTGCCTACCCGAGCTTTTGTTGGTTTCCGGTACCAAAATAAAATCTATACTTACATAATAAATGAACAAGGAACAAGGAACTGCGTTTCTGAAACTATAGTCAATATTAAATTATTGTTACGGAAATCTGAAATATTTTTTTCATTTCAAATGAACCGATTTTGATGAAATTTGGGGAGAGCTTGAATCCAGAGGAAAGACATTAACTTATTTTATTTTAAATGAATTTCTAAGAAGATGAAATAGGGAATGGGACGAGAATCTCGTAAATGTTAAAGGTATGAGTCATGGAAATTGTGTTTTCATACTTATAACAGGCTGAGAATTTGTATACAGGCTAGGCCATTTATTTAGGGTATGTAAGCAATTAACTCGGTATTTGTTATTTTCAATTATTAAAAAAGAATTGAAATACATTTATTTTTTAAACTTTGAAAAAATGTACCATATTTTTTTAAATCTACTAGTATAATAGAGGCGTATCGTTTATCGGGTTTTGCATGTCCATATGATAAAAGAAATTAAGTAATGTAAAATCGTAAAATGTAAAAAAAGCTTTTAACAAAATTTATTAAAATTTAGGTTCTATTTCATACAATACCAATTAACCAAAAAAAAAGGGTCTATATATAGATTTAAATATTTATTTTTTAAAATCTGGTACAGATTACTCACATGTCCTCTGTATACAGAGTTTAACAAATCTTAATCTCGTATATAATATGAATTCAACATGGAAGTACAATTTATACACTCGTCTTACTCTTTACTCGATATTTATTTACTATCAAAATTGAATTTGAACGTTGTGTGAATGAACGTTGAATTTGATTTTAAAAGTTGTTCATAGTTTTTTAATTTTTGCTCATGAAGTACCTACTGTTTTTGAGAAAGTTTCCAAAAATCAAGAAAAGCTAAGAGTAAAGTGTCAATTCCGGTTCGTGGATTTCAATCAAAATGTGGATTTTGTATTCTCTCTAATGCTTCAATATCTGCTACAATTTTGTACCTAATACTACAATTTTGTACCTGTAGCTTAAAAATTTGTTTACTTAAAATTGTAATGGTCGACCATGTGAATCCGTGTACGTAATGGGTAATATTTTCTTTGAGCGTACTATATGTACATTTAGAGAATAATTTATACTAAATGGACATTATGTGACGCAGCGAAACGACCTCAAAATGGCGGCGGCTTCCTCCTTCCGCGCACGATGCGTCACAGTCCTCACTGTACGTAACGAATTTTTTATCCTTTAGCTATCGAGTCGTGTAATTAAATTTTGGTTGTAGAGGATAGATATGGCGCTGCAACACAAAACTCTATCCCCCGATTTTGTTATCTGGAGTTTTCTGAATTGCCTCCCACTCCGGTTTAGGTATTTTCGCTAAAACATTATTAAAAGATAAAAGATAATCAAAGAGAACTCTGGGTTTTTTTAAAATTAAATTTCAAATTTTGCCCCAATTCCTAGAACAATTATTTGTATTTTATAAATACCTATTTCGACTACAAGGCATTCATCATCAGTATGAATTATGAATTAGCTAATCGTAACTATCTCTGGGATATGAAGTCAGAGACTGATGCTCGTTGCTAATTTGGTGCGGAATTGGGGTAAAATTTTAAATTTAATTATTAAAGTTTCATACCTCTTGCTGTCTCTGTTTTTGAGATAATAATAATAATAATTTTTATTGCAAAAAAACCCTAATATTATATTATGCACAGGCAACACATATTCATTTATGCACACAGGCCCACCAACATCCAAAAGTGGATTTGTAGATACTTGAGGTACTTGAAAACAAAGATTTAGTACAATCTCAAAAGCGCGATTATCAGCATTGAAAACAATACGCCTCTATATATTCTATATAGAAGTAAAAAAGAGTCTATATATAGATTTAAATATTTATTTTTGAAAAAAAAAAAATATATAAACAATGATTTGTAACAATATAAATAAAAAAACAAAACCAACATGGATGACAAAGTCATATCTAGAGTGAAAAATAATAGAAGATTTATTCCAATTTTCAAGACAATAAATAGCCTACTTCGTTTACATTATTTTTACAAGACGTGAAATGTAAAATAAAAGAAATAAAAAACAAAATATATAAAAAAAAAGATGAATCTATCTCTTCTTCAGTTATAGGTTGGTTATGTTTCAGTAAGTAGAGTTGTTTCAGTGCTTGTTGGTTGTACTGTTTTGTGTATAAAGTATTGTTCTTTTGGACAAACATCTTATAAAAAATACTTTTCACAATTCTTTAAAATAAAAATAAACATTTCCTACTACATATATTTACTACTTCTGTCGCGTTCTTGTTGTTGTATTTGTGTGTGGATGTTATCTTTACCTTATTTTCAATTCCATTTTCATTTATTATTTCTGATCCGTAGGTCAAAAACATAATACAATCACATAATAAATAAATAAAAAATACATAAAATCATTTTATATACCAATTCAGTATTGGGGCTTTTGTTGATTTAAAAGGTTTCTAATCTAAATTCCATCTGATAATGGAATTTGAATATATGGCATCAGAAATTATGGCAAGTTTTTAGTCTTAATAACATTCGTGTAGTAACGTTCTCATTTTTCAAATTTTGTTTAGTTGATTTGGGACTTATTCAATCGATGTTTGAGAAAATGTTTCGAATAAAAGTTGTTACTACATTTCTAATTAACAACTTTTAACCGAAGCATTTTTCGAAAATCGAATCAATAATAAGGCACAAATCAATTATAATATTTTTAAAAATTTCCCTCAACTTTTGCAGCTAATTGTATATACGAGACGGATGATACACCCTTCCATGTTTGAGTAGAATATCCTTGCACAGCCAAAATCAGGTACCTAACCGTCGGCTCATACGAGATGGGTAAATGTGAGGTATAACAACTCAAGTGGAGCTCTGTCGAACGTAGCAGATGTGGTAGAGGATAGAAAAAGTTAAGGGGATGGCTTTCTTCGGATTAGCAAAAAAGCATAGAAAAGCCAACTTGCCAGGATTCGACTTTCCTTCCGCTACTACTAAATTACGATTTATATTTACTTGTTGAATTATATAGAAAAGAAAAGAATAATACTGAAAAGAACCCACCCGGAAAATAGAAAATATCACAGTGCGAGTTTTAATAGCAGCTTAATTTTATGAGCTTGGACTACAGCTACGAGTATGGGACCATGATCAGGTACATTTAAAAAAGAAAAATAATAGAAATAGCAAAATAGAACAAAGTAGGATTGTGCGAGCGAATCATTTAAGATGCAGCCAGCACTTAACATAAATTTTATATTCTTACTATCATTTTGTGTTTATATTTGAAGATTAGAAAAATTCTTTCGGTTTTTTATGACTTTTGTTATTGTTTTTTTTCACGATGGCTTTTATTTTTTCAAATAAAATGTTTTTGATTTACATAAGAAAAATTCATTCTATGAAAATTTCAACATTTATTTGTTTTTTTTTTGTGTGTTTTTGTCCTTGGTATGTTTATTTATTTTGTTAGATTTACTTCCGACTATTGCTTTAGATCTTTTAACGCCAACGAAATTGAAAACTATAAAAAAAATATATGATCATGTGGAACGATATCTGTTAGTATACGACCTTTAGTAGAGATTTTTAATTATGACCCAGAAAAAAATTTAAATTTTCACTTACTATTCTTTTAAAGCAGGGAGATGCCAATATAATACTTCTATTGCATATTCGTAGAGACACGGGGCCCATTCACGAGGCAATATTGAAGCAGCCAGTTTGCGGAACCAAGTTGCTAACGATGAAATTTTTCGAAAATCTTTTAGTCAATTAATAGCCGAAGCAACATTTTGGCGGGAACATTGCCATTGTCGGGTTTTTGTCTAATGAGTTTTCATGTTGACAAAATCGCGTGGAGAAATCTCTTTCACTACAGCCAACTTGTAGGGATGAAAATTGAGATCATCTGCATGTTTACATGCCGAGTGTCGAGGAGATGAGACAAAACTGCCAATCTCATCTCTTAAAGGTTTTCGGGTGATCTAACGAGTCTCCATTGATTCCTAGTGCGTCGTTATATTACATTTCCACTTCTGGTGAATTTGTTCATTCTGGAAACCGTTTGCCGACCAGGAACAGGAGCTGCAGGTGCAAGATTGAAGCAAGTGCGATAGGCTCGCTGGGTGGACATAATGTAGCGGCCATTAGAAAAATTGACCCTTCCTACCTACGCCCGAGGTCCCCCCTCCTCGCTAGTTAGCGGCAAATACAAATCAGCAAGTTTTCGTACCAGACCTGTAGATAAATAGATTGTAGAGGCTGCCCTGAGCGGGCTACACTTCGACCATAAGGTCCATTGTGATGGCTAAGGACGTGAGTGGAGTGGAAGGAATTTGTGAGTAATTGTGAATTTGCCGACAGTTAAGTCAATTAACCGTCCCCTTTTTTTTTAATAATTGACAAACTGCCGATGTCGGAATTCGAACTCATAACCTCCCAGTTTCCAAGTAGGCACCCTGCGCAGACGTAACGCTTTAGACGACCGCTCGGCTACTTGGACTGGTTGGACTGTTAAAACTGTTTGGACTGTTTTCGTTTAATATTATTTACAATGACTGTTGTTGTTGTTGTTCAATAACATAATTTTTCACAAATATTATATTCGGAAAAATATAAACAAACAAAATTGTAAATAACGGAAAACTATATTAGTAAACGTTCTTTGGAAAAATAATAATAGTTTTTGATTTGTTATACATTTTCATACATAAATTTTATTTAATGTAAACTGGTTGTGTGTGGAGATAAACAGTATTTGATCACAGGAGCGGCTCTACAATAACATTGAAGAGGTCAAGGATAGCTGGAGGTATGACGCATAGCTTCAATACTGATTAATCATAATAGTTTGTAGACAAACCAGTGTAATGAACTAAAATGTTTAAGGTTTTGCGGTCATCAGAGCTAGGTAAAAGATAAAAATCTGCAATTAATCAATAGTTATTACATAAATTAATTAATTTTGAGACTAATCTATTATCTAGTGAATAATTTTCAAAAACCTTTATTTTACTTTTTTCACACGCACACAAAACAGTGTATAAAGATGCAATATACACTCCCGTTGATAAAAACTGAACCAGATAAAACATTCTAAGTGTTACTGTATGTAATATTATACGTATATTTAGAAATATATACGATTAGAATGTAAATGAATTAGTGGTTCAATTTTTATGAACGGGAGTGTACATACATGCTTTTGTTTTAAAGATAAATGACATGTTTGAGCTGAAATTGTAGCAAAACTATTAGGTTTATGAAAAAAAGTTTCAATACATGATTTATTTTTAGAAAGAAAACATTTTTTGTCTTTAAATTTTTCTTGTCTTACGGTTTCAAAGATAAACTTCCCCCCCACCTCTCTAGGAGGAGGTGTACAGACCGATTTTGTCCATTTACGAACTTGAAGCTATACTTTTAACTCTCGTTTGGTTTCTAAATTATCGTGTTTATGGTCGGTCAGCCGTGCGAACGACCGTATATCAGTAAATGTCCTGATTCGGTCATTTTATTAAGTGTATCAAAAGTTCTTCTGCGATCAACATGTTCAACCGTTACAAAGTTGGAACTATATTTATAATATTAACCAGTCCAAGTGGGCGAGCGGTCTAAGGCGTTATGTCTGCGCAGTATGGATACTTAGAAACTTGGTGGTTATGGGTTCGAATCCCGACATCGGCAGTTTGTCAGTTATTAAGAAAAAGGAAAGGGCGGTTAATTGACTAAACTGTCGGCGTATGGACAAGAATTTAGTAACCGGCTATGCTTGAGTAGGTTTTCTGAAGATTCCTACACGAACTCCTATATGAATATTGGTATAGCTCCTATCATTGTCGGCTGCAGCCGCGTATCCTACCAATAGGGAATATGCATGAAAATTTTTTTTCACATTTATTTTCAGAATATGAAAATACTGTTAATACTGTAATAATATTTAAAAACGAAATTAAAATCCGACAAATATCAAAGAAGCTATAAGCTTTTAAAGATTATTATCTGTCTCTTTCTTGCCAAAATACTAAAAACTGAGTTTTACGTGTATTTTAAATGGTGAAAGTGTAATATGACGTCGTCACATAACATATCAAGAGGGCTATCACCCTCTTTGTCTAATCGGGAATTTCAATCATTCATATCTCGATTATTTTTAAAGTTATTTAAAAAGTAATTTTACCTTAATATTTGCCAAGTAAACATGCTTCAATTCAAGTGAAAAAAAATTGTCATGCATATTCCCTATTCCTAGTCTATACACAAAAATTCCTTCCACTCCACTCACATGCTCACATCCTTAGGCATCACAATGGACTTTATGGTTGACGTGTAGCCCATTCAGGGCAGCCTCTACAATCTATCTATATCTATCTATGCTTATAATAGTTTGTCACTAGGTGTATGAATTACTTGTGTAAAAGGACAATAATTAACGGTTGGTTCAAATCCCTGTTTATATTATTACAAAGGGTTAAATATTTTTTGTGAAAGCGGATCGAAGGGGTTGGACGAGAGGAAAAAGTTGTCAAGTCCCGCTACTGTGATTTCTGCTATGATTTGCACAATACATAACTGTCTTGTACTACCAACAAAATTTGTAATCATTTTTTTTCTGCTCACTTTGCTGTTCGAAGACATAGAAGAGAAAATGCTGACTTTGGACATTCTATGTGTGCAGTTCACTAAAATATACAGTGCTATTACTAGTATGTGTACTACCCATTACCCAACATCGACTTGTCTGTTAAATATTTCATACAGAAAACTTTCATCGTATATTGAAAATACACATATTTTTGAGTTTTTTTTCCTATACTTAGTTTTATTGGAAAAACATCTTTGCCATCTAAAAAAAAAAATTTACTATAAATTATTTGAATACAATATTAAATGGAATAAATGAAGCTTATTGACTAGATTTGTATTAATCCATTTGGTAGAAAATGAATCGTTTCGAATTTGTAAATGTAAGAGACTGTCAAAACTTCTAGTATCTTCAATAATAGTGACTACTTACAATAGCTCGGCTACATGACCAGCCAAGTAGCCGAGCGGTCTAAGGCGTTATGTCTGCGCAGTATGTAGTACTTTGAAACTGGGAGGTTATGGGTTCGAATCCCGACATCGGCAGTTTGTCAATTATTAAGAAAAAAAAGGGGCGGTTAATTGACTAAACTGTCGGCGTATGGACAAGAACGAAGTAACCGGCTATGCTTGAGAAGGTTTTCTGCAGTTTCCTTCACGAACTCCAGATGAATATTGGCATAGTTCCTATCGTAGTCGGCTGTTGTCGAATATCCTACCAATTCCTAGTCTACTCACAAATTCCGTCCACTCTACTCAGATCCTCACATCCTAAGGCATCACAATGGACCTTATGGTCGAAGTGTAGTCTGTCCAGGGCAGCCTTTACAATCTACCTCATGGTAAATTTTCGAAAATATAGAGATATTGGCGTGTAGCCGAACTTTATTGGTGAAATTTTTGATTAAAATTACACAAATACCAACTATACAAAAATTTATCTAACCTATTTTAAATACACAGGTTTTTGAGAGTGGTTCTATGGTTCCAGAGGTGGTTCCATATTTGTTCTACCTTGAAAAATAAGGCCCCAAAGTTTTCACCTGCCCTTTTTTTGAAAACGAAATATTGAAAGGTGGGTCGAGCATTTATAAATTTTTTTTTCAATTTTTCGGATGCATTTATATATATATATATATATATATATATGAATTTTGGAATAATTCTTAGAACAAATCGAACAATATAGAAAAACTAGAAAAGTGTTTTTGACGATTTTCGGGTCTAGTTTTATATGATACTGATTTTCTGGAGCAATATAGAACAAACCTAGAACAATCTTGGTCAACTTTTCAAAATCGTTTTCTCTACGTTTTTATTTTTTTAAACTATAAACTATACCATATAAACTATGCTAGAGATCTAACCGTTAGAAAACGTTATTATCATCAGAAAACGGCTATAACTTTGGAACAGTTGAGAATTTTGAACTTCTGATAAGTTTTTGGAGTAACGACGAAACTTTGGTAAGTCAGACCCGCAAACGTCAGACCAAAAAAAAAAAATTCAAAATTGCAAATCGTTCTCAAGTTACAGCTGTTTTCCGACCGTTCAAAAATTATACACAGATCTGTCATATAGTTTGTTGAAAAACGCATTAACAATATTTTGAGCAAAAATTATTTCTAAAATTTATAGATTTGCCATAATCTCAATGCTAAGCGTTGCAAAACGCGTTAAGGAACGCAAAGCGCTCTGCTTTGTATATGTACGTACCAACTTAGAAAGAAAAGGAGGCATTGCAACGTATACCGGGTACAGCTATAAAATAACAGTCCACTATAAAATTTTGAAAATTTTACTATATATTTGTGGATTCATAGTACCAATTATTATATAACCAAAGGAATAATTTTTCGTACATAATTTTTAATATATATTTATAACACGTTTCATTATGTATAAATGGAATAACTGAATTGAACATAAATATTTTCACGTGATTTAACATTGTGACAAGTAAACTTCTTGGAACTAATACGGTTTTGTATTGTTCATTTTTTTGTTGTCTCTTCCTAGACTCTACAGAAGACGAATATATAAAAGGATTGCAAGATTTTGTACTATAGTTGAATGTACCCATTCTCTTGTTCTTCGAAGATGAGTGTATTATCTCTCTGTTCCTTTCTAACTATTACGCCTAATAGTACATACAACAATTTCCTATTACTTACTACTTCTCTATATATTTTTTTATATCTCACAAATTGACACAATAAAAGCATAATTTTATAATAGACTTCAATTTTCTTATTTTTTTTATTATAAATATATTAAAAATTCAATAAAGAACAGAGATTGCAATTAATAGTTAAGTGGAATCGTTTTAAAATGTACAAAATGAATCTAAATTGATGTTCATGCGTGATAATTAATTTTTACTATTATAAAATTGTATACCGGTTGTTTAGTTTACATCTTCGCATAGAAGATCTCCCACGAGTATGAGAGAGTACATATGCATACATTAAGCAATGTGTATGAGAAGGAGCTCTTATAGGTTTGTTTTCTTACTTAAAGTTAAACTGTTGTGTGCTGAACAACAGAACAAATCGTAACAACTGATCTGTTCACTTAAAAAAACCCCACTCTCCAAGCGTCATCTAACTGAATGCGTATCGTACGACACATACAACACCCAACAGTTTAACTTTAAGTAAGAAAACAAACAAACCTATAAGACCTCTTTCTCATACACATTGCTTAATGTATACATATGTACTCTCTCATACTCGTGGGAGATCTGCTATGCGAAGATGTAAACTAAACAACCGGTATGTTTGTTTCTTTGTTTGATTTTGATATAAAAAAATAAACTCATCAGCTAGGAATCGAACCTTGGACTTCTGGATTTCTAGGCTAGTGTGCTTATCAATACACTAGAGATGACTATGACGAACGAGTCAATCTTTTCATATAATAGACAGTATTAATTTGAAGTCAACATTAACTAAAGCCTAGCTCACACGATGCTGGTTCGGCTGCTGGATTGCTTGCTCGATTTTGTAGCTAGGTCCGGAGATAGCTGTCGTGCTGGGCATTGTGATGGCTTCTATGCGATGTGCGCTTCACACGATGCATTGTTGGTATTAGGCCGGTAGATGGCTCCGATGCGTGCAAAGTGATGGCTTGGAAAAATGGATGCGGTTATAGCAAAAGTGATTCGTCGTAGACGATTAGTAATGGGCTTATTTTTAATTATTGATAAATTAAGGCGAAGAAATAGAAGTCAGAGGTTAAAACCTAGGTTGTCTAGTTAAAACCTACCTGTGGTCTATAAATTGATTGGTTTTATTTAAGTTCTTGATTTTTTGTTTGTTATTTATTATAAATCAGTTTAAAAAAATTTCACTAATGATGAAATTAACTTTTTTTTTTTAAATCACTTCAATAATAATATAAAAATTACAAAAGAACGCTTCTGATAAGACAAGTCCATGTGACTAAATAAGACGTTCTAATTGGTTAACATGAAAAACAAACAGAGGAAAAAGTACGGAAAATAGGATATGACTTATCGCCGAATTCTAAAAGCGCCCATCACAACTTCTATCATAGCTGCTATCACAGCACCCCGCAAGTAATCCAGCGAGCGATCCAGCATCGTGTGAGCCAGGCTTTATTATTCCACATATTATCATTTGTGGAATAATAATAATGTCAATTTCCATTAAGGTTACGTAAAATATAGTATGAAAGAACTAATGTATATTATATAGATAGAAAATTATTAATTAAATATTGATATGAAAAAATTGACTCATCAATGAGGAATCGAATCTCGGTACTCTGGATTTCTAGCTGTAACTTTTTTGTTTAATAGCTTATTCTATCTATAATAAGCTATTAAACAAAAAAGTTACAGCTAGAAATCCAGAGTACCGAGATTGGATTCCTCATTGATGAGTCAATTTTTTCATATTATATTATTATTAGATAGATTAAGGTGAAGTGGAAGGAATTTTTGTGTATAGAAAAGGAATTGGTAAGATATGCGGCTGCAGCCGACTATGATAGGAACTATGCCGATACTCATCTGGAGCTCGTAAAGGAAACTGCAGAAAACCTTCTGAAGCATAGCCGGTTACTTCGTTCTTGTCCATTCGCCGACAGTTTAGTCAATTAAACGCCCCTTTTTTTTTTCTTAATAATTGACAAACTGCCGATGTCGAGATTTGAACCCATAACCTCCCAGTTTCCAAGTCGGTATACTGCGCAGACATAACGCCTTAGACCACTCGGCCATTTGGACTGGTGTATCGCTTATTATTACTTAAAGTTATATTTACTCCATTTTAGAATATACAGGTAGTACTCCGTATATATAGGTAAAAGAGTATTGTATACCTATAATTGACTAAAGTCAATTGTAACCCTCATCACCAAGATGTATCATCAACTTTCTTTTTGTTAAATATTTGAATTAAAAAAAATTTTATTTAAAATGATTCACAATTTTGTCTTGACTAAATAATGATGAGAATAAAGTATACATCTTGTTGTATATCTCGCATCCGTATGCGGTTTTGTCCAAACAAACCGCATACAAAATGATGACAATCATAATAATAATGATGATGTTATAAATAGTCGTTTAATTTTATATCATTTCTTGTGGTTTTCTTTTTTCTTTTTTTTTTTTTGTTTGTTTATTGTAAATGGGAAAAAATAAAAAAAAATTTAAAAAGAAATTCTCTTAAAAATAAAATACAAAGAAATGGTGACAGTTTATTAAATAATAGATGTTAATGTGTTTGCTGTTTGGTATGAGATGAGATACAAATACCGAAGATGATTACAATTCTCTTTATGGAAAAATGTTGAAGTGATATAAGTTAAGTTGTACCTTTTTTGTTTATTATTCAAGTAATAAAAATTTATTTGAAAGTAGGTATATGTATGTACACTACCGTTCAATAAAATTGAACAGACCTGGCATGTTAATTTTCTTACATTTCATAAAACTCCTCACTTTTGTAACTCTCTGTACAATTATTCATTTATAAACACAGATAAGTAGTATATATTTTAAGTGTGAAAAAAGAAATGGAAGTATAGTCAAAAACATTTACTACAAGAATATTCAAAATTGTGAAAGACTGATTCGGTTTAGATCTGTTCAATTTTATTGAACGGGAGTGTACATATTTGCACCGTTTAAGTTCCATTGTTGTAGTAATATAATTATATCTGCTATTCCAGGGTTTCCTAAACTGTGTTCCGTTGAAAATTAGTAAGTGTTCCGCGAAAGAATGTTTATAAAAACCCAACTTTTTTCAACATTTTGACAGTACTAATTTGACGGATGTAATTTTCATGACTGATCGCTATTGGCGCCACCAAACGTTACGTGCACTTAGTTACTAATCACATTACGAATCACTTCCGTTCTTATTAAATATCCTTATACGATTGACACTAATACTAATAATAATAACTTAGCCCTAGATTTAGCCCACTTGATGGTCTAAATTTCCTCCAATAATTTCATGTCCATTGTCTTCCTACATATTTAACCAATTCATCGCACATTCTAGAATTCATCGCACATAGAACGCCATCTTTTTCTGGTTGAATCATATGGAGTCCAGACAATTGTAGACATTCGTGCCATGTGTCCATCCTTGAGCCATTTTAGTTTTTTAATTCTGACAGTCACTCCTTTGATCTTGGTTTTTGATCTGATGGAAGAGCATCGTAGTTTTTCCAGACGTTTAAAACCAAGTATACTACGTACCATATTCCGTTGGCATACTTTTAGTTTCTTAATATTCGTTTTAGTAAGTGGTAAACGGAAGTAAACGGTTATGCTTGAGAAGGTTTTCTGCAGTTTCCTTCATGAACTCCAGGTGAATATCAGGTTAGCTCCTATGATAGTCGGCTGCAGCCGCACATCCTACCAATTCCTAGTCTATACACAAATATTACTTCCACTCCACTCACATCCTTAGGCATCACAATGGACCTTATGGTCGAAGTTTAGTCCGTCCAGGGCAGCCTGTACAATCTATCTATCTATCTAAGACTCATGATAGTCAAGGTGAGTGGGCATTACTTTATTAAGCGCAACTCATGTTATTCACACGACCAACTTTCCTGTATAATATAAACATAAATATAATTGTTGATACAATAATCATAAAACAAGTCTAAAGAATTAAGATCGTCAAGGTGAGCGTCACATTATTAATCGACTCATGTGATCCACATGACCAGACAGATTGTGGTGAGACCTAAACATGAAAATATGGTAGTAAATTTGATTTCGATTTTCGGATCTATGATAATAATATTATCGAACATCTCTTTACTAGGAACATAAAAATGTTTCTTTTTCAAGGTAATACGTCCAAAAATAGATAAAAATTCTGAATAGCTCCTTAAATTAATATCCTTTTCCGTATGATTTATCAGAAAATTATGATGTCACACAAATTTATCATCGCATCGCCATGATACACAAATGACCGGAAGGATGTCTAAAAATAAATAATGCGTATGTGTGTTTGATGAAAGCTTATGCTTTATCGTTGTATACATATATTGTCCGATCATCATCATAGTCATCAGTCGGATTGTGTAAGTAAAAGCTGGTAAAAGCTCACACATATCTTATTTCAAACATCCTCCTCTCAATTATATTTCAGTTTACTAAGTCTTCTTTTCTTTTTTTTTTCCTTTTTATATTTCATTTCTACATTTCTCAAAAAACATATAATCATCATTTTCGCTGTACAAATAAATGTGAGATGAGCAAATCACATACAAGTACACATTGAATCGAAAGAAATTGAACCAATGTGAATGAAAAATCGTTGGTACAATCATATTTTTTATGCTTTTATTCATATTATTTTAATAAAAATAGTTTTTTCTCATATTTACATCTTTGGATTGGACCTTTATTATCGTTAGCTAGATAGTTTATCCGTATAAGTAGACGAAATCGCGCAATCATAGCACATGGTTTAATATGATTGGTTCGTTTGATAGCTCGAACCTTTAAATCTGAATTAATATAAGTCTCAGTTCATTCTTTTATAATATATACATACTTCCCGGCGCTTCGACTTTTTTTTATGAATTAATGCGATGGATTACTGTAGAAATTCGAAGAATCAATATCGAAATCTATATTCTAATGGATAATGGGTTATATTCTATTGGATAAGAATTCAATAAAAACATCAAAATCGGTCAAGAATTGTGACTTGTAGCGTGTGTCCGTACATACGTACATGCAGGCTAATGGACGATGATGTACGACTTCAAAAAAAGAACTAAAAAATTGAAAATTCACAATAATAAAAAATACAAACAATAACAGATGGTTATTATGTACAAATTAATTACCTACATAACTACTATAGGTTTGAAGTCTGTGGCAAGTCTACTATAGGTGTCAAGGAAGCGACATATTTTCCCTTTGAAGCGAAATCAAGACTATAGTAGATGCGTTTTGGTATCCGAGCATAAAGTGTTCTCGAGAATCTCTGTGTAAAAATCGCGTTCGTCTGTTTTTATGTACTCAAAACCTTTACTTGGCATAATTAATCGAATCCATTGTGGAATCTGATAATTTATCCATTATTGAGGGTTCTTAATTACAAAACATCATTTCAGATTGGTTCAACTTTTTTTAACCACACTGTACATATATGTACACAAAGTTCAGCAACCTTATTATTTGTGTCACAAGCAAAAATAAAAAAGGAACAAGGAAAGCAGAAAAAAATTGAACATTTCTTAGAAAATAATTATTATCTTATTTCTTACTTTTTTTCTCTTTTTAACCCGACTTCAAAAAAGGAGGATGGTTCTCAATTCGTCTGTATTTTTTTTTTTTTTTTTTTTTTTTTTTTTTTTTTTTTTTATGTTTGTTACCTCAGAACTCCGGCATTTATGAACCGATTTTGAATTTTTTTTTTTTGTTTTAAAGGGTTTGATTCCCGATTGGTCCCATTGTCACCAAATCGCATTCTGATGAGGGGATCTCCGGAAAATCGAGGAAAATCCTCATTTTATATGTGATAAGCGATTTCTGCGAAATTTTTTTTTTTTTTTGAAAAAGTATACTCATTCATAATGGGAAAATAAGAAAATTTTTTTAAAAACCGACTTCAAAAAAAATTTTTCCTTAAAAAAAAACCGACCCCAAAAAAAAAAAAATTTTACAAAAAAAAACCAAATTCCTTGTAAAGAAAACTGAAAATCTGTTATAAAAAAATGCATTAAAAATTTAAAAAAAAAAAAAAACGGGTAAAAAAAAAGTTATAAAAAAATTCACTAAAAATTAGTTGGTCGTTTAGTAGGTCTACCCATATTTAGACAAATAAAATCAGTTATAGAACTTCAAAGTCACTAAAAAGCGAGAAATAAAACTTATTTTGACAAAATGGAAACCCGACTTAACAAAAGAAGCACTAAAAAGTAAAAAAATAATTGCATATTCTTGTGCCAATTTTAGTTCACCAAAGCAAAAATTTTTAAATATATATGTACAATTATTGTTATTTTTGGAGGCGGTGTCCAAAAGTTATGTGAATTTATCTATGTTGACACCGCCTCCAAAAATAACAATAATTGTACATATATATTTAAAAATTTTTGCTTTGGTGAACTAAAATTGGCACAAGAATATGCAATTATTTTTTTACTTTTTAGTGCTTCTTTTGTTAAGTCGGGTTTCCATTTTGTCAAAATAAGTTTTATAATGATATTTATTCAAAATACTTTTCCTATCAAAATCAGTGAGTGTTAGTTAGACAAGGAATGGGGGATGGAAAGTAGGAAGTAGCTTATTTGAAATGTAGATTATAAAGTCACACAAGCAAGGAGATACGATACGAATTTTAATTTGAAGTTTGTGAAAAATCAATGCGGGTAGTTAATGTGTGTCTTCTATTAGAAGTATTATTATTTTATTATTAAATGAGATAAAAAGGTGATCTCACAAATCAGAATATTTTATTTTAACTGTTTTATCTTATTTTCTGATCAATATTTCCGTGGTGGAAAACCAATTATGAATATATTTATATACTGTTTGAAATGTTATTTTTTTTTACAAAATAAATTTTTAAATTTATTGTAAGTAGATTGTCATAGATGTGTAGTCACTGAGCAAAAGAATAAATTAAGAGCTCCGAGTAACAAAGATTCTAGGCTTGATCAGTCGTAATTCTTACATATGAGCGAACCAGATAATTGAAAGTTCGCTTAGCATCAGTATCTGTCTTTTTGGAATAAAACGAATCTGATGACATTGTTGAAGTTTGTAACGTACAGTTTGGAGGATTTCTAATAACAAATATGAAGCATAAAAACAACTGAAGATATTGGCAGTCATCAATGTCTAGAGCAGTGATTCTCAACCACTGTGCTGCGGCACTTTTGTGTGCCGCCAAATTCTTAAAGTGTGCCGCCAAATTTTAGAAATGTATATAGTAAAGTATTAACCAACATAAAAATGAAAAAAAGATCGAGACTGTTAAATGGAGAAGAAGATATGAGAGTAGCATTGCCATTTTTACGACCAAATATAAATGAAATTATCAAAAAAACATCAAGCTCAAATTTCTCATTAAAAGTATTCTTATTATTAACTTGTAATGAATCCCGTAATAAACGTACTGTTGTTTTTGTAGTACATATTATTTTATTTTACATTCAAAATTATTATCATAAACTATTTTAGACAGTGTATTATAGGTAATATATTAGCTTACCTTTGATCTGGTTGCGATAAAAAGGTGTTAGGTTGCGAAAAATAAAAACTGTTAAAAAATATTGTTTAAATAAACTAGCGTCTATTTATATCCACTGTTTTATGGTTACCTTTCGGTTATATTATTCCAACGGTATAATTTGTGAATTTGGTGTATATGTTTTCATAAAACTAAAATTTTGGGACATGTCTAGTCGTAGAATATAAGCAAATAACCAAAAGCTAATAGAAATGTTACATCTTATTCACATTAAAATTGTGGGCTTGATCATTATGTCGCTCGGGCATACATTTTATTAATGTATGTTATTGTTTTTATGCATATCACTGTATTATTAGCGTATTATATTATATTAACACGTCGAATCGACGGCAATCCCCTATTTTAAATGTGTATATTTATACATGGGGGTGGTTTATTGGGTGGTTAATAAAAGGTCACAGTTGGTGGCCAAATGTTTACTATATATATTCAGTTCAACTGTTTCACATTGCTATGAAATATTATATTGATTTGTTATATACAAATCACTACGTACGTTCTTATATGTTACAGGGTGATTCAGAATAGTATGGCATTATTTTTGGATAGGAAAAAACTACACATACAAGGAAATTATTTTATATTGGTATGTATAAAATATTTGAAAGAGCAATCCTATTATTAAAATCAATCTGGAGATATATGCGAATCCCCTTATCTCTGTCTCTCCACCTTATCTCTGGATCTCCACCAAGATCCCAGAACAATTACTACGTTTATTTATAGACAAGTCAAAATCTTGAAGTTAATTTTTGTCGTCCCGGCATTTCCATGATTCTCTGATGGTCTTTTTGACCATGCATTAAAATTTCGAAATTTCGCCCACTTATACTCAACCAATATACCCATGACAATAAAATATTATGGTGCTATCATGATGATTTGTTGAACGAAATAAGGCGAGAAATAGAAATTATAAACTTTGTTTCAGTCCCCGAATATATTAACCTTCAAGAAAACCTAATAAGCAAGCTCCTGGTCATTGCCAAGATATACACTGATAGAAGGAATTTCTTGAACCAAGTAAATAGGTTTCTTCTAAATAATATACTCTGAGAAAGAAATCCTTGCTTTTATTCAAAAATTTGTTTACTTGAATAAGTATCTTCAAGTAAACAAATTCTTGAATGAAAAGAAGGATTTCTTTCTCAGAGTACATTATTATGGAGAAAACATATTTCGAAAAATTCCTTCTTTCAGTGAGGGAGAAGTGAATCCCGCCAGATTGAAGGCGAGCACAATAGGCCATAAGGTCGAAGTGTTATACGTTTTTTATACCCTAAGACAGGGATGTGAAAGGCCCCCGGGCCGTAACAATACGGCCCGCGATCGCAATGTGTGACAAACAGAAGAATCATGACTTCACTCGAATCCTCTGCGGAAGACAAGCGAGAGAGGTAGACAGTAACGCCATCTCTCAGCAACAAGCGGAAATACCACGAAGGCTAGAATCTTCCACGCGCTTCGAGTCTAGACTAGAACCTTCCTTATTGATATAAAAGGAGTGCGTCGGCACGACGTTAGTCAGTTGAGTCGAGATACCCTCTTTTATAACTTTGATATGATTTTTAACAACCATATATTATATACTATATAATTAAGTAAATAAAATGTTATAATAATTCAGTACATTTTTTTAAATTTGTATCTGGCCCGCCTACACATTCTAAATTTAATATATGGCCCTCTGCAAAATTGAGTTTGACACCCCTGCCCTGAGATATATAGTCATTGATGAACGTTCATTATATGAATTTTGTGTTAGAGAAGCCACATACCTAAAACTGTGCCATAAAATTCTGAAACATGATGTTTATTAAACTGATATACCAGTATAATCTTATACATTGAGGGATCGTGTATATATATATATATATATATATATATATATATATATATATATATATATATATATATATATATATATATATATATATATATATATATATATATAATGCTTTTTGCTTACTTAAATTCAACATGGAAGAATTGGTTGGTTGATTCGTTGGGTGTCTTCTTCTGCTATGTGATTTTTTTTCTTTTTTGAATAATACGATATCTCTCAATGAACAATATCATTTCCGATAATAATTTTATAAAAAGGAAACAGATATTTATCTATTATACCATAAACTCTATACACTCACTACTCTATGTACTTACGTATTATGTGTGGTGTATTGTTTAAGATTTCCGTGATATTTTTATTCATTTTTTTTTTGCTGTATTATTTATTCACTAAGCACAATGATTTCTTCATTTTTGTTTCGTTGTATTAAAGAAAGCCGTGAAATAAATTAAGATTTGGATCTTAAAAATTACTTGAAAGTAATTGTTCTTAAGTTTTTGTATGAGAGAGAATGTCTTTACTTTAAATTATCTTCACTATGGTTTACGCTTTTGTCGTTACGGAAACTGAATACACACGATGGTGAAATATACTATTCGATAGCGAAATTGTATAGAATTTTTTTGGTGATCCATAAAAAAGTGTCTCTATAGTTAAGCTCATTATAGATTATGACTTCATCACGTATTGTCAATTCTTGAATTTGTATTTGTTTGTCTGGCGCCTATACTGAGTAATTTCAATCTAGAGCACTTCATCGAGGTTGATTTCCTTAAAGAACAAAAAGATCCGGCTTCGTTCTAGTAGAGGTGGTAGCATCACCACCACAGGATGGTAAACTCCCAAGTAGAGATAGATTGTAGAGGCTGCCCTGGAGGGGCTACACTTCGACCATAAGGTCCATTATGATGTCTAAGGATGTGAGTGGAGTGGAAGGAATTTTTGTGTATAGACTAGGAATTGGTAGGATATGCGGCTGCAGCCGACTATGATAGGAACTATGCCGATATTTATCTGGAGTTCGTGAAGGAAACTACAGTAAACCTTCTCAAGCATAGCCGGTTACTTTGTTCTTATCCATACGCCGACTGTTTAGTCAATTAACCGCCCCTTCCCTTTTTTCTCAATAATTGACAAACTGCCAATGTAATCTTAATAATTTTCTTAATAACAGTTTCCAAGTAGACATACTGCGCAGACACAACGCCTTAGACCGCTCGGTCACTTGGACTGGTAAACTTCCAAGTAAAGGGATTCTGTTATTTTTCCTATATATCTATATGTCTCGTAAACGGCTCACCAAATTGCCGATGAATCCTTTGTGGTCTTAGTTATCTTATATAATAAATTTCTTTCAAATCGGTGACATAAGGTAAATATTTTTGAATTATTCCAATAACAAACAAAAAATATTTAGTCATTGGTTTGAATGAACTCTAGTGGAAAAATTGAACCCAGATAACACTGCATAGAAGTATTAAGAGTAGTTTTGTGTTTCTTCTGAATAACTGTATCTCAAAACAGGGAGTTTTCCAGTTAGAGAACACAAAGCATCTTTGGTCGACTCAAAAAACATTTTTCATAGAATAAACAAGCTAATTCATATTTTGTTAGACCTTTGGGTTAATAAAAGGCAATACTGTATCGCATTTTTTCGTTCGCAAATTTCGAGAGAAACATTACATATTCTATTTCTTATAAATTTCCACATTACTATATTTTCAAAAAAGTCGTAAATTTTGAGAGAAACATTACATATGGTTATGATTAAAGCTTTGTAAGCTTTTTTCTCATGATTTTTAAAATAAACTTTTTATTTCTTATAAATTTCTACATTACTATATTTTCAAAAAAGCGTCGCTGCTAATAATCCCTAAAGTGATTTTTTGAAACTTTTATAGATGCAAAGTAAAAATGGCGAACAAACAGAATAGAAATTCAAACTGTGGTTTCTTGAAAAATGAAACATTTTGAAAAACCTTGTAAAAATTTCTTCAGTCCAGTTAATTTTTTTGTCATACATCGACCATTTGTGTATGTGGAAAAATTAAATGGAAAATTTTATATAAAGAAAAGCGTTTTTATTGTTCATAGTTTTTATTACATGTACAAAAACTTGTTATTATTAAATAAACTTTTCCCGTGTGCCATTATTTATTGTTAAAAAAAATCATTTCAAGTGACCTTTTTATTACTTTCTTTGCCGTGAAAATATGTAATACACAATAAAAAAAAGATGAAACAAAACCACCACATCTTTTGTACAATAGTTGAGTGTAGATTCTTTTATGTATGCCAAAGTTAACCAGCATGTGGTGGTGGCTTTTTTTGCATCCAGTAAAATGTCGCTCATAAATAATCATAAAGATTGTACAGCGACAAAATTTGTATAATGCAATACATAAATCACTAAAATCTTTGGTTTTTTATCTCTTATATTTTATTAAATTTGTTCTGTTTTTTGTAGATAAAATCTTATTTAGCAGGTTTATCTCGAAAATAATTTAATTTAAGGGTGCTTTCTAGTTATTCCAACGAGAGACAAGAGACAAGATGAGATCAAGTCAGCGATAAAAGTCTAAGTGGTAGTGCTATCAACGGCGCTCTTGGAACTGAGAGGTTGCGAGTTCAATTCCGCACAGTTTTTCAATTAAATAAAATTAAAATAATGGGGCGGGTAATTGACTAAAATGTTGGCAGCGTATGGACAAGAACGAAAGTTACCGGGCGATGCTACCAGTCCAAGTGGCCTATGCATACTTGCTGGGAGGTTATGGGTTCGAATCCCGACATCGGCAGTTTGTCAATTATTAAGAAAAAAAAAGGGGACGATTAATTGACTTAACTGTCGGGGTATGGACACAACGTAGTAACAGGCTATGCTTGAGAAGGTTTTCTGCAGTTTCCTTCACGAACTCCAGATGAATATCGGCATAGTTCCTATCAAAGACGGCTGCAGCCGCACATCCTACCAATTCCTAGTCTACTCACAAATTCCTTCCACTCCACTCACATCCTCACATTAAGACACACACACAAGCGATCATCGTTAAAAGTATTTGTTTGGACCGAGTCTTATCTTATTTTCCAAAAATATTCTTAAAACAAAAACTTCCAAACTTCTCTACTCTGTAAGGTCATATTCATATCTATTACTGACTCTTAGCAATTTTTCCCAAATATTGGTGGACAGTATCTATCATAGTCATTTTTGAACATCTTCGTAAGACTTTTACAAACTTTTACTTTTATCAAAACCCACGAATAAATTTAAGCGTATACTTAAATAGCTTGCTTTAGGGTCGATCCACAATATAGTACCGATCACGGTTCGTTCTCGGTCTGATCTCGGTCTGGTAAAATATTATCAAGTTATGAAACAATGCGTATATTCATATTATCGGTAACAGTCAAGTCCCGATCCAATCACACTCCAGTCACGAAGAATACAAATATTTTTGAGTGAGATCGATCTTATAACGCTATGCGAATGATAGTGTGAATGCTCTCTGTTCCTGGTTCAGTCAACTATTACCCACTGAAGCGTATGTTACCGCTTAATAATATCAGATCGAGAACGAACCATGATCGGCATTTTAATGTAAACATGAATTTGATAATATTTTACCAAACCGAGATTGGATCGAGAACGAACCGTGATCGGCACTATAGTGTCGATCGACCTTTAATCTCTTATCACCTAGTTTTATACATTTGTAACCTATATATTTGACCTCTGTATGGTCATAATCGGATCAACTTTTGTCTCTTGGCAATTTTACCCAAATATTGGTGGACTGTATATCACAGTCATCTTCGTAAGACTTTTTTTCTACCAAAACCTACGAATAAATTTCAGATTATACTTAAATAGGTTGCTTTAATCTCTTGTCACACAGTTTTATACATTTGTAACCTATATTTCTTTATGTTATTAAACATTCTAACATGTATATCACCCGAGTGAAGACCACTCATTCATATAGCACTGATTAAATATACATTAATAATATTGTCAAACCCCAAAATCAAGAAAATAATACAAGTAGATTTGTTGTGTTACAAATTTAACTGTGTCACACACAAAAGTAAACGACTTGGAACCAAACGAACATGTCTGCATGTTTTGTGTATTGTCCGTTCAATAGTCGTAATAAAACCGTCCCGTCTCGTCCCGTCTCACCTCTCACCTATACAGTCCATCATCATGCATCTAATATATTTGTTTATATCCAAGAAATACCCTTAAAAAGTGTCAACAACAACAACAACAACATCAACAACAACCTGAAACGAACAAGAATACATTGAAAAGAAAATCAGAAAATGAATGATTAATCACCGGCTCATATCAAATCCATGATGTTTTGTGAATGAAGAGGAGATTCCCAACACGAACGTACGAACGACTAAAGCTTAACCAATTTTAAAATATTCAAAAGGTTGACATTTACAACTTGAATGTCATACCATTTTCATGCCAAGCAAGGCTATACGTGTACACTTTATAACTGGAAACATGTTCTAATATAAATAATTCTGACTAAGTATAATGTACTATGAAAGAGGTCGATCACACAAAGAATTTGAAATATGACCAGATAATAAAAAGGTAGTAAAATTCATTTTCTGCAACAGTACTTAAATTTTTTAACTTTATTACTATTAACAGGAAAATTCGAGATTTTATGTTTCCCCATGTCTCAAAGTCTCCCCCTTTTCCGTGACAAATTTTCCCTATTAAAAAATTTGGGTTTTCGAATGCAGAAATCCAAATTTCTTTTTCTACCCAATATTTAGTATATATCAGAGTATATTAAATTTAGTTCCGACTTTTTGGTAAAAAGTGGAAAATTTTGGTATAGGTGTTCATAAAATGACCTAATTACTCCATTTCCGCTGAGATGTCTGTCCGTTCAAACGAAAAGAGATAGCAAATTGAAAAGAGCTAAAAAGTAAAGTTAAGTTCGTGAAATTGTCCGCAAAATGGGCAAAATTGTTTATATTTGAAACCGTAAGAGATAGAACAAAAATTTAAAGACAAAATATGTTTAAAAATAAACAACTTTCGACTAATATTGTTGTTGAGACTGAAATTATTAATTATAGTCTTGCGAGGACTTAAATCTGAAATCATAAAGTCTTCAATATTCGAGGTCGACTAGATTTGTGAAGACTTGCTTTGTCGTTGATTAAGTGATTAAGAAGGGAGAAGTTATTTTCTATGAAGATAGTGCTTCAGTTATTGTGATCCCTAGTTTGCTTGATCAACATGCGGTAAAAATGCTGGTAATGTCGTGTCGAATTTCTTCTTGGTCCTCAATTGTTTGTGGTTTATTGATGTACACTTTATTCTTAAAATCAGCGCCAAGAAAAAGGGTCAACAATGATATCATGTGATTTGACACTTGGATTTTTTATATGGAGTATGACTATGTACACTTTATTTTACGGACAAAGTGTATTTAGTCCAACCACAAACAATTGCTGCCTTAAAAGAAGAAATTTCCCACAACATTGCAAGTATTTCTCTGTAATTATGTTAACATGATGTGGAAAATTTTGTCATTAACAATTTTTTGAGTTACTACTAAAAATTTATTTACACACATAATTTAAAAAAAAAACTATAAAAGACTTGCTAACCCAGTCTTGCTTGGCCAACAAAAAAGCGTGGAAAATCCCTTTCAATCTTAAGAGTTGAATCCAATATTCACAAACATCCAGAAAAAGTGATGTACCTGAATCATAGCTGAAATATTAATGAGTCGTTGGATCAAAATTTGGCCTTTAGAATGTAGTTTGTAAATTTGGAGATCTGTAGATAAATCTGTATTAAGTTTTACTGTTGGAACCATTTTAAAGAACACAAGTGTACAAGTTTTCGTAAATGCTTTTTACTCGATTTGAATATCCAAATAAATGCCACCTTTTTTTTAAAGAAATAAATTTCCACTCAAAATATATAATATAATCCATTTTATTTTTGAATTCCCAAATGTTTTGTATACTACAAATTTTCAGGGGGAAAAAAAACGATTTCATTTATTTGCACATGCAATAACAAAAATTTATAATGAACAAAAGTAGTGAATTGTCGTGTCTACCTCCATTATAATTTTTTTTTTGGTTAGGATTAGGTAATGTATGTATGGCAGTCAAAACGTATTGAAAATAATAACTAAATACAAAACAAAGTTGTATATGAAAAGTAAAAACAAACCCATTATATACGTATGTGATTTAACAAGCCATTAAGCCTTTAATGACTGTAATAACGGTGCGTGGCTATCGATGGATGCCATGTGGTTTTAACTCTAAATACAAACACACTACACATATATATATATATATATATACATACTTTGTTGCATAGGTCTGTCTATGTTAATAAAACTATTATGTCAATTTATATGATTTGTTTTCAATAAGACTGAAATGATTTACTTCTATATAAATCCAATCAAATAACGAATAAAAAAAACGATCATGTGTAAGCTATACTTGCACAATTAGTGCAACGTGAAAATAATAATAAAAATTATTAATATTTTTTAAGTATTTTGTTGAAATAGGCAACCCGTAATACACTAAATGTGTACTAAAAACAATCAAATTGTTTATAACAAATGATCCTGCTTCAATCATACAATTTTGATAATTTCCATCCAATCAACACCCATTTCTCGATGATTTTTTCAGATATTTTGAAAAGTTCTTCTGATAATTTCTGAATGATTCTGATAATAATGGGAAACAACAATTTTTTCGCGAAACATGTTTAAAAAATAGATCATTTATATTGTTGAATTTTTGCAACAATAAGCTCTTATTTGACACCCAACACGATATCATTGAAAAAAATTGTTTTCATATCCCAATTTACCCCCTAAAATTTACTCCAAAAAGAAATTCAACTTTGTATACATCATCATCATCTTTGTTCTAAATTTTAATACATTGAATAGTTAGAAAATCATCTTTGGACGATGGACAAATAGGTGGGCTCCGATGGGATTCTATAAATGTTCTGTTTTGCCAATTTTAGCACGGAACCCTAATGTATAAACTGTTTTTGTAATTGCGTTTTAAACAACATAACAGCAAGTTATTTCAAACAACTATTAACTATTATTGTAATTATTGTAAGCATTCGATTTTTTAATCAGTATTGACGGAATAGTTTTTGGATCTCATGCACCAATACCGCATACAGTCTAGACTAATTGTTTTTGTTTGTTTCAGGTAAATAATTTCTTCACCAAATTCGAAAAGTTATTAACTCGGTGAATTAAGTTGAAAATTCAGTAAGTAGAAAACTTTTTTTCATCAAAATACTTCTGTGGCGACCTGAATCGGTAAAGTTTAATGGTTGTGATTATCATTAATTAAAATGAAGATTAAAACAAACATGTATGCCTACAATGTACGTTGTTATAATATATAATATGAAGAAAAATTAAAATTCATCCACAAAAAAAAAACCGAAATATATACGTCAATGATCTTTTTTGCATAAACCATTGTTTTGACATTTTATTTTTCGTTAGTATAAAACTTGAAAATAATACGTTGTTGTGTATGATCCAACATATACGCCAACAATGTACGTTGTTATAATAATATAACAGAAAAATGGAAATTCATTCACACAAAAAAAACACAGTTTATACGACATGGATAGATATATATTAATTGATTAAATGATATATTGTTATCTTTTATCTCGATCAAATTAGTTAAAATAAAGTGGGTTAACCTGAGAAAGAAAGTAAACCAGTTGAATTTTTACCGAATCATTAGTTGATTGCAAAAATATGAAAAATATAACGCTATTTTTGGAGTCGATGAACATTTTACAAAACCACTGTGAAACTTAATAAAAAAAGAACTTAAAATAAATAGTTATTTCTAAATTACTTGTGTTAATAGTCAGGTATCACGTATATGTATATGTATCTATAGATAGAGTAAGTTGTAATTGTATACAACAAAAACCTGTGATCATTATCACAACGATTATAAGCGAAATATATATTTATTACAAACGATATTACCCAACAATGATTATATGTGTATCGATATGTTTTATCTGTAATTATCTCATGTGTACAAATAGATAATTAATTTATTAATTATGTCATTACATATCTCATTAATTGTTATTTATTAATGATATTTACAGTATTTTCAAAAAACAAAATTAATGTTTTGTTTAATGATGGAATTTTCATTTTGTCACTGTATTAGGTAGGTCTCACAACAGTTAGGAAATTAAAATGTTCGAAAATTGCTTATGAGTTTTTTTTTTTTCAATTGAAATCGTTTTTACAGTTTAAGAAACTTTTAGTTTAGGTTTGAGAAATAACTGTTGAGAATATTGATGGTAAAAGTTTCTTAATTCTATTTTATACACAGTCTTGTATCAATTTTTATTTTATGGTCATTGGGTTACTTTGTTATAAGAACGCACTTCGCTTAAGGACAAGATCTAAAGAAAGTTTCGACAAATTCTTTGAAATCAATGATATTGATATTAATATAAGAACGAGTGAAATTAACACTTACTATATATATATAATACTAAGTCAGCTAATTGATTTAATACCCAGTATTTAAAAGTACTGTCAAAGATACTAAATACATATATGGTTTTGAAATTGTGGCAAAACTATTCATTTTATGAAAAAAAGTTTCAAACAAAAGTGATTTGCTTTTATAAAAAAACATTTTTTGTAAAATTTTTCATGTACAACTTTCACGTATATCTTTCGTGTATAATGGTTTCAAAAATTTATAGTCCAATTTTGCCTATTCACGATCTTGACCTCACTTTTTCAATCTCATAAAATATTGCTATGTCTTTTTTTGAGTGCTCACGGACATGGACAAAAGGACGGATCGACAGACAGATTTGTGGAAATGGACTAATTAGATCATTTTATGAATACCTATACCAAGAAAGTTTTTCCACGGTTACATAGTCGGGACTAAATTTAAAATACCCTTATATCTATAATACAAGCCGGCGATGCCCGGGCTTTAAAAATTGGAAATTTGAACTAAATAATTTTTTTTTTCTAAATTTTCACAGTTAAAAATGTCAATTTTTGTATATTATAAATTTATTGACAAAAAATTTATTTCCAAAATTTTTTTAATGCAGGTATTTCTATAAAAACCATAAACTATATTAAGGATCTAACCTTTAGAAAACGTTATTTTCGTCAGAAAACGGCTATATCTTTGGAACGGTTGGGAATTTTGGGCTTCTGGTAGCTTTTTCTGAAGTCGTAAGAAAAATTTATCCAGGATCTTCTTTTATCATTATTTTTATATCTCCTACAGTTTTCTCCAAACAATTCGGACGAACATACACACAGGATAAAGAGATATATACCGGATATAAAAAGTTAAATTTTGTCACATAAAATTTCCTTAATATGTTATTTCATACTTATCAGATACCTGTTTAAGTTTGTTATATATTTAGAATCATTGGCGCATAAATATTTATGTTTTCCTAAGTTCTATATTTTTTTGATGTTATTTTGAAATTTCACATTTACCCTCCTCTCCCATTTCGAACATAATAAATAAATTGAAATAAGTTTTGAATAAATTTATGTGATTTGTGAACGGTATCATATGCTTGACAAACTTTTAAAATTGATTACGATAATTAAATAACATATATTTATATAATTAAAACATTATTTCTACTCCTGTACTCTATATACTGGGTATATCGGTACAGGATGTCACACAATAATTATTCCCAGTAGTATACAAAATTAGTGCGTTTGTCTGAATGCTAACTAAATGCATGTCAAATTTTATACGATTGTTAAGACTTGTATTTGAAACAACGAAGCAATGTTCTTGTTGTATATTTAAAATGTGAAAAAGATAGCGCCGCAACCTCTAGATTTGAAACCATAGACGCCCGTCTATCTGGAAAGATGCTCCTACCAATTAAGCTACAATGTGTTGTAGTAAGCTATAGTGTGATGTCGGGATCCATATAAGAGATTGACCCATTTAACGGATTTGAGAAGGAATGATTTAAAACAATTCAATAGTTTTTGTAGTTTAATTTCCCCTTCGGATTTACTAGAAAAAATACTACAAAGGTTTGTACAAAAATTATATAATTTTTTGCGAGACAATCTGACCCAATTGGACACTCTTCGATTCTTAGCTAACAAGGAATTTTTGTACAAAGCTTGATGTATCGTTTATCAAATTGTTGATCAAACAAAGATTATCAAATAAATAAATTTAAACAAATTTTTCATTAGTTTGTGTCGCTGAAGAATTATATCTTTATGCATGCACGTTCTGTAGTTTAAACGGCTTGATGGATTTTAATATATGAGGTGTCGTTAGTTAGACACCCTGTATGATCGATAACACTTGTATGTGTGGGTGTGCAATGTAATGTACAACGTATATAAAAGGTAACGTGTATACCTTGAAGGCTTTAAAGCATTTTCACCCTCTATCTGTTGGTTGGTTTGGTATTTGGTGTGTAAATTAATTATACAACTTATGCTACCAAACAAACATACATATCACATACCTGTTTATCAATTTATTTTAGTACCCTACGAATACTAATACCTACACATAAAACACATGTATAAATGACGTATTTTTTTGTACTTTGCTCTTTTGCGGAAGCATTCCGTATTTTAACACATAACTTGTTTGTCTGTGTACGGCTGTAGACACACAAATTCTTTCACTTTCTAAAAAAAAACAAAATCAAGCACTTTTACGGTGGGTGCCAAAAATCTTGAAGTGTATGGGCAATCCATTTATACTTTTATCTAACTTAACCTAAATTCCTAGCAAGAAAATAAACGAAATCGTAAATGAATGAAAATAACATCTAACTGAGTTAATTGCTTAAATACCCTGTTTATAATATGTTATAATCATTTGTAGTTAAAACCCCATGATTAATGTTACCCTGTATATAATCACTGATAGTTCATTATCAGTTTATTCGTTCTTTATTTTACTTCTAAGTATGTACAGATGTATAGAAATATGACTTGCTGAATGTATATGTGATTTACAGTAATTACAGATGTTTTAGTTGAAATTGGGGTAAAATTATTTAATTCAAAACTATAGAAAACATTTTTACACAAAATTTTTTAATTTTTTAGAGAGGAATATTTTTTGTTTTCTGAACTTTTCTTCTATTTCTGAATCTCTTCCTTAGCGGGTGAACGCATGGTCCCAATCACTTTCTCGAACATAATTTGGGTTTGTTTTCTGTCATGTAACGTGGCAGGCAAGAGGGCATGTGGAAATGGACTCATTAGGTCATTTAATGAACACCTAAAGTTATTTTTCCCGATTAATGTTTTCAATCTTATAAAGTCGGAGTTAAACTTATAACACCTTTCTGGATATGATATATATATATATATATATATATATATATATATATATATATATATATATATATATATATATATATATATATATATATATATATATATATAAAAGGGTATCAAAATTATTCATTACAGACGTCAATTACTTTTGAAAGACGTATAAAATCTTATTTTGATATTCGAAAACTCCAAACCTTCGATTTTGGAAATCGAATGCATAATCTCTGTAGTACCTAGATACTACATTGTAGTCTGCATGTAGGATACCATGAAGTCGTCACCGAATGATGGCGAGTAATGCGTTTCTCTGCATTAATATTCCCTTTGGATAATGGTTTAATTGATAGACTAGTCACTAGATCACAGTTAAATGTTCAGTACAAGTTTATAACCATGTAGGGATCAGTGCGGTACACCAGAGCCTCCGGGTACTGGAGGGTCCCCAGTGTTCAAGATAAAAAAAAAACTTCCCGTCAAAATTATTATTCCGAGATAAAATTTTTGTGTATATGTATAGTTTTATACAACTTATATTAAGAAGACACTGGCGATTTTGGACTATTCAAGCGCCACGCTTATGAAGAAAATCTTATTTAATTGTATTAAGTGGATGTTTTTATACCTGCGAGGGACCAAGGATGTATAACCAAATAAATCCATTTCTTATTATTTATAGTTAATTAACTATATTTCTTATTATTTATAGTTAGTTAACTAGACTTTATAAAATTAAGTCTAGTACGAACCAGCGTATAAAAAGTACCGAATATTCTTCTGCCAAAATTTGTTTGTCCATTTTTTTTCAATATGTAGTACTGATTATATGATTGCATGTTGCCAGAGAGAAAATTAGTGCTATATGAATGTTAATATTCTATTATTGTACAACAGAACCATTGTTACATAAACTTGACACACATTTGATAAATTTTCGCACATTGCTTTAAATCAAACCATATGTTGTTTATACACAAAAAAATTCAAGTGTGAATTATATGACGTAATGTAAGTTTGTGGCTGTATAATCAAATTTTTCAAATGTTGCTGAATAAATGAATTTATTTGGATTGCATTTCCATATCTCAAAAAAAAAGTATTGAAAGAACAATGTTAGTTATTTGGTAAATGTTTTTCATTGATAAAAACTAAGCTTCCTAAATCCACATATGGCTTCGAAAAAAAATCCAAAACTAGTCTGTCTATCTGATCAATCAATAACAAGACGAGACGAGACGAATGTACTCTCTTTCAATCTATACTGATTTTTATATGAATAGAAAAGCTTTTAAATATGATACAAAATATGAATTTTCCTTTAGTTGTATTTTTTCAAGAAAATCTTCAACTGTAAAAATAAGATGGTACGAGACGATAAAAAATTTTTTCAAGTCAATAAAATACCAGAGCCATGCTACTCTGGTCTCGTTTCGCGGTATCACTAATTCCGGGAAGATAATTTGTTTCATATTTACCGACGAAAGAAGGAGGTACTCAATTCAACTTGTATATTTTTTTTCATGCATAACTTTTTACAGAGTAGTCCGATTTTGATAATTATTTTTTTATTGGATAGGGTATACTTCAAAGTTGGTCCCATATAAATTTGAAGAAAAAAATTTCAAATTTTAACCACAAAAAAGTTAAAAAATAAGACTTCCCAGCGCTTCCACTAAAGAAAAATATCATAAATTTGATAATATACGTTCTGTGTGTAAACACTATTTGAAAGCACACAATATCTTTGCGCAGTTTGAATGTTTTTTTAACTGACGAAAAAAACGAAGGAGGTTCTCAAGTCAACCCCTATATTTTTATGGTACAACATCCTCGTATGAATAAATATTTTTTTAAAGAAATATTTTCACAATAAATAATGTTAATTGCCATGCAAATCGTACACGTTTTTATATCATATTTCATCAAGGTTTTTCTTTATATATGATGTTTGTGGATCAAATGACTGTGGCAGCAGTAAATAATATATTTTTTTGTGAACATGGTCAGTGGTGTGTTGGGTGGTCGATTATGTAAAACAGTTTTTTTTGTATTTAATTTTAGAGTTAGAAATGGTTATAATTTTAAATAGCATATTTGAAAAGCATATAACAATTCATTCGTTTTGAAACGTGTTTTTTTTGTAGTCGTACTAACATGGTATGTTGCCATTTAAAATTGATTACGATTACAAAATATTGAGAAATTTATATTAAATTATAGTAAATGTTATCTAGGTGTACTTTTTGCGAAATGCAAGTTACTCCTGAGAACGTAAATGTGGTATTACGGAGAGATCTGGCCAGAGTACAACTCAAGGTGTTCCGAAGATATTATCATTTTACGGGGATCGTCTATAAGCAACGTTCGCAGCCGTCACACGACACTGGCTGGGTGACAGACATGCAGAACGTCTAGAACTGTCAGTGCAGCACGACTACTACAGAAGCCGCCACTGTGAAAATGAGGAAGAGATGATGACTCATTTCCTCTGTCACTGTGTAGCTCTTATTAAAAAGAGACTCATCCTTTTGGGTCAACCAGTTTTTGACGACCTATCTGATCGTTAAAGTCAACCAGCCTCAAATCTCTATTGATGTACAGCTCCAAATTGAGTAGTGTCAAGGATAGGTTAGCCCAAGAAGCATTTTATCCAGTGTAAACGATCAAAATTTACCGACCCAGAATATTTCCCGCTCTAGCCCAGATAGATAGATAGATTTTAGAGGCTGCCCTGGACGGGCTACACTTCGGTAAGGTACGATAAGGTACATTGTGATGCCTAAGAATGTGAGGATGCAGCCGACTATGATAGGAACTATGCCGATATTCATCTGCAGTTAGTGAAGGAAACTACAGAAAACCTGCTCAGCATAGCCGGTTACTTCGTTCTTGTCCATACTCTGACAGTTAGTCAATTAACCGCCCCTTTTTTTTCTTAATAATTGACAAACTGCCGATGTCGGGATTCGAACCCATAACCTCCTAGTTTCCAAGTAGGCATACTGCGCACACATAACGCCTTAGACCGCTCGGCTACTTGGGCTGGTAGCTAGCCACCCTAACTTGTCTACACGTTGAATCCGCCACTGTTAACACGCAGTGACCTGAATCTTACACTAAAACTAAAAAGAGATAGAAAACGATTTTATTATTTTATGATGATGATATTCGTAATGAAATTCGAAATCAGTTCTCTAATAAACATTTAAAAGTAATATTTACAAAAGGTATCAAAGGAAATACACCATTTTCTTAGAATTAACACAAAGATAAATCATTAAATCAAATCAAACCATATATATATTCTCAACAACTTTTCTACAGTGAAAGTTCATTATCACACCATATATACTACTCAAACATATGTTCAAAGTAGAAAAATCGTTTGACCTTTTATTTTATGGTTGGGATTTTGTTTCGTTTTTTTTTTTTTATAGTTTATGACTCATCGAAGAATATATAACCTACGAGCTGACTACTTACAGGACATATTCTAGTCAAAGAGTATCGAAGAGATAATATAAAAAAAAACATTTCAAACATAAATACAACGATGAGTTTGTCGTCTTAGAGAGAGATATGAATAATAGAGGACATTCAGAGACACACACATGTAGAAGGATGTGTTTAAAGAGATTTAGAAAGATACAAAACGGATATATCTTCTAAGATTTGTATGTAAAAAATCTGGTGTGAATCGTTCATACTACATCTATATGCATCCTTACATAGTATAAAATAAGCCGCGTCTGTCTGTCTGTTCGCGATTTACTCAAAAACTACTGCACCGATTTTCATGCTGTTCTCACCAATGGATAGAGTGGTTCTCGTGGAAGGATTTAGTATATAATTTCAAGTTTTTCTTTAAATTGGTCCTTGCATATTATAAAAAAAAGGTAAAGTTGTATAATTTATTGATGTATAGGTGTATAATTTTTCAGTGCATAGTAACAGATGTTCGTTCTGTGTGTTATACATTGTCTGCCAGGAGTGGGGATGTAGACATTTTGACTGTTGAACATGTCGATTTGACCGTTCATCCAAAGTTTACGAGCATCAAGTTATTTTTAATTGTAAGATAATGAAGTGAAGAACGTGGAAATATTTTCGTCCTATACAAATTCAATTGAATGGACTCCGAGTCTCTCACCCTCAATGTTCAACGGCTTCCAGAAAATTTCGATACCGTTTTCCAAAATTTTATAATTAAAAAAGTTGGACGTCTTGTCAAAACGGAGCTACTTACAATGCACCAGCTTGATGCTCATCATCTTGAAAAAACAATGATTTCAAAACGTAAAGATTCGGTGAAATCTCAATATCGATTTACAGCATCGGAAGTAAAACCTCTAATTTTATGTATATAGAGGTACAAATGTTGCTGTGTATATGAAAAAGTGAGCTTATTTATTTTTTTATTTGATGATTTGAATACATAAAATAATAGAACATACTTAGAATTTTCGAACAGTGTATAATGCGTGAGTAAAAAAATTGTTAAAGTTAGAAACTTGATGGAAGCAATTTATTTATCCGCCATTCTGTCGCCTGCCTAAGCTTTTAGAAAGAATAATATCTGATTAATATGGTACCATTTTTAACAGCTATGGCTACAGTTTTCGGGCGGAAATATTGATATATTATTGGTCATAAACTTCATCAAAATCTGAACGTCATGCGACCTCTGTATACAAGCTAAAATGGTACACAAACTAAAATATTGAAAAGCAGCTAAATTCCACGTCTGTGAAATTAGTGTCTCATTTCTCAGCGTCTCATAATTTGGAAGGAGTTCTTATAGCGTCTAACATAGTTCTAGAGTTTTAGTACTTTATATAAATAGTTCTGCTGAATTAAGTATCGAAAACCGCAATTTAAAAAATGAAACGCTAACGACCGGAAGTTAGCGTTCCAAAATATGAACGAAATATCCAAAATATCCAAAAAATCGAGTAAGTATCTTCAAGTAAACAAATTCTTGAATGAAAACAAGGATTTCTATCTCAGAGTATCATATTTTGAAGAAAACTTATTTACTTGGTTCAAGAAATTCCTTCTATAAGTGTAGTGTAGCGTGTAGGAATATATCAAGGTATCCTGGTATATTCGATCTAATATTTGATTTAAAAAATTTAAATAAAAGACCATGATGTGGACTTTCAGCCAAACATTTATTTTTCTTGAATATTTAATAATGAATATCTGAGTTTGTTGGTAGTTACCAGGTAACTTAGGGAAACATGTACGTTTCAAACTTTCACCCACTTCCAATTTGTTAACGAATATTTGTGTTCGTGGTCGAGCTGTTGGAACTTATGGTCGAACTGTGTCGAACCCAATAGGATTTCAAAACAACTCTTTTTATTCTTATAAGCAACATCTACAATTCGGAAAATTTTTCGAAAATGATACGGACTTCGAAACATCTTTTATTTTCCAAATAATTTACGGTCGTCTGCGTGGCTTCAACCATTCAATCATAATTTTGTTTTCAGTGCTTAACTTTGCCTAAATTGGACAAAAGGACAAAATGAGAAAATAGGAGAACGAAAAGATAATCTCAAATGTTTATAGAAATTAAAATATAATCAAAAATTCATATTCGTTTATTATTAATATTAAAAAAACACAATCTGGATAAGCTTTACTCGAATTAAGAGACCATGATAAAAATATCTCCCATGCCATATTCAAAGAATATTTCTACTATTTACATTTTTGTGTTTTGAATAGCTATACGCAGATGGATGCAAAGGGGATGAAAAGGGATGAGGGTTGATTTAAATATAATATTTATACATAAATGGAAATCGACTTAGAAAAGTATATAATTCCGGTTCAGTTAGAAAAGCATCAACTGGTTAAATGTAGCGTACTTTCATTTTAATCAGACGATGATGACACGAAATACAAACGCTTGCGGGGGGCGTGAGGCGTGGCCGTGGAAAGGAGCGTGGTAGGAGAGATTATACCAACAGTATACAAGTGTACGAAGGAACACAGTGAATAACTTTACTACATAAACTCGTAAAGAAAATGTGCTCGCGGCAAAAACAACAAATCTTATGATGGATTTGGATGGGAAGAGAGTGAACAGGATTGAGAAATTAATTCATAATATAAAGTCAAGTTCATACAAACAATAAGTCAACCCTCAAGTGTTAATTTTATATAGTTTTTGTTTCGTATTGAGATCGTCTGTCTCTTTTTATACGACAGGTCCAGAAGGAGGGTATCTCTTTTTATACGACAGATCTATAATATGTATTTCTTTGGCCTAAACGTCTTAATAGTGTTTAGCATATGAAGTGTCGTTAGATTCGTCTTAATTGTGGAAGTGATATAGAATATAATATTACAATACGCCGTTTGCGAATCAAGAAAGGGACAGGGAAGCGTGAGTGTATATTAGTCCGAATAGTTTGAAGAAAAACATAGGTCATAGCGAAATAATGATGACATCAGACCACTCCAGAAAAACTATCAGAAGTTCAAAATTTCAAACTGTTCCAAAGTAATAGCCGCTTTCTGCCCGTTCCAAAGTTATAGCCGGCCCAGATCTCTAAAAAATAATTATTTACGCAGTCGGTCTTTTTTTACCGGTCGTATTATTTATTATTTAACTTTAAGTGCTTCACATGTCAATAAAAAGGTGTTTCGCACTTGAAAAGTTGGAATTTATAATTTTAGGTTCGCAAAAAAAACAAACCTTTTATTGTGTATATGGATTCATAGAAATTTTCTCTTGAAAAACAATTAATTTGAATAAATTAAAGACCACTTTTGCTTTTTGAAAGGTTTCTTAAGTTAAATATGAAATCACTCTGCTCCTGCAAGAAAAACTAAAACAACTGTCTTTTGAAATATGTCAAAAACTGCATGAACATAGCAAATTTCCTTATAGTGTTGGAATTCTTTATAAATATCAACCAAATAAACTTAGCTTTACAAAAATATACAGTTAGAGAATTATTTGTTCCTAAACGTTTATCTATACAAACAGTAAAACCTGTACATATTATAAATCGTTCGTTAATAAAGCATTCCGTTCATAATACCTTCACATACAAAGATAGATATATTCGTAAACACAAGTAGCAAATAGATTACTATGTACAGAATGTTTCAGTAAACGGGTTGTATAGAAACGTTAATCTTTACCACACCTCTTTCCAATCTTACAGCAATAAAAAAAGGATTTTCGAATCCCTGTTATTGCCAATGGGAATGTATAATAGAGGATTTATAAACATTGTAATAGTCACAGCGGGGACCGTAAAGAAACGGTGCCGTTTTTATTAGGAGATGAAATTTTCAGAAAAGATAGTAGAAACAAAATATTGTGAGGTTAATCATTTGCCTAGACAAGCCTACGAGCCAAACCTTATCCGACAGCGGGGCAACCACCAGAAAATCTAATCGCGCATAAATTTTTTTCAATAATCATTATGAGAAAAACATAAGTCACTTAAAACTTCAATCTCTTGTCCAGGGTTGCTTAGACAAGTGATTGAAGTCACAATGTGAACTATCTTTTCTAACAGTTTCACTCCCAATAAAATCAGTACCGTTTTTTACGGTCATCGCTCTTACTGTAAGTGTTCACCCCGAATATATGAACCTTCAGAAAGACCTGATAAGCAAGCTCCTGGCTATTACATATGGGAGAAGCGAATCTCGTCGGACCTCAGTAGAAGAGGGAACACAATGAACCATAAGGTCGAAGTTCTATACTTTTTAGACCCCAAGATGTATCTATCTATCCATCTACTATAAGTGTTATCAGTTTCAAAAACGATAATTTTAATGCCTTCTGGAAGAAGGAGTGAAACTTGGCATGCATGTAGCATTAATGTACGATTCGGTGAAAATTGAATGCAAAAAATCCATTTCCAAGACAAATTTGTTAAGTCTAGAGATAAATATGATTTTTGCCATCTAAAATTTGACGGGTATTGAGATCAAAATTACTATACGATTCCAAGTATTCTTCCAAATGAGCTTCACCACTAAAAAATCTATAGTCAGATGCGTTATTATTACGCGTTCCCTTATCAAGTGTGTTGTGTCAATCAGTTTTCGAGAAAAATACTCTACTATTTTTTGTAACGAATATAAGTTATCCGAAATAGTTTTTCAAATGGTTTTGGCACAATCAACTGTAAAATTTTAAAAAAGGAATGTTACTTTTGGAGTTGACACTACACAATAAAGAGAATCTCCAGACTGAAACACCTTGTATGTATATATGTAGTTTTATAATAACGTGTTTAGACACTAAATATTTATCTTTAACTTCATGGATTTCAATCTACTTTTGTGTGATGTATCTCTACACCGAACCGATCCAACATTCAAACTCAAACTCGAGTAGTTAGTTATATATTATATATCTCGTATAGTAGTTAGTTGTGAAACCTCCTTCTAGTAGCTAAACAAAAGTGTCACTTTTAAAGTGAATTAACCATATTCAGCAGTGATACATGGTTATGCTTCATATAATGTATACCTACGTACGTATACATACATGTACACTCTCGTTCAATAAAATTGAACCGACCTGAACCGAATCCGCCTCTCAAAATTTTGATTATTCTTGTAGTAAATGTTTTTGACAGATACAACAGTTTATTTAATTTTTATACGTAAAAGAGAGATATAAAGGTGCGTCCACATATACGCGCCACGAACCCCGAACGGTGTGCGCGCCGCTCGCCTTTGGTTCGTTGGAATTGTTGATTTCAACGAACCTCCAGCGATCCATAAAAAATCCACGAACATATATATATATATATATATATATATATATATATATATATATATATATATATATATATATGTACACTGCAATATATTCATATTGCAGTGAAGTTGAATCAATCACAAAAACTCGTTATTTAAGCCTGAAAATAATCTAAACATATGAATTAAAATATTTACATTTTAGTTGAGCTTGAAAAATGTTCAATAATTACATGCGCGCTAAAAACGACAAACCTTTCACGAACACGTCCAAATATGAACAGCGAACATACAAAGTGTTCGTTGAAAAAACCGACTTCAGATGGATCGTTGTGCGCCGCGCGCACGCACCGTCCAAATATGACGAATTCGATGCGCACGAGAAGCGCGCGTACCGCGCAGCGCGCTTATGTGGAGGCATCATAACACTTAACATGTATTTACATTACATACTCTTACTATATCACTGACTTGTTTACATAAATAAAAAATATAAAACTTCCATTTCTTTTTTTCACATTTAAAAAATATACTACTTATCTTTGTTTATAAATAAATAATATACAGAGAATTACAAAAGTGAGGAGTTTTATGAAATGTAAGAAAATTAACATTTCAGATTGGTTTCATTGAACGGGAGTGTATGTGGGTAGTAGATCTCGATCAAAATGATACGACTCTAGTAAGTACTACTTACTGGTGGTTACTGGGATACTGAGAGAGATGTGTTTGTTGTTTGTTGGGTCTATAGTTTTACTAACTAACTTATGTGTAAGGAGATTATATTGTATGTTTGAAATGTGTTTCCATAATTATTTAATTCAACTACACACGTCATTGTAAAATCAGAGTTTGGATATCTATACATAAATGGAAGTATATATGCCTGTAGGTTGTACGATGGAAAACAACAATCTTAAAGATGCAGGAAATGGTCGGGAAGTGGAAGAATTATACCAAAGTGTGGTTCTTTAATTCTTTTTTCTTTGGCGATACATTGTATAGAGTTCGTCGTACTAGTACAATTGCTCAAATGAAGGAGAGGTAGGGAATGCGCCTATGGCTGTCTTAATTAGGAACTGTCCCAGTATTTATTCCATACCAGACTCAGTATGTAAGGTAAGCCAATTTGGTAAGGTAAGCCATATTTGCCAATTATATTGTAAGCGAAGAAGGTTTCAAGTAATTCGAAAACCTACTCTAGAGGTAATTAAACAGTATTTTGGATTTTAAACCAAATGTTTATTTTGCCTAATATATAATGAATGTCAGTTTGTTAGTAGACACCGTGGTAACTCAGGCAAATATGCCATGCACTCACTCAAAGATATCTAAATATGAAAGAAATTTAAGATTTAGAATGGAGTACATTACAACCTGAATGATTTGGTCTTATTGGGGGATGTTTGTACTATGGCCCATAGTACCACACGGCGTCACTCGCGCTATCATTTCAATAATTTATTCGGTTTTCGATAATATGCTTCGGATATAAGTTTTTCATTATAAATATACTATCAACTTTCACATTCAAAGCGTATGTATGTACTAAATATCTGTAATATTACATACAGTAACACTTAGAATGTTTCAACTGGTTCAATTTTTATGAACGGTAGTGTACATTCCAAATAAAATAATTATTATATTTATGCATATACAAGTACAAAATAAGAATGAATATTAAATTAATTATGTTTTCTTATATAAGTTAAATATTATAATAATTTTTCCAGCTGAATATGTAACAACCGTAGCATGTAATTCATTAGGCTCGCAAATTTCATTTACGCATCGATAAGATGCGTATTAATATTATTTTTATGAATATTAATTTATAAATGTTTGCTTACAACAAGTCAAATGTAGAAAAGCTATAACAATTTTTCCAGTTGACTATGTACAAGAGTTTAAAAAGAAATTATTAAAAAAGAAGAAATATTCATAAATTCAAATAAAAAATTAAATTTCAAATTTTACACTAATTCTTAGAACAATTATTTGTATTTTATAAATACGTATTTCGGCTACAGGGTAGTCATCATCAGTATGAATTAGCTAATCGTAACAGCTATCTCTGGGATTTGGAGTCAAAGATATGTTGCTCGTAGCTAATTTGGTGCGTGTCTTACAATAATATTAAACAAGTTTTGTCTTTTAATGGAACGTCCTTAATACTGCGAAAGGACTAAATTGAAAATAAAAGGATTGAGAACAAAATATTTTCTTATGGAAAATAATTTATGCGATAAATCTGTAACTCATTCGTTAAAAAAATATCATATTTGCATATTTACCCTCCTTATAAGATGTTATTCTGTGTAAAGATCTGACTTGACCACCATTTCTAAGATAAGGAGCTTATCTAAAGATCCCCGTTTATATCCTTACAGGCTTACCAAACTGATTTTTCGTTATGACTTATTTGGTAAATTTTTGAGAGTACAATAAAATCCATTACTAAATAATAAGTAAATAATTTTCAGATTTTCAACGCATAAATATATTCAAAATCAATCAATCAATCCAATACTTAATTAAAATATCGAGAACAAATAGTAATTATATATTGTAATTATTATAAACAAATCAATTGTAATTTTGATTTAAATTTATCACCAATAATAATTTTACCATAATATATTCAATAATTAGCATTACCATTCATTCATCTTATATAATGGAATCCACCATCTCCGTCGGGAATACATTCAGTGTAGTGTATACATGGATAGGACTTATTTATTACAGTGTACATCAACAGAACAACAAAACTTTCGAACACAATACAACAACATCAACTTCATAATCTAAATTAAATTGTAAAGCCAACATTATACGATAAAAATTTAAAAAACGCGGCTATAATGATTTAATTTAAATCCAAAGTGCACCAAGCTTTTACAATTTTGTGTGTTGTATGCTTTCGTGCGTTATTTCAATTATTTTATTACCATTAGCGTTGCAAAGTTTTAAAACGAGGGGACACCTTAGGAAACTATAGGTTTTATGGAGAAATGGAGGAAACTTTGAAAACAAAATAATAAAATTTCTGGGAGTCTACCAGATACCTTCAGGGGAGCTACCATCCCCAAATCAAAATCCAGATCCTGTATTTCCTGACAGAACCAGGGCTAGATGAGGTGTTTTAAGACGATACTATTACTCGCAGGTACTGTATGGGGGGGGGGAGGCAATAGATCTTAAAGGTCACAGTGCATCAAATTGCCCCCATTATCATTTATTCATTTCCTACAGTCTTAAAGGTAGAGATTTTTCCTCCCGCAGGATGAAACGCATGAACCGATTTTTCCCATGCACGAACACGACCTCACTATTTTGTATATTAGGTGTACCTTATACGAACCACTAATCGATATATCGGTGAAGTTTTTAGTATTACATAGTACATTAATTTCTATATCATAATGTATTTGTGGTTATCCATAAGTAGTTGTAACATTGTAAAGATGACTCGTTTAAACTGAACTTAACATAACGTTTGCAAGTACTTTATCAAAGTATACGATGATCAGATCTTCAGGTTATAACATTGACTGCAATGGTGAATGTGTTATAGCCATCTCGTTTATAATATAAACCCCCTTTAATTCAATTCCATTGAGACATGAGATTTAAATAATTACCATCCAATAACATTTATCTCCTTAAAGTCTTAAGACAATCACTTACTTCTACAAGAACTTACTAAAGGATTCTATTGGACTTGGTAAATTATAATCGATTACATGTTCCCAATTTATATGTGAAAGATGATTTCACTGTTATATTATCTATTTATTTATTTGGTTTCAGATAATTATTTTACGTTGATTGAAACTCTATCTAATTAATAAATTGAAATGGGTGAAATTGGTCCTTTTTCACCTATCAAATTTATGATAATAATATATTGAGTTAAGGTCGCTGGGACAATACAAAATCAAAATTGAACAATTTCCTGGATATCGGATTATTTTTAATGGATTATATTTACAAGAGTGTATAAGTTAATTTAATTTATTGATACAAAAAAATTTTTTTTTTTATATTGACAAGAATATACTTGAGTTACTTAATTTTGCACACAGAGGACCCCTGGGTCTAGGTCTTAGGGACCCCTTTTTCTAATTATTAATACTTAATTAAAAACTTGATAATCAAATTTCAGAACCATATATTTTTACGATTTTTTCGTTATGTATATCAAAATTTCTTCAAAGCCAGTATACCAATTTAACCACTTTCTTTCAAGTTTTTAAATTTTTCATCTTAAGCAGTTGTAATTTAAATTCATGATGATTAGAAGATAATGCTTCCCTTTCTGGTGACTGTCGAAGAATGGTAGACGAAGATCAATTCATAGAGCAGGTACCTCATCCAGCCCCGTCATGAAGTACATGATCGGGATGGGGTCTAAGGATGAGACCTCTACTGTACGAATCTGATCGACTCCCAGACATTTAATTATCTAATGCATGTGCAATAGGGCGTCGCAATCCATAAAGAGGTGACCCGGAGTTTTCTTTCTTTCTGAACAAAATCTGCAGCTGCCCTCATTTAATAAGACTAGTTTTATATGGTACCCCCTTAGTTAGAAATGCCCCTTAGAAATTCGTTTAGTAGTAGTAGCAGAGAGGAGGCTGAAGCCTGGCAAGTAGGTCTTTCTAGGCCTTATTTACCGACTCCTTAGGAACCTAACCCTCAACCTCTTCTGTCCTTTACCACACCTGGTTCGTTTCTTCCAGCTCTAAGTTCATTGTCGCACCTATTCGTTCTCTTTGAAAGTGAAAGGAAAGCTCCACTTTAGTTTTACTTCGTTTTCCCGCATTTTTTCTTCCAGAAGGTGGAAGGGCGTATCATCTGTCCCGTTACAGTCCGGGAAGATCGCTCTGTCCTCCAATCTCATAAGGGATAGATGCCTTTTGAACCTGTAGTGACCAATAAGTTCCCCAACCAGAAAGTTTACCTTTTTCAGGGTTTTTTTTCGATAAGCCAGGCTATTTGCTTAGTCTGCAGCCTTCTAAACGGCGTTGGTAGCCGGCGTTGGCCGTCGGTAGTTGAGTTTTCTTCCGACTAATAACTTGTTAAAGTAAGTAGTTACAAATCCCGACGTTCATCTTTTCTTTGCTCGAACCGCCCAAAAACCTTAATTTTTTTTTTGACGTGAAAGACTTCCCAATGTTTTTTTCCCAACGCCTCCACCAAATTTAGAAAATCATGGTTATCTTAATGTTATTAAATTATATTATTTTATAATCATGGAGAGTATACACGTGTCCCCAAGTTTCATGAGAAAAGGTTAATCGCAACTAGATAAAAGGTCCGAAGCAAATAAACTTTCTGTTCTATTAAATGTATTTTAAGTATTGACATTTAATATCCATAAGAAATAAAGTATATATTATTATTATTGATTTTCACCAAAGAAACATTTCATGACACTGATGGGAATTGTTACAAATTTGTTGTAGGATCACAAGTGTATACTATAATTTTAAGTAAAAATATTTTACAAACAAAATTTATTACACAGCTTTTGTACATCGTGAATTTGAAATGAATTACGATACTCCAATGATATAATAAATACGGAAAACTTATTCTTCATACAAACTCACTTACAAAGAGGTTTTAAAATATTGAAGGTGGAATTGTGTCTAGTTTTACGAATTCATAACATTTAATTTATCTTACTATTTAATGAAAGTTTTGGCAGAGAATTTATATTTTATATTTTATTATTTATTTAAGTTTAGGTTCAGAAATTGTAATTATACTGATATGAATCTAGATGACCGTTGCCTTGTAAATAGCTGGTTGACAGAATAATTCCTAGATAGAAACTTTTTTTGTGTATTATGCGTTGGAAAACTGTGACATCAAGTAGTACTCTGTAGTTATTTGCACTCATTAACTTTCTGTTATCTGTTGCCTCCAGTAATATCATCCCCCCTTCATGAAAGGAGGTTATAATTCCTGGAAAGATGTTTCAAATATCACTCCTTGTTTACAAAATATGTCAGTAGTTTTCCAGTTAAAAAAATGTTCTTGGGGTGAATAGTTCTCCGTGAGGGAGTCCATCAGCCTATGTATTAGAAATTCTATCAAAATTTCGAAATGAGAACTACGGATTGATTTGTAGTAGGGCTTACCCTGTCGAAACCTAACTGAACAGAGGCTTAGCTTACCAAAGGCTTTGGCATTATTCTCAAGGGATATCTCCTATAAAAAAAGACATTTCATGCATCCGTGAACGCGTGGCAGTTACGCTAAAAATCTAACTATTAAACCGTGCGACATAAAGAAAATCTTTAAAACTAAATGTAACAAATGTTTATCTTATAAAAACATTACGTATGAAACATTTGTCATACAACAAATTTCTTAGACACAATTACAGTGCGAAGCTTGGTGTAGATCCGCTTGTATATTAAAATTGGAAATTTGTATTCAAGGTCATTATGAGGGTTGTGCAGTGTTTTCTTTATTCTATCTTCAATATTTAATGAACTTTTTTAACTAAACTATATACATTTCATTATTTTAGTGTATAGTTTACAAATGATCGTAACACAAACACCCAGCCACATAATACCAAAGAACCAACACATTGCGATGCAATATCACCTAAAACATAACAAAACATTTAATTTGACCCATGAGACTTTTTAAAAAGAATTTAATCGAAATATAATAAAACAGACTAAAGTAATACCACTACAGACAAACACTAACACAACAACCAAACGCTAATATTAAACTAAAGATCCCAATGGTGCTATATATGTGTATTAACTCGTCGAAGCTCTAACAAAATAAGAGCTTAGAGAGAAATTTTAACTATCAACTAAATAATATTATAATTGGAAACAAATAATGTTTGAAAACAATGCTTACTTAAATGGAATTTGACTTTTAAATTAATGTCGAGTTCAATAGTCACATGCTAGCAATTTTTAAGTTTCTCTCACGGAAATGCATCGTCGTGTATAAAGAATTGTGACCACTATTAAATTATAAAAAACTGTCATAATTGTTTCGAAAGACATTTTGCAATCTGTGGGTTCGATTCTTGGTCTGGAAAAAAATATGTATCACAGATGAGACGAACAACCGAAAAACCGGTATCATTTTCGTTGGTTTGACATCAGACATCGGACATAGGATGTTTAATAAAACTATATACCTATTACACAGTAAAATAAATTGATTCATCTTCGCGTCAGGTTTATCTTCGGCGAACCGAATTAATCAGTTCTCTGTTTTTCTTTTCGATTTTAATAATAATCATTTTCTAGGCTAATTTTGACCCAAACAGTACGAAAATCAGGTTTATTTTATCGTCCGACCAACACATTCCAAAATTATGCCTTCTCAATTCATACAGTTTTGAATTTTAGCACCATGGGTATGATATCTTGAAAACCGTAAATCGTATCATATTTTAACCAACGCCATCGTTTTCGCTAGGTCCAAATTAGCTTAAAACCTAGTTTTTATCAAAATCGGGGACATAAAATTTTCCTCCAATTTTAGCGATTTTTTTAAGGGAAAAAATGTGAAAAAAGTGAAGAAAATTTTTCTTCTCCATATTAATAATAATCATTTTCTAGGCTAATTTTAACCCAAACAGTACGAAAACCAGGTTCATTTTATCGTCCGACCAACACATTCCAAAATTTTGCCTTCTCAATTCATACAGTTTTGAATTTTAGCACTATGGGAATGATTTCTTGAAAACCGTAAATCGTATCATATTTTAACCAACGCCATTGTTTTCGCTAGGTCCAAATTAGCTTAAAACCTAGTGTTTATCAAAATTGGGCACATAAAATTTTCCTCCAATTTTCGCGATTTTTTTAAGGGGTACCTCTTGGAAAAACGTGAAGAAAATTTTTCTTCTCCATATTAATAATAATCATTTTCTAGGCTAATTTTGACCCAAACTGTATGAAAATCAGGTTCATTTTAACGTCCGACCAACACATTTCAAAATTTTGCTTTCTCAATTTATACAGTTTGGAATTTTAGCAATATGGGCCTGCGATATAAATGCGACCAAGTCGTGGGAAACATCTAGTTTACCTTCATATACACACCTTGTTTGACAACATCTGTGCGTGAATGAAACAGAACTTGATATATGTACGATATTTAAACAATAATCTCAATCATTTATTGCTGTAAAGTTCGAGGGCGTAACCTACATTCACACTATTATAGTTTCTTTTAATTAAACCCAACAACGAAGTTAATAACAATTAAGTAATAGTAATCATCAATATTTGTAATAATGGACAATAACGAAACGAAAACAATATTTTGGAACGAAAACAATATTCACGTATATAGCACAACAATATAACTACAACAATCGCATTGAATCGCATGTTATCTTTCTCCTATCACATGTTGAATCCAACTTGTTATTACTCAGCCATCCGATTCCCTTATTTACACAATAAATCTTTCTAGAGCATCATTCTCGAATCTTCCATTTTTCGATTGCATCACATGTGCACTGTAGACAACCAGAATAATCTACAAAAACCAGTGGCGCGCTGTCTTCACGCACATTTGTTTCATTACATATCTTAATAAGTTTTATTAAGTATCTTAATAAGTTGAAATTTTATTCGTCTTTTAGAAGAAAGCATTTATTGCCACTATAAAATGCGTACAAAATTATAAATCGCCACTAGATACCATAATCGTACAACCTTAACACTCAAAATAATATAATTTTGTTCAAAAAACATTTCATACAAATACCTAAAATATTTGTTGTTTATACATTAAAATGATTGAATGTTATCGAATTGTATATCGTTATTATTTCAATTCTGTCACATACAGATGACGTACAATGACGTATATTAGTATTTAGATAAATACTACATGTACATATGTTTAATGTATAGAATAGATACCGACATATTACATCATGACAGACAACAGGAGTCAACATACTGTACACACATTGGAGGTAAATACCTATATGTTGTTGTATATAATATGATGTGTAATATGTACGAAATACGGTTTACCTTCAGGGAAGTATTACTTGGTAGCTTGGTAGATTCGTCTATGTGCAATGTACGTACTATCTATCATATCATGTATCTACATAGGTATCGTACCTAGATAACAGCTACATAGAATTTTTATTAAATATATAGAATGGACTATTAAAATTAATGTTTGATAAAATTATTAAATTTAATAAAAATCATTTTTATTAATAGATACTAGCCTAATAAAATATTACATAAAAATGAGCTTATCTCTTAAAAATTTTTTCGGAAATTTTCTAATAGAATTTGCTTCGGTACGATATATTTATATATTTACGATATATTTGACAAAAACTGATTTTCGATACCTTTGATCTTCAATAACGTTTTTCGCTCGATTTCGTTATTCAACTTTTTGCCATGTTTTCATAGTGTCAAAACGAAGATAATTCCGTTGGAAAAATCCCACGAGTTTTTATCAAGAGGAAAATGGACTATTTGATTAGGTCAATATGATTTATCGACAAATATAAAAATATCGACTGAATTCCATGAAAATACATTCTTAAAAATCAGTTATAACAAAGTTGCTTATAAAAACACCGAATATGAAAAATGAATATAAAAACACCGAGCGATTTTGCGAACTTTTGTCTTTAACATTCCTCTTTGTAGAATGGTGAAGATAAAATTGCTAATTGGTATTTTTATTCGATTTAAACTTATTATGTATATTTTAAAACTATGATTTTTTGTTTGAATATTTCCAAAAATATGAAAATAACTTGATTTCTTTACTAAATATAACAAGTGAAAATAACAACTTAATTAATTGCTTATATACCCGGTATATACTGAATTTATGAACAAGTTTCAAATAAAAGTTGTTTTTTTTAAAGAAAGGAACAATTTTTTGTTTTAAAATTTTCATTCTGGTGCCGATGGATATTTTTTTGGGAGCATGGTTCAATTTTGACCATTCATGAACTTGAACTTTCTTCCTCTGAGAAAATTCGCTTAATATACGTAGCTCTTACGTGTTGAATATTATTTAATTATAAAATTGACTAAATAAATATTTACAAATATTTATATTTTCTTGCTGAAACAAAAGTAAGATATCCATAAAATAAATGTATGAACCATAATCCTATTTAAATTGTTATTGCACTCCTATAAAATCGTATAGTTTTTATTTTCTGTTTCCTAATACAGTTGTTCTTTTCGACATCGAATTATCACCTTGTACAAAATAATAAATACGACAAATTTTTAAACACATGTGACAACAGTAGTATGACAAATTTACAACAATATATATATATATATATATATATATAAATAAAAGAAGGAAATCTTGTTATAGAAATCAGAAACATATTCAAATATTTATTTATTATTTGTTAGGTAATGTTTGGATTCGAAATGTTGTTGTTATATTTCTATTCTTAAACCTAGAAAAACTTGAAACATCCCAATTGTTGATTCAATCATATTTTTGTAGATTTTTCCTCCCCTTTTCCCTTTATCTAACACAAAGTATGAAATATCACTGCTGGGTAGTAAGTAAAATATGAAATATCCTACATCTGAGAATCTTACACAAGAAATATATAGATACCAATCAGTTCCTCACTTTTGTTACAAAAACCTTTACCCTTACCTAGGTTTCACTACTTTTGTATTCAAACATTTTTGTTTTTGCTGGGATATCAATACTTTTTCTTTGCGGTAGGTTTGTTCCTGTTACATTTTTGGTTTTGTCTTTTTGGAGTTGCATGTTTGTCTTTTCAATTTCGAAAAACTTCGAATTCAAGTCTGGTGCCGGTCTTTCCTGGTCATGGATTGACATTTCATTTTTATTTCTGAAGAAGGAACTGTGTTCCGAAACTAGTCAAAATAAAGTGATTTTTCGAATATTTCAAATATTTTTTTAATTTAATAATTAAAATTATTTTACGTAAAATTCGACAATACTTTAAGTAACGTAAGTACGATGGATTTATGGTTACAAGTACAAGTGTCCAGTAATACCAATTAAGTACTTTAAGAACGTTCCAGCACTGTGTTATGCAATAAGCACAACAAACCGGTTTGATTTTATTATATCACAAATACATAAACACACATATACACCACATAGATAAAAACACTGTTCACATATACAAAATAATGTTGATTGGAAGAAAATAAATAAATTTAAACTTTTTTTGTATTTCGAAAACAAAACGGTAACACACGATTTTTTTTTTAAATTTATATAATAAATATTGAGCTTTATTTACTCTCCTAGTTTTTTTTTTAATTCTGTCTATTATTTTTTCTAATACAACTGATAATAGTTGGACGGGCATGAAGTTTTACATGCTTCTAATGAGAGAGAGTGAGAGAGAATGATGACTGCTATTAATTATCTCGCGTTCTAAACGGTCAAAAATACTGAAACTTCGGAATTTATTAGAAAACGTTATTTTTAGCCTGTGAAAAAAAATGAGCAAAATCTGTCGAAAAGTGGTTTCATGCTGGGGAACATCCTTAAGTATATTTTATGTACCTTACTTACAATACTGCCCAGTTCTGATCACTATGTACCTATATACTAGAATAGATCAAAAATGTTCTCTATGTCGAACGATATCTCTAACCTAAATATATTCTATTTACATAATAAAATATTCATAAATATATATCTATCAATCTATCCCAACATACATACGGTGGTATATATTTATATATTGTTAAAATATTGTAAAAATATTTTTATAAATTCGATTTTAGAAAATAATCTATAAAAATATGAAAAATTTCGTACGCAATTTGATTGGATTATTGATATTTGTATGTATATATATATATATATTGATATTCATTTTTATTTATTTATTTGAATGCGGAAATTCTTTGAGGATGTGTACATAACTTCCTGTTTGAAAAAATTATACTGAATCTAATTCCAAAGTTTAACACGTAGACGTAGATTTAATAATAAAAAGGTAAGCAGAAAGTAAAAAAATACAGTAGAAAGTAAAAAAATAATTTAAAATGAAACACTGTTATCAAATACTCGCTATAAAAACACGCTAAACGGTTTTATTAAGGTTCTTGAGACAGTACACAATATCTCGGTTTATTTTGAAGGAATTATATTTCGTATTATTAACTTTAATTCATCATTTTTAAATTTATGAAATCATTTACTTGATTACTCAGTTTAAAGATTTGACAATAACACAATAAAAATCGGCGTTTTTAAGGATTTTTCGTCAGAATATTTTTTTTGTACTTTTACGATGGTTTTATTTTCACTATTTAATTTAAAGTTTATTCAGTTTTTATCTTGTAGTATAATTACATGATAGATTTACGATTTACCCAGAATACCGGGTAAACATTTACTAATTTGGTGTGTGTGTGACATATTAACATATGTCAGACCTTTGGTTAACGTTTCTCTAACCGCCAAAAAGTTTCTTTCCGTTTGATAAATAAACAAATTTAGTTTGCAAATTTCAAACATCTGTGATTAGCGTAGATTAAAAAATTAAGCTTATGAATATACAATCTGTTTTCAAATGCATTTCTAATAGGGAATACATCCATACATCCATATACATTCTTACGAACATCTGAGCTGCTTGTGTTATGATGTTGGTTTGATGTCATTTAAGAGTGGGGATTTAGCGATGCCCACTTAATTCATAATATTATTATTCATTACATATGCACACACACACACAACTAACTACAGAGTACCCCCATTATTTTTATTTCTTTATGAAGCATTGTGAAGTTATGCAGTCTGTTTAAAAGCATTTCTAATAGTAAATAAATAAATAAAATATTTACTATAATACCGTCTGTCCAAAACAGACGGTATAGCACCTTTATACACTATTTTAAATTTGTATAGGGAACTCAGTATATGCAGGTTTTTAAGCAAATAACTCAGTTAGTTATTATTTTCACTGTTAATTTAAAATAGCCGTATGCGAGTACGATAATAATGTTTTACATTATGCTTAGAGATCAATAACACTTAATTTCAATGTTAAGTGTTTAAAATTATTCTCTTTATATTGACAAGTTCCATACAGAAAAATATCTTTACGATTGAACGAGCTGCAAAATTTTAACTAGCTTTGTTAACAAATTACAAAATTTGTCATCACCAGAAATAATTACATTTCATGATATGTATAACTATAAAGATTTTCTAAAATAGAATATATTATATAGATATTTAAACACTGAATAATAATAATATTAGTAATGATCTCATTAAATATTAGGCGAACACTTCCGAAGAATAGCGGTATCATCTGTATAGTACTATGTCTGTACCATTCTAGAAATTTGTATTTATATACAGCTTGATTTTCAAAAATAAACCGCTTGTTCTTTCTAAAAATACTTCAAATTTTAGTCAGCGAAATGGCGAATGAATAAAGCGCTGACTAAAACCCTCAATCATGTCCTGGTCGATAATCAAACAGTTATGGCAGCGCTGGAAAGGGTGTTTATTCGCCTAATACACCCATTCTATGAAATATGATATTACGATTATATAAACCGGCGGCCAAGTGTGTGTCGGACCTCGCGCAGCTCCGTTGACTGTATATATGTCTGGAGTTTTTATGAAACATTTACAGGCGTAACTATATGCCGAAGTTTGGTCTACTTTTATTCGTTAACTTGTGAAACCAATTAAGCTATGATAATTTTCGTTCAATTTCGATCTATACAACTATAGTGATTGCCATAATGTATTTGATACGTAACTGGTTACAAAACATTACCATTCTTATGCTAAATATTACGTAAACGGATCTCTGTATCCCCAATGCTTATTCGATATTCTAAACGACGGGATAAGCAAATAAAAAGGCATTCACGCTCACTTTAAACATGGTAAACTAAACTAAATTTTATCTTTATAGGACTAACAGTATGCGAGTAAAGCGCCTGAGACATATAGACGGTCACAGAAACTATGTTTAGGTACCTAGTTTGACTAGGGAACCCTAATAACCACGAAAATATCACAGATTCACACTTAAACAAACAAATTTATTTATTTACCAGAGTTAGCCTTGGTAACGGTTAGCACACTGTGCTAGAAGTCATGAGGCCCGGGTTCGACTGAGTTTTGACATGTTTGTTTGTCTATATAGTATACATTAGTTCTTTCATACTATGTTGTTCAACGTAACTTAATAGAAATTGACATTAGTAATGAATAGGGAATGTGCATGAAAATTTTTTTCACATTTATTTTCAGAATATGAAAATACTGTTAATACTGTAATTATATTTAAAAACGAAATTAAAATCCGACAAATATCAAGTAAGCTATAAGCTTTTAAAGATTATTATCTGTCTCTTTCTTGCAAAAATACTAAAAACGGAGTTTTACGTGTATTTTAAATGGTGAAAGTGTAATATGACGTCACATAACATATCAAGAGGGCTATCAACCTCTTTGTCTAATCGGGAATTTCAATCATTCATATCTCGTTTATTTTTAAAGATATTTAAAAAGTAATTTTACCTTGATATTTGTCAAGTAAACATGCTTCAATTCAAGTGAAAAAAAATTTTCATGCATATTCCCTATTGTGACGCCTTAGTATACACAAATAATAATATGAGTAATGGATTAATGTTCAGTTCTGTGACGGTCGCCAGCTGACATTCATCTTGTAAATAGAAAAGCTACATTTACTTGAATATTTATAGTATGTATGACATGTATAAAGTATACTTCCTCACTTTGCTGGGTAATGTTGAAAAACATGTTCAAAGTACTTTATAGAGTTTATTTCTGGTATACAAATTATTTTACCCACTATCTATTGTAACTGAATTATTTTAGTATACATATACCCGAGTGAATTTAGCTTCAAAAAAGTGTCATTTCTCCTACCTTTCTTCTTACTTCGATGAATTTTTTAAGAGATTTTCGAATTCTCTTTTTATCAAACACTTTTCTTTTTATCAATATACAAATTTATATTGAGGAACAGTATGCTTTATTGTCATCTGAAATATGCGTAGGGAATAAAATCATCTCGAAAAGTGTTTTGTTTTCACCACCCTTGTCAAGAAATTTTAGAAAGAAAGATTTTATTGTAAGATATAGAAAAAAAAACAGGTGTGTGTTTACTTATGTACGCACGTAAGAAGTTATACTTTTTTTTAAATAATTCATTAAAATAATATTAAATAAAGTAAACGCTACTATGAAGACACAAAAGTTTAATAAAATGAAATTAATAAAATTATATATTGTATCTAAAACCAATGATTCTACATTTTATCGTGGTAGAACAGAATCAGCATCACCTCTTCCGTCAAAATTAGAGTTTGAAAGACTAACATTTAATCCACTTTTTACATTAGCATTAGAATTAGTGACATTTATCAAGACCAGGTCTGGTTTATCAATATATACATTTGATATAGAAAGTTTACGAGCCCATAAAAATGCCCATCATTGATAGTGTAGCTTATAATTCTAATATTCTTCTTTTATCAGAAACATGGAGTAATAATGACGAAGATATTCCTGTACTTAATTTCAATAGTCAAATTTAAATTTTGACACTTGTCTGTTTCGCTTAAGCATATAATGTATGTATATATAAAATTTTGTATAAATACTGTCTGAAAAAACCGTCTAAATTAAGCTGTAGTAATAGCACTGTAAGTACGAAGACCGAAAATCCCTTAAACTCAGCCTTGCGCACTTCCGTGCTCTAGATGACACACTGAACGTCCCCAAACACTATGCACAAGAGATCGAGTGAGTGCTATATCAGTCATTCGCCTGTTATTATATCAGCGATTCGTTATATGTTGAAAATACACTCTGATTGGATTCTCATAACGCGTCAAAAGCAGTATAACTTCAAACAATTAAAATACAACGTTCTTACTTATAAAAATGGTAACAACTATCTTTTTTTGAAAATTGAACTTGATTCGGCTGAATATATGTCACAAGCTGAATATAATCTGCCAATATATTAGAATACTATATTACACTAAGTATTGGTCAATTATTATTAAAAAAAAGAAGCGGTTAATTGATTAAACTGTCGGCGTATGGAGAAGAACGAAGTAATCGGCTATGCTTGTGAAGGTTTTCTGCAGTTTCCTTCACGAACTCCAGACGAGTATCGGCATAGTTCCTATCAAAGTCGGCTGAAGCCGCACATCCTACCAATTCCTAGCCTACACAGAAAATTCCTTGTCCTCCACTCACATCCTTAGGCATCACAATGGACCTTATGGTCGAAGTGTGTTCCGTCCAGGATAGCCTTTACAATGTATCTATCTATCTAAGTATTGATAACTGCTCCATGTATCTCACAAAGCTTATAATCTTTGTACTGGAACATATTGTATATGTTTTAATAATTATTATCTATGTTCAAGTAATTTGTTAGTTTCTGTAGTGTATATATAAAGTATATACAAAATTTTAGTATCTAAATAAGTAATAATTTACCACAAGGGTATTAACTGAGCTAATGTATTATAATGTATACAATATACCTATTTATTTATAAACATATCTTTGTCTAACACATTATACCTCTCTATATGATATATATACTTTAATAGTTTAGTTTATATTGTAACTTATATACCTACACTGACAGAAGGAATTTCTTTTCTCAAGAAAATATATTTTCTTCAAAATATTTAGATAGATAGATTGTAGAGGCTGCCCTGGACGGGCTACACTTCGACCATAAGGTCCATTGTGATGCCTTAGGATGTGAGGATGTGAGTGCAGTGGAAGAAATTTGTGAGTAGACTAGGAATAGGGAATATGCATGAAAATTTTTTGTCACTTGAATTGAAGCATGTTTACTTGACAAATATCAAGGTAAAATTACTTTTTAAATAACTTTAAAAATAAGCGAGATATGAATGATTGAAATTCCCGATTAGACAAAGAGGATGATAGCCCTCTTGATATGTTATGTGACGTCATATTACACTTTCACCATTTAAAATACACGTAAAACTCTGTTTTTAGAATTTTTACAAGAAAGAGACAGATAATAATCTTTAAAAGCTAATAGCTTCCTTGATATTTGTCGGATTTTAATTTCGTTTTTAAATATTATTACAGTATTTAACAGTATTTTCATATTCTGAAAATAAATGTGAAAAAAAATTTCATGCATATTCCCTATTGGTAGGATATGCGGCTGCAGTCGACTCTGATAGGAACTATACCCATATCCATCTGGAGTTCGTGAAGGAAACTGCAGAAAACCTACTCAAGCATAGCCGGTTACTTCGTTCTTGTCCATACGCCGACAGTTTAGTGAATTAACCGCCCCTTTTTTTTTTATAATTGACATTCAAAATATTTGCTTCAATAAAGAAACCCTAGTTATCATTCAAGACTACGTAGTTGAACCAAAAACATATGTTTAGTTGAGCGAAGAAACTAAAATTCTTGAACGTCTTTTAAATTTTAGAGTTAAAAGTAGAGTTCGTGAGTCTTGATCTAAGAGAGTCTTTTTCTTGGCCAAATACTCTTGTGATTCTTTAGTCAAGAAAATGAAATTCTTGTAGAAAAAAAAGTATTTTTCTTAAAAATAAAAAACTTGGCCTTGCGCACTACCGTGCTCTAGATAAAAAACTCAAGAAGAGAAAGTTTATGCAGCTTCTTTAAAGCATAAATGAAGTATAATAATTTTACTGAAATATATTTACCTGAAGTATATCATTACTACTTTAAAAAGTTTCATTTGTTTGGATTTAACAAATTATTATTTTGGTCCGAAATTTTAGCATCTTGGTCCAAAGAAATCATCATTTCAGTTTAAGAATTTTGAGATTTTTGAATCAAGAGCCTGTTTATTTTTAGATAAGATAATTTTCTCAAGTCAAAACTATAGATGTCAAGATAGTTATTTTACCAAATATATCTATCCTATCTATCCTATCCTCTCATATCTATCCTATATATGAGAGTCAGAAATTCTTGATTTAAAAATGTTTTTCTTACTGCAAGGAATTACTTCTATCTGTGTGTATGATATACGAAACAAAACAGTATTAATTCTTTAAATACTATGTATTCTCAATTATAATATAATTATTACATTCTGTATCCGAAACAATTCCGAGAGACTGTATTAATTATTTATTATTTATCTATCGAACGGCATAGATAATTTCCTAGAAATCTCATTCCAACGACCTAAAATTTACGAGTTATAGTATGAGAATTGAACTTAGCTTCCGCTAAGAAGCGAACTCACTAAACTCAACTCCTGAACGACTATTAAAGGGTTTTGAATCTATAAATGTAAAAAATATGAATATTCTCCTATCGATAGAAAACTTAATGAATTCAGCCAACTATACAGTGTGTTCATTTAAAAAGTTTGCACAAGTTTTGTAAATATTTTTTTTAAATTTGAGATAAAATAAAGCTTTTTAGAAAAAAAATGTTGCTTAGATGTTGTTTAAATGTTGTTTAAATGTTGTTTAAACGGGGTAACCTGATGTGATAACTATGTTTTAGTTCCATACATTATTGCCCGAGTGGTATAACTTATCTTTTAAACGGTGCAAGATGGGAAAAATTTCATATACAAAACATGTTTCTCATTAAATAAAACATGTTTTCTTCGAAACTTTTCATACATAGACTCCGCAAGATGTTTTTTATACACCGTAAGATTAAAAATTAATTATTAAAATTGTAGATGGATTAATTATTAAAATGTTTAAATTAATTGTAGATAAACATAGAAAAACTACAGCCATAATCTAAAAATTCGGGTTTTGAATTCATTTACAAAGGTATAAATAGATTTTCTTAATGTTACTTAAAGTAATTAAATTTACATCATTCATATATATATATATATATATATATATATATATATATATATATATATATATTCATATATATCATATATATATATATATAATATAAATATATATATATATATATATATATATTCATATATATCATATATATATATATATATATAATATAAATATATATATATATATATATATATATATATATATATATATATATATGTATAAATATAAATATATGTTATAATATGATTTTGACAATATATCTTATTATTATTCTAATTAAACTAATTAATTATTAAATAGAATATTATAAATTAATTATCATTTATAATAAAATAAATTGTATATGTTCATTTAAATTGTAAGAATGTTTATATAAAGGATGTTTTTTTTTAGAGTTTCACAACTTTGAGTTGATAACACTGCTTTTTTTGACAACCGATTTAACAGCTGATATAGTTGCTTTTTGTTTAGTTTGGTTTGCCATTTCATCATGGATAGACTTAAACCAGAGCAACGCTTGCAAATAGTTGAAATTTTCATTAATCCATAATTGCAAATTTTTAATAATTTCACGTAATGGTCCTGTTAATTGGCCACCAAGTCTTTTAACCACAATAAAAATATTTAAAATAATACAGATGAATTGAGAACCATTCTCCTTTTTGAAGTCGGGTTAAAAATAAAGAGTATAAAATAATATAGTTACCTCATATAAAAATACGGATGTTGTTTTGACATATTTAGTGTTGAGGTTATTACCTTAATCAAAATATTTTATTCAATTATTTATTTTATACATATTAGAAATGTATAGTTTTCGAAAGAGTTTTCGATAAATTTATAGAAAAGTTTTAATGATATACAACGGATATATTAATATTGAAAAGTTTTTCTAAACTATATGTGTATTTTTTAATGAAGTTTGTACACGGAAAACTAACTAACTAAATTTTCTTTTTTTTTCAGGCAAGTTTTATCATAAATTTTCCACGAAGGATAATTTTGTTGAGTGTGAGTATAGATTATTTTCATTTTATTCGTAAAAGTATCTAATTAACTTTTCTAATAGTATGTGAGTTAAATTTACAAAAATTGGAGTTGTATGAATGTTATAGCATAGTGGTTGGCTACTTTCTGGAAAACCGGGTAATTCTAACAAATTTTTTTTTGCCTGGAAAAATTCAAGATGATTTTTCATGGTCATATGAAATATTTGTCTTTTAAATTTTAGTTTAATCAAAATTTGATGATATAAAAAAAAATCGCCATGAACATTAATAAGTTAATTAAGAACTATTTCCAAAAAGGAAGTAATTTATTTAGTGTGACGTAATTCGCTAAGTTGATGCAGCTCCTGCGTAACGAATTTTTTTTAATTCGAATTTTCTGAATATGAAATAATGAATGGTACTTGAAGCATTTTCTAAGAACGAATGATATAATAAATAACTGCAGTGACATTTTAATGGTGGCTAAAAGTTCTTAATGAAAAGTTATAGTTCAATATGTTGGAGTTATGTTACGAAAAACTTTGTAATTTTTCATCGACAATTCTATATAAATATTTATTATATTATATATGCTTTGTCGAAAAAAGTATCTGTTAAAATGGCAACTTTTCACACATATCGAACTAAAATGCAATTCTAACAATGAAACACTCACATAAATAATATTTCTATGAAGCTTTTGAAATATGTGTCAAGAAGATGAGAATTTTTTTCTAACGATACGCGGTAAACAAGAAATTTGCCTGAGTTATTTGTTTCAATTGTATTTAAAAGCAGTTCGTTATCAGTTTGTTTACATCTCTGCACGAGTAGATACACGAAATGCATTTTGAAAAAATGCATTTTTGCATAAAAAATATGCATTTCAGAAGTGTATCTCGAAGACACAATAAATACAAAATTTACAACTCGATAAATGAGTCCAGTTTTGCTACTCGGGGGTTTTTAGGGTCGCTGAACACGAATATAGCAACGGAAACGGTCTCCAAGGTACCTGATACCCTGGGTGGACAGGATCAACGTCGTCTCCTGGAGTTTTATGGAAATATATAAAATAATTAGTCGAAATTCGTTACTCGGGGGTTTTTGGGGTCACTAAATATGAATATCGGTCTCCGTTGCCGTCTAATTTATTAAAGAAATGGTAATTGTTTTGAGCTCATGATCTAGAAGTTGTTTTTCTGTTTATTGTTATTCCCACCAGTTCCCTCATAAAAACTCTGTTAACCCCATAATTTACCAATAATAATAAATATTATTTATTGAGTACAGTAATAAAATTAACTTTTAATATTATGTTTTCATTTTATATGAATGTATGTACTAATATCAAGATGAAAATTTTATATATCCCATCTATTTATCTACCTCTAAACCGACAATAAACCGTACCGCAGATTATTACATGTGTAAATAATATAAAGCCATCGTATATCTTAATGTTGTTTGACTTAAATTACATGTATACTTCTTATACTCAACTGTACCGTTGGGAGGATGTAAAAATTATATTATTTCTTGAATAATTTATTTCATTTCTACCTTGTTATTATTTTTGTTGCATAATAGAAACTTTTCAGACAAGAAACAACAATCGTTGGTGAAACCTAAAAGTGGACACCCCAAGTTTTTTATCTCTATATATATAGAATATAAAGGGTATTGTTTTCGATGCTGAAACCCCATATTGAGGTCCTCTGTCAACCAAAATACACTTCTTTAGCTATTGATGGATCTGAATGTACACTCCCGTTCATAAAAATTGAACCAGTAAGTCACCTAAGTATATATATTACTAAATATATGTATTATATGATAATATTACTTACAATAACACTTAGAATGTTTCAACTGGTTCAATTATTATGAAATATATATTAACTACGATGTTTTTAGTCAATAGTGCAATAGTTCTGGTAGATTGCTGTTAATAAATCGTAAATCGGACAAAAATTAGCGTTCACTATGCACGCCGTTCATCTCATTGAAGTTGTTCAACTTACTTTGAAATTTGTAGGTGGAACGCAAAATATCGTTGATCAGAGTTTAAAACTATCTCCTCTATCTTTAAGAAAAAGTTTGTCCTTTTCGTTTCGTTTTCGAAAGTTTGTCAAAACGCTATATTGAAAGTTGAATAATTATGTAAACTAACACGAGCTGTAAGATACTTCTATTGTAATAAATCGAGACTGCAGCGCAAATTGAAACTAAAGCCCCTACCCGTGAAGTGTGCAGAATTGAATCTATCCTAGAAATTTTACGTTTTATGTTTCGTAGGCCGTAAAAAACGACATTGGAATAAAAAAATTCTAAAAGTTATGAAAAAATATATTGAGAATATGTTTTTTGAATTGTTTTTCTCAAAATTGAAAACTTCAAATTTTATTGACAGTCAGTTATTTTTCATTTAATATTTTTGATGAATTTCATTTTGATAACAATAACAGTCGAAAAACGTGTCTTAAATATAAAAGAAACTTTTTTTTATTATTGAAATTCATCATAGCAACTTCCATTATTGTAATGATTTTTTTTCTTATATATATTAATTAAAATAAATACATTCATTTTTGACGTTGTATTGAATTTATTTATGACAAAGAAGATTTCGCTTACTATAATTTTGTAACTTGTAGTATTGAGACTTGAATCTCACAAGATAGTGGTTATCAAAAATAGTTCTACTACGTTCTAATCCGTAATCGAACGTCCGAGTTTTAATAAGATCATGAAAATAACCACGAGACGTCATTGAGATTATCCATTACTTTGGCTCAAACTTTTTATTACCAAAAAACTTAAGATGTGATTTTGTGTTTCCCTCTCCCTGTAAACCATCCTTTCCCCTTGTTATTTTCTTTACACTTACCATAAAAATGCATTGTTATCGGAACTGAACCAATATGTAAAAATTAAATCCGTAGGACAAGAGGAAGTGGTTCTAATTCAGCTTGCAAGATTTGTCCCGAACATACATACATACATTGCAAGTTAAAATAAAAGCTTGTAAAAACAGTTCGCTCTAAAAAAATTTCACACAGCCTACCGAATCTCCACAAATAACAAAGCTCATTATAAAGGATATCCTCTGGTCAATAGGGAATATGCATGAAAATTTTTTTTCACTTGAATTGAAGCATGTTTACTTGACAAATATCAAGGTAAAATTACTTTTTAAATAACTTTAAAAATAAGCGAGATATGAATGATTGAAATTTCCGAAAGGGTGAAAGCCCTCGTGATATGTTATGTGACGTCATATTACACTTTCACCATTTAAAATACACGTAAAACTCCGTTTTTAGTATTTTTGCAAGAAAGAGACAGATAATAATCTTTAAAAGCTTATAGCATCCTTGATATTTGTCGGATTTTAATTTCGTTTTTAAATATTATTACAGTATTAACAGTATTTTCATATTCTGAAAATAAATGTGAAAAAAAATGTTCATGCATATTCCCTATTCTTTCCACCAAAATCAAATGAATTCGATTTGAAAACGGAAGTACCGAAAAAATGTGTTGTTTAGTCAGTCTAACTAACATATTATGTGTGTAAACAATTTCGTTCGAATTTTCTATATAACATTGCCACACATTAGAAAAGTTCAATTCAATCATTCATACATAATGACAGTGACATGTAATTAAGAAATGTATCAGTACGATAAAGACAAGGCGAAAATATATTACAAAATAAATATTTTTCGATATATACATTTTTTTTATAACTATATTGCTATCCCTGTTATCCACATTTATAAAGCACTACGAATCTTTTACCAATTTTATTTTTTTTCTATTCGTATGTATCCATTTCTGTATGTGTCTTTTGTTTTTATTGATTGCCTTCCTTTTAATACCACGTCGTTCGTTGTCTGTGCCTTATTTTCCGATCGTACACACATATCACATCTCACTTAAATGCATCCACACACATACGGATGCAAGTGAGATGTGAAATATATGGAATTTAGTTTAGATATTAGATACAATTATCTTTGTTTTTAGTTTTTTTTCTCTCGTTGTATTATCTATTTTAACGAATTGAAGATAAATGAGAATATTTAGTGAACCATAAGTCTTGCGCTACTAACTATTGTAAATAGTAATGCAATTTACAAGGTGTTCAAAAAGTAAAATCTAATTCAAAAGCTTAGAAGCTTTTCATCTCCCTTGAGATGAGAAAAAACTAAGAAAAGCATATTATCTTCTTTTTTATATGCTGCATTAGATAAGATTAGTACCGGAAGTAGGTGACAAATGGATCTTTGAATTTAGTAGTGATATGTGCAAAGTGGAGGACTAATTAAAAAGCTTAAAAGATTAAGTATCTCACTTGAGATTTGGAACTGGGAGACTATGGGTTCGAATCCCCACATCGGCAGTTAGTCAATTATTCAGAAAAAACAGGGGCGGTTAATTGACTAAACTGTCGGCGTATGGACAAGAACGAAATAACCGGATATGCTTGTAAAGGTTTTGTGCAGTTTCCTTTACGAACTTCAGATGAATATCGGCATTGTTCTTATCAGAGTCGGCTGCAGCCGCACATCCTAATTAGTCTACACACAAAATTCTTTCCATTCCACTCACATCCTCACAGTATAAATTAGCTAGTCGTAATTTACTCTTTAACAATTAGAAATAGATAGAAAGTCGAGATCAATAGACAAAAATAAAAATAATTAGAAAATTAACTAGATTAAAGTATACTAGATTTAAAATATAATAAATTTTAAATTATGTTGAAATTACTCTTGTTAAAATTTTTTTCTTCACATTTATTCCTGTTAACTTTACTCTTACTAATGAACGGGAGTGTAAACTCCCATTCAATATATATGAACCAGTATAAATCATATTCTAAGCGTATATGTTATTGAATATACGTATAATATTACATACATAAACACTTAGAATGAATGAAGGGTTCATTTTTTATGAACGGGAGTGTACAGTCAATTTCTAAAATATAGTTTTGAGATAAATGTGTATTTTTTGCAATTCGTTTTGTAAGGAGTTAATTAGTTGTCCAGAAAAGGAGTGTTAGTAGTCTTGTCTCTGATGATAGCTACTTTTTAGTCGAAATAGTAATTTATAAGATACAAATAATTGATCTAGGAATTCGGGCAAAGTTTTGAAGTTAATGAAACTATACTTGAAAAGTCCCTTACTCTTGAGACACTTGGTATCCAATGATATTTTAAGATAAATTGTTCAATAAATTTTTATTTCTATACTTACGAGTAAAAGATTATTGCATGTATGTATTTCGTCTAACTAATCTAAAATTAGATACCATTAAATATCATTCAATTGATATTTTTACGATTTTGGACATTTGGAAAAACCAAAACAAAACATAATATTTTACGACTTACCATTAACGAACAAATGTTCATCATAGACATCATATATATATATATATATATATATATATATATATATATATATATATATATATATATATATATATATATATATATATATATATATATATATATATATATATATATCAAAAAAATATTGATATCTGTGTATATCAAAATTATAACACCTATGTATTTGAAATTGTTACATGCATATAGATCTTAAGGCACATGCAATATACTTTTAACATAATGTATTTAACAGGGATAGAGCTTTTTCGGGAAAATTAACCACTCTGCTGTACATCTCATTTAATATACAAATTTTTCAAGGACGATTTCGAAAAAGATCTTAAACTTTTTATACCCTATAATCTTTCTCAATAAACATCTAACGCAAAAGACTATAAGGCTATCTAACGTAAAAAGAACCAGTCCAAGTGCCCGAGCGGTCTAAGGTTAAGGTGTTATGTCTGCGCAATATGCCTACTTGGAAACTGGGTGGTTATGGATTCGAATCCCGACATCGGCAGTTTGTCAATTATTAAGAAAAAAAAAGGGTCAATTGACTAAACTATCGGCGTATGGACAAAAACGAAGTAACCAGCTATTCTTGACAAGGTTTTCTGCAGTTTCCTTCACAAACTCCAGATATTATTGGAATTGTTCCTATCATAGTCGACTGCAGCCGCAAATCCTACCAATTACTAGCCTGTACACAAAAATTCCTTCCACTCCACTCACATCCTCACATCCTTAGGCATCACAATGGACCTTATGGTCGAAATGTGTCCCGTTCAGGACAGCCTCTACAATCTATCTATCTATCTAACGTAAAAAAGAAATGATCAAATCGTACTGGTAGTAGCTGAGATTTTCGCATTCAAACATACAACTCTCCAGCTTTATAATAATATTATCATAGATTTAAAAAAAAAGCAAACAAACATTCAACATCTCTGTTTATGAAACTGACAAATGAAATACAAAAATTGAAAAGTGTTTTGAAAAATCGAGTTGTAAAAGAAATCATTATCATTTAACTGAGATCTAAATAAATATGTTCATTTATTGTGAGAAGTTAAATTTTTCATTGCAGCAGTAACCACATACAATAGACATCAAAAGTGGATGTTTAAAAATTTTATAAATGATTGTGCCATTATTGATTCGATTTTCGAAAAAATGCTTCGGATAGAAGTTGTCCATTATAAATACAGTAACAACTTTTATACGAAAATTTTTTTCGAAAACCGAATGAATTAGGCACAAATTAATTGTAAATTTTTAAAAACATCAACTTTTGACGCCGTTTGTAGTACAACCGTTGAGAATGTCAATGCCAAAAACTGTATTGTATAAATGGTACAGTAAACATATACAGACCGTTTTTAAAAGCATTTCTAATAGGGTCTCAATGTTAAATAAATAAATGAAATATTTACTATAAAACTATACATACACATACTTACATACATCTGGCTATAGCTTGTGATGTATGCCTGTATGGTATTTGTTTGATGTCATTTAAGAGTGGGGGTGTTATGATGCACATTATAATTGATAATATTTATCATTACGTATGTGAATGCATAGGAAATATTTAGTTGTGTGTTTTAATGGTATTACCGTATTTCAACAATGGGTTATTACACAATAATATAAAAAGTGCAAATTATTAAATGGTACTTTGGCGGACATTCGACACAGGAATGTGTGTCAATTTATTAACTGTGGCATTTGAGGATAGGCAATCGCCAAGTTTTGAAAAATCGGGTTGTATATCTAGTTGCAAAGACTGCCATAAAGATGAAGTCCCACAAAAAAATGAAGAGATTTCTATTTTTTTTTCTTTTTGGGGTTTTATTTTTCTTTTAATTTGTGTGAATTGTTGATTTATGTTATACCGTTAATAGAATTCTATCATTTATTTTCAAACATTCCACATACAAATAATAAGGGATATTCAAAAAAGAATTTTCAATTGTTAGAAGTATTGCTAAGCTTAAGAAGACAACAATGAACATATTTACCACACTCTCATTACATGTTAATGCATACTGAGTACAAAATAATACAGCAAGCATACACCACACACTAAAGAAGAGTACCCCCACTATTTTTATTTCTTTATTAAGCATATTGTGTATTGTTATTATAGTAAATAATATTTAACATTGATTCTCTATTAGCAATGCTTTCCAACACGTACTGTATACTGTACAGTAAACTGATGGTAGCTGGTAGATGTGTAGACTGTAGACTGTAGATGTGCATAATATAACATATTATTTCATATAAATCAATCTTCTGTTAGTGACTGTTGTTGTTTTCACCACCACAGAGAGTTTTGTGAAATATAAACGAAATATTTTCTTCATGAATGAATACACAAGTAAAATGAAAATATCATCATGATTTTCACCAACCCAAACATTTATATATATATACACCTCCGTTCATAAAAATTGAACCACAAGTAACTAACATTCTAAGCGTAAATATTACTAAATATATGTATATAACATACAATAACACTCAGAATGTTTCAATTGGTTTTTATGAACATGGGGTGTACACTCCCGTTCAATAAAATTGAACAGATCTGAACCGAATCAGTGTCTCACAATTTTGATTATTCTTGTAGTAAATTGTTTTTGTTTACTATACTTCCATTTCTTTTTTCACACTTAAAATATATACTACTTATCTTTGTTTATAAATGAATGATTATACAGAGAGTTACAAAAGTGAGGAGTTTTATGAAATGTAAGAAAATTAACATTTCAGGTCTGTTCAATTTTATTGAACGGGAGTGTACATACAAACATCCAACCAAAAAACCAACCATGTTGGTTGGGTGGGTATGTACGTTTTTCTTTTACCAAAACTGGTGTTTTATTTAAATGTTTATTATTTTGTATTTGTTGTTACATAATAAAATATTATCATATGGTGTACACTATTACAGATTGTGTTGAATTTTATTTGGGTATGGGGGTGAATTTTATCAAAACCGGATGTCATTGATACACACAATTCCTTGCACTTATTAGAGCTTAAATTTCGAATGCCATCCGATTTAAACAATTTTAACTAGTTTTTTTCGATTTTAGTTTGAATAAACTTCAAAGTAACCGCATGTTCATCACGTTGCCTCGTCAGAAAATTTTACGTTTTGCCCCCCCCCCCCCGATCTATCTTTGCCCTCGTCCGTTCAGTATCACTCCAAGACCCAGATTACCACTCGCCATCCGTTTGCCTCTCCGTCCAAATTTGACGTGCCATTGCCTTGAATAATAATTTATTTAATTTATTAATGCAAATAAATTTAAAAAAACTGTTCTTAAAATTTAGAATTGAAAATTTAACACAGGATAAAGTAATTCGGGATTAATGAAAAATATAATCGACTTGACAAGGTGTTTGAACATTAACACAATACTAATGTATTTTTATATAAAGTGCTGTTTCATACTATTATATGTACTTCTGCAGTAGCCAGCCACTTTGCAATCACTAATAGGGAATATGCATGAAAATTTTTTTTCACTTGAATTGAAGCATGTTTACTTGAAATAACTTTAAAAACAAGCGAGATATGAATGTTTGAAATTCCCGATTAGACAAAGACGGTGATAGCCCTCTTGATATTTTATGTGACGTCTTATTACACTTTCACCATTTAAAATACACGTAAAACTCCGTTTTTAGTATTTTTGCAAGAAAGAGACAGATAATAATCTTTAAAAGCTTATAGCTTCTTTGATATTTGTCGGATTTTAATTTCGTTTTTAAATATTATTACAGTATTAACAGTATTTTCATATTCTGTAAATAAATGTGAAAAAAAATTTTGATGCATATTCCCTATTGTTGGTGGCTCTAATGTATGCATCAAGTTGTCTTCTTTCTCAGTGGTCATTAGCTAATGAAAAAGATTACACAACCTGTACACAGAATCACAGATCTCTTAGTGGTTGTTTGTATTGTATTAACGAATCGTTTTGCATTTAAATAGAAACATAAATCAGTAACTCCTTATTCTTTTTTCTTGCATGTGCTGTAGTACATGTTTGTTTTAAAAAAAAAACAAACAAAACAAACAAACACTGCATACAACAAACAAAACAAACATACAAATGATGATACTGTAAAGTTGTACGTCCATCTGTCTATCTTACTCCCTCACCCCTTGTTTCAGTCTTCTGAAAATACTATTTATTGTTGTGCACGATTCGACCGAATTATATCATCACTTCTTTCAAAATATTTAATTCTATTGTTCTTCTAAATAATAATCATAATAATAATAATAACAATGATATAAGAATTATGATGTCAGAATTTAGTATATGTTTTTGTTTTCCGGATCACGAGTATACAATAACAACAACAATAACAATATATGTACGTATAATGTGCTGTATTGTTTTATTTATAGAACATATTTGGATTGGAGCCATTCATCCATAGGTGGACCACATTGTATACAATATGTTTACAGCATTCATGAAAATATTATTAAACATCTTACTATAAACGGGGTGTCAATTGAATGGCGGGTTACATACGACAAAACAAAAAAATGGAATGGCTAAACCATAAATTCTATTCTATTTAATCGTTTATCTTTAATTCATTGTTAGTCTTCGCTAAACGGAACATTTATGGGATCACTTCGGTGTTTGCAACCCACTATTTTTGTTACACCCTGTATAATTTTCTTGAATATGCTTTATTTGTCAATCCACTATCCGCTCAAAAATATCTATAATTCCAAGAAATTGAAAACTAGCATTGAGGAAGATCGACTCTAACGAGTTAATATATATATATATATATATATATATATATATATATATATATATATATATATATATATATATATATGTATATATATACATATATATATATATATTTATATATATATATTTATATATATATAAATAATCAGGGTATATTGAGTTTAGTTCCGACTTGACACACATGATAACTCCAAAACGATAAGAGATAACGAGTTGAAATTTTGTATGATGTGTTCTAGAACTAAAAAGTCAAGTCAAGTTCGTTAATGGTCAATATCCAAAAGTGTATTCCGCCGTCGGTGGGATAAATATTTATCTTTGTTACCGTAAGAGATAAAAAAAATGTATATACTTTTTTATAGATGAAAAAATCTGCCTCTATTTAAAATAATCATTTTTTTGTTCGAAACTTTTGTTCATAAACTCAATTTATCATAATTTGTGCACCAACGTTGCCGCAATAGGGGAAAAATGCTCATCTTTGAAACTGCAGGAGATAGAAAAAAAAGTTCTTGTTTTAAAAATAAAACTTTTGTTTGAAATTTTTTCATAAGCTCAGTATGTACCGGGTATTTAAGCAATTAATTCAGTTAGTTCTTATTTTCACTTATTATATTTTGTGTACTGTGTGTACCCTCTTGCCCGGAGTCTTTCTCATAAGTAATAAATATTAATGGATAGATTTTTCAATGTGGAGGATATTTTGTTCAATAATGATTTCAAAAATTTAAACCACGATATCTCCGTTCGTTTTAAAGATAAACTAATTGGCAACCATTGGCTTCCGCCAAACATGCCAAGTTATTTTCTTTTAATATTTAATGTGTTTTTACTAATTATTACGTAGCGTATAATAATATTTTTATTATGCTGTAATATAGTAAACACAAATTAAGCATGAAAAACGTTCTAATTTATTCAATGATCAGTTAATCATGTGTGGTAAATTCAATTCAGTTCAATTATTTTAGTAAATTTGTATGCAATTGATATTTTAAGTTTGATCTAATTTTCGATATAGTTTGTTTGTGAATTCACTACGTTCAAATAGAATTCGATAATCGAACGATATGTAAAAAAATTTATCGCAAAATATAAGCATAGAAATGGGTCAATGCAGAATAAGGTTTTATTTTTTTAAAGATTAACAATAGATAGATTTTTTGCACACAATGTTACTCGAATATCAGATACTTGGCGACTTAAGTAAATTGGCTACTATCGATGTGTATTTCTATAGAATCATGTGTTATTATTTTTAGCTATAAGATTAACTTATGCATAAAAATACGTTATTGTGGTGACCCATGTTTCGTGATTTTAATTGTTATTTGTGCGTAATCTTGATTGTAGTTTTTTCATATAAATATTAATCAATCTTAATCATACAGAAATAGTAACCGTCTGAATTTCATTCTAAGAAATTACAAAATCTTAATTTATTTCAATAAGGGAACAAAAATTTATCAACCACAGCCAAAACTTATGAGCCAAAATTGTAATATGTTAGATGAGTCACGTTCGAAATTTTATAGTGTTCTAGTTGCTTAAAACGAAATTATGAAGTATATTAATTTGCTTATGATTGACTTTTCTATGGCCCTACGTACACAACGTAAGCATGTTGTAAACTATAATCACCAACTTATTACAAAATCACACACATCGTGTTCTCATGTAGATAATTTAATATGATATATCATATCCTTAATCTAATTATTAGCGTATAGTGATTCCTAGATAGTATAAACTATCCCATTGAAATTAATCCCATTATATCTTTTGGCTAATTGTTACATTGTAACCTGATTGCATTCACCCTATTCCAGAAGAACTTGTGGACTCTAACGTTTAGGTAGTTTTTTTAAATATAGATATTGGAATAAGCTTATTCCAATATAGATATTGGAATAAGCTTCGAAGTAGTTTCTTCATAATCTAAACATTTGTTAAAATTGGATTAGATTCCCAATCAGTTTGTTTCACATGTCTATTTCAAAATCGAGAAAATATTTTATGTTTAAAACTTCTGGACGTTTTTTGAATTAAAATTAAATTTCAAAATAATTAATAAACTTAAATTTTCGTCCCATCTCTGAAGCCTACATTTCATTTTCAAAACGGCAAGAGAAAACTTCGAATTACGAATTTTCTAAAGTTAAATTTTTGTGAATCCTGGCTCGTGGCCAACCAGAGTACAAAAATACTACAGACATTTATAAATAGATATCTTTGGTAAATTCTAGCATTAAAACGCCCAGAAATAATGTCAAAAACTTATTTACATAACAATTAAACGCTGAAAATGGAAATGGGTGGAAAATACATTCCGTAAAGACTAAAACGATATAGCTAGGTTAGAGGAAAAATACCGTCTCGTAAACACTTGGAGGAGAACTCTTATGGTGAACGTAAAATGTTGTAATGACCTTGGCAGCCTCCAAACCAATCGTAACAAATAAAATACGCTAGCGTTGTATAGAAGAAGCCGCTCTATGCTCTCCTGATGAAGTTACAGGAGCTTTATTATTATTATTTAATACTTTTTTATGTGTTTTACTGTTCAATTTTTCTCCCCTGTAAGACAAACACAAAACACTTTTATTTTACCGAGTCTATAATCGAAGCGATAAAAATTTCAATACAAATAAAAATCTCTATAAAAGAAAATATATTTTGATAAAATATGATTTTAAATAGAAACAATTTCTATACCATAATAAACTAAATTGTAGAAAATGAAATTAATACAGATAATTGAAACAAAAGTTTTCAATAAAACGTAATAATACCGAGAACTGTATATTGTCAAGGAAAAAGATTAAAGAAAGTGAATAACAAAACAATGTATATAGAGGAAAATGATTTTCATGAAAAGCATAAAATAATAAAACTGTTTAACATTCAATGTATGTACAATCAGATTAATAATAAAATGTTGGCTCCAGACACAACCACATAGAATAATACCCACCCACCCTCACAACAACACACACATGCACAAAATGAAATCAAAATTTTCATATTCAAATTGGGAAAGTGGAAAATCCTCTTTCTCTATTATATAATAATCATAATAAAATAGGAAGAAAATTTTAGTCAGATAGTCAGTCGTTGACTATATGAGAATATATGGAGTGTTTCTTAATCATTTGGCAACCACTTTTTTCTATCGAGGGGTAGAATTTCGGAAAATCCTTTCTTATCGGATGCCTACGTCATACAAAGAACACACCCTCCAAGTTTCAGGTCTCTATGATCAGCGGTTTAGGCTGTGCGTTGATCCGTCCGTCAGTCATTCAGGACAAAGCATTTTATATGTATAGATAAATAAGATAAGAGATGCCAAAAAGCGGTTTTGTTTGTTAGTTCTCTCATATCTCCTTAAAACAAATTTTAATATGATTTTCATAGAATGTTCGAGGTAATTTTTCTAGGTAACACACACATAGGCTATATAAATTTCATGTTTCATGCTAGTATTAAGGGATAAAGTTGCCAGTATTAACGGATAAAGGGCTCTGTTGTTAATAGTTCACAATACGAAATATTCATGTAAACTGCACAAAGCTTTTCATCAATTTTCGGATTAAATGGTCAAATATCCGGATATAGTTGGATAAAAGAAACTAAATTTGGATATACTGATGTAGAATGAGGACAAACTGTCGTTTTTCTCGGCTAAAAGTATTACTTTTTTGTAAATATTCGGCCCTGAAAGGGGGTTTCTCAATGCCGCTGCCGAAAACACTACTTGAATTTTTCTTTCCTCTATGGAATGCGGATACTTAGAGCTCGGATAATTGTAGTTATCCCATAGAACTCCATTTTGAAGTTACTTATATCCAACAATACAAACAATACCGCGATTCGAATGCATTTTCAATAATAATATTTGCATACTACTTTTGTCGATGGTAAAAAAGCGAATGTTATCATTGTTGAATACAATAACGCAATCGTATAGTTCATCTTGTAATGTATCTATGACGCTGATAATTGAAATGATGTACAAATGGCGTCTAAAGTCGAGCTATCATTTCAAAATTTTATAATTTATTCGTACCTTATTTATTCGGATTTTGGAAAAATGTATTCGAATAAAAGTTGTCAGTTCCAGTGGTCGAGCGGTCTAAAGCGTTATGTCTGCGCAGTATGCCTACTTGGAATCTGGCAGGTTATGGGTTCGAATCCCGACATCGGCAGTTTGTCAATTATTAAAAAAAAAAAGAAGAAAAAAAATGGGGCGGTTAAAACTGCCGGCGTATGGACAAGAACGAAGTAATCAGCTATGCTTGAGAAGGTTTTCTGCCATTTCCTTCACGAACTCCAGATGAATATCGGCATAGTTCCTATCATAGTAGGTTGCAGCCGCATATCCTACCAAGTCCTAGTCTATATACAGAAATTTATTCTACTCCACTGACATCCTCACATCCTTAGGCATCACAATGGACCTTATGGTCGAAGTGTACTCTGTCCAGGGCGGCCTCTTCAATCTATCTATCTATCTAGTTATAATGAACAACTTTAATCCAAAGCGTTTTTTTCGAAAACCGAATAAATAAGGCACAAACCAATTATAAATTTTGAAATGATACCTCGACTTTTGTAGCCATTTGTACATCGTAACCACTTCATAACCGAATCCAAAAAGAAAAACACTCTGTATCTATGGGTATAAAAGATGGATCGGATCAACTGAAACCTAACTTGAAACGACTAACATAAAACAGCAGACGATAGATAAAACTGGTAGTCTCTTTCGTAGCTTCATCGTTGTGCAATGCTTCGTTGGTCAAATCTGATCGTATATACTTGACTACTGTATCTTTGTATATAATAATAAATATGTGCTGTGTTGCTGCTGTATTTTACTTGTATCGTAATAAATTTTATAAATCTGCTTGTATCATCGCTTCTCAATCTATCCGTTCGTTCATAATTCTATACTTAAAATGATATTATATTATATAATGGTCTTGTTGTTTTTTAACCCGACTGCAAAAAAGGAGGATGGTTCTCAATTCGTCTGTATTTTTTTTTTTTTTTTTTTTTTTTTTTTTTTTTTTTTTTTTATGTTTGTTACCTCAGAACTCCGTCATTTATGAACCGATTTTGAATTTTTTTTTTTTGTTTTAAAGGGTTTGATTCCCGATTGGTCCCATTGTCACCAAATCGCATTCTGATGAGGGGATCCCCGGAAAATCGAGGAAAATACTCATTTTATATGTGATAACCGATTTTTGCGAAATTTTTTTTTTTTTTTGAAAGGGTATACTCATTCATAATGGGAAAATAAGAAAATTTTTTTAAAAACCGACTTCAAAAAATTTTTTTACAAAAAAAAAACCGACCCCAAAAAAAAAAATTTTTACAAAAAAAAACAAAATGCATGTAAATAAAATTGAAAATCTGTTATAAAAAAATGCTCTTTAAATTAAAAAAAAAAAAAAAAAAAACGGGTAAAAAAAAAGTTTTACAAAAAAAAAACCGACCCCAAAAAAAAAAATTTTTACAAAAAAAAAACAAAATGCATGTAAATAAAATTGAAAATCTGTTATAAAAAAATGCTCTTAAAATTAAAAAAAAAAAAAACCGGGTAAAAAAAAAAATGTGTTATAAAAAAATTCACTAAAAATTAGTCGTAGTAGGTCTACCCACATTTAGATAAATAAAACTAGTTATAGAACTTTAGAGTCACTAAAAAGCGAGAAATAAACTATATTTTGACAAAATGGAAACCCGACAAAACCCGGACAAAACCCGGAAAAATTTTTAAATATATATGTACAATTATTGTTATTTTTGGAGGCGGTGTCCAAAAATTATGTGAATTTCTCTATGCTGACACCGCCTCCAAAAATAACAATAATTGTACATATATATTTAAAAATTTTTGCTTAGGTGAACTAAAATTGGCACAAGAATATGCAATTATTTTTTTACTTTTTAGTGCATTTTTTGTTATAGAATATTTTATTTTTGAAGTCGGGTTTCCATTTTGTCAAAATATAGTTTATTATTTTTAAAATATGTTTACAAAAGTATTATGGTTTTTATAATATTCAGAAATTTTTTTATATTTATACAGGGTGTATGATATATTTTACAATTATCGTAGTCTTGCATTGGTTAGTGCCTTGCAGTAACCGTGTTCATAATTTTCGGCTCAGAACTCACATCAAATATATAGACTCAGATTGTATACTATATATTTTTTATTTGAATTCAGAATGTATTGTTTTGAAATTGAGAATGTATGATTCTGAGAATTCTGAGAATGTATTGTTATGAAATTGTATGGTACTTTCTCACCTAGATCCTAATAGGTGAGAGCCACTCTGAACATGTCGTCACCTTTGCCAAATAACATCAGACTAATTGACTAAACACTTGCTTTGCTTTGAAAATGTTTTTATTTTCATTCAAATAATACATATTATAGTTTTAATTTTATTACACTAATCAGTGTTTGATAACTATATATATATTAATCACAACAGAACATGTCACTTGTGAGAGTAAGTGGTTTTTTAGTTATTTTTTATTGCTTAAGAATAACTTCGTAATATTTAAAAATAGTTGATTTATTATTGAAGTTTAAACCTACAATTTAGCACAATTTATTATTTTTGATAATAGGGAATATGCATGAAAATTTTTTATCACTTGAATTGAAGCATGTTTACTTGACAAATATCAAGGAAAAATTACTTTTTAAATAACTTTAAAAATAAGCGAGATATGAATGATTGAAATTCCCGATTAGACAAAGAGGGTGATAGCTCTCTTGATATGTTATGTGACGTCATATTACACGTAAATACACGTAAAACTCCGTTTTTAGTATTTTTGCAAGAGAGACACATAGTAATCTTTAAAAGCTTATAGCTTCCTTGATATTTGTCGGATTTTAATTTCGTTTTTAAATATTATTACAGTATTAACAGTATTTTCATATTCTGAAAATAAATGTTAAAAAAATTTGCATGCATATTCCCTATTAATTTCAATTCAAGATAAATCTATTATAACTTTATAACTTTATAATTTTCAATTTTTTTTCTTATATTTATTAATATTTTTAAATTTTAAGGTGATTTTATGAAATTACAGAAAATTTTCTTGAAAATACAACAGCTTTATGAATTCACAACTCCTTTCCAAAAAATTCAGAACTATATTACTCTTAAAACACTGGTTCACAACGTTGGTTCTCAATTTTCAGATAAAATTTCAGAAGATTTTCTTAAAAATACAACAGCTTTATGAATTCTCAACCACTATTCTTGAAACGTTTTCAGAAACGACAAATTCTTAAATTTTAGAAACATTTCTTAAAAATAATGCAACTTTTTCAACAGAATAATATTATTCTGAAATTCAGAATAATATTATTCTTTACACACATCCAGAAAGTTGATTCTGAATTTTCAGAAAAGTTAGATTCTAAAATTTCAGTAAATTTTTCACAGTGTAGTTGTTATTTACCTTAAGAAAACATTTACTCATTTATTAATTAATATTATAAAATCTAGACAGTAATAAGTCTGTAAATTTACTATAAAAATTCGTTGTTACTTTGTTCAAAATTGCATTGATAATGTGTCCAGTATATACAAGGTATTTTAGCAATTAACTTAATTTGTTGTTATTTTCACTTGTTTCAATTAGTTTTCTATATTGTTGACTACGTATTCGAGGAATTTCGTTTTTCAATTAATTATGAAATTTATTTAGTGTAAATTATGTTAATCAGGTATTGATAGAAATGATGTTACGAACCGAGATTAAATTAGTTTCTATATATTTATCTATCACGCTGGGATTTTACTATCCCTAAATAAAGTCTAGTTTTTACTTTGAATCAGTATCACCATTTTGAATATAAAATTAGCATAATATATGTGAAAGCGTTAAATTGCAACAATTTTAATATCATTGTATTCGGATTATAATTTTTAGGTGAGGAGCCAATTTCATTAGATTCTATGTTGGTGATTTATTGATTCTAAGTAATGAAGAATTGAATGTGAACGTTTCACGTACAACCCCTGTATTATATAGACTACAATGCCACAAAGTTCATCTTAACAAAATATCTTTCTTAAGAAACTAAAAAAATTAGTAAAATTTTTCAGAGGGATATTTCCTGGATTGAAGGCGAGTATGAGGGACGACGAATTCGAACAGTATCCGTGGTTTAAAGGCACGGCCATGCCCAAAATTGTCTATCGTTGCAAGAAGCGATATCTAACTGAGGTGGACAAGCCCTCTCACTGTACAATGGACAGCAAAAGTGGTGAATACGGCACAAACTAACTATAAAGTTTTGGAAAAAGAACGCCACCATTGCTATCCATAATACTACGCATGATTACATAATCTCTGCCAGATAGAATTTAGCTTACCGTCTCCAGATAGCTTTTGCCGCGACGGAGGAGTGATCCTGTAATACAAGATCCTGCCACAGATTTGTAGCGTGACCACCTTACCGCTTTCGGTTAATAGCGTATCAAAATATGAATCAAAAATAGAATACAAAACTATTCATATATTTGTGGGGTTCTAAGAAATTATAATTCCGACTATACCAAAATATTAATCTTAGTACGAGTTAAAAGTAATAAGGTGGACATTAAATTTTACTTTGGGAATCATGTAGTAGAATAGCCATTACGAGGTTATAAGGTTACATGACTGAATGAAAATACCTGAATGAATAATCCTGAATGAATAATCCTGAATGAAAATACCTTATACTTTGGCAGTACCATGATTGTTAATTCGGTCACAATCCAGAAAATATTTTTGTTTACAACAATATGATAAGACACGTTGAATATGGTCGTTGACTCTCGTACTACAATACATAGTGTACATAAAGCTTAAATACAAATTTAATTCGAATATATAGAAAATTAAAATATATGAAATTGAGTTTATGCATATTGAATTTAGAATTGTCTAGGATCTCATGCATGTATGTGTTTCTATGTATACGAATGGAATGAGATCATATCCTTGTGCCCGTGTACTCTGTAACTACGTCGCGCCATATCATATACAATCAAAACTAGCTCTACAATACACTGATACACCTAACTCCCATAATAGTAGAAGCAAATTAGGATTTTTTAGGCAAGTTGCTTGAAACCGCAATTTTATTTTTTTAATCGATTCATCTTGACGTCCTGAATATGACCCTAAATTATTACGGTCCGACTCGTGATGGAACAGGGTCAAAATTTAATTTGTTACAACAAAAAAGCGTTTTTTCTTAATATCTTTTTTAAAACTAAAAATTTAAAAAATAAATAGAATATTATTCAATTCTATATAAAAAAAAAAAACAAATGAGCTCATAAACATTAAAATCGGTTTATTAGAATTCGACAAAAAAAATCCCAAAGTTCGAAAAACGCAAAAGTTTTAAATTAAAGTAAAAAATCATTGCATTGCATTTTAGATAAATAAATTTTTTTTTAAATGAAGGGTCTTAAAAATATCTATAAAATGAAAAAGAAAATAATTTTTTTAACTGTATTTTTAACCATTATTTTTCAATTTGTTAATAACGAGCTATAAACAAATTTAAAAAAAAAAACAGTTAAGAAATGACTTAAATAAATTTAATTTTCTTTCAACTTATAGATTTTTTATGGACCTTTAATTTAAAAAAAAAAATATTGCTATACGTTAACTTTTTAGAGAGTTATCATATATTTTACCTTTTGCTAATTTACTTTAAGGTTTTATAAGGCTTAATCGAAAGCTAAACACTAACCTATCTAACAATAAACTCAAAAAAATTTTCCGACTAATATGGTATATTTGTTAAAGATAACCAGTTTAATATCTGTCGGTTTTTAATTAGAAAATATAATTTTTATTAGCTTGATTAAATTTATCGAAAAGAGACACAAATATATGTGACCAATCCAATGTTTGAATGATCGAACCGTAATAATTTAGGGTCATATTCAGGACGTCAAGATGAATCGATTAAAAAAAAAATTGCGGTTCCAAGCAACCTGCCTGAAACCGGCTTTTTGAACCTAATTTGACTGTATTATAACACAGAGTATGTACAGTGTAGTATTATGCAATGGCATGTTTGTGTATACATTATTTTATTCAACCGACCCCGGCATGACCCGTCTCTTTCTCTATACACAATTATATATTTTCACATTGACTCTCTGTGCCTGGTCTGCTCTGCTCTGCTACCATGTGCATGCATGTATGCACATTGTTGCCAACTAATAAATATCATAATATTACTACAATTATATTGTGTATATGATTCGTTCACAGATCGTTTTATACTTCTCGGTTTTAACGCTTCTTTTTTGTTGTATGTTCGAATCCGATGTGTGATAATAATATTATTATTGTTATTAAATGTGCATCGTAAAAAATGCATATAAAAATAATATTTATTTCTTTTATGTAATAACGCGCCGGGTTTTGGTTACCTCCGTGTTCAGAATTGAACGTGATATGTTAGCAATAATGAGGTATATCAACATCAGACACGTACAAATGGATGCTGCGTGAAGTATGTATATCTTTTAATTTTTCACGCCAATTGTCCCACAGTTCTAGAATTTATCATTTTTACCAAAACGATTACATTTATAAATTGGTCTTTTTCGTGAAAAATCATAAAATTCTTCCAATTCAATGGAATATTGTTTATCCGCGAAAATTTTCATAACGTTTTTGTAAGGAATTTGGTTGGGAAGAAAAATCTATTTTACTGTATCACCAAATTATGCGTAATCTTATAGAGAATGTAAAATATTTAATAGTTGCTAAAATATATTCACAAATTTTCATATAGGAGATTTACAGTTGATATGTTCAGGAAACTTATGTATTTGTGATTTGTTATTGATGGAACAAATATAAATATTAATTACAAAGTTTCCAAATTAACCTCCACAAACTTTCAGTGGTATACTCCCAAGCCCACCAAAACAAATTTGTTGGTCATTGTAGAACCATTTTTTGGAATTTATTTCAAAAGTTATCGGTCGATTTTCAGTCGATTTAAGTCCACCAATGGAATGAACTTAGCACTTAAAAAAATTCGTATAAAAACCTTTAGCCCAACAAAAGTTCAAATCTGTCGGGCAATGTCCAACAAGTCCTAACACAAATTGTTGGATGCCTTTTAGATCGAATTAAAACATGTGGATATGCTTTTGAGATAAAGTCCAATAAATTGTAAGAATGGTTCAACAAATGACCAAAAAACCGGCCACAAAATTTGGGAAGTTGGGTTGTTTTAGGATTGGACCGCTTAAAAGTCGCCGCTAAGTTTTGAAGTGCTAAATTAAGAAAACTGAACCTACGGATATAAAGTTTTTCCTCTACTGGTGTAATTACAAGGCTCTATATTACAACACAATTTTGCCCAGAAAGTGGGCAAAGAAAAAACATTATAATTATTAATATTATGTATATAATCTTTTTTTTGTCTTCAATTTCTACGTTTTTTTATCTAACAGCGATGTATACATATTTACTTATTATGTTTGTCGATGGACGGACGTCTCGTGAGGATTTCCTACCAAATGTTTTTTTTTTCTTACAATTGCAAAATTAAGTGCAGCATTGATCACAACGAATATCGTTGAAACTTCTTTTTATTGGCTTTATTTTTTTATTATTTTACTGATATAAAAAATATGGGTATTGTATTTTAATGTGCTTTTATTATGATCGTGGAATTCATTATGAGCTCAGACGTGCTTCTGTTTTATACTTTTTGTTATTTAGATAAAAATATGAAATTATTATCTTCTAGAAATATTTCAAGACAGACATACATGTCTATAAGTTTTCAGATGCAGTGATTTAGAATGTATCTTAAAATCATATGTTTACACGTGACGATCTCTATTTTTTGTAGGAAATTTTGTGCTCTTCAACTTCTAATCACTTGGGAAATTTACCTATTTTTAGGCATTTGTTTAAAAAAACACTCTTTAAGGGTAGAAGTTTTTATATCCTTTGACACCCGTCTGGAGTAGTACTTACCTTTTATTAGCTTTCCGTTTGTTAGCTTGGTCGAATAGAATTGTATTCTATGGCTGCTATATAGATCATAAATTTGGCATTGCGGTATGCATTGATAAAAATAAAAAGACTTCTTAATATGCACCAAAACGCTGCAGTTGTCTTGAACAAAATGACAAAACATGCACTTTTAAACGTTATATTTAAACTCTATGACCGTGACATATTATAATGTCGAACATAAAATGATCATGCATATAATTTGACGTTTATTCATCAAAGCACTTTTTTCTTTGTTATGATTCGTTAAAATCTCCTAGTTATATTGATTTATTAATAGAATGATCTTGACAAATTATCACATAGCACGGTAGTACGGAAAACTGAGCTTAAGCATAGACGTCTGTCGTACACCGAAGGAATTTCTGGAACCAAGTAAATATGTTTTCTTCAAAATATTTACTCTGAGAAAGAAATCCTTGTTTTCATTCAAGAATGTGTTTACTTGAAGATACTAAAATTACTAATGTCAATTCTTATATCTTCCCTATATATGAGTGTCAGAATTCTTGGTTTAAGAATTACTTCTATCAGTGTACTATGTTTTACACGAAAGATAAGAGACGGTTTTTAGAGCTTTTAAGCTATGATTCTCATATTTCCAACGTGCTTAATATTAAACTGCAAACGATTATTCTTGGTATGTATGTAATGAAGATAAAGTTATTTATCAATGAAGATAAAGTTTCTCAAATGCAGGGTATTTCATATTTTACTGGACAAGTTGTCGGATTATATTACTCTTAATATACAATGAAAAAAACTTGCTAAGTAAAATATGAAGCACCTGAGCAACTTCCACGATAAATTTACACCACTCATTTGCATACTTTTGATAAATGACTTGATCCTCATTAAATACATACCAAGGAGAATATTTCGCAATAAATTAATACTTATCTAATTTCTGTTACATAACTTGGCTACCTTTCTGTTACATAGATTTCATGACTACCTCAGATTTGTTTTTGCTAGGATATCATGAATACTTTTTGTATGCGAAAACTTCCGCCCTCTCACATGTTTTGTTTATGATGGGATAATTATTTACTTCTAATTTTTAGAATATTTACGTTGATTTTTTTATACCATGAACAGCACTAATATCGATAAAATTGGCAACTCTGCGTAGTGTACGTAATAATATATTTTGAATGATTGTTTTATTACATTCAAATACAAGTACATTAGAGGTTAAATGAATGATGGAGTACTTTATACCTTGATTCCATAGCAATGTTATCCTTCTGCTATTATAATTGTTGGGGATTTAATTTTATACATATGGACTGTTTGACCGTGAATATCATTTTATACAGGATGTAACAAATATGTTTACGAACTGTGGACGCAATGTCATAAATAAACAGTACAAACTTAAAGTTTAATTTAATGTTTAATAAAAAATGGTCGCTTCAAATTGTTTGTTAATGTCAGTGCTTAATATGAAGGGGGTAAATTTGAATACTTTATACTGAAGTTGGTGTTTTTTTATCGAAATTTTTAGAACGAAATTCTTTCAAAATTAAGTGAATAAAGAATTTGAATGCATACACCACATCATATTATAGCTTTTAATTGGTAAGAGCACCAACCCGGCTAGACGTAGGTACATGATTCTAATTCCAGTAAATGGTATAAACATTCTCAGGCTCTTCAAACCTGTTTCGTGCTTTTTTTCGTAGTCGGGTTTTAGTATTTTAAACTTCAAATATTTATCGACACTTGTCCACCAAATGTCTATTTCAGCAAATATTTTCAAATTCTGTCTATATGGAGCTTGTAAAAAGATCTTTTTACAAGCTTCCTGTTATATGTGGAGGTCAAATATGAAAATCTAAATTTTGACTAGTTCTAATTGAGTTAGAGTTTTGAAATTTCGTACACGTGTACAAATCACGTAACAATGCAATTTAGCACCTAATATCGTTCCATATAGATAGAATTCGAAAATATTTGCTGAAATAGACAAGTGTTGATAAATATTTGACAGTAGTGGACGCGGTGAGAAATTATCATTAGGTTTTTTTATTCTTTAGTTTAAAATAATAAAACCCGACTACGGAAAAAGTACGAAAAATGGTTTATGAGTCTTGGAACGTTTATCCGTGATTGAAACTACATCCACTGCGATAACTAACCCACCCGCTGAACGTGTTGATTACGGCAATCCTAGTGAGCGACAGATGTTAAGCAGTTGACTCTGACAAACTGAAATGTTGACGATAGATTTAAATGTGTAAAAATTAAATACAATATAATATGGTGAAAGTTTCTTAAAACAATTTTATATTTCTAAAAATATTTCTCGTAGTATAATTCCCAGTCTCTAGTTTCATATCGTAAACGGTAAAACATAGAGCAAAACTTTTATCCGATACAAAAACCGAATGTAAAAACATATTTCCGTATGAAAGGGAATATGCATGAAAATTTTCTTTCACTTGAATTGAAGCATGTTTACTTGACAAATATCAAGGTAAAATTACTTTTTAAATAACTTTAAAAATAAGCGAGATATGAATGATTGAAATTCCCGATTAGACAGAGAGGGTGATAGCTCTCTTGATATGTTATGTGACGTCATATTACACTTTTACCATTTAAAATACACGTAAAATCCGTTTTTAGTATTTTTGTAAGAAAGAGACAGATAATAATCTTTAAAAGCTTATAGCTTCCTTGATATTTGTCGGATTTTAATTTCGTTTTTAAATATTATTACAGTATTAACAGTATTTTCATATTCTGAAAATAAATGTGAAAAAAAATTTGCATGCATATTCCCTATTATATCTAGATCATATTCAGATCATATCAGATTTTTTATATGCGTCCCGCCTTCATATCACAGCGGAGATATGAATATTCTATTTATATAGATACATAGACTATTAAAACAACTGTGCATCGTGTATGAAGCTGCTATAAACGTTATTGATACCATAAATAATTGAATACATATTGCTTGATAATTGGAAGAAAAAAAATTACACAATTTTGATAAGCAGCATGTGTTGGAAAGCAAAAAATACAAATCACCCCCTATGATTGCACAATTTAAAAAGGATAATTGAACTATTATACAGGATAATTGAGTATATACACTAACGTGTATATACATGATATATTTCAATATTATTCGTTCGTACAGACCGCATATAGACCTACAAAAAAATAACCCATGTTTGATTTGGCCAGAAGTAGTAGACTTGTGAAAGCTTAAGGTACACTTAAGCTTCAGAAAAAATGATCCAATCAGAATAGATATTTAACATCCACCGGAGTATATATGATATAAATTTATTGTGGATGGTAAATTGATGTGGGTGGTATACGTTATAGGTTATAGACTGTGGAGTCTCAGAATTATGTCTTATTATTATTATATTTATACTTAAATGCGCGTGGAGAAGCAAAATAAACAGTATAAACGGTATTGAAACTATTAATTCAATTAGTAAATATATTTTTTTCTTTTGAAATGGAAATAGGTTCAGTTTTTTTGTACAAAACTATCATGCAATGAATATAGCAACAACACAAATCATTCATAATTATTGATAGTGGTTTTTTATATAGTAAAATGATTTAGTGAGATTTTCTACTGCATTTTACCCAACTACTAACTATCTACCAGCTAATAGTCATGCATCCATTTTACTATTTTTAAAGCTGAACAAACTACTACAAGTAGACAGTGTTTTGTTTTTAATTCATAGTATCCCGAATGAATGTGCATTTAATATATTCTATATGCAAGGATAATATATAATGGATTTTAATATACATATACAGGCTGTTCTGAAATTCATTCAAAACTATACCACGGTGTAGAGCTGCTAAAAAACAAACAAAAAAGTTTAATAAAGTTTTTCGATTTGACGCTTAGTTTTTGAAATATAATTAATTAAACATTAATAATAAATTCAACGATTCACATTTGCATTTTTGAATTTTTGCGGGTGTGTGTGGCTACACTTATTGAGAACTCTGATTGTCGCTACTATAGCATTATCAACTGTAGCCGCCCGAATCCATCAATCACTGAACGCATAGTGTAAGGAGGTGGGGCGATATATAAGTGTAATGAAAATAATAAGTGTAGCGACACCCACAAAATGGTTAAATTTATTAATGTTTAATTAATTATATCTCAAAAATTAAACTTTATTAAACTTTTTTGTTGGTTTTTTGCAGCGCTACACCGTGGTATAGTTTACCTGAAGAAATTTCAGAAAACCCTGTATATATAAATGATATGAGTTTGTGTTTAATTCATTGACACAGAGCTATATATATATGGTAGCTCTTTTCATTCGTATATAGATAGATTGTGTGTTAAATAGACCAATACAATTGGATATATATTATCTGTTTGAGTTCAATGTCTGTAAATTATTATATTATTTTAGATGCAGGCAAAAGAAGAAATGATTCGTATTAAATCATATATTTATATGTATGTGCATATACGATATTAATATGCTTCGTAATGTTTCGTTTTACTGTGTGTTTCTTGAATTTATACTGCTTCGTTAGATAATCCTAGGGGATTGGAGGGTTAAGTTTGGTGTTTATAAAAGCCACGGGGCTTTAAAAATATAATAATGTGAAAATCGCGTCCGACCGTTAAGCTTAATAATTAGACATTAAACACGATTTTTATTTATTAGCATGACTTGTAACAATTATGTAAACAAATGATGTAACTCATTTGTAATTGTATGCAAAGCAAAAGACAATATATTATAATATGGTACCATCTAGAGCACTAATTTGTTGGAACTAATGATGGCGTGAGAGACAAGAGAGACTCGTCTTGTCTTGTCTCGCGGCATCACTGTTTGCAACCATTGGTAAAATATTAGAAATGAAATTAATTGAAATATTTTAGCATACCATTTTATCATAATCTTCTCCAAAAAATTTTCAACATAATGCCCCTCACGCTTTTATAATTGTTTTTTTTTTTTGCTTATAGTGTGTTATTGATAAAAGCGTGTAATTTAAAAAAATATTATATATTTTTCTCTTATTGCTAAAAATGAACAAAAAACTACAAACCTAACACGGCATATGATAGGGCGTTGTTAATCGTTTTATTTCCAAGTAAATTAATAGTAGTTTTGCCCGGTTCAAACTTATCAATATGATTTAACACGACCTTGTAAACAAATTAGAAGTTTGGGAAAAACTAATTTCTGTACAATGTTAAAATTTATCCTCTTTGCGTCTCGATAATACGGAAGAAAGGTCTCTTCCTTAATTAATTGTATAAGCAATTATTGATACACAACAATAACTAATGTGATCATTTTCCTAAGAGAGTCTTACTGAACATAGTTAAATTCAAGGCCGTTTATGATGACAGATGAATCACAAAGGATACATACGTCGAGTAGCTTGTTATTTATAGTAGGAGTGTTTGATTAACGATCTAATTAGTAAAATTTTTATACTCGAGAGGAAAACTATTGTGTTTTTAATTTTATAATATTAATATCTAGTCACTCCTCAATGAAACCATTGTAAGAAAGACCAATATTAAGTGCAGAGAAGAACGTACTTGTGGTACTGCCAGGCAGATATGGTCAGAGTACGATCGGAGGCGTTACTCTAACGTTTTTGCTATGGGAAGGCTGACACAGTTGAGTCAGCCATTCTTTAACGACCTCTCCGAATCGGTCGACATCAAATCTCTTCTGCTTTTATCGAACAGCTCCAAATGGTTCAAGGAGTATGGTTCTTCTTGTGGGAAGGTGTCCTTTTCAGGTATTTCAATGGGTCTCATGGCCTAAATGTGTCTAATTAATGTCTATTACATCTTAATTATCTCTATTAAATGCTAATATTTCAACAATTGTTATTTGACTGGAACAAATGAAATGTGATTTGGGAGCACAAAATAGAAATTCTTTAATAATATTGAATCTGAAATTTATTCACAATATTTTGGGCCCCCAAAATATCTTCCCCAAAAGATATAAAACTGTTGCAAGGATGTCAAGGTCGATGTCAAAATGTATCTCAAAGGCTGTAAGAGCTAATCTTATCAAAAGAGGGTGTATGATATGACACCTTTAAATTTTTCGAAGTTGTATTACTTTCCTTGAAACACACACATGTCTGCTAGACAGTTGTTGTGCTTTGAATTTAATTTTGTTTATAACAGAAGCATAAAGTTCAATGTCATCTGTCGGAGAAATGTTGAACTATGTGCTCAGCTTGGAACAAATGTGTCGGTAATTGCTATATAGATATGTATGTAGCTCATTGCTAACCTAAAGATGTAGAAATACCCTTAAGTAAAACGTGTCCAAAATAGTATAATTTCAAAAATAATAAGGCAATACATTAAAAAAGGTGAAAGCCACGAAGCACATTAAAGTATTTTCCATTTTTAGAACAACATAATTATTTTTTAAAACATAACAAATACTTAAAACCACTTCAAGAATAAGCTTAACAAACAAAAATTGTAATTATTTCGACTCGAGTACTCGAAACAATAGACAGAGCGCTGCGCAACAAGCAGACAAAATGAGAAAATAATTAAAATAAATAACAAATAATTGTGCACTTATATGCATAAAGAAAAACGAAAGCGGAAAATGACGGGAGAAAAACGAAAGAAAGAAACATTGGCGAAAAGGTTATACCCAATAAAAAACTGTACACAAATCATTTATATTCAACAAACGGAATATTTCCAAAGATATTTCTTCTCTCTTTGGTGTACTTAAAAAGTAAAAAAAAAATTAAATTAACAATCTTGATGGAAACGAAAATGAAGTAAAGGCAAAACACACAAAAAAAGAACTGTGTGTACATTGATTTTTATTTATCGATATATTTGTAGACCACTTCAACTTCCACGTAATTTTCTTTTTTTTTTCTTTTCTGTTTTCACATTGAAACAGTTTCCTATCCTTTTTTCACAGAAAAAAAAGAAGAACGGAATCATTACTACCAACATGGGTACTTTTACTTGTATATATTTGCCATCTTGTCATAAAAATTTTGTATTTGTATGGGGAAAAATGTATATGTACAATTTATTTAATGTACCGTGTGTGTAATGAAAGACGATCATGAATTGTTCAGTTGAACAAAGAAATTATGATGTTGTTGAATACCATTTGTTGAATACTATAACCTTATATTTTTCTGCAGCCGCTGTCATAAATTTTACAAAATTGAAAAATGGCGAAAAGTTGTTAAAAATTTATTGAGCAATTAGTTGTGTAGTGTAAAACACAGTTTTAAAAACAACACAATTGTACAATATCTGGACTAGTGTAAAACAGCTATGGGTTTAGCGAATCAGCTAATTGAATTTCAGAAATATTATTCTTTAAACTATACATACTCGGAAGTTTCTATCACAAATTTTACGATTAAAAGCTGTTTTTCTATAATTGATATGGCCGCGACTTGATATGTAAGCACCGATGAAACCAATATGCGCGTATGAAAATCTCTATATAAAGATACTACAGTTGTCGAGAATCGGATACTCAAGTGGCATGCTGTGTGAAGTATCTAAGTTCTCTTTAAATCGTATTCAGATATTTCATTTTATGTCAAAAGTTCTTTTGTATGAAAACCGATTTCCTTATAAGCGTTAAGCCATTTAATGGAATTCGTTGTATAATAATTTCAAAACGTCTGTCTTTGTATCACGGATTGAATTATGAATGGATTGTTCAAAAACCATCAGTGCAAAATAACCATCAGTTGATGGAAGTTTACAGTATACTCGCTTCTAGATCTTGACTACAAAACGCCTGCGTAAAGCAATTATATGTTCCTAAATTACACCTCGTAACTACCAACAAACTTGTTTTTAATTATTAAATATTGACACTAAAAACATTTTATTTTTATTTATTACCAGGGTATTTTTTTATATTCCAACAGGAACAAAGGAATGAAAAATTCAAAATCTTTATTCAATTGTGGAAATAGTTTAAATTTTGAATCACTTTAATTTGAAAAAAAAAAGTAAACTTTTCTACAATCAAATACGAATTAGAAAACTCTTTTCATGAAACACTCTGTATGTATAGTAAATTTTTTAAGTATTCTATTCTATTTTATTTTTTATTTTTTTAAATACAAAAAAATGCGAAGATATTTTTACAAGATTTTTCAAACATTATATTACTTTTTTTTTATTTCGTGTAAAAGAAAAAAGTTTTTCACAAACTAAAATTTTTCACTAAAAACTTTCTCTTGTTGTGTTACAAACATTTATATATACTAACTTTATGCCTGTCTGTATGTTGATAAGTAAAAAAATCATTTGAATTTTTATTTTCACTCAAAATTTAATAGCAAATTTGTAGAATATAATTTTCTATACCATATATTATCAGACAATTTTGTATTCAACCACTTTTTTCTGCATAATTTATTATAGTTATTTGTGGCTAAAAGTCATGAAAGTTCCTTTCAATATTCGTATAAATTCTTGAGATAATTTTATGTTTTTTAACAAGCTTTTATTAGCTTGATCTGTGTGTAAGCAAATCTTGCAACTCATTTTAACCCACTTCTAATAGTCGTATCGATTTACAAATGTATGCATTTCTGTGGGTAATAAAATAATATGGCACTATCTACATGAACTCATGGTGAAATTTGGAAATATGTCACAAAATTGAAATAAAAATTTTGTGAACTATGACAAATTAAGGTATCTTATCTCTCCTCCTCGATAATTCTCGAACTTCAGCCTAGACTCTGCTCATAATCTTAAGAAAATTGACAAGGCCAATATTACGTGGATAGAAGAACGTGAAACCAAATTAAGGCATCTTGTCTCTCCTTCTCGACAATGCTCGAACTTTGTCTGCACACTGCTGCCCATAATCTTAAGAAAATTGGCAAGGCCTAAAATGATACATGTCGCCTATGTGATTAGGCAGGTGAAACAACGGACCACATCTACTATGCAACTGCTAGAATATTGAACTTCCTAAGTGGAACTTTAACCTCAACTTATCTCAGGTAAAATACTAGGTTTCACCAAGGCCCTGAACCTGATATAAGGATCGTAATAAATAAAGGGAATGTCACAATAAATCTTGCAGCTCGCAGTAACGAGAGGCTTTGTCTCGGATCCCACCCATCTTATCTTTTGACGTATATTAAGTACAAATTTGGTGAATGGGATGATAAACCATGAGGCGTTAACATTTTTTTAGTCTGAAAAACAATGTAAATCTTAAAAGTCATTCTTAATGTTTGCATCGATTTAAAAGTTTACTTAAAACTTTTATCCGAAGCATTTTTTCGAAAACCGAATCAATAATGGCACAAATTAATTATAATATTTACAAAAATAACATCAACATTTGCAGTCAATTGTACTCAATATCAATACTCTTTAACTCTTACACATTTTAAATTGAATTCCCTTGAATGTTTTCAATTTGAAAATGATGCATATCGGATAAATTTATTTTTTTTAAACAATCTTGTAAAATCACAAAAATATGTTTTCCATTTAAATAAAATTACATTAAAATAAATTCCGTCTAGTCAAATTTGATTTCTCAGACAGATTAAATTTTATGAATAAAAATATATCACATAAAAAATAAATAAATAAAATATTGCAATTGACTCACACGAGAGTTTATTACTCCACTGCCCCAGAAGGAGGTAGTGCATATATGTACGATTATCTATTTTTGGCACGCTCTGTAACTTAACTGCTTGATGGATTTAACATATGAGGTGTTGTTAGATCCCTCTTCATTGTGGGAGCAGGATAGTAGTAGGATATGCTATGGAAATATGGGATCTGCGAATCAAAAAAGAGTGGGGTAAATGTATCAGCATATATATATATATATATATATATATATATATATATATATATATATATATATATATATATTATATATATATATATATATATATATATATATTTATATATATATATATATATATATATATATATATATATATATATATATATATAAATATATAAATACAAAACAATACAAAAAATTAAGTATAAAAATAATAAAGTATATAAAGTAACCAATCTAGGTAATAAAACATAAAAAAATATTAGGAAAACATAAAATTTTAGATAATATGTTGCAAATTTCGCTACACAGCAACATGAAACTCCTCCCACAAAATATCAAATAATTTTGATTTTTAGAGCAACCAGTTCAAGGACATGTAATTTGTTCTGCAACAGCTATACAGACTAGCAACCTACTTCCGAACATTCATTTGTCCTTAAACTGTTCCTGCATAGGTTGCACGTCTGTAGCCCCTATTAAACATTGAGGGTGGGGTTGTTAAAATGTATGTTTACTGACACGATTACATAAGTTTATTTATTAATATTTATAAAATAAATATAAAATAAACTAATACTTAACAATTTTATATATAAATAAATAATATTATGTATTAGGTGTACTCTTATTACAATTTTATTTATAAGCTAATGTATTTCCCATTACAAAACAAAAGGTGTGTATGAAGTAAGTAAGTATATGAATGTTTATGTCTGTCAAATTTAATTTAATTTTGATGTAAAAACAAAAACATAAACAACAATTTGTCGACATTATGTCTACAGTCTCTACATACACTACACTACACTCACTACTACAGTGTAGGCTCAGAGCTAGCTAGCAAGCAAGCATACACACAGGGTGCGAATAATATAAATAATTGACTTTACGAGAAGAAGAAATAATAATAAATATGTAATACTGTTCGTGTTATGAAAAATATTTTATTCACAGTTGGAAGTAGGTAGGTTGATGTGTGTGTATTTGTTATGTATTGTTTTGTTGTTTTATTTTAAACCCTTTTCGTAAACATAAAATGAGAGTGTTGTGTACACTAGAATTTAAGAAAAGTGGAACCAATTTAACTTGGTACAAATGCAAGTTTATCAATAAGGGTGTTTTTACTTCGGGACCTTAAGGCGTCAAGATTCCAATCGAGGATAGTCTATTAATGCTTCAAGGAGCTGAATCACCTGGCACTGATTAACACAGTCAGACTGATCTGGGTACTGAGGCATTCTGGCGTTAAGGGGAGCGAACTAGCGGACTCGTTGGCACGAGATAAGTCATCTCAAACGCCCCTGTCAAATGAGCCTATCATTCCCATAGCAAGACGCTCCGTAATTTACCGAAGCAAGGGGTGGCTGCGACAAGCTCATCTCGATTACTGGGACTTTGCGCAAGGCATGCTACACGCCAGGTTGTGCATAAGCACAGCTAGGCCATTGAAACCTCCACACATGTTGTTTGCACCAGCAGAAACCAGCAGGTACAGAATGCTTGGGTCCGAAACCTTGGATCCATCAATCTTGGGAGCAATCCCAGGTGAACAGAATCCTATAGCTTCATCTGCTTAAAATAGCACCTCTTACCCGGAGACGTCTCGCCTTCGGGTGACAGGTTGTTCTCAAGGAGGGCACAGAGGACCCCTTGGTCTAGAGACCCGTTTGCGATACCCCTCTTTCCAATTATTATTATTACACGTGAAGCTTTTGATGCAGGTTTTCAAACAATTAAATTTCAAATTATGCCCCAATTCTTAGATCAATTATTTGTATTTTATAAATACGTATTTCGACTACAAAGTAATAATCATCAGTATGAATTACCTAAATATGTTGCTATTTGGTGCGTGTCTCACAATGAATTTAAAAAAAGTTTTGTCTTTTAATATCATCGGATTAACGGATTAATTAAAGGATTAACTGGGTTATTAGTGTTGACCGCCTGGTATTGTTTGGGTCTATGGCGTTTTAGTGTTATATCAGCTGATTTTGACCTTGGGCAGGGGTCCTGGGTTCAATTCTCATTCGAAGTGTGTATGTTTTTTTTATACGAAGCACTTTTTGTCAACAGAATGTTACCAGTATTCCGTCATATTACTTAAATATCAAAGTCAGTAAACGGTAGTCACATCCGTTAGTATAATAAAACCGAAAGGATATAGAATGATATTCCATCATTGTATTTAAAAGTGGCAATATTTTGTCGTTACCTTTGAGAAAGAATATACTTTTATGAAAATGGCTGTAATACAACAGTTTTCATAACTTCGTCAAACAAAATCAGACTCCATTTTCACTTATTTACTGGTCGTTTTTTTTTATCTAGAGTGTGAATGAAAAAATTTTAACTAAAAAATGTTTTAAAAGGGTTTTTTTATGTTTTTCGTTTTTTCAAATAAAAAAAAATCTTTTTTTTTTTTTTTACACAGTCTTAAGGGAGAGAGTTAAACTGTTAAAGAGTTTTTTTTTTGTAATATTAATTATGATTTTTAATTATTCTTAATTGACATACTTTTTAATGTCACTCAAGGGAATGATTTTTTAATGAGCTACAGCATTTATATTTATTTACGTAGTAGAGATTGAAGACAATAAGCTCGTCATTACCCGGAAAAACAATATTTTTATATAGATCTTGTGAAATCCTTTTTCAAAGAAAATACTTTCAAATAAGCATTGGATGTATTTTAATTGGTTGTTTTATTCCTGATCTTGAAATAATGTCGGCTTAAACTAATTAATCCATATCTTGTATTCATTTAATTTTAATTTCTTTTGCAGTACGGTACGCTCACTGTAGCTACAGTTTCAATATTAACTGTGAAAATACATGGTGTTCGCATACACTCACCATTTTAAACTTACAATAAGATCACTATGGTGCATTGATAGTATGGTGCATTGATAGTATATATCTATGGCAATAGAACATGTCACAGGTGAAAATTTTTGTTGTTATTTTAAACCGAATACTAATAGTTTCATAATATTTTGAAACTATTTATTTATTTCACATAATTTTATTATTTGTGTATACTTAAGCGTCACAATACAATATTAATGTCAATTTCCATTTAGACTATATATATATACGCGTCACAATTCATATATATATATATATATATATATATATAATGACTTTCTTATTTGTAACCTGTACAATACACAATAATATGACTGTTCTTGCCGAAAAGTTCTTTAGAATTACTGTATATTATAGTTTTTTAAATTAAAATACCTACGCTACTGACACCCACGCTACGCCACTGGTAAAACTATCAATGATATGAAAAAGTGGATTCATTCATCTTTATCATCCTTGAGTCCAGGGTTCGATATCTGGTGGATGATGGATCCATTTACCTGTAGGTAAAATCGGCCAACTACCTGGCGTTGTTGGGTCTACTATTTTATATTTTACACAGTATATATACGGAGGTCAAACAATTACCAGACAGAAACATTTTAAATAAAAATATATTCGCAATGAATGCTTGTTCGCTAGTATTTTATGTGAGAAAATCTTCATTTCATTTAATAAAACAAATTTTCCCATAACATTTTATCTCATGACATCACATAACATCCACATAGACAGTTGTGTAGGGGAAAGTGAATGAATTCAATACAGATTTCACTTTCAAATAATGAATGTATACATATTTATTTTAAAACCACATCACATAATAATAACAACAGAATATTATGACATTTCATATATAGATAGATAAATAATAGATAGAATGATGTGGTGGGTGTGGGGGGAGGGGGAGTTTCTATTATTATAACTATTATTATTATCATTGCTTATTGTATTTACCGGGTGTAACAGAAGAAACTAGTTTGAAAGTCGCGAATACTCATCTTAATTCATCAGATGGTATTGTTATAAAGATTATTAAAATAATCAAAGAGAACTCTAGGTTTTTTGAAATTCATTTTTAAATTTTGCCCCAATTCCTAGAACAAATATTTGTATTTTGTAAATACGTATTTCGACTACAAGGTAGTCATCATCAGCATGAATTAGCTAATCGTAACTATCTCTGGGATATGGAGTCAGAGATATGTTGCTCGTTGCTAATTTGGTGTGTGAGACACCAAATTTGGTGTCTCACAGTTACGATTAGCTAATTTATACTGATGATGACTACCTTGTAGTCGAAATACGTATTTATAAAATAAGATGGTATTGTAATTTTGATAAATTTGATAACTCGTTATCAAATACAATATCTGGATAACTCGTTTTTTATTTTAGAGAAAAAAAATTGAAGAGTCAATATTCTTTAGAGTTAAATAAAAAACCTTATTATGCATTACAATTCTCTTGCCTGATTATTTAATAATAAATGTACAAGTTTGTTGATAGATGATATTTACCCTGGCGATCGATATATGTATTGCACTAAAGGCGTCTAGATATTAAGTCCAAGATTTAGCAGCGAGAACAGTATTATATACATCACACTACCTAAAAAAGTAATTTTAGAAATCGAGTAAAAACTTTGGACAAAAACAATGTTGATCAATAAAAATAGCTTTATTAGGCGATAACCAACTTACAAAAAATTAAAAATAAACCTTGTCCGATTGATCTACCCATATTGTCAACTTCTCATCTGGTGTCCTTGCAAACTAGAGACTAGTCGCCTAGTCTACTGGTCGATATATCATGATTTTAACTAGGACCTGTTATGGAGTCCCATGCACGGTAATGTCCGGTAATGAATCCGGTAACCCTCTGCACTCTAAAGCAGTATTTATCCGAGCTCCTGTCGAGGTACTTTTTCCCAGTGATCACGGTGTTTAGCATTTGACCACTCGTTGATCACCTGTTTACATGCAGTCCTTGGAATTCCTAAAATAGGCTCTGAGCTTAAAGGGCATTCCGAATCCCTTCGTTGCTAAGGCATATGCGTTTTTCGTTTCCTTCGAAACCACTGTGACGCGGCTCCCAGATCAATTTAACATTGTTCCGTTTTGCCAGCTCCAGCAGTTCCTCCAGACAATCCTTGACTACCCCTGAGGTGACCTCAGTTCCAGGCAAGGCTTTTAGAGCAGCTTGACTGTCCGAGAGAATACATACGTTCTGGTTTATGCAGCCTCTGTGTAGGTTCTCACGGACGCAAGCCAGTAAATAAAATATTCAGTAAAACTAGTGTTTCACCGAGGCTACGAGGTAACCTCGACTCGCCTCGTGCCTCGTAACCGAGGGCCGAGGCGAGGTTCAAAATTTTAATCCTCGTTACTAACCGAGGCGAGGCGAGGTATATTGTCCCAAAAACCTTGCCTCGGCCGAGGCGAGGAATTTGCCTCGGCCGAAGCAAATTTACAAAAAGTAAATTAAAAAAAAAAAAATATACTGATACATGAAGCAATAGATATATTATTTGGCAAATATTTTTCAAATATCTAGCGATCCTACCTAGTAGATGTCGAAAGTAGTTATATATATATAAGTTTTTTTTACCATATTATGTAAAATAAGTCAAAGTTAGTAAAAATTTTACCTCGCCTCGCCTCGGCCGAGTTTGATTGCTGACCCAACCGAGGCGAGGCGAGGCTAGCCAACATTCTGCCTCGGCCGAGGCGAGGCGAGGCGAGGTTGATATTTAAAAAAGCGAGGCGAGGCGAGGTGATACCAAAACCTCGCCTCGCCTCGTGCCTCGTGAAACACTAAGTAAAACATGATCTACCCACAAGTAGACTTCACTTTCTACCCCAAAATACGTTTGCTATTCTTGTTACACTGTGTACAATATATAGTTAATATAAATATTAGTAGTAAACAGTTAAATAGAATGGATAGGAAGAAAATGCCTATTACTACTAGACCGACAAATGTAATATTACTAGACTGAAATATACTGAGTGCATTGTACAATTTATAGAAAATAAAAGCATTGAAAGCTTCCTCTTTTGTTCTCACAATATATCCAATTATAATTGGCTGTGTATCATCTCTATGGACCACAAAAGTTGATGTTATTTTTTTAAATTTCATAGTTGATTTGTGCCTTTTAGATTCGATTTTCTGAAAAATGTGCCTCGGATAAAAGTTGTTCATTAGAAATATAGTAACAACTTTTATTCAAATTTTTTTTTTTTCGAAAAGCGAATAAATAAAGCACATCAAATATATACAATTTAAAAACATGACATCAACATTTGTGGCCAAGTGTACGCATTGATTTGTATAAAGTTTTTGTTTTGCAAATACTTTTTTTAAAACCCTGATTATTTTTTGTACCCACCATTTCAAAAGAAGAACGAAAAATGTGTGATATTTTCAATTTTCTCTATCGACTGGAAACTGATAATTATATAGAGCAAATGATAAATTTTTAACACGCTTTTATTAGATTGCCCTTATGCAAGTAAATCTTGCTTTTTAAAAGTCGCTTTTAAGAAACTTTTAAGTTGTCGTATCGATTTGAAAGTTTACAAATAATTGCAATTCAGATGGCAATCCAATATTTCGGTATTAACTGGATGAAATAAATTAATAATTAATGAAATTCGTGTTACAATATAGAAAATAGAATTATGATGGAATCTGTGGCAAAGTATTGAAATTATTAGAAGACAACCCTCAAATAATGGCAAGCAAGAGAATTCCTATCAGAGAGCCAATAATCAAAACAAATTCAGAATAATGTTAGATATAAAACAAGTGAAAATATTGGAGTTAAGGATGTTCCAGCATGAAACCACTTTTCGACAGATTTTGCTCATTTTTTTCACAGGCTAAAAATAAAGTTTTCTAATAAATCGCGAAGTATCAGAATTTTTGACCGTTTAGAACGCGAGATAATTAATAGCAAAGTTATCATTCTCTCTCACTCTCGCACATTAGAAGCATGTAAAACTTCATACCCGCCCAACTATTATCTGTTGTATTAAAAAAAATACTCGACAGAATGTTAAAAAAAAATAGAATAGTAAAGATAAATATTTATTTAATAAAATTTAAAAAATATATCGCATTTTACAGTTTTGTTTTCGAAATATAAAAGTTTAAAATTATTTTTTATCGCAAAATTACATTAATTTGTATATATGAATAGTGAATATATCTATGTGTTGTGTAGGTGTGTATATGTATTTGTTCTATAATAAAATCAAACCGCTTTTTTGTCCTGATTATATAAAACAGTGCTGGAACTACCTTAATCCTTCCTGTAGAACATAGTACGGTAGGCGTGGCCTATGCTTAAACTTGCTCAAACGTACTACCGTGCTATGTGACATTGAACACATATAATAGTTTGGCTTTGAGCAATAGGTATTATATGGTGACTACTGAAAACATGTCTGAAAAGTTTTCAAGATCATTAAATAATGATAACGAAACAAAATAACTATAGACATCAAACGTCACAATATTTGAATATTATATTATATACACAATACAAATGTATAATATACTATATGTTCTTCATTCTAGGGGAATTGATGAACGGAAAAACCAAATTTATAAATAACTGACAATATTTTCTCCATTCATATACTGTCAAAATATATATTTTCATATTTTCTCTTTTGTTAGAAAAGTCTTCACCTTTTACCGATTGACTGACTACCTTCATCAATCAAGTACTATCTGTTGCATGAGTTAAAAAGGATAGTTTTCCAGGAGGGTTATAAGTAGTTTGGTTTGGAACAGTACACTGGATTAATCTCTTTAAGTATGAAATGTCTCGAGGGAATTTCTATAGTAATGCTGCTTGTGGGAAATTAAAGATTGTATTGAAGCTTTGTTTGTAAAAACCATTTAGGAAAAAGAAAACTGTTTGCGGAGTGTGAGAAAGGCACTTATAGTCGCTTATAATATTAGTATTTTTCCTACACTGAACGGATTTAAGCGAGTACACTATGTAACAGTTGTTTGGAAACGTCTGTTATCTCGTTACACTGGTGGTCAATCAAACATTCTTTTGTGGCGAAATACTGTAAGTTTTCAATTGTTAATAACTCCGAGACTAAGCGTTTACAATGACTGACTCCTCAACAGATAGGACATGTCTTTACGAATCTACAATGCTGATTTTTTTCTCTTAATCGTTCGCATGCGCGTGAATGGTTACGAATTAGCTTTGTGTAAAGTTAGAAATTAGTGTAGTGTGGAAACGCGTATGGCTGGTACATTAATTCTAGTTTCATTGTGAAGAACTTGCGGAGGACTACGGATACGTAGGCTACGAAAATTCGCCGTGAAACTGATAAAAGTGAAAATTAGATATTAAATTGAAAATTACAAAAATATTGAAGATTTTGTCTCATTTGACCCAACGAGGCTAAAAAGTCTAGTGCCAAACGAATGCGAGAGCTACGGCAGCGTTGAAAAGGAAATGAAATTTGTAAAATAATTATAGATTTCATCTCTAATATGCTCAGAATTATAGAAAACGCATATCAGAGGAAATCTTGCGTCGGCTGAATTCAAACAGCCTAAAAAGTCTAGTGCAGAACGAATGCGAGAGTTACGGCCAGCGACAGTCCAAACATCTACGGATCATGTGCAGGACGTTTTCACCAAAAATCTACAGCATGGATCCGTACTAAGGTTTTATTTTTATTTTTATTTTGTACGAATACACCCGTATTGTTTTTACAAATTAAAAATTGTTTTTCTGAACTTTATTACGTCAGAATACGGAATACAAATCAAATCGGATACGTTTATTAAGAATTGTATTGAAAACAACGAGATATTCACTATTTAGAATTAATCAATTTATGTTATTAACCCAACTAAAACAGCTCTCAAGGGGGTTCCGTCCCTTGACCCCCAGCACGGCCTTTGGCCTTGACTCCGCGACCTTGACATAATGCAAAAAACCGCACTATTCTAGCAAGGTAAATTTGAGGATGTTCTTTACTTAGAAGGTAAATTTGGGGAGTTATTACTATTTACGGGATGGGGTGCGTTGGGAAAATTAAAGTTTTCCGATTTTTCCCGTAAGTTTGAAGTTATTCCGCGTCTGTATATTTTACTTTTGCACAATTATTTTCAACGGTTTTCATGCGAAAAAAAACTCAATTATATTGTATATTTTGATATTAAATATAATCCAATAAAAATTTAATTTACAGAGTACAATTTAAAATGAATAAATTTAATTTTAGGGGAAATTAAAGTTTTCAGAGGTGATAGATACTATATTGTGAAATAACCAAACACACAACCGTTATATATAAATGTCACAATCGAATGATATGGGTGGATGACATACAGTCATACACACACACATCGACGAACAACCAAGCTAGGTTAAAAAAAAGATATGATATGATATTATATTATATACTTATACAAGTAATAGTTCAACTGGTCATCATGAGGTCATTATATGATGACCAGAGCCATAAATATATTATTATGTATATAAATTTGACATCTTAAATCCAATTATGAAATTTAGTTATTTATTTAAAAGTGACCTAATTTCATTTATAAATGAATTTTTTATTAACCAATTTCAATCATTTTATCATCCATTAAAAAAGACACGACGTTAATATTATCAAATGAAAATAACAACTAACTAATTTCTAAAATACATGGTACATACTGAGTTCGTTTACAATGCGTAAACTGTTTATTTTAGTTTACAAAATATATAAAAATGTAATAGTTCGAAATAATAATATGAAAAGGCAGTTACTTCAATTTATAGTGCACTTTGATAACGAAACTTTTTTTTGTGATTTGAATTATATAAAATGATCTAATGAAGAAATTTAAATGTTGATAGCCGTGAACTGTATCGAATATCCTAATAAGCTTTATGTTCAGAGGCGGAGCTATTTAATGTATACGTTGAACCTAGATTTAAATATTCTATGGTTATTTGGTAAATAATAATACTCGTGAGTCGTGACTGGTAATGTTTCTTTTCTTTTAAATAAAAAAGTAAAATTCTTGTGTTTTGCTTCTCTAAAATGATAAAATTACTTATATAATTCATTACTACTTTCCAAAAAGTATTTGAGCATACCTTCATCTTTGGCTCAAATAAATCCTTGTTTATTTAACAACAATTTACATAGTTTTATAAAAACTTCTCTGCATTTTAAACTATGTTTTATTCGATTATAAAGATTAAATTTGTAGTTTCTCCATAAAACCCAATGTTAAAAGTTAGATTTTTAATATCGAAAAAAACGAAAAAATGCATTTGAACTAACATTTGAAGCATACCAAATTCGTATTGACTTTTTTTATAACATATTTAAGTTACAGGAACTTTTTTTTGCTCTTTCGAACGTCCTTAAATGAAGATAAATATTTTACTTAATGAAACATTTTATTTACTAACGAAAATTATTGAAAATTTTCAAGAGGCAAATGATATTACATATTTGATTAATCTTTTGTAATTGAAAAAATTTGATTATTTTTCTTTAATTAAAAATCTTGAAAATGATTGACATTTTAAAATCAGAGACGCAATCAAAGAGATCATAAAAAAAACATTTAACATTTTTTAATAACTGTATTTACTTATACTGATTGATATTAGTGTAGAACTGAATACCTATGATTCAGAAATTCGACGGATTTGATTGAACTTATTCAAATTGAACAATTCCTGTAATTTTTGTGTCTACAATATAGGTCTCCCTACACTTTGTATGTACTATTGAGCCACGTATTGGCTACCAGTCAATTTGTAGGTTATTTTTGGAAATTCGGAAAGTTATTGATTTTGGGGTATTTATTAATATAATTATTATTAGATGTTTCGTCTAGAATTTATTAAGACTTTCACAAGCAGCTGAAAAGAATACCCAATTAAATAACCGGTAACCGTCTAATAATAATCTTTTAAGTTTGGATTTGACCATAATTCTTATGGTCTGTAATTCTTATTATAGTTGCCTTTTAAGTTATGTTGTAATAATGGCGGCCTGTACAGTTCCACTTCATGATTAAGAGGCAGCCAATACGTTCTTTTCGAAATTTTAGTTTTCGACCCCGGAAGTGCCGCCATTTTGACAAAAACTGTATAAAACTGTAGATATAAGCCAATTACCGTACACTTTAGGTCAAAAATGGTAAAAACCTTTCTTGTAGATAATTGGATTTCCATGTTTTCTTTGTTTATTAATTGTTTTTGTATCACTTACCGTTTACGACTTATACGCCTATTACTATTTATTTATTGCATTTTTTATATATCTAACATAATTATGAACATGTTTTGATTAATGACTGCCTGTTGGGAATTCTCTAGCATGGTCGTTAATCACAAAGATGGTTCATACTGGTGAATGAATTATTATTAGTGATGCCGCGAGATGAGACGAGAGTAGCATGTCTCTTGTATTGTACAGACTTGTAAAAGTTTTCTTTTGTCTCGACTCGTTTTTACAGTTGAAAATTTTCTTGACAAACTACAATAAAAAAAATCATTTTTTGTAATTAATCGTTTTTCTATTCCTCTAAAGTGCTTATTTTTCTAATTTATTTAATTTTTTATATTTTAATTAAAACAAAATAGACTATCGAAAAAATTAAATCATTAACACCCAAAATGTGATTTGTAGTTTTTGTGATTAGTACATTTTTACAGTTTAAAAATCTATAAACTTTTAAAGAGCGTACATGCGTCTGTCTGTCGTATATTTATCGAAAATCAGGATTCTAAAATTCGTCTCGTTTCTCGCTGCATCACTAATAGAATAATATGCCACCATTCCTGAATCAGTATATTTCAGTCCACCACTAATTTATATAGGATAAAAAACACACAAGTGTTAGAAAAATAAACAAACAAAAAATTTAATTAAAAAAAAAGATAAAAGAAAAGTTATTAAGAAAAATCAATTTATGTATTATCTGATATTATTATTTTATTTGTACTTTATGTGAAATAAAATAATATTCTACTCTTCACAAAACGCATTAATATTAATTGAAGATATATATAGATAGATAGATATAAATGTTTTGAGAAAACCTTCTCTCCTTTCAAAACCATTTTTCTTTTCTCTTTTAGTATGTTTTTCTCTATATATGAAAATGATGAAAATTAAATTTTTCTAAAAATTGTATAAATATTTATTTAATATTAAAAAATAAAGTTTTTCATACGTATATCTATCTATATATAGAATAAAAATAAAAATATAAAATAAAAAAGAACGTTCAAGGAATGTAATGTACTTACATAATATAATATAAGAAATAAATGTACAGTTCAAGAATTGTTAAAGTGTTCAATATAATTGAAAGTATGGCAGTCTCTTAAGGCTGTTCCAGCATTGTCTTGTATATTCAGGACAAAAAACCGGTTTACTTTTATTATAAAACAAATACATACATAATACATATATTTATATACAAATTAATGTAATTTTGAAAGAAACAAAATTTTAAAATATTATATTTCGAAAATAAAACGGTAAAACGCGATTTTATTTATAATTTATTTAAGAAATATTTATCTTTACTCGCCTAGTTTTTTTTAAAGAATTTTTTTTTAATAAAACAGTTGGGCGACAAGTTTTAGATGCTTCTAATGTGTGAGAATGATTACTTTGTTATTAATTATCCGTCGCGTTCTAAACGGTCAAAAATTCTGAAACTTCGGGATTTATTAGAAAACGTTATTTTTAGCCTGTGAATAAAAATGAAAAAAATCTGTCAAAAAGTGATTTCATGTTGAGGCTACCTTAATTACTCCAGATTATTTACTATGAAACTTTTATTTACCAAAAAGGTTAATTTTATTTACCAAAAATTTGAATTCTCGTTTGATATTCAGATATGCATTCATTGAGAAATCGGTTATATTTTAGAATCCAATTATAACAACTGTTTTATTGAAGAATGTTTGTAATAAAAAGGCCTTTTTGAAGGTTTGTTTTATGTTGGAGGCAGCGTTACTCCTTATATCACAAGCTAGGTGGCTTACAATAGATATCTTTCCAAGAGAAATATTGGAAAACTTTTTCTTCGAGACAACTGTACTTCACCACATAATGTTATTTAGTATCTAATAAAAAATATTTTGACAAAATGGAAACCCGACTTCAAATAGTCTAAAACCAAAAATGCACTAAAAAGTAAAAAACTAATTGCGAATTCTTGTGTCCATTTTAGTTCACCTAAGCAAAAATTTTTAAATATATAAATAAACAAAATGCATGTTAAAAAAACTGAAAATCTGCTATGAAAAAATGTCGGAAAATGTAAAAGTTGGTTTTTAAAAAAAGTTTCTTATTTTTCCATTATAATTGAGTATACCCTTTAAAACAATCAAAAAATTTTCGCAGAAATCGGTGATCACATATAAAATGACGATTTTCCGCGATTTCCATAGGATCTCCTCATCAAAATGCGATTTGGTGACAATGGGACCAATGGGAAATCAACCCTTTAAAACAAAACAAAAATTCAAAATCGGTTCATAAATGACGCAGTTCTGAGGTGATACACATTAAAAAAATAGCAACATACAGACGAATTGAGAACCATTCTCCTTTTTGAAGTCGGGTTAAAAAGGTATATAACAGAACATACATTCGTACAGACTACATACGAGTTATTGTGACTAGATGGCGCGACATAAGTAAAGAAAAATCTTTTAAGATTTGTCTTTTTTCTTTAGAAAAATGAAAAGAAATGAAAAACTACATAACACAACACAAGAAACATGAATGCAATGAAGACTTTTTATTTTTTCTTCTTAGTTACTTGTCTTTAAATATGTTGTTTATATAACATCTTATTCACTCTTTTGTGTCTCATATCTATCTGTCTGTCTGTCTGTTGTCTGAGTGTCTGATGATGATAATAAATAATTGTTACACACATTTTGTGAAAATGGTAGTATTTCACTTGAAACTAGTTTTTTTTTTTTTTTTTTTTTTTAATGAATTCTCTACCCATTTGTATGAAAGTTGTTTTCTCTTAACTCACACTAAAAATCATTTAAAAGTTTTATTAACTGTAAGAGTTTAATGAATGAAAACTACACGAGAGAAATTTTCTTTATGAAAAGTGTATGTGAATTTTCCCTTTTCATTCATAACAAATATACAGAGTGTTTAATTCAAATGATGGCAGAAAATCTTTAAGAAGTTTTCTTTAACGTGGAGATACTTTATGAAGAATAGCTTATACAATATCTATTTGAAGATTCACATAGCGAAATATTTTAAATAGTTTCATGGTTGGGATTCATAGTCAAACTACTGGACTGGGCTAATTTTATAATCTATCTATAATCATACTTGTAAACAAAGCTTCGTTTATATGTAAAATAGATTAATTTCCTAAATTCTATTTCAAAAAGTCTAAGAACAAAACTTCAAATAACAAAGTTGTTCATGCTGTCGAATGAACTGAGCAAAGCGGCAAAGATTGACTGGCTCTACGGCCTATGAAGAACCTTGGCCCCACTTAAAAGGATCTATCTTACAGACATTTCTATCCTGGACCTTGGCTTTCCAGGTCCCGGCTCCAACACAGCGTAGATATAGTACAACATCGACCATCCATCGTAGCTTTGGTCTTCTTTCTTGCCTCGAGCCTTCTGGGTTGCTGCGGTATACCATTTTCGCACCTCTTTCACTTGGTATTCTTTCGGGGTGCTCCAACCAAAGTAGCCTTCCTATCTTAATTTCTGTGACAATATCTGGATCTTTGAACACATTAAAACATACTTACCTGAAATTACGTACAAAAAGTGTTGATCAAACTTTGGTATTCGATTTTTGTTGATTTGTGCTCTAGTTCTCATTGTTTTCGAATAAATTTATCTGGTTAATCAAGCCTATTTGACGTTTTCTGGCTCAATTTGGGATTTGCAAAACTGTCGTAAATCGAAACAAAGAAGAATTCAACCTTGCATCTGTTTATAGAAACTTTTGTTCCGAAACTTCAAGAACATTTTCATTGTGTGACTGTGTGTTTGGGATTTAAGGGAGAAAAGGGAAGAAGAAACTATTAGCAAACATAAATTTTTACGAACTCGAAATTTGTAATCCTATGCCAAATAGGATATACTACACTAAATTTTCGAAAGCAAGATTTTTTCTCTGACCAGGATTTTACCAAGTATGAACATTTTTTAATTCATAAATCATTCATAAATCTCATTTTATATTCATAAATACACGCAACTATAGCGTAATAATAATATATTTTTAAGGACGTTCATGCATGAGATTTGATATTAGATAAATTTTTTAATCTTTGATATTGCCATGTTTAAGGTCATAATTACATTTCTTCAAAAAACCTCTTATCGATCATTTGAAAAAGTTATTAACGATTTTAAAATCAAATTTTTAACATAGAGCTACATGAAAAAATATAATTTTTGTATTTAAAATTGTAACAACTATGTTAATAAAATAGACACTGTGATAAATACTGTTTTAAAATATGCTTTATGATATATAGTTTATTTAATTGAATTTAAAAAAAAAAAGTGTTTTCGAACGATATAATTAATTATCTATTTTTTCGTTTCGCCACGTTCAGGCCACTTTCCCTAATACACCCTGTATATTATTATAGTATACAATACTATTTCTAGTTATTGTTTAGTTTGCATGCACATTATGTACATTTAATGGAATTCTATAAATGACATTTATTATAAATACAATTATAACTATGTAGACTTTGTCAAAATTATAAATGATATTACGTGACGTTAAATGTCATTATTTCTTCATACATACTCTAATAAATGTGTATGATGGAATTTAAACTATTTCATTACTGTTTTTGTGCTTTTCGCTTGTTGTTCGTTAATTTAAATCTTAGCTGTTCTGCTTTCTATATTCATATTTGTATTCATAAAAGTGTTATATTTATGCTTAAGATAATAGGACAGATAAAGTATCGAAATCTATAACGTCAACGTACACGGTTCGATGTGACATACTTCATCGTATTCTGACCATTTTTTGAAGAGAAAACTTATTAAACGTTATATTATCGAATGATAATTAGTGAGAACTCTAGGTTTTTGAAATAAAATTTCAAATTTGGTGATACCGTCACCAAATTAGTAACAAGTAACATATCCTGGGACAATATAAGAGTAATTTTAATAAGAGTAAAATTAACAGGAACAAATGTGAATGAAGAAATTTTAACAAGAGCAATTTCAATATAATTTAAAATTTATTATATTTTAAATCTAGTATATATTTTAATCTAGTTAATTTTCTATTTATTTTTTGTCTGTTGATCTCGACTTTATAACTATCTCTAATTGTCAAAGAGTAAAGTACGACTAGCTAATTTATACTGATGATGACTACATTGTAGTCGAAATACGTATTTATAATACAAAAAACTGATCTAGGTAAAGGGGACGAATTTGAAATTTTATTTATAGAAAACTTATTACTGTTGTATTTTATGGACAGTAAATGACCTTGATCCGTTACGCCTGGCGATATAATTGATATATGGTTATATGTGTACATAAGCCATATACATTAACATACAGCATACACATAAAATGAGATACTATTTATTAATAAATAAATAAATATATATATATATATATATATATATATATATATATATATATATATATATATATATATATATGTATATATATACCGTCTGTTTTGTACAACTTTGCCCATAGAGAATCAATGTTAAATATTTTTTACTATATAACTACGCAATGCTTCATAAAGAATATGTAATGAATAATAATATTATAAATTAAGTGGGCATTACTAAATCCCTACTCTTAAATGACATCAAACCAACATCATAACCCAAGCAGTCCAGATGTTTGTAAGTATGTGTATAGATGTATGGTTTTATAGTAAATATTTTATTTATTTAATTAACATTGATGCTCTATTAGAAATGCATTTGAAAACAGACAATATATATATATTTATATATATTCGAATGTTATACGCAGATACATACACACACAACAGTTACAAAATAGAAGGAGTGATATATAACAAGTCATAAATTTCTTGACTACAAAATGGGCAAAAGTCAGTCTAGACTAACGGCCTGAAGCACAAACATTTTTCTGTAATTCTATTATTGCCAGGTATACTTGCGATTTTAATTTGCTTTTTTTCTCTAATATTTGTCTAATAATAACTTTTCTCTAAAATAGTTTGTAGAAGATTCTAAATATTTTAGCGAATTTCTACCGAACATTTAGCTTTTGGTTTTGTGGTTTTGTACCGATGAATGAATTTCGATAATCTTTCTGCAAATCCTAATCATTCCTAGCTAGTAGATATCGAAAATGACCATCATTACAATATATATATATATATATATATATATATATATATATATATATATATATATATATATATATATATATATATATATATATATATATATATATATATATATATATATATATATATATATATATATATATATATATATATATACTTTTATACGCCCATTTCAGGCTACATTCTTAGTCCTATGAATTTGGTATACGATGTGCTTTTGGTACTTGTTTTGGTCAAGTTCGTTAATGTTAATGGCTACAATCAGAAGCTAAAGGGAAAGGGCTTAGAAAGAATAGGAAATACAAAATTTGAAATATCCCTCTTCATATTGGTAAAATGGAAAAATGTTAAATTAGTAAAGTTGTAGGAAATTAATTTTACGTCAATCTATCTGCTGTGATGAATTTTTCTCATACAGAACAGAAATATTCTCAATTATAATTTCATATTAATTATAATATCTTAGAGAAAATTTGCTTACGCTTCGAAATTCCAACAATGACGAATTTTTTTGAAATTTAAATATGATGGCGTAAAGGACAAAATTAATCATACAAACTATATATTACACTAACCAAACACAATGTTATTTTATCAAAACTTTCATGCAATAGTAAACTAGCGATAGGGTTGAATGTCTGGTGAAGAAACTCCCATGTACGTACAAATAGTTATGTAAGCATGAAATAACGAGAGAGTGGTTGGTGTATCGTGATGTTTTATACAGTAATGGGGTGTGTGAGTGGGTGAATCGTATCATGGGTGAGTATAAGGATGAGTACGAGTGACTTTGAAAGGGTTTAATATAATTCTGAATGAGTGTGTGTGTGTTGGTTGCCTTTTATTAGAGCTAAGTATTTAGTGTTGAACGCGCGACACACACACACTCTCTCTGTGGTGTAGACACAAATATGATAATATTGATTTTGTTCGGCAGGTGTAACAACAAGAACAGCGAAACGACGGCACAGCATCGTCTTCTGTGTTATTTAAGGGATATAATTTTATCTCTTTTTAACACAACGTTTGTTGTACGCGAGAAGTACGTTCTTTTGTACGCTGCGAGTAACACAACGGATAATATATTTTTGAACAACGACGGGGTCTATTCACTAAAATACATCATCATACAACGAGCGTACCACGACGTGAAGAAGTGAAATGGCGCGTGCTGGAACTGCCCGACATCGGGGTCGTAACGCACAGGGTCATTCAGAGTAAGTATATAGAGATAGATATGTTTATTATCGTAGATTATAACCATTTTCATTTAGTTATATACAATCGGTATTCCTTTCAATGGTTCATTTGGAGGGAATTTTGCTTTTCCACTTTTGTTTATCTTCTTTAAATTTGATTGTAATTTATATTGTTGTTTCATTTAAGGACGTTGGGTATTTACAGTTTTATCAAAAATGATGAAATATTGTTCATATTTTCAAAAAGTTAGTTAAATTTTAATAAAGTTTAGGAGGTTGATTGGGAGGTTTTCACATTGATTGGGAGATGTATTCTTAAAAAAAAACTATACCATCTGTAGACTCCATTGTGACGGTAATTATATATAAGTATTTTTGTCCATCTCAAGAAGCAAAAAGTTCCGCAACAGTTCCCCAAGGAGTTCTTACTTACTGTATATACGCTAGATCTATATATTATTACCAAATTATAAATTCAATACAACTTTTAGGATATTATATTTTTTACGAACATGACAGTTACGGCCCCCAACGTCCTTAAGTGGACATCATTACTATTAACTTCTCACTATGGAGCTTTGAACACTCGAGATGCCAACCCCAACGCTTTGCAACCATTAAAATTACCCAAATTTTATGAATAGTTTTCGGATGGAAGACAATTTATCTTGATTTTTAGATTCTATATATTTTAGCAAATATATAGGGACTGGAGTTAATTGTTTTGGGAAAATTGATTTGAGATGAATTCCATTTTGATGATTGCATGAAGTACTCCAGAAAGTACTATATTCATTCATAATCGATTGCAGAAACTGGGAAATTTATTACTCAAGCCTTTACATTTGGATATATCTACTGTTCACTACTTCCCAGAAGGGAAATGGGTCAGAGGAGTTATACACACAACAACAACAACAAAAAACTTATTAAAAAATTAAATAATTTAAAACATAAACGTTAATGTCGTATTTTTGTAGGCAATGTGGATTGCAAACACGAATGGATATCTTTCCTATCTTAATAATGCCGATGTTTGCCGACTACCAAATAGTTGATCGTGACAAAAAACGTTTCATTGTATAATCTGAAATTGCATTTCACTTTTCTTAAAAATTCTTGTATTTTCTCGGTATAGATGAAAAAAAAACTCATTCGTATAAATAAATTGGAATTGAATTTATTAACCTTACACATATTAGCAAAGTATACAAAATAACAAAGGGCAAAGGCATCGGTTATTATTTCCAACACGCATTAGTATCACATTCACTTATATATTAAAGAAGATTATCAGTAGAGAAAAAGTCAAAAGTCATTGTTCAGTCTTAACCTATGAAATTTTATAAGCGGAAATAGAAAGATAATATGATGTGCTCTTAGTAATAGAGAGAATTTAACATTGATTGTGTAGTTTTTGATCAGAATATCATAAATTGCATCACACTTTAAATTCAGAAAATTTGTATGAAAATCTATTTAAGTAATTCGAAAGGAAATTATACCTTCATAATCAGGAAATAACCCATGACTGATCTTTATGTTTTCGATAAGAATTCTATGAGACCCTTTCTTGTTAAAATTGAACACTCAATATATGTATAAAGAAGCCTTGCATATAAATGAATATTAAATACTACGAGTTTTTCCAAAAATTAATTAATTCATTTTATATAAATGTATATAAAGTTAATAAAACAATTTTATTTGCAGAGAAATATTTTATAATATTTCCGAATACAATTTTAAATTTATTAAAATTGTAATAATTTACATAAGAATTATGGTTTTTGGTTTTATATGTATTATAATACATACAGTTTTATACTTTATATATATATATATATATATATATATATATATATATATATGTATATATACAGGTGTTCTGAAATTCATTCAAGAAAACTTTACCACGATGTAGAGATCTTAAAAACAAACAAACAAACAACACAGTTTAATAAAGTTTTCGATTATATACTTATTTTTTCAGATATCAATTAAATACAATCAATTAAACATTGATAAATTCAACCAATCACACAGAGCGCATAGTGTTAGAAGGCGTGGTCTCAGCAGTAGGGCGTGGTGCTTTACCTTTTAAAGGCTGACAGACGGTAAGAGGTCCCGCCCCATATCCGTAGACTATTCGCTCTGTGATTAGTCGAATTTATCAATGTTTATTTGATTGTATTTAATTGATAAGCGTCAAATCGAAAAACTTTTTTATTAAACTTTTTTGTTTGTTTTTTTGCAGCTCTTAACCGTGGTATAGTTTTCTTGAATGGATTTCAGACACCCTTTATATATACCTTCACTATATAAATTTTGGTTTATATATACCTAACAAACATATACTGTTAAGTTAAACCTATAATGTTACACATACCATTGGGTTTAATAATATGTGAATATCATACGTTACATCCGTAAGGTAACTGTGTACAAATTATACGGTAATGCTCACAAAAATATATCCATTTGAATTTTTCTAAAAAAATATTACATTGTCGAAGATTTAATGCGTTTTGCAACGCCAGAAAAATTGGAATATTCTACTATGCTTGTGAATATTCAGACTGTTGGGATTTTAGTATAAATCAAGAGTAATTTTTTTTTTAAGTGTAAAGTGTAATAAATTAATTTTTTGTGATAGATCTGACGTTTATTGTTTGAGGAAATAATTGTACCATCTGTAGACTCCATTATGATGCCGGTAATTAGATAGATAGAGAGACACATCTTGGGGTCTAAAAAGTATTGCACTTCGACCTTATGGTCCAATGTGCACCCCCTTCTACTTCAGTCCGACGAGATTCGTTTCTCCCATATGTTGGCAATAGGAGCTTGCTTATCAGGTCTTCCTGAAGGTTCATATATTCGGTTCATATATTCGGGGTGAGATGCATCGAATATCCTGTATCTGCAGGAACCTAGAGGTTCGCAGTCAAAGATAATGTGGCTGGATGTTCCTTCCTCCTCGCCACACAATCTGCAAACAATGGACCCGTTATGGAGTCCCAATGTGTGCAGATGCTTCCGCAGGGGATAATGCCCGGTAATGAATCCGGCAACCCTCCGCAGTTGCATCCTGTTTAGCTTCAGTGCATCGAGAGATAGCCTCTTGGTTGCACTCTGAAGCAGTACCTTCCTGAGCTCCTGTCGCAGTACTTTTTCCCAGTGATCACGGTGTTTAGCATTTGACCACTCGTTGATCACCTATTTACATGCAGTCCTTGGAATTCCTAAAATAGGCCCTGAGCCAATGAAGGGTATTCCGACTCCCTTCTTTGCTAAGGCATCTGCTTTTTCGTTTCCACCGTCACCACTCGGTCCCAACACCCAGATCAATTTAATATTGTTCCACTTTGCCAGCTCCAGCAGTTCCTACAGACAATCCTTGTCTACTCTGAGGTGACCTCAGTTCCAGACAAGGCTTTTAGAGCAGCGTAGGCTTCTGCTTGAAAGAGCGTGGCATATTTTCCCAAGTTGAGGCTTATGTTTGCTTTAGGACTCTCATCGTAGATTCCCTCACATACAAATGTACATACATATATGTAAATATAGTATGTACATAACTGATTATAGATATATTAGAAATATTTACCAGTTTTAAACTGTACAATATGTATTAAATTTTATCTAGAATAATAGTAATAAACATTATTAGGATTAAATCATTGCGTATAATACAATATTTATATGATATACATACTGTATTATATTGTAACTGTGTTGTTATGTGGTATTATTTACAATATTATATTACCACATACACACGCATATACCACATATGATGAGCGTGGGTGGGGGTGAAATGTGGGTAAATATACTACGCATGTATTACAGAGTTGTGTACAGGCGGCAAAAACAGAAAGTTTCTATTATGTATTACCTGTTATATATGTTGTACCTAGGAAGTTACAGGAAAAGACTTGAAATACATCGAGTTTGCTATATACTTTGAAATTTCTATATTCCTTGCGAATGTAAACATTTTTATACAAATGAATTTGTCTCTTCACACTTCCGAAAAATTGCTCTGCTTGGAACTGGGAGGTTGCTGGTTCGATTCCCAACACTAGTAGTTTGTCCAATTAATTAATAGAAGAAAAAAAATTGGGACGGTTAATTGACTAAACTGTCGGCGTATGGACAAGAACGAAAGTAACCGTCTATGCTTGTGAAAGTTTTTTGCAGTTTCCTTTCACAAACTCCAGATGAATATAGTGATTGTTCCTATCAAAGTCGGCTGCATTCTCACAACCTACCAATTCCTAGTCTACAAAGAAATTATTTGTTCCTTATGGGTCGGTAAAAATGACCTAGAAAGGTCTTCTTGCTTCACTGCATTCAATTCGGTGTCTCCGTTTGGGTGCTACGATGTCACAGAGTATAACAACTCTTTTTGGGGTTAAAAATGGGGAACAAGTCGCCACTAGTAAGTGGTAAAAGAAAATGTGTGAAAGGAATGGTTGTAGCAGTGGTCCTCTATTTTCCTTCGGTAATGGTATACTCAGTACTGTTACCGAAATCTTCCAGTAGTGCCTTACTAAGATCCAGATCGCTCTACTCCGGTTTGAACTTACCAAATGAAATACTAAACATTTACTAAGAAATATCTTGGAACGGTTTTGACATAGATTTCATTACTTTTTTTGCAGAATATGCAAATAGGTAGACATATAAAGCGGAAAAAAGATTCAACGATTTGGTAATGGTATACTCAGTACCGTTACCGAAAACCTTCAGTGGTGCCTTACTAAGTTCCAGATCGCTCTACTCCTGTTTGAACTTACCAAATAAAATACTAAACATCTACTAAGAGAAAACGGTTTTGATCTAAAATAGATTTCATTACTTTTTTTGAAGAATGTGCAAATACGTTGACATATAAAATGGAAAAACGATTCAAGTGTAACATTATAATCCAATCCACTCCTGTTTTCCATTTGTAAAATAAAATTTTACTAACGATATATTGAACTTGGAACATCTAAATTTCAAGAGTAGTAGTGTACAGTGAAAAAAAATTTCGAACCGACCATTTTTATTAATAAAACCATTAAAAAAATATGTCTTTCCGTTTCGTTTAATTCCGCGTAGAAAATCGTAAAAGAAATTCCATTTTTTTTTTTGTAAAAAAAAAACCATATGATATTTTTATTATTATCGTAGTTAATTCAACCATGTAAAATGTAGAAAGCGGGGGTGTTCACATGCATACGAAAGAAAAAAAAAGCAATAAGGAAATGTATACACTACACCATACACAACGTAGACAACACATACATGTATACACATTCTTGACTTCATAATATACTCTACACAAAACAAAATATGATTTTTTTTTCCTTCAAATTGATATTCAGAAAATGAAAAAAAGGAATATATTATCATTATTATTATTATTATAATACAGTTCATTTTTATTTATTTTTTTGAAAGGTGTATCATCACAATAGCATTTTACTTACTTTCATCTTTCAAAGGCCAGATAGTTAGAATGGTTGGGGGTTGTCGACGAAAAATTCGATCGATCAAGACATATGTACGATGTAAAAAGGTTTCGTAGACGCTTGGTTTTAATTTATTGTTTTCATTTCATTGTTTTAATTCATTGTATATATTGCAATGCAAGTCCGTGTGATCTAGTTGATAAAGTCGCTCTATTTGGAACTGGGAGTTTGCTGGTTATAAATTAAAATAACTTTCCTTTCACAAACTCCAAATGAATTTCAGCATAGTTTCTATAAAAGTCGGCTACAGTCGCACAACATACCAATTCCTAGTCTAAGTACAAATTCTTTGTCCTTTCGGGGTTGATAAAAAAGGCCTAGAAAGGCTTACTTGCCTGGCTTCGACTTCCCTTCCGCTTCTACTAATACTAAATATATTATCTTGACGTAAGCAGTTGTAATAGCTTTAATCTCAGGGGAAGGTAGAATGCAGTTAGGCAAGTAATCCAAAACTTCACTCTAATTCACTGCCATTTATGATCCCCACCCTTTTTTCATGAATCCCTACCCTTTTTTAAATGTTTATATTGTTCTTTATTATACCTGGTTAAGATCCTTTTTATCAAGGTCGATAGCGCCTTGTAAATCCTTGTGGCCCTTCGTAAACATTGCGAAGCGAAGTAGAGATGGTAAGATGTTACCTCATCTCTTTCCACAGCCCGTCGGGACAGTGAAATATATATCTATTGAGAGATGATATTATGTTCAGTCTAGATGGACAGGGTCATCAATAATAGACTGGGTCGTCAATGAATAGGGAATATGCATGAAAATTTTTTTCACTTGAATTGAAGCATGTTTACTTGACAAATATCAAGGTAAAATTACTTTTTAAATAACTTTAAAAATAAGCGAGATATGAATGATTGAAATTCCCGATTAGACAAAGAGGGTGATAGCCCTCTTGATATGTTATGTGACGTCATATTACACTTTCACCATTTAAAATACACGTAAAACTCCGTTTTTAGTATTTTTGCAAGAAAGAGACAGATGATAATCTTTAAAAGCTTATAGCTTCCTTGATATTTGTCGGATTTTAATTTCGTTTTACGAACTATTATTACAGTATTAACAGTATTTTCATATTCTGAAAATAAATGTGAAAAAAAATTGACATACATATTCCCTATTGGCTTGCCTGTCGCCTTTTGCAAATTACTATTTCTTGTTCCCAGATTTAACCACGATCTACCACGATTCTCAGATTTATCAACGACGTTGGTTGGCAGTTTCATTGTCATCTAATCCCTAATGTTATAAAGACCAGATATGGCATGTTGAAACATTCCTGCATTATACTCCTTTTATATATATATAATGTTGGTACTAAAGATTTTGGTCTCAAACTGGGAGATTCGTTCTCTATTAAAATATTTAAATGCCTATCGGGTGTTGTCCGTCTGCCACCAACTGGAAAATCCTGGAGCGAGTTAAAAGATGAGTAAGCGATCTAAGTAAAACAAAAACTTTAATGTTTTGTCAAATGAAAATATGGTTTGAGAAACTCCTACGGAACCTGAACCATAATTACTTATGTAATTTGAATACTTTTATAAGTAGGGTTCTTCTGGTTTATTTACTATAACCATTCCGCAAACATATGGTAGACATTTAATTCGAATAAAAGTATCAGATACATTCCCTCTGCATATTCCTGTACACGTGCTAAGGAATCCTAAAAGAAAATTAGACAGAAACATACACAAATACTATTGACAGGGATGAAAGAAAATGAACTGAATGAAAAAATAAGTAAATAATAATCTTTTGCATAAAAAATATAACATACGAGCAACATTCCCCGGCCCTCCCCCCAACTTTTACTTTTCCAAACGGAAAATACCTTTTCACTTTTCTGGTTTGATTCGGTTTGGTTTGGTTTTAGTAGATAAACGTTTCATTTTACGCACAACGGACAGGTAAATTGATTTTTTTTTGTATAATAAAAATTTATTCAACGAAAAACAAAAGGAAAAATTTTCATTATCATTTTATCATTCGACCAAAACAAAAGAATTCTTATCTCATTTCACTTTCTTTTGTTTTATGAATGAATACATAAAATATCAAATGGATAATATTAATACACATTGTAAAGAAAGTGATGTCTGTTCACAGGCTAGCGTGGATTTTAATTAAGGATACTATATATAAAGAATTGAAAATATCTGTGTATCATAATAATTATTACTTTGTAATATTGTAAGTAGTTATTTGACATTGGAAATTATTTGGGAGTGCTAATTAGTAAGGAAGGTTTTTTCCTACAGTCAAGTAAAAAAAGTTTAGTTTACTACAAGTTATACGTAAACTTACGTTCATAAAAATTGGACCAGTTGAAACATTATAAGTATTAATGTAATAAACATATATTTAGTAATATATACGCTTAGAATGTGGCTTACTGGTGGTTCAAATTTTATATATATTATTTATACGTATCTGCAAAACTAAGATGCTAGCCCAAGTTTATATTCACATATATTCACATATATTGTCTATAAATAATATTAAAGAGAACTCTAGGATTTTTCGAAATAAATTTCTATTTTTGCCCCAATTTCCTAGATCAAAATTTTTGTATTTTATAAATATGTCTTTCGACTACAAAGTAGTTTCATCAGTATCATCTGATGATGACTACTTTGTAGTCGAAATACGTATTTATAAAATACAAAAATTTGATCTAGGAAATTGGGGCAAAATCGAAATTTAAATATTGTTTTATGCTGTATTTTACCCTCTCCATTAAAAATAGTCCTCTAAATATGTTAATTATTTTATTTTTTATTAAAACTAAAAGGTGAATAGTTCAAAATAGTAATTGTTCAAAATATATTATTCTAGAATATACTAGTTTTTCGCCAAAATATTCATTCAAGGAATTTCCTATGCTACGTGTACAAAAAATGTCATTTTTAATTTCAATTATCTCAGGTTTGAAGAGGTCAATTGCCTTCAGATTCCTTATCGAATAAGCAGCTGCCTTGGACGGGCTACACTTCGACCATAAGGTCCATTGGGATGTCTAAGGATGTGAGGATGTAAGTGGAGTGATAAGAACAACTATAATTACTATATTCCGCTAGCATGTAACTCTACATACGCATGCGATATAAAATATAAATGTATAATATTAATATAATTCACATTTTAAGAAGAAACACATTGACTTAAATTGTTATTATTATTAATTAAATATAATGTAGAACTTTTGATGCGTGACTACTAAAACATTATGTTTTTTGTATTAATTGAATTTCAGATTAATTAACATAACAATAGCGAGGTACAGAATTTAATATTACGGTTTCTATACGGTTTATGTTGGAATTTTGTTTTTTCGCTTTTGTTGTAAATTTTTGAAATATTTTATATAGGAATTATTTCTTGCTTTGTTTTTTATGAATATTTATTTATTTTATTAATAAATAATTGACAAAAAAAACGTTTTTACTTTCAATTTATTATAATTGAGTGTGGCGAATTTTATGTGACTGAACTTATGAGTTTTTAATTGAGCCATCTCACATTAACAAAGTATTTCAATATTATGGAATGTACGATTCTCCATCGGTTTCATTTAGGCTTTGTTGCAGCCCATATAATATATCATGTAATAACAAAAAGCGTAGTATGCAGTTGCGGGGGAAAATGATCACAAAAGTATCTATAGAACACTTTCGCCGAGCGGTGCCTTTCTTTCATTATACACTTTATGAATTTCGACAATAGGTATTGGACTATAGGGACAGAAGGTAAGCGAGTTTGTCGCAAGCCTTTGGGAGGAGCTGGTGGCATATACGTATATATACATATGAACAAATGGATCCCAAAAGTAGCGCCTATTTTTCAAAATTTTATAATTGATAATTCATTCGGTTTTTGGGAAAATATTTCGAATGAACAGCTTGGGATTAAGCATTGTTTTTAAACCCGAATAGAATTATAGACAATTACATACAATTGATTTCAACAACCAATCACTGGCTCGGCGACTTTTCTCTACCTAAAAATTTAAGCCCCATAATAGCTTTCCCTCCGACACGTTACCACCCGTCCCAATATTACTATGTCTATGGTTTAGACGAAGCATATAGTAGAAATTGAATATAGAATCAAAATATTTCCAAAATAATGTCTGGCATCCACAAATAATACAAATTAATGTAACATAAACAGTCAATTTAAAGCTAATAAAAGTTATTAGCTACATTATCACAATTGATTGGTTCTAAAGAAAATCAAATGAAAATAGCGTCCTTAATAATAATTATTATTATTTTGAATGATAAAATCTGTAATCAATTACCCCAAATGATTGATGGTAGATAATTCTCTCTATAAATAATAGTTCTTTGTTTCAATCATCATCACAAGCATCTCTCACATTGAGAGAGTTTGGAGTAGTTTTGTTCTAATGCTACCAACCATAATAATGTGAAATTCCCCTAAACATTCCTACATATACATTTACTAAAATGTTCAAACAATAGATATTTCTAGTTCGATATAAACATACACACTATTACACGGAGAATTTTTCACAAGCATATTCCTCAAAAGACTGGATGTTAAAAAAAAAATTTCCGTATCCTTTGGATTGGCCATTCAGAACGTCTTGATTCATCGCAAATTCAATGGTATCGTGAAATTCGCCAAAGAACTGAAATTATTCAATTTTTAATTGTAAAAGCGTATGATTAGAGCTCATTTTTGAGTCTATATCCTGCATATATATAATCGACGTAAGGGTATTATAAGTTTAGTCCCGACTTTATAACGGTTGAAAAGATTTTGGTGTAGGCCCGTTGACACTGTAACTTAACAAGTAAAAGAAATATTTGCGAGCTAAAATTTAGTGTACAACTTTTTTTGAAATTTTTATTCATAAACTGAATAGTTTCGCCACAATTGCAGCCCAAACATGAGTAATTACGCTTGATTACAACAGCATATATATATAGGCCTTTTATTCACTACTGAATGAATTTTATACATTTGTTCATGTATAAAATTTGTTCATGTTCATTCACGCATTGATTCACTTTTTATACCATTTCCGTCATTTATGCCATTTCCGTCCGTCCGTATGTCTGTCTGTCCGTGAGCTGAAATTTTGTATGTGGTTATTTAGCAATAAAGTAAGGTCAAGTTTGTTAAACGGGAAAAATTGGAACGTGTTTCCCCGTAAGAGTTAATTAACAAAAAATTAATTATTTTTTTTAAATAAACAACTTTTGTTTGAAAATTTTTTCATAAACTCAATAGTTTTCTCATAATTTGTGATTTGAAATTTTCCTCGGAAAGCGAATTGTTAACAATTCGAATACGCAGAATTATGAACAATTCAATCACTGCAGTATACAACTGAGTATATACTCAGTATATTATACTGGATAGTCAAACAATTAACTCAGTTAGTTGTTATATTACTTGTTTAATGCTAATTTTTCATAAAACAATACAAAATTTTTATTTCGGTATAATATATGGTGTTAATAATAAAAAATATACCATGTACCGTTCTGAGATAATCTATACCATTTTCATCTCAAATTTCCCACGTTGGGCAACGGTCACAGAAAATTCAAGACAATTATTTGTAATAAGGCGTCTAAGGCGTTATGTCTGTGCAGAATGCAGTACTTGGAAACTGGGAGGTTATGGGTTCCCGACATCGGCAGTTTGTCAATTATAAAGAAAAAAAAAGGGGCGGTTAATTGACTAAACTGTCGGCGTATGGTCAACCGGTATGCTAACCGGCTATGCTTGAGACGGTTTTCTGCAGTTTCCTTCACGAAATCTAGATGAATATCGGCATAGTTCCTATCATAGTCCAGGACAGCCTTTACAATCTACCTCTCTACGGTATGAGCCGTTAATATTCGACCATAGTGTTGAGTGCTAGAAAAATAGCTCCGTGTAGATTTTTTTTTTTCTAGTAAAAACCATCATTCCCAATATTTCATTTCTACCGTCCCTCTCTCATTCAGCAGCGTAGCATATAGTATGACATGAAAACACGGGCATCTTTTAATTCTTTGTGTTTCATTATTCTTTCCAACTTTGTTTTGTTTGTCTACATGTGTATATGGTAGTGCATTCGTTGCTGTCTAACTCAAACAATGTGTAGTTTTTTTTTTTCTAAACTGCATTTTACTACCGGGATTTTTTACGGTCTATTTTATGTATTGTCGAAATTGGATTTCTCGTTTATTTTCTAGTTATTATCGTCAGCATAGAGTATCGAGTTTTATAACAGTGCTAAAGAAAAGTGCTTTTTTTTGGAAACATTATGGCATAAACTCAGTATATTCCGGCTATTTAAAGTTATTTGTAATATAAACTTGTTTCAAATAAATTTTAATAAACCCTCCAAATTAACCAAAAATTTAGTTAAATAATTTATTACTTTTTCTAATTTACTGAATTAGTATCTTCGTTGAAATATATTAAATATTTTTGATACAATTTAAGGTTTATTAGTAACAATATTTACTGTCCAAATAATCAATAGAAAGGTTTATTTATGTATATATAGGTTGTCCTGAAATTCATTCTGGAAAACTATACCACGGTCTAAAGTTGCAAAAAACAAACAAAAAAGTTTAATAAAGTTTTTCGATTTGACGCTTAGTGTTTGAGATATGATTAATTAAACATTATTAATTAATTCAACCAATCACATTTGCATTTGAATGCTCTACTGTGGCCGCCCTACTCCACCAATCATAGAGCGCGTAGTGTAAGGAGGTGGAGGAGGGGAGTAGGGCGGCCACAGTAGAGCATGCTAGAGTAGCGACAATCATAGTTCTCAATAAGTGTAGCGACACCCGCAAAAATTAAAAATGCCAATGTGATTGGTTGAATTTATTAATGTTTAATTAATTATATCTCAAAAACTAAGCATCAAATCGTTTGTTTTTTGTAGATTTACACCATGGTATAGTCTTCCTGAATGAATTTCAGAACACCCTATACATATATAATATAATATAATACAATAATGTTTGTACAAATACTTTACAGTTGTTCTTCGTTAGTTGTTCAATATAGATAGATAGTGGTTTGGTTTGAGGGTTGATTCGTTTCGGTAATTCTTGTATAAGATTATTTTAATATCTATACACGTGACGATGGAGGCTAAAACTTTCCTGTAAATTGTATTTACGAATGCCGTTGGTATCTTTGAGTGTAGCTGTAGAAGAAGGGATGAATGTTAATTAATGACCTCCTATTAAAATAGCTTTTACATAGTGTGTAGTTGGTAATACCTCCAACAACAAACCTTCTCTAATCGATAATTATAATTGTTTTTCTGTTCTATTAATTGTTTTATCCTTTCACGTTCTGAAGAATTATTTATGGAAATGTATGCACCCTTTTAACCAAAAAAGACCTCCTTTTTGTGTATGAGCAAGTGTGGTACATATTATTTTTTTGTAACATATGACAGAGGTGGGCAGGAGATGACTCGGCCAAGCTCTGAGTGAGAGGTAGGGAAGAGAGATAGAGTTAATACAGGGTAATCTACCAATTATTAATATTTTCTTTTTTTAATTAAAACATTTTCTGAAAAAAATATAATAATACCAAATCTTTTTTATGGTCACTATTATACAAAGTAAATAATACATACAATCATTCAATACATACTCTGGGATTTTGGGCTGGTAATTAGGGTCATTAAATGTACCTTTTTAGTATATATCATATTTGTGTATGAATAAAATAAAAATATATAAAAAATATATATAAATCTTTTGAACCTTTAAGTTTACCGCTGGACCATTGTAATAAAAGAGGGAAATTTTTGCAAAGGATAATTTTAAATAGAATTAAAGTTTTGGAAATTCCAAATGATTTGTCTAAATATTTTACTATTCATATCCGAGAACTAATAGAGAATTATTTACCTGATTTAATTATTTTTTCTTCGTATGGAGTATGCTCAGTATAGTGTCATGGGAATTTGATGAATTAAGTTAAATTTTACATAAAGTGGGAATTTGAGTTCTTCGAGTTAGTCTACTTTGAATTGAAAAAGTAAAAAGTACTATTTGTAGTAGTGGAAATTATTTTTCGCATAATTTGTTTTTCAAAAAAAATAAAAGTAGTGAATTTAATAATGGAGAAGACATCGCAAGCAGTCTTGGATAAGTTCAGATTATTATTATTATTATTATTATCATTATTGTTATTATTATTATTATTATGTTTTTTGGTGTATCTCTCCATACTGTAAAAGATATTATTTAAACAATAAATATTTTATAAAACTATTTCTAAATTGATTGAATAAATTCAACCTGTATTGAAACATCGTTCCGTCTTGCTTCAAAACATACCTTCTTTACTTACTCTCACCCAGCTTATGGAGAGCTGGGTGAGCAGCTCTGACATATGATGTATATATATTGATCCTTTTTGCAACTAATAATATATATGTATAGATATATATATATATCCCTTGGAAAAGATATATATATATATATCCCTTGGAAAAAATGTGAAAAAAGTGAAGAAAATTTTTGTTCTCGATTTTAATAATAATCATTTTCTAGGCTAATTTTGACCCAAACAGTACGAAAATCAGGTTCATTTTAACGTCTGACCAACATATTTCAAAATTATGCCTTCTCAATTCATACAGTTTGGAATTTTAGCACTATGGGTATGATATCTTGAAAACCGTTAATTGTATTATATTTTAACCAACGCCATCGTTTTCACTAGGTCCAAATTAGCTTAAAACCAAATTTTTATCAAAATTGGGGACATAAAATTTTCCTCCAATTTTAGCGATTTTTTTAAGGGGTACCCCTTGGAAAAAATGTGATAAAAGCGAAAAAAATTTTTCTTCTCGATTTTAATAATAATCATTTTCTAGGCTAATTTTGACCCAAACAGAACGAAAATCTGGTTAATTTAACGTCCGACCAACCCATTTTAAAATTTTGCCTTCTCAATTGATACAGTTTGCAATTTTAGCACTATGGGTCTGATACCTTGAAAACCGTTAATCGTATCATATTTTAACCAACGCCATCGTTTTCACTAGGTCCAAATTAGCTTAAAACCAAATTTTTATCAAAATCGGGGACATAAAATTTTCCTCCAATTTTAGCGATTTTTTTAAGGGGTACCCCTTGGAAAAAATGTGATAAAAGTGAAGAAAATTTTTGTTCTCGATTTTAATAATAATCATTTTCTAGGCTAATTTTGACCCAAACAGTACGAAAATCATGTTCATTTTAACGTTCAACCAAAACATTTCAAAATTTTGCCTTCTCAATTCATACAGTTTGCAATTTTATCACTATGGGTCTGATACCTTGAAAACCGTTAATCGTATCATATTTTAACCAACGCCATCGTTTTCGCTATGTCCAAATTAGCTGAAAACCAAGTTTTTATCAAAATCGGGGATATAAAATTTTCCTCCAATTTTAGCGATTTTTTTAAGGGGTACCCCTTGGAAAAAATGTGAAAAAGTGAAGAAAATTTTTCTTCTCCATTTTAACAATAATCATTTTCTAGGCTAGTTTTGACCCAAACAGTACGAAAATCAGGTTCATTTTGACGTCCAATCAACATATTTCAAAATTTTGCCTTTGCAATTCATACAGTTTGGAATTTTAGTACTATGGGTATGATACCTTGAAAACCGTTAATCGTATCATATTTTAACCAACGTCATCGTTTTTGCTAGTTCCAAATTAGCTTAAAACCAAGTTTTTATTTTCATTTCTTGATCGCTCTATCTAAACTAAAATACTACAGTCTGTTTTCACCAAATCTGGTAAAGAATATGATAAAATTTGATTTGTAAATTATTGTAAATAATTGATATTTTCTGGTCCGTAAGTTCGAGCTTAATTGCAAGTTCTTATCAGTATAAATCACATATATCTATATATATATATATATATATATATATATATATATATATATATATATATATATTTATATATAAATATATTATAATTTAAAACAATTTTTTACTATAATTCTAATCTATATTCATTTATGAACGGATAATTTTGGAATAATTTTGCCAAACCCTTGCATAATTACAAACTACCACAACAGTACATAACATAAACGAAACTGTTTTAGCGTCACTAAAACGTAAAGTTATACATATAAACATGCCCTTGATAAATTGAGCACTGTCGATTTTTCCACTCTTGATGAACTGTACCATTATTATATACATTTCCTACTTACTCAACTCCCATTTATACTAGCAGTCGTTGTCGATTCCCTTACCCTTTCTCCTGCCAACTTATCATATAGCAAATTCTCTACATCATATTCATTGTACTGAAGTAGTCGTACGTATGTCGTACATTTACGTACCATACACTGACTGACTGACTGACTGATAGACTGACTGACTGACTGAGTTTTGTACATTGCGCTTCACTTTTGATTATGAAATCATTATGTTGACATCGCTGTCTTGTTAGAGAATCGCTGTTTCAAAATATACAATTTTGTGTGTGTGTGTGTGTGTAACTATTTAACAATCCCTGACTGAGTACTTTTATCCATTACGTATGGAAGTGTGGTCCATCAAAAATGATAATCAAAAAAATCTATTAATATTATAATGTAGGGCTGTTCTCCAATGAAAACTTGTGGAACGTATGCCATCAAACGCCATTGATGAACGTCTAACAGCGAAAAAAGGTTGGATCGAGAAAAAAATATACATACTTAGAAGACAAAACAGCATTGCAAAAGAAATTCTAAAATGGAAACCCAAGGAAAAGAACGACCTCGCAACATCCGGAGAAGAACCGTAGATAATGAACTAGTGGAAGAATTATCCTGGGGGGAAGTCATGTCTCTGTCCCAGAATCGTATTCGTTGTCGTTCTTTTATTGTGGACATAGGATCCTCTGGATCACAGGATATAAGTCAAGTAGGGCTGCCCAACAGGTCAATCTTGGATTGTTTTTAATTTTACCTTTATCCCGTTATTACTGACTGAGTAACATATATGCGGCACTTCTGACACTGTCACTGCGCCACGATTATTGATGAAGTTGCGACAGTGAGGAGGAGTACGAGACAATGACTCACCTACTCTGTCACTGTCCAGCTTTTATTATGAAACGACTAACCCCTTTGAGTCGACCATTCTTTGACGATCTATCTGAGCTAAAATCTATTGGCGTCAAAGCCAATGCTGTGTCTCTATTTAAACAGCTCTAAATGGCTTAACCAGTAGTAGCAAGGATAGATCAGCCTAGTTTCGGTGTCACAAAGACCATCGTGGACCAAGTGTGTTCCATTCAGGACAGCCTAAAGTAACCTAACCTTGTTTCGTTCTTCAAATTAACTTAATTTTGACAAAATCATTCTACGCAAAAATTTAGATAATATAAAACAGTCTAAAGATATTTGTCTTGCTATTTGGTAGGTCCATTTGGGTTCGGGAATATATTTCCGGTTAGTAGCTGATATCAATTATTCTCCATTTGTTTTCTGGTTTTGCGTTGTCATATGACCTTTGCATTAAGGGAACCATAGAACATAGAATCATCGATAAAATGGGGTCACATTTAATTTGGGGTAGAATTTTGGAAAACAATTTCCGACAAGATTCGAAGATTTTGGCAGATTAAATAAATGACACTGTTTTCTGCCTGTTTGTGCCACAACCATAGTTTATTCTTGTAGCTGAGAAAACTTAAAATAGGATTGAATCTTTGGTTTTGTGAATAAAAATGTGTGTCATTGTACAAATTTTCAGAAAATGCTTATGAAATGCCTATGAAAAAATGCGTACCAGTTTTAGTGGACCACTTTGTGTTATATATATATTTTTTTAATAAATTAATATTTTTGAAATTTATTTAGCTGTAAAAAATTTTTTATAAAAGAATTTTTTTTTGATTAATGTAATGTCAAATGTAACATCGCAGTGATGATAGGTATGTATGACATTAAAGTAAAGTATTTATTTTTATAAAAATCACATCATAGAAAAAAAATATTATTTATTATATCAAGGTTATAAAAAAAGTAACACTCAAATTTATCTGGCTTTGATCTAGAAATTATTATTTAATTGCATCGTGCAATTTTATTTGCGATAAACATTTATTAAAATTTACACACCAATGATTGCTTGTGTGTATAGTTCCGGAACTTAAAAAGTTCATTAATCAATTTCTGGTATTTTGACTTGTTCATATGTATGAAGCAATATTCATTCGTAGAACCATCTAAACACTTATTTAAAAAAATACGCTGTATATTTTGAAAGGAGAGTGAAATATTTCTGTTAGCTTTGTATTATGGATATCGAAAGAAAGAATGCCGTTACAAATTATATGAATTTTTTGTGTATGTTAATGGACCTTTCATTCATTGTACTAATCAGCGTTCATTCACTAATCAGATTGTCGGGCATGAATCAGTAAAGCCGTGTCAGCCAGCGTTATATAAAATAATATAATAATGTCCTTTAATCCCTCGGAGAATGTAGGACTGCCACAAAGGATCTCCATCTCACTCTGTTTTGAGCCATTGCCTTTATTTCACTACAGGTTTTTTCCACCTAAGCCATTTCTCTGCCCACTGTACTTCTCCAAGTAATCTTTGTTAGTCCTCGTCTTCTCTTTCCCTGTGGATTCCAGTTCAATGATGCGGAAGATATTTGTTTCTTTTCTACTGTGTCCAATCCATCTGAATTTTCTTTTTATTGTTTCTGTAATAGGACGTTGTTTGCATCTTCTCCAAAGCTCGTTTTTTGAACTTTTTATTTGGCCAAAATATACTTATTCACCTTAAACAAGTATTAAGATAAAAGTTTGTATTTTACTTATTATGGCTCTGGTAATTTTCCATGTTTGACATCCATATTTTAGCACCGACTTGACAATACTTTCAAATATTCTGAGCTTTGTACTTCTCCTTAGTTGTTGGGATTTAAACCTTTTTATTTAATTAAAATATTCCGTTTAAAATAAAACTCAAGAACTTCTTGTTAATTTGAGTGTCTAATTCACAAGGTATTATTTGAAGTTCTGGAAAAAGGACTACAATAAAAATACAGTTTATCATTATGACGAAAGCTTTAACAGAGATAACAACACATCTACAAAAGCGTACATTAATGTGCTTTGTTTTTAAAGGAAAAATATGATTAACATCAACAAAACTGTCATATTATTAAAAAATAAAAATGATTTATTTAAAAATTAATAAAAGCAAATAAATGTAAAAAGAATCATTTTTTTTTGTAAATAAATCATTCCAACACACATCAAAATGAAATACTAGATCTTAAATCATTTTAATAATACACGTTTGAGCACACGAAGGGGGGATCTTACAATTAGTACTACAACACCAACTAATCGTAAAAGTGAGTGAAGCTTTTTTTCACGAATTAGAAATAACAATAAATTCATTTATCGTGTCAAGTATATGGTACAACCCTTATTTATAAAAGTTTTGTTATAACTTTGTTCATGCCAATAATTCTGAACGTTCATTCACGCGCAAATTAAGTATTGAGTAACTTTTAAAATACTTTGCATTAATCACAACGCCTATTCAACATTTTTCGATTTTTCCTGATTATGAAACATTTTCATACACTTGTTCAATGTTTATTCTATTTATAATAAAACACGGATTTTAATATTTAAACTAATTGGCGTTCAATAAATGTTTAATTTGAAAACACCAATACAATTTATTGCCAATTGAGTTTAGGGTTAACAATAGTAATATTATTTCGATTTTCACCACGGTATATTTACAAGATCCCAGATATTAAGGTAGTCTGACTGACCTTTGTGTATAGTCAAATTAGCAATTAAATAAAACTTTATAAAATAAACGTTATTTTAATTTTATTTTAAAGTTCCTATAAGAAAATTTTATTATTATTATTATGTACACTCCCGTTCATAAAAACTGAACCACCAGAAAGGCACATTCTAAGCGTATATATTAAATATATGTATATTACAATTGTTAAGAAAAGGGCGGTTAATTGATTAAACTGTCGGTGTATGGACAAGAACAAAGTAAACGGCTATGCTTGAGAAGGTTTTCTGCAGTTTCCTTTACGAACTCCAGATGAATATCGGCATAGTTCGTATCATATTTGGCTGCTGCCGCATATCCTGCCAATTTTTAGTCTATACATAAAAAATTCCTTCCACTTCACTCACATCCTTAGGCACCACAATGGACCTTATGGTCGAAGTGTAGCCCAGGGCACCCTTTACAATCTATCTAATCTATGGAGATAGAATATATAAACCGGGTAGGATTCTAAATAATTTTAATTCAAAGTTAAAAAAATCTGTTTTAGGAAGTTAAAAAAACAGGGAGGGTCCCGAAACTAGAAATTCCATAGCAATAGTTTTATCAGGCGTTGTGTGGTCGGACTAGTTTATATAGCCAATAAGCAAAAGTTTGGCCCATACACTTGAAGAATTAGTGAGAACTTGGTCCTTTTTACATTTATGTGCTTGATGGTATCTTTCTTATTACAACAGACATTAAAATTAAATTGATGTATTAAGAATTAAAAAAGCAAACTAAATATTAGCCAAGATAATAAATATTTGTGTATATAATTACAATCTGAAGTTGAAGTTTCTTATATATTTCTTATTATATAAAATACTCGTACATTAAGTACAAACAAGACACCCTTATATATATATATTTTAAATCATTTTAGTACCCGGATAATACTTACTATACGTATATTCTATATTTACACAAAAATTGAATGAATGTTTTCAACATATTTAATGTATTGTGAATATAATTCAGAATATTTTCTCCATTAACTAACTTCGAATTATTCGAAGAAACATCTGTTCGTATATATCTATTCGCATATTATATAATTATATTGTATATACGATAAATACAATATTTACTTTAAGTATCTTCAAAAGAAGTTTAAACGGTGTAATAATATTATTATGTAAATTGTTGGGTTCTATTTCCCTATGACACTCTGTAATTTTATGTGTGTTTAAACAAAATTATAGGCTTACAGTTATGGCCATAAAATCATGATAAAATCATAAAAAATACTCATTACATGTAAATATTGTCTTGGAAGACTATGTAAAATAAAAAAAACTTTCGTTTTATTATATCGATGACCTGTTGTCGGTATTTTGATGACTACAAACATTATTTATTTCGGAATGTTTAAAATTTTTTTATTAGATATCTATGCAAAATTGTTTTTAAAATTATTTGCTGAAGTTTCTTTGCCAAATCGTTTTTGAGTTATAACAGATGAGCTAGTCTAGTCTGTTCGTCTCGCCATATGACAGATTGTGGAGGCTGCAGCCGACTATGATAAGAACTATGCCGATATTCATCTGGAATTCGTGAAGGTAACTGCAAAAAACCTTCTCAAGCATAGCCGGTTACTTCGTTCTTGTCCATACGCCGACCGTTTAGTCATTTAACCGCCCCTTTTTTTTTCTTAATAATTGACAAACTGCCGATGTCGGGATTTGAACCCATAACATCCCAGTTCGCTCGGCCTCTTGGAGTGATCTTATATTGGTTTCATTTCTTTTGAGTCATTAACTTTATAATTCAAAGGAAACGAAAAAGCTGAAATCTTAGCAAAAAAGGGAGTCAGAATACCTTTCATAGGCCTAGAATCTATTTTAGGAATTTCAAAGACAGCATTTAAACAAGCGATCAACGATTGGATAGACTTTAAACACCGTGATCACTGGGGATATATACTGCAACAAAAACTCGGGAAAATACTATTCAGGATATATGAACCTTCCGGAAAACCTGATAGGCTCCTGGCTATTGCACAGATATGGGAGAACCGAATCTCGCCAGACTGAAGTACAACGGGGAGCACAATAGGCCATAAGGTCGATATATTTATCATTCATCTATCTATTATAACTCAAAAGATGGAAATATTACCAAAAAGGGTGTTGTTTAATTTTTTATTAGAAAAAAAACAAAAAACATTTTTTTCTCGCATTTAAAAAGCCTAATGAAAAGTTTGGAATTAAAAAACTGTCATTCGAAATAATAATCTTTATGAACAATCAGTCTTTTTTTGCTCAAATTCCTTTACGGTATTACTTTATATTATTTATTTCTCGTTCGATATAAATCATTCATTTTCGTATCCATCTTGTCCGCCAAGTACTTAAATTCTCACTAGACTAATAGTATAGATACTCGTATATAAACCGCGAAACAATGTATGACAGTTAATTTAATTTTTCTCAAATAATTACACTTACGATAGAATACGTCAATATTGACTTATCTAACTAAAAACCTGCCGAGAACTCGATTTTTGTATTCAGAAAGGAACAATTTTTTCACAAATTTCGAACGCTTCTGTTGCCATAGAGATACGAAAGGAATAAAAACAATAATTTAATTTTTATAAAATGTTTTTCTTTTTATTACGAAGGGAGAGAGATTGGGGAATATGAATTTGTAATGATGATAAATTTCCAAGATTTACAATAGGTTTTTTTAAAAAAAATATGCACACTCAAAAAAATAAAACAATTTTTTTTATATATGCAATTTTAATAGTCTATAGAATTCTACGGTCTTTTTCTGAATAATTTAAATATTATACAAATCATATTCGGGATATTTTTTATTACATTTTTTATTGTGGTTTAAATGTCTTATAATTTTTATATATGGAGTGGTTCTGAACAATGTTTTCAACTAGATTGCTTTCTTTTGCTATTTTAACCATAAAATATTCGGCAAAACAAATTTAACAATGATGGATGCTTGCATCAATAATTGTTGAGTTAACGATGATCGTACGTCTTGAATATTCGTTCAGATGAAAGAACATCCATTTCATTTCCATTCGGTAAAAATTTATGAAGTAACGCCTGACAAAAATGTTTCAATTGCGCAATGCAAGGAAAAAATCTACGATTAATATATTACTGGGCAAAGTTAAGAGAAAATGTCCTCACTTTTAAATAGCCATAACTCTTTATTTGTCGCAGAAATTTCAGTAAAGTTTCATCTCTTTTGGAAAATCTTAGAGTATTGGAAGGATGCTGTAATATGTACGCTTTAAAAATTACCACTCAATATTTTTTGTATTTACATTCCAGACATGAAAAGTAAACTCTCCTATTATGTAGCGCATTTTCTCTAAAGTCTACTATTATGTAGCGCATTTTGAATTAAATCAGAATATTATTTAATATGGCGCGTTATTTTCTACATTTCTCACTAGAAATTATGTGGTATATGAAGTAGAATCATGGATTTATATAACTTGACAACATTCAACTATGTACTGATGGTTCGTATTAGTAAATCATAACCATGATATCATTTCAGGGTTATTGGATACTAACTAGAACGATTATAATCCATCGGACATAAAACAAACCTGTAATTATGTAATTAAATTTTAGCCCATAACGTTACGAGCAAAATTATGAATTCGATCTCTTCCTTTGTTTTAGAAGTGAAAATAACAACTACTGAGTTAATTGCTTAAATATCCAATGTATACTGAGTTTATGATAATAGTTTCAAACAAAAGTTTTGTTTTTTAAAAAAGAACTTTTTTTGTATTTGAACTTTTTTTTACAGTTTCAAAGATGAATAATTTCCCGTTGGTGGGGGGAATCATGGTCCAATTTTGTCCATTCACGAACTTGAAAGTATTTTTTAGCTCTAGAACACATACAAACAATTCAGATCGTTATCTCTTTTGGTTTTTGAGTTGTGTCACCGGACGGACGAAGGGGCGGATATGCGGAAATGAACTAATTAGGCCATTTTATGAACACCTATGATCATTTACCAAAAATTTTTTTCTACGATCAATATTTTCAACCGTTATAAAGCCGAGACTAAACTTAATGTACACTTGATGTACAGAAGTGTGTACTTTAATTTGTACGCAGTAATGATAATAATAATTGCGATAATTATTTTAGTTTTTGAGATAATTTGAAAAATGAATTTGCACTCTTTTGGTAAACTAGTTTCCCCAAAATATCTGACAACATACCCTTTTCTCGAAGAGTATAATTTATTGAACATGTGTACCAACTGTCAAGACTTAAGGACGTTCATGCGCTACGCTAGAGTACTCTGAGTACTCTGATAGTAATCTTTATTACTATCTTTAATAAAACTTATTTTGGATTTTAAAAAAGATGTACAATATATCAATAATCTTACAACGATTTATAACCTTTTTTTATTTTTCCTATAAATATTTTAAAAGTATTTATTGTAAAATATCAGTAAATCTAAATTAGAAATTGATTTGACTTGATTTGACAGATCTTGATTTGACAGTGTATATGTGTATATTTTTCCACTGTGCGCTGTCGCCAGTTTTCAAATGTTCGCTAACACCATTTTTTTAATGCAATTATATTAGCTGCATATTTCAAAGAATATTTGTAAACATTATTATGGTATCTACTTTAATAATATAGTTATTATAATTTTACAAAGTACAAAAAACTGTGTTTGAAATGATCGTCAACAGGTATTAAATTTTTGAGGGTGGATAACTACATAATTGAGCTATTCAATTCACACACAAAAATTACTATCAATCTACTATCAAGCCTCATGCATGAACGTCTTTAAGAACAAAACTGAGATCGGGTAATCTACGTAGGTTATCTATTTTTTACCCAAACTCGCTGTCTGTATGTTTCATTCTCGAACAAGTATTATTCTGTCTAATCAAATTACGATACGACTGAATTCATATACATTCATTGTTAGAACGTACACACTTTAAAACATAAATCTCTTTGTAAACTCTTTTAAAGATAATAATATTTTAATTAAAATTTTAAGTTATTTTAAAATTGATATTCTTTCGAAGTGTTATCTTATAGTTAATTCCAATTTTACTTGTTTATTTCAGTTTGAAATAAAATACCTACAGAATGAAATACAAATCCATATAGAGTTATCTAGTAGAATTACTAGACTAAAAGTAAAAAGATTAAAAATGTATGGTTTAAGCTTAAAAATCAGCATATATATTATATAATAAAAGATTAATTTTGAATGACTTTAAGCACATTTAAAATACATTTACTATCCCAAGTAAATCTGATTTCAAAATTGATTTGTTGAGCTTTGAAATCTGTTGAGCTCAGGAGACTTTTGTCTCCGTGAGTCGAACTTCAAAGGAGACGCAAAAAAATAGAGGTTTCGACTTATGAAGTGTTTGGACTTTATAAGTCCAAATAGATTTCTATCCCTTGAAGAGATTTCTATTCCTTGAAGAGATTTCTACTGGCTCATGTTCGACTTGACCAGGTTTAGATTAGATGCCACATGATTTTGAGTTACATAATTTCTTCTCATGAATTCTTCCAAATATAATAATAATATAATATTGGGGTTTTACCTCCGTTTCTGAGACTCCGTGGGGTATATCACAGCCAACCCACATCATTATTTTTTAACCTTTATTAATTTTTAATGATACATTAATGATGTGAGTGGCGGACAAGAAATTTGTATGCAGTCTAGGAATTTGTAGGCTGTGTAGCTTCAGCCGACTTTGATAGGAACTACTGTGCAGATATTCATCTGGAGTTCGTGATGGGAAACTACAGAAAACTACAACAAGCATAGCCGTTGACTACTTTCTTGTCTACAGTTTTTCTGCCACCGCTGGGATTTGAACCCGTTACCTCCCAGTTCCTAACAATCAGAGCGCATTAGACCTCTAGGTCACTTCCAAACATGAATTTCTTCTAGATACGGAGGTCAGATAAAATTTTTTCGAGTTCTAGAGCGAAAAAATGTATTTAAGTACCAACATAGATAGATTGTAGCGGCTCCTCTGGACGGGCTACACTTCAACCATAAGGTCCATTATGATGCCTAAGAATGTGAGGAAGTGAATGGAGTGGAAGGAATTTTTGTGTGTAGACTAGGAATTGGTAGCATGTGCGGCTGCAGTCGCCTATGATAGAATATATTAATAATTGACAAACTGCCAATGTCGGGATTCGAATCCATATCCTTCCAGTTCCAAGTAGACAAGTTGGGCGGTATAAGTACCTATATAAGGAAATATTAATTGTTTTGACTTTTTTGGCCTATATTTTGAATGTAATTTTTATGGTTTGGAGGGAAGTTAACTAGGGATTTTTTCCGAGTTTTAGAGGAAATTTACTTTTCGAGGTTCTACTGTATTTAGATTTTTGATTCATTACTTACACACTTGGATGAAGCTCTATTTAGTCTTCCTATTGATAAAGTATTTTCTTTGATACTTGACGTGTGTAAGAATTGAAATTACATGAAACTAAAAGTTTCCATCTCTTTTCTGTGTATAGCTGTGTATATGTGTATGTGTATATGTATATGTGTTTGGGTGTGTGAAATTATTTGATTTGATTTTATGTAGTGGTTTGGAAAAGTTTACGATAAATATATATATTCGAAAGAAAATTCGACAATCTCAATAAAACTGTAACTTTTTTCATGATAAACTTTATTTAACAAGAACTGTTTCTATACTTACGACTGTAGAAGAAGATGCGCTGTTTGTTGTGTATGTAGCTGCTGCTTTGCTCTTGGTATCTATATTAAATGTGATTTAAACTTTGAATTGACGTGTGAGATTCATTCTATTTATAACCATTCTATGGATCATTGTATAAAGTGTTTCAGAACAACTAGGCTTGTTGTAATGAAAATTAGTGAAATAATTTTTAAGACCTCAACACAAAATCTAATTGCAAAAAAAAAAAATAATAAGGAAAATAATTATTAAGTTTGGAAAAGAAATTCATCTAGATCTAAAATTATTTTATTTCAAAAAAAAAAAAGATATAATTTGTTTTATAGCAAAACTATTATTTTTTTAACACAAATAGTAAACGCTTATTACTGTATAGCTTAAGTAAGTTGGGTTACTAACTTTACTTTATTTAGAGTTTAACAAGATTTGTTTTTTTAATGTTTTTTTGTTGATTCGTCTACATATGTTGTTGCGACGGTATATAAAGCCGGAGCCTAACCCAATTTGAGTCAGTTCTAAAATTCAGTCCGAAAGGAACAGTAGTACGGTTTGAAGTTACCATTGTTGAATTAATCATTGTTATAAATTAGTATTGTTTGAAAATGAATACAAAATTGTTGATGAAAATTAAACATTTTGTTTATTTTTTTTGTTTCGGGTATTCGAATCTGTATAGATTCGACAATGCTCCTTTGTGAACGAAAACGAGAGCCAAGATACCGCGACAGGCTCTATATTTTGAGTACAGATATAAAGATCATTCATTTATCCTCACGCACTTTTCTATCATATTTTTGAATTATTCCAAATTTTTTGATGTGAATGTGATAACATTACTCAGAGTATATTATCCAGAGGAAAAATGGCCAACCAATAGAATTTATAAGATCGACTGTATCTATTAAAACTCGCACAGCTGGCAAAAACGAGGCGGCCTTCGGTCTTGGCACAGCGTCCTTGGCATAATGCAAAAAACAGCACCATTCTAGCATGATTAGAAGTGGAAAAAGTAATTTTTGCGGTTTTATCCCATTTTCGGGTAGGGGTAGGTTGCGTTAGGAAAATTAAAGTTTTCCGATTTTTCTCATAAGTTTGAAGTGATTTCGCGTGGAATACAAAAAACCGCATCATTCTAGTATGTCTAGAAGTGGGTTAGAATTTGTATACGTCAGACAGTGAGTGAGTTAGTTACACAAGGGGCTTTTTATATTATAGGATATGAAAGAATATGAAAGATACCAAAATGCTTGGGTTTATAGAATTCGAAAATAAATAGCCAGGTGTATTTACGTTAGATAGAGATATATTGTATAGGCTGCCCTGGAAGGGTTATACTCCGAACATAAGATCCATTGTGATGCCTAAGTGAGGATGTGAGTGGAGTGGAAGGAATTTTTGTGTATAGGCTAGGAATTAGTAGGATATGCGGCTGCAGCTGACTATGATAGGAACTATGCCGATATTCATCTGGAGTTCGTGAAGGAAACTGCAGAAAACCTGCTCAAGCATAGTCCCTAGTTTTTCTTAATAATTGACAAACTGCCGATGTCGAGATTCGAACCCATAACCTCCCAGTTTCCAAATAGGTATACTGCGCAGACAGAACGCCTTAGTTCGCTCGGCCACTTGGACTGGTGTATTTACGTTACACCCTGTATGTAAAATAATGGGTCCTGGTTGAGTCATCAATGCGAAGACTAATTATATCAAAGATCCAAGGTGAAATTTTGTACAATCTAAATTATACTAAGACGCTTATGAAACTGTTGCACTTCAGTGTATTATATTTTTCGAACTGAGTTTGTGACCCAGTCGTTGGATGCAACGAAATGGAGAACATATTTTATGATCCACATATAATAATTTATTAAAACACAATATTAGAGAAAATTTAATAAATCTATATAAAACGACATAGTTTTTCGAGATGAAAAACTTTTTCCAATGTGAACTTGATATGTGTTATCGATATTATTATATTAAAAAACTTTGATATAGAATTCACTTTTCTACATCTTTTCTAAGTCAATTATATATTAATTCTACTTAATTTATTTTCGAGAATGTGTTCGTATTTTTGTTTAAATGAATTGACCAACAACTTTTTCTTTAATAAAAGTTATAATTTTATTTTTCCAATAACAATCTACTACGTAATATTAATAATTGTTACAATTGATCATTGAGATGTCTAATCGGTTACAGGTTTTCGTTTTTGTTTGTTAATAACTGCTTCAAAACATTTATCCATTTTATTTTTGGAAAATAGTTTTATAATATTTGTTTTGAAATTTTATAAATAGCATTTGAGTAAGGAGATGGTGAATTTCTTACATTCAGACATTCAAGCGAGTAGTAGTAGCTCAGATCAAGATACATAAATAAATAGGTATGTTATCTAGAATGCTGTTCTTCATTAAATTGTCTTTTCTATCTTCATTTAAATTGTCTTTTCTAACTGACCTGAGGGCGGGGTTTAAAAAATATGGCTGACTATTGTGTGCAACGGAGTAATCATTTATTTTAATTTATGATAAATAATTATTTTTTTCTCTTTTTTGACAGTTTTTTCAAATGTCAAATTTTTTAGATTTTAAATTTATAATTTACATCCAAAATTTTGTTAATGCAGGTATTTCTATAGAACCTGTAAACTAATAATTCTGATAGTTTTATAGTCATATAAGGAAAATTTACCCATGGTCGTTTCTCATCAGTATTTCGCTCCCTTTCGAGCAGAGTGAGTTGAATTCATACAAATACATGGGAAAAATAAATAGAATTAATTCCTTACTTTACATTTTTTGTTTGTTTGTTTGAACGTGCTAATCTCTGGAACTGCCGTCCGATTTGAAAAATTCTTTTTGCGTTAGATAGGATTCATGAGGAAGGCTGTAGGTTATCTAGCAATACGTTAAAATTTTTAGTTAGCCTTAAATATTGATATTTGTAAAGTAAGTCGGAAGAAACAATATATTCAATAGATATAGATATACATATGTTGCTGGTTCAAATCCGGCTGGAGGGAGAATTTTTTTAAAAATAATTAATTAATTTTTTTAAATTTGTTTTTATTTAATTTATTTAAATTTATTTATTTTAATTTGTAAAGTAAGCAAAAATATATTGTATACATTTATCTATAACTCGTGTTAACCAGCCAAGTAGCCGCGCTTGTAAAGGCGTTTTGTGTACTTGGAACTGGGAGGTTATGGGTTCGAATCCCGACATCGGCAGTTTATCAATTATTAAATAAAAAAGGGGCGGTTAATTGACTAAACTGGTAGCATATGGGCAAGAACGAAGAAACTGGCTATGCTTGTGAAGGTTTTCTGTAGTTTCCTTCTCGAACTCCAGATGAGTATGTAGAGGTAAATGATTGATATATTAAATAATTATTATTTAAATAAATAATAAATATATGTGAAAGATATAATTGATCTTTATTGATTTGATTTATCAAATATTATATATTTTAATATGTAAATTATCAAGGTTGTTAACATTCACAGCAACCGTGATAATAGGGGGAAGTTATAGTTGTTATGCAACAACTAAAAATGATCAACAAAATTATAATATTAATTTAATGAAGAAGCGATACCGCTACAAGTACCTTGGTCGAAGTGTGTCCCGTCCAGGACAGTCCTTACAATCTATTCCTCGGGTATAACAACATGAATAAGCGTGATTATTACTTTTATTATTATTATTATTTTCAATACATATATATATAAATGCGAACGAAGTCGCGGAAAACAACTAGTTTTTAAATAAATTGTTAATATATAAGTTTTGTTTCGAATATTGTGATAAAAGTTTCATTATAAACTGATTTGTAATTCTGCTTTTAGGTCGATATTTAAATGATTCAATTTTATTGAAATTATTTTGTATATTTTAAGATTCAATCCCCAAAAATTTAGACGTTTCCAAATAAATTATTCAGTAAAACAAACATTTCAGCTATATAAACATTACGTCTACAATCACTAGGTATAATATGCGGAATAACATATATCTACTTGTTTGTATCGTGGTTCGGATATTAAAACGTTAATGTAACGTACCAACCACAAAAGCATTCCTTTCAATCATGTTATATTTCTCACACTCCTTGTAACCAGAGTTTGGTTTGTAATAGGTACACTTTTTGCTTCCTCTTCGGTTTTCCGTATCAGAAAGTTTTTCTTTGTATCAGATATTATAAAATGTACAAAATATTATATAGGAGGTTTTTTAAGTTTAACCTAACAAATCCAAAAATCAGAAACATATGCATTCAATATTTTAAATGAGTCTTCTTACACTTGGCCCCAGGTATGGCTGGTTTACCATGACTAATAACCTAAGTTACCGATAATGCTACTGTACATAAAAGCTTGAGGCGCTTACATGCTTTGATTGTTTTGACAAGAAACATAATATGATAATTCCAATTTTTTAAACATTTAAAACCTACGCACACATAGTTGTGACTCGGAAAAAATATTTTATTTTCTACTTTTAAGTTCATCAAATAAAAGCTGCTTTTTAAGAATATACCTTTATTTTGTACTTTTTAGTATATTTAAATTTTTTTATTAAATTTATTCATTTTTATTTTAAGACTATAAAATTCAATTTAATTAAATATTGATATGAAAAAATTAACTCGTCGACCAGGAATCGAACGTCGGCCCTCTGGATATATAGTCCAGTGTGATTGTCGCTACACCAAAGATATCTAGAGGGCCGAGGTTCGATTCCTGGTTGACAAGTTAATTTTTTCATTTCAATATTTAATGATATGAAAAATGACATTTGTTAAAGTATACGCTAGTCCTCTCGATTTTGTCTTACGTAACCGAACTGGAATTTGACAAATATTGTATTGTTGACGCCAAAGTATACACAAATATAATAAATATATGAATTTCAATTTAATTTTCCAGCGCTTGTACTACTTCCAAATGTTTATCAACGTTTCTACCAAATTTCTATATCGTGAAATTTTCTCGAATTCCATCTATATAGAACGAAATTAGATATTGTATTGCATTGTAACGGGGCTTATACCCGTGTGCAAAGTTTCAAAGCTCCAGCTCAATAAGAACTAGTCGGGATTTTGCTTGTTCAGTAATTATTAAACAAAAGGTGAAGTTTAATAAAAGCTGTTGAAAGGAAGGAATTTGAAAGCGCAATATTAAGTTGATTTAATCCAGATCACTGCAGATTTGTTTTTAAATAATTGTAAATAAAAACTTAATCGATCTTAGATTGGCGACGTTTATTAACCAACAGAAACAAAATCCTGGCTACGCGATTTGTCGTGCTAACTTAATAGAACACTCTGTATATTGTTATACATCAAAGTCTTAAGAAGCGGTTCAAAATCCTTTTTTGATTCAAGTATTCATGTTGTTTTAAAATGGTAATATTAATCCCTATTTATGACAGCTTTCGTATACGCTTCGTACGAAGAAAATAAATACACTTTTTTCTCAAGTTTATGAAATTATGACGACGGGAAATGATTGATGTTTATTCCAATCATTTATAACATAAATATTTAGTGTCACAAATATTTATGATCGAGTATAAAAATTGTGTTTTTATGACAAAAAATGACCAATTTTTGTCAAGTTAAATGGCCTTTTATTACCCCACAAATATCTATAAAAGTCGATAAAAAAAATATTTAATATTTTTCAATATAAAGAATTCAATTTTGTGTACAATATTTTTTAATGTAAAATCAATTTTAAGTCTTACCGCTTGTGTTATTTAAAATAGGGTCTATGTTTATAAAATATTTTTGTTGACCAGTGAAAAGTTCTTGAACATTGTGTTTACTGTATATTTTACTTCTAAACAAGCAGAGGTGTATACAAACATGACTTGTATTGTGTGTACAGTCTAATACGGAAAGTTCGCATCAAACCAACGATAATTCTATTGCCCTCAAAGCCATAAAATTGTATACTATTTGAATGCCGATTACTGTAAATGTGATCACAGTTCAATTTTATGGCTCAGATATACTATTTGAATGTCGATTATTGTAAATGTGATTACACGTCAATTTTATGATTCAAATATACTATTTGAATGTCGATTATTGGAAATGTAACCACATCTCAATTTTATGGCTCTGAGGGCAATAAAACTATAATACTTTACTATTTTATGTTTGAATTTAAAATCATGCCTTTTATGGCCGCCATATTGATCAGAACTTTCCGTATTTGGCTGTACCACGGTATCATATGAATTACACAGTCTTGCAGTCTCTACAGTTATAACATATGTTTGAGCGGAAATTGTGGCAAAACTACCAAGTTTATTAAAATAAAAGTGATTTAATTTTTTCTGAAATGAAAGTTTTTTGAGATTACAAAATTCTTTTTGAGTTACAAAAGCAATGCGATTGTATTAATTAAATCAGTGTTTTCAAAGCACTATTGTCCTCTGCACGAGTTCAAATACACAATCTGTACTAGACGATGTATTGATAAAGCAATTTTAGTTAGTTTTTGATGTCATAAGTTTTGTGTACTTAAAAACTTTTTCATTATCATATTTATGGTTTTTTTTTTGGGTAAAATTTTGATAAATGATATATAAAATTTTGCTACAAAATACTTTTGATTGAACGAAATATTTTTGATAACTTGTGAAAAAGTTTTACAGAATGCATTTTATTATTTATATTTTCTTTTTATGTTGATCTAAAATGTACCGATATCCCCATATCGTAATAATATTAGATTTAGGTAGTTCAAATTTAGTAAGAAGGTTCATCTTATCTTAAAGTATTACTATTACATAAAGCGAAACAGACAAGTCTGCCTGTCACATAAGAATTTTTTGGTATTAAAAGATAAGCCTATATTATATACCAGGTGTGGCCAACTTTGGTGCACATAAGATCTACTTTTTATTTTAAAATTGTGTCGCGATCGACCTATTTTTTAGGTAAGAAGGGGATGTTTTTGCAATGTGCTTTTATACCGACGTGCACTTTGGCGAGCTCCATGATTAAGGGGTAAATAATCTACATACATGAGTATTTATTTAATGGGTTAAAAAACTTATGTCCAGAGGAATTAAAACAACATGAGCACTTATTAATAACATTTATTCATTCAAACTTTTTAAATTAATGAGAAACCTGAGTCTGCATTTCCTTTACTAGTGCATCATAATTTGGAGTATATCCTGACAAAGACAATAACAATGAGTCCTCAGTATGAGAATCGGTCAGGACGGAACGAAGTTTAGTTTTAGTCAATTGTAAATATGAAAATGCCGATTCGCACAGATACGTAGATCCAAAGCAAGAATAAATATATTCGCTACATTTGATAATATTGGGATACTTTTCTCGGTTAACATATTTCCAAAAATTTTCTTCAAATTTTCTGGCTTGTAAGATTAAATAAGATTAAATCAGAAAACTGAATTGCAAAAGTGCAAAGAAAAAGAACTTAATAAAACCATTTCAAATGTCAAAACAAACTAATAAAAATAATGATAATATAAAAATTATATCCTTTCTATGAGCTAATCACAGAAAACATTTGAATAAAAAGTATTTGTACTTTTTAAGTTAAAAGTTTTTATGAGATACTTTTCGCAAACCCCGAACTTGCGAGTGATCGACCAAAATTGGTCTCGCGATCGACCGGTCGATCGCGATCGACTTGTTGGCCACCCCTGTTATATACTATAGAACGAAAGATGTACCATCGTTATTAATATGGTAAATAGACCGGCAGCTCTTACATTAGAACATTTCAATTTGACTATACAGTTGAAGTTAGGTACAGGAATGTCTTCATCGTAAAGACTCTATGTTTCTGATAAAAGAAGAACATTAGAATTAAACTGGCTCGTAAACTTTGTATATTAAATGTATATATTACAAAAACTGGCATAGTCTTGATAAGTTCCATTCTGATTCTAACATTAATAATGGATTCAATGCCAGTCTTGCAATTATAATTTTTCTATTGTAGTTTTTCACAACTGTTATATTTTATTAAACTTTTATGTCTTAATAGTAGTGCTGACCTTCTTTAATATTATTTTAATAAGCGATTTAAAAAAAAGAACTCCAACTTCTTACGTGCGTACATAAGTACACACACATTTTTCAAAATTAATTTTGTATTGAATGGGTCGTTTGACGACAATCTATTTATAATTCTTAAATTCGACAAATATTTGAAATTTGCCTTACAATATGTTTTTTCGGCTATAGTTTCGCAATCACTGTTGCTTCTTCTGAAAATCTGTACATAGTATAAAAGGAAGTGGCTCTCCGCATCTGTCTGTTTATCCGCTAATTCCTTCTAAACCACGCAACGGATTTTGAAACGGTTTTCACCATCATGTAGATAGGTATTTCGGAAGGTTGTTATGTATAGTACATCATAATTAAATCTAAATTGGACTCGTGCGAATAAATCATTATTACCTATATATTTTCTGATGAAGCAACAGTGATTGCGAAATTCTAGCCATACAAATAATCTTGTTACGAAAAAATCTCAAATATTGGTTTAATTTAATAAAAGAATTAAAATATTTCTAAAAAAATAATAATAATGGTATTGATTAGATTACACTTACCTACAAATTGAAGGTGTGGCTTCTGGCTCCTTAGATTTGTAAAAAAAAAAAGTTTCACTTATATGAAGCTACAGCGATATATTGTTTGTGTTTATTTTAAATCAATCGTACTACAATTTTCATTTTCCATTCACGTAAACCTCGTAAAATATCTTATAAAAGGTAAACACAGTCGCAAACGGGTAATGCCAAAATACATTTTATACATGCAGCTAGCTATACTATAAAATTAATGTCTTTTTAAGTATTGACGGATGTTCAAGCGAGAAGTGTAAAACATAGGAAACGAATTGTGTATACTGTGATGCTTTCTACAAAACTAAACCCATCTTGATTTATTGCCGTTAATACTCTCTCTACGAAAATATACCTCCGAGTACGGGAAATGTTTAAAGCAAATTATTCAAAGAGAAATATATATTCCAGGTATAGTACAATATATATATAACGTACCTTTAAGTATTATATATGTACTACATATGGCATGTTTGTGAAAATCTTGAGTTGGAAAAATGATTTTATCTTGAGTTTTCTTCAGTTTGCCTTTTTTGCTTGTATTTTAAAATAACGACATATCCTGTCAGATACAATAATTTTTCTAACTTACGTAAATCGATGATTTCATAACAATAAATTACTTAGAATGAATAAAACAGATTTCCTAGATTTGAGGACAATAAAGAACAAAAACGTTTTCTACTGACACATACCCGTAATTTTATTTTTTCAAAGCTTAATAAACATTTTTTACTGAAATATTTTCTAGCAAAGATTAAAAGCTTTAATTTCAATATTTTTTCACTTCGGTTTTTTTGAGTAATATATAACCTAGAATATTTCTTTTAGAGTAATTAGAAAAAGAGCATCTCCCATTTTTTGGTATTACAAAATAAAAAACTACTTTTTTCTTTGGTATTACGAACTTTTATTTCGTTCCCCATCTCTTTTTTTTAGTGGTTTAAAAGCGCTTTTCGGTTTTCTGAAAATTCTTATTATAGGTTAGTGCAAAATTTTCGATTCAGAATTTGCCGAGCATATAAATTAAAAGAGTGCAAAATGATTTTTGAGATCTTAAACACATTTCGTTTTGGCAGATTTCATTTTCGTCATTTAAGGATAATTTTTAGCAACAAACGTGTTCTTGAAGTTGCAAGTTGCGTGTTTTTGAAGTTGAACCTCTTTTGTTTATTTATGACGTTCTCTTATTTAGGTTAGATTGACTTAATACTAGGCAATATCATTATTTTTATGAATAGGAAACTTTTTTCTACACTTCCAGACTGTTTTTCGCCAAAAAGCATTTATCAGTTATCATTTTAAAAGCACACTTCATCATTTATTTTTATAAATTTTCATCATTTATGACGCAGTTGACCAAATCCTTCAACACTAACCACAATCTGGGATAGCACCGCTTCTTACTCAAAAAACCTTTGATGTGGGTCTTCATTCGATTTGCCTAGTTTATATTGGTCGAGTAAACAGTAGAATAATGAAGCGAGTTAGAAAAAGAATGATACGGCACAAAATTACTTAATCAAGCTACTCAAGCGAGTAAGTCGAGTTATCTGAGAAATCGTTCTTCGTTTTACTAAAGCAATGGAACATCACATGTTCCATGAGGTAATGTCAGGGCCAATAAATCAGGGAATAAAACACTCAATCTATACTTCCTCAAGGTTCCTTATGTTTTCGGTTAGTATATATATAATGACAAACTTTTATTCGAAGCATTTTTTCGAATACCGAATCAATAACACCCAAATCAATTACAAAAATTTTCAAAAAGAGGCTGGGTGCGACTGATCTACCCACACTGCTAACTTCCCATCGATTTTTTAAAATTATTATTAAAAAAACCGCCATTTTAAATATCTTGCAAAATAAGGTGGTTCGTCATATTATCTGTCGAATGAAAATGGTCCGGAGGCGATTTCATTATTTCTTTTTGAGATATACGAGACGAAATAAAAATTCACACAGACACATCTCTAGAAACGATGGTCTCAAGGGAATCGAGACCATCGAGAGTCATTTTCAATTCGAAAAATTAGACCTTTAGAAATAACTTACAAATGGGAAGTTACAACTGATCGCGCTACCTTTGTGGCTATATGTACCCTGGTATATTCTCCTAACAACAGAGTTTGAATAAATAATGTTAATTTCCGTATTGAATTACCAAAACTAAAAGTCTCCCCATATAAATTTTTTTTATTTTTATATTATCTAAAATGGAAAATTGTTTACAATAATATAAAAACCTCACAACAACACACAAAAAAAAACAATAAAATTAATAAATGTTGTATCATAAATCTTCATGTTTTTGTACATACACGAGTACCTACCACCACCAATGTGTGTATTTTCAAGTGGTCTTGATCGTCAGAGTCAACTCAGTTACTAACTTAAATAAATGCAATAGGATTTTATTAAAGGTAAGAATATTTCTATCCCAAGGGTACATACATACATTTATATTAGGTTTTATTGTAGTTTTTCTTTTGATATCCGGTTTCTGATTATTTAGTAACCCCCGATTTTTATGAGATTCATTCATTATTTATTTGAACATTATAAATGAAAACAACTAGTTAATATTTTTATAGACGCTAAATTACTAGTGGGCTAACTAACATTCCTTTATAGAGAAATAAATTGAATATGGTTTACGAGCGGTCTAAAGCGTTATGTTTGCGTAGTATGCCTACTTGGAAACTGGGAGGTTACGGGTTCGAATCCCGACATCGGAAGTTTGTCAATTATTAAGAAAAGAAAGGAGCGGTTAATTGACTAAATTGTCGGCGTATGGACAAGAACGAAGTAACCGGCTATGCTTTAGAAGGTTTTCTGCAGTTTCCTTCACGAACTCCAGATGGAATATCCGCATAGTTCTTATCATAGTCGGCTGCAGCCGCATATCCTACCAATTCCTAGTCTATACACAAAGATTCCTTCCACTCCAATCACATCCTCACATCCTTAAGCATCACAATGGACCTTATGGTCGAAGTGTAGCCAGTCCAGGGTAGCCTCTACAATCTATCTATCTATGAAAGATATTCTATATATTAATAAATCTAGATTAATTATATTAAATAAAAAACTGTATAAATAACGTACAAATTAAAAAAACTATATAATTAAAAAAAAATGAACCCTACTTTTGTGGGTAAATTTTCCCTTAGTACAATAAAGCCATTCAACATAAAAATTATTTTTAATTAATTTTTTTAAATATTATTATTTAATAAATCGGAGGCTACTTATGGCTCTTTAAAGATTTTTTCTAAACAGGTATTAGTCATAATCCTTTTAAGAATAAGATAAACTTCCTTTTAGTTTTTGAGATATTTATGGCAGGCCATTGCGTGGACGATAGATATTGTACATATCAAATTCAAGAACTGCTTAATTTAATTTGTTTCAGAAATAAATCTTGTAAATTAAATAATAGTTGTATATGTTTACGAAACTAAAATTTTTATTTTATTAATTCGGTTTGTACAATCGTTTTTAATGTATATACGAGTATAGTATATTCACTATATACGGGTACAGTTTGGAAAGTATATTGGATAATGTATACAATACACCCATTTTGAGGATTATCAAATTTTAAATGGAACAGAGCGATCCCTACTTGGTACCACGTAATACGATGATAAAACCACTGTTAATAAAATATATCATAAAAATTATGTTTTATGTTTACAACATATTGTAATAAAATAGACAAATATATATAAATATGTTCACACTACTCTCAACATGTTTACGGTTCCGTTTCTTAAAAAGATAAAAAGGATCTTTTTTTATATATCAGTATATTATCAAAAGTTAGAAAGGGGGAAATCGTGACTTAAACAAAACGACTGCAAAAAGTGGACTGAAAAGGAAAACATTATTTTTTTGAAGAAACACTCGTATACGCACTTTTTAGAAGGCTTACTTTTTGGAGTGAACTTTAAAGAGTACCTCTCCATAAAATTGCGCATATGACAATTATTTTTCTAATTAATTTTTTATGTCTCTAAAATATTCTCAATTGCATCTTCTACTGTTTTAACCAGTAAAATAAAAAATTTAAAATACCCCCAACGCAATAATATGAAACATAATAAGAACTTCCCGTTACCACCAAATTTATATGTAATTTAAAAAAACGAAGTTTGCCTATTTTGGAACAGAGGTGAAATCTTAAACGACTGAACAAATTTTTATCACAGCTCTGAACCACCGCAAGGAAACCAGCAATCGGATTCAAATAAGTCCACGCGTTTGAGAGCTACGATGCCATAGACAGATCCCCAGACAGACAGAGAGACACACATAGGCTTCAAACTACACATAGGCTTCAAACTTCAGAGACACACATAGGCTTCAAACACACGTAGGCTACAAACCCCTCTTTTTGCGTCGGGCGTTAAAAAATAAAATATAAGACATGATTATAACGTTGTTGCCACTGAGGATAAGATAAACTCAAGCCGACTAAAATTCCACAGTCGGTTAGGTCGTTTTTATTTAAATGATTATCAAACAGACCAGACATGCGGACATCGGAAAATTTCTGCTAATGCGTACATATTTAGATAAATTTTTAACCAAATTATTCCGTTTTCAAAAAATACTTCAGCCCTAAAACATATTGATATTGATATGATAAAGGTTTTAATCGTTTCACCTACTACATCTTAAACAATGTAGTGCATCCCGGTTAAATTAGTAATTTGTAGCAAAAACAAAATACATAATCGATCTATTCTGTTTTTAAAACCAACAAAAAGCTATAAAACAAAAAGCATCATGACTATGATAAAGGAAATAGTTCGTCTTGCGGAATTCACCATTCAGTTAAAGAGGAAAAACACGATAAAGATCGAAGTAAAACGAAGCAAGCTTTATACTGCATATATCATATATAGTGAAGACATATATTACATGTCTTCAATGTATCTCAAAAGTTTGTTTAATATTCCGGGATCATTACAAAATAAATCAAAAAGTTGAAGTGAAAATAACAACTAACTGAGTTAATTGCTTAAATTACTTAACATGTTGGAGGGGGGGGGATCTGCCTGTCACACCATCCATTTTGTAGGACACAAGATTTTTTGAAGTCTTACATTATCTCTCAATTGACCTAGCAAATTAACTGTTAGTGATAAAATTTTTGCTATCGTCACACAAACAAGTTACTCTCTTATGCGCTTCGTTAGTCATTATCATCGAGAATTTTCGCGAGAGAAAAGTTGGGCGTCTCGTCGAAAGGAAGCTACTGACAAAAATTTAGCTAATCATTAAAAAAACCGTGCTGTACTGTGGACTAATACTGTGTGCTAAGTTTATATTTGATTAATATATTATTACTATATTACACAGTCAGTACTTCATGCTTCGATGTTCATCACCCCGAACTCCGTTAGAATTATTTTGAAATATGCTGTAGAGTTTTCTCAAAACTATACTATAAGATGACAATTACAAATACTTGAACATAATTGAATTTATTGTCACCAAATATTTGCTACTACATAAACGAGATGATAAAACTTTTTATTTCATTTTATTTTATCTATTTTTCATCTTAAATATTTTCGTTTGTATAAGTATTTCATCATATTTTCTTTACCCTAATAATATTTACTTAATATTTATAACAATTTGTTTATGTTATCTATATGACAAAAATTGTTATTATTGTTCACCATCATGATGGATAAAATTGTATTATGGATCTGAAGAATGGATTGATGTGATAAAATTTTCGAGTATCATTTTCATTTTGTTTGTTTGATGAAATGACACAGCAACTCATACTCTTTTAGTTTTTGTTGCCAACAGACCATCATTGAGATATTGTCGCCATCATTTTAAGTGATGATAAAAGTTCATAGATTTCTATATAAAAACTTAGATGAATTTGTCAAGGAGATGGAAATTTATACGTCGAACATATTTTTACTTTTGGCCAAGTAATAGATTTGATCGTAGCCAAGATCGTCTATCTTCTTAGATTGACTGTCAATTCTTAAAAATGGCGTTCTTTTGTCGCAAAATTTGACAGTGATTGCGTTGAATCCATTCGGTTTTCGAAAAAATTCTTAGAACAAGAGTTGTTTTTTTTTTTAATGAACTACTTTTATTGGAAACTTTTTCTTATGAACAACTTTCATTGGAAACGGTTTTCGAAATCCAAATCAGGCAAGTCTAAAGGGAGAAACGCGGAAAAAGAGGGATACAGATTAACTCCCTAGCCAAGAACCGATTTCGATGGCGAGTGTTCGTGGATGCCCTATACTCCATTTAAGAGTTTAAGGACCTATTATTATATAAATGGGTTCAGCGTAAATTTGAAAATGGAATACCAGGAGAAGATAGTACTATATAGGCCACAAAAGTAGTTCTCATTTTTCTGAAGTTTTTTAGTTATCTTTCGCGTTTGGAGAAAATGTTTCGAATAAAAGTTGTTAGTACATTTATAATGAACGACTGTTATCCGAAGCATTTTTTTCGAAAACCGAATGAATAAGACACAAATAAAGTATAAAATTTTTATAAAATGAGTGCTACTTTTGTGGCCATGTGTCACATTAGTTTGTAAACAAATCTAAGAAGTTAATTCACTTTTAATAATAGTATGATTATGAATGAGTCTGAATACTCCGCATATCCTACGAATTCCTAGTCTATACACAAAAATTCCTTCCACTCCAGTCACATCCTCATATCCTTAAGGATCATAATCTACTTTATGGTCGAAGTGTAGCCCTTCCAGGGCAGCCTTTACAATCTATCTATACAATCTATTAAGGAATGTAAAATATATCGAACATAAAATTCTACATGATTCAATTTTTGAATCGTTATTAGCAATCTAAATTAGTGTATAGACATCTATGGACTCTTTCATAATGAAAAAGTTTTTATTATATGACTTTATGTTTGACACTGATTTTTCATAATTTTCCAGGAGTTTTTTTTTTATTATTAGTATTTGAATTATATGGTTGTTATTGATGATAGCAGCAGTATCTTCAACTTATTTATTCAGTGTGTTTTTTATTGGAATATTATCATTAAGTTTTTCCATTCTTTTGTATGATATCAAGATTGAATTTTTGTTTTTATTAAGTAACTATAGATTTTTTATATGATTTTTCTTTTAGTTTTTATTACGTTTTTCCTTTATAAATAAGTTTTCTTATTGTTTATACTGAAATTGGTATTTAATTTTTGTATCCTGTATAGCATTTATATTATTAAACAATTGTGGTATGGTTTTTTTTGGAAATTTTTATGGTCGATTTATGCGGAATCCATTCGGTCAACTCTTATTCAAAAAATGAACTTTTATAAGAATGGATGTTTCGAATAAGAGTTGTTCTGTATTAAAATACTTCCATACTACTATATAAATTGTGAAAGTAACTCTGTTTGTTTGCTACCTCTTTACGACTAAACGGCTAAACGGATCGTAATTAAATTTGGCAAGAGATTATATCCTGGAGAAGGACATAGGCTATCTTTTGTCGCAAAAAAAATCTTGAAGAGGGTGAATATTAAAACAAAAATACATACAGTCGAACATAGAATCTTCTCCTTTTTTTTGAGTGATTTTATCATTTCCACAGAAACTATACTTTTATAAAATATTTTATTAAAATTTTGTTTCAATTTTGAAATGTCAACTTTGATTGTCGTTTTCATAGTAACCATAAACTATAATAGCACACTATAAATCGTTATATATCGTTGTATATTGTATACATATATCATATAATATAGCGTGTTTTATTGAGACGTAATAGGTGGTTTTTGTGATCTTAATTACTCTCAAATTCTATATTGTACTCAAATCTTTTAAATTTTTAATTAAAAATTCCCTAAATTTAAATTAGTCCATATACATACGGAGGTCAATTCACGCACTTTTATTGTTTATAATTCGTCTGTCAGTAAGCTAATATAACCTCAAAATTTCGCATGGGGTATTAACACACTGGATAAAATAAAATATTAATATTATTTTTATTTAAAAAAAGATATATTTAATTTAGTTAAACAATTAATTCTGCGAATTAATTTATCCTTTAGTAACACAGGTATGCATTTCATATATTTTAATTAAAGTTTTGTTTTATTTAATATATAAATATGATACATACACTTTGCAGGTTACAAGTTTTTAAGATGTTATTTCAAAAATGCATTGAATTTATACACACAAACGATTAAACAATATTGAATAATTAACAATTACACGAAATAACAGAATATATCAATTAAACACGAAAAATAACAAATTTTATCAATTAACAGTTAACAATAATTAATTTAATTGACAATAACGTCTGTAAATATTCCGAAATAAAACGTATTGGAATATTAAGTAAATTCCACGTTCTTCGGACAATTTCGACCGTCTTGATCGATAAAACAAACGCAAGAGAGTTGATATTTTAATAAATCACCTTGGAGGTAATTTTTCAATTTGGCATAATTGTAGAATAATTGAACTGGATAATGTTTCTAAAGTTTATACCGATGTCATACTGAAAAGAAAAAGAAATTTATAAAACATAATTCAGCACCTGAAGAAATAAATATCAAAATCGAACGATTAGGTTTTGAAATGTTTTAAATAAATAATGGTGAGTTTTATACATAATTTATATAAGTTAATTATAAATTAACCACAAACTATAGCATTAAATGATAACATAATAAAGACGATTATTTTCGTTTCAACATATATATTAAACTTTAATATAAATGCGGACGAAGTCGCGGGAAACAGCCAGTGTTTTATAGTTTAAATTTAAAACTAATTGTTAAAGAATGGGATTCTTTCGGGTAACTTTTCGTTGATAAGCGTGTTAGTTAAAGTATTTAATGATTTTTTTTTAAATATTTTCCATACGTTACTAAGATCGTATAAAAATAAAAGCCATAAAAGATCCAGAATACTAATCCAGAATTAGTATTCTGGATGAATATATTTCAACAATTTTTGTTTGTTTGAAAAATGGATTTGAAATTTGTTAAAAGAATTAAAACTTTAGCTTGCATTCATACATATGCACTCTGTAATGCTAAATAGTAGCCAGATTATATATGATATCTACTACTGCATGTATGTATATGAATGAGAAGCATGTTGATGACGTCTCCAGAGAATAGATTAAATAAATATTTTCCAAGTTTATAGAAGCAGAGCTACCTTACATAGTCAAGTTGTGATGTCCTTTCTGTCGAACATTAGGTATATACTTATGTTTAGTGTTTCTACGATAGACAACAAACATACGTTAATGATAATATGTATTTATAAAAAAAAGAAATACATTGTGTTTACTTAAAAATCTCGAGAAACGTTTCAATTAGGATGATCGCTTCATAGAGGTAAGTGGTTTCAAAAATCCCATTTAACTGTCGATGTTTGTAATATGTCTAACCTTAAGCTTCTTAAGTGATTACTAAATGTTCAATATTTTCCAGCACCGTCACCAAATTACTATTTCGTGGCGTGTTCTTTTATTCCATCAAAAGATCATCTCTATGGTCCTTGATGATCCGAATCTATGCTAATATGATAAATGGGAAGTAACTCTATTTGTCTGCCTGTCTATCTGTTAGTTTTCATGGCTAATCAATTGAATCAATTTTGATGTAATTTTGTAAGGAAGTCATCTTGTATTCTCAGGAAAGGCATTGGCTCCTTTCTTTTAAAATCAACCCTTAAGAGGGTATATATAAATATATATATATATATATATATATATATATATATATATATATATATATATATATATATATATATATATATATAGATTGATTGTAGAGTGTGTCACGTCCTATCCTGGACGTGACGAATTTTGTGTGTAGACTAGAAATTGATAGCATGTGCATAAGCATAGCCGGTTACTTCGTTCTTGTCCATACGCCGACAGTTTAGTAAATTTACCGCCTTTTTTTTTAATGATTGACAAACTGCCGATGTTGGGATTCGAACCCATAACCTCCCAGTTCCAAGTGCACACAACGCCTTTACCAGTGCGGCTCCTTGGCTGGTTATATATATATATATATATATATATATATATATATATGTAGTTAGATTTGGAAAACGGTAACTCGAAAATGTTTAAAGTAAGGCAATTGTTAAAGGAATAAAACTTCATGATTAACCGGGGTTTGTTAATAAGGAAGTAGGATTCATGCCGATACGGTATGAATCTCAAGAACTTAATCTCAAAGAGAATAATAAAGTAACGATGCAAAATGGATAAAAAAACGAATATTATATGTGTTTATTTTATGACATTGTCAAGGTCATAAAATAAACACACGGTATCTGAAAGTATGTGAACCTGTTTGAAAAATAAACATACATTTAAACACGTATGAATGGAATGACTGAGAATAAAGGATATGATGATGATATCCCATGGTATAACGTACATACACATATAGGTATTCTTCCTTCATTCCTGTAATGTACAAACGTAACGATCTATTTATTTTAAAGGACCCTATTTTAGTTGAGATATACAGTAAATACATTTTTTATTTGTATGAGGTGAATTCGGCTATTGCCCAATTTTTTAATCCATAATGCGTTTTAAGTGTTTGTGTTTATAACATGTGAATATACCGGGAGGGCTATGTGTTAAATGTACAAAATTGATTTTTTTTACTTGATATTAACGTTTTGACTTTACATTCGAATTTTATCAAATCTATTCGGTTTTCAAGAAAAAACGTGCTAATGTTTTTTACGAACATCTTTAAAGTTTTGCACATTTTAGACCAAAACCACTGTTATGTATGCTATAATATACTTGACCCAGTCAAATAGTACTTTTAACTTGTAAAAAATACAAGTGGAGATTTTCCAACGAAATTCTCTTCGTTTTGGCATTATGAAACTATTTCAAAAATCCATAACGAAATAGCGCCTAAAAAGAGGGTTGCAAAAATCCGTTTTTCGAAAGTATGTCGTTTGTCTCTTTTTATACTCTTATAATATCGTTCACCCGATTTTCTCAGCCTTATTTATATATCGAGAACTATTGGTCCTACGTGAATTTTGTACAGGATCTTTTTTCTGTGAAAAATTAACTTAGGGGTAAATTTTATAATGACCTTTTTTAACGTAAATGGCCTCTATACGAGAAAAAATAATTTACACAGAATTTGACCTTGAAATTTTTGTTATCTTACTTAAACCTGAACGTATTGGACGATACATTTTGTCCTGTTTAAAACACAGTTTACAGTTTTGCATTGTTTGCTTAACTTTCACATCCATATATTTTGAGACGAATTGGTCCTATGTGAATTTTGTATGCGGCCTTTTTTGTATAGAATAAGCTTAATAATAAATTTAATAATGACTTCCGTTAACGTCACACCAATAGTTTACGTTATGTTTGAGAAAAACTGCTTTTTGCAACCTTTGACCATAAATAACTTTTTTGCAAGCGCGATTTTCTTATGGACTTTTTTAATAGTGCCAAAATGAAATAATTTCGTTGGAAAATATTCATTTGTATTTTTTTACGTAATCTCATTTTTTTGTACTATTTCACTGAGCTATACTCCATAGTTTTCGTCTTAAAGAAAAAACTATATTTTATCAAAGTTTTCTATGGCGATTGTAGGAAAAACCCACTTCTGGTTGTTCAATTTCGGTAAAGTTTTTTCCGTTGGTTAACATACTTAGAAGTAACATAAAACAATCACGGGCTTTTGTGGGACTTTGGCTTAGATGATCGGTGTGCATAGGATTGTCCACACTTTCTAAATAGTTTCAAATGGTCAACTAAGTTTAAAAATATATTCGGATTTTGATTAAAATCCATAAGCATAACGATTTCACCTTATTGAATGTAAGACAAAATTTTCGAGTATTAGCCGAATTCGCCTATTACGATAACACATATACAATTGTCCTTCAATTGCAAAACTATGCGACACAACACTTTTCTATTTTCTTTTATGTGTAAACATATAGTTGGTGTTTTTATCAGTCTATAAATTTACATACATTTTCACTTATTTTTTACGAACGAAAAACTTTTCTATTTATATTTGCATGCATAGGAGTAAAATTATTATATTTTTAGGGAAAATAAATTTTTTTTCGTAAGCATTATTGTAAAAGAAACGAGTCTCGGCGGTAGTAATAATTTTTAATTTAATTTTTATGAAAATTATTTTTCAAAATAATGAAATGACGAAACTTCATAAAGGCGGAAAAACATCGTAAAAAATTGTGTCACATTTTCATAAAATTTTTGTGTTATTTTTATGTTTCTGTTAAACAGCAAAAATGTATTATTCAAAAAAATAAAAAATCTGTTGTGAAATATATACATACGACCTCCATATACTACTTATTCCAAAAATCCTATCAAAGAATTTTGTTTCGAATAAAAAATGACCTTTACATAAAAAAGTTAACATCGCCAAGAAATTTGAAGCATAGACGTTTTATTCATATGAACTCCTTTTCTTATTAAGATAAATTCTACCACCTCCTAAAGTTATGAAATATAATTTTAAAACAGACTACATGGACGTCAAAAAACATATTTATAAAAAATATGTATTACAGCCCTTTTAAAGCTTGTTAAAATTTTGATGAGAACATCTCTAATAACACAATTTTAATTAAAGTCATTCATCATATACGTTCAGGAGAGTACACACACCTCTATGACACACGGGTTACAGGCAATCTATACATTTACACAATATGACACTTTTTATCAGTCATGTGACTTTTATTTATAACATATTTGTAGGGGTGATTTTATAAAAACATATAAAATTCATCTACAAAAGTAAATTAGTTTTGATTTTGCGAAATTTTAAAACATCTATAGTAAATGTTTTGGAACTATTCGATATGAATTTTGAAGTGGATTGGTCCTACGATGATCCACAAATGCATACACGATGCTTTCTCACTCCTAATGTTGGAAAATTAAAATTGGTTCCAAATTCAAAGTCAATTAAAAATTTAGGTCTGAAAATCAATGTCACCTAATTTAGTAAAACGGTAATAAGGCCTGTAGTAATGTATGGTTCTGAAAGTTGATAAATACTGGAGCCTGGAAGTCTGGAAATGAAAAATATTAAGAACAATCTATGGGAAACAATGGCGTATCGAGGATAAGAACTAATGTCAAATTTCAAAAACTATTCAAAGACCCAGACATTGTCACAGAAATTAAAAAAGGAAAGCTATGTTGGTTGGAGCACCTCCAAAGAACGCCAAGCGAAAGAGGCAAGAACATTGTTTACGGTAGCAACCCAGAAAACTCAAAGAAGTAGAAAGTCCAAGGATACGATGGATTGACGAGGTTGCAGTAAATCTACATCGAATTGGAGCTGTGAACTGGAAAGCCAAAACCCAGAACAAAAAGGCCTTGAAAACCACTTTAAGTAAGCCCAAGGTTGTTCATGGACCGTAAAGCCAAGGAGTAATAGTAGAATACGATTGAGTAAAATACGATTAGGAACATGAGCTTATCTTCTTCAGTGCTCGAATAAAGCTCGAACAACAAATTCATGATGGCTTATATGGGAATAAGCCGGAGAAGTATGATTGAAAATTCATATTATTCGTCAAAAATACAACAGTTATGTGCCAATCTTCAAAATCACGTCGACCGGTTTTTTTGTAAACCTTTTTTCAAGATATGAAAAGGCGAATAATAATCACTCCCTTGCATTATAGATATACACTTAGAACATTTGGATTGGTGCTGTTCTTGGTTAGAAAGAAAGCTTATCTAGTTTATATGACTCAGAGAAAGAGAACACGCATCAGAATTCATTTTAACAACCAACTTATATTATAGCGATGTCAAACTTTTTATCATAAAAATGACTTTAGTAAAATATAAAATAGAATTAAAATTAATGAACTATAATTGAAAATAAAATATAAATATGTCTTTAATATTGAAAGTTTTTTGACTAGCCAAAAATATCAAATTTTTCTTCTTTGATTTCATCACATTGATAATCTATTCTATACTAATATTATAAAGCTGGAAGATTTGTATGATTGAAGACGCTTCTCTCAGAAACTACCTGTCTGATTTGAAAAATTATTTTTGTGTTTTATAGGCCGTTTATTGAGGAAGGTTGTTTCATGCATCTATGCCGCGTGGCAGCTACGCTAAAAACTTTTAAACGGTACGTTTATGCACAATTAGAGTGGAAAGCCTGTGCAGGCAGCTAGTAATAGAGAAGATCTATGCATTTTGCATGGGACGGCTTTCTTTATACCACTGCTTCGCACTTCTCTGCCCTAGTTCTCTTTAATTTGAGAATGAATCAAATATTCATACCACCTTGCGCCCAAGACATATCCTTCAAAAAAAAAAACGAACAAAAATTTTGAACACAAAAATTTCAATATTCTTTCGCATCAAATATTAATAAGAAAAATCGTAAACATTTTTTGAATGGATAGACGTAAAGTTTACAAAAACAATTAAAATATTTAAAAATTAAAATATCTCGTCAATCGTTAAACTCAATTGAATCTTCTGTATTTGAAGCCTTTTTTTAAAGCCTTTTCAAAAATGTAGACATTCTTTATTTTTTTATATACATCTATATAATCTATTGTAATTCGTCGACATACACAAATATTCGGAAACACAATGAAAACGATGCAAAGAGAAATTATCTGTTTAAGTTTCTCGTTTCCATAAAATTGATACTTGTAATTTTGTTTGTCGGTATCTGTCGCCTCTTCACGGTAGTAAGATATTACAACGATAAAAGCCTTCTATAATTCACACATTCTATTCGTGTTGTGTGTCTCAATAGATTAATATAATTTTAACATCTTTGACACAAACTCACTCACTCTTCTTAACCCATCTTAATTCTGCCCCTACTTCTTTGCATTGTTACATAATTGTTTCTAACAAGGAATTTTAAATACCCGTAAATTAAAAAATATTTTTCATCGTTCAGTTCTGTTTAACATATTTCGTTATTGTTTTCATTAAAATGTATGACATTTTTATTTTTTTGGCAAATTTGTTTGTTAAGATATAGATAGATATAGATATATCTTGGGCTATGAAAAGTATTGCACTTCGACCTCATGGCCCATTGTGTTCTCCCTTCTACTTCAGTCTGATGAGATTCGCTTCTCACATATCTTGGCAATAGCCAGAAGCTTGCTGACCAGGTCATCTTGCAGGTTCATATATTCGGGGTGAGATGCACCAAATACTTTGTATCTGCTGTAACCGACAGATTACCAGTCCAAGTGGCCGAGCTGTCTAAGGCGTTATGTCTGCGCAGTATGCCTACTTGGAAACAGGTTATGGGTTCGAATCCCGACGTTGGCAGTTTGTCAATTATTAAGACAAGAAAAAGGGGCTGTTAATTGACTATACTATCGGCGTATGGACAAGAACGAAGTAACCGGCTATGCTTGAGAAGGTTTTCTGCAGTTTCCTTCACGAACTCCAGATGAATATCGGCATAGTTCCTATCATAGTTGAACAACAACAATTCCTAGTCTATACATAAAAATTTCTTCCGCTTCACTCACATCCTTGCATCCTTAGGCATCACAATGGACCTTATGGTCGAAGTGTAGCCTCTACAATATAACTATCTATCTAGTCGAGAGATTCGTAGTAAAAGATTATGTGGCAGGATGTTTTTTCGTCCTCCCCGCACAGTACACACATAAGGGATCCAAGGTAGGAGTTCTATTGTGTGTAGATGCTTAAGTATGTGGAAATATTCGGTAATGAATCCGGTAACCTTTCAAAGTTGTATTTTGTTTAGGTAGAGTGAATTTAGGGAAAGCCTCTTGGACGCATTACTCGGTTGTTGCGGTATATTTATTAAGATATTGAAAAAATAAAAAAACTCATGACCCACAAATAGAAAAGATAAATCTGATGTCTTCAAACGGATTCTTTGTTCTTGTCCTTCTTTGTGGAAGAGTAAGAATCAAAGAGATGGATTGAATTATGGTGGTATATTATTTTAATCCAACACTTACTTCGGTAATCATTTAGACAGTATTGAGAAAGATTCACTGGTTAACAAATCCAGTAAATGAATGAAAAATCTGTGTCCAGGGCCTTAGAAAGAATTTTTATATAAAGCGCGAAAGCGAATGTAACCAAGTTAATTGCTTAAATACATAGTATATACTGAGTTCACTATCAATTTTTACACACTAAATATTCTATTATCGAAATGATTTCAATAATTCCCTAGCTACAATATATACCGTGATTAAGGGGGAGGTTCAATGATATTTGTGTCAGAACATTCTTTGATTGCATTACATTAGTTTCGAAATGAAAATTCTTATGAAAATATTTTGAAAGTTTGGGAAATTTTATTTATTAAAAGTAAAACTAAATTTTAATAAGCATCTTCGTTTTTTTTTCTTTTTATTAAAATTGATTCATTAAAACTTTTCAATAGGAATTTTTCATAATAATTTTCCAATTTTTTTTCATAAACAATTTGTACATCATAAATATATATATGAAATATATTATATAAATCTATATATTATATAAGGTCAAATTATGCTATAATATAATTCATATGCTGTTTTGTATTTCAACCACGAATGTTTTTCATAACCTAGATCGCTTCAACATTTATCTCCTATAATGAATTGTATAGTGGTTAAGGACGTTCATACATGAGGCCCGACTTCAAAAATCAAATATTCTAAAACAAAAAATGCAATAAAAAGTAAAAAAATAATTGCATATTCTTGTGCCAATTTTAGTTCACCTAAACAAAAAATTTTAAATATATAAATATACAATTATTGTTATTTTTGGAGGCGGTGTCCATAAGTTATGTGAATTTCTCTATGCTGACACCGCCTCCAAAAATAACAATAATTGTAAATATATATTTAAAATTTTTTGTTTAGATGAACTAAAATTGGCACAAGAATATGCAATTATTTTTTTACTTTTTATTGCATTTTTTGTTTTAGAATATTTGATTTTTGAAGTCGGGTTTCCATTTTGTCAAAATAGGTTTTATTTTGATTTATGAATTTCTAATGGCATTTTTTTGTTTGCTTGGATAAGTTCAATTAGAAATACGTTTATATATAAGTACGAGTATATTTTAAAAAAGTTTCCAAATTTGAAAATGACTACTAAACTACGAGGTAGAAACCAAGTGGTAAATCTGCGATCTAAGTTTAGTATGCAAATCTATGACAATAAATGTTATTGATTGACCATCTCAATTTTCAATTTCATGGAAATTAAACCAATTTAACCAAAGTTATTAAATTGAATTCAATTAATAAATTCAATTTGAGTCGGTTTATAATATGCAATTTTATGCATATTAATATGTATTAATTTTTATTTTGCGTATATGATTTGCGAAAACCTGTCCTTATATCAAACTCTTTTTTTAAATATTTTGGTGGGTGTAAAGCACCATATGTTTGTATAACAATGACATTTATGTAAATCAGAGATTTATGTATAGTATTGAGCGTTAATGGAAGCGTGGAAGCTCTTTTTATGAACAAAAAAATAAAATTAAAATAAAAATAAAAATAAGTGAAAATACCAACTAACTGAGTTAATTGCTTAAATACCCGATATATATTGAGTTTATGGAAAAAAAATAGCAAAAATTGAACTAAATTTTATTGTCCCCAATTTTGATATAAACGGATTTTTTTTAAAGCTAATTTGGACCTAGCCAAACCGCGTGGATTAAAATACGATACGATTAACGGTTAACAAGAGACCCATCGTGCTAAAATTCAAAACTGTATGAATTGAGAAGCGAAAATTTTGAAATGTGTTGGTCGGACGTTAAAATGAACCTGATTTTCGTACTGTTTGGGTCAAAATTAGCCTAGAAAATGATTATTATTAAAATCGAGAACAAAAATTTTCTTCGCTTTTTTCACATTTTTTCCAAGGGGTACCCCTTAAAAAAATCGCTAAAATTGGAGGAAAATTTTATTTCCCCGATTTTGATAAAAACTTCGTTTTAAGCTAATTTGTACCTAGCGAAAACGATGGCGTTGTTTAAAATATGATACGATTAACGGTTTTCAAGATATCAGACCCACAGTGCTAAAATTCAAAACTGTATGAATTGAGAAGCGAAAATTTTGAAATGTGTTGGTCGGACGTTAAAATGAACCGGATTTTCGTACTGTTTGGGTCCAAATTATCCTAGAAAATGATTATTATTAAAATCGAGAACAAAAATTTTCTTCACTTTTTTCGCATTTTATCCAAGCGGTACCCCTTAAAAAAGTCGCTAAAATTGGAGAAAAATTTTATGTCCCCGATTTTGATAAAAAGTTCGTTTTAAGCTAATTATGACTTAGCGAAAACGATGGCGTTGGTTAAAATACGATATGATTAACGGTTTTCAAGATATCAGACCCATAGTGCTAAAATTCAAAACTGTATGAATTGAGAAGCGAAAATTTTGAAATGTGTTGGTCGGACGTTAAAATGAACCGAATTTTCGTACTGTTTGGGTCCAAATTATCCTAGAAAATGATTATTATTATTATCGAGAACAAAAATTTTCTTTACTTTTTTCGCATTTTATCCTAGGGGTACTATACCGGGCTATACCGACTGTACATTTTTTTTACTATTTATTAATTTTTTTCTCTTTTCTGTTTTAGGTAAGTAAGCTGTGTTTTTTTAAAATTAATTTTAAACTAAAAAACAAATTGTTGGGGATCAGGTAAGCTTTATTTCGTTTTAGTTACCTCAAACTGTAAATCTGTTTTTAATTTGTCATTTAGATTCAAATGTTGTATTGTCAATATTATCTTAATGATTTCATATCACAGTAGCCATCTCGCCTTAGGTATATTCATGCAAAATTATAATAATATAGTGTAAAAGGGTTGAATGGCATCCCTTATGTTATTATGACATTTTGCTAGATAGAATGACCATTAGTTGACACATGTGCAATAAATACATATGACTTTTGAATAATAATCACCATATTTTGCATATATTTTCATATAAATATTGCAGTTTATTATGTTACATAATATTCTACAAAATCCCAAACTTTATTTTGGTTTATATATAAAACTAGTAACCACTATCAAAATATAAAGTTATTACCATCACTTTTAGGGTACCGTACCACAATTAGTATAATTCGAATTTTATCAAAATTTTTTACACTCAAAAACTTGACATTTGGGATCAGACTATTTCATACTAATACGGAAATTTACCAGAAATTAGCTCAAAAAATGTATATATATATATATATATATAACTGTAATTGGAGACAAGGAATGTGTTTTGAATTAAATTTGTCCTTTATATGAGTAATCAGATTCCAAGGAATGTTATTGAACAAACAATCTCCAAGCTGTTTGAACTGCTATTTAGTAAAAGCTCTTACTTTCTTAGTTCTTCTGCGGATCATGAAACTTTCAAACGGAAAAGTTCCACAAGAGAATAGTTCCAAGATTTCTTATTCTAATCTTCTAACAATCTCACAAATAATCTAGGTTCAAACTATCAACAAATAGTTTCATAGAATATCCAGACAAATTAAAAGTCTTTCGACTAGTTCCACTTTCGATGACATAGACTAGAAAACTTAATTATGAAAGGACCCCGCACATTTCTGATGGGAAGCCGCCCTCGGTGAAATTCACTGAAATCGATATACGTTATTCGTTTTGAACTCCCGATCATAAGTTCTCATGGCCACACGGTCGACAAATGGACACTAAAAGTATTCACTAAGAGCTATCCATTCAACGCATCTTCAATAGTTTTCTACTGGGATTTTTCGGGTGTGTGATTTCGAATCTTATGTCGAAAGTAGTATTTGATAGTTGACAACTGCCAACAGCCCTATCAACCCGCCTTATTTGAAAAATATTTATTTATTAAATATTTAAATATTTTCTGAAAAATATTTATCAGAATATATAATAATAATAATAATAATAGGAGCCAGTCATCCCATAGACCTCCTCCAGAATACACCATTCGTGCCTATCGTGTACTTGTCTTGTCTAGCAACAGCCAGCAATAGATGCAAGTTCATCACGCCATCTTTTATTAGAACGGCCGATTATACGGTGTCCATAAAGTAGCTCGTAATGCCCATCTACATTCTCTAATTCGGGCTATGTGTCCCGCCCATTTCCACTTAAGCCGCTTTGCACTTAATACCACATCCTTAGCTTGTGTTTTATTCCTAATTTCACACCAGCGAATTTTCTCGACTCTATTCCTAATATTGAGCGCTCCATACTCTTTTGGCATGTTAGGAGTTCAGAATATATACAAGGGGGTTTTCTGAGTTTTTGCATGTACTTTTAGCGGGAAATAAGGCGGATTCATAGCTATATTTTAGTTTGTGTATAGCTGCCAAAAAAAAAATGCATCCTGTTTTTTTTTTCGATCTAAATAAAATTAGAAATATGTCAGCTTTAACTCTTAAATACATTTATTATCTGGAATAATAATAATATATAGTAAGAAGTAATAGATACTCCCACTTCAACAATATCTTAAATGAAAAAGGAGTTGTGAACAGCTGTCGTATAGATAACAAACAAACACCTTCCATCGTTGTGTCATGTCACCAACATGAACAAACATAATTTTCGTATCGTATTTTTTTCTTCTGTATGTTGTATTTTACTTACCTTCCTACAATAGAGGAGAAACGAACGAAGACAATCTCATTTCATCTTGTTAATAATTCACATAAATTATGTTCTCTACATTATTATATCAGAGTCAAAGGTTAAGTAGTGTGACCTACTTTGATGACACCTTCGAATATACAATGTGTTCTGTTGAAAAAGTTTATTTCAAATTGTTTCTATCATTCTCGTTGGCAATTCCAGTACGAAATAAATATGTTGAGTTTTGTATTTCTGGTATTTAAAAGTCATTATGCGTTATACATAAAAAAGATTTCGTTACTTTTTATCAATTTCACATGCAGTCCACAATATCAGAAGTGGAAACATTTTAATATCTAGAAGGTTTATATCGGTGCTTTTTCATAGTCGCTGTATTCATCACGTAACTTCGGTGGGTTTACAACATAGGTGGGCAAACTTTGACTGCACTCAGCTCTGAATGAGAGGTAGGAAGAGATGTAGAGTAAATATAGGGTTACCCCTACCAATTATTATTATTTTCTTTTTTTAATTAAAACATTTTCTGAAAAAAATATAATAATACCAAATCTTTTTTATGGTCACTATTATACAAAGTATACAATACATACAATACATTGAATATATACTCTGGAATTTCGGGCTGGTAATTTGGGGCATAAAATGTGCCTTTTTAATATATTTGGGTATGAATAAAATATATATGTTATATAAATTATAAAATATAAATCTTTTGATCTTTTACATTTACCGCTTGACAATTTTAAACCGCTTGTAAATTTTTTGATGATTTAGCTTTAGTTTAGATTTTTGGAAATTCCGAATAATTTGCCTAAACTATTCATATCGGAGAACTATTTAACAATTATTTACTTGATTTAATTATTTTTTCTTAGTAGGGGGTATAGTGTCATGGTAATTTGATGACACTGGATACAATGAAGATGCCAATAATAACGCGGGGGGGGGGGGGTTGGTAATTTGTTACTAATTTCTAAATGGTTAAATTTTACATAAAGTGGGAATACATATAGTTGTTGTTGTTGTTGTAATTATTGTTATTGCTATCATCATTGTTGTTGTTATTATTATTATTATTGTTATTATTATTATTATGTTTTTTGGTGTATCTCTCCATATTGTAAAAGATATTTCTTAAACAATAAATATTTTATAAAACTATTTCTAAATTGATTGAATAAATTATTGGGCAATAATCGGTAGGCAACCTGTATTGAAACATCGTTCCGTCTTACTTCAAAACATACCTTTTTTACTTACTCTCACACTGCTCATGGAGAGCCGTTCGGCTACGGAGAGCCGTCTGTGCCCACCTCTGTAAACTTTACAAAATCCAACACTTGAAAGCACTGAGACTATATTTATTATTTATTAGTTTAATTTCAATTATTTGAAAAATCAAGAATCGGTGGAATCGAGATGGATATTGAATTAACTAGAATGAGTGCTGGTGCTCCACTAAGGTGCCTAGAGCCGTTTCTTGGAGTGCCGAAAAGCACAAAAAAATATATAATAAAAGAATGGGTAGTATAAGAGTCCAACCGTTTTTGAGTAAATATTCATTTGCTTTGAAAAATATGTAGGAATCTTAGAAGTCTATACAAATCAAAATATTGTTAATACAACATAGTAATTGTTTTCACTTCAACGTTTTCACTCATTGATTATAAAAATTTGCTTTGTATTATTTTTATGATTTAAGTTTGCCAATCCTACACAACTTAAATCCAATAATCTACAATATCAATAATAACTCAAGTTTTATTCACTTAGAAATTTCTTTGATTGCCCATTGTTTGATTGTAATATTATACTAACAATCAAAGAATAAATGTCCAACGAACAATGTAAACAACTGGATGGATACTGTTTGAACTCCGTTTTTCACTTAAGGACTATTTCATTTCTATCATTTCAAAACTATTTTATTTCATACAAATGGTACGAAAATTTATCGACCCCATAAAGGGCATACCTGGTTGCAGCAGTCTTGTATTCAACAAATAATATAAACTACATCATTCATTTTAAACATTTACGCCCTGTTATGCTCAAATGCGATTATTAATTAAATCAGATTAACTAAACTTTCAACGATATGTATATACACAGTACATACCTGTGCATAAACATATATGTACACAGATTTCTTTAAATACTGAAAGTGGAATTATTTATATCTTGATGGGTTGTACACACCGGTCTGAGTGGCCGAGCGGTCTAAAACGTTATGTTCACGCAGTATGCTTACTTGGAAACTGGGAGGTTATGGGTTCGAATCCCGACATCGGCAGTTTGTCAATTATTAAGAAAAAAAAAAAGTAACGGTCGTTTTTCAAAATTTTATAATTAAATTGTGCCTTATTAATTGACTAAACTGTCGGCGTATGGACAAGAAAGAAGTAACCGACTATGCTTGTGTAGGTTTTCTGCAGTTTTCTTCACGAACTCCAGATGAATATTGCATACTGAAGTGAATAATCAAGTTTTTATTAGATGTTAGTATTACGCCCCGTTTTGAGAAAATTATATAGTCGAATCCCATAGTCTCCAATAGATTAAATTACTGCCTGATTTTCGTAAAATTGTAATATAGTCTTCTCATACTTTCTCAGACTTGCTGCCTTGAAGTTTGGTATATTTGAATGGGAAATGTCACGTTATAGATTATTTCCATTTCAGTAGAGTTGAATGAACTACTATTCAGTATCCAGATATAAAATTTATTAGTCAATTTACCCAAAAAATTCAACAACAATCTAATTTTTAAAGAACAGTTGTAAACATAAACACCAATGCTAAACGCCTCCATATTCGTGCGTGATTTTCCGAAAGCCGGAACTATAATATTATTTTTCATAGGATATTGAACTGAAATTTTGATTGATGCAGTACCCAGATATCCTTATGGAATAACCGTACAATTGGAGAGTATAACTACACAGTTATTTACACTTTGCACACCTCTACACACCCACAATCACTGCAAAAGTGCTGTGCAGTTTAACTCTGCAGGTCGATTGAGGCCTGACTAGCTCATCTGCCTAGACTGACTGTTAACTTAGCCTAGACAGTCACCAGGCCACCTAAGTAGTCCACAAGGCCTGTGCAGTTAAATTCTGCAGATAGCCTGAGGACTCCACAGATCATCTGTCCAGACTGACTGTTAAGTTAGCCTGGGTAGTTCGAATCACCAAGCCACATTGCCTGTCCAGTTTTGTAACATAGACTTGTGTGAATTCCCAAAAAAGTATCTGCAAGAGTATGGGGAGTCTGAAGCTAATGTATCAGACTGCTAAGCTGAGCTAATTCAGCGTTGAGTATTTTATAAACTTCCCATTTATATATTTATTGTAATACATAAACATACACAATGTTCATAAATTTCTCATATTCCTCTCTAAAATACCCTAAAACATCATTCGTTTTATAATGCCTGTACACCTCTCTTGCTTGATGAGATTGTAACAGCAACACAGAGTCGAGAACAGCGTACCCAATATTCACCTCCCATTCCATCATATTTTCTCGTCTATATATATGAATGTCACTATACATAGAAGGTGTTACCTTTAATCACCCAACACCATTTGTGCTAGTAATGATTACGAGATGATTTAGTTAGTTGGAAATATGGGAGTTGACTAATCTAATAAATACCAGGCAACAGGAGCAACAACGTTTTTGAATTACCTGTGTCGTGTATGTCGTCTGGAAATTGTGCTATCAAAACACACACATACACTTATAGTTCATTCGCAATGGCAAATTTTTATGCATTTCATCGATAAGTATTCCATTTTTCCCTGAGTGAGTGCAAACATAAGTTATCCGGAGTGGAAAAAATTAATGGGTCGCTAATTGACTAAACTGTCGGCGTATGGACAAGAACGAAAGTAGCTGGCTATGCTTGTGAAAGTTTTCTGCAGCTTCCGTTCACTAACATTAGATAAATGTTGGCAAAGTTCCTTTCAAAGTCGGCCGCAGTCGCACAATCTACCAATTCCTAGTCTACATGCAAATTCCTTGTCCTTTAAGGGTCAGTAAAAAAGTGCTGGGCTTCGACATCCCTTCCTCTACTACTACTTGTCAACGCGAAGCGATAGTTAACCCTCAATGTTACTTAAAGCGCGAAGCGCGATTCATTGCAACGGATTCCGAGTACAGCTAGTATATCACAAAATATTAAATCCTTCCTCGCTTACACTACCAAACATTATTGAATGTCATAACTGCAAACTTTTTCCTTAGACTATTTCCTCTTCTCTCTATGAGCATCTTTCAGAAATTTGAAATGAACAATCGACATCTCTCAGAAATAAAAACTGAGAAAAAACTCACTTGACTTCTTAATTTTGTATACATTCTCATTATGAATGATCTCTTTCTATGCCCAAACCGCTGCAAAATGTTACAAAAATGGCCATAGCGAATGAACTATGATCACTGTTGTATTTGTTCTAGTCGGTTGCTTGTCATCAGTAAATACAAGTCATGAATATATCCAGTGTATGCTTTTAGAGTTAAAACATCATCGTGCTACTGACATGGTGATAAATTCATTTTATTGGAATTGATATCAAATTGCTACAATTCGAAAATTTGTTCATCTATTCCAGTGAAAAATATATTTAAAAACATTCAATCGTTTGTAGAGTAAAATTAAAGTCTAGTTTACATTGTTGAAATTACCAGGTAGTATTTTTCTTGTATGTTTTTGTAATTTTATTAAACATTAATTTTATTTTATTGGACAAATAATTAAAGGAAAAAATAATGCAGCCATCTAAAATAAATATATTCATAGTCAAACTTTATATTATGTTATTTATTGACAAATCAAGAGCACGGTAGTGCGTGGCCGAGTTTTAAGGGAGACATTCGGACTTTTCACTACAGTGTTATTACTACACCTTAATTTAGGCTCATTTTTTGGGTGCTGTATCTTTTGAACGGAAAGAGCTACAGGGTTGATATTTCGAATATAGATACTTTACGGAATTATAAGAACCAATGTTTTCAATCAATGTTAACGAATTAACCGTTAAAAAGTTATTTCACTTCAAAAACGCAAAATTCGTGGGAACGCCCACAATTCTTGGTAACTAATAGATCAAAATGTTTAGCTACTTCCAGATATGCTGTAAAGTTGATATTGGGCATGAAGATAGCTGTAGTACCCAAACCGACGGAAAAATTGCGAAAACTGGAAATTTGTATCGGAAAAGTGGAAAATTGAACATTTTTTGTTTTAAGACTAGTTTAACGCAAACTACCATGTAGAGAACGATATATCATATATACCTATTAATTTTTATACCATATAGAAATAGACATTGCAATTTGAATACAGCAGTATGCGTTGATTTTAAAAGTTATGCAACGGAAGCCTCGGAAAATTGGAAAAACATCCTCCAAAATTATGTTTTTCTGTTCTATAAATGCTATAAAGTTTGAATTTTCACTAATCGACCCGAAATAACGTCAAAATTAACAGAATATTTTGAAAAATTTTATTACCTACATCGCAACCACAACGAAAATGGGAAAAACACCCCTAAAACTTACCTCTTTACTTCTATTCATGATAGAAAGATCGGTTTTTTTCCATCACAACCCTTCGAACTTGGTGAAAACACCCCCAAAACCAACCTTTTTGTTCTATACATACAACAAGATGCAGTTTTTTGCAATCGACGCTTAATAGCTACAAATTAGGAAGTTATTTCGAAAAACTTAATATTTTTTATTGCAAACTCCCGAAAAATCGAAAAAACACCCCCCAAAATTACGTTTTTCATTTCTATATATGATGAAATGATGGAATTTTCACCAATCGACCCGAAATAAAGTCAAGTTAACAGAACTCTTTCCTTACTTATAACGCAAACCTCCGAAAATGGGAAAAACACCCCTTAAACTGCCTTAAGGCATTTTGATCAGACTAAAACTATGACCGCTAGAGAGTGATTTATGTATTCTAAGGAAATTCGCTAAGTTGACGCAGCTCCTGCGTAACGAATTTTTTTTTGTGAAGTGGAGCCAACGGGTCAAGTCATTTCTTCAAAGACTATAACGTTGATAATCAATTATCTGTAATAAACGATTAGTTTAGAAGTCATAATCGAAACAAATCAAATAACATCTTATATATACTAAATTTTATATAGTTATTTTAATAAAAAATATATCACTCTTATTTCACATTAATTTGTGGCGTTTTAATAAAAGGCCTATGATATATGATCGATGAATATTATTATCAATAATCCAATGTATAAATTTATGCTTTCTTTTCAGTTTTGGCAATAACACTGCTTGAATATTTGGTAATATACCGCCTTGAGCAATTCTTACAAATTATAACAATTTATTTAATTCTTTTCATCATTACGAATTGCTAATTGAAAATAAACTTGTTTATTTTTAAACTTGTTTACTTAAAAAAAGTTACATTGTAACAATACAATACAACAATCAATGTTTTCTATTTGGAGTATTAAAACATACTGATATATTAAACTAGAAAATTTTTATTTAAATACTAAATGTCTATCTAATCAAAAAGGAGGCGGTAACCTTGTCAACAAATCAGATCGATATATGCTTCATATGTTATTTTAATTACAATTAAAGTTGTTAAATTTTCCGTTTGTAAGAAAGGTAAGTTTTCGAGAAAATCTTAATAAAATATTTGCTTCTTAATAAGTGATGATATGGGATAAAGGACCGAGCTATTTACAAAGTAAATAGATCCAGACTTCATATAATAGTTGCTCCTTAAAAAGTGATGATATACGAGAAAGGACCGAGCTATTAACAAAGTAAATAGCTCTAGACTTCAAATAATAGCTGTTCCTTAAAAAGTGATGATATCCCATAAAGTTTCGAGCTATTTACAAGCTAAACAGCTCGGTAAACTATTTATTAAAAAAATAAATGAGGGGTAAATTAATTAAGTGTAAGAAAAAATTTGGTTGAAATTTATGTCGTAAGTTTTCCCTTAGTATGTTTTTATTAGCGAATTTCCTGAAAGGAAATAGAGCTATTGGTCCCGTACCGAAGTCAAAATTTCGCAAAAATTTCTTCAAATGTCCATCGATCCTACCTTGTAGATGTCAAAAATCACCATCTGTAAAATTTATATATATATATATCTATGGACATATATATATATATATATACATATATATATATATATATACATATATATATATATATATACATATATATATATATATATATATATATATATATATATATATGTGTCTGTAATCACTCTAGCGGTCACAGTTTTCATTTTATCGGAATGAGATTTGGTATTTAAAGCGCTTTTGGTATTCAAAAGGTCAAGTTCGTTAATGGGTAAAATCGGACCAGGGGAAAGGGGGTTTTAGAGGGAGGGGGAAACTCAAAATTTGACATATCTCCCTTAATATTCGAAAAATCGAAAATTTTATAAGAAGTAAAGTTGTAGGTATTAAGTTTTACTGTAATTTTGTTTCTTATCATTTTTTCTGTAACCCTAATATTTACAAAAATATTGACGGTTTAAGATTGAAAATTAAATTCCTCAATATCTCTGTACTCATTAGAGTTTGAGCAAAAATGATAAGGTGATGAAATGTAGAAAACATGATTTTCTACAACTTTGTTTCTTACGCATTTTTCGATTGTTCAAATATTAAGAGAGATATTTTAGATTTTGTGTTTTCTTCTATCTTTATGCACCCCTTTTCTATTGACGTATGTCATTTATTAATAAAATTGGCCATGCAAATACTAAAATCAGATACGACATTTCATTTTGATCAGACTAACATTGTGACCGCTAGAGAGTAATTTATTTATTCCAAGGAAATTCGCTAAGTTGAAGCAGCTCCTGCGTAACGAATTTTTAAAATTTTATAACGCGGCATGTTTAAAAATATTTGAAATCATCAGAAAAATTAACTTGCCGCGTTATAAAATTTTAATAAAAACATACTGTACAGAATATTGTACAGAATCTCATATATGTAAGGTATACAAGTGTTACACATACAAGTGTTACACATTTAATTGTTTTATTAATAAAAATTCGTTACGCAGGAGCTGCTTCAACTTAGCGAATTTCCTTAGAATAAATCACTCTCTAGTGATCACAATTTTAGTCTGATCAAAATGAAATGTCATATATGATTTTAGCATTTGCAAGTCCAATTTTCTCAATAAATGACATACGTCGAGGCGAATGGGGGGAGGTATCAAAAAAGAAGAAAACACAAAATATAAAATATCTCTCTTAATATTAGAACAATCGAAAAATGCGTAAGAAATAAAGTTGTATAAAATCAAATTTGCTACAATTCATCACCTTATCATTTTTGCTCAAACTCTAATGTGTACAGAGATATTAAGGAATTTAATTTTCAATCTTAAACCGTCAATATTTCTGTAAATATTATTGTTACAGAAAAAATGATAAGAAACAAAATTACAGTAAAACTTAGTACCTACAACTTTACTTCTTAAAAAATTTTTCGATTTTTCAAATTTTAAGGGAGATATCTCAAATTTTATGTTTCCCCCTCCCTCTAAACCCCCCTTTCCCCTGGTCCGATTTTACCCATTAACGAACTTGACCTTTTGAATATCAAAAGCGCCTCAAATACCAAATCTCATCCCGATAAAATGAAAACTGTGACCGCTAGAGTGATGACAGACACATATATATATATATATATATATATATATGTATATATATATATATATGTCCATAGATATATATATATATATATATATATATATATATAAATTTTTCAGATGGTGATTTTTAACATCTACTAGGTAGGATCGATGGACATTTGAAGAAATTTTTGCGAAATTTTGACTTCGGTACGGGACCAATAGCTCTATTTCCTTTCAGGAAATTCGCTAAAACACAAAAATTGCAGGACAATTTTTAATGCGTGTTACCTCAGAACTCCGTCATTTATGACTCGATTTTGATATTTTTGTTTTAAAGGGTTTGATTTCCCATTGTCCCCAATATTATACTACAACCATACTATATTGATGTTTTAGCCCTTCAAAAAGCGACCAGAGCCAGTTGACGTAATATAACGCGAAGCGGTCTCCTTTGTAAATGTGAATCTAAAAAATTCGTTACGCAGGAGCTGCTTCAACTTAGCGAATTTCCTTGGAATAAATAAACTACTCTCTAGCGGTCACAATGTTAGTCTGATAAAAATGAAATGTCGTATCTGATTTTAGTATTTGCATGGCCAATTTTATTAATAAATAACTTACGTCAAGGGAAAAGGGGGGCATAAAGATAGAAGAAAACACAAAATATAAAATATCTCTCTTAATATTAGAACAATCGAAAAATGCGTAAGAAACAAAGTTGTAGAAAATCATGTTTGCTACAATTCACCACCTTATCATTTTTGCTCAAACTCTAATGCGTACAGAGATATTGAGGAATTTAATTTTCAATCTTAAACCGTCAATATTTTTGTATATATTAGGGTTACAGAAAAAACTATAAGAAACAAAATTTCAGTAAAACTTAATACCTACAACTTTACTTCTTATAAAATTTTCGATTTTTCGAATATTAAGGGAGATTTGTCAAATTTTGTGTTTCCCCCTCCCTCTAAACCCCCCTTTCCCCTTGTCCGATTTTACCCATTAACGAACTTGACCTTTTGAATACCAAAAGCGCTTCAAATACCAAATCTCATTCCGATAAAATGAAAACTGTGACCGCTAGAGTGATTACAGACACATATATATATATATATATATATATATATATATATATGTATATATATATATATATATATATATATGTCCGCTAGAGTGATTACAGACACATATATATATATATATATATATGTATATATATATATATATATATTAATGTATATATATATATATATATATATATGTATATATATATATATATATATATATATATATGTCCATAGATATATATATATAAATTTTACAGATGGTGATTTTTGACATCTACAAGGTAGGATCGATGGACATTTGAAGAAATTTTTGCGAAATTTTGACTTCGGTACGGGACCAATAGCTCTATTTCCTTTCAGGAAATTCGCTAAAAGAGTAAAGTATCGCGAAGCGAAAGGAACGCATAGCATACGCGAAGCATATGCGAAGAGTAACAAAACGCTACGCGTTTTGTGCGAAGCCTTTGGCTTCGTATATTTAAGCCTTTCAAAAATTATTGATATCCGACCAAAAACATAAATGTAAGAAAGGGCCGAGTTTTCGGGAAAATCCTTAATGTAATAGTTCCTTCTTAAAAAGTGATGATATGAGAGTAATGACCGAGCTATTTACAAAGTAAATAGCTCTAGACTTCATATAATAGTTGCTTCTTAAAAAGTGATGATATGGAAGAAAGGACCGAGCTATTTACAAAGTAAATAGCTCTAGACTTTATATAATAGTTGCTTGTTAAAAAGTGATGATATGGAAGAAAGGACCGAGCTATTTACAAAGTAAATAGCTCTAGACTTCAGATAATAGTTGCTCTTTGAAAAGTGATGATATCCCATTAAAGAGCCGAGCTATTTACAAAGTAAATAGCTCGGTAAACTATTAACTAAAAAAAATAATGAGGGGTAAATTGATTAAATGTAAGAAAAAATTTGGTTTAAAATTATTTCATAAGTTTTCCCTTAGTATAATTTTAAAATTTTATATAGCGCGGCAAGTTATTTTTTCTGATTTCCAATATTTTAAAACTTGCCGCGTTATAAAATTTTAAAATTATACTAAGGGAAAACTTATGAAATAATTTTAAACCAAATTTTTTCTTACATTTAATCAATTTACCCCTCATTATTTTTTTTAGTTAATAGTTTACCGAGCTATTTACTTTGTAAATAGCTCGGCTCTTTAATGGGATATCATCACTTTTCAAAGAGCAACTATTATCTGAAGTCTAGAGCTATTTACTTTGTAAATAGCTCGGTCCTTTCTTCCATATCATCACTTTTTAACAAGCAACTATTATATAAAGTCTAGAGCTATTTACTTTGTAAATAGCTCGGTCCTTTCTTCCATATCATCACTTTTTAAGAAGCAACTATTATATGAAGTCTAGAGCTATTTACTTTGTAAATAGCTCGGTCATTACTCTCATATCATCACTTTTTAAGAAGGAACTATTACATTAAGGATTTTCCCGAAAACTCGGCCCTTTCTTACATTTATGTTTTTGGTCGGATAAAAATTATTATTTAATTTATGCTAAAACTATTTTGGTCTTGAAAAAATGTCTCGAATGAACATTATTTATTACAAATATACTGACAATTGTTGTTCCATACTGTATAATTTTGAAAATCATCGCCCGTTTTGAATTCGATAGTACAAAACGTACGGTAAAATGGGTAGAACTGTATATATATTTCTTTAATGCAAAAAGTAGAATGTGTATTCATCCTATATATGTAGAACTACAAAATCTTACATACATACCTATGAGATGTATATCCCTTCTACTTCAACAGTAATATATTCAATACCAATCATAACATCTATTTTTTATCATCATAAATTTTTTCCACCCGATTGCCTTAGAAAGAGGGTAATGTTTTTCGAGTGAATGTAAGGATGTACACTTCCGTTCATAAAAATTGAACCAGTTGAAACATTGTAAGTGTTACTGTATGTAATATTATACATATATTTAGTAATATATACGCTTAGAAAGTGTTCAATTTTTATGAACGGGAGTGTATCTTTGTCTATTTCTTTCGCACTCTCTATAACCTAAATGTCTTGATAGATAGATCCTATGTAAATTTTCCTTACGAATCCAGAAAAACTATCAGAAGTTCAAAATTCCAAACTATTCCAAAATTATAGCCGTTTTCTGACCATTGCAAAGTCTACAGTTTTATAACAAAATTTTGGAAATAAATAAAAACATTTCGACCTGTCAAAATTTACAAAAAAATGATCTTTTTTTACGCACTAGGGTTTTTTTTCAAATTTTATATTACTTTTACTTGTGGTAGGTTATTTTTCTTTTGGTTCTTTTTTGCCCATATGATAAAATTGATAAAGTTTGTGCATAGAGGTAAATTATGAATTATGGTGAACATCGAAAAATTAAATAATTCTTGTAACGAAACAATAAAAAACTTTTATACTAGAAAATGTTTACTAGCAAAAAAGTATACATAAATTTAATATTTTCATCAACAATTTTCTTCATTTCAATCCTTTTTCTTTTAAAACCAGTAGTAAAATCATTTCATTTGTTTTTATATATGTATATATTATATATATGGAAGAATATATATTTATAAACTAAAATCTTATTTGGTCCTAAGGGGATTTTATTAATATAAATATATCTTTGTTCATTGTATTATTTATCTTTGTCTCTTTTCTATTTTCCTTACCATTTTATTAAGAAACTTTCTAGATATTACATAATTCTCTCAATTGACTTTATCTCATTTCTTCTACCATATAGATCTTTTATAAATGAATGAAAATTTTAATGGTATTATTTACAATGGTTTTATAAATATAATTATTTTAATAATACTTTTTAGATAGAAGAAAAAAATACATTTTTTTTGTGTGTAACTTATTAAAATAATAGTATATAATTTTCTATCATCAGTACACAGTACCGTAGAAAATTTTTCATTATTTATATAATATTTCTTGAATGTTCAATGTCGCAGATCTGATGTTCGGACAAAAGTATGGTCGTTATGCAAAAGCTGCGTCAATTTAACGAATTTCCATATAATAAATTCATAACTTCTCTATTGGAAATTGAAATTAACATTTATCTTATAAATATTCATAGCGACCTCTGACGGCTAAAGAGGCTACAGACATATGTATATATATATATATATATATATATATATATATATATATATATATATATATATATATATATATATTTATATATATATATATATATAAATATATTTTCTATGTATTTGTATACTGTCTAACGGTCACAATTTTAGTTCGATCAAAATGAAACTTCGTATCTGACATGCTTTTGGGATTTGAAGAGCAAAGTTTGTAATCAAGTAGAATCGATCAAGGGAAAAGGAGACTTAGAGGGGGCTTAGAGAATATCTCTTACCTAATATTAGAAAAATCTCAAAATGTACTACCAGTAAAGTTGTAGTAAATTAACTTTGATTGATTTATATCGGGGTAAAAAAACTATTGAACTTCGACCTTTTGGGACATTGTGCTCCACCTACTTCAGTTTGACGAGATTCGCTTCTCCCATATATTGGCAATAGCCTGGAGCTTGCTTATCAAGTCCTCCCGAAGGTTCATATATTCGGGATGAGATGCACCGAATATCCTGTATCTGCTGCAACCCGGAGGTTCGCAGTCAAAGATTATGTGGCTGGATGTTTCTTCCTCCTCGCCACACAATCTGCACATAATGGACCCGAGTGCCATTGTGTGCAGATGCTCCCGCAGGGGAATGCCCGGTATTGATGCTTAGTTACTTAATAGCATACTATTTATCGTTAGTCGAAAAGATATGAATGTTCTGTTGATTTTTCAATTAGTTTCAATCTGGTTATGAAATATTTTCGTAAATTAGTTTAATTTAATAATAATTGTAGTAATTCACACCTATTTTTCACTGCGGTTAAGTAATATGTATGGATAATAATTATTGATAATCAAAAATAATACATTTTTATGGTATAAGTATGGCAATTGTTTTCTAGGCAGGTGAAAAAGGTTAAAGTTATTTATACGCCAATTTTTTTCCAAATTAAAATAATAATCATCAATGGTGTGTTTTCTAAACAGATATCTCCGCATATAAGTTATATCTTTTTTTTTACACCAAAGCAAGTCGCTTAAATCACCTTCATTTTTATTTATTCAAAGATATCTGTTAAAAGTTCAATAAACTTTGAATAAGTTTTAATATTTAGTATTTTTTCTCTGTCACTGTAGTTTTAAAACGACTGAAGCTCATGTTGTCGGTTTAAAATGACCTAGATTTTTCTATTATCTCTTCTGACATTATTATATAATTTTTTCCCTTCATATTCATATAAATAAAGAAATATAGTTCATTAGATGTTGACCTGTAAATACAATTTTATCTGGGTTCTATGTGAAATATGATATACCACAATACATGGTTGCAATAAATAAAGGAAAATGCGAAGTATTTCGAATCGTTTGCATGGACAAAAATGTATCTGAATCCCTATTGTAATAAATGCTTAACAGACTTTATCATATAGACCGAAATTAGTAGAATGTTTCGAAACAAAAATTTATAGCTGGATGGTCTAGCGGTGTGGGCATAGATCCGAAAGGCAATGCAAAGGCATATACAGTAATTTTTAACCTTTCGTCTTTTTTAGGCTCTATAAGTGAAAAAAAAATTCATATTTCATTAAAAACTACGGATTGTTTCTCGAAAGTATCAATTACGATATAAAAATTTTGGCAGAAAAGACAATAGAACAACTAGATATATAGGTAGATTATAGAGGCTCCCCTGGACGGGCTACACTTCGACCATAAGATCCATTGTGATGCCTAAGGATGTGAGTGGAGTAGAAGGAATTTTTGTGTATAAACTAGGAATTGGTAGGATATGCGGCTGCAGCCGACTATGATAGGACTTATACCGATATTCATCTGGAGTTCGTGAAGGAAACTGCAGAAAATCTTTTCAAGCATAGCCAGTTACTTCGTTCTTGTCCATACGCCGACAATTTAGTCAATTAACCGCCCTCTTTTTTTCCTAATAGTTGACAAACTGCCGATGTCGGGATTCGAACCCATAACCTCCCAGTTTCCAAGTAGGCATACTGCGCAGACTGGTATAGAACAACTAACGGACTTAGTTGTTTAAATACCCTGTACATATTGAGTTTTTTATCAGAGCACTTCTCCGTATCCATAGATATAAAATTTTGGATGTTGTTGGGTATACACCAAAAGACTTAATATTAGTCCAAGAGGTCGAGCTGTTTGGAACAGGCGCTCGGATTGGAACAGGGGTGCTAGTTCGATTCCCATCGGTGACAGTTTGTCAATTAAATTAATTTTTAGACCTTCTTGCCAGGCTTCGAGTTCCTCTCTGCTTCTATTACTAATACTACTAAGATTCTTTATACATATGTATGTATGTTTCTGTAATATGCAGTAATTACATATGTTTGAGTTGAAATTGTGACAAAACTTTTCAGATTTTGTAAAAAAGAACATTTTTTATCTTTGAACTTTTCTTTAAGCTTTTGCGGTTTTAAAGATATTTTCCTCTTTATGGGACAAACTCGAAGTTACTTTTAAGCTCTAGAGCACTCTCAAGATATTTCAGTTTTGTATATATGCAAACAACCATTGACAGCCATGGATAATGTCGTCACATCATATCACGTCGTGTTTTAAATGCGAGCTGGTTTTTACAGACTTAAAATATTGAATATTTTAAAATTGAGTCATAAAAAAATTTATTTAGTCTTACCTTTGCAAATAAGTTGAAAAATAAAATAATTTAAAAATTTTCAGATTGCGCCATAAATAATGAAAGCAGATAAAACAATTGAATTCGATATATTGTTCTATACAATCCAGGAAATCCAATTGACTGTATAAGAACACATTTATTAATGACAGTATCTCGAACTTTGCAGAAACCACAATTTTATCATTCACTCAGTAAAATTTTATGACGACAAATAAAAAAAAAACTAAACTTGCTAATTTTTGAATAGGAAAAAAAAAACATAACAAAATTACATTAAACTTTTATACAACTTACTTAATACTAACTATACATACCATGTTGTAGGGTGGATGAGTAGTGACTTGTTTTATTTTGTCTCTCAAATCTTGTGTAGTGATGCCGCAAGAGACGAGAGCAATATGACCCTACGAGAATAACTCAGCGAGAAACTAGACGAAAATTAGAATCCTGATTTTCGATAAATATTCGACAGGCAAACGATAGTACTCTTTTTCAATCTCTATAGATTTTTAATCTGTAAAAATGTACTAATCAAAGAACAGCAAATCATTTTGGATGGTAATGATGTAATTTTCATACTGGGAGTGGGCAAAATTTGGACCATGTTTGGGAAAAATGGGTAAAACTGTTTATCTTCGAAACAGTAGTAGATAGAACAAAAATATGTTCACTTTTTTCTTTATACAGTCTTTATTTTTTCAATTAAAATATAAAAAGTTAAATAAATTAGAAAAATATGCAGTTTATATAAATAGAAAAATAACAACTAACTGAGTTAATTACCGGTATATACTGAATTTATGAAAAACAGTTTCAAATAAAAGTTGTTTATTTATAAAAAAAAAAACATTTTTGTTCTATCTCTTTCCATTTCAAAGAGAGGCAGTTTTTCCCATTTTGCCCACACATGGCCCGATTTTGCCTTTTACGAACTTGACCTTATCTTCTTGCTCTAGAACTGACATACGAAATTTTAACTCGCTATCTCTTTTCATTTTTGAGTTATCGTGTTCACGAACAGACGGACGAACGGATCTACCAAAATTTTCAAGCGTTACAAAGTCGGGACTAAACTTAATATACCTAGTATATTAACATATACCGGGTATAAAAAAGTTTTACTTAAGTAGAAAAAAAGATTTTTTTAAATTGTATTTTTTCAAGAAAATCTTCCACTGTAGAAACGAAATGATATGACACGATAGAAAATTTTTGCATGTCAATCGAATACAAGAGACATTCTACTGTAGTCTCGTTGCGTTTCGCGGCATCACTACTTATGTGTATTGTGTATTCATTTGAACAAGATGAAAAAGTTTTTAATTCAAGTAAAAAGGAACAAAATTTTTAAAATAAAATACTTAACAATATTGTTTTATTGGATTGTTCAAGTGTAAATAAATAAATTTTTCCACTTGTTATAAAAATGTGATAGTTTTATAGTTAAAAAAAAAAGAAAAAGAAAAGAAACAAACTGAATAATAATTGTATTTCATTTTAATTTTCCGGTATTCGAAGAAGATAACTTTTTCTTTTTTTCCGCTTTTTGCACTTGACTAAGTATATGTAATTGTGTGCTATTAATAGAAGTTAGGAACATGTACAGAAAATTTGTTACTTAATCTTTACAAGAATATATTTCAGATTTGGTTACTTTTAAGATCATTTGATGCATTAATCATAGTTTTATTTCATTTAGTTTTCCAGCCCTTGTATCGAACGACGAACAAATTTCCTATTGCTTTGGGTTGCGACTTGAATTAGTCAGTGATCTCTCTACTGCTATCTCAAACTATATGGTGTTTCGAAATTTCAAACTATCGGCTATGATGGTTTGATAACTATTCAATTAACTGAAGGTAGTGTCGGTCAATTATGTCTTATTGTTGGGTCCACTATTTTATTTTTACAAAGTAGGTATTAGAGTATTAATTGTCTAGTTGCGGAGATTAAACCAAATTTTTGTACTTTGTGTTCATTTTCATTAGAGCTTCTATTCGGATCAATGTTACGTTAAATTTTTGCTATAATTAAATTGATGTTAAAAAAATATGCAACAGAAAATTTTGAAATAATTATAAAAAAAAGGAATAACTATACTGCATAGGTGGGCAGGGTTTTACTGTACTCAGCTCTGAGTGAGAGGTAGGATGAGAGATAGAGTAAATACAGGGTACCTATCAATTATTATTATTTTCTTTTTATAATTAAAACATTTCCTGAAAAAAATATAAGAATACCAACTCTTTTTTATTATCACTATTATACAAAGTAAATAATACATACAATATATTGAATACATAGTCTGGAATTTTTGGCTAGTAATTTGGGGCATAAAATGTACCTTTTTAATATATTTGTGTATGAATAAAATATAAATGTTATTTATAAATAAATATATAATATATAAATTATAATTATAAAATATAAATCTTTTGAACCTTTACGTTTACCGCTGGACCGTTATAATAAAAGAGGGAAATTTTTGCAAAGGATTTGAATAGAATTGAAAACTATTTTAGAAACTTTAGATAGAATTAGATTTTTGGAAATTCCAAATAATTTGCCTAAACTTTTTACTATTCATATCCGAGAACTAATAAACTAATAAAAATTATTTATTGTTTTTATTATTATTATTGTTATTATTATTATTATGTTTTTTGGTGTATCTCTCCATATTATTAAAGATATTTCTTAAACAATAAATATTTTATAAAACTATTTCTAAATTGATTGAATAAATTATTGGGCAATAATCGGTAGGCAACCTGTATTGAAACATCGTTCCGTCTTACTTCAAAACATACCTTTTTTACTTACTCTCACACACCTTATGAAAAGCCGTTCGGCTCTGGAGAGCAGTCTGCGCCCACCTATGAACTATAGAATGTGCCTTAAAAAGAATTTCCAAACTTTTGTAATATCAAGACAGAAAACTAAATGCAGACATTTTTGCAGACCAAACCAAACGGACAGGCAAACCATAAACCATAGATACCATATACTTATTTTATTTACAAAGTACTTTAAAATGTGTGAACAGAATATTGAATAATAATAATATTATAATATATTGTATTAAAAGTTTGTATGTCATGTCCTTTTAGTTAATTCATTTTATAGTTTAAAGGAATTAAACCAATTTGTTATTAAATTTTAAAGGACTGACTTCCTTACATGAATACCATTTATTGTTGTTTCATATTGAAATTTAAAGTTAGTTGTGTAATGCCCATAGTATCCACAAAATTGGTTTACCACAATATACAAAACCAAACCAATCGTCGTTGATGTTGTGTTCCTTCTTCATCCCATTCCGTTGGGCTTTGTTTTCTATTCACTTTATCATCATGTTTTTATCGTTCCACATTTACAATAACCTCGTCACTATACTAGTAACAATGTTTAATATACATATATAGAGCGAAAACATCATTTAGAAAATATCACATCTGTGTTGCAAATCGATTTCCAACATCGAAAATGAATATATATGAGTACATGATGTTTGGTGTACATTCAGTCAGCATAAAATCATTCAATCAACATAAAATCCAATCAAAGTACATCTGGCTCATATGCAATGTAAGAGAACCGAAAATCGTGTATAGGTGCGCACGTTATTGAGAACAACCACAAAGTTGACAAATCGAATTTAAAACTTCTGAAATCGGTACAAAACCCCACAGAATTAGATGCATACGAAAGTATATACATATACAAATTGAGAAAACAGATAATGAATTTAGACAATGGCCCAATCCCAAATTCTGATTTAATAAAATTAAACCATTTTCAAAAAAATCGAATACCTGAATATCAAGGTTAGCTTTGATACCCTCACTTTAGTGACAAAAACAACACCGCATAGTCACAAAAGGATACCGTCAATAAATCGGTGGGGTTCTTCACACACCTAATCCTTTAGTCAGTCAACTCAAATAATCCTCAGGTCAGATCATACCCTCAGTCAAATCATATAAAAGCAACATATCTCTGAATCTATATCCCAGAGATAGTTACGATTAGCTAATTCATACTGATGATGACTACATTGTAGTCGAAATACGTATTTATAAAATACAAATAAATTTTCTAGGAATTGGAGCAAAATTTGAAATGTAATTACTAACCTTAGATTTTACTCCATTACCACGTAGAATAAATAGGAGTATGGATTTATATATCAGGCCGGGTGACCTTGGACTTGATACTAGCTGCAACTGCCATTGGCAGTAAGTAGTCAAACCACGTGGGTTGCATAGGTTTTTTCATCAATCGAAGGGAATGGATCTCTCAGCCTTGATTTGCTATGTGTACTAGATAATCTATCAAACACGTGCCATTTCGGGATTCCTACTGGAACATTTGCAGCACGTTTGTGTCAGTATGAAATCTGTATCAAGCCTTTGACAGCACGGATACTTGAACTGGTTAGTATTTGGAACATTCCTTTCAAAGTATGTAGTTTGAAAGGAATGTTCCAAATAAGTGGAGACCCGAAAACAACACATGGCAAACGACAGACGAAGGAAGTTTTTTATTCGATTTTTGGATTCTGAATCTTTTCAAACACAATATAAATTGATACCCTATTTTATTATTGAGAACATCCTGTATATTCAAATGTGAGTTTATAATATAAGAGAAAATCATTAACCGGAAATGAGAAAGTCACCTCTTCAAATAACAATTGGTTGGATTCTAAGGCTCTATATCCTTTTTGTAAATGGAAACACAGAACACAATAATATTACTGTTGTTCTATTTAATATTCAACTTACTCTTACAGAACATTCTATCAATAATTTTAATTTAAATACAATTTTTATTATATATTAATTTTAATTGCTTCAGGTAGTAGTTCCTAAATTAAAGCTTATACCATAAAATTTGAAATAAAAGATTTTTTAATTTTTAAGTAAAAATTGTTTAATTACACCACGTACAATACTAAAAAATGATGCATCAATGTATCGAATAGTGATTCGTATTAGGTACACCTAGTATACAAAAGAAACCAAGCTTTGATATCATATCTCATAGCGTGGATGACAACTAGTGTTTTGTTTTATTTACCCTTCGCAACACTTGTTTGAGAGTAGTAATATATTTATTTTATGTGTACAAAGGTAGTTAAAAAATTTGCAATACCCTTGCATATACAAAATGCCGGGCGCTTATGTTAATTTTCTGTATTTGTTGGAAAGGCTTTATCAGAATAGATGGGAACAGCTTTGTTTGAGGACTTCTTTCGATGCATTCAAACGGATACTACAGGACTGACTATAAGAAGAAAGCCAATTGATCAAACAATAAAAATTTGTTAATAAAAACTAAAATTTTGAGTCGTTAATTTAGTTTACTTTTTAATAAACCAAACTCTCTTCATTATGAAACCTTTTAGCAAACGGTATTTTTACTTCTCGCTTTGAAAGTCATGCTTCCTCAATAATTATAATTACTTTGTAAGTCATTTTCGTTTAGGTCACGTTTCCTGGCATGTTTTGAATATTTTTAGAACAAACTCGTTTTTATAAAATAAAGATCTCACGAACGATACGAAATAAAAGCAAAATATTAATGAAAATTTCTGAATAATAGAGATGAAAATGAAATCAACATTATAATGTTTAATTTGAATTTTATGACCTAAAATTTATTTGGCAGGAAGCTTTTACTGTACAATACGGTTAACCCTGTTAAAGTTTTCTTGTTTTGTTTATGTTATGTAAAGGCATGTCACTTGGGAGCACTTATTAAATAACATAGTTTTGTTTTTAGTACAGTTTTGGTTGTCGATTGCTTTCGTAACTAATACACATTACTGATGTCATAAAAGCGCCAATATTTTTTACAGTGCGTTTTTATAGCTTATCTGTATAAAATCAAATCAACAGAGGATTTACTTTAATTTAGAAAGTACTTTTCTAAAATTGAATCAAGACAGAAAAGCCTTATATCTCTGATATTCTACACAGATGAAACAAACTTGATTTTAAAATGTTTCTAATAAAGAATTGTTCTGTTTTTTTCTTAATTTTCAGTAATATTAGATGATAGAGATTGTGTGAGATTACAAATTTACACTTTGAATTGCTTTTGTATATTGTCTGTGATTTCTTGAACAGAATACCAAATGAACCCCAAACGAGTAAAGTTGCCACATGCGGGAGTTAGCCAAATGATTAATTAGTTGACCTTATCAACCCGGAATAGGCAATTTACTGGAGCCTTTATTCAGTTATTTGGTTTTTTTTACATAATAGAAGTATCAATAACAGTGAACTCAGTTTAAATATAAGTAGTAGAATCCAATTCGTCTTCGGGGTTTTTTAGCTTTTTTTATAAGATGTTGTAATACAAAACCTATACTGTTGAAAATAACATGTTCTTTGATACAACGTTCATCGACGTTCAACGTCCATCGTTCATTTATAAAGCCTGTGACTCAAAATTATATTTTTGACATGCGGCGGCCACCCTGAAACTTAAAATCGATGAAAACAAATAATCCATATATTGATCCACCCACTGACTCACTCATGTAAACAAATTCAAAGGCACTTCTAGACATGCTAGAAAGATGCGGTTTTTTGCATTCGACGCGAAATGAAACCGACGGAAAAAATGGGAAAAAACTTTTTTTACAATTCATGCAATGTTATTTTCTGTGGCGCGGAGCCAATGCCGAAGTCCGCTTCGGAGGTCAACGGGGGGACCCTCTTGCGAGCAGTGCGAGTCTTTATAATATATAAATATAGATGTTCTCTAACTCGCAACGTTTAAAAGTTAGGATTTTGGCGTAGCTATGTACAGATGAATGAAACGCAAACTTTTTATAGCCTATTGGGAACTAAACACTTTGGCCACGACGCCTGGTGGCGAAAATTCTAACTATGATACGTTGCATTGCATACTACTAAAGGCCAATAAACTATTTCTTTTTGAACCTGTCCAGTTAAAAATTTCACTAAAAGAAAGCCTGAAATTATTAAATTAGGTGTCTGATTCACAATAAAGTCTAAAGTTAGCCATTTTATTAAGCCACGCGTGTTTGTCAGTTCCCAATAACCTTCCTCAATAAACGGGCAGACACCCTCTTCAGATACAATAATAATCATAAGAAAGTTTTACCTCCATTTCTGAGACTTCAAGGCCTATAACAGGCCATGGCCTTTATTGTAAAGGTCTTTATTAATTCTTTTAATGATCCATGAATGATGTGAGTGGAGACTCTTCAGATACGTTGCTGTCTGTATATAGAGAGAAAAACAGTTCAGATAAAGATAAAATGAGATACAACATAAAATAAGAAAGAAACTTCAAGGCTATTTATATTAATATTTAAATATGTTAGTTGTAAACATTCAAAACTGTTTATTCCACTTTTTTTTTTTTGTTAGGTTGTTATCAAAATTTTCCGCTACTTTTCTTTAAACCCCTACGCGTATAATAAATCATAATATTTTTATTAACTTCTAGTCAAAAAAAAAAGAAGTAACATGACTGCCCGTTTGTGTGCATGGGTATGTATGTGTAACAACGCCCTTTTGACAAATAAATAAAAAATTTTCACATTTCGATGAAATATATTTTTTAAATATGAATTATGATTTTATGATAAATATTTTATTTATGACAGTGAGCACAAGATGCTTGTGCTATATATGCGTCGCCATTTTTATTTTATTTTTGTGTTTAAATAACAATTCATATTTTTTGTTCAAGGACATCTTTTTATGTGTCATTACCATTTTAGTTAGAAAAATTGTAAAGGTCAATTTTAATTACTTTTTTTTTTTAATAAATGTCAAACCTTATGACTCCCTCCCATAAGTGAAGATGCGTTTATTATTATTTGAATTTAACTTTTTCTTTATGTCTTACCGTTAAAGTGCGAAAACTGTTAATTTGCAGATTGCATCAAGTTCTAAAAATCAACTTATCTTAGCGACATTTTATTTTCTAGTTTTGTTATTGTTATCTCGATACATTCCACATTCACGCTAAGATCGTCCTAGTCCTGCCTTGTCCATATTTTTAAGAGGGGCATTCAATTTAACGTCAAACTTGATAACCTTGGCCTTTAGTTTAGTATAATTTATTAATAATTCAAATGTGAAAAAAAGAATAAAATTTTTTTTCTTGATTTTAATAATAATCATTTTCTAGGCTAATTATGACCCAAACAATACGAAAATCAGGTTCATTTTAACGTCCGACCAACACATTTCAAAATGTTGCCTTCTCAATTCATACAGTTTGGAATTTTAGCACTATGGGTCTGATATCTTGAAAACCGTTAATCGTATCATATTTTAAACAACGCCATCGTTTTCGATATGTCTAAATTAGCTTAAAACGAAGTTTTTATCAAAATCGGGGAAATAAAATTTTCCTCCAATTTTAGCGGGTTTTTTAAGGGGTACCCCTTGGAAAAAAGGTGAAAAAAGCAAAGAAAATTTTTGTTCTCGATTTTAATAATAATCATTTTCTAGGCTAATTTTGCCCCAAACAATACGAAAATCAGGTTCATTTTAACGTCCGACCAACACATTTCAAAATGTTGCCTTCTCAATTCATGCAGTTTGCAATTTTATCACTATGGGTCTGATACCTTGAAGATACCTGTTAATCGTATCGTATTTTAAATAAATAAAATATATATATATATACATATATATATATATATATATATATATATATATATATATATGTATATGTATATATATACATTCATATATATATATATATATTCATATATATATATATATATATGTATATATATATATATATATATATATACATATATATATACATATATATATATATATATATATATATATATATATATATATATATATATATATATATATATATATATATATATATATATATTCATATAACAGCCGTATTAAATGCAAAATTGGATATTATTTTGTAACAAATTTGAAACAGTAAATAGTGATGTTTGCCAAATAAATAGTTAAATTAGTTTCTGTATATTATTTATTTGTACATAAAATATTATTATTAAATAAAGTTTTTGCCTCAAACCCTTACAAATCGTCATGCCAAATAATTTTTCCCCGAATATTTTTGTTGTTTGAAAAAACTTTTTCCTCAATTGTGATTTCTTTTTTTATATTAAAAAATTATATGTTATTTGATAAAGCTCCAAACGTATTGTTGATCTTATTATTTCTAGGCGTTACAATTGTATAAGTTTACGCGAAGAAAAAGTTTTGATATTATTTTTGCTGTAAATCAAAATAATTTTATGATAATATATACACGTATTTTTTAGTTTATTTTATATTTTAAATATAAAACAAAAAAAAAACTTATGTAATGTCCGAAAAAAAAAATTAACCTACACCATAATTTGAAGTTTAATTCTAAAGAAGTTGAGTCCGTCGTAAATTAAAATTCATTATTTTAATAATCCTGCTTATTTCTTAATTGTTAACTAAAGCGTCAATTTACCCATTGTTAATACGGTTGCCTTTCGGTTACATTATCCCAAAGGAAGTGATTGGCGCTTACTTAGTTTTGATATTTAAGTAATATGTCTGAACATTGATAACATTCTTTGACATCAGATATGAAAAATCATACACACAGGATGGCAATCGAACCCACGACCTCTGGCTTTTTAGATCAACGCTGTTTCTGAGCTACGAGATGCTATGGTGGTGGAATACATATGATTTCTCACTATCTAGACAGATGTTCTCACTCTCTCACTGTCCAGAGCATTGTTCTGGAATTTCAAAGTTTGGGGGTTCGATTCACATCCTAGATGTATATAATTTTTCATATCAAGCACTTGATGTCAAAGAATTTCAATGTTTAGACACATTACTTAAATGCCAAATTAAGTAAATGCTAGTCACTTCCATTGGTATAATATAACCGAAAGTGAACCATACTAACAATGGATAGATAGATTGTCGCAAGTTTACAAAAACAATTATAAAATATTTAAATAGTAAACTAAAATTTATAATGCAACGACTCTCAAGATAATGAGGGATATTTCTCAAGATAGTGAGAAATCATATGGATTCCACACCATAGCCTCTCGTAGCACAGAGGCAGAGCGTTGGTCTAGAATGCCAGAGGCCATGGGTTCATTTGCCATCCTAAATGTTTTTGTCGAAGAATGTTGCTTATTTCTGTATATTTTTAACGTGAAATAGTTGCAGTTATGCTGATTAAAATAATTAATAATTAATTATAATGTACTATAACAGATGTTTTTTTTGAAATTAAATAAATTGTATTCTTGAAAGAATATTTTAAAACAATATTTATCACAGTGTCTAATTTATTAACATAATAAAGTAAATAAAAATCATTAATTTTAAATTAAACAGTTTAAATATAAACAAATTATATTTTCCCAAAAGGTTCTATGTTAAATATATGATTTTCAATCGTTGATAACTTTTCCTAATGATCAATAAGAACTTATAAATTTTTGAAGAAATATATAATTACGTGATTCAATTTCCCAAATATCAAAGTTTCATCCATAATTGCGTGATAATCTTTGTGTTGGATTTTTGAAAAATGCAGTTTCAAAATTTTATAGTGTACTGTAAACATTTTTAAAACTAAACTCTTGCGTAAATCATTTGCATCTATTTTTGTTCTTCTAAAAACGAAAAATGAATTAGAGTTATTTGATATCATCGATATTTTATTTTTATATTAGACTATTATAACGAATTTATTACCGTAATATATTGAGAGGAAAATCGTAACTATATTTTATGTATATTGTTATAATCGAACCAGAAACGAGAATAGTTAATTTTATATAGTCAATTTGACATTTTAACTACATTTCCTACATAATAATATTCTTTGAAGAATTATTATTATATACTGGTTTTTATTTTTATTGAAATTGGTTTTTGAGGGTCCGCACATGGTAAAAACACTTAGTTGTGTAAAAGTTGTTTCATCTCTCTTAAAACAAACAAGTGAAAATAGCAACTATAGCTGAGTTAATTGCTAAAATACCCGGTATATCCTGAATTTACGTAATAAATGTTTAAAAGAAAAGTTGTGTATTTAAAAAAAAAGAATATTTACTTTTAACTCTTACGGTTTCAAATATGTGCAGTCTTACCCAATTCTCCCAAAGTTCGATTTTGCCCATTCACGAAGTTGACCTTACTTATCTCAGATCCTTATCTCTTTTCGGTTTGGAATTATCGTGTTGACAGACAGACAACCGTTACAAAGTCGGAACTAACCTCAATATATCCTTGTTTATATATTCCATATATATACCGGGTATGAAAAATGATATGAACTTTAAAACTGACACTTCATCAACTTGGTAGAAGGTCTTACCTCACATCCCTGGTAATACAAGTTTATTATAAAAAATAAATTTTAATTAATTAATTTTCTCTCATTAATCAATTAATGTTGATATGGAAAAAATTTGAATATCCCGAAAACTTTAGTTTTAGTTTTACCAAATATTAATGACGGTTGTCAAGACTATGTTTCTTTGTTTTTTTCATTCTTATAACCAAACATTTACGGTAGTGAGCCAGCTTTGGCCATGAATCGATGACCATGGCAAAATGAAAAAAGGCGCAGTTCGCATCCGGGCCGTAAAATTTTCGTGAAAAAGATCTGCACATCATCACTTTTTACTGACGCTGTAATTCGGGTTTTTTTCATATCGTTTTCGACGCTGCCGTAGCTTGCGCATTCGTTCGGCATTGGACCTTTTAGACTCGTTAGATTCCGCTCGATGTGAGCTTTCCTTTGATAATTAATAGTTATATGAGACAAAAACTTCAATTGTTTTGTAATTTCCAATTTAATACCGATTTTTACTTAAAGCACTACTACTTACCTAGTAGTGCTTCATAAGCTCTTCACACTGGGACTAGAATCAATGCCTTGTCTAAACGCGTTTCCATGCGACACTTATTTACAACTTTACACAAAGCTAATTCGTAAGCATTTACGCGCACGCGCCTGCACAGGTACGATGACGTCACAGGCAAAACAAATATAGTGCGATTGATGCTTAAAGGAATGATCTACCTGCTGTGATCCCCTGTGTAACGGTGCTTATAAACTGCGCTGATTATTGGATTCTATTTCTCAGAAATAGCTGGTAAATATGCTTTTGTACTTTATCAAACCGATAACCCTTAGTGGATACTATAATTCTACGTGAAGACAATTTCTTAAATCGTACGCTGTCCTTGATAGTATGGGAATCAATGATAAATAATGTGTGTGTAGAAACATTTTTATTATCGTTTACTTTCGATAAGGTATCGTATCTAACCTAAAACTGTATCTTTTCCCTGAGATAATGTATTTTACCACCTTGACACTCAACCGAACCTTTGATGCATAAGTTAAACATACGTCTTGATAGATAGAGAGTGTACTTCAGATAACCACAAAACTATCCTTCTATAAATAGTACAAAATTGCCTATAAAAATGTATTCCAAATGTTTTTTTTATTATTATATTCTTAAGTATATTCTAAGTATATGCAAAAAATGGGAATGGTTATTATCTTAAAAAGATTTGTAGATAGATCTTGAACTAAAATATAGATGATAAGATGATTTTTCGACAAGAAGACGAAGGAGAAAGACGAAAATTATTAAAATTTATTTAAATAAACACAAAAAGTTTTTTTTTTTGATATACACAAAAGTTATTATAAAACTTATCGAGTCACGAGGACAAAACAACGAATAAAGAATTTTATAAAAATAAGATTTATTTTATTGTTTTGTATTTATAATTGTTTTGTTAGGTTATGTTATTCTTTTAATTCTTTTTTTTTTTTTAATTATCCAGTGGCGGATTTGTATTTAAGATTTAAAGCTGTAAAAATTCTCTTTTTTCTGAAGAGTAATATAAATATTTTATTTTAATTTTTTTACAAATCTCATTTAACAAGTTAATGGTCGCTATAAATTACTATGGACCACGCTACTTTCTAAAAGAACTCTTCTTTTGTTGCCTTCACGTAGTCACAAGAATAGCACTCTCTTTTCAATATTTTATAATTGATTTGTGCCTTAATTAATTTAGTTTTCGTAAAAAAGGTGAAGTACAACCTTTGTCCAAACACTTTATATTTTTTTAACTTGCATATTTTAACCGTAGTATTTTACAATCTTTTATAAAAATTCTGTTTGTTTCTTTGTGTGGGAAAAATATTCGAATCAAAATTTAGACTACTTCTAACTGAGCTACAGTTTTGAAATTTTGCACACGGGCTGATGACAGATATTGAGAAGTAGTGGAAGCGGTGGGAAATTAAATTAAGATTTTTAGTCTTAAAATATAAATAAATAAATTTCATAAATTTTTTTAATCGAATAGACTAAAAAGGTTAAAAAAAATGTTTTCCCTGAGTCACCAATATGTGACTATCGATAAAAACTCGGCACGCATAGATTTCTAATATTTAAGAAATGACACTTATCGTTTTTCATGAAATGAGAGACTTAAAGCTTTAAAAGTTGAGAACCGTTAACTTTAATTAATAGTCACACATTGGTGATTCGGGGAATAATTTTATTTTCAACTTTTAATTTCAGCAAAAATCATTAAATAATATAGTTTTCTTAAACGTTCCGTTCCCAAAACTAATTGTTGCTCTAGGCCAAATCTTATGTAATCTCTGCCCCTGAAATAATCTGATTTTAAATTATGTCTTACGACACATCCAGGCAGACAGACACAAGTGACAATGTTGTATAGACACAAAGAATTTATATATATATATATATATATATATATATATATATATATATATATATATATATATATATATATATATATATATATATATATATATATATAAAATACTTAGCAACCAACGATGGATGTACAAGTTAAATTAGTTTTTATCATTAAAAACTGTCAGTATTAATTTAAATATAATAAGTATTTATATAAATTTTATTTTGTGCAATATGGTTTATGTTTGTTTGTTTCTATGTTTTTATTTCATTCAATCCATTCATCCATCTCTCTCACCCTTAAACACACTAAACACACTAAACGACAGTTTAATGAACAATAATGGATGATGTGTTCAGGAGGAGGTGGTGTGTCATACGGGGAAGGGGAGATTGGTAGGTAAATAAGGTTATAGTCATTATTATAAAATTTTAATTACATTTTAAACTTTTCACAAAATGAATAATGTACACATTTATTTTGTTACATTTTAGATTGAATCAATATATTCTTGGAATTTTAAAATTAATTTTGTGTACGTTTATAGGGTATTGAGTTAGTGGTAGTAATCCTTTTACTGGCACACATTTGCGCAGTGACATCTATTAGTAGTACTTGGAAATATTATTACCAATTGTTATTGTATTTACTAATCGTGATATTTAAACAAACCATGGTACATTAAAATTTAAATTTATCAAATTATCAAAATATAAAGTACAGCCTTGGGCAAAGTAAAGACCAATTTTGAAAAGTCTGTAAAAAAATGCCATCAAAAATTCCAAATAGAATTTTACCACCTTAAATTAGATAATAAAGCATTCAAGAAAATTAAGTAACATACTTTTTAAAAATAACACCAGCTGACATCTTTTGAGGCGAAGACATTCTTCCAGGTGAACCTTGAATCTATTTATAGCATTCCACAGCTTTGCCATTGGATTTTGATCTTGTAATTTGCATCTCAAGGATGGTGGAGTAGATCGTTGTGTAAAATGCTCATGCAGACCGTGCCATGTTGCAACGCTTACACGCTCGACTTTTTCCGGAGTATACATTGTCTTTGGTTTCCCATATTTCTTTATCGTCGTTTCGTAGTCTCTTCAAAGTTTTTATCCAACTGTTCAATCGCACAGACAGCGATATCGGCCAATTCCGGTTAATTTGAAAATGGTTACAAAGAGCATGACATGTCAGCACGCAAGAACTACCGTTTTGATAAAACACGTTGACAACGTACACTCGATGCTGAGGTGTTGCTACTGAATGATCAGGAACGTACCAGGAACATGGCCGACTGCATCCCCACAACTTTTCATCATCTAAGCACCATTCCCGCGCTTTTTGCTCTGTCCCACCAAAATCGCTCTTTGTTCTGTCCCACCCTGTGAATTATGTACTGTTTTACATTTAATTTGCATGATGAATATTTCATGACTCAAAATAGTTGATAACACCAAAAGTGTACATGCCATGTTTTTTTTCTGTTACTAATATTATTGTAATATTAATCATTTTTAATAATACAATAGTATTATTAAAAGAGATAATAGATTACGTATATCCAATATAATACATTGCACATTTCCCAGAATTTCTACTTTTTCATAATCCATTCGATGAATCATAAATAAATATATCCATACAAACATAAACCAATGGACGGAGATGTATGTGGTTTTTAAAAACGAATTCAATAAATATATTTTTTAAATAAACACATGGTATATAGAGGAAAATATTCTCATTCAAAAACGCTCAATTAAAAGTTTTTACTAGTAAAATTAGTTATAATTACAAAAGGCTGCCGTCAAAACTAGTCTATAATAAGGCCCATACGCTAGTGGGGTGTTCAATAAAGAAAATGGGTTATAATTACCAGTTGAAACACATTCATTTGGCGGTTATTTGCCATTACATTTCTTCAAGTATCTTGCATGCAATACGCAATTACTGTGATTAATTTATTGTCGAAGTGATTTCAGGTTCACGCTCTGGTACAATAATGTTATACTAAAATTTAATTTCATCATTATTATTTTCAATGGTTTTCACATATCAATAATATAAAGCAACGACCATACAAAAGAAGTTCCACCTCCATGCGAATAATTTTAACAATTTATGTGAATCGCCTGGTCGATATTATAGTTTTTTAATTGTTCAGGAAAAGAATCAAAGCTGCACTATAAATAACTATTGATGTTTGACTATGAAAAGTTTTATGGTATTATTTTAGTAAATTTCGTGTAAAATTTACTGCATTCTGTGTGCTATAAAATATGTATAACGATTCACAAAGGAAACATTTACCAGCAATGACATAAGTACATTGCAAATGACCTCGGATAATGGTATTCCCAATCGAATTCTTTTCTGTCTGTTCCTCTTAGACGAGTTAAATGAACTATAATACAAAAAATAAATGCGGTGTGAATCATTCAGAGGGCCTCTATGTTTACGATTAAATTTAAAATCTAGAGCACCTGGTTGGTTTGTCATTCAAAAAACCTGAAGCTTTGCTATATGTAAACTGAATAATAACGATTAAAAACTTCTGAATTGAAAATAAATCCTATTCCTTCTAGATAGATTGTGGAGGCTGCCCTGGACGGGGTACACTTCGACCATAAGGTCCATTGTGATGCCTAAGGATGTGAAGATGTGAGTGGAGTGGAAGGAATATTTTGTGAATAGATTAGGAATTGGTAGGATTTGCGGGAAACCGAATAAATCAATCAATCAATTATTAAATTTTTCAATTTTAGCTCGACTTTTGGCGTTGATGGTACATCTACATACATCTCTCTCTCTAGATGTGACCATAAAGTAGAAACAGTCTATTGTTTAAAAAAAGTGGGGGGGGGAGGCAGTTTATTTGACTAAACTGTCGGCATATGGACAAGAACGAAGTAACCGACTACGCTTGTGAACGTTTTCTGCAGTTTTTTTCACGAACTCCAGATGAGTATCTGCATAGTTCCTATCCTAGTCTACGCACAAAATTCCTTGCCCTCCACTCACATCCTCACATCCTTAGGCATCACAATGAACCTTATGGTGGAAGTGTGTCCCGTCCAGGCAGCCTCTACAATCTATCTATCTATCTACGTAGAATTTACTTTATTGCTAAGAAACAAGAAATAATGATATGTTAAACCGAAAGTTTACTCTCTTTCCGAAAGCCCACTATTAACTGGTATGTGAATGGTCCAAGACTCATGGTGAGGACAATACACTTCGATTTAACATTTCAGAACTGAGACAAGCAAAGAATCATCTCGAGAGCTGCTACCGTAGAAAAATCAAAATGTGCAAGTCTTTGAGAAAGATTAACTTTGGCTACTAACAGATCTCCCTTATAGAAGATCCAGTTGATCCAGGGCACACTTTAAGAAACGAGGACTTGAAAAAAGAAGTAACTACAGAGTCTTTGGCAAAATAAAGGATTACCAGACACGGAAGGAGGATTACCATCCTTAGATCAAATCTAATTTTTTTTTTACTTTGCTTCCTAAATTAAATCGGCGTTCATGTTGTGCTATAATCTAAAATTGCGAAAGTAACCCTCGAATGTAAAAACGTTCCTTGAAATGAACCCCTAAAATTATTCGTTTGTGCATATGTACAGAGGTAAAAAGAAAACATTTATATTAAAATAAATACTTTAAAAAAATAGTCTATTACTTTTTTGGTATAAAACGAACACACCCCGTTACTACTTTGTATATATAAACCCCTTTAAAAGAGACACCTGAAAAACATCAATTCAATGTTTAAACGACCAAGCCATGCAAAGAGTCGAGTGAATGATTTGTTATTTATTTTAGAGGATGAGACGAGATATTCAAACATAGTAGGTAGTAGAAGTATAGTGACTATTCAAAGCGACACAGTCAGTCACTGTGTGTGTCGTGTTGGTAGGTAAGGGTAACGATATTCCACTATGTGTCATTTCTCTGTTGATAGGACAACGCTCTCATCTTATTTTGAGAGGTTGCTGTTCTGCTGCTTGTGTCGCGCGATACTCTCTAAAAGTAGATACCCCTTTCGTATACAACACGTCTATATCTATCTATACATGTCATCGTGTACACTGGCTGTATATAGGTAGTACGTACTAACCAAAGCACCATCGTATTCCCTGAGTTTGTGACTGTGTCCTATTTGTGACTGAGTTTTACCTCTCTTGTCGTGATATAGTTAGTTTGCTGTTTATATTCATTTATCAAAAGATAATAATACTTTGTATTTTGTGTGAGCCAAAATCATTCGAGTGCTTTTCAAAGTGAGAATATGAAGAAAATAAGACGGCTTAAAAGTCTATTGCTTATTTGGCTTTTGTTTTGAAATTTCTATATAATTGACACGTAAATAAATTTAACTGATTTGCTAGACTTCGAATCTAATTAGTTTGATGGAATGACACCATCGTATGATATTCAATTCTTATTTCCTGAAACTTTTATCGGTTAACGACCCTAGAATGTTGACTTGAACATTTATTCAGGCTTATTTCAAAAGGTTTCTTGTCTAGACAAAAACCTCTATTTAGTGTTTTTAAAATTTTTTTTTTTCTAGACCTCTGACCTGGTTTTTGGTAACTACAATAAAATGCGAACTTTTTAGCGAAGTCGTCACAAGAAGCGCTTACACTATTTTTAAAGCCCCGTTTACACTAGTATAGAATATTGCACTATAGAAACATTTCCTATGGCTTTATATTTTTATGGCCTTAGTTTTTGTAAAATATTTAGACGCTGTTCCAATAAAACTTTTCATTAAATGACAACTTTTATTTTGAAATTTGATGTTTAACTTTTATATTAACATTTTTTCTCACACAGATGTTTTTATTTTGAAAGTCCCAAAAAGATCACTGATAAGCAATGGTATTAGGGGTCTTCAGAACGCAAAAATCCAGACAAAATTTTCAAACAAGTAACTTTTATACGCACACTGGATTAGAAATCCAGAGATCCGAGGTTCGATTCCTGATTGATGAGTTAATACGCTGGTTCTTTCATACAATGTCTTAAGTATCCTTAATGGAATTTGACATAAGTATTATATTGTGACGCTTAAATATACACAAATAGTAATTTGAAATGTTACATACTACTTTGTAGTCTGAATATATAGGTAAAAAATGGAAAAGAGAAATGCAATCACCAGGATTCTAATCAAAGATTTTCGATTACCTAGGTCGACGTTCAACTACTTATGGTTACTAGTAGTACAGACCTGAATGTGCCCTTAGTTACTCACTAAGTGTTATTTATAAATTAATTAGTTTAATGTAAACTTAAATTATGTTTCTTAACTTTAGTCAAGGTCAGGGTATAAATTGCGAAAATGTATTTATGAAATAAATAGATCATAAAAGTAAATAAAATTTATGAAAATTGTTTGTACAGAGGTTTTATGATAGAGATGGATGGATATGTACATGAATATACAGTTTTAAAAGTGGATACTCCAATTCCACAACTGAATAGGTTATAGATGATATGTTTTTATACAAAAACCAATGTATACTTACCTGAATGAATAATATTCCACAATCACAAACAAAAAAACTACTACCGACTGCTTGGTGGGTTCGTCTAGCTCTCTTGTAACTCCAACATAGCCCTGTAAAGCCCAGTTTACACAAGCGTTAATGACGCTAATAACATGTACTACCCGAAAATTTGTTAGTAGCATTGCTAGCAACATTGTTGATAACATTTGTGATTTACAATGTTATAATGTTTTTTTTCTTTTTAAATAATTTCCGGCTAGAGTTGTGAAAAGTTGTCATAAACATAGGTTAATGTTGGTAGATGAAAATATTTAATAATAGTTTAATGGCGTATTCGCATCCATAATTTATTATTAACAACAACTTGGCAAGAAATTGGACATTTAACAAAATAGACTTTTATTAATTAAGCAACGTTTCATTCTCTTTATTGGAACTTCATCAATATTTATACTGTTAAGTTAATTTTGTCTTTCAGGAGCCTTAATAAAAGTCTTTTTCATTAAATGTCCAATTTTCTGCTAAGTTTTTGTTAATTTAATAATGATGTTGGCAACATTGTATGTTGATGAGGTGGCGTGAGAGTATTCCTATCCTTTAGGTATGATCGATCCTAAAATCGTTATTTTCTCTGCAAACTTGTCGATCTCACAAGGCTATTAGCAGCGATTGCTATTTTTGCTTACATTCGGATCAATTATTTTCAATGTTAGTAACATTTTGAACCCGAGATTAATAATTTTGGTAAACGATCTTCTGGTAACGCTGTGCGCAACATTTATGCGCACAGGGTTGCCTGATGGAATTTTGAAAAAAATAATATTATAAATTATAATATCTCGGGTACAAAATTGTAAAGTGTTTTTTTTTTCTAAATTAGTTTAAATATCATTTTTCGTTACCCTCTTAATTTTATTCGAGATTCTTTCAACACATATTTTGTGTATAATATAGAAAATATTTGGACGTACTGGAAGGTATACCTGCTTTAAATTGGAGGCGAGCCTGAAAATTGTTAACATTGTAATTATCTTGGATTCTGAAACTTTGTAATTAAATGTTATTCTTATAAAACATAAATTTAAAGATATATACCATAAAGTACATCATTGTTTTTTTTCCTAATGTAAACTAGCCTTAAACTCCATCCACCGCACACTATCACTCACTTTGACTTTGGTTAAAGTTCTCTCTACATCATCATTGTTGTACATTATTCATATAGAAAATGTTATTTATACACAAAAAGTTTTCTATTCTAGGTTAGTCAAATATTTATGAGTTGTTTTTATTATTTATTTTGTATATTTTTCATTTATTATTATTTTTTATTATTTTTATTCATGAAATGGTAAATGGATGAACTTTATTTTTCGTATACAGGATAGCGGTTGGAGAGGTGGTAGGTATATATTTAGGTGTTAGTGTTGACATTGGTGTTGACTACATCAAATATATGACACTTCATTATTATATCCAATTTATGTTGTCAAAAGAGGATACGAATAAACCGAGAGAGTTCATGGAAATTTGAAAGTAGGTATTATCATTTCAAAGTGTGTTGCCTTATAAGAGGAGGCGATACGAAAATCAATCCTCAGTAACATCTTGGCTACCAGTCCAAGTAGCCAAGATGCGCAGTATGCATACTTGGAAACTGGAAGGTTATGGGTTCGAATCCCGACATCGGCAGTTTGTCAATTATTAAAAAAAAAAAAAAAGGTGGTGGCTAATTGACTAAACTGTCGGCGTATGGGCAAGGACGAAGTAACCGCCTATACTTGAGAAGGTTTTCTGCAGTTTCCTTCACGAACTCCAGATGAATATCGGCATAGTTCCTATCAGAGTCAGCTGCAGCCGTATTCCTACCAATTCCTAGTCTAGTCACAAATTTCTTCCACTCCACTCACATCCTCACATCCTTAAGCATCACAATGGACCTTATGGTCGAAGTGAAGCCCGTCCAGGGCAGCCTCTACAATCTATCTATCTATCATCTTGGCTTGCCAAGATGATAGATATCTGTTCTATCTTTCTGTTCTTATCTATCTATCTGTTTATTTGTTATGGTTTCGTCTCGTTCCGTTAATTTGCATGTTATCCAAGGTAAATTCGCTTGGTAAATCTAAGCGACGGTAAATCCAAGGTAAAAGTGCTTGATAGGAGCTGCGTGCTCATATATCGATTTTTTGGTTACTCAGCAATAGTATGATTTTGTGGTCATTTTTGTAAATTGATAATTGACCATTTTAGTCATGACGGCTGATGGTAAAAAAAAATCAAAATTTAGTGTGCAGTATTGTCTTCTTAACATATAAAAGAGAACATGTCGAATTGTTTGTAGAAAAGTATAGAAGATCACGAAATAATGATGAGTGAAGACCCTAAGTAAATTTTCTTTACATTTCCAGAAAAACTACCAAAAGTTCAACATTCCAAATCGTTCCAAAGTTATAGCTGTTTTCCGGCCTAGATGTCTAATATAGTTTATTGTTTCTATAAAAACACCTAGTTTAACAAAATTTTGGAAATACATTTTTTGTCAAAAAATTTAAAATTTACTCTTTAGGTTGCACACAATAAACAGCCATGTTTTTAAGCCCCGCCCTCAGGTCAGACAGAAGCAGATTAAAAATCATTGTGAAACTAGATCCAGGTGTCTAACACGTGACGTTAGAGACCTTTTAAAATGCTTTCTATTTTAGACTTTCTAACCATATTTGCACAGGACTGCATAGCATATGGCATCATATTCCATTATTTGTTTGCTTCAAGCTCTAGTCAAAGTTCTCAATCACATTAAAATTGTGGCTGAAATGATATTTTTCTGGAACAGTATTTTCTATCCATTTCTATATTATTTGCATATTGTGCAATAATCTGCAAATCTCTTTCCATCCTTGAAATATTTTGGGTACTATACACAATATATTTGTTTGATAACCTTTTTTCTATTTTATACTCCAAGTGTTTGACACTTTAAGAATACGGTAAAAACGTAATGGAATAAGATAAAAAGATACATGACATTATTAATATTTAACAATAAATTGATTTTTATTGTATCATTTTCAATATGCTTTTAGATAGTATCTGAATATCTATTATATATAGTTATATATTATTCTATTATAGTTTTATAGGTGACACGTAGTTCACGTTGATAAATATATTACACCAATTCTTATTGTCCTATGTATCAGTTTAGCAAAATCCGGATTATAATTTACACTGATTTAGTAGTTTATCATATCTTAAATCACCATCTGTTGTCAAAATATTACATTAAAAGTAAAATTCATTCTGTGGCATCCAAATCGTCTTTGCATTATACTCCTAGTAAAAGCTCTATAGAGTAGCATTTAAAATTCGTCACGAAACGGCGTAGACTAATCGAATTTTTTCGCAGAGGAAGAAATCGTATTGACTATCAAATCAATATAGTACAATGGTTTTATTATTAATATTATTAGATTGATTCATGATTATTTTGCGATTGTGCAAATTATTAATCTTATGATTGGGCGAGTTAATGTGGTTCTACCTATACCATTTATCATAAGATTAATAATTTGCACAATCGCAAAATAATCATGAATCAATATTATTAGAACAAAATTGTCTTAAACATTTGTATAAATATGAGACCTACCATAAACATTATGGTCAGGTGATAAACTGTTGTAAAAATTTAAGGAAGAAATTCAAAATTTTGGTTGACCTTCGAAGTCTACCTCCCCCCACCCCGCACTTACGAACAAGATCTTTCTTACTCAAAAGCACTACATATGCCAAAAACAATTCAAATGAACTAAAATTGCGGCATCTAATTGTTAGTAGTGACATTTACTCAATATAATTGTTGTTTAATTGTTCTGGTGCAAAATCGCAATAACTGAATAAAGATTTCGGCATTTTTTCGAAAAATATTTATAACCCAGTTTTTATAAATTTACATTTTTAGTATTAAAATCCTGTGTATTCATTTATAATCATTTTACTGGGTTGTCCTATATGTAAGTACCTAAGTGCGAAAACAAATTTAGGAAGACGATTTTCACCTAGTTTTCGTATCGATATGATTTTCTGATGGCAATTTGGCGGTGGAATATATTGACCATTAATCATTATGCAATTAAATCACATCTCGAACAAAAACTATAAGCACTTAATTGTTTTTATTTTTATGGTGCTTTTATTGCTAAAGCACTATAAAGAAAAAATAGTTTATTATAAAATCTTGGCTCACCTAACTATTTGCAGTTACTAAACATAAAATTAATCAGAAATGTATTTTATTGGAATTACAAAACATATTACAGTTCAATTCCACGGAATGAACTACATTACAATTGCAATTATCTATAAAAATGAATTTTCATCAAAAATTTAATACAATTTTCTTTGTAAAAAGTGTATTAACACTATAAATAATTTTCACAAAGGATCTTGCACAGAAAAAATAAATTCAATGAAATTGAAGCAAAAAAGCATCATTGTTATTGCCTTTAACAATCCATAGTTCGACGACAGGGCTATATATATATATATATATATATATATATATATATATATATATATATATATATATATATATATATATATATATATATATATATAAATATATATTGAGAATATCTTCCGTCGTCTTTTGTACCAAAGCAAATCCTACTATGCTGTAATAATAATAATACACTTTGACTCGTCTTAAAGAGATCGATGGTTGCATTCGTCTCGATCGGTGTGCCCCAAAAAGATACTGTCGCATGAGTACCAGTGACGCTGATGTAAACGTTCTGGCGTTGTATCATGTGGAACATTTTATATAGAAACGACATTCATCTATCACACATAAAGAGAATTGATTGAATACAGTATGGCTACATTTTCAAAGTATAACATTAAAAATTTTTTAGAAAATTTTGTAAATATAGGTATTTCTATAGAAACTATAAACAATATAGAATATAGAAATATGTTTTATGAGTCCAATTTCAACTCTAAAGTTAACCACTTTACCGGTTAAGCATCAACTTACACTTCTGGGAATATTTTATTTCAATTTCTATTTTCAATATGTAATACTACACCAATTTTCAGAACTATGTTCGATCGTTTTTTTTTTTAATCAAAACTCTACACGTTTGACCCCCCACCCACACTCTCCGCCTCACCTGAGACTTCTGCAAAATGCGGCTCTAGCTTTGATGATATCATGGGAAACTTATGAGGAAAAAATCACCATTATTTTTTATCAGTTCAATTTTATGTAGCCAACTCTTAAGGCCCAATTACACCTACCGAGCAGTCGGCCAAGACAGCGCACTCGGCCGAGTAAGCCGCAATGTAATCGGCTGAGACTACTCGGTCGAGCGACGGGCGAGTGATTTTGGGCGAGTCAGTGAATAGAACCAAATTCTATTTTCTCGGCCGAGTAGGGACCCACTCGGCCAGTGTAATCACGTTTGCGGCTGGCGAGTGCCCGTGTTCTATTGCAACTTTCTTATCATTATCCATTATCAGTCAATTATTGTCCCTCTTTCTTCCAATTTGTTTTATTTTTGTTGACAACTATCTCGTCCTGGCCAGCCGAGTACTCAGCCGAGCTACTCGATAGATGTAATTGTGCCTTAAGTCTATTATATTCGACCACCTGTATATCATCAATACAGAAAAAAAAAATGAAAGAAGAACGAATATATCGCTTATGTACGAACCGAAATTCTATACAAAACTCATACAAAAATGCGCTCCTTTATATAAATAGGAAAATTGTGTTGTATTTGTATTTTTTTTAATACATTTTTCTTAAAATATCTATTGTTACAAAAATAAAAATTCGAATATTTGATCGATTTTAACATTTACAGAAAAATTTATGGGTATTCAATAGGAAACTTTCAATAGCAAAAAAAAATGTGTCTAACAAAAGTTGTTTCTATTATATAGAGCTACAAATCTTAAATCAAATGTAATAAAATAAATTCTTCACTTATTAAATTACCAGTCTCTCATTTTGTACCAGTTTTCTTTAATCTCTGGTTTCAATTCATGTTCCAAATATTATTCAGATTGTTTTTGTGTAATGAAAATTTTTCACCATAATGATTGTTTCCACATATTATTAAACATTTGAACACGCTTTAAATTTCGATTTTTGCCCCAATTTCTTAGATCAAATTTTTTTGTATTTTATAAATACGTATTTCGACTACAAAGTAGTCATCATCAGTATGAATTAGCTAATTGTAATTATTCTCCGAGGAGATGTTACTTGTTGCTAATTTGGTGACGGTCTGCACGGTATTAGATTGGTAAGTATTCTTTTTCCTAAGTTCCCCCTCTAAGTATTTTTTTAAATATGCTTTTTAGAAAAATATTTCAAACAAAAGTTTCTTAGTTTAAAGGAGGAAAAAATAATGTAATAATTATATTTTATTCCATTTATCTAAGATAAAGTGTAAGATAGGAAAAATCTTTAAATACAAAAAATTTTTATTTCATAAAAACAAACAACTTTTGTTTTAAACTTTTTTTCATACATCCTCTATTTTCGATATAAATACGGCGTATATTTAGCGTAAATTTTGTAAATATTGAATGCTTGAAAAAGCATACAATTGAAAAAAACCATACTAACATTTGTTTCTAAAATACATATTTAAAAAAAATATTTAGGTTTTAAACTTTTCAAATTAACACACGGTATAGACAACAAATCTTGCAGTTGACTTTTCCCTCACCTCACTTAAGTGTCGTATAATACGTCAAAGCTGGTAATAATATGCATGGAAGTCGAAAATATGCCACAAAATAGGAATTACACATTTGATGGAAGCGTTGGTAATATATGAAAAATTAAATTAATTTTTTTATACTAAATTGGTGGAGGCGTTGGTAAAATTTGAGAAATTAAATTTTGTTTTTTAGTTTGAAAAGTAATATTGTCAAAACACAAAATATACAATGCTTTTATTAGTCGATAAAGCAATTGAAGGGAGGGGGGGTGTTGGAATACTTTCCTACATATGTACATATGACCACAAAAATAGATTTGAGAATTTTTCATTAATGATCTTTACAGTTACTAATTCCTTGTTTTCTTTTGTTTTAGGTAAGTTATGCCGTTCATAGTCCAGTTTAAATGTATTACAAAATTGTACGAACATAATTATTTTATGAGTAAGTTAAAACAGACCTATTATTATTATTATTTGCATAGACAACTGTTACATAAATTATAAACTTGTAAAAGACATGTAGTTAATTGAAAAGGAATTGCCGTTGAGGTTGGTTGTCTCTCGTACACACTCATGAATTACTTGCGGCTATTATTATTATTAGTTTTCAATATTCATGCACATAAGTGTAAGTCTAACTATTTAATTACTGTTTAATTAATATAATTACATGATATGATGCACAGAGAAAAGTAATCAATTCTTGGTCATAATGTCTCAACCATATTTTATAGTGATATGTAAATATGCCATCTTTTGTAGAGGCAAGTGCGACGGGACATTAATGATTATTTGACTCGATAGACTCCACTTTTTGCTATGGTCTATTCGCTCGTTATATTGGTGGTCAGTCGAACATTCTTGTGTGACGAAATACTGTAAGATTTTAATCGCTAATAACTTCAAGACTAAAACTGCGTTTACAATAGTTGAACCCACAACATATTGATAATTTAGTTACGTATCTGTCGCGCTTTGTATTTACTTTGCCTGTGCCGTCATCGTACCAATGTATACGCATGCGCGTGAATGGTTACGACTTAGCTTTGTGTAAAGGTTCGTTTAGATTACGACACTAGACACCGTACACTCAATGTATACACCGAGTATCTAGATAGATAGATAGTTGTAGAGACTACCCTGGACGGGCTACACTTCCGACCATAAGGTTCATTGTGATGCTTAAGGATGTAAGGATGAGAGTGGAGTGGAAGGAATTTCTGTATTTAGACTAGGAATTGGTAGGATATGCGGCTGCAGCCGACTATGATAAGAACTATGCCCATATTCATCTGGAATTCTTGAAGGAAACCGCAGAAAACCTTCTAAAGCATAGCCGGTTACTTCGTTCTTGTCCATACGCCAACAGTTTAGTCAATTAACCGCCCCTTTTTTTTTCTAATAATTGACAAACTGAGGATGTCGGGATTCGAACCCAGAACCTCCCAGTTTCCAAGTAGGCATACTGCGCAGACATAACGCCTTAGACCGCTCGGTTACTTGGACTTTTAAAGTATACTATAAGTTGTAGTGTATTCTTCTTCCTTTGGACATTCGTTCTATTCTAGCTAAACCCCATTGCAAAATAATTAAACATATTCTTTTGTTTCTTAAAAAGTGTAATAGAAATCTTATTTTAGTTTGTCCGATCTTTCGTTTTCTGGAAAACAGTTTCAGTCCAAATTTTGTCGAACATAAACTTGTGTGGGTCATAGTATAACCAAACTGTTTAAATATAGTGTTTTAATAGGGAATATGCATGAAAATTTTTTTTCACTTGAATTCAAGCATGTTTACTTGACAAATATCAAGGTAAAATTACTTTTTAAATAACTTTAAAAATAAGCGAGATATGAATGATTGAAATTCCGATTAGACAAAGAGGGTGATAGCCCTCTTGATATGTTATGTGACGTCATATTACACTTTCACTATTTAAAATACATGCAAAACTCCGTTTTAGTATTTTTGCAAGAAAGAGACAGATAATAATCTTTAAAAGCTTATAGCTTCCTTGATATTTGTCGGATTTTAATTTCGTTTTTAAATATTATTACGGTATTAACAGTATTTTCATATTCTGAAAATAAATATGAAAAAAAATTTTCATGCATATTCCCTCCGGATACACATTTTTCTTGATCGGATTAATTTTGGGGCAGAAATCATCAAGAATTTCTTCTAGTTGCTTCTTTTTGACCATTAAAATTGCGAATAACTAGTTAAACTTTAGCTTTTAATATTTTGGATTTAAATGACATAAAATGACTTCGTCCATAAACCTTTTCTCATTTTCCCACTGGTTTCTGAACTCTCGTGTGTAAAAATAAAACAGTTATACAATATAATTTATAATTATTTTATATTGTTTTAAAAACAATAAACTGCATTCAATTAATTGCTTCGTATTGATTGATTGATGATAATAATAATTAATAATAATTATTGCATCAGAAGTTAATGCAATTATAATAAATGTGGACAAAGACGAGTTTTCAGGCTATTATTATGGTCTGGTTGGGTCTGTGTGTTTGATGTGGTCTATTGTATCGACTGACTGTGTATTCTGTATACACTCTGATGCAGTTTAGTATATTAAATGTATATGACCTACATTTAATCGAAATATAATATCATGGTATTTAAAACCAGATTAATAATAAATCTACCTTTTACTATTCATATATTATTCACATTGTTTTACCTCTGTATACAACATACTACTAAAATAGTAAGCTACATTAGAAGTATTCCATGGGTATTGCAAAATTAGGCATCAACATCTGGATACTCTATTCCTGAAATACAGCCCTGAAAATGTGATGAATATGAAATTTAAAAATATTTTCTCATTTAGACTAGTATTCAGCATATGCTGTATTTGAAAATAACCAAACGGAAAAATATCCGCGTCCAAATAACCCATCAGCAATAAAATAACCCACAAACAATGCCATTTAAAATCACAATAACATAAAATGTGTATATTTAGAATCCGTAGATGTTTAATGGTAGCATTTACCAAAATCTTTAGTCTCTTCTTTTAGTAAAACTCCTTCAACTTTGGATAATTTACTGCAAGTGTCAAATTGGTGATGGCTGACATTGTTGAGGTTCCTTGTCAAAACCTCCCATTTGTGTCTCTATAATTCATAGTTTTACAGGCATCGAGTTGATGAAGGTTGTCCAGGCCGTGTGGAGTCCACAACCTTCACAAGGCGTGGTCAACCTCCATCAACTTGACCTCGTAGTTCGGGATAGTAACGAAAATTTAATGCAACTAACTACCGAAAACCATTTTTTATTTAATTATCGTTATAAACCAATCTAAGTTTGTGATGGTTGGCTCAGACCCGTAGAACTGTTGATTATCACGTTAGTTTAATGCCAACAACTACCAAAAACCTCAAAACCTCCTTTAATTATGGCTTACTTCCATTAATTCGACAAGTATAACCCGACTTGTTTAGCGAATATTTTCTCCTACCAGTTATTTGCGTTCGGCTATTATGCCATTCGTATATTATAGTTTGGTTATTTTGTCGTGGGATATTTTGTCACGAATAGTTTTTCGTGTTATACTTATGATAAACCAAATCCTAAGTCATTTCGTTGAAAATAGTAGTGATATTTGCGCCAAGGACCAAGCCAAAATTTTTTAGTAGCTATTTATTGTTATAGTAGATATGTAATATTTTAAGTTTATTCATGTTATATAAAAATCCGGGTAATGTCCCAAGTATAATATTAAATAGTTAGTAAGGACATATTGACAATGCCTTTGTCCTCAAATTGATTTGGCTACTATATTCGGCAAGTACAAATGAATTTTTTTCATATTTCGATTATTGCTGTCGCGATCAGATGTTTTATTCTAAAATTCTATAGTTACATATGGAGGTTGTGTGAATCCGTCACTCCAGGTTTCTGTATTTGTTACATTATTGTGTTGCTGGTTAATGAATATGTCTATCAAGAAGACCACGCCAATAGTTAGTTTAGCTTATAGCGAAAGTTTGTCAACTAATTTTATATTTTGCAATATACTGATGAAATATTCCAATATACAATCAAAATAATTTAATATTCAAATTTATTATTTTGAATTCGTGGAGCTATATATTGATTATTGAGAAAATAGTTGAAGATAAAATTTAATTGAAACATAAGGGCGTGTACTCTATTAAATATGTATACTTAACTGTTTGTTTACTTATATGGGACAGAATATCATACCTTAAATTTCACCCGTTATTATTTTTTCTTCTTGTAATCTCGTTTTCATCTTGTAAACATACTTGTAGATAAATAATATACATAAAATTTGTTGTATAGCGTTTTTGCTATTTTTGTTCGAACTCCAAACCTTTTTGTCGCCGAGTCCTGTCAAGGTACATTTCTTCTTTGCAATCTACTTCAGAAAAACTATTGTTCAAAACTGATCTTTTAATAATTGACCATAATTATACACAACTGTCCTCTAAATTTGTACCTGCCAAATAAGGACATTAAATTTTACATCACAATATTGATAACTGACGACTGTGATAACGACGTCTGGTGGCCAAATAAGAAACCTGTTTTGGTTAAGTTATAGCCGGCTTAGATCTCGAATATAGTTTTTATAAAGAAATACTTGCATTAATAAAATCTTGGAAATAAATTATGTGAATAAATTTGACATAAAATAAAAATGACTTTTCAAACTGTAAAAATTTGTTTTTTAAGCTCCGCCTTGAAAATACTATCTCAATACTCGAACATGCCACAAAAATCTATGTTTTGGGTTCCAACAATTCAAATAAAGTTTCCATTTTCTCGGCCTCATAGTTTTGTGCAATTTTGAACATCAAATCATACTTATTATTGTATATAAATGTTCGGTGTTACTATCAACCGTTTAAAACAACTCGGTAATTAAACATATATGAGTGATTTTAGTATAAACTAAATAATCCACAATATGATGTACATTTAGTAATAAAACTATTCACAGTTGGATATTTTCAAATTAAAAATAATTGAATACATATGAAATATTCAAAAATACCTCCAATTTGTTTCCAGTGGCTATGCTGGAAATGTTTGCTATTTGCTAATTTTTTAACCAAAATGTTATTATTTTTGTTTAAATAATAGAGAATATACGCGGTCGCAAATGGCAAAATTTATTTGAATTTCAATTTCCAATGGGAATCAACTATAAGCTATAAACTATTATAGCTTACCTCACTTATTGCACTACATTGTAGAAATCGAAGGCGAATTCTCCTCAATGGTGAATGATCCAAAATAATTTAATTACAAATTTATTGATTAAAAGTTGCATAAAATTTCCTACAAGCTCGTTCGTCATTTGGTTTGCTAAGCAGAGCGAATCAAATTTGCTTCCGAAAATATCTCATTCAAAGTAAAGTCTTAATCCTTTGGATTTCTTTTCCATGTTCGATCAATTTTTTTAAATTAATTATTTTCCATGATAGATAAAATATACGTAAAAAATTATTATTTTGCGTGAAACTTGAATCGTAAAAATGATATGTTTTTTTGAATCAAGGACATACCTTTTTTTTTAAATGGAAACCACCTGGATTTTGTAATAACTTCAAAGATTCCAATAAACTACACGGACAAAATTTTAAATGAAGTTAAGCCTTATTACAAAGAACTATTAGAACATATTATTTATTACGATATATCACACAGACAAAGAATTATTTCCTATTAAATGTAAGAAAAAAAAATCAACCTTTTTTGAAATCTGATTTAGTACAAACTATTTAATATGAGAAATCTTTGAAGAAGTGCGTAACTTTGACTTTTAAACGACCTTAAATAGATAAATTTTATTTTGACAAGCTTTTGTTTAGCCTAAATTTCTGTTTGTTTGTGAAGGTAAAAACCTTGCAATCAAAATACGGATTAGTTCTACTCAAGCCAAAGCTTTGAAATTTTTCACAAAGCTTATTGTTCTGCTGACAACAAAACAATTTGATACTCAGTATAAAATCTGAGAGTCCCAAGCTCTTAGTCACATATTGGTGACGCGAGAAAAACATTTTATTTTCAACTTTTTAGTTTGTAAAGGTAAATGATTGTTATATTAAATAATTATTATTTAAATAAATAATAAATATATATGAAAGATATAATTGATCTTTATTGATTTGATTTATGAAATATTATTAATGTTTATATGTAAATTACCATGGTTGTTAACATTCAAAGCAACCGTGATAATAGAGGGAAGTTATAGTTGTTATGCAACAGATACAAATGATGATCAAAATTATAATAATAATTTAATGAAGAAGCGATACCGCTACAAGTTCATTAAATAAAGTTTATGTTTTTCATAAGTGTTTACATTTTGTAAAACTTAAATACCTTTTATGTAAAATCGATTCTTATCACATCTGACATTTTAATTGAATTCAGTTAAACTATACTAATTTTAATTTCAACACTCCCGTGTTATATACTACACACAGGTCAGATTATAAACAATACTATCAAATTATTAAAATCAAAATAATAGACTACTACATTAATTATTATATTATATTATGTTCCATTGTTTATATTTACACAATATGATAAAATTGTTCGCGGGCTCTATTTTAATTAAAAGTATAAAAATAAATGTCTATTTTTATACGTAATTTATAATTATTTCATTTATTTTTGTTATTTGAAATAAAAGATGTTTTTTTTTAGTTCAATTTAATAAATTTAATTGCAAGTAGATATCTGTTTATATTAAACTTTCTATGTAATTACAATTTAATATTTAATTTAGAATTTAATCTCCATTCTTAAAATGATTTTAAATTGATTTATTGTGCCGTACTTATTACAATTATTTTAATAATTATTTGTATGAGAAAAAATTGTATTTTAAAGATTCTTCAATTTATATATTTATACATATTGTAGATGTTTCTCATTGGTTTGAATATGGACCATTACTCGTATACATTGCAGAGCAAAAAAACATTTCAACTTTCAACTACAAGCATTTCAACTACATTTTTATAAATTTGTATATATTTTTGTTGATGTGAGGTAAAATTGTAAAAGAAAACCTTTTAATTTATGGAAAAATGGACATTAAAATCGGTTTATTTGAGAAAAAAATTCCCTCATTTCATATTAACATATGCCTTTTATATGTTAAAAATAATGTGCCCAATTTTAGCTTTTAAAATTAGGTACCTAATTATCGGGTACCTAATTTAATAAAATACCATGTCACCTATCCTCATAAATAAAAAGGGTGCAATTGTTACATTAAAAATTTTTTTTTTTTAAATGAAGGGTCTTAAAAATATCTATAAAATGAAAAAGTATTTTTACCCATTATTTTTCAATTTGTTTATAACGCGCTATAAACAGTTTTAAAATAATAGTTAAGAAATTATTATTTAAATAAACGTAATTTTCTTTTAACTTACAGATTTTTATAGATCTTCAATTTAAAAAAATATATCCCGATACGTACATTAGTACATTCATGAATAGCCGAAGACGTTCCATACAACCATCAGTAAAGGGATTATTATCTATCTTTATCTTTATAGCCGGAAGAGATCGGATAAAAGCTAAATACAAAAACATTTGTTTGAATCTTTTTTTTCAAGATATAGGAATAGTAGATTTTCTGTTATACGAAAAAATCCTTTTTTCATTTTATTTGCCCGGAATTCGATTTACCCATTCGATTTTTCAACGAAAGTTTTATAATTTTTATAATGTACGATTTTTATTCAAACCATTTTTTCGAAAACCAAACGACATCGGCTTCAAAACTTGAAAAATAGTTTCAAGTCAATAGTACACATGATCACAAAAGTAGCGCTCATTTTTCGAAGATTTATAGTTTATTTATGCCTTATTTATTCGGTTTTCGAAAAAATGCTTCGAATAAAATTATTCATTATTCGTACTTTTGTTTGAAACTTAACCGAATGAATAAGGTACACTCCCGTTCAAAAAAAATGAACAGACCAGAACCGAATCAATCTCTCACTATTTTGATTATTCTTGTAGTAACAGATACAACATTTTATTTTATTTTTATAGGTAAGAGCAAGATTTAACACTTAACATGTATTAACATTACATATATTTTTTAAATTCTCACTCTGTCACTGACACCGTATATACAAATAAAAAATATAAATTCAGTTAATACTTCCATTTCTTTTTTACACACTTACAAAATATACTACTTATCTTTGTTTATAAATAAATAAAATTATACATTACACAGAGAGTTACAAAAGTGAGGAGTTTTATGAAATATAATATAATTAACATTTCAGGTCGGTTCATTTCTTTTTGAAAGGGAGTGTATATATCAACTAGAAAAATTTGAAAAGTGAGCGCACTTTTGTGGCCCATAGTACTTCTGTTAGAAAAAGTATACGAGACGAGACATTTTTCAGTTTTCTGTAATAACAGAAATTTTTCTACAATTTTTTATACTAATACGTAGAAAATTCTCATTTCTTTTCAATACCTCTATCTTCCGCATACAACATTTTTTAAATTAAATGAGGTATGATAATGAAAAACCAATTAATAATAAAAAATGTTTTTTCTTTCTCTTTATTTTAAAACATAAATACCAAAGAAGAATATTTTTATGAAATTAAACACGAGCAAAAAAAAAACATTGAAAAGAAAACGCATTATCTTTATAACATGTTGTTACGTTACAACATTGTTTGTTTTTTTTTTTACATTCTAATGAAATAACGGGAAAGTGGGAGGAGGGGGAGGAGTAGTAGTGGGAGCAAAATTATATGTATTTAAGAAACAAAAAAACATGGCCTTGTATAGTGACGCCGCGAGACGAGACAAGAAGAGAGTAGCATGTCTCTTGTATTATATTGACTAGTATAAGTATTCTAGCATCTCGTCTCGTCTCGTTTTTACAGTTGAGGATTAATAAGAGTTATGTTTAATAAGAAGTCCAACTAAAAAAATAGAAGAAAACAAATTAAATCATTACCACCCAAAATGATTGCTGTTTTATGATTCGTACATTTATACAGATTAAAAATCTATAGAGACTGAAAGAGAGTACTATCGTCTGTCTCTCGAATATTTATCGAAAATATTCTAATTTTCGTCTCATCTCTCGCCGACTTATTCTGGTCTCGTCTCGTTCCTCTCAACTCTTCCTTCACGAACTCCAAATGAATATCGGCATTGTTCCTATCATAGTCGGCTGCAGCCGCATATCCTACCAATTCCTAGTCTACTCACAAATTCCTTCCACTCCACTCACATCCTCACATCCTAAGGCATCACAATGGACCTTATGGTCGAAGTGTAGCCCGTCCAGGGCAGTCTTTACAATCAACCTCTACCTCCATCATCTGTTTAGAAAAAAATTGTGTGCCTTTTCGCGCATTTATACTGGACATTGACAAATAAATCGATATTTAAAAGGAACCATCGACCGGGATTCAAAATCCCCATTTCATGTGAGGCTAGTCTATCTAATAGAATATCCAATGAACATATACCAGATAAAAATGAACATTTCATATAACTTTGAGAAAATATGTCTCAATACATTGACCCATAGATGGCTGGAATTAGTATTGAAATATAAAGACCATACTATGTACTATGTATTTATATTTAAATTAGTTTTTATACAAATCTGATGTTATTTTATATATTTGTGAACGACTATTTATATTACAAATTATTTATTAAATTAAATATCGTCTTCCCATCTATCGACCAATGTTTTGAAACATATTCGATACTTTCTCAAGGTTATGTGCAATGATTTAAAAAACCAGCTAATATTATTTTTCAAATTGTTTTTTGTAAACTAGCGTCTATTTATTTCCATTGTTAGTATGGTTGCCTTTCGGTTATATTATACCAACGGAAGCGACTAGCGTTTACTTACTTTGACATTTAAGTAATATGTCTGAACATTGATAACATTTTTTTTTTTGACATCAAATGCTTGATATGAAAAATCATACACATCTAGGGATGGGGATCGAACCCACGACCTCTGGCATTCTAGACCAATACTCTACCAACTGAGCTACCTTAGATGTTATGGTAGTACTATGCATATGATCTCTCACTATCGTTTTTGATGCCATTGTATTATTAATTTTGTTTATTTACTATTAACATATTTTTCAAATTGTTTTTTGTAAACTAGCGTCTATTTATTTCCATTGTTAGTATGGTTAGAGCTAATATTACTTTATACCCGGATCCTGGAATATTTCAAAAAGTTACCGAAATATCGAATGAACATTTTTTGCAATTTGAAATACCGTAAGTTTGTCTCCTACTTGCTCTTAGACTATAATACTGTCAAACCCACACCTACAATACCAAATGAAATACAATTTTTTTTTTCATATCTTCCTATATAATTTTTTTGCTATAATTTTTTTTCCCTTGAATTCGTTAGTTTATTGTTTTTTATATTTTGTTATTCAGTTAATTAAGCATTTATATAATTTGTATGGAAAAGAAAATGTGGAAGTATGTTTGGTTTTTTTTAATGAAATTATTGAAGATGTGTTTATTGAATAAATAAAATTATGTTTCTTTGGATGATATGTTTGTGTGAGTTGTTTTTCTAAATTTAATAATACAAACATTAAAAATACAAGCACTACGAATTATTCTTTGGATGTCAAAATTGTGAAATCTATACCTACAAGAAACTTTTGTCCTAAAACTAATTTGATCCAGTGATCAGTGCCGGATTATTGACTAGGCCAACTAGGCATGGTCTAGGGTCCCCCACAACTTTGAAAAAAATTGTGGTTAACTGCGAAGCGAATGGCGGCATGCTGAGTAAATTATCTTTTGATGATGTTATTAATGATTTTGCGGAAAAAAAAGCAAGATAAGTTCTTATTTAAGTGTACGTAATAATTTAATTTTAAATGAATCATACTAGTCGAATCAACCAAAAGACAATTATTACATTAAAATACATATTACATAAAATATGGCATAAAATAAAAAATAAATAAAAAGTATTTGAATTAATTTATTAATCTCCTGACCATTCACCTGTTTCAAAAATTCATTCAACTTCATTTTTATGATTGCTGAAAGCAAATGAAAATGACTTATTTTCCCCGCCCTTAAAGAGGCCCCCACAAGAAATGTGCCTATAGGCAGGCCCCCCCCAGTTGTTAATTCGGCACTGCCAGTGATACATAAAATAATATTAAGGGATGAAATGAGATACACATTCAAATTAAAACATTTTTATCTTGAAACATATAATAAAGATCATTCGATCAAAATCATAAAAGAAAAAGCTCCTATGAGATACCAACATAAAATACCTGGCAGCATATGAAGCTACAAATACGTTCATATTTTTCTTCATACTTATTACACGTCTTTCCAAATACAATTATTTTTATGATCATATAAATTCATTCTATATAAAATGTTCAACAATGTTTTATGTAGTAAGTTAAGTATGTAGGTAAGATCTTTTATCTGTTACATATCATCTGACTAAATAAAATATATTATACAAAATTAAACTGAACAGAATACAAAAGTACAACACGGCAGCAGCCAGCCAGCATATCAAACGTCACAACTACCACCACCACCACCACCGCTAACCAACCACCTAGAGAACATTATTATCCCTGTTTATTGGCCTGGATGTGTGTTATATATGGAATCAACTAAATGTAGTCCTAGTATATATATCTATATGAAAATGGGTCATTCAACGAACATGTATTGTATCACACATTTACACAACACAATAGAGTTAACCTAAATAATATGAAAGCAGTTAGGAGAGAGAGAGAAGATTGGTTCATGTTCATAATATTATTCGCAATTAGCGAATCTAACGAATTATTCGGATTTTTTTTACCCATAATGCACTGTAAGTATTAAATATTTAAAAGAATTCAAAGCACTCTTAAGGATGTACGAGCACTGAAGCTTCAAAAAAGATTAAGACTTGATTTTTTTTTACATACAGTCTGTTTTCAAAAGCATTTCTAATAGGAAATCAATGTTAAATAAATAAATAAAATAATTACTATAAAACCATACATACATACAAATACTAACAAACATCTGGTTGCTTGTGGTATGATGTTTGATTGATATCATTTAAGAGTGGGGATTTAGTGATGCCCACTTAATTTATAATATTATTATTCATTACGTATGCACACACACACTATAGACTACAGACCATTTTTATTTCTTTATGAAGCATTGTGTAGTTACTATAGTAAATAATATTTAACATTGATTCTCTATTAGCAAAGCTTTTTAAAACAGACGGTATAGTTGAAGTGCATATAAATCAATTATAAAAGTTTCAGGGGGGTTTATGGGGGTCTTGAATTAATTATTTAATGTTAAAGTTCGAGTTTTAATGCATTGCTCTTAGAGAGAAACCCGTGAGCGTCGACATATTTTGATAATTTTCACTTGGAATAAAATAAGACGAATAAAAAAAAAACACTACACAATAGAAAATAGAAATATTTATAAAGAAATTGATCCAATAAAATTCCGGTATGACGTGCTTAAAACAAATATATTTAAGAAAAAAACTGAGATTTCGGGTAAATTTTATTTTTGTCGGCGGTAGCTTAATTATCCGAATATCAGTTTTTTTCTTAAATAAATTTTGTTTAGGCCCGTCATACCGAAAATAATGAATTTTCTCTATTTAACTTACGACAAAAAATAATAAAATTTATTGTGGACTTTTGTGAATGTCTAAAGTAAAATTCGCATATTGCGAATAACGCTGTACAATTACAAATAGAATGAACTAGGTTATTGGTTTAGTTGTAGCTCTGATAGCAGGAATAATAATGATTGCTGCTGCTAACTATATATATATATATATATATATATATATATATATATATATATATATATATATATATATATATATATATATATATATATATATATAAATATACAGAGTGTCTGAAATTCATTCAGAAAAACTATACCACGGTGTAGAGCACAAACAAAAAAGTTTCATAAAATTTTTCGATTTGACGATTCGTTTTTGAGATATAACCAAATAAACATTAATAAATTCAACTAATCACAGAAATTAAACAAATTAACAAATTCATCCATTTAAAATCGGTATGTATGTACTTTGATACATAATGAAAAAAACCTAGGCGGTTTGAAGTGGCTAAGAGTGATGCATTTAATTAATTGATTGTCGCTACTCTAGCATGCTGTATCTCGTCTTACACGTCGGCAAGCCTTTAAAAGGTAATGCGCCCTACTCCATTACTGTGGCCTCGCCTCCTTTCACTATGCGCTCTGCGATTGGTTGAATTTATCAATGTTAAATTGATTATATCTTAAAAAATAAGCGTCAAATCGAAAAACTGTATTAAGTTTTCTGTAGTTCTTTTTTCTGTAGTTTTCTTGAATGAATTTCAGAACATCCTGTATGAATATGTGAGAATGATATTCAATGCTATTTACTGAGTGAAGTATCATCACTATAAATATCTTGTATTGTTAAATATATGAGAATGTAACTTAACACATCACATCGCAGTGCTCATCATAGTGCTCAAAGTGTTTCAAAGTTATCTACTTTGCGATAGGCTATTCTCCCAGTTTTTATATTACTATATTTAGTGATATATATTTAACAGAATCGACACCAACATTAATGCAATGGCACTGCATACCTGCTTTTAGTGAAATTTTCTGAAAATATTGTTAATATTTTTAACAAAATAATAGTTTTTTTTCTTTGTATTAGGGACATTTTTATTTTATTAGATTTTCTCGAACCCAACTTTGACGCGATCTCCTGAGCAAACTTACTGTCAAATCGAAAACCGAATTCATTTTTTCGAAAACCGAATACATAACATCCATTTCTATTATAAAATTTTTAAAAATAACCAAACTTTTTATACTAAATCGGATATTTAAGAAAATTTATATGATAAGATTAACGATTCCAATCACTGCCTGTAATTTTTAAATACACAGTAATTAAATATAATTCTGAATGATATTAAATTAAATGTAAACAATAGGAATAATCTATTTTATAAAAGTATTTACTAACTTCACATACATATCCATTTAGAGTGGTGAATGGTGAATGGATCGATTTAAGTGATATTTTCAAAAAGCCATTCATTGGTGCATGAAAAAGAGAGAAATGTACTTTATATGATTGTAAAATATGTTTTTTGAAGTGAAAGCTTCCTTGAATAACGGATAGAAGTATTTTGAGTCTTGAATGATCCGTGACGGTTGAAAGTGAAACGTTCTTTCTTTAACATTCAAGATAATTTTATATATGGTAGTTTGGAAGGTGCTAAAATTTCAAACTGCAGAATTTTGAAATGTGTTGGTCGGACGTTAAAATGAACCTGATTTTCGCACTATTTGGGTCAAAATTAACCTAGAAATTGATTATTATTAAAATCGAGAACAAAAATTTTCTTCACTTTTTTCACATTTTTTCCAAGGGGTACCCCCTTAAAAAAATCCTTCAAATTGGAGAAAAATTTTATGTCCCCGATTTTGATAAAAACTTGGTTTAAAGCTAATTTGGACCTAGCGAAAACAATGGCGTTGGTTAAAATACGATACGATTAACGGTTTTCAAGGTATCAGACCCAAAGTGCTAGAATTCCAAACTGTATGAGTTGAGAAGGCAAAATTTTGAAATGTGTTGGTCGGACGTTAAAATGAACCTGATTTTCACACTATTTGGGTCAAAATTAACCTAGAAATTGATTATTATTAAAATCGAGAACAAAAATTTTCTTCACTTTTTTCACATTTTTTCCAAGGGGTACCCCTTAAAAAAATCCCTCAAATTGGAGAAAAATTTTATGTCCCCGATTTTGATAAAAACTTGGTTTAAAGCTAATTTGGACCTAGCGAAAACAATGGCGTTGGTTAAAATACGATACGATTAACGGTTTTCAAGGTATCAGACCCAAAGTGCTAGAATTCCAAACTGTATGAGTTGAGAAGGCAAAATTTTGAAATGTGTTGGTCGGACGTTAAAATGAACCTGATTTTCGCACTACTTGGGTCAAAATTAACCTAGAAATTGATTATTATTAAAATCGAGAACAAAAATTTTCTTCACTTTTTTCACATTTTTTCCACGGGGTACCCCTTAAAAAAATCCCTCAAATTGGAGAAAAATTTTATGTCTCCCTTTTTTGACGAAGTCATTCAACATTTTTTAAGATACAGAATCCTAAATTTTAATATAAAACATTGCTTATTCAAATAATTAGGAATAAAATCAAGTGTCAAACCACTTACATTATCTGAATTGAATTTTTTCTTCTTCAATTGATTAAAGATATCATATATTATTTCATCTTGTGATTCTGATGTTTAGTATCAGATATTATTTAATAAATGAATCTTGATGGAAAAAAAAGGTTTAAAAAAATTTGTTATCATAAAATAATTCTGTCGCCCGTCCGTTCTATATGTACCTACTTGAACACGTTTCATCTTGTTTGATGTGATTTTTATAAAATATACCTAATTTAAAATATAAAATTTTTATTTTATTTTTTGTTTAATTATATTATGACTAAAAAACTAATTAATAAAGAGATTTTTATCATTTTTATATCACTTGTTCACAACAGAAAGCTCTTTACAATTACATGCTCTTACTTACACTTATTATGATTTCGTGCTTTTAAATTCAATTTAAATTGTCAGTTGTATATTTAAAATTTAAATATTCACATTTAATTTTATTCGATGATAATATGAAGATAATTATTGCGAATATTTTAATAGAGACTGAATTATTAATTAATTTTTAAGGAAAATGCGTACAATTTTTGTTTTAAATATATCGTATTCCCAAATCAACTTTTTATACCTCTTGATTCATGATAATATTATGGTGTACGAGGGAAAACATTTCAAAAAACAGTTCCCTTGACGCTGTTACGTGGATACATTTTTCCCAGTACAAAATGGTTTGGTAAGGTAATATATAGTCATGACGGGTTTTATTATATTTATTACGTAAATAACATGGCTTATTACACGAACTTTTACACAGCCTTATCTCACTCGATTACATTTTCATCCCATTACTAAACATATTTGAGCTTAAGGTAATAGGAAGAAATTCATTGACAAAATTTTATTTTTAAAAAATTAAAATATTTTGCTATATATATCTATATATATATATATATATATATATAATTATATATATATATATATATATATATATATATATATATGTATATACATATATAGTATAGAAGGAAGTCGCCCTCCGTGTCAACGGATTTTGAAAGGGTTTTCACCATCAGTAGATAATTTTTTCCGGAAGGTTTATATGTATAGTAAATGTTAATTTAAAATCGTATGTATAAATAATTTCCGAACAAAGTATTTACTTTTATGGCTTACGTATTTAATTTTAAGTTAAAACACCAAAGTTACATATCACCTTAGTTACATATTATACACACAAGTACAAATTACAAATTATTAAAATATATATATAACATATCATATACAAATTAATATTTAGATTTAATCCAAAATTTAATCCTAGATCCGCCACTGCACGGAAACTCATCTAATTGTCCGAGAAAGTCTGCATTGTAAATCATAAAAACTATTTACTACATTTTTTTTAAATGGATATAAAAAAATTTTCTGTTATCATAAATAGCAATTATTATTATTTTTATTTTACTGTCTGATAGTAATTATAGCGTTGATTTTCCGTTGAGTACGACATTTTTCTTTACAGAAAAAAATATGTCTGTGTATAAAAAAAAAATGAAATTAGAATAATCCTTTATTTTTTTCCGTCTGTTTTATTTTTTTCTAAAAATATTAACTTATGCAGAACAGAATGAAATTAAAGGTATACTAATTAAGATATAATTATTATACACAAGCATGATAACTCTTCCATAATCCCAACCTAAACTATTAACTACCAAGGTAGACAACGCAAATTCACTAGAGTTAGTTAGACTCTAGCTCTAGCAAGTAGTTATAGTAGTACACTATCTGGTTTATAAATTATTCAATTAAATATACTGAACAGAAAAACCGCAGACAATAATATCCTTTTATTGTGCTCAAACCTGCTATATCCTATTACTATGTACACGTGGCCACAAAAATTGATGTCAGTTTTTAGCGAATTTCCTGAAAGGAAATAGAGCTATTGGTCCCGTACCGAAGTCAAAATTTCGCAAAATGTGTCTGTAATCACTCTAGCGGTCACAGTTTTCATTTTATCGGAATGAATTTGAGGCGCTTTTGGATTCAAAAGGTCAAGTTCGTTAATGGGTAAAATCGGACGAGGGGAAAGGGGGGGGGGGTTTAGAGGGAGGGGGAAACACAAAATTTGACATATCTCCCTTAATATTCGAAAAATCGAAAAATTTATAAGAAGTAAAGTTTTTCTTATTAAATTTTACTGTAGTTTTGTTTCTTATCATTTTTTCTGTTACACTAATACTTACAGAAATATTGACGGTTTAAGATTGAAAACTAAATTCCTCATTATCTCTGTACACATTAGAGTTTGAGTAAAAATAATAAGATGATGAATTGTAGCAAACATGATTTTCTACAACTATATTCCTTACGCATTTTTTGATTGTTCTAATATTAAAAGAGATATTTTGTATTTTGTGTTTTCTTCTTTCTTTATGCCCCCATTTCCCCTTCACGTATGACATTTATTAATAAAAATGGCCTTGCAAATACTAAAATCATATACGACATTTCATTTTGATCAGACTAAAATTGTGACCGCTAGAAAGTGATTTATGTATTTTAAGGAAATTCGCTACGTTGAAGCAGCTCCTGCGTAACGAATTTTTTTAAGTTTATAATTGATATGTGCCTTATACATTCCGTTTTCGTTCGAATAAAATTTGTTACTATATTTATAATGAACAATTTTTGTCCGAGGCATTTTTTTCTAAAACCGAATCAATAAGGCACAAATCAATTATAAAATTTTAAAAAGTGACATCAACTTTTGTGGGGCATATAGTACTACTGTAGTTCTTACTATTTACCATGTAGGAAGTCAAATTAGTTATATAGAGAGTCGTCATCATCATAGGTAAGCAAACGACTTCAAAACAAAAGTCAAAGTACTGCTACTGATATAGACTAAAAACGGTCAAACATGAAGTTTTTTGGTATCTAGAAAGGTTTCACAATAATTTCATCGCACATATTCAATACGCTTCATATTCATTCTAAATTCAATCCTATGGGCTGTAGTGTATTCTTATCCCTTGAGACATTCGTTCTATTCTCGCTATAAACACAATAGCAACAGAATTTATCACATTCTAGAGTTTCTTGAAAAGTGTAATCTAAATCTTACATTACTTTATCCGGTTTTTCCTCTTCTGTGCTGATCCAGAGGTTTCAGTCGAAATCTAGTCGTACACTGTGTCTTTGAAAATTGTCTCTAAACCACTACCATTTTATGTATTAGATCTTTTACTCAAATAGCTCTTGATTGGTATATCTCCACAGTTTATCATTTCGCATACATTCAGTCACGAATAACTCAAGGTATTTCGAAGAAACTTGGTGTTTCTTCTTGGTAATACTTGGTGTTTCCTTTGTCCTAGGCTTGCAACTATAGAGATGGTCAGATTTTTACATTGATGTTAAAGAACCTCAGTTCTGTATCGTCACAAGTAAGGGTTAATGACCAAATTGGTCTAAAGTAGGAGGAAGTCAACCAGTATTTTATGCGTCTAGTTTATTTTTGGATCAAGTATCAAGTTCAAAAATGCAACCCTTAAGCAGTTTTCTTAATTAAAATTACTGTAGACATTTGAAAGAAAAGAGGAGAATGTAAAGTCCAATAATGTATTTGGGACAAAAAATCTCTGAAATAACGTGAAATTATGGGTGCTCGGTATAGAAAATGTTGGTCGCGGTTGCGTATACGTGGAGTTTTTAATACGGTACTTTACTCATGTTCCTACAATCGAGAGAAATTCAAATAATTATCAAAATTTATAAGATGAGAGATGGAAAAATTTACTTTCTAATGCCGTTAATTCATTTACCTTATGGATAATTTTTAGAAAACAAGAAAAGATACACCAAGTTTCAAATTAACAGCGTCATAGTTAATATGTCACTATACCAACTTCAACACCCTCCAAAATATTCACATCTCTAATTTTTTTTAAACCCACAGCAGCCTGTACATATGTAATATACTTAAAGGTACTATAAGTTTAGTCCCAATTTTGTAGTGTCCGGATAACTGAGTGTTCTCGAGATAAATTTTGAGGTATGAAAAGTACCGAACTTCGACCTTATGGTTCATTGTGCTCCCTCTACATCTTCAGCCCGACGAAGTTAATTTTTCCCATATCTTGGCAATATCCAGAAGCTTGCTTATCAGGTTTTTCGGAAATTTCTTATATTCGAGGTGAGATGCACCAAATAAGTTGTAACTGCTAAAACCGAGAGATTTGCAATTAAATAAGATGTCGCTGGATGTTCATAATGGGTCGATTGTGTTCTCGAGCTAAAAAGTTACTTCTAGTTCGTGAATAGGCAAATCCATACATTCACCCAGGTTCAAATAACTATATAGATGGTACAAACTCCTTAAACTAATTCCATATACAAAATCTGTACATACTACCTACAGTGAATATGTGTTACTATACAATGTTTATATAAGCTATTGCCTTGCTTGCTTGCATGCATTTATTTTTTCTAACTACATATATAAAGGAACAAAATAGAAAAAACAAACGGAATCCTTTGAACATTTCAAACTATTATCCTTTTCTTTGTATTCATAAAACATTCCTCAAAACGATTCCTTTCAGATAATTATTTGTGTACTCTGTGTACTCTGTATATATATATATATATATATATATATATATATATATATATATATATATATATATATATATATATATATATATATATATATATATATATATATATATATATATATATATATATATATATATATATAAAGGTATTCCATATAGATTCACTACCGTATGTAATTTCTTTATACATAAAAACACAGTGTATTAAGTCTGTAGGTAGTCGTACTGCATATTTGTTTTTTTCTTTTCGGCTGATTTTAATTCAAATTAGTTGGAGTAATTAATACGGTGTGTGTGTTTTTTTTTTCAAATAAATAAATGACGTTATATTATGTAGGTAATGAATTAAAATATTAAATAGAATCTAATCATATATATTTAACTAGTGTGATAGTTGTGTAGTTCAAAGGTTGTATACTCAATTAAATGAAAGTAATTTTCTTTACTTTAAGAATTTTTTGTTTTATTTGTTTTGTTGATTTATCCAATATGGTTTAAAGTTAATAAATTTGTTCGACTATTGAATTAAAAAAACGGTCATTTGTTGTTGAAATATCAAATAATAATTGACGGATAAATGATAATAGATTTCTTGGTAATCAATATTTTTTTCGGAGTTACAATACAATTTAAATAATTATATTTCATCGTATTTCATCATATATTTCATCGTAGATACTGAATTTTGACGGTGAATTACCAAATTTTACAAAATAGAACAATTAACGTTTGAAATTTGTATTATACCCAGTATATCTAACCTTGTAACGGTTGTAAAGATGTATTAAATTTAGTCCCGACTTAGTAACGGTTGATAATATTGATCGCAGAGAAAAACTTTTGGTGTAGCTGTTCATAGGTGGGCAAAATTGGATCATGCATCCCCACGGCGGAAGGGAAACTTACCTTTGAAGCCATAAGAGATAGAACAAAAGTTTAACTGAACAACTTGTTAAGTTTTTTTCGTATACTGAATAGTCATTCATAAACTCAATATATACTTAAATAGTTTTTTAAGAGTTTTACTGTTTTACGAGTTTTTGTGGAAAAATAAGGAATACGTAAATACGTAACCGAAATGGGATTTGGACAAATATCGTATTGTTGACGCTTAAGTATACACAATATGAATAATAACTTCGACAGAAGTAATACTGTCAAAATAAAAAATAATAATGATATGAAAAGGTTGGCCGTTACGTCACAGTTGTCTTTGGTGTAGCGGAAGAACGCTGGACTAGATAACCAGAGGCCCGAGGTTCGAATCCTGGTTGACGAGTTAATTTTTTCATATCAGTATTTAATTAAAATTCAATGACATTTGTCTATATAGTATACGCTAGTCTTCTACAGTTTGTCTTACGTAACCGAAATGGAATTTGGACAAACATCGTATTGTTGACGCTTAACTATACCCAAATAAATATATATGAATAATAACTTCGACAGAAGTAATACAATCAAAATAAAAAATAAGAATGATATGAAAAGGTTGGCTGTTACGTCGCAGTCGTCTTTGGTGTAGCGGAAGCACGCTGGACTAGATATCCAGAGGCCGGAGGTTCGAGTTAAGGTTCCAGATATCCAGGTTGACGAGTTAATTTTTTCATATCAGTATTTAATGAATATTAAATCGTTTAGATTGAATATTGGACCACAAACACTTTCATTGTTGGTTATAGCTCTGCAACTAGGGTAAAGTAGGAAATCATGTAAATTTTGAATTATTCACATGAGATATAAAATATGAACCCTTCCATAAAATATGGAAACATTATTCACATGGGCACTAAAATTGATGTTATTTTTTTAAATTTTATAATTAATTTGTGCCTTATTGATTCGGTTTTCGAAAAAATGCTTCGGATAAAAGTTGTTCATTAGAAATGTAGTAACAACAATAAAAATTTAAAAAATAACATCAACTTTCGCAGCCATTTTATATTAATATTATCAAAGTTTTCTTTTCAGAATTTAAAAAGATAAAAATGTTTATTTTACAAAGTTTTATTTAATTGCTGACTTAACGACTCAGAGATCACCCGGACATGATAATATTGACCACATGCCTATAGGAACTTTTTTTCATAAAAGGTCAATAACATGCACTTTTATTTTTTGGGAAACACCCCGTATATCTGAGCAATTCAATTTAATTGTAATAATACACTCATATTTTTAATCTTCTTTAATTGACCTTAATTACCAATATGTATGATGAAAAAATAATATCCGAATATAACTACAACTTACAAATAATTTTTCTAAAAACATTAAATAATTAAAAAAATTGATGTTTTTTTTTTGTTGTTTCTCAATTTGTTTAATAACAAAAAAATATGTTTATAAATTTATAATCAACCATCCGTTGTAGCTTTTATCAAAGTACACAATCTGTACAAAACATGGCGCGCGTTTAAATAATCATCATTAATCACTTTCTCATATTCACAAAAAAAAAGAAAATCTGTTGTAAACGCCATATAACCTCTATATACAAACTATGTTGCATAGAGAAAATCGTATACAGACCGTTTTCAAAAGCATTTCTAATAAAGAATCAATGTTAAATAAATAAATAAAATATTTACTATAAAACCATACACATACACACATACATCTGGCTATAAGCTTGTGGTGTATGGTGTTTGTTTGATGTCATTTAAGAGTGGGTGTGCACATTAAAATTGATAATATTAATCATTTCGTATGTGAATGCACAACATACACACTACAGAGTACCCCCACTATTTTTATTTCTTTATTAAGCATTGGTCTACCGTTATTATAGTAAATAATATTGAACATTGATTCTCTATTAACAATGCTTTTCAACACGTACCGTATATGTTTCCGTACTGGTAAATAAGTTTAATTTCAGAAAATTTAACTTACACTTATAACTCTGTATCTTCAAAACAATACAAAATTCGAAAAAATATCATTTACTATTATAAAATTCTGGCACAGTTTTTCGAGGAGCATCTTCGTTAGATAGAGCCGTTTTGAAGAATATATGAAAATATCTTACCTTTTGTTCTCGAGATACCACCATCGACCAAAAATGGTGCTTTTAACATCAAATAACCGATGCCAAATCAAAATCTGCTCGAATATTAACTCCAAAAAATTAAGATTCGGGAAATACTCGATTTTCGAAATTGAACACAGAACCTCTATATACATATTACGTTAGAGCGTCTATATATAGAGGTCAACAAGCAAACGCTTATAATAAAAAGATAATTTATCAAACAATATAAAATATTAGTCGTTTAGTTGAAATTTTATAACAGTTTACAAGTAATTTATTAATTTGTTATTTCCTATATACTTTTAAGGTAAATAATATGCCCGTGTTTTGTTACCCCTGCTCATAGGTGAGTGACATTCAAATATAAAGTTACCGTGAAAATATTCTTCTTCTACAGAGATATCCAAATATAAAAAAATATCTCTGGAGGCAAATTAGTTTATAGTATTTTGTATTTTGTAAGGAAAATTTCTATAAAACCTGTAGCTGTAACTTTTATACGAAACAAAGGAGCAGGATATTTTATGTTTATTGTGTTTTTTGTTTTTTTCGTTTACATATATTTTTTAATAAAATACAAAATACAAAAATCTTGGTCGCCCTTAAAGGGTTTCGTAGGTCTGTCGATACAGTCTTAGCTTTCTCCGATTTGTGTTTTGATTTAATTGGCGTAAGAAATAGTATGAAGAATTATTGTCTTAGCCCCACCAGTCCAAGTGGTCGAGCGGTCTAAGGCGTTATGTCTGCGCAGTATGCTTACTTGGAAACTGGGAGGTTATGAGTTCGAATCCCGACATCAGCAGTTTATCAATTATTAAGAAAAAAAAAGGGACGGTTAATTGGCTAAACTGTCGGCGTATGGACAAGAACGAAGTAACTGGATATACTTGTGAAGGTCTACACACAAAATTCCTTGTCTTTCTTGTCTTCATATCCTCACATCCTTAGGTATCACAATGAACCTTATGGTCGAAGTGTAGCCCATCCAGGTCAGCCGCTACAATCTATCTATCTATCTATCTACCTAAAGAGCTTGTCGCTTCACGTCGAACCAATAGTTTTCTATATATACGCCTGAGAAATGTTGGGCGAACGATGCAGTAAACTGATTTTTAAAAGGTACAAAATGTGTCGTCCAATACCTACATGTTTAGATCGACCCGCAAGATGACAATACAATGCTAGACCGAACATTTTGTTCCTTTTAAAGCACATTCAAGCAGTTTAATACATCGTTACGCCCAATTTTTCTCAGCTGTATATCTCGAAAACTGTTTTATTCGAGATATTTTTTTCGAGAAAATTTTATTCAGGACCTTTTTTGTGCAAAATTAACTAAGGAAATAATTTGATAATGACCTTTATTAACGTAAATTGACCTCTATTCGAGAAAAACGAGCTTAACCTTCGATAACTTTTTTTATAATCTTAATAAATTGTAATCTTACGGATCGGTATAAAGCTTTTCACGAGCTTAGCCTTCGATAACTTTTTTTATAATCTTAATAAATTGTAATCTTACGGATCGGTATAAAGCTGAACGTATTGGCCGACACAATTTGTCCCTTTTATAACTCAGTTTATTGTATCGAGAGCTATATGTCGAGAGCTATTGGTCCTACGTAAATTTTGTAATGGACGGACCTTTTTTTTGAAGAATTAGCTATAAGGAATAAATTTAATAATTATCTCTGTTAACGTAAAATGAATAGTTTACGAGATATTTGAGAATAATTAATTTCCTCGTCCTTCGGAACTTTAATAACTTCTTTTGCAAGCACGATTTCGTTATGGACTTTTTGCCATGTTTTCATAGTACCAAAATGAAGAGAACTCCGTTGGAAAATTTGTTTTTTCAAGAGGTTAAAGTACTAATTGGACTCGGTCAATATATTTACTGAAAATTTTTTCCTGAATTTTCATGTCAATGTCAAAATATGGAAAAAAATAGAATAACATTCAAATAAACGGTAAAAAAAAACTGACAACGGAACTCTTGTTTTACAAAACCGTGTATGAATATTTAAAGAATGACGCATATACGTAACGTGGAAGAAGTAGGAAAATTATTGATATTACCTGTTAGATTTTGTTGTTTTCCTTTTTTTTTTTTTGTTTTATGAATAATTTTTTTTTATATTTTGTTCTTACACATGGGTACATTATAATATTACATATTTAAATGAATAAATAAAATGGAAATTACTTAGAATATTTTATGCTAAACTTATCGCACCATTCTCTCGTGTAAATGTGTAAGTAGTTCGTATAAACGTTTTACGAAAATCTTTTTTCCTTTTGTAATTAATTGTATATACCATTTAGTTTAAAGCTGATAGAAGAATTTTTACGATATTCTACTACGAGTTTCATTTATAAATGTTTCCAGTAATTTTCTTTTCTAATGTTTCCATATCCAGTAAATTTTAAATGACACACTTCAGTGAAATGACGTATATGCCATACGCTGACATTTTGACCGTGAAAAAATGAGAAATACTTCAAGAGTTTTCAAAATTTCTGTTTGAAAAAATTTGAGAATATATTTTTCGACTTTACAAAGGTGTCCAACCTTAACCATATCGGATTTTTCAAATTTTCATTAAAAAAATATGAAAATCAGAAAAAAAAAACGTGCAAAAAATTGATTTGCACTCAATCAAGCGACATTTTTTGAATTTTCAATATTTTTAAGAAAAAAATTCAATATTTTTGGGTTGAACTCCAAAGATAGACCACTCCTTGATGGACTTGGTCCCGGAAGAAAGTTTAAAAAAAAAAATTCTTAGGAATGAATGGTAAATTTTTACAGGGAAAAACTGACCCTGGGTGAGATAGGATCTTATGAAAAGAATATATAAAAAATGGTCTGGGTCAAGGCGGAAGAACGTTTGAAATAATTCGATTGAAATTGGTTAGGGGTCATAGTGGCTCTCAGTGGCATTTATTGGTTAACACGCAAGGGTTAACGTAAGTTGAAGAGTTATGGGTTCGAATCCCGACATCGGCTGTTTGTCAATTATTAAGAGAAAAAAGGAGCCGGTTAATTGATTAAACTTTTGGCGTATGGACAAGAACGAAGTTAACCGGCTATGCTTCAGAAGGTTTTCTGCAGTTTCCTTCACAAAATCCAGATGAATATCGGCATAGTTCCTATCATAGTCAGCTGGGACTATGCCGATTCCGCTTCACTCATGTCCTCACATCCTTAGGCATCACAATGGACCTTATGATCGAAGTGTAGCCCGTCCAGGGCAGCCTCTACAATCTATCTATCTAAGTCTCACGCAGGAACGCTCTTTAAATAAACACTCGCTTACTTCGTATATAAACAGTCAATATACCATATTCTTACGTCGTATATAAACAGTCAATATACCATATTGTTATATTTAATTATATAAGTATTATCATTATTTAAACGCACACTTCTAACAATGTAAATGAATTCTATCTTTACTAAAGCATAATACTCTTATACGATAAAAGACTCACTCCTTCACGCACTCATACCCCCCCCCCCCACGCTCCCCACGTACTACAACCCATTCCAACTGTATTTTCTTCACTTCTTCCACTATTAAACACAAAACATGTGTAAATAAATAAGTAATATTTATTTTATCACCCACGCCTATATTTGTACAAACATATATATTGTGACGTCAACAATTTGTAAGACCTAGTGTGGTTTTTTAATATACCATATATACATACAATTTTAATATGATGTTGTTCTTCTGGTGAAGATACAGAAAACTTAAACTACATGGAGTACACATATTTATTTCTTGTTTTGTGTGAGAGATTGGTTGGTTGAAGACGAAAGTGTTTACCTTTAAGTTTTGTTTATTTTCATTTAATTGAAATATTTTTTCAATAACAAAAATGTCAAAATATTTTTATTAGTACGTTGTTGAGTGTTGTTTTGAAATAGTAACATATATTTATTATTAGTTGACGTATTCTTTCTGTGGGAGTGTTGTGAAAGTGATCTTGTATTTAGGGGATTTATTGACAAATAAAATTTGGAATATTTGGTTTAAGGTAGGTAACATACGTTAAAACTTTTGTTGATAATTTTTTGTAGTAAATAAATTTTGACATACATGATTTTAACTTAAATCACATTGGGAAAACTCATCTTAAGAATTTATTAATAGTTTAATAATTAATACTGTCAGTGGTATTTGTAAAGATTGATTCATTTACCAGAGTCATACTGTGTGTAACGGTTAGCACAGTGGCGGTAACCGTTCATAGATTCCTGGTGTATGAGTTAATTTTTTCATATCAGTATTTAATTTCAAATTCAATGACATATTGGTGTATATAGTATACGCAGGCTCTTTCACACTCTGTCTTATGTAACCTTAATGGAAATTGACATTATTATTGTATTATGACGCCTAAATATACAAAAATTATAATAGTTTAATAATCAAAAACTATAATTTGTAGAAAAAAACTATTGTTGAATCACTTTGCCATTTTCAAAATGTAAATTCTTTAAAGCCAATGAAATATTGTTGATATTAAAAAGATCATGTATTATCTGGGGAAAAAAGTATTGATGTGCTTTTTCGTAATTATAGAAAAAAAAATAATGTACGATAAAATATTTGGGGGTGGTAGGTACTATCTCTTCTCTCTAGGGGAAAGTTTCATCCACTAATTAAATGGCCACAAATGTCGATTTAAATGATTTTGGTAACTCTATAAGGCAGAATGTGTTTTGTTGTTTTTTTGAATTTATGTGTTGATTCTTTTAATGGAATTTATTTTTAACAGATTATGTCATAATCAACACTTTGATTATTCAATTTTTATCAAATTGATTACTCATTGTGAATATAAATTTAAATTTGTATTAGAAATCAATTCTTTTGATTGAATTCAACAAAATCAATCGATTCGTTTTGTATATAATTCTTTTTTTTCTCGTTCGACAGTGTTAGAAACAAATTATATAGTATGTTGTAGCGAAAAGGATTGAATATGTTTCTGGTTGGCTCGAAGAAAATTTTAATGGGTTTATTGTGGCACTACGATTGATGTAAACTGCTAAGCGTTGTAAGTTGTTAGTATAGTTATAATAAACAATTTTTATCCGCTAGTATTTTTCGAAAATCGAATAAATAAGGCACAAATCAATTATAAAATTTTGAAACGATCGTTCGACTTTTAACGTAACTCGTGTATAATTTGCAGATCAATCCCTTTATTATACAAATTTATTCTAAAACAGGTACAATGGGCCCCAAAAGTAGCTCTCATTTTCCCAATTTAGTTGATTTGTACCTTACTCGGTTTTTGGGAAAATGTTTCAAACAGAAGTCTATAACGGACAACATTAAAAACCGAAGGAATATGCACAAACCAATTATGAAATTTTGAAAAATAAACTGTACTTTTGTATCTATATCTACACTCCCGTTCATAAAAAAAAAATGAACCAGTAGAATCATTCTAAGTGTTATTGTATATAATGTTAAACATATATTCAGTAATATATGTGACCTAATGTTTCTAATATATTGAATTTGAGTGTACATGGGTCGTTTTAAAAATAAAATTTATGTAGACATATTAATTTTTGCTAATAGAAAACGAAAAATAAATTAGTATGTAAATCCAATACGTCTAGACGTCTAGATCTGGATAAAAATTGCCAAGTATTCAAAAATCATAAAAAATGCATTAAATGTCTTTTAATAAATGTATATGTTTTTATAATAAGCTTACACCTTTATGCAGGTAACATACCTGTCAAACTATATAGGTCATGAGCATAAGACTATAATTGAACCCCCTCCCTCAAATCTAATAATAACTTTATTCCTCCAAAAACAAAAGTTTGTATTTCAACAAAGCAAAAAATTTAAATAAATTACGTCTCTTTTCTTATGTTTATATTATAAAGAAATTATTTACACACGTGTAGGTGGAATTAAATTATATTCACGTGTGTAGGCAGATTCAACTTGCCTGTATTGTCGTAGTGGTGGTGGTGTTGTTGTTGTTGTTGTTATGCTAGGTGAAGGCTAACTTGGCCTATACCTATACCTCTATCACATAGTGTTGTGTTCATTTTTTGTAACCTCTTAAAACAGATAAAACCTATTTTGACAAATGGAAACCCGACTTCAAAAATTAAATATTCTAAAACAAAAAATGCACTAAAAAGTAAAAAAATAATTGTATATTCTTGTGCCAATTTTAGTTCACCTAAGCAAAAATTTTTGGAGTCTGTGTTTGCATAGAGAAATTCACAGAAAATTTGGACAACGCCTCCAAAAATAACAATAATTGTACATATATATTTAAAAATTTTTGCTTAGGTGAACTAAAATTGGCACAAGAATGTGCTTATTTTTTTACTTTTTAGTGCATTTTTTGTTTTAGAATATTTGATTTTTGAAGTCGGGTTTCCATTTTGTCAAAATAGATTTTATTTCTCGCTTTTTAGTGACTTTTAAGTTCAATAACTGATTTTATTTGTCTAACTAAACAACGACGTACTAACTTTTAGTGCATTTCTTTATAACACATTTTATCCGTATTTTTTTTTTAATTTTTAACAGATTTTCAGTTTTTTTTACATGCAATTTTTTTTTTTTTTGTAAAAAATTTTTTTAAAGTCGGTTTTTAAAAAAATTTTTCCATTATGAATGAGTATACCCTTTAAAAAAAAAAAATCGGTTATCACATATAAAATGAGGATTTTCCTCGATTTCAGGGGATCCCCTCACCAGAATGCGATTTGGTGACAATGGGACCAATCTGAAATCAAACCCTTTAAAACAAAAAATAAAAAATCGGTTCATAAATGACGGAGTTCTAAGGTGACAAATATTAAAAAAAAAAAAAACAGACGAATTGAGAACCATCCTCCTTTTTGAAGTCGGGTTAAAAAGAGAAACAATTTGAATTTGAATATTAATCATAATTTTATACAACATATTTATAAATCACGGCATTTTATACCCTGTGTGTATAGTATCAGATAGAGAAAGAGATATGGGAGATATAAAAGTATTGCATTTCGACCTTAAGGCGACGTTGTGCTCCCCCTTCTACTTCAGTCTGACGAGTTTCGCTTCTCCCATATCTTGGCAATAGCCAGGAGCTTGCTTTTTAGATGTTACTGAAGGTTCATATATTCAGGGTGAGATGCATCGAATATATTGTATCTGCTGTAACCGTGAGATTCGTAGTTCGCAAACTGAGATGAGGGTGAGATGCATCGAATATATTGTATCTGCTGTAACCGTGAGATTCGTAGTTCGCAAACTGAGATGATGTGGCTGAAGGTTTTTTCCTGTTCGCCACACAGTCTGCACATTATGGATCCGGTATGGTGTCCTATTGTGTACAGATGATTTCGTAGGTGATAATGCCGGTGATGAAGTTCTATCCTGTTCAGGTTGAGGATATCGATGGACAGCCTCTTGGATGTATTCCAAAACAGTATTTTCTCGAGTTTATACTGCGGTATATTTTCCCATACTCGGGTATAAATACGGCGAATCAGTTCTCTGAACTACGTGGCGCAGGCTTCAGCGCATACAGGCTGAATTCTTACCGAGAAGATAAGCTTAGCAGAATAGCAGATGCGATTCTACAAAATTGAAAACTGAGGGAATTTGAAAGAGAACGTAGTTGAGTAATTGAGCGGTGGGTTTGAATACGTCGAATTGAACTACGCGGCGTAAGAAGTATAAGAATTATACTGAGTTTGACGAATATATATTGATTGAAAGTATTTATAACTTGAACACAAAAGATACATTATTGAAATTAAAAGAAAAAATTTCAATTGAATTGAATTGAATTGAATTTCAATGAATCGTTGTTTTATTAACCAGTTTTGCGTCCCTTATCGAATTACTTAGGGGCTACGACCTGAAGTAGTCACATTTAGCTATACTATGTCTGTCAACGGAGTTCAGTTTCATTCGTAAGTCTGAATACATGATGTTCACAATGTATTCGAGAAAATGCGGCTGCAGCCGACTATGATAGGAACTATGCGGATATTCATCTGGAGTTCGTGAAGGAAACTGCAGGAAACCTTCTTAAGTATAGCCAGTTACTACGTTCTTGTCCATACGCCGACAGTTTAGTCAAGTAATCGCCCCTTTTTTTCTTAATATTTAACTGCCGATGTCGGGATTCGAACCATAACCTCCCAGTTTCCAAATAGGCGTACTGCGCAGACATACCGCCTTAGACCACTCGGCCACTTGGACTGATCTGTAGATAGTATCAACCAAAAATACCTGGCGTAGTTGGGTCCACTATTTTATTTTTTAATACTGTATAACTGCTTTATTAGAATATTACAGGTAAATCTAAAATACTGTATAACTGCTTTATTAGAATATTACAGGTAAATCTAAAATACTGTATAACTGCTTTATTAGAATATTACAGGTAAATCTAAAATACTGTATAACTGCTTTATTAGAATATTACAGGTAAATCTAAACAAATATTGTGATAAATCTTTCTTTAGTTTTAACTTTTATGTATTTATAATCAGTAATCAGTATCGTTGTAACTTATGATTAGACAGATGAACGAACGAACATTGCCATAATTCAATAATAATTATTATAATAAATGTACAATTTCTTAACAAAAGTAATTGTTAGTAAATTATATACATCTACATCTGTTCGCCTACTTTTAGAGTTATACGACGACGAGAAGAATAAATTAAATATCATTTTATTTATAATTTTTTTTCTTCAGAGTTTAGTTGTTTGTTTGTTGATGGATTTGTGTTTGACGGTTCTTAATAACAGTTGTACTAAATTTCATCATGTACCACCACATTTAAAAATAATTATATTTAGCTTTTTTTGTATATATTTTATTTATATTACATCTCTCGATTTAAAATGAATACTTTTTTTAAGTAGGTTTAAGTGTGGTTTAATGTTTATAGAAAAAAATGTGTTAACATTTGATTAGTTTGTAAATAATTTGAAAAGAAAAGTTTTAAATAAATGCTGTTTATCTCAAATTATAGTTTTATTTTGAGCAAAAAAAAAAAATTTTGTTCAAGAGTCTGTATGCTGTACACTAGATATTGGATTACATAATATTTAGTCGTTGGTAAGCACAATATATACGGCTCTAAGTTAACCTATCAACAAAATTCAATATTCATTATATAGGCCAGGGGTTCCGAAACTTTTTCTCTGATGGAACACTTAGAGAATCTTTGAAATCTGGGGTAAACTTGGGAGATTGATCTCATCAGTCCGGAGATATTTACTGACGTACGTAATTACTACCAAAAAAAAAAACAAACAAACGAATTAGCTATTTATGTACGTATGCGCAAGCGTAAACATTCAAAATAATGCTCAGTAGCTCACTCTGTAAAAAGTTACTAAGTAGTATTGTAACTAGATTATGAGCAACTTTCAATAATGCGAACATTATAAATATAAATTAATTAATTATTCATAAAGAATTAGAATTTTCGATAATGTAAAAATCCAGATATTATATTTTTTTTAACCTGGAGTCCGGAGAAAACATAATTTTTCCAGAGTCTACGGTCTAAAACTGAAGAGTTGGTAACCCTAAATTGTTTAGTTATAATTTTCTCATCACCAAGTTTTACAGATACCTAACAAAGACTTTTACTACAAGTGAAAATGTGCGATGTTTTTCTCCTACCTTCAAAATAACATTATCCTTTTTTTGACAAAGTACAATCATTTTTCTTCATTCTTACACAGAGATATCTCCATCTTCTCACCCCACCAACTTAATAACATAATAAATAAATGTAAAAACAATAATTTTATTTATTATTTATAATAAAACGAATTGCATTATTATTAGTATCATGAATCAGTCGCCTGCCGCAACATTCTGAACATACGAAAAAATGTGTACAGAGTGTTTCACTTAGTTTTTAGTTCACATTTGCTATCGATTTTATTTTTCAACACAGATATAATAAAGATAAATAAATCTTAATAATTTTTTTTGTAAATCGCGGTTTACTATTTTGTTTTCGAAATACGATAATTAAAAATTTTGTTTTCTTTCAAAATTACATTAATTTGTATATAAGTATGTGTCTGTTGTGTATGTGTGTATTTGTATTGGTTCTATAATAAAAAGCAAACCGATTATTTGTCCTGATTATACAATACAATGCTGGACCTACCTTAAGTTGTGTATCAAGATAGACAGAATAGTAGAAGTTCTAGGATATGTCGTGTATCACAGTATCAGGTCGAGATTATTTTAAATAAGGACCTTTAGAGCTCTTGAAACACTCTGTATAGCGATATGTATAGTCCGCATCGTTTACTTTCTTTTAAAATTATAAACTATAAATTATAATTCATATACCATATTATACAGAAAGATATAGTAGAATGAGAAAGTATAAAACAGAGATAACCAACTAGATAGATAAAGGCAGAGATATGAAATGAAGTAAATGATGCACCTATTTCTATAATAAAATATTATACAGTTATATTTCTATGCTACTGTATAAAGTTATCAAAAGTAAAAAGAGATAGACGATTTCATTCGATTTTTACACTATATAGTAAAAATATATAGGGTGTGTCATTTTATTTGATTCACACAATTTTACAGGTTTTCAAGGTTATGAGTGGTAATAAAAAACGTTTTGAGAAATTCTTCTAGTTCTAGAAAATGATACTATCAGTTGTTTTAATGGCGCTCCAAAAGTTTAAACGAGGATCCATTTTCTTTTTCCAAATGGAAATTCACTTTGAGTTGCCTATGTATGTTGCGTGTGGAACGGTAGTATATTTACAAGGCATTTTATAGACCAAATATCCTTGTTGCTGCTCTATTAGTTTTCATGGTTGCTATAAACTTGACATTTGGTAGAAATTCATCTGAGGCAGAAGATTTGGTAGAAATAGGGAGGAAGGTGCAAGCCATTGCAAGTTTTTCCTTAGTGGCTATTTAATATTTTACTTGGAAAATTTCCAAATACTTTTATAACACGTAATATTGTTTCGAAAGGCAAAAAAAGTCTCAAGTTTTGATTAATTGTTTATATAGAACTTGATTATCTAGAAGATTCTTTTCATAACTCGTTCGGTTAAAACTATAAAAAATGAGGACTAAAAAAAATCATTAAGAAAAACTAATTTATATAAGAGAAACCTGACTTCCGCCTTTATATCAGATAAACCCTAAATCTTATCAGACTTCCTCCTCTATATCAGATAAGCCTTACTTCCCGTCCCTCTACATTAGATAAACCTTGCCTTAAAAATGTTCAACTATCACTGATACCTTCAAATATATTAATGAAATGGTATCCTACCCGGTATATACAATTCGAATTTTACACTTTAGTAAAATATATACCATTTACAATGAGTTGTAATAACGTCATATACAGAGACCATGTATATAGATGTTGAAAATAAAAAGAAATTATATATATATATATATATATATATATATATATATATATATATATATATATCGAATTCGTAATTCATCTTCGAGGATATAATCAATCATCTTAAATATACATCATTTCATAGTTGAATAGGAGTTTTAGCCCGCGGTATCTTGCTATGACCGTGCATATAACATTCAAAGGTTGTGGCCAGGTATCGTACTACTATGATCGAGTATGTAAGCATTAGTCATGAACGCATACTATAACTGCATTATTATATATCGCCTTCAGGGGAAGTGTTATCTGTTTGAACAATGAATTTAAAACCATCATTTCAAATGTATTATGCTCAAAATCTCAATAAATATTTGCATTCTTTTCCAAATAAAAGATGTTGATTAGGAAATACGCTCATTTCAACTGTCCTCTTTCGATATCCTTCGTTTCGATATCTTTCGTACAGAATCTGAGAGAGGTCTTGAAATGATAACAAATTAAAGGATCCATTTGTATCATTTAGGCGAAAGGAAAAATTATTGAAATTTTGATTCAATAAACTTAAACAATACTTGTTCCAACACAATCAAGACTAAGAAGTTTTCAAGAGATATTTGTAATAATAATAATAATAATAAATTTATTTGGAAAAAAACTTCAACAAAAGTATACAAATTTTCTGACAATACAATTACAAAAGCAAACTATATGGTGCCATTTCAGCTAAATACCGTTTCAATCCGATTCTAAACCGATTTAGTTCATCCTCTGATTGGACTTCTTTGGGCAATTGTGAGAATATTTTGAAACCCGTATATACCGGAGTTCTTTCAAAAAAACCAGTCTTGTGAGCGTAGTTATAGCTAACTGCCAATCTTGTGTCATAAACCTTATCTGTATTTTTTTTGAAATAATTATTTTTTTTCATATATACTAACAATTCATATATATAAATACCCCAATAAGTTAGAATCTTGTGTCTTATAAACAGATTCTTGCAGGTACTTGTACTGTTTATCTGAAAGATATTCCTTATAATCCGTTTTTGGGCTATAAATATTCTATTCGAATCGTTGCCTCGTCCCCACATTAAAATACCATATTTAATGTGTGAAAATACATTTGCATAGTAAAAAGATAAAAGCTGTTCGTGATCTAAATACTGTCTTAAAACTCTAATTTGAAAGCAAATGCCGCTTAGCTTTTTGCATAAGTGCGTTATATGTGGGGTAAATTTTAAATTTTGATCTATAATTATACCTAAAAACTTTGTTTGATCAACATATATTAGATCTTTAAGATCCAGGGAAGTTAATGTATGATCAGGTTTTAATTTAAAGTTTATGACACAAGTCTTGTCCAGGTTAACTATAAGCTGGTTTTTTTTACACCAGATTTTAAACATTTTGATTATCTGTTCTGCTTCCAACTTTGCATCATCGATGTTCTTGCCGCTCACTAGGAAAGTGACATCATCTGCATACATAATTAATTTGCCTAGCGGTATGTGTTCTTTTAAATCGTTTATGTAGCAGTTGAACAAAAGAGGGCCCAACGTACTTCCCTGCGGTACCCCGATATTTGTAAATTGGGTCTTTGAATGATGGCGATCTATGTCAACAAAAAACTTTCTGTTTTTCAAATAGGAACCTATTAAATCATTTGCTGTACCTCGTACACCCATTCGCATAAGTTTTTTCAGCAAAAATTCGTGATTGACAGTGTCGAAAGCAGAACTAAGATCAAAAAATAATCCCAAAACACATTCTCCATTGTCCAAAAAATTCGCCAAGTCATCATAAAAATCAAATATAGCAGTAGCAGTAGAACGGTTGGCTCTAAAGCCATGCTGGTTGGAATGCAATGTTTGATGTTTATCAAAAAAACTACTTATTCGACTATACATAATTTTTTCTAGAACTTTCGAAAATACTGATAACAAGGAAATAGGTCTGTAATTTTTTATATCTTGCTTATCGTTTTTTTTGAACAATGGTCTAACCTTGGTTTTTTTCAAACAACTTGGAAAAATACCGGTTACGAGAACTTGATTAAAGATAGGACACAATAATTCAGCGATAGTGTGTACACAATATTTTAGGACACAGGTAGGTATTTCGTCCGCTCCGGTAGAGTTTGTGTTCGGTAAGGCAACTATTATTTGAGCTATTTCCTCTATGAGTATTGGATTCATGAACAAGCTTTTATCGACGCTTCGACTTGATATTGTACAGTCTTTTGATATACTACTGCCAAAATTATCTAGCAACTTCGCGGTTACTGATGTTGCATAGTAATCAAGAAACATACTCAAAACATCTTTTGGTTCTTTGACTAAAATTCCTCCGTGCTTTAAAGCAATATCTTCTCTAGTTTTAATTTTGTTTTTGTTTAAAATAGAATTTATTCCATTCCAAATTTGTCTAGGAGCGCACATTGACAGGTTGACATTGTTGAAAATATGGTACCGCTTAGCTGTTATAATATCCATTTTGTGTTGCTGTTTTAAATTCTAATATTGTAATTGAATTTCAGGGTTAGAACTCTTTATTTTAAACAGTTCTCTCAAGTACTTGCCATCATCTATAATTTTTTTAGTAATCCATTTTTTAGATGGAAAATGATTACTGGGAACTAGAGGAAAACTTGACTCGAAACAATAAGCAAAATTTTCCCAGAATATTTCAAACAAGCTATCAACATCAATGTCACTGTTAAAGATTGATGTCCAATCCATTTTATTTAACATGTATGTCATATATTCTAAATTAAAATCATTATAGTTTCGTTTGAAATTTGTTATTTTTGGTTTATTTTTGCTGTCACTTATAGCATCAAAGGCTATTATTTGACCTGTATGATCAGATAATTGAGTGTTTATAACTTTAATTGTTTTGTAAATAAAATTTTTGTTTACTATGCAATAATCAATACCTGTTGCAGATGTATTGGTAATACGAGTAGCTTGATCAATAATATTTATACAATCAAAAGAATTAAGTAGATCACACATTTTAAATTTATTTGAATTGTCAATTATATGATTTATATTAATATCACCCATAACAATAATATTATTAGTCTCTGGTTTTAAAAATTCAAATAACTTATTAAGATAAGTTATGGAACTGTCAATATCACTATCTAGTGATCTATATACAACGCACACATAGTATTTAGAACCACTTAAAGTTAACCTGATGACTGCACATTCGAAAACCTTTTCATAACACATATTGGACACATTAATTAATTCACAACAACTTTCCAGATCTCTTTTTATCCATATTCCTACACCACCATGCCTGTAATCCTTCCGGCAAAAATTAGTAACTAGCACAAAATTTTCAATATTTAGTATTTCAAGATTTTCACTTGTACACCAATGTTCAGACATAAGAATAATATGCACATTTTCATTATTCAAGACAACTTCAAGATCAGAAATTTTGTTGCTTATGGACTGAATATTTTGATGCAAAATTCTTATGGCATCTGCCTCTACTACGCATTTTATTTGTTTAATCAAATTTAGCCGCAGAGGACCTGCGAAAAAGGTATCTTTTTACAAAAGATCCTTTTGGCCAATTGTCTCTATTGTAAATATCTTGTTTCAAATCTTGATTTGCACCAATTCTAAAACTTTTGTGTTCACCCTTACTATTTAGATCATCGACTGTAAATTCGAGGTCACCGAAAGTTTTCTTTAAATAGTTTTGAACATTTTCCACTGTTGTATTTTTCTGGCAACGTCCCAAGAATAGCCATATTTTTGACTCAGCAAAATGTAGTTCATCATTAACTGGTCCGTTCCCTCTTATTATTGTTCGTTTCTTTTTTTTATATGAAAGACTTTAAAATTGTCGTTGTTTTCGTCTTCGTTAGCCATTTCCAGCTCATTACCTTTTTGGTTTACTGTAGAAGCAGTAGATGTGGATGAACTATTAGAATCTTGTGGAGTGTTGTCTTGTAAAGCACTTATTTTTTTGTTTTTAGAAATGGGGACTTTATGATCACCCGTATTGGATTCGTTTTTAAACAATTGTTTATTATTTTTCAAAATTGACAACTCAAACTTAACCTCCTCTAATTCTTTTAAAACTGGATTTAAAGCTTTACTAACCGCTTCCTGGATTAATTGTTGAAACATTTCTGCAAAATCACAACAATGTAGGCTCAGTGATTTTTTGGATGTATCCTTCAGAGGGTTCATCACTCACTATTCAATTTGTTCTTCTTCTTAACATTTATAGACATTTCCGATGGACAATAGTGTCATGTTTTCTCCAGAAAATTTCTTGATTCAGTCTAAATACTCAGACAGTGTATGGCTCTCCACCATACGTAAAAAGCTAGTAACTCGCAAACTTGCGGCATTTCATTCATATTGAATCCAATTATTCTTTTACCTCACATCAAATGATGATTCCAAATCTCAGCCGATGGTTCCTTTATGAGTTTGTAGGTTTCGGCTATATCTTAAAATATTTTTCTTATTTTGGTGAGTTTCAAAATCTGTTTAAAACAACAGTACACTTTTCGCACCATTTTAATGAAATTGAATAATTTATTTTTTTCTGTTGGCTGTTTATTGTCTTTTATTTCTTGGAACTATGACATCTGGTAGTAAGAAATAGAAACAGAGTAGTCAGGCTCAACTGCGATAGTTAACGTATGCGTTTGTTATTAAAATAAACAAAAAATTATTATTTAGCAAATGAAAGAAAATCGAAAGGTAGGTCATATTGTAGTGTGGTGTATGAATGCTCACGTAGAGCAATTAACGACTTCACTAGGCGATAAATTTCCTACATTGGGTGAACGTCTTATAAATAAACTAGCTGATATTCGCCAGCTTCGCTCGACCTGGCCCGGCTTCGTATGGCTAATTACTACACTTTGATCTGAGCTCATTATATATATGGTTATATCCACACTATTACAGCCCTTTATTTGTGACAGTTTAAAAAAAATTGTATAATATGTAACTAAGGTGATATGTAACTTTGGTGTTAACTTAAAATTAAATACGTAAGTCATGAAAGTAAATTTTTTCGAAATATCTTTATTATTTACACATACGAAATTTTAATCAGGACGTACTATTCATATAAATCTTCCGGAAAAAATTATCTACATAATGGTGAAAACCGTTTCAAAATCCGTGACGTGGTATAGAAGGAGCTATCGGATAAACATGCAGGCAGACGCGGAAGGCATCGTAGCTTTTATACTATGTATAGATAAAATATTTATGGAGAAATTAAAAACAACAGATCGTGCAAATATATGGATGAATATTTTCCACGTAATCCAATGACCAAGAATACAGTACTGCATTTTCATGTAGAATATAAGACTTAATACCAAGTATGATTTTTCATATTCCTATCTTGGAATATAAAATAATATATATACATAACCATAAAATAGCTCATCTAACATTTTTTGCAAATTTACCAATAAAAAGATAACATGATTTGAATTTAATAACTTTTCATCGCCCGTAAAATTACAGGAGCATAATATCGATACCGCAAATGAAACAATTTTAGTCAAACTTAAAAATTTCAAAGCCACTTTTTACTACTCAAAATTTGTATGTAAATTATAGGTATAACTAATTGTTGAAATGTAACCTGAGTAAGATAGATAGATAGATTGTAGAGACTACCCTGGACGGGCTACACTTCGACCATAAGGTCCATTGTGATTCCTAAGATTGTGAGGATGTGACTGGAGTGGAAGGAATTTGGTAGAAATTGGTAGGATATGCGGCTGCAGCCGACTATGATAGGAACTATGCGGATATTCATCTGGAATTCGTGAAGGAAACTGCAGAAAACCTTCTCAAGCATAGCCGGTTACTTCGTTCTTGTCCATACGCCGACAGTTTAGTCAAAGTCAATTAACCGCCCTTTTTTTGACCCATAACCTCTCAGTTTCCAAGTAGGCATATTGAGCAAACATAACGCCTTAGACCATTCGACCACTTGGACTGGTAACCTGACTAAAGCCGCCATCTTGGAGTATAGCGTCATGAGTAACTTAACCAATATTACTGCATCTAAATTTTCCTTGCAAATGTTGAAATTACAAGACCTTTGTCTGAGCCTTTAAGGAAAGCTCAGACCGAGATTCGATATCGCCATTCCATCTGAAGCAAGTTTAATAGGATAACCTTACTGGAATATCGTAGAAGACCCTGCCACTAGCTCTGAGACTAGTATATATATTTCCTTTATAATTCTTTCTAAAGGATTTCGATGAAAATTATAATCTTCAAAATCCCGTCTTAGTCTTATATTTATTGTAAATGAAACATTAATCGTTTAAACGTCTAAGAAGTACTCTGCACGCAATGTCGACAGTATAATACTACTCTTGGCGTATTTGTATTTAGTTAGTATAGTGTACTATAGTTTAGTAGTCTAGTCCATATATTTTTTTCTTTCTTCTATAGTCCTTGTTTTTTTTGTCTTCGCTTTTCGCTGTCGTCTGGGTATTATATAGTAGAGGGTACTACTTGTGTATATTTTTATATTATATTACTGCAGTAGTACATAGTTTATATATATTAATAATGACTTGCAAGTTATTGAAATATATAAATTTTATGTTATGTTATGTTCACGAAGAGTCGAACAAGAAGTGTACATACATATTATATACGAATGTATACGTACAATACATTACAATACAATTGAATCAAACTGCATCCAAAGTGATTTCAATGTTTAGTTTAGCGAATTTCCTGACAGAAAATAGAGCTATTGGTGTCGTACCGACTTAAAAATTTTGAAAAAATTTCTTCAATTATCCATCGATCCTACCTAGTAGATGTCGAAAATCACTGTCTGTAAAATTTATATATATATATATATATATATATATATATATATATATATATATATATATATATATATATATATATATATATATATATGTATATATATTAGTTTATAAGAAGTAAAGTTGTAGGTATTAAGTTTTTCTGTAATTTTATTTCTTCTCATTTTTTCTGTTACACTAACATACAGAAATATTGACGGTTTAAGATTGAAAATTAAATACCTTAATATCTCTGTACACATTAGAGTTTGAGCAAAAATCATAAGGTAATGAATTGTAGCAAACATGATTTTCTACAACTTTCTCCCTTACGCATTTTTCGATTGTTCTAATATTAAGAGAGATATTTTATATTTTGTGTTTTCTTCTTTCTTTATGGCCCCCTTTCCCCTTGACGTATGTCATTTAATAATAAAATTGGCCTTGCAAATACTAAAGTCATATACGACATTTCATTTTGATTAGACTAAAATTGTGACCGATAGAAAATGATTTATGTATTCTTATGTATTCTAAGGAAATTCGCTAAGTTGAAGCAACTCCTGCGTAACGAATTTTTTTATTTGGTGGCTTTAGTATTATTAACGAAAATTATGAAATATGTATTAGCTTTTATTTTGAATAAAAGTGACCAGTCCGTGTGATACAGTTGTTAAAGGCGCTCTACTCGGGAAGTTGCCGGTTCGATTCCCAATATAGTTTGTCAATTAATTGAAGAAAAAAAATTAATGAGCCGGTTAATTGGCTATATTGTCGCCGTATGGGCAAGAATGAAAGTAACCGGCTAACGTTTTCTGGAGTATCCTTTCACGAACTCCAGATTAATATCGATATAATTCCTGTCAAAATTAACTGAAGTCACACAACCTACAAACTAGTCTACATACAAATTTCTTGTCCTTTAGGGGTCGGTAAAAAAGAAAGGCCTAATAAACTTAACGTAGTTCTTTGTATAGACCTACTCTGTTTATCATTTATAATGTTTGATTTAATTCTAATAATTTATCATCATAACAAAATATAATGAAAAAAGAGTATCAATTGTTTAATAAATATGTATTTCAGAGATATAATATATTATATACATATATTTATATGTATTATTGGATCATCTTATATGTGTGTACACAAATATATTCTAATATGTGTGGTCACTATTTGTGGTATTTGTATACAGAAGTGTATGCACCCATACATTTTGTTAAGAATTATGACAATGTTAAAATTAAAAAAAAGGTATGCATATACTGTTTGTACATAATAGAAAGAGTAAACCATTAATAATTATTTTTGTCATCAAATATGTTTATTGTATCAAATGAATATATATTATCTTCTACATACATTATCAAAATCTGTCAAATTCTTCAGACAGGTTCCTTTTTCTCGTATAGGAGTGTATGTATGTTTTTATAGGAAAAAAATGTAACCAACAATATTCTTACATAAATACAAATAAGTTTCTAGCTGCTTTCTTTTCTATGTATATTTATTAAATGTAAATTCCGTAACGAAAACACGTAAGATCGAAAAATTTTATTTGGTTCATCGATGAGTTTAACCTATTTCTCTGGACTGCCTGGAAGCATAATTCGGTTTAAATTTTTTATAGCATACATGCATGGTTTTCTAATCGATGCATATACGTTTTAAAACTTCTAAATGAATTTAAACTAAAACAGTTTCAAAATAAAAAATGATTTGAATAAAAATTTAAATTTTATTTAATGATACACGAAAATTTAAGAAAAATAAAATTAACAACTCTGTTCAATTGCTTAAATACTCGGTCAATTGCTTAAATACTCGGTGTATACTGAGTTCATTTTCAATGGGTAAACTGTTTATTTGACTTTTTACACGTATAAAAATGCAAAGTAGTGTTTAGACACATATATGGAAAATGTTTGTAAAATGGAAGTCGCAAATTCCTAATACAATCGGGTTGACCGGACATAAACTCACCAGTCCGTTGAAAAGAACGGCGCTTAGTAAAACTCGAAGGATTACTTCCCACTGGAGAAATATATAACGCAATTTGTTAATTTAAAATAATTTAATTAACTAATATTTAAGTTTATATAAATTGCATTTGTTTTGCATAAATTTTGCACTAATCAACAATTATTACATTGTACATAGCAACGATGTATTTATACATATGTATAGACGAATTATAAATGTGTGAGCTGAAATTGTGGCAAAACCATTCAATTTATGCATAAAAATTTATTTTCGTTTAGAGAAAGTTGTAGGTTCGATTCCCATTCATGATGTCTCAAAGAATGTAAACTTCTTATGTATTCTATAGTTTAGAACCCTTAATGCATTATAACTGTGACTTGATCGAATTGTCTTGAATATTCATACAATAATAATGATTTTCTTTTTAAGTTAAAAAAAAAAAAACTTATATATTTTTATTGTTTTCGGTTTCATCTTAATAATTTTTATATTTCTTTCGTCGTTTCGTCGCGGAGTAGTCTTCCAATTCAAAGAACATTCAACTTGAATACAATTGAATAGTATTTATCTCTGTATATACTATTTATATGCGCATATACCTAACGTTTTATGAAAATTCAGGTTAATCATGTAAACATTTTCTTATAAATGAAATTTCTTCGGAAAATTTTTTTAATAAATATTAATAATCTTATTTTACATTAGGATAAAATAATGATTCTTGGAACAAATAAATTTTTAATCAACTTGGTCATATTTTTTAATTAAAATCGTTAATTATTCATTCCCAAGTTTTAAATAAAACGTCCTGTCTACTCACACGCTGCTCACGGGTACGCAAATATATTGTATAATGTGAAAAGATGTTGGGCCATTTATCGAGTGTTGTATGCCATACTTAACCGTAGAGTCTGTACTTTATGTTAAAACAAAAGCATTTGTGTATTTTTCTTTAATTTAAAATGGCAACTTTAATGAATAATAACCCTTTAATTTATACATTTCTGTTATTTCTTTAATTGCACAAAGAATGAAAATTATACGGTATAAATATAAATCGTAAATTGCACGCCCTACCTTTTTTTTACTGTTATTAATATTATTTTATAATATTAAATATTAGTTTCTCATATTTATTAATGTCTTATTTTTACAGTTTGAACTAGTTCTTATATAATAATTTATAAATACTTTCCAGCGCTTCCACTTTGTCATAAAATTAAGTAATGTAATGAGTTTTTGTAGAAAATTTAATCTCTAAATATTTGTATATTTGACGAATTATTATGAAAATCAATAGATTCTACTCTGGTAGATAACGAATCGATTGATAATTGCGACCTGTATCGTGTCCTCATACATACATACATATGTATAGACCATTAGACGGAAATGTGTGTCATTTTTCAAATATTTAATTCAAAATATAATAAATATTTCAAAAACTTAAGAATGGTCGTTTTTTAAAGCAATGTTTCATGTTTCCAAAACGCTATATTAAATATTAAAAGTGACTCGTAAACTTGCCCCAATTATAATTAGTTCTTTCCAACATCAAAACTTGAGGCTGGCGCGCTAGTCGATAAAGCATATTCCCCGTATAACCCGTTTTTCCTCTTTCTTGTGTTTCTCAAATTGGAAAGATTCAGATGTTAATAAATTTTAGTTAGAAATAACTTGAAATAACTCTTAGCGATAAAGAGTCTTGCGATTATATGGGAACCCCTATAAAATTGTTTCCTTTGATAAATGACCTGTAAAGAAAGATAACTTTGACCTATGGATGAACTATGGAAAGAGAACTTTGAATATGGAGTTCAATATAAAATTTCCCGCCCGTTTAGAATCTGAGTTCAATAACCTGTTATCAAGATCACCATAAATCGATGGCACCATTAAATATCTTCCTCCGAACACAACAACTTTTAATCAAAGCCAATTTTTTTTCCAAAAATACTTCCATGAAAAAATATTAAGGTACAAACAAATAGCGTCAGAAGTCGATCTTATTTTTTTGATTTTCGAAAAAATGCTTCGGGTAAAAGTTGTTTATAAAGACTAAATAAAGCAAAATATAACATTTTGAAATAGTGTCCCTCATGGGTGGAGTGAAAATATCCGATTCCAAAAACGCAAAATACACTATCGTAATGTTTATTTTTTAAACTACTGACATATGAATCGCGTGAGAAAAACATGAAAACAAATAACTATCGCGCTATCGTGTATAGCGTACGCACGCTATTTATAAAAAGATCCCTTTATATCATAGACAGTATTCGAATCATTAAACCTAAAAGACAGCGGGAACGGGCATGTAAATAGTTATTTTATTAAAACCTGTCGGCAAAACTAAATTAGAACCAATTATATGCTTGATGATTACAGCTATAGTAATTACGGCCGTTCACAGTCAGTCATAGTGTGTGTGTGTTTCACGACTGAATATTATGTCTTGCAGCTATTATGATTTGTACTATGAAAATGTATATTTATTCCCTGTTTGTTGTAATAAGGAACATAAATATAATACTACTAAGTCTTCGCAGCTACTAATATCACAGTTTGTTGGTTACAATTTTTCCTTATATATACTAGAAAAAAATAATATTATGGATTCCAACACTTTAATCAACATCTCTACGTATAAATAGTATAAAATGTACGCCATCCATCAAATATAAAAAATGATAATAGAACGTCTAAACAGTTAAATCAAGCTTTAAATACTTTGTTTTATTCGTAAATTGTTTTTCTTATTCGTTTTGGAAAAGCGTTTTTTGGAAAAATGTATCAAAGGCGACTCTGACGTAAGAGCCAACTCTTTCATATCATTGACAATATTACTTTTGTTGTAAAATATCAATATTATTATTCATATATTTATTATATTTGTGTATACTTTGGCGTCAACAATACAATATTTGTCAAATTCCAGTTCGGTTACGTTAAGACAAATTCGAGAGGACTAGCGTATACTTTATAGACAAATGTCTTTGAGTTTTAATTAAATATTGATATGAAAAAATTAATTCGTCAACTAGGAATCGAACATCGGCCCTCTGGATATCTTAGCCCAGCGTGCTCATTCACGAATTTGGCCCCACTTTTTTAATCTAGAGCACACATACGAAATTTTATTTCATTTTCGTGTTATCGTGTCTACTGACAATTGGACATGTCTGAACAAATTAGCTAATTATGTCATTTTGTGAGCACCTATTACAAAAATTTTGTTTTGCTATCAATATTTTGAATCGTTATAAATCCGGGACTAAACTTAATATAGCCTTGCATATATGTTATATAAATAAATACTGGGTATAAAATAATCAACAGATATTTTTTCAAGTTATCAAAAATGTCTATACTATTATTTCAATGTCTATAACATTTATTATCGTTCATATGTTTGTATTACCGTTATCAGAGCTGTGTGCGCCTTCGTGTTATTTGTTCATGTCGAGTAAATTCCAAATACAACCCAATTTTGATAAGTTTTTTTTTTTTTTTTTGTTACGATATTTTCTACTAAGTATTTTTCATTCGTTGAACCGTTTATGATAAGTAAAATCTCAATAAGTAAAATCGTTATTCATTTTAGACAATCTAGTTTTTATTAAATTTTATAATGAAATTTAATTTATTGAAAATATATCATCTAAACTAGAAAAAAATATATACCATCAAAGTCGAATTTATTACAATTTTATTTAACTTGACATGTTTTTATGTAAGTTTGTTAATATGTTTAAGTAAAACCTTGATAGTAAATATTTTTTTAGTTAATGACGTCTAACTGAGCTGAAATTTTTCATACACGTTATATGGTTTTGTAACCTGGATGAATTTATGATGAAATTTGAAAATATTTACCGAATTAACAATTTGGTGAAGCCGTCAGTAAGAGTGATAGCGTCGGTAATAAAAAGAATGATTATATTCAAAAAAACCAAAAAACATTTTACTTTTCTTAATAGGTGACGCGCTAAAAAACAAAAAATAATTATATAGTTATTTGTAAAGCTTAGGCACCTTATTTTTTGACATAGCTATTAAGATTTAATTTCGTTCCACATTTTTGACCGTTCGCTATTTAAGTGTTTGTAGCTTTTTAGTGCGCTTCCATCTAATAATATATATATATATATATATATATATATATATATATATATAGCCTTGCATATATGTATATATATATATATAATATATATATATATAAATATATATAAATGTAAAATCTACCTAGCTAATTTTTTACGATTTTTTTTAAATAGATCTGACAATTATACACAAATTAAACCATCTTCCAAAAATAAAATATTTTCTTTTAAAAATAGTTAAAAGAAAATGGACAATTATTTTCAATATTTTTCTTGATATAGTAATTTGTCACGTTTTGTTGACTTAGCGCGACTGTAGATATATATTCAATCAAGAACTTTCTTCGTTAATTTCTACGATGACACAAATATCGTATTACCGATCATCATTCTTTGTCATTTCATCAAATTTGTCTTATATGTATTATATAAAAAATAATAAAACAAAATGAAACTATTGTTTCATCATTATTATTTCTATTTCAGTTCAAATAAAAAAAAATTTCATATGATTTTTGAAGTGAAACTTCTTTTGTTTCCGTAGAGTAACTCTTGACATGTTGAGAAATGCATTAATCATCACAAAAATGTGAAACATTTTAGACAGGAATATTCCAATCGAAGGTACAAAATTTTCTTAGAAGTGTTCATAAAATAATTTTATCATTTTCGCAATTCTGTCAATTGCGAACTAGAACCCAATAGCGAAGACAGATAATGGTAAGTGCACTCTGGACCCGATATCCAGAGATCCAGGGTTCACGGTTAATTTATTCATGTTAATATTAATTAATTAATTCAATATTAATTCAGTTATTTTGTCAATGTACTTGTCCTTTCATACTTATGTCTTCTTAGCCGTACTGGAAATTGACATTGGTATAGTATTATGACATTAAAGTATAGACAAACACAAATAATATGTTATGGGTTATTAATAAGTAAATACGTTGACCTCAAAATAGCTGTCAAAAATCGAGTTACCACGCTTATCATTCATCTGTGGTTGAACGGATACGATATTCAGAGGTTCAAGTTTCGACCCCTGACGAATGAGTAGATAGATTGTAGAGGCTGCCCTGGACGGGCTACACTTCGACCATAAGGTCCATTGTGATGCCTAAAAATGTGAGGATAGTGGAGGTGAGTGGAGTGGAAGGAATTTTTGTGTGAAGACTAGGAACTGGTAGGATGTGCGACTGCAGCCGACTCTGATAGGAACTATGCCGATATTCATCTGGAGTTCGTGAAGGAAACCGCAGAAAACCTTCTCAAGCATAGCCGGTTACTTCGTCCTTGTCCATACGCCGACAGTTTAGTCAATACCGCCCCTTTTTATTTCTTAATAATTGACAAACTGCCGATGTCGGGATTCGAACCCATAACCTCCCAGTTCCAAATAGACATAACGCTGAGTAAATTTTGTCCTAAAGCTGAAATATGTTCAAGTTCGTGAATAAGCAAAATCAGTTCATGCATTTCTTAGTTATCATTAGTATAAAGACGGACAAGTCAATTAGTGTCACAAAAGCTTTTTATGAAATTGGTTAATACTTGCTGTGCAGAATGTCCTTTTTAAAACGATTTCAAAACCAATTGATATGAAGGAACCAATCACTATATTGAGTGAAAGAAAAAGACCGAGAAGTGCCTCCAGTCAAGTACCTGTTTTCATTTGTCAATTTCTAGCTCTTACCGTTTTTAAAGCATTCGAGTTTTTTCTCCTGAATGGAAAACATGGTATGCATAGCCACATAACATCTATATACTGACTCCATATAACTTCATTCCATTATGAGCTGCGGGTAAGTGAACAATTTTAAAAGTATGAACAATTTTATGTTCCGTATTCAAAAAACATTAATAGACCCCCCCCCCCCCATAGATCACTTATGGTATTTAAATAAGGTATAAAAGGAGAATTTCTAAATATTTTTACATTGTATACCTGTAAAAAAGGCGATGACCTATATAAATTGTTTTAACTTTATACATCGCACTGACCTCCATCATACATAAACTGCTTAAAGAAAATGGTCCAAATTTAACAAACACTAAAAACAAAGTTTCAAACAAAAGTTATTGATTTTTAAAAGAGACATTTTTGTCCTTAAATTTTTCTTCTATCTCTTACAATTTCAAAGATGAACAGTTTTATCCATTTACAACTCATTTCAGCTCGTTATCTCTATTCATTTTTTCACGCGGAAATAAGGTCATTTTATGAACACTTATAACAGAAATTTTTTTCTACGATCAATATTTTCAACCGTTACAAAATTGAAACTAGACTTGCTATACTGTTGTATATTTCTTATATTCTGGGTATATAGCGTCCGGGTAGCTCATTTGGCAGAACACTGGTCTGGAATGACATAGATCCTCAGTTCAATCCTCAGTTTAAATGTGTAAGATTTTTCATATCAAAACATTGATGTTAATTAAAATAATGTTAATTACATACATATGTTCATAGTTCATTTACTTCCGCGTCGGCAAGTGTAAACAGCGTAAGTGTATTTTTAATTAAATTAAATACTGGAATCGAACCTCAGGCCTCTGGATATCTAGTCCAGTATGCTTCCGCTACACCAAAGACGACTGTGACGTAATAGCCTACTTTTTCATATCATTCTTATTTTTATTTATTTAGACAGTATTACTTCTGTCGAAGTTATTATTAATATTTGTTTATTTGTGTATACTTAAGCGTCAACATAACGATGTTTGTCCAAATTCCTTTCGGTTACGTATGACAACCTGTAGCGTATACTACTCAGACAAATGTCATTGTCATTGAATTTTTAATTAAATTAAATACTGATATGAAAAAATTAACTTGTAAGCGTAAGTGTATACATAATCCTAACGTTTATCAAGACTTTACAACACCTTTAACACCTGTGAAGGAAAGGAGGTACAATAGATCAAATTGGTTACGGTACAAAAGCTCTTTATACGAGACTTGCTCCTGACTTCAATCTAATCTAATCTAGTGTATACATAAATTAGATCATTTCTATACTCTAGCAAGGTATTCAACCCATATATGAGATGGAGGTCAGTGATACAGTAGTGACCTCATATGATAAAAATGACATAATTTAACCACAACCTACAATAAACCACACAATAAAATTTACAAATGAAAATTGTATGTTATACGAGTGAGTGTATGTATAGTATTTCAATTGTTTTGGATATGGTAAAAGCATGTTGTTTTCATACAAAATTGTCTATATGAGGAGAATGGAGCAAATAAACCAGAAGTAGAAAAGGGCATATGTTTGTTTCTTTGTTTGTAACATTATTATATTATATATTTATATGACAAGTTGAGAGTTGAGTGTAGTACATTTATAAAAGAAAATGAAGAGACAAACCCATTTCAAATTCAATTTTATATATATATATATATATATATATATATATATATATATTTATATAACACAATGTTAGTTGTGTAACCAACCGCTAGGAGTAAGCAAGTAACCTCATTATGAAAATATAAGATATACCGTGTGTTTTGGAACGCTTTGCTAATAGAGAATCAATCTTAAATATTATTTACTATAATAACTATACACAATATGCTTAATAAAGAAATAAAAATAGTGGAGGTGGTCTGTAGTGTATGTGATGTGCTGTGTACATAATGCTGGCCTGTGTAAAGTCAGTACTGGGTTAAATATGTTCATTGTTGTCTTCTTAAGCTTAGCATTACTTCTAACAATTGAAATTTTTTTTTGGAATATCCCTTATTATTTGTATGTGGAATGTTTGAAAATAAATGATAGTATTCTATTAACGGTATAACATAAATCAACAATCCACACAAATTAAAAGAAAAAAAAATAGATTTCCGACAAAAAAAAAGTTAAACCAACGGTTCGAATATTCCTCCATTATTTGCTCAACAATATTCGAGTCGATTGTAGAAATCTACCCGGGTATTTCCTAGCACTTGAGGAGAAATATTCGCACAATTTTCAACCATTCTTTGCCTTAATTGTTGCAAATTTTCAGGCCTATTCCGCGAATAGATCTGTGTTTTGAGAAAACCCCACAAAAAAAGGTCGTTAGGAAATAGATCTGGCGATCTGGCTGGCCACTTGAAGGTTCCAAAACCACTCAAAAGACGTTCCTGGAAAGTTTGTTCCAGGAACAGTTGGCAATATATTATTTCGTAACAAACTCAAATATTTTTAAGAATCTATAGATCCGCCAAGAAGAATGGTCCTATAATATGGGCGCCCAATATTCTAGTTCAGACATTCAGTTTCTGTGGAATGGTTAGTAAATATTTTATTTATTTATTTAACATTGATTTCCTATTAGAAATTCTGTTGAAAACAGACTGTATATCATTTACAGGGTCTATCAAAAAAATTCCATACCAAGATTTAAGATAATATTAGAGGCTGACTTTGTCGCCTCAATCTTAGATTGTACATCTTAAAATCATAAAAAAGATACCAGTCAGATGGCCGTACTGTCAAAACCGCTCTGCTTGGTACTGGGAGGTTGCGAGTTCAAATCCCGTCGGTGGCAGCTTGTCAATTATAATTAATGTGGCGGATAATTGACTAAACGGTCGGCGTATGGACAAGTATGAAGTAACCGGCTATGCTAGTGAAGGTTTTCTTCAGTTTTCCTTCACAAACTCCAGATGAATATCGGCATAGTTCCTTTCAAAGTCGACGGCGGCCGCACAACCTACCAAATTCATGGTCCTCCATCCACATCATTAATGTATGAATCTAAATTAATGAAGGTTAGGAGATATAATAATGTGGGTGGCCTCTGTTTTAGACCGTGGAGTCTCAGAAACTGAGATAATCTCAAAATAGACGGGTGGTGTTTGAACAATCTTTTTCATCTTCAGTCACCTATCAAAATCGTTTAAAATTTATTCCATTTCAAAACAGCTATTGATGATGTCCAAAATGCTTTCTGATTAGAAATAGCTACGACATTTACAAGATTTAAGGACGTTCATGCGTGAGTCTTCATATTAGACTAAACTTTTGATATTTGCAAGAAGTATGGCAAGAATCACATGAATCAACTTTCTAAGAGACATCCTATATCGTTGAATTTTCGTTGAACTACTGACATGCTGCTTGCTGTGTTAATTTTGTGGTCGAGTATTATCTCAATTGTCATAATAAATATACAATGACATTGCCTGAAGAGAAAATCTATTTTCTATCTAGTTTCTACGGGTACAGTTCTTTATATATTAAAATTAAATTCAATATTATATTTCTTGAAGGATTGTTATCATAAAGAAAATATAAACAGTATATATTTCAACATTTCTGAAATCCTTAATATTAAAAATATTCAACATTCCTTTGATTTTCCATGCATGACAGTTAAATTTTTGTGGTAAATAAACCACTTTAATTCTTTATCAGACTACTGGACTTAGTTTTTAACATGAGAAAGATGGATTATGGACGTTTATTTACTAGATATAGTTAGTTCATAGATAAAATTCTACAAAATCCAATATAATACATTCAAAAACTTCAAATAGTTTATCAGTTTTTGTCGTATTAAAATTCATTATTTTAATAAATACGTCTGTTTCAGTATTTTTGTATAACTGCAGTGTATATTTTCTTAGAGCGCTGTTGCTGTTGTTTTTAAAATGTATCAAGATAGTTTCTATGTTGATTAAAATAATTAATAATTAATTATAACGTTAGATAAAACTTTTTTTAAATTCGGTTAAATACAAATAAATCATAGACACAGTGTCTACTTTATTAACATAGTTGTTACTATTTTAAATATAAGAAAAAATATTTTTTTTCTAGAAGGTTCTATGTTAAAAATTAGATTTTTAATCGTTAATAACTTTTTCAAATAATCGAGGTTTTGGATTTTCGAAGAAAGAATCACGTGATTAAACTTGTCGAATATTAAAGACTAAAAGTTTTATCTAAGATGAAGTCTCGCGTATAAACGTCCTTAAATATTAGAAACTAGTTATTTTTATTTTTGGATTCATAAATATGTTAAATGTGGAGTCTCGATATTACAATTTATTCTAATCTGAGTACGGCCGAGACTTTTTTGCTATTTGGTTACATTTTTCCAAATCAATTAATAATTTTAATAAATAAATCTAATTATGTGTATTTGATAACTAAATTTGAACAGTTTTATAATTTGATATAAAATTAATTGAGTGTATTTTTTTTCGAAATGAATTCTGTTCAAAACTAATTATCCTATCAGTTTATTGGCTCGATAAATTAATTATAATATACGTTATATATTTTAGTTCGACTGATTTAATAGTTTTACGACTAACATAAAAGGTAAAAATGCCTTCCATTAATAACATTCAACTTTTAACGCACGAAACAATATTTATAATACAAATGCCAAAAAATGTGTATTCAAATTAAATTTTAAATTAAGCCCCAATTCCTAGAACAATTATTTGTATTTTATAAATACGTATTTCAACTACAAGGTAGTCATCATCAGTATGAATTAGGTAATCGTAACTATCTCTGGGATATAGAATCAGAGATATGTTGCTCGTCGCTAATTTGGTGCGTGTCTCAAAATAATATTAAAACAATTTTGTCTTTTATATGATCTGACTGAGGTAGTACCTGAAGGATTATTTGAGTTAACTGACCAATTAAGGGATTAAGTGTTTGATTAACCCAAAGCATGTATTGGCTGAAACCTTTTCTGACCGTGCAGTGTTATTATTGTCAATAAGGTGGGGATGTTTATCGAAGCTAACCTGGATATTCATGTATTAAATTTTGAATATAGTTTAATTTTATTAAATCAGAATTTGGAATTGGGCCATTGTCTAAATTCATTATCTGTTTTCTTAATTTGTGTATGTAGATACTTTCGTATGCATCTAATTCTATGAGGTTTTGTACCGATTTCACATAAATTTATGTTGTTCAAAGTCGTCATTTTCGATTATACTCAATTATATACAAAATGAAAAAATAAATATAATACTCATGTAAATAACATTCTAAATTTTCATATTAATTGTATTTTCTTGCATAATATGATAAAAATATTTTCACATTCTACTGAACAATCAAAAGAATAGAATTGTCTTGTTTTGTCTGACATAATATAATTTTTCGGGATAGCCTTAATCCTTAATCTAAATATCACAGAAATTGTTTGTTATTTTATATCATAGATTTTTATACCAAATTTAGAGAGCAAACGATTGTCTATTTCGAACTGATTGAATTTTAACTGATTTGAAAAATATAACTTTATGGAAACAAGTGACGGATCAATAATTTATCCCCGCCCATACTTTGATCTAAGCTTTCTACAAACATTGCACTAAATATACTAAAAGTATTAATCTATGAGTGTTATTATAAATTTCTAAGATATTCTAGTAAGATATATCGTGTTAAAAACGATGCATTTTTTTGAGGCCAGATTTCCAGATTTGAAAGAAAGTTATATATATGACATAAATTATTAATATGATTTTAAAGAATTACTAAAGTGGCTCGTTTTGATGAATCGAGGACCTTGATTCAAGAACTAGATAAGTCCAAAATTTCCAATAAAAAAAAATGTAATTTTGACTATGAGGTATATAGCGGTAATGCAAAAATGCATTTTTTTTAAATTGGAAAATCTAGACTTATCTGGTTCTTGCATCAAGGCCCTCAATTAGAACAAATCAGAACGATTCATGTTAATACTCAGGATATCAGCGACATTTTCAGGATAACACAACTTTATACATAATAATATCCACTGAAATGGCCTTTTAGGACAATATTATTAAGATTATCCGCCTTTTTGATATAAGATTACTCCGGGAGCCAGCCAAATTTCGTTGCCGATTGAGGTTCAAGACTGCACCAAAGTGTTTTCTATGTATTTTGATCTGGTGCTTGGCTGTTAAGTGGGGCTATAAAAAGCGTATTTTCAAAAACAAAGAAGATCCTTATTTTGTTTAGAAAGAGTCAAAGTATTAGAATAAAAATGACCAAGCAAATGAAAATACGTAGAAAAATATTTCGTGCAACCTTGGACCTCAATCGGCTACGAAACGTTTCCTGACTTTCGGAGTGTATAAGAATAAATAACGATCAATACATCATAGATCCTTTTAAAGTATTCCAATTGTAATTTTTGTAACCCACTAGAATAGCTATTTTATAGTGCCAATTTGGATTCAAAAGCTTTTTTTTTGCTTTGTGAAGCAAAATTATTGAAATTAATAACTATCCAGGATTTTATATTTACATCCATGTTTTATTTCATCATAACAATGTTTTTTTTTATTAAAAAATATCCCATACAAGGATATAATATATTCCTTAATTTGATATCCTGTGATATTATTTTCTTATTATTTGTTTTCTACATCTCTCCATCAAAAAGAAGATTTGTACTAAATATATATATATTTTTTTTTTCGGTAAATAAAAATATAAAACAAAAAAAGAATTACCATATTTATTTGCGTTATCTGTAAGATATGAGATTATACTTTTTTGTTTTGTATTTTTTCATTAAACTCAGCTTCATTCAAATGGTAATGTTGTATATAGAGAGTTCAGAATATGTTAACGGTATAATTGTTTTTTATGGACTGATTTATCTATAACAGTGATTCTCAACCTTTGTCGCGGCACCCTTTAAACAATTTCAAAATTTGACGGCACACAAAGAAAAATATAAGTTTAAAAGTTGTTTACTTACCTATAATACGCTGTGTAAAATAGTTTATGATAATAATTTTGAATGTAAAATAAAATAATATGTACTACAAAAACAACAGTACGTTTATTAAGGGATTCATTACAAGTTAATAATAAGAATACTTTTAATGAGAAATTTGAGCTGGATGTTTTTTGATAATTTCATTTATATTTGGTCGTAAAAATGACAATGCTACTCTCATATCGTCTTCTACATTTAACAGTCTCGATCTTTTTTTCGATTTTATGTTGGTTCATACTTTACTATATACATTTCTAAAATTTGGCGGCACACAAAAGTGCCGCAGCACAGTGATTGAGAATCGAACGGTAAGGGAAGGGGAAGGGAACGAGAAGGGAACGGTACTCTAAATATAATAAAATATACTAAATCTAATTAGAAAATATCTATTCCACTCTGACAGGAATAAAAAAGAGTGTATAATATATCCTCCTATAGTAGATCCTTTTATATCTATTGTCTATCTTTGATAATCATAACTATATCAAAGCAATAATGTAACATCGCCAACGACAATCAGTCAGGTTTAGAATATAGATATAGAATGTTCTATACTACTTGTTACATTTTAAAACCAACCGTACACAAAGAATAATATAATGACGGTTCGTTAAACTTTTTATGTCTAGACAAAGAGTGTCAATCACTGCGAAAAAATCACTAGAACATATTTTTCTAATCAAATCAATTTTTTTTTTTTTTTATAAAAACTAAGTTTTATATTCCTTTGGGACCTAAGTTTATGTAATGCACTCTAATAGATATTTTAAACGGTTGTTAGACTGAAAAATTGATCTGATCTACCGCTTGCTACTTTAAAAAGAGGATCCATGTTTGCCGTTTTATAAATCAATCAACTTTAAAAAATAACTTTTATCATTGTAAACTACTAGACGCAACAAAAGTAGCTCTCATTTTTCCAAAATTTTCTAATTGATTTGTGCTTTGTTCATGCGGCTTTGGACAAAATGCTTCGGTTAAAAGTTGCTCATTATAAAGGTGCTTACAACTTTATTCGCAGAAACCAAATGAATGAGGCACAAATTGATTATAAAATTTTGAATCGTGAGCGCTACTTTTATGGCTCATTATACAATATACTGTAGCAAATAGACCTTCTATCTAGAAAGCTTCTAACTAGACATTTTGCAAAAAAAATCCAGATTCCAGCTGACTTCAGAGGGCAACAGATTTTGTAAAAAGATTAATATGCTGAAATCAGATTTGCGTGGAGAGAACCCGAATTTATTCATATAATCATAATGTCTGATAAAGCACATTTTCATTTGAATAGCTTTTTTACTGTCTTCGGCTAATCAACCAATAAACCTAATAACCTAACAACCTAATAATAGATTCACTTGGAGAAACCTTTGATTCCATATTGGTGACAATGGCTTGTTGAGTTAGATCAATTGATAATTGGGTTAGAACTTGAACCCTTTTGTGACTTTTGGCCCTGCATATTATATATCCGACCAAAAAACATATTAGTTGGACCAAGTTTTCGCATACAAAAAGTATTGATATACCTGCAAAAATAAAAATGTTCGCCTACAAAATTCGTGAAATCTATGTAAGGGCCAAGTTTTTTAACAAAATTGAGAATTGATATATATTTATTGTGTAAATTTCTTAGGTACAGAGTTATTTACATTTTACTTGGCATGTGGTTTCTGAGACCTAAAAATCTCTAATTGTCTGTAATTGCTCCTGAAAACATAGTACGGTAGACGTCTATGTTTAGACTTGGTCCAACACACTACCGTGCTATCACTTAATCAAAACATATTTAAAAAATTTAGTACTAAAATTTTCAGTTTTTTTTTTTATAGTATTGAACAGAAAATTGTTATTGATAAAATACCTCTCGTTATTGATAAAATGTGTACCCAATTTAACCAAATGATTTATTAGTTCCCTCGTTCCTGTTTAATTACTTTTCATGTCATCGTTACTAATTTCCGCACATATATGAAATTTAAATTAATTTTAAATATCAATTAGTGCAAGGAACAAATATACTCGGCATACATATAGCAATAAAACAGAGGACATGCAGTTTCCTTACCTCGCATATTAAGATTATTCGATTTGTACACTATAAATCAAAATAAACTGAAACATTAAAAAATAATAAGCCGGCAAAGTGCTTACCAGACCCCACGTAGTGTTGGGTTTCATAGTCTGTCCATTTACGCTGTGATAAATATCCTATCAATTTGGCTATATACACTCCTGTTCATAAAAATTAAACCAGTAAAAGTCTCATTCTAAGCGTATATATATATTACTAAATTCATGCATAATATTACATACAGTAACACTTAGAATGTTTTAACTGGTTCAATTTTTATGAACGGGGTTGTATACACTACTACGAAAGTAAACACTTTTAAGCTTAGTATTTCGTTAACGGAATACCCTGTATCGAAAAAGTAAAACCAAAGAACCTATCCGGGCAACCTCTTCTATTCTTTACCACTCCTGCTTCGTTTCCTTTGGCCCTGAAATTGTTGTCAAGCATACCCATCGAATAGGGCTTCACTTGAATTGTTTTACCTCAGCTTCCCCCATTTCTGTTCAGGCGAAGTCTAGGTACTTCATTCTGGCTGAAAAGCATACCATCCGCTACGTTAGAGTCCATAATTACAGCATTAATGCACTAATAGTCTGCGAATAAAATGACATACTGACGACCAGTTGATTTTTCAACGGGTTTTCCGCAAACAGTCAAACAGTAATAATATTTAACAAAAGTAGCAGAGTAAAACACTGCAGCACATATATCTATGCACTGCAGTTAATAATTTTGTCCAGATAAATTGTGTCTACAAACAGAACTACAATTATGATACGGTATAATAATAAAAATAATTACCAATACAACAATTATTAACAATTTTATAAATTACTGTATTGTATTTTTTTTTTGTAATTTTTATAAACAGTAAAATAATTATATAAAAATCGATTTCATTGCTATTAACTTTTTTTTTTGCAAATACCACCCAATTAAAAACTATTAAAAAATAAATGGGGTACAAAACATTTTCATTAGAAAAACTATAATAATCCATTGTTGTACTGAATGAATGAGTTTAATGGAAAAAAAAATTAAACTTTCTCGTTGAATCATTTATTTATTCCTCATTTAAAATAATTGTTTTAACAATAATAATAATATTATTTTTTATAATTTGATTATTTATAATACTTATCAGAGTTTGGTTTATACTTCACTAAATCAAAAATGCCATTATAGAATAATATTGGAATTAAAAAATTACACATTTGCCGAAAATCGAACCACAGAACCTATTGCATTCTCGACCAGCTCCTTGCTAATGTGAACCACAGACCTAATGTGTGTGAAATTAGCACCGCCATTTTGAAAAACCAAAAAAAGAATCATTGTGCTAGGAATGTTGTGCCGTTGAACGTTGTGCCGCAAACCGATCTTAAAAACTTTGAAAAATGAAGCGAAAATTCGAAAAAAACGTTTTTAAGGCCCAACACCGCCATTTTGTCGGAATGGGAAAAAAATGGATGTGCTTGATTGTGCTAGACTTGTGCTAGCTTGTGCTGCAAACCGCATTCCGATACCGCAATTAGTATCGTAAAATTACGAAATCAGATTCGTAGTTTCCCATTGAGTTTTCCTAATCATTTCCAAAATAGATCCCAGTTGGGCAAAACTTATAGCAAATTGTTAATTTTTATGTTGGGTTTTCCCAATAATTTCCCGAAATAATCCCAGTTAGGCAAAACTAATGACTGGTCATTGATTTTTACATTGGGTTATACTAATCGGTTCCGAAATAGATCCCAAGTGGGAAAAAATTATATTGCTTTAACAATTATTACATTGGGATATCCAGGTTGGGTTTTTATTGGGTTCTGATTGGGATAGCCTTACTTGGCATGCCTTCTTGAAACCCTATTGGGTCCGGACATATGTGTAGAGGCAATTTCTAGTCGGCAATGTTTAAAAATTCTCTATTTCTGTATGTTGCCAACATAATAGTGAAAACAATAACAACAAATATTTTGTAGCTTAGAAAAAAAAAGTGATATTTATTCGTATAATAGTAAACTTTTCAAGAGAGCAAAACTAAACTAAAATGCAACTTTTTTATATAGATACCAATCGGCGTAACAAAGACAAATGCTTGCAAAGTTTTTGAAAACATTTACTGTAAGCAAAAATGTGTAATCAAAATTTATTATTTTCGAATGTACCCTTAATTTGACAAACAACTAAAACATCCAATAAATTTTAGAATAATACTCTGTAGTGAAAAAATAAACTTTCTCATTTAAAATGATCATTTATTTAAAACAATTGTTTTAAACACAATAATAGTATTATTATTATTATTATTAATTTGATAGTAATTATTTATAACACTTATCAGAATGGTTTATACTCTATTTCACTAAAACAAAAGTGACATTCATTATTATTATTTTGTGAAAACTTATTAAATAGTAATAATAATACAGTCAGTAGAATTGTTGTTGTTGTTCCTGTTGTATTATAAATTGCCGATAGGTGTACGTTCTACAACGACACAAAACCAAACCAGGTGGTCTCAACATTTAAAGGTGTCCTGTTCCGTTCGGTTATCCGTCCACTAAGTTAATTGTAATATTAACAATAATATTATCTACTACTGGTCTATCTAAGGTTTTATTAAATACACCAATGTGTTTAAACTCTTTAAATACAAGTTGATCTATATTTAATGCGCTCGGTGGTTATCTATTTTTAACACGACAAAGAGAAATAAATGTCTATGCTATAGTGGAGATAATAGTGGAGAAAGTGGTCTAAGGCTTATGTTTGCGCAATATGCCTACTTGGAAACTGGGAGGTTATGGGTTCGAATCCTGACATCGGAAGTTTGTCAATTATTAAGAAAATAAAAGGGCGGTTAATTGACTAAACTGTCGGCGTATGGACAAGAACGAAGTAACCGGCTATGCTTGAGAAAATTTTCTGCAGTTTCCTTCACAAACTTCAGTTGAACATCCGCATAGTTCCTATCATAGTCGGCTGCAGCCGCATATCACACCAATTTCTAGTCTACATACAAAAATTTTTTCCACTCCACTCACATCCTCACATCCTTAGGCATCACAATGGACCTCATATGCCGACAGTTTAGTCAATTAACCGCCCCTTTTTTTTTTCTTCATATTTGACAAACTGCCGATGTCAGGATTCGAACCCATAACCTCACAGTTTCCAAGTAGGCAGGCATCATACTGCTACATGTTTTTCTATTAATAATTTTTTTTTCTTCTGTTTTAGGTAAGTAAGCTGTTCAATACTGTAAACTCTTCGAAAATATTTGGGTATGAATAATTACTGTGGTAAGAGCTAAGAGAATTTTTTAAATAGCCTCAAGACTCGAAATAAACCTCAACAATACATTCTTTGGTGTTTTATTTTGCTTTAATTGTCCTCCTTTTCTGATATAAGGTAGAAATTAGATCAGTAAAATTTAAATATTACAAGAAAAGGGAAGGATTTTTTTAACTACAAAATTCATATTAGGATAAGTTTTAAATTTTAATTATTCCTAAGCTTTTTATCTTCTTCTTTCAATAACACATCTAAGAAGCTTTATATATCTGTAAATTAAAATGGTTCGTCCAGTAATAGTACTTGTATCGAACAACAGAGATCAACTTTTACATTGTGACACGAAATACAATGTACCTAAAACTATTAAATTATAACTGTAAAACAAAGAGAATTACTATATATAGAGATATATATGAAAACTGTATTATATCCCATCTGATCCCGGTCATGTATCCCGGATTCCCATATACATAAAACTTAACACATAAATCATAACTATACATATATATATAGTATATGTATATTGTTTACTTTGCTCTAGCAGACAACATAGGGCTAGTAAACTCGTGTCCTTTAATACTTTCACACTATACAACTGTCTAACTGTATATTATAATACACTGATTAGTTCTTTTACCCCTTTTACTTGTAGACATAAAATTGTGTGAATATTTATACAGGATGTTTTCTGAGAGAGTGGCAAACTTCTAGGGTAGACAAAGCCACTCTTAAAAAACGCTTTGTTTTCAGGATACGACTTTGGAACGTGGAAATAAAGTTCAGAAAATTCAGAAAAGTAACTTTTATTATTAAACCTTTAACTGCTACAAACCCATTAAGGTGTTTAACCTTGGACGTTCTTCCAATGTTATTACCAAATTAATATGGCTGACACAGCCGTGTCTTTTAAGCGAGCAAAGTGGGGACGAACATGCGAGTATGCTCATGCACGCCTCTATGCAACCATTAATGAGGATGCTGAGGATTATGTTGGGGAATGCTAGATTGATTTAAAAATAATTATTAAGTAGTCAAAGTGCTAGCAAAGGTTCGAATAAGCTTTATTGTTCATAGACAAGAAGCTTTCTATCAATTTGGTCTAGCCATGATCATTTTACTATCTTTACGTTTTCAGATGCTCTGAGTCTTAAAAAGCCTCAGCTTAAAACTTAAACTTAAAAAAACTAGACTATGGCTAGTGATAGACATTGAAGTCTTTTATAGTATGGAAAAATAAACAGTTGCCAGAGTTGCGATGATTTTCTTAAGTTCCATACACCTGCGTCTTGAAAACAAAGTGTTCATCAACACAGGGTCGAACATTTTCGTGGAATAAATTATTTAACAACTTACTCATTTTTCACAAGTTATGCATTTTTTCTGACGCAACTTGGGCGTGCCATATTAAACAAACTAAACTTTTTAGGAAATTTTGTTCTCTACGACTTTCAATCAATACATTTATTTTGAAATTTTCAATACGCTTCAAGTTATTTTACAAAAATTTCAATTTTGGGCTGTTTGTACCCTTTCTAAGGGTGCTATTTCTTATTTGTTTTATCTAACATCATTCTGGACCCAGTTTGGCTTGTGCCTTTCTGTTGGGAATTTGTGGAAATCTCGATATTGATTAATTATTTGGTGTCTTTCGTAGGAATGTAATTCACCCTTTCAAAAAACATCATGTAAATGTACTAGAAATAAACTTCGAGAAAATACCAACACAAAATATGGCTTCTCGTTGAATAAGATTATTATTTATTCATGCACTGATTCTAATCTTATTTTACACTAAAACTCCGACTATATATTGCACAATATCTTTACAAATATTATTTGCAATAGAGAATATTATTGGATGTTTGTTTATTTGTTTGTTTGCTTTTTGTAATCTGAGAAATTGTTTTTACTAGTGTTTCTTGACTGACATGTATATACATACTATTTATAGTTTTTATCTATGTGAAAGCTTTCCAGAAGCCTATTCTATCAGATCATTATTCTTTAAACATTTTTATGAAATTCGTTTATTTTATGCAATCTCTCGTAATAAAAATAAATGAATAAATGACAGACGAAAGATTTGTTAATTTCACTATGCTTAAGGTAGGCAATATTATACACTGCGTAAGAATATGCTTGAATTTTGCTTAAGCACATAAATAGTTGGTATTTTTATTTTATTTTACTTCTGCTTTCATATGGAAAATATTTCAATTAAAAAACTGGAGTTATTTCGGAGCTGTATGGCTTTTCCAAAGACTTTTCGAATGCTCATCGAAATTTTGTCCTGGAGAACCATGGTGAAAGTATCATTGCTTATTTCCGGAAAAACAACCAATAAAAAGTAATTAAATTATCTTAAGAAATTTTTATTTCTTCCGGAATTTACATATATTTGTTTCTAACGAATCCTGTGATTTGGTAAATAGAAAATGGTCTTGCAGCTGATCTCACTCTTATTATCTTATTTATACGTTTTTCTACCCCCTTCTCAATATTATGTACACTCCCGTTCAAAAAACTGAACATACCTGAAATGTTAATTTTCTGACATTTCATAGAACTCCTCACTTTTGTAACTCTCTGTATACTATTCATTTATAAACATAGATTAGTAGTATATTTTTTAAATGTGAAAAGAGAAATGGAAGTTTTATATTTTTTATTTATGTAAACAACTTATGTAAACAAAAACATTTACTATAAGAATAATCAAAATTGTGGGAGACTGATTTGGTTCAGGTCTGTTCATTTTTTTTGAACGGGACTGTACTTACATACTTATGTACATTTTTCAAAAAAAAAAAAAAAAGATTGCAATTAACAACATACAAAACTTAATTAAAAAGTAAACAAATGTTACTTTTATCTAAATTTTACAGTAGATATGTGCCGAGTCTATTCAATTTCTCGAAAACCGAATTTATTCGTCAAAAATCTGTAAAATTTAAAAAAAAAATCATCAAACGTTTTAAATCCGTTAGAACAAATCTGATGGTATGAAATTTTATTTATTTTCCAATTTATTTTCTAAAATCGTTAATAAAAAAAGACAAGCTGTTCGAATGAGAAAATAGATCTATCATTTAAATCAAAATCTACGTTATAAATAGAACGAAAAACTTAAAAGAAAAATCATGTCTTTATTCACAAAGTGTTTTTAATCAAATTATTTTTAATAGTAATAAATAAAATTTTATTTGTCAAATTTGAAAAACATTTATAAATTTTTTGTGAAATTCAATTAATGTCAATCAAAAAGAAAATATACTGGCATTTTTATAAATAACTCAAATATTCATTAGGGCGTTCATAAATTTTTAAAATATAGATCAAGGCCACAAAAATTATCTCCTGTTTTATTTTTTTTAAGTTACCTTCGTTTCGGCATTTATATTGAATATGTATTTTCGCATCAAGGACTCTTAACTTTAAGGACTGCGTAATAAATTTTTTTCTTGCGTAATGAATAAGAATATTATAAATTAAGTGGGCATCACTAAATCCCCACTCTTAAATTACATCAATCAAACAGCATACCACAAGCAACCAGATGTTTGTTAGTATGTGTATATATGTATGGTTTTATAGTAAATATTTTTTTTATTTATTTAACATTGATTCCCTATTAGAAATGCTTTTGAAAACAGACTGTAGATCAATATGAATATACACGATCGCAATATGGGTTTGAACAAACAAAAATAATTTCAAAAATATTTATTGTGCAAATCCACTTTATTTAATAATAAATAGTGACATGTTTCGATCTTTGTAATCATTTTCAAACTACTCTTCAAGTGATCGCAAAGATTGGAACATGCCACTATAATTATTGAATAAATTGCGGATAAGCATTCTTGTTACAATGGGAAACAAAAACATTTTATTACAATGGAATTTCACAAAATAAATCTCGAAACATCTAATATACAACAATATTATATTATATGATAAAATCGTGTTATATTACAAGCGTTATCGTTAATAAGTACATTTACTTAAACCATAATAGCATCTGTTCACTAAATACAAACAACTTTAATGCTCACTAATTCACTCACAGAGTTACTCATTCAAACTCAACTCAACTAACTCACGATGGAGGAGTTCAAAGTAGTTTAGTAGAGTAGTATTATGTTCAACATAATCTTCATCATCTCCATATTATAAATAATACGTGTATAACTTCATCTCAAACAGTCATCATATTATTGGCGGATGACCTACTTTTCTAGATAGATTACTTTATAAAAAGACTTTTTAATAAAAAGACCGACAATGTCTCGTGCATATTATTAAGGTAACAAAACTAATATATATATATACTCATATAAGTGACATATTTATGGAGATCTATATAGGTGATTCTAAATATACTATGATCCATTGATGATTAAAAACGAAGGCAAGCATGAAGTACAACTCGGAGGGAGGTCTTCGCAGAAGGATAATAATTTATACAATGAAGTTGTTTATTTTTGTCTTCTAAATATCGAGAAACTTCGAGTTCAATTCGATTACCTGTCACAAAAATTAATTAGCGGAAAGAGCAAAACAGAACTCAGTAAAGACAGGATACTAGAACTGTAGAAGTTAGACTTTAAATTAATTTAAATCAGCTGTACGTTCGTCTTGAGGAACAATAGTTGGTACTTAGTACTTGTCTTTAGAGTGCTATCCGGCAGTAGTTGAAGTAATGTTACTGTAAGTATTGAGGATTTATGTTACAAGTACAAGTATCCAGTACTACAAAAGTAGTTTAAGTACTTTTTATAAGTACTGCCGAGTAGCTTCAACGTAGGAAAATATACCACCGTCTTTCTAGGAGATGTTTAGGCCATACTCATTTACGTGCGAGAGGATCTACGTAGGGGTGACGTAAACCAGAACTAAAGGAGGTTCTAAAAGCCTTGTCTGCCACTGAGGATAGTCACTCGATCTGATCGGGAACTGGAAAGTTATCGAATTCATCACCGGACATCATCACCTACGAAAGCACCTACACACACTAGGACTCCACAATGGATCCATTATGTGCTGACTGTGCAGCGAGGAGGAAGAAACATCCGGCCACATCATCTGTAACTGCCATTTGATTCTCTCTATTTCAGTAGATTTGCGGTTCATCGCACCCCGAATATATGAACATTCAGGAAAACCTGATTAGCAATCTACTGGCAATTGCCAAGATATGGGAGAAACGATCCTCGTCAGATTGAAATAAAAGAGGGAGCACAAGCTCTGCTCTGCTCAATGTTTATGCGGTGTTTTTTTTCTTCAAAATTCTTGATACAAAATCAAACAAAAACCCTTTCACTGTTTAGAACATACGGTTAAATTATATATTCGGCTGGTTTTTTGTTGGAATATTATTACAAATCACACTATACCATATATTATAATTATATCGTATAAGAAAACGATAACTTTATGGCAAAGATATGATGCATACGAATGAACGAAAATAGCACACTCGGTATGGTGATGTGCAGAAGAGCTTTTACAAAACAAATTCATTCAAACAAATTTATTGCATAATGAATTCGATTCGAGGATGCCTTCTTGTTCAAAGTAAATAAACTTATGTATGCATGTAGGTATAAAAATGAGTACCGTGTATTGCAAAATTAGAATAACGTATATAAAATCTCGTCACAGATTTTGTTTAGAAGTCACACGCGAAAGAGCTGCAACATTGAATGTTTGACACTGTGTTTTATTTATTGTCATCAAGATCCCGGTACCGACAGTTTGTCAATTAAAATCAATGGGGCGGATAATTGACTAAACTGTCGGCGTATGGACAAGAACAAAGTTACCGGCTATGCTTTTGAAGGGTTTCTGCAGTTTCCCTTCACGAACTCCAGATAAATATCAGCTTAGTTCCTATCATAGTCAATTACAACCGCACAACCTACCAATTCTTAGCCTACATACAAATTTCTTGTCCTCCACTTCATAAAAAATATCGTTAAAGGAATCAAATAAAAAATAATGATGTGGGTTGATCTGTGTTATAGACCGTGGAGTCTGAGAAACGCAGATAACCCTTCATGTTTATTATTATTACTATTATTTCTTATTGTCATCGAAAAAGACTATTTCTTATTGTCATCAGTCTGCGTAAGCCATCTAAGCGCCCTAAAAGCATCGTTTTACGATTTGATAACAAAACATCGAGGTTTCTCCACTATCTTTAAAATTAGGATGCATGTATTTTCCACTTAAATCATGCGGCAGAAATTCATTTTGCAACCGGAGAGATAGGTGCGAATAGCGACTTTGTTTTCTAGTATGTAAAGATTTGGACAGATATAGTCTTAATGCCTGTAGAAACTCATCTTTATTCAATAGGGAATAAGCATGAAAATTTTTTTTCACATTTATTTTCAGAATATGAAAATACTGTTAATACTGTAATAATATTTAAAAACGAAATTAAAATCCGACAAATATCAAGGAAGCTATAAGCTTTTAAAGATTATTATCTGTCTCTTTCTTGCAAAAATACTTAAAACGGAGTTTTACGTGTAATTTAAATGGTGAAAGTGTAATATGACGTCACATAACATATCAATAGGGCTATCACCCTCTTTGTCTAATCAGGAATTTCAATCATTCATATCTCGCTTATTTTTAAAGTTATTTAAAAAGTAATTTTACCTTGATAGTTGTCAAGTAAACATGCTTCAAGTCAAGTGAAAAAAAATTTGCATGCATATTCCCTATTGGTATATTATTTACTATAAATGGAGGGTAGTCTAAAGTAAAAGTTTTGATTGAATACTATTCATCCGTAGAGTTTTTGATCGAATTCATTCCAAAATCAAATTCGGTTCAGTTTAAGCTTGGTTCTCCACACTTTTCAAACAACGTGTAAATGATTTTGTTTAAATTTTAAAATATTCTCTTATATTTATAAAATTACAAACAAAATAAGAAAAGATATGACATAACTCTACATACACTTATTGTATACTAAAACGAGATAGAAATTTTACCTTAACACACCTGTTGCTAAGCGCACACAAGAGAGGAAAAAGCTTTTGCTACTCCACTTAGAATGAGTTGTTGTCGTTGTTCTATACACAAATCGAATTGTATTTCTGCTCCTGCGGTGTTATATTTTCTTCAATAAATTTTATAAAACCTTAAACACACTCCTCTCGCCCATTCTCCAATATCCGTGATATTCCAATATCCCCACATACTATACAGGATGTCTTATTTTAAACAATGCGCTGAATATTTCTTCAAGGAAGCGTTTTTGAAAAAAATGACACAAATAAAAGGTGTTTCGTTCGAAAGGGGAGATTTCATGATGATCTTGGCTTTCAAGTTTATTAGAGAGTCAACTTGTGTTTTTCAAATGGGAATCCATCCATATTCCTCCTATTTATTGCACAAAAAATAATCCATACATTTTTTTAAAGACCTTATTTTTCCCCAAAAATGCATTTTTTACTCGGCTATCAGAATCTGTCAAAAAAGAAGAAAGGCGCAGTTCTGGTCCGTGCCGTAGTTCAGGTTTTTCGTGAAAACGTACTGCTACGTAGTCGCTTTGCAACGTTTTATCAATTCTTTTTCGTTGGATTCCTTTCGACGCGACCTTTCCTCTGATATAATTCCGACATATTAACGAGTCATATGAGACGAAATCTAAAATATTTTTATTTTTTCACTTAGCGGCTTAGAAGTGTTGTACCAGCTCTTCACAATGACCCGAGAATCAGCGTCCATTTACGTCAATTTAAACGCGTTTGTATGCTACACCAATTTATAACTTTACGCAAATCCTCAATACTTACAGTAACATTACTTTAACTACTGCCGGATAGCACTCTAAAGACAAGTACTAAGTACTAAGTACCAACTATTGTTCCTCAAGACGAACGTACAGCTGATTTAAATTAATTTAAAGTCTAACTTCTACAGTTATAGTATCCTGTCTTTACTGAATGTATCCTGTATCCTGTCTTTAATTCGTAAACAATTCTCGTGCATGCGCCTACACTGGTATGATGACGTCATAGGCAAAACAAAAACAGCGCGACAGATATGTAAAGACATTATCTATCTGCTATGCTCTTAGCAATTGAATTCTTACAGTATTTCGACTCACAATATTCGAACGACCATCAGTGTAACGTGAGGATAGACATTTACATGTCAAAAATATAGGTTCCCATTTCACAAAACACGAGTTGATCTTCAAAATAACCCTTAGCCAAGGTCAAGGTGAAAATCAACATCACCATAAGATGTCCCGCTTCCCGAATAAAACAACTATTAGTTTGAATGAGACACCCTGTATACTATATATAGAGGTATAGCCTCTAGCTAATATCGGTTAGGTATATAATACGTCTCTATCGACGAGAGTTTCCTGTTTAAAGAAAAATAAACAAAAAAACAACATATACTCAATACTGGGCGGTATAAAGTACTTTACCTAATGTTTTACGATATTGCATTGTGTGTGACGTATGTACACTCCCGTTCTAAAAAAAAATGAACAGACCTGAAGCGAATCAGTCTCTCACAATTTTAATTATTCTTGTAGTAGCAGATACAACATTTTAGTTAATTTTTACACGTAAGAGTAAGATATAACACTTAACATGTATTAACATTACATAATATAAAGATTATTAAAATAATCAAAGAAAACTCTAGGTTTTTTGAAATTATATTTCAAATTTTGCCCATATTCCTAGAACATTTGTTTGTATTTTATAAATACGTATTTCGACTACAATGTAGTCATCATCAGTATGAATTAGCTAATCGTAACGATCTCTGGGATATGGATTCAGAGATATGTTGCTTGTTGCTAATTTGGTGCGTGTCTCACTTCAGAGATAGTTACGATTAGCTAATTCATACTGATGATGACTACATTGTAGTCGAAATACGTATTTATAAAATACAAACAAATGTTCCAGGAATAGGGGCAAAATTTGAAATATAATTACATAATATATTCTTTAAATTCTCACTCTGTCACTGACACTGTGTACACAAATAAAAAATATAAATTTAGTTTATACTTTTATTTCTTTTTTACACATTTAAAAAATATACTACTTATCTTTGTTTATAAATAAATAAAATTATACATTATAAAGAAAGTTACAAAAGTGAGGAGTTTTATGAAATGTAAGAAAATTAACATTTCAGGTCTGTTCATGTTTTTTTTTGAACGGGAGTGTATGTATGGTGGCGAGAGATAAACTTTTTGCTGTTTTTTTTTTTATTTTTTATTTGTTTTATATAACACAACTTTTACCTTTATTTTCTCTCTGACCATTATTAAATCGTGTCTCGTCTTATTCAGTGTGAAAATATTTATTTACGAATCTTGAAACGGTTTATTTTATTGTCGTATTTTTTCTGTTTTTCTTTATTTTTTAAAGCAATCATTTGATTTTCTTGTCTGTACTTTTTTTCTGTCCTTATATAAGGAATTTATGAGTGTTCTATTTACAGTTGTGTTCATAAAAAAGTGATCAAAGTGATTTATATTGACCTGTTAAAGGAAATATATAAATCGATGGCCCCTATCCATGAAAACGCAATAGTACATGTTGCTATTTTTAATGGTATAAGAAAATAATATTTATATTTTTTAATTTGGAAATTTCCCTCTTTGGGAAAGGGAGTTGGGTTGGTACAGCCATATTTAAAAAAAGTCTACTCTGTATTTATATAGAATTTCGGTCATATGTAGAATTCCTTGCGGAAAAATGAACGACGTCCTTATAGTTATTATATATGATTTCTTGCATTTTAATGGAATAAAATGGTGCAAAATTTTTTTTTTGAAACGAATATTAATCAATTTGGGAATTTTTGCATTTATGCTTTCACTGATATCATCGTTTTTACCTACTAAATTAAGTGCTATTTTCGATATGGAAAATTAATTTTAAAACTTTATTGAATCTTCAAAATCTTTAAAATTTAGATCTTGATTGAAGGCCACAAACCGGAAATGGCATTTTACTGTGGCCTTTTTTTTGGTTTTTGATTTTTGTTATAGACTTTATATATAGTTTTTGAATAGAAAAGTATTTGTAAAACTCTGTACAAAGAGGTCATGTGAGTATGTCACACCAGGTTTTTACTGAAATTTCACTAAACCTTCTCTGTGTTAAACACCGTGATCACCGGAAAATATCCCGCAGCAAAAACTCGGGAAAATACTGCTTCGGAATGAATCCAAGAGAATATCCTTCGATGCACTGAACCTGAACAGGATACAAATGCGGAAGGTTACCGGATTCATCATCGGGCGAGAGCATCTGCACACAATGGGACTCCATAACGGATCCATTATGTGCAAACTGTGCGGCGAGGAGGAGGAAGCATCCAGCCACATTATCTTTAACTACGAATCTCTCGGTTACAGCAGATACAAGATATTCGGTACATCTCACCCCGAATGTATGAACCTTCAGGAAGATCTGATCAGCAAGCTACTGGCTATTTCCAAGATATGGGAGAAGCGAATCTCGTCAGACCTGAAGTAAAAGATTGTAATTTCCGACGTGTCAAATTGTTTGTCTTGTTAATACCTAAAATGGTTCCTTTACTTTTTTTCTGTCAAATTCACAGTATCATCGCTATCGCTCAAAAACCTCTTTTTTCCGTTTCGCCCACTTGGATGGTGAATCGATGCTTGGACAATAGTAGGTCTTCATCTGAGCTATCAGCCCTACAAGAATATGCAATTCGCAAATATTACGAAGAAGTTTCATAAAAATGCCTCTTTTTGAACCCATTTCCTGTTCTACTATGATTATACTTAAAAACTGGAATGTATTTTATCTTGATACGAAAGATAAAATTCTAAAATATCGCTGAAATAGAAATTTGATGAAAGTGTCGATAAATATTTCAAGTAGTAGAATCATTGGGAACGATAATTATTTGAAGTATTGGAAGCGGTAGGAAATTATGTTGACGGTTTTAGTTTTAAAATAACGGGAGCCGAAGATATTTCATAAGACAACGTATAATTTGATAGTGCAATTATATGAATATTTCTTCCAACGAAGTTTCGAACGCTATGAATATTTAAAGCATTTTCATAATGTTGATATCAACAAAATTGCATTATTTTAACAAAATTTTCATCATGTTTAACGGAGTCCTTAATGAAATATGTTCCTCGTCTATTATTCCTTATATTTCTATGGCTTGAATAGAAACTAAACTTTCTATGACATGAATAGAATATTTTTAATGAGTTTTAATAGAATTTAGAATTTTACTTCCTATATATTAAGTATGCTAGATTTCAAAATAGTAAACTTTAATTGTGTAAATTCAGAATAGTAGACGTTGCAATTTGTACAAGCAAGTCGGATGTTATTTTCAGTTATAATACAAAAATAATGCAATTAGAAGACGTTTAAATCTCTATATAAACGTGATATAGGGATACGATTCATTATATCGTAAATGGAACGTTATTTTTTCGTTATTAATGACTTTAATCAAACGTTCATAAAAATTTTTATAGTTATGGATGGTATTTGTTTATTTTTAGAAACAGTAGTAAAACATTTATATTATCAATAGTAATCGTTTAGTTTTTATTATATTTATTTATACAGAAAACAGAGAAAAGTTTTATTTTAAGGTTTTTATTGTTTATTGCAAGCTTATAAAAAAACTAAATACCTGGTGTTTTTTTTTTCATCAAGTTGATATTTTTTTATCAATGTATGGCCTTTTGGATATTTTTTACTTCTACTGTCTATTAAAATTCCGTAGTTTCAGTATAACTTCAGTAGGTTAATTTGTCAAACATTTTTTTTTGGTAAATAGTAAGGCTACCTGTGACTAACGTAACTCTAGTTTGACTTAAGGTAGTTCACTCAAACCCACTTTAAGAATTTAAAATATGATATTAATCTAAATGTTTTCCATTTATAAATAATTTTTTTAAATTTAATTAACCTTTTTCCTCTGAAGATTTTTAAAAAATCTACCAGAGGCAGCACTAGAGAAGGGGTTTTGATTCTCTCATTGATAGCAACGTTAAGAAACGTCATAAAATTAATTTTTTTAAATTCAACAAAAAGCATCTTTTTTGGCTTGCTTTGGGCTTCATTTCTGTGGATTATTAGATATTTTTATGAAAAAATCGAATTTGTGAAGCAAAAACAAGAATTTGCTATTTTTGACGGTTTTTCCGATTTTTCTAAAAAAGTACCGATCCAATTTCAATTCAAAACACGTCAATCGATAGGTATACTGATATCTATAACTATCTAATTTAACTTTTCCTGAACGGAGTTCAAGTTTTTTTTTTATTCGCAAAAAAACATTTTTTCAATATATTCGGGTGTTGGTATACGCCAACAACTGGTTCTGATCCAAAAATTAGGCAAAGAAGGTGGTGATCAAGATTATCTACTTGCTCTTGTGAGCAGAATGAGTAAATATTCTTGAAGACAAAGTTCAACATCAAAAATCACCAAAACAGCATCATTATTCGGGTCGTTTTTAACAAAAACCGCTTTCTTGAAGAAATATTCCGGTGCATAATTTAAAATCAGACTCCCTGTATATGTTATAATAATTTCTCTAAACTATCGAACCTTTAATACATACCTTTTTCATCTACACACACACACACGCACACATATCCAGTTGACTTGACTTTTCCACCTAACAACATTAACAAACATAATTTCCTTTATTTTTATGACGTAACAACGTGTGTTGCGTTACAGTTCAGTTAAATATATTATAAAAAAAAAAGGAAAACTTTATGATAATTTAACGTTTTATATATTTAATTTTTCTTCTTGCTTTATCGCATTTCCCACCATCAATATATATTTTCTAGCATACATATTACATCATAGCATGGTAGTGCGTTGGGCCAAGTTTACGCATAGTCGTCATCCGTACTATGTTTTACACGAAGAATTAGTTTTTAGGCTTCTAGGCTAAGAAGAGGCATTTATTAGGCTACTATCCCAGGAACAAAAAAAATCTATGAAGCTCAAATTTAAAACGTAACGTGAAACCTAACATCTGACCGTGTAAGAAACAAACTTCAACATTACTGCTACAATAGTTTCCAGGATATTTAACCCTAAAAATCAACATTTTGGTGACTTACTGACTAATCATCAATATTCCTAAGGTACTATAAAGTATCCTAGAAAATTGATTCGTGGTAGGAAATAGATCTTAGGCTGAAACTACCTAGAAAAGTCTGTAATTTACCTTGTAGCGGTATCGCATTTTCATTAAATTATTATTATAATTTTATTTATCATTTTTATCTGTTGCTTAACAACTATAACTTCTCTCTATTATCACAGTTGCTTTGAATGTTAACAACTTTGATAATTTACATATAAATATGATAAATAAAATTATAATAATAATTTAATGAAAATGCGATACCGCTACATACTTCCCCCCATCAACTAATAAAGAAAAACGACTAGAAAAAGGTTGTAACATAAAACAACCTTGTTCACTCGGAAAAAACTTTAAAAGTTGATGTACATCTTATAATTAAATACAAAGTTAATTAAGATAAGATTAACATTGAAAAAAGTATGCAGGTTTTTATTTCTAAAGAATATTTTTGATTTTTTAACAAATTAATAAGAAGAGGATCACAGTTCTGGTGATCAGAAATCTTCTTAATATCAATCAAATCAATACCTGAAGGTAGTGAAATTGTATTAATTCGAGATAAACAATCAGCCGGAATGTTTTCACTACCTTTAATGTATCTAAGATCAGTTGTATATTGACTGACAAAGTTTAAATGACGTATATCGCGATTTAATAAATTTTCATTACGAGAATTAATAGCATTTATTAAAGGTTTGTGGTCAGTCTGAATGAAAAAATTTCGATTTGAAATGAAATGACGAAACTTTTTTATGCCAAAAACAATAGCTAATAATTCTCTTGAAAATGTACTATATCGTCTTTCAGTGTCTGTCAGTTTTCTTGATGTGAAAGCGAGTGGCTTCCAGACGTTATGAATTTTTTGTTGCAAAACTGCACCAATTTAATGAAAATGCGATACCGCTACAACCTCACCCCCCACCGCCAGGAGGGGGAGAGGGACGATAAGAGAAAAAAGAAAAGTTTAAAAACAAAAAATGATACTTTTTTTTTGTTTGCAACTATTTTTCATAAAATTTATAGATTAACATACAATAAAAAATATGTGGAAACTTTCCAAGTAAAATATTAAATAGCTACTAAGGGAAATCTTACAATGAGTTCTCAGTAAGATTACGCTAAGTAGTAGCGGCTGTCCATCATTAACTACCATTTGGAGCCTTTTAAATTTGGCCCTCATTTACATATCACTTCTTTTAGTCATGAACTTTACCCTCTTTTACATTTTTTATTTTTGATGGGATACATATACTACTCCAGATCATTACACACATTCGTGTATGTTCGTTCGTTGATTATAATTCAAAGAACTAGGTACTTTCGAGTAGTGTGTATATATAATACGTACCATATATATAAAGTACTTAGAAAGTTCGAACTTAATGTTTTTAAAGCATTAACATACATATATTTATACACACGTCGGTTTTAACTTAATTACGGTTTGTTTAACAAGTAAAAACTACATATATACGTGTATCAGTAGTAGAAATTATTAGAATTATATACACAAAAACTTTTTAATATCATAGGATTTCATATAATTTTATAATGTATTCAAAGTATGTATGTATGTTTGTATGAATGTGTGGTTTCGAGGTTTCGAGGTCATACACAATATTTGTTTTGTTTTTTCGATTCGAGAAATGTTGAACTTTTTTTTTTAAAAATGCTTTTAATAAATTTAATATAATTTCAAAGTAAATCCATTCGCATTCACATGTTTACAAAAAAACATGTGAAAATAACAACTAACTGAGTTATGCTTAAATACTCGGTATATCCTGAGTTTATGTAAACAAGTTTATTACAAAAGTTGTTTATTTAAAAAAAAAAAAATAGAGATGAATATAACCATCCTTTTTTTTTGAAGTCGGGTTAAAAAAAAAGAGGAACTATTTTTGTGTTAACATTTTTGTTCTATCTCTTATCTCTCTCGGGTATCAATACGATTTTTCCCATTCACGAACTAGTGTTTACTTTTTAGATTTAGAAGACACATACAAAATTTCAGCTAGTTGTCTCTTTTCGTTTTTAAATTATCGTGTCTACAGACGGGTGGACATGCGGAAATGACCGAATTAAGCCATGATATGAACACCTATTCCAAACTTAATATACCCTTGAATATTTGCATATACCGGGTATAAAAATGCATTAGATGTATGTAGACTGCGAAATACTATGCAAATAGTAGAATAATTCACCTGTTTAACCAAGAAAACGATAGAAGACACCAACTCTGTACCTTTTTCTCTTTCTGGGATACATAAACAAGATAAGTTCTCTCTTTTTCTGAAAGCAGTACCACTAAAACTTTTGCAAACAACTCTATTTAAACTTTCTCAAAATAGTACCACATCGATATTAGATGATACCCGAAATACCCGAAAACTTCTAAAACATAAATCTCTACTCACATTCAGTAAGGCAAAACTGGTAATGGATACACGTTCCCAATTTGTATTAAAGCTCAGGACATATTTGCACATTGCAAACATACATGTTCTTTGCATTTATCATTTTCGTTTCAGTAGTAAAAGACAACTGCCACTTAATTTTCGTGTGTGTTCAAACTTTTCTTCTTCCTCGATACATCTATCCTTGTATCCAATCCATCTTTGAAACGTAATTTTCAAAGATGAATTGGATATTTCCCTCTCCCCTGGCGGAAGGATGTACAGTCCGATTTTGCCGATTCACGAGCTTTATCTCACTTAATAGCTCGGGAACACAAACGTTATCGTTATGTTCTTTCGTTTTTGAGTTATTGTACCTACAGGAAAACAGGCAGACGAAAAGACTTGGTTAAACTTAATATTTCCTGGTATATATTAGAATCATTAAGATACCGGGTATAAAAACTAATGTATGTGTTGACGTCTGGCCGCTATTAAACATTGCATCCATCTTATCTATCGAATTTTTTCCAGTCGATACAACTAACTTTCTCTACGGAGTTGGCGCTACTAATCTCGAATGCATATGGAAGGGGGGCGCCACCACATCACCAGTTAAAAATTCATAAAACTTTTTATGTGAATTCCAGTTAGTGGGTTAATGGGTTTTAAAAAACATAGTCAACTGGGATACATTTGTTAGTAATATATTTCATTCATTACATCGTAAGGTACGAGTATATAGAAATAAGTAAGTAATAAAATTGTTAGGTTCTTTTTGTAGTTACAGTTTCTTTGAAAATAATGAAATATATAAAACACTATAAAGAGATTTTACTGCAAATATATATTTTTCAAATAAAATTAAATTTCATTAAGAATATATAATCGTATATTCAAACAAAGGCACTTGATGAACAACAAAAATCTATTCCTGTGATAATTAAATAACATATGAATTCAACTATATTTTATCTAATCTAATAAAAATCAATTTAAATATACTGAGAGGAATAGAAAATTGATCAAAAATGATTATTATCATCTATATTTTTAAACTGTTGTAACATCAATCTTAATTTAAAAATAAATAAAAAGTTAATAACCAATAGGATTTGTTATTTGGTGATTATGGATATTCGAAAAATTTTGGTATGGTGTTAAACGGTGTATAAAATGTCTTAATTAGTCCGTCTGTTCGTCTGTCTGTGTGTCCGTCCGTCTGTCTGCCTGTGTTCCCGTATACTCGATTTCTGTGTTTGATCTAGAGTACCTTCAACTAACTTCGAGCTCCTGAATTGACTAAATCGGTTCAAGTATCTGTATACCAGGGATATTTGCATCCGCATGCGTGGAATTTCCGCATTAGTTTTAGCAGCCACATCCGCAATAATCAAGGATCTTTTTACGGAGTTTTTGCGGATGTGAATGTTGCTTGTTTTGTTTAGTATTTCAGATAGTCTATAAATGACAACGTTTTTAGTGTTATTATATGGATGTTTTTATATTTATTTCAACAATTTCCAATGTTGTTTGAGTGTTTCGCCTTGAATAATCTATTTGAAGTGAAGCAACCAACAATGTCACCACCATCGACGCAAAGTGTGATTTAGTCTTATTTTAAACTAGATGAACATGTCCGAGATAAATCTCAGTGTAAAATATACAATAAAACATACTTTCGCAAGGGCCGTACAACCACGCCTTTGAAGAATCATCTAAAATCGATGCACCCTGAGCAGTTTAGCCTTTTTAGCGCGGGGTTAATCTATGAACGTCTGTGAAACAGGATGGAACCTGAAAAGGCAACAAACACTTTATTAAATATAATGCACCAAATTTTAAATTTTCGTACTAAAAATTTGATTATAATATAATAAAGATTATTAAAAATTATTACCATCTTTTTCCGCGGTGATCAAAAATTCACTTCCACAATAGCCCTGCTTTAACCCCCGCTAGGCGAGAAAATAGATATAAACTGAATAGTATTTTTGCAATTTCAGGTCATCAACATCTGAGTTTACTAGATCAATATCTGAATAAATACGTATGTATATAGCACCCTTATACACTATTTTTAAATGCGGGATGAACTTGGAGAAATGAACTACTGGAAAAATTTAGTTTTGAAATCACCTCCAACCAATTTAAAAAATGGTCCAATAAACGACCTACAAACTTGGACGGGTGTGTGAGGGGAGCGCTGACATTGCACTGCTAAGTTCATGGAGGTGTTCCTTTCACGTGTATTATTAAACAGTCTTTTTCGTGGTTGCAAATGGCTTCTTTTGCCATTTTCTGTATCTCACTGTATATATTTCTATAAAATAAATAAAGAATATTTATTTACATAAATTGTTGCCTTTAGATTTCTACCTATCTCTAGTGGATAATTTGTAAAAAGAAAATGATTTTTCCAATAAATAAAATAGTTTCTTCTGTATCAACATCTTTTTTTTTATTTATGTGTATTATGTATGTATTATTAAACAAAAGAAGTAAAAACGTACGTTCATTTTATTATCAAGGAAAAGAACAAATATAAAATTTATTAGTTGTAGTATTGCAAGTACACACAAAATCAAAATAATGAATCAACCTGGTTATAATCTGTGACATGAAAGATCATCATGTTTTAAAAGCAAAGCATTATTATATACAAAAAAACTTTGGTTCGAAACATTTGATTCGATTGGATTTGATCTAAGCCTTTGATGAGTGCTATCGATTCCATTATTTCGAAAACAAAGTTTTCTTTTTGATATGTTCAAAAAAGCTTTATATTATTTTGTAATATTCTTGAGACTTGATTATGCATCCTTCGAACAAAACTATAGACCTACTTCACTAAATTTTTTATTTAAGGAGGATAAATTTTTCTGGATTAAGAAAGTATATAATTCAAATCGACTGTATAATTTTATTATATATATATATATATATATATATATATATATATATATATATATATATATATATATATATATATATATATATATATATATATATATTGTATTATATATATATATTATATATATATATTATATATATATATTATATATATATATATATATATATATATATATATATATATATATATATATATTATACATACATACATATATATGTATATATGAATAATTTTTATTTTACAAAACGGATAATTAAACATTTCATTCAATTTTATGTTTTTTTTTTTCATCTTTCAACAAAAGTAAATATTTTCATTTTTAGTAGATGAATAAATTCAAATTGCTGTATTTAATTATGCGTAATATATAAATATTAATATTTATTTAATACATAATTCGTACACTTCATTTTTCGGTATTATATGATTTTTGCCACGTATAGGTCAAACGCTAGCATGACTTTTTTTTAACGCGTTGAAAAACGTTTCTTTTATCGCTCGGTTTGAAAACAATTCCAATCTTGCGCTGTGTTATTATTGTTTTCTTACATAAAATCGTGGGAAGCCTCCGACTGGCCCATAATATTATTTTTTAGTACATTGTAAAGGTAGATAATAGCTATATTAAATAATTATTATTTAAATAAATAATAAATATATATAAAAGATATAATTGATCTTTATTGATTTGATTTATGAAATGTTATTTTTTTAATATGTAAATTACCATGGTTGTTAACATTCAAAGCAACCGTGATAATAGAGGGAAGTTATAGTTGTTATGCAACAGATAAAAATGATGAACAAAATTATAATAATAATTTAATGAAGAAGCGATACCGCTACAACATCATCGATTGTACTTTAAAAGCGCCTTACTTAAAAAGTATTTTTACGTAATTTGTTTTAAGACTAAAAACTGCCTATAATTTTTCACACCTCCATCAAAATTTCCAATTTATATTTCATGACATATTTTCGAATCATTAGATCATCTGGATGTGTACCATATTATTATTGAATTGTCATGAGGATTAAATACCTGTGCAAAGTTTTATGAGAAGCGGTTAAGTAGAAATGAAGAATCGGTTGCAAGATTTGAAGCAAACAAATATACGAAAGTGAACCGCGGTCAAGTGACCACGTTTGAAACTGGAAGTTTGCGGGCTTGAGTTTTAGTTTGCAGTTTGTCAATTATAATTAATGGAGCAGCTAATTGACTAAACTGTCGGCAAATGGACAACAACGAAATAACCAACTATGCTTGTAAAGCTTTTCTGCAGTTTGTCTTCAGGAATATCAGCAGAGTTCTAATCAAAGTCGATTGCAGTTGCAAAACATACATATTCCTAAATATAATTTGTTGTCCTTCACTAGTATCATGAATGTTATCTATTGATATTATTAAAGGTTAAAATGATGTGGATGGCCTCTGTTATACATTGCTGCAGACTGTATATATTAAAAATGGAGGCAAAATCCCCATTAATACTCGGAATTGAAGCTACACAAAACTTTTTTAATATAAAGTACTATAACCCACAAAAGTAGCGTTTATTTTTATACATTTCATTATTGATTTGGGCCTTATTCATTTGGTTGTTAAGTGTAGAGACTGGCTCCCTGTCCGTTTTGTTTCTAAGATGTTGCTATGACAATGTACAATACTATTTCATGCAGTTTTATTATGTAAACATCATTATAACACACATGTATATCCGTTTTATATAGATAGTCGGGTTTTAATTCTGCAATGTCAAAAATTCCACTAAATTCTTTTTTGCAAAATTAATTTTGACACTTTATTTTAGATCAAAATACGCCAGAAAATAGAAAGCATCTTATTTATTATATTTTTGAAAAATGTTTCGAATAAAAATTGTAAGTAAAATAATAAACAATTGTTATCCGAAGTATTTTTTCAGAAAACTGAATGACTAAGGCCCAAATCAATTTACAATTTTGAGAAATGACCGTTACTTTTGTGGCCCTTAAACGTAATCAATTTGGAATACCATTATCACGCTAGCGTGTTACTTAAGCACGTTATATTATTGTCATCAAGCTGTTTTTGTTTTTCGAAGTTTGAATTTAAATATTATAAATATTATACCTTAGTACCTACCATTTGCCTTGCTTTTTATAGCCTTGGTTGATTGAATTCATTTATTAAAACGTATTAAATATAATTTTCTAACCAATTAAATATCATTTTATTTTTTTTGTCCGTTTATTGCAAAACATAATAAGTGTATAAAAACAAAATTGAAAATCAATATCTTTTTACATTTCATACAAATACTGTATACTACTCTATGTACTGTTTTGTGGGTGGCTGAGACGGGAGAGTACATTGGGTGCAAGCTAGTTAGTTACGAGAGCACCAGGTGATGTGAGTTGTTATTTAACCAACTCCCTTTAATCAACGTAAACAGGACATCCAATCTGTATTTTATACATTCAACCTATATCAAAACCTAATCAGTACAGTTCAATAGACAACAAATATTCCTAATTATGAGGGGAACTGATGAGTAGGCTATCAGCAAAGTGCATTTGTGAGAATAGCACCAGCGTGTACTGCATTTGTATTAGTATTAGAACTGCATTTATTTAAAAAATCGGTTGACTGCAAGGTATACCTGCAAAATCAGTGAAAAAAAAACTAGATAATAACTTAATTAATAATTTTGATATAGGCAAACCTTTTGTTGAAATAGACAACCCGCATTACATTAATGTTGTTTTGTATTGAGAAATATATGAAACGAAACTGTAAACATATTATTATTCACTTTTGATGCTAGAAATATCATATTTAAATCATTTGTCGTAAGTGAACTGTACATGATATATATATACTTAAAATATTATCATAATATATCGTATGTTACATGATACAGAAATACGATTATTACAAATCTAGTAGAGATATACGAGATACCTATAGTAGTTATGTATCTTTCTATATATATATATATATATATATATATATATATATATATATATATATATATATATATATATATATATATATATATATACGATTATTTGATTATCGTATCAATATATCTGTGTCTTCCTTCTATATATTCTAAGTACATAAGTACTAGCATCATGATTAGATTCATATGTAGAGGAATCCAATCAACTGGAAATATTAGAATGTTATAATATTTTCTAACGTATAGAAACTTACAACAATTGCAGAATAGATACACATAGATTATTGAAATATGTCTAGACATGATTCTAATAACCTTTGCTTGTGATCCTAGGTATTATAGTACAGGCGCTAGACCAATCCAGTGTACCTATTGAAGTAGGTGCAACGACGTTATAGAGAAAATTAGTATATTATTCCGTGTATTGTCTATGCTTGGGACTGTTCGAATATTCCAAGAAACCCTGGTGTATTTCAATGGTAAAACCTAATATGAAAAATTAAATAAAAATAATAATTTAGAAACTTTGTGTAAGCCCGGTGGGCTTGAAATCCAGAGGTCCGAGGTTCGATTCCTGGTTGATGAGTTAATTTTTTCATCTTTTAAGTATTGTATGTGGTGCCTAATTATTCACAAATATACTTAGGCACCACAATGTTTATTATATTTATCCTGATATATCAATGAATGTATAAAGTTTTTTGATGGATACGAAAAGTATTTTAGCGACGTATGTATTACCAATGCGACAACATATTGAAATTTAAATCTAGAGCATAGGACATTACAGGACGTAGATTGGGAACACAGGACCATATTATGTAGCAGCACGTATCATCTAAATTTATATCCATACTAATACATAAAATTCTTTATTTGTATATTTGAACGGATTTAACTTAAAAACAATCTGACGGATTTTGATCAAATTTATGTGTTTCTTATCATTCACTGATATAGACTATGTTTTGTAAGACTTTCTGAATTAATTTAGAGGTTAATTAATCAATTAGCTTTCAGCGACTTAGTGACATAGCTTATTCTTCACGGAAAACTATTTTGTTATTCAGCCACTTATGCTCCATGGCTGCATAAGTGGCTGACGTGCTCCAGCTGTTTGTAGTAAAATCAAGGTTATTGACAAGAATGGTAATAAATGGAATCGCAGTTACATCGGTAATGCTGTCGGTTGTACGAACACGCACGAACTGGTATCCTATGCAAATCTTTTACCCAAATTTTATTGAAGGAGTAATTTTTGTTCATAATTATTTTTTAATAGTTAGTAATTTCACCAACGGACGAAGTGAAATACGAGATTAACCGAGTCTACGATTCTATCTAGAAAATCTTAACGACAATCGCCAGCATCTGTACTACTAATTTTAATACTTGATTTCAATTTTATTAAGTTGAATGACTTATATCCATATCCACCTCACTACCTGTCTCCACCCACTCGTGTTATTTCTTGGTATATAAGATAATAGGGAAATTATTTTCTTGAAAGTATGTTCAAGTGAAAATAAATTGAGAAAAATAATATTCAATTTAATATTCTGTATATAAAAATAGTATTTTGTTTGTTACAATTTTTACCATTCGTTAATTTGTTCGTCCATTCGTAAATAAGTGGGGAAAACAATTCGGTAGTAAAGGAATGTTTGCAGTTATTATATCTGGTATATAAAATACATACAAGGGTCTATTAAGTTTAGTCCCAACTTTGTAACAAAATATTGTTCGCATAATCATAGTATAGGTGTTATACTAAATTATCTTATTCGTCCATTTCACGATAACTCAAAGACGAAAAGAGATAACGACCTGATGTGTGTTCTTTAGATAAACAGTAACTTTCAGTTGGTGAATGGGCTGAATCAAACCGCGCTTAATTCGTTAAGCTTCCACTTGACGAATTTATGTCCGTTGAATCAGTTTTAATATATACTAAATTATCTTATTCGTCCACTCCACGATAACTCAAAGACGAAAAGAGATAACGACCTGATGTGTGTTCTTTAGATAAACAGTAACTTTCAGTTGGTGAATGGGCTGAATCAAACCGCGCTTAATTCGTTAAGCTTCCACTTGACGAATTTATGTCCGTTGAATCAGTTTTGATAAAACCATGTCCCGGTGATGCAACGTTCAAGAAGAATTTACTTAAAAATATATAATATCATACTTACAATTTAATAATTGGTGTCCAATATTGTGTTATTTTCTTTTTTTTTCTCCCTTTTTTCTGATTCAAGCGATTCTCGTGATACATTCAATCAAAGATCAATAAATCAATAACCCTTTCTTGAGTTAATACAATTCTGACAGTTGAATTATTTATTACTCACTTACTCACCAACAGGTGTCACTACTGTGAAGATTGTACGATTTAATGCGTTTTTGAAAAGACTGCCTGGTTTCAACCACGAGGACCCTTACCTATTTTTAGCGAATTTCCTGAAAGGAAATAGAGCTATTGGTCCCGTACCGAAGTCAAAATTTCGCAAAAATTTCTTCAAATGTCCATCGATCCTACCTTGTAGATGTCAAAAATCACCATCTGTAAAATTTATATATATATATCTATGGACATATATATATATATATATATATATATATATATATATATATATATATATATATATATATATATGTGTCTGTAATCACTCTAGCGGTCACAGTTTTCATTTTATCGGAATGAGATTTGGTATTTGAAACGCTTTTGGTATTCAAAAGATCAAGTTCGTTAATGGGTAAAATCGGACCAGAGGAAAGGGGGGTTTAGAGGGAGGGGGAAACACAAAATTTGACATATCTCCCTTAATATTCGAAAAATCGAAAATTTTATAAGAAATAAAGTTGCAGGTATTAAGTTTTACTGTAATTTAGTTTCTTATCATTTTTTCTGTAACCCTAATATTTACAAAAATATTGACGGTTTAAGACTGAAAATTAAATTCCTCAATATCTCTGTACGCATTAGAGTTTGATCAAAAATGATAAGGTGATGAATTGTAGCAAACATGATTTTCTACAACTTTGTTTCTAACGCATTTTTCGATTGTTCTAATATTAAGAGAGATATTTTATATTTTGTGTTTTCTTCTATCTTTATGCCCCCCCTTTCCCCTTGACGTATGTTATTTATTAATAAAATTGGCCATGCAAATACTAAAATCAGATACGACATTTCATTTTGATCAGACTAACATTGTGACCGCTCGAGAGTAATTTATTTATTCCAAGGAAATTCGCTAAGTTGAAGCAGCTCCTGCGTAACGAATTTTTTTTTAAATACGATCACCACCGATAAAATTCACATTCGCTGTTCCTTTTCTCACGCTTCCAATTTCTATCTGCGCGATTTGAGTGTATGTCCATCGGTCCATATCAAGGGTCCGTGTGCCATATACTACAATAACTCTTTTATAAGCCTAGGATCCTCAAATCGCGTACTTAGAATCCTAATAAGAAGCTTTCATTTTCAATATTGAAGATTTTCAGTTATCTCGATTTGAAATTTACGACATGTCTATCTAATTTGAAACTAAAACCTGATGAATGAATAGTAAAAAAATAACTTTTCTTGAAATAAATATTTTTTGGCGATAAGAAGATCGTAAAAATTCGCGATACCTAAACTAGAAAATCGTTAAATATAATAACTTTATCTCACCTGTATCGTCGTTTATATATACATATATAAAGTTATAAAAGCGAGCTTTTTTTGACAAAGCTTGTGAAAATAAATATAATACAACACATAGCAAAAATACGTAACAACAAAATTGCAAAATACATTAGCCACCTGAGCTTTTTTTTTCTACCTTTATATTTATATACTTTATACTGAGCTTATATACGATCACCTAAAATACATTCACCGCATGAGTTTTTTTTTTGCGTCCTATACGGAATGTTACAAGAAAGTGTGGTCAGTTCATTCACCAAAATATGGATTCGAAAAACTGTATTGAAATGTTTTTTATGGATAATATACCAAACATTACAAGATTTTTCGACACAAACGGACTATGGGTGGATCTGCGTAGAGTCAAGCTGCTTTAAAACATAGCCTTGTCTGGAACTGAGGTCACCTCAAGGATTGTCTGGAGGAACTGCTGGAGATAGCAAAACGTAACAATGTTATATTGATCTGGGTGCCGGGTCACAGTGGTTTCGAAGAAAACGATAAAACAGATACCTTAGAACTTTTTAAACCATCATAATGGGAGATTTTTTTTTTAATTTTCATTTGTCATAATAAAATTAATAATAAATACCGTTTGTAGTTCCTTTACTGAAACACCCTGTACAGTTTGTTGGAATGTACTTACCTAAATACAGGATTGGATCATAATAGTTAAAAAACTATTAGAATGTTATATAGATCTTTGTCTGACCTTTTACATAATACCTATGTCTATCTCTTTTTATATTCTATGTTTCATATAAAAAAGATTCGATGTTAAAATTTAACGATTACTTTTTTATAAAGTTTCGCTTTTTGTTTACAGTTGGTGTTTTTTTGTTTTTAATTTAGTGCAATAAAATAAATAAATCAAACATATTTAGGTAATCGAATAATACCTGATGTATACTTTACTAGCTTTTATTTAACTTGCATTGTTGGGTTAGTTAGTGATTTAGTATTTATAGGTCAAATCTTGTAAGTCAATTTTTGAACTATTTAATGACGTCCAAAGACAATATAAATAATATGATACCATCTTGATGCCGACTCATAATTACGCTCTGCTACCAAATTTTGGAATATACCAAGATTTCTTGGTATAATTCAACAAACTCATGAGGGAATGTGTACATAATAACCGAAATAAAAATTTGGTGGCGGCAAACATACGATTCGTAACCACGGAAGCGTAAATAATTTAACTGTAAACGCTTGTAGTACTTTCTTTGTGTTTTTTAAATTTTATTAGAATTCGAATCTTATTAACAAGTTAAATTTTATTACTTTTCTATGATGTAGATGAGAAGTCAAAGCCTGGAAAGTAAGCCCTGCTAGGCTTTTTTATCGAGACTTTGGGACCAACCTCATTAATTTCCATCCTCTACCTCTCCTGGTAGGTTCAATTCAGTCATGTGGTCGTAATTGAACCTACATGTCCACTTTTCGAAGGCAGGACAGATCTTTACGGTAATTGTTTTGTCTCTAGCTCCACTACCTCGATGGAGATGAGGGCTAATTACCACATTCAGGCTATATTAGGGCATTATACCAAAAAGTGAAGGAGCGTGTTACCCCGAAGCTTGATGTCTTTCCGGTTCTTACCAATGTACTAAGTTGACCTAGTAATAATAATAATAATAATAAATTCACATGACAGACAAAAACAAAAAATAAAAACACAGTTTACCGTCACTTGACTATGTCCGTGCGGTAAACAAATCGGGCTCAGCCTTGAAAATAGAAAAAATAACAATTGGCAATTTTTAAAACCTTTATTAAATTTTAACGATACGTTAATGATGTGAGTGGAGGACAAGGAATTTGTGTGCAGGCTCCGTTTTTGTGACACGACAGTCGATAGGATTATACCGATATTACTCTGGAGTTCGTAGAGAGAAACTAAAGAAAACCTTCCCAAGCATAACCAGTTACTTCGATTTTGTCCATACCATAATCAATTAACAGCCACATTAATTTTAATTGATAAACGGCCACCGCCGAGATTCGAATCCATAGCATCCCAGTGCAAAGCAAGAAGAGCGCGTTAGACCGTTCGTCCACTTGGGCATTGACATATCCACCCAGACGTTAAGGATTGAGGTGTCTTGTCTTCCCCAGTTATTCATAGATACGGTTCCAATTCCTGACATTTGTGTACTTTTAACGATGTAATATACAATTTAATTATTATAAAGTATATTAGAATATTTATAAATATGATTTTATACAGTAAAACATATCAAAAATATTACTATTTGTTTGTTGTTATTTGTACTTTAAATATTACAGTAACTTTTATTATAAAACAACAAAACAAAAACAACAACAACAACAATGTGACAAAAATAATGTAAACAATTTAAAATAGAATGTACATAGGAAAGATACTATTGAACATACATGCATAAATATACATACATATAAAATATACACATACATACATACATCACACATATGAAACATTTACAGGATGCCCAGAAGTAGTCGAGTTCCATAAGAGGGTAGGTAGAGAGTACTATTTTGGAACGAAAAGTCCTGATACATTTTTTTATTAGACACACCGTTAATTAATTATTTATTAATTAAGGAAACTAGGTCGAAACCAGAGTTGCAAAAAGTGATATTATATATTTTTTTAATAATTCATTTTTTTAATTATCAATTTGTGCATTAATTAAATTTTTTTATTTTTTTAAAACTGTAATAAATAAATTTTTTTTATAAAAAATTTTTAAAAAAAGCGCAAATTAAATTCGTTAAATTATAAAGTTTTCTCAAAAGTTGTTGATAATTCCAAAAAGTTAATTGAGAAAACTTTATAATTTAACGAATTTAATTTGTACATTTTTTTTTTTTAAATATTATTAAAACTTTTGTTTATTATATTTTTCAAATAAAAAAATTTAACTAATGCACTTTTCAAGAAATTAAAAATTTAAGCAATAAATTTTTCCAAATATTAATAATTAAATCAAAAATAGATTATCAAAAAAATGCACTTTTTGAAACTCTGGTTTCAACCTAGTTTCCTTAATTAATTAATAATTAATTAACAGTGCGTCTAATAAAAAATTTCTTAGGATTTTTCGTTCCCTCTACCTACCCTCTTATGGAACTCGACTACTTAAGGGCCATCCTGTAAATGAAACATGAATGTTGGCAAAAATATTATTATTTTATACATATGGTAAAAATCAAATTGAAAATATTACTACGAATAGTATATTACTATTGTACTACGAATAGTGCGAATAGTGGATTGTTACAGAGGATTTTACTTAATCATCAAACAGTATCAAAAAAACAAAATATTACCTGTACACTACTGTACAAAACATTTATTCAAATCATCAGGAAAATTGTGCATATTTGTAATAGTTTCAATTGTGAAAAAAAAATATTTTGAATTATTCTGATTAAAATAATTAATTCTGATTAAGATAATTATAACGTTCAATAACACTAATTTTGTAACTCAATTGAATAAACTCTACACTTGAAAGAAGTGTTGATTGACATGAGGCTATTGATTGATTAACAATTTAATTTATAATCAATGATAACTCTTTCGAATGATCGATAAGAGGGTTTGAATTTTTGAAGGAACATAATTACGTGATTAAACTTGCCAAATATCAAAGATTAAAATTTTTATCTAATATTAAGTATCACGCATAAACAACGCCCTTAACAAAATTGAATAAATGCAAATTTTAAAAATAATCTTTTACATATTTTTTTATCTCATTTTGCATACATTTTTTTCAAAAGGATGTTAAGAAATTGTTTGGCTTGATAACAAAAGTTTTTTATTTTGTTATATATATTATTTATATGATAATATCAACTAAAACAGGGAGGAAATTTATTTTTGTCAGGAAAAACCTGGAAATGTCAAGGAATTTTTTGGAATCTTAAATTTAATTTTAAAACAGAAGAAATTGGTTATGTAAAATACCGACTAAAATTAAAATGCGTTAGCATATTATATTTTGTCTCTTCAGATACCTAAGTCAAATATCTTAAGTTTATATATGGACAAAACTAAGTTTGGATAATCTGGGAAAATAGATGTTATTAATCCGATTACCAGAATTTAAAAAATGGTTTATGATACATCAATTCAATTCGAGAGAAATATTCGCCGCTGATTATAGGAGTTGGAAGATCGTTTCTTTGTTATACATGAATATAACGCGGAGGCATGTATTATTTATAGACATTTTGCCAGTTATTAATCGAAGACTATTTTTTTTTAACACAATCTAACATATTTTCTTAAATAAAACAGGAACATACTGGCTATAATTCATCATCATGAAAATTAAGAAAACTTTGCTGAAAAATGATATAAAAATTTACAGTAAAATTCTCCTGTTTAACATGTAAATGAAGTTTTCTACTACAAATAATTAGATGATAGCATCAGTTACTAGGCACTAAAAATTTTATAATTTTATCCGTTTAATTAAAAAAAGAAAATTTTACTATCGAGTCATATAATTTTTTATAATGATAAACAAAGTCAACTATTAAAAATTAATCAACTTTCATGCAATAGCTTATCAAAGGAAATTTTAAACTATTAAAAATTAAACAACTGTATAGCTAATCAAAGTAAAAACTTCCGTTTTGTAATTTATATCCCACCAAATATGTTAAAAGGGACCAAGTTTTCACATATTCGTCACAAAAAGTACGAGCTAAAGGCCAAATTTGAATTGTTCCAAATAGTTCCCAAATGATTGGTAAGCTTTGCTGAAATATATCCTGGTATACACTACATAAAACCAAGGATAATAAGAATTAAATACAGAGAATTTGTGGTCTTGAATCCAATGTTTATTTTTGTCTGAATATTTAATAAAGAATATACAAGTTTGTTGATTGTACTGTACAACTTCTTTCGGTATCTCAATAGACATTTGTTCTATGATTGGTCACATCTTAGGCAGCCGCTACACCCCAATTTAATATAATTGAGAACCAAGCCATTGCAAGGTTTTTCTTAGTCGCTATTTATTATTTTATTTGACAAGTTTAAATATGCTATTTCATAAAAATATCTAGGAACTTACCAAGTAAAATATTAAATAGCTACTAATAGATATTTTACAATGACTTCGGTTCTCAGTTAATTTTCTAGTAATATGTACCCTAATTCCCACCTTTCTACCAAAGGACAACTTTCTAGGTCAACTATATAAATTTTAATGATTTGTGAGAAAATCTCGATTTTTAGGGTTTTATTTCTAGGAAATTACTAAAACAGTAATATTGATGTGGTAACGTACAGTAAGACCTTGATTCTTATGCTACATTTCAAATTTGAGGTTAGTAGCTCTCTTAAGATATAGAGGCCGAAAAACCCTCTCTAATCTTTCGTGTAAAACACAGGTTCCAAAATTTTTTCTCTGATAGAACATTTTGAGATGCCTGAAATTTTAACGGAATTTTAACCTTGTTTATTTGAAGGATAGGTAATAACACACAAACAAAGTTAAAGTGTAATAACTTTATTGTGAATAAAGTGTTATTCCTGCTGAATTAAGACGTCGGTATGTTCAACACGTATATTTTACACGTATCTTAAGATTTCGTTTTGTAATGCCAACAACGATGTCGGTTATGAAGTTTAAATTGTATTGTCAAATTGTTTCCGAGATACGAAATACCTTTTCATCATGTGTGTCTCAATGATATTTGGACGATCAAGTCAATCAATTTCATATTGAGAAACTTCAGACTAAAACTCATTCGGGTAACAACAACATTTCTTCCTAAAGCACTTCCATGAAGCACTGAGGAACACCGTTGAGGAAATCCCAGTGTAAAACATAATAACGGTGATGCTTAAACTTGGTCTGACGCACTACCGTGCTATTTAATATAGTATTTACTAATTTTATTGATAGGCAAGCAACATTATATATATATATATATATATATATATATATATATATATATATATATATATATATATATATATATATATATATATATGCAATAAATTACTCGAATGCAATATATAATACATAAAACTCGCATAATTGAAGTATGAAATATGTAGTATAGTAATTATCAATTTTATCATAACAAAATGAAATTTAATGAAATAGTTTCAATTATTTGTATAAAATTTTTGATGTTCATTGTAAATATTACAATAACGAAAAAAATACCTACCTATTATTACCTTTTTTGTACAACGAAAAGTATTTATTTAAAAGTTTGATATCGAATGTGGGAGGTATATATGCTGCGTCTATCGAAATTGGTCATTATAGCGAAACAAATGGCTTTGATCGAATATTTATTTAGAAATAACTTCGTTGTTTATAATTTAAAACCAATAGCGTAAGTGGTAAAAGCTTGAGACGCTTTTGCATGTTGAAATTAATCATGGTCTCAGATAAAGGTACATCAAATAGAATCCTTTTATATTTTGATATAAGTAAAAATTTCAATCAAAAATAATAACGCACTTGCTCAGTAAAACAATTGATTCAGAACTTGCATCAAAACTTTCACGTGTAAAAACACTCTTTGATTACAAAACAATAATCTTTGACGGCAAAAGCAATGGATTCGTTTTATTTTATGTGTACTGTTAAAAATATAGCAAACAAATTATTTAAAAATAGAAAAGAAAGGCTATCTTATCGTCAAAGGCTTTCGAAAGAACTCTCTAATTTTTAATTTATAACCTTTTTGATTAAAAACTTCCAAAGATATAATGCTATTATGGCTATAGCATAAAGTTGGCTTAAAATCTGTAACAAACTATAAATTCAAAGAGTTTGATCGTAAGGGAAGTGGATGTATTTTTAGCAGCTTTTGATAGCAGGTAAAATATTTAATATACAGTATGTTCATAAAAGAGCTTTTTCATCCTTGAAGAGTGTTTCTTTTTTACAAGCTTTTATTTAACTTGCAATGTATGTATGTATGTATGGTCAAATTTTGCAAGCTAAATTGGCACCACTTCCTCTTATCCTACGGAGGTGAATGTTTACATGTTGGTCCAGTTCCGATGACAAGGGGAAACGGGGGTTTAAAGGGAGGGGAAACACAAAATTTGGTATATCTCTATAAGAATTGTAGAAAATTAGTTTTACTATAAAAAGCTTGTTTTTAAAAATGTTTTTTTAATAGAAACTTATATACAAATCATTAAAAACCAAATCAAATATCAGAAAATCCTAAACCTTTCCGAATTTTCTATAAATAAATCGCAGAACACATTTCCATTCGTCAATTCGTTTGCTTTTCAATAAATCGTTTAATGAATGTTTCTGAACAATCTGTATTTTGAATATTTTTTGTTATTATATATATTTTGAAGTAAATATATTCCCATATATATATATATATCTATATCTATATATCTATATATTATACATTAAGCTACTATATATGACTGAAGTTATGTTATATATTTAATTCAAACAGAATTGTGCCATATGTATGTAAATATTTTTATATATTATTTTGTTTTAATATTCTACTATGTACTATTTTTAAATATATTTTTAAACACAGGAATATTTATAAATATTATTTAGGTTAATATAATAACATATGTTCTCAAATATTTATTTTACACCGACATACATTACAGTTGCTGACACATGCAAAAATTTTATGTATTTTTGTGTATACTATAATGGGTAGGCCGTCAAGGTAAACGTGTATACGAAGGCTTTGCACTAGATTCGATTAAATGCATTCATTAATGTTTTAAATTTGCTGACAGAAATTTCTAATCGATTTACGATAAAAGCTTTAATTCATGTTAAACATTAGTACACACAGAATATTAACGCATACATAATGGTGACTAGTGCAATGATATATACGTATACTTCACGAAAAATTCCATTAATTCACACAAGACATTAACACAAGTCATCTCTAAAAAATGTAATATAGGAAACTTTTTCATATCAATACTTGGTATTTGAAAGTGATAGGCATCGTGGTGGGGTTCGAACTCACAACCACTGGCTTTCCAGGTCAAAGGTCGTGAAATTTCGAACTTACCAAAAAAAGATACTATGGGCAGTGTGTATAATTTCTACTATCTATCATATTTTAATTGTTTGTGTTGTTTTGTAGATAGATAGATAGATTGTAACGGCTGCCCTTGACAGGCTACACTTCGACCATAAGGTCCATTGTGATGCCTAAGGATGTGAGGATGTGAGTGGAGTGGAAGGAATGTTTGTGTGTAGAATAGGAATTTGTAGGATGTGAGGCTGCAGCCGACTATGATAGGAACTATGCCGATATGCATCTGGAGTTCGTGAAGGAAACTGCAGGAAACCTTCACAAGCATAGCCGGTTACTTCATTCTTTTCCATACGCCGACAGCTTAATCAATTAACCGCCCCTTTTTTTTCTTAATAATTGACAAACTGACGATGTCGGGATTCGAACCCATAACCTCCCAGTTCCAAGTAGACATAACGCCTCATACATACGCCTTAGACCGCTCGAACACTTTGCTGGTGTGTTGTTTTGTAACTTAAAATTTGTATCTAACTGAGTTGTCAAACAAAGGTTGTTTATTTTTTAAAAAGGAACATTTTTGTTTTTAAATTTTTTTTACTATCTTTCACCGTTTAAAACATGAATATTTTACTCCATGCCTGGGGGAAACACAGTCTGTTTTGGCCCATTCACAAACTTGACCTTATTTTTTTGCTGTGAAACACACAAAATTTCAGCTCTTTTCGTTTTTGAGTTATATCTTCGGACAGATGATTTAATGATCTAATTAAGTGATTTTATGAACACCTATACAAGAATTTTTTTTTTATGCGATCAATATTTTCAACCGTTGAGTCTATACTTAGTAGTACCCTTGTATATATTATATATACCGGGTAAAAGGATTTTAAATTGAAAATATGAATAATAAACGAAGACTTAATTCTTATTAGAAAGAAACAACAGTTTTCCATTTAAATTTTGATGAATTTTTCCACTATAAATTGTTTATATTCAAATTAGTTGTCATAAATCTTTAACAACTTTTACCATGCCGTTTCATTCAGTTAAAATATTTTGCACATACTTTATATATTTAATTCGATGTAAATCTATTTTCAGAAGATTTTTAATTATAATTAAAAATGTGTTGACCCATATTTTTAACATCAAAAATCATTTATGATTCTTTAATATACGAATTTCATTTTTTTTTTCATAAACTGAATAGTTTTGACACGAATTTCAAATCAAACAATCTATAACCACTGTAGATTATAGAAGCATGCGTATGATTATATTCATATTCACATGTATATATTCCTTTCCAGTCTCTTGTCAGTCTCTTGTTTAACGTTGAACAAAATAAATGGTGCAATCTAACATACTTCCGCTCATACACAAATAAAATCACTAGAGAATTAAGGGATTATAACCTCAAAACAGTTCCTAAGGACAAAATTGTCAATGAAAACAATGGGGCATATATAGTGTCAGTTGTCAAAACTGTTCGAAAATTTATGTTGGCTCATGTGAAATTTGAGAGAACCGAAAAATCGTGTATAGCTACATACACAAACTAAGAAAACAGATAATGAATTTCGACAATGGCCCAATTCCAAATTCTGATTTAATAAAATCAAACCAACTTCAAAATTTAATACCTGAATATCAAGGTTAGCATCGATCAACACCCCCACTTTATTGACAATACCGCATGGTCAGAAAAGGATACCGCCAATAAATGGGTTGGCCTTAATGGGCTTAATTGGTCAGTCAACTCAAATAATCCTTCAGGTACTACCTTAGTTAAAACATATAAAAGACAAAACTTTTTCAATACTATTGTGAGACACGCACCAAATTAGCAACGAGCAACATATCTCTAACTCCATATCCCAGAGATAGTTACGATTAGCTAATTCATACTGATGATGACTACCTTGTGGTCGAAATACGTTTTTATAAAATACAACTATCTATACATATATAGAAGAAGTATGTACAGATAGAATATATAATTTTTCGATTGTATTTTTCAGTCTATTTGAAATTTTACGCAACCCTTTAAAAAAAATATACTTATAATAATTTATGCGTTCACTACCATTTTTAACCCGACTTCAAAAAAGAGGATGGTTCTCAATTCGTCTGTATTTTTTTTTTTTTTTTTATGTTTGTTACCTCAGAACTCCGTTATTTTTTAACCGATTTTGAATTTTTGTTTTAAAGAGTTTGATTTCATCAAACAAAAAATGCACTAAAAAGTAAAAAAATAATTGCATATTCTTGTGCCAATTTTAGTTCACTAAGCAAAAATTTTTAAATATATGTGTACAATTATTGTTATTTTTGGAGGTGGTGTCCAAAAGTTATGTGAATTTCTCTATGCTGACACCGACTCCAAAAATAACAATAATTGTACATATATATTTAAAAAAATTTTTGCTTAGGTGAACTAAAATTGGCACAAGAATATGCAATTATTTTTTTACTTTTTAGTGAATTTTTTGTTATAGAATATTTAATTTTTGAAGTCGGGTTTCCATTTTGTCAAAATAGGTTTTATACATGCTAGTGTTGTGCATCGAAACTACATTATATAACCATTTATATGTGTACGAGTGTATATATTATATGTATATATATATGTAGTTTTTAAATAATGTAATAGTTTTTCCTGGTTTTGTTGATAGGAAAACCCATAATACATAATATTATCGAACGAAAAATGTGTATATTATAAGCTGTTATTATTGTACAATTCAAGTGTAATGTTGTAGACATCATCAACTCTCCTCGTATAACTAAAGTGACTATATATACACTACTGACTACACTAACATACATGCATGCATACATATATATATATATATATATAAATGTTTAAGTGCTTGTTGCAATTCAAACCAACGACATACAGACAGACAGACATACGGTAAAAACGGTCTCAAGAGAAAACTGAAAAACAGACATGAATTGCATCTGTATAACGTAATCATCAAGAGTAGTATGTATTTAGTCTAGTACAAGACGGCGTACACGGCCAAAATATACTCACGAAACTCTCGTAGTCCGGCTGATCTATGAGTATAGTCAAATCAACCTGTCCAAGTGGCCAAGCGGTCTGAGGCGTTATGTCTGCGCAGTAGGCCTACTTGGAAACTGGGATATTATCGGTTCGAATTCCGACATCGGCAGTTTGTCAATAGGGAATATGCATGAAAATTTTTTTTCACATTTATTTTCAGAATATGAAAATACTGTTAATACTGTAATAATATTTAAAAACAAAAATTAAATTCCGACAAATATCAAGGAAGCTATAAAGCTTTTAAAGATTATTATCTGTCTCTTTCTTGCAAAAATACTAAAAACGGAGTTTTACGTGTATTTTAAATGGTGAAAGTGTAATATGACGTCACATAACATATCAAGAGGGCTACCACCCTCTTTATCTAATCGGTAATTTCAATCTTTCTTATCTCGCTTATTTTTAAAGTTATTTGAAAAGTAATTTTACCTTGATATTTGTCAAGTAAACATGCTTCAATTCAAGTGAAAAAAAATTTTCATGTATATTCCCTATTATTAGGAAAAAAAGGTGTGGTTAATTGACTAAACTGTCGGCGTATGGACAAGAACAAAGGAATCGGCTATGCTTGAGAAGGTTTTCTGCAATTTCCTTCACGATTTCCGGATGAATATCAGCATAGTTCCTATCATAGTCGGCTGCAGCCGCACATCCTACCAATTCCTAGTCTATACACAAAAATTCCTTCCCCACCACTCACATTCTTAGGCATCACAATGGACCTTATGGTCGAAGTGTAGCCCGTCCAAGACAGCCTCTACAATCTTATCTATTTATAGCTTAATTTGTTAACATAATGCATTATGTATTTATGTCAGATTTTATAGATATTTAGCCTGTATATGAACTAAAACCGTTTCATACTAGACTTATAGTCATATTCGATTCTCTAAACATATCGCGCTATTCTCTATATAGTCTTTACTATCGTTACACCACACAGTAAGTTAAGTGCATTCAATCCGTCCGTCCGTCCGTATGTGACTAACTTGTTGTGAGTAGTATTGTCAAGAGTATATATATATATATAGAAAAAGACGAAAAACTATTACATTTTCTACTATGGAATAATACCCCGTACAAAACATATCACCTAATAGGGATTTTCACCATTTTTTTTTTTTTACCTAGAAATCTAAGGTATTCAAAAGAGGGCTATTTACACTCATAATATATAAGGGGTAGATTTTAACACACATGAATGTGTCTCGTATTTATATCGCCCGAGGAAATGTGTTCAAGGAATATTTCATAACAAAAATAAAATATAATCTTTTAAAGAGAGAAGATTTATTAAATATTTAAGTTTACAGAAATCTTTCATTTTCATATTTTCATCTTTCTGTCTGTGAGATTTATGTCTGAGGATTTATACAGGTTTTTGATATTTAATGAAATCTAGTCTTTTTTATTTCGTAAAAAAAGATCGGCGTATTATGAGATGATTTTTATCTTAGAAAAGTCTTATTTTTAAATTGTTTTTGTAAACTTGCGTCTACCCATTCCATTGTTAGTTCGGTTTCCTGTACATAACCATACCTGTACGGTTATGTTATACTTACGGAGGTGACTAGAGTTTATTTACTTTGACACATTTAAGTAATATATCTAAATATTGGTAACATTCGTTGGCATCAAAAGCAAAGTAATAATTCATTGACATCAAGATAGTAAGGAATTATGTGCATTCCATTTATATAGCATCTGGGGGCTTAGAGATAGAGGTCATGGGTTCGATTCCTTTCCAAGATGTGTATGGTTTTTCATATCAAGCATTTGATGTTAAAGAATGTTATAAAAAATCTTGTTATAAGGTGTCATTAGTTCATATTCTAAAAATTGAATCTTATCTTAAGGATGTATAGGAGATAATTTGTGTTAAAACAAAAAGAAATATATATAATTTTAAAAAAAAAGGAAATTTTACCTGTAATGTTGTATTAAAACAAATAATATGGAATAATAGTGATGGTGAATATACCTTTAATTTAAATCAACAAAAACATATATCCTATTTCTTTCTATACCATACACATATAAGTGACAAAGACAGATTTTTTTTTAAATTTCTATTTATGATTTTTTTGCGCAACAACCGTTTAGTGAATTAATGTGATTAAAATTGTGCAAAATTCTTTCTATAGAATTTAATTTATATAATTTGAAAATTTTGGACGCTTCGTAGCTTTTTTAATGGTAATTGAAATGAATTTAATCTATTGAGTGAAGTGAATCTATTCAGTTTTTTTAAACTTTTAAACGGCTTAGAAAATCGTTTTAAAATTCGCAATAGCTTTAGCATCAAGTGAAGAACATTCCACTAAATTCGTTCGTTTCGTAGCATTTTCGATGTACACTCCCGTTCATAAAAATTGAACCAGTTGAAACATTCTAAGCGTTATTGTATGTAATATACATATATTTAGTAATGTATACGCTTAGAATATGACCTACTGGTGATTCAATTTTTATGAAGGGGAGTGTACCTAACAAGCATCTATAATTTTAAAGTATTATTCATAAATAAAATCTACATTTAAATGTTTTAGTCTTGTTCGTAAGAAATGAGCACCGTTTTTAAATTATTTAACACATAGTGATGACAGATTGTGTTATTAAATTTAAAATTTCATTTATTCAAGTGAAAAATCCTTTCTTGTGATGACATTTGATATGTTAACTCGCTTTTATTAGGTTGACCTTATTAGTGTTGATTTAAAAGTTTATAAATGTTTGTAATTCTGATGACAATACAATAATATGCCGTCATCTAGATGAACTCTTATTTAACTATTATTATTGGTCATATGGTATTCGAAAATATGCCAACGTAATTCAAATTACAAATTTATCTTCATTCGAGTGGAAAACCCAGATCAAGTAGACAGGGAATTGGGAGGTTACGGTTTCGAATTGTGGAGGGGGGTTTAATTAACTACACTGTCGGCGTATGAATAAGAATGAAAGTAATCAACTATGCTTGTGAAGGTTTTCTACAGTTTTCTTTCACAAACTCCAGATGCCGAGTCATCATAATAATTCTTTGTTTTTCTGGAGTCAGTAAAAAAGCCCGAGGAAGCACGAGAAACTTGGCATTGATTATCTTTAATAATTTTTATATCTGTTACGTTAAAAATATTACGTTATTACGTTAAAAATAAAATGGCAATGTGGAAAGCGGTGTCCGTTTGGGTGAACACTTTTTGCTATTATGAAAATTTTTTATCATCCAAAAACAAATAAAAGCGTTTAACTACATAAATAATAAGCGTTTAACTACCCGTTAAAACCCATGGTTTTAATTGAATCTGAAGACTCCGATTATTCTGTAATATTATTTTCTAGCTTTTATTATATCATCGATTCAGTACAATAAAACCGCTTAACTTTGGACCAAATTGAAAATATTAATAAAATATTTAACATGAAATATTTTATTGTTCATATTTCCTTTTAATAGTAGGTATTATACTAATTGTTAACATTTCACTCATGGGAAAATATAAATTTTCTCTCATCCAAATTTCAATTGAACAAAGAGATTTATTTAGAAAGAATGAGAATGGCTTTATACTCTATAGTATCCACCTATATTTGGAATATTCAATAAAATCAATCAATCTTAATTAAATAACTTTTAATTGAATTATATATAAAGTTTTATATTATATTTGTTAATGTCAATTTTATGACATAAAAAATGATTTCTTATCTACAAACAGTTTCTAAATAATTGAAAGTGCGGTCATCTTTTATAAACATAGCACTACCATAACATCTAAGGTAGCTCAGTTGGTAGAGCATTGGTCTAGAATGCCAGAGGTCGTGGGTTCGATCCCCATCCCTAGATGTGTATGATTTTTCATATCAAGCATTTGATGTCAAAAAAGTTGTTGTTAGTTTTTAAAATTTTATAATTGATTTGTGCCTTAATCATTCGGTTTTCGAAAAAAAATTGTCTAATAACGGTTGTTACTATATTTATAATGGACAACTTTTATCCGAAGCATTTTTTCGAAAACCAAATCAATAATGCACAAATCATAAACTTTTAAAACTACACAAAAACTAAACATCAGCTTTTGACGCCAAGTGTACCTTCAAATGCTCCAGTCTGTACGAACTCCAATTATACCGTTGTGTGTGACAATGCTCTAAAAGTTATAAAACTAACTCCACCTTCAATATTTCTAGAACTCCCTTTTATGAATCAATCCATATGTATGTGACTGCTGCGTAGTTAATAATAATTGTAAATAGTTATTCTAGATTTTATTTTTAAATTAATGAATTTATTTATTTTTAATTTTTATTTTTTTAAATGATTAGTGTGACAATTTATACAGTTATGCGTTTGTGATTCATCTAGTGGCTATGATATTATATATTACAAGTTCAAAGAAAGATAATTGTCATTGCATCAAAAACAAACCACGATCCAAAATTTATATACTGACAAAATCACTTCGACAAATGTACTTCAAAATAACAAGAAAATGAATACAAAATTTAAAGTAGTTAAGCGCTTAAAGATGTTGGATTGAAAATTACATCGTTTTTTTTAAATTTGGTTACGTAAATATTAATATATAAATTTCGCCCATGGAATCCCAGAGCCGCTTGCGGAACATACATCATTTGTGTGGATATATTTTTGCGTTGTGATTCATCCATGAATATGTTGATACATGTATATTGGATCATGATAATTTGCATTGAATGAAAAACAAACTACGACCAATTATCCACTGTGCAAAAGTTCAATAAGATATTTTCATCATTTTTAGGGTTCTGTACCAAAATGGTAAAAAAGAAACCGTTGTGGTGCGATTTAGTCCGTCCGTCACAACTACTAAGGCTGTCGACTTAAAATTTGGAATACAGTTGTAGAACTTGGTTGCTCGCCTCTATCAAAGGTACAAAAAAATATGAAAATAATTTCATAGATATAGAGACTAAAATGGGGGTCAAAATCTGAAAGTACGGTTACTAAAGCAAGTAGGGTAAAAGAACTTTCTTTACACATTCCAAAAATAAATTTTAAATAATTTTATGTTACATAATTTTTTGATTGATGGCCAAAAAGCCCCAAAAAGAGTCCCACCCTTATTTCCGAAGCTTGCGAGCCAGAAAATCTGAAATAATTCAGGACTAAAAGATAACCATCTATATTTTACAGAAAAAAATAATATTAAGTTTTCAAATTTGACAGTCTTTGAGTATTAAAAAACTTAAATACGGAACCCTCGGTGTGTGAGACCGACTCGTACTTGAGTGGTCTTGTTTATCGTAACTGATTTATTAATGTTATTATCAACATTCCCATTTTTCATTATTTTTGACTAACGGTTGATTCAACGTTCTTAAAAATCCCTAATCTTTACCTAATAAACCTAAGAAAGTACATTTAATAATTTCCAGCGATTATTTTAGGTAAATTTCAATTCGAAAATAATTCATAGCAAGAATTATATCGTTTGAGTAATTTCAATTAAATTACCTTCGCATAGGTGTGCGTCGAATGCTAGAGTTATTACAATGGATTACCTTCACCTCGCGACAATTGGTGCCAATTACTGGAACTAGCATTTGTCTCACGATTCTTTTAATTCCAGTTATATTAAAATCAGTTTGTATTCAACGAGTCGTGGATATTATTTCTTTCATTCAATGACGATTTTCGTTAGTTGGTTTCGACTGTTAATAATAACACATATATATATATATATATATATATATATATATATATATATATATATATATATATATATATATATATATATATATATATATACATATATATATATATATATATATACATATATATATATATATATATATATATACACCGCCACTTATATAATAATATTTTTAATTTAAATTTACAGATAGACTTTGAACTTTTCATCTACCATTTAAATATATAATCTAATAAAAAAATAAACATATCACTTGATTGAAATTAATTGAAAAAAATTAACTTAAGTTTATTTTTAACGTTGATTCCCTCTCTTTGTGTATGGAATAAAAATTTAAGAAGTACACATTGATTGTAAATATTATTATTGGTCATATGAATGAAAACGAGTGTTTTCGCTGTTGCTTTGTAGTCAAAAGTACTAATAGATGTAATGAAAGCAAATGTTTCAAATTATATGAAATAATAATTTGTTTTTGATTTATAACAATTGCTTTATACGCTTCATAGGTACAATCGCTGATCACAAGTTCTAGCGTAGATGGCGGTAAATATATTCCCTTTGAATTTTATGCCTCTGCCAATGAGCGGTTAAAAAGAAAGGTCGATATATTTAAAAAAAATTGTATTATGACTTAAAACCTGTGGTCAGTTGTTGGCCTTAGACATTTTTCAAAGCAAATGCCATAAATAAGCACACTAACTATGTACATTCTTCGGGCAAAGTTTTTCCAAATTGAATTGGTTGAGACCAGTAGGGAGAAATCAAAATTCTCAATTCGGAAAATCTCAGCTAAATTGTCTTTCATCTAAAAACCACTTGATTTTCGGACTTTTCAAATTTCTCAGTATTTGTTGGTTTTACAACTTTGGTAGTTATTATCAATTTTGAAGGGGAAAAAATTATTCCTACAGTTTTTCACTAAGAAGCGCACTACAGTACCAAGAATATAGTACATTTTTACGGTTTTTGCCACTACCACATGTATAGGAAAAATTTTTCGCACCAAGACCATTTATTACTGGGTTGGGTAAATTATTTGTGGTAAATTTCACTGTTGCAAAACCTATTGAGTAATTGTTGTTAATTGTCGTAGCAATTGCTTCGTTTAATTCTGGTCGAATGACTGTTTATATTACATCTAGAGAACAGATAAAAAACCTACTTATATTTTTTTGTAACTATTAGAAAATAAATGTTCAGACAGGCGACAGCCTGTAAATATATCACTTTTGAATAGAATTACTCCACAAATATCAATAATAACAACAAAAAACTTCATGGACCAGTACAAGAAATATATTTTCATTTGAAAGAAAAGTGATGAATTAGGGAATAGAGAAAAATTTGAACAAGTGCGAATCGGCTCACAGGCAGAAAACAACGTCATATAATATATAAGCGTATAATCTTATTTAATTCACTCGATTACTTAATTTGAAAATTCCCTTAATTGGGTTTGCAATGCACAATGAAGAAACGCTCTTCTTCGGTTAAAACTTTCCTGTAGATTTTTTACTCGCATCAGTCCTGGAAGGGATCTTCAGAGCGAGGCTCTTTTGGCCGGTTTTCTTCCTTATCCTCATTTCGGTAGATGTGGCCACCAAGTCCACAGAAGTGGTCCGAGAAATAAAATTGCTATATGGGAAATCGACGATCAAACAGAACGGTAGTGCGTCAGACCTAGTTTAAGCATGTAAGTCCAGCGAACGCAAGTTTGTTTCTTTGTATATGAAGTGTAATAAAATATGTTCAAGTAAAATACGAAATACCCTGCACCTGACAAACTTACACAATAAATAAATACTAATCATTTTCTCACTTTTGATAAAAACCTTGGCCCTTACATAGATTTTACTACATTTGTTGACGAACATTTTTGTTTTTGCTGGAATATCAATAACTTTTGTATGCAAAAACTTACTAACTTCTGCACAAATTCGATTTTGTTCATGCCTGCCTCGTTATACAGAAGAAGGCGAGATTCTTTGAGTATGATGGTTTAATTTCAGCACACAGAGATTCCTTCTCCCTTAATTGTAATTTTTTTAATCAATAGTGCAGGACTACTTTCAAAAGTGTGTTTCTTGAAACTATATTAATTCTGGTGTAGATTATTTGATAAACTCTGTAAAACAAAAAAAACAGAGAGGGCTTCATTTCGGTACAGAACCCTAAAACACTAGAACCATATCCAATACCATAAATAGATAATTCTTTAAAAAATTTGTTTTACGATGGGTATCGAAAAGTAATAAATTGTAGCAAGTATTTTGTATTGTTAACAAAAAAAAATGTATTGTTGTAGCTCTAAGATAGACGCTACTCTTGTTCCTTATAGTATATAATATATATATATATATATATATATATATATATATATATATATATATATATATATATATATATATATATATATATATGCTGTATATACCATTTGATAGATAACGCCCGGTGAACATGAATGGCGGCGACTAAGATGTATTCTTGTCCTCTTGTTCGATTTCGTTACAAACAAGGTAAAATAAATGATCGAAAAACTAACTAAAAAGTATAATGTATATCATCTGTATGGGTTGGTAACTGTAATTGATAATACAGACGGTTTTGTACTTACAGACAAAAAAATGTATGTATATATGTATATACAGGGTTTTTGGTTTTTTTCGAAACTAAACGAGACAAACCATATTTAACCAGTGAAATTTTTTATTTGAAACTTTTAATTAATTAGTTTTCTATAATACAGTTTGTAATTATTTATCCCATGTCCGTTTTTTTCGAGTAAAAACTAGATGTGATATATATATATATATAGATATATAGATATATATATCTAGATAGATATATATATATATATATATATATATATATATATATAAATATATATATATATATATAGATATATATATATATAGATATACAGGATGAGTCAAAAGTCATGGAGTTTATTAAAAGGGTGGATAGGGGATGAATTTCTAAGATTGAAAGTCCTTGGACATTTTTGCATCTGACCCACCGTTAATTAGATATTAAGTAAACAAAGTAACCAATTAGAGAAGCGCGTTAACGGAATAAGAAATGGTGGGGAATGTACGCAGCGGCAGTAAAGATACGTGAGGGGAGCAAACTCTCCCCACCACTACCGTAGATCGAAGCAATCTTATACGTTTAAAATCCGGTACAGTTTTTATAGTAGAGTTTTGAAAAATTTTGGAAAAATAATTTACCATTTTTCTGTTAAGATATGGGAGAAGTGAATCATGCCAAGTAGAAGGAGGAGCAACGTAAGGGGCCTAAATTCTAAGTGCAATACTTTTTATACCCCAAGATATGTAAATTTTTAATATGATAGTATTCTTAAATTGAAATTTAATACATAGTGAATAAAGAATATCTTTTTTATCTCACATTCAACAGATTATAAAATGCTAAAGACAAAAATTTTAAAAACTTGAAATTAAGTAGTTAAATTATCGTGGTGCATATTTTGATATAAAAAACGAAAAATGTCTCGATATATCTTCTTATATGGAATCGATAATTATCCAAATAGATTGGACACAAATTGATATTGTTGAAGAATGTTTAAAGTAAATTGAACTAGCTAAAAAAGTCTAGGTGATCCATGAACGTCACTTAAGAAGCCGATGATTGTACATCCAACTAAAAATATATATAACAATAAATACAATAGGGAATATGCATGAAAATTTTTTTTCACATTTATTTTCAGAATATGAAAATACTGTTAATACTGTAATAATATTTAAAAACGAAATTAAAATCCGACAAATATCAAGGAAGCTATAAGCTTTTAAAGATTATTATCTGTCTCTTCCTATTCTTTGCAAAAATACTAAAAACGGAGTTTTACGTGTACTTTAAATGGTGAAAGTGTAATATGACGTCACATAACATATCATGAGGGCTATCACCCTCTTTGTCTAATCGGGAATTTCAATCATTCACATCTCGCTTATTTTTAAAGTTATTTGAAAAGTAATTTTACCTTGATATTTGTCAAGTAAACATGCTTCAATTCAAGTGAAAAAAAATTTTCATGCATATTCCCATTCAATATAAAAAAAAGGTGTCTCCCGCACGTTTTATGATTATCAAAAAGATCAAATTTAAACAAAAATATTTAATAAGAAAAGTTTGAAGAATCCAATTAAAAAATATGATGATATTTTTTCACGTTTTTAAATGAGGTCATTTATAAATAAAATTATATAATTATTTACTGCAATTAAAAATACAATATGACATATTAAATTTTATTTAAAAAGAATTAATAAACTGAGTGAAAATTAGTCATTTATTCTTCATTTTACGAGTATTTATTATTATTGTTACTTTTAAATGTTTTATGTTTTCGTTGTTTATAATATTTCCAAACGAAATAAACCTTGTGAAATTTATTATATTAATTTACCAAAAAGTTTATTGTATTATATTTTAGTATTTTTATACCTTCTACTAAGTACAATACTAGCTTTATGGTTCAACAAACCTGGAGGTTTTAATTGCTACAAGACAATAAACAGCTCATTTGATTTCGATGTGAAGCATCATTAAATATATGCATGTTATTATAAGTTACAGAGAAAATATGGCATTAAAACAAAATCAAAATGTATTCAAATTTAATATTCAATAATACAATTATTAATATTCAATAATACAACAACAAATTTTCATAAACTTTTTTATAGCTTTATATACAAAGTGATTTAATATTATTGCATTGTAATATTATTGCATTTTAATAATTATTATTTTCTAGGCTAATTTTAACCCAAACAGTACGAAAATCAGGTTCATTTTAACGTCCAACCAACACATTTCAAAATTTTGCCTTCTCAATTCATACAGTTTGGAATTTTAGCACTATGGGTCTGATACCTTGAAAGCCGTTAATCGTATCGTATTTTAACCAACGCCATCGTTTTCGCTAGGTCCAAATTAGCTTAAATCCAAGTTTTTATCAAAATTGGAGACATAAAATTTTCCTCCAATTTTAGCGATTTTTTTAAGGGGTACCCCTGGAAAAAATGTGAAAAAAGTTAAGAAAATTTTTTTTCTCGATTTTAATAATAATCATTTTCTAGGCTAATTTTGACCCAAACAATACGAAAATCAGGTTCATTTTAACGTCCAATCAACACATTTCAAAATTTTGCCTTCTCAATTCATACAGTTTGGAATTTTAGCACTATGGGTCTGATACCTTGAAAACCGTTAATCGTATCGTATTTTAACCAATGCCATCGTTTTCGCTAGGTCCAAATTAGCTTTAATCCAAGTTTTTATCCAAATTGGTGACATAAAATTTTCCTCCAATTTTAGCGATTTTCGTATCAATCGTTAGCTCTCGTGTCCTATTTAATGCCTGTACCAATTTTCAGCTCTATGCGAGTTAATCCGAGGTTATGTTTTTTTGTTCCTTTTGACTATGAGTTAGTATGTAGCATTTGACAATGAAAACATTTATTTTTTATGATTTTTTATCCCTTAATTCTACAAAATGATGATCTTGACTAAAATATTTGAAGGTTCTCATATTGTGCAAATAGCTAAAGGATAAAAAATCTTACTAGTTCGTTAATTTAGTTACAATCTTTTTTCGTAATATGGTGCGCTTCTCTTAACTCACCGTACGTACATATATACCGCCAGTTTTGGACAGCTTTGCTAATAGAGAATCAATGTTAAATATTATTTACTATAATAACTACATAATGCTTCATAAAGAAATAAAAATAGTGAGGGTACTCTGTAGTTAGTAGTATGTGTGTGTGTATGTAATGAATAATAATATTATAAATTAAGTGGGCATCACTAAATCCCCACTCTTAAATGACATCAAACCAACATCATAACACAAGCAGCCCAGATGTTTGTAAGTATGTGTATGGATGTATGGTTTTATAGTAACTATTTTATTTATTTATTTAACATTGATTCCCAATTAGAAATGCATTTGAAATCAGACTGTACTATACAGGATATAAAAATCATTTATTACAAAGTATCGTTTATAAAAAGACCAATTAGAAAAAATATGATCACTAATTAAGAGACACTCTTATTAGTAATTTATTAGATTACTAATTAATTAATATGAATATATATCTAATTGAATATATAGATAGATAATAAAATAGAACTCAAATCAATTACCTCCACTTAACAGTTACAAGTTAGTTGACAATTATAATTGTTAATCTAAATATAATGATCAGCATAAAAATTATTCATGAATACCTAGAGAGTCAGTGATGAATATGGAACCTCCATTTTATAATGAAATGTGGTTTATAACATCATGTAGAACGTCTGTAGACTAAAAATCCAGGGATCTACAATGAAATAATTACTTGGAAAATGTTTTTATATGAAATCAGCTTGTAGGTTGGTTCTGGAAAACACGTCTTTGCATATCCAGAGTTTCTGGGTTCGATACCTGGAGGATGAGTTAATTTTTTCATATCGCTAGTTTGCAAATTATTTGCCAAAAACTATAAAGAACAACAATGCAAGGCTAGAGCTCGCAAAATGTTTCAAATAAAAACAAAAAGTGTTGCAATTGAAATCTCAACATGATAAAGTAATTGTGTACAATCATTTCCCATAAATCTTGTCGAAGATGGTGGCCAGAATTTTTATTATCAAGATCGTGATTTTAAATTCAAAATTAAAATAGTAATGGAATGAGAATTTTAATGCCACAGAGCAATAAACCAGTTAGATGTGATCATATTTCTAATAATCAATAATACACCTTAAATAAATAAAATAAAAAAAATTAAAATAAAAATAAAAAAGCCTTATATTTCTTACTTAAACAATATTACAAAACAGTTACAAAAAAATAAAATAAAATGTTTACTCTTAAAAACAAAAGCAAGAACCCCTCCTTAATCGAAGGTAAAGGCCTCCTCTAGAGATTTCCATAAATGCGTGGAAAAGTTTTGGAGTCTAAAAGAAGTTCTGAAAAGTGATATGTCAATTAAAATTAAGCAAAAAGTCATGGATACCTGTATTCTTCCAACATTAATACACCTTACTGGTTTCAAATTCTCATTCTATTACTATTTTAATTTTAAAACCACACCTTTTATGATCTTGACTATAAAAATTTTGGCCGCCATCTTCGACAGGATTTATGAGAAATGATTGTACATCAGCTTCAAAGTCTTCAATCACAAATTAACATCAGACCCAATTGAAAAAATAAGCGATACTCAGGTGGCAAGTTTTAAACTACCTTAAATGGCAGTAAACAAACAGAATCAAAGTGATATAGGATTGTTAATAATTAACAAAAAATGAATTCAGAATATACACTATTTTTGTTTAAACAATAGAAATTGTTGATAATACGAGCTTAAGATGTTACTACCAAGTTCTAAAAGCGTGCATTCTTGCGCTGTGATCTAATTTGTAAGCAAAGCATAACCGACTTGATCCAACATTATAACAATTGAAATTCATCACCGGCTCCTTGACCAGAATAGCTTATTTACGCGCACATAGTAAAAGCTCAAAGCTAATACATAGAATATACCAAGTATGTATCAATATAAAGCATAACCGACTTGGTCCAACATTATAACAATTGAAATTCATCACCGGCTCCTTGACCAGAATAGCTTATTTACTAGCACATAGTAAAAGCTCAAAGCTAATACATAGAATATACCAAGTATGTAACTATATATCTATTTATTATACTGCAGTCGTATCCGTAATGAATCCCATAGGAGAGGATATTGTATGAGTACCTAATCCTTATATATGTATATTACGTAAATTGTATATGTTAAAAAGGGTAGAAAAAGGATAAATATAACTGTTTTGTCCATGATGATTAAAAAAAATATAATTATTTATGATAAAAGGTAGAATTTGTTATTAACACAATTTTATTTTAATTGATATTACATAAAATTTACAGAGTGTAACAGAATTAACTTTCTTTATTAAATAAGTGCCATACATTTCTGTAACATTTTGTACATGTGATGGTTGATATATGTATTTATATTGTATAATATTTTATAATTACTAAAACATGTAAATATAAATCACGATGAATAATTAACAAAAATTTTATTCGAAGAGTCAATTTTAAATACAAATACTGTGTACGTCATAGTTCAATCAGTTTTTTACATTTTATTATATGTACCAGGTCACCATAAATGACTAACTATTACATAATAAACATGAAAAAATTTTTTATATAGTCTAGGTAGACTATGGCTATCCCAAAACTAATATAATACTAATGAAATTTTACATTCCTAACATCAGTGTACTCGAATCATTATCATCGATGCTTCAGATAGTTTTCGTGTGAAACGCGTTTTTGTCGATGAAATTGGCTGAATTTTTGATAAATTATTCAAAATATAAATATTCAACTTCATTTAAAATTTCAGAACTATTTACCGTAGTTTTGCGAATAAATTTACAAAAAGTGTGCGATTAACATTACAGGTATCTACTAAAGTAGTAATTTAATTAACCACACTTTTAATTTTATTTAAAACACGAATCGATCGATTTGCCTAAAAAACTGGGACAATGTAAAATGATGCGTTATTTATATTTAGAAAAATTATTGATCTTTTAATAATTGTAATAGATTTACGAAAAGATTGACATTTTTATATAATCCAAGCGAACACGTATACGAGGTACATTCAAGTAAAAAAAAATATAGTATACAATCTCAATCTATACATATAATTGATGTGGGTTCTGAGCAGAAACTTTTTAACATAATTGATGTGGGTTCTGAGCAGAAACTTTTTAACACGTTTATTACAAGACAACTAGCATAAGCAGTGCCGGATTAAGCCCATTGGGGGCCCTAGGCCAATAAAATTTTGGGGCCCCCACTTTTTGAATAATTATAAAATTAATCGTTATTTGTGTATTCATAGAATTCGTACAGTCTATTCATATCATTCCAAGGTTCTAAACACAATAAAAAGAAAAAAATAATTTTTTTCTGTTAAATTTTATATTTTTTAATTTCAAATAATTAACAATAAATTATAATAATTTATGAAACAATCTTTGGACATCTTATTGGAAATAAAAACGACGCTGGTCTTTAAAAGACTTTTTTTCGACATTTCGATTCACTAAATTCATCGATGATGTCTTCAAAATCAATTTGACGAAGAACATCCGATTCAATGTACATCAAACTTTTCGCTCTTTCGGGTCTTTAGCGCGCAATTTGAATTGTCAGATGTATAACACCAAACAAAATAAATGAATGAATAAACATTTTTAAACATTTTTCGTTTAAAAATACATATTATTATAAAATAAATTAGTATAAAAAAATAAAAATCTTTTTCTTGGAATTTGAAAAAATACTCTAAACTATAAATTCTATTTAAAAAAAATTTTACATCAGATTTTCGTGGGGGCCCCTGCCCGTCGGGGGCCCTAGGCCATGGCCTAGTCCGGCCTAATGGGTAATCCAGCACTGAGCATAAGGATGGTATAATCGCCGTGCCTGTTTCGCAGCGATCGGACTTAGTGAAAGATATATTTACATCATATATCGCTATGCATCATATGTCTAATTGGTAAAGCAGTAGAACCTCTATAAAAAAATTCGAGTTAGAGAGGTTAGGATTTATGAAGGATCGGCATCATTTGATACTAATGACGCGACGTCATTTGATTAAAATGTTTATGATAAGCAGTAAAGGCAACATTTTTAAAATTCGGTTCCTGACTATTGTTTTCTTCGAGCTAAAGAGATACAATGGTAAAATTAAATTTTTATAGAGCAAAAAATAGATTAATGGAAGTTTTGAGACTTCCGAAGCGAAGGGAACGAGAATTTTTTTCGAGTTTAAGAGAATTTCAACTTATTACGGTTCAACGTATCAAGGTTCTACTGTAATTCAATCATTTACATTGGTGACCCGGTAGATAATTTTGTTAAAAATATTGTATGTCATGTTTTAATTTGAATTGATACAACGATGAAATTTTTATATAGCCTCATGCTATTGTCATTGGTTTTTTAATACAATCAACTACCTATTATTTGATTTACAGAATGATCAAAAATATTTGAGGCAAATTAACAATAAATCAAACAATTTTCAAATTAACAATATTTTTCACTAACCCTTTAGACTTCTAGTTTAAAATAACAACTAACTGAATTTATTGCTTAAATACCCGGTATATACTGAGTTTATGAAAAAAGTTTCAAATAAAAGTTGTTTATTTTTAAAAAAGAAACATTTTTGTCTTAAAATTCATTGTCATTTCATTGATGGATACTTCCGGCCCTGGAGGGGGAAGCCCTATTCGATTTTGCCTGTTCACGAACTACTTTTTAGAGACTAATTAGATCACTTTATATACACCTATAATAACACGTCTAAACACGTTATGATTTACTTACAATCAGAAATGCTAAACATTCCTGAACCGCATCCCTGATCCCTGATCCGTTGATTCGCAAAATACATTGATTATTGCTGATGCGGATGCTAAAATTAATGTAAGTTCCGCGATTTTGGATGCGGATGCAAATATCCGCAACATCCTTAATCCACTTAACTGAACCAATTACTACTCCAACTTGTTAATTTTTATACAAAATACTAAAATGTATAAAAAGTTTTTTTGTTTTGTTTAAGGATGTACGGGCACTAATATAAAATATAGTCCATTTATAAAATTCTTCAAAATCTTATATAGTACATTCATAAAAGTCCACAATAATGTTTATTATTTGTTGAATTATAATTTAATTAAGCTACCTCCGACAGAAATAAAGTTTACCCTAAATCTCAGTTGTTCTTAAATATCTGTTTTTTAGACCCGTCATACCGGAATTTTAATGGATCAATCTCTTTATTAATATTTCTATTTTCCATTGCGTTATTTTTTTTTTTATTCATTTTATTTTATTCCAAGTGAAAATTATCAAAATATGACAAAATATGTATAAAAATATGGGTTTCTCCATAAGAGCAATGCATTAAAACTCGAACTTTAACATTACATAATTAATTCAAGACCCCCGTAACCACCCCTAAAACTTTTATAATTGATTTATATGCACTTCAACTACATGTAAACAAAAAATCAAGCCTTAATCATTTTGAAGCTCCAATGCTCGTACATCCTTAAATGGGGAGTTGTAAGAAGAAAAAAAACACTTAAAAAGTATTCATGAACAGATACACATATATATAAACAACTCTACTAAAATTTAATGTTAGTTCTTCTTTCTTTGAACTATAAGAAGACGAAGATCACGGAGTAAGACGGTTTCTATAAGAAGTATGATCATACTAACTCTAAAAACTACTATCAAACGTTGTTGTTAATAGTTTATATACTTAGTTTGAGAGAATTTCAACTCCAAGTGGTGACTATTACCGTACTATAATCATAAATTTTAAGATGATTTTCAGTTGTTGGGGTCTTTATATATTATTAACACAATGTAATAATATGTGTGTTTATTTTAAGTATATTAGAAGAAAACATTACATTTTACGAGCTAATTTACACGTTATACTGGCAAAATTTTAACTAAATACTAATAAAATAAATTTTATAACTATATTCTGGAAATAAACAAAACAGGATTTTAAATTTTTTTACTAAAACGAAATTATTGGTAAAAAACTTATGCTATGGTAGAAAACGTGTAAAATTTAATGTACAATCAACGCCCAAAGACGAGCTATCTTTTTATAACTAATATGTGCCGTACCTTATTTATTTGTTTTCGAAAAAATACTTCGGATAAAAGCTGTTCATTATAACTATACTAACAACTTTTATTCGAAACATTTTTCTGATTTCGGAATAAATAAGGCACAAATCAATCAGTTATAAAATTTTAAAATGATAACTCGCCTTTTGACGCAGTTTTTACAATCTGTAATCCCAGTTGGTAATGAAGATGACCGATTATACCGATTATAGTTATTTATATATTTTCAAACTTCCAATGAACAAGTTATAGTGACACAACCATAAATCAGTAAGGTATAAACATTTGCCAAATAATTTAATTCAAATAATATTAATATTAAACCATAAAACTAATAAAATATATTATTAATATTATTGGAGTTCGAATTATTTGACAAATGACCACACTTTACTGGTTGCACAAACTGCTTATTGGAAGTATGGAAATATATAAACAACTAAAAATAAAAATTTTAGCCGGCCATCTTCGTTACCAATTGTGATTACGCCTTGTATATGGTCAATGTTTAGTAGAAAGATTTTTTCCTACTTCATTTTTATATGGCACTATCAACACTTAAACGGCGTTTGTTTTTCAAAAACTTTACATTCAATTTGTGTTAAATTCATTTGATTTTCGAATAAATGTCTCGAATAAGAGTTGATCGTCAGAAAAATCCTAACGACTTTTTTATATGCATTTTTCGAAAACGGATGGACTCGACATAAATCGGCAGCAAAAATTTTTGAAAAGAACGCCACTTTAAGAGGTTATGTGTACATTATTCCCTATGTAAATATCATAGAAATATTCAATTGCAGAAGGGAATTATTATCCAGAAGTAATTATTGTATTTTCGTTAATAAAAGCATTCGTACAGTCAAGTTTGCACCGATGGCAAAGAGTAAAATGCGTTAACTAATACAAATTGTATAGCATCATAAATAATTTTACTGTTAAAATTACAAAAATCATCAGAGGCTATTTAAAAGAGGTAACCCTTGTCTATTTAAAATATTCCCCTTGTATTATGTAAACAAGCTTTCCCCGAAAAAGCGAAACAAAACCACAATATACATATATCTACTTCAAAGTGTATATACTTTGTTATTCAAATCAAAAGCAACAGAGCCAGCTCTCTTTGAACCATATTCAAATTTTCCTGTTTAGGAATTTCAAAACTAAAATTAGTTATTTTCTTAATTACAGAGGTGGTGATGATGTACAACGCTCATTGGAATTACTTGACAGAGTATTATCCGAATTCGATGATATAGAGAATGCAAATCAAATGTTACAACAGCAAGCATTATTAAGTGGGGCTGCGACAACTGTTGTAACCACAACAACATCTACAGAAGGCAGTGGTGCTAATAATGGCGATGTAGATGAAACACAACAAACAAATACTGGCGGTACTAAGGGTGTTGTTATAACAAAACGTGACATTGACCCAGGGAATACTACAGGTGTTGGCAATGTCTCATCTACACCGGAGGATGATAGTCCATCGTTAGGTGGACACCAATCCGAAGACGATGGGTATATGAGTATGAATGGACGTAAAGCCAAATTTGCATTAACATTTAATCCTGTAAGTGAAGTGATCATGCAAGCGGCAACAACACAGCAACACCAAGAAGCAATACCATCCTCCGATGGGACCAACAACACAAACATTGATAGTAGTAATATCATTATGCCATCGAATAATATACAACAACTACAGCCACAACAACAGACAACGATAGTTGAAATGGATTTTCCACCACCTCCCGAAGAGGCGGAACGACTCATTGCGACACTTTTGCCACGGTATGTATTTTATATGTTGTATATGTGATGCCATCTCTATTATAAACTATGTACGATAAACTTTAGAAAGATGTTATGTGTTATATCACCAGGGTATGCACATTGATCTGTGAGGTCGTCTATGTGTGTGTGCAAGACACTGTCCTCTATATAAAGTTTTTTTATTAAATTTTTTTTTTAGTTTTTGTCAAGCACTAATTAGTTTACCCTTACTTGACTTTTCAACCCCTATTTGCTATTAATTTTAATTAGTGAAATGTCAGCAGAAAAAATTAAATTTCTAAAGCTGCCAGTACACGATCATTAAAGTCTTCCAACAATTAATGTACGAAACGATCTCACATGAAATGAGAATTTCGTATCTCGGTCGGTGGTCCCTTTTGAGCCTCTTCAGTAGGGCCTCTTTAAGGACTTACTGATTTTCTCTAACTTTGGAACACAAACATTTTCATAACCATGGTCGTATGAAATTTTGGTTAGTTCCATCATTTGTATAGAAATATAGTGCCCTTTTCTCATCATTGACTAATTACAGCCAAGCTACTTATCATGTATTAAATTTTCATCAGACGGACAAATTTTTAACGGTTTAAGTCTCAGCTTTAATTACCCATATGATTAAAGAATGGATTCTATAAACATTCAATTTTTATATAAAATCCATCATTTAACACTATATGGGAAACTACAGCTGAGACTTAAACCATTTAAATTTTCCCATATGATATATAAATGTGTCCCGAAATATTGAGCATTTTTGCCTGTGCAAATTGCCGTTAGTGAACATTTCCTGACCTTAAAGTTTCCATGCAAACGTCAATAGGGTATTACAAAACCTGTAAGTTCCAACTAATGACCGCCTAACTAATGACCAAACGAAAAGGGTGTAAATAAGAAATAAAAATCATGTAAAAGACTGGATTCTTTTGAAAACCGGGTAAAACCACAAGAGTTAGAAAAGATTAGTCGTCGTTCTAGCGGGAGGGGGGGGGGTCAAAGCCTGGAAAATAGGCCTTTCTAGGCCTTTTTTACCGATCCCTAAAACACAAGGAATTTGTATGCAGACTAGGAATTTGGTAGTTTGTGTGAGAGCAGTCGACTTTGCTTGGAGCTATGCTCTGCAGTTCCTGATAGGAAACTGCAGAAAACCTTCAGAAGCATAGCCGGTTACTTTCGTTCTTGTCCATACGCCGACAATTGACAAACTGCCACCGTTGGGAATCGAACTCGCACCCTGCCAGTTCCTAGCAGAGCTCCACAAACCGGCCACTTAGACCGATAAAGATTACAAGAGATGGTCAATTTCTATTTTCGAAAACAATCTCATAATTAATTCTTTTTCTGATCCGGTTCGGAATCATAAACACAAAAACCACCCAGATTTAAATTAGTAACCAGCTGTAAATGTGACCTGTTTCTTTCTAGAAAAATTATTGAGCTACTGTTTACATAAAATAGTTTCGTAAAAAATATAATCTTGAAACGAAATAAATTACCTGATATATATTAAACGGAGTTTTCATTAAATGGGTGATCAACCCTCGTAAGGAAAATTGTTTAGACAAACAAATATCTTTCTAAAATATGTCAATCTTGTTAGTTCGTGTTTTCCCCCTTTTATTTTCTATGTCTAGACTGAGAAAATTCAGGGATTGTGTTAGATGATAAAACTGTATCAGTTCTTATGTTTGACTACGTAGTAGATAGGATAGGATATACAAACACACTATCATAATCTTACAAACCTATAGACGTCACGAGATATGATAGAAGACCATCCATAGAGAGAGGTATCTGGTACATGCTCGTATTATTTTGGTATTTTATTTATTTTTTTGACAATAGTTTTTTTTTTCTTCTGATATTTACACCCGTCCTCCATATTGAAGTAAACAAACTAATATTATCTGGTCTGAAAACATTTCACAAACTTATGATAAATTACTTTTGGTTGTTTTTTGTTTTGGGATTAAAAATATAGGTTTTCAAAAGTTTGGAACTTCTATCTAAATGAAATTTTTTATTAAATATCGATGGCCTAATAGGAACCGCCTTTACATGATACTCGAGCAATGAAAATTTATACAAATATTCATTCAACCATTCTCTTCGAGATAAGGAGATGTGGTACCAAAATTGGGGCTATGGTGGGAGACTTATTTGGGATTTGTTCTAAGAGAAAAAACTTAGTATTAAGTAGTTCGAAAATATTTTCTCAGCATAGATATAATTGATAACCATGGTACAATTTGATTACAAGTATAGATTTTCGCTTTTCACTTTTTATAACAAACAATTCTTTTTTCTTTTTAGGGTTTCACCAGGAAATTCAGCAAAACGAAGTGTAGGCCGAAGAAAAAATAATAATAAAACACGCACAGAAATTTTAACAAGTCCATTAAGCCAACTCCATAAATATAATAATGTGGAGTATATGGTTAATGGTGATGATCCTGCCATAACTGCAGCTACCCAAACAACACTGGTGAGTAACACAAACAAAATTTTCTCGAACTTTCAACCCCTTCCCCCTCTTAAATTTCGAATCAACGTTTCAAGGGACGCAGAATCCAAAAAAAAGACTGTTCACTTACTCCGATATCAATTAATACAAACAAATTTGATGAAATTTGCCAATTACGTTCGAGAAAGGTCTCGATAACCTAAAATCGCAAGTCATTAATATTACATACGACAATTAAGATTACATACAAAAATTTGACAGATTCCCAGCCATCAAAATTAGGACGAATGGAAATTTGGAAAGATTCTGAAATCCGTGTAATTATTTGCAGCGTTGTTTTAATACAAATATTTTGTTTTGTTTTAGCCACAAACACGCCATCAACGTCCATACGGTTGGGATAGATCCAACTCTGAAGGTTTTCATCTACATCAAATCAATCCCAAGAAAATGGGACAACGTTACGCAAGTCTACCATACGATTCACGTAACAATCCTGTAGGGCATATTGTAAGTCCATTAAATATCCCACGATGGGTACCACCACGGACAGTGCCTGGAGCGTCTGAACGGCATCGTGAAGTATGCCGCCGACATATACAATCAAGCAACGAGAATTTATCAGCAGCTGATAATCTCGATAACAATTTACGTCCATTAAATAATGATAATGATACCGAACATTTCTCTGATGATTCATTAGAAGAACAATTACCCCCTCCACCACCACAACAGTGTTCAAAACGAAGCAGTATCGCCTGGGAAGTATCAATCGGTGATGACGAGTGTGTCGATGATCCTTTACTTACCCCTGGCAGTACAAAAGTTGTCCGACGTCGACGAAGAAAATCAAATGGTGACCAACTATCACATTCTAGTACAAGTTCAATACCAAATCGATGTCTACGTGACTTAGATCTAGATTGGCCTGATCCACCACCCTGCAGTACAGAAGATGAAATTATTTCACCATTCTCTGATTCAGATGATCCAGTAATCTTACCTGATGATGTCCATTCATCAGATTTTAGCAATAATAGTGGAACTTATGTCATACGACGCGGCCGTAACAAGGAACGTAAACCATTGTTACATAATCTCAATAATAGTTGTCAAATGTCAACAAATTCAAATTTATCATTAAACTCAAGACTGAGTTCAGATTTAAGTATACCACATTCTCGTTATAGTACAGATTGGAATAATAGTTCAATATTGTTTAGTCGGGAATTAATTACTCCGAATTCACGGATAAGTATTGATTTAAGTACACCAACGTCACGACAAAGTCATGAATTAAATTCACCAAAATCTCGATATAGTTTAGATTTAAATATGTCGTCACGAGATTCATCAAGTTTTCAACAACATTTGTCAAATTCGCATAGTTCATCGCGACGATCAAGTGATCCAAACTATATAACTCGATCTTGTACACCAAATCAGTCCCGTACACAAAAACACAGCACAACGTTTGATAATATTAAATCGCTTATGAAAGAAAGTGGCATCGAACGGACGTCATACACACCAAGTGGTGCTGAAGATGATGACGACGAAACTTCTGGACCAATTTATAATCATCAAATTATACCACCAAATCTAGTTCGAGTTGTTTCGTTACCCACGCTAACTGTCGATGAATTTACCCCGCGTCGAGAGTTAACTGTAACTGTTGAAGAAGAGGAGGATATAGAAAGTCCACGACAACAGAATAGTATGTCCCCACTCCGAAAAATCGAAGAGAATATTAGTTCACTTTTAGAACGACAAGATTTAGATGTCTCAAAATTACGGCTAGAGGAGCGTAATTATAAGGATACGTTACAGTTAAATTTAAAAGCACATAAAACTCATGTGGAACTCATTCCAAATTTAGATCGAATAAATCGTAAAAACCGAAATGATGACGATGGTGGAACGCCAAAATCAAAACGAAATGGCATACAAAAATCCGAAAGTGCAAAGGAAATGTTATTATCACATAATCCAAGCATGGAAGATGACGAACCAGGTTTAACAAATTCGAATTCAGTTGATTTTCCGGTTCGTGTTGAAATACTACAACATGAATTCCCTCCATTACCCCCATCTCCGGTTGAAGAAGATGATGATGAATATCAAGAGATTGCAAATCCCAAACGGGCTGACACTCTACCCATACATTCTGGTGATTCTCCGCCAGCAGTCCCTCCACATCGCGGTGGAAGTACAGATACGACGAGTAGTTTAAAAACACGTTCCATGGATGCTGAATTTAGTCGTGGTTATCGGAACAATTATTCAAGCCGGCAAACGACAACTCCAACTGAACGTCGAACACTACCTACAGATTTATTGCCAGGAACGACTCGACGTCGAACATTTCTTAAACGCTCGTCGCAAAGTCCAAGCGAATCCAGTTCTTCGACTCAACATCATATGCAAACGTCATGTTCATTACCCGAGACACCAATTTTCGCACGAGGGTGCGATATTCCTCGAACACCTCACCGTCGAGCACCTGAAATACCATCCACATTGGGTTCGTCAAGTCGTACAGCTCCAAGACAAAGTAGTACAATGAGTACACTAAATACAATTGGAACAAGTGCTGGATATCGACGTACGAATGCTTCGAGTACGGGTTTAGAACAAGCAATGGTTGGAGCTGAGTTATTACGTTTAGCTGGTGGTCCTGGACGAGGATGGTATCCACGACATAGGCAACATACACGGCCTGCATCGATTGAACATTTGGATCGATTAGCACCAGGTCATTTAGGTTCAAATCCATGGGATTGTAATTCAAAGAAACCTTTGACGTTACCACCAAATTTAACACCAAAGTTTTATCAACGATCACCACGTGAAGCGTTACGAAGAGTTACCAGTTTGTTAATACGAAAAGGTAAGCAATTTTTCTTAAAATTCAATATGAAAAGCACTACGACCAGAAACACTATTTTTTTATCTGTAGTACCTATATTAGCGTCCAAGACAGCCGCTAAATCTATCTATCTATCTATCTAGATATTAAAGATATGAATTTAAAACGAGAATAATGTAAAAATTTAAAATATTGGTCGATTCAACAACTCTTATCAAAACTTGCATTTGCCATTTTTACAATTTTGAAACAAGATTTAAAATTTAGAACACTACTAATAAAAAATTGGTTCTATTAAAATTGGTGATTGTTTAAAAACCCAGTTCTTCACTACTAAAGAGATTTTTTCCAAAGAATTCGAAATCCTTATTTTTATTCATTTTATCACTAGAGCATGACACGATATAATTATAGATGGGGCAATTCAATTAGAAATCCTGTTAGTCCGATAATGTCTTTTTTTATATTATTTTTTAAGCTTATAGAATATTTGACATTCATTAACTAACACAATCAAATGTGTAAAGTAAAAATTAAACTAATTCAAAATAGCGAGAACAAATTGGAATGACGCATACAAATTGTCCTGTTGTTAAAAATCAGTTCCATAATTTTAATATTCTTTTGATTTCGGATATTAAAGGATAAAAGGGACACAAAATAAATAAAGTTATAGTTTTAATTCCGCAAGTTTTTCGGTATATTTTTTTCTTTGAATTATCTGAAATATGTTACAAACTTTAATATTTTCCAAAACATTGCAGAACTGAAAGTAATTTTATGTTCTGTTATTTTGAACCTGTATTTAGATCAAAATATTATAAAAATTATACTATTTACCGCCAATTTTTAAAAATGTTTCAAATATATAAAACTAATCGGCAATACATATTACGATCATATCTACATTACCGGCTTCTACTCATTGTATTTATCCTCACTAAACGATGGCGCTGTAGGTATTATATAAAAATAAACACATTTGTTTCATAAGCAGTGCTGCCCTCACAAGTTTGCTATTGCTATATTGAACTATTCATTTACAAATTAAATATGATCGGAGCACATACATTTGTCTTCTCCATATCGCTGTCACGTGACATTAAAAACTTCTGATCACCAAACATCGACCTTGGTCACCTTGACTACAACAGCAGGAGAAGTAATCGTCGGACTTGAGAAAAATAACGTCTTGTTTTTTTTCATCTCTTTCGTTTTGGTGTTTCTTAATCTATGAATTACCTTAAATTTGAATATAAAATCTAATGTTTTATGTTTAGGAACGTTGTCTTTGCCTTCCTTCTTCCGTCTATAAAAATTCTATTTGCTTTGGATCAATAAAATTTTCAAAAATTTTTATGTACTAAAAAAAATATTTGTATAAGCCATTTTTGCTTTTAGTATAAGAAGCTTTTTCGATTTATTTTCTTAAATTGTTATGAAGATAAATAAATTGAAAAGTATTCTCCAAGGAAATTTTCAACCAATATATAACAAATCTCAGAGCTGTTGTATATCTTGTAAATTATACAACCATCACCCCCATTTACCCCTTTTTTCCTGACATAACCCATTATGACTGCGTTGATACGCCTTTTTGTGTAAAGAATTTCTCATCTTTTCAAAAAATGTTATTACGCAGAATCAACAATGAAATTTATATAAATTATAGCAAAAATATTTTTCGTCGTGGTTAAATAAAAGTCGTTTACACTGATTGTATCTGATCTTAGCGTACATGCATGAAAGCTCATATTGCAGATATAATCACACTCGCATGGTAGACCATCAACTCACGCCGCTAAAATTTGTCTATATTTTCAATAGTTGCGTTCATTGACCCACACATGCAATGCAGGTGTGAGAGCTTTTTCTGTACAGAGAGCTTTGAAAATAATCAAGATGAAATTACTGTCTTTTTGGATTGAAAATGTAATCGTTTTTCGACTTAAACTTGCGAAACTTGTAGGCCGAAGGGTATATCATGGTGGTTTAGGCAGGAAGCATCAACATACTAGCTCTAGTTTATAATTTACTCACCAGAGTGCATATCCAAGTGCTAGAGTTCCCAATATAGCGTATCGATATTTTTAGAGGTCTTTTATATAACTTCTTTATATAAAAGTCCAAGCGTTTTTTTTATACTCAAGCTACAGAGTCCAGCCATATAAACAAACGAAATCATATTATCATAGCATTTGGTGCAATTTGATTGGTTCTTTTGATAACTTGGACCTTAAAATCTGATTTAATGCAAGTCTCAGTCTATTCGTTTGCGAATTGTTGTTTACTGCAATCATTTTGTGATCCATCATTTCCAATGTTTGTTTAATTTTGTTTAAACATTTATTTTTAGTTTTTATTATTATATTTATTCTTTATTTATTATTTTTAACCCGACTTCATTATTTTTTCCATTCGTTATATTCATATTTATAACAAAATAATATGGTTAAAAATCGAAAACGATAGAACGGAATGCCTTGACATATGTTCATGCGTTCAGTGCATGTTGTATTATTGTGACAGGACTCTGCCACAATAACAACAGGAATTATTGATAGCAAAATACATAATCAATTATTGATTGATTTTTAAAAAAAGAAGAATTTATCTTAAAAACTGTTTTTCTTTTTAAACAGCCTTCGAATTTTGTTCCAGCGTACGCCCTAACGCTGTCTGACGTTAAAGTATATTGTAAACAATACATTACAATGACGGTACATTGTCTAGATTTATAAATTGTGATGTGCGTTAAAAAGTTTAACACACAAAACTAAACCACATTCATATACTATAAAATATAAAACTGACACACGGTACCGGTTTCTTTATCTGTATAACAAATACTAAGAAACAAATATATTTTGCTTGGGGGCGCTTACAAAATGTCAGTGACTCCATATTATATCCATACAAAAATATCTATAGCTAGTGCTTTTAATGGCTGCTGCTCTAATATTCCAACATGCGCTGCTCCTTTGTTGCTCCGCTATAAATATGCTCGAGTTGAGTTATTTATCTCATTAAGGGTAGGATTCTTAAGTTTTTGCATGAAAGTTTTTTTCAATTTTTTTTTGCATAATTTGGAATTTTTCAACTTATTATGCATAATTTTTGTATAATGATCTTGATTACACGACTGAATATCTCCAAGTTAAAATATTTTCATAAAGGGTCCAGCACTTTTTATATGGAAACTGAACCTCAGGCAATTGTGGTATGTTGTATTTTATATTATGCTGATTGGGTGTCTCAATAAATACGAAGCTTTAAAATTAACAATTTTGGAGTTACTGACCACGAAAAGCTCTGGAATGGAAATTGAATAAAACTGTAGACAAAGGGAATCTTGTATAAGAAAAATATTTTGAAAATAATTTTAAGTTTGGTTAATATAGTAGAAGTTCGATAAGTCGAATTCCAAAGGAGATTGTGGCAACTTTCAAGCGATGCGCGATAAAGAAAAGCGTTAAAGGCAAAAATGTATCGTATAAAAACAAATAACTTTCGCATGAAACATTTTTTCTTACAACCAACAGTTTACTTCAACTGGTGATAAAATAAAATACAACATATAATGTTCTTAGCCAATTTAATCGGGATCCAATTTCCATATAAATTATGCGTGATCATTTTCAGCGTTAAAATATCTTTGTCATAATATCCTTATAATCCAATAGTTTTCTTTACCACAGACTATAATCTGTAGAACCTGCAACTAGAATAACAGTCCAATCAAATTTCAGTTTGATTGTCAATAAATCGTTTGTAATCCTCGTTATCCTTGATAAGATCCGATTTTATGTTTAGGATAATCAAAGATTGCAGTAGTTCTTTCCTCAGCAGGGAACGAACCCTTAATCTTTCCTTCAGCGCGGAAAATCGTCTCTCGCAAGTTACTTTCGTAAACAAAATTTTGAAGATTTTACTGTCAGCTACATATAAGTTGGAATACGTAATAATGTGCTTGTTATATTGGGATGCACATGGTATACAATTTCGGTAGGCATCAGAATCTCTTTGGGACAAACCAATAGCGTTCTTTGCTGTTTGATCTAAACCATCTTCGCCGATTTCTTCCTGATCTTCTTCCTCCCACCTTTTTCGTGTATAAACTATTTTGCGTGTTGGTAGTAAGCCCAGGGCCCCGCGTAAACTAAGTCCCGGGTGACACACGTCACCCTGACCCGATGGCCAGCATCGTGACACTGCCCTAAAAACATACCAACCCACGGGTTCCGTAATTCGACTTGAATCAATCCATGTAAACTTGAGTCCAATTATCGAATATTTTCAGGATTATATGTGGCGAATCTATTTTCGGAATTTTTATTTAATACTCAAATCCTGGCCCCATTTACCGCATATTGTAACTATTTATTGCTCTTATATTCTTGTTTCATTATCATTACTATCATCTGTTGTGTTAGATATATACCTGTCTCTCTTTTGTCATTGCTAGATAATAAATAAAATGCCGCCCGCAAACATAAATTAATATAATGCAAAATTATATTTAGAAAAAAAAATGTTTTAACCTTTTTGAATAATGAAAAAAAATAAATAAACGAATTGTTTCCGTTTTTATTATGTATTAACAAACACATTTTTTATTTCCACCCTTGGAATTGAAATGAAAAGTTTTATTCATTTATTTTCATTCACCATTTTGCATAGAAAGTGGTGTGGTGCTCATAAAATTTTCTATTTATTTAATCCAGAGTCCAAAAAGAGATGGTACAAATTTGATTGCGATTAAATATAAAACAGAAAACATGAAAAAAGATTAAAGAGCTTGATATTGATTACCAGTTTTATTCAATTGTTCTTTTTTTTTTGGTGTATTAAAAAGATTTGTAGAGTTGGTACTAATTCGATTGAGTAAGAAAAGTAAAAAAGAGTACTACTAGTATTGACTTCATACGTATCTTTTTTCTCAACACTATAGTCGATTTGTAGTACAATCATTTGGTGCTCAAAAAGGGGGTTACCTGGAAAGTTTTCCAGGAGTTTTAAAAATTGGTATTTTTATAGATTTCCACCTCGTATCTTTACCGTTCGCATTGCCATATTGGTAAAATGGTGCCCAAAAACAGTTTTTTGACAATATCTCCTTTAATAGTTATAAATTAAACTAGGAAAATTCCCTATAGTTTTGATAACTTTTTTTTTTTTAAATGAATAGTGTCAGCGTACGTGTGCCGCAAACCAACACACATTTACACCACACATTTACACGCGTATTTCGTTTATTAACGAAAAATATTTCACTACACGTTGAACAACCGGCCTACTATGGCTTATATCGTCCATTACAGGTATAAAAGTACGCATCTGCTTGGCCTTGAAGTCCCTTCTACGGAACATCTGCCGTTAGAGCTCAAATATTATGCCCGAATCATGAGTAGGAGTCTAGTGTAATGATGAGAAATTCATCTCTGAACTTTTAATATTAGTAGTTCTAACAAACTTGTTTCCTTTAACAAATTTAAGCGATTTTTTTCGTTTTTCACGTTTTAACCTTTCTTTTGTTACGAAGGCATCACTAAAGAAGTTAATAGTCAATGAGTTTTTTAATATATTTTGTAATAAAATCAATTGGTTTTGTACTAACTCTACTTTTCAAATATCATAAGTTAAAACTATAAAAAAAAATTTAATGTTTCATAACCAGAAACATTTTATGAAGATTAAAATAATATTCCATATTAAAACCTTACAGTTGGACAGTTATTGATTATTCTAAACCAACGAATACCTAATTTAGTTAATAAAGAATTTTTTTCAATAAATATATAGGACAAAATTTTATCTTTCAAATGTTAAAGGATGTTGAGTCGCCAAAAACAATGAAAATTCTTTGAAAATAATGAAATGTTTCTATTGCGCTTATACAGTAACATCCCAGTTTTGCACATTGAAATCAATATTTACGTCGCTTGAGGATGTATTACTGTAAACTATTTGCTCTTTATTAAGGACGTTAAGGAGAGATAATCGGAGGCAAAAGTACTTTATATAAGATATAACAAATAATATGAAAAACTATTGGCAGTGAATGTAACTTTAATTTAAATCAACAAAAACATCTATCTTTTTCTTTCTATACCATATACGTATAAGTGACAAGGACACATTTTTTTTTATATTTCCATTTATAATTTTTTTCTCAACAACCGTTTAGTGAATGTTAATAAGATCGTGCAAAATTGTTTCTATAGAGTTTATGTTATATAATATGAAAATTTGGGACGTTTCGTAAATTTTATAATGGTAATTGAATTGAATTTAATCTATTGAGTGAACAAATCTTAAGAAAATTTAATTTTTTAAATAGCAATAACTTTTAAACGGTTTAGTAAATCGGTTTAGAGTTTTCACGGTAGCTTTAGCATTAAGTGAGGAACATTTTTTATGCGTTTCGTAGCATTTTCGATATACCTCCCTAACATCCTTAAATCAGTTTCACGTATCAAAAAAATTTGATCTCTAAATAAAAAATTGCGGAAAACCATTTTGAATTTTAAACATATGTTTTCTAATTTGCATTTTAAATACATTTCTATAAACCATTTTAAATGTATTTTACCATTTAACCATTTCCATTTTAAATAGATACAAAAAGGTATTTATAAGGCGTATGCGCGATATCTTTACTATATAGTATACAATGTTGCCAAATTAACAAAACGGTGTAACCTTAAAGAAGTGTTACCAGATTGGTTATTTACCGCCAATTGCGCAGGCTGACTGTCATTAACAAATTTAGTTTTCGTTTGGCGCGCTAACACGCGCATGCGTACTTTTGTGTATATAAATATATTTTCTTTCTGCATTGGCTATTTTTGGGCCAACACCGTTCATCGGCGGTTCTCGGTGAAACTTTTGCCTTTACGATAGATTTACTATTTTTGAATGAACATGGCTTTACTGATCCAACGACCTTAAGCATACTTTCTCTTACACTCAGTATTCAAAATCAAATCAAATTAAATATTTGTTTAGCCATAAAAACAAATGAAAATAATTACTTAATTTTTAATTAACTCTTTTTGTAAAACAAATTTTTTACTGCATAATTATGTCAAGTTTATCAAATAATTTACTCAACTAAACTTGTTTAAAAAAAAAAATAACCTGAACAAATGTTTTTAATTTTGATTTTGTATCTTGTTCTCAATTTAAAATCCTCCTCTGCAAAAATAGATTTCTATATATTATTTATTTCATACATTGAATTTTATGTTCAATTCATTTATACCTTAATGAATCTTATGAAACCACTACTTAACTTTTAAAGTTTTATTTAATCATAATAAGTATTTATTTAACTGCTTGATTGAAAACTTTAATTAAAATTTCTTACGATTCCGAATTCGGGATATTAACAATATAAAGCATGTTCATAAAAATATGCACACTAAAATTTTACAACTATGTTTAAATTGGTTTATTTAAAAAATCAAATATAGTGACTGTAAATAATTTTGAATTAAGGACGTTGAATCACTGATGAAAATTATTTAAAACCAACGAAATATTGTTGATATGAACAATTTTAAAAAATAGATTTTCATAACTATTAGGAATCATCTCAAATGCCGTTTTTATTTTGTTGAAAATATTTCCCATATATAGAATTCACCCTGTTTACAGTTTTATTATAAATACAGATTATATCCCTGTGAAATAGTACACAAAAATGAGCTTATCTTTAAAAAAAAACGTGGATATTTTCCAATGGAATTATCTTCGTTTTGGCACAATGACAACATGACAAAAAAAAATCTATAACGAATTCGCGCGTGCAAAAAAAGTTATTGAAGCTCAAAGGTCCCGAAAATCAAATATTTTGTAAAATATATTGGTTTTTCATTAACAGAGATCATTATTAAATTTATTTCTTAGCTACACCAAAAAGGCCCTATACAAAATTCACGTAGAAACCTGAGAAACGTTTTTCGTAACGAAATCTGACGGTAAGCGATTGAAATCTGAGGGTATTTTCTCACAAAAAAATGTTCGACGTCAAAATGTTCACTTCAAAAATTCAAGTTTTAAACCTCATGGAATAGTCACCGAGCAAAACGCCGGTTTCAGATAGACAGCCAGATACCAAGATGATTTCATAAATATTCCATTATTTTTTAATATTCCACATTAAAAAATAAATACCCTGTAGAAAAAATCCAATACGGCCCACTATCTTTTCGCGTTAGAAACAGTACTTGTAAATGGAATTAACAATTAGCAAATCACTTATGAAAAGTAATAATGTGTAAATGTTGAACTTAAAAAATAAATAAAAAATCAGTTTGATTTAATTTAGGCAATGTTTGTAGGTTGACTAAGTGGCCTATAAGTTGTATATATTTTATTTGTATTTTTTTAAATATTTATTTATTTACAGGAAACAGATAATAGTTTTTATTTATACAATTCAATTACTACATAAATTTATTACACATTATTTAACTCTTTAGTAACTGTTTTATATAATTACACACACTCACTACTTACTACTGTTAACATGATAAAAAAAGATATCAAATTCGAAATAAACAAATGAATAAAACTAATAACTGTGTTAATTGCTTAAATATCTTTTGTATACAGAGTTCATTATCAATGTGTGAACTGTTTATGTTACAAACGCACTAAAATATAAAAATACAAAGTATGAAACAAAGTAAGAAATCTATCTATTTATTTATTGAAAAGAAACATTTTTTTGTTTTAAAATTTTTCTTCTATTTTTTTCTACGGTTTCAAAGATGAACTCGTCCGTAAACGAATAGGTGGATAAGTCTATGCACAGGAATGGAAATATAAGCAGGCTGTAGACAAACCAAGCTAATCTTGGCTGAGTACAATGCCGCTAACCTGTCAATCTGGCTTATTGGCAAAAGCCGGAGAGTGATAAACCCTCTGGTTGGGATGCTTATGAGGTCAGGGGATAGTGCGATCTGCCTGGAATATAACGGGACAGATTATATGCCCTTCCACCTTCTGGCAGAATGTCTTTCAGTGCCAGAAAGAGGTATCTAGCCTACGGATCAACCGAAGTTGGGGGAATCTGAGGTAAAACAACTATAGTGGAGCTCTGTCTTGTCATTCGCCAAGAAGACGGGTAGGTTCGACAACGAAAGCAGGACTAAAGGAAAGGAACAAGGCGTGGTAGAGGATAAAGGAAATTGAGGGAATGGATTCTTTAGGGGTCGATAAAAAATTCCAGAAAGGCCTACTCGCCACGCTTCGGACATTCCTAAGTCGGGACTAAACTTATAATACTCTTGTATATATATTATACTACTTCGCACTGAAACTGTGCCTAAACTATTTATTGTTTGACAAAATGTTTCATTTAAAAGCTGTTTTTTCTTTGGCATCAAATGCTTGGCGTCAAAGAAAAACAAAATACTTGATGAGAAAGCATATGCATTCCACCACCATAACATCTCAGGTAGCTCAGATACAGAGCATTGGTCTAGAATGCCAGAGGTCGTGGGTTCGATTCCCATAATAGATGTGTATGATTTTTCATATCAAGCATTTGATGTCAAATAATGTTATCAATATTCAGACATATTACTTAAATGTCAAATTAAGTAAACGCTAGTCACTTCCGTTGGTATAGATTTATGCAGAATATAAAAATAGGTAATGAAAATATAAAACAATTACTTTTGGACTAAATTCATAAGACGTTCATCATATCACACCGGAAAGTCAATAATATTGGAAAATCACTGATTTAAATTTAGATTGAAGAGTTTTTTGTTTGGACAACTATACCTACTACTTAATTGTAGCTGTAAGTATTATATATGAGAGTTGTATTATATTATCTTAAATATTATATGTGTATACATTATATATTTAATAATATTATTACATACACAATTGAACCGGAACTGGTTATTTTAAAATAAATTTTTAATTCATTTATTTGAATTAATATGTATCATTTTTCATATGTTACATAAATAATAATCATAATATATATCTTTTAAAAGTTTATTATTTCTGTTTACATAGAAAAAATTGACCAAGTGCGTGTTGGTGGATCACGTGCAATGTAGGATTCCGTAGTTAATACAGGTATACGTAAAATTAGATTTCCATACCCAACAACATGTTATACCCAACAAGTTGGTCGCCTATTAATCGTAAATTATTATTCTCCTTAACAGTAAAAATTTTCGGTTTAGCTTGTTTTGTGGCTGAGACACATAACTCTAACAAAAATGACCACTTTAATGCTTATTATTAAGTAAACGGATCTCTGTATTTAAAAAATGTTCATGACATACTTCTCAACACGTTAAGGACCTATTCAACGGCACCATTCACGGTAGGGTATAAACTTTGGTGTGTGTACTTATGTCCGCACATTATAAGTTATATTTCTTTGGCATGACTAAAAAAAAAATTATTATGATTACAAATAATTTATGTAAATCCGAAAAATAATCAAGACATCAATAATTAATGAAGATTTGATTAAAGAACATAATTAATTTTTAAACAGTTTAAAAGTATTAAAATATTTGTTGTCATATAAAACTCAATAATTAAAAATGTCAATCAATTAAATAAAACAGTATAAATTAGTTTGCTTTTTCATCTGTTACTGGAAATATATACTATTTATATTTTGCACGGTGGTGCCATCTATTATTAAAAACTACCTACTTTTAATAATACTTTTTGTCCAAGAACTTTTTCTCTAAACGATTAAATTGTTTACAACAATTAATTTACCTAGAACTTATCAATCCTGATAATTTTAAAATATAACTTTTTTCATGTCCAAATTTAGCCGCTGGAATTGGACGACCAGAATCGAAATGCAACTTTGCAGAAGTATATAATTAGACTGTCACATTCCACCTCTGCTAAATTTTAAATTGTTACGTCGAACTGTTTTAAAGAAAATCACCTGTGACAGACGATCGGGCGGACGCCAAAATGATTCAATAAGTGTTCCATATAAGTCAATTTTGACATGGAACAATAAAAAAATGCAATCTATAGTAGTAGAATAACTCCGTAATTAATATTTCGGAATATAATATTTTTAAAATCAGAGGAAAGTGTTTTTGGTCTAGATTTAGAAAAGAAAGTGTAATGGAAATAATGATTGATGATAATAATAATAATAAATAATATAAATAATAATATGTTTAATGAGGCTGAATTTGATAATATCTTTAAATATTACATTTTCATTTTATTGCTTATATGTTTAGAGAAAATTTGTACTTAAAATAAAAACATTAAATTACTTTCATATTTTCTATAAAACATTGATAATAAATATAATAAAAAATAATATTCTTATTTAATTTTTAGTTTATTATAAAAATTGTGTTTTATTAAATTTATATTTTCTTAATTTATTGGTTGACTGCATCTATAACTCATATTATTGCGATTGCTATGGCGACTATTCATAAGGATAACTTTGCATTTTATACAAATATTTCGAGATTTTATAAAAGGCGGGTTATATTGAAGGTCAGTGTTGTAATGTAAAATGGGCCACAGAAGTTGTGTACTTTTTTCAAAATTATATAGTCATTTTGCCAAAAACCGAATGAATAGGAGGCACAAAATGATTAGACAATTTTGAAGAAAAGGACACTTCTGTAGCCCATATTACCTAGGTATATGTATAACTAGGTACCGTATCTACGTTGATAGAAGGAATTTCTTGAACCAAGTAAATATGTGTTCTTCAAAATATGATATCTGAGAAAGAAATCCTTGTTTTCATTCAAGAATTTGTTTACATGAATAAGTATCTTCAGCATATTTACTTGGTTCAAGAAATTTCTTCTATCAGTGTATAGTTACACTAAAAATACCTACAATAAATGTAGAATCTATATACTTTTCAATGAGTATTCTTTTAGCTGTACTTAGTTCCCTTTCGTGGGTATCTAAATACCTATAGGTACACATGGCCTTAGAAATTAGTGCTCATTTTTCAAAATTTTATAAGTGATTTGTGCCTTCTTTATTCGGTTTTCGAAAAAATGCTTCGGATAAAAGTTGTTTAATATAAATATACGAAGATTTTTTGTTCGAAACAGTTTTCCCAAAACCGAATGAATAATTAACTAAAAATTTATTTTCTCATATATCAATACTTAACTTCTCAATACCACTAGCAGGCAACGCACAGGCAAGACTGGTGGGTCTACCAGCTTGAAATTTTGCTCAGGAGTTCCTTATATGGCTTAGGTGAGCACTAAGAAAGGATTTTGAAAATTCATCCCATATGGGGGTTAAATAAGGGACGAAAATTTGTGTGCGTCATTTTTTAAATTAGTAACGTGGAAGTTGGTATTTAGGCTTTTTACATTTTGAGAAAAGCCGGATTGGTCCCGGGATGTTGCCGATGAAACTGTAAAAAGTAAAGGTACAGAAGTACCTAACTTGTACCTATTTTTTAGGTACTTTAAGGTACTTTTTTAGGTATATTCTAGGTATATCTAGGGTCTATCCTATATATCCTGTAATATCCTATACCTGCAGCTAGGTAGATAGATAGATAGATAGATTGTAGACGCTGCCCTGGACGGGAGGATGTGAGGATGTGAGTGGTGTAGAAGGAATTGTTGCGTATAGACTAGGAATCGGTAGGATATGCGCCTGCACCCGACTATGATAGGAAGTATGCCGATATTCATCTAGAGTTCGTGAAGGAAACTGCAGAAAACCTTCTCAAGCATAGCCGGTTACTTCGTTCTTGTCCATACGCCGACAGTTTAGTCAATTAACCGCCCCTTTTTTTTCTTTTCTTAATAATTGACAAGCTGCCGATGTCGGGATTCGAACCCATAACCTCCCAGTTTCGAAGTAGTCATAAATGCGCAGACATAACGCATTAGATCGCTCGGCCACTTGAATTGGTTGTAGCTAGTTAACTTCTTCACTCTGTTCCAGTATCTAGGTACCTTAAAAACGGAAACTATTTTAACATGCCATTTATCACAATAACTGTCATTTTCAAAATTAGGGAACGTTAAAGTTTCGAATTAAAATTATCTCTTTCATATTTTTCCCAAGTTAAATGTTGCAGAGAATGAAGAGGGTAAATTTAGAAAATAAATCATTGAAGTCTAATCTAAAATCGATTACAGTCATTGAACTTTTGGCCTCGATCATGCGATTTTCAGAATACTCTTAATCTATTTTTTTATGTAAATTAAAATTTTCTGAAATCATAATCATTTGATTGAAAAGAAGTATTTTCTAAGTAATTTTATTGTATTTACTTTTATATGATTCAATAAAAACATTACCAAATACAGATTATTAATTTTATAATAATTATTTTGAGTCATCATCGATTATACTGACTGCATGCAAGAATAATAATAATTTTATATAGTTAATGATTGTCATTTGTACAGACTGTGGATCTTCTAGATATAAATTCGGTGGATTTTCTATTTTATTTTGCAGCAAAGTTGTTAATATTTTTATCCCGAACATCTTTTATTCAAAATTCAAAATTAAAATAAGTAACCAATCAGAGGCGCACAATAGCGGTAAGCAGGGAAGTGGGAGAGTCAGTTATTATTATTTATTCGTTGCTGACTCTCCCACTTTCTGGACACCCAGTATAAACTTACATAAATATTCATTATACAAAGTTGAATTGAATATTTGTGTTTTAAATGCACGAAAAAGTTTTCATGCTTCACAAAGTTTTTCTTATGAATTAATATTTTAAGGTTGCTTATTTTACAAACCTAAATAAAAATATAGAATTTCAATTAAAATAAAACCTATTTTGACAAAATGGAAACCCGACTTCAAAAATCAAATATTCTATAACAAAAAATGCCCTAAAAAGTAAAAAAAATAATTGCATATTCTTGTGCCAATTTTAGTTCACCTAAGCAAAAAATTTTTAAATATATATGTACAATTATTGTTATTTTTGGAGTCGGTGTCAGCATAGAGAAATTCACATAACTTTTGGACACCGCCTCCAAAAATAACAATAATTGTACATATATATTTAAAAATTTTTGTTTAGGTGAACTAAAATTGACACAAGAATATGCAATTATTTTTTTACTTTTTAGTGTATTTTTTGTTATAGAATATTTGATTTTGGAAGTCGGGTTTCCATTTTGTCAAAATAGGTTTTACTTCTCGCTTTTTAGTGACTTTGAAGTTCTATGACTGATTTTATTTGTCTAAATATGGATAGACCTACTAAACGACCAACTAATTTTTAGTGGATTTTTTTATAACACATTTTTTTATCCGTTTTTTTTTTTAAATTTTTAGTGCATTTTTTTAACAGATTTTCAGTTTTTTTTACATGCCTTTTGTTTTTTTTTTTTGTAAAAATTTTTTTTAAATTGGTTTTAAAAAAAATTTTCTTATTTTCCCATTATGAATGAGTATACCCTTTCAAAAAAAAAAATCGCAAAAATCGGTTATCACATATAAAATGAGTATTTTCCTTGATTTCCAGAGGATCCCCTCGCCAGAATGCGATTTGGTGACAATGGGACCTACCTGAAATCAAACCCTATAACAAAAAAAAATTCAAAATCGGTTCATAAATGACGGAGTTTTGAGGTGACAAACATTAAAAAAAAAAAATACAAACGAATTGAGAACCATCCTCCTTTTTGAAGTCGGGTTAAAAATTAATGCATTCTGATAAAACAATGTTTAAATACCTTTATAATAAATTACTTTGTCATCAAAAAATATTACAGCGCTATCAATATCAATGGCGTCACATGTTATGTTATAATTGACTCATTATTTGATAGGAAGATATTGAACTTTTTTGAAAAGAACAAAAGACTATCTAATATATTACTTCTCCCATATCTTGGCAATGGCCAGGAGCTAGCTTATGAGGTTTTCCTGAAGTTTCATATATTCGGGGTGATATGCACCGAAAATCTTGTATCTGCTGTTCTTGATTCGCAGTTAAACATGATTTAGCTAGAAGTTTCTTCCTACTCGCTGCACAGTCTGCACAAAATGGATCCATTGTCAAGTCCTATTGTATGCAGATGCGATTGTATGAGATAATGTCCGGTGATGAAACCGGCAACCTTCCGATTTGTATCCTGTTCAGATGGAGTGCATCGAAAGACAACCTTTTGGATGCACTCTAAACATTATTTTCCCGAGTTTTTGTTGCGGTATATTTTCTCAGGGATCACGATGTTTAAAGTCTATCCAATCGTTGATAACTTGTTTACATGCTATCTTTGTATTTCCTAAAATAGGTTCTGGGTATATGAAAGGTACTCCGACTCCCTTCTTTGTTAAGGTATCTGCTTTTTTGTTTCCTTCGAAAACTCTGTCACCTGGTATTCTAATCAATTTAACTTTGTTCCGTTTTGCCAGCTCCAGTTGTTCCTCTAGGCAATCCCTGACTACCCCTGACCAAGTCCAACTAATAATGGGAAGTCTAAAAAAAAATTTTTTCTGAGCATCTAATCGTAGAGTGTTTCTCTCAGGACACACTTACTAACTAGTCAGCACCATGTTGCCAAATTGGGGAATTATTCCCTAAATTTAGTGGATTTAAGAATATGAAATATTGCAAGCCTTCATATGTATCGAGAATAAATAAAGATTTTGTATTCTGATTCGTACAAAAATTTAAAAAATATAACAATCCTAAGAATAAATCACCCAGATTTTCGACTAGGCTTTATTAAATTCACTAAATTTAGAGGAAAATCCTCTGATGTGGCATCCTCTGATGTGAATCTATGTTGCTAAGTATCTTTCATGTGTTCTGGCTTAGGTATGTCACCGGTTACAAATTTTCTTATATGAATGTACAATTTCTTCTTATTTAAAAAATATATATATTTATTTTTTTGTTTCAGGCAATAATGGCAAAGAAAATTCAAAAAAAGACAAAGATACGTTATCACCTTCTGGAAATTCAGTAAATGGTAAGTTGAAGGTTTTCTTTTTCTATTTTCGATTATATCTTATCCAAAAAATGATCCTAAATAATCTATAGGAAATGTATAATATAACAAGATATATCAAAAAAGAACAATTAAGGGAATTCCAGCCTGAAATGAAATATGTGACGATACGATTTCCAGATTATTAGAGAGTATTCATGCCAAAAATTTTCTGAGGAATGCCTACCAGTTCTGGGTTTGGGATATAACTGTATTGAGGCCTTTATAGTTTTACTCATATCAAACATGAATCAGTGACATTTACCTAAAATGTTATGAACAAAAACAACCTTGATTTTCAATTACGTTGAATTTTAATAGTTTTAAAAGGTTTTTGTTTTTAAACATTAATAATTTAGTGAAAGAAAAAATGTACATCATGTTTTTAACTAGCATTTTAATTTAATTAAGTGATTGGTAAACAATCATATTGTTAAAGACTCAATAATTTATATTTTAAAATTTTTTACTCACTACATAACATAATCTGTTGTAGTCGTACATTGAAAATTGTGTACTTTATTATTAGACTAGGCATAGATGGTGCATCTCTTTTATGAAAAACTTTTGACACAAACGGTAGAAATTTTCTACACCATGAGTTTAAATCAATTTTACTTCTATATATGGCCACAACTTTGAATATAATTTATACGTGTTTTCGTGCCGCACAAGCATTATGAAAGTTTCGCCAAGTATCGTAATGCGGTCCTTTTATGGCGTAAATTATAGTTTTGGCCATTGGGCTATGAACAAAATATCTCGAAAAAGCAAAGCGCTAGAACATTAACATTTACAAGTTTTAAGAAAGTAAAAAAAAAAGCTCGGTTGAAGTCATATATATGAACCCGAATATATGTACCTTCGGGAGGACCTGATAAGCAAGTTCCAGGCTATTGCCAACATATGGGAGAAGCGTATCTCGTCAGACTGAGATAGAAGAGGGAGCACAATGGATCAAAAGGTCAAAGTGCAATAGTTTTTAGACCCCAAGATGAATCAATCACTCAATAAACAGAATGATTAACCTATTTGAATATACATTTTAGCGCAACAATACATTTTGAAAAAATAACTGTGAGCCTCACCCACATAAGCTTGCGGCGGAAGTGAAACTTCATTAGTTTCATTATTTACAAAAGTTATCAGAGGCTTATTAATACGTAAATTTGTACACACTGTATATATAAATTATACGTTTCCTCTTCCTGTTTTCTCACTCAAGGTTTCTCTTATGTTTTCCTGCTGTTGAATCATTTCCCTCATACTCATTTCAAAGTTCAAACAGATAACTCGCTAAAAAAGTTTCACTTCAATAAGTACAAAAGTTCATTTTTTAAACGAGTGAAGCATTGTAAATCAAATAGAACGTTGAACAAGTTGAAAATTATCAAAAATTATACGATTTTTGAAAAATCCCATGTTTTATATGATATAGGCAACAATAATTACACGTAATTATGTTCTCCTAATAAAAATATAAAATATAATTCCGTCTTTTCTCGCACTCAAGACTTGTCTCTTGTTTTCCCTCTATTAAGAGTCATTTCCCCTTTATTGTGACAACAATTTCAAATAGATACATCGCAAAAAGAGTTTCTTTTTTTCATTTAACAACGACCCCCCCCCCCCCCTTCTGAAGTAATTTTAGCATATTTTAACAGACTTTGAACCACGACAGTTTTATTGTCCGTTTCTTTATCAATTCAAGATATTATCTGTGTTACATAACACGGAGTTACATCTACTCTCCACCCCCTCACATAACATAATAGTATATCCCTTCCACCCGTAAAAAACATTTTGAGCATACATTTTCGTATACGACCGGCGCCAATCTTGGTCTAGCCTATCTTAAATATATCAAATTTATATAAAAAAAAAAACATTATTAATTCCATTTAGATAAGATAAAAACAATACCATTTAGAATTGTTTTTATTTCAAACAATTCTAGTGAAATTTATTTTTAAATAAGTTACCAGCCTACTCGTTTTTAAATCAAACAATTGCGATAATAATATTGTTATTACGAGTTGACTCAAAATGATCAGCAAATAATTACGGATCAATAATTTATAGACCCGTCAGGATACGCTTTAATGTTATCGTTTTTTCTATAAATGATCTAAATTTAACATATATATTTATTACTAATATTGAGAACTGACCTGAAGATGGGGCTTAAAAAACATGACCGACTATTGTGTGCAACGAAAGAGTAATCATATTTATTTTAATGAATTTATGTCAAATAATTATTGTTTTCTAAATTTTGACCGTTGCAAACGTCAATTTTTTATTTTATTTTAAATTTATTGATAAATAATTTATTTCCAAAATTTTGTTCATGCAGGTATTTCTATAGAAACAATAAACTATATTAGAGATCTGGGTCGCCTATAACTTTGGAACGGTCAGAAAACAGCTATAACTTTGGGAAATTTTGAACTTCTAATGGGAAGTTTTTCTAGAGTTGCGAGAAAAATTTATCCAGGGTCTTTCGCTATCTCCTGTAGTTTTCTTCAAACAGTTCGAACCAACACATATTTCTCTTTTATATAAAGAAGAAAATTTTCTCCATACTAACCTTGGTTTCTTTTTTTGCCCCAAGACGTCGAGGCCAAAGTAGTCAGTTATCAATACACATACACAAAAGTGTCCACCGGTGACATGATTTAAAATTCATTTAACCTGCGCATTATAATTCCGAGTTTCGGGGCTATAGGATCTATCTCGAAGTCTTTGTATATACGTATATATCACGATAGATCCATTAGTATACACAAAACATTATCGTAATCCTTGAGTATGCATCTTTCTTTTTTTTCTTCACAGGACATATTTAAGTTAAGAAAACTTAAACTTAATTTTGTCAAATTAACAAAATTGAATATGACTGTATACTATAATGCATGTGACACTATACGGATACAACTTCCTTAATCACATTTTGCATATAAAACGTACATTAGTCTCTCGACTATACTACCAGTATTACATTACCAATGTAAGCATTCATTAATTATTTAATTAATTTTTAGATAGTCATTAAAATTACAAAATTATACATTTTTCTTAAAAAAATTCTTGTAATAATTATTTTAACTTTTGAAAGTATTTTCTTACGTTTTTCTATAATAAACGGCCAATAAAGTTTAATCAATATCTTTCTCAAGGTTTCTATTCAATTCCGATATTGATGGAATATATTAGATAGATAGATTGTAGGGGCTGCCCTGGACGGGCTGCACTTCGACCATAAGGTCCATTGTGATGCCTAATGATGTGAGGATGTGAGTGGAGTGGAAGGAAATTTTGGGTATAGACTAGGAATTGGTAGGATATGCGGCTGCAGCCGACTATGATAGGAACTATGCCAATATTCATTTGGAGTTCGTGAAGAAAACTGCAGAAAACCTTCTGAAGCATAGCCGGTTACTTCGTTCTTGTTCATACGCCGGCAGTTTAGTCAATTAACCGCCCATGTTTTTTTCTTAATAATTGACAAACTGCCGATGTCGGGATTCGAACCCATAACCTCCCAGTTTCCAAGTAGGCATACTGCGCAGACATAACGCCTTAGACCGCTCGGCCACTTGGACTCTATCAGCTCTAGACGAAACCCAGAAATTTTACAACTGATTTGTGCCGAATTTTGTTTTCGAAAATGTGTCCAAGATAAAGGTTTTTAATAAACTGATAATGAACAACTTTTATTCGAAACATTTTATTGAAAAATAAATATATTCGTGCCGAATAATTCGGCATAAATCGACACTTGAAAAAAAACACCACTTTGGGAATTGATAGTATCCACTAATTTGATATAAACTTTTTTTGTATCCCATTTTGTAGGGTTCTGATATGACAAATAAAGCAGACCTTCGAAAACCGGAAAAGACTCAGGGTACTTTAGTCTCTAATTTCCACTTCAGTGGTAGTTGTTAATTGATCACTCGAAACTGTACCGAAAAGAACCATTATTAAAGAGCCAGAATTCAAACCGAAACCCAATCGATTGTATTTTTTTAATTGGTCCGGAAAAAAACCGAAATGAAAAAGCCTGTCTTAAATAAAGACTTAAAATAAAATAAATACAATTTATTTTAACCCATTTTCTGTACTACTTAGAATATATAGTTCAAATTTGTATTCACAGTGGCGCAACAATATTAAAAATCAAAACAAAATAAAATTATTAAATGATGTTTGTTATAAAAAATAGTCACTTGTTTAGAATTTATTAAATTTTTTTCAGACACTTTTACATCTGTTGGCTATACAACTTCCAATCAAAAAGACCTTGAATTTTTATTTTGCAATAGTTGAATGATCTCTTTGGGCGAAAAAATTTCGTATTTAAAAAAAAAAAAACAAACTGATCCTAACATAAAACATTCTGTTTGGTCTGTGTCTCTATATGAAGTTATTGTGCCCAACAAGCTTGAAGAATAATTTGTTATTCTAAATATTAAAAAAATGTGTTGGATCAGAAACTTGATCAGAAAAGCAAAACGGATATGATGCAACCAAAACAGTATGTTATGATTCTTTTTGGCAGATTGTAAATGGAAAATTTATTGGAGTATTTTGTTTTTCAATTTTTTGATAATCAGAGTTGAAGTAAACAGATAATAAATGTTCTTGTAAACTCAGTAAAGTGACGACTATTACTGATTGCACAGTGCACTTTGCGGGAGTCATCCAAACAAATCTTCTGTAAAACAGTAGGTAGAGTTAGTTTTACTGTTTAACGTTTGTGAAATAACCACGTGTGGTCTTGTTATGTTTATGTATTTCATGCAGGACCGTAACTATCATGAGGGTTTTTTTTAGGAGTATTAGACTGGCGACTATTTGGCTAAGAAATCAACTTTCTTCATCATGGTTTTATAAAAATACGCATTTCTCGAATCTCTAGCCGTACGGTTTTAATATTTGCCGTCGATTTGGGCCGAATCCATTAGGTTGACGAAAAAATATCTTGAATAAAAGTCCTAATAACTTTTGTTCTAAATATTTTTTCGAAAACAGAATGGATTCGGCCCAAATTGACTGCAAATTTAAAAAAAATATTAACGGCACTTTATTTGTTTATGACCACAAAATTAATAAAGAGGAATTGTGGAGTTACATGGATCGATTTTTCCCATTCAAAAATTCAAAGTTTTTGAAGCCAATGAAACGGTTGACGAACTCGCCCGAGAAGTAACCGCACTCTCATGTTAGGAACCGGAACCAGTCTAAGGATAACTAGAAGACAGACTACCTCTGTCCTAAACGAATGGTTGGGTAAGGCTATGATCATGACATGGAAAGTTCCAGCAGGCTGCAGACAAGCCAAACAAATGATAGCTGGGTACAATGCCGCGAGGTCAACCTGGCTTATTAGCAAAAACCGGGAAGAGGTAAACTTTCTGGTTGGGGTGCTTACTTATCACTGCAAGCTCAAAAAGAATTAATTCCTTCTGGCTGAATACCCTTACAGAGGTAGAATGAGCCTAGCCTTGAACTGAATCGAAACGGGGGAAGCTGAGGGAAACCAACTCGAGTCTGTCCTGTCATTCACAAAGAGAACGGATAAGTTTGAGAACGAACACAGGGTTAGAGGAGACGAACCACCTGGTGTGCTAGAGGATAGAAGAGTTTTAGGGGATGGGTTCCTTAAGGGTTACTAGTAGAGGCCTAGAAAGTCATACTTACCACGCTTCACCCTCCCCTCAACTACTACTTAGCAATTTACCATATATACAGGGTAAAAAAAAAAGTATTGCATGTTTACAACAAGCCTAATAACTACGCTCCTGTACTAAGTAACATTATAGTGCCATGTATGTTCATACACTTTGACGCTTTCGTTAAAAAGATTCGTTTACAAAAATACATATATATTACATTTTTTTTGTTAATATTATTTTTATGAAATATATTTTTAGACACTATGCACAAAAAAATTTTATATGTAACATATTGAAAACAGGTTTTTTTTTATACATATATAAAAATTTATTCGTTGCTTTTTTTTTTGAAATCAAAAGTTTTATACCAAAAAATTTTTTGTGACTAATCACCTACACAAAAAACGCATTTTACTCTCATTGTAAATAAGTTCAAAGTTTCGTTCGTATCTATATTTAAAATAACAGATATTATTATGATATTTTTCTGGTACTTTGCCCAATATTTTAGTGTTATAAATTTTTTATTTAATAGTATTTATTAAGCTGGAGTCCCGAATGAAACGCGTGATTGACTCACCTGTTAACTCAGCACCCCTTCAACTCACTTTAATATTTTTTCAACCAATTTATCATCAAATGTTTGATAGTTCATGATTTTCCTTAATTAAGGGGGTTTCAATTGAAATTGGAACAATAAATAGCCTAACATACTGGGAAAATCATTTTCTAGATGCAGTATTTTCTTAAACGCCTTTAAATCCCGCGTCAGTCACGATGCGTGTTTGTGACGTGTGTTTGACGGTACTTTGTGAGGAAAAAGATGTTGAGATTGAGTCTAATGTCCTCCATTAAGGCCACTGAGCCACTTCGTCTAAAATGATGAAAATTTTTTACAACCAATGAAATATTGTTGGTGATAAGATTAAAGAAAAATCAGTTTCATCAAACACACACATTGATTAGGATATTGATTCGTAAAAAAACGCCCCTTAAATACTCCTGATAATGAAAAAATTTATTTTGATTAGTCATTGTGGCTTAAATATAAAAGTTCAGTTTATTGAAAAAGTTGTTGAGACCAATTTTGTAGGAATATATATATATATATATATATATATATATATATATATATATATATATATATATATATATATACACCGTCTGTTTTGGAAAGCTTTGCTAATAGAGAATCAATGTTAAATATTATTTACTATATAAGTACACAATGCTTCATAAAGAAATGAAAATAGTGAGGTACTCTGTAGTGTGTGTGTGCATACGTATTGAATAATAATATTATAAATTATGTAGGCATCACTAAATCCCCACCATACACCACAAGCTTATAAAATATCTGTCAGTAAGTCTGTTGTCCGTCGATCTACGCCTTGTAGCCCGATGCATGCATGTATGTGTATGGTTTTATAGTAAATATTTTATTTATTTATTTAACATTGATTCCCTATTAGAAATGCTTTTGAAAACAGACTGTATATATATATATATATATATATATATATAACTCTTTCCCGAAAATCTATCCATTGGTTGAAAACGGAAAAAATCTGTTTAGTAGTTTTCGAAATTAGCACAGGCATACAGACAGACGCAAGCCAAATACTTCCTTTTATATTTAGAGACACTTCAACTTCAATCTTTTATCAATTCATTTATTAGCCTATGATAGATGCGGCTAGGTTAGTAGTAAATGCCTACATTGATTATAGATAAACAGTTACGATTTAGAAAAGACATTTTTCTTCTGATATAATAAATAACTAAATATTAAAATGTCTAATAATAAGTCAAGTTATACCTATAAAGATAATAATGTTAAGTATATTGAATATTCACCGTTATATTGAAACAATATATAAATATGATGTTTTATTTAAAAAAAAAAAAATTCAAAAACAAGTTTGTTTAGAATTAAAATTAATTCAAATTGAATATGTAACAATAATTCTTTTATCATCATAATCTTGATAGAAATATTACTGAATAAAACATGTTCAGCATCGAACTCCGAGAACCATTGTATTTAGATCAAACTAAATAAGATATAGGCTTGCGCAAATAATGATGACGCGTCTTGGAAATTAATACAGGTCATTTATATTAATTTCAAGGATATGCAATTGTAGGGTATTTATTTTAAGTAAAACTTGATTTTAAATAAATTATGCGAATATCTTTTTCCATACTTAAAAACTTTTAAAATGTTATTACTTTTGTAGGTTCGGGAATATAATAAGAATAAACAAAGAAATTTCATAATTTTTTATATGTATTTTAAAATACACCCAATCTGGAAATAATGTATAGTATATCTATCGCTATCTATATGTAGTGACTATGATATGGTGTCTTTGTTACATATACATGTAGACACACTCACACGACGGACGACGGACAATAACGACGATGTATACATGCACGAGTAAGATGCAACTATACAGTCTGTTTTCAAAATCATTTCTAATAGTAAATAAATAAATAAAATATTTACTATAAAACCATACATACATGCATACATACACATACTTACAAACATCTGACTGCTTGTGATATGATGTAAATTGATGTTTGTTTGATGCCATTTAAGAGTGGGAATTTAGTGATGCCCGCTTAATTTATAATATTATAATTCATTACATATGCACACACACACTAGAGACAACAGAGTACCCCCACTATTTTTATTTCTTTATGAAGCATTGTGTAATTATTATAGTAAATAATATTTAACACTGATTCTCTATTAGCAAAGCTGTCCAAAACAGACGTATATAAATTATTGTAGTTAGAGAGTGATAAGTATAATAATTATATGTTATACAATACTGATTTTAATACAGTTTAAGTGTGACAGAGTAAACCATATCATAGTACACTACATATAGACAGCGATAGATATACTATACATTGTTTGCAAATTGGGTTATTTTAAAATTCGAAAAGAGATAAGATAGAGCTAAAAAGTAAGGTCATGTTCATGTTAGGCATAAATCGAACCGGGCTTCCCCAGCATGGCAGAAAATTTGACTGATTTTTTTAAATTTTTTTATTGGTTTAAAAGATTTTTGTTCATCAATGATCCAATGTTCTTGAATTTAATTAAAACGGCAATAATCATAAAATATTTGCATAAATAAAAATGAATAAAAATTTAAATGCCTGGCTCCCGCCGTTATTGTCTATCGAAGTGAAGAGATTCTTTTAAATATTATTATTATCATAATAATAATATTAAATGATAAAAATAAGAGAAAAATAATGGATACAAGAGAGACACAACACAACACAATATACAATATTATAGTTGAGAAAACACCGCAATGACGGAAACCCGAATAATAATAAATAAGTAGTAACGGTACTATTACTATTATTATACAGTAGCTCTTGCTTGCTTGCTTGCTGCCATGATGCCGCCTTTCAGACCTATCAACAGACAGTTTGACTTGCCTTTTACATTGTGGAGAGTATTACACATATCGGTGAATAGGCAACCAATTCAACAAAAACGATCGAATCATTTCATCCAACAATGTATTAATGACTAAAATACTTAATAAATAGAGTTGTTGTAAAATCTGTTAGATCTAGCAATTTTCGGCTGACAAGTTTTGTTTTAGAAGTATATTCATTTGTATAGAAGCCTCGAATATCGTCACAGTTTGAGTGGATCAGTCTATTTTCAAAATGACGAGGAGGAAACATATTAATGTTTCCCCCCCCCCCCCCACTTGTAATCCATTTATCATTTTATTTAAACGTGTGAAATATAACCAGTATAATAAGTTGCCCTTCTACTTTTAAATAAGTTCCCCTTATGCGCATATAATAGTCAAAACAAATGAATTCAGCTCTACAGATCGTATTGTTTGTGATGTGTACTCGATTTTGTATGGGGAGTGAAATGAAATCTCAGATTATACTGTAGCGGTATCGCATTTTCATTAAATTATTATTATAATTTTATTTATCATTTTTATCTGTTGCTTAACAACTATAACTTCTCTCTTTTATCACGGTTGTTTTGGATGTTAACAACTTTGATAATTTACATACAAATATATAATATGTCATAATTCAATCTAATAAAGATCAATTATATCTTTAACACTTATTTATTATTTATTTAAATAATAATTATTTATCATATTAATCAACTACTCAACATTTTTGAATAAATCTGCCATAAATCTAGAAAAGGTTTGAGCTGCATTGCGTAAACCAAAAGGCATTCTCAAAAATTCAAATAGACCAAAAGGAGTGATAATGGCAGTTTTCGCGACATCATAATCGTGTACAGGAATTTGATAATAAGCTCTTTTTAAATCAACTTTAGAAAAGATCTTTTTATCATTTAATTTCACATTGAAATCATATAAATGAGGAATTGGATATCTGTCAGGTACCGTGATCGAATTCAGTCGACGATAATCACCACATGCACGAAAAGAACCGTCCGATTTCTTTTTCATGAGAAGAGGTGATGACCATTCAGAATCCGAAGGTCTACAAATACCCAAATCTACAAGTTCCTGAAAATGTTTTTTAGCAGCTGACAACTCTTCAGGACATAGCCTGCGATATTTAGAAAATATCGGATAAGAGTTTGTCACAATGCGATGTCGAGTATTATGTTTAGCATTAAGATTGAATTTTTCTGATTTGGTTAAATTTGGAAAAGAATTTAAGATTTCCGTAAATTGATTTTGAAGTGAGATCACTTCAACGCATGAATTAATAGGTTTTAATAATGTTTGATTTTTAAAATCGATATTCAAATTGAATTTCTTTAGAAAATCTAAACCTAGAATGCCATGAATTACATCCCCAACAATGAATTCATGACGAAAAACCAAATCATTTCCAAAATTGAGAAAAATTTCAGAAGTACCAAAAGTATTAATTTTAGTATTGTTTGCTGCAATAATTGAAAAAGGTAAATTTGTAAATTTACATGATTTACAATACGACTTTGGAATCACAGATAGTGAACTTCCAGTGTCAACTAAATATCGAGTACCTTCATGTAAGAGATCGTACATGAAGATTAAGTTGTACGATGATGATGTTGTGTTATTGAATTGGGTTTTTTTATTGACACTGGAAGTTCACTATCTGTGATTCCAAAGTCGTATTGTAAATCATGTAAATTTATTATTACATCACGTAGATTCTGAAGGAATCACCCCTATTCCTTCCAAAGTTGAATCTATTTCAAATTTTCCTATTCCGAACGATCAAAAATCACTCCGAAATTTTCTTGGGATGATTAACTTTTATAATCGCTTTATTCGGAATTGTGGTGACATTTTAGCTCCATTGAATAAACTTGTTGAACACGGTAAAACTTCAACGAAGTCAGTTATTCTTGATGAACATGCAATTTCAGCTTTTAATTTAGCTAAACAAAAATTAATTGATGTTGTTAAATTAGCACATCCTGTTTCGAACGCTGAAACTTGCATTCTCACTGATTCCTCCGGTACTGGCATTGGTGCAGTTTTGCAACAAAAAATTCATAACGTCTGGAAGCCACTCGCTTTCACATCAAGAAAACTGACAGACACTGAAAGACGATATAGTACATTTTCAAGAGAATTATTAGCTATTGTTTTTGGCATAAAAAAGTTTCGTCATTTCATTTCAAATCGAAATTTTTTTATTCAGACTGACCACAAACCTTTAATAAATGCTATTAATTCTCGTAATGAAAATTTATTAAATCGTGATATACGTCATTTAAACTTTGTCAGTCAATATACAACTGATCTTAGATACATTAAAGGTAGTGAAAACGTTCCGGCTGATTGTTTATCTCGAATTAATACAATTTCACTACCTTCAGGTATTGATTTGATTGATATTAAGAAGATTTCTGATCACCAGAAATGTGATCCTCTTCTTATTAATTTGTTAAAAAATCCAAAATATTCTTTAGAAATTCGTACTCCTCCGAATTCTCTTTTTAAAGTTTATGTGGAGACTTCTTTGAAAATTCCCAGAATCTTCGTATCTGACATTGATATAGAAGATGTATGGAAAGCTGTCCACAATCTTGGTCATCCATCAATTAGACAAACCTTGAAAAAAGTACGCACATTCTTTTTTAACCCTAATCTTATTTCACGAATCAAAAATTTGACACGATTATGTCCGATCTGCCAATTAAATAAAATCACTCGTCACACTAAAAGTGATTTTATGCCAATTGAAGAACCAAGTATCAAATTTTCTTTCTTACATTTAGATATTGTTGGACCTCTTCCTCCTAGTGAAGGATATCGGTATATCTTCACTATCATTGATCGTTTTTCGCGTTGGGTCGAGGCTATTCCAATCAAAACTATCACGTCGGAAGAAATTATTAACAATTTGATTGCTTCTTGGTTCTCGCGTTTTGGTTTACCTACGAGGATCACTACTGATCAAGGTAAACAATTTCAATCACATATTTGGAAAGATTTTTTGTCTTCTCTAGGGATTAAGCATATTTCCACTACTGCTTATCACCCTAACAGCAACGGTATTATTGAACGGTTTAACCGGTCTCTCAAAATTTCTTTAAATTGCTGTCAAAAAAATAATAACTGGTACAAAATTTTACCTTGGGTTCTTCTAAATTTGCGCTCCTCGGTCAAGGAGGATATTAACCTTTCTTCTGCAGAAATTTTATATGGGATTCCTCTACGATTACCATATGATTTCTTTTCAGAAAACGTTGATACATATCATTCTGTTCAACAATCTACTCGGGAGTTAAAGAATAGAATGATAAACGCAAAATTTTTCTTTACCAGACAGTTCACCAACAAAAATGTATTTTTACCTAAAGATTTAGATTCATCAAAAAAAGTTTTTATACGCGAGGATCATGTCAAACCTCCACTATCTTGTAATTATAGAGGTCCTTTCTCTGTTATCAAGAGATTTCCTAAATTTTTTTGTTATTGATATCAATAACAAACCTACCTCTATTTCGATTGACAGGCTAAAACCTGCATACTTTTTTCAATGTTAATCTTTTCTTAATTTACTTTGTATTTAATTTTAAGATGTACATCAACTATTAAAGTTTTTTCCGAGTGAACAAGGTTGTTTTATGTTACAACCTTTTTCTAGTCGTTTTTCTTTATTAGTTGATGGGGGGAAGTATGTAGCGGTATCGCATTTTCATTAAATTATTATTATAATTTTATTTATCATTTTTATCTGTTGCTTAACAACTATAACTTCTCTCTTTTATCACGGTTGTTTTGGATGTTAACAACTTTGATAATTTACATACAAATATATAATATGTCATAATTCAATCTAATAAAGATCAATTATATCTTTAACACTTATTTATTATTTATTTAAATAATAATTATTTATCATATTAATCAACTACTCAACAATACAATGTGACGTTTTTTGTAACGATCGGCTATGTGACAGTCGGCAATCATCGGAATTGTTAAGATTGGAGATATCTATTCGTGTTTGTCAACCAATCACCTTGCTTGACTAACCACATTGCTCACAATAAATACGACATTCACATTTATGTTTTCACATCATCATTTAGAGTCCCATCTGCAAGTACATTTTTCACGAAGTACGAGAGATGATAAGGGAGTAAAATTATCTTAACCAAATATCTCAAAGAATGCGAAGGTCAACGAAAGCTTTTACGATAGGTGAACGAAAGGGATAGAGCTCATGAAAAAAAAGTTGATCAAATGTATTTTTTGAAAAGTCAATATTTTGCAAAGTTCTATAGTTCTTTTTTTTTATAGGTTTTAAGCATTTATAGAAAGTTTTTGTACAAAACTTTAAGTCTGCGCGAAAGAACTTAAAGCATGGTAGAATTTAAAGGCACACGAAGGTGGGATATTCAAAGGTGGAACAATGTGCTCAATTGAATTCACACTAACTCTATCAGAATCCAACAATAGAATAGAAAACCAGACTTTACCACTACTACATATACAAGAGACTGCTGCTGTATTTGAATATTGTTCTTTCTCATTGTCATCTGTATGTATGAAGCTATAATAAACATACATATACGTACAAACTAGAGCAGACCCTGGCCGTTTGAGATTGTACAAGAACCGATGAGCAGGTTTAGAGTAGGATGACTATTCATTGTCAATTTGAGGGGACAGTGTCGGATTCCAATACCATATCTAGTAGTAGCAAATGTTCTTGATTCTTGAAAGTGATCCAGATTCTTGCGTTTTGTTACCATAGTTGAAACAGATAAATTTTATATTTTAGATTTAATTTCTTGGCCTTATGATTTCAAAATCGCCGATATATATTATTTATTCGGTGATTGCTTTAATAAATTATGCCAGAGACATCTGTCGATCAGATTACAAAATAAATATATGTTAGAGACATTTGTAAACTCAATACAAGCCAATTTTGTAAAGCACGAAAAATCAAGTTCTGAAATTTCTTTAGAGAATATTTTAATTTTTCTAAAAGTCCTTTAAGAACTTCCACCTTTAGTAACAATAAGTTATTCTATTAAACTTGCCAAACATGATATGGTAATTCCGAACCTCGGCCGGTGGTTCCTTTAGAGGTTTACAGATCTGGGTTGTATCCTTTGAAAACAAAATATTTTCCAGATCCATTTCATTGCAAAATGAGTATCATATTTATTATAGTTTAAACTCGTATGCCAATTGTAAATCGTCATTTGATTTGAGTAGTTTTTAAACGTTAATAAGAAACTATAAAATCTGTAAGGCCCAAAAGGAACCGTAGACTGAGATTTGGAATCTCAATTTCATGTTGGGCAAATCTAATAGAATTACTCAAGCTGAATATGCTTATTGAAGTATTGTAAGTATGCGTTAGACTATTGGTAAAGTTGTAACAGATGGTGACCGCCAAAAAATCTTTACTCACATGCTTTTGCATACTCAATACCGACTCTATACCAGACTCATATACTACATACATACGCCCTCACAAGTATACAAGTACTCTATCAGTCTATCTCTATGTATATAACGCATAGTATATAAGTATAACAACTAAACACTCCTGTTCAACGATCAATAATCCCTTTTGTCGGCCACATATATATTCATTCAAATTCAAATGACAATGTTTTTAAAAACTCGACTACTACTCTCTTCTAAATTCTAAAATCTAAAGGGTTGCTGACTCATTATAATAGATACGATACAAATATTAATGTTGGGGTCTATCATTTTTAGGTGTATAGACTATAGAGTAGACTATAGGGGGCTACTATTATTATTTTATTTTGTGGGGTAATCATGATGTGAAATTAAATTAGGGTAAATGTTTTACAACCCCCACAGGCGGTCAAAAAAAATCTGTTATCTATTCATAAAAAAAGTTTGTTCACATTTCAAGGATAAAGTTGGGCTATGACACGCGACTATGTTTAGGGATGATCACACATGGCCGTTACTTTATGATTTTAGGTGACAAAATTTGGTTTAAGGCAGTAGGTGTAATAAGAATGTATAGTAGAACTAGGCTTACGAAATTCAAAATATTACTTGTCGTAAATTCATATTAAAATTAATTATTTTTATTAAAAATTTTATTTAGAAAGTTTATTCTATAATTAATAAATATTTTAATAATAAAAAATCGTAATTTAAAATGTTGACTAACGAAATTATATGTCTTAATATTTTTCGTTTCATCTTTAGTAGAAGATTTTTAGTTATAAATAAAGTGCTAAAGCGAAGAAGTTCTTCGGTGTATTTTGAGATATAATCGATTACAAGAAACAATCGCTAGACAATATTGAATAATATTTTAGTGTGAGTGTATAACGATACATTATCTCGCATTTTTCATTATTAATGATTAGAATAGCATATTTATCGATCCCAAATACGTCAGCCATAAAAAAATAAAAATATGAAAACCCTGCACCTAAGAAGCTTACCCAATAAATATATACCAATCATTTTCTCATTTTTGTTAAAAAACTTGGTCCTTCTCACATTTATATTTTTTGTCGGATACAAATTTAAAATAGTTATTAACCATACACAAGTAGACATACAATTTGTGTACATTAACCCTTAACGTGTTAGGTAGAGTGTGTTAACGGTTTGCATGCTTACGTTCGTTGATTAAACCATATTTAAAAGTCACTGTCTGCGTTCGCTATAATGACATGATAATTCCACCAAACCGTGACTAAATTATCACATTAAGTAGCTATTTATTTACTTTATTAATTTTTGTAGTTCAAAATAAGCTTTCATAAAAAAAAAACTTTTTATACCCGGTGTATAATAATATATACCAGGGTATATTAAGTTTAGTTTAGTCCCGACTTTCTAACGGTTGAAAATATAGCTCGAAGAAAAAATATTTGGTATAGGTGTTCATAAAATTACCTAGTCCATTTCCGCAAAGTTATCCGTCCGACTGAATGAGCAAAGTCGGACCATGTCTGGGTAAAATGGGCAAAAATGTTTATCTTTGAAACCGTAAGAGATAGAACAAAAATTTGAAGACAAAAAATGTTCCTTTTTTAAAAATAAACAACTTTGATTGAAACTGTTTTCATAAATTCAGTAGATACCGGGTATTTAAGCAATTAACTCAGTTACTTGTTATTTTCTTTCTTTTTTTCTTGCACAGGATGACGAGCTTGTAGGAATATAGCAAGATATCCTGGTATATTCGATCTAACAACACCTACATTATGAAAGTTAAATAAAAGACAATGATTTGGACTTTCTACCAACCGTTTATTTTGCCTGAATATTTAATAATAAATAATAAGTTTATTGGTAGTTACCAGGTAGCTCAGGGAAACATGTACTGTATTCATAGGTATCCAAATATTGAAGAAATTTAACATTTAAAATCAAGTATATATATACATTTTACGTAAAGAAAAAAAAATCACATTGAGCAATTTTTACGAACATGACTGCCACATGTATTATATTAATAATATTATAATTTAATATAATAATTGATATCTCTTAAATTGTAAGTTAGTTTAAATATTTAAAAAAAGTGTGCCGACCGTGACAGGACTCGAACCTGCAATCTTCGGATTCGAAGTCCGACGCCTTATCCATTAGGCCACACGGTCTTGTAACTGGATATTGTTCTTTTCCAGACAGTTAAAAAGTAATTTTAATTCATAAATGTTTGCCTAATTTAGAAAAAATTACAATTTTTATATTATAAATTAAATACATTTGTATACAGCATACACTTTCTAACTGACTGGAGAAAAACGAACTTATCCTTATTCATAACTGTCTGGAAAAACACGATATCCATATATAAGACCGTGTGGCCTAATGGATAAGGCGTCGGACTTCGAATCCGAAGATTGCAGGTTCGAGTCCTGTCACGGTCGATACACTTTTTTAAAAATATTTAAACTAACTTACAATTTAAAAGATTATATCAATTATATCAAATTATAATATTATATAATATTTTATATTATCTAAAACAAAATATAATATTAATATAATATATGCAAATGTTACAGTCATGTTCATAAAAATTGCTCATAGTAATTATTTTTTATTTACGTAAAATATAATGTGTATACATACGGGAGTATACACCAATAATTAATTAATAATTATATGGAACCATCCAAAAATTTATGTTTTGCATATTTGTATACCCGGTATTTATATAAATTTATATACCAGGGTATATTAAGTTTATTGGTAACGGCTGTCTGACTGTCAACACAATAACTCAAAAACGAAAAGATATAACGAGCTGAAATTTTGTTTGTGTGTTGAGCTAAAATGTAAGATCATATTCATCAATGGACAAAATCGGACCATGTGTAGGCAAATTGAGCGAAACTGTTTATCTTTAAAACCGTCAGAGATAGAACAAAAATTCCAAGACAAAAAATGTTCCTTTTTTAAAAATAAACAACTTTTGTGTGAAAATTTTTTTTACATAAATTCAGTATATACCTGGTATTTAGCAATTAAAAACCAGTTAGTTGTTATTTTTACTTGTTCAAATTGATATTATTTTAACAGAATCCAGTCCAAGTGGCCGAGCGGTCTAAGGCGTTATGTCTGCGCAGTATGCCTACTTGGAAACTGGGAGGTAATGGGTTCGAATCCCAGCATCGGCAGTTTATCAATTTTTAAGAAAAAAAAAAGATTCTAGAAAGATTAAAAACAATTAAAAAAATACAATTTAAATGTTTTTATACTGATCATGTTTTTTTTTATTTGATTTCAGGTGGTGATGAAGGTCAAAAGAAGAAAGGATTTTTCAAAAGCTTTTGGAAACGATCTAGACATTATTCGTTAGAACAGTAAATCAATTAGGGGTAAATAAAAATAAAATACAAACACATATACACATACATTAATAAACAAACATACACATACATTTACACATACAAAAATAAACAAGAAAAATATATTTTACAACCAAAATTTTTATCTCCTCCTAAATGAATATGAGTGGGTAGAAATCACAGGAGTGATCCGAATTGAACTTCAAAATTTAGGACTTAACATATATTGTAAAAACTCAAAATATGATGTTTCTAAACAATTATTTTGTCTATTTGATGACGTATAACCCATCTATCACTTTATGCGATTGAATACTTTGCATATATACGGAAGTTCGTTTCATAATTATCGGAGTTTGAAGTTTTCTTCTTATTTTGATGACTTCTAACAATTTCTAAATTTATGAAACGAATTTCGAACAGAAGAAACTAAATTTAGAACAAAAGTTGTTCGAAACATTTTTTCATAAAACCAAAATTAATTTGACAAATAAACGTCACCATTGAAATCTATAGTAGGTATACTTGAAATCTATAGTAGGTATAGGTGCGCCGACGTTCAATTTAGATCATTCTTCATATTTGTTAGATTATTTCATAGCAAGATTTATATAATAAAAACAGCAAAGTGTTAATTTTTTAATAATTTTTACTAAACATAATTTATTACCCTCATCATAATCTCTTAAAACACACAGTACATAAGAAAATATACATGAAAAAAAAAATGAATAGTTGTTAACTATATTTATATGACAGGTTTTACTGTAGTTTTATAGATAATTCTTTGTATTATCTTTAATAAAGAAATTTGAATTGCATTTTTTTTCTTTTTTGATAAGGAAAGAAATCAATTCAAGTTTTAATATAATTTATATATGAATGGAAAACCGAAAAATAATTTTTCGGAAAATTTTTACTTAAAACAGAATTTTGCCGAGTAGCGGTATTACCTCGCAAAAAGTCGAGTATTCGATTGTTTTTCCACTAGAATCGGTTGAGATAAGTGGTGTAAACAAAGTTTTCAAATTCGAAAGATCTTGGCTCAATTTTCTGTAGCCTTATAATAATCCTCAAATTTTTGGAATTTTTTTTTAATTTTTCCAAAGTATTTCGGTACAAATTTTGCTTTATTTCCTTTAAAATTGAAAATAAACATCAAAGTTTTAAAACCTCGGTACTGATTCCGAGATATTTTGAAAAAAAAAATTGGAAAACTTGGTTTTTTATTATTAGTCTCATACTAGCCGAATAAAAACTCAAATACCCGACTTTTCTCGCGGTAAAATCATTTATTTTGACCCAGTTACTGGGACTAATTAATTAATATATTATTTTCAAAATAAAAAATCATTTATATGTTAAAATACTAAACAAACAAAAAAATAATTTATATAAAAGTCCAAAACTAATTTTAGAAAATAATGTAAATTTGGTTAGTTTTAATTTTTTTTTAATATAAATTTAATTGCCATTTAGTTTGTTTCAGAGTAAGAAGAAAACTATAATACTTAATTTTTCAATTTAATTAAAAAAATAAAAATTAAGTATTGTATTTTTATGCCATTTTGTTTTTTTTAATCATGTAAATTATTTTTTTATTAACTTTTCTTTTTTTAATCTATTAATATATACAAAATGTACAATATACAAATCAGTTATGTAAGGCAGACTGGAACCAGAATGGATATTTGACTATTTCTGCAAAACTGGTTATTTATAAAATAGAACGCATTTTTTTTCAATTAGCTAATTCAGGGGAAAGGAGATAGAAAAGTGTTTCCTTTATACAGAGTTGAGTCCGGAGGAAGGCACCAAACGCTGGGAGTGCATTATATAATAAAAGTAAGCTAAAGCTTATTAAAAATGTATAATTTAATTTGATTCCTTGTTTTTAAAATTGATATCTTTGTTTATATCAATATATCACATGATAAGTATTCAATTCATGCAGTATTCCTTCCCTATCATCATCCCCCAGTATTATGGCTATTTATCTTTATAGATAGCAGAGTCTTTATTGAGGGCGCCAATGTTTGATCGCTCATATCTTAGAAATCGTTGAACGGATTTGAATAACACGGTAATTTCCAATCAGAAAAAGGGTCTTGTTGATGAGTTTTTTTTCGATTTCTTAGATAGAATCACAAGGGACAGTTATGAGAATAATGTTATTGAGATTGTCTTGTGCCTGATGTAATCTACTTAACCTCTCAATTAATCAGTAATCTCAGTATTACACTTAACCTCTCAATCTCAATTAAACTTTGCAAATGCAGTTTTCTAAAGAAAATTTAAAAGTTTGTTTTAGATTGAGTTATAAGGGTCTCGAAATTTTTTTAGCTTGTCTTAGGTGATAGATAACGTTCAATTATAGCGCCATCTTTGGTGCAATAGTAATAACCGAATAATTGAGATTATGAGAGTTAATAACAGATGGCAGATAAAATTACATATACATTCATTTGTTTTTGAAGTTAATGACATGATTTATTTATTTGCAACGGACGCAGCTAATTTTACGGTAACTTAAAATTGCCTACTTGTGAGAAGTCAGTTATTAATAATAGATCTTACATAACAGTTTTATTTAGTTGTACACTTTGTATATAAAATATCCAATAATGTATAACACATAATACAAATTATTTAATGTGATTTTTTTTAATTAAAAAAAAAAAGTGAATATTTATTTCTAATGTGTACATATATTTAAATATTTTTTAATAACAAGAAAACTAAAAAATCATTTTTTATTACGACCGAAAATGGTATGTATACATTTTGTAAATGTTTTTAGTATGTAAACTCAACAAAATTTAAAAAAAAAAACACTGTAGAGAAGAAAAAAAGTTGGTTCAATGATATGGAAATTGTTTATATTTAAAAAAAAAAAAACGCTTTGAAAATTGAATGGTTCTTATAAGTAGTTCCAAAATACCTCTATAACATACGCTCTGTAGTCTGTATATAGAGGTAAACAACAGTAGATTATTTGTGATGAAATCATTCATTCCTCTTGCAAAATGATAAAAAGGCTATAAGCTCAAATTCAATTTCATTTTCTCATTTTTTTTTTGTTTTTGATAGAAAAGTTTTTAGTTGCCTAAAAAAAATGTTTCAAAAATGTCTTAGCTCTCGTTGAAAAAAAATGAATGTTGCCAAAAACACTTTAAATAAATTTGTCACAGAATAAATTCTAATAAATGTGAATTTCACTTTTAGATAGAAAGTGTTGCTTCTTTAAAGGTGTTGCTAATTTGTGTCCCAAGAATTTACGCAATTCCTGTCTATGAAAGGTTGTCTTTCTAAGTAGAAAAAGTTTCTACATATTGAGAGGAAAAGTTATTTCCCCTCAAGTAAAGATTGATTTTAGCTAATTATGTTTACGGATGTTTCAACTAAATTTAGATAAAATACTGTGAAATTGCTAGTGCCAGTGTGGCCTTAATCAAACTGTTAGAACTGATTAATTTAACACTACAGTCTGTATCAAAATTACTCAATCTGAACGGCTGTAAATTTTGAATAAGGAACGATCACTTTTGGAGCTGATATGACTATAGGCCACAAAAGTAGCGCTCATTTTTCAAAATTTTATAGTTAATTTGGATCTTATTCATTGGGTATTTGGGAAAATTTTTTGAAAAAAAAAAATTGATAATGTATTTGTAATGAAGAACTTTTAGCCCAAGCATTTTTTCTAAAAGCGAATTAATAAGACACAAATCATTAATTTTGAGCGATACTTCGGTGACCCATCATACCTGTCAAGTACATTTTTTAACCATCTTCCACTCTCAAGATTCTTAAAATCTTTCATAAAAGGAAGTATTTGCGATAGACTCTATTGGTCACGCTTGACGATCCAGATTTAGTGTAAACATCTGTGAAATACTCTTATTCATCGTAAACAACCTACCCTAAGAGGACTATATTTACCTAGCAACACTAAAAAATAAATGTCACACAACACCTCTTAAGAATACTCTTAACAAAAACTCCGTTGCTTAATAGTTGCTTTAATTGACTTGACCCCAACGAAATTAATTTGCAAAACAAAAACGCGCAATCAAACTCACGTTAAATCGTAATTGAGAAAGTAAACCAATAAATTATAATAGTAAAACGATGTTGATTGCATTGTGTCATGTCCAAATTTTTAAACAGAGAGGCCTGATTGAATTTTTGAAAAATCAAAGAAACGACAGTAAAATGCACTAAAAAAATGCCTAATTGGATATAATTTTTAAATGTGTATTTTTATTATCACATGCATTTATAAAATAAAATATTTGCATTTTGTATTTTGTAGTTTATAGCTAAGAAATTTTGAAAAAAAAAAATTACAAAAACCTTATACATATATACATACATATGTTATACCTTTGTACAGCCAGAACAAAAAACAAAACACGAAAATATACAATCGTAATAACTGTTAACCTATTAATAATTCTACACAATTTAATGTCCTTTCGATCATTATTATGTAAATAATATTAAAAATGCTTTACAAAAATCAAAAAAAATATATTTTTATTCAATTCCTTACTCTTAATATCTTCCATTTCAGCACATTGCAAAGAACACCGTGCTCTGCTACCATTGACGTTTCATCAAAAATGATGAAAAACATTTAATATAACAATTCATCACGTAGGAGCTAAGTGGACAAAGCTAATTTTCTGAGAGAGACTTTTACAAAATCAAGTTACCATGGTGACTATTGAAATATTATATTTCTGTAAATATAATATTTCAGTTACTGAAAATATGGTCAGATAATAAATTAAGGTGTAAAATGTAGTTTCTACAAATTTACTCATGATTAGTTTTTCCGTTTAACTAATATTGGGAGAGAAATTCTACCTTTTAAATTTCCTCTCTATCCTTGACCGATTTTGCTAAATTACGAACTTTTAGCCTTTTAAATGCCGAAAGCACAAATTTACATCCGATCAGTGCAGATATATTTTCAATATCTACTAGGTATGTTCGATGAACATTAGAAGATTCCTCGTCGGTACAAAACCAATAGCTGAATTTTCTTAAGGAAAATTTCTAAAAATCAGTTCAATTTTTATAAAATACTTTTTTTCCTTAAAATGATTCGGGTAATTGGACTTCTACTGTAAAAGTATAACAAAATGTAAAAGTATTACTTACTTGATTCTAGACTCCATCACTGCTGAGCTGAACTTAGATGATGCCAGAAAAGGAATAAACAGGAAAGCAGTAAGAGTAGTAGCAGTGCCTGTCTGACCCATACCCAAGAATTGTGGAATTAATTTTTAATTTAACGGCCACATCTTATTACCTCTTTTAATGTTAATTGAGTGCAATTGCTGTTAATTTTAAAACAAAATTCTTTACTTCACTAGTTTTAATTTCCCTTGGTTTCATCTTGGCACATATGTGGTCTAAAAAAACATCTTTAATAAACGCATTCATCGAAAAAAATCTAGACTGATCACGAAGTTGTTGCATAAATTTATTAGTCGTCATTTATCAGAAAAAATCAAGCAACGAAACAATTAACGATTGAACTTCTAACACAAAATTAAGATATAACAATTTCCTCAATTATAGATTTCTTATTTACTATATAAGCAGGTCGGAGCTAATCCAAAGCTGTAGAGTCGCAGGGTGAGGTATGGTATGGCATTTAGAAGGTATTTTCCTGAAAAACAAAAACTGAACCAATAAGGAGTAAAGAAAAAATAAAAACTCAAAAACCATTTTCATTTATAATACAAATTTATTATGTTTTATTTTAGATAGACACAGGAGGTTCCCTTGCGAATTATCAGAAAAATTTACAAAGCTACTCAAATATTAGTACAATTTTTTGATTTTGTTTAAAATTAGAACGAAAAAAACTAAAGTAAAAATAAAATATTTTTAAAAAAATAATAAACTGTCGTCATTGTGGTGGTGTCACTGTCTTGCCATAGTTCAACATCGATTTACAGACTAATGGCGTAAATACACACGTGACTTGACAAAACAAGAAACCCCACACACTGCAACAACAAAAATACCGAATGGAAAAAGGATTAAAAAAATTGATAAAAAGACACGATGAGGAGAAAAAGGCGCGTAATTAATGTATTTATAAAAAAAATTTACATTTACATTTTAAAAAAAATACCGACCACAATCGGGGATCTATATATAATTTTCAAAGCTCAAAAAAAAAGGAATGAACACTTAAAAAACTATCTAAAATCACGTAAATTTTTGAACAAAAAAGTTTATCCCAAGTACATGGCGCAGAATTGGCGCCTCTTTTGCAATCTTAGTTAGGTATAACATCCACGAGAAGCAGCACCAAGTGTTATATTGGTACAAAGCTGCATACCAACAGTCTAGTTCTGTTTGCATATTTTAACAGACAGATGTTTCAGTAATTTGTACCCACATCACCTAATGCTGAATCTATAAGGATTGTAGTGCACCTGACTGACGATATGAGCGAAGTAAATTGAAATTCTGCATTTGCTTGGAACAACGTTAATGACCAAAAAGCGTGTCGATGACTGTCTGTTATAATACCGGAGGGTAGAAAAAAAGATACCAAACCAAAAATAAAAGAAAAACGAAATAAAAAAAAATATTGCGCGGGGGACTAGAGATTTTTTATCCGTTTAAAAAACCCTAATAAATGTGTTTATATATTTTTTTTCAGTATCAAATTTTTTTTTTCATTTTTATTTAATATAGAGCGATTATTTTATTGTAGAGAGGAAAAAAGCTTACACAAAATTCTTCCAAATTTGCTTTCCAATTATAATTTGTTTTTGTTTTTTTTTAGGGGGGGATGACCATAATAATAATAATAATAGTGTATAGTCAAGTCATATACACCTTGTTTTCTAAAGTATGGGCAAAAATGGGGAATAATATAATTAAGGGCACGACATTTTGGAACAGAGATCATATGATTATTTAAAATAATCTGTGTGCGCACTTTTTCGTTCTAGAGAGAGAGAGCATGCTATACTTTAGAAAACAAGGGTGACAATATTTTTTTCTTTTAATAATTATAATAATATAAATCTAAAAAAAATTTATTGGAGTCGTTTTTAGGGTTATGTGAGCCACAATTCTCAGCCAGTTCGACACACATTGAGCATATAGGGGTTGCGTGAACGTGTGACTCCGCATACACAAACAACGACCCCACAAAACACGCGACTTGATTGCATTAATCAAAATGTGAGGTTAACACATTATTAATCAATCCATAATTAATATATATATATTTTTTTTAATTAAAAAGATGACACTTGATAAAAATGTACACGACGATACAACGATGTTTTATTTCGCTGTTGTTATTTTGACAAAAAAAATAATACAACTTTTTTGTTATTTTTTTGTTTTTGTTTTGTTTTTTATTTTTTTTTTATAAATAGAAATTGTTTTGTTGTGTGTGTGTTATGTGTATGTGTAAAAACGCGCGTGCCCAGTTGAAGTGGCAGCGAGTAACACTACCTGCAACAAAAAAAGAAAATTTTCAAATTGGGAAATATATATTCAAATAAATAGAAAGTGCATCCAAAAAACAGTTGAACAAACGTTGCGAGATGCACAATAGATTTTCTAGGTCGTAGTGCACCAAATAACCCCCCCCCCCACTATAGTCTCCGTCGGAAAATGAGCCATTGCACTAAAATACGCTTGAATACGGTTTACTCTTTGTCGACTTAGTTCACGATATACTCACCTCATAGAAAAAGCTTTTTTAAACTTCTGGAATTATAAATTGCCACATCTTGTGACAAACCCAGCCTCCCCCCTATCCCTGGCCACCCAACGTTTGTCCAAGTATTTTATTAAACGAATGTGTGTATATTATGTAGTCCAAGAGCCGATGCTAACAATTTTACAAATCTACAATATGTATTTTATACCTTTATGTGAGATGGAATCAAATTTAAATTTCTAATTTTATTTGGAGTCCATGTAATTACATTCGATTTACCAATACATATGCATAAAAATTGTTAGCCTATTATTAATCTACAATGGACTCTCGGACTAATATTTATTGTTGGAAATATATTTATGTTACAGAAATATTAAATTCGTTTTAATTACAGTTATTGAAAATAAATTGAAAAAGTCAAATAGCTTTCTTTCACCACTGCGGAGTTAAAAGAATATAAACAGGAAATTTGGGGGCAGATTCCCCTCAAGACTTTTTGGAAAAACGTAAAAGATATATCGTTTATAAACCGATATTAGAAAAGTATATCATTATGTGGAAAGCAACTTGCTAGTTCCTGCTGATCCATCAATAAGATTATATACTTTTGGTGAAAGTGAGAATTTCTTTTTTCTAATTTTTTAGATCAAAAGAAAATCAATTTTAAAAAACAATATGAGAGGAATTCATCCAGTTTTGCCAGTTTGAAAAATTTCAAAAACATGAATTTCAGATTAAATAAAATGTGACATTGGCCACCCCATATTCCATCGATCGATCCTCGTAATTACATCATAATTATATTAGAAAAAATGACTCAAACACAGTAATTGAAATCATCACTTTTTTCAGCCATTCTTAAGGTTTAGTATATTCATCCATTATTCTGCTGGCTTCTCAAGATTATAACCAGAAATGGCTGAATTTATCTTGATTTTATTATAGAAAAAATACCATCAAAATCGTTAGTTATTTCAGGCATTACAAGTTCTAGCAATAGCAGTATTATTCGTAAGACTTTTCAAAGTCATGCAGTAAAATATTTAAGTCTTCGACTTCCCAGAAAGTAAGACACTCTGATAAATATGTTTGATTACAAAATATGAATTCAAAGAAATTTTTGAAGTATATTAAGTACAAATAAATAAATAAAAATTTCGATAGAAATTTCTATGGGTCTTTGACTTTTCCTACACAATTTAGTCACGATTCAACAAATCAAATCCACATATAAAATTAACCAAGCGCGTTGCTGCTAAGTAAAAGTATAGATAATTCACTCATTAGTAAACAATTTTTTAATAATTTTATTATTAATTAGACTAGCATTTTTTTATTTCTAATTAAATCAGATTAAAATGTGTTTTTTATCTATTTAATTTATTCACTTTTTACTTTCGTGTTAGTGTTTAGTGAAATAATCATACAGTTATTAAATTTAGGATGGTACACACGATTGTGAGGGGCTCGGAGGGAATCACTAAGTACCACTGGTTTTAGGAGATTATCATTTTAAATCACGCAATATTCAACAACAGCAAAACTTGTTAACTATTTATATAGATAATGCGTCCAGAAGAAACTTCTAATATGAAGAAAGAAATTGGACACGAACTTCATTATTGCCGAGCCCTGAATAATTAATTCCATTCCTCTAACTATTCTTTCCCTGGTAGTCCTTTAAGCGCGATCCGTAACAAAAACGGTACCCATTTAATTAGGGGATGAAACTTTTAGAAAAGATAGTATCCAACAATTTTAAATATTTGCCCAGGCAACCCTGCACCTCTAAATCATTCAATAAAAAATTACGATAAAAAAGATATCAATACTTTTTTTTTTCATAAAATTTTATTGCCAACAACTTTTGTATGAAACTTTCTTTCATCATATCTATTATAGTTTTATAACGGCGTACCTTATTAATATCTTCCGTGGAAATTGACCACCAAGATGCAGAGTGAGTCCTTTTCTTCATCGTCTTTCAGATAGATACTATCTATTTCTTCTACGAGGGAAACATGTTTATTATCAAATCTACAGTGCCCAATTGGGATTAATGTAGTTTCTTTGGGGTCTGCAGCTAATAGCATGTCTAGCTACCTTTTACACATTGGTGATCTTTTTTATTGGTAGAAATACTGCCTTAAAAGCTGCTTCAAAATAAAAATATTTTCTCTATTACCTCTTTCTAGGGTTGCCACCTCTCCAGATTTCGTCGGGAGACTTCCGAAATAGTACAGTTTTTCCCGACTCCCGATGTCAAATGTAAATCTCCCGACATACCGAGTTATTATATTTTCCCGAGTTTATATTTTGATACTAACGTTCAAGCAAAGTTGCTTAAAATGTATAAATATTTTTTTAAATACCGCAATGACTCTTTGGTATAAAGTTACTTTGAAAGGAATAATAATTCATCATCATTTTGATAACTTGCCAAACTAAATCCAGGTAACAATAAAAATTGCAGACATGGGTGTAGTTTTATCTCATAATGTCAATGGGCAGACAATTTAAATTTTCAACTATTATAAAAGCAGACCAGAAAATAATTTCCCATCACACCTTATGAAAAACAAACAATAGTCACAGGTACTGCACATTGAAAACATTCAAGGTCTGTTTCAAAACGAAATTTATCATTTTAAAATCTCGATATATCATGTCTCGTCGTATTTTGAAAGTGAGAATATTGACGTATACATGATTACTTTAACTTCAACAAAAACTAAATTATGGAATTATAGGAAAAAAATTACATTAATAAAGAGTGGACCTTAAAAACCAACTTCCGATAGTATGGTTAAAATATTACTGTTAATTTCTTATCAGCCCGATCATTTCAAAACGGAAAACCAATATTAACACAAGGAAATCAGAATTCAATTTCCCCATACAATTCAAACGATAAAAAAGTGTGGTTTATTCATATTTTTTAGGACAATAAACTTTTTATTAATTATTCAGCCAATTTTTTTTCCGTCTTGATAATCACAAATTTTTTAATGTCATGAACTTTTTTTTATCAACAAAATAAAAACAAAGAAAAAACAACTTTTATTAGAGATGTTGCTGATTGAAATCTATCTTTCAAATTTAATTTAGCGTGTCTATCTCTCTCTGTCCGCAATTGGTTTGAAGTTTTATAAATTGTGTTCTATCAAAAATAGATATTTTTATAAATCGGTTTCAAGGTTCAATTTTTATGTGTTATATTTTTTGACTAAATTTATTGTTCATCACTGTACAGTGTACAGTATGTATCAGAAAATCTATAATAACAACCATGCCAGTGATATTTCTCTTCGAATTCATATAGAGACATAACTCTACCTGGAATCCTAAATATCATCCATTTTTTATAGACGTAGTCACGTTATAATTATTTTTCAATCATTCTGCTAATCTGGATTAAATAGTTTTTTCTAAGCAACTGTGTTTTTGCACGAAATTACTGATTATCGACCCCCTTTTCTTATTTTTTGACCCCCGACCAAAAAAAGATATACTGTAAGTTAAACCTGATGACATGTTTGTGGCATCGTAGCTCCCAAACGAATCAACCGATTTCTATATGATTTTATTCGAGATGGTTCTTCACTATGTTTGATGATAATCACTTCCTTGTTTCAAGGGTTTTTTTAATAAAATAACATTTCCGTTACTGAACACAGTATGCACCAGAATACTAATAAAAAAAACATTATAGCTATATTTTTCTTCGAAACCACAAAAATAGGCTACAATCTTAATTGGAATCTTATTTAAAGTACTTCAAATTCTAAATATTCTCAATCTATCATAGATTTTGTTTTGAAATATTTTTTAAGCAATTTATGACGATGACCTAACTTATAACTAAAATAGACTTTTCTAGCAAGACCATTTGCTTAGCGTATAAGAGTGTAAACTCCAGATTGAGTGAAAAGACTCGATTTTGGTTAAACTCGGCTTCAATTTTTAATAAGATAATTAAACTAAAATTCTGAAATAAATTCAGCCATCAAAAAATGGTCAAGAATTCAAAAAGTACGGTTTTAAATTTTTAAATATTCTCTCTTTAGTGGGAAGAAAAAAATTTCTATAAAAGAAAGCTAATGCATATTTTTCACAGAAATGTTTGTTATTCCATATCAGCACAGATTTCTTGACACACCCAGTAAAAAACTAAGTTCAATATCAAGGACTGTCGTCAACAATCATTCACAACGGATTAGACCTCTAACGAATAGCTATAATCACGAATGATAAATAGCATTCAAAATAACTACACAATGTAATATCAAAAATAAAACAATGTTTGTGGTAATGGAATGAAAACCTTCTTATGACACAACACAGTATACATTGCTCTTATCAATCACCACATACATCCGGGAGAGAGTAGCATACACATGATAAGATTGATTGACAAATTCAACCCATAATACGTACAGAGAGATTCGAAAATATTGATATTGTGGCACAACAAAAAATTCTAAAATCGACAAAAAAAATTTTTGTTGTAAATTTGCGTCATCTATTCATTGTTAGTATGGTTCCCTTTCGGTTATACTATACCAACGGAAGAGACAAGCGTTGACTTAATTTGACATTTAAGTAATATGTCTGAACATTGGCAACATTTTTTGACAACAAATGTTATCGACTGAAATTTTTTAAATAGATGTTTAAGATTTTTTACAAAATATATTTTTAGATACGGGAAAGTAACGGAACAACCATTATCACGAAGGGATTCTACATTACATCATGTTTAAAAGGCTGATCCCATTTGGATGGTGTTTTCTCTTGATCTTAAAATAGAAAACAAGGTTACCCCAAAAAAAGAAACAACTTTTATTTGCAATATTTTTCAGACAACATCCTTAATGTATAGGTATCACAATGGACTATATGGTCTACTAAGTATGTCCCGTCTGGCACAGCCGGTACTTACTACCTAATCACATACACAGAAGAAGAGAATTTCCAGATTAAATTCAAATCTTTTCCCTCTAGAATGAAAGTGGTTTGCATGTAGCTCTGGACAGAAACTGCTCAGCAGCTACTAAATTGTTAGATCGCAATGCATTCAATATCTCCTTCTCCCAATCATGCATTTCTGGACAACTATTTGTCCAGAAAAAAGGTTAATTCTGTGTTGCGCTCTTTAGTACATGACTAGTATACATAAATTACGAACAATTCTTGTCGGATTTTTTCGGTAAATAATCATCTACCAATGCATGCGATAGAAAAAGATGTTTATGTATCAATTACGAATAAGATGCATAATATGCTTTTTATGATGTTTTATAACTATCAATCATTTGAAATCACTTGGTTAATTAGGCTGTAATAATAAACTTAACGTACTAAGACAATAGACTACATTCAAGTTTCGTATTAAAAATCTATTTATTCCAAAATTAAACATAATACACACACATAAATAAATAAAATTATTTTATAAACTTTTTTTTTATCATAGGAATATTCGATAACTGACCTCTAGTAACCGCATGTAAGTAAATAATCGCCTAATTTTTCCACTACGGAGGCCGCTTGCTGAGGTTGAATGGGATCCTCATAAAGGGATACAACGACAGCTGCAATACAAAAAAAAAATTAAGTTTAAAATTTACTGGTGAATTTTTTGAAAAAAAAAGAGTGATAAACTTACTTTGTTGCGTTTTCATGCAATGAACTCCAACTTTACCAAGTTTAGCTCGTACTACTCGATCTGTTCCAGACAAATAAATGTACCTGTTCCCTGCCAATGTGACTCCTGACGACGTAAGAATATCTTGTTTTTCAAAACCTTGCACAAGTTTGGCTAACTCTTCTTTTGATACCTGTAACAATTAGAAAATAAATATTAAATTTTATTATCGAACATTTAGAAAAAACAAGATATTTTAATTTCTGAGAGTTGGGCTAATACGCTTAATAAGTGTGTGTTGAAGACGCTTAAATAAGATGTATGTGTTCTAGCTAAAAAGTTCTTCCGTTATAAATTAAATGGCTGAGGAATTTTGCCTTTCCTTCAATTAAACCAAAGCGTATCAATGAAGGCGTAATGTACTCGATTCTAAATCTTTATATTTTTACAATATTTGTATACCTATGAGTATACACTACATGTTTCCCTGAGTTACCTGCAGCAAAATTTGTGCTAGCATTTGCTCAATATTCATTACAATATTTTAGTCTTCAAGACGTGTCCAACGAATGACATTTATTAAAAAAAATATGGTATGTGATATTAATATAAATTATCACAAAATAATTATTAGCACATACGTGTAATGGTCGCGAACTCAAGGTTAGATAAAATATTCACTTTCAATAATAAACTACACGTTATACATAAATATAATCACAACAATAGACAATAAAAACAATATTGTTACGTTTGTATTTACAGTAAAACCACGTTGAATCAGATCAAGTAGGATCTTCGATTCTACAACTCTGTTGATTTGTGCCGTACCCATTCGGTTTTTTAATAAATGTTTCGATCCTTAATCCTTTATCGAAAGTCAAATGAATTCGGCACGAATCGATTGCAACAATTGTCAATCATTTCCTTTACCTATCACACAAATCGCGGACCATTATCCTTTGCATACCTATAATTTGAATTATAGATAATATACTATAAGTTACATGCAAAACAAAGATGACCTTTGATGTTTATTTTGGTAATGACGTAACGGCATAAATCAAAACAGTACAGCGTTGTCGCGCGTTCATAAAAACCTAACTGTCAATTAGCATATTGATTAGATTTCGCATAGTTCTCCAAAAGTAATTTAAAGTAGGGTGTCCAATTTTTAGGTGTGCCATTTTGTGGTATAGATGGTGGTAAAATATACTTTTATTCAAATGTCTCGAAAACTATAAGGTTTATTGTAAACAAAGTTTTTAAACAAATTTGAGCCACCCGAAAAATCACGTTCCAGACCAAAAATGATTTTGTGCCGATTGAAGAACCAGATATCAAATTTTCTTCTTACATTTAGATATTGTGAGACCTTTTCCTCCTAGTGAAGGTTATCGATATATCTTCATTACCGTATACCGTTTTACGCGTTTACCGTTGGGTCGAGACGATCAATCTTAATCACAACCATCACGTCAGAAGAAATTATTAATAATTTGATCAATTCCTAGTTCTCACGCAATGGAAAATCCGACTGATTTTCAACAAAAAGCTTCGAATAAAAGTTTTTTATTATAAAAATACTAACAACTTTTGTTCTAAAACCGAATGAATTCAGCACAAATAAACCATAAAATTTGAATTCCCTTTGCTCGATTAATTTTCACCCCAAACTAATTTTGATCTATCAATAAAAAGTATTTGAAAACTATATTATTTCCGCTTGTCAGAGTTTTGCAAATAAATTTCCGGTTAAAATGCAAGTAGTGAACAAGACCCTATTTTTATTTGCATTGACTTTGAACCCGGAAATAAAGAAACCTTATCAATGGTACAAAATACCCACTTTTGAAAACGGATATGAATGAAATGCACTTATTATGTCAGTGTAGTTGTAATCAATAACACAGTTCAAAAAGTAGATTGACCATTTACTGTATATACAGTTGTTTTGTATCAGATAAGTAATGACATACTTTTTCTATTAAAAGAGGAAACATTCCAGTTAAGATGACGCCGTTGTCAACCAGTTATTTAGTATACGTTCTTCATCTCTCTTTTCAGAGAGAGGGCACCATACATATTTTTAAAATTTATTTTTATAAGAAAATTATACTGCATTGAAGTTAGTTGCCAAATTTTCGAAAAATTACATAATATTATTATCAAAAAATATTAATTTAAATCAAAAATATTATGCGAACTAATTTACAATTTAAGGTCATTCACCACTATTTAAATAATTAATTATTATGTTAAATCATTTAAAATGTTAATTTATTATGAATAATTAATTAATTTTACTGTACAAGTTTTGATCTGTGGAATGTCTTTGTACAAAAAAATTATGTAGACATCATGCAGACACAAAAATTCAAAGGACAATATAAATTATTTTTTAACTGTTTTGAAAGTAAAATGTACACTACCGTTCATAAAAACTAAACCGGTAAATCACATTCTAAGTGTAAATATTAGTAAATAAATATATATATAATATTGCATACGGTAACCCTTAGAATGTTTCAACTGGTTCAATTTTAATGAAGTATCCTTATATTTTTACGCTTAGATTCATTTACAAGGGCAATGTTAAAACTGTTAATTTTTTTGGCATGTAAAAGTATTGTGTGCAATTTATTTTTTCAAGGCTTCAAATAAGTAACATATTCTATCCTTATATTTTTACGCTTAAATACTTTTACAAGGGCACTGTTAAAACTGTTAATTATTTGGGTTTTTTTTTTATTGAGCGCAAAAATGTTACTTGCAATTTTTCAAGGCTTAAAATGTTTATATTTAGAAATCTCAACGAACAATGCGAACGAAGCTTACATGTATTAATATTCGAGTAATGAATTATTGGGAAAATATATCAACAATATTTGGGATATCCATCATTTTAGCATCCCACTTGCTTAGTCGAAATAAAGCCCAATTTACAATCAATTTTTATACCCAGTGTATAATATATACCAGGATATATTAAGTTTAGTTCCGCCTTTGTAACGGTTGAAAATATTGATTGCAGAAAAAAATTTTTTGTATAGGTGTTCATACAATGGCCTAATTAGTCCATTTCCGTAAACACGATAACTCAAAAACGAAAAGAGATAGTGTCTTCTAGAGCTAAGAAGTAAGGTCAAGTTCGATGGGCAAAATTGGACCATGTTTGGTCAAAATGGGCAAAACTGCCGATCTCTGAAACCGTAAGAGATAGAACAAAAGTATAAAAACAAAAAATGTTCCGTTTTTAAAAATAAGCAATTTGTTTTCATAAATTCAGTATATACCGGTTATTTAAGCAATTAACTCAGTTAGTTGTTATTTTAACTTGTTTAAATTAATATTGACAACTTTAAATAGCTTGATTTATCTTAAAGATAATTTATTTTAAAATAAAAGATTCTAATTTAAAAGTATTATGAAAAAAGTTAAAAGTAGTGCAACGTGGGTAATATTATTATTGATTATAACCATTTATGGAAAAAAATAGCTTTATTTGGTACTATTTTTTTAAATTAGTTCTACATGCTCAATCCTCTCAAAAGAATTATCTATTGTTAATATTAATTTTCAAAGAATGGAAAAATGTTATCACATGTAGGAAACTGCAAAACGCATTGATATGGCATTTTGCAGGGCAAAGTGTGATCTTTGATTTTCGAGAAAATATTTCTTAAGTAAATATTAAAAAATTTACTTTAGTTTTAATATTCCTCGGTTGTAAAAATTGTTAAGTTACATATCATTTTATGACTTCATATTATATAAATTAAGGATTCAATATAGTAAGTTATCAAAATACAAAATCCATTATCAATCGACTTTGGTATTCGGATAGCAAGCTAAGATTTTTTTCCTTTAAGGCAAAATCTATTAAATCGGGATATTACCAAATAATATAATTGCGAGGCACAGAACATTTCTGAAGATTGGGACGTCACTAATCGATTCTGACTAGTTCAAATAATTAGGCAAGATTAGTTTTGTCTTTACAGAATTACTACTTTTAACTGAGTTTTCAAATTTGCGTTTATTTGACCCAAATCAATTTGGATTTCAAAAACTGTCGAAAAAAAGTTGTTCGTTATAAAAATATTGATGATATAAGTTCTAACAATTTTTTCGAAAACCGAGTGGATTCGGCCCAAATCAATTGTAAAATTTTGAAAAAATGACGCCACCTTTTGGAGTTAATTACTCAAGTGTAGCTAGAAATATACGAACTGTAAACACTCTTCGTTTCACCTTTTTTTTTTATCTGATGAACAATTTTCTCTAATCAGAAAATATGGAAATGTAGACACAGCAAAACATAAGATATTGGAATTTAAATAAGCTTTAATGATCAAGCTAAGGTCTTGTTTGGAAAAAGTGACTTTATCAACTTTAAAAAAATGTTCTTGGTCGAAAGATGCAGCGCTTAGAATGATGTCTACAGAAAATGTTTGTTAATTTAGCAAAACCTAAGAGCATAGCAAACTTCGAGGCTTAGTCTAGGAAAAACGGGAGATTAAAGATTGTGTACAGAGATAAAAGACCTAAAGAACAAAGAATTAGACTAGGAATTGGTAGATTGTGCAACTGCATTCGACATTAGTAGGAACTATGCCGATATTCCTCTGAAGTTTGTGAAACCGCAGAAAACCTTCACAAGCATAGCCGTTTACTTTCGTTCTTGTCCATACTTAATTGACATTGTCAACTGCCAGTATTGGAAATTGAATCAGCAACCTCTCAGTTCCAAGCAGAGCGCCTTTATCAACTGGACCACCCGGGCAGGTTTCTTTGTTTGACTTGTAACTTTTTAGGAAAATGTGTACTACCATAAAAGGAATAGATTGACACTTTTAGATCAAGTTGCTCTATTTGATTCGCAGTAACAGACGACGACCTCCTCCACATCTAGTATGAACTTGGAACATATGATTCAACAAAATAAACAATTATTAACCTTCTAGCAAATATGGTAATGAATGAAATCAAATTTTCAATGTCATATTTTTTTTTTATATTATAAATGGAAATTATTGTTTTTTAAATAAAAAGTAACTAAGTCATAAGGTGATTGAGATAAATAAATATAATTACTCTTTAAAAACACAAGAAATATGATTATAGGTCGACTTACATATTACTATAAATATGTATAAGATTATTATAACTGAAGTTAACTTAACAACAACAGCGCAGACAAGTTTAATAATATGTAAGACGGACGACGGCAAGCTTAAAAGTAGCACACGCGCATACCATATGGTAGCAGATTATATACAATGATAGTATACAGACCGTTTTCAAAAGCATTTCTAATAGAGAATCAATAAATAAATAAAATATTTACTATAAAACCATACATACACATACATACTGAAACTGAATGTCTGGACTGGAATTTAGGCTGGCCATATTATAGGACCATTCTTCATTGACGGATCTTAAGATTCGCAAATTATTTGAGTTTGTTACGAAATAATATTTTGCCAACTGTTAGAGCTCTTCCTAATTTAGACCTGGAATCTGTATGGTTCCAGCATGATGGTTGCCCTGTGAACAATGCCAGGATAGTAAGGCTGTTCCTGGAACAAACTTTCTAGGAACGTCTTATGAGTGGTTTTGGAACCAGCCAGATCGCCAGATCTATCTCCTAACGACTTTATTTTTGTGGGGTTTTCTCAAAACACAGATTTATTCGCGGAATAGGCCTGAAAATTTGCAACAATTAAGGCAAAGAATTGTTGACAATTGTGCGAAAACTACTCGTGGGTTTTATTTTTCATATAATTTGAGTGGATTGTTGTTTTATGTTATACCGTTAATTGAATTCTATCATTTATTTTAAAACATTCCACATACAAAATAATAAGGGATATTCAAAAAAGAATTTTCAATTGTTAGAAGTAATGGCTAACCTTAAGAAGACAACAATGAATATATTTAATCCACTCTCATTAGATATGTCTGCAGTACTAAGTTTGCACAGCATCCACCATTATGTACACATCACATACACCACAGAGTACTCCCACTATTTTTATTTCATTGACAATTTTAAAACAATTTTAACATTGATTCTCTATTAGCAAAGCGTTATAACACACACGGTATAGTATTCATTATTGTTTTGAAAATAATGACGTATTTCACACAGTCATAATGTTATCTAGATAGACTTGTTATTTTTATTTTAAATGCAGTTAAAATTTTCTGAATGGTCGTAAATATTGTTTGGGATGTATGCGTATATATAAGCATGGCTTATAAATAAATGTGTTTCTATTAACGCAAGTCATATAAATAGATTGATCATAGAATACAGATATGTATATATAAAAACCTGTTTTACATTATCGCCAGCAATAGTGGTGTTCTCTTTTCAAAATTTTATAGTCGATTTGTGCCTTACCATTCGGTTTTCGAAAAAATGCTTCGAATAAAAGTTCTTCATTATAAATATGTAGTATAAGTAGAGGCGAGGCCGAATCCTGGCAAGCAAGCCTTTTTAGTCCTTTTTTAACGAACCCTATACTTTCCTTATCACCGTTTTCACCAAATTCTAATTTCTATTTCGTGGTATGTTTCGAGTTCCATGATGAGGTGGTACATATAGCCACAAAAGTAGCGCTTATTTATCAAAATTATACAATTGATTTGTGCCTTATCGATTCGATTTTTGAACAAATGCTTCGGATAAACATTTTTTATAATAAATATACTAATAACTTTTATTCGAAACTTTCTCCCAAAAATCGAATGAATAAGGTACAAATTAATTAAAAAATTTGGGCTACTTTTGTGGGCCATAGTAATGTGATTGTCATTGTCATCGGTACGACGAATTAGAAGTGGCAACTTAAAGATTTGCTTCTATTGGTCAAGCTAATCGAGTCTTAAAAATTGAACCATTTACTTGTACAATGGACAGGTAAGGTAAAGTAGCGTTATTTTTTCCAAATTCGATTTGTGCCAAATTAATTTGATTTTCAGAAAAATGTTTCAAATAAGAGATGTTAGTATATTTATAAAGAAATAGAAGTGAAAATTTGGTGAAAGCGGTGATAAAATATGGAAAGTTAAAATTTGTGTAGTCTTAAAAAAAACGATAATAAAAAAAAGATAGATACGGCGCTAAAAAGTTAATTCACGTTCACGAATGGGCAAAATCGTTCCTGCTAACGAAAGTTTTGCCAGAATTTCAGTTCAACTGATATCCTTGGAGAATAAATACAATCAGCTAATTCATACTGATTATAACTACCTTATAATCGAAATACGTATTTATATAATACAAATAATTGGTCTAAGTGAGAAAATTTATTGAATAAACAGAAATAAAATATTGTATTGGGAGTGTTCAATAATAATTGTTGAATACTATCAAATTTCTTCTAATGCTTATCTTAATCCACCTGTTAATTTCCAATTAAATATAAAATTAATTCAATGCTAGATAAGAGTTCCAAAGAAATTTATTAACACAACTTATGTGTCTCAGAGTCTACTTCAATACGGTGGAGTATACTTTCAGTCAATATTTAAAAAAAATCATGACTATTAATAAATATAAATATATTCAACAACAACAAAAATACTGTTGTCATTTTTAAGCACCCACATGCAAACATTCCACAACTCGATACGTATGTATGAATTGGATCGACCTCCTCTCTTTTGTAATTGAAACATTTTGAATAAAATAAAATAAACATTTTAACGAAAAAGTATAATTGGTTTTGAATTTTTAATTAATTTTACCTATCAGGTGTGTGCGCGCCGATTATTAAATTTTTTTCCATGTGTTCCAATGTGATTGAGAATACAATATTTGTATTACCGCGACCATTTACCAAACAGTTTAAATCTCTTGAGTGATCATAGACCAAAAACAAGTAATTAACTAGATGAGTTAATTGATTAAATACCCGGGGGGTATATCCTGAATCAATGTAAACCAAGTTTATAACAAAAGTTGTTTATTTTTAAAAATAAACAAATATGGGCAGTTTTACCCAAACATGGGCCCATTTTACATATCTCTAGAACACAAAAAAAAATATCAGCTTGTCATCTCTTGTCGCTTTTGAGTTACCCCGTGTCCGCAAACGGGCGGACATACGGAAATGAACTAATTAGGTCATTTTATGAACACTTGCTCCAAACATTTATCAATATATTCAAGCGTTACAAAGTCGGGACTAAACTTAATATACCCTGGTATATTTACATTGTGCAAAAAGAATATCTAGGTTTTTTGGTAAGGTGAGTGCTATCGTAAGCGTGGCAACGCGGTGCATAGTCTTTTGATAATATACGAGATTTTAATGACGCCAAATAAATTAAATGCGTACTTCCATTTAATGGAAAGTGAAATTGAATGGAACATCTCTGGGATGAACTTGTCAGGCGTATAAGAAGAATTCACCTTCCCGAAATCTCATGAATCTCAGAATATAGGTTTAGTGCAGAAATGAGAGGAAATTACGCAAGATGTAGGAGTGAACTTTATTAAAAATATGCCTAGAGGTTTCGAACAAGCAGAGATAATATCCGCTGTTAAGTTGATTTCTTTTAAAATCCCAGAAATAATATGCTTTTTAAATAAAAAATTTATGTAAATGTTTTTTTTTAATAATTGAGGGCCTTGATATAAGAACCAGATTAGTCCAAATTTTCCAATTAAAAAAAATGCATTTTTGCATTACAGCTATATTATCCACAGTCAAAAATTCTTTCTTTCTTGTATCAAGGCCTCCCTACCTATCCCAAAAACTTTGTGTAGTTTAGTGATAGACAAAACATTTAAAATAAATAATAATTCAACTTAAAAGAATGTTTCATTTAATATTTATTATCCAATTAAACTTGGGGTCATTGAAGACCTTAGGCGAGCACCTGTGAATGATGAGATGCAAGTAATTAAAGGTTAAAAACGATCTGACGTAATAACCTTTTACAACAAAGTCTGCTGAACACAATACCAGAACAATAAAACACAAAGATAATAAAACAATAGACAATTATGATAAAAGTAAAAGTGATGTGTTTTATTGTTTTTTATTGGAAAATTACTCGATCGTAAAATGCACGCAAATTTTATGTAAGCAATTACCGTTCACTCTGCTTAGTATATTTTTATCAATATTAAATACATTTAAAAAAAAATAAAACACCTGACACCATTTTATCTATCAGTTACTAATACTTGCGTGATACAACACTGATGATATCCAATAATTTTTATGATCAATAGTTTTTATTAGAAAATTTATTTGTTACTTTCTTGAATGATATTATTGAACGATATGATTCTTATATTAGCTTTCTATTTATTACTATTGATTTATAATTACGGTTTTTTAAATTGATATTTTTTAAATTCAATTTTAAATAAACTGTATTATTCAAAAAACATTTTAAAGCAATACTTATTGCAGTGTTTAATTTATTGATACAAGTTTCAAAGTATTAAAGTATTGATACAAATACAAAAAATTATATTTTCCGCTAAGGCTAATATCTTCTTCTGAGTAGTTCAGTTGACAGAGCACTGGTCCGAAAAGTCAGAGGTCTTGGGTTCAGCCAAGATGTGTAAGATTTTTCATATCAAAACATTGATGTCAAAATAATATTAAAATACGTTTGAATAAAGAATTTAACAAAAAAAAAATTGTTGATAAAATAACTATCACTATTTTTGCAATATTTACAATTAAAAACGAATGCAAATATTTTGATGTAATCAAGAATAAATTATATGCAAAAAAAAAGAACATTTACCGCATATAAATTATGATAATTTTAAAAATATTATCGTTTTTGTTTTTATACAGTGACACTACTAAACCTATCACTATCTGTTTTGTGAGAGTGTTTGTTATTACTGAAGTTTATTTTGAATTTAATGACCTCAATTAAATATAAATAAATTTATTTATAATAACTATTTTTGTACGAATCATTTAAGTTTTGTTTTTTTAAGTAGCCAATGAAAAATGGACAAATATATTTAATAATGTTAGCAAAATTTTCATATAATTCGTTTGCTCGTTAAAATTCCAAACTAACTTAATTCGAACGAATTTATCATCTAACTTTACGAGTTTATTCAATTCAAATACCTATAACGTGACCACCCTACTATCGAAAATTTGGAGTTAATTTGTGCCGAATTCATTTAGGTTTCGAAAAAAAATATTTAGAATACAAGTTGTTAGTATTTTTATAACAAATAACTTTAACTCGTAACATTTTTTCGAAAACTACCTGGATTTGGCCCAAAACTTTGAAAATGAGAACGTCGTTAGTGCAATTTCAATGTATATAAATTCCCGAGTTTCGTTTTGGTCTTTCGAAGATTAATATGATTAAATACTCAGAAAATTCAGGTGTGCCAGTCCAAAAAATGCTTTAATTTATTTGAAACACATGTGTCAATTTGTTAGTTGTATCAAAAGTTAATTGCTCCTTTTCAGCTCACTTTGCTTCAGGCATAAATTCAAAATGACGCAAATTAAGATTAAGGCTGCGTTTCATTTGGGCGCTTTCAGCGCTCGAAAGAGCTCACGCACACAATTCGCTTCCGATAGATAATAGATTATAATTGCTCTGCTCGATGATAGATAATAGTATTACAATTGATGACGTCACTATGGCGCATTATGTGTATTTTTGTGCGCTTACAGACCCAATGAACCGATGTTTGAAATGCTTATGAAAGTGTGTATGCGCCCAAATGGACCGCAGATTACATAAATAAGCCTTTTTTATGGTACGGTCTACGGAATCCTGATAGAATAGAACTACAACTAGTTAATTCAGGCAGAAAGTGGAGTTTCATCGTCCAAAAAATAAGGTATGCTAAAAAAGGAATGCAATCTTTGATTATAATTCACATTAACACCATTAGTAATGTAGATTTCACAAAATTGATTCTGATTCATTCTGACGATGAGTATACAGTAATAAAATTGAAAATACTGCTCTGGAAAATTAAAGAGAAAAGCTATAAATTTATATATATGAAAAACATGTAACACGAAACCTTCCAGCAATAAAATTGTGTTCTTGATAAATTTATTAAAAATTTATATAAAAATATAATAAAAAGAACTCTATTTTTGGTTTTATACAAGAAAACTACATAAAAAGAATATGGCTGCAAGGAAAAATGAAAATCGAACAAGGTCATGTGTCTCATACTTAGATTGAATGAATCATTTGTTAGTTGTGTTTGTATTTTATCATTTAAAAAAAGAGTAAATAAATACCATATATGGTGTGACGTCATATTTGTCATTTTATTAAAATTGTCTATTCAAATATTCAACAGAATTGATTTTTTTAGTACATTTTATTTTGTAGTCTTTTATTATCGAGTATCATCACGGCCATTTATACATGATCTTGTGGAAAATACTACTATTAGAAATGTGAAAATTGGTATGTTTGTTATTCAATCACGCGTTTACTGAACCGATTTTGATGCGGTTTTTACCAGATGACTGCGAACTTTCCGGGTAAGACATACGGCAACGATGGCGAATCAAACGCACGTGTGTCATTGATGAAACGTGACAAAACAATTCGATCACGAGATAAATTACGGAATTTGGGTATCTGATCGAAACAATTTATTTTTTCGTCTTAGTAACTAACAAACTTCATTGTGCACAGGGCTACCGGTACCAGAACGGCAGCAGATTGCGCGACAGAAATAAGTTGATTTCGCGCATGTTTTTGACCGAACGGACCGGAGTGATCTACGGATGGACAAAGTGCAAGCGACGCAGAGCGGCTGCCTTTTGCTATCTAAACAATATTTTAATCTCTATGCATCTACGGTTGTGTGGCATCTGTGCCCATAACTTTTGAACGGTGCGTTAAAGAGAATCTTTAAATTCAAATAATATGTATCTCATAAACATAAACAACATTTGTTATTTATTCAATAGTTTTGGCTTAAATACTGGCAGGGCAGAAGAAAAAAGTATATATATTATTATAAAAAGAGAGAATCTCGTAAAAAAACGACTAATTGTATATTGAATAGATAATTTAACATAAAAGGTATGAAATTCTGCGAATAATTTTAATAGTTAAGAACACTAAATTATGACATGACTGAGTGTTAATAAGCTCAGTGAATTGTGTGGGTAACGGCTAGTGTATCATATATTTAGTAATAATTAAGTAGTAATAATTAATATTATTTGAATGAAATTTTGTTTAGTGGATAAGCAACATTGCTAAAATATGGATAAAAAACATTGGTTAGGCTAGATTAGGATTCAATAATATTCAATCGTAATGAACATGACTGTGACGATCCAACATCCTTTAATTTGATTCTACTAATTTGACTCAATATCAATTTTTAAGAAATTTTTGTCAATAATTGTCTTTGTAAAAATTGTTTATTGATTAGTCATATAAGTAAATTGAAAATTTATCCACGTATTATTTATTGGAATGAAATTTGTTTATAAGGTAATGATGATTGATTCATCTGTCTTTGTTTTTTTTTGATCATTGACAACAATAGACATACATATGGACGTGTCTTGGTAATGTACACTACATGTCTTTGAAAGAGATAGAAAATGGTTATCTTATATCTTTCTCTCTTTCAAAACATACGAGACAACAAAGAAACTATGAAATTCGAAACTAAATAAATAAAAAATTTCTTAAAAAATAATTGGTTTAGATTTCTACGGCAACCTTGAAAAGCTGACAACTAATTAATAAAGATATTCGATAGACCTTCACCTAATTACCTTGCAATATTCTGTATAATTGCCAAATGACTGAAGTTAATTACAAATGAAATGAATACACAAATAGAAGAGACAATATTAAAAATAAATCATCGATCTTTGTTAAAATTAGATCAATCAATTTATTTATAAAAACCACATTCATCAATAATAATAAACTTAAGAAGTATTATATTGCGCACATATAACCACAATTTGATTATTGAATTAAAAATGTATATTTGTTTTATTATTATACAGAATGTCCTCTGCAATGCAGTTATAAGATAAGACATCATTTTTTAATACACCTTTTAATAGTTTTGGTAAACTACCCTCTATTTATCCATCGTTAGTATGGTTAGTTTTCGGTTATATTATATCAACGGAAGTGACTAGCGTTTACTTAATTTGACATTACGTAATATGTTTGAACATTGATAACACACTTTGTCATCAAATGTTTGATATGAAAAATCAAACACATCTAGGATAGGAATCGAACCCACGACCTCTGGCATTTTAGACCAACGCTGTCTTTAAGCCACTAGATGTTATGGTAATGGAATGCATATGATTTCTCACTATCTTGATGTGAATATACATATTATTTTGTTTTTTTACTATTTACATATTTTTATTTTATTTTTTTTAACTCGCGCCTTTTTATACATTCGTTAGTATGATTGCCTATTGGTTATATTATATCAACGGAGGTGACTTTACTTAATTTAACATTTAAGTTAATAATGTCTGAACATTGATAACATTCTTGACATCAAATGCTCAATATGTAAATGTATTTTATTATGTTGGTGGTAACAACACGATCACTTTTTATACCCGGTATTGGCATCTCTAGCACGATACTTGTAAATCAGGACTACCACGATACTTGTAAAAAAGGGCATATACACGGGGGTCGGGGTATAAATCATAGACCTACTTTCTGTAATTTATAATTTACTCACTAAAGAGCATATCCAAGTGCTAGAGTTCCCAATATATAATACTATCTGCCCGCGCAGGCTTCACACTGAAAACTATTTGTTTATGAAAAAATGTTTAAGTACAAAAGTTGTATGTTTATATTAGATAAACATTTTTTATACTTAAACATTTTCTCTATCTCGCACCGTTTAAAAAATAGGTATTTAGCGTAGCTGTCACGCGGAAAAGATGCATGAAATGCAAACTTTTTAAAACCTATGTATAAACTTTCCTCATTAAATGGACTATTTAACGCAAAAAGAATTTTTCAATTTTACTATAGTATAGATATACAAGGTTATATTAATTAAGTTTAGTCCTGACTTTGAAACGGTTGAAAATATTGATGGTAGAAAGAAATTTTTGGTATAAATGCTCATAAAATGACCTAATTAGATGATTTCCGCATGCCCGTCTATCGACACGATAACTCATAAAAGAAAAAAGATAACGAGACGAAATTTTGTGTGTTCTAGAGCTAAAAAGTAACGCCAAAGAATGGACTAAATTGAAAATCTTTGAAACCGTAAGATAGATAATTTTTTGCATAAAGTCAATATATACCGAGTATTGAAGCAGTTAACTAAGTTAATTGTTATTTTCACTTTTTTTTAAATTCTCGGTAAATAATAATATCTGGTTAATCTGTTGTTTGAATTGTGGGAGGGAGGGAGGTACATACTGTACATTTGTTTTATTGTTATGTGTTGAATGCATAATAATAGTTTCCAAGTAGATCAAGGACGATTCATAGCACCGCGACGCGACTATACTTAACCATATTATATATTCAATACACTTTATTGATATTACATTTATAATGCTACTACTTACTTTACATGAATTGTTTTTTATTCAATTATTTATTGAATATTCGTAATAAAAATTAAATTTCATTTATTTTTAATTCAGTAAATATAAACAAATCTGCTAATTAAAATTCTTAATTAGCATAACACAACAAAAATAATTGTTAAATATGACCATGTAAATATTCATTGTTTGGTATTTATTTCAGTAGCGGTATAACGTGGGGGTCTACTTCTGATGGAACAGACAAAGATAACTATCTATTTTATACAAGAGATAGATCGAGATAGACAGACATTTTTCGTTGTTTATATCAAAATATGTTCAAAACTATACGTCAGAAGACTTTGTTTATATTTTAACATAATCTATAATAGTTTAACTACTTAATTTCAAGTTGTTTTTTTTTTTTAATTTTTGTCTTTAGCAGTTTAATTTCATGATAAAAATGCGATGAACCAGATATTCTCTAGTAGTAGAAGTAGTATTAGCGAGGTGGGAGGTCGAAGCCTGGCAAATAGGTGTTTCTAGACATTTTTTACCGACCCCTAAAGAACAAGGAATTTGTATGTATGTAGAGTAGGAATTGGCAGGTTGTGCGACTGCAGCCAACTTTGATAGGAACTATGCAAACGTTCATCTAGAGTTTGTGAAAGGAAACGGGAGAGTATTCCCTATCTAATACGTATTAAAATTCAATTTTTGAAAACTAATTTTTAAGAAACTGAACGTCTATCAAAAAACTTACCACCGCGGTGGCGGTGCAACCATATTGATGGCATATTCTTCGACCAAATATAATACGGTATCAGGGTGCTATGGGATATACCCTAAAACCACTTTTGAGCACGTTTATGCGTCAGACTTGAGATTAGATAATGCTTTTCTAATCTTGGATATTAGGGAAGTTGAATCAAGAAATTATGTTTCCTTAAAAATTTCACATCTATTTTAATTCCTCTTTTAAACCTCCAATATTTAACATAGTTCCTTGTAGGCAAATAGATTTTTTTTTTATTTAAACATGTAACAACTAACTTAATAAATTAGACAGTGTGATAAAATATTGTTTTGAATGTTAATCAGCATAATTGAAACTACTTTGGTACATTTTAAAAATAACAGCAATAGCACGGTACAAAAATATACAGTTTTATGAATATGAAACAACCACGAATTTTATAAATGCACTGTTGAGTGCATGAAGCTGACTTTGAGAATAAAATTTTACTTTAAAATCGGATAAAGAAGATGTTTTCTTGAAAACCACAACTTAAACCGGTGGGTCATGAAATTTAAACAGGAGTTCTTTATATGGTGTAAGAGGATATTTGAGAATTAATCCCCTAAGGGGGTTAGATAGGGGATGAAAGTTTGTATTTTTGTTCGTCATTTTTTAAGTTAAAAATATGGAAATTGATGTTTAGGTTTCTGTTTACAAATTAAAAGTTGTATCAGCGTTTTTGAAAATTCAATTGTTAAGGGGGTAAAATAAAGGACTTAGGTTTGTATGGGAAGTGCTTCATTTTTGAAGGTAGAAACGTGGGAGATGGTATTTAGGCTTTTTACAATTGAAATAAGTGAGATGTTGCCGTTGGGAAAATTCATCGGGCACATGGCTAGTCAATTAGAAAATTCCAGATCATTGTAATATATAAGCGAATGAAAATAACAATCATGCATAGTTCATAATTTCTTATTTTTTCAAATAAAATAATAGCAATCAACATTTTAGGGTCAATAACCCTATTATTATGATATTATTTAAGATTGTGCTAATTGATCTTTAGGCTATTTTATCTGACCTTATATACTACATACCACTTCACTCAAAAAATTAATAATTATGGCTGGTTTATTACAAAATCATTTTATTGTATTGCCAAAATCACTAACAGGTTTCAGATAAAAATCAACGAATATTAAGAATTAAAAATGAGCAATTTTAATGTAGTCCAGCCACGAATATATTTACGATTAAATAATACCAGATTCTATGGTTATCAATGACTAGAACATTTTAATTGACTATGGTGGAAGAAACAAGGTTTATAGACTTCAAATTTAAATTATGTTGTTAAAATTGAACAAGTGAACATTTAACACGTAATCTTTTGGAAACATATATTTCATCGTAGGTAAACAACACCCAATTTGAAGTATTTTTGTGGGTGTTTTGCGCATGCTCAATAATTTATTACTGATCAAATCAAAGTATATATTATGCGATAAAACTGTTTATATCCGGTATATACCTGGTACCCGATATATACCAGAGTATGTTTAAAAAAATTTTGATTTGGTGTTCATAAATGACCTAATTAGTCCATTTCAGCATACCCATCTATCCTTCCGACAATACGATAACTCAAAAACGAGAAGAAATAGCGAGCTGAAATTTTGCGTGTGTTCTAGAGCCAAAGTAAGATCAAGTTAGTGAATGGGCAAAATCGGACTATGTTTGGGCAAAATGGGAGAAACTGTACATCTTGACCATTGTGACCCCCCTTCTATTTCAGTCTGGCGAGATTTACTTCTCCCCAATAAAAAATAAATATAAATATTGGCAATAGTCAGGAGCTTGCTTATCAGGTTTTCCTGAAAGTTCATATATTTAGGGTTAGATGCACCGAATGTCTTGTATCTGCTATAACCGGGAGATTCGTAGTTAAAGATAATGTGGCTGGATATTTCTCCTCTTTATCGCACAGTCTACATATAATGGCTCTATTGTAGAGTCCTATTGTGTGCAGTTGCTTCCGTAGGAGATAATGTCCGGTAATGAATCCGGTAACCTTCCGAAATTGTATCCTGTCCAGGTTAAGTGCATTGAGACACAGCATTTTGAATTAATTCCGAAATAATCTTTTCCCGAATTTTTGTTACGGTATATTTTCCCAGTGATCATCGTGTTCAACATCCATCCACTCGTTCATCACTTGTTTACGATTAGGATTTACGGGTCTAGGTACACTATCAAATTCATAATTTTTTTTGTTTAATTGATTTTAGATACACCGATAAGAAGTGCTGACGGTAACCGCTAGACACTATTTGTAATAGAGGGGTCAACTATCGAGCTGACAACTTGGTCCAGTGTAAAAACTTGAGGGACTTAAATAAAAAACCGCCCAAAAAATGATTCTTGAAAATGTCTATTTTTGATCCGCTGAGTGCTTCTTACCCATCATCAAGTAAAAAAATATCATTTTAATTGCTTGCACAATAATGAATTCGTTCACAAAACATAAACCCAAAAAGGTACAATTTATCACTCTTAAAAATCCTCATAAATAGAGGTTTAAAATTTTCAACAATATGATTGTTTCTACAAACATTTGGATGATAGAAGTTCGATTTTATTTTTAAAACACAAAAAATATTTTTAACAATTCCAATATTCTATTTACAGTAGAGTTATAGAAAACACAGAAATCTTCGATTCGAACTAAATTGTAAAAGTGGCAAAAACAACTTCGAAAAAACCATCCTCTAAAAAAACTAATTTCAATTTTTTCCACTTCGAATATTTCCAACAACAAAAACGTACATTATAAATAAACGGAATAAATACGAAATCATCTGAATTGAAAATTCCTTTTCATTTTCAATGTACTGTTACATGTAAACGGTGGAAACTCCAGTTGATTCATTTCAAATACACTCACATTTGTGAATGGCAGAAGCCGAGAGCCGAGTATATAAAACGACGGATATATCTCTTTCTATAATACACACAAGTCAGACGTGAAATGATGTAGAATCGACGTTACAAAACAACAGCGGCAGTGCTGAGGACGAATAACACGAGGAGACAAGGATAAAATGAATGAATTGCGTGTATTTCATATGGTTCGTTGCTCGACGCTATATTCACCAAGGTGAAGGCTACTACTATATATATACATTAAAACCAATACAAATAACGTATATTATGCATCAAAATCAAATTAATTCCTTTTTATCTACCTCCCCCACTCTACCCTGTACTTATATTCCATGAAAAAAAACAGAGAAAAGGAAAATCCACTTAGAAAGTAATCAAAAGCAACAGATCACTCATGAAAAATCAATTTTCATATCTAATTGAAAAATTATTAACATGAATGAATAAGACTTTCCGGTTCAAAAAATTTATGATTTTCCTTTAACCACGAAAAGTGTTTTAAAATTATCAAATGAAAATACGTGTGTTTGTAGAAAAAAATAATTTAAAAACTGTTATCAATTTTTTGATTAATTTAATCGTTGATTACTAAATATTTATTATTTTTTTCCAATTAAAAATGAGAATTAATTTGAATTTTTATTGCTCAAATAAAAGGCTTGGCAAAAAATTCGTTTCAATTTCTTGCCCGTATTTTCTGTACTCAAAACATGGGCCTATTTTGGAAAAGAGAGATATTTCCATTGAATAACAATATTTTGACTTAATTCCAGTTACAAAACTACTGACTTAGTACACAATTTAATTAAGACTCCAATTTCACATTTCTTCGCATGCTTAGCATATTTTAGTTTAGTGCTAAAATATATACACTTCCAACTAAAATGCTATGACTCATTGTAAGAACACAGCCATGACGTAGGCTTAAAAATATAAAGAATAGAAAAAATTCTTTTTCTGTAGAAATTTAGAAAAATTGTAAATTTATAAAACTGCGGAAAAACTTGATTAACACACAGATTTCAAAAATATTATCACAATAAAATCTCATGAAAATTCCCATAAAAATACATGGGCGGGGCTAACTTCACCCCAATCATATTAAAAATATCGATTTTCAATTTAAAAAAAGTATTATTATCACAGATGAAATAAAATTTTGATAAAATTTAGTTCTTATTTCGCAAGAAAAAAATCCGAAGAGTTTTTAAGAAATATGATTAATACGTGAATATCTTCAACCACGTCGATTCTCATGCCCACGAGCCGGCATGACGGCCATCTTGTTTGAAACTGTCCAAAAGGAAAGTCAAAAAAAACTGTATCCAAATACGAATCATAGTCAAAAATTTATTGAAACTTTAAGTTAATTTTGATTTAATTTCATATAGAAAATTTTGTTACGAGATTTTTTCATACAAAATTGAATTATTTTAATGTTACCATTTTCTTTCATTTGGAAGAAACAAAGGATTTGTGTAATGCCCAACCCTTAAATGATTGAGGGTAATATTATTTTAAATAGAAAATTTCGTAGGATTCACAATAAAATGTAATATTTGTAATTAATTTTATAGTTAAAATAAATAAAACCGGTATCAAACAGTGAATATTACTTACGTCAAATCCTTGCGATTTTGCCCATACATTTCCGTCATGGCCAGCGATGGCTGCTTTCGTTACACAACGAGAGGCCAATAATTGCTTGTCAACATAATCCTGCCAGCTCATTTTTATTTGTATTATTTAATTAATTATTTAAGCACTCAAGACAACACTACCACACAATTTACGAGACCAAGAGTTCACAGCTAACTGGCAGTCGCTAGCGGCTAGAGGATTTCAAGAGGATATTGTGTTGGATAAAATGTAGCTGCGCCGCTATTCACGGGAAGTATCATTCACGCATATACACTTTTTGATTGTAAAATATAAATACCATGCGCGTATTCATAAATTACGTCATATCTGTTTCACCGGTTATTTTGAATTTTAATATGTGTATTAATTATATTTCAATCGAAAAAGATCATACGTTAAATTGAAATGATTTTTTTTTTATTATACGATATCTAGAATATTCAATATGTCTACTAATTATTTATTTCTTTCTTATATTCTTTTGTTTTTATATCGATTTCCTATTCCTCTAAATTTTGATACGAAATTTAAATTGTGTGAACGTTGCGAACTTTTAAATTTTGAACCAGAATTGTGTTAAAATCAAAAACTTCGTCGATAATTTATTTTTATTAAATAATAAACTTTTAAAATCGAAAAAAGAAAATAAAAATTAAGCCCGTCTTTTCCCCATCCATAAATTTCATTTTATAACTCTTGATAATTTTCAAATAATTTACCATTTATAAGGTTTTCCTTTTTTTCAAAAATTTTCATAAACCAGAAAATTTAAGTAAAAAACTTCGTTTGTTCTCCGAATGCCGCTAAGCATTTTTCCAATGTAGGTAAATTTTGAATACTTCCTTCGTCTTTCTGGACCTAAATACTTTAGCATTTTGATAGGCACCTGGCGTAGAATTGTTCAAAAATTTATTGTAGAAATTGTTATATTTTTTCTACATAATTTGAAATAAGTTTAGATCAGATTCCAAACAGATCATTGAGAACTGAAAGAAGCTTTTCTTTGAGATATCCATAAACCGATTAACGAGTAAAGTAGTGGTGAAAAGTCAATTTATAAAAAAACAATTTTTTTTCAAACGTTTTTAACCAACTAGAGAAAGGTTAAATCCAAACCTCTAATTTTTTCGAAATTTGCATGTAACATATTCAAAGTTTTTCTGAGATAAACCATTGGCCCAAATGTTCGCCTTCATAATTGATAAAAAGTGATTCTTTGAAACTAACTAGAAAGCGGATTTATTGAATCCAAAGCATTTATTCAAAATTTTCGTATGATCACATATTAAGAAATTTGCAGGCAACAGAAAAAGATTCGTTGAAACAAGGTTCCTTTTGAAATTTACATGTAACCGATATTTTTGAAAAAAAATTCCAGAACTTTTCCCCATCCATAATTTTCATTTTATAACTCTTGATAATTTTAAATTTACCATTTATGAATAGGTTGATATTCAGCTAAGGTTTTCCTTTTTTTCAAAGTTTCATTCCCGACATTTTCAGAAAGTAAATTTACTTACTATTGCAAGTTTCGAAAATCACCAACTTTGTAACTAATATCATGCGAAATTTTTTTTTATGGAAATTTTTCTACTTGAATTAAAAACGATAAAGAAAAAGCTAGTTTTTTTAAAATAATTCCCATAATAGGCAACAAAATTTTTATTACAAGGACTAAAATAAAAGATGATTTTAAATTGTAAATGATTTTTTTTTTCCAATATTTTATTTAAAGTTTATATTTTAAAATTTTTTATTTAGAGAACAATGAATGCTTCAAAATACTTTATAAAAAATTTATATAAATTGAGGTACTACTAAAAAACATTAAATAACATATAAACCCATGCAGCGCACAAAAATAATTTATACAACTAAGTGAGAAAGAAAACTCAATGGAAATAACTGATTTTAAAATAGAAAAAAAAATTAATAATACGTTTCTTAAAAATATTTCCATAATGAATGGAGCACGTCAAAACTACAAGTTTATTTAAAATCCCGAAAAAACAATTAGGTATGTATAGCAGTTTTAGAAAATTTACAATTATTCGAAAAAAAATTTCCCTACCAAAAATCGATCAATCTCAATTACATAATATTCTCAATATAAAATTATTTTACCACACTGGTAATGTCGATGTTTTTAATCATCCAAATTTCTGAACTTATTTCTAGTGTGATGAAATCTAATGGGGTTAACAGACGTTCTTCTAGACATAAAATTGAACAAGTAAAACTTTACGGGAAAATCAGCCACAAATTTGAATGTAATGAAAACCGCCCTTCTTGTTGTGACGTTAAAATTGATGTTCTCTTCAATTCAACCGACCTTCTTGAACGTCGAAATCGGTCAGTTTTAGGCTATGAATAGTTAGGAATACCTGTGAAAGTATCTATTTTTTGCTTGAGTTGTAATGAAGTTTATACCATACGAGTAAAAAAAAATTACGTCTGCCAACTCCATCGTCTTACCCGTATTCCCAATCGTACGTACAACTGTTGAAAGAGAACGTTTGTATCCACGAAGAGGGAATTTTTCTTAAGGAATAGTTGCGTAAAACTAAAGATAAGTTGAACCAAACACAAGAGAGCAGAGACCACAGACGTATATACTTAATTTAAGTCGCTAACGAAGTTCGAGTATATACATCTGTGGTGTAAACATAATAAAATCGCAACAAGGTTGTTGATTGATTTGAAATAAATGTTATCCTTAAAAAATGAAGTCCTGGAAATTTCAGAACATCGTTTATTTAAATGTAAACAAAAAAATAAAGCAAAAGAAATAAAACGAAAAATAAATACAAAAATAAAGTTTACATTGTAAAACTGCAAATATTTCTTTTTTAATGGATATAACCAAAAAAATAATAATTTGTTCTGTGATTATTTGCTGCCCAAATATCTAGAATCTAGATACAATTATGTTGTAGAGATAAAAAATTTTGAATGAAGCAAAAAAAACAGGGAAAATGTTCTTAAAAAATAAAAAAAATTTTCATTTTTGAATCCAAATGTGTAATTTTTAATAAAAAAACCAATGGAGTTGTTTGTTGCCCTTCAAATTGCCTGCAAGAGAAAAAAAAAGCTATATAAAAATCCACCAACCCAGCTATATACACAATAAATTCGGGGCTATTTTTTTTACTTCAACTCTCGTCTTAGCAAGGTTGGAGGATTGGAGGCACATGTTAAAAAATAAATAAAAATCATACTCGACTACAACTGTTTTTTTTTTCTTATACTTTTATTAGTATATTTGATTTTACAGATTATTACAAAAAGGGGAGGATGTGGGGAGAACGACAAACAAATCAGTATGGAAAACTTGGAAAACTTTTTCTCTTCTTCTACATCGTTTTCTATTAAAATAGCCCCTCCAAAACCCCACGACACCCTTGCCAAGACAACAGTGCTGGAGTAACGGTACTGGAGGTTGTATAGGATGTTGACAGAACAGCGCTGATAGCAACACAGTTACGTTGTAACCGCGCTGCCGCATTTTTAAATGGATTTGTTGGCGATGCCTACGTAACGTAGCACTTTTCTTACTGTAGAATATTTTTACTGTTATATAATATATATATATAAATTATTAAACACTACACTAAAAATCAAAACATGAATATCTAGTAAATGGAAAAAAAATTACAAGTAAAATAATTGAATAACTGTTTTGGACACTCAAAGTTCGTGTTCACTAATCTCAAATAGCTCTAATTTTTATCTATTTAATTAATGCAGAGTAATGATTTGCTCCCAAGAACAAATCGAATACTCGACAATGTTGTTGGATTCGCGGCGCGCGTGTTTTGGTTCGCTGACCTGGAGAATCGAGTGGCGCACAATATTTTCGCATATACAAATTTTATTTAAATTATATATAAAGAAATTCGCAGTCTTCAACAATAATGTGCGGCATCGGCAGGGGAAAGTAAATTCATCGATCATCAGCTTAAATACTCACACCATAAGAAATTCTAGGCAACGTCACAATACACACATTTAGCGATTTTTTTTGTTTTGAAAGGGCAGCAAGTAGAATCTAGATTAAATCGGCAACATTCAATGGCATCTCGTCGATGTGTGTATTGTAAAATTGCTCAATATCTTTGAGCACACGCTTGTCTACTTCAGTCACAAAATTGATGGCTACTCCTTTACGACCAAATCGTCCACCTCGACCAATTCTAAAACAATAAGATATTTTCATGTTTAGTTTCAAAGAATAATTGATAAGTTTTATTTTGTGTATATTACGGATATTATCAATGATTGATAAATGTTAAATTTACTGAAGAAATAGAATCTTTATTACGAATAATAATTTAAATTTGAAGGATTTTTTGCAGCTTATCTTGCAGCTTACCTGATTTTCATCCTAATTGGATCTTTGGGCAACTTTAAATTTTTTTTAAATGTATTAGGTGAATGTTCTCAGAATTATGTCTAAAAGTAGCTTAAAAACACTTAGGAAATTGAAATTTTACAAGAAAATTTATCTTAAAATAGTATTTTTATATCAGGATAAACCGTGGAAATAGACCTATCTTTTTAAAAAAAATTTAAGATCTGAATAGGCTGATTTCGTATAAATTATTTTTATAAAAACATGTATTTCCATGGATACATACACAAATTTTTTTAAACGGAGATAAAAAAAGATTCCTCTGATCAATTTTAGTATAGTTGAAACAAATTTCATCAAAATTGGAAATATGTTAAGAAGTAATTTTTCGGTTCTTGATGACCCCACCAAGTTCAAAAAATTTGTTTTTAAGCGAATCATATTAAAGTTTGAACCAAATTTACAGGACTTCGATAAACTATCAAAAAAATTTATATCAAATACTATTTGTTCTTTTTAGAGTAAAAGTTCAGAAAATTAACAAAAAAAAAAAACGTCGATTTTTGAACCATTTTTCCGTCTCATTTAAATGAATTTCAAAATGCGGTGTTTTTGAAAACTGTCCAAAAGTGCCAAACATACCGTTAAGTGTCATTTGATATCATACTGGAACGTAAACAAAATTTCAAGTCGATTGACGGCTAACCCGTTTCAGAACTTCAACCCAACTATGTGTTTCATGTAGCTGAAAACTATCGATCTTGTAAGGGTTCAAAAATTTGTATTGCAGTTTAAATTCAACTATTTGTTTTGAATGTTATCATGTAAATTAGTGAGTGCCTGGCTATCAAAAGTAAAGAATGCTCGTGCAACCAGTTTTTTGTTTATTGCTATAATGACTGATATTTGAAATAGAGAACATGCTAAAGTCGTTTGAAAAGGAATACATACATCTCTGGCCACCAATCAATTATCTTGTTACGTTTAAATTTCTTTAACTAATATTCTGTCTTATTTTTTCGTTTCTTAGTGATATTATATAAAATTGAAAAGATAATTATTATTCAGTAACTAGAAATATTAAAATTATTTTGTTAAATCTAATACTAATTGATATGGCCGCTAGCCAAAACAAAATATTTTGATAAATGCGTGAATAAAATAAAACCGGCTCGGCTTATAGCATAGTAAATAGTTTCCTTAGAATTGAAATTAAAAATACCACAAATTTTTTATAAATAGAAAACATAACATCTAAGAATGAGACATTGCAATTTCTATTAACACTCAATGCTCTAAATAATACAATAAATTCCAGGTAAAAAAATTTACAAAAATGCAATTAGTCATATTTCAAAAGGACATACTATTTGCATTATTTAGAAAGTTTATTATTTCATTTTTATCAAAAATCAAACTTTTTTTCCTTCAATGACCACCAACTGTTTTAAATATGTTAACAATTTGTTTAAGCTGTATTTGGTATTGAAATTGATTTTAAGGCTCTGAGGATTTTATTTGTTCGATTTTTAAATATATTCAGATAAGACAAATATTTAAATTTACTGTCTGTGATTATTGTCCTTCGATGAAATTACCCTGGCTATTAGAATTTTAAAATAAAACTTATCCTATTCATAAAATATTATCACATCCTTAAGTAATTTTTATTTAAGATAAACATGTAGTTAAAGAAAAAAAAAATTTAACTAGTTGAAACTTTCTACGTGGCACTATATATAATCTATACTAATATATAAAGAGACAAGTTTGTTTGTTCAGGGTGTAATCTCCTACTGAACCGATTCTCAAAATTATTAAATTACACTATTCTCAAGTGACATAGACTATAAATTTGCATTTTATGAATCCGTTCTGCGTGGCACGCTGCAAAACTTACTTTTAACGATGCGAAATAGAGAAAATCTATAAATATAAAAAATGTTTATCTAATAAAAACAAACAACTTTTGTATGAAATATTTACAACCAATATTTTAGATACAATTTCATTACGAAGTCTGGGTGGATCAGCTATAATAAAGAAATAAACGTTTTAGGGTTTTTCGAATATCAACCCTTAAGGAGATAAATTAAGGATTTTCTGTATTTTAGAGAGGCGCAAACATTTCTATTTAAGTTATACATCATAAAATACGAGTTTTTGCTAAATGGACCGTCAAGGGGGTGAAACACGGAATGAGTATTTGTAAGGAAATTCAGTATTTTAAAATTAGAGACATGAAATTGATATTAACTTATAAATTATAAACAAAAAATACGTGTAACAGCGTTTTAAGACAATCAGTCCTTGGTGAGGAGAAATATTATGTTACTCAGTTAGGACTTTACAAAATTTTTGCAGGCGAAGCCGCAACGAGTAATGCTAATATAACATAAATGCAATACATACGCTTGAAATGTGAGTTATTGGTTTAAATAAATTGCATTCGTGTTTACACTCAAATAAAAAAAAATAAATCGACTTGAAATGCATTATTATCAAAAATCTAAACTATATATTTTTGTACCTGATAATGTTACATGTGAGACTCTTAGTAAAATACCAGGTAAGAAACATATATTATTATTCTGAATATATAAAGGCTACACTTTTGTTAAAAAGTGTAGATCTTAAACTATGGGGTTTCTTTATAATTGAACATAAATGTATATAAAAACATAAAATTTACTTTGAAATGATTTGCAAGTGTATTTTTAAATATTTGCTTCTTAAAACTTTATATAATACAAAAATTAACATCAAAATGGCGTTTTTTTTTGTTACAATAGGTTTGTTCTTGTTTAAACCGAACGTTTAATACTATTTGAATACGTTATTTAAAAATGCGCCAGTTTATGAATTCGTTTTAAAATCGGTTTTGTTTAAAGTTCCTTTAAAAGATTTGGGGCCGATGTATGTATGGGGCCGTTGTACAACATTCATCTAGATGCGTTTTAAAAGTAAAATGGCAGTCAACGAGATTTTCGAAGGGCTGTTGGCTTTTATCATATTTTGAAATATTATAATCACATGAATGTAATCGCATGTCGATAGTTTTTTTTTAAACAACTAAACTAGACAATAGCCGGCAATATGATAAAAATTATACCAAAATTATTGTCAGCCTTTTCCAGCAAAATAAAAAGAACAAACCTATAAATAAAATTGATTTTGAAACTAAAAATCACAACTTGAAATTGGGAGGTGCGTGTGATCGTACAAAGACAACATTTACTACACTTAGAATTAATTCATTTATATTCATCCAATCTCCTACAAATTCATATTCCTGTAATTTACCCTACGTGGTGCTATTTTTATATTATTCTATAACTAATATATACCATGGTAATTTCTTACTAAATGTAAAAATGAATATATTACCTGTGAATATAATTCTCCCGGTTGGACGGTAAATCGTAGTTGATGACTAGTGATACCTGTTGTACATCGATACCACGGGCTAACAAATCTGTCGTAATCAAGACACGAGATGAACCAGTACGGAATTGTCTCATAATAACATCACGTTCACGTTGTTCCATATCACCGTGCATAGCCGATACAGTAAAATCTCGATTGTGCATACTTTCAGTTAACCAATCGACCTTACGACGTGTATTACAGAAAATAACAGCCTGTGTTATTGACAACGTATCGTACAAATCGCACAATGTCTCCAACTTCCAATCTTCACGTTCAACGTTCACAAAAAATTGTTTAATACCCTCCAACGTTAATTCTTCTTTTTTAACCAATATTCTAATTGGATTTCGCATAAAACTTTTTGTTACTTCTAATACATCTGTGGGCATTGTGGCCGATAATAAAATAACTTGTACATCACTATTCAACATTTTAAAAACATCATGAATCTGATCTTTAAAACCACGAGATAACATTTCGTCAGCCTCATCCAAAACGAACTGTTTTATACTATTTGTACGTAGCGCTCGACGACTAATCATATCGTATACCCGACCAGGGGTACCAACAACGACATGTACACCGGCCTCTAACTTTCTAACATCGTCGCGTACATTTGTACCGCCAATACATGCATGACATTGGGCATTCATAAAATCACCCAATGCGATCACAACTTTTTGGATTTGTTGTGCTAATTCACGGGTAGGTGCTAATATTAAAGCCTGACATTCTCGTAACCCTGTATCAATCTGTTGTAGTAAGGAAATTGAGAATGTTGCCGTTTTACCAGTACCAGATTGCGCTTGGGCGATTACATCATAACCTTTCACGCATGGCATAATTGCACGCTGTTGAATAGCGGAGGGTTTTTCGAAACCGTAAGCATAAATACCACGTAATAATTCTTCTTTCAGGTTCATATCATCAAAGTTGTCAACAACCTCTTCCCAATTAGATTCAATAACACCTTCTGGGTCCATACCTGGTGGTCCATCGTATGTTGGCTGTTCTTTCTCTGAAGCGGGTCCATCTTTCTCACCACCCCAATCTTCTGTTCTTTAAACATAAAATAAGATACATTAAATAACAATTACCAAATTGTCTATAATATACAAGTTATTTAAAAAATATTCTAGAAATTGATAGTGGGAAATTTTAAAAAACACAGTAAAAGTACAAAGTCCCACAAAATGTACTTAATCTATTTTTATTCCTAAAATGAGATTCGTTGGGTAAAAGAGTTTGGACTAATTAAATTTTGTAAGCCCATAAAAACATTGGAATGCCGGATTGGATTCTCTTTGCCGGATCTTAGAAGCCTTTATTTAAGCACTAAAAATAATTTATTCTTGAAGAACTTAACGAAAAAAACAAATATTAAGAATTGAACTTTCGATCTTTCGTTTAGTTTTGCAATTCTGTTACCCATAAGTTTGTGAAAACTGAGCCAATAAATAAAACGTAATGTTCCGCAATTTTCGTTTTTTTTAAGCCATAATTTAGGAAAGCTTAGTGCATTCATTCTAAATTTTGATGGTATCAGTTTACAGCAAATCACTTATTAATCGCGCACATTATTCCATAACAAAATGGGCTGAACTAAATTTTTTTAAATAATTTATAACATTCGCAGACAATTAACATAGAGCTTCCAAATGAAATTAATTTGCACTTATTAGGTCATTATCAAACATGAATTGCATTAAAATTGACGTGTACAGGTAGAATCAAATTCAAGGTACCTGGTTTAGAAAATTTTATACACATATGGACAAATGCCAATTAAAAAATGACAGTTCTAATGAAGCATGAAAATTTTTTAAAAAATTTTCTGATTACAAAATGTTCAAAATTCCAATTTTAAGCCAAAAAATGAAAGACAAGTATTTTCTAAAACTAGATATTAATCTTATCTCTGAAAACAGATTAATAACCTTGAAAACTTGCTGAGAAATCATTCACACTTAGGAATTTTTCCATTAGCAAAATATTCCCAGAAAAAATTTTACGAATAAGGTTGTTAAATTTTAAACAGAAAAAAACATTATTCGAATTAATACTTCAAAAGCAATAAAAATCAGAAAAAACGTGCTCACAACTAAAAGACAAAAACTTGGATGATTTACCGAAAAATGGAACTTTAAAATTTTTTTTTAATTATTTATTAAAAATAACAAATAACTATAAACAAATTTCGTACAAAATTTATTTACACAATATTTGTAAAAGAATAGAAAATTGAGTATGAAGTACGCCATGTTGGCAGTACCAAATTCTCATGCAAAGCCGATTTAACTTTAATTTGAACTTACTGATTCAATTGCAATAAAATTAATTAAATAAACTGAGCCTATGATTTTTAGTTAAACTTTTACAAACTTTTTACATAAAATTACACTTAAACATTAATAATTTAATAGAAAAATTTTGAACTCACCTTCTATCGTTTGTATATGACATGATTATAGTCGTAAAGCTAAACAGAAAAGGATATATGATTTGTGGTAGTGGCTTTATATTACTACGCTGATGACAAAAATTTTAAAATGAGTGTGAATTTTCAGATTTAAACACTTAACGGCACAAAATTATACCAAAAATTATTGACAAATCTAAAACAAATGATTAATTTATAGGTAAATTATCTTTGTTTTTTCGTAAAAGGTTTTAAATCACAAATTTATATAGAACTATATGTTGTCGCTTGAACATATCTTTTATGAATGTGATGTTGGCTTCAACAGGAAACGCTTCACTAAAACTGTTCGATTTTAATTTGTAAGGCGGTTTATTTAAAATACCTTTTACAAAAAAATAGATTATTCTGGTTTTTAATTGTTTTTGGATTTTTTTGGTTCTTTGTTCTTTAAAAATATATAAATTCTTTGACACTTATGTAAATTAATTTTGACAACATTTTGATATTCTTTTTAAATCATAAATATTAAAAAACACAAAAATCAAATATTTATAACCCAAAATGTATTTTATCAAATAACAATCCGCTTAGGAAACGCTTTATTAATATTAATTTTATTTTTTTATTAATCTCATCAGCCATATTTAGAAAAACAATTGAAAAACATTTAGAAAATTTATTTTATTTTAGGTAAGAAATTCTAAATTTGGCGCTAAATTAGAAAATATTTAATGGAGTGCATCCTGAATAAAATGTTGTAAAACAGTAATAAATTTTGTAAATCTCTTTTTTTTTACATTCATTTAAAGCATTTAGATGTTCAATGTAATTTTCATTCCCAAAAACTTTCATCCGCTTTGCTGGCAGTGTAAGGACCAAATATATATTATTTCTAAATTTGCCACATAAAATTACAAAATATGCACAATTTTATGAATAAAATACTCTTGATACAAATAAAATATAAATAGTTTCATGGATATAGAGATTAAAAAAGGCAGTTCTGATATTGTACCAAATTGATTGTACTATGGACCACAAAAGGAGCGCTCATTTATCAAATTTTTTTAGTTCATTTGTATCTTATTTATTTGGTTTTTGGGAAAATGTTTCGAATAAAAGTTGTTTGTATATTTATAATGAACAACTTTTATCCGAAGATTTTTTACAAAAACCGAATCAATAATTAATCATAAAATTTTGAAAAATGAGTGCTACTTCTATGGCCATGTGGATCAAAGGCAGAGACGAGGGCACTATCTATGATCTGATGCAACAAGCGCTCTCGTACGTGGAGCGTTGGTGCATTGACAAAGAACTCTCTGTCAAACCGGAAAAAATGGGCTGTGTACTGTTTACAAGGGACGAAGAGTTGCTCAACGGATGATCAGCATATCTGGCATTCAAATTACACAAACCAGAACGGTTAAGCATCTGGGAGTCATCCTGGATGCAAAACTGAACTGGAGTGATCACTTGGATTGGAGACTAACCAAGGCAAATAGTGTCTTCTGGATGTGCAGGAGAGTATTTGGACAGTCTTGGGGACTCCAACCTCACATGGTGTACTGACTATTTACAATGATTGTAAAGCCAATGGTCACATTTGGCTGTGTAGTATGGTGGACAAGAACTTCTCTGACTGTAGCTAGGAAAAAATTGGACCACCTGCTCAAAGTCGTATGCCTTAGTGTCACTGGAGCCATGCGAACAACTCCTACTGCTGCGATGGGCGCGCTTTTAGGTATTCCACCGATTCATTTAATGATTGATGCGGAGGCCATGACGGCTGCCTATCGACTTAGGAGTTGCAGACAGTGGCACTGTAGGACAAACACAGGTCATGCGAGTATAATGAACAGGTTGGAGACTGTGACTCCACTTGTGGAAATGGCACAGGATTCCAATGTTCCGATTTATCGTTTTGACCGCAAATTTCGGGCAATCGTTCCCTCCCGTGAGGAATGAGATTGAGATGTACCTAACATCTCACCCCATCCCAGGCCATATCTTTTTTGGGATGGGTCAAGGGCCGGAGATTTATCTGGTGTGGGGGTTTAAGGAGCTAGAATAAAGGAATCGATTCCTCTGGGTCAATATGCGACGGTTTTTCAATCAGAAATCTTCGCCATGCTAAGAGGTGCCCAGATTTGTAATACGAAAGGTTACAGTGGAGCACATATCAGCATCTTCTCAGATAGCCAGACAGCACTTCGGGCCCTTGAGGCGTCAAGATTGCAATCGAGGATGGTCTATGAATGCTTCGAGGAGCTGATCCACCTGGCACTGAGTAACACCGTCAGACTGATCTGGGTACCGGGTCACTCTAGTGTTAAGGGGAACGAAGTAGCGGGCTCGTTGGCACGAGAGGGGTCATCTCAAGCGTCCCTTTCACCTGAGCCTATCATTCCCAAAGCAAGATGCTCCGTAATTTACCGAATGAAGGGATGGTTGCGACAGGTTCATCTCGATTACTGGGACTTTGCGCAGGGCATGCGACGGGCCAAGTTGTGAATAAGCACAGCTAAGCCATTCGACTGTGCTCGGTTGAGGCTCAATAGAATGCAGTTGAGAAGGTTGGTGGGGCTCTTGGCAGGACACTGTCGATTGAACTACCATCTTCATAACTTGGGGATCTCTGATGATCCCACTTGTAGGGTCTGTATGGAGGATGAAGAAACCTCCATACATGTTATATGCACCTGCAGAAGCCTGCAGGGTGTCAGATATAGAATGTTTGGGTCCGAAACTTTGGATCTATCAATCCTGGGAGCAATCCCGGCAGAAAAGTTGTGAGCCTTCTGTGTGGCGTCTGGCCTCGACAGAATCCTATAGCTTCATCTGCTTAAAATAGCACCTCTAACCCGCAGGCATCTCGCCTTCGGGTGACAGGTTGTTGAGGGCACAAAGGACCCCTTGGTCTAGGTGCTAGGGCCCCGTTTGCGGTACCCCTCTTTCTAATTATTATTATGGCCATGTGGACAAATATGATAATTTTAAGGATCTGTATACCCTAGGAACTATTCTTAATCGAGCTTTAAAGCCTAATAACTGTTAATAGGTAATTTTAATAGTTGCAGGTTAACGACCGTCAATATCTATTTAGTTATAATCATAATCAAAATTATAGTCTGAAACTATTGTTAAGACAGTTATTACACAATTTTTTTTATAAAAATCTATAGAAAATTTTTCATCGATTATCAAACTTTATTGAATTGAATTGATTCAACTGTTGTAAAAGAAAAAAACTTAATTCACGTTAAAAATTTTTTTAAATAACCGCCAGTTTTGGTAATAGTTTTTATTCTACGGAATTATTTCTATCGGAAATTTTTTTAAATATTCATTTATTGATCTCTCTCATACCTATTGAAATACAATTTCATACGAGAAAGAGAAGTACACGATTATTGCAATCTATATAAAGAATACGCGGGAAAACACTATATAGTGTCAAGTATCACTTAGCGTTTGGTTAAAATTTACAAATATAAATTGTGTAATGCAATTTTGAAAGTATGTCAATTTAAAGTGAATGTTTTTATTGAAACTATAAATTGAAAATTGTTTTTGTAAGTCAATTTTTTGTTTCTTTTATTCAAACTATAAATTATGTTACTTAAATACTTGTAACATAGATCATTGTAGCACTTCACCGTGTTTATTTGAACACTATGTTCCAAATAATATATTTGTAGAAACTTGAATTTAAAATAATGTGAAAAATTAAAAAAGCGAGTTGGATTTGGGCTATATCTACAGATATGGAACTCATCACTACTAACTAAGCTATCGAAGATTAAACAAGTTTTCGTTAATCTTGTATCTTGCAAACAGCGTGGAAAGTACATATATGAACTTTTTTCCCATTCTGAAGAGTTCTATCACATCTTAAGTATAATTTTTTGAAATTATTTGAACATAAGTGTGTCGACGCATTGTAACAAAAAGGCGTTTTATTTGATAATGTTTTAAGTTTGTAATTAAAAATATTTATTTTCTTAACAATATAAATACATATTTTGTGGAAGACATTTATTTTTGTGATATGAAACTTAAAAAGCATGCAAAAAGTAACATCTTAACTTATAAATAGAGAATATTTACAACAGAACAACGTTTTCCTTAAAGTAGAGGGATAATTCTAAATATATGCTAAAAATTTTTTGAATAATTTCCATCGCAAAAATTCTTTCAAAACTATACTCTATAATATTACAGTTTCAAAGTCACAGAAAGAAATTTCTACAGAACCTGTAAAAATAATATTGATTGCCGAATCAAACGAAAATTCAAAAATATTTCGATGTTTTTATATTTATTATGAGTTAATTTATCTTTGAACATTCTGTAAAGAAGTTTTATGATGGAAATTAATCAAAGAACAAGGCTCTTGAAAGTTTTGGCTCTTACTTATCCGGTATATATTAGATCACGAATGTGTCAAATCCAGAAAATTTCCGAATTCCTGGAAGAAGGTTGTGGAAAAAAAGTTAAATTATAAATATATATAACTCCACAGTTTACGTAACTGAACCAAAAATGCTGTGGAAACCTCTAGATTTTTGAGGTCCAATGATTTTATATCCAGTTAAGTAATCGAAACCACTTGTAAATGGTTTTTTTTTTTAGAATTTGACGGGTTGGTTTCAGTTTTTACTATAAAAATATCAATTTTCATCCTTTTCAAGTTCAGAAGGAAGCTTCTTGATTGATTTTTGTTGTTGATAAAAACAACCATTTCCCTCCTTACATACTCAGAAGGAAACTTCTTTCATCACCGGATTTCTATGTAAACAGATAAGCGTACGACCGGGTTACAGGGAGTCTACTGTATTTAAACCACTGTTATCCCCAAAAGGAATAATCAAGTAGAACGATATCTTTTTTAAACATGATCGGTCACGTTTTGAAAAAATCCCTGTATATCCTAAAAATGAAAAATATTCGTTTACAGTCTCAAATAGCTCAAACTTGATCACAATATTTACAAAATATCCTCAAATCTTTCAAAACTAAGTTTGGTTTTTAAACTTGAGTACACTATCCAACGTTGGACATATGATATGTTTGTCATACCAGACACATGACATCTTCTAATACAATAAGAAGCGAGGGTCCAATGTTGAACGTATCGTGTGGAATTGGCTTTATAAAAAGGCACAAAGTAAAATTAAAAATAGTACAGCTATAGGAAAAATCATGTAAATAGCCATTCTGGGTTGACATGTAGACACTAACAACGAAATATCATCCTCTTCATGTTCGATCCCATCTCGGGTGGGTACTTCAACAATAACCCGTTCCGAGGACATAAATGGAATGTTAAAAGTACACTCAGTCTTGTTTTTGCATTCTTTTGATTGTGGTATATTGGCATATTGATACGTTGGCTTATAAATATCAAAAACGGCGTGAATATCATTTGAAACAATATCATTATCACTATAAAATATATAATAATAGTAACCATTCGCTTGAACTTCGTGAATAGTTTCCATATGTGCCCCAGACGAATCTAAGAAATGTACATCGGTACATTCCTGATTCGGAGAGAATTCTTTCGATAGTAAAATCTGTCCATCGTAACATTTTAACAATTCATTTTCAAAACTAGATACGGAACTTTCTTGATCACCGTGTCCAGTATGATTAGCTGCATTTCCCCCATGTTCAACACCCCCATCGAGAATAATCGCTGATTCTAAATCACGTTTTAATCGATTTCGTTTGTCTTCATGCGATAATCGATGTTTAGCATGCCTTCGTTTATGATGCTTTGATTTTAAACGATTTTCCAACATTGTTTCCGTGATTTTCTCCAATTTCTCATCATCGATTTTCTCGTTAAGGATATTTTTGGTGATGTTTGAATTATCATGGATTTCTTGGGCATTACTTTCGAAGAATTTCACAGCCCGGGAAGCTCCTTTTGCAAAGTGGCCCCCGAGTTTTTTCTTATCATGTTCTAACAAACCACAAGTACGAAGATTCCGATCACCTTCAACAACTAGGATTCTAGATCCTTCGTACCGAGAACATATCTTCAAAGCAACCGTAGATTGATTTAATAAATAAAAACCCCAGTATTCTAACGTATCGTCTGGTAATCGTATGCTTTTTTTTAAACGTATATGCTTACGTTTTGAACTAATTTCAGGTTCTTCGTGTAGCTGATATGCATTAAAGGTTGTGTTCATTTTAAGGATGTGTTTTTGACAAAATATCGACGATATTCCATCTTTTACTTCGATAACATCAGATTCAGCGACGTGGTATGCTACATCGATGTATATACTATGCCTTAAGTATAACGGTAAGATAATTAAAATCGTTGGAAGGACTGCTGTCAGGCAACAAAATGCAATAACCCGACGTGCGCCATGCATTTTTCCCACATCTAAAAATAGAAACAAATTGATATTTATTCAATGTCATAGATATATTAATATTTAATAAAGTTACTTGACGTTCAGAACTTTTACTCTACCTTTTTTCTTACTAGCATTTAATTATGAAAGCTTTTTTTTGGACTAGTATCTACTTCAAAATGAACTTGACTTTGTTTTGAAATGGAAATTTTTTTTAGATAAATATATAAACCACGTGACCTAAGTAGTATTTGAAATGGCGCACTAAATATGAATATTTGAAAAGTAATAAATGATTAATGATTTAAAAATAATGAATATGTGAATAATTAATCATTTTCAAAATTGATTTATGTGCGGACAAGGACAAGAATAAAGTTTTATTTATAGGAAAATATCTCGTTGTAAAAGGAATATTTTTCTTATATGGTTTTACGAGTTTTTGAAAGCATTTGTGACGTTAGCGTTTTAATTATTGTTTTTTTTTTGTCATAAATTACAAATTTTAATAGGTGTTTGCTTTTTTCTTTAAATAGTTGATAATCGCAGATAACAGAATTAAAATCTTTATAAAATTTTTTTTGGTTTTTGTTCTATTTTTACTAGCAAAGCTTTCGTTCCCGTTCTCTGAATGGGGACGAAAATTTGGATAGTATTATTGCACGACTTTTACAATTGTTTTTGTTTATTATTAAATTTCTAACAATAAAATTTTGTAATCAAATCAGCAAAACAAAATTTAGTGGTTTTTCGAATCTAAAAACGTACGCCGAAATTTTGCAGGCTTCGTTAGTAAAACGGTAGGTTGGTTAAAATTTTTCGTCGATCTACTCTGATAATTTTAGAGGAATGAAAAAACTTGTTTCCCGGTTTTGTTCATTAAACATACTCTAAATTATTTTTTCTACTATCAATATTTCTAACCGTTGCAAACCATGAGCACTAAATTTACAATACCTTTGAAAATAGAGCTGTTATGGACAAATATTTCAACAAAAGAATAAAACTTTGCCTAGTTATTGTGGCCATTCTTTAGATGGAGAATTATAATATCTCGAAAACCATGACGTTTATCGCAAACAATGTCATTGATAACATTAATAGTAGGAGCGGTGACCATTGGGCACCGTAAAAAACGGTGCCAATTTAATTAGGGGATGAAACTTTCAGAAAAGATAGTACATATAGTGACTTCTATAATAATTACGACTTTTCTATAATAATTACGAGAAAAACACATCAATACTTTTTTTCATAAAACTTTATTTCCAACAACTTTTATACGAAACTTTTTTACATATCAAATACAATGGAAAAAATTTGTATTCAAAAGTTGTTGGAGATACAATTTTATGAAAAAAAGTATGGATGTGTTTTCTCGAATCCATTCGGCTTTTGGAAAAAAGTTCAGGACAAAATTTTAAAATGAAGTAACACGTTTTCATAACAATATTTGCGTTAAATCTAAACGTTGCGCTAAACAGATTTTAAAATATAGGAAACAAATTTTTTTTACTCCTTTCAACCTTTGATCTCCTGTTATACCACCCACTTTAATAAACCATTCTGTTTTAAATTGTAGGATTTAATGAACAATGCTTGAACTAACAATTGAAAGAAAAGTTTCAAAGAAAAGTTGTTTATTTAAAAAAAAAGGGGGACCATTTTGTGTTCTATCTCTTACGGTTTATGATTTACAGAATATGTATTTGCCCCTTCACGAACTTGACCTTACTTTGTAGTTCTATAACACACACACATAATTGTAGCTCATTATCTCTTTTCGTTTTTGAATTATCGAGTCTACGGACAGACGAATAAGCGCGGGAATTAACTCATTAGGTCATTTAATGGACACCCATGTCAAAAATTTTTTTTGCGATCAATATTTTCAACCGTTACAAAGTCGGGACAAAACTTAATATACCCTTAATATAAAAATGCAAAGATCCATTTGAATTTATTACTTAGTTTCCGTACTAATCATGTAATAGAGAGGTAGGTAGATTGTAAAGGCTGCCCTGGACGGGCTACACTTCGACCATAAGGTCCATTGTGATGCCTTAGGATGTGAGAATGTGAGTGGAGTGGAAGGAATTTGTGAGTAGAATAGGAATTGGTTGGATATGCGGCTGCAGCCGACTATGATAGGAACTATGCCGATATTCATCTGGAGTTCGTGAAGGAAACTGCAGAAAACCTTCTCAAGCATAGCCGGTTACTTCGTTCTTGTCCATACGCCGACAGTTTAGTCAATCAATCGCCCCTTTTCTTTTTTTTATAATTGACAAACTGCCGATGTCGGGATTCGAACCCATAACCTCCCAGTTTTCAAGTACTGCATACTGCACAGACATGACGCCTTAGACCGCTCGGCTACTTAACTGGTAATCATGTAATAACACCCGGTTTATTTGTAATTAGTTCAAATATTCATAAAAAATATTTCCATTCAAGATCAATCACCTTTAATTAATAATCACTAATTATAATTTTAAGTAAATACCTTTGAGCCGTTGTATTGAACTGTACTTATAAACAGAGCGATAGTATTGAACATTTTCAACCACTAATTTATTATTCGTTGCAATATTTAACATTATTTTCGCTAAGCCCAAAAAGTTTATCCACTCACAACAATATTTAAAAAAAATGTATTTATTTATTTTATTGTTTTAGTAGTTACATTCTTTTCTCGATAATTATTGTGTTTATAAATATCCAGTAATTGAATAATGATTAAAAATTTATTATAATAATAGAAAAAAACACCAGTCTTATGCTGTTATTAAATGTAAACAAATGCAAGATTGATTACAGTAAAAAAAGTCGAAGTTAATGAAGATAATTATTTTTTGTATTCACTTTGTTATAAAATGAAGTTTTTATTTGAAATTCATTTTATTAATCAAACTTTAAATATATGTTTTGTTTTGTATTATATTTATTTGACTTCCATAATGTTGTTTTATAATGGAAGTTATAAAGGTTTTTTTTTGGGTTGCATATAATTAATAAAATGTATTTGGATAATGAGATTTTTTGGGTACTTATCTGTGTCTAATTACAAATGATTTGAAAAGTGAAAAAGGGCTTGTCAATATTTGTTTTTTCTTTACACTCATGTTGTGTTGGTTGCCTATAAAAGAAACTTGTTATAGTAAACTGGATTTTAGTTATAACGTAAGGCCAAAAACCCTTTAAAATCGGCCTTACACAGTTCCGTGGTCTAGATGTACGGCGTCAAAAATCGTGCTCTTTTCTATAATAAAATATTAAATATAATAAATATTTTATAATCGATTTGTGCCTTATTTTAGTTATAAAGAACAACTTTTATTCGAAGCACTTTTTCGAAAACCGAATAAGGCACATCAATTATAAAATTTTAAAATGATAGCGCGACTTTTGACGCCAAGGTAACTGAGTTGGTGCTCATTCACAAATAAGCAAAATCAGTTCATTCATGTCCCCACAAAAATCTATCTTATAAATAGAAACGGATAGAAACCATGAACCTAGATCATGCAATTCCAAACAGAAAAAATATTGATATGGTTTCTCATGTTCTAAGATTTTTCTTTCATAACTGTACTACTATAGTTTGGGTGCCGAGTTATGAGGAATTTCGCGTTGAGAAATTTCGTTAACGAAATCGCTGATTGTTTAGCCAATAAGAGTGAAGAAGCATCCTTCTTAGGATCGGAACTCTTTTTAGGAGTGTCCGAATCCTACTTTAAGGATGCACTAGCGTCTTGAAAAGGTAATCGCATGGTTTAGCTCTGAGACAAAACTTCAGAGCAACGACAGACTAAGCCCTTCATACCTAACTTCTTTCTGGACAATGCACGTTGAGTATCGGCTATTTTGCCCTTGAGATATTTTATGAGAAGATATTTTCTCACGGATGCTGTCCTTTTGGTTAAAATACGTGACATGGAATTTTTTTCAAGTGTTCATATTTAAGATACATTTTCTAGAATATATTTTAGGATAGAAATAACATTTTTCATCTCTATTCAATTAGGTCAAGTAAGGGAGGGCAAAATAATTGATTCAAAATTGCAGAGCATAAATTTCCTAAAAAACTCTGAGAAAACTTTTCGATTCGTCAATTAGTTAGCTTAGAAGAGCGCGTCAAAGTTCCATCCAAAAAAAATGCATTTACTGGCGGTATATTTCAAAACAAGCACTCGTCCACACATGTCTATTTTTACATCTAGGTAATAGGTTCAGAATCTGGACCTATAGTACAATCAATAGACAAAATTGCGATGTACCCTTCCGTGCTTGCTCTAACGATATGTATGAAACAATCTTTCTTAGAAACATTCTTGTGAAAACATAATTACACTACTTTTGATCGCTATTGTACCGCATATCTTAACACAAAATCTGTCTGTTTCAAATAGAAGTAATGTGATGTTTAGTTAAAATTAGTTTATTTATTACTCGAATACAATAGACAACTTAGATAACAGTAAATAATGATTTTATACAGAGGGCTTAAATTCTTGTCCTTTTACGTATGATTCACATATAAACTTTCAATTTATATTATTTTTAATACTATTTTTATATTTCTTATCAATGTGTTACTGTTTGCTCTCATTTTTAATAATAATCTTATATAGAAAATGAATACAACAAATATACAAATAAATAGCTGCTGGTCTATTACTTTAATCTTGGTATACATTCTTCTGGAAGAAGGTCTATACTTTTAGTAAGACGCAACATAGTATTTTGGGTTTTTTTTATGTCTTGTGTAAATTTTTTTATGTCATTGACTTTATCACAACAGATATATACACGTAGATTAGAATTATACAACTGATAGTAGTCTAATCGAATTAAACTGTGTTGTCTTAAGAATTAGGATGAACAAAGAGTCTTGATTTATCTATGTTTTCTATCCAAGATATATGATTTCGTCTTTTCTTATTGGTTGCGTAATTATTATTTCACTTACCTTATGCTCTTGACTTTTCAATTATAATTCATATACGGAGTCTGGCGTCACTTAAACATCCGTTATTTCTTAAAAGCCGTCGTCTAATAAAATATTTTTCTGAAACGTTTTTATTAAGGCGATGTAAATATCCACGGAAACAATTTATTGGATATCAGATCCGTTTATAAAGAAATATTTCCTCGTAATTTCTATGTCTCAACAGTTACACTAAACCTGTGGAAATATCCCAAAGCATACAAAGATTCATGATTTTCTGCGACCTAACAAATTATATCTGTAGAAATTTGAAATACGCGTAAAACTACATTACAGCTAATTGCATTCGGATGATTCTTTTGAGATTTCAAAAGTGAAGTTAAAATTTCCATTTTCCTTGATTCCCAAATCAATTATTTTGCATTATAAAAACGTATTTCGATTACAAAGAACTCAGCTCAGCAAAAATTAGCGAATTGTAATTATTCTCCGGTAAGATTACTCGTCGCTAATTTGGTCTGTTTCACAAATGACCGATTGTGAAACTGTTATCAAATTAGCGATAAGTAACATATCTTCGCTTAACTAATTCAAACTGAATATAACTACTTTGTATTCGAAATAACGTACTTATTGTATAAAATAATTGATTTACGAATTGGAGCAAATTCAGTTAGTATGAATTACTTAACGAGTTCTATAATTGATTATCTTCGATAATCGTTTTACTATTTCTAACCAAGATAAACTATGAAACTAATCTTTATTAAATTACAGTTATTTGTATTTGAATATCAGCTCTTTTACCTCCAATTTAATGGCGGAATATACCAACTAAAAATCCTACACATATAAATTTTTATACAATGGAAATACATATGCAGATAAAATATCGATGGTCTAAATTCAGCCACGTATTTTATTTACATTAGTCTACATGAATTTATCCAGAAGAAGATCTAGAGGCATATGGGAAGACAACGTGATGGAAGCAGTGAGAAAAAGGATCTACCTGGAGAAACGCCTTGAGTAGTGTTGCTGACAGATCCAAATGGCGAGCTCTCTGCCAACCTCTACACCCATGGTAGCAGAGGCCGGATTAAGTAATTAAATAGTCTACATGAACTTACGAAATAACTTATTCAGAGTCGCGGCTGAGACGCACACAGGAGCTGAGACAAAAGTGCATTTTTAATATTATGTTGCCAAAGAAACTGACTAGAGTTGAGCTTACGAAGTCGAAATATGCAAGTTGCAAGGTATGAGAAATGGTGAATGACATCAAAATGGCGGAATATAAACATTCTTATTGATAGAGACCTGAAACTGATATCTGTGAAAATAATGTAATAGACAAACATCCAGATTTTAGAACGACTTTTTTTTATAAAAAACTCAACATATTTATTTAAATTCTGTAACAATTTTACAAAACAAAAAAAAAATTCCAGCTACTAAATTACCATTTCAGGATCGCTATTTAGAATTAAAATCTCCATTTTGTAATAAATGTTTTAGACAGATTCCAATAATTATGATTCACACTTTTATATTATTCTAAAGCAATTATAAAAAGTCCTAGATCTGACTATCATGAGGTTTTAATTGTAAATATCGATCTCGAAATCGCGATTTTAGGAGGTTCAATCTTTTAAAATTCCTGAACATAAGCCGATTTGTAATAACCAGTACGATTTGCTGTTGTTTTACGAATACTTAAATGTATTTGATTAAATTCTTTAGCACCAAAATCATAATCCTTAAACGTCTCCAATATTTGTTGTGCATCAAACGTTTCACGCTCACGATAATATCGTTTATCGTATTCATTCTCTGTATTAAATTTTAAACCATCACGATCTTTACGAAATAATGTATTCATAACAGTCACATGTAATTTAACACGATCATATTTTTGAAACATTAAGTCTAGAAAAAAAACACATTAGGAATTAATCCGTGGATTAAGTACATACATACATTTTATCAAATTTTTGATAATTATTGATATCCGAATTTTTTTAATTTGGCACAAATATGATTGTGATAACGTGATATTTTATGACTTGAAAAATGGTTGAATATACTATTTCCTGGTGTTTTTCCAAATTTAAATTGTATGTTTGTGGAAAGTTTATGCTACGATTTGCATTTAATGAGATTATAAAAGATTCGTAATAAAAAAAATTTAGATATTACCGAAGTTTTTCGATGAAAATTATCCTAGAAAAGTGATAACTAATTTTTTTACTTTTCAACAAAATAATTTCACCTTTTATGCATTACAGATTCGAACAAAATTTTATTTAAAACCTTAAATTTATATTGATGCTGCAATATAACAGCATACAAATTGTATGCTGTTTTTCGTGCTTAGTTGATTTTTTTAATTTCGTTTTAAAAACATCAAAATTTGGAGTACTTTTTATGTAGAGGAGTGTACAAAAAGGGCAACGTGGACAACTGCCGAGGGGAGCAAATGTTTGGGAGGCGGTTGATTTTGGGAGACTAGAACTTTTACAATGTAATATTTCAGAAGGCAGTACAAAAAATTACACCGTTCAAACTTCTACATCTTTTAAAATTCTGCGTGACGATTTCGATTGCCCTTCGTTCAATATTCAATTATATTTGCTTATATCAATTGGAACAAATTTAAAAAAATTATGAGTTTTTTGTTCTGTAAGAACTGATCTACATGCTGCCATCTGTGTACCAACTTATCGACTACATCCGCCCATATTTGTTTACTTTTCGGAAAATTAACTACTGTCAATATTGAATATTTCAAAATAGTTGTGTATTCTCATTTGTAATGGAAACATACTTTTTATATATCCAGAATGAGTGCTATTGCTCCGCTAAACGGCTTAGAACCGATTCTTGGACTGCTAAAAACACAATAAAATATAAAATAAAAGAATGGGCAGTACACGAGTACAACCGTTCTTGGGTAAATATTCAAGTACAGGATCATGCAAAGGCTCTTATAAAAAGCTTTTCATGAAAAAAGGCCTCTCAGCGTTTACAACTAGAAAAAAAAACCAATTGAAAATACTAACTGACCTTCTAATTGATCACTGCAAACACAAAAAACTTAAGACAATCAATTTCACAGGGAATGATCTCTACAGATTTTGTCATGAAGAGGAGGAAAAGGGAATTCACATTTTGTGAATGCAAAAGACACTTTCAAAAGACACTATTATTTGGAATGGACAGATCTCCAGCCAGATGAAATCAATAAAGTGGCGTCAAAAGATATCCTAACATTTATGAAGAGTATAGAACAGCTCCTGGAATACTTTTGAAGGAAAGGAGGTACAATAGATCAAATTGGTACGCGGTACTAAAGTTCTTTATTACTCCCGATTCGAAACTATCGAATCTATACTTTCGCATAAAAAAGAGTGGCGGACGGAAAAAATTCAGTGGTTCTGAATACAGAAAACAAGCTGCTGCAAAATTTCATAGAGAAAAAGAAAGGATAGCAAAAACAAGGAAGCTTAAAACATTTATGCCACGTTAGAAGAAATTTAAGATATGCATCTTAATTTGGGTTATTTAATTAAGATCAGTACCTTTCCTAGATTTTAGAATATCGTTTCGAAGATTAAATGTGAATAGTATTCTAAAAGAGCGATATTTTTATTCCTTAAAAACAAAGATAGTTGTTACCAACAAAAAAAGAGTAGTAACAGAAGTATTCAACAAACGTTCGTTGAAATTTGTATAGAAACCTTTTGTAATCACTTCGATCAATTTACTACACATAAGGAGTTCTTCCATTTGTTAATTACGCAATTTGAAAAAAAAGTAGAGGCGACATTCAGAGTGATATGAACAAACTTAAACTAAATTTGAAAGACCCAGACATATATTCAAAGTCACCTGCAATCATTTAAAACATAAAACATCAAATTTAAAGTAGTAGAAGGATTTTTTTTTACCTTCTTCGACTAAATAATCAATTAATTCATCACTGATGCGTTGTAACAAAGCATTTTTGTCATTTTCAATTTCCGCCTTGGCATATAAAACATCTACTTCCGTCGGATCATCATTCATATATTCCAAACCTTTCATACGAATACGCAATGGTCCAATATTTTCTAAAAGTGTACTAAAATATTGATTAGATATTATGTATCATAAAAAATATATAAGGGACATAAATCGTTCTTTTTAAACAGTTTTACGGGTAAAATTATTCGGATAGATCAGTAACAAAACTGATGTGCGTGAAAACCGTCATTCTAGCTCGAATTCTTAAATTTTTTTTTTCTTTCGTTTAGTGTATGACTATCAACTGCTTGGCTGATCAGCAAAAACGATATCTGTAGTCTCCTTCGTTTGTCATTTTCCCATTACAGTTGAAAAAGAACAACTGTGAGTCTTTAAGTACAGTAGAACTTAAATTAAACGGATCAAATATTCGGATAATATGATAAATAATAAAATAATGAACGTTGTTTCTAAAAAGAACTAAATTTGTGTAAACTGATGAAGAATGAAGACAAACTGTGAATTTTGATGACGAAGTTTTCCTTTTTCGCAAGTAATCGGCACTAGAAAGGTTTTCCCATTTCTAGCTGCTGCAAAAATTACTTGAATAACCACTCAAAGCGATCCGAATAATTGGAGTTCTACTGTACATTTAAAATTATTCAACTTACTCCAAAATATTTAATTTCAATTTCAAAAATGAATTTGAAATTTTAATAATATCAGCATTGGCAACAACCAATGTGCCAATTGTTAAATGCAGCTTAAACGGGTTTTGGAAGATTGTTGAATCAACTCCACGAATTTTCCCTAATCCTAGAACTTCTCGCTATTAAATAAATATTAATATTATTTTCGGAAAAATTAACTCTTTTTAAAACAAATAAAAACCTTAAATTTATCGAAATTTTCCAAAATCGTGTCATTAAACATTGGAATTGAAATAAAGTGTGTAAACGGTTGCTTAAATCGAGCATCCATTAAAACCATTTCAATACGACGTTTACATCGAACGACTGCATTTGGTAAGGGGCCTGTTAAAACAATACTCCCATTTGGATCGGATTTTTGTGGTACTTTCACTGTCACACCTGTATCATTTTCTATTTTACGACGCATTGTTCCTTTAAAGCCAATTATACTACCATGAAGCGTCCTAGAATTAAAATTTATGTTAAAATAATTCTGCGAAAAGAGAGAATGATAAACCTACTTCGGCACCTTCATTTCTAAAGTAAATTGTCCATTTTCATTCTCATCCCAATCATTTTCCTCTTCTTCGTCGCCGGATAATTCATCCCAAATATCGATGTCTTCATAACGTTCACTACCTTGGTTATGTGACTGACGAGAAGTCTTCTGAGATCTTTCTAGTCCTGTTGGAGGTGTTAGAAAACACATTTGAAAATCACCGAAATCAACATTTTCTCTTGGCCAATCAAATGGATTATTGAATATTGGATCTATTGGATCATCTTCAGGTCTAATCATTTTTATGTTAAATTTCTTAGTCTTCAAGTCTTGATAAATAATATATTAAGTTTAATTGATACTCGTTGGCCAGTGTTAGGATTTGATAAGAATGATTTACGTTAAAAATTCAGATTTTGTTTTTGCAACTGTCAAAACCGATATTTAATTCTGTCAGAACTGATTTCATTGAGAATTTAAATAAACTCACGTTAGATGTCAGTTAATGTAGCTGAGTTATAATAAATGGTTGAAACAGGAACTATGGTTACTATTGTGTCAACGATTAGATAACAGATGTCGTTCATATCATTTCAAAACTTTATCATTCCGCAAAAACTGCTGGATCATTTTGATAAAATTTTTCATTTTGAAGAAACTGTTTTGTTTAAATGCACATGATAAGGATCGACGCTATCGTCAGGCGTCGAAATGGGCCTCGTGATCGGTCACGTGCCCATTTTTCACGCAATCGTGGAAAAGTCTAAAAGTTGGAATGAAACCAATTTCTTCGGTAGACGCCAATCCTTATTAATTAGAATTGATTTATTGTAATTTTGCTATTTTCATCCTATATTGGCATTCACGTATGTATTGCAACTTGAGCACAAGCAGTGTTAGATGAATTAATTTAGAACAATGAGATAGTTTTTGTCAAATTAGCTCGACACTGTATGTTCATCAGAAAACAGCATCGACGCTCGGGCGTTAAATCGGATCACGTGATTTCATATTGATATAAACAAGGAATATTATTATTTTAAATAAGGTTCATTTTCAATGATTCAAGTAGCGTTATATCTAGAGTAAACGATCAAAATTTGCCGCCCCGGAACATTTGTCACACTAGGCAGCAGCCTACCTTGTCTGTCTAGTAAATCTGCCGCTGCTTTAATTATAATTTCTTAGAAACAGGAATTTTTTGAAACCTGGCATAATTATTTACAAGACGATCCGGACGACTTTTTTGGGCAATATTGACATATATAGTTATTGAGATACTTTACTCAATGTGAGCACATTCGTATACATTTACCACAATGTACTTACTCTTATCTTTGAAAAACCTGGCACATATTTCAATTTTCTTCGTAACAACCTTGAAGGATTACTGCTAATCAAAATAACTCATATTTAATATGCTCACGAAATTATTTATTTTCTATTTACAATACATACACAAATTAGAACAAAAAATATCTTTGGTATTCAAAATAAAAACAAAAGGAAGCAAAACATATAAAAAATTGCCTTTTTTGCAAAATAAAATTAATTAAAAATTATATACAAATTAAAAAAAAAAAACAATAAATTAAAGAAAATAAGTAAAAATTATATTTACAAGTTATACTCGTCTGCATAAAATTTGAATCAGTTGAAACATTCTAAGTGAATTACTGTATATAATATTCTAAACGTATTAAGTAATGTTTAGATTGTGTCTTGCTGGTTCAAATATATTGCATTTGAGTGTACTATGGGCCACAACGGTAGCGCTCGTTTTTCAAAATTTTACAATTGATCTTTATTCATTCGGTATTTGAAAAAATCTTTCGGATAAAAGTTGTTTATTAAAAATACACTGACAACTTTTATTCGAAACATATTTCCGAAAAACGAATGAATAAGGCACAAATCAAATAATAAAGTTTAAAAAAAAAAGACCGCTACGTCTGTCGCTCTGTGTTATTATATATGACAAAAATTCATGCACATTTTTAGGAAAAAAACGCTTGGTGCAGTAATAGACACTTTTTTTGCCTTTAATATAAATTTGTTTTAAATACTTTCGTAAATAAATAGACATAGATTTTTTATTAATAAAGAATTTGTTTAGTATCTTTGTATTATTATTATTTTTTATATTACATCATAAACTTTGGTTTCATTTTCACACATATTAAATAAATTAAATAGATTTTTGTTTTAGCTACGAAATAAATTACGAGAAATTTGGAGATTGTCAAGGAATAAACGATATTCAGCTGCACATAATTATAATTTTTGTTAGCAGCCTAAAAAAAATCGTTTTTAAATAATCTCTGAACAAAGTAAACTTCAAAAATTGTTCTCGGAGAAATTTTGTTAATGCTAATACTTTGGTAGCATACTAATTGTGGGACCATGTCAGATATAAACAAGTTTAAAAATTACAATAATCAAACGAACTTTCACTAAAACCCATATTATCATCGGAAAAGTGGAGTTGAAATTCGATGTACTTGAAAATTTTTACAGATCTTATAAATCATCATTTTGATAGAAATAAAAAGTCTCATCCGGGTTATAATAAAATTTTTATTCAAGGCCACAATGCGATTCTCCACAAAAAAGATTCACTTTAACTAAACTTTAACTAAACGATTCACTAAACTCAAACTAGATGTCCATCTATATAAACAGACGAAATTGCGTGATCATAGCACATGGTCTAATATAATTGGTTCGTTTGATAACTTGATACTTTTAAATCTGAATTAATACAAGTCTCAGTTTATTCGTATGCGAATTATTTTTTACTGCTATCATTTTTGTGACCCATCATTTTGATTGTTTGTTTGATTTCTTTTAAATATTTGTTTTTAGTTTTTATTGTTATATTTGTTCTTGTTATTATTTTTATTGTTTCCATTCGTTATATTCATATTTATAACAAAATAATATGAATAAAAATCGAAAACGATAGAATGAAGCGGCTCTGTTTGTATAAATATGAATATAACGATTCATATTTATAACAAAATAATATGAATAAAAAACGAAAACGATAGAATGAAGCCGCTCTGTTTCGACATATGTTCACGTGTTTAGTGAATGTATTTGTTGACAACGATGGACTCTCTAGTTTGAGTGTACGATACACAATTGAAAAAATCATTTTTTTCAATTGGTGTTGAATTGTTTTCTCGTTTTTTTGACGTTGAATAAAATTTTTAGCAAAGGCCGGATCAATAACAAACTTTTGACATTTTATTTGAAGTTTAAAGATCTAAATAAATGTTCAACTCCATCGAAATTATTCCGAGGCTGAATACCTATTTTGACTGGTTACCGTGGTTACCATGATAAACAACGCATTAGATTACGACGAAAATACTAGATTTTGAATCTGTAGTTTTTGTGGTGATCCCACTATTTTAAGGTTGCAGGACCAAGATTTTTCGTTTTTTTACCCCCAACAATTAATAAATTATTTCTTTTCTTTTTTTAATTGTTATATGATTTGCTTGAAATAGAATGACGTAACATTACATTTGTGCCAATGGTATCTTTCTTTTGAGTTCCAAACATTCCAAATTTCTCATAAATAAATTAAAAATTTGTACTTAAAGAAACAAGAAAATACATTGAAGAACATTAATATAACAATGATTAGAGGAAAATTTCTGTTCTTTATATATAGAAACAATTTTCATAATCTGAATATGAAGTATTGTTGACCAATTTCATTGACGATGATGATGGAAATTCATATTTGGTTTTACTTGTTCCACTACATGGCATTGATGGCGGTTTCCGTAATGGATGTAGTGCGGGTATTAGGGACTGTTTCATGGATGACTTCGGGGTAGTTGGTTGACTTTTACTATCGTATTTTTGTTTTTCTGTATCATCATTTCGTTTTGGCATTATTGGTGGCAATGATGTCATATGATTTGTGGATGAATGTGGATGTTGTCTTGTAGATGTGTTATTACTGGCGCCATTTGTAATTGTTGATAAATCAGGTGTCCAATTAAACTGAAACTAAATACCATACAATTTAATCTGTTTATTTAAAGCGAGTTGAAGAATTTAATAAAATTTTGCCCAATAGTTTTTCCACAATATGTTATGGGAGATCGTTTAACGCTACTTTTTACATGGCCAGTTTTAAATTTTAAATTTTCTATCCGATTTTAAAGGATTTTTAAGGTAATTTTGACCCAAAATTTAAGCAAATTAAGTTTCTTTACATGTTTTTTTCAATTTCATTCAAGATATCCTCAATTCGAATGATTTTAAAATTTATTATTGTGAAGCTCATATCTGATAAAACCCTGCATTAAGACATGTTTCCATCGGAGTGACTATCATGATAATGGTGCAGCGATAATCGTTGAGCATTATTTCTTTGTATTTTCTATGGAGCCTTCTTGCTCCATGCGACTAGGAAATACAAAGTTGAACGAACATCGTGATTGTCGTATTTGTTTAGGTCGTATTTTAACCATCGTCAAAGGATGGAGCCAAGAGAAATGCTGATAGGATTGCAGATACTTTGTCTTCTGACACTTTTTCTGTATCCGTAGAAGGCCCAACATTAAATCACTCTTATTGGCTACATAACACACACGTGGTTAGTTATTAAAGCACAAATAAACATATCATAATCTAATCTTGTGACAAATGAAAAATAAATAAAAATATCTCAAACATACCTTTCGTCTGCTTAATGGCCGATAGTCTGGATTACGTCTGATCAAGAAATGGCATGGCAACTGCCAGGATTGTTGTACCAATAATGGTCTATCGTCTGGATGTAATTTCCGTTGTTGTTCACGATCATTACTGACTTCATACAAAGAAAATTGTTCAATTGCTTCTGAACTTCCATAACAACTTAATAATAATGCAATTAGTTCATCGGATGTTGTTCGGGCACTGATTAAAAGACTCTTATATTGAGAGTTACTCATCAATGCTGAATCGTACACTTTTACTAAACCACCACGTCGAGTTTGTAATGAAAATCTGGAATAAAAAATAGAAAATATAATTATTGTTTTTACAAATTAAAACATTTTTTTTTTGCTAGCAATACTGCAATAGCCAATAAAACGAAATCATATTTCTCGTTAATTCTAATGAGAATAATTTTTCGTTGTACAGTAGAACTCCAATTATTCGGACTGATTGGGACCAGATCTGATCCAGATAGTCAAGTATCCGGATAATTGGATACACTGCCGGTTTTTCTGGCTAAAAATTTTGCTTTTTCGCAAATAATCGGCCTTGAAAGAGGGTTTCCAAATGCTCGATGCTGAAACCATACAGAAATTCATCAAAAGCGTTTCACGAGCATTCAAAATGATTGATTTGTTTATAACAGAGAGTTTTATCCCGGACAAATCTCTAAATACACCTAAAGATAAAAAAACGTCGTTCTGTTTAAGTAAGAGTTCTGTTTTATTTGGATTACTCTGGATAATATCCACAATCACATAAGGTTGAACATCGAAAAGATTCCTTAATTCACTACCAAAAGTTCGAATTAAAATATAATGGGAAACTTACTTGGAATCACCTCGTGGATGACATGATTGCAAAACTGCAGGCCGAGCATCTTCATCCAACGCCAGTTGAGTTCGAACACCAGCCTTTCGTACAGTAACTTCCATCGATAGGTAGAATAATCTTGGATCTCGATGACGCATTTTATATTTATTCAACAAAGTTGTGACCACTTCTTTGCATGTTGTTTGAAACGTTATACTCAATGTTTTGTATTCGATATCTGGTCGCAAACATTTCGCATACACTTTAATTGTTGTCTGAAACAATGGAAAATAATTTTATTAGAAAATATGTTACAAAAAGAAAAACAAACCGAAATTCGAAGGCAAAAATTACATGAATATTTCGTGCTGGACATTGAATTTTGATTTCGTTACCACAATTATGCTCTTCGAAAACAGTAAACATTGTTTTATGGGATCTGTTTCTAAACTGAATCAACCAAAAATACGTTAGAAATATAATTATTATTAGTTGTGTCTTCCGGCTTTGTTTTAAAATTAGGAAATTGTATTACTATTTGTCGTGTTTAAAGTTCATAAACCACTGAAAAATTATATGTACAGGGTGTCACACATATTGAAATTATTATACAAATTGGTATAAATTTAAAAATTGAAAGTTAGCAAAAATGAAACTATGCCAGTTCTATGCACCACGCTTCTACAAAATCCTTTTTATAAAATTTCGACATCGAACTTGCGAATTGAACCTATCCGAATTTGTCCGTCTGTCTGTCGACACGATAACTCAAGAACGAAAAGAGATAACGAGCCGAAATTTTGTGTGTGTTCTAGAGCAAAAAAGTAAGGTCAAGTTCGTTAATGGGCATAAACCGAACGTGCCCCCCCCCCCCCGCCAGGGAAGAAAATATACATCTTTAAAACCGTAAGAGATAGAGAAAAATTTGTTAACAAAAAAACTTCTTCTTTTTAAAATAAACAATTTTTGTTTGAAAATTTTTTGCATAAACTTAATAGTTTTCTCATAATTTGTGATTAAATGTTCCTCGGAAAGCGAATTGTTAACAATTCGAATACGCAGTATTGTTAACAATTCAATAATTGATATACAATTCAGTATATACTGGGTATTCAAACAATTAACTCAGTTAGTTGTTACATTACTTGTTTTTTTTTTTTTTAATTTTAACATTGTCATATTTCTTAGTAGAAATGTAAGGGTGCATACATTTGAGCAACATACATTTAAGGATATTTAAGTAACTAACTGAGTTAATTGCTTAAATACCCGGTGTACATTGAGTTTATGAAAAAATGTTTATTTTTCAAGAAGGAACATTTTTTGTCTATAAATTTTTCTTCTACGATTTCAAAGATGAACAGAAGGGCAGGCGGAGAAAAATTGATAACTCATCAAGATGAACATTTATATTTTTCGTTATTATGACGACAGACACCAACAAAAGCATTAGAAACTTTTCGGTTTCAGATTGGTTCAATTTTATTTCAAGGGAGTGTACTCTCGATTCCAAAAGTAGCGTTACTTTACAGTTGATTTGTGTCGAATCTATTCGGTTTTCGAAAAAATAAATAGAATAAAAGTTAAAATATTTTTATTCGAAACATTTTAAAAATCGACTGCAAAAATTCGGAAAAAGGAAATTTAAAAAGGAATGTCGATATTTGTTGTTGTACACCCTTTACATTAAAATATCTATACAATTTTTGAAATAAATTTCGTTAAAGAGTTAAAAACGATATGCGTTATCTTTATTTAATTAGCTTGTGTTAAAATGAGATGTAAGATTTATTTTTATTTTCATAGTTTGTGGAATATTATGAATGTTTATGTTGTTGTTTTAGACGGGAAGTATTCACATAACTCAAAAAAGACTTTTATTTATTAGAACATAAATGAAAACATTGCCAACTATCTCTCTCTCCTCTCCAGTCTTATGAAAACTTGTCTACTCTAAATTAGTGATGGGTAATTACATTTCTTATAGCAATTATTATTATTTAATAGTATTTTTAAAGTTAGGTAACGAAACAGGTAAAATTATGAGAATGAGAGTACCTTAGTTTGTTCCTAACTTCAAGCAGGTTTAATTTTAAATAGTGTAATTAAGAGTCAATCGTAGAAAGTAGTTTAATTAAATACGTGGTACCATCACGATTAAAGACAGATAGATAAATGATGGGGTATGAAGGGTGAATGATAGGGTGCTATTTCCTAAAATCTTATCAGGTTTTTCTGAAGGTTCATATATCAGGGTGAGATGCACCGCATATATTGTATCTGTTGTAACTAGGGTTGCCAGCTTAAAATTTTTTTTTCGGGATTTTATTACAACAAATTCGGGACGAGAGTAAAAAAATCGGGACTCTGTAAATTTTTTTTTTCAAGTACTTTATTATTATTATTTCTTTTCTTAAATACAAATTAAATAACATGCTCCATATAAATTATTAAACTTTTCTTTTAAAATTGTATTTATCTTGAGATTTGAGGCACATTTCAGCAAAATTTTATTAGTCACGACGTAAACGTGATAAAATACTATGAATTAAGGGCCCAAAGATGGCGTGACCATGCTTTTTAAATTCACATTCAGTTTTTAAGGGCGTTATTCATAATTATAAAATAATGCTGACTGCGTGAAACAGCCCTTTATGTGTTATATTTATTTACAAATAAAATTTCCGGAACAATTGGCGCCCCGCAACACCTTCGCGCGGGACACTACAAAATTTAGTCAATTTTGGGACATCTCGCAAAATTCGGGACGGTTGGACGAATTGGCTCAGAGAAAGGAGCCATATTGAGTAAAAATCAAGTTAATATAATGTAATCAGGTGGTAATATCCATTCAGATGAGTATTAGAACATTAAATTCGGAAATATTATTTTAAATATTATAGTTACAGAAAAAATCGTCCGTAGATAATAAATTGCCGTAAAATGTATTTACTACAATTTTACTCATGATAAATTTTTGCATTTTACTCATATTTAGAGAGATATTTAAAATTTTGTATTTCCCTCTCCCTCTGATCTCCTTTCCCCTTAGGTTTAATAGCTGAATTATTTTATGGAAAATTCGCTTCGCATATCCAATTGAATACTAGAAAAGGTTAAAGAAATTAATGAAAGAATATCTTTAAGGATTCATCATATTCTAAAAGAATGGATAAGAAGAAATTTTCCGAAAAAAAATTTGGTGTGTCATTATTCCATTGTGATTTGTCATTAAAAACTTTCTTTAAATAATGCTCCATTAAATAAATACCCTTGACTTTAAAATAATTAAAATTTGCACAGTAAATAAATAATATCAAGGTTATCACACATATTTCATAATGTGTAATAGTTGAACTTTTGCCAGCTATCTTCTCTCAAGCCGGAAACATGCATATACTCAACTTGAACTAACATTGATAGTAAAAAAATGTTTTAAATTCTTTAGAAATTTATGTCGTTAAAAAAGTGGAACTAACACCAGCCGATCACTAGCTACTATGGCCTTAATAATAAATATTTTTTTGGGATAATTGACCATAAAACCCGTGTAATTTTAACCAGAAAAAAAAGAATAATGATAAGAAAGAATCGTTCATAAACAATTCGAAATTATTTGTGCCCATACAATAGGGAATATGCATGAAAATTTTTTTTCACATTTATTTTTAGAATATAAAAATACTGTTAATACTGTAATAATATTTAAAAACGAAATTAAAATCCGACAAATATCAATGAGGCTATAAGCTTTTAAAAATTATTATCTGTCTCTTTCTTGCAAAAATACTAAAAACGGAGTTTTACGTGTATTTTAAATGGTGAAAGTGTAATATGACGTCACATAACATATCAAGAGGGCTATCACCCTCTTTGTCTAATCGGGAATTTCAATCATTCATATCTGGCTTATTTTTAAAGTTACTTAAAAAATAATTTTACTTTGATATTTGTCAAGTAAACATGCTTCAATTCAAGTGAAAAAAATTTTCATGCATATTCCCTATTGGTAGAAATCTTCTCTACTATTATAAAATTGTAAATTTCTATTTATTTGTTTATTCGACACGCAAAAACTACTGGACCGATTTGATGAAAATTTTGTTTTGTTTAAAAGCTTAAATACTGGTATGTATTTTATTTCGCTACGAGAGAAAGAATTCGAAAATATTTGATGAAATAAAAAGTGTCGATAAACATTTGAAGTAGTGAAAGCGGTGGGAAATTATATTTAGTGTGTTTTTACATCAACACACGTATACATGTATAAAAACAGGGTTGCTTTACATACCAAGGTACTGTTTATGAGTGTATACGCATGTATCTGTAGTCTATACGTAATTACAGATGTTTGCACTGAAATTGTGGCCAAGTTATTGAGTTTACGATTAAAAGTTTCAAACAAGAGTTGTTTGTCTTTGAAAAAAGAACGTTTTTTGTATTTAAACTTTTCTTCCCCCTTTTATTACTTTTCTTCTACCTTAAACTTATTTACTAAGTTACTAATAATATTTTTTAATAGTATTGAGATAATTATGAAATTTATTTGTCTTCATTTTTTTTCTTACAATTTAATAGTAATTTGCAACTGTTGTTGTCTCTTGGAACATATCTTAGATCTAAATACATGTAAAATTAATGCTTGGACTATTCAGAGTAAAGACCACACGAAATCATCAATTATATTCATTAAAAAAAATTTTTGTGTATCACATTATCTACCTTATTAATCAACAAATTTTGAAAATATTTATACAAAAATATGAATGAAATGAGTTATAAAAAAATAATATAATTTATTTAAAATAAATTAAATGTACCAGAAGAAATTCATATATGTTGAAATCTCAATCTACACATTAATTTACAGGTTTTAATTTCCGTTTTAGAAGATTTAAAATTATTATTACATATATTTTATATGAGGTACCGCCCTCGATAACTCTCTAAGAAAATTATACCCCTTTTTTACAGTTTAAAATAGAACATATGACATACAAAAAGGGTTAAAAACTTATTTGTTTTTGTTGTATCCCTTTAAGAGATCCTGTGTAATAATCATCTGTGATGTATATAAAATCTTAGAATATATGTTAACATCCACACACAGGAAATAGTCGTTACGCGCGAGCGAAGCGCACGTGCGTCTATGTTCTCATCTCTTCTTGTATATTATATGCACCTGAATTTGTTATTTCAATATTTGTTTCACATCTGTTAACGTTCTTGAAATAGTACAATGTATTTAGTGTTTTGCTGCCCAAAAAAATCTTCTATCCATCAATCATAACAACGGTTGATCCTTAATAATGTATGAATACTTTTGGACAAGATATCTCTTCTGGCCTTCGTTTTATCATAATTTTTTTTTCTACATAATTTCTCCCTACAACTTTTACCGAGAAATCTAGAAAAAAAAATTGTGCGTGGCAGCTCCGACGCGAGTCTAGAGTTTACTCTCATAAGTTATTTAATTTTCAAATATTCTGCTTAGATGGCGCTAATAGAATAATACATGTGCTGCCATCTATTATCAGGTACGCGCATTACTATGTTACGAAAAGTGTTTTAATTTTGAAATATTCTGCTTAGATGGCACTAACATTAATTCATTTATAAAAACATTACGTTTTTTGTTAATGCTCGATTTTACTACCCATCAAATTTTCGTACCGGGAGCTTTAAATGAAATCGATTCTTAAGTAGTAAACTCCAATATCTGTCCAATCATAAACTTGATGTGTAACCTTACATGCACGAAAAACTTTGGGACAAGCTAACCACTTTGCATGACATGAATATGCTACATTAGAAACTAGGGTAAATTAGAAACTAGTGTTAGTAGGTAATTTGTGAGATTCCCTTCGGCCAACAAGTTCTGCGTTCGCACACTGGTGAACAATTTAAACACTAATGCAATTAGGTTGAAATTTTAGCTTCGCCTCTGTTTGAGATCACAATAGAGGAGAGTTTCTTTATTATTTTGGATATGTCCACAACTGTTTATTGAAGAAAAGTTTTTCAAGGAATTCTTACAAAACTAGTACTAATTGCATCGTACTAAAAGAGTTTTAGAACAGAGAAGTACCGGAATGGTCTTTGCTGTGTACTGACCTTCGATTTATTTATTTTTGAAATTATAAGCAGTAATTAAAAGTAAAATTTGTGACAGTCATTAAAAAAAACCATTTAATAGAATTTTTCGAGTTTATACCTCAATATCTCAAAAATATTTATGTAATATTGACCTCTATTTCAAATTCGTAACTAATGATCTTAGTAACGAATTATAATACGATAATTCGATTCGATTTTGCTTTTACGCCAAAAATCGACCCTGAAAGAGGGTTTTCCAATGCTTGCTGTATTCCACAGATATATATTTTGTATTCCTCAAGTTCCACGCAAATGCAAAATGTAATGAAATTGTAATTTTTATATAAACAGGGACACAAAATCGATCCTTAAAACACTTCTCGAGGGTCACATTTTTGTGTACCACAAAGTTTCTATCAAATCCTTAAAGGTTCACATACACAGAATTTTCGATCGTAAATAAGCAACGATCTGGACTTCATAGATGGCCAACTCTAAGAATATCCAAAACCATTTGAAAGGAACTGGTAATTTTGGGAAAACTGTTTCATTATAAAAATGAAAACAGAAATTATTCGCTATCGATTCACACAGGGAAATAGTCAAATAGTTAATTCTAACTAAGTCTAATCAAAATTACAGCCAATTCTTATCAAAATTTTAAAATTTTCTGCAGCGAAGCCCCTCTTTGTTTCCTATCTCCTTTCCCTCTCTGCTAATAATTGAATAGTCAAACAGCCATTTAACGCCCGAAAAAAACGAGCGCTAAAATAGAACTATTAGTAAAAAAAGTATCTGCAACTCGTGCGGTGTTGTCGATTACCCACTCAAGCGAATGAGTGGACAATATCGCTCTCATGGGCAACTCACCGTACTTGTTGCACAATATACTTTTATATTATTATGTGTTACTAATTCAGAAAATAAAATAAATTTAAATAATTAATTTTGAAATGTATAAATAAGTATTCGTTCCAAATTACATATTCAATTAGCAATGGCAATTGGATTTGACAATTCTAATAGCTCAAATATTCACAAAAAAATGTATTCAGCGTTTGTGATCAGTTGTGGTTATGGCACGCTCTTTCTATTCGTATATTTTATCAACAGTACTTATATGTAAGCATAAAACAGGGATTCATTAATAGAGAGTTATCGTAATTATATCGTAAAAAATATCGATAAGCTATAATAACGTTATATATATATATTTCGAATTAAACGTTGGTATACGCTAGTAAAGTTCTGCGCCATCTCGTGTTTTTTATTTTATATTATGGTTCTGTCAAAACCGGTAAACATACATGTAAAAAGTTAACTTTAATTTTAACTATAAAGAAATTAATTACATACAATGCCAGTGATAAAATTGATGAGCAGCTTCCAAGAAGTATAATTAGATGTTTTTAGAAAAAAAAATTTCTAAAGGTACTAAATTATGTACTAGTTTTCATGTTTCTAATGTCTATGAAGAGATTGATGTCAATGATTCTCGGCGAATTTTTGGTAAAGTATTAAGAAAAGCACCTTTGCCACAAAATAATTGTTGTAATTCGTTGTAATTAACAATGTTATTAATTATAACAACAGTTTTATGTGAACATTTCAAATTAATTGTGACATTATGATTGTAGAAGTGTGTATACGTTGGTATTGTGTATACTGTACCAAAAATTCCCCGAGAATCATTGACATCAATCGCTTCATAGACAATAGAAACATGAAAAGTAGTACATAATTTTGTACCTTTACAAATACTTTTTTTCTCTCTAAAAATGTATGTAATTATTTGTTTATAGTTAAAATTAAAGTTTACTTTCTGCATGTATGTTTACGAGTTTTGACAGAACCATAACTTAAAATAAAAAACACGAGACGGCGCAGAGGTCGCCCGCCAAGAATACTTTACTAGTGTATAAGAATTCATGTAAAACGGCACCAATTACACTTAATAAAGTGCAATAATACTTGTACTTGGTATTTTTAACGAAGGTTTTGAATGATTGCGATAACACCCTCATAAAATTAATCAAAATAACGCATACGAATTAACGCATTTTGTAGAATATTTCACAGTGTCAATTCTGGGATTAATAATCACTGTTTTCGCGGGAAATATGAAAAAATTGAAAATCCAGATGAAAACAATATTGCAATTGATAATCGAATTTTTGGAACTCAACAACATACAGAAATTAATAATCGTATTTTTAGCAGAGAAGATGTTCGAATCAATGTCGGAATTTTTGGCAAGAACTATGTTAAAATTAAAAACGGAGCTGTAAGACTCTCTGTTATGAATAATAATCAAATATATAATGCAGAAATTGATAATCGAATTTATGGCGGTGTCGAAACTGAAATTACAAGTTTTCCATATCAAGTGTCGTTACAAATTGCTCAAATTTCTGTTCGCAGACATTCTATAAATTATTACTATAAACATATTTGTGGTGGAGCAATTCTTAGTCCCAATGTGATACTAACAGCTGCACATTGTGTTTTTAACATTTCAAGTGTATATTTTAGGATTCGTGCTGGCTCAAAATTCAAATCATCTGGTGGAATAACTCGTAGAGTAACAGAGATTTTGAATCATCAATTATTTGTGGATATTAATCAAATGGAATTTGATATTTCACTGTTGCGACTCGATAACGATTTAGAGTATTCTGAACACATTCAACCAATTAATTTACCGGATAATTTATATGATAATCCCATGGAAAATGATATGGTCGTGATTTGTGGGTGGGGAAATATTAATGTAAGATAATAATTTAGTTTTGGAGGTATTCTTTGGAGTTTGGAGAAACTATTCCTGGGTTCTCGTAGCTTGCCTTCTTGCATATGAAAAGGAAGGCGAGACAATTATACTTTTTTAATTCCATTAACCAGATGTTTTAAAATTTTCGTTAAATTGTCCATACCAACTCCTATGGGTTCAAACCTCAAAATAACTGAACTAAAATGTATCTATTTAAGGACGTTACAGTGCTAGATTTGGTACATTAAAAAAATTCTACAAAATCCAATATAGTACATCCATAAAATTCTTTTGCAGAACTTTGTATAGTTTTTTAGTGCAAAAAAAAAATTCAATTATGTTGATTAAAATAATTAAGAATTAATTTTAGCGTTCAAAAATGCTACTTTTTAATCCCCGACGAAAAAGAGGGTTGTTATAATTTGGAAGCCAATGTGTGTTTGCCTGTCTGTGGCATCGTAGCTCTCAAACCCGTGGATCAATTTGAATGCGGTGTTTCTACAGATAGCTGGTTTCCCTACGGTGGTTTTATCGTTTGAATCGGTTCAGTCGTTTGAAAATTATTAGCTCTTTTCCAAGATGATGTATAGATTATAGATTATCATTTTACATATAAATTTGGTGGAGGTAACGGGAAGTTCTTATTATGTTTCGCGTTGGAGGTTTAACTCAATTAAATAAACTGTATAATTCATTAAACACATTTTTTATCACAGTGTCTAATTTATTAACATAGTTGCATAGTTTGCAAAATATTTTTCAGAAAAAGAAAGACAGTCGTTCAGAAGTTTTACAAAGTATAAAGCTACCAATCATGAATCCAACGAAATGCGATACAATAGCTGCATTACACAATGTGAAGATAACATCACTTATATTATGTACGGAAATATATGACGGTGCAGATGATATGAACATACAAAATCCATGTCCTGGTGATTCTGGTGGACCATTAACAAAAGATAATATAGTATATGGTATTGTGCTAGCTGGTCCTGATTGTGGTAATAATGCTCTGCCAGAATTATATACACGTGTCTCGATGTATCGAGAATGGATTCGACTTCAAGTTAATTTATAAATATTATTGTAACCTGTAATAACTAACTGAGTTAATTATGGAACCATTATATACTAAATCCTTTGACAATGCGTGTATTGTTTATTTTACATTTTTACTCGTTTAGGTGTATGAAACATGATTTGTGTTTTATATTATACTAAGGTAACTAATTACAATGAGTTGATTTTATTTGAGTTTGATTAAAGTGCCTGAACACTGATTCAAAATATTATTTTTTAGCTGCTAGTACATCATTATTTGGATTACTGACTGTATACTTGGCCACAAAAGTTGATGTCATTTCTTTCAATTGTATTTTTGTGCCTTACTCATTCGGTTTTCGAATAAAAGTTGTTTATTATAGAAACAAATTTTCTACGAAAACCAAATGAATAAATTAACTAAAAAATTTAAAAAAATGACATCAAAGTCGAAGTTTTATCTTAAAAATCGGAAAATCGTTTAGTCTCTTTTTGTACTTTTTGTAATCGTTTTGTACCCATTAATCTTAATAGTAGAACACGAAAATAAATAAAAACTGTATAAATTTATGAATACTTTTTTTATTCTTTTAGTGTCCTTCAATACTCATTTGAATAATAATTATTTTGTATACTTTAATCAAAAAATTACTACTCCGTAATTATTAATTTAATAATGTCATTTTTCAGGTATACTAACGTAATTTCGTTGACTAAATGACGAGAACTGTATTGCCGGCCGAACACTCGGCGAGAGTGTACACAGCTCCACTTGTGGCTCCTCGTCTTAAGAATGCCCTTGGTGAGTGTGTACAGCCGACATTAAATGTTTGCTCGGTTATTCCAAAAAAAAATTTAAGTAACTTAAAACCATTTTAAAATGTGTACTTAAGTCATACGGAATAAATCACACTTTTAAGTGATCAATTGACTGTAATAAAAGGTGGTAAGTGTATTCTTATACTACTTGAAGACTTATAGTTTTTTGTAGTAATGACAAATTTAGTTCATTTCCGCACAGATGTTAATTTTGGCGTACTTTTTAACTGTGATAAACTGTGATATGAATTTCAATTGGTTTTTTCTATTAAATTAATTACTTATCGTCGATTAGATTTGAATTAAACATGAAAATATACTGAGAGGCATAAAAAGTGAATTATAAAATTTCCTATTAAAATATAAAGGTTTGTACCTCGACTAAGTTTGGAAATAAACCAAATTAATTTGTGTAAATTTTTTTGATTCATTATTAAATAATTTGTTAAGTAATTACAGAATAATGTCAATTTTTTTTCCAGTGTTGTATTAATTGAATTAAATTGGAAAAAAATCCAAAATATGTTGTATACGAATTTTTACGCAAGTTTCTCTGATGGTGATGTGATGACAATTTAATTATAGATAATTTTATTTATTTTTATTATACAGTTTTTTTTTTCTTCGTCTTTAAATACATTTTGTTTGTTGTGGAATGTAATTTAAGTAATTGTTTTGATAAATACGAAACAAAAATTTTAGACCTACCACGACTACAGGTTAGCACGAAATCAAAATATTGATTTTAAAAATACTAAATGTTATTCTTTTTGTGACTTCGATGAAGCCCACCTACGCAATTATTGATGAATTTTTAAACAATGGCTTTGTAGTGTACTTGCACTAGATCATACCTAGACAATAGATAGATTGTACAGGCTGTCCTGGACGGGCTACACTTTGACCATAAGGTCCATTGTGATGCCTAAGGATGTGAGTGGAGTGGAAGAAATTTGTGAGTAGACTAGGAATTGGTAGGATATGCGGCTGCAGCCGACTTTGATAGGAACTATGCCGATGTTCATCTGGATTTCGTGAAGTAAACTCCAGAAAACCTTCTCAAGCATAGCCGGTTACTTCGTTCTTGTCCATACGCTGACAGTTCAGTCAATTAAACGCCCCTTTTTTTTATAATTGATAAACTGCCGATGTCGGGATTCGAACCCATAACCTCCCAGTTTCCAAGAATGCATTCTTGGACTGGTATATCTAGACAATAGTGTAATACACATGTCACCAGGTTATTCTCCGTAAACACCAACAAACTTTCTACTTATTGTTAAATATAGATTGGGAAAAACAAAGTTTGGTTTAAAATCCATAAATAGTCTTTTTTATTTTTATATTATTTAGCAGAGGTTTCAGATTGAACTCTTGGGTGATGGGAAATACGGCAGCCACTGTATTTCTCCACCTGACTCGATTGCGGGCTATTAATTAAAGCTCTCGCCAACTTTTTCCAATGGCCTCTCTTTCTTTCTGCACTGTTCTTGGCCAAGTCGTCCTTTGTTACGCTGACCTTGCGTAGATGTATTTGTCCCCCTGAAGGTATGGAGGTGGTAGAATTATTTATGCAGTATCCTTGCTTATCGTAAAAGGGTGAAAGGGGTAATGGTTGGTAACGAGTCTAGGTGGCTCTATTGATGGCGAGTACATATAACTATAAATTTCAAGATCTATAATGCAAGAACTTTTAGCTTTGCCAACAAGTTATATGCCAGATATAGAAAGCGAGTTTTCAGTGCCTCAAAACTGAAACAGCTTGACTACGGAAGAGAACCCCGACAGAAAAACGGTAAGTTTACAGATCTTCGGTGGCAATCCCACCACTGAATTCGGAATGCAGCGGGTTAATATTCTGGCCATTCTTAAATAATACATATTAACGAAACCGAAACTGTATTAGGCTGGACAGATTTTACGGAAGCGACTGTTGACAAGTCTTATATAAGGTATTAAAACAATTAGCTCAGTTAATTGCTAAACTTTTTTGTTCTACTTTGTATGAGACGTTTATTCAAGTTCCCGGATGAATACAAAAAAAAGCCAATACCCAACAGTATTAATAAATAATTTTATAAATATAAAGTTAGACCCTTTCCTAAAAATAAACCTCATACATATGGTTTTAGTAATATGATTGATTTCGGGGAATAAACAGATAGACATACAAAAAAATCTTTCGTAAATATTTATTTAAGAACAAAAAAAAAAAAATTGTTTGATATTAATTACACGCACATTTGGGCACGAGCTAAGACGGATGGCACACGGACGGTGGTATTTTTTCCTGCATGTCTATTACAAAAAATGTTGCTGCTGCTGTTCATCGATAATTTGATCTAATGCAAACACACTGCATCTTCGTATACCGTTGATATAGGGGCGACAATCTGGTAAATAGGATGCAGATGCATTTGTTTAAGTATGTTGATTATATTGCTGGGGGTCTTTGGGTGTAGTTTTATATACTGTTTTTTTTTTTAATAACAGATTTCAGTTGCGTAGGTGAGAAGAGTGGTTTTATGGTGGCGACAGGAAATGACTGTTTTCAATATTAGTTTTACGTAAATGCAAGGATCTAAGGTGAAACCAATAAATATTACTTAAATTGTTTTTATGAAGACAAAAACCAAACTGAAATTAAAACATCTGTGTGGTTTTATTTGTGCATTTAATATAAAATATTTGCAATATTGTGTACACGTGAAAAAAAAATTGAAACTATTTTGCAGACTTTGAATGGTTTCAAGTTATTATCGATATGGGTACTTATTTGACTTTATAAATATTTGCAATCTAATTGTGCCTAATCTATTTGATTTTCGAAAAATGTTTCGAATAAAATTTAATCGTTATAACAATGCTGACAACTGAATTGATTGCTGAATTGATTCGGTAAAAATCAACTATAAAATTTACAGTTTACACTAAACTTAAAAATTGCAATACTTCTTCCTCTTCAAATGCTTTCTGCTGTAAAATTACAGTTACCATCTAGCGATGGGGGTCTGCTTTAATAGACCACAAAATCAGGACGCTCTAAACAGTCTCTTCAAAGGATATCCAAAATCTATATTTAATACTTCTCTGTTTTTAACCCGACTTCAAAAAGGAGGATGGTTAAATATTCGGTATCTTGTATACTTGGAGGATACGGTTAAATATGCTATGAATACTGAGTTCTGCCATTGTCACACGTTAGAGTTCCATCAATAATCCTTGTCACTCTAAGCTAAAATGTTTATGCAACCGAGGAGAACTTTTAAATCAATATTATAATATGAAAAATCTTGGTTTGAAATTAAACCCAAGACCTCTGGCACACCAGACCAGTGCTTTGCCAACTGAGCCATCCAGATGCTTTAGTAGGACGTGTATAATTTCTCAATATCTGATGTACAAATGGCATCAAAACTCGAGCTATTATTTCAATTTCGGATTTATATTCGGATTTTGGAAAAATGTGTCGAGTAAAAGTTGTTAGCATAGTTATAATGAACAACTTTTTTCCGAAGCATTTTTTCGAAATCCCAATAAATAAGGTTCAAATCAATTATAAAATTTTTAAATGATATCTCGACTTTTGACGCTATTTGTACATCGGATATTGAGAAATTATACACTTGTTTTAACTATTCACATAAAAATTAACTTGTTTTTGTAATTTTTTTCTAAGGCCTTCTTTACTAAGGCCTTAGTTTTTCTAAAACACAACCATTAAACATTGATGATATTCTAAGTTATTCTAAAACACATAATATACTATTTTCTCCCAAATTAACCCAATAAAAAATAATTACACAAAAGAATGTGTGTGTACACTTTACATTTAATAGTTTTAAAAAAAAACATATAAATAATAATACAAAATAATAATAATTTTACAAAAAATAAATAACATAACCTATGTGAATTAGGTTATGTAATGTACAATTAACAATTTCCTCTCTCTTATAATAGGTTATAGCTCAGTATTATGGGTAGAATAGTAGTTGGTTATTATTACATATTGTGCTAATACCCACACAAAAGACAAAAAAAAAAACTATAATAATAAATAAATAATAAATATAAACAATAAAATCATTAAAAATTATTTACTATTTGCATATATATATAAAAGAAAGAAAAAATCTAATTTCTAACATTAATTAATTATAACAACACCATTTTAATTGTTCAAAAAAAATACAAATAAAAAAAAACTTTCTAAATCATATTATCGAGATCATATTCTAAAGCTTTGATTATACGACTCAAAATTTGAAATAATTTCAAAGAATTTTATGGACTATATTAATATGAAGATGAGATAAATTATTACCTCTTTCTAATTGAATAGGGAATATGCATGCAAATTTTTTTTCACATTTATTTTCAGAATATGAAAATACTGTTAATACTGTAATAATATTTAAAAACGAAATTAAAATCCGATAAATATCAAGGAAGCTATAAACTTTTAAAAATTATTATCTGTCTCTTTCTTGCAAAAATACTAAAAACGGAGTTTTACGTGTATTTTAAATGGTGAAAGTGTAATATGAAGTCACATAACATATCAAGAGGGCTATCACCCTCTTTGTCTAATCGGGAATTTCAATCATTCATATCTTGCTTATTTTTAAAGTTATTTAAAAAGTAATTTTATCTTGATATTTGTCAAGTAAACATGCTTCAATTCAAGTGAAAAAAAATTTTCATGCATATTCCCTATTGAATTAAAACGAAAAGATCAAGCTTGAGCTTAACCCTCAACTGCGTAAACTACTTTGGGATAACCACCTCATGTCGTATTTTATTCAACGGGGGTAAATATTTTATTTCCTTGATATCTCCCTAACTGTTCAGTTTATTGAAAAAGATGTTCATAGCAATCTTGTATACGAAATAAAAATCCTTTCTTTTTTTGTTTGAAAATTTTTTTATAGCGTCAATAGTTTAGAGACCAGTGATTCTAAGCCTTTTTTTTGTCACGGCACCTTGAACGATTTCAAAATTTGATGAATAATTAAATGGTCGCCAAGGTAACTTAATTCATTTTTATTAAAGTTATTTCTCTAAGAAAATTCGCTTAGTCTATGCAGCTTCTACGTGTCGAATTCTTTTTTATATCAAGTTAACCCAATATTTGTTTTTTTTTTTTATCGTGAGCGAAATTACCAAAGATATCAAATTCTTATTTAATTTCACCGTGAATTTGTATTTTGTTTTTAAATTTCATGACAATAACTACTTGGCGGGTAGGAAATGAAATGTCAATAATATAAAGTTACTTTTGATAGTGGTGGACTTAGCCAAATATTTAGACAAATTGAAAAAAAATGTAATTTTTAAAATGGTAAATGGTAGCTTGGATGCTGTTTAACAAAACTGTACCAAATCGCAAACACACTCAATGCAAAACAAAGATATTTATGTTATCTATATATATATTTTTTGTACCATTATAAATGATTTTAACGTTATCGAATTATGTACAAAAGTCTTACAACATCCTGTTAAAACTATCTAAATTATAAAACAGTGGTTTTTATTGTTTGTACTACAGTCAGAATATATATATATATATATATATATATATATATATATATATATATATATATATATATATATATATATATATATATATATATATATATATATGTTTTAGGTGATGCTAACATATATTTTCTTATTGACTTTGGTTAAATAGTCTTAAGTATACCTAAGGGAATGATTTCAAGTATATACATTAAAAATAAAACCACAATGAAATATCCAACAGTATGCAGATAATTTTGCAAATCTTTAAAATTGTATTATTTCAAAATTGGCGTTTTTTCTAAATTTTAACAGTTGGAAATGCCATTTTTTTTTATTAAAATTTTATTGATGACATTTCTATAGACACTATAAACTATACTCTATAGAAACTATACTATCACACTATATATAAATCGTTATATATAAGTTATAGATATGCAAATTTGTAATAATAAAATTAATTTATTTTATTTTTTAAATTTTTTGTAAATATTATTATATTGTCATCGATAATATTTCAGATTATACAAACGATCTTAATCGTGGGATTAAGAGAGAAAACTCACTTAAAAAATTCAATTACATTCATATATCGATGTACATACATTGATAGACACGTACAAGTCAAGCTAATAAAACCATGTTAAATAAATAATAGTTTAAAAAAACTAAAAAAACACGCTTTTATAGAAAATCCAACTAAAAAATAGAAAATAAAATTTAATAAATTTGGATTTAAAAAAAAGTGTAAAAAAGAAACAAATGTATATTAATGGAAAAAAGCGTGGGGTGCATAGTGTCAATAGTTATTCCATTAATATACATTTGTTTCTTATTTACACTTTTCTTAATCCATATTTATTAAATTTTATTTTCTATTTTTTAGTTGGATTTTCTATAAAAGCGTGTTTTTTAAGTTTTTTCAAACTATTATTTATTTTTCATTTTTTAGTTGAAGTTCGCGCACTAGCTCTATCTCTCTTACTCTCATGCAAAGGATGCGAAAAGAAATTGATGAATCCTGGCGAATCTAACCAGGATAATCGGATATTTTAATCGAATTATTGCACTGTCATCGGTCTTTGACAGGTGTGCAAAATTTGAATTAAATCTGATCGTTCAAAGTAGGAGAAAATCGAGCCCAAAAGGGTCGGTTACATACATACATACATACAGGTGAAACTAATAAATAGCGTATAAAAAGAATAATATGAAATTATAACAATTTTATATACATTTTTACTTGAAGAAAAGTGATGCATCCCACTAGCATAACATTTCAGGTACCTCAGAAGCAGAGCGTTGGTCTAGAATGCCAGTGTTCGTGGGTTCGATTCCCATCCTAAATGTGTATGATTTTTCATATATAGAGCACGGTAGTGCGCAAGGCCGAGTTTAAGGGACATTTCAAGCATTTAATGTCAACAGAATGCTATAAATGAATCATTTTCAATATTTCACCTGATTCAAATGTTTTGCTTTTAAGTGTACAAACTATTGTACACTTATTGCATTATGATACATAAAAACAATCTTAATCATAGTTTATTTCATTTATTAGGTACTTCAGCAAGTTTAAAAATGTTAATTAACATGTATGAATCATATCCTAGGACAATATCGTTCATAATAAAGTAGAGTTCTATATTATTACTTATACGTATAAACAAAGCCTGCTTAGAGATAGTAATAAGTAGACGCATTTTAAAATCAAAAAGGAAATATTCATTTAATTTGAATATTTAATTGAAAACAATAATAAATACATGAACTTTGTCGAACGAACGGACGAACGAATGGATTTATTTGTAAGTTTGTTGGTGGTATATCGTTATTATAATTCTACTTGTTTTGTTTTATTTAAATGTTTTTTTTATTAATAATATGTTTAGCTATCATTGTTTGAATACCATAGATATAAGAGTTTTTATAGAATCAAATCGATACTTAAGGATGTTCCAGTATACCACTACTTTTTGACAGATTTTGTTCATTTTTTTTCACAGGCTAAAAATAACGTTTTCTAATAAATCCCGAAGTTGCAGAATTTTTAACCGTTTAGAACGCGAGATAATTAAAATCAAAGTTATCATTCTCTCTCACTCTCATTAGAAGCATGTAAAACTTCCTGTCCATGTCCACCCAACTATTATCTGTTGTATTAGAAAAAATAGAAAATTTTTGTTCTCGATTTTAATAATAATCATTTTCTAGGCTAATTTTGACTCAAACAGTACGAAAATCAGGTTCATATTAACGTCCGACCAACACATTTTAAAATTTTGCCTTCTCAATTCATACGGTTTGGCATTTTAGCACTATGGGAAACCGTTAATCGAATCTGATATAAAATAAATAGAAAAATAAATATATATCTATATCTATATATATGCAAATTGTTACTCAAATTATTAAAAAATTATTTCTCACTTCAACTAATTACTATATTTCATTCATTAAAAAAAGTATTTTATTGGAAAATACTTTGGCTGCAAATAATTTTCATAAGACTATATAAATGCGTCATGTTTTTCTACTCAAATTTCGCTCCTTATACTCACCCACTGTTTCCTGTGCAGAAGGAACATCTTATTTTTGTTAATTATTTGTTTACATGGAGTTCGATCTCCTTGTGTAGTCTCCATGACACACAGTTGTTCTGTATAGACTCACAGCTCTATGATCACAAATGTATGTAGTAGATTGTAGAATATGTATTTATATACGTGAGTTGCCGTATGATGTCAATGATGTTGTATTTAGATATAGTGCGTTTATTGTGTATTGCTACATACTTAGATATTCGTTCATGTTCATATATATTTACCGGATATGAACAAATTTATTATGGTTTTAAACTGTTAAGTAACAAAGTAATAACTAACCATTTTATAAATACATAAAATATTCGTATGGTTTTATATAACAAACAGCTATTGTTTATATCGACAATTAAATTATTGTAAAATTTCAATAATAGTCAGCCATAGTTCCGAGATATTCAATATATTATGTCCTGCATATAAACTTGAAGGTTGGTATTTAAAACAAACGTGAACATAGCCACAAAAGTAGCGGTGGTGTTTTTCAAAAATTTTATTATTGATTTGTGTCTTACTCATTCGGTTTTCGAAAAAAAGTTTTGAATAGAAGTTGTTTATTATAAATATACTAACAATTTTTAGTTGATACATTTTTCCAAAAACCGAATAAATACGGAACAAATCAACTATAAAATTTTAAATTTTTTGACTGAAATATGCACGTAAGAGGTTATACTTCTTTTTAAATAATTTATTAAAATAATATAAAATAAGGTCAACACTACTAAAAAGACACAAAAGTTTAATAAAATGATAAAGCAGTGAAAGTACTACATTAGAAAAACTATATAATATATCAAAAAACAATGGCATTTTTTCATGGCAGAACAGAAGTAGCGCCACTTCTTCGGTTAAAATTAGAGTTTGAAAGATTTGTATTAAGTCCATTATTTACATTAGAATCAGAGTCAGTAAACATACTTCTTTTATCAGAAACATGGAGTAATAATGATGAAGACATTCCTGTACCTAATTTCAACTGTATAGTCAAATTGAAATGTTCTAATATAAAAGCTGGCGATGTATCTATTTACCAAAATAATAACTATCATTTATCTTTCCTTCTATAAAATATAGTATTTTCTTGTATTTCAATTTTTTGAAGAGTGAGGTCACTTATGTGACAGACTTACTTATTGTCTGTTTCGCTAAGCATCTAGTGTATGTATATATAAATTTAGCCTTTCTACTGTATGACACAAATTTTCTACTTAATCTCTCCCAAGCACAGTAAAACTGTTTAACATCAATCATATTTGTCGAATGTTATATCAGCGATTCATTACATGCTGAAAATACACTCTAATTGGATTCTCATAATGCGCCAAAAGAAGTAAAATATCAAAAATTCTCTCAATAAATTGCAAAACAAGATACATTCAAAAAGATGTCATTGACATTATCTCGTCAATCCTGGTGACATTTGACAAAGAATATTTATTAATTATAATTTATTTTACAACAAAAAAATTTATGTTTTACTCTACAGTCCATGTGGGTCCGGTATGGTTGTATGTAGTCTATTATATGTATTTGAACAATTTAAATATGTGGGAGATTATTAACATTATTTTAATAATTATAAACTGGAAGTTATATTTATTTATGAAAGATACAATATATATAAAAAAAAAAAAGATTTTGAAACTAACATCTCAAATTACGCCTAACATCTTGTTAAATATATGTTTTAATTTCTTCATTATACGAAATACGCGTAAAAATTGACGTCATAATAAAGAGAATATTTTATAGTATTTCCCATAATTAAATATTTCATATCTAGATTTATATTATTGCGTAATACAACATTGCAGTGCGTTCGAAATGGCAAATTTCGGACTTTTCCTGAATTATTAAGTGACTACGGGTCAAAATTCTATAGCCATTGTTGTAATTTTGTAAAGGATAAAACCCAAATTACTGGTAACAGTAGTTCTGAAAGAAAGAGAGATGACCTAATTAATTAATTACTTTTAAGAAATAAACGAGTTAAAAAATTTAGATCTTTTTATCATTTTTCTAGAACTCAAAACCTCACGAATACAAAGTCTGGGTTACGAGAATAGCTTTTGTACTCTGAAATTCTGTGTTGGGTTCTCGAAAAATTACATCTATTGAATAGTTCTTAAAATAATACAGACGAATTGAGAACCATCCTCCTTTTTGAAGTCGGGTTAAAAATGATTTTTATTTAGTGATCATTATGCAACCATATAAAGGTCAATAATCAAACAAATATGAATTAGACTGTTTTTATTGTACAATATAGATAGACTTTTATTTAGTGTTATCATTGATAAGAATGCTTAGCACGCTACACTTCACAAATATAGATATTTTGGTATTTCATTTCCTGTATACAATTGTAGACAGTATAATAGTTATCAATTTTGTGTACATCGGTTAAAATATATGAAAAAGTAATCATTTGAATAATTTGTGTTAATGTTCAAAATGACTATTGATTCAAAATGATTATTCTTTAAAATGTTCTTGCTTATATATAACTAGCTTATACCGGCGGCTTCGATCATGTTTTATTATCATATCTCCGGGTCCCGTCATTTTAAGAGTAAAAAGAACTACTTCAAATAATTATCGTTCCCACCGCTTCCACCATTACTTCGAATATTTATCGACACTATCACCAAATGTCTATTTCAGCGAATATTTTCGAATTCTATCTCTGGTAGGGAAATAAAATCATACTAGGTTTTTATAGCCTAACCAAAATATAGACAAAAATAGTTTCATCAAAATCAGTCCATTAGTTTTTGGGTGATGCTCCAACAAACAAACAAACAAAAAAACATAAATTTGAAATTTTATAACAGTAAAGGTTACTTGTGCTATAAAGGGAATCGAAAGATGGTGAAATTTCTTTCACTACCGAATCATTGAAGGAAAAAAAAAGCCGTACTTAAGTAGTTTATGTAACAGCGAGCATTGGGAACCACTTTTCCAAAGCCTGTTATTTGCAAAGGGCAAAAATTTTTTTTGAGAAAATCGAGAGTTTGTCTTCATTCAGTATACACAAACATTTAAAAAACTACGACTACGTAGTTTATAAAATACAAGTAATTTATAATTTACAAGTTTATAAAATACAAGTACTTTATAAAATACAAGTAATTGGTCTAGGAATTGGGGCAAAGTTTGAAATTTAATTTCAAAAAACATAAGTTCTCTTTGATTATCTTAATAATCTTTATATAACCTTTCATATATATTTGATTCATGATTGTGATATTTACTACACAAACTTCTCTCCGCATGTGTCAATGTTGAGTCAATGTTGCCAGGGCCGTTTTTAACCTCACTGGCGCCCTAGGCATTTCAAATTGTTACACCCCCTCAAACAATTTCTAGAGCACCCCCCTCCTTCAGTTCTTACCTTGCCAGTTTTGATTCGGGAGGGTTTTCCCTTTAACTCTCTTACTCTTTCCCTTCCCTTTCTTTGCTTTTGTTTTTTGGAGAGTCTTTCCATTATCCACCACCAATGAATCCGGCAACCGGCAGCCGTAAGGAAAATATAGTGACATGGTTTGGCAACTCTTGTACATATATATATATATATATATATATATATATATATATATATATATATATATATATATATATATATTGTAATAATCTTTATACTTTACAATAAATTTATGTGTGCAATTAACATTTAACATCAATTAACATTTCGAGAAATCTACCAACGCCAGTAGGCTGGGGCCGAATGGGATTTATTTTCTTTTTTCGTCCTCAAAACTTTGCGCCCCCGAATCTGTTGCGCCCTAGGCACGTGTCTAGCGTGCCTAAGCGCAAAACCGGCCATCTTTAATATATTTTATGTCGACTACTTTATATGTTTTATACATCACATATTCATATATCAAATTTCAACCAAAATAATTAAGATGATTTTATTAAATGTATAAAAGAACAAAAAGTACTTAATATAAATTTATGAAACATAAAACATATAATATTATTAAAGTTACAATTAATTTGTTGTTTTTAGGTTAATTAACATATCAGATAATAATAAATTATAATCAGAGCGTGCAGCTCGCTGCCTTTTAATATTTATATTTCTAATTCTCTTGTAGTTAGTTTATTTTATATTATATTCATATTAAATATTTGTCACATATATTTTCATTTAAATATCTATAATAATTATTATTGTACATATGCATACATATATTGATAAAGATTGGATATTTATGCCAACTATAATATACACTCTGTTTAATTTACATCTTCGTATCATAGATCCCACGAATATGAGATAGTACATATGTACATATACATTAAGCAATGTGTATGAGAAGGAGGTCTTATAGGTTTGATAAACAAGCATATTTTTCAAAATAGTGAATAATATTCATAATGAGTATGAGAGAGTACATATGTATACATTAAGCAATATGTAGGAGAAGGAGGTCTTATAGGTTTGATAGACAAACATATTTTTCATAACTGTTCGAGTGGTCACCAACCACTCAAACCTATAAGACCTCCTCATACACATTGCTTAATGTATACATATGTACTCTCTCATACTCGTTATGAATATTATTAACTATTTTGAAAAATATGCTTGTTTATCAAACCTATAAGACCTCCTTCTCATACACATTGCTTAATGTATATGTACATATGTACTCTCTCATACTCGTGGGAACTATGATACGAAGATGTAAACTAAACAGACGGTAGGTCGGTTATATGCGGTAAAAAAGCTTTTAAGTAAAATTATTTGTAATTTAAATTAGTTGCTGAACTCTTTTTTAGAAAAAACATAAAATAAATAAGATTATAAAAGCTTTTAAATAAATTCAATTAATTATTACACTTTTTTTTCTTCAATTTTTGATGTAATATATTTAATAGTAAAATTTATATATTGTTTTGAACGTAGTTCGTATAAAAAAGCTCTAGTACTACAAAATTCAAAATTAAGTTTAACTTTAACGGTTTTCGATGAGCTTGACCTTGCAACAACTATATTGTTATCAAATTTTGAAACTAATTATTCAGCCATAATTGTCGAATCGATATAATCTCTCGAAATATAATGCAATTCTGATGAAAATGTTCTAATTCAGCATTATCGTGATTCTTGTAACGATTTCAAAATTTGACGGCATACAAAGAAACAGATATGTTTAAAAGTTGTTTACTTACCTATAATACACTGTGTAAAATAGTTTATGAGAATAATTTTGAATGTAAAACAAAATAATATGTACTACAAAAACAACAGTACGTTTATTAAGGGATTCATTACAAGTTAATAATAAGAATACTTTTAATGAGAAATTTGAGCTTGATGTTAATTTCAGTTAGTTGTTATTTCCACTTTTTTTTTTCTACATAAAAATCCAGTTTCTAGTTATTCAAAAAAAAAACATTTTAATTAAAGAAAAAAATGATTTTTATAGCGATGAAATCATTAAAGATAGTCTTTTATGTTATACGGAAATCAATACAATTTTTTTAGTGTATGTATTAGAATTATAACTATAATAGTATAATTGTCGGCCCAATTTGCCACCAACTATATACTATACTGCTTTTTATAGTCAAACGTAGTAATTAATAAAAACACTAATGATTACTTCAAATTAAAAATTGATCAATAAATTATTTTCATTTGTCGTTGAAAGTAAATAAACAAGTTTTGGGAAAATATATATAGATTGTGTTTCTTTATGAATCTAAGGAAGAAAACATGTCATACATAGGCCAAGCAATTGGTGAATCAATCTACATGAGATAGCGTAATTTTCGTAGTATTAAAGGGATGTATTCTGGGCATATAGGCAGGTTTGAGGGGTCGCGGCGCTACCGAGTGTCAGTGGCGCTACAATCGCGAAAAACGCGTTTCATTCAATATCTCAAGATCGGTTTACTTTACGCAAAAAACAATAAAGACCTTTTCTCTTATAAATTAAATTTCTTAACTTTTTTATTTGAAACTTTTTTTTCTAGCATCAATATTTTCCGAGTTATTTTGTTTAAAAGCCATAAACTTCCCTATTTTAGTCTGTTTTTCGCCTTTATCTCACTAACCGTTCACTTTTATTGAATTTTAACCATTATCAAACTTATACATCATTTAATTATCTACAACTTTTGTCTTATACTTTTTTCTCTACTGACAATTATACTTTTGTAGTTATTGCTTAGTTTATTGATCGAATTTATAACTGTCGATGGCTAATTTGTAGTCGAAATACGTATTTATAAAATACAAATAAATGATTTCGAAATTGCGGGCAAATTTTAAAATTTAAAATCATTTCAAGTTTTTATTGAATATAACGGTGACATTAGGATATGCATTTTTTGCATGAATACGATTGGTAAAACAACATTGTTTTGTTAATGGTTTTTTTATGTTTTTGATAAAATTCTTATCTTTAATTTTGCAAATTAAGTAAGGAAATCAATTTTATTACAAATATGTGACCATATACTATAATTTTTTTAACAAAATTAGGTTAAAATTATACTGTTTCAAATAGGATATAAAGTATACATTTTATAATTTACGTAAATCGAAAAAAATTTATTTTTAGCATGGAAATATAAAGTATAAACGCATAAAAACCCACACTTAAATTTGTGAAATAAATATTAGTTTATTGTATTCGTTTCGTCAACTCGTTTATAAGAAATGACATGTTTTCATCTATATCTGCTTGGCCAGGATTGTGTCTAGCCTGTAAAAGTCCCAGCGAATTCAAAGAGATTATTTATTTACAATAAAAAATCAAAAATATCAAATTATTAAATTAATATATTTGTTTAGTTTTTCAATGGCATTTTCGCTGCCATGTTCGAAAACTCAATGCACGTAGACAACTAAAACATCTCAATCAATGCTCAGTTGGTAGATCCCTGATCTGGAATGCTAGAAGTATTGAGTACGATCCCCCTCCAAGATAGGTATAATTTCTAATGAGGAAACATTGATATCAAAATAATGTTAGACAATTAAAATAGAAAAAAATGAATAAAATTAAAACCACCCCTGGCTTTAATTATGATTCGACTATTATCTCCACATATCATTCACGATCTTCCAAATTGTTTTTATTCCGACTTTTCTCTTAGTTTGTATTTAAAAAAAAAAATATGTGTTTAAAAAAAAAATTCGGTGTTTAGTTTTAAAAAAAAACTAAACACTTTATAGAAAATAATTGAATTATCAATTATTTTCATAAATATGAAATTTTGTTAATTTAGTAATTTTAATTAAAAGAGGTATTATGATGTATTTTAAAAAAAAAATAATGAAAACTAAATATACGGTACTTTAGAAAAAAAAATCCAAAGCAGAGTATTGTATGTGGAATTATGAAAATTGGAAAACGATCGGTGCTAACGCGATACACGTAAATATAAAAAAATAACACGTTGAACCGAAAGTCTTTCAATAAAAGCTGGGCCCATTAAAAAAGATAATATTGAGGTAGTAAGATCTTTACTATCCAGTAAGTGTCTAAGTTATCGACTAGTGATTCGAATCAGAAATACTGAAAATAAAAAAAAGTACAAAAAAAGAACAAAACAAAATATATGTAAAAATAAAATATATTTGAAATAAATAATTTTTCATTTAATATGTTGATAGTATAACCATCCCCAAAATACCAAGTTTGGTTGTACTAGTTATAAAAAAAATTACATGAATATGTACTAGATTGAACTGTAGTAAAAAGAAATATCGTATATAAAAAAAAAAACGACACTACAGTAAAAAAAAAGTTCAAATATGTCTGATTTGCAAAAATATAAATATACACTACAAATTTAATTCAGATACATAGTTGTATATAAAGGGGACTTTACGCTTCTGTAAAGAAAAACTACAAGGCCAAAAATACCAAGCGTATACAAAACAATATAGTTATAAATTGAAAAAGTCATTGCATATTCACATAAAATACATAAATTGTACAGCCAAAATGTGTATAGAATGTGTATTGAAATGTGACAAGTTTGAAAAACCACAAGTTTCGGAATGGTGAATTAAATAAATTATACAAAAAAAATATACTTAGATACAATCAGATAGAAACCATTAATTCGCCTATTCGATACTTCAGCACAATCCATAATAAATATTCAATTTGTAAATTGAAGAAATAAAAATTCAAAATACCATTTGATTAATTCATGTGAGACAACTACTTTTAGTAACTGTACTGAGCCGACTAATTTTAGTAACTGTCTTGAGACAAGTACTTTTTGTAACTGATTTGAAATATGTGCGGAAATATCGAAGTAAGCTTGGATATACGCAAGTCATATCCGATCTAAGTAAATGTTTGTTGAAATTATGTAAATTCTCAACTCGCATAAACCAATAATTATATAAATTATTATTTTTTGAATAATAAAAATATGAAAACAAAATAATAATAAATTTTAAACAGTGGAGTACTAAAAAAAATTATTCTCCAAGTTGTCCATATAGGATTTTTGGACCCGATTGTTTCAAACTTTTAATGAATTTCTAAAAATTTGCGACTTGCAATGCCTTATTTTCTTATTTTAGAAGATAAATAATGTTTCAAGCTCTGCCATATTATTATGATAAATTCGATTCATTTATCAGTAAATGGAATAACTGATAAAAACAACTTGAGTGGAAGTAATATAATATACCTATTGAATACCAATTATATTTGTATATATATAAAATTGATTTCGATTCGTAAATATACCTAGTTGTCCACCAACGTGTTAATCTGATCAAAGTTCGAGATTGATGATCGATCATCGATTGAATAAAACCATTTAACTCAATATACCGTGTGTTTTTTAAACTACACCCAATCTGGCAACAATGTATGTATCTGTCGCTTTCCGTGTGCGGTGCACTCTGTTACTCATAGACATTTGTAGAATGCAGAATGTAGAATATGTATTCATTGATATGTATACAGACGGTGATATGTACATCACTGTGTGTGCACAGTGAGCGATGATGTGGACAGACTTGTTCCACCGAAACTGCACTCTACAAGTATCTGTGAATTTGGGTGTGAGGGATTGCACCGTATCGTGGTGTACTGCATGTGGACAGTGATAGATGTTGGTGGTTGTATGTTGGTTAAACTCGACTGCTAAGTAATGCACGATATTTTATTTTAATTGACATTTAAACATTTAAAAAGAATGAATTATCCTTGGAGCTAATAATCCTACTTAATTCTTTGATTAAGACTAATGAAAACTTTCCATAGTTTTTCGTAACGTTTTCACCTAATTACTGTTTCGTGTTTAGTTGGGACCACTATTTTATTTTTAACAGTGTTAACAATAGACTAGCTCAACCAAATACAAGTTAAGTTCAGTCGTTTACGTCAATTTCAATAATGCCCAGAACTTAAAAATTTTTAAATCACAGTTAAACAAGTTTTCAAACAAATTATTATTATTTAAATAAATTTTGATATGAAAGATTAACAATACGTATTTCGACTACAAAGTAGTTATCGCCAGTATGAATTTACTAATCGTAACTATCTCCGGGATATGGAGTCAAAGATATGTTACTCGTTCCTAATTTGCGAATTACCTGATTTAACTGACGAATTAACGGTTTAAGTATGTAATGTGCTAATCATCTGCGTCGATTAGCCCATGTAAGACATGCACCAAAATGTAACATATCTTTGACTCCATATCCCGGAGATAGTTACGATTAGCTAATTCATACTGATGATGAATACTTTGTAATCGAAATACGTATTTATACAATACAAATAATTGTTCTAGGAATTGTGTGGCAAAATTTGAAATTTAATTTATTGTACAAACTTTTAGAATAATACAAATAAATTTTCGATGACAAAAAAGCTCGTATCATTTGTAGTCAATCAGTTTATATAAATAATAAAAACAATATTCAATAAATTAAACGAACTTGTAAACGGCTCAATAGTATAATATAAATAAATATATATGAATACTTATATTCAACGATTCAACGCGATACACAGATTAATAATAATGTGATTGATTGATAGATATTTTTGTTTAGTAAGGTGTGGTTCACATACAATTTAACCGGAAGGGCAAAGAACTTATTATTATTTATTAAATTTATTATTGTCATGTGCAAAAATTGATAACGATATTGTTTATTTAATTTATATTATTTAATATAAATAAAAATTTTTATTTAAAAAAATCAAATCAAATCAATATAACAATGATATTAATTAATATAAAATACCTACAAAGGATTATGATTACTGTTTATCAGTGATTTCCCATTCATTTGTTTCGTTGAAGAGATTAATATTAGTTAATAAGAGTTTTATGTTACATTAAAAAAAAAGTTTTCTAAATTAAAAATAAAAATCTATTATTTAATTATAAAAAAGTATTTTATTTAAGTTAAAAGAATAAATATAATATAAATTAAAAATACAATAATGTTACAATAAGTTTACAAAAAATACATAGAGCTTGAGTATAAACGCCTATTTTAAATAAAAACACGGTTTCTCCGTTACACGGTGTATATTATTTTCGTAAATATTTTGTCCAGGTTACCATATTATTTATTATAAATTATAATAAAAATGAGCATTCCTCATGTAATTTTTACTTAAAATAATTACTTTTAATAATTAAATAATTTCACGGATAAAAACTCGAACTACCCGAAATTTGTAAAATAGTTTTTCAAAAGACTTTTAAAATATACAAATTTTTGTCTAAAATAAATATTTTATTAGTTTTTATTTTATTTATCCGTCTCACCACCAATATAACGCCTAGCCTTGAAAATTAGAGTGCTTTAAAGTTGAAAGTTGTATCCGAAGAAATCCATATAGTACCTTGCTTGGCCAAAGATTCATCGAAAACAATAAGAGGCTGATGAAGAGTTTTGGGATTCATTTGGTATAGCAAAAGGTTTTAGAGAGCATTGGACAAAGAAGTGTTAGGTTTGATAGATTTATAAATTCCATTCGAATCTATAACTTCCTGCACAGGAATACACGATAAGAGACAGATGAAGTGTTTTGGGATTCATTTGGTATAGCAAAAGGTTTTAGAGAGCATTGGACAAAGAAGAGTTTGGTTTGATAGATATATAAATTCCATTCGAATCTATAACTTCCTGCACAGGAATACACGGAAACTTTATTTATTGAAGACGTCTTGTGTGATACGAGTTTTTGTTTCCATACGTACAATTAACATTTCTCATAACAAGGATATTTTTACTATTGCCACAACTACCTACTATCATACTACGGAAATCGAACAATGAAACGATTGAACGATGAACTTGTTTTAAATACTCTTCACAATTTAATAAAAAAAAAAACCAAATGCACATAAAAAACATTTATTTTCTCATGAATTAACACAATATTTTTATACAATCATAAACCGCAGTTGTAGTAAAGTATTTAATATATAATATAACAGGAATTTTAATTTAATCGGGATGCACATTAAACATTGTCATGTTTAGGTTCATATATGTATATAGATAGATACACTGAGAAACACACAAACCGGGATAACATTATGAAATTATGCTTGATAACATTATGAACATATGATTATTATTCACATCAAATGCTTGATATGAAAAATCATACACATCTAGGGATGGGGATCGAACCCACGACCTCTGACATTCTAAATCAATGCTCTACCAACTGAGCTACCTTAGATGTTATGGTAGTGCTATGCATATGATCAATCACTATCATTTTTGATGCCATTGTATTATTAATTTTATTTATGTACTACATATTCACATATTTTTAAATTGTTTTTTGTAAACTAGCGTCTATTTATTTCCAATGTTATTATGGTTGCCTTTCGGTTATATTATACCAACGGAATCGACTATCATTACTTGATTTGACATTTAAGTAATATGTCTGAACATTGATATCATTTTTTGACATCAAATGCTTGATATGAAAAATCATACACATCTAGGGATGGAGAAATTATGAATAAACTATTATTGACAAAATTTTTAGTTAGTATAAATAAAAATTATAAAATAAAGACGTTCATGCGTGAGACTTAAGGATACGGCCGTTAATTAGCCACAGCAGCCTGCAGTGTATAACATAGTGACGTCATAACTTTAGCCAACCGTTTTATTAAATTGGCACCGTTCTATACAATTGAACACTAATGAGAACTGACCTGAGGGTGTGCCTTAAAAACATGGCTGTCTTTTGTGTGCAACAAAATAGTAATATTTTTTTAAATGTCAAATAATTAGTTTTTTTTTTAAATTTGACAGTTTCAAATGTCAATTTCTTTATATTTTAAATTTATTGACAAATAATTTAAGTTTTGTTAATGCAGGTATTTTTATAGAAACTATAAGATATATGGGTTGGCTACAACTTATACTGCACACTAAAACGGGTTTATATTTTGGCCACTAGAGTCTAGACATTGTGACCAAAGTAGCTAGTTATTAATCATATTCGGCATTCATATAATAATACGAATTAGTTATTAGTTGATTGGATTGTGGGGCGTTTTTAAAACTTCAGAATTAACTTTTCTAAGCAAAATCATAAGTTTTATAGAGTGAAATTGACATCTTTTTAAACATTTATCTTTGTTCCACTTTCGATACCACTCAGTATATTAAATCTACCTATAATATAATCCAAGCTAATCAGTACTACACGAACTACACGATTCAAAGCATACTTATAAAAATGTAGTTATTGTCGGGGGATATCCTGTGTATATCTGTTAAAGTGTTGTATATATATATATATATATATATATATATATATATATATATATATACTAAACATATATTTGTTATAAAAATTAAAATAATACCAACTATAAAAGAACAAAAGTCACCACTATTACAGGTCTCTATAATAGCGAAGATGATGTGTGTAAAATCAAGTTTGTAATGTTTATTTAGCTTGTGAAGAGCGTTTTGATTAAAATTTTATGTTTCTGAAAAAATGCTGAAATGGCATGAATTTTATTTTTATAATAATAAGCAGCTTTTTATATTATGTTAAAATAAACATATTTATATATGATGATATTTCCTTTGTCTTGTCGAAGTTTTGTACAAATATATAGGATGTTCAAATTCGCAAAAAAATTCTGAAGTGTAGAAAAGGTATTTCATCTTATGTGAAATGATTTAAACCGGCATTGAAATAGCTGGAAAAAATATACTCGACAGTGTTTAGATTAAATTTGACAAGAAGCATTTTTTTTATTTAAAAATTTAAAAAAACCTCCCGACACAATGAAGTGACGATGATGGATTAAAAAGTGTTTTAGGGAATTTTATTTTAACACCATCTAAAACATTCCAGCAGTTCCACTTCTTCAATCAGATCACTTCATCAATTAGGGATCTTTTCAACGGTAACTAGGAGAAGAGCTGACGATCTTTCTAAAATGCTTAACATATTTTCATCCATCCAAACTAGTATCCAATTGATTAAATCGGCCGATCTGTGAGAGCTACGATGGCAAACAAAGGCTTCAAACTTATAAAACCACACTTTTTGCGTCGGGGGTTGAAATAAAATTGGTTTGTTAACGCACATTTTGTGGATATATATTTTTTTTACCAGATATTTTTTTCCTAATGAGATGCATGGATTAATTTTACTCATTCACAAACTCGAAGGCAAGCTCAAGAGACAAATATACATATACATGTATATACATATATATATATATATATATATATATATATATATATATATATATATATATATATATATATATATATAGGGTGTATTGAACCTACCGCATATTAGCACACACCTCCACTTCCTTCAACGATGTTCACATTCTTCAACAACATCCAAAAGAAATCGATAAATTGAAACAAAAACCACTCGTGATTGGCTCAAAGGCATGGTAAAAACCAAAGCACTCAAAACAATGTGCGCATAAATAATCAAATCCGGGAACCGATAAAAACCCGAGGACAATAACGAACAAACGACGAACAATGAATTAAAAATAATAAAAAGTCAAAAATAACAAAAAAAATCTATGTAGGGCTAAATTAACTGAGCTCTAAAATTATAATTTAACATAAATATTACTTTATTAATGAAATACACATGTTCACTTAATATACTACACCGTATATTTGTTATCCATCAGTGCTCTGGTTCCCGGATTTGATTATTTATGCGCACATTATTTGGAGTTTAGATATATAAAGTATTATATGCAAAGATAATCCAAGAAATTATTTTCAACTCTGAAACTGTCTTAATATTTTTTAAATAACATCCTGTATATATATATATATATATATATATATATATATATATATATATATATATATATATATATATATATATATATATATATATATATATTGAAAATAAAATCAGCATCTTGAATTCATCATTACGCTAGCGATTTATTTATTTTAAACAAAAACAATATTAAAAGTTTATAATATTATTAATAATATAAGTATTATCACTTGTTTGAATGGCATCATGTATGTTGTCTACAACAAACACATATTTATGTAATTAATTTGCATAACGAAGCATATTAAATTTGAGATGATGAGTTTTGATTTTCATCATCAAAAACGTTGTTGTAGCTAAACGAAGCTAGATAGTACCGTTGTAAGTACAAATGCACTAACTACTCTTCGTTTTATATACTACATAGTTTTATTACCTCTATGCATATATGAACAACTTTTTTGCGAAACATTTTTGCGAAAACCGAATAAGTAAGACACAAATCCATTATAAAATGTAGAAATCATAGCGCGACTTTTGATGTCATATGTTCATCTCCTATCGAGTTAGGAGATGAAACTTTCAGAATATGCACGATAAAAGATTTGGGAGTGAACAATTACCTGTCGGATTAGGTTCTCGCAGGACAGCTTAGGCAAGTGATTGAAGTCCTTATATGTACTATCTTTTCTGAATGTTTCGTCCCCTAACTCGATGGGAACAGTTTTTTACGGTCCCCTCTTGAACTCCAGACAATCTTTACGTTTTGAGATACTAAAAAACCCATTTTTGGCCAATGGTGGGCCTGTGTCACTGAGTGTGTCTAGATAGATTGTAGAGGCTGCCCTGGACGGGCTACACTTCGACCATAAGGTCCATTGCGATGCCTAAGGATGTGAGAATGTGAGTGGAGTGGAAGGGATTTTTGTGTATAGACTAGGAATTGGTAGGATATGCGGCTGCAGCCGACTATGATAGGAACTATACCGATATTCATCTGAAGTTCGTGAAGGAAACTGCAGAAAACGATCTCAAGCATAGCCGGTTACTTCGGTCTTGTCCATACGCCGACAGTTTAGTCAATTAACCGCCCTTTTTTTTTCTGAATATTTGACAAACTGCCGATGTCGGGATTCGAACCCATAACCTCCCAGTTTCCAAGTAGGCATACTGTAAGCATGCGTGTGTTTAAACAACATATCTAATGTAATACGTAGATATTTATAAAATACAAATAATTGATCTAGGAATTGGGGCAAATTTTGAAATTTAATTCAATATCTTACATACTTTCGTTCAAATTTAATTTTGATAAAAATGCCACAATTTGAGGTAAATTAGTTAAACTCTTGTGTATAGAGATCGTGTGAGTGGTTTACACTAGATTTTTTTTAAACATAATTAACAAAGTCGGCAATTTGTATCAAATCAAGAAATTAATTATGATATCAAATATTTAAATTCACATGTTTTGTACACTACAACATATTTAATGACTTTATTTAATTTTTGAGATCATATTACGGATTTATAATGCAAAATAAATGTGAGTTGTACTGTTTCTGTTCACTCGTATGGTTGTAAGATCATTGCGCTAGACAACACTGTTCACAATTAGTGTGACCGTAAGACAAGACGAGACGACACTATCGACTTTCTCGCCATGTTTGAAATATCTCTAAAATTATACGTTAGAATACTTTGTTTATTTTTTTAAACATAATCTACGATAGTTTAACTACTTTATTTCAAGTTTTAAAAAAATATATCTTTAAAATTGATTTAGCAATTTTCAAGTTTTTAGTTGAGGCCAAATCTCGCAGTCAAAATTTCAAGTTCAGAGGATTTTAAAATTTTGTAACAGGCACAAGTCACGTGACCAGGCAATGTAATATCTAATATCGTTCTATATAGATAGAATTCGAAAATATTCCCAGGAATATAAATTTTGTGGCAATGTCGATAAATATTGGGAATTAATGGAAGCGGTGGGAAATAAAATAGAATAGACTAAAAAGTAAAAAATATAATATTGGAGAATTTGAAAAAAATACTATTTCTACTTTTTAGTTCATTTAATAAAAGTTTGATTTAAAAAATAATTTTTTATGTATATTATTTTTTTTTAGTTTAATTTTATAATACCCCACTAGCTTATACCCGTGGCTTCGCTCGTGTTTTATTGTTATATCTCCGGTGTGGGTTTTACTCGGCATTCCTACAATGTACTACAAATTTTTGAAACATTAATTAATCTAAAACCGGACGTCAGATCTCTTTTATTAATTTATGTTTATGATTTACTATTAATTAATAATATCACAACCATAAATTATATCATTGATAGATTCTAGATTCAGATAAATAATTTGAAATAATTTAAAATTCACGTGAACGCAAAAATACATGCTGTTTAGTATGTACACTTAATTATAAACATTTTTTAAATACTAATTATAAATAAAATATTTGTTTATATTTAATCGATCGATACCAAAAATATCTGCAAAAATTATTTTATTTTTGTATTTGAATTTATAAATATTTAGATCATAACAATTTTTTAATACGCATCCAAGAAACATATTTAGAATCCCATTCAAACTAAACGCACCAGATGTTTCTGTTAATTCTTCAATGATTTTATAATATTTAGATTGCAAAATAGTTTTATTATTGGAATATATATAATTAGAAAAAATAAATAGGTTATCAAAATATTTACTTTTAAAGTCTCCTCAAATATTAGTTTGAGCGTCAATTATCTACAGTTAATTGGTACTCATTAAGAACAAGTCTATACTAAACGTTTATATCGTTATTTTAATTTAGCAATGTTGTATTTAATTATATACTATAGATGTCGCTCATATACTCCCAGAATTCCTAGCAGAATAATCAGCTTGGTAGATAAATATACTTGAAAAATCATACACATTTTGGATAGGAATCGAACCCATGAAAACCGGCATTTGGGAGTATACCAAGATAAAATCTGTTATACTCATGATTTTCACCTAGGAGACTCCGATTTGATTCCCAGTATCGGTACCAAATGTTGGAATATACCAAGGTATCCTGGTTTATTCAATCTAAAATCTCAGCTAAAAATGTGAATTAAAAAGACACAGTTCGGAAACACAGTTCCTTCTTCAGAAAAATCATAATAATGACAAAAATGTACAATTTTTTTTAGGTAATTAACTTTCGGTATAGTGTAATCAGTAATAATTTTGTATATATGAACCAACCCGCCCCTTCACATAATATTTTTAATCTTTGGTAAGAATGTTTTGATGTAAAAATTCATTTGCATAACTTTTATTTTGTACTTATTACCTGCTTGCAAAATTACGACAATAGATTTAACAATTCTATTTTTATTTCAGCTAACTCTTTATTGAATTTTTATTTTTTTAGGTTTTACCCGGGGAATTCTTTGTTTTCATTCATACAATGTTTTATTATGTAATTTATATTAAGTACCTAAATATGGTTACCTTTTTGTTAAAATTTGTACATTTGTGTCGCTATTATATATTTTCTGAAGAAGGAACTGTGCTTTCGATACTCTAGTAAAAACTATCGTAATTTAATAAATAAATACAATGTTTGTTGGCGATCACAAAGTGTAACCTGGCGATATATGTATTGCACTAAGGTGACTAGATATTGAAGTCCATGATCTAGATATATGTCATGGAGTATATCTAGATAAATTTTAATATCTAGATAATAATTAGAAAGAGGGGTACCGCAAACGGGTCCCTAGCACCTAGACCAAGGGGTCCTCTGTGCCCATAAGTTGATGATGAAGTAATATTGATTTTTTTCTCAATAAATTTCTTAAATGTTATACAAAAACTGAAATTTTTAAATGTTAATAATAACTACAATGTATTCAATGGTTTTGTGACCCAGCGTACTTAATTATATGCGTCATAATGTAAAAAAAAATGCAGCAAAAAAATCGAAAGGCCTTCATAAATAAATGACAATTTATCAAATTAAAAATATTATATTACTTACTATATATATCAGAGTATAAATATAGCAACTAGACTTGCACCAGAGTAAAGTAATGTAGTCTCCATAAAATGTGAAATATGATTTAATATTATTATATATTTTTTAAATAGGTTTTAATTTACAATTAATTTAAATAATTGTAGAGATGGATATATTTAAGTGTCGGCGCCAATTACATCCAGATAATAATACTCTCTAGGTTCTCGTTTATTTATTTAAACTGCATTTAAATGACTGTAAACTTACATTATTTAACTTGTTGTCAGTTAAATATTATTCAAACAGACCAATCATCATATTATTCAGAACGAAAAATCCACATGAATGTTTAATATTTATTTAGTGTTGGCGTCTAACGTCTAAGATAAAACATATTATTTTCGAAAATAGACTGTGATGTTTTTTTTTTTCAATAGTGAATTAAATGTTATTATTATTGGTTAAGGTAGTTCACTTGTAAATCCACTTTTCTTATGAATTTGTTGAAACTGAAATATGGATATGACTCTAAATGTTTTGTATTTATTAAAGAAATAAAAATTTTTTTTAGACCTATTGTAAAACGAAATATTCCCAATCAAAGTTGAAATCTTTAACGGTTTGCGCATGCGCATTTTTTTTATAAAACTGGAAAATTTTTCTATACATTCCTTTCAAAAACAATTATCTTATAAAGTTGAATTAAAGAAAATAATTTAAAGAAATTGAAACATTTATTGCGGATTTTTTAAATAAATCTATTGATATTTAATGGTAATAATTTGTAACTGCGATCCCAAAAATATTGAATAATCATTGTCAAAATAATTCTTGCATAGTACAACATATATATTGTAAACTGTATCATAAATGTTAAAACACTATATATGTTATACTAGATATTATGTTCAATTGGTACAGTTGTAATTACTAACTTAATCAGATTGTATTTTATACTTTTTGATTTGCCTGTAAAGAGTGTAAACTACCTTAAGGATGTTTGATACATTTTATCGAGATGACAACATCTGAAATTTTCAACTGAAAATAAAATCGCAGCGGTAGAAAAACTGGAGTTTGGACTCTTCTTTGTTTAAATATCAACAATTTTTTTAATTATTTTCTGCCTGATCCAGTTGAATATTCGACAGTTTGGTAGTTATCGCGTTTATATGTTTGATGCTTTCTTTATTTCATGGTGTGATTCTTTAATTCGGATTTATTATTTAGTTTAGTATTTTACAACTCTTTTACGTTACTCAAACGTATATCTCGAGAGCTAATGGTCCTACGTGAATTTTGTATAGTTTTTGTGTGTGTAGAATTAGCTAAGAAATAATAATGACATCAGTTGAGCCTTTGAGCTTCAATAACTTTTTTGCACGCGCATGTTCGTTATGGACTTTTTGACATGTTTTCATACCGCCAAAACGAAGATAATTCCGTTGGAAAATCTGCACGATATTTTTTAAGAAATAAAAGTACTATTTGATTGAGTCATTTAATTTTATCAACAATTTTGGCATCTGATTTCGAAAATGGTATACAAATTTTTTGAAAATGATAAACAATAACAAACTCTTACGCAACAATACAATAATATGCCACCGAATCAAATTTTATTCAAAATTTAGTGCACTTTAGAGTGAAAAAATTCCTTATTTTTTCTTAGAATATTTATTTGCGTAAATAGTCTGACTTAATCTTTAAAAATAGTTTATATAAAACAATTTAATTTGTCAAAACCAAAGAATTACAATTAATCAATTGAACTTACAGTAAATTCCACAAATATTTCAATATATGGAAATTCCATTATAAAATATCCATTGAAAAACCTCAACTGCGAGTAAAACCCATCTATTTTAAGAATATGCATTTAATTTTTAAAATAAAATACCTTAAAGACAAGGTGAAAATTAATTATGTTGTTAGATTAAGGTCAACAGATAATAATTTAATTCTTTTATGATAATGTTTTAAACATTTTCAAAGAATTTTTAAGTTTTTGACAGTTTTTTTCTCATATTTAAAAACAAATCTATTGTTTTTTTTCTCTACATATATTTATATTTGTTTACAGAATATGGGTTGTTTTAATTATTATAATTATTTTTTAAGTAAAGAGATTTAAATATGCAAAATTACACATTATATATAGTTGGATTTGTGAGTTAATTCAAGGTAACATATTTCTAAAAAAAATATCTAGGCTTTAAGTAAGTAAATAATCGATTACAATCATTTAAAAATATACAATTAGTAAATTCAGATTTATTTGTACGATTGCGATCCAAGAACCGTTTAAGTATTATTTCTGTCGGCGGCAGCTAAATTAAATTTTAATTCTAAAGACAAAAAATAATAAACATTATTGTGGACTTTTATGAATGTACTATATAAGATTTTGAAGAATTTTATAAATGGACTATACATCAGCGCTCGTACATCCGTAATAACTTTTGTTTTAAACATTTTTTCGAAAACCGAATGAATTTGGCACAAATCAATTGTAAAATTTTGTAAAACAAATGCCCCTTTTGGCGTTGACAGATTTTGGTAAAATTTACTTTACTGTAAGGGAGAGTTGCGTAGCTTAAATTCTGGTTTTTTGAATCTTTAACACCGCCTGACCAACTTACATTATAAACTAAATTAGCAAGCAAATAAACTATAAAATAAAACTCAATATTTTGCCTATGCTTTGATTCCGTCATAGAACATTCCCAGATAAAATGCCCTAGATTAAATAAGGACATTCGATATATTACCAGAGAACATACATATATTTATATCATTCAGAAAAAGGAAATAAAAATAAAGCCGACGAGTAACGTTTATAATTAATGTCCATATTTAATGTGCAATGGAATTACGGTTTTACTTACGGCAATAAAAACAGCCACAATAATATACCACACATTCATGATTAGATGAAAACGGAAATTTAAAATAACATAAACAATGTAAACACAATTAGTAATAATGTCAGGATATTACAATGTCATATTTGACCTCCTAATTATGTTATGAACATATACGTACAAAGAGTTCACAAAATAATGTAAGTAGATTTATGATATATGTATGTATAGATCATATTGTCAAAAAGTACGCTAAAAATACCCAAGGTTAAGCATTGTTCAAGAGTGTGCATTGTGATTAATTTGAGTTCCTTAGTTTAGTCCTAAAGCAAGTGTTGTGAAGACAGGTATTTTTTTGACGTGAATATTCGCTTGTTACACTGGTGGTCGGTCAAACATTCTTATGACGAAATACTGTAAGACTTCAATCGTTAATAACTAACAAGACTCGTAAGGCGTTTACTATGTTTGAACCCACAACATATAGATCATTTCCGATAGATCATGAGACAATAAAAGTACTCACCGAAATATTAGAGAAAATCGATATTAAATTGGAATTTGAAGGTTACATGATTCGTAAATATGCTCGGAATTATAGACATCGCATTTCAGAGGAAAGCTCGCGTCAAAAGGAAACCAACGAACCTACAAAGTCTAGTATCGAATTAATGCGAGACCTACAGCAGCGTCGAAAAGAAGTGAAAGAATGGCGCAAAGCGATTATGTAACTGGCCCATTGGGCATACAGCGGCCAGTGATAGTTCAAACGACTACGGATCATAAAAATAATAAAAATAGGGTTTTACCTCCGTTTTCTGAGACTCCTAGGTCTACGGATCATGTGTAGAACGTTTTCACAAAAAATCTACGACACGGATCCGAACAGCTTGCCTTTTTTTTTATACAAATTTTATTCTTATATTCTTGAGTTTGTGAAGCGACATTCTGGTCTCGCGGTAACATCTTAAACGTATCTTCCATATTTTCAGAACTCATTGTACACATTGTTATATTCGCATGTTAGATGTGAATTTTTCAAAACTGCCATCATTAATGTCGTACTATTATAAAGTTCTTTAAAAAGTTTTATTGTAGAGGAATTATTATAATTATTAACGGTATTACAAGATACTAATTATTTTTTACTATAATGCTTAAATTTTGTGTGCGATAATTATCAGTGAGAACAAATCTATTTTAATTAGAAGTAATTTTTCTTTTATTGTTAGTACTTTTAAAAATTTATACCTACAAGCATTGCCTTTGCAAATGGAAGTATTTAATTTTCGTTTGTCATTAAATGTTCTTTTTTACATGCATAACCTCAATTAAAATAAATATTATTTAATATTAAATTGATTTTGAGTATAATTAAATTAAATTATTTAATTTTTTTTTTCCTTCGTTTTAAATCTACAAGTTTGTAGGATTTAGTAGATTTAAAAAAGGAAGTTTGGAGCGTCTATTTATCAAAATTGGGAAAAAAATTTCGATGATGGTATCAAGCTCAAAAATTGATTTTTACTGTCACAGTAAAATTTTACTAACATTAATGTTTTTTTCCAAATCCACAGAATATTACCCAAGGGAATTAATTAGTAAAATATGTTACTACTAATTTTTGGGAGTTATTTATGGTATTTTTCGATATCGATAACTGACACCCAAATTAATTACTTTCTATGATCATGTTATAACTTTTATGTATCTTCATGTCCTTTTAATATAATTATTTTTGATTATAAATAAACCAAGGATATCAATAAAAAAAAAAGCTAAAACTACATATAAAAACCACTAAAATAAAAAAATCAGAGATAACTTTATATTTTCAAATCGTGTAAATAGACTTTAGATTACAGTTTTTCAATTGACAATTGTTCTATTCCGAGATAATAATTCTTCACACGGTTTTAATAATTTTTACAATTTAAGAAAGACAACATGAACAACGCAACTGGAATTAAGAATTAAAAAAAATTAACATACAGGATGTTGCAGAATCACTATCCCTGAGTGTCAAAAGTGATAATAAGATAACTAAATATTATTATCAATAAAATATTTTATTCCCTACTGCATATGATATGAAAAAATATGTTAAGTATATATACGAATATCTGAGACGCAACCGTATATACCTAATGGTCTAACAAAGACACTATATCATATTAATTAATTAATTAATATAATATAGCCAGCAGGACTACGGTGGCAGACATTGCACTCCTACATTTATAATATTGTTATCTACCTTTTAAAAATAATTTCATTCAATTAACAGATGAGGGAAGGTTTTTCTAATGCCGGATCTTAGACCATAACGTGGAATAGATTTAGAGACATAAGTGTCTCAAGATTTAATAATAAAATCCTTGTCTGTTGCATGTTGGGTATTTTTGATGGAGCCTGGAATATTCACCTGCGGTACATAAGTAGTAGTAGTAGCAGAGGGGACGTCGAAGCCTGGAGAGTCGGCTTTTCTAGGTCTTTTTTACCGATCCCTTAAGGACTAAGAATGTGTATGTTGGGCGACAGCCGACTTTGATAAGAACTATGCCGATATTCATCTGGAGTTTGTGAAAGCAAACTTCAGAAAACCTTTCCAAGCATAGCCGGTTGCTTTCCGACATTTTAGTCAATTAATCACCCATTGATTTAGTCAATTAATCATAATTGGCAAACTGCTGCCGTTTGGATCGAATTAGCAATCTCCTAGTTCCGAGCAGAAAGCCTTTAATAGCTTGAGCACTCGGACGGATTGCAATACATAAATTATTCGGTGAAAATCACGCGCTATAATTTTCTTATCGGGTCGTTAATTAAATATAGTTAATACTGAGGATACATTTGGTCACAAGGATTGGAAAAGAGGCTCTACTTCTGCAATTTTAAAGGTTAATATTAACACATAAGAGAGCCTAATGTGATCAGTTCTTATCATTTTTTGGGACATTTTTTCATGAAATTATAATTGCCGCGAGGTACAAAAATTTTTTGGATGAGACGAGATTTGTCTGTATATTGACTAGAGTGAGAACAATTTGTTTCATTAGACACACGAGACGCCCATAAACTGATAAAATTCGAGATGACAATAGAAAGGTGACATTCTTGTGAATAAAACAAAAAATATTTAAACAAAATTGATAGTAGTCCCATTTGCTCAGGACTTGTAACGTGTCATTATTACTTAAATCGACCACTCTTAAAAATAAGGAACAGTTATTCTGAAAGACTCTGTAATATAAAGTGTTGTATGTTTATCATAAAATACAAATAATAATGGAGAAAGGTTTTTTTTTTTTAAATATTTCATCTATTATATTTTTAACCTTAACAAGGTTACGTGTTAAATAATTATTGCGTTACTGTGTGCGCACACATATCTATAACCAAAACAATCATACAAATGGATGAATTTATTTTATTTATATTTATTTATGATTGTTTGTTTTGATTTTAATTGTGAATTCACATTCAGGCATTGTTTATTTATTTATTATAAAATATTTTTTAATTAATTAATAAATAAATAAAAAATTATTAAGATATATTTTTCACATTGAATTTTCTTCATAAGATTATTTACGTGCCATTTTACCGTTATAAATATATTATTTTATTATTAAAAACATTGAATCGAGAGCAGTTATTTAACGATACACTAACTGATTATAGAGTGTTGCTTGGGAAATGAGAGTTTTGACGACCTTGAAAACTAAGAAGTCGGCACTTACTTCACCGAATGATTAAGCACAAATCAATTTTGAAAAAAGAACGTTACTTTTGTGCCTGTATGTACAATTTGAACTGATCCTAATTTTATATACACATACTTCTCAGCGCTTCCACTTTTTCATAAAGTAATGTGATGAGTTTTCGAAGATTTTCATAAATTGTTTGTAAAAATTAATCTACTTGACGAATTATAATGAAAATCATTAGGAACTCAAATTAATCCCTTTTACAAATTAATCCCTTTCAGTTCCTTCTCTTCAAGGTTGCTCCCTTTTATATTTTTCCTTATTATCCAGAACTTGACTTTCCCGTCTTAAATTAAAATAATTTTCATCTCCTAAAGACAAATAACTTTTCTTTGCAATATATTTTCTTATACAAAATAGATTTTTGGCGCAAGAGTGGAAGGAATAAAAAACTATTTGTAACGCAGAAAAGCCTACAGAAAAAATTTTGGAAAAGAAGCTCGGTTGCGCTTTCCCAGAGTCTGATGATAGAAGTAATTATATGTTTGAACATTTGAAGGAACATTATTTCCCAAGTAAGCTTTCGGTTGAAAATAGTTAAATTGGACGTTGGATAAATCAATTTTTAAAAACCTCCTTATAGTGGAACATTTTAATTGAACCGAGGTGTATCTATCATATATATCTATAAAATAGTACATAAATGGTTGTCTTATAATGTGGGAATCTACTACATTAAATTAATGGGATCTTTCCTATTGACATAAAAAAAACAACACATCTATCTTGTTTCTAATGTTTATAGAAATATTTCTATATAAATTTATAATGTAAGATTTTTTTCCTTTTTTTGTTTTTTAAAAGAAGAATAAAAAAAAACTTAAACGTGTTTTTATTCATCGAACAGAATTATTTATATTGTGATGGATAAATTTTTAATTGCAAAATATTATATATTTATAATTTATATTTTATGAACACTATCATTAAAATGTTAAATGTATCCTTTTATCATTCGAATAGGTCTGTTTTAACTTTGTACATATTTTGTATTATATGTTTTAAAGCATCAAAAATGAAAAATTTAGGCTTTTGTTATAGAAAAAATCGGTAAGATATATTAATGCTCTTAAAATTAATCATTAATATTTTAAATCATTATTAAGGTGTTATGAATTTGTCAACTGACATTACACGTATGTGTTGTTTGTGTATAAGTGTAAAAACTAAAGAATGTGCACAAAAAATTAAATTAAATATTTGGGTTCAAGCTTCGACTATTTCTCAATGTTTATAATAATTTGGTGATAAGGTTGTGATACAGCAATTTATAGTGTATTTAATGTGTATAAAAAATATTATATAATGTTGAATTCGTGGCTCAATAAGTTTTCTGCCCACGTGAAAATCGCTAGTGACTGAAATGGTTCCTAAAGTGTTTTGCTAATTTTGGTATGGAACAAATGTAATACAAAATATAATTAGACGAGTTTATTCTATTGGGTCAGGCAATGAAGAAACACAACTTTATATTTTTAGCTAGAAATTCGTAAGAAGTGAATTCAGAGCAATCTTAACCAATATTGAATAGCTTTTATAATAGGGCTATAAAATAGTGGCGAAAATCTAAACATACATTTTATTGCAAGGTCCGACATGACTTGTCTGGGAAACTTTTTTTATGAGATTGATATTTCGAAAACAAAAATTTTTAGCATACAAGTTTAATTTCATATTCCCGAATAATAAAATTGAGGAAAACAACGAATAATTATCACTTCTATAAGAATCTCAATACATAATTGACCTTGAACTAATAGTAAGTAAAAACAGACCCAGTTAGTTTCATTTCTTTAATATTTTCATTGTCGCATGTTTAAAAAAAACTCAGCGTTTCATTAACTCAACAACTCATGAGAAAGTAAGTAAAATTTTCTAGAACTAAAAATGAAAAAAATAATAATAATATTAAATGCATGCAAAAATATTTGTTTAATTATTACCTGTGGCGCAGAAGATTCGCTTAACGATGAATAACTAGATGAACGTGAACCAAGTGGTTCAGGACTTAAACTAGAATACGATGCTGTTGAGCTTAATGATACCGAATCGGCACGTGATCGGTATGGTGACAATTGGACGTGTTTCATCATCTGTAACATAACAAACAAACAATGTAATTAGTTTTACTTCAAAATAGATAGATAATTTTCATAGCATTCTAAATCTAGTCGAGTAATTTTATACAAAGTGACTTAGAATAACTGAACCATTAATTATAGTCACGTATTGATTGTTTAATTATTGAAAAACAACAATGTCTCTTGTGATAATTTAACTCAATTAATTCAGTAACTTTACTTTCAAAATTAAAATCGTAAAACAGTAAATCCATAAGTGCACAGATTTACACCTTATATGTACACTTAGCTACAAAAGTTGATGTCATTTTACAAAATTTAATAGTTGATTTGTGCCTTATTCATTCGGTTTTCAAAGAAAATTTTCGAATAAAAGTTGTTACTATATTTCTAATGAACAACTTTTATCCGAAGCATTTTTTTCGAAAACCGAATAAATAAGTCACAAATCAATTTTGAAAAATGAACGCTACTTTTGTGGTCCCTAGTACAGATTTAGACCTAATAAAATACTACCCAGCGCTTCCACTTTTTCATAAATTTAAGTAATGCGTTGAATTGTCGTAGATAATTGTTTATAAAAATTAATCAACGTATTAAAATGAAAATCAATAGAGTTCTACTTTGATAAATAATAGAATCGATAATAAAATCATCAAAATTTGTAAAGAATTGTCACACCAATGGACGGAGATGTATGTGATATTTTAAAAACGACTTTAAAAAAATGGTATCATCTTTTAGTGAAAGATGTCCTCTTTCCAAAACGCGATATTAAAAGTAAAATTACGTTTTTGTGAATAACAATCAATTTTATTCCCTTTTTAGGTCCGAAGCTCGATAACGAACCATGTTCTGACATTCATTTACATGGTTCAGTGCACTTGTTGTTATTTTGAATATTTAGTAACATTCGCTGTATACAGGTTGTAATCGACATGATTAACCATTGTGATACGAAATTTGCAACAGCGTATAAATGAGTATTTCTATTTCTAAGAATAAAAATAATATACATGATGCCTGTCTCTTTCTCTCTTTATAAATCAATGTACACTCTCGTTCAATAAAATTGAACAGATCTGAACCGAGTCAATCTCTCACAATTTTAATTATTCTTGTAGTAAATGTTTTTTACTATACTTCCATTTCTGTTTTCACACTTAAAATATATACTACTTACCTTTGTTTATAAATTAAATCATTATACAGAGAATTGCAAAAGTGAGGAGCTTTATGAAATGTAAGAAAATTAACATTTCAGGTCTGTTCAATTTTATTGAACGGGAGTGTATGACTGACTTCTATACAAATATGTATACTGTTGCCAATTTTGTATCTCAATGGCTAATCTTGACGATAAGAGCCTGTATGAATCCTGATGGTATTCAGACGACATATTATAGTATACAAAATATGAAGCAAAAAAAAACCATCAACTTATTTAGAATTTAAAATGTAAAAAGTAATATTACTCGTATTATGATTTGTGAAATAAGAATAGATAATTTCTCACAATAGAAAACATTTTTTCTTCTTCTATAATTGAAAGATGCCATCCTCATTCATATCGTATTGTAATAAAAATAATTTCATAATGGAATGAATGTACTTCATATAAAGAGTGTAAGATAATTCTTTATTATTTATATATGAAGAAAACCAGAAGAAAAAAAAGTGAGAAATTTGATGGTGTTAAATAGAAGAAGATTATTGTGTGTGAGAGACTTTTAAAATCTTAATTCTAAATAATAATCAAAATTAACCTGATTTTTTTTTTACTTTAATTTCTAGATTTAAATAAAATACATATTTTTTATATGTAAACATTTTAATCTGTTTTAGCTATGTAGTTGAGTGTTTTCAATATTGGACTAAGTAATGAAAACTGATTTTAGATAGATAGATAGATCGATAAATCTTGGGCTATGAAAAGTATTGTACTTCGAACTTATGGTCCAGTATACTCCTCCGAATACTTCAGTCTGACAAGGTTTACTTCTCCAATATTTGGCAAAATAGCCAGAAGCGTACTGATTTATATACTCGGGGTACCATGCACCGAATATACTATATCTCAGTTAAAGATATTTTGGGTAATCTACTATCTCTAATTCTGTTTTATGTCCATTTGTCAAACATGACTTCAATAGCCTGTTTTTACACATCAAAGTTTTCATTCGCATTAAAAACAGTTGATATACCAAAAATTACATTACTGTTCACACGATGAAATTCACATGAAAGTTATCAATCGCATGTTTTTTAACAGCTGAAACCCCTTCCCGTTTAATATTTCTTTCTTTGTCAACCGTGTCAATCACTTGGTCAAACTATACCCAATCCAAGAGAGGAGATATCATACGTACGCAACCACTGCACGGGCATAAAAAGTTACAAGTAAATTTGCATCAAATAGAAACCTTCTCTATTTTGTTATAACTAAAAACTATACAGTGTGTGTTGGCAAGCTTTTCCAATAGAGTATCAATGTTAAATATTATTTATTACTGACTGTCCATGTGGTTACTGTATGAAGTCAGTCAGTACACATCTAATGAGAGTAATCACATGTTCATTCATCAACCATACACATGTATGATGCGTATGGTTGTTTGTTTGTCATTTAAGAGTGGGGATTATGTGATTCACATACTAAAGTTAAGAATTCAATGAACATATTAAACCATTACATGTGTACTGACTGACTTTATACAGTAACCACACGGACAGCTAGTAATAAATAATATTTAAAATTGATTCTCTATTGGAAAAGCTTGCCAACACATACGGTGTATATATTATATATATATATATATACATAAAGAAAACAATAATGCGCTTGCTCAGTAAAACAATCGATTGAAAACTTTCACGTGTAAAAACACCTATAGATTATTATTAACACAGAAGAAGGCGAGGATGAAAAATATTTTTAATACTTTATACTTTTTAATGAAATATGAATTTATTTTACAAATCATTACAGACTTATATAAAACAGAACTCTATTAAAATATAATAATATTAAAAAATGTCAACACCACAGAAGTGAATTTGTGGGAAGCCACAATATTTCAATATTTTTGAGACTAAAAATGTATATCATCTCTCAGAAATATAATAATAAAGAGATACAGTTACACAATTTTATTTACAAAACAAAAAAAAAAACACCCTCTCTTGTTGTAATTATTATAGTGGTAAAAATAATAAGTAACTAAAGGCCTGTTTTGTTGTGCGATGATGTCTCGTGGTGTTTTTTTTAATAAAAAAAATGTTATGGGAACTGAATTCATTTCAGACTTAAAACTTTTCTACTTTTTTTTTATTCCTACAAGTACTACTTACTCTCAGAGAGTTGACATAGAGTATTGTTTTAAAAGAGAGACATATGAGATGAACTCTTTTGTCGTGTTTGTTTGTTTTTTTTCTGCTCTTCTGTTGTGTTTTATGCCATTTGTGTTGTTAAGTGTGTTACACACAGTAGTTGTGGGTTGTGGTTTTTTTTAGCGAATGTATTTATATTCGCTGTTCACAGGCGTTTACAATTGCATATTCAAGTTTAACATTTTTATGCAAATTTCTTTTTGAAATGTGGGGGCTTTAATGTTGCAAAAAATATTAAGACGTTCTTAAGACTAATGAGAACTGACCACTTTGGCATGACGTCTGGTTGTAAGAATTCTAACTATGATAAGGTTTACCAGCCAAGTAGCCGAGCGTTCTAAGGCGTTATTTCTGCGCAGTATGCAGTACTTGGAAACGGGGAGGTTATGGGTTCGAATCCCGACATCGGCAGTTTGTCAATTATAAAAATAAAAAAAAAGGCGGTTAATTTACTAAATTGTCGGCGTATGGACAAGAACGAAGTAACCGGCTATGCTTGAGAAGGTTTTCTGCAGTTGCCTTCATGAACTCCAGATGAATATCGGCATAGTTCCTATCATAGTCGGCTGCAGCCGCATATCCTACCAATTCCTAGTCTACTCATAAATTCCGTCCACTTCACTCACATCCTCACCTCCTAAGGCATCACAATGGACCTTATGGTCGAAGTGTAGCCCGTCCAAAGCAGCCTTTACAATCTACCTCTCAGGATAAGGTTTTCCATACTACTGAGAGCAAAGAAATCTATTTGTTTTAGCAACATTTGAACCTGCCCAGTTAAATATGTCGCTCAAATAAAGCATTAAATTATTAAATTAACTGTCATTGATTCACAATACACATATTTATTTTAAATTTGCAACCTAAAGTCAGCCATATTAATTAAGCCCCTATGCCAGTTTCCAATATATAATTAAATGCATAATACATATATAAAAAGTTGAAGACGATTGATCACAGTAAACATGAGATAATTGCAATTAAAAATGTTATTTTTGGTAAACTGCTGCATGGAAGAAGCGTGGCAAATGGAATTTTTTTTTTTTTCGTATTAATGGAAAATTACCATTGTTATGGAAAATTGATATCTATTAGAATTATATATGTAGAATTACTCGAAATAAATTGGAACTTATTCATATATTGTTATAAGATACTTACAACGTCCTTAAACAATACACTAATAATGCCTATACTATATGAGTGAGAAGGAAAATATCCAATCTTTCATAAGTATAAGAAAGCTGATGCGATTTTAAGAAAAGCAATGTTTGATAAACTTGAAGTCGATTTGTCTAAATTACGGAGTTTTATAAGCTTCTAAACAAATTGTGCCTTAAAAGCAATGGAATACCTTTGTAAATTTGGTGGTGGCTCCGGGAAATATGGAAGTAAAAATTATAAAAACTTCTGCAATTAGAGCGAAACAACTTTGTCCCTACTATTATAAAATTTTAAATGTCTGTTTGTTTATTTGTTCGAGCACCAAGCCAAAACTACTGGATCGATTTTAATGTTACTTTTTTGTTTAAATGCTTATGATTAGACTTGAAAACAAGTATTTTCTCTTAATACGAGAGATAGAATTCGAAAATATTCACTGAAATAAAAATTTGGTGGAAGTGTCGATAAATATACATTAAGGTTTTACTCTTAAAATGGAGCCGGAGATAACAATAAAATGCGAACGAAGCCGCGGATATAAGTCAGTACATTATAAATCTTCTTAGTATCTGTTACATTATGGTGCTAAACCCTTTCCACGCAAGTTGGTCCAAATACTTGACTGCTTTTTGAAAAGTAAAATTCTTAAATATTTATAAAATTCACCGAGATGTAACATTCATAAGTCTCCAAGCAATGATTACTTTAGTTGTGGTGTTCGAGAAAAATATGTTTAATTAGGTGCACATAAAGCATTCGAGTTCTGATCAAAATTTTTGTGATGTTAATTAAATACTTCAGCTAAAAATTAATCGGCCCGGAATAAACTTTTTTAATTAACTCGCATTTACTAGCTTAGAAATGTAACATAAGCAAATCTTAAAACTTTTCACTCATTTCTAAATGTTGTGGAGATTTCAAACTTTGCAAATACAACTGTGAAGACAATACAAGAATATGGCACCATTTCGTTAACATCATAATGGAAGTCGAAAAAACAAAATGTAATAAATGATACAAATTACAATTTTGGTGTTTTCTAAGCTCCTTATTTTCATAAATTAAATAAGGAGCTTAAAATAAAAGATTTCATAAATTAAATAAATTTTCGATAACCCATGACTATCATATATTATTACCTAGAAGCCCAAAAACTTCATAGATAAAACTATCACTAAGATTTAAAATTGAATATCATACTTTTTAAAAGAAATCAAACTCACCTAGGTTCCGTTTAATTGCAATGGATAAATTGCAATAAATGATTCACCACATCACAGAAAGAAAATTTCTTAGAAACGTAAAAAACGTTCACTTGATGACAACTTAGAAACAAAATATTTTTACTTTCATATCGCGTCAAATCACAGTAAAAAAAAGAAAAGAAAGTTTTTCTTAAAATTAATACACTTTTTTAAAATTATGCAATGTAAAAAAAAAGATGTCTTAATTAAGACATGAAAAAATTATTATTATTTTTATAAAGTCATTAACACTTAAGACACTTTCTTCATTACTACAGAAACCAGACGAACTGTTCACGGGGACACGATAACACTGAATGATATGCATTCACTGAGAGCGAATAGATCGATCCCTTGTGTGGTTTAGCTTAGAGTTAGACCACAAGAATGCTGAGTGGAGTAGTTTATTTTATTTTTAAAACTCATGTGGTTTTTGTGTCTTAATTGAAGGACCATACCACCACCAATGTTATGAGTTGGACCATGGCGATACTAACCAGGTATGCGAGTTGTTTATTAAGTAAGATATAATTTATTATATTTAAGGCTTCACCCACAATATTATTTATATATATATATATATATATATAGGTAACAGGTAGCCGTGCGGATTCAACAAGTTTCTTTGAATTTGTGGTTACTTCTAGAAAAATAACAAGAATTATATTTTCTAAAAAATGTAAAAAAACACGGTATGTCTTGTTGGGTGGTGATAGGTTAATTGGATTGGAGTTTTTGGTTAACAGTGGCGTCAGAATAACATATTAATAACTGCAACAATTTTTGGAGTTTGCCACTGAATGTTTTGCGTATAATGAGTGCTAGATACAACACATTCATAAAATTCTACAAAATCTCAACAATAAAGTTTGTCATTTATGCAGTAAATAAAAATAAAAATATATTATTTTAAAAAACATACTTATTTCAGTATATTTGTGTGAATTTTTTTAACGCAAAACAAAAAAGTTGCAATTATGGTGATTAAAATAATTAATTATAACATTCAATACCACTATTTTTTTTAATTCAATTAAATAAACTGTAGTATAATTCAAAGACTATTTTAAAACAATATTTATCACAGTGTCGAATTTATTAACATAGTTGTTACAAGTTTAAATATAAAAAATTATTAAAATCGGTATGCATGGATCGTGAGTATTTTGAAAATGAAATTAAGTAAATATAATTTTTAGGTTAAACGGTTGTATAAGGGTGGTTATTAACCAACGTAAGGTGCGGCCATTTGTCAAATATTTAAAATTCAAATAATAATAATAAAATATTTTATTACTGGATTATAGCTATGTGACCATAAAATAAACTGCTCTTTGGGTGCTTTGTAAGTGAATAAATAAATACTCAATAAATAGATATTGTAGAATGTAGTCGGTCATCTTCTACATTAGTAAACCAATCCGAAATGATCAAAATTAATTTAAGGATGTTGGGTCGGTCATGACTGTACCGACATATTCTTGACCTTAAGTTAGTTTATTAAAAAATCCTATTTTGCAACGTCGTATTCAAGTATATACTATAGAGGTCATTCATCTGCTCTCAAAATCGATAGGATAATTGGCGACGTGGATAAAATCGATTTCCTTAGATTTTATTTATAAACATGTATACAAGTCAATTTAATTCGAAGCGTTGTAAAAAATAAACCTGATACGCCCCTGTTTTATTTAAATTACAATCTTGTTACCTTTTTAAAATAAGGTTCAATGGCTCTTATTATTGATATATAGATTTATTTATATATTTATTACTATAAAACTGTATTTAAATGGCCGCTGCCTGAAGTTACATAATAATAATAATAATATATATATATATATATATATATATATATATATATATATATATATTATAACAAAATGAATATCTAGTAATAATTTTGATTTCGAATTGATTTTAAAAAAATGAGTAAGGGGGGTGGGGAGAAATTTTATTTATATTAAAATGATTGAAAGTCGTTTGAAAACGGGATCTTTTAATCTAAAACGTTTAACTTTTAATTATTTAAACAATTATAAATTTAAATGGAATGAAATTTGAAAAACTATTTTCATTTATACTATCTATGGTTTGAACTGAACAAAAGGCATTGAGACAAAAGCTAAACTATGAATAGTTTCAAAAATTTACGAAAACGACTTAAAATTCAAAGTTTATTTCCGTTTCCACCAGCACGGTTCAATATTTGTTTATACTTTGGTCAATGACATTTATGTTTCATTAACTTTTTAACTTTATCTATAACCACAAAATCACCCTTGCTTTTGGACCTCGGATTCGTAATCAGCGACCCCGAAAACCCCCGAGAGACGATTTCCGAGGTGAAATTTTGAATTTTCAAATTTTTTTTATCACTGCTACTATTTTGGGTGCTTTGGAGGACGGCGGGGGGGATTACCCTAATTTTATCATTTTTCGAGGTAATACAGGGGTTAGTGCTGATGAATTTTTCCTGAAGGTCTAAGGCATCCAGGAAAAAAAGAATTTTTAAAATCGGTGCTGTTCCACCATTTTTCAGATTGTACAGTATTTTCCGGCTTATTTACTGGACTAATGGGGTTAAAAATAATGTTGTTTATTTACAAGATCCTATCATATTTCTGGATACTCGGATATATTGTCACATCAAATATTGTCACCCATATTTTATTCAATATAATTCAATTTATAAATGTAAATATTCTAACCTTGGAATAATAAAATATATTCCAATATTTTATTCCAAATGCGGATATAAAAGTTGAATAAATAAAAACCCAATACGCACTTAAACTGTATCATATATTTTCTAATTACAAATTAATTTGTGACATTTTCAATGAAAAAAACAAACCAATTTGTATGTTTTTTTTTTCAACAAAATTAATGGAATTTGTCCTTGATACCAATATCTCACTCAGATGAAATGACGTAAGCAAATAAAATGTTTTTATTTATATTTTGAAAAAAATAAAAATAAATTAAATTATATAAATTAAAAACAGGACATTACAAAATAAATATAGGTGTAATAGAACCACCAGAGGAATGTTAAATTGAAACATTCATTTGACATTTTTAGTGAGTGTTATATTTTTCTCTGAATATTATTAATAATATTCTATTAATTAGAGTAACTATTTGTAACGGATATCTAGTTATAATTAAATCAAAAATATCGCTTCAGGCCATATTTATTTAGAATATGAAATTTTTATATAAAATGTTTTTACTTTAAATCGATTTCCTGTAGTATTTCACTTTTTTGAAGTTATACTTAATTTGGCATAAGAATCCGATCAGAGTGTATATTCAGCATGTAACGAAACGCTGATGTAACACTCGACTGATGCTGATCGATATTTTATAGTTTACTATCATGCTATATTGCACAGTGTTTGAGAGACATCCTATAATAAATGTGTATCGTACAGTATACAGACAAAATGTATATATACATACATTATATGCTTAAGCGAAACAGTCAAACTGTCTGTCACATAATCAGTGTGACCCTCCACTCTTCAGTGGACAATAATTTGGTGTGTGATATGATTTTTTGATATTGAAAGACAAGACAATATTATAATTATAGAACGAAAGATGAATGTTCGTTATTATTTTGGTAAATAGCTACACCGCTAGCTCTTATATTAAAACATTTAAATTTGACTATACAGTTGAAATTAGGTACAAGAATGTCTTCATCATTATAAATTCATATTTCTGATAAAAAAAGAATAGTAGAATTACGAGCCACATTATTATCAATGATATGATTTTTATGGACTCTTAAACTTTATATATTAAATGAATTTATTGATAAACCTGGACTGGTCTAGATAAATTTCTATAACTCTGATTAAAACTCTAATTTTAGCGTAAGAAGTGGCGCTGGTTCTATTCTCCCTAAGTAAAATGTAGAATCATTGGTTTTAGATACAGTATATAATTTTTCGATTGTAGTTTTTCACTACTATATCATTTTATTAAACTTTTGTGTCTTTATAGTAGTGTTGACCGTATTTAATATTATTTTAACACATTATTTAAAAAGAATTATAACTTCTTACGTGCGTTTACACACGCACACATTTTTTTTACTTATATAATTATATTCAACTTTCCAAACTCTATAGGAATGCATAATATTTGAGATTGTCCTTGATAGGAGCAACGATAGAAAAAACAAAACAGTATGTTGAGAAATTCATTCAAATCGATATTGGTGTCATAACCAGTCCAAGTGGCCGAGCGGTCTAAGGCGTTACGTCTGCGCAGTATGCCTACTTGGAAACTGGGAGGTTATGGGTTCTAATCCCGACATCGGCAGTTTGTCAATTATTAAGAGAAAAAAAAAGGGCGGTTAATTGACTAAACTGTCGGCGTATGGACAAGAACGAAGTAATCGGCTATGCTTGAGAAGGTTTTCTGCAGTTTTCTTCACGAACTTCAGGTTAATATCGGCATAGTTCCTATCATAGTGGGCTGCAGCCGCATATCCCACCAATTCTTAGTCTATACACAAAAAATTCCTTCCACTCCACTCACATCCTTAGGCATTACCATGCACCTTATGGTCGATGTGTAGCCAGCCTCTACAATCTATCTATTTATCTTAATGTCATAAAAACATAAGGTTACCGAAAAAATAACGGACATCATTATCATTTAAAAAATATCAATGTCCAAAGTTTAATTTAAAAATAAATGATTCCACCAGAATTGAATTTCTCGTGGTCACACACGGTCATTGATTTTTACATTTATTACTATTTTTGTTTCCTAATAAATTTTGTTTTTATCTTCCGAAATGTGTTTAAACCACGACAACATTTTATGGGAAGTAAGTTTAAACCTCCCTTCTAAATGCCATCCATCAACGAAAAAAAAAATTGATTTATGTTTGAAACTAAATTAAAACTTGTAATGATGTGTCTGATTGGATTTAATGATCTAATATCCTATTTCAAGGGGTATAAATTTACACTTGTTATGTTCCAAAAGGACTTTTATTGTAATGCATATGACCATCTGTACACAGTACCATGAGATCATCTTCTCCACATCTGTGATCTTATGTTGTACACCTGTTACATAAACATTACCAGGATTTAAAATAATTACAGTGAAACATGTTTATAGTGATGTGGATTTTTACAAAGGATTGGATTTTTACAAAGGAAAGGATTGGAAAAATGGGTCTTCTATTAGAATTATATTAACTAAATCTAGAATTATTTTGAAAATGTAGCGAATTGAGCCTGGCTACAACTTTACTAAAATTATAAAGCTGGCGAGTTTGTATGTTTGCGCTAATCTCAGGAACTTCCATTCCGATTCCGAAACTCTTTTTGCGTTAGATAGCCCGGTTATTGAGGAAGGTTATTTTCTACGCTAAAAACCCAACTATTAGACGGTGCGAGATACAGATAAACAAAAAATGTTTAACCAATAAAAACAAACAACTTTTGTATGAAACATTTTTTCGTACAATAAATAGGTTAGGTACAATTTTAGTGCGAAGCCTATACGGGCAGCTAGTTTAAAAGCGGGAAATTAAACATCTATTTGAAATCAAGGATTAATAACAATCAAAAGATATATGGTGATCATTTTTCGCCAAATATTTCGTGTAGTATTACACTGTAAGCGCATAAGGCCAAAACCTCTTAAACTCGGCCCTGCGCACTCTACCGCTCTTGATACAAGACATCAACAACCTTGAGTTATGGAATATAAATGGCAGCTTTGAGGCTAAAAAAAGTGTCCCATAATACGATATCAACGGCTTTATTAAATTTTTGTAGCTAATTTGTGTCGAATCCATTTTGTTTTCGAAAAAATTTTGCGAATAAAAGTTCGTAATATTGCGGATATATATGGAATGGATTCTGCACAATTCAACTGCAAAATTTTTACAATTTTCCAGAACCCAACTTTTTGAAGACGTTACTATATTTTTCATAAGATAAAGTGAAGTTTCTCTGTAAATTCGGTAACGATGTGATATGGCGATGTTTACAATATTGCTAATGAATATAACTACAATGGAATATGACCAAATATATAGCAATACTTTTTTGTGTATAGGCAATCTTAAATAAATATTTTTGTACTTGTCGTTATAGACAGTTTTCACTGTATTAGTCCGAACTTACAGTAGTCAGTTCAGAATCACACAAGTGCAGATAATAATACATGAGTATGATTGAAATTCTTGTATTGAATAAATATTATTAAATAATAGTTAAGTACTACCTGATATTAGAAATAATCTGGATCAATGATCTATCGATCGATGTTATAATCCATATATGTATTAGATATTTGCTCGTTACCTTAAATGGAATTTAATAACTTTTACTTTTTAACAAAAAATATACAACATTTTTGTTTGAATACTTGAAATTCAATTTTAAACTGCATTATACTCTGTAAACAAGTAAAATGGTATTATATCCGAGTTAATAAAGTTTATATGGAAAAAGAATTTATGAAATGTTCACACAATTTTCGGAGGTAGGAGCCTTAGTAACAAAGCTCACCGACACCATTCTTTTTCACTTTTATACTTTATAACCATACATTAATGATGGGGGTGGATGACAAGGAATTTGTCTGAAGACTAAGAATTAGTAGTTTGTGCGTCTGCAGCCGACTTTGATAACTATGCCGATATTCATCTGGAGTTCGAGAAAGGAAACTGCAGAATACGTTCACAAACATAGTCGGTTAATTATAATTGACAAACTACCATCGACGAAATTTGAACTCGCAATCTCCAAGTTCCAAGCAGAGCGCTATTGACATCGCGGCCACCTGACTGGTTACAACAATTTTAAGTATAAATACAGATTTCGTTATACTCTCTCTGTTTATATACAGATGCTCAAAACAAATATTTTGATGTTAACTTAAATTTGAACATAATCACATTTTGATTGTTTACAAATAATAAAAGTTATTAAACTAGAAAATTTTAAATTGAATTCTACTATAAAACTAGTTATATTCAAGAGGCTAAGAAATATTTTATTTTAACTATTTATTAGAAGGTATGTGTGAGTATATAGTTTCAAAGTATTGCATGATGTCACATCAGGAATTACATATATGCGACCTTTGTATGACAACATCTTCGCTTACAATGTATAGTAGAAAAATATTTATGAAGTAGTAACTGTTTTAATTTATAGCTCATTATTTTATTATTTATAAATGATAATAATATATTTTTTAATATTTAATATTATACTGAAAGGTCGTTATATTATTTATTTTCGTATATTAATTAAACATTACTTTTAACTAGACAATAAATTTTAATCAATTATATTGAGATAATCCGTTTAACATTGTCGGGAACATATGTTTAACATTTTTTTAATAGACATTTTTCTACGAATATTTACTCTATTATAAATGAAATCAATTGTTTCTTAAATTAATTAATAGAAAACAGAAGTCTGTAAATATTCAATTTTAATCTTATAAAAAGGTGTTTGAACTCTACACATTCAGGGTACCCAGAAATATTTGGCTTTCGGTTGTATTATAGATAGATAGATTGTTGAGGCTGCCCTGGACGGGCTATACTTCGACCATAAGGTCCATTGTGATGCCTAAGGATGTGAGTGGAGTGGAAGGAATTTTTGTGTATAGACTAGGAATTAGTAGGATATGCGGCTGCAGCCGACTATGATAGGAACTATGCGAATATTCATCTTTAGTTCGTGAAGGAAACTGCAGAAACCTTCCCAAGCATAGACGGTTACTTCGTTATTGTCCAAACGCCCACAGTTTAATCAATTAACCACCCCTTTTTTTTCTTAATAATTGGCAAACTACCGATGTCGGGATTCGAACCCAAAACCTCCCAATTTTCAAGTAGGCATTATGCGCAGATATACCAACGGTAATGACTATCGTTTACTGAATTTGACATATAAGTAACATCGGGTGACAATGGGGAAATGCTTAAACCACAATACATTCCACGAAATAAACGTAAAAAGTTTCTTAAAACTGCAAAGGGAATTTTGTCATATGGAAAAAAACTTATTCAACTCAAACGACAAAATTTATTAATCTTTAACCTAGAAAGATCGCTGACATTATTATTTATATTCCTTATATACTTTTAATTATTTTAATAAAAGAAGGTCTGTCTCTGCGGTTGAGTAAAACAATTAATTGATCATCCATCTCACTTGAACCACTGCATAAGTGAGTGTGTTTTTAACTTCCCCACTAGTATTTAAAATTTTTAAATATATACTGACATCACAACAATTTAAAAAAAAATGTAAGTATAGTAGCTATCTATATGATTACCGTGTGTCGTGTGCCGTATATGACACTTAAATAGTTGTACTCGAAGTTAATGGAGGTCGGATCTATTAATGACCTCATCAAACCATGACATCTAAAATTCTACGAAATTATATTATATATACTTATATTCTATTATGTGCACCACGTCAAATTAAATAATAAATAATAATATTGTACATAAATTTATCATATTATCTATTTTAAAATAGTGATTCTCAAACATTTATAATAACAATGAAGCAACTAACAATCACCGAAAAATATGTTGTGCGTAGTAATAGTGCAGGGAAAGAGGCCGAAGCCACGCACGAAAAAGTCTATCTAGGTGTTTTTTTCGCAATCCTTGAATCATATCATCCATCATTCAAATATTACTCGTCTTTCTATTGGTAGAATAGTCCCCGCTCTATGTACTGTATGAGAAATCTATTGGCATAGTTTATTATGGATACATTGTGGTTTTTACATTACGGACACATGGAACTGATTTCAATTAGGGATGTCTATTGAGCCAACATTACTCAACGCAAAAGGTAATAAAAGTTATTTAACGAAGTAATCATTATTTCGTTAAAAAGCCTTTACTTTTGCGTTCATTTCTTAAGAAATTATTTCATATATTTTAAAAGGCTTTTATTATGCTGGTGTGTATGTTTTTTTGTTTGTAAACAAATCTAAGAAGTAGATCTTTAACCTATTTACGACTATAATTTTCGTATCGATTCGACACTTGTATGAAAATGTATGCAATTCGGACAGCAATATATATATATATATATATATATATATATATATATATATATATATATATATATATATATATGATTATATATTATATATAATATGATACAATCTAAATGAACTTATGATGATGGGGTTCGAAAATTTGAAACAAAATATAAATTATAAGTCAATTTATAGGGAATATGCATGAACATTTTTTTTCACTTGAATTGAAGCATGTTTACTTGACAAATATCAAGGTAAAATTACTTTTTAAATAACTTTAAAAATAAGCGAGATATGAATGATTGAAATTCCCGATTAGACAAAGAGGGTGATAGCCCTCTTGATATGTTATGTGACGTCATATTACACTTTCACCATTGAAAATACACGTAAAATTCCGTTTTTAGTATTTTTGCAAGAAAGAGACAGATAATAATCTTTAAAAGCTTATAGCTTCCTTGATATTTGTCAGATTTTAATTTCGTTTTTAAATATTATTACAGTATTAACAGTATTTTCATATTCTGAAAATAAATGTGAAAAAAAATTTGCATGCATATTCCCTATTATACAGCTAATTGTAAAATCTGTGGGCACTTTTTGGTTACATGTCTTTGACAAAACTATAGAAAAGTATAATTGCAATACAAAGCCCACTTAAATTTTTACTATTTTACTGCTATTTTTGGTTTTTAGTATGCTACTAATTATATCCTAAAAATTATTATATTTTTCATTATTTAGTGCTCACAGTTATATTATTTTCATCGCCACCATTATGCTTATTTTTCACAGTGTACTCTTGAATTTATTTTAGATCTTATCGTGAGTATATATTTTATTCTTTTATATGAGCCAGAGTTCTTCTACGCTTCCGTAGAACATTTTGATCATCACATTAAATAAATAAATATCCTATCTATCACATTGACACTGCATAGGTAATAAATATAGAACTGTATATAGTGATACCACTCCTTAAAATCCTTAGTATTATATATATATATATATATATATATATATATATATATATATATATATATATATATATATATATATATATATATATATATTATTGTTTAAAGTAACAAAATTAAATAATAATAATATTGAATATAATAATTTATAAACATTGTCGTATTGAATAGCATCTATTGTTTACGCGATTAAATTTCAAATTATATTTTATTTATTATATTTTATATAAAATTATTTTATTTAAATTTATTATTGTAATTTTATGAAATTAAATTAATTTATAAATTACGCGATAAATAAATCAGTTCAATTATTATTTTCACATTATTCATCTCTTATCCGTATGTTAACTAGCACAGTATAGGGATATTTTCATGTTGGGAGATCATCATAGTCTTTAAATTTCAAGAGTAAAAATTATATCGACTTCGTCGGAATATCAGTCGAAGTTTATTAACTTCAATATGATCTTAGATAAATTTTATCTAACTCAGTCAAGGAAACAAGGTTGATTAGAGTGAGAAGGAATCATGAAATTTGGAATATTTCTCTTAATATTAGTAAAATGGAAAAATTTATCAGAAGTAAAGTTGTAGTAAATAAATTTAACTATCATTTTTTCTGTAACTATAATATTTACAGAAATATTGGCCGATTATGAATATTAGATAGATATATAGATGTAGAGGCTGCTCTTGATGTGCTACACTTCGACCATAAGGTCTATTTTGATGCCTAAGGATGTGAGTGGAGTTGAAGGAATTTTTGAGTATAGACTAAGAATTGGTAGGATATGCGGCTGCAGCCGACTATGCTAGGAACTATGCCGACATTCATCTGGAATTCGTGAAGGAAACTGATAATGAATATTACTACTGTCGCCATGATTTATTCCTCTGGGAATATTCGCGCTATTTTTCATGAAAAATCAAAGGAGGATCGTCGTTCTCTTGTACTTCATTGGATACAAGCCATTTTGTTTTCCAAATTCGGACTCTAAAGTATTTCGATAAAATTAAACACAAATACAAATTAAAGGGTTTGACCAAGACCTAACAAAACAAGTGGAAAATAACAACTAACTGAGTTAATTGCTTAAATATACTGAATTTATGAAAAAACTTGTTTATTTTTAAAAAAAGGAAAATTTTTTGCTCTTAAATTTTTGTTCTATTTCTTTTCGGTACGGTTTCAACGATAAACAGTTCTGCCCATTTAACCCAAACATGGTCCGATTTTGCCCATTCACGAACTTGAGCTTATTTTTTAAATAAAAGTGAATAATTTAAATTCAAGTGAAAATAACAACTAACTAAGTTAATTGCTTAAATACCCGGTATATACTGAATTTATAAAAAAACATTTTTTTTCATGAATTCCATTCAAAGATATTGGATTGACATTTAGTATATATTCCATACCAAAATATATCCGTTATTCTTATTTTATTGAATATTGTGATAAAAAAATGAAACTAATTGAATTCAATAACGTAGATTAAATTCTAAAATATATTTTGTTCAAATAAAATATTTTAGATAAAATTCATTAATCGCTTCTTTTCCGCTTGAGATCGAATACAAATATATATCTTGTCTATGTAATAATATAACGACTTTTCAAAATCAATTTATCAATTTTTTTTAATAAAAAAATATATAGAATAATATTTTATTATGAAAAAACTTCGTTCATATAAATTAAAATATAATCTTAATTAACATTTGAAAAGATAAAATTAATTATTAAAATTTTTTTTTTTATACATAAAAATATAATATTTATTCATTTTATAAGTGAATTATTGTTATATTTGTAATTAAAAATGGACAATACTTATTATTTTTTATATTGTGCATGGTCAATTTATTGAAAATATTTCCAATATGAATTCTTCAAAATTGTATACTAATTATTTCAGGTAAAATAGTCTCTAATAGATGCCAGTCTAAATGAAGACTAATTTCACTCAAGCCATAGTATGTTCCATGCGATCCTATAATCATTCCTATAAAATATCAGTCGATAGAAATTACTAAAATGACGAGCCCCAAAGAAGACTAATTTCATTCAAGCCAGTCGTTTTTCGATATCCGTCGAATTATGATAGTACTATGGGCCGCTAAAGTAGCGTTCTTTTTCAAAATTGTATTGTTGATTTGTGCCGTATTAATTTAGTTTTTGAGAAAATGCTTCGAATAGAAGTTTTATCCGAGTACATTTATAATGACAAGTTTTATTCGAAGCATTTCTCCGAAAATCGATTTAATCGAAGATGTGTATGATGTTTCATTTCAAACATTTGATATCATTGAATGTTATCAATATTCATCATATTACTTAAATGTCAAATTAAGTAACTACTAGTCACTTTCATTGGTATAATATAACCTAAAAGTAACCATACTATAACTCATTGGTTTTCAAGAATTTTTATTATTTACGAAGTGAAAAATGATTTTAAGAGTTAAAACAGTTAATTAAAGAACGATATCCATTAAGATATTAGATTGAAAGTTTTTACTACGTCGTTAACTGTGTTTCATTAATGCAAATAAATGAAGATGATTCATAGGTTGGTTGGTATAGACGAAGGCTCTCCTCGGTTAATAAATATTAATAACCTTTTTCTTGATATTATTACCCATATATTTATTCTATTATATAAATAATAATATTTTCATTCTTCTACTAATGAACTCTTGGTGAACACTGACCTTGAACATATATTAACTTAAGTACACTATTATAATAGCGTACCGTCATAAGTTTCGTGATGATATTCAACAACCCTTGTTGCATGGATGACTGTCTTTGTTTTCTTCTTCGTATTCTTCACTTCGTATATTAATGCAGCAAAAAAGTTAAGCATCAGTGAATTTTAAGTCATTATATGAAACGAAATGTTAAAAAAATGTATGCGCCATTGTATTTTTTATTCAACGAAGAATCATTACTGTTTATATAATTTAAGGTTCGTTTTTATACGGTCATGAATCATCTTTTAAAATGACCTCAAAAAACGATGGAAAATTGGGAGGTTTTATTGTTTTTCTTAGAAACTATCAACAACAAAAATTCAATAACATACCAAAATTCTTCGATTTTTTCGTGGGTAAAAATATTAGTGACCTCTGGATCGTTAGTTGTGGATCATTTCTTTGGATAGTCTCAGAAGCAGTAGAAAAACAATTCCGAAAGGTGTGCATTAAAATAAAACGATCGAAATTCAGATTTTGAGATTTTTTGAGCCACCACGTAGCCCACCCAGAGTGAAATGCAATGAAACATCTCTGGGATGAACTTCTTACAGCTAACAGAAGCACATAAGATAATCACCCGAAATGTTGTAGCATACTTTTAAGTATGTCTAGAAGGCTTGAGGCAGTCATATTCGAGTAGCGCTGCGTATATGTCTCTTCTGTATCTCAGGACCAAAAAAAGCTATAAAGCTCAAATTCACAACATGGCGTGGGATCCACCATCTGACGGTACGATACCAGCATTAACATTAAAGCGTTAAAAGTTCACTCACTCGTCATAATCAATATTCTAGAATACTTTCAGTTGTACTAGAAAGTTGATTTTTAGTAGGAACTTAGGTCTTAGGCTGAAACCACCCAGAGAAAGGACAAATTGTTTTTTCGACTAATATTATTTGATTGTACTTTTGTCTCTTAAGTAAAAAAATTTTGCAAAAAGTAATGATATCCGACAAAAAGAATGTGGGAGGGACCAAATTGTCGAATAAAATATGAAATACTCTGCACCTGAGAAACTTACACAATAAGTATATACCAATCTTTTTCTCACTTTTAGTATGCGAAAACTTGTTTCCTTTCACATTTTTGTTTTTTATCGGATTGGTATTAATAGTACATTTTCGAAAATACAAAAGTATACACAGACTGTTTTGGCAAACTTTTCCAATAGAGAATCAATGTTAAATATTATTTATTACTAGTTGTCCGTGTAGTTACTGTATAAAGTCAGTCAGTACACATGTAATGGTTAAATATGTTCATTGAATTCTTAACTTTAGTATGTGAAATACAAAATCCCCACTCTTAAATGACAAACAAACAACCATACGCATACATTTGTATGGTTGATGACTGTACATGTGATGACTCTCATAATATGTGTACTGACTGATTTCATATTGTAACCAGACGGACAGCCAGTAATAAATAATATTTAACATTGATTCCCTATTGGAAAAGCTTGCCAACACACACAGTATACATATATAATACTCTAAAAATAACAACCCCCATTTTTTTTGAACAACACGTACAGCTGCATTGAATTAATAAAATAAAATCTCTAAATAATATTCATTTCAACGTAATCGGCAACATAAGCGCAAAAACTGTTTTAGTACATTTTTATATTACTTAAATCAGTCTGCAAACTATATTATTATTATACATTTGTCATGTCAAAATATGCTAAGTATATTTATACGATTGGGGTGACACATACGAAGTAATGGCTTGCGAGTGTGCAATTGTAATATTATCGGATTTGTAGACTAAATAAATATTCAAATAGCAGTGATTTTCTAAACAAGAATTGTGTTGTTATGAGAGCTAAACATGTAAACATTAAATATAATAATAACCAGACTTTAAGAAAAGAAAAAAAATGTGTAATCAAATTAATATAGTTTGGTTCCCCCTTCGCTTGTTAAATTTAACCCTCTTCTGGTGTGTTGTTTCTGTCTTTAATAAATCTTAATAGAATTGTTTAAAGGTCACGTCTAAATAGATTGTTATATCACCCCTAAAATTAATATATTAACCATAAAATACTAATTGAAATTGATAAGAATTTTATTAGGGAGCTTAGATTAGGCAAAACAAATTTATTTAGTTTATTTCACATTTTAGAGATTATTCGTTGAAGTCAAATCTTTGGTTTTTTTTTTGGAAATTGGTGGCGTATTTTCAAGTAACAATTTTAACAGTTAACAGTTTTTTTATAAACAATCATTTTTAGAAGAATAAACAACTAAATAACATACTTTTCTTAGTAGTGTGCTATAAAACAAAAAATAAATGAATATCTAATTAAAAAAGTACTTCGTTGAAAACAAAAAAATGGCCCCCGCTTTTACAATTATCTAGATATTTAATGTGTTTTTACTTTTTAACGCGTTATTAATAAAAGCGTGATTTTTTATCAAACTATAGATTAGTTTTTAGATTAAAAATGCTGTAAAAATGCCATCGTGAAATCAGATTTCTATGCTTTGCAAATATTCAAATCAGTATGAGATAACAGTTAGAAAGTTGGGTGAAAATCGTTTTCCTACATTTGTTTACAAACTAACTATTTTGTAATTTACGTGCATAATCCAACAATAAAAATGTTCAGAGTAAATTTAATGATTAGACGGTTGAGAGATATCTTAAAAAGAGAAGATCAATCTTTTCTGTTCTGATTTTCGGAATAATTTCAGACAAAAGATCCAAAAAAAAACTATCTTTATTTTGTTTGACACGTTTCGCTAGTTAGCAACACTGTTTACGTAATCAAAATGGTAAATAACAAAACTATTTACCAATAGTAATTATTAGCTCAATTAAAAAAATAAACGGTTGAGTTAATTTATATACACTTACAGGATGTTCCAGAAAATACAATACAGGCATATATATTACAAAACTTATTATTTATTAAGTTTGTTAAATTTCTGGTGTTCTGTGCAAAATTATTAGTGAAAGTCCTTGTCGCTGTTTGTAGTAAACAAAAAGGATAGGAATATTAAAACAAGTTTTTTCTGGAATAAGATTTGCTTAGATAGATATAACTTAGGGTATATAAATTTATTACACTTCGACCTTATGGCCCATTGTGCTCGCCCTTCTACTTCAGTCCTACGAGATTCGCTTCTACCATATTTTAACTATAATCAGGAGCTTGCTTATCAAGTTTTCCTGAAGGTTTATATATTCGGGGTGAGATGCACCGAATATCTTGTATATGTCCTCGCCGCACAGTCTGCACAGTCTTCCGAAGTTGCATCCTATTTAGGTTAGTACATCGAGAGAGAGCCTCTTGGATGGATTCCGAAACAGTATTTTCCCGAATTTTTGCTGCGGTATATTTTTCCAATTATCACGGTGTTTAACGTTCATCCATTCGTTGATCAGTTGTTTACATGCTGCCTTTGGAATTCCTAAAATAGGCTCTGAGGCTATGAAGGGTATTTCGACTCCCTTTTTTGCGAAAGGTATCTGCTTTTTCGTTTCCTTCAAAACAACTATGAAGTAGTATCCATGTATTTGTTGATGTCGATGGGCTCTATAGCTTGAGTTTAGTATAAATATGGTTATGGTCCTGATGCATTCTGTACGTGATAAATTATTTTTTAAACAATATATGATTATTTTTGTAAATATATATATATATATATATATATATATATATATATATATATATATAATAAAAACTATCTAAGGTTAAATAATATTTTATAGATAAAATATAAAATTATTCATCAAATAATCCATCTAATGTTCATATATGTTTGTTTTTTTATCATATTATTATTATTATTATTTAGTAAACAAGAAGATAGCATTGAGACTGATGAGTGAACAAGACGAAATAAAATATTTTATAATTGTGATTAAACGAACCATGTCTGATGTATAAAACCAAAAAAAAAAACACATACATCACTAATTTTTTATTCTTTTATAAATACGCATATATTATACAAAATGTAGTTGTTTTTTATGCTAAAACATAAATACACTGAGAGCCGTAGAAAGTGAGACAAAAATTATTATTTTTTAAATTACCTCTAGATGATCGATAATATTGAAACTTGTTTCAAATATTTTTCACATAAACCCGTCAATCACATACATCAGTATGCATTTTGATAACTTCTTCAGGGTGCACCGTTTACTCAAACCACTATTGCTGTACTTGAACAGTTCTAAGTAGTTTAAGGAGTAGTAGCAAGTATGAGTCCGTCGGTATCACAATAGACCTTATGGTCTAAATGTGTCTCCTTCATGACAGCCGCTACAACCTTGCTTAACGTTAACAGTATATTGTCTGAATAGCGTCTGGTAGGAACATTAACAGTAAAATTTCATAACGATCAATCAGCTCCATTCAGTTTTCTTCATAGAAAAAATCGCATTAAATGGGATTAAAACAACACGAGAATCGTGGTCTTTTAATTTTACGAGATACCGTTTGAAATCATGCCAAATAAACCAAGCAACAAAGTAGGGCAAAACAAAATAGGTCTAGAATGATGTACAATATAACATACTTAAAATAGCATCCCTGAAGAGTGTGAAAATTTAAAACAATACGAAATGTAAAAAATGTTTTGATTAAAAATTAACCACACATTTTTTTACAAACTACTCTTAGAATACTTTTTGATTCGTTAATTAGTTAGTTTAATAAACTGCGCGTCATAGTTGCGTCCGAAAATATGCGTAAACAGTAGGATGCTTTAATCAAGTTATAAACAATTGATATTTAAGGATACCGTTAAGACTAGTTTTCTTTTTGTCATAACACCGAGACGGATCACGTAATTTTTCCCTATCATCAAGAAATTTCACATAATAATCTTGCACTACTTCCCCAATCAAAATTTTTTATTCAAAAACCAAATAGGGATTTAGTTGTAAATAATATCTAACCAAAAATTTCAACTGTACCGATTAATATTCCTGATAAAATTACAATACAAGCCAGTATACCACATTTAAACAAAACGAACCCATATTTTTCCTACTAGTATTTCCACATAAATAAATTAAAGGAAATCCAGAAATATTTAACCACACCTAAATAATATTTACTTTGCTATTTTAAAATGTAATATGTTTGAAAAAGCAATTTTCTAAATGCATTTTTTTATAGTTTTAGGCTCCCCGCCTATCCACTAAACGTACAAATACATCATCATAATATATAAACGCACCCGTCTAAGTAAATTATAGGGGTGAAATGCATTATATTATTATATGTATATAATGTCAATAAACCCTTAAAAAAGGCGTGGTATTATATTTGTACTGAAGAGTATAATAGTACATCATTGTTATAATGCCTTTTTATTCATGTTCAGAAAAAAAATGTTTAACATGAGATATTATGCAGACCACAATAATCATCATTAGAAGAAGTATATATTTTAAAGCAGAGGTGGGCGCAGACGGCTCGCCGGAGTCGAACGACTCTCCATAAGCTGGGTGAGAGTAAGTAAAAAAGGTATGTTTTGAAGTAAGACGGAACGATGTTTCAATACAGGTTGCCTACCGATTATTGCCCAATAATTTATTCAATCAATTTAGAATTAGTTTTATAAAATATTTATCGTTTAAAAAATATCTTTTACAATATGGAGAGATACACCAAAAAACATAATAATAATAATAACAATAATAATAACAATAATAACAACAATAATGATGATTACAACAACAACAACAACTATATGTATTCCCACTATATGTAAAATTTAACCATTTAGAAATTAGTAACAAATTACCAACCCTCCTCCCCCACCCAGCTTTATCATTGGAATCATTTTTGTGTCATCAAATTCCCATGACACTATACCCCCTACTAAGAAAAAATAATTAAATCAAGTAAATAATTTACAAGCGGTAAATGTAAAAGATCAAAAGATTTATTTTTTATAATTTATATAACATTTATATTTTATTCATACCCAAATATATTAAAAAGGTACATTTTATGCCCCAAATTACCAGCCCAAAATTTAAGAGTATGTATTCAATGTATTGTATACTTTGAATAATAGTGACCATAAAAAATAGTTGGTATTATTATATTTGTTTCAGAAACTGTTTTAATTAAAAAAAGAAAATAATAATAATTGGTAGGGGATACCCTATATTTACTCTATCTCTCTTCCTACCTCTCACTCAGAGCTGAGTGCAGTCAAGGTCGCCCACCTTAAATCTAAAGCTATATTTACATTAATTGATCCATAACGTAAGATACAAATCACGTCTCTGGTGTTAGAATAGCAAACTATATTTATTTAGTAGTTTATCAATAATATATTTAGTTTTAAAGAAAATGGATTGGATCAGAATTGTTTGTAAAATATTCAATTTTGAATTTAATTTATTTAGATTTAAACACCACTAGTAATATAAATAGTTCAGGTAATGAATGCTGATAAAGAAGTTATCGATGGAAAAATCAAAACAAGACAAGACAATAATTGATTTCAAAGCTTTATTTTGACAAATTGACAGGTTATCGGTGTTTGTTCCGAAGACAAACAAAATCTATGTGCCAAATCTATTCGGTTTTGGAAAAAAAAGTTTCTACATTTTTTCGAAAATCTAATAGATTAAGCATAAATGAAACTAAGAAATCTTGAACGCCACTTTAGTGGTCATGTGTACACATTCCTAAAAATGTTGGACTCGATCAATTTTAACGGTTTTTCACTTATTACTTTAGATTCAACTAAACCAAGTTTGACTGTAATAAATACTAATTTATTAAAAAAGATAAAATAATAGTTTTTTTTTTAAATAGCCCCCATTAAATTATGAGCTAAAAAGGAAACCCCTTATTATTAAATTTAGGGAAGAATTTTCAATTATTAAAACAATACGATAACACCCGGAATGATATAATAAATTCTATCACGATTCATAGTAAAACGGTTGCTTCAATAAGCACGCACTTAAGTAATAAAATTATCAATTAGCTAATTATATGATTTAACTGTTAAATTTTTTTAAAACAAGTTCTAAGAAAAATATATTTTCTTCTTTAAGGTAGTCTGGCCGACCATCTTTTGAATATAGTAGTCAAATTATCAATTAAATAATATTAAAATTTACTTTATAACAATTTTTTATATATATTTCAATTTCCTAAAAAAAAAACTTTGATAATATTAATGAACAATAAATTTAATAAAATAGTTTTAAAAAAATTGTAAGCACATAATATATATCCGTTGATAAGTTTGAGTTATTGAGCATGCGCAAAAAACCCGCAAAAGTACAAAAATACTTATAAAACTCGAACAAAATCGGCAATGAACAAAAATATATAGAAAAATAAAAATTTCAAACGTTAATGTTCCAATTTGTTGAGTAATATAGAAAAGTTCACCGTCAAATTACATTAATATCTATATTAAAGTCAACCTACAGAGTCCATCGAAAATAACATACACATTCACTGAACACTTGTCACAAAAATGATAGCAGTAAACCACAATTCGCATACGAATGAACTGATACTTCTGTTAATTCAGATTTATAGGTCCAAATTATCAAACGAACAAATCATACTGCACCATGTGCTTCGATCACGTGTTTCGTTTGTTTATATGGATGGACTCTGTAGATTGACTTTATTGTAGGATCAAATATATTATGTTAAGTGCGTTAAATGTTGAGATTTGAAAACATAATTATTTAAATTTCAGAAGCCTGAAATTCCACCATTGTCAACAAAAAAGTTCTAACTATTGATAAGCATAAAGTCTAGTAATTTAACCATGGCCGAACTACCTTAATACGTCTCTGTACATCAAAACAAAAAGCAATCAACAATTATTTTGCTTATCGAGGAGGTACTCGAATATCCGAACAAAAACGAACGACAGGTGTTTCCATATGGTTCAAAAAGAATTCAGGTATACAGTACGGGTTTTTTCTCATGTGAAGGAATTGCTTTTGAAGTGTACGCATGGCCACTAAAGAATTGTACATTTATCGTGGAATTTATAGTTGATTTATGCCTTATTAATTCGGTTTTCGAAAAAATGTTTCGAACAAAAGTTCTTCATTATAAATATACTAACATTTTTTATTCGAAACATTTTCCCAAAAACCGAATGTATAACGCACAAATTAACTATACAATTATGAAACGAGGACGCTATTTTTGTGGCCAATAGTACAAGTAAATGTTTTTTTTTATATATAATCAGCTGGTTCATGTAAATATTTTGGGGACGTGGGCTGAAGGGAGGGGAATTTTACAGCAGCTATTCAGAGAGTGTTAAATATATTTGTTTTACATAGGTAGGTATATAATTAATAAAAGTTGATTAATTGTTTTTTAATTTCTTTGTTAAACCTCTTACATTGTAGAATTGACATTCTTAAGAACAATTCAGTTTTTTAAACATCTGGACTATTTGAATTTATTTTTAAAAGGGGGTCGTAAATTCTTCCAAAGTTTTAGGGGAATTGGAAACGTGATTTATATTATTTTATTTCTACGTTATATTCATCTTCAAGTTAAGATTTTTTGGTGTCATATGTGGATTGGGATTTCATTTTTAGATAATTTTGACCTATACACTACAAAAAGTGACACAAGTAATAAGATCCTAATATGATTTAGAATTAAGGATTATTATTTGAGTAGTACCATAAAGCTAAAAAATCTTTAGATTTAAGCCCTTCAACTAACAGCCCTCAAAGATAAATTTCTTTTAAATATATCTCGATTTTATTTTAAAAAAATGTTATTTTCCACTACACTGCTTAATAAATAAGATTTATGATATTAATTTCATGAATTATTCGACCTTTTCTAGTAAATTAGTCTATAAGACCTAAAAACTATTAATTTGGTCCTACTTTTGAAAACCACTAATTGGATCGTATTTTAACCATCGAGATTTTTTTCGATGGGCTTACACAATCCTAAACTTTCAAAAATCCTACTAAAGAAACATTTTTTGAAAATCCTTTTAAAAATGATTCCCGATTTTAATGAAAACAATTTTCTAAGCCCAATCAAAGCAATCGCTTCCTGTTATAAGAATGAATAAGTAACAAAATTTCTAATGCAAAATATTTTTGGTTTCAAGGTTTGAGCTATGAAAGAGATTTCATAGTTAACAATAGTTAACAAATAAAATCAAGATTTGTCCTTCAATCGAAACTATATTGTTAACTTTAAAAACAAATTCGATACATCTCTGTACACATGCCCACAAAAGTAGCCATCATCTTTCAAAATTTTAGAATTGATTTCAATCGTATTCATTTGGTTTTCGAAAAAAGGCTTCGGATAAAAGTTGTTGGTTATAAATGCACTCACAACTTTTATTCAAAACATTTTCCTAAAAAATGAATTAATAAGGTACAAACTAACTTTAAAAAAATTATGTAAAGGGCGCTACTGTTATGGCCTATAGTACAAAGATTGTAGATACAGACACACACCTAAATCAAAAATTATTCATTGATAATATTATTCCCTATTTTTAATTTTACGGAAATATGGTATAGAGACCCCTTCATATATTATTTAGAAACAAGGTCATATCCGGTATAAATATTCTATTTCAAAATGTATCATCTCATGCATGAACGCATAAAAATTGCGTGAAAAATCTATTGAAAACAAATAATATTCTACTAAACCAAAAAAAAAAAAAAAAATTACGCCATATCCTGTTTAACATATTTAAATGAAGTAGATTTAGATTTTTTTGTATGATAAAATGATTGATAATAATTTTTCACCATTTATAAACAAAAAATACCCTGTGGGCGGCTTTGATTACCTAAATTTTACCTAAGTCGATGACCATGTACTATAACACTGAGCACCTACAATTTTTCATTAAATATTCAGAAAAATTATGTATGAAATGGAAAACTGTAGGTAGCATATACAATTATTAAACTCCCTACGCTCTGGTTGTTATTTAAATATTCATATTTTATATTATTAATTTATTTTTATTAAAAATTATTATGAAACGCGTAAAAAAAATCATATTTTATTTTGACATTTAAAATTAATGAAATTTTTAATAATTTTTATTAATATTGCGTAAAAATTATTTTCAATGAAGAAATATCAGGGAAAAATAATTCAAATAATTTAATTATATATAGCATTTTTTAAACGAAAAATGGAACACTTATGGAATAGCTTCGGGGTGAGACTGCCTGCCTGTCTGACACGTAAATGATTCAAATTAATATGAACTAGAAGTTTTAAATCAAAATTTTTGAGTTGAGGCGTTTTTAGTTTTGGGGGTTGAAACGCGAAATAAATAAAAAGAATAAATATTTTTTCAAGAATATTGTGTGGCGAATCGGATAAAAGATTTTTACTCATGTTACCTCGCGTCTTCAAAATATCACTAAGCAAAATTTGAATTAATCAAACATACAGAAAATATTGTATAGATTGGAGGGTCAAAATTGAAGAAATCTGGCGTGATAAATTGTTATAATCGTAATTTAATTGCTTTCTCGTTTTGTGTATTTCGGATATCTGGTTTGAACGAAAGATGCTAAAATAATGTTATACTGAACATTAATAAATTTTGTATACTTTTTTAAATCATGGAAGCAGAGTTATAAGCTATACTTGAAGTAAAGCAGAGACTTTAAGCTTTTATTACAAAAAACCAATACACTTCTAAATCTCGGAAATTGTGTGAGGAATGATTATCAATCAAAATTTTACTTTGTCAATCAAAATCCTGACAAAATGATTGCTAAATCTACCGCAGGAGATTGGCGAGAAGTTTTATCGATAAAAATGTGATTAAATAAGTTAGGTTGCTTCAGTATAGGTCTTCAGCAGCTCATTAATTGGTACCTCGTACGTACTAGAAGAAAAAGAGGGTATTATTTCCTTGCGAAATATATTCCCAATATTTGAATTATTACCAATACCGAATGAAACGCTTTAAATTGAGTCCGTATAGAGATTTTCTGGGAACATATTCTATAACTTTCGTATCGCTAAAGTAAATTTTTAGATTTTTAAAAAATAACTCCTCCTTCTCTGCTCATTTTTCAGACGTATCAGTTATAGCACAGACGATAGTCACATGAATGCCACAAACATTGAAAGCTCCTGTATCCCTTCCTTAAATGATTTCGAGTTCGAAATCATATTTAAAACTTGGACATGGCATACAATTACCTTACCAATAAAGCCAAAACCTTGACCATTGTTTTATTCCCTTTTAAAGTTGTATACCCTTGTCTGACTGGGTTGCTGTCTAATCACAATATCTGAACCCTATATAGTGCATTATCATCACACGCATGATAAATTTCATGCAAACCAAAGCTGTGGATAGTTAACAAACAAACAGAAAAAAAACCTTACATTAATAAAACATTTCTTAAATACTGATGAATATTTTAAAAATAACATCCGGCTTTTTAAATAATAAAAATCTTAAAACGGTATTTATAACTTTTAAAATAATATAATATTAAAAAACATTTAAACATACGATAAAATTATGATATGAAAAGATCAAAAGGGTTGTTGCATAAAACGTTTTTTTTTTTTGTTTTTTTTATGAATTTTGTTGACATAATCCAGTTGTTCGTCATAATTCCCTTGTCATCACTTTTTTAACTCGTGCCCCACTCAAGTTGTCATAATAATAACATAGCTTTAATAAAACACAGAAAATGGTTTTGATGTTTTGTCATCTGCATTTGGTCATATCATAACGGAAACTTCGTGTTTTCTTTATTAAGGAGTTACATGGCTTTCGAAGGCTAAAAAAAGTATATTTTGTCTAATTTTTTTCTAATATAATAAATGAAATATTTTATTCAACCTTTAAATATATACAAAGATAAACATTTGACAAATATTTTGTAAAATTTTCATTTCAAAATTTTTAAAATTCAGCTTTTGGGACCTCATTTCCTGTGACCCCTCAAAATAAAATTCCCTTAGCGTAGTCAGAATAACTCAGGATACATTCATCAGAAATTAGAAAACTAAATTATTTCTGTTAGTAGATATATATATATATATATATATATATATATATATATATATATATATATATATATATATATATATATATATATATATATATATATATATATAAATATATATATATATAGGGTGAGTCAAAAGTGGAAAAAAAAGGTAAATTTTTTTTCCAAAATTTTTCAAAACTCGACTATAAAAACTGTACCGGATTTGAAACGCATCAGATTGACTTGCTCTACGTTAGTGGCAAGGAGAGCTCACGGATCTCTGCTGCCGCTGCGTTAATTCCCCACCATTTCATATTCCGTTAACGCGCTTCTCTAATTGATTTAATTGGTTACTTTATTTAATTAATATCTATTTAACGGTTGGTCAGGTGCGTGCAAAAATGTCCAAGGACTTTTCATCTTAGAATTTTATCCCCTATCCACCCTTTCAAAAAACTCCATGACTTTTGACTCACCCTGTATATAAAAATTTGAAATTTTGGCAGAGTAAACTATTTTTGGTATAATTTGCATCACGTATTGCCTTGTGAAATTAGTTGCGATTAAAAAAAAACCCTTCGTTCAAGCACTAGTCAATCTTATCTTTTGAAGAAGTGTGTGAAAATTTGAACAAGATCGGATCATTATTTTTTGAGAAATCATGTCAACCGACTTCAAAAATAGAGTTCTGAGAAAAACTCGATTAAAGACAGACAAACAATAGCTAAGCTCAATATGCTTCCCAAGGCTCTATCTCCTAGAGTTTTACTCTAATTGACTTAACTTTGGAATAATATTCTAGGCATATTGTACTATATTTAATTTTATAAGACAGTAAAAAAGATTCGATTTTTTGAAATTTTCAAACCCATGTTAACCCCTTAATGAAATTTAAAAATTATTTAAATATTTTCTATATGGATACAAACACAAAACTGTGTATTTTTTTTTTTTTATTGAAAGGAAGTTTCAATAATTAATGCATCCGGATTGAGTTCAATTAATATTCATTAGATAGATGTATGGCCGCATCGACGTAATCACATATAGGTTTCTGTTAATTATCTATGTAATTTGTCTATTTACATTTTTTTCATAAAATTGCATAGTTATATTATAATCCAAAAGCCCCAGTGGCGAATTTCATATAATATGCCTAAGTTAGCGTCATTTTGTGATGTTTTTGTATCAAAAACATATAACGATTATCCGAAATAGTAAGCTCAAAATGATTCCATAGTTATCGATGAATAAAGATTTTGAAATTCGATTTGAAATTAATAATTTTTCGTTGTTAAAATGGACGTCAAAATCAAAAGAAACAAGTTGTTATGATGAAGTTCAAATGTGCCTAAAAACTAGTATACTTTCCAGTCATCAATCTATATATTATTGGAAAACCAAGGCTTTCCAAATGTATATATATATATATATATTGATGATGATTCCTAGATTATCCTCCTTATGCTCTTTCACAGACACAAATTTGCCAACGAACTCTCCGTTTATGCGTACCGAACAATGAAAGAAAAAGGTTTAAAAAAATTTAATGAAGCATATTTGGACATGGGTTGCAAAATTTCGGAGGCTTCCTTCAGTCCGGGGATCCTTGGCTCGTGCGCCACCTATCCCTATGGTAATGACTACCCTGCACGGGGGGATCCCCACGGTCGACACCATAAAGTTTCCAGTATTGTAAAAAATGGCTGATTTTATCCAAACAGTGGGGCCAAATTTTTGATACCATTTTCAAAATATGCAACTTAGATAATTAATATCTCCTAAACACTATTATGTGATTATTTGAGGGCATGGGGGTGTCACATGTAGCAGATTTGGCAGATGTAAATTTTCAAATAATCCGTAGCATTTTGAAAATAGTATCGAAACTCCTTAAGTTAGAGTTTAATTATGGTATTTCTAACTGTGCAACGAGCAAAAAATTTCTGACTCCATATCCCAGAGAGAGTTACGATTAGCTAACTCATACTGATGATGACTACCTTGTAATCGAAATACGTATTTATAAAATACAAATAATTGTTCTAGGAATTGGGGCAATTTTGAAATTTAACTATAAAATAGTTAAGCTTCTTTGTTATATAAATTATAAACAATTTTGTCCCTGTTTTTATTTGGGAAAATAAACAATATTTCAAATTATGATATAAATATTTATCCTATATCTAAATAGCTGGAATAAAGGCGAAAAAACTTTTATGAGAAAACATCAACATATAATAAACAAAAATTGTATATTGTTTTAAATAAAAAACACATAACAACACTCATTTCAAAAATGCCTGTTTAATATAATAACACAATATGAATATACAACCCGACCATATGATAATCAGATTGAAACCGCCTACAAGAAGTACACCATATGGACAAAGTCTTTACATGGAAAAAGAAAGACAGGTCTTTTTTTAAAAACATGACAGCATCTTACTACATATATAGAGGCGACAGCCGGAGTGGAGCATGCAAAAACCTGTGAGCGCAGAGTTTCCTTTGTACTATGGGCTGCAAAACTCGCGCTATCATTTCAAATAAATTTTTTGACGACTTGAATGTACCTCGTATACTTGTTCGCTTGGATTATATAAAAAATGGCAATCTTTTCGTTAATCTATTACAATAATTACACGGTCAATATTTGTATTTTTCAATATATAAATATAACGTCCATTTTACATTGTCCTAGTTTTTTAGCCAAATCGCTCGGCACGTTTTTTAAATAAAATCAAAAGTGGGGTGATAGATAGATAGATAAATTGTAGCGGCTGGCCTGGACGGGCTACACTTTGACCATAAGATCTATTGTGATGCCTAAGGATGTGAGGATGTGAATGGAGTGGAAGGAATTTTCGTGTATAGACTAGGAATTCGTAGGATATGCGGCTGCAGCCGACTATGATAGGAAGTATCCGATATTCATCTGGAGTTCGTGAAGGAAACAGCAGAAAACCTTCACAAGCATGGCCGGTTACTTCGTTCTTGTCCATACGCCGACAGTTTAGTCGATTAACCGCTCCCTTTTTTCTTTTTTTTTCTTAATAATTGACAAACTACCGATGTCGGGATTCGAACCCATAACCTCCCAGCTCCAAGTGGACATAACGCCTTAGACCACTCGGCCACTTGGACGGTAAAAGTGGCCAATTACAAAACTAAACGGTTAATAATTTTGAAATTTTCAACAAAGTTAGGTATATTTTGAATAATTTATCGAAAATTCAGCCAATTTCGTGACAACCCGTCACACGACAACACCTACCTTAACATAATAACAAAATATGACTCTCCGGTTTTGGTATACTCAACACAAGCTGGTTTCTTGTTTATAACAAGTCATGTTTTTGTTATTGTATAATACGGAGTCTGTTTATATCGTTGAAAGAGTAAATTTAATAATTCACTTGACTTTACTTAAAAACCAACATCTGTTACCAATATTATTTATCAAAAAAGAATTTAATAATGTAATTATTAAACATAATGTAAATAAATGTAATCTGATTTTTATTTCATTAGTTGACCTAATTAAAATCGATAAAATTTTATTGAATAATGTAAATTCTTATCACAAACATTAATTTGATGTTATCGCCAAATTTATTTTGTATTTTGTCATTTCTTGTTACTTTTTACAAAAATTTATTTGGCATTTTCAAAATTTTCTTGTAAATTATAATATTTTTAGTCATGAAAAAACAAACTTTGATTATCATAATATTTAGAAATTTTTGTGATTTTAAACGTCGTTTAAACGGTGAAAGTGGGTTTACGAGTGAACGTGGTTCACTCGTTTAATCACTATCAAAACCATTCTTGCATAATACAACAAATAGTCAATTGTATCATAAATGTTAAAACATTTGACTATATATGTTATATTAGATATTTTCAATTGGCATAATTTTAATAAGTAAATTAATCATATTGTGTTTTATACTTTTTCATTGTTATTGTAGACTATGACGTCAGGAAAAGCGCGCCAAAATGGAGGATGCCCGTAGTGCACGTAGCTGTAAGTTAATTAATTTTAACATTATTTTTGGTACTAAATTTTAGTTTTTCGGCGGTGGATATTTTTTTACAGTTATACATAACGATATAACCAATCGTAAAAAAAAATTTTTTTTTAAATTAGCATGTTCCCTATTCTGGACATATAAAATACAGTTTAACACAAATTATCCGGATTAATTGACGTGAACCTGATCCGGATAATCAAATACTCGGATAATTAAATAAATCATGGAAATACGCTGTTTGTTTAAAAAAGAAACCAAATTTGTATTTACTGATAAAGAATGAAGACAAAGTTTCGATTTTCTTTGGAAAATAATCCGCTCTAAAAGAGGTTTTCCCAATGCTTCTGTTGCTAAAGCCACTTGAATTCAGTCTCATCTTCCTCAAAGCGATACAATGAATCGAAATTCTACTATATAAAGATAATACATGCCAAAAACCGATGAAAAAATTTTCAACTCGTATGTTTTTTGTTTGTTCCTACATTACGTTAAAGCGGATGGAGCGATTTTGAAACGACTTTCACACCGGATGGTAGAGTATTTTATCGAGAGTGCCATATAGGCTATACAAATTTTATATTTCATCTATCCGTGCCGCGTGGACGCTAACTTTCAAATTACAGTAGACGATAAAAATTGTATTCGTTTAAAATTATTTCAAGATGATTGTTTTGTTGTCTAAAGGGGATGTGGATATTTATATCGGAAACTAAAAAAAACTTTTTTTATAATGAAAAAAATAATAAAGATTGAAATTTATTAAAAATTGAAATGTTATTAAGAAAAAAGATGTGAGTTCTTTTTCTCGACTCGATGAAAAAATTCTATTTTATAATTATAATAATAATATTTAAAAATACCGGATGTACAAACTAAGGTCTTGTTGTCAATTATAATAATATTTTTGTGATGATGTTTTCATATTTTGAAATGAATTGTCATACAGATGTGCCTTAAGTTAAGACACATTTCAAATCTAAACGTGAGTTTTAATGTAATTAGGAGATTCTTCTTTGTATATTTACAAAATAGTTTTATATTTAAATGAAAAAAAAAACCCTATTTCAAATGTCAATTACCTATCTATGGCTTACATTAGACGTGCTGTAAATATCCCGTCACAAAGTAGTAAAATAACACGATGAATTTTTGTTGACTTCAAATTGACACATAATTCTTCAGAACCCTCGAAAAAACTTTAAATTTGAAAATTTATTTAAAAAATATACATCTAGATACTGACAACTTCAGTAGCTAAATTCTCGTATAACACATTAAAGAACTATAGTTAAAATTTATAAATGGCGTTCATTTGCACAGTTAAGTACTAGACGCTTTGGTTTAATTGAAAAAGCATTCTATGTACAAACCGAAAATCCTATATATTTGCAAACTCTAGTGATATCCTTTGTTTAATAAATTAAAAAGTAGAAAATACAATTTTTTTCCCTAAGTCACCAATATGTTACTACCAATAAAAGCTGGGGGGGGCTCAAGCTTTAAATTTTCATGCAAGCTTTTATTTAGTCACATATTGGTGACTCAGAAAATTTTATTTTCTACTTTTTAGTTCACTAAATAAAAGCTTGTCTTATAAAAAAAATTATGTCTATTATTTTCTACTTTTTAGTCTATTATATTAAAATTTAAGACCAGAAAATCTAATCAATTTAATTTCCCACCGCTTCCACTTATACTACCCAATATTTATCAAGTCCCAGAAATAATTTATACCAACTTTTCAACTCTGAGAATGGACCAAACCTTTTTACATCCGATTTATTTATGCCGGAAATTCCGTTAAACGATTAATAAACAATGCAGTAAATGTTTTTAAAATAATAACATATTATACTTTCTCTATATATAATGCATATCAATTTGCGAGGAAGTAAAATATTTTAGACAAAAATTAATGTTGACTTGTATAAAACCAGACCCACACATAACTAACTTATTATTGATATTATTATTTGGTAATTATTTTTAAATCAATGATTATTATAATTTTCACCTTTCACTATAAATCAAAGGTGTGTGTAGGTTTTTTTTGATTAGATGCTTAGGTGTTTGTGGTTTAGATAATAATCACATTACTTAATCGATAATTGCTCTAAAAAAAAGAAATATGGTCTTTTGCTTTCATTCGGATATCCTTACTCCAATGAAGCGAAAAATGATTGATGGGTTTTGAAAAAATAAATTAAATTTTATATAACTAAAAAATTATATACTATTAATTAACACAGTAAGCAAAATTACATAATTTGTGTTGTATTCATTCTGTTTTCAAAAAAATGATTTCGATAAAAGTTGTTCATAATAAATATACTAACAATTTTTATCAGAAACATTTTTCCGAAATCCAAATACATAAAGCACAAATAAATTATAAAATTTTGAAATGATAACTCGACTTTTGATGCTATTTGTACATATGGCCATATAAGAAACGTTCTTTTTTCAAAAATGTATAACTGATTTGTCCCTTCGGATAAATACTAGTTATTATCAGGCCAAGCTTAAGCATAGACCAACCGTACAATGTTTTACAGGATAGATAGATAGATTGAAGAGGCTGCCCTGGACGGGCTACACTTCTACCATAAGGTCCATTGTGATGCCTAAGGATGTGAGGATGTGAGTGGAGTGGAAGGAATTTTTGTGTATACACTAGGAATTGGTATGATGTGCGGCTGCAGCCGATTATACCAATTGTAATTACAATGTTTATCCAATGGAAAATGTTTTCTACATGGTAGTTTTAATTAATAATACAGTTCAATCTATGATGATAGATCATATCATCTACGATGATAGATAATATGATGTGATGTGATTGGATAATTATATTAGCAAATCACAACTCGTTTATTAACGATATTCAACTAAACTAAATAATCTATCTCATTTTATTAGACTTTTGTGTCTTAAGTAAAAAAAACTTCAAAAAGTAATAATATCCCAACATTAACAAAAATATTCGCCTACAAAAGTAGTAAAATCTATGTAAGGACCAAGTTTCTTAACAAAAATGAGAAAATGATTGGTATATAGTTATTGTCTTTCTCAGGTGCAGGGTATTTCAAATTCTACATCCATTTTCATATTTTCAGTCGATTTTTTCTAAATTAGTTTAGTTTTCGTATAAATTTTTCAAGCACAAGTCAACTATAAGAATCATTTCGCCTAACAGAAATGAAAATTAGAAATTAAAGGCACGTGCAATCAAATATAAATTAAAAACATCCGTAAATAATTACAATGATTCTTGTTGTTTTTTTTTTTTTGAAATGAAATGAAATTACACCCATTTCCTGCCGAAAAATATTTGATTCAAAAAAAGAATTCATAATTATTTTATATGAATATAATTAGACTTTAGGCTGTGTGATTGATACACCCAAAAATAATAGTTTTCTGATAAAAAAATAATTGTTTTTATTAATTTCTTTCAGTAAATCGTTCAATTTACTTTCGACAATAATTATTCTTTAAATTGTTAATTATGCAGAACGTAATTCGTGTTTTTTCTTTTGTAAATAAAAATTTAATCAAAGATATCTATAATCTAGTGATTGTGAAATTTATAATTGATAAATAATTTAGGTAAATATGTCAACTATAAAAATATAATAAAAATTTTTGAAAACAATGTACTAAAAATTAACTCTATTAACACTATAATCTCATTTTATTGAAATAATTTTATCTTAGATCCAAATGAGACAAAAGCGACCACTTTGTGGAAAGATGAGTAGTTTATGAACTTACTGATAATAATGGAAATTATAGAAATGAATAAAACTGACTTCGAAAAAGAACTAAAGAATATAAGGGTATATTAAGTTTAGCCTCGAGTTTGTAACGGTTGAAATTTGTGTTATAGGTGATCCTAAAATGATCTAATTAATTCAAAAGTAAAAAGGAAGAGCGACCTAAATTTTCTTTTGTGTGTTCTAAAGCCAAAAAGTGGGTTCAAGTTCGCGAGTGGGCAAAATCGAGGAAAAATTCTATCTTTAAATCTGTAAAAGATAGAAAAAAGCTTAGAGACAAAAAAATATTTTTTTTAGTTTAAAAAATTTTTTCATAAACTGATAAGTTTTGGCGAAATTTCAGTTCAAACGTTTGTAATTTTTCTTACCGGATCTTTAAGCAATTAATTCAGTTAATTGTTAGTTTCACTTGTTAATAAATTACAGATTGAATATGTTGTAATATGTGCTGTTATAAGATAAAATAAATAATAAATGGTAAAAATTTGTCATAAATTTTATTTGTTCACGTTTTTTGTTTTACGATAAAAAATTTAACAGCTCACATAAAACTCATCTCAAATTTGTATTTCATAAATAATTAATAGCCTAAAAATATGTTGAATTTAAAAAAAAAAATTTTTTTTAATTTCCTGTGTTGTTTATAAATTTTTTAATTCAATTAAGTGATAAGTTATATTAAAAAACCGTAAAATAATAAAATTATTGAAATAATAAATAATATTAAAAAACAAAATATACTGGTTTCTTCCACTTTGTAAATATATATAAAATGAAATAAGAAGAGAATTATTTGAGCCACTTTGTATTTCAAGGTCGTTGATTTAGAGAATATGAATATATAGTAATATAAGACATAAGTAATATATTATGTATATATAATAAATATTATCTTCTTAAAATATTATGAGAATTTATTCAAAGTAATTCGTTCAAGAGAGCAGGAACTAAAAATTTCAAAATCAAGTCTTCTTTTGCCATAATTTTATGAGTTATTTCGTCAAAAAACATATTTCTCTATAGAATAGATATTCTCTATAAAACCAAAGATATATTGGTGACATACTTTAAGAGTGATTTCTTTAACTAAGATCGTAATACTTTGCCAGGAATAATGAAAACTCTTTAAAACGAAAGAAATATTTATTGATATTAATTTTTTTTTCAATAAGTTAGATTTTCATAAAATTGAAAATTGGTTCAGAAGACAAATCAAAAAAGTAAACGTGATCGTATGCAGAATACAAAATATTTAGTGATATTTCAGTAAAAATAATACAGAAGTTGTTAAAATATGAACACACGCAAATTTACTATCTTACGATACTATTGTAACGAAAAATGTTTTATATTTATCTATCCAGTTGATTGTTCCACAAGGGATTCTGAGAATATATGAGTGATATCGATTGTTTATCTTCAAAGAATGTTCAAATTATTTATCACGCATGGGAAGCTGCAGATTAACATTAGTTTGATAACATAACGGACATATAAAAAATTTGCAGTTTTATCATATATTTCCATACATCCGCTATTATCTTCCAATTAATCCTAAATTTTAGTGAAATTTTTATGGTAAAACGTTTGTAAAATTCTGCAACGCTATATACCAATACTAAATACCTCATACAAACGTTATATTATCGAATGATAATTAGTGAGAACTCTAGATTTTTGAAATAAAATTTCAAATTCGTCCCCTTTACCTAGATCAGTTTTTTGTATTATAAATACGTATTTCGACTACAATGTAGTCATCATCAGTATAAATTAGCTAGTCGTACTTTACTATTTGACAATTAGAGATAGTTATAAAGTCGAGATCAACAGACAAAAAATAAATAGAAACTTTCGCCTGACAAGAAAATCTGCAATGTAGGCAGCATAAAATTTCTCAAAATACCCTACTAATGTTAATGATCTTTACAAAAATTTAATTCTTATTAAAATTTGGAGACCGTAGTCATTTTATTCATTAAAATAACTAATTTGAATTATTTCAAAAATATTTTTCCCACATACATAGCTGCTGAAATCAATAAATATTTATTTAATAATTTGATACGCATATCAATAAAATATTTCAACACATTTCAAGATTGTTTATTTCAATGACGAAAAAAAAATATAGTGTGAACTAAAGCCACACAACCTCCATATATGAGAAGTGTGTGGTTGGTTCACTATAGATTTTTTAGTCTGAACACGTTTCATAAAACAGAATTGACTACCGCTGATCGAATTTTGAGGGAGGTGTTGTTACAAAATCAAACAAGTTTGGCTTCTATGGCAAAGAATTGAGTAAATGCACACAATTAATTTTAACACAACAAAATTATTGAGACTTCTAACTCTAATATCTGAAGAATAAAAAGAGCTTTTGGTTGAAACTCCAGGTATTTTTCAGTTTTTTTAGATTTATACCAACTTCTGTGAAAAAAGGACTAATTTCAATATAATAAAAAGGTCTCAGAAAGGCAAATTGAGAAGCTAACATTGGTCCTTTGTGTGAATAGAAACTCTTGCATTATTGATGAAAGGGGTTGTAACATTAAAAAAAACTGAAAAAAACTTCTAGTTCTGCCAAATTTCAAATAAAAGTTGTTTTCAATAAATTCCACTTCCAGTGACGCACTTTCGCCTACAATATTATTTTTTGCAAGCTCCGGTGATGCAAATGCTGTTTATTTTCATCCTCTTAGACCACTGATAGTAATTCTGCATCAGTAGTAGTTCTCAGATGAAAGCTCCACATCGAATTGTAATCTTGTATACAGAGGTCAAAAATAACCAAGACCCAAAACCACATATACAAGACAAAACTGTCAATAATAATATTATTATGTAAATTTACACAAAAAATAACAAAAATTCTTAATGTTGTTGTTTTTTTGTTAATCTGGTCATTAATACGTCATCATTATAATGTATTACGGATTGGTATTGAATGTATGTAAGTATGTATGTTTGTAATTCAAAATGTTACATTTGAGTGATTCCCTATGGAGGATCCCTCTCTTGTTATATAAATACAGATTTCATTTATACCACATCCGCACTCAAATTGCATCCATCTCTCATTCATTAATTATAAAAACGGTATCATATCAATTGTTTTTATAGCTCCAGAAATAAATTTATAATTTTACGTAACAATATTCCGTAAAGATAAATGAACAACAATTAGTTTGATATAAGACAAATCATTCCTTAAGCTCTTGTAGCGCTTCAATGATTTTTGAGAGACGTCTCTTACAAAAGACTTTAGAAAAAGAGGAGTAAGATAGATCTTAAGACATTAATTATCAATCAGAATCAAAGCGTCTGATCGAAATTGTTGGACGAAGCATTTTTAGACAGTCTTAGCCTGAAATGGGCTGTACTGCATTAGAAGAAAAAGTCTTACAAAAGAAGTCACGACAAACGATTTGATCTTTTATTGCACATAAACTTTGTATGTTGATCACGTGATTAACGGCTATAGCGTTAAAAAATTTAAAATTGCTTATACCAATTTGTATTTCCAACTCATATTTTTTCACTTGAATTGAAGCATGTTTACTTGACAAATATCAAGGTAAAATTACTTTTTAAATAACTTTAAAAATAAGCGAGATATGAATGATTGAAATTCCCGATTAGACAAAGAGGGTGATAGCCCTCTTGATATGTTTTGAGACGTCATACTACACTTTCACCATTTAAAATACACGTAAAACTCCGTTTTTAGTATTTTTGCAAGAAAGAGACAGATAATAATCTTTTAAAGCTTATAGCTTCCTTGATATTTGTCGGATTTTAATTTCGTTTTTAAATATTATTACAGTATTAACAGTATTTTCATATTCTGAAAATAAATGTGAAAAAAAATTTTCATGCATATTCCCTATTGGGGTAAAATTTGAAATGTAATTTCAAAAAAACCTAGAGTTCTCTTTGGTTATTTTAATAATCTTTACAGGTATAGAATGTTTACCAAACGATTGTAAACTTAACTATTACGCCTATCTATTTCGTTTACGCAATCTATATTTTTATTTTCATAGACTATACAAATTCAATTTTTTTTAAATATATCAATAACAAACAGTTATATATATTATAAAAACCAAAGGATCTATGGTACCAAAACTTTGTTACAAATCCCATATTTTATTTAAAAAGCAAATCGATCAGTAGTACGTACATATCGACCGACACCGGCTGGTTTGATCGGTACGGAAATACATATGTGCGTTTACATATTTACATAGCGGGAGAGATGAACCCATCGTCAACAAAAGAGGAAATGATCAAAATGGTGTGTGGAGATTCATTCTCTGCACTCTGATCAATAATAATTATATTTCCTGTTGGAGAGGGTGGAGTTACTGTATATTATTATACTTTTAATAAATGATATATGCTGTTGGATGCATTAACGCAAAGTGAACAGAACGGAACTATTAATAAAATATTATATAAAGTTAGAGCTTATTTATGTAGGTAGGTTTGCATTTGACTGTGTTTGCTATAATTGTTTATGTCGATGCATACAACCTTTTATATATCAGGAAATTATATTAAAAGTAATTAATGGAAGCTTTTAAATGTTACCAATAGAATATATTGCGAAGCTTTTATCATTTCGTTTATATTATGTGACTATGTAAATAGGTTAAAAGCTCATTAAAATGTACCATTAAATTTTTTAAATTAATTTTTAAGTTATTAAGAATTTTTTTTGTCTTTATAAAATTGTGTGGAAAGTTCAAGAATCGGAAACTTTAATGTTAGCTAACGGAACCCAAAAATATTTGGGTGGTTGGAAAAAGAATATATGGCGGTCATTGGCGAAATGTTCAAAAAAGCTGAGATAAACTCCCTATGAAAAAGGCAAAAATTTTGCAAACATTAGTCTCTCTCTAATGTCCATACACAGGCCCAAAGCTAAAAGACATACACAGACCAAATATCCATAAAAATTCAGATACTTTACTTGAGAGACTTGAGATAAGCTCGATAGCTTATCCTAAAAGTAAAAGAGTCCATGGCAGAGTCTCTAATTTCCATTCAAAGAAGGATGTGTCTAACGTGTCGGGAAATTTTATTGGGGTACCATTTCGCCACAAAATACAATATTGGTGGCGGATCTGGGAAATAAGTGAACTTTAAGGAATTATTAATTAATCTTACGAGTAATTTACCGTTTTAGAAAAAAAGAGCTATTGGTAAGAGTGGCGGGGCTTTGATAAAAATAAACTAACCATAATACCCTTCTCTAAGAAATATTCATCACCAAACGCCTTACACTTTTACAATAATGTACCTCATTATACTTTGCTTGTTAGTGTATTACTAATAAAAGTGTGATTTACATTTTCATTTTTTATTTTCTAATTTTCCGTCTTCACCAATTTTCAAAGTAACAAAATTGTGGTTTCTCAACTCCAAAAAAAAAAAAACCCAAACAAATTTGGAAACAAATCATTATTAATGATCTCTTATGAACAATTACAAAGAATTCGTAAAACTGTCTAATAAATATTTATATTTCAAAATAATCACTCTAAAGTTCAATTAGTACAATCTAATAACTAATCGAAATATTATCTAAATACCGTAATATTCATAAAAAAATGAATCATCATTAAATTGAAACACGAAAAAAATAAAATCATTACTTTCATAAATGGTATTTTTTTAAAACAAATCAAATTAAAAAGCGAAATGAAAAATTAAATAATCTCTGTGATGAAGTATTTGAGGTGTACGTACAAATGTTCTAGTACGTACATTGTAATAATATTGACTATGAAGAAGAGATAGAGCTCTCACTTCGTATATACAAACAACATACACCAAGTGGTAGAAGTGGTAGCAATTTCCTTCGCCAACGGCAAGGCGTTTACACCAGGTCGCATACCATAAGCGGACATTGCATTGGATATTATTCTTTGTGTTAGTTTATTATTCTTACGGCTGACTCACATGGTTAAAAGATGTTTTTTAATATAAAGTGTACCAAATAATATTAACATGTTCATTTATATATGGGTTGATATTGAATGGAACAGTTCTTGATTTAAAAACTTACGAGTGGCATTCTTTTTTTAAAATTTTACAGTTGATTTGTACCGAATTTATTCGGTTTTCGAATAAATGTTGTTAGTATTTATATAATGAACAAATTTTGTTCTAAATATTTTTCGAAAACCGAATGAATAAGGGACAAATTAACCAAAAAATTTTGAAAGCAAAACGCCACTATCAAATGGTTTCTCAAATTAAAAGAATTAATCTTCATATAAAAGACTTTGGTACGGATTCATTCTCCAAAAAAATGGGGGATTTGTATTGCGGGAATTATAAATATGATGTAAAGAAACATTACTATTTTACAAATAATCAGATGAATCTAGGGAACGAGTCATTTTGATGAATAAAAACAAATGAGTTAATTCATGATTTGAGTTTTGACTGCAGTTCGTTAATTCAAAAAATTCGAATTAATTCGTCTTTTTACAAGATTTTACAGTTGATTTGTACCTCTTTGTCGGTTTTCAGTGCAAATTAACTGCAAATATTTGAAAAGAGAACCCCATTTTTAGAGTCGATAGTACATTATTCATTTTATTCACGTGGCAGTCTTGAGTCTTTTCAACATTATTTCGGAGTTTAGCCATTATTAGAGCCATCACATATTTTATTTGGATTTCTTCTGTTTTTACCTCTCTAAACGTATTTCATATTACGCAGCAACTGTGGATTCTATGTTCAAAATCGATGTTGAAATCTCAACACATCTATATGTTCACAGCGAATATGATTAAGTAGAGATTGAACTGTTGTCTTTTTCAAGGATCAACTAAAATTGTTTTAAAATTCTATATTTTTCTCTTAAGAGTTTGATATTCAATTAAATGAATAATTTTATTTGGTACACATCATAAACAATCATTAAATGCAAATACTTAAACATAAAATTCAAGTTTATTTATTATCGGAATAAGCGATCAATTGTATGGTAGGTACATAAACTTGGATTAAGTGTTTTTCTGATAATTATAAACCAACATATTTATAACTTGTCGAAAAATACACATAGAAAATATTATTATAATTAATGGTATATAAATATTTACATTTATCTCGAAAATATTTAATTCGACTATAAATAAATTTTTATTTGCTAAATAATCATCTATTGCTAACGGAATTTTTTCCAAAAAGAAAAAAAACTAACAAAAAACTACTGTTTGTACTGTATTAGTGAATCATTAAATTATTAATATAATCATCACATAAAATTTTTGTTTGTTCAACAACCGGAAACCGTATTATAACCTGTTACTGTTAAATTCTTAGGCCGAATCAATATAACATAACATATGATGATGCTTCGTTTAGTGAACTTTGAATAATTAATTAAGAATTCATTATTGCATATTTTATTATTGTGTAATTTTTTTATCATGTTTGAAATTAATTTAGATAATTGGTTATATTGTTTTTATTATTGATAAGGCGCCATTAATTTAACTTCGTTTGCTTAGTCAGATCATTTTAGTGTATTCAAAATTTTTGTATACTAATTTTAATTGGGCGAAATAAATCTAGCTATTACTAGAATTGGAATTACTTTAATAAAATAATCGTAACCTTACCTCGAATCGACAACACTTAATGGCTATTGCTAGTGTGATAGATTATGAGATTGACGCTGAATTCATTTCCAGTCTGAGTAAGTAAGAATATTGGATTCAGAAAGTGTAGGAAGAATTGTTTTGGATTGTTTATAAATATGGATTGGTCTTTTCAAGATCCGCCAAACGGCTGAACCAAATATAAAACGCAATTCATTTACGACGATTTTCATTTTCGTGTGTGCCGATAGATAATATACATCTTCTATAATATTATAAAATGTTTGTTTATTTGTTTGTTCGAGCATCACGGAAAAACTACTGGACTGATTTTGATGAAACTTTTTAGTTTATGAGTAGACTTAAATTCTAGACTGAAATAGAACACAACGAGAAATAGAATTCGAAAATATTTGCTGAAATAGGAATTTGGTGGAAGTGTCGATAATATTTGAAGTAGTGAAAGAGATGGGAAATTAAATTGAGATTTTTAGTCTTAAAATGACGGGAGTCAAAGATATAACAATAAAACGCGAGCGAATCTGCGTGTATAAACATATGGATTTGTACCGAATACATTTGATTCTCGGAAAATTGTTTCGAATGAAAGTTGTGTTATAAAAATACGTGCAACGTTTGTTTTAAACATGTTTCCTAAATCCGAGTGGATTGGTATGCTTCCTGGACTTGGTTAATGTACCGATTAAAAAAATTTTTGTATGTTTGTCACCGCAACATGTTAAAACAGCTGATTTTTTTTTTTTACAACCAATAGTTTAGACACTATTCGAGTTCGAAGCTAGTGCGAATCCGCTGGGCTTAAGACTTGATTATACCTAACCGAACTAAAGTTCGATTATAGTTTGTATACCTGCTTTAATCACTTTCAGCGCGTTTTTTATGAATATGACTGTAAAAGTAGAAGCTGTTATTAATGGAATAAATATATTGCAAATATTATTAATACATAGGTCGTCATCCGTAACAAATTTTTATTAGCCATATTGTATTGTCTAGATATTCCCGACTGCCATATGCTATAGAGTATAGTCTATGTACATACTTAACAATCGCCGGTATTTTGGTAGTATCAAACAAAATCGATAATAAACTTATTGAAAAAAAAAATTAAATTATTAATATCTTTATTGAAAAATTATGATAATAGAATTTTTATAGACAATCAAACAAGATTTATAGAAAGTTAATACTTAGTAATAAATAATGATTATGATTCGTCTTGAGAAGAGAGGATACAACTCATGAAGATGATGGTTAAATAGTTTGTGTAGAAACATAATCATTATTTCCTGTAGCCAGGCAGCTGCTATTTGTGACGTTTAATATAATTAAAAGGTATACATAGATTTTTTTTTTCTTAAGGACATATACGTATGTAGGTATTTACCTTTAAAAGCCGCGTCGTACATGCTTGTAGTGGTGGATATAATAATTACTTTTTTTTCCACGGAAACGCTTCGACGAAACTGGTTTTTGAAAATTTAATTTTTTGTTGTTCAAATATTCCAATTATTATTCACTTTGAAAACAAAAATTGAATTATATTAGTGTGATGGCAATTTTTGATTGTAATCCAATCGTGTTGATGCGAGAAATTAGAATTTTGACAAGGGATGAGATAATATTCGCGAAAATTGCGATTAGATAGATAGATTGTAGAGGCTACCCTGGACGGGGTACACTTCGTTCATAAGGTCCATTGTGATGCCTAAGGATGTGGGAATGTGAGTGGAAGGAATTTTTGTGTATAGACTAGGAATTGATAGGATATGCGGCTGCAGCCGACTATGATAGGAACTATGCCGAATGCAACAACACAATTTTTTCACATACGAACCATTGTCCTTCAACTCTTGAGCGGATTGTTGAACAAAATGATGGATATCAATCTTTTCCGAAAAGAAATCATATAGTAATCGAAGAGAAATGCCAAAAAATATCTCTGCCGAAGATATTAATATTCTCCTTAACCGTGGAACGCAAATTTAGAAGCACCGAAGGTAAAGTTTTGAACCTGCCAGTTGAACCATATTTTTTTGGACAGTAAGTTAAGGAAATTTTGAAATTGAGACCGGTTAAACCACTCGACAATACCGTTGATGTTAAGGTGATAAGCAATTACCGAAATATTCCCAGAGAAGATAAATAATCTTTCCACATATGCGATTGAAATTGTTTACCTTGATCAGTAGTAGTGATCAAGGTCCTCTTAGGTAAGCCATATCGGGAGCGAAGCGATGCAATTATTAATAATTTGAACCATCTAACGTGATGGTTTTTATTGGGATCGCCTCGACCTAACACAAAAAACGGTTCACGATAGTGAAGGTATACCGATAACCTTCACTGCGAGGAAGAGGTCCCACAATATCTAAATATTCAAGGGTCGACGGTTCAAGTCCCTTTTCGGGCGCCAAATGTTGGTGTAGAAGTAAAGGTTCCATGTAATCCTAAAACCTACTCTAATAAAGATTAACTAAAAAGCAATTTATTGGAATTGAAATCAAACACTTATTTTGCCTGATAAATAATCAATCAATGATTTTTTAGTGGTTACCGAGGTAACAATGGGAATATATAGTGTGTACGCAAAGGTATCTAAATATGAAAGTAACTAGTGAGTACACTACATATACCATATCTAGTACATGAACGTCGTTAATCTCTAAACATGTGTCCATTGATTTTAAATCCTGATTTTCTCATCACATATAAGTACTCATAAATTGAAAGCCTTGAATTACAATTAATTAACAACTCTCCCAACAGTAACTGTATGCGGGTATCTTCATTTGATTAATGCTGTTTACGTAATTAAACAACATCTATTTATAATAAATTACAAATAAATAAAACTTTTACTTTTATTGTTTTTCCATATAAAAACCAAAATGAGTAATACAAAATGAATGGAAGAATCTCTAGTCAGAAAAACACATTACCACTATATTAGGTAATTTATTTTTCTAATCACTTTATTTTCTACTGATTGAAAACAGAAAAAAAAATTCTTACAATACTAAAAAATCGTTTATAATTTATGTAAAGAAAATAAAATTGTTGTTTTTTTTTCATTAATTGACCAATCAACTACAAATTTTTACATATATTATTATTTATATTTACGTAATATGTACACGTATGTTCATTAAAAAATGCGGCCTAAATAAATTTATATTGAATATCAGTGTAGGTAAGAATAGTACAGAGGCTAAACGGCCGATTAAAATTGATCTTTGAATATTTTGGTTCAACTAATAAAAACTAGTAAAAGTAGTGTTCTTTTTCAAAATTTCATAGTTGATTTGAGACAAATCCAATCGGTTTTCGAAAAAATAATTTCCACAAAAGTTGTTAATATTTTTTCGAAAATCAAATGGATTGGGCACAAATCAACTGTGAAATTTTGAAAAAAGAACACCACATTTGTGGCCATTCGTAGTACTATGAATGGATACTTATTGATGCGGTTTTTAAAAAAAATTCTTTAGATAAAAGTTGGTCATTAGAACAATAGTAACAACTTTTATTCGAAATCCGAATAAATAAGGCACAAACTACAAAATTTAAAAAAATGACAATCAACTTTTGTGGTCAAGTGTACATACGTTCATTGAACTCGATCCATCCAAAATTGGAAATATGCTACGTCAGTTTAGGGGACTGAAAGTCCCCTAATGCATTCGATTTGTGCCGAATCCAATTGGTATTCGAAAAAATGCTTCCAACAAAAATTGTAAGTATTTTTGGAGGACATTATAATCTCTTACCTGTTTGAAATAAATTTTAAGGGTGAGGATGGAGCAAGGTATATAGGTTCAATTCAACTTTAAAACAACATTTAATTCCACCAACTCACTTAAAACAAAAATTAAATTATTACCAACTTCTCGTTAAAATTAGTCCCTCTTATATTTTCGGAACCAATGACTTAATAAGCAAAACAATGTTTGCGATAAATCTTATAGTTTTTCATGTTTGGACCAAAAAACATTTTAGCAAAACATTTAGTAGGGTGCAAAGATAATTTTTATTGCTCCAACCAAATATGTCATAATTCATTTCAATTTGTCACTTAGCATCCGTACTAATAGTAAATGTGTTAATTGGAAGTGTATTTTTTTATTGCTGATTTCGGCGAAAGGTAGTTAGGTGTAGAGTGTTGACTGGCTACTTGAATTTAATTTGACACCACACCAAAGAATGTTAGTTTTTTCAATTAGCGCGGAGTTAAATGTCTACATCAACAATTTATTCTTGGAAATTTTGATGACAGATTATTTTAAAGCGTAATGCATGTGGTAAATTTATTTAGTTTTTTTGTAATTTAGTTTTGCAATATAGAGAGATATATAAAAAATTCCCAATTAAATATTTCTCAATATTTTTTTAAATGTAAAATTAATAAATAAAAAACACATTCCACAAGAAACAAACATATTCCAAACATAATTTTATGGACTTCCACAATTTAAAATTCAGTACTATACATTAAGTAGAATTTTTTCATGTGAAAATATGTATCGAATAATGGAGATTTAACAAGTCAAATATCGAAAAGTGGAGAAGTAAAACGAATTTGAGTCTCTTTTTTAAGTCGTAAAACCTAAAGACACCCAAAGAAAATAAATTTATATGTCTTATAATCAATAATGTAAGGAAGAATATGCAAAATCAGTTGGCATCACATGTTTATCGACTCGACTCCTTTCGTGTATATTCGATTTGCAATCGGATGTTTTTAAAAATTCATAAATTTATTACTGAATAAGTTTTATTCAGTTTCTAGTTGAGTTATAGTAATATAAATATTAACGAAGAAATTTTCAGACTGGTTTGGAGGTCATAGGCTTAGAGTTTGAATTTGAACCCAAAAAATTCCCATAGATTATGATAATAAATGGTTTGATAAACGAATAACATTTTTTTTAAAGACAAATGATCGTCCTTGAATCGAATATTTAATGTTAAAAAAATATTAAATAAATATTTTAAAATTCAATACACAAATTGAGTAAAAAATTATTTAAATATTTATATAAATAATGTTTTAAATTGACTTCTTCGATATATACTGCTGCATATATTTATTTATATTACTGTGACATCCAATCCTCAATCAATGTTTCATTTCGTGATCTGTCAGATATTATTGACAGATATTATTTATTTTACAAATTTAAAAAATTATCATTTTTTGTTCTTTCGTAAATTTTTATATGTTACGTACATACAAATTATCTTTTAAACAAAAATAATCAAATTTTTCCATTGCCTATTTGGAGGCAACGTCTGACACAATACTTATTAGGATGACTAAAACCTACCCGAATAAAATTCTATAAGTATAATCTATAATACTAATAATTATAAAGCGGGAAAGTTTATAGGTTTGAACGCGCTTATCTTAGGAACTAGCAGTCTGATTTGAAAAGTTCTTTTTGCGTTCGATAGGCCGTTTATTCAGGAAGATTATAGGCTATAAAAAGTTTGCATTTCACTTATCGGTTCCGTGTGGCGGCTACGCTAAATACCTTACTTTCAAAAGGTGCGAGATAAAGAAAATCTGTAAGTGTAACAAATGTTTACCTAATAAAAACAAGCAACTTTTGTATGAAATATTTTTTCATACAACAAATAACATATTGCAGCGACACCGCTACAATAGCAATAACAATAATAACAACAACAACAACTATATGTATTCCCACTTTATGTTAAATTTAACCATTTAGAAATTAGTAACAAATTACCAACTAACCCCCCCCCCCACCCAGCTTTATCATTAGCATGTTTATTGTATCCAGTGTCATCAAATTCCCATGACACTATACCCCCTACTAAGAAAAAATAATTAAATCAAGTAAATAATTGTTTGTTAGTTCTCCGATATGAATAGTTTAGGCAATTTATTCGGAATTTCCAAAAATCTAAACTAAAGCTAAACCATCAAAAAGTTTACAAGCCGTTTACAATTGTCAAGCGGTAAACGTAAAAGATCAAAAGATTTATATTTTATAATTTATATAACATTTATATTTTATTCATACCCAAATATATTAAAAAGGTTCATTTTATGCCCCAAATTACCAGCCCCAAATTCCAGAGTATGTATTCAATGTATTGTATACTTTGAATAACAGTGACCATAAAAAAGAGTTGGTATTATTATATTTTTTTCAGAAAATGTTTTAATTAAAAAAAGAAAATTATAATAATGGGTAGGTACCCTGTATTTACTCTATCTCTCTTCCTACCTCTCACTCAGATCTGAGTGCAGTCAAAGTTTGCCCACCTATGCCTTAAGGTCACCCGTGCGATATGCCTTAAGGTCACTCGGGATCGACGAGTCAACTAGTCATTTATAAAATTAAAAATTATAATTTCTTGCAATTTGCCAAAGTAATTGAATTTATTTATAAGTTAAGTTCAAAGCTAATTACAAATGTAACAGCATTTATTATTAAACTTTGCATTTTCAAGGTTTTACTCTCGAACGAGGGTATTGTTTTAAAATGATCGAACGTTATGACTCAAATATGAAAACTAAAATATTATGAGTCATTATTTTTTTATAAACAATTTTTCCATTTTATTTCTTTGTTTTTAAAATGAGTACCAGTTTATATGTTTTCAAAAATAATATTATGAATCAATTTTATTAATATAAAAAGTTGTGTTCTTGTAAAAAATATAGTGACTGCCTCAGAATAAACGTTCTCAAGTTTCGAGAGATTATTTATTACAATAAATAGCCTTTTTAATTTCGAAAATTTGGCAAGTCACCCATGTATTTACAATTTGCAACCGTTGTATTTACAACCGTTAATCGTATCGTATTTTAATCAACGCCATCGATTTCGCTAGGTCCAAATTAGCTTATAACGAAGTTTATATCAAAATCGGTGACAAAAAAATTTTGTTCAATTTTTGCGATTTTTTTAAGGGGTACCCCTTGGAAAAAATACGAAAAAAGTGAAGAAAATTTTTGTTCTCGTTTTTAATAATAATCATTTTCTAGGATAATTTTGACCCAAACAAAACGAAAATCAGGTTCATTTTAATGTCGGACCAACACATTTCAAAATTTTCTCTTCTCAATTCATACAGTTTGGAATTTTAGCACGATGGGTCTGATCTCTTGAAAACCGTTAATCGTATCGTATTTTAATCAACGCCATCGATTTCGCTAGGTCCAAATTAGCTTATAACGAAGTTTATATCAAAATCGGGGACAAAAAAATGTTGTTGAATTTTTGCGATTTTTTTAAGGGGTACCCCTGGAAAACATGCGAAAAAAGTGAAGAAAATTTTTGTTCTCGTTTTTAATAATAATCATTTTCTAGGATAATTTTGACCCAAGCAAAACGAAAATCAGGTTCATTTTAACGTCAGACCAACACATTTCAAAATTTCCTCTTCCCAATTCATACAGTTTTCAATTTTAGCACGATGGGTCTGATCTCTTGAAAACCGTTAATCGTATCGTATTTTAATCAACGCCATCGATTTCGCTAGATCCAAATTAGCTTATAACGAAGTTTATATCAAAATCGGGGACAAAAAAATGTTGTTCAATTTTTGCGATTTTTTTAAGGCGTACCCCTTGGAAAACATGCGAAAAAAGTGCAGAAAATTTTTGTTCTCGTTTTTAATAATAATCATTTTCTAGGATAATTTTGACCCAAACAAAACGAAAATCAGGTTCATTTTAACGTCAGACCAACACATTTCAAAATTTCCCCTTCTCAATCCATACAGTTTTGAATTTTAGCACGATGGGTCTGATCTCTTGAAAACCGTTAATCGTATCGTATTTTAATCAACGCCATCGATTTCGCTAGGTCCAAATTAGCTTATAACGAAGTTTATATCAAAATCGGAACTTAATAACCGATGCTCTGCTGTCTTGATGTTAAGCTAGCCGAGCACTTTTAATTTTCAATTTCCGCCGAAACTAAAAAAGCACAAAAATTTTAATTGCTGCACATAATCAGCATATAATTCTGATACGTAATAAATTCATTTTCGGTACTTTGCTCTGCTAGCTTAACGGAGGTCAAGTAATCTATAGCTGTTCATCGACCTTATCATAGAATCATAACAAAATTTAACAATAGTTTGGACACATCTATTCACTTTGTTGCACAGCTTCAGTTGCATTGCAATTTGGAAAGAAGGTTAAATGTTGGTTAATTAATAGCATTAAGATTACATACACATTCTTGTGATATTCTACTGTTTTAGGCTGTCAAAATACAAAAACAGTTGATTGTGTAATTTTTCACAACCGCAATTACAAACCAATTGAGTAGTAGTGCGGTCGATCTTAATCGTCGTGTGCTGGTTTTACAACGCTTTGATAATTAAAACACAAACCAAAATAATATTAAAAGATCTTTATGCAAATATCATTAAAATCTTTTACGAAATTTACAATCAACTCCTGTGCAGTATATTACAACACTCGAAAAAGCTCAAATTATGCTTTTTTGAACGTATAAATCGTTTTGTTCTGATCCATAATTTGTTATCCAAATGCACTATGCAAAATTTCATTACGATATCATTCTTAGGGTTCCGTACCTTAAAATGAGATACGAAACCCGTATAAGATCTCCCTCGTGTCCACCTGTCCGTTTGTCATAGAGGCTTTTCTCAAAAACTATGTAACGTAGGAATGTTAACTTAACATGATGATAAGTCTTGATAACGTGCACATATATCGCTAATCAACGATTAGCATAAAAATTTAGATTAAATTTGTGGGGTCATTTTGGTCCAGAGAAAAGAAAAGTGTTAATTAATATATCGTGTGAGGTCTCATTTAAAAGAAAAATACCTCTAAAATTTCTAAAAATATGTTTTTAAATAACTTTTGGTCCAATGGTCTCAATGGTATAGCTCAAAATTTTGTAGAAATGACCGTTCTCTCTTAAAAACCTAAACTGGTTTTGTAAAATGTTCACAACAACAATATTTCATTATAATTTTAAAGAACTTATATTATTTTTGGCGAAATGACTCAACAACCTTAATAATCGAATGCTGGCATACTTTAAAATATTTTATTGCAATATTCCCGTTAATTTTTTCAAAATCGTTTACGAAAATAATTTAAGCCACAACCTTTTTTTCTGATTATTACTTTCAAACAGGTGCGTATATATATAGTCTCCACCTTACAAATTCTAATTTGAATACTTTAAACAGTCAAACCCAGGAAATATATTTTGCGTATAATAAATGTACGTGCAAATTTTTGTCAATTAACGAATCAATTTATTTGGATATTCGCCAAAATTATATTTTACAATCAAAAAAATATGATTTACATACATGTAAGGAATTAAATACTATATTTAAAAAAATCTATCTTTTTTTAATATATTAGATTTATATTTACGTATCATACTTGTTAAGTATTAGTATTGTAAATATTTAAGGACATTGGGTCACAACAATACCCATAGTCATTAAATGTGACTATGTGATCGTGCAGCGAATGGGTTAAAAATAGTCTTAAAAATCATAAAAATTAAATCATTTGTTCGGTATATAATCTCAGAATCGCTTGCGGAACAAGCAACTGAGTAGATGAATATACTACTACATGATCGTTTTTGTTGAAGTGACCCAACATCCTTAAGGAAAAAATAGTTTAATAAGTATACACAAATAAACAAATATTAGTTTAATAGGGAATATGCATGAAAATTTTTTATCACTTGAATTGAAGCATGTTTACTTGACAAATATCAAGGTAAAATTACTTTTTAAATAACTTTAAAAATAAGCGAGATATGAATGATTGAAATTCCCGATTAGTCAAAGAGGCTGATAGCCCTCTTGATATGTTATGTGACGTCATATTACACTTTCACCATTTAAAATACACGTAAAACTCCGTTTTTAGTATTTTTGCAAGAAAGAGACAGATAATAATCTTTAAAAGCTTATAGCTTCATTGATATTTGTCGGATTTTAATTTCGTTTTTAAATATTATTACAGTATTAACAGTATTTTCATATTCTAAAAATAAATGTGAAAAAAAATTTTCATGCATATTCCCTGTACAACACAAACACCTCTCACTCCATACACAAAATGCAATCAATGAATTTCCGAACAAATCAATAGAAAAACAAATTCAATTTATTAACTACAAACAATAAAAAAAAACAATCATTTATTAAATGAGAGAAATCATTGTAAAAAAATCGTATGCGTAGCCACACTACCTCCATATAGAGAATACCTACAATGCAATGTTTAAATAGGTATGGGGAAAGAAGTTTACGGTTCATTACCTCAGACCATCGAAAAATATCCAAATTATGAAAAATATAGGCCATAATATAAAAATGGGAGGTTGGGAAATTCTTATTAAGAAAATATTTCAAAAATTAATGTAAAAACAAGTGAAAATAGCAACCAACTGAGTTAATTGCATAAATACTCGGTATATCCTGAATTTATGTAAAAAAATTTTAAACAAAAGTTGTTTATTTTAAAAATAGAAACATTTTTTGTTTTTAAATTTTTGATCTATCTCTTACGGTTTTAAAGATAAACAGTTTTGCCCATTTTGCCTAAACATGGTCCAATTTTACCTATTCACGAACTAGACTTTACATTTTAACTCTAGAACACACATACGACAATTCAGTTGGCTTTTATCTCTTTTCGTTTTTGAGTTGACGTGTTAAATGGACTAATTAGGTCATTTTATGAATACCAAAATTTTTGTTCTGCGATCAATATTTTCAACTGTTACAAGTCGGGACTAAACTTAATATACCCTGGTATATATTATATATCGGGAATCAAAAAGACACTTTATGGAAAATCAAAAATCCAATAAATTAATAAAATGATATATCCGATTTCTATAGTATGACAAATACTAGAAATTATTTGTCCCTGATCGAACTAATCGCCTCATTTGTCGTTTTCATATATTCGGGAATAATATATTTATTCCGTAAATTGTTAAAAACGTTTATAGCTCTACTTTCAGTAGAGTGATTTCGTACAAAAACTAATTCCTTGTTTTAACTCAGCCCTTGTTTTTGAAATATTGGTTTCACAAAACACACAGCAATGACTAAAAATGCAATTTTTGTTCACATTTCAACGATCCGAATCGTATAAATCCGATGAAAAATTGAAGACATCGAACACATAAACTTTATTATTATTAGCTGATTACACAGTTGTCGAGACAAGCGACAATGTGTTAAAAATTCACAACATTTCGGGACGGATTCAAAACTCGACTATAGTTTGTCATGTGGTTAAAAGATGGCTTCTACAAACATTCAATTTTTGTGAGGCGATTTATATCTCAGCTCAGTAGTTTTCCACATAGTTAAAAGATGGATTTAATATAAAAATTGAGTATTAATAGTTCACCATCTTTGAATCACATGACAAAAGTCTCAAGAATAGGGAATATGCATGAAAACTTTTCTTCACATTTATTTTCAGAATATGAAAATACTGTTAATACTGTAATAATATTTAAAAACGAAATTAAAATCCGACAAATATCAATGAAGCTATAAGCTTTTAAAGATTATTATCTGTCTCTTTCTTGCAAAAATACTAAAAACGGAGTTTTACGTGTATTTTAAATGATGAAAGTGTAATATGACGTCACATAACATATCAAGAGGGCTGTCACACTCTTTGTCTAATCGGGAATTTCAATCATTCATATCTCGCTTATTTTTAAAGTTATTTAAAAAGTAATTTTACCCTGATATTTGTCAAGTAAACATGCTTCAATTCAAGTGAAAAAAAATGTTCATGCATATTCCCGTTTGTGCACCCAATACTACATAGTCTGTATATAGAGGTAAAAATATTTAATTATTTCAGTTTTATATAATCCAATGGATTTTTTATTTTGTTTCAATTGTTCTCTGGTGCAGTTCATATTTTTATTTGAAATTATATTTTTAGTTTAAAATAAACAAAAGGGGATTGTTATTTTTCTGTACCTAAAAATAAAATATAATAAATAATAATAATTATAATAATAATGGTACGGCTTTTTAGATGCAGTTGAACGAACATAAACAAAACTCTTATATATATATATAAAATACCCCTCCCGCCATTTCACTCATTTACTTTTACAAATAATGATAATATTTCATTGAATATTCTTCCCGTCTAACTTATCACCAATTTTCCGTTTCGTTTAAGCCAATACAATCGTAATATCTTCCAAATCTCTATGAAAAAGTTGTTCGTTTTAAAAATAAACTTTTAAAAAATTTTTCAAGAAAATCACTTTTGGAGTTGATCATACTTTATAAGAAAGATGTCTGATTAAATCCAGGCCATGGAATGATTCCGACTTGTAAAGAGTCCATATTAGCGAATAAAAATTTTGATGGTGCATAAGCTATAAATTTGGATGTAAGAAAGTGCCTTATATAACACTGAATAACTTTGAAATTATCAGCATATTTCGTAAATTGTGTATGTAGGAATCAGTTCGCTTTTTGGACACAGTACGCGTAACTTGCAAAAACTTTAACAGAGCTTTGCATGGTGGCACATAAATGTACCCCTTTGACTACGAGTGTCACAGACAAAGAGTGTTGGCAACTTAGAGCAATGAAATTTCATGATTCAGGACCGTAAAATTATAGTATCAATTAAAATAATAGTTAGAAAACATTTTGCTGATTAAATAACCAGCTTATACCCGCCGCTTTGCTCGCGTTTTATTGTTATATCTCCGGCTCCCGTCAGTTTAAGACTAAAAACCTCAATGTAATTTCCCATCGCTTCCACTACTTCAAATATTTATCGACATTTCCATTACAATTTCAGTGAATATTTTTGAATTCTATCTCTCGAAGCGATATAAAATACCAGTTTTTAAGTATAATCATAAGCTTTTAAACAAAAAAAGTTTCATCAAAATCGGTGCAGAAATTTTTGCGTGATGCTGGAACATACAAACAAACATGAATAAACACTTTGCTACATGTTTTTTTTTTAAATTTTGCATTCTACAGTAAAGTCTATTTAAGTTAATCGCTCTTGCTCATCTGATAAAAAACTTGTGAAATTGATGAATTTGTATCACAATTCAATATAAGGAAGAAAGAAAAAAACGACACGGGATCTACAGGACAAAACAACTTAGGTATCTCTGGGTGAATAATTGAATTTGAATGACTTAACTCTGCGTGATATATCACTCCTTTTCAAAGTCAAAACATCACAGTTCTTGGTCCTCCTTTTACATATTAGATAATACTACAAAATGACGTCATCATTCAGTAAATAATAGCCTTTACATATTTTTTTCAGTATTTTTCAAGCTATTCCACGAATATTGATTGGGTGGTAACACACTTAAAAATTAATTATAATAAAAATTCAAATAGTTCCGACATCGCTAAATCTAAGAAATTAGAATTGGCAACGAATTTAAAATATGTTATATATTTTATATATTTAGAGCGGCACCTGAGGCGTTTTAAAAAATCTGCATGAATATATTTTTCTACATAACGACGACGCCACCCATGCCTTAATAAAAATGTATGTGTTACTAAGGTGTATAAAAACTATTTAAAAACATAACCAAGTTCTAAGAAATAAACACGTCTTCGAGGGTTAAATACTTGCTGATTAAATATTTGTTTTGTCATTGAATTCAACTTTACCAGAACCTGTTCGTTCGAACAAAAATGTGTGTGTTTTTTTTCTTCTTTTAATAAATGCAAATAAAGTAATTAATATTTACAAATTAACTAGAATTTTTTAATGCATATTATTATTATTTAAAGAAATTCCATCTGTAATGGAGGAATTCTTAAAAATTTTTGTTCTTACAATTCATCTAATCAATTATATAATTATAAATGCAAATTATGTACAATTATTATTAATATATGATAAATTTTTACAAGGCTGAGGCTAATTTTCAGAATTCAGAAGTCCGAAACTCAAGGTTCTAAGAAACACCTACATATAAAAATGTTTCATTTTCTGATTTACATTGTTTTTATTGATACCAACCGATAAAATTGAAATATTTCTTCACCTCACCTAATTTAAGGACGTTCATGCGCTACGCTAGTAGTCAAATGAATATTTAGTATTTTAAAAAAGTTGTAAAGCATATCAATAATCTAATAACGATTTATAATCATTTTTTATTTGTCCTAAATATTTTAAAAGTTTTTAAACTGTTTTTTTTGAAAACTAGCGTCTATTTATTTCCATTGTTAGTATGGTTGCCTTTCGGTTATATTATACCAACGGAAGCGACTAGCGTTTACTTACTTTGACATTTAAGTAATATGTATGAACATTTATACCATTTTTTGACAGCAAAAATATCTAGGGATGGGGATATTTTAAAAGTATTTATTGTAAAATATCAGGAAATGTAAATTAGAAATTGATTGGACTTGATTTGACAGATCTGACAATAAACTATGTTTTATTATGACATTCACGGTGTTTATGTGTATATTTATTTACTGTGCGCTGTCGCCAGTTTTCAAAATATCGCCAGTTTTATTATATAATTAATAAAAAAGTTCACCAACACCATTATTTTAATGCAAATATATAAACTGCTTATTTCAAGGAATATTTATAAACATTATTTATTTTGATGTCTATTTTAATAAGAGCACCCCATACTTTTGTTTACATTAAAGTTAATTTTGCTGTCAATCTGTTTATTCTAATTCCATTTTAAATTATTTTGCATTTTTTAGTTCATATTATAAAAGAATGTTTTTTTAATTTTTTTTTAACTATAAATTTTATTAATATATTATTCATTTTCCTCCAGATATAAATTAACATTCTTCAACACCTAACTCATTATTATTATAAATAAATAAAACTATTTTATTTTATTTAAATAATTAATTTTTTATTACTTTTTAATAGTTTAGACAATTTGCTGAAAAATAGTAAAGACAAAACGACGCGACGCGTTGCTGGCAGACAACTTTGTTATTTATTTAAAACAAATTGTCTGTAAAAGAATTTTTTGTTTTTTTTAAACAACACACACATCTTCGGTTTCTTCTCGCTTTGAAAAGAATATAAAAAAAGTGTTTAATTTATTTTAATAATATTTTATTATTGAATAAAATGTTGCATATATATGTACACTCCCGTTCAAAAAAACATGAACAGACATGAAATGTTAATTTTCTTACATTTCATAAAACTCTTCACTTTTGTAACTCTCTGTATAATATATAATTTTATTTATTTATAAACAAAGATAAGTAGTATATTTTTCAAGTGTGTAAAAAAGAAATGGAAGTATAAACTGAATTTATATTTTTTATTTGTATATACAGTGTTAGTGACAGAGTGAGAATTTAAAAAATATATGTAATGTTAATACATGTTAAGTGTTATATCTTACTCTTAGGTATAAAAATTAAATAAAATGTTGTATCTGCTGCTACAAGAATAATCAAAATTGTGAGAGACTGATTCGGTTCAGGTCTGTTCATTTTTTTTTGAACAGGAGTGTATGTATGTATATATAGATGGTCAGAGGAGAGATGTTGAATTATGGCGCCTTAATGTTATTTAATATATAGGCGCACAAGGAGATTGATTCGTTATAATATATTTATTATTTTATGTTTTATATATTTTATATATTTTTTTATATATTTAATAGTTGGCTGCCAGTATTGAATAATGAATTTTATTTTATTGTATTCGAGAAAAAATATTTAACATTACACATTTGTGGAATACAAAGTGTTCGCTCCTGTGTGAAAAATATTATTCATATTAAGTACATAAAATACACATGTGTTCAAACTTCTGAGCCGATATTTAACTCGTGTATGTGCTAGATATAGTACATTCATAAAATGCTACAAAATCCATAAATAATAAACATGCTTGTTTCAATATATTTGCATAACTTTTGTATATTTTTTTAGCGTGAAAAACAAAATAGTTATATAATTAATTATAACGTTCGATAACACTATTTTCAATTAAATAAGTAGTATAATTCAAAGAATATTTTATAACAATATTTACTACAGTGTCTAATTTATTAGTATAGTTGTTTCAAGTTTAAGAATAAAAATCATATTTGCCCATATAAGGGTCTATTTAAAATTTAATTTTTGATCTTTAACAACGTTTTCAAATGAAAAAAAGGGGGAGGGGCGATTAATTGTATGGACAAGAACGAAGTAACCGGCTATGCTTGAGAAGGTTTTCTGCAGTTTCCTTTACGAATTTCAGATGAATATCGGCATAGTTCCTATCATAGTCAGCTGCAGCCGCATATCCTACCAATTCCTAGTCTATACAAGAAAATTCCTTCCACTCCATTCACATCCTCACATCCTTAGGCATCACAATGGACCTTATGGTCGAAGTGTAGCACGTCCAGGGTAGCCTCTACAATCTATCTATCTATCAATGATATGGCTGGATGTCTCCCTCAACACTTGGTTGATCCATTTAGTGACGGATCTAGCGATGCAACCAGAAATTATTAATAGAAATGTTTGATTTAACAGAACAATTTACTTTTTGTTTACAATTTATTACAAATGATTCTATTAAAAACTTTATTTTTCTTGATTTTATTATCTAAAACCTCAAGATTACGATATTTTTTTTTAAATTTCCTTTTTTCTATTATTTATTTTCTATTATCTATAAAAAGAACTAAAAATAGAACTAATAGATTGCGACATTGAGGGTTAATTTATATTTCAATTTTTAGCAAAATGAGGGTTTTATTACAATTTGAATAATAATATTTTGTAATAATTTGAATGCAATTTAGGATTTCTAAAGAAACAAAAAACTAATTCACTTTGAATTAAATGCTTTTAAAAGATTTAAAATGGGCATATTAAATTTATAATAAAAATTCTCATTGATCTCGTTTTTAAGTAGTATTGTTAAGTTTCAAAATGCAATAGGGGCATTAAACTTGCTACTGTTAAATAATTAGTGTATTAAAAATATTTCACTATACAACTAAAACTTATGGAAAGTGGACGTTAATATGATGCCATAGACGGTGCTATAGTCCATATAATGTTAATGCTTTAATGTTGAGATTTAAATTTTTGTTAAATATCGATTTAAGATTCGAATCACATTTTATAAACCAAAGCTGAAAAAAAAGTGGGGATGTCAGAAATAGTTTTAGAAACTCTTTAAAACTGCAACCTATAAAATCCTGGACGGTTAAGAAATTCATCTCATAACGTCAGGGACATTTTCGTGGGCCATATAACATATATTCAATATTACAGTGCCGCCGGAACTTATATTAGATTGCACTGTGTTATACAATCAGGACAACAAACCGGTTTGATTTTATTATAGCACAAATACATAAACACACATATACAACACATAGACAAGAACACTGTTTACATATACAAAATAATGTAATTTTGAAGATAATAAATAAATTTAAACTTTTATATTTCGAAAACAAAACGGTAACACACGATTTTTTTTCAAATTTATATAATAAATATTTATCTTTACTCTCTTAGTTTTTTTTTAAATTCTGTCGAGTATTTTTTTTAATACAACAGATAATAGTTGGGCGGGCATGAAGTTCAACATGCTTCTAATGAAAAAGTGTGAGAGAAAATGATAACTTTGATATTAATTATCTCACGTTCTAAACGGTCAAACTGTGAGAAAAAAAATGAGTAAAATCTGTCGAAAAGTGATAGTATGCTGGAACATCCTTAATAGTACTGTCTTATTTAATATTATTTTAATAATAGTATAACTTCTTACGTGTGTACATAAGTGCACACAACCTTTTTTTTTTAATTTAAGTGTACCTAAACTTATTTAAAGAAATTGTACACCGGTTTTTTATCTACAATCCACACATATAAATATATTGAAATGGAATTTAAAACTTTTTTTTGTTCAAAACCAAATATATTAGAAATATTTACTTATTTGTTTGTAATCGTTATAATAAGTAGAGACTTTTTTTTATTTGATTGAAATACCTCAAAATCAATAAATTGTAACGCTGTAAAGTGTAAACCAGCAACGTAAGACGTAATAGTGTGTGGTTTATTTAAGGTAGTTCACTCGTAAACCCACTTTTCATAAGAATTTGATGAAATTGGAATATGCATTTTGACCAATTGTAAAGCGAAATATATGCAATTAAAGTCGCAATTTTTAACAGGCATAGTAAGCGTTAACGGTTCACGCATGCTTCTTTTTTTTATGAAACTGGAAAAATTTTCTATCCATTTCTTTCAAAAACAAATATCTTATGAAGTTTAACCATATTGCGGATTTAAAAAAAAAAACTAATTATTGAATTTTAATGGTAATGATTTGCAACTGCGAACCCAAAAATATTGAATAATCAGTGACAAAAAAATTCTTGCATAGTACAACATACAGTAAATTATATCATGAATGTTAAAACACTATACGGGGTGTTCTGAAATTCATTCAGGAAAATAGCAGCTCTATACCACGATGTAGATCTGCAGAAAACAAACAAAAAAGTTTTTATAAAGTTTTTCGATTTGACGCTTAGTTTTTGAGATATAATCAATTAAACATTAATTAATTCAACCAATCACGAGCGTATAGTGTAAGGAGGCGTGGCCTCAGCAGTAGAGCGGGGCGCTTTATCTTTTAAAGGCTCGCAGACGGTAAGAGGCCCCGTCTCCTTAAAGTATGCGCTCTGTGATTGGTTGAATTTATCAATGTTTAATTGATTGTATTTAATTGATATCTTAAAAAATAAGCGTCAAATCGAAAAACTTTCTAAACTTTTTGGTTTGTTTTTTTGCAGCTCTACACCGTGGTATAGTTTTCTTGAATGAATTTCAGTACATCATATATATGTTATACTAGATATGTTCAATTAGAATGGTTGTAATAAGTAAATTAACCATAGTTTTTGATACTTTTTGCTTTTGCTGTAATGAGTGAACTACCTTACGTCACATTGTACAATATTCGATGCATCTGAGTGAAGTGATTGACTACGATGTATAAAAATGGTCATCAATGGTTTTTTTTCTGATCAGATCGATATGGTTCAGTTAAATTTTAGATTCTTATTTTTTTTTTTTGAAATTTCATCTACACTTTCTTGTGATAAACTGACCAGTTAATTGATTTTTATGTACAAAAATGTGTTAACTGTATTTAAAATGTTCCCATATCATTAAAACAATCATTACAGAGTGATTCGTAAAATATATGCGATAAATTTTTGGGTATTTATTATTATAAAATTTCATATAGCATTTGAGATAAAAATTTACCAAAATAATTTGTTGAAAAAAAGTATTAATGTGTTTTTCTCCTAATTATTATAGAAAAGAAGTTATGCACGATAAAAACACCGGAAAATACTGCACCCAAAAGGCTACCTCTCGATGCACTCAACTTGAACAGCTTACAACTTCGAAAGGTTACCGGAAATCATCACCTAAGAATGCATCTACCCTTAATAGGACTCCACAATGGATCCATTATGTGCAGAATGTTCGGCGAGGAGGAAGAAACATCCAGCCACATCATTTTTAAGTGCAAATCTATAGGTTACAGCAGATACAAGATATTCGGTGTATCTCATCCCGAATATATGAACCTTCGGGAAAACCTGATAAGCAAGCTCCTGGCCTATGCCAAGATATGGGAGAATCAAATCTTGTCAGACTGAAGTAGAAGAAGAAGAACAATGGGTCATAAGGTCGAAGTGCGATAATTTGTATACTCCAAGATATATCCATCTATCTATCTATACGTGATAAAAGATTTGGCGATGGTTGCCCCGCCGTCAAATCAGGTTCTCGCAGGGTCTCCTAGGCAAGTGATTGAAGTCACTATATGTACTACCTTTTCTAAAAGATTCATCCCCTAATTAAATGGGCACCGTATTTTTTACGGTCACCTACTATATAGAATAAATCTGAATATAAACTAAGGTTTGTAAATAGTAAAATCTATTTTTTTAACAAGCTTTTATTTAACTTGCAATGTATGTATGTATGTATGTATGTATGTATGTATGTAAGTATGTATGTTCGGATCAAAGCTTGCAAGCTGAATTAGAACCACTTCCTCTTATCCTACGGAATTGAATTTGTACATGTTGGTTCAATTCCAATGACAGTGCGTTTTTATGGTAAGCATGATAAGAATCGACAAGGGGGAACGGGGGTTTAGAGGAGGGGAAACACAAAATTTGGTAAGAAGTAAAGTTGTAGGAAATTAGTTTTACTAAGTTGTTAGTATATTTATAATGGACAACTTTTAACCGAAGCATTTTTTCAAAAAACCGAATAAATAAGGCACAAATCAATTATGAAATTTTTCAATTATAACTCGACTTTTGACGCTGACATGAAGTTATTATTCAAAGTGCATATATATATATATATATATATATATATATATATATATATATATATATATATATATATATATATATATATATATATATATATATATATATATGCACTTTGAATAATAAAATATAATTTTTATTTAAATTATGATTATAATATTATTTAAATAAATAGAAAAATATATTTAAACTTTTAATATTCCACCCACAAGCAGTTTTGTTGTATTATCTTGTCTATTTTATAATAATTGTATAAATGAAGAGAGTCAGCCGCATTAAATCACCTTTATATAGTTTTATTTACTTCGGTTTATCTGCCATATTTATTTACTTCAACTTATCTGTAGATTTTGCTAAATTGGACTCATAAAACTATCGCATTTCAATAGTCAAAACAAAAACGTCTATTAGCTCGTTACACTGGTGATCGGTCGAACATTCTTGTGTGACAAAATACTGTAATATTTCAATTGCTAATCATTTCGAGACTACAATCGATAAATCATATCTTTACATATTTGTTACGCTGTATTTGTTTTGCCCGGTTATAAATTAGCTTTGTGTAAAGTTATAAATCGGTGTAGCTAGAACAGTGATATAAAAATATTCGCTGGAATATAATTGAAAAACGGCATTAAATTGAAAATTTAAAGAAAAATTGAAAGATTTCCTATCATATGACTCGTAAATATACTCGAAATTATAGAAAACGCATATCAGAGAAAAAAACTCGTGTCGAACAGAAACCAACGAGCCTAAATAATCCAGTGCCGAACGAATATGAGTGCTACAGCAGTCTCGAAAAAAAATGAAAAAACAGCGCAAAGCTGTATATGTTTTTTTAAACTTAGTTCAACTTTATACAGAATACTACACAATGTATAGTTGTACAATGCAAGACTTGTGTTGATAGTGTACTACCAATAAAAATGTATTATTTAGTTATTTTGAAACGAAAGACTAATATTTGTTTCCCCATTTTCTCAAACGATCAATGAGATGAATTATCATAAAATTGTATTCTCATCAGAAATACAAAGTTTGAAATCGATTAAAAATGGATAAAAATCTACTTTCTAGATTTGTATACATACAAGTCAACCTAGTACACATGTTAGTAAAATACTATTATAATAGTGATGATAATTTAATGCGTGTTGTGACTCTTGAACTATAAATTATATCTATTTAAAGAAAAAGAACCCAAACAAACACCTTTTTTTGTGAAGTTTATGTGTGTAAATGTTATTTATTTTATTTGAAATACACCCTCGAATATTCCTCATAAACCACACATAAATATATTAGCTGTTTCAAAAAAAAAAAAATACAATTATCTTACAAAGAAAACATCATCATGTTCGAGCCCACTCACGCAAGCACCGCATCGCACCGCCTAATCTCTTTCAAAAGTCAGAATTGACAAAACAACAAACAAAAAAATAGCGGTACCAAATCAACTTAATATATTTCGTTATCCAACATATCTTGGAACATTTAACGAGCAAATAAGTCTTCCAATTTGGGAAACCTGGTCAATATTATTAAGTATATATTTCGCTAAGTAGCCATCATTAGATCAAACAAGTGAAAATAACAACTATCTGAGTTAATTGCTTAAAAACTGGGTGTAAACTGAATTTATGAAATAAAGTTTCTTACGAAAGTTGTTTATTTATAAAAAAGGAACATTTTTTGTCAAAAAATTTTTGTTCTATCTCTTACGGTTTCAAAGATAGGCAGTATTGCCCATTTTGCCCAAACATGGTCCAAAATTTCACCTCTCGATTTCTTTTCATTTTTGACTTATTGTGTTGACGGATGGACAGGCAGACACATTTGCCGAAATGGACTATTTAGGTCATTTTATAAATACCTATATACCAAATTTTTTTTCTGCTATCAATATTTTCCAGCGTTACAAAAACGGAGCCAAACTTATTATACCCTGGTACATAGTATATACCGGATATAAAAACCACTGGGTAGGTATTAAATTTTTAAACAAGTTTGCGACTTCAGTACAGCAACTTAGCAGAATAATTTTGTCTGGCCCTGCTTTTGTATAAAAGCACATCAAACTTTAAAATACCACAATTCATTGTGAACTTATCAATGTATAAAGATCATTTATTCTTTTTTATAGTCCTAATGTTAAAAAAGATTTTATAATTTGGAAATGATGTTATAAAATTCCTTGACTATGGGAAAAATTTCCATACGGTAATTTTTAAAAACTTGGTAACATTTATGATAAATAACAAAAATACTGTTATCTAATCAATAATCTTATAGATAAAACTGATTAATCATTATTTTAAAATAAAGAAAAAGCGATGGCGTAATCATTTTCAAGAAAATATGAGTTTCATCAAACTAAAAATAATAAATATTATTTTCATCATTTTCCTAGACCTTATTCAGAATTATCTGGCATTTCCAAGATCGATCGACATCTATTTAGCTAAATCAAATATAATAAACATCAAACAATTTTTTAAACAAGCCTTTATTTATTAAACTAAAAAGTAGAAAACAAACGTGTTTTTCCCGGTTCACCAATATGTGAGTATAAATAATAGTTTGGAGCGTTGCTAAAAAAGCTTGAGACGAATATTTAATACCTGAGCGCCTAAGTCTTTATTTATGATCACATATCGATGACTCGCAGGAAAAATTTTATTTTCTACTTTTTAGTTCATTAAATAAAAGCTTGTTTTTAAAAAAATGTCTATTTATTTTTATTTTAAGACTAAAAACCCCAGTTGAATTTCACAGCACTTCCACTATTTCCAAAAATTTATCAACATTTCCACCAAATTTCTTGGAATGGAGGGAAAATTTTCGAATTCCATCTATATAGATCGTTATTAGATATAATATATTGTATTGTTACGAGACGTGGAAATTTCGATTGCAAGATTTGGGCCTAACTAAAAACATATATTATACATGTCAAGTCAACAAGAAAAGCTTGTAAAAAATCACTTGAAAAGTTAAAACCTCTGTTCGAAAATTAAAAGCACCATAATATTCAGTAAATATTAATCGAATTTCCTTACCTTGAACAGCAAAAATTTGACTCTGCGTTAATCCCAAACAAAAAATACAATTCAAAATCGTGTTCCACAACAAAGTTTTAACAAAACATCATTATCAAAAATTGTTTTGTGCACTTTTCACACACTTGATGAAAATCACGGTTTTTTTTTTGTCGCCAACAACAAAATAAGCACACTATTATTTTAACAAAACACAACAATAAAAGCTTTAAATTAATTAATTCACGATGCTTTATATAAACAAACACCAAACAAATTGTATAATGCTGACTTGTCTGCGTGCTCCGTATACGGTATATCCGTCCGTCACTAAGTACGAGTGTTGAATGCGCTCATAATATACAACAAACCACGGCTCTTGTTGCCTTTACCCAAATGGTATTTTATGTTGATATGTATGTTGTATTGTTGTTGATTTAAGACGATCACACTGTAGGTGGGGAGATGGATTTAAGACAGATTGACTCGAATGTGAATAAAGAGATAGAGTGTATAGTGTTTTGTATGTATTAGATAGAGTACGATAGCAAACAGACTTCAATTATTATAATTACTTCAAACTAATTATTAAATTATAATAATGATTTGTGGAATTTTAATTGTATTACTATTTTTTTATTATTATTATTTGTAAAGACATGGAGAATTGATTCTTTTTTTTTCAATTGATCTTGTTTTAATTATACGGATTGTCAACTTTGAACCTTTGATTTAATATTTTTATACCCGGTATATATGATATATACAAGGGTATATTAAAGTTTAGTCCCGACTTTGTAACGCTTGAAAATATTGATCGCAGAAATAGATGTTTGATAAAAGTGTTCATAAAATGGCCAAATTCGTCCATTTTCGCATATACTTTCGTCTAGTTATCCGTTATCCAGTCAGTAGCGGATTTAGGCTTAGGCCCGGGCCTAGGGCGGCAAATTTTGAGAGGCGCCAAAATTTTTAAGACGACTAAAATTAAAAATCGATTGGGTTTTCTGTAAACTGTAAGACCAAATTTTAAAGTTTATTTTATTGCGCTCTTACTATCTAAACATAGTACCATTTTGAGGGTAGAATTTCTTTGTTAAAATAATTAATCAGGCAAGAACTAAAATCTGAAATATCTAACAAAAAGATTTTAAAAAGCTTTTTTTTAATGCTAGCATATTATTTATTTACGAATTTAGATTTTTTTTCGTATTTTTCATTCAAAATTTAATTGTAACATTTGTTTGCTCTTTATTATAAAACAAAACATTAATTCACCATGATAAATTATACAAGTGTACCCCTATAATAAAGGGCGCCATATCGTCTCGGGCCTAGGGCGCCCTCAAACCTAAATCCGCTACTGTATCCAATTATTCCGTCCAGTTATCTGTAGGCCTGATAACTCTAAAACGAAAGAGATAACGAGCGGAAGTTTAATGGTTATGTTCTAGAGATTAAAAGTAAGGTGAAGTTCGTGAATAGGCACAATCGAAAACTGGTCAAAATGAGCAAAACTGTCCATCTTTGAAACCGTAAGAGCTAGAACAAAAATTTAAAGACTTAAAATGATCCTTTTTCAAAATAATCAACTTTTATTTGAAACTTTTGTTTTCTCCAAACAATACACGCACAGTATTTTTCACTTTTATATAGAGATTTAACAGCGTGTGTCGGAATTTCTTTGTGATTAATTTGATTGTTATATTTGAGTGTAGGGAAGTCATGGTCTCAAATCTCAATCAATTTGAGAACGATAATCCTCTGTTCGCGATACAACTCCGATATAATTTTGTATTGGGAAATATTTCGAAATTTGGGATTATTTTACCTAATCATCATCACCTTGTGAAGGCTACAAAATTCACATAGATAATTGCTCGGACTTAGTATGAATGTCTTAGACCACGAAAGTTTTTTCAAGTCACATTCGAATCATAAAACAATAACTCATAATGATTATTGTATTAAGATGCGCAGCTGAATTATGAGAATTTATTTATTTCATGCATGCAATTTTCTGCTGTAATTTGCACCCATTATTACATTACTTGTACAAGAAGTAGGTAGATATCTTCTTATACAAACTCGCTACTATACTCATGTGAAAAAAAACCTCCTAACTAGAAATATATAAGAACAAAAAAAAACAAAAAACTATTAAATGACATAAAGTCATTATATTTTTGCACAATTGGAGACTTTTGAATGTTGCAACAGCATATACATACAACGACAATAATAACGGGAGCTCATAATATATTGAAGTTGGAAATATAATCAACTAAGTTTTTTTTTAAATATAATAAATTAATAATGGCATTATTATTATTTGTGTATACTTCAACGTCACAGTGTCATACCAAAGTAAAATTCCATTACGGGTAAAGCATAAGTTGCAAGAACAAACGTTTCGTATATAGACTAGTAGCATAGAGGAATCCGAAGCCTGGCAAGTAGGCCTTTATAAGTATTTTTTACCGACTAACACATCCCCGCAATCGCTTCTATCCTCTACTATGCGGGAAATGAGGGTGAATTTTATCAAAACCGGATGGCATTGATACACATAATTTCTCGCACTTATTAGAGCTTAAATTTCGAATGGCATCCGATTTAAACAATTTTAACTATTTTCTTTTCGATGTTTGTTTAAAAAATTCGAAAAAAGGGTTTTTTGGCGACGAATGGCATTTTTTACAACACATAGTGGTACCAATAAATAAGCTCACCAATTTTGGAGCGGTTGCCTCATAACTTTTTTTTTTCTAAATTCGCGAGTGCGAAAACGGCCCGCGTGTTTCGGATGACAAAAGAATGTTATTATATAAATAGGGTATAAACTTCAAAGCAACCGCATTTTCACCCAGTTGCCTCGTCAAAAAAATTTTCGTTTTGATCCCCTCTCCCTATCTCCACCTCCGTCCATTTGGGGTCCATTCGGATGGTACGGGGACGTTCAGTATCACTTCAAGACCCAGATTTCCACTCGCCATCCGGTTGCCTCTCCGTCAAAATTTTACGTGCCATTGCTTTGAAAGTATAGGGATAATATAATGTGCATATTTTAATGTTCTCTTTTCCAAAACTACTTTTTAGTTAGCTAAATTCGATCTTCCCTGACAATGTACACAATTTCGTAACATTTCCAGGTTTTCCATTACCTAAAACAAATTCCATGACTATTCCAGGTTTTCAAGGATTTCCAGGTATGCGACCTGGATAGGATCAAGTTAAATATTATCATAAATTGTTTAGACATATACTGTTTTATAATTATCTAGAGCACGGTAGTGCGCAAGGCCGAGTTTAAGGGACATTTGGCCTTCTCACTTACTACAGGAAATATCAGAGCCAATCTGACCCCGAAATATCTTCTGAACGAAACGAACAACAGTGCTGATTTTTCAAATATAAGCTATTTGGGGAATTATAAGATTATAAAATTATAATAATAATTATAACACTCGTAAAAATAATCAATCATTTGATACGGAGGGAGGTGCCGAGGGGTTTAGGTTTTCAAACGCATTAAATTCTAAAAAGGGTTCAAAAAATGTGATACATCGTGATCGATCAGAATAGACGGAGTCGATAATAATTTCTTAGGCCTTTATCCACCTTCCACCTTCAATATTTTACAAACTCTTTATATTACCTTTTATACAATTCAATTGTGTTTTTAGCACTCACTACAGGTGAGGGTTTGTTTGATAGTATACTAAGTATAGTTGATGGCATCTTTTTCTTAATATTCTCCCAGGCTTTCATTTGATTAACAAACAAAACGTAATAAATATTTTTTAATATTCAGTTTCTCTTCCAACACAACAACAAAGAATAGGTAATCTATTTTATTTTTCTTCAAAAAACTTTTGCAAATAAATTTTATTATATTATTATTATTATATTAACTATCGTTTTGAAATAGTTTGTGAATAAAAAAAAAAATTGTGATATTATTTTAAATAATAATTTTTAATTAGATTTAATAAATTTATTATAATATTATTATTATATTATATCTCTTTGATATATAATAAACACTTTCTATTCAAAATATTTTATGAAAAGAAAATAAATTGATTTTTATACCCTGTTTAAATGTAATTACAGTATGTGTCGTAATAGACACAGCAAGGAAACAGCATCGGTTCCCAAATTCCAGACAACAGAAAGGCTTTCAAGACCCTGCACATGGGACAATAGTCGCGGTCAGAAGAAATAGCCAGTAATGTTAGCTATTAATTATTCCTCTACTGTCCCCTTTTTTTTCTTTTTTTTTATGTGTGTCACCTCAGAAATCCGTCATTTATGAACCGATTTTGAATTTTTGTTTTAAAGGGATTGGGTTTCCCATTGGTCCCATTGGCACCAAATCGCATTCTGATGAGGGGATCCCCGGGAAAATCCTCATTTTATATGTGATAACCGATTTCTGCGATTTTTTTTTTTTTTGAAAGGATATACTCATTTATAAAAAAAATGTGTTATAAAGAAATGCACTAAAAGTTAGTAGGTCGTTTAGTTGGTCTACCCATATTTAGACAAATAAAATCAGTTATAGAACTTCAAACTCACTAAAAAGCGGGAAATAAAACCTATTTTGACAAAATGGAAACCCGACTTCAAAAATCAAATATTCTCTAACAAAAATACACCAAAAAGTAAAAAAATAATTGCATATTTTTGTGCCAATTTTAGTTCACCTAAGCAAAAATTTTTAAATATATATGTACAATTATTGTTATTTTTGGAGGCGGTGTCCAAAAGTTATGTGAATTTCTCTATGCTGGCACCGCCTCCAAAAATAACAATAATTGTACATATATATTTAAAAATTTTTGCTTAGGTGAACTAAAATTGGCACAAAAATATGCAATTATTTTTTTACTTTTTGGTGTATTTTTTGTTAGAGAATATTTGATTTTTGAAGTCGGGTTTCCATTTTGTCAAAATAGGTTTTATTTCTCGCTTTCTCGGTACCGAGCTCCTGTCGCGGTACTTTTTACCAGTGATCACCATGATCGCCATGAAAATTAATTCATAAAATTTCCGATAGATTTATTTATTCTAAGGAAATTCCGTAAGTTGGCGCAGCTTCTGCATAACGAATTTGTTTTTTCTAGATACTTTACAACAGCCATTTATAAACAATATTAAATTTAATAATAGAGACAGACATAACTTTTGAACAAACAATAAATAGACACAAATTTTTTTAAAAGAAGGCCCATTTTTTCTACAATAATCCAATGTACTCCAAAGCTTCATCAATATCATCCATTGGAACTTCTAACACATTCATTGCATTACCATCTTGCAAAGGTTCCAGCACATGTAAACCTCCATTGTCAACTGGATGCAAAAATATTCCATACTCATCTTCTCTTGATGGAGCCATAGGTGCCCCTGCACCATCTTCTCCGGGCAATCGAGCTGGTGCATTACTATTGAAATTTATAACGAAGGCCGCTCTCGAATGCCGTTGACACAAATTGTAACTGAAATGAGTTTCTCCAGTTTCTGCCAATAAAACTGCTCTAATTTGACGGCCATTTGCATAACCAAAATAATTGATTGAATTCACTTTGGTGTTTTGAGTTTTCATTGATTTACGACGTTTGATCACTGACGAATGTAGTAATGAATGCTTTGCCATTAGCTTGTAAAATTGACAGGAGATAAAATGTGTACCTTCAAAATTAATATTGGATAACATTGGACAACGGCGTAATAGATTACATAATGGTTTCGATTTAACGTTACGTCGAAAACTTGATCCCCAACAATTACGAGCTTCAATTGATACTAATTGTCGATTACATTTGGATACCTACAGGGAAGAACAAATTATTTCACTGTCCAAGGGCAAATTTAATTCAGGAAGGAAATATTTATATTACGGGTATCACAACATAAGTAGAGGTGTGAAATTTGGAAATGTGCAACTGCGACAAATAATTTGGGAAGGAGAGGTCGAGATTCGCGACAGAGACGTGAGACAGAAGCGATGCCCATGGGACTACTTTTGAGCTATACAAAGCTGTATACATTAAGCTATATGTAAACAATATTATTTTTTCCCAAAATTATAAGCAACTTGGATTTTCTTAAATTTCCGATGTTATCAAATTTTTTTTCTTACTAGAATGTCTCTTAATTTATTTTGGTAATATACTCAATTTTTGACCGGCAAAATTTTATGGCGGATGCTGATAGACCTGAACGAAATAAATAAAAAAAGAATTTTCGAAGAATCGAAACTTATAGTTTTCGTATAAAATAAATTAAAATAACCGCTAAATGAGTTAATTGCTTAAACACCCGGTATATTGAGCTGAAATTATTGATATTTGAGCTGAAATTGTGGCGAAACTATTCAGTGTATGAAAATGAAACTTTTTTCTTCTTAAACAAAAGTTGTGTTTTTTAAAAAAGGAACATTATATGCCTTTAAATCTTTTATTCTATCTCTTATGCCGGCAATACACACTCGGCGAATGTGTATTGCCGGCATAAGAGTGGAGCTGTGTACATTCTCGCCGAGTATTCGGCCGGCAATACAGTTCTCGTCAGTTAATCAAAGTGGCTTGACTAGAAATTACGCGGAGTAATGGGTATATTTAAAGCGGTTGATAGTTGAATCGAATGTAGACGAGAGTGTCCTGAGTGCTCGTATTCACCACTCGCTTCATTTGACTTTGTCATAAAACCTACTTTTAATGGAGCGTTGACGAGGGAAGGCGAGTCGACACGAGGAAGACCAATAGTTGTTGTGAGTACCCTCTCGTGCTCGTTATGCTCGCATTGCCTCGCCGAGTGTGTACTGCCGGCAATACGGTTTCAAGGTTGGATATTTTTCCCACGGGGGATGTATAGTCAGATTTTGATCTCATTTTTTAGCTCAAGAATACACCCACAAAATTTTAGTCTATCATCTCTTTTCATTTCCTAATATGCGAAAATGGACTTATTAGGTCATTTTAACACTTAAACTTTGGTTTAAACTTAAACCAAAAATTTTGTTCTGTGATCAATATTTTTTGCCATTACAAAGTCGGGACTAAACTTAATATATCCTTGTATTATATTATATAAAGGGTTTCCAAAAAGTCTGGAAACGGTCAAATTACTCGAGAATGAAAAACGAAAAAATACGTGTTAAATATTTTTAAAGAATCTATCCAATGATACCAAAACTGGAAAAGCTTGTTTAACACTACATATGTGTTTTTATTTATTTGGTCGAGTCCTATCAGAATTCGTCATAAAATCTTATCTTTCCTGAAATGATTCCCCCTTAGTTTCAACAAAACTTGGCACTTGTTAAACATTACCAAGTAATTTTAGAAGCATACGAAATTAAAAATTTTAACTTTTCAAAATAACAAATTTATCGTCAAAAATTCACGTTTGGTCAATAACTAAATACACTTTAGAATTTTGTGTCCTTTTTGACAAAACGGTTAATTTTTTGTTGAATTCAAGTGTACAACTTACCTGTTCAATAATAACATCAGCATCTTTACGATTAAACAATTTCAAAGTTTTTAAGTTAGACGCAATCTTTAACCATTCCTGTAATACATTCGTTGGTACAGCCCGATTTGCTTCGATTGTTTCCCACAAACAATAACATTTTGCTAACTCTGCCCAACGACGACATACCATTCTTATACTATACCATAAATCATTCGAACTTAGATATTTAAATATATGTAATAAGATTTCATTTGGTAATTGCTGTATGAATATATGACATCCTTGTTGCTGTCGTTCTGTTTCTTGTTTTGATATCTGTTGTAATGTCAAACGATTTTTTAATCGTGCCGAACGTCGTGTTACTTTTACTTGGTTGAGTTTATTTGATTTACATTTGGTCACAACTCTATTGAGTGGTGACAGTTTCACCATATTTTCTTTTTGTTATTTGACTTTTTTTGGCTTTGTTTTTAATGACACTAAACAAAATTTTGAATTGAATTTTCTATATAATGTGTATATGCCTAAAAAATTATAACATTTAAATAATTATTAATTTTTTTATTGTTATGACCATTCCATTTCTATAGTAATTTAACCCTCTTCGACTTAAAATAAAACTTAAGACAAATAAAAACAGAAAAATATTTTTATAAAATAAAAAGTATTATAATTAGATCATGTTTAAAAAAATTCGAGACGTAGGAGCTACATAGATCAAGTTTATTTTCTCTAAACCTCTTTCTCCTGGACCGATTTTGCCAACGAACTTGACCTTTCACATACCAAAAGCACATCGCATACCAAATTTCATTTAGAAAAATTCATTCGCTATTTAATCGGCTTAAGGGATTAATTTTCAAAAATTCTTTCTTAATGCTCAGTTTTATTAAGTAGATATAAATAAATTTTAATGATCATTATTTTTGACATTTACAAGATAGAATCGATGGACATTTGAAGAAAATTTTGCGAAATCGTTTCATCAGTATAAACACAATAGCTACATTTTCTTCGTTCATTTTTCACTAATGCCATCTATTGAACATAACAGAGTACTAAGCCACTGAAGATAGTTTCAGAGCCAAATAAAGTAAATATGGCAAAGAGTATTTCTATTGGATACCACCTAGTGTCCCTGTTGGTTGTAAGATAGCGCTACAATCGAAATAAAGAAAATTTAATACTGACCTCATATAAAACTTTATATAGAGATCAGTGTGTTAATACTGTGATATAACCTATGAATACAGCTTTTGTGGTAATAAATTATAGCTTTAAAACATGAAGAATAGATATATTAGGAGATTGAACGACATAGGCAATTCGTCTGTTTTTGTGTCCTCAAAAACGTGTAGAGATTATAGTTATTATTTTCGCCACTAGCGGCAGTGCGAATCTGCCCTTACAGAATTATTATTATTATTACATATTAAAATCAACGGTTATTCACATCTTACAAATAAAAATTGTAAGTATAAAAATTGTTTAATTTAATAAATGTGAAAAAATGGGACGATGTTGTACAGGGAAAGCATAGATATACTGTTATATATCTATGAGTGGAAGGTTGTTTAAGGTTAGGAATGCGTGTCTGCATTTACGAAAGGAATATGGTCTGTAATTACCGGTTGTCATCTTCTTTCTTTATCTAATATATGTTAGTATTGTAAACATATATTTGTAATTATTAATTGAAATTATCACTATGATTCTTCATCTTTTAATTTATTGCAGATTATTAAGAATTCTCTATTATTAATATTTATTTAATTACTACTTGATAATCGAAAATAATTTTTTATTATCTATAAAACTAAGACTTCTTATTAACTGAATGAAAGTGATTTCTTGGCGCCTACATTTAAACATTTAAATTCCGTACGGCACTGAGACAGTGACCCCTACTGATAAAAGATAGTTACACCAATTCTTGACCGTTTTTTTAACATTACGTTCGCTCTCCTAATATATCTATTCTTCATGCTTTAAAACATTAAACTGCTTGATTTATAACCATCATATAGTTTATAAATCGATTTTTAGCAACTTCTGATGACAAAACAATAAAATTTGGTATGATTTAGATGAGCTCATCCTAGAATTAGAATTATGAGACGAAATATGAAACAAAATAGAGTTTACACATACAACTATAATGTGAACATTAGAATCTCAAGTCCAAAGCCGATTGGTCATCACGGACGAACACAACGCCACACAAACGGAATAAATAAAAAATGTTAATTTCATATCTTTATGAAACAGTTACAAAACTAGCGTCGAGTTACATAGCTCCCCGAAGACAAATTGATACTGATGCTGGCAACTTTACAATCGAGCAACGAAATTTAGAAATTTTAATAATATCGAGTTTGTTTCGGGAATTTCAAGTCCATTATTCATACCATATTTAAGTCACATACATATTTTGGGAACTCAAGCACTTTGATATGCTCTCTGGTGGGTAAATTATAAACTAGAGCTAGTAGATCGATGTTTCCTGACCCAACCTATGTGACATACCCTTCGGTAACAACTGCTAGTAGGTTGAAATATTAAGATCTACCTCCTGCCAGAGATCCCAGTATCAGGAAAACTATTCCCGTTTTATCAAAGTAAAACACTGCGTGGACGGAAAACATTTATTAATTATGTGAGTTAGATAAGGATCGAACAAAAGTTGGTAGTAGTTTAGGAAAATTAATGAACTAGACTTTAGACGACAACAAAACATAGTACAGTGCCGTAATGTCAAATAAGGTTTAAAAATCAGCAAATGGTTTATTTAAAATTTATTTACTGTCAAACCAAGGTTACAAAATATCAAGATTGCTCATGAAATTGTTGAAGTAAAAATTTGGTTAGTTTAAATATAGGCAGACCAGCAACTGTATATACATTTCCATCTATTTTCTCGACCATTGTACTACCAAACCCCTGAATCGCATATCCGCCAGCTTTTCCCAATGGCTCACCAGTTTTAATATATTCCCAAATTCGTTCATCACTTAAATTATCAAATTGAACTCGAGTGCTATCACTAAATTTATGAATTTTATCATACAATTTTACTACGACTCCTGTGTAAACTACATTCGTTTTTCCTGATAAACTTTAACAAAACAAATTTTATTATTTCTAAATAAAAATTGTACGAAAAACTTAATACCTTTTCAATTTTGAGAATGCATCACTTGTATCTTTTGGTTTTCCATACACTTTACCATCCAAAGTTACAATTGTGTCGGATCCTATTATCATGGCCGGTGGTTTCTCTTCTTTGACTTTTATTATTCTATCAACGTCCAAGACTTTTTGAAGGGCAAGTTCCTCTACATAATCTTCAAAATTTGAGTACAATGTAGAATCCAAATTTTCATCATAGGTGGATGGAATTATATCAAAACTTTTAAATCCCTACAAAGTTCCATTTACAAATATATAATGGAATAGCGTAGAAGTTATAAACAGAGATACTTACAATCAATTGAAGTAATTCTTTTCTTGAAGAAGATTGACTAGCCAAAACGACACGATTTTGGCAAAGCTTTTCAATTATTGGTTGGAGCATTTTGTTCTGAGGTGCGGATAATACAAGTTTTTGTATAACTACTACGTGGCCACAATTATAATTTTCACTATAATACAAATTGCACTTAAGATAATCCTAATTTTTCAGTTAGATCTAATATTTTTCACTTCCAGATAAGAGTTATCAGACAAATATCTACATAACAAAGATATCCGCCAGTTAGCATCACCGGAATCAAATAAAAGAATGTGAGATTAACTCTTTAGTGTTTCGATTATTTTATTGCCATATTAGAAACGTAGGCCTTAGACGTAGCCAGAAATACTATGGGGAGGAAATTTTATATAATGTTATCTTCTTATCGGTCTGAAATCTGTCATTGAAAAGTATAACAAAACAAAAGTAACCTCTGAAAATCTTATAAAAATTGGCAAATTAAATTCTCGATTATTAAATATGCGTTAATAATCTTTATGTTAATACAGACCCCAATCTCAGCTTTGAATGGGTATATAAAGTATTAAACTTCGACCTTATAACCCATTATGCTCCCCTCTCTACTGCAGTCTGGCGGGATTTGCTTCTCCCAGGTCTTACCAATGACCAGGAGCTTGCTTATCAGGTTTCCCTGAAGGTTCATATACTCGGAGGAAGATGCACCGAATATCTTGTATCTGTTGTAACCGAGAGATTCACAGTTATAGATTATGTAGCTGGATGTTTGTCCCTCCATGCCGCACAGTTTGTACATAATGGATCACCATTGTGGAGTCCAATTGTGTACAGATGCTTTCGTAGGTGATAATGTCCGAGAGAATAATGAGTGCATCGAGACTCGAGAGAAAGCTTCTGGGATGCATTTCGAAACAGTATTTTTTCGAGTTTTAAGCCATTACTCACATCTGGTTTTTAAACGGACAACACTATTAATTTGAAATCGAAAAGGGTAAATTAGATTTTAAAATCCACAAAACCAGTAAAGTGACGTTCTTTTTAAAAATTTTGCAGAAGATTAGTGCCGATTCGTATCTGTTTTCCAATAAATGTTTACAACAAAAGTTGTTAGATTTATTATGACGAACAACTTTTATGCGAGACATATTTTCGAAAACCAAATGGATTTGATACCAATTGACGGGAAAATTTTTAAAAAAGAACGCCACTTAAGTGATTTATAATAACTAATGACCTCACTTGATTGTTATATTTAACGCTTATGAAGAATTACATAGCTCCCCGAAGACAAATTGATACTGATGCTGGCAACTTTACAATCGAGCAACGAAATTTAGAAATTTTAATAATATCGAGTTTGTTTCGGGAATTTCAAGTCCATTATTCATACCATATTTAAGTCACATACATATTTTGGGAACTCAAGCACTTTGATATGCTCTCTGGTGGGTAAATTATAAACTAGAGCTAGTAGATCGATGTTTCCTGACCCAACCTATGTGACATACCCTTCGGTAACAACTGCTAGTAGGTTGAAATATTAAGATCTACCTCCTGCCAGAGATCCCAGTATCAGGAAAACTATTCCCGTTTTATCAAAGTAAAACACTGCGTGGACGGAAAACATTTATTAATTATGTGAGTTAGATAAGGATCGAACAAAAGTTGGTAGTAGTTTAGGAAAATTAATGAACTAGACTTTAGTCGACAACAAAACATAGTACAGTGCCGTAATGTCAAATAAGGTTTAAAAATCAGCAAATGGTTTATTTAAAATTTATTTACTGTCAAACCAAGGTTACAAAATATCAAGATTGCTCATGAAATTGTTGAAGTAAAAATTTGGTTAGTTTAAATATAGGCAGACCAGCAACTGTATATACATTTCCATCTATTTTCTCGACCATTGTACTACCAAACCCCTGAATCGCATATCCGCCAGCTTTTCCCAATGGCTCACCAGTTTTAATATATTCCCAAATTCGTTCATCACTTAAATTATCAAATTGAACTCGAGTGCTATCACTAAATTTATGAATTTTATCATACAATTTTACTACGACTCCTGTGTAAACTACATTCGTTTTTCCTGATAAACTTTAACAAAACAAATTTTATTATTTCTAAATAAAAATTGTACGAAAAACTTAATACCTTTTCAATTTTGAGAATGCATCACTTGTATCTTTTGGTTTTCCATACACTTTACCATCCAAAGTTACAATTGTGTCGGATCCTATTATCATGGCCGGTGGTTTCTCTTCTTTGACTTTTATTATTCTATCAACGTCCAAGACTTTTTGAAGGGCAAGTTCCTCTACATAATCTTCAAAATTTGAGTACAATGTAGAATCCAAATTTTCATCATAGGTGGATGGAATTATATCAAAACTTTTAAATCCCTACAAAGTTCCATTTACAAATATATAATGGAATAGCGTAGAAGTTATAAACAGAGATACTTACAATCAATTGAAGTAATTCTTTTCTTGAAGAAGATTGACTAGCCAAAACGACACGATTTTGGCAAAGCTTTTCAATTATTGGTTGGAGCATTTTGTTCTGAGGTGCGGATAATACAAGTTTTTGTATAACTACTACGTGGCCACAATTATAATTTTCACTATAATACAAATTGCACTTAAGATAATCCTAATTTTTCAGTTAGATCTAATATTTTTCACTTCCAGATAAGAGTTATCAGACAAATATCTACATAACAAAGATATCCGCCAGTTAGCATCACCGGAATCAAATAAAAGAATGTGAGATTAACTCTTTAGTGTTTCGATTATTTTATTGCCATATTAGAAACGTAGGCCTTAGACGTAGCCAGAAATACTATGGGGAGGAAATTTTATATAATGTTATCTTCTTATCGGTCTGAAATCTGTCATTGAAAAGTATAACAAAACAAAAGTAACCTCTGAAAATCTTATAAAAATTGGCAAATTAAATTCTCGATTATTAAATATGCGTTAATAATCTTTATGTTAATACAGACCCCAATCTCAGCTTTGAATGGGTATATAAAGTATTAAACTTCGACCTTATAACCCATTATGCTCCCCTCTCTACTGCAGTCTGGCGGGATTTGCTTCTCCCAGGTCTTACCAATGACCAGGAGCTTGCTTATCAGGTTTCCCTGAAGGTTCATATACTCGGAGGAAGATGCACCGAATATCTTGTATCTGTTGTAACCGAGAGATTCACAGTTATAGATTATGTAGCTGGATGTTTGTCCCTCCATGCCGCACAGTTTGTACATAATGGATCACCATTGTGGAGTCCAATTGTGTACAGATGCTTTCGTAGGTGATAATGTCCGAGAGAATAATGAGTGCATCGAGACTCGAGAGAAAGCTTCTGGGATGCATTTCGAAACAGTATTTTTTCGAGTTTTAAGCCATTACTCACATCTGGTTTTTAAACGGACAACACTATTAATTTGAAATCGAAAAGGGTAAATTAGATTTTAAAATCCACAAAACCAGTAAAGTGACGTTCTTTTTAAAAATTTTGCAGAAGATTAGTGCCGATTCGTATCTGTTTTCCAATAAATGTTTACAACAAAAGTTGTTAGATTTATTATGACGAACAACTTTTATGCGAGACATATTTTCGAAAACCAAATGGATTTGATACCAATTGACGGGAAAATTTTTAAAAAAGAACGCCACTTAAGTGATTTATAATAACTAATGACCTCACTTGATTGTTATATTTAACGCTTATGAAGAATTACATAGCTCCCCGAAGACAAATTGATACTGATGCTGGCAACTTTACAATCGAGCAACGAAATTTAGAAATTTTAATAATATCGAGTTTGTTTCGGGAATTTCAAGTCCATTATTCATACCATATTTAAGTCACATACATATTTTGGGAACTCAAGCACTTTGATATGCTCTCTGGTGGGTAAATTATAAACTAGAGCTAGTAGATCGATGTTTCCTGACCCAACCTATGTGACATACCCTTCGGTAACAACTGCTAGTAGGTTGAAATATTAAGATCTACCTCCTGCCAGAGATCCCAGTATCAGGAAAACTATTCCCGTTTTATCAAAGTAAAACACTGCGTGGACGGAAAACATTTATTAATTATGTGAGTTAGATAAGGATCGAACAAAAGTTGGTAGTAGTTTAGGAAAATTAATGAACTAGACTTTAGTCGACAACAAAACATAGTACAGTGCCGTAATGTCAAATAAGGTTTAAAAATCAGCAAATGGTTTATTTAAAATTTATTTACTGTCAAACCAAGGTTACAAAATATCAAGATTGCTCATGAAATTGTTGAAGTAAAAATTTGGTTAGTTTAAATATAGGCAGACCAGCAACTGTATATACATTTCCATCTATTTTCTCGACCATTGTACTACCAAACCCCTGAATCGCATATCCGCCAGCTTTTCCCAATGGCTCACCAGTTTTAATATATTCCCAAATTCGTTCATCACTTAAATTATCAAATTGAACTCGAGTGCTATCACTAAATTTATGAATTTTATCATACAATTTTACTACGACTCCTGTGTAAACTACATTCGTTTTTCCTGATAAACTTTAACAAAACAAATTTTATTATTTCTAAATAAAAATTGTACGAAAAACTTAATACCTTTTCAATTTTGAGAATGCATCACTTGTATCTTTTGGTTTTCCATACACTTTACCATCCAAAGTTACAATTGTGTCGGATCCTATTATCATGGCCGGTGGTTTCTCTTCTTTGACTTTTATTATTCTATCAACGTCCAAGACTTTTTGAAGGGCAAGTTCCTCTACATAATCTTCAAAATTTGAGTACAATGTAGAATCCAAATTTTCATCATAGGTGGATGGAATTATATCAAAACTTTTAAATCCCTACAAAGTTCCATTTACAAATATATAATGGAATAGCGTAGAAGTTATAAACAGAGATACTTACAATCAATTGAAGTAATTCTTTTCTTGAAGAAGATTGACTAGCCAAAACGACACGATTTTGGCAAAGCTTTTCAATTATTGGTTGGAGCATTTTGTTCTGAGGTGCGGATAATACAAGTTTTTGTATAACTACTACGTGGCCACAATTATAATTTTCACTATAATACAAATTGCACTTAAGATAATCCTAATTTTTCAGTTAGATCTAATATTTTTCACTTCCAGATAAGAGTTATCAGACAAATATCTACATAACAAAGATATCCGCCAGTTAGCATCACCGGAATCAAATAAAAGAATGTGAGATTAACTCTTTAGTGTTTCGATTATTTTATTGCCATATTAGAAACGTAGGCCTTAGACGTAGCCAGAAATACTATGGGGAGGAAATTTTATATAATGTTATCTTCTTATCGGTCTGAAATCTGTCATTGAAAAGTATAACAAAACAAAAGTAACCTCTGAAAATCTTATAAAAATTGGCAAATTAAATTCTCGATTATTAAATATGCGTTAATAATCTTTATGTTAATACAGACCCCAATCTCAGCTTTGAATGGGTATATAAAGTATTAAACTTCGACCTTATAACCCATTATGCTCCCCTCTCTACTGCAGTCTGGCGGGATTTGCTTCTCCCAGGTCTTACCAATGACCAGGAGCTTGCTTATCAGGTTTCCCTGAAGGTTCATATACTCGGAGGAAGATGCACCGAATATCTTGTATCTGTTGTAACCGAGAGATTCACAGTTATAGATTATGTAGCTGGATGTTTGTCCCTCCATGCCGCACAGTTTGTACATAATGGATCACCATTGTGGAGTCCAATTGTGTACAGATGCTTTCGTAGGTGATAATGTCCGAGAGAATAATGAGTGCATCGAGACTCGAGAGAAAGCTTCTGGGATGCATTTCGAAACAGTATTTTTTCGAGTTTTAAGCCATTACTCACATCTGGTTTTTAAACGGACAACACTATTAATTTGAAATCGAAAAGGGTAAATTAGATTTTAAAATCCACAAAACCAGTAAAGTGACGTTCTTTTTAAAAATTTTGCAGAAGATTAGTGCCGATTCGTATCTGTTTTCCAATAAATGTTTACAACAAAAGTTGTTAGATTTATTATGACGAACAACTTTTATGCGAGACATATTTTCGAAAACCAAATGGATTTGATACCAATTGACGGGAAAATTTTTAAAAAAGAACGCCACTTAAGTGATTTATAATAACTAATGACCTCACTTGATTGTTATATTTAACGCTTATGAAGAATTACATAGCTCCCCGAAGACAAATTGATACTGATGCTGGCAACTTTACAATCGAGCAACGAAATTTAGAAATTTTAATAATATCGAGTTTGTTTCGGGAATTTCAAGTCCATTATTCATACCATATTTAAGTCACATACATATTTTGGGAACTCAAGCACTTTGATATGCTCTCTGGTGGGTAAATTATAAACTAGAGCTAGTAGATCGATGTTTCCTGACCCAACCTATGTGACATACCCTTCGGTAACAACTGCTAGTAGGTTGAAATATTAAGATCTACCTCCTGCCAGAGATCCCAGTATCAGGAAAACTATTCCCGTTTTATCAAAGTAAAACACTGCGTGGACGGAAAACATTTATTAATTATGTGAGTTAGATAAGGATCGAACAAAAGTTGGTAGTAGTTTAGGAAAATTAATGAACTAGACTTTAGTCGACAACAAAACATAGTACAGTGCCGTAATGTCAAATAAGGTTTAAAAATCAGCAAATGGTTTATTTAAAATTTATTTACTGTCAAACCAAGGTTACAAAATATCAAGATTGCTCATGAAATTGTTGAAGTAAAAATTTGGTTAGTTTAAATATAGGCAGACCAGCAACTGTATATACATTTCCATCTATTTTCTCGACCATTGTACTACCAAACCCCTGAATCGCATATCCGCCAGCTTTTCCCAATGGCTCACCAGTTTTAATATATTCCCAAATTCGTTCATCACTTAAATTATCAAATTGAACTCGAGTGCTATCACTAAATTTATGAATTTTATCATACAATTTTACTACGACTCCTGTGTAAACTACATTCGTTTTTCCTGATAAACTTTAACAAAACAAATTTTATTATTTCTAAATAAAAATTGTACGAAAAACTTAATACCTTTTCAATTTTGAGAATGCATCACTTGTATCTTTTGGTTTTCCATACACTTTACCATCCAAAGTTACAATTGTGTCGGATCCTATTATCATGGCCGGTGGTTTCTCTTCTTTGACTTTTATTATTCTATCAACGTCCAAGACTTTTTGAAGGGCAAGTTCCTCTACATAATCTTCAAAATTTGAGTACAATGTAGAATCCAAATTTTCATCATAGGTGGATGGAATTATATCAAAACTTTTAAATCCCTACAAAGTTCCATTTACAAATATATAATGGAATAGCGTAGAAGTTATAAACAGAGATACTTACAATCAATTGAAGTAATTCTTTTCTTGAAGAAGATTGACTAGCCAAAACGACACGATTTTGGCAAAGCTTTTCAATTATTGGTTGGAGCATTTTGTTCTGAGGTGCGGATAATACAAGTTTTTGTATAACTACTACGTGGCCACAATTATAATTTTCACTATAATACAAATTGCACTTAAGATAATCCTAATTTTTCAGTTAGATCTAATATTTTTCACTTCCAGATAAGAGTTATCAGACAAATATCTACATAACAAAGATATCCGCCAGTTAGCATCACCGGAATCAAATAAAAGAATGTGAGATTAACTCTTTAGTGTTTCGATTATTTTATTGCCATATTAGAAACGTAGGCCTTAGACGTAGCCAGAAATACTATGGGGAGGAAATTTTATATAATGTTATCTTCTTATCGGTCTGAAATCTGTCATTGAAAAGTATAACAAAACAAAAGTAACCTCTGAAAATCTTATAAAAATTGGCAAATTAAATTCTCGATTATTAAATATGCGTTAATAATCTTTATGTTAATACAGACCCCAATCTCAGCTTTGAATGGGTATATAAAGTATTAAACTTCGACCTTATAACCCATTATGCTCCCCTCTCTACTGCAGTCTGGCGGGATTTGCTTCTCCCAGGTCTTACCAATGACCAGGAGCTTGCTTATCAGGTTTCCCTGAAGGTTCATATACTCGGAGGAAGATGCACCGAATATCTTGTATCTGTTGTAACCGAGAGATTCACAGTTATAGATTATGTAGCTGGATGTTTGTCCCTCCATGCCGCACAGTTTGTACATAATGGATCACCATTGTGGAGTCCAATTGTGTACAGATGCTTTCGTAGGTGATAATGTCCGAGAGAATAATGAGTGCATCGAGACTCGAGAGAAAGCTTCTGGGATGCATTTCGAAACAGTATTTTTTCGAGTTTTAAGCCATTACTCACATCTGGTTTTTAAACGGACAACACTATTAATTTGAAATCGAAAAGGGTAAATTAGATTTTAAAATCCACAAAACCAGTAAAGTGACGTTCTTTTTAAAAATTTTGCAGAAGATTAGTGCCGATTCGTATCTGTTTTCCAATAAATGTTTACAACAAAAGTTGTTAGATTTATTATGACGAACAACTTTTATGCGAGACATATTTTCGAAAACCAAATGGATTTGATACCAATTGACGGGAAAATTTTTAAAAAAGAACGCCACTTAAGTGATTTATAATAACTAATGACCTCACTTGATTGTTATATTTAACGCTTATGAAGAATTACATAGCTCCCCGAAGACAAATTGATACTGATGCTGGCAACTTTACAATCGAGCAACGAAATTTAGAAATTTTAATAATATCGAGTTTGTTTCGGGAATTTCAAGTCCATTATTCATACCATATTTAAGTCACATACATATTTTGGGAACTCAAGCACTTTGATATGCTCTCTGGTGGGTAAATTATAAACTAGAGCTAGTAGATCGATGTTTCCTGACCCAACCTATGTGACATACCCTTCGGTAACAACTGCTAGTAGGTTGAAATATTAAGATCTACCTCCTGCCAGAGATCCCAGTATCAGGAAAACTATTCCCGTTTTATCAAAGTAAAACACTGCGTGGACGGAAAACATTTATTAATTATGTGAGTTAGATAAGGATCGAACAAAAGTTGGTAGTAGTTTAGGAAAATTAATGAACTAGACTTTAGTCGACAACAAAACATAGTACAGTGCCGTAATGTCAAATAAGGTTTAAAAATCAGCAAATGGTTTATTTAAAATTTATTTACTGTCAAACCAAGGTTACAAAATATCAAGATTGCTCATGAAATTGTTGAAGTAAAAATTTGGTTAGTTTAAATATAGGCAGACCAGCAACTGTATATACATTTCCATCTATTTTCTCGACCATTGTACTACCAAACCCCTGAATCGCATATCCGCCAGCTTTTCCCAATGGCTCACCAGTTTTAATATATTCCCAAATTCGTTCATCACTTAAATTATCAAATTGAACTCGAGTGCTATCACTAAATTTATGAATTTTATCATACAATTTTACTACGACTCCTGTGTAAACTACATTCGTTTTTCCTGATAAACTTTAACAAAACAAATTTTATTATTTCTAAATAAAAATTGTACGAAAAACTTAATACCTTTTCAATTTTGAGAATGCATCACTTGTATCTTTTGGTTTTCCATACACTTTACCATCCAAAGTTACAATTGTGTCGGATCCTATTATCATGGCCGGTGGTTTCTCTTCTTTGACTTTTATTATTCTATCAACGTCCAAGACTTTTTGAAGGGCAAGTTCCTCTACATAATCTTCAAAATTTGAGTACAATGTAGAATCCAAATTTTCATCATAGGTGGATGGAATTATATCAAAACTTTTAAATCCCTACAAAGTTCCATTTACAAATATATAATGGAATAGCGTAGAAGTTATAAACAGAGATACTTACAATCAATTGAAGTAATTCTTTTCTTGAAGAAGATTGACTAGCCAAAACGACACGATTTTGGCAAAGCTTTTCAATTATTGGTTGGAGCATTTTGTTCTGAGGTGCGGATAATACAAGTTTTTGTATAACTACTACGTGGCCACAATTATAATTTTCACTATAATACAAATTGCACTTAAGATAATCCTAATTTTTCAGTTAGATCTAATATTTTTCACTTCCAGATAAGAGTTATCAGACAAATATCTACATAACAAAGATATCCGCCAGTTAGCATCACCGGAATCAAATAAAAGAATGTGAGATTAACTCTTTAGTGTTTCGATTATTTTATTGCCATATTAGAAACGTAGGCCTTAGACGTAGCCAGAAATACTATGGGGAGGAAATTTTATATAATGTTATCTTCTTATCGGTCTGAAATCTGTCATTGAAAAGTATAACAAAACAAAAGTAACCTCTGAAAATCTTATAAAAATTGGCAAATTAAATTCTCGATTATTAAATATGCGTTAATAATCTTTATGTTAATACAGACCCCAATCTCAGCTTTGAATGGGTATATAAAGTATTAAACTTCGACCTTATAACCCATTATGCTCCCCTCTCTACTGCAGTCTGGCGGGATTTGCTTCTCCCAGGTCTTACCAATGACCAGGAGCTTGCTTATCAGGTTTCCCTGAAGGTTCATATACTCGGAGGAAGATGCACCGAATATCTTGTATCTGTTGTAACCGAGAGATTCACAGTTATAGATTATGTAGCTGGATGTTTGTCCCTCCATGCCGCACAGTTTGTACATAATGGATCACCATTGTGGAGTCCAATTGTGTACAGATGCTTTCGTAGGTGATAATGTCCGAGAGAATAATGAGTGCATCGAGACTCGAGAGAAAGCTTCTGGGATGCATTTCGAAACAGTATTTTTTCGAGTTTTAAGCCATTACTCACATCTGGTTTTTAAACGGACAACACTATTAATTTGAAATCGAAAAGGGTAAATTAGATTTTAAAATCCACAAAACCAGTAAAGTGACGTTCTTTTTAAAAATTTTGCAGAAGATTAGTGCCGATTCGTATCTGTTTTCCAATAAATGTTTACAACAAAAGTTGTTAGATTTATTATGACGAACAACTTTTATGCGAGACATATTTTCGAAAACCAAATGGATTTGATACCAATTGACGGGAAAATTTTTAAAAAAGAACGCCACTTAAGTGATTTATAATAACTAATGACCTCACTTGATTGTCATATTTAACGCTTATGAAGCGAATCCATACTAAATATTTTTATCAAAATTAAAAAAAATTGAAAGGAGGTATTCTAAAATCCCTTGATGACTATGGCCTTGGATAAAAATTTTTTATCCTGTTATGCAAATTTAGTAGTTACTATGGTTTTTGCATTATAAATTCTAATAAAAATGCATATTTTTGAATAGAGAATAGCATTTTCAATTTAAAGCATAAAATTTTCCGATATGCATGTTACGCATGTAAGCAATGTTTGAAAGTGCATTATCATGCTGTAGGCACCCAGGCAGTCCGAATATCGATGATGTCAGAGATTAGTAGAAATCTCTGATAATGTCATCACAAGAACGCAACCTTTTAAAATCAATAAAAATCCAATAAACGTCAAGTATGATTTTATTTAAATAAAACAAATGGAGAGTCGTTAATAATCAAATTGAAATATTATTATATAATAATCGTAAAAATTTTGACTTTAATTAACCGAAGTACTTAAAAAAAAGATATTTTTTCAAATTTCTTAAAGTTAATTATTGGATCTTGTTCAGATCCAATCGCTTCTGGAAAAAATGTTTTCAGGTTTACAAATGTGAAATTATTGAACTAACCAATCCACTTGTTTAATTAAAACCAAGTTGGTTTTAGTTTTTTAGAAGTTATCGTTTCAACTCTTTTATAAAACACTATCAAAATAACAGCGATTCACTTCACACCAATCACAATCTACGAAATAAATGATAAATTGCACAGGCGACCAAGGACGATTTTAAGGGAGCCCCCGACCGAGCCATAGAGAGTCATTCAATATTAAAATGGAAGTATATTCTATATAGTACAATCAAATAAGACAAAAATATCGGCTTAACCTTGGAATGATAAGTAATAAGCTGAAAATTTGCATAGATCTTTTAACATTCTTAACACTGGCTGAAAAGTCACATGTAATCACGTGTCCACGTCTTAAGATATTCAAAGAGAAAGGGCACGAAAATCGGGTTATTATGAAACTTGTAGACCATAATATTCTCTATAATTTATGTCCTGGTAATTTTTTAAAATCACTAACCGGTTTTGAGATATCGTGCAGATAATGGGATTTTATACAAATGCTTTGGAGGTAACACCTTCGTGCTGTTTAAGAAAAGGTAAACAAAAAATTATAGAGATGCTTGAAAAATATCATGACTTGGATGGGCAGCTACAATGGGCAATGGATCGGTTGTACAATGGGCAGCAAAAGTGCCGTACTTTTTTTCAAAATTTTACAGCTGATTTGTACCGTATCTATTCGGTTTTCGAAAAATTGTTTAGAATAAAAGCTGTTAATATTTTTATAATGGATTTCACATCCGCCCCCATCTAGCTACACCACTGCCTTAATGCTTTCTTCTAAATTCGGCCTTAAATATATCAGTACAGATTGAATTGATTTTGAATAAAAAATTTAAGTAGGTAGCATTATTAGATTTGGTAGAATGTAGAAAAAAAATTACAAAAACTATTTTTACAATTTATATTTACAATTCGAATATGATTTTAAATACATTTTATTCATTTTGATCATTACATTGTTCTAGTAAAAACTTTGTTAATTTAAATAAGGGCAATCCAACAACTGTATGTACATTTCCATCTATTTTCGCAACAATTGTACTACCAAAGCCTTGTATTGCATAGCCACCTGCTTTATCCATGGGTTCGCCAGTTTCAATATACTCCCAAATTCGTTCATCGCTTAAAGTATCGAATTGAACTCGAGTACTATCATTAAATTTATGAATTTTATCATACAATTTTACTACAACTCCGGTATAAACTATATTCGTTTTTCCTGATAAACTAACCATGAAATTTTTTATGAGAATATTTCGAAAATTTATAGAAAAAAAACGTTTACCTTTTCAATATTGAGAATGCATCGTTTTTATCTACTGGTTTTCCATATACTTTATTATCCATAGTTACAATTGTGTCAGAGCCTAATATCATAGCAGGTGATTTCTCATTGTTTTCTTTTATTATTCTATCGACGTCCAAGACTTTTTGTAAGGCAAGTTCTTCTACGTAATCTCCAAAATTTGAGTACAATGTAGGATCTAGATTTTCATCATAAGTGGATGGAATTATATCAAGATTTTTAAATCCCTGCAACAATAACTTTCAAACATCATACAAATAAACTTATGAACGGATACTTACAATTAATTGAAGTAATTCTTTGCGTCGAGGAGATTGACTAGCTAAAACCACACGATTTCGACAAAGTTTTTCAATTATTGGCTGAAGCATTTTGTATGAAAATCCCAAAAACAATAGTTATGTTCGTGAAAATCTTTGGTTAAATTATTAGTAATTCGGGGTTTGAGTACAGGTTAATAAATAGTGACAACTACCAGTGCTCCCACCTAGTTACATAATCAGAAATTTTAGTCTGCTGTCAATCAAATAAAATTTTAAACTACGTAGCTTTTGGAATAGCTATAGCGAGAATTTTACTAAATAATCTCATTTGGCATCTGTTTATTTCACGAAAATTCTGGGCATTTCATGAAACGTCGGCGTAAGAGAAATGAAAAGTTACATGTAGTGCCTAGGCGTTTCGTGAAAATCCCATCAACTTCAACTGGTGGTGTCTAATATAAACTGCCTTACTTTATATCGTTGTCTCATTTGAATATTTTTTTCTTCATGAAAAATCGGCGTTATGCATGTATAAAATTACACGTCATATTCCAAAATGGCGTCTTTAGTCAGGCTATATATCAACAATTAGTTATATTTTAAATAAAAAAAAGATGTGTTTCATTAACAAAATAATAATTTTTTGTGTTTTCAGAAGTTTTATTTAGAGTTTTAAAAAATTATTCTGTTTTTGAATAGAATTATTTCCACCAGGGCTGTACCCTACTCTTACGAGAGGGGTGTTATAAATTTGAAGCGTCAATGTGTCTGTCTGTGGCGTCATAGCTCTCAAACGCGTGGAGCGATTTGAATGCGTTTTTTTAGACAGCTAATTTCCTTGCGGTGGTTTTTAGTTTGATAAATGGGTTCAGCCGTTTGAAAATTAGCAGTTCTTTTCCAAGATGATATATAGGTATATTATTGGCATTATCATTTTACATATAAATTTGGTGGAGGTAACGGGAAGTTCTTATTGTGTTTCATACTATTGCGTTGGGACTTCTTTAAATTTTTAATTTGACTTGCTTTTTAAACGATACGATACGGAAACGATAAATTAAACCAATCTGCTTCAGCATAATTCTCTTTCCCCGTGATTTAGAAGGCGCCTGTCATATCTGAACTCAAAAATTTTATCTATTATTAGAACTCCTTTCTCCATCTAGTTCTAGATTATTTATTATTTTAATTACAAATGTAATTTCCATTCTTAATTGTTTTTAGTAAATTTCCTTCCGTATTGAACCTCCAACTTCAAATGATTATTGGTAACTTTCATTCGCGTCTTAGTATACGCGGATTTCAAAATCTATTACCCCAGTTTCTACGGTAGCAATTTTGGGTAAAATAAAGCGCAAATGACTTTTCAGAATTTCACCTTTTTTTGAAGCTATACTTTTTATACCAACACTACTACATTTTAGTAGTTGATGAAGATCTCGAAGTAGAGTGTATTCTTTCAATACTTTGTCACATGAATAGACTTGCACTTACCTTTTACTTATATTAGTGAGATACTTACCAGTTATATTGATAATTCTTCATCAATGTTTAGAAAACAAGAGTTGCTGCAAATTTTCATCAAGAAAGAGGATAAAACAAATATCTTTAAACATGAAAAGATCTACAGAACATTCCTAGACTCGAGTCATCCATACTGACTAAATGTTGATATCGTGGTTAAACGAAATTTTCCTTCGCGCTTACCTTAATGTTATCTGACTACCACTAAAAATGTTTTTAATGGCACTAGAGCAATTCAAATCACATCACAATCAGCACGGTAATGGGCCAGGCAAATTTAAACATAGACGCCTTCAACCAGAGATTAGTAGTCTACTAATCTCTGCTTCTACTACGTTTACAGAAATGATTAGAGACGGTTTTTAGGCATCTGTATCTCAGGAACCAAAAAAGCTATGAAGCTCAAATTTAAAACGTAGCGTGAGATACTATCTGTTAATTTTTATCGTTCAGCCTGAATATAGAGGTCATGTTACTAATCTTACCTTTCTGACTTATCAACTCGAAGTCTCTTCTGACGTTCCAATTTACTTTTCAATAAAGGCACAGCCAGTAGATTTTTCATATATTTTGATTTAATAACAAAAATTACCTATATGTAACTAACCCAATTTTTTGAGCTGTCAAGTGAAGTTAGGTTATATATTCAGTAGAGCGTCGATTATCCGAACGTTCAATTAACGGAACCGGATCTAATTACTTATTTGTATTGTTAAAGTTATTCGATTATCTGAACCACCCCTGACAACATTAGTTCGGATAATCGACGCTCTACTGTATTCAAAAATAATGATTTTTAGGACATGGAATAGGATTCAAAAAAGTAAATTTCAAAAAAATCTTAATATAAATATTGTTATTCACAACATTTATTTCAAAACATTAAATATTTTTCCTACTAAAAATTGTTCTCTACTCTTTTTTTTTGTAATTTTTTGTTTTATATATAAATTTAATATAATAATAATAATATACAATAATTAATTAATTAATAATAATTAATGGAACGTAATTCATAGTTGTTTTTGTTGTTATTAAAAATTTACAATAGTTATGCAGTTACAGTCTCCACCATTGTCTTTTTAATAATTTCACCAAAATTTTCATCATATTCATCATGATTTGATGACGTAGATTCTGATGACGATGAATTGACAGCATTACTTGTTGAATTATTTTCAATTTTTTGTTGATCAGCTTGTTGTGTGTCATTATTGTATGATGGTCCATCAATACCAACATTCCCACTATTTAAATCATCAAATGCAGGGTAATTGTATCTACCTTGCAATAAATCAGTGAATGATTCCAATTTTGGTGTTGTTACCGGATCTAAGCTTGTATATTGACTATCTTTATTGATTGGATTTTCAAAATTAAATGTTTCGAAATTACGATGATAATCTCCATTACTCGTTCCGTTGTGGGTATTTGTTAATGAACTATCTAAATTCTTACCAAAATCCGTAGTGCCATAAATATACTGTCCACCAAATACTTGGTGCTGATGATGCTGCTGCTGTTGCTGATGGTTAAAATCGTTATTAAATTGATAAGGATATTGATTATTTTGTTGATTTGGGTGTGACGAATAAGTGATAGGTGTAGCACTTCCAACAGAAAAACCTAGTTCAGGAAATCGTTGTGATAAAGGATCAGTACCCGATGAAAAATGAAATGAATGATGATGATACGAATGTTTTCGCTGTGGTGATGATGTCATATTTGTGCTATAATTTCTTTGTGCAATTTGCTCTGTGCTAATACCGTTATTTTCGTCGGTTGTATAACAATCTTCACGAAATGTATACAAATCCAATGAATCTTCCCTTGCTGGTAATTCACCAGCAAATTGAGTTGCAGCCATTGTATTCATTTGAGATTGTTGTCCCCCAGGTCCTTCCCCGGGTGCACCGTAATGTAAATTTGTAAAACTACCATTATGCACACACGATTCAACTTCAACATGTGATGCAAGATTAACGTCACGTAAAAGGTTCCCATTATATTTACTACTAACCCCATTTAAAATTGAACTATCGCCATTTTGATTTTGATGAAGATGTTGTGGCATTCCTAAACGATCATCACCATTTGTGGTATTCGAAGGCGTGCTTGTTGGCCATCGTATATGACGATTTGGTTCATGTTTCACACTTTCCTCTTCTTCTATTTTTTGTTTTTTCTCTAACCGTAATCGCATTAGGGTATGAATAAAATGAGTACGAACTCGTACGGGATTAAATTCAATACGACCACTAGAGTTTGCACAGTTATCGCGTGTACAACCACATGGAAAATTTAACCGATCTACTTGACATTTAATACCAGCCTGCGAACATGAACATGTATCTGGATCACAATAACCTTTACATCCACATCCACAAAATTCACGTGATGATCGTATATCACGACATTCATCTTTTTCGTAAGCATCAATTTTACGTACGCCAGCTGCACGTAACAAGGCACGTCGTTGACGTGTAGGTACTGGTTGTAAAAAATAATAACTATCTAAATCCATTTCAGATTCAGAGGCATCACTACTTGGTTCTTCATCACTATCACTATCATCACTAGATGATGTTGGACCCGCCGCTGTTATCGGTGCTACTACATTTGTGGGTGACGCAGATTGCTGCACCGTTGTGTTAGTTGCAGTAGTTGTATGCTGTCGTTCGCTACGCAATTGTTGTAAAAATTGTCTATGTAATCGTCGTTGTTCCAAAGCATGTTCACTTAATGAAAACTTTTGAACATGACTATGTTGTGCTCCCATTCCTAATGTGGACCCTCCTTGAGATGGTACACAAGTAAAACCTTGTGCTCGTGGAAAATAGTAAACTGTGACACTATCAAACGTAATTCCACGCTTTTTCTTTGCTTTTGGTTGTCCTATTTCATCGCTATTCTCTTCGTGCGATAATTTTCGTTTTAAATTACTTTTTGACTTTCTTACTGGCGTTGTTTCAATTTTTGTACTAACCTCTTCTAGTATCACACCAATATCTTTTGCAATTGTTTGGCAATCATTTAATGCGACACGTAGCACTTTATTACCAACTAACGTACTATCTGTTCGAAATGTTTTATCATCGGTTTGGACATCCGCATGTAAAATTTCATCGGGGATTCGATCTAAAAATGATGTTTCACTATCACTCTCTGCGGGTAATGTTAAACCACCACTAGTTAAACGTTCTTCAGCTAGCTCAGACCCTAATCCAGAATCACTACCATCAGAACGATCATGCGCTTCTTCGTCTTGCACAGATGTTAACGCTGTAATACCACAATCACTTGGCAAACTTTCTGTTGTAGAATCTTCCTCGTCATTCTCAGCTGATACATTATCGCTTTGCTCAATTTTACTATCACTATTGTTATTAATTAATATTGTTTTAGTAATTGTTGTATCAAATGTATTTGTGCTATTTGTTGTAATTGTTGTATTATTTGATTGTTGAATTTTTGTATGACTATTATTTAGACCCATGGTATTTGTTTCAGTTGTTGAATTATTATCGTTTGGAATTTCGCTCTTACTAATACATGATGGTGATAAATGGTTTGCAATAATTTCTGTAGATGGGTTTTCGTCCAGTGGTAAGATGGTATTATTTTCTAATGTTTGTTCGTCATTTGGGTTTGTTTTGGATTGGTCCATAGAACTACTCTCTGACATTTCAATCTGTAATTAAAAGAAAAACAATATTAATTCAGTAGTCAATATAATTTACATTGACAAATATTGGGAAGGATGTGGAATCCTATTTAAGAGATTTATTATGATAAGGACAGCTTTAAATATTCGTAAACAGTTTAGAAGAGCTTCAAATTTATTGAATTTTAGAAGAGGTGCTTTGAAAAATAAAAGAAATATAATAACCGTATTACTTTTTTCGGGTAACCCTAAAAAAATAATAAGGTTTCAAAAAAACTTCAAAATTATTGAATTTTAGAATAGGTGCTTTGAAAGACCAGAAAAATTTTTTTACCAGAAAAATGGAAATTCATTCTGAAAAATAAAGAATAGTTTAACTTAAATTGAAAAAGAAATTTCTTTTATTTTGAAAAATAATGTAAAAGAAATATAAAAACCGTATTATTTTTTTAGGGTGACCCTACTGTCTCAAAAAATGCATTTAAACTATATGCATCCTTCAGAATGTTGAGAATTCTATTTGAACCGTTATATTGAATATATACAGGATATACAAACTTTTGAAGTAAAATTTTATAACAGTAATGAAATTATTATATTAATAATCGATTATCAACAGTAATAATATAAATTAATAATAAAAAGTTATCATTGATTAATTTGACGTCATAATATATTATATAATTATATTTAAATTAGAAAAATCATTACCCAAATACTTTTAATAATTTATATAATTAATTTACATAACCTAAAATTTATATAACCTATGTAACCTTTAGTGAATAGCCTAACTAAAACTTGTTAATCAATCGGAAATTGTTCTTTTTTCAAGATGGCAACCGCTAAATAAATATCGATATTTTTCGTTAAATATATCCATATATCTGGAGAACTGTAGTTTATCCACTCACCTCAATATAACTGGGCAGGTATCCTTATGGGTCTAAACGTAAAATAACGTACAAAATTAAAGTGTTGTCTAGCCAAATTACTAAATTTTGCTTCAGAGTGCTTGCGTGACTAAAAACTTTATGTGTAGAGCTTGTATTTTAGAATACACCCAATCTGCAAACAATGTATAGTGCATCTTTCACTGTCTATGCACAGTATACCATGATACTCTACTACTCTACAGGTAGATGTCCCCACCAAAGACTGATCTAATGACAAATGTATGTGGTGGGAACGTATCAAATCCGCCTCCGATTTTAATGCAGAACAAAATAAACCATATCATAGTAATATAGACAGCGACAGATACACTATACATTGTTTGCAGATTGGGTGTATTTTAAAATACAATCAGTTTAGTGGAAATACATGTGACAGACACACTGACATTAACTCAGCTACGCAGGCGCACTAATTCAAATTTAGTACCTTAGCCAGTTGAGGATCGCTTCAATTCTGGCTAATGGAGTAACATGGGATAATCTATCCAGTTATATAGAGGTCAGTGAGTTTACTTTTCAAGTATTATGTACATTTAATAGGCCGAATGAATTTGACACAAATTGATTGTAAAAATAAGTATATTTGTAAAATCTCTAACCATTTTTAAATGACAAAATTTTGAATCTGATTGCGTTGCGTAAAATGAATATGGCCGATCATTATATTTATTTATTTGAACATAAATAATTTATTCGAAAATTTGTATCTATCAGAAATTATTATTTATCAGAAAATGTTTATGACCTTTTTGAGATTCATATGTAACTAGCTGTTTCCCGCGACTTCGTCCGCATTTATATGAAAGCTAAATATATATGTATTTAAAATAATAATAATAATCTTATAGTGTGCTATTATAGTTTATAGTTACTATGGAAAAAAAATTGAAACAAAAAGTTTTATAGTTATTTTTTAGAAGTATAATTTCTGTGGAAATGATAAAATCAACAAAAATTCTAACCGACTCCAAAAAAATGAGGAGACTATGTTCGACTGTACGTATTTTTTGTTTATGTTCACCCTCTTCAAGATTATTTTTTGAGACAAAAGATAGCCTATTCCTTCCCCAGGATATAATCTATCTCCTTCCCAAATTTCATTACGATCCGTTCATCCCTTTAGTCGTGATGAGGTAGCAAACAGAGATACTTTCAAATTTATATAGTAAAGTATGGATAATGAAACAAAAAAAGGTATAGAGTACACACATTTGCCTGTCAATAGTAACTAACAGTCTTTTTGTATTTTAGAGAAAAATTTAAATTTGCATTCATTCGTACTTATTAATACTTTAAGTAACGATTCCTAAATAACTTATTAGTCACCATTAATACTATCATTTAAAATAACCTCCAGCCTCCTTTACCCCCCGCTAACTAATCATATAATCCGTATACAATACTCTAGTCTTACAATAAGACTTACACATAAAATTATGAATAATAATCAGAACATATATAATACAGAATGTGCTACGATAGTATCTAACAAAATAAAATAAATTAAAAAAAAACCGACTGCGTAAAAAACGAACTAAAAAAACTGTAAACAATTATAAATTTCGAACAGAAAAAATCTTTAGCTGAAATGGCCATTTTATAGATGTTTTCCATCTTTTCGGTTCGGTTTCAACGCAGTCGGATTTTTTGAAGATTCACGAAATATTTTTTTGATAATTTGACAATGAATAAAAGAATTAAGCTAGTTTGAATTGAGCGATTGAACTAGGAAACTTAAGTTTGAATACATCCACTCCCAAGAATTGTTATTTTCCTAACTTAACACACAAATGTCTCAGGATTAATCTCGAGACTATTTTGTCAGTTAAAGTTTGTAACAGTCTTTCCAAAACACTCTGTACCTACATGTAATTATAAATATATTATTATTAAGATCTACGTCACTGGCATTACTAATAAAAACAGTTCCTTTACAACACATCGTAATGAATCGTTGTGTCCGTGTATTACGTTCGTTGTGTTGCCTACCCCTCCACTCTAATTCAAAACACTCATCCTGTAAAATTGTTTGGTTATTAAACACACAATAAACACTAAGAACAATAATATTATCAAACACAATTTTGTTCAATGTTTACAAAGATCTACATGAAATCAGACTATGGAGGTTTATTATTAATACTACCTGATCCTTCCATGTACTTACATTCGTTTGTTAAGGCTACGGCGGAGAAACTTTTTGCCTCGAAAATTAAAAGAAGTTTTTTCTAAAATATTATATAATATGTCCTCCAAAATATGTTTTTAATTTTACTTTTTTTGAACATTTTGGAAATTTATGGAAACTAATATCAGAATTTATTCATATGCAAGTAAATATATTTGTTTACATTCACCAATGGTTCTTTTTTTTAACGCTAGATAGTCTCTCTTTCCTATACTTTGAAGAATCGAAATCTCCTTAGAGTAAGAGCAGCGTACTCTCTGAGGAATTGTTGGCGTCTTCGTCTTTCCGGAGCTATTCGAAATATAAATGTTCCTAAATGGCAAATCAGTTATAATTAGTATAATTATAATATTAATTATCTTGACTGTAGTAAAAATACAAATGTTATACTACCTACCCGCGGCTTTACGTGTAGGAAGCCGCGGGTAGATCGTGCTAATTTCGTAAAAAAAACGTAATATATGTATATGAGTTTTGATATTCAAATCATTTTACTCCTAAAAACACGTCGATTTTGAAAAGTTAAGTGCTTTTGTTAAACTTATTTTTACCAAAAGTGGCACTTGTAGAGAATTGAGTGATACAAAATAAGGAAGTATTCTTATTACTAGAGCAAAGGGCAATACCCAAAGATATACAATAGGTGAAAATATTGCTAATAATTATATTTCGCCTCAATTTCATTTGCAACATTTGTCAATTTCACGTGTGAAAACAATAAAAATTCCCTGATCAATTAATATATTTTATTGAAATTTTTATTAAAAGTAAACCTTGAGTGTAACAAAATCAATTTTAATTTTTATTGGAGATTTAACCTTGCAGGAAAAATTGATAAAAAGTGCTGGTTCACTTGTAATATTCATTACAATGTAATTATAGACATCATTACATTCGAAGAATGACTTCCCAATTGATCTGATTTAGGTAAATTTTTACAAACTGTGACCCATTTTTCACTCCAGTATAAATATGGACAGATGGCGAGGTAAGGACTTCTCATAAAAAAGAGGTTTTTTATCTCTAATTCAATTTCTCATATCTCGAAAATAAAATAATGCGAACATTTTTTTATATAGTTTGATGACTACTATTATTGATTTTAGGCGTTTAGAGCTTTCTTTCTTTCTGGGTCTGACTGATTGAAAACAAAAAAAAAAACCAGTAATTTTATGTACAACAACTTACAGCAGTCAGTTTTGGTGCATACCTTAAATTTATTGTATTTCATTTCGCGGAAAGCAGATGACGTCAATATTATTATGCCACGTGATTTAATATGCGTAAATACATTGCTTAGTCGAGCGATTCATTTCCTAAACCGACGCGACTGGTGATCTATATTTTGTACTATTGGCCACAAAAGTAGCGCTCATTTTTTTAATGTTTTCCGTGGATATGCACACTCCCGTTCATAAAAATTGAACGAGTAAATCATATTCTAAGCGCATATATTACGCTTATATGTATATATTACAATCCATCCGAACTCCAATTACCGGGATCGCTTTGAAGAAAAAATATATTCAAGTGGTTTTTTGCAGCAGTGAGAATTGGGAAACCCTCTTACAGGGTCGATTATCTCCGAAAAACAAAACTTTTAGCCAAGGAGTTTGTTCCAGTTTTCTTAAAGTTTTGAATAGAATAGTTACTATTCGAAAACTCACCACTGTAGCTATTTTCGTTCAAAACTTGCAAGGGGTCGATTTTTGTCACTGTCATGTACGCAGGCCACACACCCTTAATCTCGGCCTGACGCACTGCCGTGCTATAGATTTTACACTTAGACGGTACATCTTACATGGAATTTCCTCTATTGTAAATAAATTTAAGTAATTTTTTTTCTAATTCTATTCTACATTTTTAATGCAGTGTCTTGTAGTGTGCGGTCGGTCAATATAATAATAATATAAACAAAAAAAAAAGAAGAATATGCCGTAAGCATTTCACATCATTAAAAAACATTATCCATTCGTACATGTACCATCAACAGTGGAATAATAATAAGTAGATCTCTGCAGCTGACACAATTACATGAATTCATTTTGTTATACTAAAGGGTTTTTTTCATTAAGTATACGTATATACGAAGATTTTGTGATACGTGAGATATTGTGAAAGCATTTTTGTTTTAACGAGACCAAGCTATGAATCGTTTGTAAACGTTTTTATAGTGTTTGTCTATTTTTTTTTTTGGCACGATCTGTAGCCAAAACGGCTTGATGGATTTTTACATATGAGGAGTCGTTAGATTCGTCGTAAATGTGGGAATTATATAGTGTATAATTTGACAATTAAAACTTACTTTAGTAAACTTAAAAATTTCATTTTTTTAATATAGGATTTCAGCCTTGAAAACGATCGTTTTTGCGTTTTATACCCGGTATATGTAAATATACAAGGGTATATTAAGTTTAGTCCCCACTTTGTAACGCTTGAAAATATTGACGCAGATAATATACACGTCAGAATTTATACATATATTAAAATGTTTAAATAAAATAATCAGTTTTCAAAATTTCCATCATGGATTTTTCACGATTAAATAAAATGAAAACTGTCATCACTATAGTGCAATTACTTTCCATCGCGTGTATAAACAATTGTTTATACTAAAACAAGACGTCAGAAAAATATAATTTGAATTGATTAGATACTCTTTTACGTTATACTAAATTTCCATAACTCTATTTTGGAATTTCTCTTCCACGATATAGTTCTAAGAATGAGAAGTAAATAAATAGTAATAATAATAAATAAATAGTATTAATCGTATAAGTCATAAACGATAAGTGAAACAAAAAAGAGAAAATCCAATTATCTACAAGAAAGATTATTAGAATTTTTGGCCTTAAGTGCACGATAATGGATATATTGGCCTATATCTACAGTTTTATACAGTTTTTTTCAAAATGGCGGCACTTCCGAAGTCGCAATTTGTAAGAATTTTGTTCATTTACATTCAGAAAGTTTATTACCATTTTTGAAATAAAGAGCACGATAATCGAGATATAGCTCGCGGGCTAGGAGAGGCGCATATCTGGTGTTGATGAGCTCCTTCAGAGTGATGAGTCATCACTAAGTAGTTCCTTTTCCGACGTGTGAGTTGCGGTACACAACTCGGGAGTTAGCCTGCAGAGCTAATAGGGGTTTAGATGGTCCCCGGCCAAACCAAGGTGCTGCCTGACTTACATCATAAAGCAATTGGTAGTCCTGAAGGATACTTAGATCACAGGATGCGCTGATTGGGCGTATCCCAATCCCACTCCCATGGGGGATAGTGGAGGTTGACCGAAAGGCAGGTACTTCACGATAAACTCTCTTGACACAATCGAGATATAGGCCGATACAGTTTTTCTCAAAATGGCGACACTTCCGGGGTCGAAATTTGTAAGGATTTTGTTTATATTCAGTAAGTGATACTGAACCTAATTTTTTTTTAATAACTCCTGTAATTTAGTACAGTGCAATATTGTCTATTGACAGTGCTACTATATGTACTATCTTTTCTGAAAGTTTCATCCCCTAATTAAATGGGTACCGTGTAATATATATATATATATATATATATATATATATATATATATATATATATATATATATATGTATATATATATATATATATATGTATATATATATATATATATGTATATATATATATATACATATAATATATGGTGATAGAATGAAATAACCTATATTTGTATATCAAATGATTTTATTTACGTGCTGTATAGTACCAATCAACACAGATAAAAGTACATTCTAAATTTTTTTTTCACATTCAGAAAAACAGAGTATTAATAATAGCCGCCGTATATTATACATTTTATCTTACATGACGAATATAACACCGTGGTGCGTTCACGTCATTTTTTTATGAATAGTGTGTGGCTTGGTGGAGTCATCGGTTAGTTAGCTACGAGTTAGTTACCTCACCATCACCACTTCTCTCAATGTTCTTTTAAAATGAGGTCATTAATACAATTTTTTTGTTTTAAGGTCAACCAAACATAGATCGCACTATATATACAATAATCGCTAAAAAAAAAAATAGATTGTGGATGACTTAGTTTCGTTGTAGTTGATTTTTGTTCAATTTTAGTTCCACTCTTCCCCTACTTTAGGTTCTTCTTATAAAAGTAATATGGACCCCATATTAAAGTAACGTTTTTCTTCTTCGAAATTTGATGGGCACAAATCTCTACTATTACAAAATTGTAAATGTCTGCTTGTTTATTTGTTTGCTCGAGCATCACGTTAAACTGCTGGACCAATTTTGATGACTCTTTTGTTTGTTTAAAAGCTTATGATTAGACTTAAAAATTGATATGTATTTAATTTCGTTACGAGAGATAGAATTCCAAAACATTCACTGAATTATAAATTTGGTGGAAGTGTCGATAAATATTTGAAGTAGTGGAAGTGTTGGGAATGATAAATTTTTAGCCTTAAAGTGACGGGAACCGGAGATATAATAATAAAACGCAGCGAAGCCGCGGGTATAAGCTAGTCAATTATAATATTATGAAAAACGCTACTTTTGTCGCCATGTATAAAAATCTAAGAGTATATTTCTAAGGTAATTTTATGGAAAAAAAGATCTATTTACACTCAAATGCAATCTAAAGAAAAGCAGTTGAATCAGAATATCACGTTTTAAGCGTAAGTATTACACGTAATCTAATAAATAAAACTGAAAAAGTTGAAAAAAATAACATATAAAGCTCATTTAAGATACTAGTTGATTCAAGTAATTTTCATAAAATCCGTATAATAATCACATATAAATTCAATAATATTTGGGAAAAAATGATGGTATCTACAAGTTGTCGATAAAAAATAGGGGTGTGTTAAAATACTCCCCCTATTTTTCAAAAAAAAAAATTTATCTTTTTATAACCTAATTTTATTTTAATCAATACACATAAACAAACTGACGCGTCGAATTAATTGTGTATTTCAAATAGAAAACTTATCAAAAAGGTGTGATTGATACAACCTTGAGAGTTCGTAACATTTTCACCTTGGTGTATTATTTTTTAATATTTTAGTGAGAAAATAAAAATTTAACCTACATTACAAAAAAAAACCAAATGTATAGAATTGGTTAAAAAAAAAACGTTTACATATATGCAAACGTTATAACATTCTCGTTTTAGTCGAGCATCATCATCCGATCTCCGACCAGACAAAAAGACCTATTGCCTATGGCAAAAACAAAAAGTATTATATTATTCAAAACAGATTACATGTTTGGGTGGCTGAACGCTGCGCGGTGTTTATAATATGATTTATTCAAATTGTATGCATAATATAAGAACTATAATTATTAATTGATATTGCAAAAAAAAAACAAACATTGTAGACAAAATACTATTACCCAAAAGAATGAGTGATTTTATTTCTCGTAAGATGTCCTCTCTGTTACTGGAGAAACATAAATTTTTGTTTTAGGTCGTTCATGCGCTACGCTAGAATCAAATGAGTACTATATTTAATAAAATTTATTTAGGATTTTAAAAAAGTTTGTAAAGTATATCAATAATCTTACAACGATTTATAACCTTTTTTTATTTGTCCTAAATATTTTAAAAATATTTATTGTAAAACATCAGTAAATGTAAATTAGAAATTGATTTGAATCTGACAATATCCTATGTTTTGTTACGACATTTACAATGTGTATGTATATATTTTGTGACTGTGACCTGTCGCCAGTTTTCAAATATGGTGGCAAAGACAAACCTAACAAAACAGTTCTAATTTTATTTAAAAATGAATTCAAACCTTCGTCACACCATTTTTTTAATGCAATTATATATATAAACTGCACATTTCAAAAAATATTTATAAATTTATTATGGTGCCTACTTTAATAATATAGTTATTATAATTGTAAGTACAAAAAATTATGTTCTCCATAAGATGATGCTATGTTAAAAGTTTGATTTTTAATCGATAATTACTCTTTGAAATGATCGATGACAGGTTTAAAATTTTTGAGGGAGGATAACTACATAATTGAGCTAATCAATTCACAAAAGAAAAATTTTTATCTACTATCAAGCCTCATGCATGCACATCCTTAAAATCACAAAACATGTTCGGATACAATTTTTTGACATTGAATTTTTGATTTGAAACATATAACGCTTGAAAATATTGATCGCAGGCATAAATGTTTGGCATAGGAGTTCATAAAATCGGACCATGTTTGGGAAAAATGGGCAAAGCTGCCCATCTTTGAAACGGTAAGAGATAGAACAAAAATGTAAAGACAAAAAATGTTCCTTTGTTAAAAATTTTGAAACTTTTTTTCATAAATTCAGTATATACCGGCTATTTAAATAACTAACTCACTTAGTTGACAGTTTCACTTTTTGTTTCATTATTTTGGAACAAAGTATTTACATTATCCTCAATTTTCTGAAAGCATATAGATAACGCAAAATAATCAAATTTTTCAGTTACGTAGTTGTAACATTTACGCAGCAAGTTTTTTTCAAAAACCGAATTGTATTTATATCTCTCAATGCCAAAGGTTTATTATTTATTTTAATTAATCAACTAATAAGAACAAAAACAACAGTAGTTTAGTTCTGCATTTATTATCAAGAGTGTTTGTTGTATTTGTGTCCGTAGAAAGATGAAAAGTTTTTTTTTTTTTAAATCTTTATTAAAGTAAAGTAATTCCCGTTATAAATGTGTAATTACTAAAACGTAAGTCGTCCGAACATTTATTGTGATTACAGTTTATATACATACATACATTTTTTTTTTTTTGGTGAATTACACACAAAACATTACATTATATACTTCCTCAATCGAAGTAATAGAAGCAGAAGATGAAGCAGAAGAGAAGGGAAAAAAAAAACAAAAAAAATTAATAAAAACGATTGTGTGAAAAAATCGTACGTGCGTACTTATTTCAATAGATGTGAGAATTTTTATCATATTTTAGTTGGCGTATTTTGGTGGTATTAGCATTTCTACATGTTTTGATTACAATCAAATCTCATCACTGAGTCTTCACTGTTTTCAATTAAACATTTTTCTAGGCTATAATTCATCTATTTTTCCAGTTTTTAAACTAAGTATATGTAAATATACAAGGCATATTAAGTTTAGTCCCGACTTTGTAATGCTGGAAAATATTTATCCTTGACATAAATGCTTGGAATGTGTGTTCATAAAATGGCCTAATTCAGCCATTTAGGCATGTCCGTCCGCCTATGTCCTCAAGAACGTATATGTGAAGTATATATATATATATATATATATATATATATATACAAAGGCACTGGAAATGATAAATCAAAAGTAGTGCTCTCACTGAATCGAGTTAGATACTGGGCGATTACTGTAGTTTTAAGATATATTTGGTCTCCCGGATCATATACTTTGATGAGTTTATTTTGCGATTTCATTTTATTTATTTCTTTTCCTGTGACTTGTTTTGATCTTGAGGATCTTTTTCAAACCGTTTGAAAATGATGTTGAGAATCGAAACATAAATAAAAAATATACAGTGGAACATAGAAGTAATTTTCAGATCTATATTTTTAGCCAGTGTGAATTTTTAAAATATTGCAAGCTTATTTTATGTGAATATCCTGCTTAAAATCAAATTTTTCAAGAAATATCAGGAAATAATTGTTGATTTTGCAATTCGAATAATATTTGTATTGATACTGTCAAAATATATTCGATAATTTTATAATAAAACTGTAATAAAATGTTTACAAATTCCATTTTAACTGAATCACACGAAATATTTGCTAATATCGTATAAATTTTATGTTTTTAAACAAGTGAAAATATCAACTGAGTAATTGCTTAAATATACTGAAAATACTGAATTTATGAAAAAAGTTTCAAACAAAAATTGTTTATTTTTAAAACAGGAACATTTTTTGATCTATCTCTTACGGTTCCAACCGGCCAAGTAGCTGAGCGGTCTAACGCGCTCTGTCTACTTGGGACTGGGAGGTTATGGGTTCGAATCCCGACATCGGCAGTTTGTCAATTATTATGAATAAAGGGGTGGTTAATTGACTAAACTGTCGGCGTATGGACAAGAACGAAGTAACCGACTATGCTTGTGAAGGTTTTCTACAGTTTCCTTCACGAACTCCAGGTAAATATAGGCATAGTTCCTATCAAAGTCGGCTGCAGCCGAACATCCTACCAATTTCTAGTTAACACACAAAAATTTCTTCCACTCCACTCACATCCTCACATCCTTAGGCATCACAATGGACCTTATGGTCGACGTGTGTCCCGTCCAGGACAGCCGCTACAATCTATCTATCTATCTATCTACGGTTTCTATCTATCTATCTCAAAGATAGCTCAGTTTACCTAAACATGGTCCGATTTTTCCCATTCACGAACTTGAGCTTACTTTTTGGTTCTTACGATATTTCAGCTTGCTATCCCTTTTCGTTTTTGAGTTATCGTTTTGACAGACAGGCGGATATGGACTAATTACGTCATTTTATGAACACATATACCAAAATTTTTGTTTTGTGATAAATATTTTCAACCGTTACAAAGTCAGGACTAAATTTAATATACCCTGGTATATATTATATACCGGGTATAAAAAGCCATAAAAGTTTTTCTCGCTATTATTTTATATAAACATTTTAATTCGTGGCTATTAGTTTTGTCAGCCACTCCAGGTGGAACTGGCTTTTAATATTAACCCACGAAAGTGGAACAAAATTTCAGTGTATTTGTTATTATTATTTGCTTTTAAATTAAAACTTTACCTGTAAATTACAGAAGTTTTATTTTCATCATTTATTTTTTTTCAAATATTCTATGGAAGCTCCGACTCTGTGAAGTCTGGTTACTTTACTAATTTTATATGCTTACATTCTTTGATCCATCCTGCACATTTTATCACATATACCAAGATTCACGATTCAGCCCTAGTGAGAATAATGTGTACAATATAGCCTATGGTAATTTCAGTGAAAGTTGTAGTTAATATCTAGTGCAATAATTTTATATATTAATAAATAGATTACAATATACTGATAACACACACACGGGGTCCAATCAAAACTCTTATTTGAATTTGCAATATTTTTTGTTAGTCATAGTTCATTATACATAGAGTAGAACTCCAATTATCCGGATTAATCGTGATCGTACCCGATTCGGATAATAAAATACCCGGATCATTGGATAAAAAAAAGTCATTTATCTTATATTTAAAAATGAATGTTTGTCTGTTTGTTTGTAATGTATCCGTTCCTATAAAATTAAACCGATTACGATGAAACATTGTGTAGAAGTTGCGCATAATTTTTTCGACCTCCCACCAATGAAAAAACAAATTTCTCCCTCGAAAACGGTAAGACATAGAAGAAAAGTTTAAAGACAAAAAAAATTTCCTGGTCTAAAAAGAAACAACGTTTGGAAACTTTTTTTCATAAAATTAATAGATTTTCCATAATTTCTGCGAGGTGTTGCAACGCATCCCGGATACAGCTAGTTTAAAATAGAAGTTAGATTTGTGACTATTAAAATGTCAAAAATATAAGTCGGAGAGTCGACTGCGCATAACATTGTGATTGGCTGGGAATAAGAAATAAGGAATAGATATCCAACGCGACGGATATTCTGTTGATATATCTTATTTCTTATTCCTTATTTTTGAATTGTGAATTGATCAACGGTTCTGCCATTTGCTGGATTCCTCTATTTCCTATTTCCTATATCTTATTTCTTATATCTTATTCTTATACCTTATTTTTTTCATTGTGTAATAGACTTTACTTAAAATTAAGCCTTACTTAAATGATTCGCTGCAAATGAGCATTATTGGCCACCACAGTTGTAAGAGTGTATTCTTAGATGCATATAAGAATGATTGAAAGAATTTCTATAGCATTTAAGTAATCGCGGATGAATTAAATATTAAAGTACACAACAACAGAAAAGAGAAATAAATATAAATAGATGCGTGCTAACAAATTAAAATGATAGTTTTGATGAACACACAGGCATTGAGTAGTGAGCGCAAGTAACAAACACAAAAACAATAATGATTTTACAGTAGAATAACTCTTTATGAATAATTCAATGCAATAATAATAATAAAATATCATATCAGAGAGAGGGAGAGAGAGAGGCTTACTTACTACTTACGGCTTATACTTAAAACATGACATAGTTGAAACGGCATTTCTATGTGTGGATCTGTATATATATATATATATATACACTTCACATATGAAACATAACTTTTAGTAATTATAAGTAAGCATTGTTGTTAGTAGCTGATTATATTTACAGTAAATCAAAGGTACTGGAAATGATAAATCAAAAGTAGTGCTCTCACTGAATCGAGTTAGATACTGGACGATAACATCCTCTGTCGGGAAGCAGATTACTGTACTTTTAATATATCCCATATGGTCCAAATAGTACAATAGGCGTCAAAAGTAGATGTTAATTTTTAAAATTTTATAATTAATTTGTGCCTTCAGTAACCAGACTTCACAGAGTCGGAGCTTCCATAGAATATTTGAAAAAAAATAAATGATGAAAATAAAACTTCTGTAATTTACAGGTAAAGTTTTAATTTAAAAGCAAATAATAATAACAAATACACTGAAATTTTGTTCCACTTTCGTGGGTTAATATTAAAAGCCAGTTCCACCTGGAGTGGCTGACAAAACTAATAGCCACGAATTAAAATGTTTATATAAAATAATAGCGAGAAAAACTTTTATGGCTTTTTATACCCGGTATATAATATATACCAGGGTATATTAAATTTAGTCCTGACTTTGTAACGGTTGAAAATATTTATCACAAAACAAAAATTTTGGTATATGTGTTCATAAAATGACGTAATTAGTCCATATCCGCCTGTCTGTCAAAACGATAACTCAAAAACGAAAAGGGATAGCAAGCTGAAATATCGTAAGAACCAAAAAGTAAGCTCAAGTTCGTGAATGGGAAAAATCGGACCATGTTTAGGTAAACTGAGCTATCTTTGAGATAGATAGATAGAAACCGTAGATAGATAGATAGATAGATTGTAGCGGCTGTCCTGGACGGGACACACGTCGACCATAAGGTCCATTGTGATGCCTAAGGATGTGAGGATGTGAGTGGAGTGGAAGAAATTTTTGTGTGTTAACTAGAAATTGGTAGGATGTTCGGCTGCAGCCGACTTTGATAGGAACTATGCCTATATTTACCTGGAGTTCGTGAAGGAAACTGTAGAAAACCTTCACAAGCATAGTCGGTTACTTCGTTCTTGTCCATACGCCGACAGTTTAGTCAATTAACCACCCCTTTATTCATAATAATTGACAAACTGCCGATGTCGGGATTCGAACCCATAACCTCCCAGTCCCAAGTAGACAGAGCGCGTTAGACCGCTCAGCTACTTGGCCGGTTGGAACCGTAAGAGATAGATCAAAAAATGTTCCTGTTTTAAAAATAAACAATTTTTGTTTGAAACTTTTTTCATAAATTCAGTATTTTCAGTATATTTAAGCAATTACTCAGTTGATATTTTCACTTGTTTAAAAACATAAAATTTATACGATATTAGCAAATATTTCGTGTGATTCAGTTAAAATGGAATTTGTAAACATTTTATTACAGTTTTATTATAAAATTATCGAATATATTTTGACAGTATCAATACAAATATTATTCGAATTGCAAAATCAACAATTATTTCCTGATATTTCTTGAAAAATTTGATTTTAAGCAGGATATTCACATAAAATAAGCTTGCAATATTTTAAAAATTCACACTGGCTAAAAATATAGATCTGAAAATTACTTCTATGTTCCACTGTATATTTTTTATTTATGTTTCGATTCTCAACATCATTTTCAAACGGTTTGAAAAAGATCCTCAAGATCAAAACAAGTCACAGGAAAAGAAATAAATAAAATGAAATCGCAAAATAAACTCATCAAAGTATATGATCCGGGAGACCAAAGGATTTTTTCAGGATGATGAGCATCAAGCTGGTACTTTGTAAGTAGCTTCGTTTTGACAAGACGCCCAACTTTTTTAATTATAAAATTTTGGAAAACGGTATCGAATATATACATATTCACAAAAATACAATAATATTTTCGGCCTTTAAATCTTTTCATGTGAGATTCATAATGTACTTTCCTTTTTATTCTGAAAGTTATTCTTGATATTTTTGCATTTATTCGATTTTCTAACGATTTTGAATAGCAATTATTTTGTCTACAGACAAAAATTTCTCACAAATCAGTCTATCAAAATCGATATTACCAACCCACTCATACTAAAAATACAATTTTATTGAATGGAGTGAAGAAAATATGATGAAATATCCATCTCATAATATTTAGAAGGTGGATTATTACCACACAATCTTGACTCTTTTGAACATGATAATATACAAGGTGGCTCATCAAAAATGATACGCATCTTTTTCCTAGAAAACTTACTATATTCTTACGGAAATTTGTCCTTGCCTCAATTTTTCATCAGTCTATTACCGTAGTAGGTAAAATTCCTATCCGCATTTCGGTATTCTAGATGAAAAAATGTTTGTTTTTGAAATTGGAACCTGGTATTATTTTTCCAAGAAACCTTTAGCATTAAAAAAAGAATGATAACTTATTATAAGTATTTTAGTAAAGCTTATAGTTTTCCAGTTACAAAGCATTTTTAAACTCCGCTATTTAGAACTGGACCTGAGGGAGGAGCTTAAAAACATGGCTGACTATTATGTGCAACGTAAGAGAAAAGGATTTGATTACATTCATAATTATTTTTTTCTAAATTTTGACAGATGCAAACCATCAATTATTTTATTTTTCGAATTTATTGATTAATTATTAATTTCTGGGTCGGCTATAACTTTGGAACGGTATGGAATTTTGAACTTCTTATCTGTTTTTCTGGATGGAATATTTACCTACGGTCTTCTCTTATCATTATTTCAAAACACAAAACATATTTCCCTTTTATATATAGAAGATCAGAGTTATCACAAAAAATGATTTAAGAATTCCCTGATAATTCCCAGTTTTCCAGTTAATTTTGTCATACTTTTCCCTGATTTAAGAATGTTATTCGTATCATTAAGATATTTAAAGTTTTGATTATACTTTACGTATCCATAATTAAATCCGGTACAAAGTTCATAAGTTTTATGTTTATTTGAATAATTTATTTTTATTTCATTAATTTTTTTATATATTAAAGATATTGAAATTTCCAGTTGTCCCAATTAAATTCCCTAATACATTTCGAAACTGATAATTCCCCGGTTTTCCAGGATTGTGGCCACATTATACCCTGGATTATACTGCACACTAAACTTGGTTTCTTTTTTAGCCACCAGACGTCGTAACTAAAATGGTCACTAATCAATTGTATGATTATATCATTTAAAATGAAATTTTTTTAACGGTTTTCAAATTATTTATCTCGGAGATTAATATATCCAGGATATGGGTTTTCTTTTGCAAAGATTTATTGTGAAACATTATACATTTGTCTAGTAATGCATTTGATGCCTATCTTTTTTCTAATAAAAGTACCACCCTGTACTAAGTAACAATATTTCGTTTTACAACAAATAACAATATGTTATTATTATTATTGCCTTATGATATATTATTATTCTCTCTAAGTACCTACAAGCAAGTGAATAAGCACTGAGCAAAATAGATATTATATTGTTTATTAAAACAAGTTTATAAATAGGTTTTTTTTTTTGTTACGTAACGGTATAAAACATAATTACAAGTAAAATGTATGTGTAATATTAAAGTATAGGAAAATATACAAGCTAAAAATGTGCTAACATTTATAACAAAGGCATCATAATGGCTGCTGACTCTTTAATAGAATCAAGCAAAGTAAATAATGGTGGTGAAGTATTCATTTTACAATAATATCGCCATATAGAGCGCAGCAGAGCAGAGACATGAAAGGGTCTTCTCCGTTTCTCTGAATTCTAGGTAATTGGAAAACTTTTTGTTTTCCTCATAAGACCGAGAACCAAAGAAAAATCTATTCCATTTCTTCTATCATCCAACTAGAATATTTCATCCCTTTTCAACTATTAATCAGCACTAAGTTTGTTCGAAATCTTGATGAAAAGCATAAACGTAGAGCGAATATTATTTCTTATAAATGTTAGAACATTTATAATAAAGACATAATGGCTGACTCTTTAAGCTAAGTAAATGGTAGTGTGATATACATTTTAGATAAATTTCGACATACTAGCAACAAAGACTCCAAAGGATATCGGTGTGCTCACTATTCTATTTCTAAGTAACTGACAAACTTTTTCCTCCTCAGGTAGATGGTTAGGTTAGGTTGCAGCGACTGTCCTGGACGGGACACACTTAGACCGTGAGTTCCAATGTGATGCCAAGATGCGGCTAACTCATCCTTGCTAGTACTCCTTAAACCATTTGGTGCTGTTCAGGAACAGTAATAGGGCTTTGACGCCGGTAGAATTCGGCTCAGAGAGGTAATCCAAGAATGGTTGTTCCAAAAGGGCGATTCTCTTCATAATAAGAGCTAGACAGTTCCCGAGAAGGTAAATCGTTTCTTCCTCCTACTCACAGTGGTAGCTCATGCAATAGTCGTGGCGCACTGGCAATTCTTAACGTTCTGCAAGTTTTCCGCCCAGGCAGTATCCTGTGATGGCTACTATACTGTTCCCTGTAGACGATCTTCGTAGCGAGATAATATTTTTTGGATCGCCTTGAGTTGTACTCTCGCCAGATATTTTAAGAGTAACTTTCAGTTCACTAAAGATACGCCTAGATGTTTTTTGATGCTCGTCCCCAATAGCTTTATACCAATTTTTGGCTAGCACGTCGGAGTTCCCTGGAATATTCCTATGGCACGGTACCGATATCAGGTGTACATTGAACCTAGCCGACAACTTATTTAGAGAGGATCGGCCATGCATGATTGTCCTAGAGGTTTGGTATACCAAAATCAGGGATTTTATTGCTGCTTGTTCACCTCTAGCCATTCAGATACCTGTTTATTGCCCATCAGGTATACATATCCAAAGAAAAGTATCATATTTCTTGTCTATTTGCAGCAAACTCTGTGAAAGTGATCGAGATGTAAGCCAAGTCGAGATATATTTCTTCTTAGAATTTGTCTTTCCTCTTCGACTAAGAATCAGAAATAAAATCGTCCTAAATTCTGATGAAAAATGGAAACCTAAAGCAAACAATTACTGGAACAAAATTGGGTATTTTCATCTAATCGTTATACGGATTTATTGAAACTTTTCTTTAAAAAAAATTCAATATTTTCCATGAATTATTATGTGCTCAAATTCGTGCATTTCTAAATTTTCTTGAGTTTAATCCATTTCCCTCGGCTGCATATGCAGATTGTGTCTCACTTATAATAGATCTGAAAGTATTATAGACGGGAAATAAAACCAATTATTAAAAAAATATATAAACGGATCATTGTTATTGATTGGCGAGTGTTGACAATAACGGATTGACTCCATCACAAATCGGTCAAAACAAAGAGAAGATATTTTTTATATTATATTTAAAATATCGTTCGTTCCCATCAACATACCAGACAAAAGAATGTTACATTCCACATTACAAACACTGTTATAAAATTAAGTTTAAACTTTGCTATGGCAATTAAACAAAGATGACGATAACAATATTTAAGTGAAATTTTTTATGAAATACACTCAAATTTATTATAAAATTATATATATATACACCTTTCGTCTTTGTGAATGCAACATACTTAACTGCTTTACCTACTAAAGTAATAAATAGATAGTATTTTGTAGAAAATTGGTATTTCAAAATTAAGATTCCACAGTAAGAATTATATACTAACATCCTATTAATTTAGACTAGCATTGAGTTTTCTGTCTCTTATACAGAAACTTTCAAATCAGATAGTGGGTATGTGTATTTGAAATACTTTGATCCCAGATCAAATCAATCCAAACTCATCCACTTTAACATTTCCCAAAGACGAACATAGACGACATAGTGAATAAGAAGCAGGACTAATTATATTTACTGAAATAAGTCCAGTTTCACAGAATGTTTTACTTCTACAACAAAGAGAGAATTTTCTCCTTTTAAATGCGGGTTTTCTAATGCGGGCAGCAGTACACTCTCGGCGAGGATTAGCGAGTGCGAGTGTGTACTCGCCTTACAAATGTCTTGCCAAGATATTCGTCGAGAACTTTCACCAAGAGTGTCTTGCCGCAATAAGAAACTAATTAAACTTTCCAGTTTTTAATGACATTTAAGATGACGTTGACTTCCAAATGGAAAGCTGTCTAAAATAGCATCAAGAAGTATGGACAATAAGTCAGTCTTACAACTGCGTAATTTTTGACCCGTACAGATTAAGAATAATAATAAGAAGATTAGGACTATTTATTTCTTTCCGTCACATGATGGGCATGCACAGTTTCATGTATTTTTTTAAAATTGAAATGCCTAAGACAATATTGGAATTTGACGAAAACGAGCGACTTGTAACGAACTGCCAAAACTAACAGATTGTTGTCATCATCAAATTCTGTAATACAATTGAAATATTATCTTTATTTCTGGGCCTGTAAAATAAAAATTCCAATACTACTCTGCCATTATTTCAGTAAATACTTGAGCCCCTCTCTCTTACCGAAAATATACCTGACCGCTATTATTAATGATGGTCTTAAGAGCAGGGTTATTAAGTATAATAGCATATCGAAAAGAAATTTACAAGGAAAATTATCGTGATCCAGTAGAAACAAGCCCGAATAGAAACAAACGTAACTACAAAACACATACCACAGGTCAACTGTATAGCTAGTTTAAAATAGAAATCATCATACAGTTGGTAAAGACGAGGGCAGTTAAAAAATATTTACACAATGCAGGTAAATCTTTTAAATAATTCTTTCCCCTTTCTCATATACAAAAAAATAATAAAACTGCAACAAAAAACCTGTTATTGAACAAAAAAAGAAAAGAAATATATATATATATATATATATATAAAATATATAAAGGTATAAGTAGTATATATTTATATATCTACAACATATAATACCACTTCTATGCGCGCGATTTAAATTCAAATCACCAAACTATAACCGATATTGTATGGATGGTGTTTGATGCTTTTATTTTTACGATTTATTTTTAAGTTGTGCTTTTATATTTAATTTTTTATAGTTAATTTGCAATAATTACAACGTTTGATCTTGCTCTTGCGTAGATTCATTTTCTTTGAGTTTGTATCTTCAGCGTTTATAAATATATACGAAACTATTTAATGCAGAGAAGGTCCATAATTATATTATACTTTAATTACTCTCAAAGAAATTTATTAATATCTTCGGTGTAGCCCAATTCAATTTGGTTCAAAGTTTCCATGTAACGGGGTCTTTACACAGAACGTTATTGTCCAATGACTGGCTTCGCTCAAAAGAGGGCCTCACCTCTTGAACACCGGGGCGGCCTTCAATCTAGTCGCTGCGTCCTTGACATAGTGCAAAAAACCGCATGCTTCTAGAATGTCTAGAAGTGGGTTAGAATTTGTATACGAAAGTGAGTAAGTCAGTCAGTCAGTGAGTGAGTGAGTGAGTTACACAAAGGGCTGTATATATTGTAGGATTAGGCTTCTCTAAAAACCGTAATATCTAATGCTGCTCAATTTCTACTCCCAAACTTGCGCAAGTGTGTTTGTTAAGACGTCAATGCCATGTGTTAACTCGCTCATTAAAATTATGAGCATTTACCAAACAAATATACATTCCCGTTCATATAAATTCAACAAGTTAGTAACATTCTAAGCGTATATATTACTAAATCTATGTATAATATTACACACAGTAACACTTGGAATGTTTCAACTGGTTCAATTTTTATGAACAGGAGTGTACATTGCCGAGTAAATGCCTTCGAAGACTTGTCGATATCAGAATAACTTTATTAATATCTTCAATGCAGTCCCAACTCAATTGGTTAAGTCTCCTCCATGTGTGTATTACTCAGAGCTTAACTGTCCAATGATTCGGCTACTCTTCAAAACATAATATTTATTGCTCAATTATATACTTCCAAGTTTGTGCATGTATGTTTGTTGATACGTCAATAATAATAATAATAACAATGTATATATTTTAATTAGATACAAATATTTTATTCTAAAATAGCTAAGCTTTAAAAGACAACGAATGGTAAGGCAATACTCAGACCAAAAAGAATAAAGGTTGCGTAAAAAACCATCGATCGGTTTCAAACATGATATCTAACTCTTATGAAAACTTTTCTTTATCAATCTATAAATTTCAATTATAACTAGAATGTGAGTTATACTCTCTATATAAAATGCCAATCAAACCTTAATAGATATTGAATTTATATTAATTTTAAAAACAAGATACGATATTGTAATAAAATTGATTAGAAATAGAATCTTATTAGCAAACTATATAATAATAATAATATTGAATAAATTCAACCTCACCATTTCCCGGCATTTATTGTATCCGTTTTAATAAATAAATAAAAATAAAAAGAAGAAAAAATTCAATGTTAATTTAATGTTAAATTTGTAAATGTTAACAACACAAATTACATCAACCTGAATGTTTCCTAGCCATATGGTTATTTATAAAATGACTAAGAGCTTCTAAAACTGATGGTTAAGTTTACAAAGTGCGCGCATACATAACTTAACCACACCCACATCACTTAATATGTCAAATATGGACTTTCCGTAAAAATCAATTCAACGGAAAAGTTACCTTACAATTGAATAGAATCTTTCAGACGGGTGTTTTTTTTTTTAAATCTTCAGAGACAAAAGAAAAACAAGCAAGAACTCACCCCAAAAAAATGAAACCACTCTTAAATTAGTATAGACCCTTCTCTAAAAAAAATCACTAATCTCTTTTTAAAATTAAATATTTGAAAGATGACGTTAAATTAATAAGTTGATTCATTTATGGCTTGATCTATTTTTAAAATAATTCAAACAAAGAGGCGTGAAGTGAACATTTACACTCTTGGGTACCCACAATAAGATAACCAAATATTAGTTAAGTCGTTCTGTAGTAGTCTCTAATTAGTATATTATTAAAATACTCTTTTTGCATACTTCGGATAGAGAACATTCAAATATTTGACGTTATAAATTTTACTGTATGACGTCACTGTTCATTTATTTTATATACGATATATTTATAAGAAAAAGATAACGACTATTTTTTGCTGTATGTATATGTATATCTCTTAGTTACAAAATAATTTTGGCATAAAATAAATTTTACTGATTTTTCATCAGCCAAATACATAATTGTTAATAATTACCAGTGAAACAATATCAGGTTTTCCAAAAATTTTCTCCGCATTCACAAATTCAACAGTTTTTTGTTTTTCTTTTTCGAATCACTAATATATATATAGTTTTTTTTTATGACTGTATATAGCTATCTCAGTTTTATATACTATGTTCAATAGACTTTTAATAAAAGATAACAAATATCGTCTCTAATGTATATGAACACAAAACATGCCTGCACTGAGTGTGAATTAATAAACTTTATGACACTCAAATCAACAATTACATTTTTTTCAAAACTGTTCCCAAAAAGTTTATATTATTCACATAAAATTTATAACAACGTATTATTTTATATAACAAAATATTTTAGTGTATGAATTGATTTGTATATTGTTCACATAATTTTTAAAAAAAATTTCATATTGTCTCGCATTTTTTAATTTAATGAAAATTTAAGTTTTCAAAAAAAAAATTATTCAGCACAAAATAGTTCAACGCACCTGCTTCTTCTGTGAACATTTCAGTGTGTGTTACTACACTGGGTCGGATACAAAACATACAACCAGTACAACCAAGCACAAGGGACAGCCATATCGCAAGCAGAGCAGAGCAGCGCATATAGCCTTGCTTGTTGTAAACCTTACTAATGTTGACGCAATATTCAAAATATTATATTTTTAGTTGAAACTTGAAAGAAGAACAGCAGATACAACATTATAGGTACAAACATATTGGTATCTTTGTTAGTCATGCGATACGTTATATAAAAAATTCAATAGATAGGAACAATATTTCATAATAACATGAGATAGATTTATATGAACTCTACAGTCGACGGTATGTTTATCTTTGTTTAATATTGGTGTAAAAGTGTGTTCACTCAATATGATTGTGAGCGGCAAATCAACATTACAACATATGTAAGAATGAGTGAGGTAATCACGTCATCTGCTTGTCCTTGTTTCCATAGTAAACGCATGCGCAGTTATTTGACATTATACATTTACAAATATATCTTTATGTTGGTAACACAAATATAAAGCCATTACATACTATCATCATGTTTTGTTGTAAAAAATACTAATATTTCTTTGCCAATTTTTGCTATAATACATTATTTTAAATAATTAATAAAATGTTTTGATTCGAATTGAGCTGGAATTGAAGGTTATGTTAACATATCAATCAAATTATTTGAAATCAGCAAATGTAAATACTTTGTTAAGATAAATTATAATCGTTCTGTACAATGGCTTTATACTGTATAGTAAGTATATTCAGCTTTTGACTGCCTTTCTCCGGCAAGCAATGTTTAATAGCTTCATGATGTAGAGAATAAGCAAGCTGGCTGGCAGTCAGCAGACAGTACGGAATTTACCGATACACCCCTCATATCCACACATTTATAATAATATGCCTGTTTTTACTTGCTACTTATAAACGTACAAGTATCTACCAGTTTTGCGATATGTAGTTTGAATTTGTACCTATATAATATATTTTTATTTATTTTTAAGTTTGTTTATATCGAAAAAAAACGTAGGTAACCACATTAATTGAGTTTTTCTTTTGTTTAGTGTGTTTATATTACTCCCATTTATAAAGTGGGTACTATAAGAACAGAAGCCGTTTTGGTGACATGAAAATGTTTAACAGAGTTAGTATAAAATTGATTGAAAATTCAAAGGTTAAAACAACAGATGTAGGTACACATTGTAAGTATGTCGTTACATCTTGCGTTGCTGCACCTCATTTACTTGTCTTATCGGTGATCATGGTTGTTTTACATTTTGGGATCATATGTAATGGCGCGAGGAAAAATCACCTTTCCATTTATGAGCCATTTTTAGTATATTCCATACTTGGTAAAAGATAGTTGTTATGTAAGATAGTTCTGATGTTTTAAAATTCGCATTTTTTAGTTTTCCAAGATTATTGTGTGGGGTATCACTTAAGATCTTTTTAAAACATCATTTAAAAAGTATATATTTCTTTTGTGTATAATTATCTTTATCATTTTTCTGAAAAAACGATTCGAAATTGTTGTCTTCCAGTTCTCAGGTAAAATGTAAAGACAAAGACATAAATATGTAAAGACAAAAAATGTTTCTTTTTTTAACAATAAACAACTTTTATTATAAACTTTTTTACATAAATTCAGGATATACCGGGTATTAAAGCAATTAAGTCATTTAGTTGTTATTTTCACTTATTTTAATATCGTTTTTGGTTTACGGAACATTGATTGTGCAAGCATAGCCTGGCACTTCACCGATTTATTAAATGTGACCCCAAACTTTTAAAATTCAATAATGTCAATCCAATTATAACAATCAAAGGGGAAGCCCCTCTTTATTCCAAATCAAATCTTTCAACTTTAGTGGAACACCAAGAATCAATCTCTCAAGAGAAATATAAATCTTATTCCAACGCATTCTCAATCAACAGTATTCGTACTCTTAAAAATGTTACGTATTTTGTATTTTCACATTATTTGCAAAATAAACCCATAATTTTTAATGATATTTATACACTATGAGCAAGGACAAATTCGACGAATCTTATGGAAAATATAAAGTTTAAAACGTAATAATACAATATGTGGAATATTATTTATTGACTCTGTTCTGTTCTGTAAATGTTGCGATGTGTGTGTTGCGAACATACCTACTATAACAGGAAGTGGATACACTCTTCGTGGATACACTGTCTATAACAATTTATTACGATTACAGTGTGTTGTATTAGTACAGTATCAGGCAGTGCATATGTATCGAAAACTATTTGATAAAAATTTTTTATTACGATTTATATTCACAATATTATTATATTTATCAAGAAACAAGCTTTGATTATCTTAGATAGATAGATACATCTTGGGGTCTAGAAAGTATTGCACTTCGACCTTATGGTCCATTGTGCTCCCCCTTCTACCTCAACCTGACGAGACTCGCTTCTCCCATATATTGGCAATAGCCAGGAGCTTGCTTATCAGGTCTTCCTGAAGGTGCATATATTCGGGGTGAGATGCACCGAATATCCTGTACCTGCTGTAACCTAGAGGTTAGCAGTCAAAGATAATGTGGCTGAATGTTTTTTCCTCCTCGCCACACAATCTGCACATAATGGACCCGTTATGGAGTCCCATTGTGTTCAGATGGCCGCAGGGGATAATGGCCGGTAATGAATCCGGTAATCCTCCGCAGTTGCATCCTATTCAGCCTCAGTGCATCGAGAGATAGCCTCTTTGTTGCACTCTGAAGCAGTCTCTTCCCGAGCTCTTGGGGCGGTACTTTTTCCCAGTGATCACGGTGTTTAGCATTTGACCACTCGTTGATCACCTGTTTAAATGTAGTCTTTGGAATTGCTAAGATAGACTCTGAGCCAATGAAGGGTATTCCGACTCCCTTTTTTGCTAAGGTATCTGCTTTTTTGTTTCCTTCGAAACCACTGTGACCCGGCACCCAGATCAATTTAACATTGTTCCGTTTTGCCAGAAGTTCCTGCAGACAATCCTAGACTACCCTTGAGGTGACCTCAGTTCCAGACAAGGCTATTCAAGCAGCTTGACTGTCTGAAGGAATACATACGTTCTGGTTTATGTAGCCTCTACGTAGGTTCTTACGGACGCAAGCCAGTATGAGTTGAGGCTTATGTTTGCATTAGGTCTCTCATCTTAGATTCCCGCCCCGGTCTCTTCTTCAGTTTTGGATCCGTCTGTATATCCGACGATTCCTTTCTTGAGATTCCTTTCTTCCTATCATACGATCACCAGAAACGCAACACTTAGCAAGTTTCGCGTATAATCTATGACCAAACTTTGGGAAAATTACCATGGACCAGCTTTTACGTGGGGTTAAAGATAGCGATTCATGAATTGCCTTGGCAATTCTTAAATAACAATGGGCCTATTCACGTTTACTTTTTCCGAGTTCCGGTTCCGAGTAGAATTAACTGGACCACTCGGACTGGTAAAAAGTAAACCATAGTAAATTAGCTGATACTACCAGAGGCACGGTTTTGTCGGTATTGATTTTGGTACTGGGTCTATGTGTCAAACACTCTTCTTTATGTTAGCAGTGTAAGCCACTTTAAGCTGGAATAATTGGTTTTTTAGAGAATTTATTCTCTTAGAGGTGGAAAACCTAAATGAAATGTGTCTTTTAAGGTATAATATAGGTAAATGACGGAAGTTCTATGTTATGTAGGCGTGATTAAACAACACACATCCGTATTTTCAAAGTTTTCAATTTGAAAATATGTAGTACGATATGGAAATACTTTATCGGGTTTAAAAACTGTTTTCGATACGTTGATGCACTCTCAAACTACTCTATATATATATTTCGAATACTCTCTGCGTTAACTATTAAATTAATTGAATCCTCGTGTTAAAAGTGACAAGAAAAATTTTTCAAATTTTCTTTTTTTCCAATCAATACATGTATTTTTGGCTAATAAAGTAGGAAGAAGCACTATAAATGTGTCTAATATATTTTATTTTTGCAGTAATTAATATTTTTAGTCATCGCATCATGAACAAAACAACAGTTATGTCTAGTTTATATTGATCGATTTACTCGGTCAAGTAGACGTGCTTTACATTTTGTAAACTATTCGAATTACTGCTGTTACCAGTTCGTCTTATCATTTTATCGTTTTCTCGATCAAAATGAACTAGGCTTTATGGACAGCCTATTATTCCAAAACGTTACAAGTGCGTTCATTGAATGCTACGGTTATGTTCATACAAAATGAACAATGGTCAAACAACATTTCCCTCAACTCCGCAGTGTCTTGTCCCATGTCAATGACAGGAACCATATCTATAATAACTAGGAGACAGACTACCTCTGCTCTGAACGAATAAGTCTATGAATATGACCCCTAGGGAGGACAAGGATTTGTATGTAGCCTACGAATTGGTAGGTTGTACAACTGCAGCCGACTTTGATAGGAACTATGCCGATATTCATCTGGAGTTTTGTGAAAGGAATCTGAGGAAAATCTTCACAAACATAGCCGGCTACTTTCGTTCTCGCCGACAGTTTAGAAAATAAACGGCACCATTGATTTTTTCTTACTAAATTTGCGTGACAAGCTCTTCATCGAATCGGAGAATCACTTTTTAGCCTGAAAATCTTGTATAGTATGAAAAAAAAAATGAATTGAGTACCTCCATCTTTCGTCGGTAAAAAAGTACTATTTTAAAATCAAAGAATAAACGATATAACGATGGGTTTTATGTGATTATGATATAACTATTTATGTATTTTATAATGCTCTCTTTACACTGTTTACAAAAAAAAAACCATATACATTACGTAAATCGTTACTTCCGATGTAGGGGGAGTTTATTATTTATATTATTAGTACGAAGGACGCCTACATTGGTTCATTCCGTTTGTAATGTTAAGTGTAGGATTGATTTAGTGATAATTATTTTTGGATTTAAAAAAAAAAACCTGAATTATAAAAAATAAGTACATAAAGGTTGTACAGAGTGGCACAAGATACACATTCTGCAAAATATACGCATTTTACCCGTTCTTCTCCCTTCGTCACGCTTCATCACATTTTTGTCAATCTAACTGAAATACCAATAGCATGCCAGGTAAGAAATTTTATTTTGATCGGAATAAAATTGTGACCGCTAAAGACTAGATAAATACGTCATGGAAAATTTGTTTATTTATCTATATGTCGTAGTCTCATTACGGAATCTGTTTTTTCACGAAAATCCTCGGCATTTCATGAAACGTCGACGTATTGTGTAAAAATAAAATGTTTGCATGTTGTGCTTGGGCGTTTCGTGAAAAGACCATCATACTTCGACAGATAATGTCTAACATAATCTGCCATAGTTTAATTGATAAAGCTTCGTAAAGTGTCCAAGGAAGAAGGCATATTGTGTTACGTGAAATGTTAAAGAAAAGAAAGCATATTGTATATTAGTTTGAATTAAAAAGTTTCATTCAAAATTAAATTAAAAATAACTCAGCACATTTTTACTATATTACTTAATAACATATAAAATAAATATTAGGCACTACATGTAAGATTTTATGTTTCATGAAATGCCTAAAATCTTCGTGAAAAACAGATTTCGTAATGAGACTACGACCTATATATGTTATTGTAGCCACCTTAGCGATCATAATTTCAATCCGGTCGGAATAAAATTTATGCTGTGCTCTGTATTTATTCTTAGGAAATTTGCTGACGTAACTCCAGCGGTACGAACTTTTTATACCCGGTATAAAATATTATATACCAGGGTATATTAAGTTTAGTTCCGACTTTGTAACGGCTGTCTGTCTGTCAACACGATAACTCAAAAACAAAAAGAGGTAGCGAGTGCCGTATATTTAAACAATTAACTCAGTTGTTATTTTCTCTTGCTTTATATGTTACATCTGACATCATTCTACGCCTATTCTGACTAAGGCCTTTCTGATTCCTCAAAAATGATCATTTGAGGATTGATCATTTCAATCGCCACCCTGTAATTATAAGCTAAGATGAATGCATATGTAAATAAAATGCATATGAAAATTACAAAGTAATTGACAATCCAGTTTTGTTGACCATTATTTTGCGCACCCTGTAATTCAGTATGACGTTCATTATTTATTAAATTGATAATTTTTTTTCAATGCAAAATATGAGATAAGATTTAAATAAAACTCGTGTTTAATGTTTTGCCAGTCTTGTTGGTATTGTTTTGATATTTGTAGTACGCAAGTGGAGAAATTGTATTATGTTCAAAGCGCTCAATCCATAATGACCAAAACTAATCTTATTTAGTCGCTGTTTTTATTGGTTTTACTAAAAGACTTTAATGTGACTTGTGTTGTTTTGTTGGCCCAATTTTGGTACTGCTTATGATTTTGGAGATACCATTGATACCTTCAGAATAGGCACTCGTCTGAGAATTTTTTTATAGCTATAATAGTTTAATTTCGCTTATCTATTTTCTTTACATATTGAAAAACATTACAAGCCGCGCATGCTCCAAACATTATATAGGTTGGCGCATAAGTACCGTTATGATTTATTAGTGAAAGTGATTTAAATCATAACGTTACTTATGCGCCACCCTATATTATACATTAAGAGAATTGAGGTGTATTTTTGTCGTGATAAGAAGATATTGAAAAAAAGGAATAAATAAATAGTTGACTCTTTTATCATGAGCTTAAATAGAAACTAGGTGAATAAGTAATGAATAATCCTTTCGTATGATGGATATAGCGCACAGAACATGACAAAATTCATATTATATTGTTAATATAACGTGTCAGTTGTTTTCAAAGTCACGTTATTTTGAAATTAATATTTCACGATATGAAGAAAACTTAATAATAACTCGCTTCACGATATCGTATAGATAAAAATGCGGTAACACGGAAAAAAATACAAATTTTTTGGGCCGTATCTATCGTATTTTTATTAAACAATCCATATTTATTGCAATAGCTACTATAGTGCTGTTCTCAGAAGAGTGACAGCTTATATTCAGCATGAAATCACTTTTCGACAGATTTTGGTCATTTTTTTCATAGACTAAAAATAACGTTTTCTAATAAATCCCGAAGTTTCAGAATTGTTGACCGTTTAGAACGCGAGATAATTAATAGCAAACTAATCATTTTCTCTCACTCTCTTTCATTAGAAACATGTAAGACTTTATGCCCAGCCAACTATTATCTGTTGTATTAAAAAAAATACTCTACAGAATTTAAAAATAAAATAGTATAGTAAAGATAAATATTTATTAAATAAAATTTTAAAAAAATCGCGTTTTACCGCTTTGTTTTCGAATATAAAAGTTTAAAATTTTTTTATATTTCAAAATTACATTAATTTGTCGAATTTTGAATTACGATTCGAAATATCGAATAACACACCTTTCTGTATTTACATGGAACGATTCTCGCCACTCTACACCATTCCGCACTGATTTTTCTACAATTCCCTAAAGAATTTATGCAACAAATCGCAATTTGAATTCTTTTATATATCCCTTTCTAATACATAACAATTTCTATTAAACGTTTTCACTCATTAAAAATGTACACTTTATCAATAAACAAAGACAGCTTAATTACACTATACTATTATACATACATTTCATCTCTCTTTCTCACTCAAAACAAAATGTTTCTTTCAAAAATCGTATCCTTAATAAAAATTCCATATAAATATACATATATTGTTAATTATTTTATCTACCCACCGTAATCTGTTTATATTCTCTTCATCTTTTTCTACACATTTGTTAAACATATTTTTATTTAAACCCACATCATCATAGCATAACGCACTCATTCATAGAAACAATACAACAGAAAAAAAAAAAAACCGTTATAAAATAATTGAATGGTTCAAAAGAAGAAACGTAACACACACGTAAATAAAAAACCAAATAAAAATTCTATACAGCGCATTATTTTATACATACTGCGCATGTGCCAAGTATTTCAAATAATAATAAATTATCCTGTGTATATATGTGTAGTGGTGCCCGTGTACATGTTTAAATACCGTCTGTTTAGTTTACATCTTCGTATCAAAGATCCCACGAATATGAAAGAGTACATATGTACATATACATTGAGCAATGTGTATGAGAAGGAGGTCTTATAGGTTTGATATACAAGCATATTTTTCAAAATAGTGAATAATATTCATAACGAGTATGAGAGAGTACATATGTATACATTAAGCAATGTGTATGAGAAGGAGGTTTGTATACGATATAGGTTTATATACGATATACTTATAGGTTTGAGTGGTTGGTGACCACTCGAACAGTTATGAAAAATATGCTTGAATATCAAACCTATAAGACCTCCTTCTCATACACATTGCTTATTGTATATGTACATATGTACTCTCTCATATTCGTGGGATCTATGATACGAAGATGTAAATTAAACATAGTATATATATATATATATATATATATATATATACACTATGTAAATTAAAATAAGTCTATGCACTGTATGCCATGAAATGGTGTTACACTGACACGATGGACGACGGACAATAACGACGAGGTATACATGCACGAGTAAGATGCAACTATATATAAATGATTGAAGTTAGAGAGTGATAAGTATAATATAATAGTTATTTATGTTATAATACAATACTGATTGTTTAAGTGTGACAAAGTAAACCATATCATAGTACATTACATATAGACAGCGATAGATACACTATACAGTATTCCAGATTGGGTTTATATTAAAAAACAAGCTGTATATATATATATATATATATATATATATATATATATATATATATATATATTGTATATTTTATATATTACACAAAATTCGTTAATTTAAACAACGATAGAGGAGCGAGCGCTCAACAAAACTTGTACATACAAGAGTGAAAGACATAAAAATGAGATAGAATGATATTGTGCTGTTGTATGTACGAGAGAGTGTCACTCACAAAAGCTTACCAAGGCTTCATAATAATATCGTATTGCATTGCTTGTCGTCTAGTCGTTTACTTGTCCTTTTACTACTCTCCTTCTGTCACTCTTACCACATATTGTAGTACTCCATTTTACCACCTTCTTTCGACCCCCTTATTTCAAATCTACAACCATACTACCATTTACCAACAATAATTTTGTACCGTTACCCTTCTGAGTACAAAATCAATTCAACAGTGGTATATGTTAGTTGAATATATATATATATATATATATATATATATATATATATATATATATATATATGTATATGTTTATATGTGTTTATATATATATATATAGATTGTGCACATAGAAAAATACGGTCTAGTAACGGGATTTTGCTCAAAGCAGAGTGCATGTGAAAAGTGGTTTTGATAATATATCTGTTGATAATATTGATCTTAACCGGTGATTAATTATCCACGGTCGAAAATTTATGTACAAGTTATAGATCAGTATCATGAAATCTACTACGTTGCATCAGTGAGACGATTTTGCATCTCTTTGATATGAGATTTATTGTAGCCGAAATGCCATGCAACCAAAAGCGTGGTCCCCCTGAGGTGTTGCAAAGCTAAATTTTGTGCATAGATAGTCTCATTACTCCTTTAACCGAACGCGTTTAACATATTTTTCCATCAATACTCTATTGACTAATAATATTAATAATCGCACTCCCAGTAACTTGGAAGTGAACGCGTAATTTGACAAATGGATGAAGGTTTTCGTTACTCCTAAATACTGATTATTTTTTACCTAAAGATGTACTTTTATATCATGAAATATGATCACAAATATGCCACTTTTGGTTATATGTTCGATAGACAAGTAGTGGATAGTTTCATTGACGTCAGGTGGTGAATTTCAATACATCGTCGAAATTTGCGATGAATCTCATAAACATCATTGTAATTAATATTTTGTCAATTTTAAAATAATAATGATATTCTTAGTTAAAGAGACAATTTTGTTTGGTACACTTTTCGAGAATATAGAATAACAAAATAATATTATTTTTTATTTGGTACACAATGTAACTTTTTCTACATTTAAAATACATGCGAAAAATTTTTAGGGTTTATAATATTTTCGAATAATTTTTAAATAATGTTTAATAAATATTCATTTAAATCGGTAATACTTCTAGAAATATTAGCCTTACAGGAAAAATGGTCTGTAGATAAATTGTAGCAAAATTTATTTACTACAATTTTACTTATAATAAATTTACCCATTTTACTAAAATTAGGAGAGAAATTCCAAATTTTGTGTTTCACTCTTTCTTGTATTCCAAGATTTCGTGCAAAGATAAATAAATTTCAATCAAATGCTAAATTGAACTTCTTTTTTTAAATTTTTGCAATCGGTTGTGTCGAATTTATTTCGTTCGCGGATAAAATGTTGTTCGTGATAAAATAACTTTTGATCTAAATGTTTTTTCGTAAATGAAATGGAATCGGCATAGATAGATAAATCTTGGGGTATGAAAAGTATTGCATTTTGAATTTATGGTCCCATGAGCCCCTTTCTATTTCTGACGAGGTTCGCTTCTCCGATATATATAAGCCTGGCAATAGCCAAGAGCTTGCTTATCAAGTTTTCCTGAGGGTTCATATACTCGGGGGTGAGATGCACCGAATATTTCTCAGTTATTTGCTGTAACTGAGAAATTTGCACTTAAAGATGGTGTTGCTGGATGTTTTTTCCTCCTTGCCGTACAGTCTACACAGAATATAGGGTGCCCATAAGTCACGGACACAACTGAAGATATGGATAGAAAATTGAATTCTTAGACGAAAAGTCCTTTACCATTTTTTAATCAAACGCATAGGTAATTAATTATTAATTGAAATAAGTAACCAATCAGAGGCGCGCACTGGGTTACGATAGACACACGTACATGCATTCTCCACTACATACTTACAAACACTCACTAACACACGCTATTGGGCGCCTCTGATTGGTTACTTATTTAAATTAATAGCTAATTATCTGTACGTCTGATTAAAAATTGGTAAAGGACATTTCGTTTCAGAATTCAATTTTCTATCCATACCTTCAGTTGTGACCGTGAATTACGGGACACCCTGTATATATATTTTGTATATAAAAAATATACAATTTACACGATAATATTACTATTCTCACAGGATCTATGTAAAGGATATTATGTTTGGTGGTAATTTACACTATAGGTGGTACACATACAGAGATATTAGAATACTTAACTATACAGTAGATAGTCGAGCTAGCTAGTAGCTAGCTGACTGACTCTGGCTCGAAGTAAAGTTAACTATTAAATGAGAGCTACCTAACTAGAGGAGCAGCAGCATCATCATCTCTATGTATGATATCTATCTCATCTTATTTTCATTGCCTGTTGTCTGTTTGATCACACACAACAACAGCAACACAAGCAACAACCAACATTATCATACAAATTTTATGATAATTATTTCATCTAATTTAAATTTTTAATTTTAGTTAAATTATTATTTTTTTACATGTTTGATCAAAATTTATCTTCTAGTCCAGTTACTGTTATGGGTACCAATAAATGACCAAATTGCGCTCAAAAAGTCTGATATGCAATTGTTTTAATAAAAAGCTGCACACTTTGCAGTATGGCTGCCGTAGCCATACAATTTTTACATAATGCCTTCCAAGTCGTCTCTAGTCGTCACAATTTTAGTCCGATCCCGGATTTACTTTTGGTATTTGAATGGTCAAATTCGTTATATAGTAGAATCGATAAACGATACAAGAACTTAGAGAGAAAAGAGAAAAGACAAAATAAGTTTTGAAGCCTTGATCTATAAGTTACAGTCCAAAGATATGGACTGTGTAGTTATTCCGGATATATAAAAAAATTCAGTGCAGATCTGTAGGAATGCTTGCAAGTGAAAGGGAAGTTTCTGGAATATTTTATACTTGTTAAATAGTAATATTTGTATATATAGTAGCTGACTCAATAATATATACATACAGCTATAATATAATAATTATATAAGCCACATTAACCAAGTATTAATAAATTATCAACTGTTTAATAATAATAATCAAATATATATATATATATATTTGATTATATTTCTATTTATTTATTTATTTAAAATACAATACGATTAATGGTTTTCAAGGTATCAGGCCCATAGTGCTAAAATGCCAAACTGTATGAATTACGTTAAAATGAACCTGATTTTCGTACAGTTTGGGTCCAAATTAGCCTAGAAACAAATTATTATTTAAATCGAGAACAAAAATTTTCTTCACTTTTTTCACATTTTTTCCCAGGGGTACCTCTTAAAAAAATCGCTAAAAATGGTGGAAACTTTTATGTTTCCGATTTTGATAAAAACTTCGTTTTAAGCTAATTTGGACCTAGCGAAAATGATGGCGTTGATTAAAATACGATACGATTAACGGTTTTCAAGGTATCAGACCCATAGTGCTAAAATTCCAAACTGTATGAATTGAAAAGGCAAAATTTTCATATGTGTTGTTTGGACGTTAAAATGAACCTGATTTTCGTACTGTTTGGGTCAAAATTAGCCTAGAAAATGATTATTATTAAAATCGAGAACAAAAATTTTCTTCACTTTTTTCACATTTTTTCCAAGGGGTACCCCTTAAAAAAATCGCTAAAATTGGTGAAAAATTTTATGTCTCCGATTTTGATAATAACTTCGTTTTAAGCTAATTTGGACCTAGCGAAAATGATGCCGTTGGTTAAAATACGATACGATTAACGGTTTTCAAGATATCAGACCTATAGTGCTAAAATTCCAAACTGTATGAATTGAAAAGGCAAAATTTTGAAATGTGTTGTTTGGACGTTAAAATGAACCTGATTTTCGTACTGTTTGGGTCAAAATTAGCCTAGAAAATGATTATTATTAAAATCGAGAACAAAAATTTTCTTCACTTTTTTCACATTTTTTCCAAGGGGTACCCCTTAAAAAAATTGCTAAAATTGGAGGAAAATTTTATGTCTCCGATTTTGATAAAAACTTCGTTTTAAGCTAAATTGGACCTAGCGAAAATGATGACGTTGGTTAAAATACGATACGATTAACGGTTTTCAAGGTATCAGATCCATAGTGCTAAAATTCCAAACTGTATAAATTGAAAATACAAAACTAAAACAAAATGTCAGGTCTAATTTTGATATCGAATATTAATACTTATGTTTTGAAATATCGTATAATTGTACAGTTGTGTGTTTTAACGAGTTTCAGCTAATAATAATAATATTACAATTAATCTTCCATATCTATTACAATAAATTACTTCGAGTCGAAAGCTGTTGTCGTAATCACATAAATTATCGTATTATCAAATGTATCATCAGATTTTAGATAAACATAATACAAGTAGTTTACTCTAGACACAGGGTACGGATATTTACAGTAAGATCCACTAGTAATTGATCTAAATCTACAGTGAAATACTTGAATAATTTATGACATCATCATATGCAAAGGAACTGATTTATTTTATTTCTCGCTCAATTTTTAATCGATTTTGGCAACAACATCTTTACTTTAAAACATAATAAAAATATCGCATTTTGAACAAAGAAAAACCAACGAAAGTATGAAATTGTCGAAAGAAGCAAAAATTTAAAAATATTAAATACATGTAAAGAGTCAAAAAACAAGTAATAAAAATAGATGTACATCAGGCAGTGAGAAATGAAACGCATTTTGCCATAGCATCTGAGTAGCTTAGTAGACTAGTCCGGAAATCTAGAGGTCTTGGGTTCAATCCCCAGCCAAAATGTCTTAGATTTTTCATATTAAAACATGGATGTCAAAATAATGATATTAGTTCTTTTATTAGTTCCACGGCGAACTGACCGGAGGACGGGTCTTGAAAAACATGGCTGACTATTGTGTGCAACGAATGAGTAATCCATTTGTTTACATTTAGTATTCATTATTATTACTAAAAATCAATTTTTACTAAATTTTGACAGTTGAAAATGTCAATTTTTATATATTTTAGATTTATATTGACAAATAATTTATTTCCAAAATTTTGTAAATGCCGGTTTTCTATAGAAACCATAAACTATATTCGACTTCTGAGTCGGCGTCTAATGTTCAGAAACGGTCAGAAAACAGCCATAACTGGAATGGTTTGAAATTTTGAATTTTTGATAGATGCTGAAGTCGCAAGGAAAATTAATTTAGGGTCATTTGTCATCCTTATTTCGCTATCGGACAACATTAACAATTCGGACAAATACACAACATATTGTCCTTTTATATAGAGCAGATTATATTGCACATTAAACTTGGATTCTTTTTTGGCAACCAGACGTCGTGACCCAACTGGTTAGTTATCAATACTCTGAAGGAGTATAAAAAAAATGCAAAAACCATTTTGATCGTTACAATCCATGTACTAAATCGGATCAGAAGTAAATATCATTTTTATATTCTGACAACTTTGATAATGGACCACTTTTTACGTATATTATCATATTATGAAACTATTTTTATAGTTATTTGATCGTTGGCTAATGATGGTTTTCGTTACTGCTCCTTAACAAAAGGTTACATTTACATGTTATTGAATTCATATAATATAATACGTTATACATGTATACAGCTTGTATTTTAAAATACACCCAATCTACAATGTTGTACATATTATTTTATTTTACATTCAAAATTATGATCATAAACTATTTGACACAGTGTATTATACGTAAGTAAACAACTTTTAAACATCATTTTTTCTTTGTGTGCCGTCAAATTTTGAAATCGTTAAAAGTGTGCCGCGACAAAATAAGGTTGAGAATCACTGGTATAGTGCATCTATCACTGTCTATGCACAGTATACCAGGATCAGTGCCGGATTTACCATATAGGCGGACTAGGCGGCGCCTAGGGGCCCCCACAAAATGAAAAAATTTGAAAAATATAAAATAGTGACAATCAGACCTTTGAGAATGCAATCGTAAGTAACCGAATCAACCCGGCTTGTTTTTTTTATCTTTGAATATGCAGTCGTAGATAACCAAATCGACCCAGCTCTGCAATGTTTTTGATTTTTGAACATGCGAGAGCGAACGAGCTTTTTCAAAATTGAAATTATTGCAAGGAAATCTCAGAACGTGCATGAGGCAAGACAGATTAACGAGTTTGACGGTCATGAGCATGGAATCTGATCTATTGAGAGAATTAAATTTTGATGACATTATTGATAGTTTTGCTGAGCAGAAAAGTCGGAAAATGATTTAAAAATAATATTTTGTAAACTTTTAATCCTTGAAGTATCGATCATTTCATTTATTAGTAAATAAAAAAATTTTCAACTAAAAATCTGGTTATTTTCCCGTTTCTATCAAAAATTTTCGTTTCAAATAGGCCCCCACAAAAACTCCGCCTATGGGCCGTAGAAAAGTAAATCCGGCACTGACCAGGATACTCTACTACTCTACAGGCAGACGTCCCCACCAAAGACTGATCTAATGACAAATGTCTGTGGTGAGAACGTATCAAATCCGCCTCCGATTTTAATGCAGAACAAAGTAAACCATATCATAGTACACTACATATAGACAGCGAGCGATAGATACACTATACATTGTTTGCAGATTGGGTGTATTTTAAAATACAATCAGTATATTTTAGTATATAGTGAAATAGTTTTGGAGATATGAATAATATTAAAATATCGATTTACACTTATATGGTACCTGTCACGATTATTAACTGACCTAATTCAACACCTCCTCACTTTTGAAACATCATGTTATATAATATATATACATATCTTGATATTCTATACAACCCTTTTGATGGGGTTGCAAACTTTAAATATAAAATTTTGATCAGTATTTAAATAGATATAATTCGCATTTCCAAATTTCAAATCTTTTTAATTTCTTATTTTTAACATATATATTATGTGTTGTAGAGTCGATGGACTTAGAAATGAAACTACTCTCCCCTGTGTTTGCAGTTTGTGAATGGACAAAAATAAACCGCACATTTCCCCGCCTGGGGGGAGTGTAATGTACTCGATTATATTGCCAATCTAGACAGCGTAATTTGCAAGAATAGACCCCGATATTCGATCTGAAACCTAGTATTTGATCCATAGTATATTCGATCTGAAACATACTCTGAGATAAAGATTATGAAATAAAGAATTTATAGACCTTAAATCAATATTTATAAAAGCCTCGAAATTATTTATGTGTTTGTTGGTAGTTACAAGGTAACTAACCTTTAGCAATTAACTCAGTTGTTATTTTCACTTGAAACGCTTAGTGTACCAGATACCTTTTTTTAAATATCCAGAACAGTACCTATAACCACTTGAACTGAAACCTTGCACAAAGGTTTATTAAGTAACAACCTAATTTGCAGTAAATAATAAACTTGATCTAATGTTCCGTTTCAAAATGAAACCTATTTGAAAATTATAAATTCAATTAAACTTAAAAAAGGTAAATTTTTATAAAAAATCATCAACAGCCATTATTTTAATTCTTTCAATTTTCTATCAAATGAAATGATTGACAATGTTATTGGACCCAGTTATCAATGTATAATATCACGGAGTATCGTAATATTATATGAGATATTTTTAACGCGATGTATCCTACAGAAATAAAGCTATAACTAAATATATTCAGGAAAAATCAACGTTCAATCAACCGGCAAGAGAATCAAAAGTGTGAGAGAATACATCATTTTAACGATATGAAGAATAAATCATTATGTCAAAGCTTTTGTCTATCTATCATAGTTTACGCTATTAAACTGATAATACAAAAGATAAATAAGACAAAACAGTGCGTAAGATATTTCTTTTAAACAAACTCGTACAGAGTTAATAAAAAATTGTTGAAAATCTTGGAAAGTGCGTAATCTATTAATTTTATACTGGTGAGAAATGTTTCGATTTAGTAGAATTCCCTCATGTTCCTCGTTCCAGTTCAGTATATTGTAATGCTGTATAATATATACAAGTTGTATTGTGGCCATTCACGTTAGATTTTCTTTCCATACAAAAATTTACGGTAACAACCAATTTTTTAAATTTAAATCTTGAATTTTTATACCCGATATACAGACCGTTTTCAAAAGCATTTCTAGTAGAGAATCAATGTTTAATAAATAAATAAAATATTAATTATAAAACTATACAGTACACCTATACAATGCACATACATACAAAAATCTGGATAGTGTATAGGTATACTGTATGCGTATGGTTATTTGTTTGTCATTTAAGAGTGGGGGTTTTGTGATGCATATACTAAAGTTAAGAATTCAATGAATATATTTAACCCACTCTCATTACATGTGTACTGACTGACTTCACACAGTAACCACACGGCCAGCCAATAATAAATAATATTTAACATTGATTCTCTATTGGAAAAGCTTTCCAACACACACGGTATAATACAATATATACCAGGGTATATTAAGTATAGTCCTGTATGTCTCCCTGTCCGTTTGACCGTAGACACGATAAATCAAAAACGAAAAAACAAATTTTCTGTGTGTGTGTGTGTGTGTTCTAGAGCTAAAAAGTTAGGTCAAGTTCCCCCCACCAGAGGAGAGGGGATCGTAAATGATAAAAAAAAATTTTGCAGAAAATTTGTGTCGAATCTATTTTGTTTTAGAAAAAATAGCTTATAATAAAAGTTGTTCGTCATTTTTTTCGAAAACCAAGTGGATTCGATTCGAGAAATCGATTATTCATAGAAAGATCTATTAGGTATATAAGGGAATCAGATGACAGAGTGAAAACAAGTTGTATTTTACATGTGATACTTATACGATAGTGTTGTGCTATATACACGAATATTGTTAAGTGTTTTTTGTTCAATTATTGTTCATTATTACAATTATTGATTGTTATTTTATTGATATTATCTTCATTGTTGCAACCCAATAAATTATAATTGTTAAAATAGCTACACATGGGTTTAATTAGAAGAACCTAGTGTGAATACAGATTACGCACTAAGGCGTTCGACATATCTTAAAAAAATTCACTTCACCGATATGAATCCGTATCTTTATACCCTTCCATATAGATTCGTAGCGAATCGTTTCGATATTGCATGTGCGGAAAGTTCAGGAAATGATAAAATCTAATGTATGGTAATATATTTACGAATGCGGTATCTATAAATAATAAATATAGAGAGGATTATTTAATAAGATAAAGCAAAAAAATAAGAAGAAGAAAAAATATCGGAATGAACAATAATCTTGATCTTGTACTAAATTTTCATACTTAGTCTACTACCAATGTGGGCCGATAGGAGGCAAGCATGAATAAGTGGTGAGCGAAGGTATGGCGAGCGAACGGCGCAGCATGTAAGAGTATTGTATATAATATGATCATTGTATGTATGTGTAGTAATCTCAACGCTAAGTTATTCATGGAGTTCGGAGTTCTAACCATATACAATATATTCCTGCACTGTAATGCATATAAAACCATTTTCTTCTCAACCATATACAAAGCGTTTGTAAAATATTGAAAGTGGAAATTATGTAAACTTGGCCACTCGTATATAAACTTGGCCACAAAAGTTGATGGCAGTTTTTTTAAATTTTATAGTTGATATGTGTCTTATTCATATTGGGTTTTTGAAAAGAATTTTCGAATAAAAGTTGCTACTATACTTCTAATGAACAACTTTTATCCGAAGCATTTTTTTGAAAACCGAATCAATCAGGCACAAATCAATAATAAAATTTCAATAAATGCTTCTAATATTATAATATCAAAAAGGTTATCATTTATTTTTAAAATCGTTAAAAATTTCTTGATGGATGACCTCAGGGGGAGTATTGTTTATATCAGGAATTCGTATCGTTTGTTCCTTTGATAAAATTACCACCAGCATGACAGATGTAACTCAGATCCTAACCTTGATCCCATTACTGACGACTGAATGAATATATGATGGATCAAGTAGTGAGGAGCCCATAAAATTCCAATTAATTAATTAAAAAAATGAATATGAAGAGCTTACAGCACTTTTGGCATCATAAGGATAATTTAAAAAACGTTTTATCAAAATCCGTCAAACTGTTTTTAAGCTAAATCCATTTAAATATATATACAAAGAATTTACATATATTACTATATATCGGTGTTTCCTGGGTATATTTATGAAAACAAAAAAAACCATACACATGGGATCTGGAGCCTCGGTATCGAAAATGAACAATCTGTTGGAAAATCTAAGAAATGATTCAATGAATTATTTTGCAATTGGGTACGCTAACATACTCTCAAACAAATCACCGTGTATCGTCATTAAAAATTCATCGATTTATCAGAGGCGTCAAAATGGTACATTTGACCACTCCTTTTCAAATCCCTGTTTTATCCTATACCAAAACTTGAATTGATCGATCGAAAAAAAAAACACATAAATCATTTGATTATTTTATAAGAATTTAAAATAAAATTTTGAAAAAAAAAGTACTATTTTTTATAAAAAATAAATTTTGCACCTGTATATGCACAATTTTCGACCCAATATCTATAGGATTTTTTTAACTTAGTTCAGGAACGTAATTTTAATGTACTTTGGAAACAACATTTCGTAAATAATTTTGACCAAAAAATAGCTCTGCAAATAAAATAAAACCATTGGATAAATGATTTTTGCGTCTATTCAATTTAGAAGTTCGAACTAACCAAATAGGGCCAGTAGATGGATTAGTGTATTTTTAAATTGTTTTTTTGTAAACTAGCGTCTATTTATTTCCATTGTTAGTGTGGTTGCCTTTCCGTTATTGATGGGGAGCAAATAGTTAATTCTGCCCTCTTAGTTTATACTGAATTATAAATTATAATTAAATAATAATATAAGAATAATAATAATATTATAATATAATAATTAATTATATAATTATTTTTTATACTTTTTCTTTCATTTAATGAAAGAAATGAACAATATGAGTCATATTGCAAAAATGAATAAGCAAAATCGGACCATGTTTGGGCAAAATGGACAAAACAGTGTATCTTTGAAACCGAAAGAGATAGAAGAAAAATTTAAAGACAAAAAAAGGTTCCTTTTTAAAAATTAACAAATTATATTTGAATTTTTTTTCTCCATAAATTCAGTATATATCGGGTATTTAAGCAATTATCTCAGTTAGTTGTTATTTTAACTTGTCGTGTCTTATTATTGATTTCTATAAAATCGTTAAAACATACAGGAATATTTTTAGAAATTATGTAAATATAAACATTCGTCCCTGACGTCAAAGTCACTGACGTCGTATAAACTTGTTCTTGGAATAATTGGCGTTACTTACGTATGATTGCAAGAAAGAGTACATTTTCCAAACAAGGACGATATTTCTAAAAATAGTCCTGTATGTCAATATACACAAACAATTGGTGTGTCACTTAGACTTTTCTCATTGGTATTTACATATACGCGGGTAAACTATATTTTTTACCCGGTATATGTAAATATACAAGGTATATTAAGTTTAGTCCGGACTTGGTAACACTTGAAAATATTGATCGCAGATATAAATTTTTGCAATAGGTGTTCATTAAATGGCTTAATTCGGTCAATTCCGCATATCTGCCCCTCCGTCAGCCAAGTATGGTCAAGTTTGTGTGGATAAAATTGGACCATATTTGGGAAAATTGGGCAAAACTGCCCATCTTTGATACCGTAAGAAACAGAACAAAAATGTAAAGACAAAAAATATTATTTTCTTAAAAATAAACAACTTTTGTTATAAGCTTTTTACACATATTCAGGATATATCGGGTTTTCAAACAATAAACTCACTCAAAGCGAAGCGTTTGTCAATGTGAAGTGTTAGTTAGCCCGACGCGTTACTTAAAGCGCAAAGCATGAGGCAACGCATGCCGGGGTACAGCTAGTTATTTATAACTATTAAAATATTTGGAATAATTTTATCCATTTGGTCATCATTTGGTTTTCGATTATCCATCCAGTATATTATAGAATATAGATGCTTTGAATGTATATGTCGCAGATGGATTGTCGAATCCGCTATTTTACAAAACCACTAGTTATTTTACATATGTAAAACAACTGAACAACGTTTAGCTGTTTTACATAATAACTGAACTTTAACACGTAATATTGCTTAAACGTTTTGCGTTTATCAATGCAGCGGGTCAACGATTAGACGTTATGTAAAACTGTGTGAAATGAAACGTCAGATTGTAGATTTTAGTTTATATCATTATTATTAATACTACTATTTATGTTACCTTACTAGCAGTCTATCTTTTTTCAGTGTTTAATTCTTAGCTTAGAATTATTGTAAACGGGCTAATGGAATTCTCATTACTAAAGGTCATTTTTCCCAACAAGTTCTATATATTTTAGATATAGTATCAAACAATAATTGAAATTAAATAAGGTAACTATTACAACTGAGTACTACAATCTTTCACTTCATCGGTCATACCCCGAGTTGGTCGGGTTTTGCATGTTTTTGGACCCCACACTAAAAGGCGTTCTATATTTTTCCCCATATCAAAACGCTCTTTGTGACTACAGATAAACTATTCTGCATTACGTCTAAACGTGGGTAGCAGTTTTGTAAAACGTATCGCAATGACAATCCAGCTGAACGTCGTTCAGTTGTTTTACATAGATAGATAGATAGATAGATTGTAGAGCAATGGACCATAAGGTCCATTGTGATGCCTAAGGATATGAGAATGTGATTGGAGTGGAAGGAAATTTTGTGTCTAGACTAGCAATTGGTAGGATAAGCGGCTGCAGCCGACTACGATAGGAACTATGCCGATATTCATCTGGAGTCCGTGAAGAAAACTGCAGAAAACCTTCTCAAGTATAGCCGGCTACTTCTCGTTCTTGTCCATACGCCGACAGTTTAGTCAATTAACCGCCCCTTTTTTTTTCTGAATAATTGACCAACTGCCGATGTCGGGATTCGAACACATAACCTAACAGTTTCCAAATAGGCATACTGCGCAGACATAACGCCTTAGATAGCTCGGCTACTTGGACTGGTAGATAACGGAGTTGTTATGTAAAACAACTAGCGGTTTTGTAAAACAGCGGATTCGAGATCCATCTGCGATATATATATTATTGGGAACAAGTAGCAGCTGGAGCCGCACCGCATATAATGTGTAGCAGTCGTAGCAAGGTAGTCAGTCAGTCAGTAGTCGTCAGTCAGTGAGGCGTTGACTACTACTACTCTCAACTATACTACGGTGTACACACATATATACTGCGGTGATATTGCCTCCATGATACACCTCAAACTTGAAACCAATAATGCGACAAACTATGTTTGTTATATAATAATCATAATAATAAACACGAATATTATCAACCTAATAACTGATTAACAACAATGGTTACTACTACAACCTTCCCCGAATTGTTATCATATTTTATTTACTAGCTGCCACATGATTGTGGTGGTTTGGCTTTTCTCGTGTTCGTGTTCGGAAATTTATTGATATTCAGTTATAGCTTCAATTTTAGACTACAGAATTATTGGAATCGATTTGTGTCGAGTTGCTGGTAGTATTTTTATAACGTACAACTTTTATTCGTAACATTTTGTTTTTAAAAACTGAATAGATTCAATTCAAACCAATTGTAAGGTTTTGAAATAATTAACACTGCTTTAAGCTGGTAACGTTATGAATTAATTAGTGAATAATTTATTGTTTACGTTTTTTTTTCTTTTTTTAGAATTAACTTTGAAAAACTAGGGTAATTTATGATGGAAAGACAGAACAAAGAACCAAAATTGTTCAATTTTATTTTGAAAGTCAGCATTCGATTATTCAGACACAAAGATCATATCGAAATTTCTTTCATGTTCCGACAATTTACCGATTGGTTCAGCGTTTTCGGCAACATGGGGCTGCCTGTGATCTTCCACGTGCTGGAAGTCCTCATGCAGTTCGAAATGATGTTAACATTGCTCTGTGTATATAAAAAAATTTGAATTAGAGTTTAATTTTAAAAAAAATTGGGTGTTTAGTTTTAAAAAAAAGACTAAACACTTTATAGAAAATAATTGAACTATCAATTATTTTCATAAATAGGAAAATAAGTTAATTTAGCAATTTTAATTAAAAAAGTTATTATGACGTATTTTTAAAAAAAATAATGAAAACTAAATATACGGTACTTTAGAAAAAAAAATCCAAAGCAGAGTATTGTATGTGGAATTATGAAAATTAGAAAACGATCGGTGCTAATGCCATACACGTAAATATAAAAAAAAAACACGTTGAACCGAAAGTCTTTCAATAAAAGCTGGGCCCATTAAAAAAGATAATATAGAGGTAGTAAGATCTTTACTATCCAGTAAGTGTCTTAGTTATCGACAAGTGATTCGAATCTGAAAAAAAATAAAAGGTACAAAAAAGGGAACAAAACAAATATATGTTAAGATAAAATATATTTGAAATAAATAATTTCTAATCTAATACACTGATAGTACAACTATCCTTAAAACACTAACATTGGTTGTACAAGTTATGAAAAAAGGGATTACATGAATATGTGCTAAATTGAACTGTAGTAAAAGAAAACTACAGTAAAAAAAAATATGTTCAAATATGTCTGATTTGCAAAAATATAAATATGGATTACAAATTTAATTCAGATACATAGTTGTATATAAAGAGACATTACGCTTCTGTAAAGAAAAAATACACGGCCAAAAAAAACCAAGCGTATACAAACAATATAGTTATAAATTGAAAACGTCAATGCATATTCACATAAAATATAAATTGTACACCAAAAGTGTGTATAGAATGTGTATTGAATTGTTACAAGTTTGAGAGACCACAAGTTTCGGAATAGTGAATTAAATAAATTATACAAAAAAAAATATACTTAGATACAATCAGATAGAAACCATTAATTCGCCCATTCGATATTTCAGCACAATCCATAAAAAAATATTCAACCTGTAAATTGAAGAAATAAAATTTTAAATACCATCTGATTAATTGATGTGAATCAACTAATTTTAGTAATTGTCTTCTTTTTGTAGCTATTTTTTTGTGACTCTACTGAGCCAACTAATTTTTGTAACTACCTCGATGAGAGGACTATTGTAACTAACAGAGAGAAATACTCTTTTTAACTGAACTGAAAGAAGTATTTTTTGTAACTCCTTGATGAGACGATTTTTTGTAACTCAGTTCATGAGATTACTTTTGTAACTGATTTTAAATATGTGCTGAAATATTAAAGTAAGCTTGTATATACGCAAGTCATTTCTGATCTAAGCCAATGCCTGTTGAAACTATGCAAATTCTCAACTAGCATAAACCAATAATTATATAAATTCTTTGAATAATAAAAATATGAAAAAATATCAATAATAAATTTTTATACAGTGGAGTATTAAAAAAAATTATTCTCCAGCTCAGGTACAAGTAAGTGTTGAGGAAAATCACGAAACTTCCACCAGGCCACGTTCTCAGCAGTTGGTGATGTCTAGGCGATCTTTTCAAAGAATTTACATAATTTCACATAATTTGGTGCGTGAGACACGCACCAAATTAGCAACGGGCAACTTATTTCTGACTCCATATCCCATAGACTCCATAGAGATAGTTACGATTAGCTAATTCATACTGATGATGACTACTTTGTAGTCGAAATACGTATTTATAAAACAAAAATAATTGTTCTAGAAATAGGGGCAAAATTTGAAATTTAATTTCAAAAAACCTAGAGTTATCTTTGGTTATTTTAATAATCTTTATATACAATCTCAAGTCTATTCATATAATTGATGTGTGCTATAAGCTGACACTTTTTAACACGATTACTGCAAGACAACTACCTTAAGTATATCTTTAACATCGACCTATGATTTTTTGTACTTTGACAATGGTTTTTTAAATTGAAAACATCTTCATAGAAGCCAATTTTAATGGCCATATAAATTGTTCAATTAAAATAATTAAAAAAATCTTAGAATAATTATTATTAGTGTTAAGTAGAATTTTTGTTGTTGTTTTCATTATTTGATACAATCTACAATAATAATGATATTGAAATGAAAGTTTACAGAATAGAATCGGTCAACCGTGTAAATTAGCATACTTGAATGAAGAATGGCTTGGTTTGACTATCACCCAATTAAAAAGCGAAACTATTGGAAGAAAAACAAAAACATTCATCTTTATTATTCAAATTAGAGATACTGTTTGTAAATTTTAATGTCTCATAGCTTGGGATAGGAAAAATATGATTAGGTTTTGTCTTTATTTATGATTATATGTTTCGATAATTTGCAGGCATTCTAACCATTTAAAAAAGCCAAAATATTGAGATGCCCAAGAAATTCCATACATCTGTAAAGTTTCAAATCAATATGACTATTTGATGGAGGGTCAAATTTCAATTTCGTTTTTACCACATACAGACTGACTGAAGTTTTATTTTTCTAACGAGAAAGTATTTTTTTATTATATTATGATATTTGAGCTTTATAATCATTTGTAAGTACCACGAATTGTAACCATAGTGATTATTTTTCTGTTGAAAAACAGCAGGTATTTTAACAAAGTCGAAAAGCTTTTCGATAATTCGAGCATGATATATATAACATGTATCAATGTCATCGTACTGAAAGGCTGATTTTCTCTCACCAAAAAATATAAATGTTTTTAAATATTAAAAGTAGAAGGGATGTTAATCCTGTGTGTGTAATCAATTATCAAATTTTTAATGATTTGATTATTGTTTGTTATTTACTAATTAATGAGTATACTATTGGTAAAGTTACTCATGGCATCATATCCCAAAATGGCGGCTTTAGTTTAAACAATTAGTTATATTTTTCAAAAAAAAAGAATAGTTTCAATTACAAAAACATAATTGTTTAGTTAGTAACGTAACCCTATAGTGACGCTTATATAACTATCACAGTTGAGCCAGACAATTCTGTTTCTAAGTCTTGCCACTAGATGTCAAAGTCCTAAGTCCTATTTTATTCGCCAATGTAGTCGAAGATTATTAAAAGATCTATTTTTGTTGACGGTAATATTTCCTCCTATTTAGTGAGTGGTGTGACATTGATACAGGTTGTATATAACAATTTTTTTTTCATATCTTTTTAACCTTTATTTAATTTTTTAGAATAATTCAATGAAAATTTTCCTATTTAAAATATAAAATCTCGTCTTCAATAGAGTTAAATCTTTTAAAAATATTGAGGTGACGAGCGAACTGAAAAATACACCCCGAAATGCCAGGAAAGTAAGTCGCTTTGCATGTTTTCAACTTTCGACGATTTTCCTGTTTTCCTTTTGGGTTTAATTTTTATTATAAAAGTGAATTTCATTCAAATTCAGAAATTATTTTTCGATTTTAAGTGATTCTAGCCCATCCATAAAATACGTCACGCAAAATTCACTCTTTTTTGACCACTTCTTCTCCCTTTGACCTGCTACATCATAATTTTCCTAATTGTAGCTATTAGGTGACCCCATAAATAGTTATAAAAATCTTTCTCTCCTGCATATCCCAAATGGAAAATAAAATCTATAGTTTAAAACAAAAAGTAGGATTATCAGCTAAATTGGATTAAAAAATGGCCGGGGTATTGTCTGATACTTAGGGAATGGTCAGAAAATTTCATGTTTGCAATATTTCGATCGCCATCCTCTATAAATGGTGTATGGGTGTAAAAACTTTTCTATATTTTTTTGGGTGTATTTCCAGCTAATTAATCCACAGCATCTAAGAATTGAGTGTGACACAAGAGGTCGAAGCCTAATAATGTCTGCACTTGCAAATCGTCTTGATAAAAGCACCAATTCACACAGATTGCATATTGTATTGTAAAAGCTGCTCCTCGTCAAAATTGTTTTCCAATTACAGCTTTAAACAGTTCAGGAATTAACAAAGTATAAAAATATAAAATCTTGTTAAACGCTCTCTAAGAGTTCAAAGAAAGTTTTAAAAGGTATTCAAAACTATAATAGCCGTAGACTTAGATTGGACATTATTACAATTTTTCCACATATATATCACCAATCTAAAGCATTCTAAACATTTCAGAATGACAACTAGCAAATATAATCAAGTTGGACGAAATTACTGAAAGTTAGTGATAATAAAGCGCATTGAACGTGTTTGTATGCCCTCATAAATCAAATTATGGAAATTTATGAAAAATATCGTCAAGTCAAAACAAATTATAATCCTTTGCGCGTTGTTTGTAATTCAATGCGCGCATGTCGGTCAAATATCTCTTCTGTATGTAAGTATGTACGTATATATAATATGTCAAGCAAAGCGAGTAGCGTACTCTCTGTGGTAGGGGTTCCATAGCCTATACTAAATATTACATCTTCTTTCTATAACATTCCAACAATCCAACCAAAGTCTATCGTAAAGAGTTGTAATAATCAGAAGAAAGAATTTGTCTATACAAGACGTACCAAAAAATAAAAAATAAATTAACTAATATTCAGATATGTAAAAGAGTTATCGTAAACTTTCCGATAAAAATATCGATATGCTATAATAACGTCAACGTTCATTACAAATATCCCGTACAGATAGCACCACTTGAAGTAAATTCCAATTTGACTATATATATATATTTTTGGTAGATTATTGTTTATCCGACAAAAAATATAAATGTGAGAGGGACCCAGGTTTCACACACAAAAGGTATTCATATCCTAGCAAAAATAAAAATATTTGCCATCAAAAGTAGTGAAATCTATGTAAGAACCAAATTTTTTAACAAGAATGAGAAAATTATTGGTATATATTTATTGGGTACGTTTGTCAGGTGCAGGGTTTCCATATTGTACATGGTAAGGGGTGAGATTATTATTTGGTATATTAAGTATTAGATTATCAAATGATAATTAATGAGAACTCTAGGTTTTTGAAATAAAAATTCAAAAACCTAGGTCAGTTTTTGTATTATAAATACGTATTTCGATAACATCATAAGTATAAATTAGCTAGTCGTAATTTACTCTTTGACAATAGGGAATATACATGAAAATTTTTTTTCACTTGAATTGAAGCATGTTTACTTGATAAATATCAAGGTAAAATTACTTTTTAAATAACTTTAAAAATAAACGAGATATGAATGATTGAAATTCCCGATTAGACAAAGAGGGTGATAGCTCTCTTGATATGTTATGTGACGTCATATTACACTTTCACCATTTAAAATACATGTAAAACTCCGTTTTAAGTATTTTTGCAAGAAAGAGACAGATAATAATCTTTAAAAGCTTATAGCTTGCTTGATATTTGTTGGATTTTAATTTCGTTTTTAAATATTACTACATTATTAACAGTATTTTCATATTCTGAAAATAAATGTGAAAAAAATTTTTTATACATATTCCGTATTAGAGATAGATAGAAAATAGAGATCAATAGACAAAAAATTAATAAGAAAATAAATTAAAATATAATAAATTTTATTGAAATTACTCTTGTTAAAATTTCTTTCATTGAATTTAACATCACTCTTATTAAAATTACTCTTATATTGTCTCAGGATATGTTATTCCTTGCTAATTTGGTGACAGTTTCACGACGTTTCTTGGTTGTGCCTTGCTTATATATGTTTGACCGACGTTTAACTCTATTCTAAGGTCGCTCTTGATTGGTGCTAAGTTATGCGTTGCGGAGTAAACGGGTTTTTATATTTTGATATCTTTAATCTAATCAAAATTTTGCGGAAAAATTAATAGTCAGTATGTCCGTCTCTTTCTTTCTATAGATGTGAAAATATAAAAACCCGTTTACTGCTAAAAAACCCTAAACGCATATCAGTTTGCCAAAAATTTTGGAACGTTCAGTGCCTGAAACCAATCTTTTAATACCACATTGCCGACCGGCACGGCACTATACATACGCATAGTAAATAGTGTAGAACCATCATCTCTCGTAACCAGTAACACACACAGAGCCAGCCAGGCCACCAACAATACAATATTGTACAACTAACTAACTATACCTACATAATATAGTACTATGGCCACTCTGGGGCCTCTGTAATATAACGTTTTAAGGACGTGCACGCATGAGACTACATAACAATTTTTTTTTTAGTGATGGAAAACAGAATTTTTGTGTACTTAAAATTATAATAACTATATTATTAAAGTAGCCACCATAATAAATAATATTTATAAATATTCTTTGAAATATGCAATTTATATATTTAATAAAATTAAAACTATTTTGTTAGGTTTATTTTTACCATCATATTTTGAAAATTGGCGACAGCGTACAGTAAAAAAATATACATATAAACACTGTGAATGTCATAAGAAAACATAGTTTATTGTCAGATCTGTCAAATCAAATCAAATCAATTTCGAATTCACATTTTCTGATATTTTACAACAAATACTTTTAGGACAAATATTTAGGAAAATATTTAGGAAAAATAAAAAAAGGTTATAAATCGTTGTAAGATACTTAACAACTTTTTAAAAATCCTAAATAAATTTTATTAAAGATAGGACTCATTTGATTCTAGCGCAGCACATGAACGTTCTTAAATAAAACATTTCCATTTTGAACAAACGGACGACGGTAACGGATGACGGACGGTATGGACAGACGCATGACTGTGATGATGATGATGATGATGTTGATGATGGTAGTAAAATAAAGTGGTTGGTCGACCCGCGTTGTGACCGTTCGTCACAAATACTACATAACATTACAATAGTAATAATACACTCACTCACTCACTCGTTGGTAATGTGAGTATAAAAACTTTGCGTTGATTGTAATCAAAGAGGTTGATTACCTTTTAGAAGTAACGTTCGCATCATCATCGTCAACCACCACATCACCTTCGTACTTTGTTTTTATTTTTGTGATACGTCATAATTATTTTCAATCAATTTTTATTCGAATATTTCCAAAAATTTATGACGTGTTTATTAATGTTGTTTTATCTTTTTGGGCTTTTAAGATTAAGATTTTATATATATATATATATATATATATATATATATATATATATATATATATATATATATATATATATACAGGCAGGGTGTCCCAAGTAGTCGAGTTCCATAAGTAGGTAGAGGGTACGATTTTGGAACGAAATTATTAAAACAATTTAACACATTTTTCAAAAAATAAAAAATTTAATTAATGCCCTTTTCAAGAAATTCATAATTTGAAAAATTTAAGCAATACATTTTTCCAAAAATTGATAATTAAATCAAAAATGAATTATCAAAAAAATGCACTTTTTGCAACTCTGGTTTCAACCTAATTACTTAATTAATTAATAATTAATTAAAAAAATGTCTGAGGACTTTTCGTCACAAAATCGTACCCTCTACCTGCCCTCTTATGGAACTCGACTACTTCTAGCACATCCTGTATATACAGAGTTAAAAAAATGGCTTTAACATGTATGCAGAGGTAAAAAATTGTTTATAAGAGTTCAATGGTCGATTATTCTATGATCTAGAGTTCATTGTTCAAGATTAATGGATGTTTGTCACAGATATTTTGCAGTGGTTTGTCTATTCACGGAAAATTACACGCATAACATTTTTATGATATACGGTTATGAATTAATTTCAAATTTATAATTTAAAGTCACGTCACCCCCTATTGAATTTTTCATTCATTTGGTTAAGCTTTAACATTAATTTTTATATCCCAGTATACATATGTAAATAAACAAGGTATATTAAGTTTAGTCCCGACTTTGATAACGCTTGAAAATATTGATCGCAAGCATAAATGTTTCGCATAGATGTTCATAATATGGTCTAATTCGGCATTTCCGCATATTCGTTTGTCTGTCTGTGAACACTATAACCAAAAAACTTAAATTTTTGATCATTTAGCCTCACTTTTAACTTCTGCAAATTTATGAAAAGTCTAATTGTATCGTAAACTTGTAGTAAACAAATTTGCAGAACTATGTTTTATGTGTTCAATTTCAACTCAAAGTTAACCACTTTAGCGCTTCTGGAAGCGGTCGGGGCTGAACCTACACTTCTGGGAACATTTTCTTACAATTTCTATTTTCAATATGTAATACTACACTCATTTTCAGAACTATGTTCGATAGTTTTTTTTTAATGAAAAGTCTTCACAAGTCAAACGTTTGACTCCCCACCCACACTCTCCGCCACACCTGAGAATTCTACAAAATGTGGCTCTTGCTTTGACGATATCATGTGAAACTGATGAGAAAAAATCACGACTATGTTCGATCAGTTCACTTTTATGTAGCCAGCTCTTAGACTATCGTATATCATATTTTCTTTGAAGTAAAATTTTTATAGACGATTGATGATTTTTATTTATTTCTGTCATTAAAAAAATTTGTTTAAAAATTCTCTTTGAATATAACTAAAAGAATGTTTGTGAAAAAGTTTATGAAATAATACTTAAAAGTTTGTCAAATCAAAAAATAATTTCGTTCGGACTAAAATTGTGTGTTCTTTTTTATACCCAGTTTATTTGTAAATATACAGGGTATATTAAGTTTAGTTCCGACTTTGTAATGCTTGAAAATATTGATCGCAGAAAAAAAATTTTGTTATAGGTGTTCATAATATTACCTAATTAGTCCATTTCCGCATGACCATCCGTCTGTCTGTCTGTCCGTGAAGTCGATTACTCAAAAACGAAAAGAGATAGCGAGCTGATATTTTGTATGTGTATTCTAGATCTAAAAAGTAAGGTCAAGTTTGTGTGGGGAAAAGAGATAACGAGATGAAAATTTTGTGGGTGTGTGTTCTAGAGCAAAAAAGTAAGGTCCCCGCCAGGGGGGAAAATTTATATCTTTGAAACCATAAGAGATAGAAAAAAAATTTTTTAACAAAAAATCTTCTTCTCTTTTAAATAAACAACTTTTGTTTGGAAAATTTTTTCATAAACTCAATAGTTTTCTCATAATTTGTGCTCAAAGTTGAAAATGGGAAATACAATTGATAGATAGGTGAACGAAGGCATGCATGAATATATGTACATAGCATCCATACATACTATTTTTATACCCAGTATATTTGTAAATAAACAAGGTATATTAAGTTTAGTTCCGACTTTGTAACGCTTGAAAATATTGATCATAGAAAAATAATTCATATCTTATAAACTTTGAATTTAAAGAATGGATCAAACATTAATATATAAACTCAGTATATACTGGGTTTATACATAATTAACTCAGTTACTTGTTTTACATTACATTACTTGTTTTTTTTTTTTGTTTTTTTTTTTTAAATATGGAATGGATCGTTAGAAAAATAATTCATATCTTATAAACTTTGAATTTAAAGAATGGTTCAAACATTAATATCTATACTCAGTATATACTGGGTTTATACATAATTAACTCAGTTACTTGTTTTACATTACATTACTTGTTTTTTTTTTTTTTTTTTTTTTTAAATATGGAATGGATTGTTGACGAAAATTCATTATTAATTATTGTTACGAAAAACTCAAATATTTGTTTTATTTAATAATTCGTTAATGTTTTTATTTGTTTTTATGTTTGTTCGAGCATTATGAAAAATTTTGATTGAACTTTTTTTGTTTAAGAGCTGATTGATTATTCGATTTAAATTATATATTGTATCACGCTGAAATAGAAATTTGGTGGAAGTGTCGGTAAATATTTTATAATTGTGGAAGCGGTGGTAGCGATAAGTATTTGAAGTAGTGGAAGCGGTGGAAATTTACATTGAGGTTTTTAATCTTTAAATGACGGGAGTTGGAGATATAACATATATATATATATATATATATATATATATATATATATATATATATATATTTATATATATATATATATAACATACATATATATATATATATATATATATATATATATATATATATGTTATATATATATAACATATATATAAATGTATATATATATATGTTATACCTCCATATATATATATATTTGGATGTATCCAAGGAGATTTTACGAAATCGTGTTATTGGTAAAATCTGAATAGATATATTTTTTTTGAAAATTCGTTAACAGTTGATGAAAGCCCTATCCTGTAACTCAAGGCATCATTCATTCTATGAATACAAGATAAAAATGTTAAGAAGAGTATTCAAAAATTCATGATATGATATTTATATTTATATAGCAACAGGTATCGTAACATCATCACAGCATCTTATTCATTCTACAAATAAGATGCAATTCACTACTTACATTATCATTGTCGATATACATCGAAGAAGAACATATTACTTCGAACTATGTACATAGAAATATAAAGATTAGTGTATATTATTCTAAGAGATGAAACAGATTCAGTTGCGAAATAGCAGTATTAAATACCATACAATACATTTTTATTCATTTCGTATTGTAGTATACTCGCTTCCAAATCTCAATTTACTTACATATTTAGATACTTTTGCGAACACACTAAATATTCCCTTTGTTACAACTACTAACAAATCATTGATTGATTATTTATCAGACAAAATATTGTTTGGTTTCAATCCCACAAATTGTCTTTGTAATTTGATCAATTTAATAATACGTTTCAGGATTACTTGGAACCTTCAGTTCTACATCAAGAGTATACATGGTGTGCATCACAATTGGCAAGTTTTTCTTAATTACTCATGGAACGTAATAATCCAGATGAAATTGTAATTTTGCGATATTTTGTTAATGATACTTCCTCTTTTCCACCCCCATCGCCTTAGGAGCTTATTTACCACATGGCAGAAAGTTAGGGTTCATGGATTTATTGACGGGCCATATCGTAGACTATGTTGTGATTAGTAAGGTTTTCGACTACGGTTTAATATCAACCAAATATGTTTCTTCGTCAAGTATGACAAATAATTTTTATCGTAGTCGAATATTTTAATATTATTTAACTACTTTAACTTAAAGATCAAATAAAATAAAAATCCCCTATTTATAAAAAAAAATTGTAAAGCAATAAGCAACATGAGATAACCCTAAAACACGACTACATAAAATAAAGGAAGCAGAACAAGAACGTACAGAGGCTTTGAGTAAGAATAAATGTATGGAAAAATAAGAAAATAAAAAATCTATCACAAAGTGAATCTGTGTATTCTATCTCACACATACAGCGAAAGAATGCAAACACTATGGACTTGTTTAAGTGGACTGTGCATACTTATCGAAAGATACATGCCGTATACATTGATTGTATTTGGCGGATTGCCTGGTCCATTGGCTTAGCTCATCCCTTGCAATTTTGTACACAATCAAACCGATATGCAAACCGATCTATGCAAACCGATTGTACAATCAGAGAAATTGTGATCTAAATACGGTTTACTAATACAACTATCGTTTTTTTAATGTTCAGTATTTCGAAAAACGGAACACTTAGGTAATCATGTTGGAGTATCTCACAGACACTGTCTCTGTCACCGAGATTTGTTCGAGATTATTAAGTGGGGTGACATTTAAAAGCTTTTTGAAGCACTATTTATGAAATATATAATTAATTTTGTTTTGTGTTTAAGATTTTTTAACATTTTTCAGATAAAAAGATTTAAAATTGCGTATAGTATATCTCCAAAAATATCGCTGAGAAAAATAACGAATAAGGCATAAATTAAAGGTAGATTATCAGAAATGAAAAATTCAAAAGCGACCTTATAACTCAATTTTTAGTTCATCCTATATATATATACTATGACAACTTTTATTCGAAACAGTTCTTCAAAAAACGAAATGAATAAAGTACAAATTATAAATAAACTAAAAATTTTGAAAAATGAGCGCTGCTTTTGTATTCATAATACCATATATTGATATCATAGATGCCACACCAGATAGTATTTATGGTAATATGAATAGGCGGTCCATCTTTGTATACGTCCATGATAAAAACATTTACAAGAGAATAATTTCCCTACATACTGCATGCTACAAACACCCGCACATTTGTGTATTTGTGTACAATATATATACATATATATATATATATATATATTTGGATATATAAAGTATATACAGATAATACAAAGGGTAGCGTTCAGAGCAACCAATACTTAAACAGGCGGACTACAACATATTATAAGGGTGTATATAGTTGATTTTCTCTTCTTTCTAAATACCCATATAGGGCTATTCAAAATTATGTTCGAAGTTTTATTGAACTAAAAAGTTTGATTCGGAAATCGTATCTATCGGATTTCTTGTTTAGATATGAATATGATGAAATGTAGTAAATTCGACAAACAACACGAAGATAATTTTAAATTCGAAAATAGAAATATGTACATATCAAATGTGATATTACACAGCAAAAAAAATTGATCATGTAGGAGCTACGTAGACCTTTGAATTATCTGAGAGGAAAGAATCATAATGAAATTAGGTATTCACGGCAATATTTTTTATATTAATGCTAGGTAAGTAGAAAGAAAATATGGACAGAAGATGAATTGTATTAATATGTAAATTGTATTTTTTACAACTTTTACTTATTTTTAACCCGCCTTCAAAAAGGAGGATGGTTCTCAATTCGTCTGTATTTTTTTTTTTTAAATATCTCTATTTAACTAATATTAGAAAAAATATTTCACCTTTGAGTTTCTTTTCCCCTCTAAGCAGTCCTTTCTCTTTGAGCGAACTTATACTTAAATAACTGATATTTAAATATCATGAGCACGCAGCATACCAAATTTCATTGTGATCGGACAAAAATCGTAGCTTGTAGAGCGTACACACATATTTTAGTTATCTACTACACACATTTTTGCCATTCAGTTATCTACTAAATAGGTACGATAGACATTTGAAAAAATATACGTCATCCCAATATACGCCATCCTGACCTTACACGCATTAATTAGTTTTTTTACAGCCCCTTTCACTCCCTAAAATACTTTATGACTGATTTTACGGTTAGGTTCTCTTTATGAATATACTGCTCTTTATGAATTTACCGCTCTTAGTTTTTTTATTCGCCTTATATTAATGATCCTGTATACGAATTTATATACTACCGAATATGGGATACCCACGTTAAAGTATTCGAATCTTGGTAAAAGATGTAAATTATTTGGTTTTGAAGAAAAACTTCTTAATTATTTAGCTAATTCCGCTTTTATTTTATTTAAAATACTTTAATATTTTAATTCATATGATATGTTTTAACTTATATAGTCATTTTCGAAAAATTTGTACAATTTGTGATATTGATAGGATGAAAATACTTTTAGGACACATTGTATACGGACTAAGCTAAAGTAGTGTATTCCAAATAACCAAGTTATTCTCTCTGTTACGAAATATACACAGTTTGTGGGAGGGTATATATATATATATATATATATATATATATAAAGCATTTGAATATTATTAGTGGGTTTTGGGTAGGTTAAAGAAGGAATCGACTTCAAAAGAATGATGGGTAATAGGAGGTGGTTGGATAAGGTCTGTGTTGTTTAGCTGTATTATATATGTACGGAATGGAACATACACTATGAGTTTGAGAAATTTATTTACACAATTGAAGTCATAGCTTATAAACCTGACAGCAGCCATTCAAATTTAATCAATATATAGTTAGTATATATATATATATATATATATTATTTGTATTTTATAATATAAAATTAGTGTTTTTCAATCATTATTATTATATAACCGACCTGTGTACGGCCATTGCTTGAGTATATAATTATCCAAAAAGTATTTTAGAGTTTTTCACACGTTTATATTTGGTTCCCCCTTATAATTTAAATGAAATACAATTATATGTATACTAGCTTATAACCGCGTCGTCTCTTTTATTGTTATAATTCTCCGGCTCCCGTCATTTTATGATTCAATGTATTTTCCCACCGCTTCCACTACTTCAAACAATTATCGACACTACCACCAAATACATAGTGTTTTACAATTTACTATATTATGTTATACTATGCAATAATATAGTTTTGCCAGTGATTATTTTATATTTTTGGGGTCGCAGTTGCAAATTTTATGTGATTTAAAAAAAAAAAAAGTTTGGTACGTTCATCTTTTATTTATTTTTAAAAGAATTGTATCGAAAATTATTGCAGTTGTATAAAAAAATGGAGTATGCGCGAATTGTTTGCGTATATCCATGTTAAAATTTTACATTTAAATTAAAATCATAAGGGAAGAACGGGCTACACTTCGACCATAAGGTCCATTGTGATGCCTAAGGATGTGAGGATGTGAGGGGAGTGGAAGGAATTTTTTGTGTATAGACAATGAATTGGTAGGATATGCGGCTGCAGCCGACTATGATAGGAACTATGTCGATATTCATCTGGAGTTCGTGAAGGAAACTGCAGAAATCCTTCTCAAGCATAGCCGCTTACTTCGTTCTTGTCCATACGTTGACAGTTTAGTCAATTAACCACCCCTTTTTTTTCCCTAATAATTGAAAAACTGCCGATGTCGGGTTTCGAACCCATAACCTCCCAGGTTCCAAGTAGGCATAAGTAGGCTCTCGCCCACTTGGACTGGTATTTGCGAGTGAACTACCTTAATTGAATTTTGCTTTTAGTGCTTTTAAAATCATGTAGTTTAGTTTTGAATGAAAAGTATACATTTTTTTACAATTAAAAAAATCAATATAATTTCCCAAATTTAACCAACTGTTTCACCAAATTTCTATTTCGTGACATATCTTTTCAAATTTTATCATAACAATCTAAATAGTACACTTGGCCACAAAAGTTGATATCATTTTTAAACATTTTATTGTCGATTTGTGCCTTTTATTCGAAAAATATTTTCGAATAAAATTTGTTACTATATTTCTGATGAACAATATTTACCCGAAGTATTTTTCCGAAATCCGAATCCATAAGCGATTTAAAAAATTTAAAAAAATGACATCAACTTTTGTGGTTCATAGTAGGTACCATGTTAATATATTGTATTTCAAAGTTTCAAATCAATACGAAAATTAGAAGTGGGTGAAATGGAAGAAGTGGGTGAAGTCAATCTAATAACAGCGTGTTATAAAGAGAAAAATCAACACATTTATCTCTCTCTTCGTTCAACAATCACCGATTTAAATTTTCTTATTAAATATTTTTAATTAAATAATGTTCTAAAAATATCACACAACATATTTTCTAATGAGATAATAAAACAAATCGAAAACATTCCAGAAATATCAGTGTAGTGTACCTTTTTTTAGTAGTATGTGGTGTTTATTGGAGATTTTCATTGTTAACCAAGTAGAGTTTAGTGATTATACGCTAACTCAACTCTAGAGCATGGCCATCAACAGTCGATCAGCCACCGGTTGGAATTAGATATGCTTCATAATATTCTGTTATATAGTTTGTTACTAAATATATGCATGTTGAAACATTCAAAGTGTTACTGTATCAAAGTGTTACTTTAGTAATATATACGTCTAGAATGTGACTTACTAGTTCAACTTTTATGAACGCGATTGTATGTATATATCTACCAAAAGGCCTTAAACAGTACGTGTGTGTCTAGTATATATGTTAAAATACATTAATACAAACATATAGTATTACGGCCCACAAAAGTAGCGCTCATTTTTCAAAGTTTTTTTATTTGATTTGAACCAGTAGCGGCGTTAGGGTAGGGCGCGGTTGGGTGACCGCCAAGGACGCCGAATATAATGGGATGCCTCAGACACCCATCTTTATGAAACAGATTCCGGAAATATAATTATTATAAAACCGAATCCAGAAAAACAATTAAAAGATCGCAACTTACAAAAACTGTATCCAAATGTATGGATAGCATTGCGAATATTATTGACTATACCTGTAACGTTTAATAGTGGGGAGAGGAGTTTGTCTAAGCTTAAGCTGATAAAAACCTATCTGCGATCGATAATATCTCAATCTAGATTGACAAACTTGGCAACTTTGTCGATCGAAAATGAAATTGCTGAAAACATCGACTTTGATAACTCAATAAAAGAGTTCGCCGATAGAAAGGCTATAGAAAAGTAAAATTTTACTAGTTTATTTTAATAAATGGTTATTTCTTTTAATGAATGATTATTTCATTATATCCTTTGCCTGTTTTTCGTATAGATTTGAATTGCAGTTAGGGGGTGCCTTAGAAATCTCGCCCAGGGCAATGGTAATGCTAAAACCGGCACTGATTTGAACAGTATTCATTCGATTTTTGGGAAAATATTTCGAAGAAAAATTTTTTAGTATATTTATAATCAACAATTTTTATCCAAAGCATATCTTCAAAATCCAAATGGATAAGGCAGAAATCAAATATAAAGTTTTGAAAAATAAACGCTACTTTTGTGGCTATGTGTACCAATAGAATGTAAAAGTATCATAGGCATACACGGGTGTCAATCTAATATTATAATGCAGAAACAAAAGCTCTTAAATAAAAACCTTTTTTGAAAATTCGATTTAAAGAAAAACAAGTGAAAATAACAACTAACTGAGTTAATTGCTTAAATATCCAGTATTTACTGAACTTACGAAAAAAAGTTTCAAACAAAACTTGTTTATTTAAAAAAAGCAATATTTTTGGTCCTTAAACTTTTGTTCTATCTCTTACGATGTAAAGATAAACAATTTTGTCTATTTTGTCCAAATATGGTTCGATTTTCCCCACACAAACTTGACTTTACTTTTTAGATCTAGAATACACATACAAAATATCAGCTCGCTATCTCTTTTCGTTTTTGAGTTATCGTGTCCACAGACGGACGGATGGACGGACATTCGAAAATAGACTAACTAGGTCATTTTATGATCACCAATACCAAAATTTTTTGTTGTTGCGTTCAATATATTCAACCGTTACAAAGTCGGGACTAAACTTAATATACCCTGGTATATATTATACACTGGATATATAAACTTAAAATTATTATTTTTATTGAACGAAACCTGTATTTAATATTTGGAAACGGCAAGAAATTGGAAATAAAAATAAAAAAGGGAATATAATTATTTGACAAATTATTATTTCGTTGCACACATTAAACAGCCATTTTTTAGGCTCCGCCTTCAGGTCAGTTCTCAATAAACCAAATGTAGCATTTTTCAAAAAAAATAAACATGACGAGATACTTTTGTGGATTTTAAATTTTTAAATATATTTTGTGGTTCATCATGGTAATGAACACAGGCTAATAAAGCATTGCAAATTTGAATCACACGTTTGGATTGTCAACCCGGTATATTTTATAGAAGAGCTATGTATTAGAAAAGTACTAGTAGGTACTGAGATGATATTGCTTGATGGCACCAACGCGCGGAGGTAATGCCTTTGCTCTGGTTATATGTGTAGAATATTCTATTTGCAACGCGCTATATAATATAATGGCCATGGTATATGGAAGTTTATATCACCGCGTGTGCTATTTGCAAACAGTATATATATATATTTATATATATATATATATATATATATATATATATATATATATATATATATATATCCAAACATATTGTTGAATCTATTGATGTGTTGGTTTGTCGGTGATTCTCGCCTCAATTCGGGATATTCAACCTCGCATTTGGCTCCGGTCTGGTATTATTGATCTTAACTATATATGTTTATGATGTATCCCGAAAAATGAAACCTTTTTTCTGTCTTTTTCGTACATTCTTCTGTATACGCGATATTATATATTATATTGTTGTTTTCTGTAAATTGTTTGATTTTCCGCGAAAAAAAAGTGATGATTATATTTGTAAAACATTTATCACATACTATTGCAGCGCATCCTAATACCAATTAAAATGAAATCGTATGCCAACGTCATTTTGTAGTATTGTTCTCGTTCGTAGTATTGTTCACACCATCAAAGAGTAAAATTTATACCACTGAAATTTAGTAAACAATAAATACATATGATTTAGTAGGCGCCTGTTATACATACGTGTATATATCTGCACGTGCCACATTATTTTACGAATGTTAGAAGAAATTATGATTTGGGAAAACCATATTTGATAATGAATTTGCATATTTATATGTAATCTGGTTTATTGAGGTGATAGATTTATAATATCTATCGAGTTTCTAATTTTATTTCTTTTATATACAAACAATTAATGTTTTTTCTTTTTTTTACTTTTAATAATTTTCTTTGGAAAATGGTGAAAGATAGAAAATACTCTTTTTTTTTTCACTATTCGGCTAGTAAAATATTTCGCATTAAATTATAATATTACGAAATGAAAAGTCTTGCATTGAAAAATCAATGGGATCAACTTTTGATCCAAACTGTTTGTCTTTCGTTGTAAATGGAACAAACCTATAATTTTTTTTTATCCTAAAGAACAAACGTATAATTTTTTTAGTCTCCATGGTGTATACCTGTGACTTTTTAACCTTATAGAGTCATTAGGACTCTTTAATTTGAATTTTTAATATGTTATTAATCAATAGTAAATATACATCGGCCAGTTTCTTAGGAAGTACTTGTCAAAAATTGAAATTTAGCACGTTGTATATAGGGAATATCTGTTTAATCGCACATTTATCATGAAATTGAACTGTAACGGTAAGTTAAACTATTGTAGATTATGTTATAAATATAAACAAAGTCTTATGACTTGTAGTTTTGAAGATATTTTGATATAAACCACGAGATATGTCTGCCTTTCTCGAGCAATCTTTTTATATCTAATAGATAGTTATTTTTATCTGTTAAATATATTATAATAAATATATTCCTTTTATCTATATTTTCTCCGCTCTTTTTCGAACCGCGCGTACTATTTTAAACGAATATTTTTCTTTAATTTATACAGGGAATTTTGTAGAAATCCCATTAACCGAAGTCCAATCTTTTCCGGATTGCTCTGAGTACAATAAAGACCGTATTTAAGTGGTTTTTATAGCGGCGTACATTGAAACCATCTTTTAGGGCCGGTTAAATGCGAAAAACAAAACTTTTCAGCCGAGAAAATCGACAGATTACCTGCAATCTGTATCATTATACGCAAATTTTGCTTTTTAAATGACCATTTTTCATTATTTATCTAGCTATCTGGATATTTGGATTTGATTATCCGGAGGAAGTCCAATCCTAATTATTCCGGATAACTGGATTTTTAGTGTAGCTAAATTCCTACTGTTCTCATCTCTTATTTCATTTTCTTACCCGAGGAAGCCTAAAATCTGAACAAAATCGAAATTTCCGGTTACCCATTAATACTCGTTTCGTATCGTACGAGAAATGTAAGGTCTCAAAGGTAACTTAAAATAATTGTCAAATCCAAATAAATTTCAGGTATTTTTTTTGGCCTTTATTTAGTAGCAGTTCTTTTATAAATCTACTTGTGATCTAATCCATTCACGTACAGCTGAAACACGTGTATAAACACCTGGAAACTGTTTATTGCCACAATCATCACCCCATGATGAAATACCATGAATTTTATGGTTAACAACTAATGGACCACCAGAATCACCTTGACAAGCATCTTTACCACCAAGTGTTAAATCTCCCGCACAAAGCATTCGAAGCGTAATTGTTTCATTTTCATATGCTTCAATACATTTATTTTGATTCACAATTGGTATTTCTACTTTTTGTAAAGTGTTCGGTTCGGGTCCTTCATGCTAAAAAGAAATTTTCTTTCATTAAAATACATATTCGTTCAATTTAATCGATTTGATTGGCCTCATATAAATAAACAAAATAATGACATTCTTGTTTGTGACTCTTCAAAATTTAATAGTTGTTCATTTCATGAATTAGGAAAATCTCTATGAATGGATTTCTTACAATTGTTTTAATGAAAATCGATTGTATTTCACTATGGAGTCCATCAGTCCAAGTGGCCGACCGGTCTAAGGCTTATGTCTGCGCAGTATGCCTACTTGGAAACTGGGAGATTATGGGTTCGAATCCCGACATCGGCAGTTTGTCAATTATTAAGAAAAAAAAGGGAGCGGTTAATTGACTAAACTGTCGGCGTACGGACAAGAACGAAGTAACCGGCTATGCTTGAGAAGGTTTTCTGCACTTTCCTGCACGAACTCCAGATGAATATCAGCAGAGTCCCTATCATTGTCCGCTGCAGCCGCATATCCAATCAATTCCTAGTCTATACACAAAAAATTCCTTCCACTCCACTCACATCCTCACATCCTTAGGCATCACAATGGACCTTATGGTCGAGTAGCCCGTCCAGGGCAGCCTCTACAATCTATCTATCTAATCTAAAATGCTAAGATTACTAAAGAAGAATGCTAAAAGGTTAGCCCACACACCGGAAATCTTTGTGTATTTGTGGCCTTTATAGAATTATTTTAACACTTACAGTTAAACGACCCCATCCAGTAACAATACCAACATTATCCTCGGTTAAAAATTCATTTTCTTCAGGTAACTGAATTGATTGAATAGTTTCCGAAAACTCTAACGTTTCATTTAGAATAATCAATGAAACATCATAATCTTTTGGTATAACATTAAATTGTTCATGGATAATTTTTTTCGCAACTTGTCGAATTACACCGCCAGAATTTCTGTACACTGATCCAGCACGAACTTGTAAATATTTTTCATCGAAAAAGGCTGTACAATGTCCTGCCGTTAATATTACATTCGCATCAATAATAATACCGCCACATTGATGACTGCGTGCAAATTCGATAGATACTTGATATGGATAGTCTTCGATTTGAGCATCTCCACCACCCATAATTTTGCCAGGAAGGTGTGTGATTTTTCCATCACATTGTTTTGCTTTAAACAATTAAACATTCTTAGTTCATTTAAACGAATCATGCGTGGATTACACGCATTGAGAAAATGGATGAGGGTACGCGTGTTATAAGTTATACTATTTAAAAAAAATTGTGCATGTCAGCTCCGACGCATGACTACAGTTTACTCTTTTAAGTTATTAACTATAATACGAATATATATTACTATGTTACGAAAAGTTACTTAATTTTGAAATATTCGGCTTAGATGGCGCTAACATTAATTCATTTATAAAAATTTAAATTTATTAATAGCCAAAACACAAATTTGCATATTTCTAACACACTATAACGATTTATAGTGTGCTAGTACAGTTTACTGTTTCTATGGAAATTACAATCATCAAAATTTTAAAATAATTATTTTTTTTTAGAAGCTAACATTTAATATACAATTTAAAATATTATTTAAATTTGTATAAAAAATTTATTTTTTTATTATTTTTCTTCAAATAAATTAATGACCAACGAAAAAGGAAAATTTATAATGTAAAATCAATCTGAAAAGATATGTCAAACATCATAAATACAAATATCCTAGCCGTTTTAAGTGTTAGCTTGTAAAAAAAATATAACGTTTTATTTTAACACTTGATTTCACTATCCTTCAAATTGTCGTTCCGGGGACTTGAAATCGATTCTAAAGGAGTAAACTCCAAAAAGACATGACGTTTAAAATAATGTTTTGTGTAAAATTAGTACTTACCTAATGCGGATACGCATAGAATAGCAATTAAACTGACCCAAATTGAATTCATCGTGTCGTCAAACTATTAAAAGATTTATTGGAATTTTGTATTGTTTTTATTTAAATTGTAAATATTTTTAAATATCCACTTCAAAGATAATGTAGATAAAAATTGATATCGATTATCTTGAAGGACAATGATTCTGTGTCAATCATTGCTTTCAGGATGGGAGCAAACAACGTGAGGGGACGAGAAATGAGATATAAGAACATGTCCCGTTTACACGCCTCATTTGAGAATTCATTGAATGAAATATTATAGCTGGGATGTATGTATTCATAAAATGACTAATTAGGTCATTTTCGCATGTCCGTCTGTCCGTAGACACGATAAGTCAAAATCGAAGACAGATAACGAGCTGAAATTTTGTATGTGAGTTCTAGAGCTAAAAATACACTTCATCTCGTGAATAAGCAAAATCGGAGCATGTTCCTACCTCTCTAGAAAAGGGAGGAATCTCCTTTGTAAAAATCGTAAGAGATAAAAGAAATAATACAGCTTTAAAAATAAACAACTTTTGTTTGGAACTTTGTTCAAAAACCGAATGATTTTGCCACTTTAATTTCAAACATGTAATATCTCTTGATTATAAAAGCACGTATGCACGAGCGGATTAAAACAATTCGCCGTCCTTCTTTTAAGATATATTCTTATGCTCACGCTCGACTCTGTCCAATTTTGTACGCTTTCAAATGAAAAATTCAATTTTTGATCAAACAAGTAGCATTATATCTTGTGTAAACGGTCAATATTTGCCGTTCTAGGAAGCTGTCCACTTTGCCTACCCGGTAAAACCGTCGCTGAACCTATGCATGCATATATCAGCTATATACCTACTTTGTATTTTATATATATGCGCGTGCGTAAAACGAAAAGTAAGTAGTTTACACATTGATATCGAACGCAGACAAATACAGGGTATTTAAGCAATTAACTCAGTTACTTGTTATTATACCCGGCATATGTAAATATAGAAGTTGTATTAAGTCACGACTTTGTAACGCTTGAAAATATTGAAAGCAGGCATGCATGTTTGGCATAATATGGCCCAATTTTGCTATTTCCGCATGTACGTCCGTCTTTCTGAAAATGGGCAAAGCTGCACCTTTGAAACCGTAGACCGTCTACCGTGTCCTTCGAGATAGGACAAAAATGTAAAGACAAAAAATGTTTTGTTTTAAACATTTTTACATTGATTCAGGATATACCGGGTATTTAACCAATTAATTGTTATTCTTGATAACTTGACTTTTAATTGCTATTCTTGATAACTTGACAATCAAAAATTTTTACCAAATTTAATCCAACTTTTTATCTAAAGTCAGTCAAAAATCTTTATAAATATATTATTATCTCATAGTTACAGATTTTTTGCCCTGATTCTTTTAATCATATATTTTATATGTAGATATGCCGTATAATATGGTATACGTGACAGTATACAGGCGCAAGCAACAATATATTCTCGTTATTTTCACATAGTTTATATAGTTGTCTGTATACTTCATTGTAGGAAATAAAAGAACTTATTATTATGGGTTATGTATTCAATTGTGAAAGATTATGTAATTTTGTTTATTTGTATAATATTTATAATATACAGGTTGTACCATAACTGTGCGAAACAAAACCTTGGATGCGGCCTTGCCATTTAGTCGTAGTCGACGTTGGATAAGGCACAAATAAACTATAAAATTATGAAAAAATGAGTGCTCGAAGTATATTAATTTGTAAAGTTGCCTCGAATATCGTCACAGTTTGAGTGGATCAGTCTATTTTCAAAATGAATGGGAGGAAACATATATTTAATGCTAAGTATTAAACATATGATTAAAATATGGTTTAAATAAGTTGCCCTTCTACTTTTAAATAAGTTCCCCTTACGCGCATATAATAGTCAAAACAAAAAAATTCAACTCTACTTCCATGGCTCATAATATAAACAAATATTTAGATATTTCTTTAATTGGACTTCAGTTTTAGGGTTCCGTAGAAAGAATAGAGCATATTTTAGAAGATATCTCAAATAATATGTAGTAATATTTTAAATCTAGTATATTTTAATTGAGATAATTTTCTATTCATTTTTATTTTTGTCTATTGATCTCGTCTTTCTATCTATTTCTAATTGTCAAAGAGTAAATATATGACTAGCTAATTTATACTGACGATGACTACATTGGAGTCGAAATACGTATTTATAATACAAAAAACTGATCTAGGTAAAGGGGGCGAATTTGAAATTTTATTTCAAAAACCTAGAGTTCTCACTAATTATCATTCGATAATATAATGATTATGTAGTAAGGAGCTTAATAAAATTTATTTAGGATTTAAAAAAAGTTGTAAAGTATATCATTAATCTTACAATGATTTACAATCTTTTTTTATTTGTCCTATATATTTATTGTAAAATATCAGGAAATGTAAATTAGAAATTGATTTGACTAGAAGTGATAGATCAGACAATAAACTATGTTTTGTTATGACGTTCACAGTGTATATGTCTATATGTATGTGTATATTTTTTACTGTCGCCAGTTTTCAAAAAATGGTGGCAAAAACAAACCTAACAAAACAGTTTTAATTTTATTAAATAATTAATAATTTAAACGTTCGTCAACACCATTTTTTTAATGCAATTATATAAACTGCATAATACAAGGAATATTTATAGACATTATTTATTATGGTGCCTACTTTAATAATATAGTTATTATAATTTTATGTACAAAAAAAATTATGTGTTCTCCATAAGACGCTGTGTTAAAAGTTTGATTTTTAATCGATTATATACTCTTTGAAATGATCGTCAACAGGTTTTCAATTTTTGACTAAAAAAACCAAAAAATCTACTAACAGGGCATCAGGCACCATTTTCCAGTTATCTTTTTATTTAATATCCGATTGTAAAAACTTGATTTAAATCATTAAAAAGTAATGAAACGGATTCATAAAACAAGATAGCATAGTGTTGGGTGTTGGATCACATTCAAAATTTTTCAAAATTCAATTTTTATTTTAATGGTAATTAAATTTTTAAATTTAATTTTTTTTTTTCAAAATTGACACAAGAGCTAAAACATATGACGGATTGTATGGAAATAAATTCTATAGAGGAGTATTATCCAGGAATTCTATCCAGAATAAATTCTCGAATCGTATATAAAAACGGATTTAAAACTGTGTTTTTGAATCAGGCTCAAATTTTTAGTTAACTGAACGAGTAGCTTAATGTTTATGAAATAACAGTAAACCATAATGTTCATACCTACGTAATCAAAGCCATAAAGGATGTTTAATTATCGTCTCTATGTTATTCACAATACGCGAATTCGGCTTTTGTTTGAATTTTTTCATCTATAACGTGTTGTATGTATTTAATTTTACTGAAATATTCAACCAATCACACAGAGCGCATAGTGTAAGGAAGCCCCGTCTCTATGTGCTCTGTGATTGGTTGAATTTATCAATGTTTAATTGATGGTATTTAATTGATATCTTAAAAAATAAGCGTCAAATCAAAAAACTTTATTAAACTTTTTTGTTTGTTTCTTGCAGCTCTATACCGTGGTATAGTTTCCTTGAATGAATTTTAGAACACTCTGTACACGTTTTTTAAAATTTTTTATACACACTTTTATTTTTGAGCAAGACTAACTATCTGTCTCAACTTGAAGTCAAAACTTTACTTTTATATTTGTGTAATATTTTAATTTTTGATGTTTAATTTTAAATTATTAATTAAGAAAGCTTATTTTTTAGTTAAATAATTTATAAAAGCATCTCTTATGAAATAACTTTACTCAATAAATATTTTAATTCAAATATTAATTTACGACAAAAAGTTATTTCATTTTCAATTTTAGTAAACCTACTATATTATGACACCAATTTATGGCTTACTCCTTCAACCGAAATTCGTACTTCGTAAAATGCGTTATGTGTATAAAAATTAGAGCCAATTGGGCGAAATCGTCGACTACAAATAACATTCCCACATAATCATGCATGAATGTATATAGAGAATTTTCAATTCATTTGCCCTTTGTGACGTATGCGCTTTGTATAATATTGTGATGATTATTATGCTGATATTATTACTATACGATTTTAAGCCTGCAGACAGGTGTTGTGTATATGTGTATAAACTTTAGACAGGCATTATTCTAGTAATATACAGGACCTATATATATATATATATATATATGTATATATATATATATATATATATATATATATATATAAATATATATATGTATATATATAAATTACATACGCATGCGTACAATATAATATTTGTAATCATTTGGATACTTGTATTATGATAGGAGTCATTTTTTTCGCGCTAAAACTGATTATTGATTCTTGGTTATTAATATAATATAATATTATATTACATGAATATATAAACAAGATATTATGGAATTAAATTTCAAAATTTGCTCCAATTCCTAGATCCATTATTTATATTTTGCAAAAACGTATTTCAACTTCAAAGTAGTCATCATCAGTATGAATTACCCAATCGTTAATTAATACGTCAGACCGAACATATATAAAGAAAAAATATACAGGTTGAATTGAGTACCTCCTTCGTTTCGTCGGTAAAAAGACAAAACAAATTTCAAATCAATAAATTAAAAAAAATATTTTGAGAGATTTTTGTAATAATAATTTTCTTTTGACAATTGTTTCGTAAATACAGTTCCTTCATCGGAAAATATATGATAACGAAAATATATATAATAAATATAATCATTATCAGATATATGGAGAAGGAACTGTGCCACCGAAAATATAGTTAAAATAAAATTATTGTTACGAAAATTTCAAATATTTGTTTTATTTAATAATTATAATGTTTTAATAATAATTGTAATGATTTCGATTCCATATCCCAGAGATAGTCTCGATTAGCTAATCAATAATGATGATGGCTAGTGGAAATACATATTTATAATTAAAAATAAAAAAAATAATTTCTTCTTTTGAAATATAAATATTGTTTTGAAAATGTCTCAAAAAAGATGAAACGACCGTCAACAATTATTTTAAATAAATAATTACAAGTGGAATTAGCAAATAAAAATTGTGTTTTTATTATTAATCAATATGGAATTCCACAAGTTAAAGGTCAATACAATTAATTCATATTTATAAAATACAAGTAACTGAACTAGGAATTGAGGCAAATTTTGAAATTTAATTTCAAACATCTAGAAATCTCTTTATATTATTTTTGATTATCTTTATAAGATACTAGCGACCCGTTCGGGCTTCGCACGGGTAGAAAAAAAAACTAAAAGCAAAAATTTCTGTTGGTCCGATCGCTGCCAAACTTCACAGGATCACCCACTGGGCTAATCTGAAGATTGGCTGAAAATTTTATCATAATCGGTACAGCCGTTTTGGAATCCATAGGGAACATAACATACACACATCGACTTATATATACATGATATAGATTATGCATTTGTCCAAGAATTTTTCGCTTAGTGTTAGCCAAAATTAAATATCAAAACGAAAAATGCCACATGGAGTATCTATATATGGCATAGACTCTCCCAAAAAAAAAACTTCGAAAATATTTCATTTTGTATTTAGACGATTTTTTTTCACTTTAAAAAATTTTAAATAGCTGAGACTTTTTTTGTACGAAATTGCTTTACTATGAGTAGCAAAGCTATAAAATGAGTCTTTTGGACTGAGTGTCTAAATATTTTGTGAAATCTAAGATTTAGAATCGAGTACATTACATTTGTTCAGATAATATACCCTTATTTAATAATTAACCGTTTCCCTGAAACCATTTTTCATGGAAACCAAAAATTTCATTTGTATCGATTTTTATCACAGTAGGTATTTTATTAATCTTATAAATTTACTTTAAATTAATTTTATCAGAAATTATTTAGATAAAATTTCATTAGCAATGATCAAATAATTATAAAAAAAATATTACTTACTAATTATGGAATATTTCTTTATCTCTGGAATAAAGTTCGTTTTGTATTTGTTTGAAATTGGAATTCTTTAAATATGATATTCACACGCCATATGTGACTTAAAGACATTATTTTAAAATGCATTATTTCATTGATCATGCGTGGAGAAAGAACACTCATATACTTTCTTTTTCATGTAAAATAATGAAGTTAAAAAAAAAAAAGAAGTTACTTTCATTTTTTTTGTATATAAAAACATTATCGGCGAAATAATTTCTAATTTAGAAAAATCTAAAGACAAAATTATTTTTGTTGCAGTAAAATATATTTTTTTATTTTGAAAATTAAAGTAAATTTTACAAATTTACATTTTGAACAAACAAACAAAAAGGATTTGCGCACCGTTGTTATGTTGTTATGTAATATATTTTTTTGTATATTTCCAAGCCGTTTTTATTTTAAATTTATTTTTTCATATTTCGGGAAACGGCAGCTCAATGGCCTCAGTAATTTTTTGTGTATGAATTCAACTGTAAAGAATGAATAAATTTGTGTCATCCACTATAAAAATTTATATTTTGTAAAAAAATTAAACATACCATTGGAAATTCTATTCAAAGTTTGCTTTTTATGAAATTCCAAAACATTTTTTGGGCTTTCATCAAAGATTACTCCCCATATGCCAGTTATTATAATGTTGAGTCACCATTTTTTTGCGGGGCTTGAATAGAATAGCAATCATACAACAAAGATCTGGTTAGTCAAGGTAAAACGACTGCATCAAAATGTCATTCTGGCTTAATACATAGTAATTTCCACATTTCCGGTAATTTTAACACCTTCAATCATCTATGAAAGGCAATCGTTTGGACCCTCGATATTATCTTATAGATCATCATCAAATGGTGGCTCAACATTCTAAAGTATAAAAATTATCACTCACTCCCGAAGTAATACCAAAAACCGGGTATTCACCAAAAATTGATTTTCAAGAAAGAATTTATAATATCATTGCATGATATACCAAAAAAAAAAAAAGTTTCAAATAAACGTTGTAAAAACTTTTGGAAGTTCATACAAATTAAAAAAATATTTGACAAAAAAAAAACAAATTATTTTTGGGTTATCTTTTGTGAAATGAGCGATTAAAATATTATTTATTTAAAAAACTTATCACAAAATTATTTTATCAAAATAATGAATCGAAACAAAATTCCCATTGTTTCATAATGGAAAATTCCTTTGGAAAATTTATTTAATAAAAAAAACAACGGAGTGTAATAATTTTCGTTTATTATTGAAATTCAATACTTGAATGATGAGAACCCAACGCGCATGTACAAATTTCCTTGTTTTACTAAATTTAATTAAAAAAAAAACATCAACAAAAAACAAAACACCGGATTTTTCTAGATTTTTCCAGCCCGATAAAAATAGCCACAAACTACAAATTGTGTAGCCCTAAGAAAAATTTGTTTCATATAAAAAAAAAAGAAAGACCAAAAAAAATACTCACAGTTTTTTTAAAGAATTATTTCAAAAATCCATTTTTTTCGAGGAAAATTTCGGTGTTCGTTGTTCGGTGTGATATTGTGTGTTTTCAAAAATAATCGCGCGATTTCACATATTTCAGGTGATTTGAAACATTGAAGAATGATTATTTTTTTAGATGGTTTTGTGGTTAGGTTCTATGTGGTAGAGTAAATGTTTATGTGCGAACTATCAAAACTAAACTAGAATCTATATCGAAAGGAAAGCACATTTTTATTTGAAGTTCTAAACTCCATATTTGTTTATACCGGGTGTATCATGTGAAATGGTATTGGTATTTATTTGCATAACATTGTGTTGGTTTTAACAGAATGTGTTGTATAAAAATTACTTATGATTCTAAGGGTGAACATCCAAAACCCATACTGGAGTAAGATCAGGACTATACTTTGAGCGATCAAGTGCGAATATTTATGTCAGTCTTGATAGCTACGCCTCGATATTCCAGGCTGGAGTGTATGCCATAAATTGTTCTACAATTAAGAACCTTCAGCGAAACTACAAAGGTAGATGAATATATATTTTATCCGATAGTCAGGCCGCGCTTAAAGCGTCAAGCTCACCTGAAATAAACGCTAAAATTGCCCTGGAGTGTATCGATTCACTGAAAAAGCTAGGTAAACATACGAAAGTCACTATTGGCTGGGTGCCTGGACTGTCAAGAATCGATGGAAACGAGAAAGCTGATGAATTAGCCCGAATGGGTGTGCTAGTGCTCCACTAAACGGCTCAGAACCGTTTCTTGGAGTGCCGAAATCCTCAATAATATATAAAATAAAAGAATGGACGTTATACAAGTCCAACCGTTCTTGGATAAATACTCTTCGCTAAGATAATTGGACTGCTCTTATAAAAATAGGCCTTCTCATGGAAATAGACCTCTGAGCGTTTACAACTTGGAAAAACCAAATTGACGATATTTATTGGCCTCTTTACTGGCCACTAAAAACCCAACCACACATTTGCATTAAGTCAATCTCAAAGGGAAAGATTTTTTGCAGATTTTGTCATGAAAAGAAGGAAACCGGAATTCGCATTCTGTGAATGCGAAAGCCATTCTCTCAAAAGACACTATCTTTCATTTGGGATAGGCAGATCTCCTGCAGATGACATCAATGAGGTGTCGCTTAGAGATATCCTAACGTTTATCAAGACTATAAAACTTCTGGAAGGAATGGAGGTACAGTACGATAATTCTTCCCCCCCACCCATACACAAGTCCCTCCTTTCATATGAACGACTCGTGTAGACATTGAGTCGAACCAACGAACATTTTCCTTCAAACGTTGGAGGCATCCCTTTAACTCGGTGCAGGAATACCGACATCGCATGTAACATGGCCAAAAGCGAATGTCCTACGCTCGCCATTAGAAGCTCGAAGGCTTGAACAACGGCTTCGTGAAGAGACGTACCATCAAACGTCCATTGTAAGATGTTACCAGTTCAAGTGGCTGAGGCGTTATGACAGCGCAGTATGCCTACTTGGAAACTGGGAGGTTATGGGTTCGAATCCCGACATCGACAGTTTGTCGATTATTAAGTAAAAAAAGGGGCGGTTAATTGACTAAACTGTCGGCGTATGGACAAGAAAGGAGTAACCGGCTATGCTTGAGAAGGTTTTCTACAGTTTCCTTCACGAACTCCAGATGAATATCGGCATAGTTCCTATCAGAGTCGGCGGCAGCCGCATATCCTACCAATTCCTAGTCTATACACAAAAATTCCTTCCACTCCACTCACATCCTCACATCCTAAGGCATCACAATGGACCTTATGGTCGAAGTGTAGCCTGTCCAGGGCAGTCTCTACAATCTATCTATTGTACGATGTTCGTAGCTTCGTGTAGATCCACCCTTACATAAGTTTTACTACAAGCATAACTGTAGCTTAACTGTATATGGTACACATTAACGTGGCACACTCGGTATAGGTATTACATAAGATAAAATTCTGTTGAAGTGAGTACGATTTATAAGTGATCTTTCAATATTGAATGGCCTTTATTCATGTGTTAGAATGAAACACATGTATATAGTTATTTCGTTTTATTAACCTTCTAGACTTATTATGTATATAGTAAAGTTTTATAACAAGCACAAATGAGTCTTGCGCTTTATAAGATACACTTCGAAATGATTCTAGGGATATCTAACAGGTATTCATTTCTTATTAACATAAATAATTTATCTAAATGAAGGTAAAATCCATCGAGATTTTTTAATTAAATAATAAACGTTTTGAAGATCGAATTTAGAGCTTAATCTTAAAGTTTAGGATTTTACATTCAAAAATCGGATGCAAATAATCATTATTGTTTGTTGTTTATTTAGTCGATACTTTTACAATCGGTTCATGAGTTTTTATCTAAGTTTAAAACCAGAATCACGATGATATTTTAGGTCTACGATGAAGGTGTAAAAGATTTTATTAAGGTAAATTAAAAGCAAAATTACCATGAAAATGTCCATTAAATACGATAGATATTTGCTTCTTCGTCTGATTCTTAATTTTTAAGCTTTATATCTCTGTTATTTTATTTTTGAAATTAAATATACTTATCTCATTAATACTGATAATGGTTACTAGGTACTTGAAATACCTTTTCTGCCATACAATATATTGATTTAGAACTTGAGAGAAAAATAATTGACAGGATATGATACAGACGTCGATAACTATATAAGAATATTTTTGAAAAGGAAATTTTTATGGCTTTCCACACTAATAAATGCTAATTTTACTTTATCAGGTAAATTATTTGATGCAAAATTTTATTGCTTAGCTTTCTTATAATATTTTTAGCATTTCGATTATATAATATATGTGTTCATGTCTAGAAACATTCCCTTTACTTAGAAAATACTTTAATTTAGAATATTGATTTTATATATAGTTCATTTCATGTTAGATACATAACATATTTCCTCTTAAGTCTATATAATACGGGTATATTTTTTAATGAATAAATACAGAGAAAAATTACTCCAATAGGCGTTTGTAAACGTTGTCAAATCCAACGAAAATATTCAACAACACAATTCACGTTTCTTCCAGTTCAAGGTTCACAAATAATTCTATTTTGGCCTAATAGGGAATATGCATGAAAATTTATTTTCAAATTTATTTTCAGAATATGAAAATACTGTTAATATTGTAATAATATTTAAAAACGAAATTAAAATCCGACAAATATCAAGGAAGCTATAAGCTTTTAAAGATTATTATCTGTCTCTTTCTTGCAAAAATACTAAAAACGGAGTTTTACGTGTATTTTAAATGGTGAAAGTGTAATATGACGTCACATAACATATCAAGAGGGCTATCACCCTCTTTGTCTAATCGGGAAATTCAATCATTCATATCTCGCTTATTTTTAAAGTTATTTAAAAAGTAATTTTACCTTGATATTTGTCAAGTAAACATGCTTCAATTCAAGCGAAAAAAAATTTTCATGCATATTCCCTATTGGAGTGATATTTTGGTGTGTGATGTTTTTTCAATATTTGAACTGCCAAGTTCGTCAAGGAAGAAATCCGGGTAAGGAGAAAGGGGGCTTAAAAGGAGAGGGAAATATAAACTGGGAAATATCTCTTCTAATATTAGCTGAATAGAAAACTATAAGTAAAGTTGTAGAAAATACATATTACTACAATATTCTGATTATCTACAACTCTAATGTTACTCGGTGTTTTAATATAATTATTTAGTATAAAAAATCGGTATAATGGGTAAAGGAACGTTTTTCTCCAGATATTAGGTTATTTCAAACTTAAAAATATCTAACATACATTATATTGACTATAACTCCGAATAACTTCGAAAATATTGAGGTCTGGGCTTGATGTTTATTGAGACGTCTTCTTAGAAATGTCTTGTTTTCAATTACGACCAAAAGCCTAGTTTTGATATTAAATTTTAGTAAATAATTTGAATGTTCGAATTTACTCTGCCAAATATCTCAAGAATGTACCTTCATTCTTGAAATATTTGGGTTAGTAATTCATATGGCGGCAATCAATAAGAATTAACATTTAGAATTATACATTTTTTTGGGGGTATATTTCACCCTGTTTGTGTATGTGTATGGAGGTCGTATCAGATTATCTATTTTATTTTTATGAGAGACATCTCTTATGATTTGAACTATATATAAAATCAATATTCTAAATTAAAGTGTTTTTATAATATAGGGAACATTCGTTGTAGACATGGCGCTATTTATATAATATTTTAAGCAATAAAATACACCGAAAAACTATGAAAATCTATAAAAATTTTATATTCGAATACAAAACTTCGAAATCTCCACCACCATAATACACAAAAATTATTTTGATTATCAATTGTTATAATAGATTTTAATTTACGATAAGTGTTTTGAATTATTGATATTATATTTTGAAGTTTATTAGAAAAAGTTTTTTCATTACATTAGCAGCGCAGCGCGCATACTCTAAACATTACAACAATATATAATAATTCAACAATAGAACAATCATTGTGGTATTGATCTCGACTCGAGTTTCTGATGTTTTGAGGAATAAAATAAATTTATTAAAAATTGGTTTAAATGTCAAGAATTTATGTAAATAATTGGGGTTACCATTATATTGACTTATGCAATATTAAGTGAATATCCGTAAATCAGTTTCAAATCTGTAAATTTACACTTTTGCAGATATTCTTTGCATGAGGCTTTTGATGAGGCTATAACTTATTCCTCATCATAGTTAAGAGATTGTCTTGAAATTTATTATTTTTGATAATGGCAAATTATTCTCACATAGGTACAAATAAAATTTGTGATTTCTTCGAAGAAACTTTTAAAGTGAAATTGTTAATCAAAATTATCCAGAAAAGTAACTGGTTAGATTTAATTCTTGTAAAAGGCAATAGTTCAATAATTTTACCATTCATATACTCCAAATAGGGAATATGCATGAAAATTTTTTTTCACTTGAATTGAAGCATGTTTACTTGACAAATATCAAGGTAAAATTATTTTTTAAATAACTTTAAAAATAAGCGAGATATGAATGATTGAAATTCCCGATTAGACAAAGAGCCATTTCACCATTTAAAATACACGTAAAACTCCGTTTTTAGTATTTTTGCAAGAAAGAGACAGATATAATCTTTAAAAGCTTATAGCTTGCTTGATATTTGTCGGATTTTAATTTCGTTTTTAAATATTATTACAGTATTTTCATATTCTGAAAATAAATGTGAAAAAAAATTTTCATGCATATTCCCTATTCTAATAAAAATTTATCTCAAATTTGTGGGTATTCTAGGGCTAAAAAGTACCGCGGCAAGAGCTCGGGAAGGTACTACTTCACTATCAAGCCTCATGCATGAACGTTCTTAAACATTTAAAATAAATCATCAAAATCAGTTCTGTTTCTGATGATTATGAAATTTTCATGATTTTTCTGCTCGATTCATTCGAAAAATTCACAATTTCCAAAATTACCATTCGAAAAATTTTATTCCGACGGCTGGAATATTTCTGATTTTAAATGGTAAATTATACTAAATATTAAAAAAAAAAAGTTCCATCAAATCGATTCATAATAGGCTTCATTGACTCCACTAAGTAGAATGAATTCGCATGTGCATATAATATATGCAGGGAATAAACATCAAGGTCATCTTTGTAGAAAATGTATATAAATGCTATTTTTAAGAGAAAAACTCTTATCAATGAATTAATATTTTATTTGTAAATAAATAAATTTTCATTTTTATCAGGTGTAATTTTTATTTCTAATGTAAACAAACCTTGAACTATAAAAATAATAAATAATATCCGACATTTAATAAAAATATTTTAGTAACAAAATTTGGAACATGCTAATTTGAAATAAAGGAAATGGTACAAGTAATTTACGATTCATTTGCAATTTCCAACTATATTTTTAAATGTAATAATCACGTATTATGGAAAGATTTACTTTATTTTATTTTCTATACTCCGTGTTCTTTGTTTATGGAAATAGTATGAGAATCTTTTTTAACTCACTTCAACTATTAAAACTATTCGAATTAAGAATGTCCAGTATGAAACCACTTTTCAACAGATTTTGATCATTTTTTTACAGGCTAAATAGAAAACAGAAATATTAATAAAGAGATGGATCCAATAAAATTCCGGTATGACGGGCCTAAAAAAAATGTTTAAGAAAAAAACTTAGATTTCGGGTAAATTAAATTTCTGTCGGCGGTAGCTTAATTACCCGAAATTTCAGTTTTTTTCTTAAATATCTTTTTTTAGGCACGTCATACCGAAAATAATGAATTTTCTGCATTTAACTTACGACAAAAAATAATAAACTTTATTGTGAACGTTTATGAATGTTTATGAATGCTGCTCATAAGTCACCGACACAACTGAAGGTATGGAGAAAATTGAATTCTAAGAGGAAAAGACCTTTACCATTTTTTAATCAGACGTCAGGTAATTAGTTATTAATTAAAATATGTAACAAATCATAGGCGCGCATCTGGGTTACGACAAACACACGTACATGCATTCCCCACTAACATACTTACAAACACTCACTCACATAGGCTATTGGGCGCCTCTGATTGGTTACTTATTTTAATTAATAACTAATTACCTGTAGGTCTGATTAAAAAATGATAAAGGACTTTTCGTCTCAGAATTCAATTTTCTATCCATACCTTCAGTTGTGTCCGTGACTTACGGGCCATCCTGTATAAGGTTTTGAAGAATTTTATGTGGACTATATCTAGTGCTCGTACAACCTTAAGATATTTAAATATAACTTTATAATAAAATTGAAACAATAAAGAATACAGAAAAAATTAAATCATTATCACCCAAAATAATTTGTTGTTTTTTTATCGATTTATCAAAAATCAGGATTCGTTTATTATCAACGAAAACCTTCTAATTTACTATAGGGAAATATTTGTTCTCCTCCAAAAGGCTATTTAAAAAAAAAAATTAAAAACTCAAGACATTAATTTAAAATTTATTTTTGTCATTGAAATCTTTCTACAATTGTTATTGTTTTTTTATTTATTTATTTTTATTTAAATATTTATAATTTATCCATAATATTGACCAAAAAAAAACCACATAAAAGGACGCTATTATTTTATCACATATTTTAGACTAGAATTAATTATTTATTTTTCTGTTTCATAAGATTAATTTTTAAATTTGATTAATTATTATTAATTAATTATATTACTAAATAGTTTGAATCGTTTTTTTGTTTTGTTTTAAATCATTATTATTATTGCTAAATAATTGACTAATCTGTATTTTATATATAGAAAATATGCGCAGAGTAGCCGCGCGTAGATTAAATAAATTTCTATGGTATTATGTTAAAATGTGTAAATAATCAAAAATTTGTATTAATTAGTAAATATTTTTTAATAATATCTAATTTGCACAAAATATGTGAAAAATTCAATTTTAAACCAATTTTTCTATGTTCACTTAAAAACTATAGCCTTAAGGACGTTAGATCCATACAATCATGGTAGTTTTGTATTGAATTCTCTACTATAAATGTTGCTCTTACATTCTCAGAATTTTTACCAGAACAATTAGCTTGCGTTACAATGAAATCGAAAGAAGTAAAAATGTTTTTTTTTGCTGAATACATCATCTAATCGAGGCTGAAATTTTTGTGCATGTTTTTGTAATTATGGTTTAGGTTACGAAAACATAGTATGAAAAATCAAGCGTATACTATACAGACCGTTTTCAAAAGCATTTCTAATAGAGAATCAATGTTAAATAAATAAATAAAATATTTACTATAAAACCATACATACACATACATACTGAAACTGAATGTCTGGACTGGAATATTGGGTGACCATATTATAGGACCATTGACGTATCTTTACATTGTCAAAAATATTTGTGTTTGTTACGAAATAATATTTTGCCAACTGTTAGAGATTTTCCTAATTTAGACCTGGAATCTGTATGGTTCCAACAAGATGGTTGCCCTGCACACAATGCCACGATAGTAAGACGTTTTATGAGTGGTTTTGGAACCTTCAAGTGGCCAGCCAGATCGCCAGATCTATCTCCTAACGACTTTTTTTTTGTGGGGTTTTCTGAAAACACAGATCTATTCGTGGAATAGGCCTGCAAATTTGCAACAATTAAGGCAAAGAATTGTTGACAATTGTGCGAATATTTCTCCTGAAGTGCTAGAAAATACCCGGCTAGATTTCTACAATCGACTCGGATATTGTTTAGCAAATAATGGAGGAATATTCGAACCGTTGGTTTAACTTCTTTTTAGGGTTTTATTTTTCTTTTAATTTGTGTGGATTGTTTTTTTATGTTGTACCGTTAATAGAATACTATCATTTATTTTCAAACATTCCACATACAAATCATAAGGGGTATACAAAAAAGAATTTTCAGTTGTTAGAAGTAATGCTAAGCTTAAGAAGACAACAATGAACATATTTAACTCACTCTCATTACATGTTAATGTAGTACTGAGTACAAAACAGTCCAGCAAGCAAACACAACAGACACACTAAAGAGTACCCCCACTATTTTTATTTCTTTATTAAGCCTATTGTGTATAGTTATTATAGTAAATAATATTTAACATTGATTCTCTATTAGCAATGCTTTCCAACACATACGGTATAGACAAACATGGTATTGAATTTTTAAATATTGATATGAAAAAATTAACTCTTCCACCAGGTATCGAACCCTGGACCTCTGAACATCTGGCCTAGTGTGCTACCGTCACACAACGGATGATACTGATGAATAACTCAATTTTTTCATATCTAAACTCTTTTAAAATAGCTAAACTCATCAATTGTAAAATTATTGTATTCCCTGGATTTTTGTTCCCAATAATTTGTGTCTTTCATTGGCTTTAAATAATTTTCATCCTTTTAGACAAAGTGACCCAACGTCCTTAAATACAAATAAATATGTAACAAATTTCTTAAAATTAACTTATTAATGAATATTGAGTAAAATTTTTATTAAAAATTTGGCATCATGAGAGTATTTTTATTAATTATAGATACTGGAGTTGAATGGGAAAGTTTGTTTTATATATATAGGATGGCGCATAACTAACGTTATGATTTAATTAGTGAATAAATTTTTGTTTACGTATTTTTTTCTTATTTTGTTTTACAGAATTAACTTTGAAATACTTGGGAAATTTATGATGGAAAGACTTAGCACAGAACAAAGAATCAAAGTTGTTCAATTTTATTTTGAAAGTCAGCAAACGATTCTTCAGACACAAAGATCATATCGAAATTTCTTTCATGTTCCGAAAATTTACCGATTGGTTCAGCGTTTTCGGTAATATGGGGTTGTCTATGATCTTCCGCGTGCTGGAACACCTCGTGCAGTTCGAAATGATGTGAACATTGCTCGGGTGCAAGCAAGTGTTGAAGAAAACCTTGAAACTTCCACCAGGCAACGTTCCCAGCAATTGGTGATGTCTAGGCGGTTTTTTCAAAGAATTTTACATACGATACACCTTTTCCCAAGTAAGATTCAATTGGTTCACGAGTTAAAACCAAATGATGCACAAATACGCATTCATTAAATAAATCATAACGTTACTTATGCGCTACCTATATATACACTCGTATATATCTATTAAAAAAGTAATAAAAAATTAAATGTTTTTAATTCTTTACCACATTTTTTTTTTTTAATTCCTATTTAATATATTTATTTACAAAATAATTATTTTCTTATATCTTTTTTAAATTCTATTTATTTTACAAATAATTATTAGAATTCATTTTATATGATTTTAAATTTTGTAACTACTTTTATCTTTACACAAAAGAAAGTTATCCTTCTACAAACGATTTATGCACGCATTAATTCTAACATTTTCTCAAAAAAAAAAAACGTAAAATGACTACTACAACTTTATTATGGACGGAAATATTTCGCAAGTTATATTTTTTAAAATTTAATTAATATATTTTGAATTTAAAATCATATAAAATGTTTTTGTTTTTTATATAATTTTAAGAAAACACATTATCTACTTTGAAAAGAAAAAGAAAATTTATACAATTTTTATTCAGATGGTAATGATAACATTTTTAATTTTTGAAGTGAAAACTTCTTTGAGCCAACAATCTTTGCTAGACAATGAATGAGTCTGATCCCTCACGCTCGGAAGTGGTCGATCTTAAGTACTCATTTATTTTTATACCCGGTAAATAGAGTATGTACAAGGGTATTATTAGTTTAGTCCCGACCATGTCACGATTGAAAATATTGATCGTAGAAAAAAATGTTTGGTCATAAATTGAACTACTTAGTTCATTTCTGCATGTCCGCGTGTCTGTCTAGTTGCCTATCCGTCTGTGGACACGATTACTCAAAAACTAAGGTCAAGTTCGTGAATGAGCAAAATCATTTTACCCCATCACGGCAGAATGAGAAAAATCATTTTACCCCATCACGGCAGACAATATACATCTTTGAAACGGTATGAGAATTAGAAAAATGTAAACAGAAATAACTTTAGATAGAAACTTTTTTCAAAAACTTAGTATATATCGGATATTTAAGCAATTAACTTCGTTAGATGTTATTTTCACTTGTTTTAGCACGTTTCTTCAAAAGATTTCTAAATGTAAAATATTGTGAAAAGTAAAATCTAAAATTAAAATTCATGAAAATGCGTATGTTTTCATTAAAATTCATTAAAATGGGAGGTAATAATTATTGTAGTGTGACGTCATTACTCAGTATTTAAAATATGATTTCCAAAAATTTCAAGGTCATCTCATTAAAGAGTAAAATTTTTCGTTAAAAATTTAAATATTTTTTTACTCACATAGAAATTACCCTAAAAGCTGGTTTTCGGTTTTCTCAATGTTCAAAATTCGATTTTGCAACTTTTGGCTTAGTAAGTTCATATTGCTCCCAAAAATCAAAGTGATAAAGAGCATGATGTAGTTTTTCTGTAAAGCTAAATATTCGATTTTTTTAAATGTAAAATTTGTCTTGTCTTGTTTAAATTTAATAATACTTAAGTTTTCCATTTCGGGCGACACAATTTAAAGAAATTATCGTGTAAATGATTTTCCATGTAAATAATGAATAAAAATCGTGTTAATAGAAGTAACCTCGATTTTTATTCTTGTCAAAAAAAAAATGTTATCATTAAAATCTGTTTAACAAATTTCCAATACATGTTTTTATTTAAATCTACCATCGAGTCATGTCAAGCACAAATTTTCACAAAACTGTTTTTTTTTTTTTTGGACTGTACAGAAAACAGTAAACTTGTACTTAATTTTTATCTTCATAACTCGTACTACCTATTATGAGCACTCGTTCAAGTCAGGAAAAATATGTTTAATAATTTTCATTTTAACTAATTACTTTTTATAGAGATATAGATTAATTAATAAGATTAATTAATTATTTATAGAGAGAATTGTTTTTAAATTAATTTTTTATATATATATACAATTTTTAATCTACATTCATAGATGTGTATGGTACACTTAGATATCTAATAATGACTGAAAATTCTTTTTTCTATCTTATAAATAGAAGCATGTGTATAAATATACGAATTTTTACAGTTGGTTTGGCCCGAATCCAATGGGTTTTCGAAAAAAAGGGTGTGTGTGTGTTTATTTATATACGCACGTGAGAAGTTATACTTCTTTTTAAATAATTTATTAAAATTCTTGGCTCAGAACCTATTTTAGGAATAACAAGGACTGCATGTAAACAGGTGATCAACGAGTGGTCAAATGCGAAACACCGTGATCACTGGGAAAAAGTACCGCGGCAAGAGCTCAAGAAAGTACTGCTTTAGAGTAGAACAAAGAGGCTACTCTCGATGCACTGAGGCTGAAAAGGATGCAACTGCGAAGGGTTACCGGATTCATTACCTAGCATTATCCCCTGCGGAAGCATCTGCACACAACGGGACTCCATAACGGATCCATTATGTGCAGATTATGTCCAGCTACATTATCTTTGACTGCGAGCCTCTAAGTTATAGCAGATACAGGATATTCGGTGCATTTCACCCCGAATATGAACCTTCAGAAAGACCTGATAAGCAAACTCCTGGCTATTGCCGACATATGGGAAAAGCGTGTCTCATCAGGCTGAGGTAGAAGGGGGAACACAATGGACCATAAGGTCGAAGTGCATTACTTTCTAGATCCCTATCTATCTATTTATCTAATAGTAATAAAGACATTCTTGCACCTAATTTCACTATCACTGGCAACTAGTTTAAATGTTCTAATCTTTCGTTCAATAATGCATATAACATAAAATAGGGAATATGCATGAAAATTTTTTTTCACATTGATTTTCAGAATATGAAAATACTGTTAATACTGTAATAATATTTAAAAACGAAATTAAAATACGACAAATATCAAGGAAGCTATAAGCTTTTAAAGATTATTATCTGCCACTTTCTTGCAAAAATACTAAAAACGGAGTTTTATGTGTATTTTAAATGGTAGAAGTGTAATATGACGTCACATAACATATCAAGAGGGCTATCACCCTCTTTGTCTAATCGGGAATTTCAATCATTCATATCTCACTTATTTTTAAAGTTATTTAAAAAGTAATTTTACCTTGATATTTGTCAAGTAAACATGCTTCAATTCAAGTGAAAAAAATTTTCATGCATATTCCCTATTGTCATACACATTTATCATACACATTTATACCAGAGTACCTTCCGAATACTTTGCAATACAGCAGGATATAAAACTGTGTAAAACATTGATCGAGCAAGTGCCACATCAGCAGTGCGTTATATCAGCGATTCGTCACATATGCCAAAAGAAGTATAACTTCAAAAATGTTTAGTAAAATAGAAATACTACCCTAATAAAAATATTAAATACTTTTGTTCTAAACATTTTTTCGAAAATCGAACGGATTTGCCATAAATCCGTAAATAATCTAAAAAATTAAACAAAATAAATTAATATATAATAAATTTTATTGAAATTACTCTTGTTAAAATTTCTATCATTCAATTTAGTCTTGTTAACATCACTCTTATTAAAATTACCTTTATATTGTCTCAGGATATGTTATTATATGTGAAACTGTCACCAAATGAGCAACGAATAACATATCCTGAGACAATATAAGAGTAATTTTAATAAGAGTGATGTTAACTAGACTAAATTGAATGAAAGAAATTTTAATATAAAATTTATTATATTTTAATTTTGTTTGTTTAATTTTTTATTTATTTTTATTTGTGTCTATTGATTTCAATTTTCTATCTATTTCTAATTGTTGAAGAGTAAATTACGACTAGCTAATTTATACTGTGATGACTACTTTGTAGTCGAAATACGTATATATAATACAAAAACTGATCAAGGTATTGGGGCAAATTTTCAATTTTATTATTAGTATATTAACCAAAATACAGAATTGTCCCTGCTTTATTTACAATTTTATTGTAACTATAGATGTGATAGAAATTATATTTGATAGGGGCCCTTTATTTTGCATCAGGGTCCATGGCCGCCTAGCTACGCCAATGGCTATTGTACGCATTATGTTGTATGAATTGATGTAAATAAAAATAATGAACAGTGAACACAAAAACACCCACATACTGTACTATGGGCCACAAAAGTAGGCTTCTTTTTTGTCAAAATTGGATAATAGATTTGTGTCTTATTTATCCGGTTTTTAGAGAAATGTTTCGAATAAAAGTTGTTAGTATACTTATAGTGAACAACTTTTATTCGAAGCATTTTTTCGAGAATCGAATGAATACGGCACAAATCAATTAGAAAATTTTGAAAAAAGAATGTTACTTTTGGGGCCATGAGTACTATGAATCACAAAAGTATTTTTCTTCAATTTTTATAGTTGATTTGTGCTTTATTTACAAGGTTTTTGGGAAAATGTTTCGAATAAAAGTTGTTAGTATATTTATAGTGAACAACCTTTATCCGGAGCATTTTTTCGAGAATCGAATGAATAAGGCACAAATCAATTATAAGGTTTTCATAAAAACGCGCTACATTTTACATAAATAGTGATTGAATCTCAAACAGATTTTTATAACGCCCATTCATCAATGTGTTGTTAGTTTTGTTATATTGTACATCTATGAGCCTACTTATAAAAGTTGTTTCACACTCGACGACTTAATAGTGCGGCTATCGAATAACTAACACTACTGTATTGCACGGAGAAGTCGATCAATGTGAAACCTCTCTAAATTTTACAATACACTCTGAATGTTAAACACCAACTACCGCATGTTTGTAAATACTATTCGACACATTTTGTAAATATAGTTTTTTTTTTCTTCTTTACCTAATATTTCTAACCTGAGTATTATTTAGTAAATAATATTATTATGTATATATAATCGTATTTATTTCTATTCTAATACAGTGGGGTTTCATTCCAATTATAACATAATGAATCGTTTTTTCAAATATCAATAATTTGCTTTACATGACGTCAAAACGGCGGCTTTATTCAGGCTAAAATCAACAATTGGTTATATGTTTCATAAAAAAAGATGAGTTTTATTAAATAATAATTTTTTGTTTATTTTATTAACGTAATCCTAGTAACGCATATGGAACTATCACAGTTGAGTCTGACAACTTTGTTTCTAATTATTGCCACCAGATGCCATTGTTGTAAGAAACAAACACCAATAGATTTTATTACTTAGTTTTTGTAAAGCAAATTTTTGTTATGTTAGCGTAGTCGAGTTTCTTTATGTTTCTTTATGTTACTTAATTTTTTTTATTTACTACTATTCAGTCAATATATTTTAATTATTACTACTCGCTCCGTATTTAAGCCTAAACTTTGGGTGTATGAAAAAATGTATTAACAAAATGTTGTTTGTTTTTATGAGATACGCATTTTGTGTAAAATTTTCTCTATCCAATAACGTTTTATAAGTTCCCAAACAACTACCACGTGGACCACGTTAACGGGGAAAATTCTCTAACATCAGGTGGAAGCCCTATAAAAATCAGTTTAGCCAGTTTAAAGTGATGCGCTTACAAATATTTTTGGCAGATTCTTGTGAAAAATTCCGCTTTAAAACTCTTTAGGTTCGGATGAATGTTAACAAACTTAAATGTATGAGAAAATAAATACATTTTTGTCTGAAGGTTTTGGCCCGAAAACGTCGAGATAACATTTTTTGCCTACCTTTGGCATCCCCGCCACAACTGCTATTAAGAGTCGAATTATACAGATTTACAGATTACAGAGTATAGAGCTCTAGAAATTAAATTCTTTGCTACGGTATGACCGGAACTTCCACCCTCCCCCATTTTAAACCGCGAATCGCGTCTGATTATTATCAAATTGTATAAAGCGAAAGTAAATTATTCATGGGTATTCATGATTTAAAATTGAAATTTTGGGACACTATATTCACAAATTATTGGGAGTTTCATAAAATCTTAAAAACAGACCACTTTTTTTAAAATCATTTTTTCATTCGGTTAATTGGAATACAAAAAATGTTTAAAATTTTGCTATCACTATAAGAGTGTATTCATTTTGGGCGCTCACACGCCGTTAAGCGCTACAAAGCGTTGGTTTTGATGTTCATCTTGACGCTGTGTATGCTGACAAGCCGCGCTAACAGTTGAGGTGCACGATAAACACCAAGCTCACCGACGCTTTTCCTATCGAGGAGGAGCAAAAGTGTAAGCGTCATATCGTGCTTCCAAACCGAACACTGTATAAGCGTTTGTTTATTAATTGCATTTTTAATTTTTTTGAATGTTTTAAATCTTTTTTGTTTTCAGAATAAACCAAAGAACCCACATAACATACATCTTTTTAGAAAAAACCTACATTTCCGACATACTTTATCAAATTGCCAGTTAAGGGGGTTTTGTTTAGATTTTAGAGGCTTTTGAAGTTACTCATACAAATATTATTTTGTTTGAAAAACATCGTAACTGTTTTGAATCGCCATATTAATGTCAACAGACGCTTAAACGTACTTATAATGCCAAAACGAATGGCATTTTCAAAAGTAGAGTAAGCGCGTTCATAAGCCAACACGAAGGCCAATAGAGTGCGCTTAAGAGCGTGTAAGCGTCCAAAACGAATACAATCTTAAAGATACTATTTCTAAAATTTATACATAATGACATGAATGCAATTCATTTGCATGTAAATGGAATAGCGCAAAAAATTAAAAAGTATTATTTTAAATATTACCAAATAATCATATTTAAAAAAATCAGGTCATAGCCTCGTTTCCTACCAAACATACATACATACATACATACATTACGTTGTCGTATTACTACGCTCAATATTTGATGGTATTTCATTTGTTCTAGCTGTATTTGATGCTGACGTATCTGCTGGTGTTGTTGGGGCCGTGGTTGATGACGCCCCCGAGGTCACCCCCGCTGATGTGGCAACCATTGCTTGTTGTTGCAAAAATTTGGCGGCTGCTGGAAAACCTTGTAAATCAAATCCAGTTGGTCCGCATATACCAGCGGCTACCGCTGTGCCTTGTAAATATGCAATTAAACGACGTAGTTCTTCCAGTGCATTAGCTTGCATTAATATATAATTTTTTGCTAATAATAGTGTGGCAATTTTCGATAATTTTCGTACACTTGGTGAATGCGCATACGGGATTACGCTCCGTAATTCATCTAATGCGTCATTTAAATCATGCATTCGTCGACGTTCACGTGCATTTATGTTTAATCGCACTGATTTTCCTTGGCGTGCTTTTGTTTTTACTCCCCCGGTATTTGGATTATTTGTAGGGTTTATATTGCTGTTGGAAGGTGATCGAGATTGCATCCTACAAAAATTTGTTTTGATTAGAACATATTTTAAAAGTTTGCCCAAAGTTGTCTGACGTATTTGATATATATTAACTAAAATTAATGTGGGATACGAAAACATGACTTACCTAAGGCCTGGTGATCCTAAAGGTCCAATACTTTCTGGTTTATTCTCATCAGTCATTGTACTACTACCCATTTGTAATTGCATTCCTCCCGAGCTACCCGAAGGAAAATAAAAGCCACCTAATGTAACAGCACTTAGTGGCGTACGTCTACCAGGCACTTGAATTTCATTTGAATTTGGTGATGTTTGGGCGTTTCCATGTGTTGTTGTGGCACCAGCAAAATGCGGAAACCCCATTGTATCAATTTGGGGGGCAGGTAAAATACTGGTCGATGGTATATTCTACACATGCATAAAAATATTATATAAAAAAGTTAAACAAACAAATTTTTAAGGATATATTTACCGTTGCAGTAGTGCTCCAACCCCACGCATCATTTCGACCCCAAAGTGCTTCAGCCGAATGCCGTGAGATGGCTAGGGCATCACGACGTCCTTGTTGTAACCCATTTTCATCATCATCCGAAGATGAATCACAATCGTATGATTTCATCATTTAAAGACAAACCACGGGGATTTTTTTTCCTCAAACTTTTGGATGAAAAATTTCACTTTTAAACTAATTTTTCCAAAATCATTACAAACTTTTCTTAGCACTATAAACTAAAATTAAAATGAAATTAAACGAAAAATTTGACAAAAACTACACCCGTCGAATACAGTAAAAACTAAAAACTATCGAAATAAAAATTATTTTGATATGGACCAGAAATATTTTGTTGACAGATGCGCTCTCTTGAGGGTCGTACGCTATTCGGTCGCTACCCCTTATTTTAACATACATATAAGGGGTTCATATTTTATAAGGGTGAGAGATTTATTCCCGAATGCTGGTGTTTGTGATATACACTATTATAGCCGGGCTTTAATACTTACCACATATATAGTTCAAATCGGGAACAAAAGAGATGCTGTTTCTATAGTAACGATTTACTAGCCATGCTATCATTTGCTACCGATATTTTAATATGATAAAATAATTTTTTTGTTCTTGTCTAACATGTATATGTTTTTAATTTGATACGATGAAGATAGAGAAAGTATTGAATAGTAAAAAGAAAAAAAAGAAAGTTTTGCAAACGTTTGAAAACTATTTATTTGTTTGGTAAAAATTCTTTCAAATTGATTTCCTAGTAATGTTTTATAGAGAAAAATTGAGTACATTATTTATTAATGCTTTTGTATTTCTTGAATGGGTCCAAATTAAATTGAAATTTAAGTCGTTTTAATTTCAAGGCAAACATGTATTAAAAAATTAAGGATATAGATGTATAAATAGTTTTACATTTAAGAAACAAGTTAAAATTTGATCGCATAACATTTCCCAAGAAACGCCGCATAACTTTTTTGAATTGAAAAAACGAACGCACGCGAAATATATTTTACGTTATAAACCACACCCACAAATTCGTATTCGAATTTTCAATCATAAACGAAATTATTGCAAACAGGTTTTTTTAATCAATAATTTCATATTTAAGTGCATATTGTTAGTTCAGTTTTTAATTCACAGATGTCGTGTACACTGAAAATTACACATTTTATTATCATTTTTGTTTTAAGTTCAACGAAATGTTCATAGAGGTCAGAAGAGTATCTACTTGATTGTCAATTGTTTTCCTATATCTAGTATATACAACTGACGACAGAAGTTTAATTTTATTTTGGGTTATCTTTAAACAACCTAAATCAAACCTTTTGTAATAATGGCCTAAAGTATATTGTAGTAAATAAATCAATCTTAAATAGGATTCCTAAAGTAGCTATCATTAAAAATATTTAGTACCTTAAAATTAAGGTGAACTAAAGCAGAGGTGGGCACAGACAGCTCGTCTGAGCCTTACGAGCTCTCCATAAGCTGGGTGAGAGTAAGTAAAGAAGGTATGTTTTGAAGCAAGACGGAACGATGTTTCAATACAGGTTGTCCTACCGATTATTGCCCAATAATTTATTCAATCAATTTAGAAATAGTTTTATAAAATATTTATTGTTTAAATAATATCTTTTACAGTATGGAGAGATACACCAAAAAACATAATAATAATAATAATAATAATAATAATAATAATAATAACAATAATGATAATAATAACAATAATAATAATAATCTGAACTTATCCAAGACTGCTTGCGATGTCTTCTCCATTATTAAATTCACTACTTTTATTTTTTTTGAAAAACAAATTATGCGAAAAATAATTTCCACTACTACAAAAAGTACTTTTCACTTTTTCAATTCAAAGTAGACTAACTCGAAGAACTCAAATTCCCACTTTATGTAAAATTTAACTTAATTCATCAAATTCGCATGACACTATACTGAGCATACTCCATACGAAGAAAAAATAATTAAACCAGGTAAATAATTCTTTATTAGTTCTCGGATATGAATAGTAAAATATTTAGACAAATTATTTGGAATTTCCAAAACTATATTTCTATTTAAATTATCCTTTGCAAAAATTTCCCTCTTTTATTACAATGGTCCAGCGGTAAACTTAAAGGTTCAAAAGATTTATATATATATTTTTATTTTATTCATACACAAATATGATATATACTAAAAAGGTACATTTTATGACCCTAATTACCAGCCCAAAATTCCAGAGTATGTATTGAATGATTGTATGTATTATTTACTTTGTATAATAGTGACCATAAAAAAGATTTGGTATTATTATATTTTTTTCAGAAATTGGTAGGTTACCCTGTATTAACTCTATCTCTCTTCCCTACCTCTCACTCAGAGCTTGGCCGAGTCGTCTCCTGCCCACCTCTGAACTAAAGTAATTTATTTTATTTATAGTCAAAGAGAGCTATTATCTTTTATATATGAACAAGTGACAACCCATTATAAAAGATCTAATATACATGCCGTAAATGTTTGTCCTATGGATTGATCTATACCGGATTTTAATCAGTAAGTAAATTTTTCATTCAAATTTATATATTAATTGATAGCAGATTCTAGTTATAGCCTTGTGTAAGTGTAACATATGAAAAAATAAATCTAAGGGACCTGTTAGAGTTTTTATCTGCACCATATTTCTGCCGAAGTAACCTAGGAGCATCAAGCGAGTATTCCTGGTCTCGCTTTGTGGACTTTTCGTTCAAAATCTACTTTTCATTGTTTATCATAGGTCAAAAGAAAGGCGTGAACTATCGCATCCAGTAAACTCTCTTATGTTCTCTAACTTTAACGGCAAGTTTTTCTAAGAAGAGGGGTACTTTTCCAGTAAGTATGTCTACGAAGAGAGTTCGTAACTAAGGGACGATTTCCAAATGAGGAATATCCAACAAAGATTGCTGAAATGCTTACCCAATGGTTTTGCCGTCGACGGCATCAGCATCATTGTCGCGTGCAATGTAATCAACAGGAGCCATTCAAACGCATAGCGCATCGGCATCTTTGCCGTTCCCATTTGATTGCATTGCACGCAGCAAAAGTGTTTCTGAAAGAGCCCTTAATGTCTCTGTTAGTGCTACATTGGCAGTATCTTTTTATCATCTTTATTAAATCAACTGCTACAAACAAAGAGTCAAGGGTATATCACATCCTACATATTCTTTTCACATTCATACATGCATACACACACAGACATTCAGGTAAAAACCATTATAGTACACGCTATCCAGAACAGAATGCGGTGGATGCTCTAGCTCCTGTGAATGTGTTTTCCTAGATGTCGCTTGAGACTGTTATAACATCGTAAATTCTTTTTAACACATAGTTAAAGTGATGTGTGCTTGCTTGCTGTTTGTTAACAAGAATATATGTAAATAGAATAAAAAGCTCTACTAGATACCCCTGTAGATACAATTTTATTTAATACCATCTTCTTAAAAACAAACATCACCCATACCATTATTATCATTTTTATTAGCATTGTTAAGGACAACGGACAACAATATATTCAAATGTATAAACCAGAGGTGGGCACAGACAGCTCGTCTGAGCCTTACGGGCTCTCCATAAGCTGGGTGAGAGTAAGTAAAGAAGGTATGTTTTGAAGCAAGACGGAACGATGTTTCAATACAGGTTGTCCTACCGATTATTGCCCAATAATTATATAGTATCCTCTATAGTATAGTCAATATTTTATTTTTTTTGAAAAACAAATTATGCGAAAAATAATTTCCACTACTACAAAAAGTACTTTTCACTTTTTCAATTCAAAGTAGACTAACTCGAAGAACTCAAATTCCCACTATGTAAAATTTAACTTAATTCATCAAATTCCCATGACACTATACTGAGCATACTCCATACGAAGAAAAAATAATTAAATCAGGTAAATAATTCTTTATTAGTTCTCGGATATGAATAGTCAAATATTTAGACAAATTATTTGGAATTTCCAAAACTATAAAACTATTCTATTTAAATTATCCTTTGCAAAAATTTCCCTCTTTTATTACAATGGTCCAGCGGTAAACTTAAAGGTTCAAAAGATTTATATATATTTTTTATATTCAAAAAAATTCTAGAGTATGTATTGAATGATTGCTTGTATTATTTACTTTGTATAATAGTGACCATAAAAAAGATTTGGTATTATTATATTTTTTCAGAAAATGTTTTAATTAAAAAAAGAAAATATTAATAATTGGTAGGTTACCCTGTATTAACTCTATCTCTCTTCCCTACCTCTCACTCAGAGCTTGGCCGAGTCATCTCCTGCCCACCTCTGGTATAAACCATATACGGATTTTATCTGCCATATGTATACAGAATTCATAAAAATATTATTAAGCCTTCGCTTTTCATGAGCAAACAAGGAGAAGATAGTTAACCTGATTATTGGGTACGATTATCCGTGACGCATGTATTCGTGCTCTGGGACATGGATTCGTGACTTATGCATTCAGTTATTTACTTTGTCAATACAATATCATATTATTCCTGTGGACTACGAATCTGTATCGGCAAGCACTGTACATTTGGTTGTGCCTAAGCTATCCTTATAGCCGTATAACTATATTTAATTGATTACGAATTTCTATGTTTCTTGAAGAGAGTACACTTTGAAGTATGGTAGTGCTAGTGTCGGACTGGCTATATAGTCAGGGTGGTGTTTTCCACTCGGGCTCTAGCCTGCATGGACGCCAAAGACCTACATGTAAAATAGTTCATATGCAGAGAAGCGGAGAAGGAGGAAGGAAGAAGAAATGGAAGAAATCGGCAAAGATGGTGTAGATCAAACAGCAAAGATCGGAATTTGCTTGTCTCGAAGATATTCGGATGCCTGCCGAACCAGACAGGCTGTAATTTTTACCCCAATGTAACAACCACATTAGTACGCACTCAAACTTATATGTCGCTTACTGTGTAATCCTCACAATATAATGTAAACATGTAACTTGCAAGAAACGATTAAAGCGATGCTTCGTTCTCTACCGGGGCAAGATCTGCCAAACTCGTTGATTACCATAAGCATAGATCTGATTGGATCTTATCAAGAATAACCAGGATAGCAGCTTTTACGTACGATTTATTGACAATCTAGCTTACACATAAAAATGTACGTCTTTGAAAACAAAATCTTCCAAAAAATGTTGCCTATTTGATTATTAGTCTCATTTGGTTTGGCGAGCACTAAAAGCCAGTTCGCCAATTCGCCCTCAACAGTTCGAAAATGCAAAGACTTTCATTAGAAACACTAAAGTATAGTTTTAATTCTTACCCCTGTTTGACTATACAAATTCTTGGTATCCTGTAACCATAAAAAGTACTAAAATCTCAGAGAAATTAGACGATCCAATGTATGCATGAAACCTTGCGTTTCGAAAGTTTTACGTACGTTTTAAACTATTTACATACCTTTACAACTTTCCAGTCTCCTAACACGAACACTTTCTACTTATTCTCCAATTATATTTATTAAAACTTTATTTCTACAATTTAAAAAATAACCGCTTTAATCCATATCTGAAAGCTCAACTAATTTTATGGTTAAAGGGTCATAATGTTTGGGTGTGAATGTTTGTATAAATGCTTTTATATACATTTTTCTTTTTGTTTTCTCCTTACCAATAATAATGTCTAATAATAAAAATGTAATCTATAACAATATTTTTATGTATGCCATACTGTAATATAGCATAGTCATTTTGCCTGTTCGGGGTTGCGTTATCACCCTTATATAAGCTCTTGGACTCTCAGCTTCTTTACATCGTTTACTTGCTGTGTGATAATATTATCATTAAAATGGTTGATGTCCGGTATAGAAGAAATCTGTACGTATATGTGTGTGCATTTACTGCAACATTAGTCTTCCGGACTCGACTACAAATGGCTGGTGTAATGTCCGGTAAATAGAATCTAGACGAATGTAAATGTTGAAATGTAGTTTATTTACATAGAAGGATTTTCTATACTGTGTTGTTAAAAAGTATGATCTCTTGAGTTGTTTAAAATAAAGGATCTATGAAAATTACACAAAAGCACTTATTATATTTTGTACGCAACAATGTTTTATTTGGAGAAGATGATCTTACGTCCTAACCATGACGGAGGAGCACCACTTGCTAAAATTGATAATGGGTTCTATACGGGAAGGATAATTTTTACCAAACAGTCAAATGCTAGATCAATCCAGTGCAAAATTGAAGATAAATTTAAAGGAAGATTTTTATTAAATTCGTCAATGTTTGCTCTCACAAATTAATAATTCCTATTTTTCTAAAGCGAGATGGTCTTGTGGTGATGTACTGTATCAGTTATTTGTTTTCATTTTCTTTGCCATAAATAAAATGAGGGTCTTGTGTATGAAACAGGAAAAGTACTCCTTAGAGATATTAATATTTATTTTTTTATTACATAATGTTATTACATTCTTGAACCTAGACCGTTAACATACATGAGCGTAGCATACAACATTTTCCAGGGCAGAACATCCCTTGAAGAATAAATCTTTATAACGTTAGATAGATAGCTTGTAGAGGCTGCCCTGTACGGGCTCCACTTCGACCATCAGAAATCAATTATATCCATTGTAATACCTAAGGATGTGAGGATGTGAGTGGAGTAGAAGGAATTTTTGTGTGTAGACTAGGAACTGGTAGGTTGTGCGGCTTCAGCCGACTCTGAAAGGAACTATGCCGATATTCATCTGGAGTTCGTGAAGGAAACTGCAAAAAACCTTCACAGCCATAGCCGGTTACTTCGTTCTTGTCCATACGCCGACAGTTTTGTCAATTAACCGCCTCCTTTTTTTAAAATAATTTACAAACTGCCGATGTCGGGATTCGAACCCATAACCTCTCAGTTCCAAGTAGACATAAAGCCTCAGACGTAACGCCTTAGACCGCTCGGTTCTATGACGTTAAATACAGAATTAATCTATAATAATAATTGTTTCTGTATGTTTTTTAATCGATATATCTTTTTGCGTTTAAAAAATAAAATGAGTTCTTTTATTATATTATTTATGTAAACTTTTGTGTATAAACATGAAACGAAATGATGCCAGAATAATGTTTTTGGGTGTAACGTTTAAAATTTTCAAATTATCATCCAAAAAATATTTGTATACACACTGAAAATTTCGCACTGTTTATTAGTACAGTAGGTTTATAGCATAAGATGGAATACTGATCTTAGCTGCGCCTAATAAACGCTGGCTTCTTCGACAAAGGAGCGCCAAAATCGAAAATATATAAAATAGCAGTAGTGGGTATATCCTCTGTTGATCATTTGATGTTTCTGTACTCGATGCGAGTTTCTATATACTTTTCGAAAAAGTTACTAGTAGATAAGAACAGTTTCTTAAACTATTAATTGAACAAGTTGGCCGGCATTTGATTGTTCTTTAGACACATGCTGGGAACATCGATCACGGACATGCCTAGCAATTTCAGTCTCGTACCACTTGCTTAACAATATCGTCGATACTGCGGTATTACATAAGGCGAAACCCAACTGATTTGTGTCAAGAGTTGGAGAAAGGTTTTAAATTCTTTGACTACTAGAATAGCTTCGTCTACGCAGAGGCGTACGTATCTCCGGCCAGGTGTTGTAAAGGAGTTGCGTTTCATAGTTGTTGACGCTAAAACTACTTACAACTAATTTTACTACGATCATTTTTGGAATGTATAAAATTAATGACTCAACATATCTAGCAGCAACTCCAATATCTAGAATCATGAATATTTATGGAACGTACATGCTTTGCCCCGTTCGTTCGGAATTTCGTCGTTATATGCTGAATATACTCTGTTATGAAACTCGTACTATAGTTATTTATTATTGTGATCGATTGATGACGCAAATGTCTACATAGTAAAATTAAACTGTATATTAAGTGACTGTTATAGTATATTTATGGTAGTAATTCTTTTGCTAAACTTGTCTTTGGTAGCAGTTATTTTCGTTTACTACAGAGATAAATGGTAGATCAACACTTGTATAGTAAACATTGACTGAGTACATAATATACATATATGCAATATATACAACGTGTAACAGAAACTTACGTTATATATAAGGGCTGTAATATCAATGGCTGTAATCGTCAAGACCAGTGGTTCCCAAAAATTTTCAGCTGGTGGCCCACCTTTCTTTATCGGAATACCTCCACGGTTCATCGGTCATGGTGGAGTATAAAACCTTATTTGTATCGTATCCCTCCCTTATGTATATATGCCCCACATGCCAAAAATCAACTAACAAAGAAACACATACGTTTATAAAGACATGACATACGTCATTTGTAAAGAGAAAAAGGCCTAGACTTACCCATTTAATGTTTACGTTTCTAAGAATTAGAAATAATAAGTGTCTGTTTCTTTTTCTATTATTTTCCTACTGGCGGGAGAAGTAGGATCCAATTTTGTTTATTCATGAACTTGACCCTACTTTTTAGCCTTAGAACAAAAAATTATCTCTTTTCGTTTTGGAGTTATCGTGTCTACGGACAGACGAACATGCGGAAATGAACAAATTAAGTCATTTTATGAACACCGTTTACAAAGTTTGTACTAAACTTAATATAACCTTGTACATATTATACATTTTGTATTTTAAAATACACTCAATCTGCAAACAATGTATAGTGTATCTATCGCTGTCTATATGCAGTGTACTGTGATATGGTGTCTTTGGTACACTTGCACTGCATTAAAATCAGTATTGTATAACATATAACTATAGTATGATAACTATATGTATCGATCGTCCGTCGGGCTGTAATGATGATCGACAATGTCGTCGTTATCGTCCGTCGTCCGTCGTGTGACTGTGTCTACATGTATATGTAACAAAGACACCATATCATAGTACACTGTATATAGGCAGCGATCGATACACTATACACTATATTGTTTCTAGATTGGGTGTATTTTAAAATACAAGCTGCACCGAGTATAATAACAGCTCAAACATAAAACGTTATTTCTATTACACCCAATATAAGTATTACTATATAATAATAAACTACATTTTATACTACCAGAGAATACTAGATGGATAGTAAATGTATGTTGTACTTATATATTTACTATACATTGCTCTAGATGTATGATGATCTGTGATGTTAGTATTACTAATACTTATGCTTGAATTATCCTGGGACTTGCCAAGATAAATTACGATCATCGTTTCATGATTATTTGTTTTTCACAATGTTCACACAAGTATGCTATCTTTTTTTAATTCACTCTGTATCTTTGTTACTCAGATGACATATAGAAAAAAGAAGATACATATATAGATATTAATCTAGGCGACATAGGCGCAAAAACATCCACAACTTGTTATTCAGCATTTCTAGCTTTAGTACTACATAAAGTGTCTCTGAATAACTGTTCTTAAATATTTTGGAAGTAATCGATAAAGTAAACAATATTTGATTATAAGCCTGCATCCGGAAATATTACCGTATTGAAATAGGATGGTATGCAAAAGAGGCTCTAATTTCTTAATCTATCCGTTCATCCGCCGTATGATTTTTATATTCATACAAGAAGGCCTAATGTCTCATATTTTTTAAAGTATTATGGGAGACTTTTTGGAGACATATGGTTTTAACAATTTCTTTTGCCATATTTCCAATATAGTCTAAAACGTTTCTTAATTAAGAGATTCTTTCAATTGTTTTGTTGGAGATAGAAGAAGAGAGGATTACAAGTAGATCTGAAATCCTAATCTAACAAACATTAAATAAACAGACAGTTTATTGGAATTGAAACCAAAAGTTTATTTTACTTGATAAATAAATGATTCAATAATTTGTTAGTAGTTAACGAGGTAACAAAGGGAATATATAGTGCGTACACAAAGGTATCTAAATATGAAAGTAAATTGAGATTTAGTAGCATTTGGCTCGGTTTTCTCGATTCTCTTAATATATTTATAGGGAAGCCTATACACGCATCAATTTTGTTTTTTTGTACAAGACATTGAATTTTGCGCATGGTCTAAAGATAAGAAATATACGATTGTAAATATTTTATAGGCAAATATTTTCATTAAGTATGCGAAGAATTTGTCAAAATAAATTTGACAGTAAAAAAAAAAGAAGTTATATATATGTACTGTGCAGCTCCGATCAAAAATAACCATCATACAGTAGGATAACCATCATACAGTAGGGTTCCCATTCATTGCAGATAAGTGAGCTCAAATTTGTAAATTAATTTATTTTTGTATTGTTTCTGAAAATTTCTGAAAAACATAGCCCCCTAACAAAATTTTATTTAACTCCTGTATTAAGCATTCACTGCCAAAAAAAAATTGTGTATGTAGCGCGCAAAATTTTCCCCGCCAAGGGGGAAATATTCATGTTTGAAATCGTAAGAGATAGAACAAAATTTTATCTACAAAAAATGTTACAAAGAAACAACTTTTGATTTAAACTTTTTTTCATAAATTCGGTATATACCGGATATTTACACAATCAACACAGTTAGTGGTTATGTTCACTTGTGTTTATTAGAAACATGTTTGATTAGAATCCTGTAATAAATACACTTGATATAATTGGTGATGTTTTTAAGTGATAATGCATTTCCAGTTGGATCATGTTATATTGAATTCAACTGTACTGATGGCCAAAAAAAAGTCGTATTATACATTTTATTATTTATACATTTTGTTATTGTCCTTAATAAAATATTATTATATGCATGTTTAAAAGGATCCTCCATCATTTAAGGATATTTGGACATTTTCTTTTTATGGATGCATTTCCGTAAGCAAATGTGGGATAAAAGTGTTTTTTTATTAAGTAATTTATTTTTCGTTTTTACATAGTTACGACTATTTTTTTATTTGGAAAATTTGATAAATTATTCATAAATTATACGTCCTTAATCAATTTCTCTATTATTGAATCAGTACATATTCAGCCATGTTTAATAAAGAATAGTGCAACATAAAAGTTTTGTTAATGGTTTTGTGAATTCGGCAACATTGCAGAACAATCAACTGGGAAGACAAACATACTTATACAGGGCGTTCAAAAAGTATGGACATGGCACAATAAATCGTATAAGGTGGTTCTAACTAAACATTTTCAAACGGTAACCTCTAGTAATTTTTCCCGAGGATCCGAATGCGGTAATCAGATTTTGGGTCCGGTGGACCCACAAGGGCGAAACTGGGTCAAACTTTGAAATTATAAATGGAAACCCATATTTTTTATTGCATATTTGTATAATACGGGAAAAAATACGTATCTTTTGTTGGAAAACTTTTTCTTAAAAGTGCTTTGTTCTCTCGCTAATAATATTGTACCGAATGTGCGTGAGGACCGCCACTAGTTTTTGTAGATTATTCTGGTAGTCTATAGTGTACATTTGATGCATTCGAGATATGGAAGATTCGATATTGATGCTCTAGAAAGATCCATTGGGCATATAAGTGAATCGAACGGCTGGGTAAGGACAAGTTGGATTCTACATGTGCTACAATACAGATAACAAGTAATTCGAAGCGATTATTGTGTTATATACGCGAATATTGCTTCAAGATCAATATTCAAAATCATCTTGAAAAATCAGGATAATGATTTCGACCGCTTTTTGCTAAGTTTTCCTAATGATGAAATTAGTTTAAACTTATAGATCATAAAAAACACTACATAATTTCTTCTAGTGGAACCTAATATTTAAGGTTCGACGGAGTTGAAAAGTCGTCAGGTAGATGCGCATAACATTCCTTGCAACATAACCAATCCGAGTAATCGATTGTTAAAGGCATTCTACTCAGAACTGGGCAAATGGGAAAACTGTTCATCAATTAAACCGTAAGAGATAGAACAAAAATTTATTTTTATAATAAATTCAGTATACACCGGGCATTTAAGCAATTAACTCAGTTGGTTGTTATACAAGTTTTCTTTGAAACTTTTTATAATAAATTCAACATACACCGGGTATTTAAGCAATTAACTCAGTTGGTTGTTATTTTCACTTGTTTTTTTTACATAACTTGAGACAAAAAGACAAAAGTGAGAAATTTGGGACTATAAGCTAAACTTGTCTAACTTTTTGAAATTTTTGAAGTAAATCAGCTCACTTATGGCTCTTAATAGATTTGTGGTCACATTAAGATGGATCCAAAGACAGTTTTGGTCGGCCACAAGATAGTTGATATTCAATATATTTATATATAAGGATACTATAAACGATATTGAATAATTCAACGGTATATTAAATGATGAACAGAAATAATAAACGTTTTTGTGCAATCATTTGTAGCATTTTTATTTGAAAATTTGTAAATTATTTGTTAATTAAACGCTAGAATGAATTTAAAATGTATCAACGTTTAAATTGAATTCAACATTGCTTACAAAACTAAAATTATATAGTCACATCTTTATAGAGAGTATTATTTTTTCACCTGAATGAGTACAACTTTTCTTTATAAGGAAAATTCTTGGAAAATCAACAAAGAAAATTGTATAAATATATATGTATATATATATATATATATATATATATATATATAACGACCTGCATTTTAATTTATTATCGAGAGATTCGAAAACAAAAAAAAAAATATATATATATATATATGTATTTATAAAGGCAGGTATATTGTGTGTATATACATTTTCTGAAATCAAAGGAAGTGAAATTATAATTTCGTTTCGTTACGAGAAAGATTTTCTAGGTAGAGTAAGAAGAATTTATGATGATATTTTCTATTTATTATGATGATTTTAAGTAAATATAATATGTTATATATAGGTGATTCTATAACAGAACTAAAATCTTTCTTTAGTCTATAGATGTTTTCTAAATTCGAAAAATTCGTCAAGCAGGTGCCGCGTAAACTAAGTGAACTTCCTCAGAAATTAGGAATAAAAATATCACTTAAAAAATTACATCATTTAAATATATTCTCCCAACAAAAACATTCTATTTATTTTATTTCTTAATAGTTTTTAAATCTATGCAACTTTGATACAGTATTTCAAAATCTTAAACTGATTTACGTCATTCTTTCCAGAAAATTTATCTATACACCTTATTAAAATACCAAGTAACCATGGTGATTCGTTTATACTTAATTACATTATGGGTATTATGGGTATTATACTTAAATTACAAATAGTAAATATTAGAGTTAGAGAAAATATGAACAAGTAATGAATTGTAATGAAGCACAAATTTATTTACTACTACTTTACTTATTATAAATTTTTCTATTTTACTAATATTCAGAGAGAAATTCAAGATTTTATGTTTCCCCCTCCCTTTAGGCCCTCCTTTTCTCTCGCCCATTAACGAACTTATTGATCTTTCAAATACAAAAAGCACGTCAAATACCAAATTTCATTCCGATAAACCTAAAATTACGCAGTATCCCTACAGTCATGCTCATTATGGTACAGTCATGTTGAAGTTTATTAATTTGGCAACGTTGTGTTCAATAAAAACGCGACTTTTTCTTCACGAACTTTTATTTAACGAATACATCTTCTGATAAATGTCGAAATATATATTTTAGTAATTACGTTTATTCATTTTGCATAATTTCGTTAAGATGGTATAACTTTTTGGCATTGTCCACATTTATGTCACACCTTTTTTTGACAATATTTGACACCAAACGCCTGCGGTAGGTTTCCTAACGATTTTAGTTTCATATTTTCGAATCACACTGTATATTTATTTCCCACAGACGAGAAAATGATATTGACTGTAAAAAAAGCAGCGTACCTACTACCTACAGTTTTACTACTACCAGAATATTGCCATGATGATCTCTATAACTAAAACATACTCATTCGTGTATACGAAGAAAGACTTATTTTTATATACAAATACATACCCATAAAATAAGGCCCTTTTTTCTATGTGTATGTTTGTGTGGATGTATGTATGAGAACAAACAGGTATATATGTAAGCTTGAAGGCCACATACAGTGAGTTTATGGTTATATTAAAAGGAAACCACATATATAAACTTTTCGAGTGCTTTATATACATATAGTATGTATGTAGTGATATATTTATTTCATTCAATATAACTTAAACTTAGTTATCTCAGGTCAAAAAACCCAACTTCTATTTGATTCAAAATCGTTTCAAGATATTTGATTCAAACTCAGACGCATATCCGGGCGATACATCCTCCAAATTCATATTAAGAGCTGGCATAAATTTGAAATATACAACGTCAATAAATAGCACGAATGATTGGGATTTAGTGCCTTAAGAGATGTTTTGTGGCTGATGAGCAGTGTCAGTCTAGTGGTGCTCATCTTAGTCGGTTTCATTTAAGAAGAGAAGGCTCTGAATTGGGTCTTGGGATAATATTTTTCCTATTTCTTCGCAATCCGATAAAATCGAATTCACTTTAGTTTAAAAGCACCGCTTCAGTTTAATTCTCTTAAAACCTTTTGAGTTTCCTCTGCAGAATCTGAAATCACCTTCAGTTTCCTGCAGTTTTATTTGAGCCCGCATTATCCTATTAGAAATGTCGCCAGTAGTCCTCTCGCAAAAAGATTCTTTGCTTGCCTACAGAAAATTAAATTAAACAATGGATTGATATTCTGCAGGTCGTTGTCTGTGATATTAGTCAGAAATTTGACTTGTTTCTTTGTAGTTTGTATGACGATGGATTTCACTACAGTGATAACAACAGTTTCAGTTGGGTTGTTTACTTACACTGCCCTTTAAAAAGCGGCGTTATTTGGACAGTAAACGTCAGAGGTGATGTTTTATACTAAATTCCAATTCATGATTTTTGATTATTCCAAATTGAAAGCAGTATATTTTATATATTTTTTTACCCTCCAAATATGCTATAAGTGGAGTTCCCAGATATATTCAGCTTTCGCTATAGCGTCATTAGAAAGAAAATCACTTTGCTATTGTATCGATTCGATTATAATTTGATGCGATCAAATGCTATTACGATGTTTTCTAATTGTTTTTTTTTTTTAAAATCAATTTGCACAATATGTTCGACATGATCGGTCAATAATGTGACCATTCAGTTTGAAAAAAATTTCTCCGTGTAACGAACATTCAGAAATCAAATTACTGAATTTTCAGTTATAATTGTTGAAATTTTATGTGTATTTCTAGTCGTATAAAATCGTTCAGATGAAAAGCTGTCCATTTTTTTTCCCTTTACTCATCCTCTTATTACCGACCCTCATTCTCTACACCGTAGTAGTACTATAGAACGTAGTAGTACATAACATGATTGCTGTATTGATCTCGGTGGTTGCTAGGCAACGCGTCTGTGAGCATAGAGATAGAGTGAGACACATTTATATATATGTATATATATACGTGTGTGTGTGTATGTATTCTGGTGGTAGTGTGGACTGTGGAGCGACAGTGTACAGGGAAGAGATGTATTGCATTTTTTAGTATGAGTTGACACACCCGAGCTACGGGCGTTTGCTGTGTGCGCTCTCTGTATAGTCATCATATCATATCGATGTTGTTTGGTCGGCCGTTACTAGCAACATCCAGAGCAGTAGCATTCGATAGTATATATGATGCTGAATAACGGTAGTGGTGTTTTTCGGTAAGTATTATTATATAATACATAACTATGTATAGAAAGTTAGAAAGAGAACACAAATTCGGGTTCTTATAGTTACGCAAGGGGTCGATTCTGTATATATATATATATATTATATATATTGTCAGAAAACACCTTCATCGAGTACATAGGTTTCTATATTTCTATATACTTTATATATATATATATACTTAAATTTCGACATTGTAAACTACCACTAACTAAATTTGGAGCGAATCGAAGAAATTGTTTTGGAGTTTTACCAGAAGTTCGGTCAATGACTTCAGGTAACTAAAAACTATTAGAGAAAGCTTACATACTAATTGTCTTGAATAAAAGAAAATAAGATTTTCGATTCGGTCCCGTTCTGCAATGCACAACGCACACCGTTCTTTCTAACAGTTGTTCGCTTGGAATAATATAATCAATCAATAAGTAAAGATTCGGGTTTGATTTTAAAAATAACATTTTAGCCATTGGTATGTTTGTAACCGTGGTATCTAGAGAGCGTAAAGAACTTGAACTTTCACTTCAAAGAACTTAGACTTGTAACAATAAGCTTTTCAACGAAAGCATCTGTTTAAAACACATAGAAGTGGTTGACATGGCGGCGATCTTTAGACAAACAGGTTTGAATTGGCGAGAACTACGAGAACTACAAGCTGCCCCTCATAATTAGATTCGATGGATATGATTAGTCGAAGCCCTATGCGCCCGTTAATAGGGGATTAGGAATTTATATATGTACTAGCTGTTTACCGCGACTTCGTCCGCATTTATATGAAAGCTAAATATATATGCATACAATCAATATACATATAAATTTATTTCTATTTATTTAAAATACGATACGATTAACGGTTTTCAAGGTATCAGACCCATAGTGCTAAAATTCCATACTGTATGAATTAAGGAGGCAAAATTTTGAAATGTGTTGGTCGGACGTTAAAATGAACCTGATTTTCGTACCGTTTGGGTCAAAATTAGCCTTGAAAATGATTAGTATTAAAATCGAGAACAAAAATTTTCGTCACTTTTTTCACATTTTTTCCAAGGGGTACCCCTTAAAAAAATCGCTAAAATTGGAGGAAAATTTTATGTCCCCGATTTTGATAAAAATGTGGTTTTAAGCTAATTTGGACTTAGCGAAAACGATGGCGTTGGTTAAAATACGATACGATTAACGGTTTTCAAGGTATAAGACCCATAGTGCTAAAATTCCAAACTGTATGAATTGAGAAAGCAAAATTTTCAAAAGTGTTGGTCGGACGTTAAAATGAACTTGATTTTCGTACTGTTTGGGTCAAAATTAGCCTACAAGGGGTACTTCACATCCTGTTTTCAAATCTGGCTTCAATTTTGAAATCCACATTCTGCTGTCTTCTGCAAAATTCCATTGTTTTGGTGGAAAGAAATGACTAAAAAAAAGCTAAAAATGCCTCCACTAAAGTGTCTCTTGTGTTATGTTCCTGTATGATAAAACAACAACTCAAAACTTGTCTTAATTATATTGAGTGAGAAGGCTTGTGCGAAGATGACGGTTTGCGAAAATGTTAACCTTGGAATTCGTGATTTTTGCTGTTATACAAATGGTTGTCCAAGTGCTCAACATGAAATGCTATTCTCGAGGATGCTTACTTGATAGTCTGATTTTACTATATGAAGAATAAGTGTTAAAACATACACCTACTTAAATTATCAAGATTTCGCTAGATAAATATTCCTCTAAACTTGAAAGGGTTATTTCTCAAAAGTGATCCGATAATAATCTCGAAAGCTTATTATTGTTCAAATAGAATTAATAAATTTAACAATTTGAATTCAGACCCAGATATATTCTACTAACCTTGAAGTATATTTACTTTCGAAAGGTATAGTTTAATTCCAAAGAAATTTTCTTCAAAGATAAAACAATTATCACAATTTTCAGTTAGGGTTAAAGTATATACTATATAGGCAAAATATAATTTCTATTGTAACTTTGCCATATCACAGGTGAAAGAGGGTAATGGAAAAGTTAGAAAATAACCAGATACCTATTATAACATATATCTAATATCTTTCTATCCTTTGTGCTAGGTTCATATTACAAAATATATATATAGATATATATATATATATATATATATATATATATATATATATATATATATATATATATATGTATATATATATATATATATATATATATATATATATATATATATATTTTCAACAATATATTCGAACTAAAACAGAATTACTAAACATTTTCGTAGTATTCTAACAATTTTGACTATTTATTAGACACATTACGCTACTAGATTGCGCTTGTGTTGGGGATGGCAAAAGATTAATATATTCTGTTGCATAGTACACAGAATAGGCAAAGGACATACAAGATGGTCTACTAAAAATGAAACGCTTTTTTTTTTTTAATAGAAAATTTGATGAAAAATTGTTTGGGATCTTAATATTGCGTTGTTTTATAAAAATACTGTTGTCATGAGAGATGGAGCTGCTAAAAGCACTCTGCTCGGAATTGGGAGGTTGCTGGTTGAATACCTATGGCGGCAGTTTATCAATAAAATTAATTTAAAAAAAATTAATGGATTGATCACACCTTAAACCTAATCTAAACTAATCTAATCCGCTAAAAAGCACAAATATTACGAAATAGTTAATTGTAATAGTTTGGGACACTGTTGAAAATGTCTTTGAGAAGACATTGATGGTTTAGCATACCCACGATTACATCTCCCTCCCCCTCACATTACAATATTTAATTAAAGTGGATAGTAGACGAATAATTTAAAGTTGGTATACATATATTAAAAAATTTGCTGATTTCTTTTACACGTTGTATATTTATTATATATTTATTACAATACTCGAATTTACGTATAATTTTATTCCGGAATATTCTATTGAATATGCAATTATTATTTGATGAAGATATTTTGTAGAATACTTGATTAGATAGAATACTTGTTTTATATATTTTTGTAGAGTTTAAAAAAATTTTTGTTTTTAAAACTGAGTTTCAGCATTATATAATTGATTTTTATAGCTCTTTTTTTCAAAATTTCAGTCAAATAAGTACCAGTGCATGTGGTCCAGTTATTAAAGACGCCCTGTTCGAAAATGGAAGGTTGCTGGTTCGATTACGAACACTGTCAAATAAATTAATTTAAAAAAATGGGGTTGTTCATTGACTAAACTATAAGCATATGGACCGGAAGTAACCGGCTATGCTTATGAAGATTATCTGCAGTTTCCTTTCACAAACTCCAGATGAATATCGGCATAGTTCCTATCAAAGTCGGCTGCCCAACCTACCAATTCCTAGTCTACATGCAAATTCCTTGTTCTACAGGGGTCGGTATAAAAGTCATAAAAAGGCCTACTTTCCAGGCTTTGGCGTCCCTTCCGCTAATATTACTACTACTACTATGAAAACATAATGAAATCTCTTTTGTAAAAAAAGTTATTTTAGGTCAAAAGTCGCGAAAATTAGTTTTTCTCAAATATCTCACAAGACGTAAACTATTGGTCTTACGTGAACAGAAGTCATTATAAAATTTATTTCTTAGCTAATTCTATACAAAAAAGACCCTATAAAAAATTAACACAGAACCAACAGTTCTCGACATTACGCTACGAAAAGTGGGGCGTAACGATACATGAAGTAAGTGGATGGAGGATTCGATTTTATGTAACAAATGTTGTTGGAACGGAAAGAACTATCCCATTGAAATTTGATATTTAATGCAAAATAAATTTGGTCCAAATCGTCAAATCTGAACAGGGACTTTATTCAAGATTTTTTTTCGGTTTTCCAGTTTTCCAGATATAAATAATTTCTATTTTAAAATTTATGTCACAAAAAGAAAAAAACTAACCAGCAAAGCTTAGAAAAAGATGAAAGATATTACTAGAGTGAAGTCATAGTCCCACAATAGGACAATTTTGTTGAAAAAATTGTAACAGAAAATATTAGAATATGATTTTGCATGGATCTATATTCGAGAGATTTTCTTCTACTTATTCAGAGAAAATTGGAAATAATTTGAAAACTATTTGATTCGGATTTAGTTAAAAAAAAAACAGTTCTAAAATCACTGGAATATTTAGGTTATGTACCTACTATTTTTAAATAGCGTATGTTCTGTCGTTTATATATAATTTAAACGTTGGACTAACTGGAAGCAATATCTTGGGAGTGAAAAATACGACATACCTACTTCGTAGACGAAGAGAAACTATGACATAGTTATTTTTTTTCCATTCGTTTATTTTAAATACATGGAGCATACACGATTACCTAAAAAAAAAAAAGAAGGAGAAAATAGTACAGCATTTATTATGATTATATTATGCGAGACTGAATTTTATGATTCGTCTGTATAAAAATATGTATAGAACAGTTTTTGGGCGAAAATAAAATCGATTTTCTTTATTATTATTTTTTTGTGTGTGTGTGGAATATTCATGAATATTTTCGTTTATTACGTTTTATGAAATAATAAATCTCTAAACAAACTGACACAGACCGAAGAGTTTCAAAGGAAATTGAATTCGATTTTTTCTCTTATACTGGATGTTACTACGCCCTGTCGATGTGAAGCAGCTATCCTTTAGATATAAATTCTATATATATATATGCTAGAATGACCAGCCAAGTAGCCGCGCTTATTAAGGCGCTGTTTCTACTTGGACCTGGGATGTTATGGGTTCGAATCCCGACACCGGCAGTTTTTCAATTAAAAAAAATTAATGGGGTTGTTGATTGACTAAATTGTCGGCGTATGGACTAGAAACAAGTAACCGGCTATGCTTGAGAAGGTTTTCTGCAGTTTCCCTTCACGAACTCCAGATGAATATCGGCATAGTTCCTATCAAAGTAGGCTGCAGCCGCACATCTACCAATTCCTTCTCTGCATACGAATTCCTGATCCTCCTCTCACATCATAATAATGTAAAGTAAAAATTAATAAAGATTGAAAAATAATGATGTGGGTGGTCTCTGTTATAGACCGTCGTGTCTCAAAAACGGAGGTTAAACCCCATTATTATTATATATGCTAGAATGGGCTTTCATAGTTCATTATGAGAATCGTACATATTTTGTTATCGAAAAGAATGTTTCGAACGACAATATTTAGTATGTAAAGAAAAAAACTTTTCATATTCCTTACCGAGGAAACTGGTTACATGCAAAACATTGACACTATCATTTCATGCAACCATTTCATGCAACCCTTTTAAATTGCTGAAAAATGGCAACAAACAGTAATATAAAAAATAAATTATAATATCCAGAATCTCATATAGCTACACTATACCATTCCATACTCTCTGTTCCTGATCCTGGATGGTTGGATTTACTAAGAGAACGTATTAGATATATATGTGTTGCGCTAGGTATTATAAGGTTTATACTCTTATTGTGAATGTATATACGTATATACGGTGACCTATTTAGCGCGCAGCACACTGCTAGGCTAGCAAGAAGTGTTATATTATTGCAGGAAATTATTAAATAATAGATAGACATTAGAGAAAATGTTTATAGAAAATAAGTGATGTAGAAAACCTCCTTCTATAGTTTTGAATAACACTTAGACAGACTCCAAAATTTTAAATATGTCTAGGCATCCAGTACTTTTTCTTCCAGGAGAATTGTGCTACATTGGAATTTTGCACGTTTTGTACCATTAGATGTAAACTTTGAGCATCGTTAAATCAGAAATGGTACATAAGCTTCTATCACTTTTTCCAGATGTTATCAATACAGATTTGATCTTTGATTTTTGTTTAATCCTCGACCAATAAAGGACATGTTATACGTGTCAAGACTTTGTCTGTTTGTGAGTTCGTTGGTGATATCGTATAGCTTCCAAACGGAGTGACCGATTTCAATGCGGTTTTTCTTTAATTGAAGATTTAATCGGGATGGTTCTTCTTAGCAATTATATTTGTTGAAAATATTTAAAGCCATTTACAGCTATATTCCTGGTTGGTGTGGGAATTTTTAAGAAGTGGGAGAGGTGGGCAGTGTAGGGTAGTCTGAAAACCTACTTAATAAAAATCTACAAACTGGCTGATAGACAACGTAACAGTCTAAACCGGTGAGCCTAGAAGCATTAAATTTTACACAGAAGTTTGTTTGCGTTATTTTTGAAGTTGAAACGTGGAAGTTGGTTTTTAGGCTTCTGTTTATAAATAAAAGTCAGTTGTATCAGCGTTTTAGGAAATTCATCGTCTATGGAGATTAAATAGGGGATGCACTTTTGTATGGGAAGTTCGTCAGTTTTGAATTTTAAGCTTTTAACATTTAAGAAAACTCGAATGGTTCTTGAAATGTTGCCTATGGGAAATCCCATCGAGCACATTGCGTTCTCCGTCAGTTAGTTTTGTAGATTTTTATTAAATAGATATTTTGTCTAGTAATATTTTGTCGATAGATCTTTTGGTATATTCCCTAAATGTGTATATTCCCTTAGTAGGACTATTCAAGATTAAATAGGTTAATCCTGTATGAAACAGATCTGACTTAATTTAACAATTTAAAATATAAAAAAATATCAGATGAAATATAAATTATAAGTAATTATTAAGTAATTTTTATTTTTATATTTTTTAATGACTAAAATTACATTTCAACAAAAAAAAGCCAATTATAATCGTAACAAGAAAGTTATATATACGAAATATTACAAGCTCATCGTTCGTTATTTATGAGAGAAAAAAAAGTTTGCTTTGATACAAAACTCGAACATAAATTCAGTTAATTTATAGCTTTAAGGCAATTTATTATTATACCATGACTTTTTCAGATATTTAAAAAAATAAAATAAAAATGGAAAATACAAAAGAATACTAAATGAAATGCAAATGACTACGATGTTTAAAAAAATTTGAGTTCAAATAAATAAGTTTATTAAGTTAAAAAAAATTTCAAATATTAAAATTAATTATGTGCTTTTTGTAATAAAATTATTTTTTATTATCAGTAGACTCTGGTGAAAAATACACATGAATGTTTTGTGTATACTAGGGCCCGTATTCATAGTCCGGTCTTAAGTGTAACTACACCTTAAACATGATCTTAAGGCAGCGATCATAGATGCAATATTGACGCAAGCTTGAAAGTTTGATCTTAGCTAAGATACGTGTGGTTGAATAAATAGTCATAGCTTTAGGCGATATTAAGAATTGAAAACTTTTGATGTATTCACAGTCAAATAAGACAAGCTTATTATAGACCTTAAGCTTACTTTTTTTACTAAAAAAAGAGGATTTTCATTAAGCCAACATTTTAGTAGACTTACGACAACCTTAATAACTTTGCAGTGAAAAAAGTAGTGAAGATAATGCAATTTTTGAGTTTGCTTAATATCAATATTGATGATAATATTGATATCGATTTTGATTCTCACGACAAAGACATAATTATACGCAGTGGCGTAGCTAAGGGTTAATAGACCCCCTGCAAAAATCTTCATGAGGCCCCCTCAAGGCAAGAAAAATAGTGAGAATTTGAATGAATTAAAAAAGAAAAACATATTTTTAATGTAAGAAACAACTATTTATTTATCATACATGGTGTCACTTTTTCTAATCTCTTCTTCAAGTCTCAGTAAAAAATTTCTTGACCAATTAAAAGCCGCCTTAAAAACTTCACATTTTGCAAAAAGTTGTAAGTTGCGCGAGAAATCCTGCCACTTGTGAGAGTCCTGAATGTGCTTCAATTACATAGGGGCCCAATACATTTTAGACTTTAAAATTGAAATTTTTACAACATACTACTGAATTAAAAAATCAAAGTTTTTCCGCTATAGCGAGCGGGGCCCTCTAAAGCTTGGTGTCCCCCTGCACCGCGGGCTTGGCCCAAGAACATAAATCATACCCAAGAACATAAAACCAATGGCATAGATCAAAGAGAAATCCAGACCAATCTATTTTTTAATTAAATTAATTATCTATGGTTCATTACTATACAAGATACTACATAGAGTACCACCCAAAATTGTATGCAAATTATATATAGAATGAACTGGTCTGTATGAAATACCTGTTGTGCATCATTCTACTCATTTGGTGGTTGAATATACTTTGAATTTATCGTTAAAATAATGAAATATTATACCGATGAAATAATATTTTAATTATTTTAGAAAACAAGACAAGAAGGAAGCAACCGGCTATGCTTGAGAAGGTTTTCTGCAGTTTCCTTCACAAACTCCAGATGAATATCGGCATAGTTCCTATCATAGTCAATATACACAAAAATTTCTTCCACTTCACTCACATCCTCACATCCTTAGGCATCACAATGGACCTTATGGTCGTAGCCCGTGTGTAGCCCGTCCAGGGCAGCTTCTACAATCTATCTAGCTATCTGTATAATTGTATAATTTTTATTACCTGTGGTTTATTATCTTTGTATAATTCCTAAAATATTTGTTTCATTTAATAATTATAATGTACTTTTTTTTTCAAGTAGCTGATTACGGAATTTTGTTTACGAATAAAACCGTAACTTTGGTGTGTATGTTTTAATGAACATGACTGTATAGTCTTTTTAAGGATTAAAAAAAAAACAATTCAACATAAAACTTAGTGCCATCTATTTAATATAGATAACTTTTCGACATCGTAGAAAAACTTTCTACATTTAGCTTTTCTTCTGACGTGTATGTGTGCCTGTGTTATAATGCACTGCACCTGAATATTTAAAAGCAGAAAAAAAACTTTTGTGTTGTGAACGGTAAAAAGTTTAAAAAAAAAAAACGACATTAATCTCTTCTTCATTCAAGAAGAAATTATTTTTAAGTTTTGAAGAAGAAAAATAAATATGTATTGTATGCAAAGCTTTTTAAAAAAAAGTGAGTTTCTTCGATCTTTTATTAACACAGGCTGATTATTATCTTTTTATACTCAGTACATAAAATGTTCGAAACTCTCGATTTTCGCATGTCCGTCACCAATGATAACCCAAAAACGAAAATAGATAGAGAACTGACCTTTTGTGTGTGTATTCTGCCAACTAAAATGTAATTTCAAATCCGAAAGTTCGGGGATAATATCTACGTTTAAAATCATAAGAGATAATGGAAAAATTACAGTCAATAATTTTGACTTAAATAAAATTGTTACCGATACTACCGTCTTGAGTGAATAATAGACTCGATTAAATATGAATCATCCGTATATGATATATATATATATATATATATATATATATATATATATATATATATATATATATATATAGAATAATATTAAAAATACATTTCTACGAAAATTATACGTATTTTTCTTCGGTTCAATGAATTGGCTTAATATCTTCATATTTAAAAACCTGGTGATAACACCACATAACCTCTATGTGTAGTAAAGTTATTTCGGGATCAGATTGACTCTGATTTAACGTGTAGTAATAGTTCTGTAAGCGCGAAGGCAAAAAAAACCCCTTAAACTTGGCCCGTCGCACTACCGTGCTCTAGATAACAGGTTCTTTTGATTTCATTGGTTAATGCTAATTGATTAATTGGTTAGGCGGTTAGAATAAATTAAAGATAAAAGTCTCGAATTCTGCAAAAACTATAAACTAATAAGAAAAACTCATAAATGAATTTTTCGAAAAGATCTGACATCCTCTTTTTAAACAAATACCTTGTGAAGGACAAACGGAATCGATCTGTTTTGTTCGCTTAGATGGTAGATGGTATCGTTTGTCTGCAATGTTAATAATGTGTAAATAAAATAGATCTAAATGAAATATTCATTTGTATAAAACCAACAAATATGCCAAACTTTCTAATTCGACTTTCTTACTGATCTCGGGTTCTTTCGGTGGTGGTGTAATACTTTGTTATACTTAGACTGTATATAGAGGTCATCAAATTTACGTTTGTACAAAACAAATAATCTATTTCGGGTAGATTTATTTTCCATCTTCAAAAGAGAGAGAATTATTTATTTATTTTTCAGAAGAAAATATAAAGAAAAGTATTTTTGGTATACCTGGAAAATTATCTACCTAGAAATATATATTTAAAAATAAAACGCTGTAGGTGTTATTTGTTATATTAACAAACTCCCATCGAAAGACTTCCCCTCCGCTTGCCCTCCTTGTCCACTAAAAAAATTTAGATTTAGATTGTGTTGTTAAGCAATTCTGATTATCCAAACCCTAGCCTGATTAACTAATTTTTGACGATTCAATTATTGTGATTCAAAAATTTGTCATTACTTCAAAGTCATCGAAGTTTTCATCCATTCGGTCCATATATATATATATATATATATATATATATATACAGGCTAAGTATATATATATATTTATATATATATATATATATATATATATACATATATGTATATATATTACGGTGACCCTTAAATTTTAGCTCAATCGGACAATGAAGCGAGGTGAGCCTCATCGGATATGAAGTTTTAGAATTTTCGCAGCTGTAGATTTATCCCGAAACCATATGTGCAAAATTTTGGCTCAATCGGACAACTGCGAGGTAACCCTCCTCGACCATGAAGTTTTGAAATATTTGCCTAGAAAGAGAGCTTTTGAAGCGAAGAAAACAGATAAAAATAAACTGACCGTATAATTTTCAGTTATTTTGTTTGTATGTAGTACTTCTATCTACTATAATAGAAATAAATCCCCCAAACCCTCCCATCGCCTTCCATACCGAAGCAAAAAAGAAACAAAATACAATGAACAGGAAGAATATATTAGGGAAAATGAAAAAATAAGGTCAATGTCAACAATGCCGATACACTTGGACGATATAGACTTAGAAACAATCATCTAATATTACATTTCACTATTATTTTCGTAAAATGTGTTTTTTCTTTCTGTTCATTGATTGAGAGAGAAAAAAAAAGAAAAATGTTGAAAGATGAGTTTTTTCTTTTTGTTAAATGGTGTTGAAATAGGTCTGTTCTGATTCTTTCAATTGTGTTGTATTGATTTACTGGAAAAATTTTGAGAGAGAAGTATGAATTGTTTTTTCTTAGAGTAGTTGTCGTGATACAATATTGTCAAAAAGTTGTGGACCGTGTACGTATAGTAAGAGTGAAGGAGCGTATTGCAAAATAAGCCATAATTTTTGTCCAAGACTGTACCGATTGGCACGTTACACATACGATACTTGTCTATACGTATATACAAATGCTACCTAACATTTTTATAAGCTGCAATCCGGCAACGTCGCTTATAGTGACGTACAGTGTTGTCAAGTTGCATATGTTCAGCATGCTGATACGTATGTTTATTTATAAAATGATTCACATTTCGTTGTTATAACTAAACAATGAGACGGTCAATAATTCTCGTTTTTTGTTAAAATAAGCTCTTGTTTCTTTTAATTTTGCTCGAGTTTCAGATGGTCAATCGATATCAAATTTTTGGTATGAGTATATAATAATACCCAACAAGATAATATATGAGTATATAATATCTTGTTGGATTGTGAGTTCAAAATTTTCTTATAGTCAAACCACGGAATAGATTGTGTTTCAGGGCATATTTAACAGTATTTATCGATGTTGTTGCTGTTACATTGTGTAGTCTTTCACCCGTTATAAAATGTGATACTAAATTTGAGAATGCAGATATATGTATATACAAGGTGTGTCATATTTTAATCCGATATCTGAAAATTAAATTAATTATTCCAGGGGTGGCGCTAGGGCATCCTAACTAGATATTTTAAAGAAAAATTTGATTACGCCACTGCTTTTTCATATATTTTCATATTATTTTAAGTTTCATATTATTTTTAGATTGTGTAATTAAATATACAATTTTTGGATCTTATTCGTTTTAACAAAAACAACCCTACCACCACCACCCATCCTATACAAATGGTTGAAAGAGGGTGGAAATGTTTGGGAAAAATTTTTGAATTTTAAGGATATCATGGACGAAAACGAAAAAGGTTGGGGGTTGGGGTAGTTTAGCGGGGGTTTTTTATTGGAGGGTATTGGGTTGGAGTAGAATTTCAAAGATTTCAAGCACGAAAAGGACTTTTTCCTCCTTCGAATCACTTCTTATGGTCCTAACAAACCATTTTCACCCATTTCCATCCATTTTCAACCATTTTTACTAGGGAGGTAAAACGAATAACATCCCAATTTTTTTCTCCCATGGATTTTCTGTCTATCATTATGTACTTTTCGTGAAAAAAAACAAAATTTTGACCACTCGCCTGAGAATTTGTATTAAAATAATTTAGAACTCAGAACTCTGCTGTCATTGGCTCTACTTTGCCTATTTTTTTAATTTCCGTTGCGTAATCCAAAATCTCTCAATTGCAGGTGAGTTTTAATAAATTCTCGAATACAGCAATTCCAGTGGTGTATCTCGAAAACGAAGCTTGAGAACAATTAAGTTCAAATGATCTTTTCGTATTATTTTTGGGATCTATCACCTATTCAATTTTGCGGATTAAAATCTGAAACATCTTGTATGTGTATACGATGATAAAGGTAAAGTATATTATTATGTATGTGATATTAAATATTTATACAGTTCAAAATAATTTCCGCTTTGAGTAAAGTAATACATTGAAATCTGCTTTTGATGTAGAGAGTTATTTACGTATATAGTTTATTTTTCATATACATACCATTCCAATGTTTCTCTGTTCTTAACCTTATTGTAAGAATGACTACGTAGATTAAGAAACGACGGGGTGCTGTGTAAATTCTGCATACGTTTTCATTATACCGAAGGAAGACATATTTTACCTTAGAAGGTATCAAATATATTTTGAAGATATCAAATACTTTTTCTATTGTAGTCACTTACTAAATACTAGCTTGCACGGGTAAGTTTCTAGCAAGTATTAGAAATTTTTTCAAAAAACATGACTATTTTGAGCGGTCTAACGCGTTATGTCTGCTCAGTATGCCTACTTGGAAACTGGAAGGTTATGGGTATCCCGACATCGGCAGTTAGTCAATTATTAAGAAACAAAAAATGGCTGTTCATTGACTAAACTGTATGCCTACTTGGAAACTGGAAGGTTATGGGTATCCCGACATCGGCAGTTTGTCAATTATTAAGAAACAAAAAATGGCTGTTCATTGACTAAACTGTCGGCGTTTGCACGAACATATATAGAATATATGAAATTGAGAACCTTTCTCCCGACTTCCTAAAATAACGGAACTAAAACATGGCTTTTAGTTCATTTTTTCGGGTGAATTTTTTTCAAAATTATTTTTCATAGAGATAAATTATCTTTAAATCGCAGCGACTCTAACAGATATCGTGATTACGAATTCTTTTCTCAATTCTTTTCTGGGTATATAGAACCATTTTGAGAACATTTAGTCTATCCAATAAAAATACCAGAATAATCGAAACTGGTAATTATTTTCCAGAGCTACGTGGTGCACATACATAAAATAAATATATCAAATCGAATTGAGAGTTTTTACCTGTTTTTGTTGTCGATTACAAAACAACAAAAAACAATTTATTCAATAACATTATAAGTCCACAGTGATCTTGCTTTTTATTGATACGTTTCACTGTTTATTATGATAAATTAGAAAGAAACAACAATACATAAAATAAAATAACACACATCATGACATATTCCAACAGTTCCATTCTTCCCATTATAACGAAAAAATAAATATTAACAAAAATAGAAAAATAAAAAAACATATATATACAACAAAAATACAATTAATTTGTTTTTGTGTTTTTTTTAAAATATTTTCATCTCTTAATATAACTTAAAAAAAAACAGTTTTTCCATCATTTCCATTGCTGGTGTTGTCAAAAGCTTGTGCCATTTCTTGTTGGATTGTCGACATTTTTCTACTAGAGTAATACTCTATAGAGTGTAACTATATTGGGTGTCACAGGGGAACAACAATTCCTAAGGTTTGTCTAGCATTTCTGTTTGTAAATAAATCAATCCAACCAAACCTAGTCCAACCTAACCCAACAAAACTCAACCCTAAAACCAAACCAAATCCCAAACCTAATCAAACCCAACCAAACCAAACCTCAAAACCTTAAAAAAGTTATTTTCATTCAAAAATGCAAAATTAGCGGGAACACCCATAATTCTTGGCGACTAGTAGATCATAATTCTACGCTACTTCCAGATATCCTGTAAAGTTGATATTTAGCATACAGGTAGATCTTGTACCCAAACCGACGGGAAAATTCCGAAAACTGGAAGTTTATATCGGAAAAAAGGAAAATTTTATTAATATTAAAACCAATTTTAACATTCATATTTCTCAACACAACTCATAGAATTTGTTGATTAGGCTATACTGAAAGGGTAATAATAAAATTTATACTTATGATTGCGAAAAATGCTTCAGCTAACAGTTATTTATTATAAATATACCCAAAAGTTTTATTCTTCTGAAAAAATAACGGTACTTTTTGGGATATAGTACACACTCAAGCATATCCAAGTTTCAAATCGCAAATTATTTTGTATCTCGAATTGAGTAATAGCTGCCCTGACAAATACTGTATATATGGTATACACACTCTATGTGAAATTAAAAGTCACGTGACTGAACTTCCAACAGCAGCAGCTAGCAGATCGACATTATTATATAGCTGACGTCACATTATATACAATTTTCTAGAATACCATCTCTCCGGCTGGGTTACTATGGCGACCGTCTAGGGAAACTGCTGTATATATATATATATACTCGTATACAACATAGTATTATGATTATTATTAAATGTAAAAATTATTATTAGAGAAAGATAAATGTAATTTTAATGTTTCAAATGGTTAATTTTATATTTAACTATCTTTATTTATCAATTACCATCGTATTCAAGATGTTTTCTACTGTTGTTTTCGAATCATGTTATCTTTGTCATACAAATCCCGAATTTATTTTTTGACAGCAATTGTGTATTGTGTGACAGGACAGTATGCTACAATACTAACAAGATACAGGATAAAATGCATCCTGAGCATTTGTTACATATGGCAATGGATACTAGCAGCCTTGGCTCTTATTACCGTCAGTACATTCAGTCGGTAGCTCGACAAATCGGGTACAGGTCTGGACTTCGGCTTGTTGATTTCAATGTAATCTAATAAAATCCTGCAAACGAGATGGGTTGTCAAAGTAATTCTTTGAGTTGTGGTTTTCTCAGAAACCTTTGTTACTTGGGAAATTATTTGAAATTAATTAATATGATTGGCAAATGTTTGCATTAATTTTAACATCTAAACAGTTATGCCAGCAGTGCATTCTTGGCGAGAGACAATTTTTAGTATTCGAATAGCCTTTTGGTATACTACTAGTTTTCAACACTAATTACATGAATTTACTTTTGGTACACGGTTTAACTGAATGACACGTTCAGTATTTCATTTCAAAAATGCACGTTAGTTAGATAGATTGTAGAGGCTGCCCTGGATGGGCTACACTTCGACCATAAAGTCCATTGTGATGCCTAAGGATGTGAGGATGTGAGTGGAGTGGAAGGAATTTTTGTGTATAGACTAGGAATTGGTAGGATATGCGGCTGCAGCCGACTATGATAGGAACTATGCCGATATTCATCTGGAGTTCGTGAAGGAAACTGTAGAAAACCTTCTCAAGCATAACCGGATACTTCGTTCTTGTCCATACGCCGCCAGTTCAGTCAATTAACTGCCCTCTTTTTTTTTCTTAATAATTGACAAACTGCCGATGTCGGGATTCGAACCCGTAACCTCCCAGTTTCCAAGTAGGCATACTGCGCAGACATAACGTCTTAGACCGCTCGGCCACTTGGACTGGTATATGTGAGTATAAGGAAATGTTTTAGTCATACTTGCATATAGGTGACTCGGGGAAAAATTTTTCTTCCACTTCTATCACTTTCAACATAACTTGAAGTATATTTTCCAAGCATTCATTATAAACATATATTTATTTCCGGGTAAATAAATATATGTATATTTTCAATAAAGGTTTAATTTATCCTTTGACTTTTGTCATGAGTTTTCCTACAGAGAGATGTTGATGTTCCTTTGGGTTTTATGTATATATATATATATATATATATATATATATATATATATACATTTATGCATCGGTAAATATTATAATATTCGTTGGACAAACAAAATTTTGTAAAGTTTTAAAAGGTTTCATAATTATGCAAATTATGTATAAATGATTTATCAAAGATGACGTTGATGGTCGTGTTTTTTGATATACACTACGTAAATTAAAACAGATCCAATAGCAACATTGTTTAGTGCATCTATCACACTGTCTATGCACGGTATGCCATGATATGGTGTTACACTCACACGACGGACGACGGACAATAACGAAGATGTATACATGCACGAGTAAGATTCAACTATATATAAATGATTGTAGTTAGAGATTGATAAGTATAATATAATAGTTATTTATGTTATAATACAATACTGTTCAAGTGTGACAAAGTAAACCATATTATAGTACATTACATATAGACAGCGATAGATACACTGTACAGTATTCCAGATTGGGTGTATTTTAAAAAAACAAGCTGTATGGAGTAATCTATTTAAAGATATATCTTCTATATAATGAAATCATTTATGGTGTAATTTAGTCAATTAAAGTAAATTTAGCAAACCGTACACGTAGTCTGTCACACAAAGATGGGCTAGCGGTATTAGTTAAGGGTTGGCACAATAATTAATATGCAAAAAATTAATGTTAAATATATAAAAATAACAATAAACTGACTTAATTGCTTAAATACCCGGTATATACTGAGTTTATGACAAAAGTTTCATATAAAAGCGCATGCTTATGTAAAAACGAACATTTTTTGCCTTAAAATTTTTTTCTTATGGTTTCAAAGAGGGATATTTTCCCTCCTGGTGGGATTAAGCACGGTCCGATTTTGCTCGTTAACGAACTTGACTTTACTTTCTATCTATAGAACACTCACACAAAGTTTCAGTTCGTTATCGTTTTAGTGTTATCAAGTTTACCGCAGACGGGCAGATATATGGATATACGGAAAATAACGAATTATGTCATTTTTTGAACCTTCATGCTAAAAATTTTTTTCTGGGATCAATATTTTCCCATTACAAAGTCGGGACTAGATATATATATATATATATATATATATATATATATATATATATCTATAGATATATATATCTATATATATATCTATATATATATAGATATATTGATATATATATATATATATATATATATATATATATCTATATATATATATAGATATATATATATCTATATATATATCTATATATATATCTATATATATATATATATATATATATATATATATCTAGTCCCGACTTTGTAATGGGAAAATATTGATCCCAGAAAAAAATTTTTAGCATGAAGGTTCAAAAAATGACATAATTCGTTATTTTCCGTATATCCATTCATATATCTGCCCGTCTGCGGTAAACTTGATAACACTAAAACGATAACGAACTGAAACTTTGTGTGAGTGTTCGGTATATATATATATATATATATATATATATATATATATATATATACACCGGGTTTAAAAACCTTATTATTTTAAGCAATTGATTGGTGTATACCTACTTACGCAAATAAAGTTTTTTTTGGTTAATATTGCGAGCTTAATTCACTTTCCCAAAAAAATTCCAAAAATCGACTTTTGGTTTAAAATATATAAATATAAAGTTTAAGTTAGAAATTGGTAGAAAGTCGAAGGTTTTTGGGAAAAATAATTTTGGGAAAAAAATACGAATTTCCAAAAGCTTGGTCCCATACCTAGAAAACCGATAGTAGAATTGAAATTTTAGTCACACCATTAAATAGAAACTAATTAAACAATAAAAATATTTTAAGATATATTTTTAAGAAAATTTATATTTATTTATTCTTATTTTTAAGACAAAAAAAATTCAATTTCTATTTCCCACCGCTTCCACTATTTTAAATATTTATCATCACTATCACCACTTTTCTATTTCAGTGCCTAATTTCGAATTCCATCTATATAATACGGTATTCTATATATTTAATTACACTGTTACATGACTTATACACGTGTGTTAAATTTCAAAGCTCTAGCTCAATTACAAGTTGACGAAATTTTGATGCAAGATTTAGTTTCAGCTAAACATACAAACTTGTGAAGTTAAATAAAAGAGTCTAATATTTGAAAGTTAAATGAATGTTGAAAATAAATTATTTTATATAATGAATTGTTTATAATGACATAATATTCAAATTTCAATCATTTATCATGAAAGAGTAGTATCTTTATACAGTGTGATTAGGTTTTATTTAGACATGACATTATATTGCGATATATCGGAGTCATTTTTTTTCATCTAGTCCATCTGCTTGGTCCAAAAATTATCGCAACTTAAGAAAGCTTGTGGAGACTTAGAACCTTGAACCAATGTAGTGGTTGACTACTTATGTGAAATAGAACTGTAATGAATTTTTTGTGTGTTTATATTTTATGTCCTGGGTACTTTAAATTATTATACATCAGTTTTCCATCGAATCCATTCCCGTAAAGCTGCAATTCTTGTAAAAATATGTGTAGGATCACGATCACGAATACGACCACCGTAAATTCCCTGCAGTTTTCCAAATGCAATTAATGGAGCACCGCTGAAATGTGTATCAGAATATTGGTAATCTTCTGCATGTCCTGCACATAAAATTCGGCGTGACATATGATAGTCACGGTTATATAATTCGTAACATTCCGAGTTTCCCACAACTGGTAATCCTATTGTGTATATTATGGTATAGTTTGTCTGAAATAGAATCATACGGACTAGTTAATTACGATAAATATCCCAGATGAAACCATGTGTCTTAAGTAAAAAAAAAGTAATGATATCCGACAAAAAAAAGTGAGAGCGGGCAAAGTTTTTGCATACAGAAAGTATTGACATCCTAGTAAAAACAAAAATGTTCGCCTACAAAAGCAGTGAAATTAGGACCAAGTTTTTTTAGCAAAAGTGAGAAAATGATTGGTATATATTTATTGGGTAAGTTTTTCAGATGCAGAATATCTCATACTACACTTGACAAGTATATTTCTTTGTATATTAAGTGTTATAAAATCTGACCACTTGCCAAATAAAATATGAAATACCCTGGACCTGAGAAACTTCCCAATAAATATATACCATTCATTTTCCCACTTTTGTTGAAAAACTTGGTTCTTACTCAGATTTCACTGTTTTTGTAGGCTAGGATATTAATTATTTTTGTATCGAAAACTTGGTCTCTCTAACATTTTTGTATTTCGTCCTTGATATCCTTAACCCAACCCAACCCAACTCAGTCTAACCCAACCCAACCCAACCCAAACCATTTAATATTATTTAAAAAAATTTTGCAATATTTTTTACTTAAAATTAAAAAAAAAACATTTTTTGAATTTTAAGGATTTCAAGGACGAAAAGTGTTGGGTTGGGGTAGTTTAACGGCGGTAGTTTAACCTTTAAAAAATATATATATTTTTGAATTTCAAGGACGAAAAAGACTCCTTGGTATCACTTCCTATGGTCCTAGCAAACCATTTTCGTATCCGCAACCGCGGACCTTCCGCATTAAGTTTAGCATCCGCATCCGCAATAATCAATGCTCATTGCGGATGTTGCTTGTTTTTTAAGCATTTATGTTTAGCGACATTGCTCTTTTAAAAATTATTACCACATTTTTCCTATAGTCATGTCCAAAATTTCACATCCGCAACATCCCAGATACCGATTAATATGAGCGATAAAATACCGCCCTCTATCATAGTTAACACAAAAACTACCGTTTTTGTACCAATCTCATATTTATAAGATCACTCTCACTAACAATATTAACTCTTGTTGCGCGCCCCTCTGTATATTATTTTTTCACAATAATGTGTTGTGCAAAATAAATATAGACCGACTTGCTTTTTATAAATTTTTATAGATTTTTAGCGAATTTCCTGAAAGGAATAGAGCTATTGGTCCCGTACCGAAGTCAAAATTTCGCAAAAGTTTCTTCAAACGTCCATCGATCCTACCTAGTAGATGTCAAAAATCCCCATCAGTAAAATTTATATATATATATATCTATGGACATATATATATATATATATATATATATATATATAAATTTATATATATATTTATATATATATATATATATATCTGTAATCACTCTAGCGGTCACAGTTTTCATTTTATCGGAATGAAATTTGGTATTTGAGGCGCTTTTGGTATTCAAAAGGTCAAGTTCGTTAATGGGTAAAATCGGACAAGGGAAAAAGAGGGTTTAAAGGAAGGGGGAAACACAAAATTTGACGTATCTCCCTTAATATTAGAAAAATCGAAAAATTTATAAGTAGTAAAGTTGTAGGTATTAAGTTTTACTGTAATTTTGTTTCTTATCATTTTTTCTGTTACACTAATATTTACAGAAATATTGACGGTTTAAGATTGAAAATTAAATTCCTTAATATCTCTGCATTAGAGTTTCCGCCAAAATGATAAGGTGGTGAATTGTAGCAAATTTGATTTTCTACAACTTTATATCTTACGCATTTTTCGATTGTTCAAATATTAAGAGAGATATTTTATATTTTGTGTTTTCTTCTTTCTTTATACCCCCCCCCCCCACTATTTCCCTCGACGTATGCCATTTATTAATAAAATTGGCCTTGCAAATACTAAAATCATATACGACATTTCATTTTGATCAGACTAAAATTGTGACCGCTAGAGAGTGATTTATGTATTCTAAGGAAATTCGCTAAGTTGAAGCAGCTCCTGCGTAACGAATTTCGTTTTGTATTAAAAATTGTATTAAACGTTTCTTTAGTGGTTATTTTAAACAAGTAATTTTGGTGGATATGATTTGGACATTAAGACAATCTTAACCAATAAATGTTAAAATGATATTACGTACCCCTCTTGAAGCATAAGTGGTAGTTTGGCACCATTCAGGTGTGTCGAGATATTCAATTCGATTTGGAAGTTCGATTGGACGCACTGTTGATGAATAGTTTAGCGATTCCCCAATCTTAATTATTGCAATATCGTAATCTATACTGCTAAATTGATCATGTATAATTATCTCAGACACATAATATTCTTCAGATCCCACTTCAATTGTATAATCTAAGGGTTCTGAATTTTCGTTAAAACAAGTTGCTGCTGTTAAAATTATAGTCGGGCTTATAATTGAGCCAACACATGTATAATGAGCTGTATTCTTTATAAATACATGAAAGGGAATATCTTCACGTATAATTTTTATTGGAGCCCTAGACGGGTAAACTTCTTCTCTAGGTTTGAAGTACCCATCACCTAAAAATAAAGAAATTCATATATCTTATCATCTTTATTTAATACAGAGTGCCCCAAAATGATCTCTCCATTTTAGCACAGTAATTTAGTAATTTAGAAAAATTACCTGAGCAGAAAGGTCCTCAGAAGTTAGCCGAAAAAATTCTCAATATATTTCGAAAAAAAAGAATGTTACTTACCAAAAATAGATGAAACAAATAATACGAGAACACTAACGAAAACTTGTAATTTCATTTTTACAATTACAAATTTACTAATGGAAAATTGTTGAAATTTGTTTCTATTTATGTTGGAAATACGATGACAAAGCATTAAAATCTGTAAAAATTATTTATGATACGTCCCTTAAAATTATTATTTATTTAAACTTACAAAAAGGTCACAGAAAAAATGTTTGTCGCTACAAAATGCGATAAAATATTGTGCAACAATTTTATCGTTGCACTTGCCGGCATTGAATATGCAAACAAATTAATTAAATTGATGTGAGACACAATTTAATTTTCGAGTAAATTTTGATTATCTCATTAATAAAGAATTGTGGCCGAAGGTAAGAAAACTGGAATTAAAAAATTGGAGTACTCAAAATGAATAATAAGGAACAAATGCGATAAAAAATGAATTTCATGAATAAGAAATACAAACAGGAAATATTAAATAGTATGTTTACATGTTAATGAGCTGTATTTTTATAATGCAACTTTCCATCGAACCCATTCACGAATGGATGCAACTCTTGTAAAAACAGCTGGGTGATTTTCATCGCTACATTCTGGATCCAATGCATGAATGCTTATTTTCAACACCTAAAAATTCGGCACATAACATACGACGTGTTATCGAAAAATTGAGGAATTTTTGACATTTTTCTTGTTCCACAAATGGTAGTTTTATTGTCCATAAGTCTGGATTAGCTGGGAATCCAGGCTGGAAAATATTAACATTTATTTTAATTCCTAGCAAATATTTCAAGATCTTAAGAATTTTTATCAGTATACACAGTGTCTCAGAATCATTAATATTAATTTCAGGGGTGATCAGTTTTATTAAAATAAAAAAAATTGACTCTGATAGGCAAACCCAGGCCGTGCATACCTCCGACAGGGGAGAATATTCATCTTTGAAACCGTAAGAGAGGAAAACCTTATAAGGATAAAAAATGATCAGTTTAGTCAGTTCAATTAAAATGCAGGGTATTTTAATTACAATATGATAATTTACATTTTTGGGAAGAAACTTGAAACATAATAACAGCCCAGAAAACAAACCCGTGACCTTCCTACCGGAACCAACTAAACAGGTCGGAATTTGTGCCAAAAAAATTATTATTCATTTATACAATCAATAAATAAAATAATTTATTTTATTATTGCATAAAACACTGTGAGCATTAAGTGAATCCCAGACTTAATTCAGACATAAGATGCAATTTTTCAATGTTGATATTACCCATCTTCTTATTGAAACTCAGTTTTTCTATTGACTGGATTTCGTATATTATTATTGACTATGACATATAATACCTAAGACACGTACCAAATTTGCAACATATCTTTGACTCCATATCCCAGAGATAGTTCCGATTAGCTAATTCATATTGATGATGACTACTTTGTAGTCGAAATACGTATTTATAAAATACAAATAATTGTTCTAGGAATTGGGGCAAAATTTGAAATTTAATTTGTAAAACCTTAGAAAAGTTAATTTTATTCGTAACCTTTTTTTCGGTTCGCGGAACATGACACTGTAATCGCAACAAATAAATTTTACGGATATTACTCAAAATGTAGTCAAGCATGTTAACTTTATAAAGAAAGTACATTTAGCGTACACCGGGTACAACGATGTGGATGTGCTAGGTTTCTGATCCTATTAAGGTGCTCCTTTTTGATGAGTTTCCTCGTCTCTCATCAACGGTGTGCTTGTTTTAAGTAGGTCCCCTCACCACCGAGATAACGGGGAATACCCTACATAATAAGATTGATGACGTAGCTACTGATCTTTTTGTAGAGGAAATAAATAAATAAATGATAATAATATCTATCAATAATAAAAATGTTGTCTGTTCAATAAAAATACAATTAAAAATTTGACATTTCATATTTGCAGTTTTAATTTTAAATTGGGGAGATTAAAAAGTTTTTATTCAAAACTTTCTAGGTCAAAGTGGTTTATGTAAAAATAATTTTGTAAAATAACCATAATTGATGTTACGTCAAACCATTACTATAAAGATAAAAATACTTTATGAAAATTTGCGTTAGGCAGTTATGAAACTTTTTTTTGTTTTCTGTAACCAATCTTAGATGTCACTACAAATAAGAGTAGTAAATCCATTTTACAATAGATGGCATTACAGATAGATTGCGCATGTTCCAGTTGAAAGCATAATGGAAATAACAATATTTTGAGTGTTTATCAATTTCCATTAGATCTTTACCTTTTTAGGATACCGCTAACGATACGCGATATAACATTCAAAATTCACAATTAAATTTTGTACCACTTTAACTTAATAATTAATGTAAAAATTTATTCTAATTTGCTCCTTTTGACCGAAATGGTCTCATCCGAGACGGGAGATTTTACAAAAATCTTTGTAAGTTTTCTCAAAGAGTAACCACTTTGGTAGTTGTTCTAATTAAGGTACACAGTCACTATAGTTTATTCAAATGTTATTTATTCGAATTGATTTTATTCTAACAGTTAATAAATTAGGTATAGAATTACTCCATGTTTCTGATAAACGGAGAATTTTGTATTTTATATTTTTATAATTTTATATTTTAAACGTATATATCGATAAACCTGGCCTGGTCTTGATCAATTTCACTAACTCTGATTCTAATGTAAATAATGGATTTAATGCCAGTCTTTCAAACTCTAATTCTAACGGAAGAAGTGACGCTAGTTCTGTTCTACCATGATAAATACTATTTCACTACGTTTTTCACTACTATACCATTTTATTAAACTTTTGTGTCTCAATAGCAGTGTTGACCTTATTTACAGCTATTTTAATAAATTATTTAAAAGGAAGTATAACTTTTGACATGCGTACATAAGCACTTTTGTTTAAATTTTACTATACAGATATGCACTAATATTGTGAACACGTTAAATAATGCTTCTAAAGCTGAACCATTAGAAAAAAGACGTAACAAAAACCAAACATTTTTGATTTTATAACTTTTCTATTAACATGATTGAAGGAGGTTGAAAAATAGATATTTTCTAAAAAAAAAAAAACAAATACGTGTTCCCTATTGCTACGGGGGTGAACTTTGGAGAATTAAGAGCAAATAATTCGTACATTTGTTGAATTTTCTGCATTTTCTAGCTGTTTGAAAAAAAAAAATGATTTTTTATGATGTTTGTAAATTTACAAAAAAAAATTACGTACATACAATATGATAAATACAATTTTTAGCGAGGGATATCAGACATAGTAGGTATCAATCATCCCTTCAACCCTTTTAGATAAAACCATAACAACAATACATAAATACGAAAAACAAAACCCAAGCGACAAACTGTTTTTATCATTCTGTTACGAAAAAAAAACTTTCTATTGACCAACAATATCTGTACCAATCATAACTGTATTACAATAAAATCATTCATTGAATATTTTTAACTCACAAAATAATGTATCTACCCCTCCCCCCCTCGCCACCAATTGTTTTGTTAGATAAAATAACGGTGTCCGTAGATTAAAAACAAGTACCATAAATAGGAATCAGTTATAATCAAGGACTCTAGTCGAACCTAAACAACCGGAATTCGGTTAAATCGATTAATTTGAGTAAAAAAATTAAAAAATATAGAAACCGATACCGGTTACGGAAACCGATTATTTTACTTGAACCCTTTTTTGTGTATGATATAAAAGGTAAATTTAATTTTGTTTGTACGAATACTACTCAATATTAATTCCACAACATCGTTCGACGTCCATTTTGAGTGAGCCAGTCTGAAGGGGAATCGTCTTTTTATACGCTTTTTATTAGTTTCACATGTATGTATGTATGTCACCGACCCTTTTGGGCTCGATTTTCTCCTACTTTGAACGATCAGATTTAATTCAAATTTTGCACACCTGTCAAAGACCGATGAAAATGCAATAATTCGATTAAAATATCCGATTACCCTGATTAGATTCGCCAGGATTCATCAATTTCTTTCCGCATCCTTTGCATGAGAGTAAAAGAGATAAAGCTAGTACGCAAACCTCAACTAAAAAATGAAAAATAAATAATAGTTTAAAAAAACTAAATAAACACGCTTTTATAGAAAATCCAGCTAAAAAATAGAAAATAAAATTTAATAAATTTGGATTAAGAAAAGTGTAAATAAGAAACAAATGTATATTAATGGAATAACTATTGACACTATGCACCCCACGCTTTTTTCCATTAATATACATTTGTTTCTTATTTACACTTTTCTTAATCCAAATTTATTAAATTTTATTTTCTATTTTTTAGTTGGATTTTCTATAAAAGCGTGTTTTTTTATTTTTTTAAAACTATTATTTATTTAAATTTCGTGACTAGTCGTGACCACGCTGTTGTTATGTTAGTACATATTGTTTGTATATTATCACTGGCATTCCATATGAATTGCGGTTCCTTATGCCGTAAAACAAATAAACAAAAATCCAAATTATAAGGTCCAAATTGAAGCATAAACTCGAGCCATCTATACAGATGTGGTAAGTACTGAGAACTAAGCATAAAATGCGAGAATTTAACATAAAAAAAAAACATTCTGTTTTTTTTGTTGGATGTAATTAAAAATTCGTAATTTTTCAAAGAGTTGTCTTTAGAATATAACCTTTTAACCTGGCAGGTAAGCAAAGTGTTTAATAGTTGGAACTTGGAATGGCTTTATTTTATGAAATTTACTATCCCTCACAAACAAACAGAAAGTGATGTTTAAAAGCTTATAAAAAACATTCGTTTTACAGAACCTCCTATCGGGTTTTTTGGCTGCGCACTCGTGGTAAATTTCATAATTTTTTTATATAAAAAGCATTCGTTTAATTATTTGAATATATAATTCATATTAAGCTTTTCGGATGAGTGAATCTGCCAATTATTTTATCGGGATACATATAGTATGCTTAAAAATTCATGTTACAATTTAACTAGAAATATCTAAATGTGGAATTGTGGCTATTTAAAATGAAGCCACGTTTAAACTCAACAATATAAACACACATTTTGAACCAAATATCTTGAATTCCTCTATTGCGTAAAATCGATTCCGAGAAAAAAAAATTTCCTGCTTTCAAATTCCGCAACGGCTGGGTTAAGCAATAATAATATAAGAAACCATTCTTTTGATTACGATAACCATTAGATAGATAGATAGATTGTAGAGGCTGCCTTGGGAGGCCTAAACTTCGATCATAAGGTTCATTGTGATGCCTAAGGATGTGGGTATGTGAGGGGAATGGAAGGAAAAAATAACGTTTCAAATTTTGCTTGCATCTCTTACGGATTTAAAGCTAACGATTTACCACGCAGAACGGCAGAACGCATGGATCGATATTGTCCATTCACGACTTTTTTGTTATTGTGTTCATTGGCAGAGTGGCTGATTGGACTAATTAGAATACATATATCGAAACCTATCGTTTCAAAGTCGGGACTAAACTTATACCTAATACAACAATATAAATATATATATATATATATATATATATATATATATATATATATATATATATATATATATATATATATATACAATAACCAATATAATCATACTGTAAATTTATAGCGATGTAAAGCATTATTGGAATTTTTACCATTATCTATATTCCAGGAAATCATGGGTAGGGGATAAAAATACAGGAATTGTGGTTAGGGGCGAGTAGTTTATTGGGTTGGATGTATGTATATATATCAGCTCAGCAGTTTGTCCATTCTGCGTTATCTTTATATATATTTTTTATTATTTTTTAAATGAAAAATGCTTTTACAATTCATGTTATGCAATAAAGCTCTCTTATTGGCTTGTAATTGGAAAATTGCAATGGTTCATTTGTATGTGTGTGTGTGTGTGTGTATGTGAGTATGTAGTTTAAAGGAAAATAGTTTGGAAATTTTTAGAAATTTTATTTTAATTCACCACGTTTTTATCAATGCAGTAATTTAATGGACGCACTAAGTAACTTAACTAAGCGTATTTGATCAGTGCCCAGTCCCATATAGATCCAGACCATATACATGTGGTTCGAATCCTAGTGGCTCCTTTTTTAGTGAATTTCCATCTAAGAAAATGGAGCTATTGCTATTGTACCGATGATAGAGTGTCTAAAAAATATTGTCAAATGTATGTCAAATGGTCATCGCTCCTGCCTAATAGATATTAAAAACGACCATCTTTGGAGGTGGGACTAAAATTTTTTTTATACTCGATTTAAAAAAAGTTTATTTTTCCTTTATTCCATTTTTCAGGATTTGTTTTCGGGAGGTTGTGAGTTCAATTCCCAACGGTGGCAGTTTGTCAATAAGAAAAATGGGGCTTTTAATTGCCTAAACTGTTGGCGTATGGACAAGAAGGAAGTAAACGGCTATGCTTGAGAAGGTTTTCTGCAGTTTCCTTCACGAACTCCAGATGATTATTGACACAGTTCCTTTCAAAGTCGGCTGCAACCTACCAAATTCCTAATCTGTATGCAAATTCCTGGTGCTTTAGGGGTCGGTGAAAAAGGCCCAGGAAGTTCTACCACTCAGGCTGCGATTTCCCCTCAGCTACTACTACTAATACCACTTTTACTTTATTTTAGACCACTCGATACATGTGTATATGTATACAATTTTACTAGGCAAATATAACACATAACAAGATTTTTCTTTATGACTGGTAGTCAGTAGTGGGCATCTCTACCTATTCAAAGTACCGACCATAGTTGATCAACAATCCGTTTGTTACCCATAGAAGAGAGGTCTGTCAATAATGAATATGCATTATGTATATATGAGGGATGTATGCAAATTGGGCATCAGATGTTCAGGTAATAAATCATGTTAATTTGACCGGTAAGTAGATAGATAGATAGATACATCTTGGGGTCTAAAAAGTATTGTAAAAGTACTCTTCTACCTCAGTCCGACGAGATTCGCTTCTCCCATATGTTGGCAATAGTCTGGAGCTTGCTTATCAGGTCCTCCCAAAGGTTCGGGAGTGAGATGCACCGAATATCCTGTATCTGCTGTACCCTAGAGGTTCGCAGTCAAAGATAATGTACCTGGATGTTTCTTCCTTCTCGCCACACAATCTGCACATAATGGGCCCGTTATGGAGTCCCATTGTGCGCAGTTGCTTCTGCAGGGGATTATGCCCGGTAGACCGGTAAGTAAGCGCATACTCTCGGAACTACTTCGCTTTCTTGAAGGAACTAATGAAAAATAAAGTACTTTTTAAGGAAAAAATATAAAATTATGTAGAATTTTACTATTTTGTGGGCTTTTTTCGAAATCGTAGAATGACGAATGAATAATTTAATTTAATCCAATCCATATTAGGAAATCATACAATCGTTATAATATGAGACAAATAATCTTATGACTGTACTACATTTCTACATTTCCGAAATACTAACTTTACAGTGCGAATTCTTAATTTAGCACTTGGAGTTGACTTTTCTAAATATCGAAAAACTTCGAGTTCAACTCTGTTGCCTGGCTACTCAGACCGGCAATAGAACACAGATATTAATTTACGGGAAGAGTGAATGAAGTGTAGATTATACTTAGACAGTGGGTACTTAGTTCTTGTATTTAAAATATTAATAATAATAATGGGATTTAACTTCCGTTTTTGAGACACGACGGTCTATAACAGAGGCCACCAACATCATTATTTTTCATACGCCAACAATTTAGTCAATCAACCGCCCCAATAATTTTTAATTGACAAACTGCCGGTATCGGGATTCGAACCCATAACCTCCCAGTTCCAAGTAGAAACAACGCCTTAACAAGCGCGGCTACTTGGAGTACTTGGCTAGTATTTAAAGTATTATCTGGTAGTACTTTGAGTAACCCTACTGTAAGTAATGAGGATTTATGGTACAAGTACAAGGTACTGTAAAATTAATTTAAGTCCTTTTCATAAGTACTTTACTTAAAGTACTGCTCAGCTCTGAGTCACTGAATTATCAATAATTAATTTTTAATGTGTTTTTTTGCGCTAAATGCAAAACTTATTACCTATAAGATTATAAAATTTATATTTGAAACAGGTAAAATAGTAAAAGTGGTGCCCAATTTACATGGTACATATTAGTAGTATGTACATTTTAATTGAAGGGACTTGCACAGATAAACTGATTTGGTTTATGTTTATAGAATGATGGATGCAGACCGGGAATGAAAAAGGGTTTACATAATACATACGTGAATGTGAAAGGATTAGCTTAGGACCAACTGACATATGAGCAGTCCACTCAAATTAACATTTCCTTTTTCTACTAGCATACAAACATACCCTAACTCGCACATAAATATACTCACATATACATAAATGTAACAATTTTCATCAAAATGGAAAGTTCTTTATGAATAAATTAAAAGAACCATTCTTTGAAGATGATTCTTCGAATACAATAATTCTTATGTCAATGTAAACTTGAAAAAAAGTGACATGAACGCCACGCTCAACCGCCATGTACAGATTAAAAGAATATTTATACCAGATTATTGTTTTAGCTATTGGTTTTGTACCAATGAAGAAATTTCTTCAAATGTTCATCTAGTACTAGTAGAACCTACCTAGTATATATCGCAAATGACCATTACTGATATCAAAATTTATATATATATATATATATATATATATATATATATATATATATATATATATATATATATATATATATATATATATATATTTATATATATTTATATATATTTATATATATATAAATATATATATATTTTATATATATATAAATATATATATATATATATATATATATATATATATATATTTATATTTTTTATATATATTTATATATATATATATATATATATATATATATATATATATATATTTATATTTTTTATATATATTTATATATATATATATATATATATATATATATATATATATATATATATATATATATATATATATATATATATATATATAAATAGGTGTTCTGAAATTCTTTCAAGAAAACTGTACCACGGTATAAAGCTAGAAAAAACAAAACAAAAAAGTTTAATAAAGTTTTTCGATTTGATGCATAGTTTTTGAGATATAATTAATTAAACATTAATAAATTCAATCATTTTGTGGGTGTCGCTACACTTATTATTATTTATTATTTTGATTATTACACTTATATATCGCCACATACCTCCTTACACTATGCGCTCTGTGATTAGTGGAGTAGGCGGCCACAGTTAATCATGGTAATCATAAGTGTAGCGACACCCGCAAAAATTAAAAAATGCAAATGTGATTGGTTGAATTTATTATTAATGTTCAATTAATTATATCTCAAAAACTAGACGTCAAATCGAAATATATATATATTTATATATATTTAAACAAGAGCATTGTTTCACACTGCCGTTTTCACCTACTAGCCATTACTCAAATTTTTTTACAAAAGCACGAAACGAAGGCATCATAATAAGTGTTCGAACTGTCCACCATTTACACGTGTGCAAAGATTTACACGACGCAGATAATTAAAATAATTTATTTGAATATAACTTTGCTCTACTTTTATGTTATTTTGCTCATCCACCAGGCATAGAAACCTGGATGGACCTCTGGATTTCAAACCCAGTGTGTTACCGTTACACCGCGGATGAGTCAATTTTTTCATATCATTGACAGTATTACATTGGTGTCAACATATTATTCTAACATATTATTATTGTATTGTGACCGCTTCAAGTATACACAAATAATAGATTTTATGGCTCACTCAATATATATTAAGCGAAACAAAAAGAAAACAAGAAAACTGGAATGCTTCTTATTATTTCTTTTATTTGCTCGAAGCCAGAGCCAGCTTCACTAGAATTGAATGAGAATATACAGAGATGAACGATGTTCAACATATTTACAAGTTTAAATAACGAGAGAGAATTTTACAAAACTATTGTTGTTTGCTGATGTTGTTGCTGTTGTTCATTGCTTTCAGTTGGTATTTTCTCTCCTACCAACGAACCAGCCCACAGCCCCCAACTCTATCCATCTCCATCAACACCACATCAATACACCCATCACCCACCCAACCTTATTTCTTTCCATTTAACCCTTGTTGTATATAAAGTTTTTCATTTTAAAATATACAGGTTGAGTCGACATAATCATACCTTAAATTCCATAAACGTATTATATACTCAATAGTTGAGCACAACCAGTAATCAAAAGTTGTGCGGAAAATGTTGGCAAATATATCCGTACTACTATATAAATGTGAAAGTAACTCTGTTTGTTTGCTACCTTTTACGACTAAACGGCTTAACGGATCGGCATTTTTTTGGAGTCGGTTAAAATTTGTGTTGATTTTATCATTTCCACAGAAACTTACTAAAAATTAACTATAAAATTATTTTATTAAAATTTTGTTTCAATTTTGAAATGTTTGAAGTGTCAAATTTGATTGTCGTTTCCATAGTAACTATAAACTAACTATAAGTAAGATTAGTGAAAAAAAATTTTTGTTCTCGATTTTAATAATAATCATTTTCTAGGCTAATTTTCACCCAAACAGTACGAAAATCAAGTCCATTTTAACGTCCCACCAACACATTTCAAAATTTTGCCTTCTCAATGCATACAGTTTGAAATTTTAACACTATAGGTCTGATACCTTGAAAACCGTTAATCGTATCATATTTTAACCAACGCCACCGTTTCGCTAGGTCCAAATTAGCTTAAAGCCAAGTTTTTGTCAAAATCGGGGACATAAAATTTTCGTCCAATTTTAGCGATTTTTTTAGGGGTACCCCTTGGAACAGGGGTATCCCTTAACTAGTGCGGTCGTGTATATATATATATATATATATATATATATATATATATATACATTTTGTTTCAGTACATCGGTTTCTATTGGATGTTGTTGAAGAAAGGGAGAACTGTGGAAGGAAGTGGAGGTGTGTGTTATTATCCACTTGGTTTGGTCACCTGTATATATGACCATGAACATTAATATGATTAAAGATAATTAGGATCTATTTCCAAAAGAGAATTAATGTATTTATTTTGAGGAAATTCAAGTTGACCCAACTTCTGCGACATAAATTTTATTTTGTTTTTAGATCAAACAGTTCTGAAACATTTATCTATGGTACACCCTATACATAGGCTAAACAAAACAACATATCCTAAATATTTATAACGAGTTTATGTGTATATGTGTAGATTAAATTTAATAATAATTGCATTCAAAGTACAAGAACAAACTAACTATGGCAGGGATGATATAAAAGGGGGATGGAATGAAGGGGGTGGTGGTAGTAGTATTAGTAGTAGTGATGATGCTGTTGTGATGCATTACTGTTTTGTTAAGGGATGGAAGGGGTGTTGTATTGCATTTTTAATATGTTATGAACAGATAAATAATAATACATAGTGTAACAGAAAGATATCTATATATGTAATATTGAATAAGGGTTGCAAAAATTAGAATATTCGTACCATGTTATAAAATATGTAAGCATTAAAAATTCAAAATCATTTTAATCATTTTTATATTTTTGGCCACAAACAAAATAACATGCTAACTCTTGATTTATCGTCAACTAGATTGAATACGATTGCAAATGTAGGGGATCACACGCTATCCTTTAAAATATTGAACGTTATTTCTGTTTCATCCTGTATACAAGTTTTCATTTTTTTAAATTAAAAAAAATTGAACATTTATACATTAAAAAACAAAAATTGTTGAAAACAAGGTGGAAAATTATTAAGGTTACCTTGGAATCACTAACAGGCAATTTATTTTGCCATTAATAAATGTAAAAAAAATACTTTTCGGAAATTTTTGATGTTGGAAAACATCTGTTTAACAATGCTCAAAACTAATTCAGAAAACCTCTATACATATAAAAGGGAAATATGTTGTGGGTGTGTGTGTATGTAAGTTTGTTCGAATTGTTTGGAGAAAACTCTGAAATATTGCGAAATAATAATGAGAGAACGAGTCGAGGTAAATTTCTATACGACTTCAGAAATGCTATCACAAGTTCGAAATTCCAAACAGTTCTAAAGTTATAGTCATTTTCTAACAACGTTTTCTGACGGCTAGATCTTTAATATACTTTATAGTTTCTATAGAAATTCTTACATTAACAAAATTTTAGAAATCAATTATTTGTTAATAAATTTAAAATGTAAAAAATTGGAATTGTCAAAATTTAGAAAAAAATAATTATTTGATATAAATTTCCTACGCACTCTTTATAAGAAGTCCAAACAACGCCGGCTTTTTCAGCTAGTAATTTATAAATTTTATGATAAATTGTTTCTATGGAAACGTATTTAGTTAAAACAGTTTAGCAAAACCAAGACCATGATAGCTAACGAAGGGCGAAAACGACCGTTCTCAATTATCGATAATTTTTTCGCAGCATGAGACAGAATAAATTTGACTCTTAGTAAAACTTCACATATAACTATCAAAACTAGAGCCTGGGTTGTTATATGGGCGGGACTAAATGTAAAGCAATCGAATGAGTTTTTACACGTAGTCAGCCTTCCATATTTTTTCTGGTCAGTCTTTTGGTACTAACAAATGTGACTGGTCAATGCCACTGAACACTGCAATTATAGATTCCCCGCCCAGCATGTATGAAATTTTAGGATAATGTTAATGAAGCCAAAAATGTATAGTTAACTTTTCACGCTATCATCGTCAAACGATATTACATTATCTCGGTATAGTGCTCTCACGATACCATATTCTCAAGCAGTGTCGAACTGAAAATAAGAGGTCCGGGTGGATTTTCTCTAAGAGCCCGGATTTCACTTAGAATCAGGGTAGACGATACCATTAGGTCAAAAAACAAACCAAATGTTAATAATAATCAAATTGGTAAGAGTTTTTGGAAGTTTTTAGATTCAAACGCACTTTTATGTCACTGGGAGCCACGCTGGGACCTGGGTCGCAAATGCCACTTTAACTCTATGGCCAGTCCAACACTGTTCTAAAACACTCGCACTCAAATCACAGTCAATTGACTGGTATTGTCATTTGCTATACTTTTGTCGATGCTTGTGAAAATGTATTGATAGTATCTCAGATATTAAATAGATAGATAGATATTTCTTGGGGTCTAAAAAGTATTGCACTTTGACATTATGGTCCATTGTGCTCCCTCTTCAACATTAGTCCGACGAGATTCGCTTCTCTTCTAATCTCAGATATTAAGTTTATAGAATAATTTGGAAGAAATGTTGCTGAACAAGTTGAACAAGTTCAACTAATTATTATTGAGTTTCTTCATTCACCAGAAGTTTCGAACTCCCGTACGAACATTTTAAAATATATTATATATATATATATATATATATATATATATATATATATATATATATATATGTACATTACCAATTAAATTGCATACAATATTTTTGAGTGAAATTGATATTAGTTTCACGTTTTGAATATTAATGTTGATTGCATGAAATATTTGTATATTCTATCCATTATTATTATTGGGAAAATGTCCATAGAAAATTTGTATGTATATGTGTATAGTCTTCTCCTTTTTCAACATTAAGGCATATTCATACTGTTTGACAAAGGTAGATTTTATTCTATATCCATATATGGAATGGATAGTAAATTTCCTAGAACTCATTCTAAATAAATTTTATATGTATAGATATACCGGGTGCAAATTTAAAGTGTCAAACTTTTATCTTGGATGTCCGATATTTTCGAGAAAAAACATACGAAATCAATATTTTTAATTCTCTTATATGTCGTGGTCTCAATGTGAAATCTGATTTTTCCCGAAGATTCTAGCCATTGTATGTAACGTCCGCGTATTGGATAAACATGAAAAGTTACATGTATTGTCTAGGCGTTTCGGGAAAAGCCCATCTTACATCTTCGACGGATAGTGTCTAACACAGTGGCGTAGCTACCTGGGGTGCTGTAGGTACCAATCACCGGAGTCTCCTACCGCAGGAGCCCCCAAATTCTAGGGTCAACTATTGCAGAAGCTCGTTGTCAGATAATGATTTATGCGAAAATTCTAAGAAGCTGGTTGAACCTTATGATGAAGACATCAGTAAAAAATTATATGAACAATTGTTGTCTCTCCTTGTTTGTTTCGAAATTCGTATAAAAAAACTTCATGACAGCTCGCACATTTGTTGGTAATAAAACATTATTTTTTGTCAGTCAGTTTTCCGGATGTTTGCACTGCCTTTATGTTAATAATTAATAATTACCTACGAAGTAGGTAATTGTCCATAGAACACGAAACTGCAAATGCTCTAAAACACGATCTAGATGCAGTCATAAAAATGTTTGCAGAAGCAAAACTCCGGTATATGACATTTTGAAGTTTATTTTCCGCGATCGTCATTTTTTTCACTAAATAAAAACAAATTCGTATTGATTTCATCTCTGTTGTATTGTGAATGTTTGTACCTTTGGATAGTCCAGAGGTCTAGGATTCGATACCTGGTGGATGGTGGATTTTTCAAAAATTTCTTCAAATGTCCATCGATCCTACCCAGTAGATGTCGAAAAACACCATCTGTAAAATTTATATATATATATATCTATGGACATATATATATATATCAAGTTCGTTAATGGGTAAAATCGGGCAAGGAGAAAGGGGGGTTTAGAGGGAGGGGGAAACACAAAATTTGACATATATCCCTTAATATTTGAAAAATCAAAAAATTTATATAAAGTAAAGTTGTAGGTACTAAGTTTTACTGGAATTTTGTCTCTTATCATTTTTTCTGTTACACTAATATTTACAGAAATATTGACGGTTTAAGATTGAAAATTAAATTCCTTAATATCTCTGTACACATTAGAGTTTGCGCAAACATGATAAGATGATGAATTGTAGCAAATTTGATTTTATACAACTTTATTTCTTACGCATTTTTCGATTGTTCTAATATTAAGAGAGATATTTTATATTTTGTGATTTCTTCTTTTTTTATACCTCCCCCCATTCCCCTCGACGTATGTCATTTATTAATAAAATTGGACTTGCAAATGCTAAAATCATATATGACATTTCATTTTGATCAGACTAAAATTATGACCACTAGAAAGTGATTTATGTATTCTAAGGAAATTCGCTAAGTTGAAGCAGCTCCTGCGTAACGAATTTTTTCATATCAATATGGTTTACATGAAATTGACATTGGTATAGATCTGTGACATTTAAGTGTACACAAATAACACTATGTGCAATATTGATCCTTGACAATATTTTGCTTTAAGATAACGCTTTAAATTGAGCCCCGGTATTAGAATGGATATATTTAGATATAGCCTGGTGGACATCATTGATGCGTTTCATTGACGTGATGGACATATTATCATCATCATGATGTAGCAATGAGGTGGTACTATGGACCACAAAAGGAGAGCTCATTTTTCAAAATTTTATAACTGATTTGTGCATTATTCTTTTAGATTTGGAAACAAATGCTCTGGATTAAAGTTATTCATTATAAATATACTAACAACTTTTATTCGAAACATTTTTCCGAAAACCGAATGGATAAGGTACAAAACAACTAAAAATTTTTGACACATTAGTGCTACTTTTGTAGCCTATAGTACTATACACTATGCTTCTATAACCCCCCGATTCGTCCCATTTCGCTACACTCTACCAAAACTCATATCAATATCAAATCAGTATAAAGGTTCGTATACATTTTTTTCGAATTTGTTTTATAAAATAGGGAATATGCATGAACATTTTTTTTCACTTGAATTGAAGCTTGTTTACTTGACAAATATCAAGGTAAAATTACTTTTTAAATTACTTTAAAAATAAGCGAGATATGAATGATTGAAATTCCCGATTAGACAAAGAGGATGATAGCCCTCTTGATATGTTATGTGACGTCATATTACACTTTCACCATTTAAAATACACGAAAAAATCCGTTTTTAGTATTTTTGCAAGAAAGAGACAATAATAATCTTTAAAAGCTTATAGCTTCCTTGATATTTGTCGGATTTTAATTTCGTTTTTAAATATTATTACAGTATTAACAGTATTTTCATATTCTGAAAATAAATGTGAAAAAAAATTTTCATGCATATTCCCTATTACGGGAGGCATATTTGCTGATCGTTGCTCCAATCGCGACTAGTGTGGTAAGAAATCAAAAGATTCTCATTAAATATGCAAATTTTTTTAGGTCAAACTCTTGTATTAGTTTCCGATATGGGTTATTAACGATTTGCTCGCTCGTTTTCACTCCACTAAGATCAGAGTTTCCTAAATCCATTTACATTTACCCGATGGATTATCCTTTGGAGAACAAGCACCAAGTTTCAAATTTGAATGGTTGAATTTTCAAAAATCTTAAAGTGTGTTTACATATGGAGATTGTAGACTTGACAATCGTTAAGTTTCGTGCATCAATAGGAAAATATTTATTTTGGGAGTTGATTTTCGAAATCCCAAATTGCGCGAATTCATCAAAGTTATCGATAGGATAATATTTTTGTTTCTAAAACTACCTTTGGGATACATTGCACACGAAACAATTCAAAAGTAAAGGTTTGTATTACAGATATGAATTTTTTTACATTTGTCGTGTGCTTCGACCAATAGCAGCTATTTTCAATACGTATCACGTATTATTTTTACCATATATAGATAGATACACACTCTTATAATATGTAACTTTTTACACTACTGTTACAAAATAAATTGTCCAAAATACGAGACAAAATACAATTTTACTTTGGCCAAAATCCTAGATCAATTATTTTTATTCAATAAAAAAAAGTTAATTATTTTATTTATTTCTTCTTTTTTGCTATGTTTTGTTTGTTCCAGTTAACATGATCGGTCCAAGGCATTTGTTTGGTTCTTAATTACTTAAAATTTTGTATCCAACCCGAAATAATTTTGATAATCGGGTGAATTTTTACAAGCTGACCATGTTAGCCTAACCATCTCGGATTGAATGCAAAATTTGAAGTAATGAAGGGCCAAAAAACACTTGGACACATCAAATTAAACTCGGCTAACTCGGATTAAACACAAAGTTTCAAGTTAGGCTCTTACCAAAAATGCTCTCTGCATGTCCCACCAGTTTTATGTCTAAGATATTATTCTAACTAAATATTTTATACGTTGGTATAGCCAATACCATCTTTATATTTGCTGACAATGGCTGTACATTATTAATAATTACCGGCTCATGTATAAAACTTTTTTACCGATTATTTACATTAACCTATTTATTTGGTTAATATCCATGATGGCTGATTATTACTAATTAAAATCAATTATTCAGCGCAAAATATATGCATAATGTACATAATGGATAAAATATATACATAATGTAAATATATACATTATCTCTTGCAAAATATGCCTTATTTCTTATTACACACTGTATAATATGGTATTTTTTTTGGAACTTACGGTAGTTCACTTGTGTTAGTCAAAGTAAAATGGATAAAATACTGTATAATAAACTTATTACAACAATGCCAATTGAACATATCTAGGATAACATATATAGTGTTTTAACATTAATTATTCTATGAATTAATAAATATTCATTAATTTTACTGGTGCAGTTGGAAAATGATCACCCGTAAGCTTTAAGAATTGTTCAAAAAATTCGCAGTATATGTGCTTTTTTTAAATTTATGTTAAGCTACATAAGATATTATTTGTTTTGAAGAAATTTTTTCCGTTTTATACAAAATTGGGTATAATCAAACTGTTTACATATACCATGAATGATAATAAAGTACAACTTAGCGAATAACTTGCTTCATAACCGGCAAAAATAAGAATAGTGGACTTAAATCGAACTTTTTTGTTTCGGAATGCATCAAAGAGGCTCTCAACCTGAACAGGATACAACTTCGACAGGTTCATCACCGGACACTACCATAAACGACAGGATCTGCACACAATAGGACTCCAAAAATAGATAGATAGATAGATTGTAGAGGTTGCCCTGGGCGGGCTATATCTTCGACCATAAGGTCCATTGTGATGACTAAGGACGTGAGGATGTGAATGGAGTGGAAGGAATTTTTGTGTATAGACTAGGAATTGGCAGAATATGTGGCTGCAGCCGACTATGATAAGAACAATGCCGATATTCATCTGGAGTTCGCGAAGGAAACTGCAGAAAACCTTCTCAAGCATAGCCGCTGACTTCGTTCTTGTCCATACGCCGACAGTTTAGCCAATTAATCGCCCCCTTTTATTTTTTCTTAATAATTAACAAACTGCCGACGTCGGGGTTCGAACCCATAACCTCCCAGTTTCCAAGTAGGCATACTGCACAGGCAGAACGCTTTAGTCCGCGCGGCCACTTGGTCTGATGATAGGACTCCATAATGGATCCATTATGTCCAGACTGTGCGGCAAGGAGGAAAAAACATCCGGCCACATCATCTTCAACTGTGAATCACTCGGTTACAGCAGTTACAAAATATTCGATACATCTCTCCCCAAATATATGAAACTTCTGGAAAACATGATAAGCAAGCTGTTGGCTATTGCCAAGATATGAGAAAAGCGAACAACGCCACAATGGCCCATAAGGTGGCAGTGCAGAAGTTTTCATACACCCAGATTTATCTATCTATCTTATTTTAATTTCACATCTAGTTCTATAGAGCTTAATAATATATATTAATTTCATCAAATTCTAAAGAATAATGAGTTTACGAGTGAAATACTCTCTAAATGAATAATATAATTATAATAAGACGATTCTACGACTAATCTTGTATTCGAGTCTTTGAACTTTGAAAAACGACATAATTATCATATTCTTGTATGTAAATCAGTTTGGAATCAGTTGACATGACAACACATACAAAATAATAATATTCTATCTCTTCATAAAAGTTTTCGTAATAATATAATTCTAGGCTTCAGTTTATAGTAGGTATACTCGTAGGTAGGTGTAGCTCTTCAAGTATTTCAAACAAATAATAATATCAAGTTCCTTTTCTTTATAAGGTAATTCCCTGTATTTGTTAATATTTCTACATTTAACTCCATTTAACGGTAGTAAAATGATAAAGTTTAAGAATTTAATATATTGTCTTATTATTTATATTACATACAACCTTATTTTGGATATAGTAAATAAATGATGATTCAGAAATTTATATTCCTGGAATAAAATCAGTTTTTGTGGGAATTTTTAGCCCAGTAACTGGACGGAAAATTAATTGCCTTACCGCGTAAAAGGTCTATAAGATTTCCAAAGGTGGATTAAATGTCCACAGCGCCCTAGGTTAGCACCTCATCAGCGCCCCTCTATTTACCATCTTACTAATATTATAAACGCGAAAGTTTGTGAGGATGAATGGATGAATGTTTGTTACTCTTTCACGTAAAAACTACTTAACAGATTTTGAAGAAATTTGTATGAAGGTAGCTTATACCCTAAATTAACACATAGGATACTTTAACCCGGGAAAGTCAGATGTCACATGATCCCGACGGCGACTTACTCTCTGGGAGGACTTTAGGTATTATTTTTTTCTTCGTTTAAAAACTTCCACGCGCGAAATTTTTTAACTTCGTGCCCCTTGGCATGTGCCTAGTTTGCCTTATGGGTAATCCGCCACTGAATGTTTGTACTTTTTTTCTAACAACCAACAAATATTTTGAAAAATATCTTGGTACAAATGGATTAGCCCACGAGTGGTCAAACGCGTGTGGTCAAACCGTCTATGCCTGTGATGGTTTTTTGCGGTTTCCCTTCACGATGAATAGTTCCTATCAAAGTCGGCTGGAGAAACTTGCTGGTCAAAGTCTCTTCACAGACATGGCACTTTTCATCATCATCATCATCAGTATACTCATAATGAACAACTTTTGTTCGAAACATTTGCCCATATACCGAAAGAATGAAGCACAGAATGACTCAACAATTTTTAAAAAAGAACATGACTTCTGTGACGCATAGTACGAAACTTCACAACTATTTGTAAATTGGTGAAATAATTTTTTTGCGAGTCACTGTATATCCCGAGTTAATGGCTATGTTACAACAACCAAGTCTCTGCTAGCAACTCTGAATAGAGCAAAAAAAATAAAAATTCTCTGTAACGTTTTTGTGTTTGCTATATTGATAGTGGAGTTATTGCAGCACGCTGGTGCTGCTGCTACGGCTTGAATCCCAACCGGCCATGTTCTTTTATGTGTATATGTACTATATGAGGTACAAGCAGATAATGAAATTTGTATTAGTGCCTCTTCTATGCAATATTACATGAACTTTTGTAGCTATACCACTCTACCACCTCAACCTCTGTTCACAAGGGAACTCGTCATTCGTATGTGAGCTATATATATATATATATATATATATATATATATAGTACAGTTAACATAGTAAAAATGTTTTCAATTACTTTAGCGAAGAAAATGTTGCTATTAGTTTTATATCGAAGCAATAATTATAGTATGATGGGAATGAACGTTGGTATAGAATGTGCTTTACGATCTCCAACAGTCTAGCGACCATCAAAGCGCTGAGTTCTTACGTCATTAGTTCAAAGATCGTATGGAGTGTCTAGACAAACTGAATAATCTAGATAAGAATAACAAAGTCACCCTCCACTGGGTCCCACCAGCCCAAGTGGCCAAGCAGTCTAAGGCGTTATGTCTACGCAGTATGCTTATTTGGAAACTGGGAGGTCATGTGTTCGAATCCCGACATCAGCACTTTGTCAATTATTAAGAAAAAAAAAGGGGCGGTTAATTAATTAAACTGTTGGCGTATGGACAAGAACGAAGTAACCGGCTATGCTTGAGAAGATTTTCTGCAGTTTTCCTCACGAACTCCAGGGCATGTAGGAATAGAGGGGAATGATATAGTGGATGGTCTGGCGAGGAAGGAAGCATCGTCATCTCCTATATGGCCGGTGCCATTCTGCAGACTGCGTGATCACTTCTATCGAGAGGTGATAAGAAAAGAAAACGACACCAAGGGAGCTATACTCTGGAGGAACCTTTCATGGCTCAGATAGGTCAAGAATCTTCTCGGGAACCGAAAAAGATACAAAACCTGCAAAGGATAGTGCATCCAACTAAAATCCTAAGCAGCAGAATATCCAAATCATTGATTGAGATTTGATACTGTACACCTGATTTTGAAACTTTAAAATGATGCAATATTCGAATTCAATATGTTCGAAACATTTTCTATGCCTGTATTTTTATAGGAATATGTCATTCTTTAAATAACATACACATATGAGAAGATCTCTTTCATTTTTCTTTTCTGGGTCGAATATACTATCTATCCCCTTTTCTTTTCCAGAAGTCCGTACCAAAATAAAATAAAATATCGAAAATGCTCATTTTATGTTTAGTATAATGCATAAAAATCTTTCTGATTATTCACTGCAGATAATATATTCAAGCCCCATAACCCCCATATCCTTAAATTCCGTACTGAAGCCCAAGCCTATATATATATATATATATATATATATATATATATATATATATATATATATATATATATATATATATATATATGTATAACAAAGAAGCTGCATAAAATTTCTCTTCTTTATTTATTTTTAATAAGAAAATACTTTATTTTACAAGAATTTCAGTTTCTTGATTAAAGAACCATAAGTGTATTTGGCTAAGAACGACTCTCTTAGGCCCGAACGAACTTTACGAACTTTTTTTAATTTAAAAAAAATTTTAAACACCGTTCAAGAATTTTAGTTTCTTCGCACAGCTAAACATACGTTTTTGATTCGACTGCGTAGTCTTGAATGAAAACAAGGGTTTAATTATTGCAGCAAATATTTTGAAGAAAATATATTTTCTTGAGGAAAGAAATTCCTTCTATCAGTGTAGGTATCTAACCATGTAGGTATATGCTTGTGTAGACTTGAAGGATATCTTCCTTAAAATGTACATTTATATGTATAGGACAGTATATGGACTTACATCATCAATAATAATACTCTGTTCAATCAATCTCATCGATAGAAAATTGTTTCATTATTAACTAATAGCAAACAAACAAACAAAAAAGGAATAAAAACACAAAAATTTTAAAATTACATATCTTAAATAAAACCGTCTTTGTTATTAATACTTGACGGAGCAGATAAATAAATCAATCTAATGAACTCAAATAAATCCATTTTTATTTATTAAACATTCCTTCTCGAATAGTTTAATCAAATTCGATATCAGAAATTTAATTAATTTTAACTCTCACAAAAAACTACTGAGATTATAAAAAATCCATTGAACACGTTTCATATTACCAGAGGCATCAAAATAATTTACAAGGAATAATCAAATAATATACAAAAAATACTTTTGAATATCGCATTTTCTCCAATTAAATACATCCATAAATCTGTATTTAAAACATTTGCAAAAATCACAAAAACTTAACGAAAACGAATCTAATTATTATTATGGCTAATTTTACATCCTTCAATAATTGGTTTAAAAATATTCAAGACATATTTGATTGTTTTTCTATTCTACGTCTGTTTCACAATATATTTGACTATATTGACTATAACTTTAAAAAAAACAGCCTGTATAATAATATTTTTGTGTATGCTGTATAAGAAGAATTGACGTTAAAAAAAGAAAATGATGATGAAGCAAGTAAGCGAATGAGAAATCAAGGAATATTGATGAGAAGTTTATTATTGTTCTACGAGTGAATTGAGAAGAAAAAGGGTTTGACTCTAATATACAACCTAATGTAATATTCGTAAAATCAGGGGCGTGCGTAGGATGATGTTTTTCGTGTGTTGAAATATCCCTTGAACATTTTTCCCGCGCTTTAAGTAACTTATTTTATAACAGACAATTTCCATAAGTATGCTAATTATTAATAAGAAAATACATAGCCACCCACCATGATCAAAAGAGATTCGTTTTTATAATACTTTCTTTTCGAAAACACCATCCGAATGATTTTTTTTTTTATTTACGCTCCTGGGCATATTATTTTCGATTGCTTTATATATGTGTGTTATTTCGTTAAAGTCTATCGCTTTTATCGTTTGTTGATTTTGTTGTTAGTTATCATAATTGTTTTCGTTTGAAGTATCTTTCGAAATATATTCGTATCTTTCGATTTACAATGCATTCGCAGAATTTTCGGAATGAAAAATTGTTTAATGTGAAAACTTCTTTTAGTGCAACCACGTACACAATTTATGCTGGGAAGTGAATAAACCTGATTTGTTACGATCGGATAAATAGTTAGAGATATATAGAAAGTGTACTGAGTGACTTACTTTTGTCCGTTTTTTAGCCAATTTTCACCATTAACAATTCAGTTGTTTATGTTGTATTATATAAATAGTTGGGTCAAATATAATAATCCTTCTATTGGATTCAATAAAATACGTATGGTAGATATATTATTAGTTTATGGCATGTTCCTAATTCGTCCAAAGAACAACATGCTTCTAATAGCATTCAAGATTTTACTTCGGTTGTGCGATCTTAAGCATAAAATAATTCTTTTCAATATCGCACATAATTTGTGTATACTAAAGAATTTATCGTGAAGTATACGTACATACAAAATCATCGCACTCGGATAAATCGATCAGAAACATGTACGCCAGAGCAGGGCATAAGTATTAAATGGGTCGTGCACTATATGGCTGCATTTTGTATCGATTGCATCGATAAGTACAATATATTTGTATATACGTATACTTTCCTAAAATTCCATTAGTACAAACAACGTCATACATGTATTGTGTAAGCCGCTGGTTTACATATATAAAAACAATCTTTCACGAACGCTGTGTACATTATGAATAAAAAGAGACAAACAGTTCATTTGTTATTAACAAGTATAAGTTTGTCTTTTTTTACACGACTATGCAGAAATTTTGCATGTTTTTTTATTTTTTATTCCCTCGAAACGCCCACCTACTGGACCGATTTTCGTTAATAAAGTATCGTATCAATATTGGCGAATAAAACATGTTTTTTTTGGAAAATCTATTAAGATCGGCATCTTGTTTCTAGAATAATATTCTCCAATCTTTAAAAGCTCGAAATTATGCATAGAATTATAGACATTATATTAAATATATCCAAAGAGATATTTTTAACACTATTAAACCTAAATGAATTATCCTAAATGAATACTCAGCGACATGCGTGGTCAAAAAAACTTCATGACCAATGACTGCGTATAAAAACCATAGGCGTTTAAAAATAATTAACTTAATTAAATAAACAACATGTAAAAGCAAATAATAGGTAACTTTTTGTTAAATGCCTATGGATTTTAATACACTGTCATTGGTCATGAAGTTGTTGTTTTTACCAAGCATGGCGCTGAGTACGGTTCCGCTCGGAGCGAAAGTTGACTCTGAACTCGTCAAATTTGAAAGTATTTCAATGGTGGTATATGAAAGTATTCGAATGTATAATAATACCATTTTAAACCTTCCGTAGATAAGGTATTGGGCGCATGCGATATAAGAGGTGTCCTGGTACCCTATCAGCCAATTGTTGTCTAGATAAGACGTTCAATTTGGAATATTCTGGAATATTTTGGAATAAATATTTAACTTTTATTCGTCATCAGAGTATATAACTATAGTAAAAGTTCTTCTTAAATTCGAAAAATGACCGTTTAAAACTTATACAGTCTTGGGTTGAACCGGATATGAATTAACTTTACTTTTCCGGCCACATATCTTACCGACAGAGAGAAAATAATTTTCTAGTAACAATAATATATTTTGGTAGTAAATTTATATCTAGAATAGGGCGTGATTGTACCGTTAATTTTTCGACAGGTTTCAACAAGTTAAAATTATATTTACAAAACATTTTGTTTTTTTACATAAAATGAAAAGTAAATATGAAATACACTGCCCTGAAACAATGAAAACAATATCCAACTTGATGTTTTTTTTATATTAAAATACGGGTAAAGTGAGGTTAAACTCATTGTCCCTTGCAAAAAATAAACGACAAGTCATTATACTTACTACTTTTTTTTATATGAAATCTAATCAAACTAATGTTTATTTATAAAATATCAGAAAAGTATCTTATAATAACCACCTTTTCCACCCACTCTTTTCCCCTGATATAGTATATTTAGTTTCTAAACTCATACCCCACACTACACCCCCACCCCCACCCAATCTCTCTCCGGGTATTTTCTTAACGTATATGTTATTTGCCATCACCATTTCATTATAAGTGTTGAATAGATGAAGAAGAAGAAGAAGTGGAATTTAATAATTTAATGAATAGCGCGGAGGTAATACCCGTCTTTCCGTTGTACTACGTACCTTACAACGAAACAAAACTACTTACCAAACCAAGAAGAGACAGTATTGTCACTTGGGATTTTGGTTCTTATAAATACATAAATGTTGTTGCAAAGTAACTTAATGGGAGTACAAAAACAAAATAAATAAAAATATGTTGGTAAATACTCATGTCACTAGCATATGTAACAGCTATACATCCACCTTACCATTTCAAAAACCTGAGGTTAAGCGTATATAGACTCCTGTTCATAAAAATTGAACTAGTTGAAACATTCTCAGTGTTATTGTATGTAATATACATATATTTAGTAATATATACGCTTAGATAAATAGATTGTAGAGGATGAGGATTACTCTTAAGGTCCATTGTGATGCCTAAGGATGTGATGATGTGAGTGGAGTGGAAGGAATTTTTGTGAATAGACTAGGAATTGGTAAGATATGCGGCTGCACCCGATTATGATAGGAACTATGCCAATATTCATGTGGAGTTTGTGAAGGAAACTGTAGAAAACCTTCTCAAGCATAGCCGGTTATTTCGTTCTTGTTCATACGCCGACAGTTTAGTCAATTAACCGCTCCTTTTTTTATTTCTTCATAATTGACAAACTGCCGATGTCGGGATTCGAACCCATAACCTCGTAGTTTCCAAGTAGGCATACTGCGCAGACATAACCCCTTAGACTGCTCGGCCACTTGGACTGGTACGCTTAGAATGTGACTTACTGTCGGTTCAATTTTTATGATCGGGAGTGTACATCAATTTTGTTCGTACGGTAAAACATTGTACAAAAATATTATTTTAGTTGAAAACAAATTAAATAAATGTTGCAAATTTCGTATCCAAATGCCTAGTCTTGTCGATGCAGCCTGTATATAACTTCTAATCTTTCAAGTTTTTTCCACGCGAAATAATATTTTAATTTTACAATCATGTATATATATATATATATATATATATATATATATATACATTTCTGTATTATAGGTGAAATAGAAATATGAAAAGTTTATTGTCAATAAATTTCTATATTTCTATACGAAGTGTTAAAAAATATGGACATTGATAATAGAAATTGAAATTATAAAGAGATGGATTCAATTATGAGAGAAAAAGTTTTCTTCGTCTTATCCCATTTTAGCACTTTAATTTTGTTTACAAAACTCTTCAATATATTATCTACACTTTTTTGTTTGTTTTATTTTGTTAGAACTCACTACTTAAACTATCTCAACTGAACTGGATGGTGTCGGGTGAAAGAAAGAAAACGGAAAGAAGCTTTAAAGAAAAATGAAAAACTTCATTTAAATAAAAGGTTTTATCATCATCATCATCATCATCCTCATGAACTTCTTCAAATTTTCTATTTTTATTTCTGTTATTTATTTGTTGTAATCGTTTTATTAATACAATTTTATGATGAGTGTTAGTAAAACACTTTGTGTCTCTGTTCAAATCAATAGTAATGTATATTCCTTTGTTTACGAATTTAAAAGAAATCTGCTTGTATATACAGTGAAAATTAAGGGAGTTCCAGCATGAAATTCCACTTTTTGACAGATTTTGCTCATTTTTTTTCACAGGCTAAAAATAACGTGGAATTTGACAAACATTGTATTGTTGATGCTTAAGGATGTTCCAGCATACCACAACTTTTCGACAGATTTTGCTGATTTTTTGTTCACCGATTAAAAAAAATAATATTTTCAAATAAATCCCGAAGTTTTCGACTATTTAGAACGCGAGATAATTAATATCAAAGTTATCATTCTCTCTCATTAGAAGCATGTGAAATTTTATGTCCGCCCAACTATTATCTATTGTATTAGAAAAATACTCGACAGAATTTTAAAAAAAACTAGGAGAGTAAAGCTAAATATTTATTATATAAATTTAAAAAAAAAAATCGTGTGTTACCGTTTTGTTTTCGAAATATAAAAGTTTAAAATTATTCCTTTTCTTCAGCATAACATTATTTTCTATATGTGAACAGTGTTTTTGTTTATGTGTTGTATATGTGTGTTTATGTGTTGGTGCTATAATACCATCAAACCGATTTGTTGTACTGATTGCATAACACAGTGCTGGAACGTCCTTAAGTATACACAATAAATATATATGAATAATAATTTCGACAGAAAGTAATACTGTCAAAATAAAAATATGAATGATATGAAAAAGTTGGCTCTTACGTCAGAGTCGTCTTTGGTGTAGCGGTATGCACGCTGGACTAGATATCCAGAGGCCCGAGGTTCGATTCCTAATTGACGAGTTAATTTTTTCATATCAGCATTTAGTTAAAGTCAATATTGACTGTGTGCCTGGGCATTTAGGATTCTATAGAAACGGGATGGTTTGATGAATAGATTTAGTAGATTTGCTATTATTTAAATAACTTACCGCAAACTTACATGATTGTGAGTATGATCTCTTTATCATTTTTGGTCCGTTTCGACTACAAAATATGTTTCATAAAACACTGTGTATAAAATTTTGAACTAATAGTATAAGTTCAAAGCTGTATTGAAGTACGTATACGAATCTAACCAACACACATACAGATATATACCGAAAGCTTCACGAACCTTGCTAGTAAAGCTTTTCTATATATATATATATATATATATATATATATGAGAAAGTATATTTTGTGTGTGAACAAGTGAGACAACACTAAACAGTTAGAGAGCTCTATGCTATATGCTGGCGATACTACTACTATGTGAACGAGGATTCTGTAACCATGACAACATACAATATTCTGCGGATCTCACCCCATTACGCCCGGAACTTTGCACACACATACATACATATACAATACATGTATATACATACATATAACCGTCATCTATCCAATAACATCCCATTTTAACACCCTCCAACAAACTCATACCATACCAGCAAAAAAAAGGTTTTTCGTTCGTTCGCTTGCTGGTATAACTCACTTCTCTCATGACCATTCAACCTAACCTCCATCTACATTCATCTCTCCATCCAGCTACCATCCTCAATGTGCTGTGCTGTGCTGTGGTGGTGCTGTGTGTTTTCCACCCACAATGTCACTCCCGGTATCCACTCATGCCACTCGATGCGTTTTCTCCATACTCTCTCATTTACCAGATATATCTTTCTCGCTTTCGCTCATTCAAATGTGAGTTATGTACATTAGTCACATTTTGTGTGTGTAAGGGATGTAATAAAATTGTAAATTTAGTTTTAAAAAAAAACTTTTGTGCAAGACCAAAAAAAAATTTATTTATATATATTCAAGTGATTACCATCGTTTTTGAAGTTGTTGATGGCATCATAGAAATTGTTGATTTTGTTTGTAATTGTTAGATGATTTTTTGATTTGGAAAAAAACAAAAAAGTGTGGGGTTGATTTAATTTTAAATACAACTCTATGAGATTCTAAAAAAATTTGTTACGCAGGAGTTGCCATCAACTAAGCAAGTTTTCTTAGAATAAATACACCATTTCTCTTTTGGAATAGATACGGGAAAGGAAGAGGGGACAGGCTTGGAGACAGAAGAAAAATTCCAAACCGTTCCAAAGTTATAGCCGTAATCTGACAGCTATAACGGTTTTTCGACTAATAGATCTCTAATACAGTTTATAGTTTCTATAGAAGTACCTGCATTAACAAAATAAATTATTGATAAGAAATTTAAAAAATTTACATTGAAAAACCTACCTTTTAGATAATTTTTTGCATAGAGCTGTTGATGTCGATGACCATATTAAGATTTATATATATATATATATATATATATATATATAAATATATAATTATTGAAAATTCTGATTGTAGTATGCTCTACTGTGGCCGCCCTACTCCACTCCTGCGGCCCCACCCCCTTACACTGTGCGCTCTGTGATTGGTGAAGTGGTGTAGTGACATCAAAAATGCAAATGTGATTAGTTGAATTTATTATTAATGTTTAATTAATAACTAAGCGCCAAATCGAAAAACTAATATTTCTGTAATTGTTTACTTCTGATAAATTTTCCCATTTTACAAATATTATGCAAAATATTCCAGATTATTCGATGCAAAGTGCTTCCAGTTTTTACAATTAATTATTTAATAATTTTTTGCTTGATTTTTCACTTTTTTTTTTAAATACATTTTTTAAGATATTTCAATAGATCTATTGACTACAAAATCAATTCAATTGATCACCGCTTCCACCAATCTGGACGTCTACATCAAATTATTTATTTCGGTGAATATTTTTTAATTCTATTATGAATTTATCTAAACGGTACAACATTATTGTAATGCCATCAGACATGCAAGGTAATGGAAAATTTTATCTGAATTGGATGCAATGGACGAGGATCGTGAATCGGTATGTTTTTCATGAACATTCGGTATATAAATATTTATTTACAACTATAGTAGCAATAGACTTCACAATTCTCAACAGAATATAATATACACAAAAATAGTAAAAGATAGAAATATTTATAACCATAAATAATCTATATAATATATATACATATATATATATATATATATATATATATATATATATATATATATATATATGTCTCTTTTTCTATATACTGTATGTGCAAAAAAACACACAACAAAGTACACTCAAATGTAAAATATATAAACCGAGTTTTTATGTACAATCGCTGATGAAAAGTTGTATGCCAAATGGCAGCAAATATATCTGAATCTTAAGCCTGTGAGTAACTAGTCAGTAGGACATCGACATTTTTATTATTTATGGCTTTTAATTGTCCACATAATAATGTTATTACTTTAAAGTGTCTATTCACATTGAATTCTCAAAATTTATAAAATAACAAGTGAAAATAACAACTAACAGAGTTCATTGCTTAAATCCCACTGTATAACCGAGTTCATTATCAATGCATGAATTGTTTTTTTTTTAATTTTTAAGCCGAAATTGATGTAAAACAAAAGTTGTATATTTAAAAAAAAAAAGAAACATTTTATTTATGTCTGTACATTTTTTGTCTGTCTCTTACGGTTCAACGATGGAATAGTCCCCCCAGCGGGATGATGTATGCTCATGTCTAGACGGACGGTCAGACTGACATACGGAAATAGACTAGATATTATATATACCGGGAATAAAAATTTAAAAAAAAATGTCCCTGCCTATCTGTCTGCTCATTGGCATAGGCTAGAACTACCATTTTCCATACAATTTTTGATCCGCAATTGTACATACATACATACAGCGCTATCCACTTACACAAACTCTATATACATTCACAAATAAACTCGGTAACTAACTTACAGTAAGGAACAAAAGTTTCAATATTGAAATGGGTTATACTGTACATCATAGTATACTATGGGCCACAAAAATAACGCTCGATTATTTCAAAATTTTTAGTTGATTTGTACCGTTGTCCGTTTTGTTTTTTGGAAAAATGTTTCCAATAAAAATTGTTCGAATATTTCTAATGAACAACTATAACGCGAAGCGAAAGCTACTTTTGTGGCTAGGTGTAACTCTCTCTATATTGTATACGTTTGGTACTTCTTAATAGCACACATAAAGAAAATGAAATAAACTTGTTTTATTTACGTGTATGGTGTATGGCATATTAAATACTTATTCCTTTTGTTTATTCGTTTTGGTATGTGTCACATGAACGGGAAAATATAGTTTCTACGAAAAATATCGTTCAAGTTTATTATTGTTCTCAAGAAGAAACTTGTACAAAAAAATTATTGGTGATTAGATGACAGGTGAATATAATTAATTTTCAACATCAGTGTTGAAACATCAATTGTTATATCTTGTATAATATATACAAGAGGTAATCCTGAAAAATAAAAAATGCAACGCTGTATAGTGTAGATAATCTTTTTATATTCAGTATATATATATATATATATATATATATATATATATATATATATATATATATATATATATATATATATATATATATTTCTATTCGCGGGATATGTGTAGCCACTCAGATGTATATTATGGTTCCATAATATTCGTCCATCTAAACAGGTATACGGTCACTATTCGGAGTTTATTAAATGTAACTAAAAATTTATTATGTATTCGAAATGTCGAAATACTCACCAAAAAAAAAAGAAAAAAAAACATGAAATATCAATTTAAGTAAAAGGAAAATAAATAAATTCTTGACTATTGTTAAAAATACTGTGAAAAATATGATTACGAAATATACAGTAAAAGTTATATATATACAGTAAAACATCAATATTTTGATTATATCATAAAGAAAAAAAAATGACACAAGGGCACTCTGAAGAGAAAATGTGAAGTTTGTGTTTTTACGGTAAATAATAGTCATACATGTACAGTATGTCTCAGATTAACAATTCATAAAAAATTAGAAGTAATTTATCTTATTATAATCAAATAAGTTTTAGGTTAGGCTAGTTATACTCGTAACAGTCCTAGTAAAAAGTATACAATCTAATTAATTTACTTATTATAACTATTCCATTTGATCGTATCTAGTATAACTTATATTTTGTATTAATATTTCCGATACAATAAAGTACAATACGGTATACTATGCAAGATTTGTGTTGACAGTGATTATTCATTATTTTTGGTATTGTAGTTGCAAATTATTGTTTTTAAACAGTCATTATCATTTTAAAAATTCGAAGTATCTGTTTTTGTTTTCACTAAACTTATTTGTTAAACTCAACTTTATCAGATGTTTATTTTTGAAAGAAAGAACCCTGCACATATCTTAAGGAAATTGGATCCTGGTAAAATTAGCTAAAAATTTAATATGATATTCTGATAATCTCATCTCATATTGTCATATTCTGATGAATGTACAAGCATTACATAGTGCAATATCTACAATTTGTGCATAGTTCTGCTTGTAAAATCACTCAGAATATTGCTATATGTTCAGAATATTGCTATATGCTACAGTTCAATCAAAACTATGTGTTTCTGGGCATTGTGCCCAGAAACCACTTTTTATCAGAATGACTTATAGAATATCATATTAAATTTTGAGTTAATTTGAGCGGAATACAATTTCCATAAGATTTATGCGGGGTTTTTTATAGAAAAGTTTTGATGTTTTATGAAATAAGTGAAAATAATTGAGTTAATTGCTTAAATACCCGATATATTAGTTTATGAAAAAAAAGTTCCAGAAAAAAGTTATTTATTTTTAATAAAGGAATATTCTTTGTCAAAGATGAATATTTTCGATTTTGCTCATTCACGAACTTAACCTTACTTTTTAGCTTTTGAACACCCATACAAAATTTCCGCTCTTTTCGTTTTTAAGTTATGGTATATTTGTTCATATTAGGCCCTATTATGAACAAATATAACAAAAATTTAATATACTCTCGTATGTATTATATATACCGGGTGTAAAAAAAGAGTGTGCGCTTGATGCATATCGTTATGTCTCAATTTACTCACACAATTTATATTACAAAAATTTATTTATTTTGATAAGATTGAGATCTTAGCTACTTCGGAAAATCTCAAATAGTTATTCTGAAACATCTGGTATATAGAAAATTTTAGTGGTATTTTTAGAGTGTAATAATAATGTACTAAAATTTATGAGAAGGAAAAAAGAGAAAATATTCATGGTTACCAACCATATCATCCCATAAAATCTAGTCCGTTGTGTATTTATTGTGACGTACCCATTATGGCCATAACATTGCATTGCCAGCCTGTCAATAGTCAACGTTGAAAGTACTCGTATATAAAGGCCTCTGCTAAATAAGCGATGCCCTCTATCTATGTGGTGTCCAATAAATGTCTTACTTTTCAGCAATTCCTGTATAATAAAAATTCGATTAGTGATTATGAAATTAAGTTTTCCTTGACGACTCTTTTAATATTCATTATTAAACCGTTGAAATCGTAAGTATTTTGTAAATATGAGACTTACAGAAAAATTATGTTTGCCCTTCTCTCGAAATCAATCATTCCATTAAATGCCGAAAATGACTACCATTAAAATTTATTTATTATTTATCCCCGATATTTAATAGGAAATTTTATTGTCCTGTAGGGTATTTCTTGTTGAAAATTTTCTCCATTTGAGACATAATACTTGGTATGATACCCACCGAACTGAAAAAAACTGAAACGATAACAAATCGTACCATCCATCTTTCAATAACCCTCCAGGTCTGAAGCTAATTTTTGAAATTTCGAGAGATATTGGACACGACGTAAAGAATTACGTATATGTCGCTGTTACAGTCTACGGTTAGGATGATCCATAGACAGTATTAGTCAAAACGAGGACCGTAACAAACGGTGCTCATTTAATTAGAGCATGAAACATTTAGAAAAGATAGAACAAATCTTTCTCAAGTCTGCGACAACCTAATCCGATAGCGAGGCAACCACCGTCAAATATTTTCGTGCACTAACACGATAATACTTTTTTTCACAAAATTTTATTTCCAACAACTTTTGTATGAAACTTCTTTTCATATCTATTACAGGAAGAGTGGCAACTGCTAGATAGATAGATAGATAGATAGATAGATTGTAGAGAATGTCCTGGGGCAAACTTCGACCATAAGGTCCATTGTGATGCTTAAGGATGTGAGGATGTAAGTGGAGGACAAGGAATTTTGTGTGTAGACTATTAATTGGCAGGATGTGCGGCTGTAGCCGACTTTGATAGGAACTATGCCGATATTCATCTAGAGTTCGTGAAGGAAACTGCAGAAAATCTTCACAAGCATAGCCGGTTATTTCGTTCTTGTCCACACGCCGACAGTTTAGTCAATTATTCAGTTTTTCTGAATAATTGACAAACTGCCGACGTCGGAATTTGAACCCATAACCTCCCAGTTCCAAGTATACACAACTTTTTTACAAGCGCGGCTACTTGGCTGACGGCGACCGCTAAAAACGGTGCCCATTTTATTCGCGGATGAACTGTCATTGGCAAAAGTTGTGAAAAATATTATTTTATGACAAAGAGTATTTATATGTAATTGTTATAGAAAAAAAGGGATGCGCGATAAAAGATTTGGAGGTGGTTGACCCGCTGTCGGATCAGGATGTCGCAGCTATGGCTAGGTTAGTGATTGAAGTCACTATATAATACTATCTTTTCTGAAAATTTCATCGCCTAATTAAATAGACACCGTTTTTTAACGATCCCCGTTTGCACTATATATAATAAATAATATTTACGTGTTCCGTTTTGTTCCTTTGCAAAAATTAAAAATAGAAAATGACATGGAATAATGAAAGTGAAATTTTTTCTATTTACATTTTACAAAAACACATGCCGCATGCATCCCCTAAATGAAAAAAAAAAACTATATCAAACAAGGGAAAAATAAATTCATTCTGAAAAACTCTCATATAGGTACAACAACCATTGCAGTGAAAGTTTGATGATATTCAGTGAATGTTTTGTTGTTGTTGTAGTATTGCGTTCCCTTTATCTTATGGGTTAAATTAGGTTAGTTATAAATTTTATACATTCACTATAGTAAAATTATTTCTTAAACACTCTCACTAGTGCATTTGGTATAATAATTAATAAAATTTTATCTCTGCAGAACTTTTATTGTTTACTCGGAATTGGGAGGTTGCTGGTTCGATTCCTAACACTGGCAGTTTGTCAATTAAATTATTTTAAAATAAATATTAGTGTGACGGTTTATTGACTAAATGGTCGGCGTATGGACAAGAACGAAGCCACGGGATCTGCTTGTAAAGCAGATCCGGTACTACAGATCTATATACAGATGTATATAGTTTCAATCAAAGTTGGTTGAAGTTTGGTCGACAACCAACCAATTTCTAGCCTACCAACAAATTCCTTTTCCTGTAGAGATCGGTAAAAACGGTCTAGAAAGGTCTACTTTCCAGGCTTCGAACTCCACTTTTACTACTACTAGGTTTTATTTCGAAATAGACTCATCACTGGATCTATACGTTTTAAGGTCTCCCAAGAAAAAGGCAACTTTTTTCGGCATTTACTTGTATGAATAAATAAGTGGACCGTTGTGTACACGATATCTTAAAACGAAAACAACTAGATGGTAAGTACTAGAATATCATTTTAGCAGCATCTTTGCTACAAAACGGACAAAAGTCAATTAGTCAGTCGAACTTTCTTTATGTTTCACACATAAAATGTATATTTTATGTTAAGATATTGTTACATATGCATCTGTTGAATCCGATTTCGAATTTAAGTTAATACTTGAATAAGCGTTCCAAGACAATACAAAACCGTTCTATATTCTAATACTCAATACGCAATAATGATATTATTTCATAGATGGAATAAACGCCGGGTATATAAATAATTAAATGGCAAAAATCACTAAAAAGTTATCCACTTGTAGAGCTACCTACCACTCTGAATGATATTTAATTCCTGCAACTTCACATCAAATTATTATTATCAGGTGGTAATTAAATTGCTGCAGAAAAAAAAAGTACCGGGCATTAAACTAACTTTAAATTTGAGGGTTTGACAGACAACTAGGGTTGGGTAAAAAACAGAAAATAAAACAAAACAAATGCATGCATAGTAGTACATAATTAAAAATACATCCAATTGGCCTATCGGCTGATGCTCTCCCTCTATTAATACAAATATAAAATGATAATATTTTTACACCTAATGTACAATTTTTTATTAATTTATTATTGTAAACATTGCGCAATTGCTTTTCATATCAAAATAAAATTAATAATTATATTCAACTAAAAATTAAACATACATAAAATACATATATATCTAACAAATATTTACAATACATCATATATAACTTCCATAGTTAATGTCTTAGTATACTATCTATATCAGTGATTCTCAACCTTTATTTGTCGCTGCACACTTTTAACGATTTCAAAATTTGACGGCACATAAAGAAAAGTTTAAAAGTTGTTTACTTACCTATAATACACTGTGTAAATTAGTTTATGATATTCATTTTGAATGTAAAATAAAATAAAATGTACTACAAAAACAACAGTACGTTTATTAAGGGATTCATTACAAGTTAATAATAAGAATACTTTTAATGAGAAATTTGAGCTTAATGTAACCCTAAGACCACAAAGTTTTATTTTATACTACATACTACTTCATGCTACTACTGTATAAAGCATAGAGATAATATATAGTATTTGCCGTTCCGTATTTAAGTCAAACTGTTGAGTGTATGAAAAAAATATTTCAAATAAAAGTTGTTTCTTTTTATGAGACGAAAATTTTTTGTATTTATAGACTTTTCCTCGCATCGTATAAATGATTTTGCTTCAACAAACATTTTTTTGACTGCATCAAGACCATGTCTAAGAACATTAGCAGTTTCGTGATCTATTGACAATTACCTACTTTGTAAGTAATTTTTAATTATTTTTAACTTCGAAAGTGAACGTTCAGCTGAAGCAGGGTCGGGAATAGTTAATTGTAACATAAAGACAGTGCAAACAACCGGAAAAGTAACTGACAAAACAGAATGTTCAACAGCTTTCGAGAGAAGCACGGAGACAACAATTATCCATGGCAATTTGTCACTAATGTCTTCATCATAACGTTCGACTAGCTTCTGAGAATTTTAACATCAATCATTATCTGACAACGTTATAGGACAAGCTGCTGCAATAGTAGGTCCAGAAATTTAAGGACCCCTGAGTTAGGAGGCTCTGGTGATTGCTCTCTGTAACACCTCCGATAGCTGGTAACCTTCTGAAAGAGATCTTTTGACAAACGCATCGAAAAAAAATTTTGAATAAGAGTTGTCTCCGTCATTTTGTTATTGTAAAATTAATGGTTGTGGTGTTACGAAGTAGATTAGAGCACATTATGCTGATACTGGTTGTTCTGTAAAATTGAGAAGCTATAGGAAATAAAAATTTTACAAATCAATAATAGTTTTTGTTAAGGTCTAAGTCGTTATGTCTGCGCAGTTTGCCTACTTGGAAACTGGGAGGTTATGGGTTCGAATCCCGACATCGGCAGTTTGTCAATTATTAAAGGGAAAAAGGGGGTGGTTAATTGACTAAACTCTCGGTGTATGGACAAGAACAAAGTAACCAGCTATGCTTGGGAAGGTTTTCTGCAGTTTCCTTCACAAACTCCAGATGAATATCGGCATAGTTCCTATCATAGTCGGCTGCAGCCGCATATCCTACCAATTCCTAGTCTACTCTAAAATTTCTTCCACTCCACTCACATCATCACATCCTTAGGCATCACAATGGACCTTATGGACGAAGTGTAGCCCATCCAGGGCAGCTTCTACAATCTACTCGGCCACTTAGACTAGTTTCTGAACCTATGAAGAGTATTTGTACCTCTTGACAATTCTTGACTTCCCTGAGGTAACATCAGTTGAAGACAAAGCTTTTAGAGTAGCTTGACTATCCAAGAGAATATGTAGGTTCTGGTCAATGAAGCTTCTACGTAGATTCTCGCGGAGGCCAGTATGGAGTAGACTTCTGACTGTCTAGACTGTAGCATATTTCCCCAAGTTGAGGCTTATGCTTGCCTTAGGTCTTTCACCGTAAATTCCTGCCTCGATCACCTTCCCTATTTTGGAGCTCTCAGTACCACACAGAAGTACCATACTCAGCACATGTTCACGAGTAGGAAGTTACGGAAGCAGCATGTCTGATAATTTATACAAAAAAAATAAAAAATAAACAGACAAACAGCCAAGAAACAACACAGAACATTTTAATTTTTATTTACGATAATTAAAATAAATTTCTTTTAGTTTAACTGTACAGAATATTTCTTGTAATTAAAAAAAATAAAATAATATAAAATATTATTATTGTATTAAAATGGAAGTAAAAAATTTCATACAATATATAATATAAAAGGTACAAAAATAAAATTACATTTCTCATATTTACCGACCGGGATTTGTTGTAGCAAATATATTTTGTTATGTACATACGAGAGTCGTTGTTGTATTATCGATCCATTTTCCGCCATCCTTCTCAGAGCTCACACTAATATAATCGTATACGTTGCCTGTACGTGTGTGTGTGTGTGTGTATTTGTGTTTTAAATTACATTTCCATTGAACAAACGAACGAAAACCCGAACGCATCCATTTACATTTTCTGTTGTCGACACATACAAACACACGTATCCACATACAAAACAGAACGGTGTGTCGATTTGAGCGCAATCTAGAGAGAATATGAACGTAACCATCGACGTACGAGATATCATTCACATTCAGTGTTTGAACGCCCTCAGAATTACTTTGATTGTGCAATAAAAACGTTCCAAAAAAAAAAAAACAACAACAACAAAAAACAAATAAATAAAAAAGTAATTAATTTAAATTTTTACAATAATTTCCAATTTCCATTAAGGAATTTTCCACAAAAAGTGCTATTCGTGAATTTTAAAAGAAAACAAACAAAAATTTCGCAGTGAATATTCTTTTATTAAAATTTTTGAACAAAATGTGTTTCATGAATTTTTTTTTTGATAAAGTTTTTTATAAATTTAGTTAGGGTCAAAATTTTGCACACATTTTTGGTAGGTGGGTGGTAATTATTTCTTTTTGGGTTTTGGGAAAAGCAGGTAGTAATAGCTTTGCGGAGGTGCTTTTTTTTGGGGGATGGTGTGCACGATGATGATATGAAGGGGTACATGAGGCGGTGGCAGGTGGCGGGTACAAGAGGGGTTAATGACATGCGCATTAGGTGGGTGGGGTGCGGCAATGAATAGTGGCGGCGGGACCCAGCCGGCAGGGGGCTCAGACAGTAAGCAGACATTCAGGCGTCGGGACAACGTTTCGTTGTTGGCGTCGTTAACATCCCAATCACCATGATCGGCGTCCAAACTGGACTATCATTTCATTAAAGGGTGAGTGCGCTTAAAATAATCATAATTTATAATATTTTCTATATCTAAAAAATATAACTGGTTAAATTTTTTGATTAGTGCTCTTTCTTTTTTTGGGGTAATAATTTTGGGGCGAAAATTTATTCAATTTATAACAAAGTGGTTTTTTCTTTTTGAAAAATTTCGAATTATTTTAAAGTGTCATTTAAAAATGGTAAATATGTGATTATTTTTTAATATTATTAGTTTTTAGTAGCGTTTTTTTTTTTGCATAAATGCATGATTTTTTTATTTTGGACTTGGAAATTTTACGATCCTAAATACATTTTGTAGAATAAATTTTGTAGAATAAGTATTATAATTTTTTTATTTTCGTTTATTTGATGTCATGTAGTTTTTGTATAAAAGCACCTGTAAAATTGATCGTAAATTGCACTATCGATATCTTAAACTGTCAAAAGATTCTGCAATTTGTGAAAGAATTAAGTTAAGTTCAAACTTTTCACGAATCCATCCATTTTCTTCATCCTTATGTTATAATAAATACCCCTCCCACAAAGCCTAGCTAATACGTGGTGCTTTTTGTTTTTCGGAAATGAACCCAAAGAATATTGATCAAACTAAACAATTCTTAAACGAGTCAATGAAAAACAAACGGGAAATATTTTAATTAAAATGTTTTGTTATATAGAAAAACCAACATGCATATCTAGATCATGTATGTTATCCTTAGGGAAAATGAAGTGGTCTATTTTTAAATCAGAATTTTCTATATCGAAATAATAATTAAGTAGACGATAAAAATATAACTAGGTGACCCAGTTTTGTCAAACTGTTGAGTTAGATAAATAATTCTGGAAAGAGAACATATATATGGTTTCTTTTTTTTTCTCTATTAAAATGCCGTTGATAATATCGGATGATAATGAATGCCTAATAATTATGAGATAACTTTAATTCTAACGTTTGAGAAATTTGATCGAATCTCTTTCGAAAATTTTCAATATATTCGATTTTTTTAAATATATTTAAATTAGAGAATATTTGGAATATTCCTGACAGAAGTTTTATTACATTATTCGACTCTTTATGAACTCCTGGCAGTTTAATTTTACTCTTGAATAGTAAGAAATGTAATCTCCAAAAAGTTTTTGTATTTTTTTTGGAAATTTGCTAGTATTCAAAATCCTCATACTTGACAGTACCTTATATTTGGTGAAACCTTTACAATCTCTTTAATGTATGAGTATAAGAAACATCGAAGGATTCTTGAAGAGTTTACTAATACCCTCAAATATCGGAATCTGTTCAATACAAAAATTTAACACCTCAAAACTTGGGCGCGTCAATGTTTATAAACGATAAACTTCGTGAAATTAGAATCGTCGAACAATTAAATTCAAATATCGAAGCAATTACTTTTGTTTGCGAATTTATATTACGCAATATTAAATCTTAAAAATTCAGTTGAATATGTTTTCGAACCAAAGTTTCATCGTTCTTAAACTATTCAGTTCGTGAATGTTGGAAGCGTCGAGTAATAGCTTCAAACATCTTAATCGCTTTAAGACCCTATTGTTTAAGCTAGACTATTTGTATTATTGTAAATTGAAAAATATGAAAAATAACGCAATCACTACGACTCGAACCTTAGAGCTACGGTCTTCCGAGTCGGCGCTCAAACCAATTAAACTATAGTGTGGTTTATTCGCATATATTTTATTTAGAAAGAATTCTTCTACGTATTATTATTTAAACCTTTGTAATTGTTTTGATCTTTTCGAAAATTTGCAAAACCCCGGACAAAAACTACACCATGATATTGAAGTGTTAATTATTTATTTAGAGAATAATCTTTACTTTCCTATGTTGTAGATATTAAAAAATTTTTTATACCTAATATTTTTCATTGTAAAATCCACCATTAATTTAAAGTTTTTTTGGGTAAAAGTCAGATTGTTACGTACGTTTCGATTTCATATGAGTCATTTCCAAACAATGAGAAATTATATAGAAGGCCGGCTTATTTCTACCTATTTCTTATCACCATGTTAATGCATTTCCACAAAGATAAACATTATATAATTAATTTTATGAGACCATTTGTCAAAGTTTTACGCAACAAATGATACGGCATATTTCAGAAACTTCGTCATTGTTAATAATAAATACAGGAATCATTTCACTAGTGAAAGCTTTGTAAGCATTCACAAACTTAAGTAAGGTCTTTATTTCCATGTCAATTCGTCTTAATTTTTTGGAATTTGAAAAACTAATTAAATATATATTAAAAAAAAAACTAATAAATAAGGTTTTTTTAGTAAGTAATGCATTAAAAACCAAAAAATAATTAAACAGTTAGGTGTAATACCTGAGGACGCATTGTAGAACATTTATTTCCGTATATTGTTGGCAGTAAAAACTTTTTTGAAACCATTTATCATAATTTTATTAAACCACTGGTGAGTCACAATCTTTGACGTTTTAAATAATAAAAACAGAAGCCTTTCTCTAGTGAGCGGTTTGTAAACATTAGCGAAATTATTGCTTAGGCGAAGTCTCATTTCAAATTAATTTTTTGTAATTTTAAATTTGGTATCTCTAGAGAATGTTTTGAAACTATTAGATGTTAATTGAGGTGAAATCGATGCAACCTTTTTTATTTCGTGTTTCCTATTTTTAAATCCTATACCTTAAAAATTAGAATTCTACCAATACTGTCTCTTGAAAGTAAAAATAGATCATTGAATCACATGCACTTGGAATTTCACAAAATTTCAAAGATTACCTGTCATGTTTGTCGGCATGATCAATAAATTCAAATGTTAATAAATTCTAAAATGTTAAACAATGGTTAAACTTTTCAATCTTTGTTGGTTAAATTGTTCAAAAACTAATCGTATCAACAATTCAACAGTTTGGAAATTTACTTTCTGAAAAATAATTTCTTGTTGCTTAAATTCCGTACAAAAATCTGAGATATATTGAAAACTGGGTGCGTCATCGTTTATGAACGAGATCCACTTCGTAAAGGTGGGAGTGCCGAATAGTAATTTCAGACACTCAAACACTTATGTTTGGATAATGTGTACAGAAGACAGCACTTCCACCAACAAATTATTTATATATGAGTCGTGTTTCTTAAAACTGGCTTAGTCTATTTGTACATATTTATATGGGTTTGTGTTTATATCAATTTAAACATAGTGTCAAACTTTTATCTATTTTGGTAGTGTTTTAATACTGTAAACCTGTTCGATTATTTTATGGAATAATAATTAAAAATTAATAAGAAAATTTGCCACTTTCGATAATAACAAATTATAAAAAATAAATTTCAAAATAACATTTTAAATCTATATTTCTTTCCTGGGATTTTCTGAAATATTCCTGTCAGAAAAAGTATATATTCAATTGTTTTTTGTAAGCATAGTGTCTATCTATATACATTGTTAGTATTGTTGTCTTTAAGTTTATGTTATAATAACGGAGGTGAGTAGCGATTACTTACTTTGGCATTTAAGTAATATGAACTTTATTCTTAGTACATAGTATTGGTACTTGGTGTTTTCTAGGACTATAACAGCTGGTGGCAATCATTAGAAACAGAGTAGTCAAGCTCAACTGTGATAGTCACATATATAGTTAAAATTACTATTTTATGAATGAAACTAATCTTTTTTATAAAAAATATATCTAATTGTTTAAATGTTGCCTGATTAAAGTCGCCATTTTGGAATATGATGTCATGAGTAACTTTGCCAATAATATTGCAGACATTTGCAAAATTTCAACTCGATCGAATACTGTCAAACGTGAGTTCAAATATGAGTAGAAATGATTATTAAGAATGCATCTTGGGCCCACTTTGAAAAGCATATAATCTTTGCTACAGCTTTTTACAGCGAAGTTATTTTGAATTTTTTCACAACGAAATCGTGCTTCATTGAATGTGTGATTATAAATATTAAGAGAAGATTATATTATCTCAGTAAAACTGGTATTAACTCATTTCTGTCAAATTTTGCTCAGTTCTTGATGTCCTCTATCCAAAATTATCTATATAACTGTAAGGTGCAAGGACGGTGAAATTTTACATTTTATCTCCAAGAGATGTTTTATATATCCCACAGAAATAACTATTTTAGCGAATTTGGTACAGTTTTAGTAAATATTATATTTAAAAATATTTCTATTTCATAGCTTATTTTCGAATTCTATTAACAGCTCGACTGTAAAACATTTTTATTTATATACTTTTGCAAAGCTTCAAATCGGTGCGGCATCTAATGAAAGTGGGTGAAAATTGATTTCGTAAATTTATTCACAAAATTTGATCTTTCTTTTTAAAATGACATTATTGTTTTATTAGCTGCGTTCAGAGGAAATCTACGATTAGTGATTACTTATCGATCGGTAATCATGAATTACTGGACTGAATGCATACTTTTTAGATTAGTTTGACGTTTGATATTTCTATTATTTAATTTATGTCAAAAAAAAAATTTTTTTTCGAAATTTTGATTGTTCAAAACGTAAGTTTTTAGATTTTCCAAAATATAAATGATCAAATTTCATCAAATTTGAGGTTAGAAATTAAGGTGTATGATCGAAATGTGATAGGTGAGCGGATTTCAAAAGCGATCACTAAAATGGCGTCCGAAATAAGTAATCATAATTACTGATCGGAGATTTATACACCATTCAGCCGAAAATAATAAAACGATCACTGATCGAATGTATCGGCGGCTGAATGTAGTATTTTATTCAGCTTCAACTAAACTCTAAAATATTCTTCAACTAGACGCGTCTAATGGTTTTATTCTACTTGAACTATGGATGATTGATCTGTTGATCAGTTTTAATAGATTTTCTAATTGAATAAACAAAATTTGTATAACTTTTTTCGATAAACAATGGTGGATTAATGACTTTTATTTCGTTGTATTTTTTTTTTTTTTGATTAAAATGTGCCATTGACCTGATTATTTCTTTTAATAACGAGCAGCTGTTTTGATTATATCAAAAAACTATTAGAAAAGAACCACCGTAGAGTAAAAATACACTGTGTGTGTATATATATATATATGTGTGTGTAACCCTCAGACATCGACACACGAAGGGGTAGTTTTATACATTACGATTACTTTATATGTGTATATACAGAGGCGGACGGCTGCCCTTGTCCACGCGACACACGCACCCCTAAGTGATATACATTTATAACAAACTACATATACGTGAATATACAGTTTTTCAAGCTCCCTTACTACGAATGTTAATCATTTCAATAAATACACAAAATAAAGTACTTTATCATATGACGTCACATACATATGGGAATTCTATGGTCGTATCCTTGGGATAAATATAGGAATATACATATGTATATAATCATATCATTCATGGAAATAATTGAATAATAAATGGGTTTTACTGTATTAAAATATATTTGGCTAATGGGTTTTTTGTTCTCACATATGGGACCATTTTTTTTGGGATATACAATTTGTACAGTTGTATCCATGAAAAGAAAAGTTTTATATTTAGATTTAAAATCTATATAATGTTACAATCATGTTCATAAAAAATTGTACACTACAATGTTACGTTCATAAAAAAGTGCTCAATGCGGTATATTTTTGAAAAATTGAAAGTTCTAATTTTATTGTACACTTTACTCGTATCTGAAAGATTTAGATTAATTTTTGATAAAATCTATTGGTAAAGTTACTTATGACGTCATATTCCAAAATGGCGGCTTTAGTCAGGCTACATTTAAACAATTAGTTGTATTTATGATAAAAAAAGATGAGTTTTATTAACAAAATAATAATTTTTTGACAATTGAGCCTGCCTATTCTGTTACTTAGCCCTAAGGAACAGGATAACTCAAAAACGAAAAAATAGAACGAGCTGAAATTTTCGAGTATGTAATCTGGGTCTAAAAAGTGAGTTCAAGTTCGTGTCGCCAGGTGATACCCATCTTTGAAACCGTAAAAGATAGAAAAAAAGTTGATAGAACCAAAAAAAATGTTTCTTTTTTAAAAATAAACAACTTTTGTTTGAACCTTGTTTTCATAAACTGAATAGTGTTGCGTCAGATCATAAACTAAAATAAGCAGTTAATGCATTGATATTAAACTGAGTATATGCAGGGTAATTAAGAAATTTACATTTGAAAATTAGAAGTGGATGAAAATTGACTTCTTAGATTTGTTTACAAATTATGCCAAAACTCTAATAAATATCGTGTACAAAAATTACCGATTCCCATAATATAAGACAATCTTTCTGCGGAATTATAATCAAAAAATCATTATTTGGGAAAACGGTTTCTCTGATAATCTCTTAGATATTATTTTGGAAATTGGCTTGAGGCTTCTGTAACAATCTCCATTAGATATGTTGGTGAATCGTTTACAAACTTCATAATTAGACACCTAGAATAATATCGGACTATATATATATATAAATTTAAATAATTGTTACTTGCGTATACGAAACTTTCACCGTATTCCAGGTAGTAAAGTTTATTTTATGACAACTCGTAACATAAACTTTTCTTGTTTATTGTCAACTTTATGACTTATTATAGCCAACTCAGGTAGCTTCGTTTACGATTCAAATCATAATAATAAAAAAAGAAGGTTTTTATCACTTTTCCTTCCCAGTTATTTTCAACTAACTACAAATGAAGCTTTCAAATATCGTAAAATCTTTCATTTTCGGTTACATATATTTCGTTTGAAAGCTTTCAATTTAATTTTTGAATTTATTATTTGAAAATAGAAAATTTCGACTTTGTTTTTGAATAATAGATTTCTTTAATATATTGAATGGGTCGTTATTTGAAGAAAATCTATCTTTATTATTAAATAAAACAAATATTTGAGATTTTCGTAACAATATTTTTAGTTTCCTTCTCCAGAAAATATATATTACTGGCAAAAATGTACAAACTTTAACAAATAGGTAAACATATTTGTAGGTACTTATATAAATTACATAATAAAGCATTGTTCGAAAGAAAACAAAGTCCGGGTAAAACCTAAAAAAAAAGAATTCAATTTCAAAATTAGCTGAAATAAAAACAGAATTATAAAAATTACTGTCGTCATTGTGAAAGCAGATAATAAATACAAAATAAAAGGTATTCGCTACGAGCGCAACCGTACTCAGTGCCATGCGTGGTCAAAAAAATAACTTCATGACCAATGTCAGTGTATAAAAATCATAGGCGTTTAACAAAAAGTAACAGTTAATTTGGTTTTTACTTGTTGTTTAATTAATTTAATTAATTATTTTTGTTAAACGCCTATGGTTTTTTATACACTGGCATTGGTCATGAAGTTGTTTTTTTGACCACGCACGGCACTGAGTACGGTTGCGCTCGGAGCGAAAAAACCTAGAGTTCTCTTTGATTATTTTCATAATCTTTATGAAAACTTAATGATAATTTATTGTATTTATAATAATTAATTAGAATTTCAATGCTTTTATGTGAAATTATCTGTACCATATACAATTTGTTTTTTCTTCTGCACTGGTTCCGTATTTACGCCAAAACTATTGAATGTATGAAAATATGTTTCACACAAAATTTGTTTGTTCTTATGACAAACGCTTTTTGTATTTAAAGATTTTCTCTACCTCTAACGCTTTAAAAGAGAGATAATGCGCACAGTTACTAAGCGGGAACGGATTAATGAAATCCAAATTTATTACAGTTTATTTGTTACCTGGAAAAATTTGCTACCATTCGGTAAAAGTTAATTAAAATCAGTCTAACCGTTAATACGTGATTGATCTAGTACGGTTGCGATTTTGTATAACTATCTCATTCAAACGCATGCCATAACTATTCGAATTTATAGTTTTTTTCTTATAATTTTTTTCTGTGTTTAATTCAAAATATAAAAATGGATAAGTCAAAGTTTATTGTCACCACTGTTTTTTATCGACAACGATTCGATAAAAAAGAATGAAAAATTCGTATTCTTATTTATAAATATCATTATTGATTTTCTTTTCTAATATTATTATGTAAAACTTATTTGAATAATATTTTATAGTCTTGCTTATTATTAACAATCCGTAGGATTAAATCAAGTATCTTTATTTTCAATCAGTTTCATGTCGAGCATGTTTAGTGTATCAAAATATATATCAAAATTAATACGAAATTCGATTGTCAATTATTAAAGCAGATGTTAACTATATTCAAGACTTTAGATACATTCTAGTTTCTTACGTTAGTATTTAGCTTTTTTACGCAGTTTTGAAAATATATAATTCTTAACACAATTACGTACGAACTTAGAGCGACAGAAACTATATAAAAAGAAATTTTTTCATGTACGTTTAAAATCATTTAGCATGTGTATCACGTCATATATGTTCGACGAAGTAGAAAGCTTTATTTCATGTTTGTTCGATGTATGTATACGATTAAATCCATACCCGAATCCTATGAATTGAATCAGTAATAATTTATTAAATATGATTAGTATAATTACTATATTATCGAATATTTTTAATATTAATTGAAAAAAATTTCCATGAATACAGGGTGATACATTTTTCTTGTCATTTTTAGCAAATTTGCTCCAAATGAAATCAGCCATTGTTTTTGTACCTATGTTGGAATTTCGTAAAAATTTCATAAAATGTCCATCGATATATATATATATATATATATATATATATATATATATATATATATATATATATATATATATATATATATATATATATATTAACATATATATGTACATATAAGTTTATGTGTCTGTGAACTCTCTAGTGGTCACAGTTTTGTTCCGATTGGAATGAAACTTGATATTTGAGACGATTTTGGTATTCAAAAAGTCAAGTTCGGTAATGGGTAAAATCAGACAATGGGAAATGGGGGTTTAGAGGGAGGGGGAAACACCAAATTTGACATATCTCCCTTAATATTTGAAAAATCGAAAAATTTATCAGGAGTTAAATTGTAGATACTTAGTTTTACTGTAATTTTGTATCTTATCATTTTTCTGTTTCACTAATATTTACAGAAATATTTACAATTCAAGATTGAAAGTTAAAATTCTAAAAAATCTACCGACTTTGTACTGTAGGTACCCGAATTTCCTGAAACCTACTCTACCATTATTAAATAACAAGACAGTAATTTAGAGTTTTAACCAAACGTATAATATTTTACCTGAATATCTAATAATGAATAAATAAATTTGTTAGTAGTTACCGGATAACCCATGGAAATATTTAGTGTACGCATACATATCTAAATAATGAACCAAACTAAGATTTAGAATCGAGTATAGTTCATACTTCAGATCTTCGATCACCTTTGGATATATATAATGTTTTCGTTAATTTTTGTTAAAATTTGGAACCGTTTGATATACCATCAAAAATAAATTATTAATAGCTGCAAAAATTTTTCAAAAAGCTGTCTTAAAGTATGATTGTTTTTTTTTATGGGCTTGTAGAACTAGTAGTTATTTACGTTGAACATGAAAATATAAAAGCCAGAAAAAACTAAATTAAAATTTGGATAAAACTGGGGAAAAAACCATTTTTAAATTTCTAGAATAAAAATTATCTAACTGTAAATGTGATTATTGTTTTATGAACTAGAGTGTACTTTATATTTAAAGGAACTTATTAAATTTTACTATATTAGCTCAATAAAATACACTCCGTTGCATTACAAATGAGATACATTTACAGAGGGGTTTCATTTTTAAGATATGTGTATAACCAAAAAGGGGATTCTATATAGGTTATAAACCCCATATTTTTATCATACACATGACATTTTGTTATTGTTATATGCTAATAATATATACGGTTTTTTTGAGGGTCAAACAACCCAAAAAAAAAAAAATTAATAGTAAATGCTTTGAACTGTAAACATTATTTAAATTTCAATTCAATTGCATATTTTTATTTACATTCTGGATTAAAATTTGATTTTTGCATGTTTTTTTTTTTTTATTGTTTAAATAATTCGAATCGTATTTGGGGAGCAAACTTTAGCGCGGAACAAATTAAAAATTGGTTTTTTAGATTTTTATCGTAAATATTTTCACTTGGTCAGAGTCAAAAGTCATTGATACTTTTTGATCCAGTGTTAAAGGTTATGTATTTACAAGTTCTGTCTGAAAAAAAAAATGGTTTGCATATACCTTATTTAGACATGAAATTAAAAAAATTTTGACAAAAATATTGTATTGCCAAATACAACAAATATTTGTCAATTTATGGAAACATATTTTCTAGACAGTCTTTGAAAAAATTATTGAAAGGGAAATATTGAAATATACGAAGGGAAATATACGATTCAAAATTTGATTCGCCTCGGAACATGTTAGCTACGATTCTTAAACGTTATTTATTTCCTTCGATAGTGCAGTTCGTAGTGCGGCCATTAAATGGAAGGGCAGTTAAAACCGGTATTAAATAAGAAACCTTTGATCCGACAATCAACAATTTTTAGGAAATTTGATTTTTAAGCAACATATTTCATTCCCAAGCGAAATAAAACCAAAAAAAAAAAAACACACACACAATAAATTTAAAAGAAGAAATACATGTCAATGATTTCAAATCAGCTGGTTGTTGAATCCTTTGAAAAAAATTATTAAAGAGTTACCTCGTTCAAACACTATACCCCCCATTCATACCTTCACGCGCTGCATGCATATACTTCAAACTAAACAGAAACCCGTTTACTCCTATATGTTGTGTGTTAAGTTTAAAAAACAACACAATATATGCACGTCAATATTAACAATATGCATATATTTCATTTTAGAGGAGGTCGCAACCCCCCCCCCCCCTCTTTCATCCCCTCCCTATCTCCTATCATGCCTATATGTATACATATTTTTTTCTATTCCTTTTAAATAATGTGACGTCACCAGCTTTTGTATAATGATAATAAGCTGTTATATACCGGTCGGTGCTCGGCTTTTTTACACCGTGTTCCGTCGACTCACACACGTTTATACGCTACAATTGTACCGTACCGCACCGCTTCCACCGCGCGCTTCGATGAGATATTTATTACGAAGTGTATATATATATATATATATGGTTGTTGTATTTAGTATGTGTATATATGTGTGTGTTGAATGACGCCAAGAGACACATGACCAGCTGATAACATTCACTAATACATTCAGACTATATACGATACGATATCCGAGGCATTATATTATTACGACATACATAATATTTATCACGATATTTAAAACCCCTTAGCATAAAATTATATATATATATATATATATATATATATATATATATATATATATATATATATATTCTTTCCCCTAACTATATATTATAATCAAACATACACATTTACTACTATGGTAATTGTTCCCCTTAAAAATAAATTTTGTTGTAATATATTTTAAAAATCAAAATATATCTATCGTATTATATTCGATCGTGTAATGTCCTTCAGAATACAACTGAAAAAAAAAATTCGGGGTCATTAAAATTATTTTTTTATTAGTGTTTTATACATAGTGTTTGTGCGAAAATATATTGTGAAAACATTTTTTTTTTTTTTTGGAATTCTTCAAAATATTATTGCAATGTGGTATGAAAATTTTGTTTCAAGTTTAGAATAATATAGAATATGTAGTTACTAGGAATGGGCTAAGCCGCATAAAAACGGTCCCGGTGTAGGTATTGTGGGCCAAACAAATGTAGCGTTCTTTTTTCAAAATTTTTTGGGGTATAAAAATTTTGTTTCAATTTTATTATAATATATAATAATTAGTTACAATAGATGGGCTAAGCCGCATAAAAATGGTCCCGGTGTAGGTATTTATAGTTGATTTTATGCCTTATTTATTCGGTTTCTGGGAAAATGATTCCTATACATGTTGTTCGAACATTTACAATGAACAATATTTTATTCGAAGCATTTTTTCGAAAACCGGATAAATAAGGCACAAATCAATTATACAATTTTGCAAAGAGAATGGCTACTTTTGTGGTCCATGTGTACTACACATGGCCACTTAAGTAGAGTACATTTTTTTTTAAATTTATACTTTATTTGTGTCTAATTTAATTGGTATTCGTAAAAATGCTTCAAATAAAAGTTAAGCGAAATGGACACTACTTTTGTGGCCGATTATACAAGTTGTATATTTGTATATTATAAGTTGTATTTATAGTGAATAAGTTTACGAGTACAACCCGGTTTATAAAAATTTGATTTGTATCCGCTTTATTATATTTTTGTGTATGTGCAAATTTCTCAGAATCAAGTGTAGATAAATACTGTATTTGCAAAACAGTAGTTTTTTTTTTCAAATTGAATACAAATTTAATTTTTGTTTTGCAATACAAATTAAAAGCGATACCGAGAATTTATTTTATGATACCGTATTTTTATTTTATGAAACTAATTTCAATTTGTTGGGTTCAAATATTTCAAATTAGTTGAAGAAAGTCAGGGTAGAAGGGGATGTTTAACATTTTAGGCAGAACTCTCGACCTATAGGCTATAGTCATTCGTTAAAAGTTCTTACAGTTAGTATGACGTAGTTATTTCGACAGTTACAGTTGATTAAATTGACGAAAAAAAAAAACTTTTCCTTATTTGGAAGTAGAAATTCGATTCGAAAATTCATTGATATTTTTTTCACAGTGTATTCAGTTTTCTAGTTTTTTTATTTTCTTCATAATTACAAAAAAAAACCCTTAGATATGCTTTATATTATTTTTAACAAATGTACAAATAGCGTCAAACGTAGAGCGAATTGTTTTTTGCCTTATTTTTTCGGAATCGGAAAACTGTTGTTAGTATAGTTATAATGAACAACTTTTTTCCAAAGCATTTTTTTCGAAAACCGAATATATAAGACAGAAATTGATTATAAAATTTTGAAATGATAGCTCAACTTTTGATGCCATTTGTACTTACTTTTAGTGCTTAAATGGTCATTAATTGTTAATTGGCCTACTTAAAAAAGAAGTAGTCATGTCCCAGTTGAAAACGAAGTAGCCATACCAATCAAAGCTCTTGTTAATACTTCCTATATGGTGTATTACTCTATACTTTTTCCGTATCTCCGTATCTCGATTTTTCTTGGACTACTTACATATTTTTTTGCTGTTTAAAACTAAAGCGTTATATTGTCACCGTATTAAAATCGTGTTCTGAATAGCATTTCGTGATACAAATTATAGTAATTTATAATTATTATTTAGTACAAGAAAATTTCTAGTAATGAAAAATGTTTAATAATTTGTTTATTTATATATTAATTTATTATACTATGGCCCGTAAAAGTAACGTTTGTTTTTTCAAACATTTTATTGGTGGATTTGTGCCTTATTCTTTGGGTTTTAGGAAAAATGTTTCGAGTAAAAATCGTTAATATATTTATAATGAATATCTTTTATACGAAACATTTTTTCGATAACCTAATATTTAAAGGCACAAATCTATTATAAAATTTTGTAAAAAGGACGCTACTTTTGTGACTATGTGTACTATCGGCTTCATAAGTAAAGTTAATAATTTTTAACGAATATTTTTAATTTTCGAAATAATATTTCGAATAAAAATTGTTCGTTATAAAATTTCTAAAACGGAAAATTTCTAAAAGGAACGCCACTTTGCAGTCATTTTGTACCGAATCCTTAATTTTCGTAATAATTTTTCGAATAAAAATTGTTCGTTATAAAAAAGCTAAAACAATTTTTCGAAAACTAAATGGATTCGACATACATTAATCGTAAAATTTCGAAGAAGGAACGCCACTTATGGTACTGATAATACCTACATACTTTTTCCAAACGGCAATGTAATATATAAAATGAAATTTCTAACTATATTCCAGTTTGATAAAATAATTATCGTGACGATAAGATATTAAAACCATTATTACTAGTGTTTTGTATTTGTATAATATTGAAATAATAATAACAATATAATATACAGGTTGTTTCAAAATAAATGCGACAAATTCTAACCCAGTGATTCTTGAAGGTTATTTTATAAATTAAGTTTTTTTTTTTCAAATTTCGCTTCGAGTAGGTAAATAATATAAAGTTTATATTCAAAGTGTTTAAAAATTAGAAAGGCTTTCATATCATTGGAGTAATTACAAATAGTCGTTTAATAAATGTTTCAGGACAAAAAGCTATCCATTTTTTCACCTATATTTTAAATTCTTTACAAATTTAAAACGATAAGTGTCAAATAATACCGCTACTAAGATTTTTAGCGTAGAATAAGTGTGGAGAATGTTTTGTCTCTCTCTTAAGAGAGACATTTGGTACACATTCATTTTCAGTTGCCACGATAATATACACTTTTAGCAGTTACCATAGATATTAAAATTCTTTACTATTTTTGAAATTATACTTCGTTTGGCGCGTTATGAGAATCTTCACGGCTCACCGAACACCGCCAGTACTTACATTAGAACATTTAAACTTGACTAGACTGTTAAAATCAGGTACAGGAATGTCTTTATCGTTATTAATCCATGTTTCTGATAAAAGAAAAAAATTAAAATTACGAGCCACATTTTCAATGATAAATCTGATTCACCAATTCTGATTCTAATGTAAATAATGGATTTAATGTCAGTCTTTCAAACTATAATTTGAACGGATGAAGTGATACTGGTTTTGTTCTACCATGATAAAATGTATAATCATTAATTTTAGATACTATAATATTATTATACTATAATTTTTTGATTGAAGTTTTTCACTATTATATCATTTAATTAAACTTTTGTGTCTTTATAGTAGTGTTGACCTGATTTAATATTATTTTAATTAATTATTTAAAAAGAAGTATAACTTCTCACGTGCGTACATAAGTACACACACAATTTTTTTAATTATTCTTTTTATAACGTCTTTTAACAGTTATGTATTAAGTTTATTCAAAAGCAATTAAAATTAAAACTATCCTTAATTTATTGTATTAAATCATTATCGAAATAATTGATTGATTGCGTTCGAAGTTATTTGATTTGAAACGTATAATACCGAAGAAAAATGTTCTTTTAACAAAATCAGTCCCATAACGTAGGTCATTACATAGCGAAAAAAATCAATTATTGATTTATTTGTAAACATTGTTTCAAATTAAAAGGTATGTTAACATAAAAAAAAGTAAATTGTAATTATTCACATGACTCACACGGTATTCATTTTTAGAATATTGATAAAGTGAACCAAGGTAATTAGAAAGGGGTTGATTTTAGTCAGTCAACTAAATAGAATATACAACAACTTTATATTTAAATTATAAAAAAAAACTTAACCTTTTCCCATTATTTCAAACAAACATATATCTACTTTACATTATGCTGTTTATATTGTTTATAATATGTGTTATGTCGAACTTTCTATATACATATGTTATTTCGAATTCCTTTAGCGTGTTCCGTTGGCATAATAATTTGCACAATAAACACTTATTGCGGACAAAAAAAAACAACTTTTTGCCAAGGTAATTTATTGTTGAATACGGTTTTCTTGATGAAAGTGTTTGAAAATAAATATTATTTTAATTTATTATGAACGTCCTGATATCGTCATAAATTGTTGTTTTTTTTAATAATTACAAAACTTTGCATGCTTTGTTAGATTGATAGTATTTTAAATTTATAATTCCGAAGGTTTATTAACACGTTTTGTATTAGCTGACCAGTATTGTAAGAAAATCTTGCAAGCCAGCTTTCAGTCACTTCTAATTGGCGTATCGATTTGAAAGTTTTAAAATGTATGAAATTCTGATGATAATTTAATAATTTGGTATCATCTAGATGAATTCATCATGAACTTCGAAAATATGCCACAAAATAGAAAGTAGAATTTTGGTGGGAGCGGTGGTAAAATATGGGAAGTATTTTTTTCAGTCTTAAGGATGTTCAAAGCACTGAAGCTTCAAAACAATTAAGGCTTGATGTTTTATTTACATGTAGTTGAAGTGAATATAAATCAATTATAAAAGTTTCAGGAGGGTTACGGGGGTCTTGAATTAATTATTTAATGTTAAAGTTCGAGTTGTAATGCATTACTCTATTTTGAATCATCATCTTTACTGGTAGATCAAATTCTATTGGTTACTTACATTTTCATGAATTTATTGGGCAAACATTCCTAAATCTTCATCTGTATGTGAGTTATTATTTTGAGTAGGATTTCTTATTCATGTTTCTTGCTATTTCCAAATCAGAGATAAAAAGGTTGTGCTCAAAAGCTTGCACTAAATAAAATCTTAGTCAAGAAATTCAGCATTTTCAAAGGTTTTCAAACGCCATATTACGTTGATACGAAAATTTCTATAATATTATACGACACATCATTTCCAGATGTTATTTTCAATGTTAGTTTGATATAGATATTTATAGCGTAAATACAATGCATATACCTTTATAGTTTGAGAACCACTGGTTTATACAAATGTAATTTGAATATCAAATACACTAACATCGATTTAACAAAAAAATAATATTGTTACAAGGTGGAGTTGTAGGTAGACTTAAAATAAAGAAAATGAATTTACTATTTGAATATACATAAATATACAAAAATATTCATATATTCTGCATTTATACAGGGTGTTATAAAAATAATCCTTAGCAGGGTATTCAAACTGAATATAGATGCCAGACTGTATATCACCAGAAATTTTGAGTAGTCAGATAAAAAAACGTAAAACATATATTTTTAATGGTATTAAGATATTAGGGCTCGTTCATATCGACCTCCCTGGAGGATCTTTGAAATTAAAAAAAAAAAAATTTTTACGTATCTTTAAATTTCACAAGAAATAAATTTACAGTTTTTCCGAATAAAACACCGCTTTGATTAGTAACGCACCAAAGTATCACTTGGAACCTAAGAAATGTAGCCAGAAAGCGTATCTTTCCTTTACAGCAGCTATTTGATAATTTTTTGCCTTTTAGTGTGGTACAAAAAAATATATATTTTCAAAAATTCTTTGGGTGCCTTGCGTACGCAATTATTGCTAGACAGTGAATGTGTCTGATTTTTCACCCTTGAAAATGACGGATAAACTAGCGATTAAACATATAAATTGATATATAGTTGTAAGTGCACATATATTAACATATAGCATTCACATATGTTTAGTGTATGTCATCATAAAAGGATTCTGACTAATTGACTTTTGTCCGTCTAAGATACTGATGACAATGTTCGTATTACTTTTTCATACAATTTTAAACATTCTATTGTAATTATTTTTTCATTCAAATATTATATGGATGCCGTTTTATTTAAATAGTTGAGTCAACATTAATAATCCCTATATTGAGTTCAACAGATGTTCCTTATTCGTCCAAGTAATAACATCCATAATAATATTCATATATATTAATAAATATTAGAATCGAATTCAGGAATCGAACCCTGGACCTCTGAATTTTTAGTCCAGCGTGCTACCATTTCACCGCGGATGATATAGATGAACGAGCCAATTCTTTCAAATGATTGGCAGTATTACTTTGAAGTCAACGTCAACTTATTGTTCCACATATTATTATTTGTGTATACTTTAAGCGTCACAATACAATACTAATGTCAATTTCCATTAAGGTTACAAGGACATAGTATGAAAGAACTTGCGTATATTATATATACAAGTTTTCACTGCAATCGTGCGATCTTAAATACACACTCGTTTTTAATTTTTTGTGTAAGCTATGCATTTTTTTTAACACTAAAAAAATATAAAAATAAGTTTATCCTTTATTCCATATAATTCCTTTCAGAATGTAGAATCTGTTCCTGTATGTAGCATGTTAACCATGTTTGTAACAGTCTGTAGAATAAAATTTATTTAAATATAATATATACAATTTCTATAATACTAATAAAAATGAATTATCGATTATTTTTTTCGGTACATAATTTTATTATCGTTAAATGTATCAATAAGTAAATAAACGAGGATATAGTCATGTTGTACCTAATGATACGCTCCCTTGTAGGCGAGGAAGCATTCGATATCAAATAATTGATTAGTATTTAAACATGTTTACTATGTTCGATAGTTAATTAGATGTTATCATTTACTAATCAAAGGGCATACAAATATTCTATTTAAAAAAAAAAAAACCTCTAAAACCTCTAAACCTATTTAAACCTCTTAAAAAACGAAGTGAAAAATATTTATAATAAATCACTCCTGCCAGTATTATCACCGTCCAAGTAGCCGAGCGGTCCAAGGCGTTATGTCTGAGGCGTTATATCTACTTGGAATTGGGAGGTTATGTGTTCGAATTCCGACATCAGCAGTCTGTCAATTATTAAGAAAAAAAAGAGGCGGCTAATTGACAAAATTTTCGGCGTATAGACAAGTGAATGAAGTAACCAGCTATGCTTGTGAAGGTTTTTGCAGTTTCCTTCACGAACTCCAGATGACTATCGGCATAGTTCCTATAAGAGTCGGCTGCAAAAAACTACGAAATATAAAATAGAAATATTAATAAAAAGATTGATCAAATAAAATTCCGGTATGATGGGCCTATAAAAAAGATATTTAAGAAAACAACTGAAATTTCGGGTAAATCGCATTTCTGTCGGCGGTAGGTTAATTTACCCGAAATCTCAGGTTTTTTTCATAAATATCTCTTTTTTAACTTACAACAAAAAATAATAAACATTATTGTGGACATTTATGAATGTACTATATAAGATTTTGAAGAATTTTATAAATGGACTATACATCAGTGCTCGTACATCCTTAATAATAATATGTATACACAAATAATAATATGTTAAAGCTTTTTTTATAAAATCATGTAAAATACCACCACTATAAGGTATAATATAAGTTATATAGTACTTAATAAAATTTGCATTTATTTTTGTATGAAATATTGCAGACGATTAAAACCGTGTGATTACTAAATCACAAACGAATCTAAGAAATTTACATTTTATTTATCGATTTTATAAAATATATACAGAATGTCTCAGATTTTAATCTGGAAAATTGAATAGGCGATAGATCACCAAAAATAAGAAGAAATGTTCATATTAATTTGAATGTTTCGTGATTCGTTTTTGAGATTTAATATAAAAATACTTTTTGTTTTCAAATGTCTCAAAAAGTATTTTATTTGCCGGAATGTAATCTGACACACTCTGTACATTCATATATTTCATAACCTTGAATGCCGTCATGTTATCATGGATAATTTTTGTATAACAGAGGTTAAATTGTGTTAGAATTGACCTTAAAATGTTTCCTTCACTTCTATGAAAGGGTAAAATTTCAATAAATTCATTTTTTTTTCTAGCTTTCAACATGAATAATTATTTTATCTTATAAATGCAATGAATCAAAAAAAAATGTTAACACTTCATCTAATTTTATCCGTAACATTTAATTGCTTGATCTTAAAGGTACATAACCTAATTTCTGCTTACACGGTATAATGATTTTTATTTATGAATATTTAAATGCTTGAGCATTCAATAATTAATCCGTGCTTATTGTTTAGCCTTCATAAATTTTATATTAACGTTAGAATTTTAACACAAAAGGTTACATTAAAAAAAATATTTTCTTCGTTAATTTCATATTTGACAGGTTTCAATCAAATTATTTGAAATTTTACTGCTTTATGACATCAGAGTTTATTGAATATTTTGTTTTTATTGTTAAAAAAAAACTGCTTTATTATGTTGAAATGAAATAATTTAATCAAATGGGTGTAAATGTTTTTGATACTTTTCTATTTAAAAGTTTTTCTGTTAAAGGGTGATGGGCCACTTCGTCAAACATGATAAACAAGTCTATGGTGTAATGGTAGGAGTTAATTTTCTCATATCAATATTTAATTAAAAAGTCAATGACATGTTTGCCTAAATATTATATGCCAGTTCTTTCATACTATGTCGTCGTAAACTTAATGGAAATTGACATAATATTGTACTGTGTGTACACAAAGTAATAATATGTAGAATAATAAGTTAATGTTGACTAGCATACTGAGCTGGAAATTCAGAGGTCCACAGTTCGATACTTGATGAATAAGTTAACATTCATATCAATATTTAAGGATAAAAAGTCGTTCAAAACAATGAAAATGACACTGACATGTTGTTGATATTAACAATATCAAAAACATATCAGTCAAGTTTTCACAAGGTTCGGGAAGTGGGAAGTTGGAAGTTCCTCACAAAGTTTAGGAATACCATCTTTAAATAATTTTTATAAAACAATTCTTTACTATACTAAGGTTCGGGAAGTGGGAAGTTGGAAGTTTCTCACAAGGTTTAGGAATATCATCTTTAAATAATTTTAAAAAAAAACAATACTTTACTATACTATTTTTATAAAAAAAATTTTACGTTAGAGTTTATGGTAAACTTCAATGATATTTCTGGATCGCTTGAAATATCATTTCAATTCTATTTGGACAACCCTAAAACATTATTATGACGTCAAATAAATAGGAACTAATTGACATTTAATATTTATTCAATTTATTTACGTAAATACGTCCTGAACATATGTTCAATTAATATTTTAGATTATATCCGAGTTTTTTTGATGAATTTTTGAAAACAAATTACAATTGTCAATATCAAAAAAGATTACAAGCCCTAAAAAAAAATAAAAATACTGAAATATTTTGGTTGTTATTCGAAAAAATTATAGTCAGGCAATTGGATAAATTACAATTACGTAAAGGGAGTACAACAAATTATAATAACGAAAAAACCTTGTAATTTGTTTCACTTTTGTTTGGGAAAGCCCTCATACTACTATTCAATAAACTGTATTACTGTTAAGTTTTGGAAAAATAACATTGCATGAGTTAAAAAAGGCTTTCCTCACTTTTTTCAATAACGCTTTTTTTAGTCATTATAGCCCGTTTTGTAATTTTGTATCTAAGAGTTTTATTTTGAACCATTTTTATCGCTTTTTTGCGTTCTAAACATATTACGTTAATTATGATTTTTTAATTTTTAGAAAAAAATTTATTTTTATTTGAATAGATTCGTTCTACATGGAAATTTTCATTTTCTTGGTAAACAGTAGTTCAAAATAATATTTAAGGACATTTATGCATGAGATTTGATTCTAGATAAAACTTTTAATCATAGATACTAGACCAGTTTAATCACGTAATTATGCTTCCTTAAAAATTCAAAAACTCATTTCGATCACTTAAAAACGTTATCAACCGTTTAAAAATCAAACATGGAATCTTATGAGATAATAAACTTTAAACGTGTATCAGCTATGCTAATAAATTAGACACTGTGATAAATATTTTTTTTAAATATTTAAAAAATAGTGTTATCTTACGTTAGAATTATTATTAATTGTTTTAATCAGCATTATTGAAACTATTTTGATACATTTTAAAAACAAAAACAACAGCGCGCTAAAAAAATACAGTGATAGAAATATACTACTTAATTCACGACAAAAAAATGAAATATTCTGAATTTTATAGAATTTTATGAATGCACTTAATATAGGATATTGTAGAATTTTATGAACATTCTCAACAAAACTAACAGGAAAAGTGCCATTAAATAAGATTCTAGTAAATAATTTTATCTAACTAAATCGTGTAAACGGACAATTTGCACATATACACAAACTGTTAAAGTAATATAAAACAATTTAAAAAACCCGACTGCGTAAGAAATAATTAACTGAAATGAGAAAAAGCATTTATTTGATACCCATGTTCTTATAATAACAAAATATTTTTTTTTATTCCCCCACTCTTTTTTATTTGCAGACGCCATATTTAAAAATTATATGCTATGTCACTCACACAACTAAGACGGATCTTACGACACCTCATATGTTTAAATCCATCAAGCTGTTTAGGCTCCAGAGCATGCCAAAGTACTAGACATGCATATATACATACATACACTCCCGTTTATAAAAATTGAACTAGTTGAATCATTCCAAGTGTTACTGTTTGTAATATTATACATATATGTAGTAATGTATACGCTAAAAATGTGACATACCTGTTCAATTTTTATGAGCCGTAGTGTGCATATTCCGGAAAAGCATTACCCTCCTCCAGGGGCAGTCGGGTAAAAATAGACACTTATCAACTGCCTCACACCAAAGACCATTATTATCGTCCTCATATATTTTATTCAACATAGAAAGAAGATAGATTGATATAAAATAAATCTATTTATCCTAGTGAATGGTTATTTAAGGATATATTATCCGTTCATTCGTCTATCACAATGGAGTCGAAGATTCGAATAATGAAGATAAATTATATTCGAACGAACATCAACAACAAAATAGAAAAGGAAATATTCAATCATCAATCAAGGAGAACAAAAAAAAAAATGAATGGGTGGAAGAAAAAAATTGTGTTTCGTCATTCACATACGTGGTGGTTGTTGGTAGTATAATGGAGACGACAATTGATTAAATCACCGTCCAATTTGTCTTTCTCCTCGTATTCACTGTTGGCCTTTATGGGATACTCGAATCATAAGGCACGCGGTGAATGCCAAGAGCGGACATTTACCATCAATTTATTTATCACATCGATTTTTCTTTTATTAATAATATTCATAATTTTTCTATTTCAGATTATTTTTTTCAGATTCAATTTTGTCAACTCTTTCAAATCGGTTCCTTAATTACAATCTTTATTCACATTTCAGTTTACATGAGTTTTATTATTGAGGCAAATAACCCTTAGGAGTTTAATACTAAATCTGACAAAATTGGCTATAATTTTTCTAATTGTTTACCAGATTTTAACAATTGAGAACTGAAATTGAGGTATGGCTTAATTAATATGGCTGACTATAGGTTGCAAATGTAAAATTAATACGTGTATTGTCAATCAGTGACAGTTAACTGAGTAGGTTCACATGTTGCTCAAAAAGAAAAAGCTTGCTTAGCTTTAAGTAGTATGCAATGTAACTTTATAATAGTTAGAATTTTAACCAACAGATGTCATGACCAAAGTGGTCAGTTCCCAATAGACTGATTTTTAAATATACACGTATAATTGCCGCATATTTCGAATTTCGATAATTTGAGTTATCAACGGATGCATTTAAAACAGTTGCATGAGTTGCTTCTGTCCATAGTTTTGGCCAGATTGTGGATAATTGTTTTACAATTTAATCTCAATTTAATATGAAACGCTTGTTTAAAAATTTATTAAAATGGTACAGAAATAGTATTTTATTATTTTCGTAAGCCGTAAAAGTTTTCAAATAGATCCGGCTTTAAAAGCAACCCCCATAGATATTATTTACTTTACAGGTAGGTCCATTTATTGTAGATAATTTAAATTTAATGTACATATTATTGTATGTTTTAATTTGTAAATCAAACTTTTCATTAATTTCAATATTTAAAAGTGATGTACAGTTTCAGACCAATGCAGCAGCTAAGCAACAAAACAAATAAAGTTTTGAACCCGGGACTCAGGCATGGCGTGAAAACATATCCTACAAACCATAGCAATAAATATTTATATACAATGTTAAATTCTCATTTAAAACACGAAAGTCGATGATTGCCGACTGTCACATCGTTACAAAAAAAAGTGACAGTCTATTCTAAAATTTCATATCACTCCACATATAAAATCATACTTGTATAGTCTCGCTATAGATATTTTTACATCAAAAAGTTCAAAGAAAAATTGACATTTGAAAAAATGATACGTGTTTCAAAGAAAGTTCGATGAAATTTGTATACATAGTATAAAAGGAAATCGCCTTCCGCGTCTGTCTGTATGTTTATCCGGTAGCTCCTTCTAAACCACGCAACGGATTTTAAAACGTATAGTAGATCCTAATTAAAATTTCATGTGTGTATATAATAAAATTGTTTCCAAAAAAATTTACTCTCATGGCTTACGTATTTAATTTTGAGTTAATACACCAAAGTTACATATCACCTTAGTTACATATTATACTTTTTTTTTAAACTCTCACATGTGAGGTGTTGAAATAGTGTGGATATAGCCATATATTTGGCTGTTGTATGCTTTAGATTCTCCGATCAATGATCTCAGATCAAAGTGTAGTAATTAACCATGCGAAGCCGGGCTGGGTCGAGCGAAGCGGGCGGATATCAGCTAGTATTTTATAATGAGAAAGTCGATTTTTTTTAAATAGTGTTCAAAGAAGCCTTTGTTATATCGATCAAATAGGGTCTTACGTGACTAGCGTGCTCTATTAGCCGAAGCCGAAAGTACATCAATATTGTTTATACATGTTCCTATTTCTCGTAAGATAGATTTTGTTATGGTGCCACGCCCATATTTGAATTTCGATAGTTCTCTGTAGATTTTTAATCTGTACAAATTTACTAATCACAAATATATGAATAGAAAAAAGATTTTACTTAAATACAATAAATGTTTTTTTTATAGTTGAATTTTTTCAAGAAAATCTTCAACTGTATAAACGACACGAGGCGATACAATAGAAAACTATTACAAGCCAATAGTAGAAGAGACATGCTCCTTCTCATCTCGATTCGTCTCGCGGCATAAAACTAGCGTAAACTTTGTTAAGAACGTTCATTTGCTACAAAAAAGTTGTAAAGTATATCAATAATCTTACAACGATTTATAACTTTTTCTTATTTGTCCTAAATATTTCAATTATTTATTGTAAAATATCAGTAAATGTAAATTAGAAATTGATTTGACTTAATGTGGCAGATCTGACAATAAACTATGTTGTATATTTGTGTGTATGTGTATATTTTTTTACTGTGTGCGCTGTCGTCAGTTTTCAAAATATGGTGACAAAAACAAACCTCTCAAAACAGTTTTAAATTTATTAAGCAATTAATTCAAACGTTCGTCAACACCATTTGTTTAATGCAAATATATAAACTGCATATTTCAAAGAATATATATAAATATTATTTATTATGGTGGCTACTTTAAATAATATAGTTATTGTAATTTTCAGTACAAAAAAATTCTGTTCCCCATTAGACGTTGTGTTAAAAGTTTGATTTTTAATCGATAATTACTCATTGAAATGATCGTCAACAAGTTTTAAATTTTTGAGGGAGGATAACTACATAATTCAGCTATTCCAAATTTTTACCTACTATCAAGCCTTATGCATGAACGCCCTTAAAAAATACAATCAACGTATTCTGACGTGTAGTTATGGAGGCATTTTTATATAAATAACAACAAAAAAAACAGTTTTAAATCAAGTTTTTTATGTCAGTTTAAATATACGAACGAAATATAATTTTTTGGATACGTTCGTAGTAAATATTTTGACTAAACCATATCGAAAATATAGAAAATAAATAAATAAATATTCAATTGAACAGCATCCTAAATGACAATAGATATTTTTTTATGTATTTTGAATACCATCATAATATTTTTATCTAAACCCATTATTTTTAGCATTGCTCAAGCTGCTCCTGTTTACTATATTTACGACAGGTTTTTAATATTTGGAAAACATTATTTTCTTCTCGGAAATTTCTTTTCAATGATGACTATTTAGAAATAAAATAACACTATACGAGAAAAAACTATATATATATATTTTTACCTAAATATATCATTGAAAAATTTATGACCATATAAACAAGATAAAACTTGTTTATTCGGTGGTGATAATAAAATAGAGCTTGTTTGCGTCAACGTGGAAAAAATATTAAAAAGCTAAATAAAATTTTATTGTATTGCACACATCACAACAACCGTTTTTGTAATATATAAATGTGGTACGGTTCAATAAACCGTTATATGAATTATGTTTGTTTATTTGTATATAATCAAATGAATAGAGAAGCTTGAAGAGAATTCTATTAAAGCGACAAAAACTAGTAGCTTTAATAGTTTTAGAAATCAAGTTTTTATTTTATAGATAGGGTGGGTACAGTTAATTTCATAATATTTTTTCTGGACTATAATAGGGTGATATAATTTATAATATTACAAAATGTAATGTGTTTTTTTTTTAAAGCGTTAAAGTAAAAATACATTTGTATACCCAGTATTATGTAAATATACAAGGTATATTAAGTTCAGTCCCAACTTTGTAACTCTTGAAAATCTTAATTCAAAACAAAAATGCTTCATAAAGGTATTCATAAAATGGTCTAATTCGGCCATTTCCACTTGTCCGTCCGTCTGTCTGTCTATCCGTTAACACGACGACTCAAAAATGAAAAGAGATATCGAGCTGTAATTTTGTATGTGTGTTCTACAGCAAAAAAGTAAGGTAAAGTTCGTTAATGGGAAAAATCGAAACGTGTTTCCCCCCGCCAGATTGGAAAATAATATCTTTGAAATCGAGTTCGAAAGAAAAAAAAAATAATAACAAAAAATTAATTTTTCTTTTTAAAACAAACAACTTTTGTTTGAAAAGTTTTTTCATAAACTCAATAGTTTTCTCATAATTTGTGATTAAATTTTCCTCGAAAATCCGAATTGTTAACAATTCGAATTTAGCAATTCAATCATTGATTGTTTGAATATTCAAACAATTAACTCAGTTAGTTGTTACATTATTTGTTATTTAATATTTTGAGATATTAAAAAATTATATAAAAACAACTCGTAAAGTTAAACGGTTTTACTGTACCATAGCGTCAAAAGTCGAGCTATCATTTAAAAATTTTATTATAATTTGTGCTTAAATTATTTGGATTTTGGAAAAATGTTTCGAATAAAAGTTGTTAGTATAGTTATAAGGAACAACTTTTATCCGAAGAATTTTTTCGAAAATCTAGTAAATAAGACACTAAATTAATAATAAAATTTTTAAATGATTGTTCGACTTTTGACGCTGACTATAATCAATGATGTACCAAAATAATATGCCGGTTCAATCTAGGACTTGTAAAAAGGCTCTTTACTCTTTGGACTTGTAAAAAGCTTATCATGGAAAAAGGTCTTTGAGTGTTGACAACTAGGAAAAAACCAATTTAGGATACTTAATGGTCACTGCCAACTCATTAAATATATTCACAAAATCAATATCACAAGAAATTATCTATGCAGATTTTGTCATGAAGAGGAGGAAATTTGAATTCACATTCTGTGTTAATGCTAAAGCCTCTCTCTCTCAAAAGACACTATCATTTGGGAGCTAATATAGGACTTAGATAAGACTCAAATAAAATCGTAGGACATATTTTTAATAAAATTTTGTTTAATTGGAAATCATATGTGGTTTTTGAGTGTCTTCTTTGTCCTTCATATTTATAGTTAAATCGTTATGCCACACGATTTTATTAACGAGTCTGATTCAAGTTTCTCAGATCAATCCATAAGATTGTACAATTAACCATTTTGTTTCGAGTATTGTGGTATAACCTGGAAGTCAACAAATATTTATTTTATTACGTATTTATACTATATGCAAGGGTATTTTCCGCATATCCACCTGTCCGTCTGTCTGTAACTCAAAAACGAATTATCTATCAGACCTATCTCGTCTGGATTGATTTTTATCTAAGCTCTATTTTATTGTTCATTATATTTGTCCAACAAATATAAATTATTCGAAAAAGAGGTATCTAGATCTGATTCAAATTTTTCAAAATAATTTCAGTAAAAATATTTTTTTAAGTAAACCGATTTTATTATACAATCAATGATGTTCTAAAAGCTGCCAAATAATATTATGGATCCATATAGGACTTTGGTAAACACCGAGGGGCGCATATAAATGTTTTATTTATTGGAAACTATATCCGGCATTAAACTGTCTTTGTCCTGAATAATTATAGCTAAATTGTTTATTATGCGCCCCGAGGCGCATAACTTTAACTTAAAAAGTTCTTTAACTTAATGTTAATTATGGTTTCCCATTATTTTTCACGACGCCACCTCCAAAATTTCTGATTTCTGTTTCATGCCGTATTTTTGTATTCCATCATTAGTTCATCTCGATGGTATTGAGTCATGAGGATTCAATACGTATGCAAGTTTCATCAGAATCGATTAAGTAGGTGAAAAGTCTGTTACAAAATTTGAATCAAACGAATATACGAAAGTGAAACTAAATCAATCCTTTTAAAAATGAAATTTTGTTTATTACTAATTCGATTTCTATGACATAATACACAATTTTTTTCTAATTTATTTAATTTTCTATATTATAATTGAAACAATCTCGTTTCTCTGGTTTCTCGCGGCATCACTACTTTCAAAGATAATATTTACTATTTGATTTCAAAGCCAATAGACGCGCCATTCAATGAGAAAATTCTATTAGAACAAAATCTATTAGTAATTTTCCAAGCTATATAAAAAAATTTCACTTGAAATCTCGATACTTCATTACCACTCTGTATCGGAAATTGAACACCATAGAGTAATGCATTATCGATACTAAAAATCTACAGCGATTTAAAAAAATATAATCTATTCCTCCTCTTTTTGTTAAAGGATTGATTGAGAGAGACACTCTGTAGATATATAACTCATATCTAGTTCTATCCAGACTAGTATAGTGTACTAGTTGGTTTGGCAAAACCTCCCTTGTCTATAAAGTCTAGACAACAGAGTAGACATACATTTTAATAATATTTGTATGATGTATTACAACAATAGAGTTATACTAGGGAAGGGACAAATAAACACGGGGGTACAAAACAATACTTATAGTGTAATATTTTACCATATATAATGTGTGTACATATTAGTTTGAAAAAGGGTCCTTTTTAAGGTAGGTCCACCATGAAATCACTTTTCGACAGATTTTGCTCATTTTTGTATTCACAGGCTAAAAATAACATTTTCTAATAAATTTCGAAGTTTCAGAATTTTTGACCATTAAGAACGCAAAATAATTAATAACAAAGTAACCATTCTCTCTGATTAGAACCATGTAAAACTTCATGCCCGCCCAACTATTTTCTGTTGTATTAAACAAAATATTCGACAGAACCGTTACCGTTTTTTTTTCGAACTATGATAATTTAAAAATTTTGTTCTCTTTCAAAATTAAATTAATTTGTATATAAATATACCTAGATACATAGATTGTAGCGGCTGCTCTGAACAGGCTACACTTCGACTATAAGGACCATTGTGATGCCTAAGGATGTGAGGATGTGAGCGGAGTGGAAGGACTTTTTCTTATAACTTGACAAGCTGCCGATATCGGGATTCGAACCAATAACCTCCCAGTTCCGAAGTAGATATTACGCCTTATGTGAGTATATATGTGTATATGTATTTGTTGTATAAGAAAAGCAAACCGGTTTTTTGTCCTGATTATATAAGTCAATGCGGGAACTACCTTAACTAATACACATATATCTTGTATTTCAATATAAAAACTACCATCGAACTATTTTAACAACTATCCCTGCAATAGTATAACAAGTTATTGTTTAAATTATATAAAATTTTATTTTATTTTAAAAAACTCGACTTGGATTAATTTAGAGCAAAAGATAACAATACTAAACCCTGTCTCATAGAATACACAGTCCATAGTCTATACAGGATTTATATAATTTGTTGAATAGATAGATGCTCGTGAGAATAAAATGGGTGACAAACCAGACAAAATTTGCAGCAATCTATTTTTAATTAAATTAAGAATAGTTTTAATGTAAGGTACAGTCAAATGTTGATGTTAGTTTTTAAAATTTGCATACTGATGATAACTACCTTAAAGTTGAAATACGTATTTATAAAATACAAATAATTGTTCTAGGAATTGGGGCAAAATTTGAAATTAAATAATATTGGTGCTCCTCATCTATTCCATATTCCCCTTAAAAAAATCGCTAAAATTGGAGGAAAATTTTATGTCCCCGATTTTGATAAAAACTTAGTTTTAAGCTAATTTGGACGTAGCGAAAACGATGACGTTGGTTAAAATACGATACGATTAACGGTTTTACAGGTATTAGACCCACACTGCTAAAATTCCAAACTGTATGAATTGAGAAGGCAAAATTTTGAAATGTGTTAGTTGGACGGTAAAATGAAGCTGATTTTCGTACTGTTTGGGTCAAAATTATCCTAGAAAATGATTATTATGAAAATCGAGAACAAAAATTTTCTTCACTTTTTTCACATTTTTCCAAGGGGTACCCCTTAAAAAAATCGCTAAAATTGCAGGAAAATTTTATGTCCCCGATTTTGATAAAAACTTGGTTTAAAGCTAATTTGGACCTAGCGAAAACGATGGTGTTGATTAAAATACGATACGATTAACGGTTTTCAAGGTATCAGACCCATAGTGCTAAAATTTCAAACTGTATGAATTAAGAACGAAAAATTTTGAAATGTGTAAGTTCGACGTTAAAATGAACTTGATTTTCATACTGTTTGGCTCAACATTCAACCTTGAACCTTCTGGTTGGGATCCTTATGGATCACTGCAGGATCAAGAGGCATCTATCTCTCATGAGATTAGATGGCAGTGAGATTTGTTCGAACTTTAACAGGTCGGATGATACGTCCTTCCACTTTCTGGCATAATGTCTTTGCAGAGCCAGAATAAAATATCTTGACCGAAATGGGGGAATCAGATGTAAAATACAGAGGTTAAAAATGGAGCTCTGTCCTGCCACTTGCAAAAAAGACAGGTAGGTTCGACAGGACTAGAGTAAACAAACACGATGTGCTTGAGGATAGAGGTGGTTTAGGGGATGGGTAAGGAATCAGTAAAAAAGCCTAGGAAAGTCTACTTCCCAGGCTTCGGCCTCCTTTCTACTACTACTACCACTCATATCCAGTCGGTTTTCGAAAAATTTTATCGAACAAAATTTATTAGTACGAATAACATTTCGAAACATTTTTGCGAAAACCAAATCAATTCGACACAAATCAACGGCAAAAACTTTAAAAAAGAGCACCCCTTTTGCAGCTAATGAACTAAACTACTACTAATAGAAATAATGTAAATATATTCATTTGGATTATCGTGGACGAAGTTGCCGATACCAATAGAGCAATATATCACATTTCGAAATATCGTTTTATCATCAGTATCAAGTACATCTAATATTATGAAATGAAATCCGATCAACACATTATAAGATACAAAAAAAAACAGATGCTTGAACATCTTATAAAAAAAACAACATACGATATGATTGATTATACGATTGCATCTACGAAATAAAAACACAAGAAGTCTTCGAAGAAATTCGATCAAACCGATAAATATGTCTCTTAAAATTTAGAAATATTGAAATGAATAAGAATACCATCATCCCCCGTACCCATAACAGGGTAAATTTATTTTCCATTTCAATGATTTAAGTAAATTTCCCAAGAGATCTAACAATTTTTCTTCGAGCTAAAACAAAACTTTATAAGAAATTTGCATATTCACAGAACAATAGGGGATTATTATTATTTCTATTAAACTTCAATTCTTCGTTCAATTTATGAAAATAGAATAATAATAATGATCGTTTTTTCGATATGCTTTAAAAAAAAAACAACAAAACAGATCTATCCTGAAGGCAGCTTAAAAGTTTTACATAAACATTGGGGATACAAAAAATATGTTAAAAACACATTGCGTTTAACCATTGTACTTAATATCATACTGAGAATATCCTTTCTCAGATCTTTACTATTTTGGTTTATCCCTTTGGTTGTTCCCAATTTTTAGACCAGGATCTGTGTACTATTGAAGAACAAAAAAAAGCATTCTATTTTAAAAAACAGTTTTACAATTGATGTGTTTCGAATACATGCAGTTGTTGAAAAAATATTTAGAACAAACATTGTTCGTATTTTTATAAAAAATTCTATTCGAAGCATTTTTTCAAGAACTAAAAAGAATCTGCACAAATCTACCACAAGTCCTAGTGGCCGAGCGGTCTAAGGCGTTATGTCTGCGCAGTATGCCTACTACGAAACTGGGGGGATATGGGTTCGAATCCCGACATCGGCAGTTTGTCAATTATTTGCAAAAGAAAAGGGGCGGTTAATTGACTAAACTGTCGGCGTATGGACAAGAACGAAGTAACCGGCAATGCTTGCAAAGGTTTTCTGCAGGTTCCTTCACGAACTCCAGATGAATATCGGCATAGTTCCTATCATAGTCGGTTGCAGCCGCACATCCTACCAATTTCTAGTCTATACACACAAATTCCACAATGGACCATATGGTCGAAATGTGGCCCGTCCAGGGCAGCTTTTACAATCTATCTATCTATCTAATCCACCACAAAGAAATGAAAATGAAATCCACCGTTTCAAGTCGATATTCAGCTTCATATTTGGTATATATTTTTCAAACTTATGTCGAATATAATATTATATTTTTCGAAAATATTGCACTCGGAATAAATAAACTGTACATTTTACAAATATAATAATGCGGGGGGGGGGGGGTTACCTCCGTTTCTGAGACACCACGGTCTGTAAGACAGAGGCCACCCACAATATTATTTTTCTACCTTTATTCATTTTTAACTGTACATTTTTCATAATGTGAGGAGAGGATAAGGAATTCATATGCTGGCTAAAAATTGGTAGGTTGTGCGGCTGCAGCCCACTTTTATAGGAACTATGCCAATATTCATCTGGAGTTCGTGAAGGAAAACTGCAGAAAACCTTCACAAGAATAGCTGGTTACTTCGTTCTTGTCTATACGCTGACAGTCTAGTTAATTAAGCGCCCCATTAATTTTTTTTTAATTAACACACTGCCGATGTTGGGATTCGAACCCAAAACCTCCCATTTCCAAGTAGAGCACCTTAACAAGTATTATTATAAGCACTACTACTTGGCTGGTTACATTTTACAAATATGTACAACATACAACAAATATGGAACCGATAGTTGAGCTATCGTTTCAAAAAATTGTATAATTGATTTGTGCCTTATTTATTCATTATAAGAAACTCACAACTTTTTTCGCAATATTTTTCCGAAATCCAAATAAATAAGGCACAAATCAATTATAAAATTTTGAAATGATAGCTCGACTTTTGACGTTATTTGTACATTGCAAGTATATATATATATATATATATATATATATATATATATATATATATATATATATATATAAGGAATTCATTTATATATATATATATAACCGATGAGTAACCGAATTAATATAGAACCAGTTTTTATTTCTTGCGCGGAGACTCACCACTGTTGTGAGAGAAAAAGTTTTCAAGTGTAGTATTTCTAAAATATCTCACTTTGTGTCAAAGCTACGTAAAAAATTGTGAATATCATTTGTATCGAACACAAAATTTTCTAAAATCAATACACTTTTTTATACAAAAAATGAACTCTTATTTTAAACTAATTATGTATCTATAGAAATATGACGAAATGAACATTATAGAAAATTTCCTGGACTATAAAAATAACCCTTTTTCATGATGCATAGTGAGATATTATAAGAAAATCAAGTCATTCAAACATTTTTCCAAACATTTTCCATCGCCACATCCAAAACTTGGATTTAAACTTGGACACACAAAGACAAAAACATAATAACGTTCCTCTATCTTTTTTCATTCTTGATATACTCAAAATTTCATGATTTAAAAAAAAAAATTCAATAACGATTATATTGAAATAAAAAAGAATATATGTCACTGATTGACATTGTAGAGGCTGAATCTTGTATAATCTTTCCAATACTATTACCCTTAAATAGAGGTTCCCAAACTTTTACTCTAGATGGAACACTTAGAATTAGAATCCTGGAATTTTAACGAAACCTTGTTTATTTTAAAGGGTAGGAAATAATAACACATAATCTCTTAAATTTACATATATATATAGTAATAAAGTCTTAAATTTACATATATTATAATCAGTTAATCAAGTGTACGTGACATTTTGAGCCGCCAACAGCTGTGAAACTTCCCGCGGAACACAGTTTGTGGCAACCTTGCCATAAAGGTATAAATATGTAAAATATGATATTCAATAGAGAGCTTTTGTTAAAATTGTATTAATAGCTAAAATTTTACCAAAACTATTATGTTTCTAAGAAAGGAAGCGGAACTAGAATAAACGTTCGAGAAGTAAATCAAGATAATATCAGTCTGATTGTTTAAAGTTCTCGCATGTATAGACTGCTCATATATTTTTGGAATATGGAGAAGCTGAAATCACACTAGGTGGCAATTTTTTCTAAACGGTTATAAGACAAGAAATTAATACTAATATAAAGTCCTCTGCCCTACACAAATGGGTAGGGAAGTCTATGAATAGAAAATGGAAAGCTATAGCGGTATACAGACAAGCCAAACAAATGATACCAGGGTACAAAGCCACGAGATCAACTTTGGTTATTGGCAAAAACTGGAAAGAAATAAACCTCCTGATTGAGGTGCTTGCTAGCCACTGCAGAAATAAAAGGCATCTATTGCTTATGAGGTTGCTTATGAGGTTGGAGAATAGTGCGATCAGTCAAGACTGGAGCGGTTGATACTTGGCTCATCTGAACTGGGGAAAACTGAGGTAAAACAACTGAAGTGGAGCACATGGCTTGAGGAAACGAATTGGTGTGGTAGAGGACAGAAGAGGTTGACGGGATGGACATCTTAGAGGTCGGTTAAAAAAGGACTAGAAAGGCTTATCTGTCGGGCTTCGGCCTCCCCTCCACTACTACTTAAACTAATATGAAAATATTAACTCCACCAGGGAACGAGCCCTGGACCTCTGTATATCGCGCCAAGTACGCTTACCATTACACCATGGATGATTACCTTGATATTTAAGGATACACAAAATAATATGTTAATAATAAAATAATATTTTTGAGTGATACATAAAAATTTTTTGTAAAATAACGCTGTTCACATTAAGCCTTCTTTTGTGTTACTATAATTCTCTCTTGGGATCGTTTTTATTGAATGGGATAATATGGAATCACATATTATCGGAGTGCTTGACTACCAATGATGTTCGATGCAGATAAAGGAGTTTTAGAACTAGCTATTTTAGTTAGCACCCAGTATTTTTTAATTGTTTTTTGGTCTAACGTCTATTTATCTATTGTTAGTATAGTTGCCTTTCGGTTAAATTATACCAACGGAAGTGACTAGCATAATTTGGCATTTAAGTAATTAAATCTGAACATTGATAACATTCTCTGACATCAAATGTTTGATGTGAAAAATCATACACCCTGTATTTTGAAAACTTTCTGTATACCAAAATGATCTTTTCTAATTTAATTGCACTAATTTTCATACATTATTATTTTTATGACAAAGCATTTTTCACTTAGTAACGTAAATATCCAGCCCCTGTGTCTCCGTTATATCATGTTCAAAATTTTCATCTTGAAATATCAATTTTATCAAGTAATTTAGTTCATTCGTAGACAAAGACAGATATTCTTGTCGAGAAATATGATGCCTTGTAAGCTCAGATGTGTTTTGTCGTAACAACAAAAAAAAGATCATCCCCTAGAGAGATTTCATATTAAACCAACTACCACCCTCTCCGAAAAGTTTTCTATATGTAAAAGGGTGAGGTTTAAGAGATGTTACTATATATATATATATATAATATATATATATATATATATATATTTATATATATATATATATATATATATATATATATATATATATATATATATATATATATATATATATATATATATATGCTGTAGCGCTAACAAGAGCATGGTATGCTGGAGCTAGTTGTCGTTTTGTTTGAAAATAAACTAAAAGTTGACGTAGCTACAAGGAATACGAGATATATTTCTATTTTGTTACATGCAATATAGAATTGTTCTCGAAATATATGTATGAGTTATCTCAACAATTGTTACAACACAACTTCCGAATGCATATTTTATTAATATAAAATATTATGTGTACGTCTTATTCCTCCATATTAAGTAACTTTTTCAACATAACGGGGATGTTTTTCTCTTCAAAACTCCAATAAAGTATTATCCTCATTTTATAATTGTGTAAAATACTAAAAATTATCATTCAGTTTTCTCAAAATGTCATTTATTTTTCTAAAATTTTTCTATTTACAGTCTTAGATAATCCTATGGTGAAGTAAAGTTAGGATTTGTACCAAGGTAGGTGAGGTTGAATCGATCATATTTTCCCGGGTTGGAATACATGTCTAAAATACATGTTGGGGCCCCAATAAGCCCGGAACCCCAGAGTTGTCTCGTTTATTGTTATACATTCCGATGCTAATAAAATTTATCGACAATTTTCGGAATGGCAAAAACTAATCCCGATGTCCAACTGACTCATAGGGTACCGGATCATTTGAAAAGAGACACCCTAGTAGCGCATGCGTAGTCTAGTTAATCTTGAGGTATTTGCTGAATCCGAACCACACCTTTATAAGTTTCTAAGTATGCTTTATAAGTTTCTAAAATAACCAAGCGAAGTAATATTAGTAGCACCAATGCCTAATATTAGTAGCACCAATCTTATTAATAGTCTAAATCGGTCCAGGAAAATGGAGCGTTTTGAATGAGGGCTCGAGGAATGTCTTTCTTTCTTAGTTGCGTAAAATGCAAAAATTTATAATAAGCCAAGTTTTAGATAATAAAATTTACTATAATTTATTTCTTGAGAATTTTTCTGTAGCATATGAGATATAAAAAGTTGTAATATTCTAATAATTATACGAAATTATATGACTTAATATTCCAACTGTCGTCATGGTAGCTTGACTAATGATGAGCTAATATTTTAGTAACTTGAATGGATTCAATCAGTAGTAATTAATCGTGACATGTTACGATCTTTGTGATTATTTTCAATCTGTGAGTTTCACACAATGACAGATTTACCGGATAGGCAAGGCAGCTGCCTACGGTGTATAAATTTTGAAAGAAAATGATCTTGATATAGTGTTTTCCAATGCTGACATTGCATACAAAATGTTTCTCTGCATGGCTGTCACAAACTGCACTATTGGGCAGATTCGTCTGAATTCTTTAGCGTTATTAACTGTACAAGTGGAATTTACGTTCGATAGATTACTATGAGATTATTCATAATTTTGCAGCTCGTAAACCATAGCGGATGAACATGTAAAGCTAACTTTTGTAACTCTATGTGATAAACTTGTTCATCTATTCTAGATCATTGTAGTCTTATTAAGTATTGTAGCAACGATGCCATTAAAAACTGAATTAATTAATGATATTACGATCGATTGATCTTACCTATCTTTAATCTTATATATTACCAATATACGTTTAAAAGACTAGGTGGGTAAAGTTGTAATTTCATGGCAGCGTTTTCGACGCGAGCGTGTATTTAGTTACGAGACGCGATTTGACACCCAATTATTGATGCCGTTTTTTTGCGCGAAACGTTAGTATGTAAAGGAACCTTAAAAGCAGCAAATTGTCTTAATCCACCCCTACCTAGACCCTCCACACCCTCCTTATATTCCAGTTTATGGTATATGTCGTATACGGTGGAATTTCAAAATACAAAAAGTTATTATTTTCTCAAATCCATCAAGCTACAATGTCATTCCGAAAAATAGAACTTGATATAATACACAAAACGTTTGTAGTATTAGTGTATTTTCTGGAAAACTTTCAAACTTACTTATTTCACGTAACTGCTACGTGACAATTTTTGCATCACGTACTTATTTTAATACTAGTTTTTAACTAATAATTCTAACGAGGAGGACACCTTATACCGAGTATAAAAATTTTGTAATTAATTGATGTAAAATGAATATTTAAAAAAATAAAATATATATACATATAATTAGTACAATAATAATTAATAAATCGCTGAGTATGCTATTCGCTTGTATGCGTGTGTATGCATTGAACAAAAAATGACCTTTTAATAACATTTTTCCAATGTATATACTATATATATAGTACTACTATACTACGAGTAATACATTATATACTACACTCTCTTCCATTCGAACAAAAACAGTTACCCTGGGAAATCTCTCATAATGAACATACATATATATATATATATATATATATATATATATATATATATATATATATATATATATATATATATATATATATTTATATATATATATATATATATATATATATATATATATATAACAAAGTACAACTAGAGCAACAAAAGCATAAGCGCAAGGGAGAGAAATACCATCCTGAATACGTGTGTATATGTGTATGTATGCGAGTCTCAGCAGCATCTATCGATCTCAAGCGAGTGGTTTGGTAGCGGGCGTTACCCATGGCGACAGAAGAGATAGATAGAACAACTACCACCGTACCAAGTGGTATATATGTATGTATGTATGTATGGACGAATGTATGCTGTGTTGGAGCAGGTTTTCCCCGATCTATATATTGTGTATCCCACATTTGTGTTCGTTCACAACATCACCCCCGTTTATTTCCTCACTCACCCTCACATCATCAACCCATCCATTCTCTTGTATAGTGTATAGTTGTATACCATCCAACCATCCCCTTGACGCTCCGTACCACAACACTCTCTCTCTCTGTGATCGGTATACGGTATCTCCTCTCGTTGTGTTCGATTCTATTAATCAGTGTTTGCAAAACATTTTTCTCTCTGTTGGAAGTGTGATAACCTATTATATATTGTATGTGGTACCTTTCTAGATTATTCTTTTTTTTTTTTAGGGTTTTGTATCAAATATTATGGTCCAGAGCATCCGTGAATATGAAACATTTTATTTCTTGTAGCTAAATTAAACGATTAGTGCGTAGGCTGGTATTTGTGTTTCGGGAATAGGCGTACAAACGTTGTTTGTAAAGATTTTCGAAATCTATAATTAATAATGAGGTAGGTCCAGCATTGTCTTGTATAATCAGGACAACCGGTTTGCTTTTAATATAAAACTAATACATATACATATATATACTGACATAAATATATTTATATATAAATTATTGTCATTTTAAAATAAATAAAAATGTTAAACTATTATATTTCGAAAACAAAACGGTAAAACGCGATTTAAAAAAAATTTATTTAAGAAATATTTATCTTTACTCTCCTAATAAAATTTCATATTCGCCCCCTCCTAGTTTATTTTTAAATTCTGTCGAGTTTTACATGCTTCTAACGAGAGCGAATGATTACGCGTTCTAAACGGTCAAAAATTTTGAAACTTATTAGAAATTATTAGGATTTATTAGAAAACGTTATTTTTAACCTGTGAAAAAAAATGAGCAAAATCTCTTAACAAAGTTTCTGTTCTGGTTGAAGGATTTTGACCAACCTGTACGTTGTATCCTCTTTTGATATAGATAGAATAGATATATCTTAGGTTATATAAAAGTATTGCACTTCAACATTTAATCGATTCTGCTCCTTCTTCTACTTCATTCTAACGACATTAGCTTCTCCCATATTTTGACAATAGCTTAGGGGATATTTTGACATTAGGAGCTTGCTTATCTGGTTTTTTTATATTCGGATTGAGATACACCAAAGATTCCTATGTTCGGGGTGAGATGCACCGAAGATCTTTTGATATAAATGTTTGATATCAAATTTCAATGTTATACCTCTTGTTCTTGGAGCGAAGAAAAACAATACAACGTCCGTACTATTAGCTTAACTTTTTCCAATTTTTTCGGTCATCTCGAGCCGAATTCATTTTGTTTTCGAGAAAATGTAACAATTATTAACACTAAACCCGAATAGATTTGACATTGATTCAAATCTATTCGGGTCTATTGAAATACACCTTTTCGCTATGCTTTTAACATAAAATGTTTAATACCACTATTTGCATATACTACTCGAAGAACGAAGTACATAGTAAACATTATTATCACGAATAAAAAAGGATCCAGGATGCTAGCACCCCATCCATGGAATTTCGAAAAACCAATGATACCATCTAATTGATCACTAATTGGTCAAAAATGGTCAGATAGTCCCATTAATTGGTCAGCGATAGAAAACTTTTTATCGATGTTTTAAATTTTTTTCAAGGTCATGAAATAGATTTAGGCTGTCTCCAGGAAAGCGATTTTTCCCAGGAAATAGGTCTGACCAATTAATTATTTTAACTGACCAAGTATCAGTGGATTATTCTCAATCGATTAGTGCCTTTATTTTTTCTCTGTATGGAATATGGGGTGCTAAAATTTTTGCATGACCTTGAAAAAAATTTAAAACCAAAGATAAGACCAAATAATGGGGCTATCTGACCATTTATGACCAATTATATATCATAATTGGTTTTTCGAAATTCCATGGATGGGGTGCTAGCATCCTGGAGCCATAGAAAAGCATATTATTAAATAAAACAAATATTTGAGATTTTCGTAGTAATAATTTTATTTTGACTATAGTTTCGGAAATACAGTTCCTTCTTCAGAAAATATATAATAATCATTATTATCATCGTCATTATTATATATTTTCTGAAAAAAGAACTAAGTACTTTGTGACATAGTAATAACTATACTATACTTTACTCTTTTGGAGTAAATAGTATTTACTGAGCACTTCTGTCCTTGTACATTTGGCCACAAAAGTTGATGTTATTTTTATAAATTTTATAGTTAATTTGTGGTTTATCCATTAGGATTTCGAAAAAAAATTTCAAATAAAAGTTGTTAGTATATTTCTAATAAACAACTTTTATCCGAAGCATTTTTTCGAAAACCGAATCAATCATAAAATTTTTCAATTAACATCAACTTTTGCGGTCCATATTACTTTATATAACTCAATGCAAAAGTAATAAAAATGTTTCGACAGATTTTGTTCTTTTTTTCACAGGCTAAAAATAACATTTTCTAATAAATCCCGAAGTTTCAGAATTTATGACTGTTTAGAACGCGAGATAATTAATAGCAATGTAATCATTCTCCCACTCTCTCTCATTAGAAGCATGTAAAACTTCATGCCCGTCCAACTATTAACAGTTGTATTAAAAAAATACTTGACAGAATTTTAAAAAAAACTAGGATAGTAAAGATAAATATTTAATTAATAAATTTTTTTTCTTATATCGCGTTTTACCGTTTTGTTTTTGAAATATAAAAGTTTAAATAATTGTTTACTTGAAAATTACATTAATTGGTATATATGAATAGTGAATATATCTATGTGTTGTGTATGTGTGTATATGGATTATTTAAGACAGTGCTGAAACTACCTTAATAGTTGATATGAGTTATTTGATGTTCAAAAATAAAATACTGAACAGAGACAAAAATATTGAACGTTTATGGGCCGCTGTACACTATAGACAATAATCAACACCTGGCCTCAATTGAACAATCCTTTGTACACCTGACCGATTATATAAATAATTCTATGTATATATTTTTATAAAAATCAATTTGTATTATGATTATTATGATTATTACATTTCCTGATATTTCTATCTCTTTCTCTCTCTCCTCTATTCCACGTGTATATATATATATATATATATATATATACATATACATGTATATATATTGTATTTATATATATATATTGTATTTATTTTTATTTATTTTTTTATAATAAAGCTTTAACGAGAAAGCAGCCAAGCCGCATCCAACTCTAGAGCTAGCCTAGCTCTAGCATAATGGTAATTTTTTTTCTCTTTGGCTACACACACACACATTACCGACCGACACCGCCCATATTTAAAATTAAAAGCACTAATTTTATATCTCATTCAACAACCTCTCATCTCTATATATGACTTGTTTATGCGCCGTGGATGCTTTTTTGTGTGTGTTTTATTTTGTAGGAATCCGTACCCAAACAGTTCAAACACGTTCCACTGTCTATACCATACCAAATCCACAAATCGCCACAATTTGTAGACTCTGAAATAATTGTAAATGAAATAATTTCAATAATATGTAATTGTTTTTGATAAACTTACCTCTATCCATCTAATACTAACGAAGGTGACTACCGTTTACTTAATTTGACATTTAAGTAACATGTAACATTGAAATTGTAGGAATATACCAGGCTATCCTTGGTATATTCAACCTAAAAGTTAAATAAAAAGACAACTTGTGGATGTTATACCAAACTAGTATTTTGCTTTGAATATTTAATAATGAATATACAAGTTTGTTGATTGCTACGAAGAGTAACCTGAGGGCATACGTATTTCACGAAAGGCATCTAGGTATTAAAATCCAATACCTAGGGTAAGTAAAGTACACATCCCTCCTTATCATCTAAAAAAGAAAATTTAGAAAACGGGTAAAACCGTTTAACAAAAATCAACGAAGGAAAAACTGGCAACATATGTTTTGCACTTAAAGCGTGCGTAGATATTGACGTCCAACATCTAGCGCGAGTACACTACAAAATAGTTGGCAAATCACTGGTTCGAAGAGTCTAAGGTTGTGGATTCAATCCCCTCCAAGATGTGTATGATTTGACAAATTACCGTAAAAAAAACTTATTTAAGTTTTATATCAAAGTAGTATGCATTTATGAAAAATGGTACAACTACAATTTTGAAACCAAATATGTTTAACAACTAATTGAGTTAGATGTTTAAAAACACTGTACATACTTAGTTTTTTCCATGAATTATGTATGTAATTCAGATTTTATATTATGTACATCCACCAAAAGGTATAATATATACCAAGTTAGGCTTCATGCATATGCTTTTATATACAAAAGTCATTACGGAGCTAAAATTTCGACAAATCTATTGAGTTAGATTTTTTATTTGAGCGAATGCGTAGATCGATTATATCCATTCACTCAAAGCTTTTATAGGACGTTTTTTGTACGGATTGCCAAACTGTATATTTTTATATTGACGTGTTAGAGATTGTCAAAGCTACCTAATTTGGCTACTTTTTAGTATGGCTATTGGGAACTGGCATGGTGACGTGACATAATAAATATGGCTGACTTTAGGTGCACAATTAAAATAAATTCGTGTATTGTAAATCAGTGACAGTTAATTGAATAATTTAATGCTTTATTTAAGTGTAATTTTGAACGGGACTGGTTCATATATTGCTTAAAAAAAGCTTTCTTTACTTTTATTATTATGCATCGTTAGAATTATAACCACCAGACATGACCAAATATCTCACACATAGAAACATGAAATTCAATGAACACATCCATTCTAGACAGTTTTTAAAACATATTATATATTGTGTGGGTGCATTACAGAACCCTCGTTCCGGTCAAGTCAAATTTGTGCTTTCTGAATTTTTGTTTCATTCAAATGCAGCAACTGTGTTCAAACCACATTTCATATATATTATACACGATGTAACTTCTGCCATGTAAATATGAATGTTGGTAATTTATACTTTGAGATTAGAGATTTATTCTGATAATTTGACATACGTTACAGTCATTTATAAACAGTTTGACCAAAAGCTGTAATTAGGTCACTGTGAACTCATGAGTCATATATTCAGGTGGTACTCATCATTGTACTTGTATCCTTAGGAAAACAATCAAGTTTGTATGGAACATTTCCATATAAATAAACAAATAAAATTGAAGATGTTGTGTTGGGGCCTCGGTGGACACAATCATTGTCTCTTATTGTTTCATTAATTGTATCCATCATAATTAATAATGTTGTTGGAAGATCGTATAGAAAGTTGGAAAGTAACGTTAAATTAAATAAATTGAACGTTTCGGCATTTATTTATAACTTCATCATCAACTAATTTTGTTGTTTGTAATATTGTATCATTTTTATTTTATTGTAGTTGCTGATGAAGTCGTAACTCATTTTTGTTACTTTTCAATGGAATTTTATATGGAAATGGAATACATTTCCATGACTTTCTTGCGATCGTATTTAATCTAACCTAAATCTATTAAAGCTGGAAAAATTATAATATTTAGATATAAATATAGTAAGTGTAATAGGCGTGTACGTAAGAATCGAGAATACTGTCAGTAATATGGGTCGATCTCAAATATTATTTTGAGACTATACTAAGGTTTTATCATGTGACACATAAGTCTATATAAGTAGCTCAATAAATAATTAGTAGATGTTACCATTTGTAGTTTGTACTAACAGCCTTGACAAACCGTAACGTGATTCTTGTTCTAAATAGAAGCAAAACTAGACTAATAGCCTTTCGTACGAATATCTTCCAAAAATCACTTACATGAACAACTTGTTGTAACTGAATAGTGCTACCATAGACATAAAGGGAGCCAATTTTTACTAAAGCTAATTTTACCCTTTTATTAAGTGGATTCTTCAATTTTATGTCAATTTGATAAAATTGCTTAAAGTCATCACATATTTTTTGATGCCCTCATGGCAGATTATGAAAATCCCTCACAGATTTTCAAGACTGGTCATTTAGGTTTAGGATAGTAGGTACTAACGAACACACACCAGAGGAAGCCATTTAACAAAGCCTTGAGAAAGTATAGATTGTGTTTCAATACATTGACCGGTAGATGCCAGGAATTGGTTTTTAAATATAAATACCAATTTTAACTAAGTATAATTTCTGTTTAAATTATTTTATACAAGTCCGATATTATTTTATTTATTTATTTTCGAATTTTGTTAACATTTAATTATGAATACTTGGTGAAAATTGTAATTTATATTTAAATATCAATTCCTGCCATCTATCGGTCAATATATTAATGAAGCATAATCTACACGTTTTTCAAGGTTATGTGAAATGACTTAAACAAGACTAGTGGCTCTATTTACTTTGATACATGGAAGCGTACTTACCACTCAAATCTTTTTATGTCTCTTATTCATACGATATCCGTTATTGGCCATTAGGTCTACACATTCAATCGGATTCTATTATAAATTGCAATGATACATTTTGATAATTCTCTATAAAATGTTTTAGTGTCACTGTTATCACCACTATGTGCTGGAAGCAAACATGAGAAGAAAATCGAAGTGTAGTGTATGTATATATATATATATATATATATATATATATATATATATATATATATATGTATGTATACTAAACTACTTTATGCTACTAGATCCTGGTATGGAGATGATACTCCATGGTGATGGTAGAGGTATCTATCTATATATGACGAAGGTGCTCGCTCGCTCCTCTTATGCTCATTGAGTACAACGAGTGTATTGTTCTCTCGAAAAACACAGTAGCAGTAATCGTATGTACTAAAATCTAACTAACATGATTCTCTATATTATTATTAATATTATTACTATATATATACAGGGTGAGTCAAAAGTCATGAAGTTTTTTGAAAGGGTGTGTAGGGGATGAAATTCTAAGATGAAAAGTCCTTGGACATTTTTGCACCTGACTCACGGCTAATTAGATATTAGTTAAATAGAGTAAGCAATAAAAGAAACGCGTTTAAAAAAATTTTGGATACATAATCTACCTGTTTTTTTCCCGAAAAATCTAATTAACTGAATTATTCACTTTTTATTAGATAATTTTACGGCAGCTTTTCACGTTGTTGTTTTAAAGTTAAAAGCTGATCAGATTTTGGAATCGATCGGTACAATAGTGTAAAAATTATTTAAAAAAATATTTTTGGGATTATCATAAAGATAGTCAGAATAGTTTTTTAGGACCTCAAAAATTCAAGATCTTATAAAAACTCAGTTTTTGATAATCGGACTGAAATAAAAAACTTCTCAATATTTGAAAACCCTCAATTTACTTAACGAAAAGTTAAAAATAAGTCTAAATTACAATTGATATTGGTGATTCGTTGCTTAAATTTTATAACGAAAAATTTAGTTTTCAGGTATAATGAATCATTCAATTTTCATTGAATTGAGAGCACGCTCCCCTAACGTAATTCCGCTGCCGCTGCGTTCATTCACCACCATTTCTTATTCCGTTAACGGGCTTCTCTAATTGGTTACTTTATTTAATTAATATCTAATTAACGGTGGGTCAGGCGCAAAAATGTCCAAGGACTTTTCATCTTAGAATTGCATCCCCTATCCAACTCTATGACTTTTGACTCACCTATATATATATATATATATATATTATTTTTCTTACCTTACCTACTGCAACTAATAGATACATACAATATTTGTTTCTTTTTTCAAACGAAATTATTCACTTTATATAAATTTTAATATAATTTAAAGAGAGTTGGTAAAATAACGAAGAAAAAATATATCTGTAGAGAGATCTGGCCCGGAAAGTCGAGTTGGATCCCCATCCACGAAATGTGTGACTGATACATACAATAGTTGTTTTTATACCGGTTAAAATGCTGCATTAAGTTTAGTCTCGCCTTTGTCACGGTTGAAAATATTGATCCAATAAAAAAATTTGGTATAGGTGTTCATAAAATAACCTAATTAGTTCATTTCCGGATGTTCGTCTGTCCGTTGAAGTCCATACTTTTAATTGAGGCTGACTAAATCCGGATATCTTGGTATATTCTTACAAGCTTATCTACCCGATGCCATATTATTGTATTGTCTCAGAATTGCAATCATTTGCAATCTTTTAAATCGATAATTTCAATTAAGCGTACCATCCGAGTTGCGAGCTATGCAAGGCGCTCTGCTTAAAAGGGAGGTTGCTGGTTCGATTTCCAACAGCGGCAATTAAATTAATATAAAAAAAACATAATGGGGCGTACTGACTAAACTATCAGCGTATTGACAAGAATGAAAGTAACCAGCTATGATTGTGATGGTTTTTTTTAGCAGTTTCCTATCACAAACTTCAGATGAATATCAGCATCCTATTCCTAGTTCCTATCAAAAGTCTGCTGTAATCGCACAACCTACCAATTCCTAGTCTACACACAACTTCCTCGGTAAAAATGGCCTAGAAAGGCCTTCTTGCCAGGCTTCAAGCTCCGCTCCGCTACTACTCCTACCACTTCAATTAGGCTTGGGAGAAAAGAGAATTGTTAGATATGCTTACAATGTTGTTAGATATCAACCAAGTAAAACCGTGCGAATAGGTAGATAAAGACACTTTAAAAGTTTTTAATGGTGTTATGTCCATTGTCAATAGTTGACAAACTCCCTGTGTAATATATATATATATATATATATATATATATATATATATATATATGTATATACGAGGTTATATATTGTATCCGCCATTATATTTTATTATCAACACTAAAAATATTAAATGTTATTTATACATTACATAACAATTTATCAAAAATTATTATTCCTACATAATATATATTTTATATACTTAGTACAATGTGTATATAATGACTACCTACGTATATACGTGTATATATGATGTATATACACTATAATATGGAGTATATACGTTATCTATCATATTTATATATTGACACAAACAAGGTCATTTATCAAACAAATAAAAAATTAGAGTGTGATGAGAGTCATTTGTACTCGAAACATTTACTTTTATATATAATATAGGCCTTTCACAAAATAAACGTACATGGTATATATATAGTGTTCAAAATAAACTTTTAAACAAATAAGAACCGACAACAAAAATATAGAATGAACTGTATACGAGCTATATGCACGGACTAGAATGTAAGAAAATTTTTGGTAAAACCCATTTTGCATATCCATTGTTTTTCTAGTCAAAGAATCATTATGAAAATCAAAAGGATTTTTGCCCCACAGACAACGAATCGATAAAAAATAAAACCATCAAAATTGCAAAATTGGTATGGAAGGTCCGCATTGTAACGTGTACCTTGTACACATAGGCACCAAAATAACGTTCTCCGTTCAAAATTTTTTAATTGATGTGTGTCTATTTTTGGAAAAAAAATAACATCATACATTTTATACATTTTCCCAAAACTGAATTAATAAGGCAGAAAATTACAAAATTTTCTAATCCCAACATCGCCAGTTTGTCAAGTATAAAAAAAAGGGGGGGGGGGCGATTAATTGACTTAACTGTCGGCGTATTGACAAGAACGAAGTAACCGGCTATGCTTGAAAAGGTTTCCAGCAGTTTCCTTCACGAACTCCAGATGAATATCGGCATAGTTCTTATCATAGTCGACTGCAGCCGCATATCCTACCAATTCCTAGTCTATACACAAAAATTCCTTCTACTTCACTCACATCCTCACATCCTTAGGCATCACAATGGACCTTATGATCGAAGTGTAGCCCGTCCAGGCTAGCCTCTACAATCTATCTATCTAGGATCCAGTATGTGTCGCTGCAGTTAATAGCATTAAGTTAATAGCAATGGTGGAGGTTCTGGGAAGCAAAATATCTTTTAAATTCTGATAGCGGAAGTGCCGGAAAAAATTAAAAAAGTTGAATAATTCAGTAGACACTACTGACTCCGATAGGGCTATCCTTTGTCACGGGCAACACCGAGCTATCTCTCTTATCTTCAGATCGTATAATTATAAAATTTGAATGTTCTAGCATTTTATGCTAATGATAATTATGTTCTGAAATACAAATCTGCATACACTCACACATCTCGCCCAAATAGTATATTTCGCACCAAGATACTACTATTGACTCAAAAAGTGGATTTCTAATCAACTATAAAATTTTACAACGACATATTTTAAATCGATATTATCTTAAAACGCAAAAAAATGTAATGAAAACGATTTTTGACATCGAAAAAATACCTGTATATTATATACTAAATTTATATATATATATATATAAATCGTCGAAAACATACGAAAAAAGATACATCCCATAGTATCTATTTGAACAGTTACATATTGAATTGCCGAAGATAACTATAGTAATAAACCAACGATAAAATAAATTTGTTGTTGTTATTTTAAAAAGCAGCATCATTAAAAAAGAGAATAGAAAACATGCGAGAAAAGTTCCCCCATTTCGATAGTAACGATAGCAGAAAATCGATCATTAAAGTGAAATTTAGGATGAAAAATGTAATTATCATTTAAAATACCACATAAATACCCGAATAATATTCTCTTAAAAAGATATTGCCCTTAAAAATAAACTTAATTACCTCCTGGAGATATATTCTAGTGTGTAATGGATCTATCGTAATTTCCCTATATAACCGTATAATACATTGATCCAACATTTAAACATGACACTGTTAAAGCCAATTAAATTTTCTAATCCACCTGAAATGCCTCTAAGATTGCATTTTAATACTCGTTTTGAGAGAGTTCAGAATTCATTACCGTTTAGCTAGCCCATATTTTTTCCTGTACTAGTTAATCAAAAAATTACTTAATAACACTTAAACTTGACAACTTTTTAAAGTTGTTTTTTGTAAACTTAACGTCTATCCATCAATTGTTAGCAAGGTTATATTACACTAACGAAGGTGACTAGTGTTTACCTAATTTGACATTTAAGTAATATATCTTAACATCAACTTTTTGATGTATCATATTAGTAAGGATCTAACCCACGACCTCTGACGTTCCGGATCAGTGCTATACTAAGCCACGAGATTCTATGTGGAATTTGTATACAGATTCACTATTGTTAATACTTATGATGCAAAGTGTACACTTCGAACTGCTTTCGCCCTACAGTAGGTACGATGAGATCAAACTCATTTAGATGCTACCATTTTGGTAGTAAAAAGTGAATGAAGTTTCATTCAATTTTCTTTTCAACTGTTTCAAATGTTTCGAAAATGAGAAAATTAGCTTTTTTTCATATTCATAATTTTCTAAATTATTTTTTAAACACATTGATATACAAAGTGCTCAAAAATTTTCAGAACCACCTACATACACTCATGTACATGAATTAGCCAAGTATATGGTGGCTAGAATATGCGTGATTTTAAATTCAAACTTAAAATAATAATAAGAATCACGAACGAATGAGAATTTAATTGCCCTCAGAACCGTAAAATTTAGGTTACATTTCCAATAATCGACATACAAATAATATATCTTCATGGTAATATCCATATACCTTCATCCATTTTAAAAGATGGATACCACACCCAAATTTTGACTCTGAGAGCAATAAAATTCTCATTCGTTTACTAATTACAGCTTTATTTTAAAATTAACTCTGTTCTGGCATTGTAGTTCACTGTACATTCACGAATTAAGCATCTCTACAATCCCTAAAAATGAGGTATGTGGATCAGAAGTCTTATTTCTAAAACCTTAGCTTCCGAGATATGTATAGAGGGTGCCATCTCGGTATATTCCTCCAGATAACCCTGGGATATTCAAAACTCATTGACCGTCTATATTCATTTTCGTAAAAACTTTCCATAGTTTTCGTTCTGCAATAACAGCACTTTGCAATGTCCTTAAAGGCTGAGATTTCTTAGAACTTTTGCCAATAAATAAAATAAGTTACCCTTTAATCAAAATTAAAATTTACAAATAAACATCTTTGAAATGTCTCTCTGCGATACCTTAAAATCACAGTCTCAAAATAGACAGTCTCCGTTTTTAACAGTATAAGGGAATGCAAATTTCAAAAAGCAAATTACTCAACCTTAGAAATTTTAGAAATTTGGCATAATTGTAATATTCAGTTATCCAAATAGAAACATGTGGTTTAAAATTACAATTTTTTTCTTATGGAGTTAGTTTTAACGGTTAAAATGTAAAATAAAATGGGGTGTTATTAGAAGATTTTTTAAATACCATTTCAAAAATTTCTAATTCATATTCTTTGTTTTTAATTCTCTTAAACATTTTTTCTGAAAAAACGATTCGAAAATACTATTCCCCAGCGTGTCTCCAATAGTATCGCTGAGAAGTATAGATTCAAGAGAAATTAACAAAGTAAAAAAATTATCGAGCAAAAAATTGTTATAAACAATTTAATTGTCTTTTAGTTTAGTGTATTTCGGGTTACCTGTTTGAATAATCATTCTATACTGAACATTAATAATTTTTTATATATATTTTTTTCCCACCAAACACTTATTCTACATGCACAGCTTGCACGTTTTTCTACGATACCGCTCTAGGCTACAGTACTGCCAAAATTAAAAGAATAGACAAATTATTATTTTTAAAAAAAGTGAAACGGGAGCGTTATAATAATCGTGTGGATAGTAGGAAAGATTCATATTTCTATATCATTATTCGAATTCGGTTAATTATATTTAGAATGGCTCAAAACCAGATAAACATGCAATAGTAGTTTTTCCAAAAAAACAAAGATATACAAATACAATATTCCGTGTGTATAACACGAATACAGTGAACATTTAATAATAAAGCTCTCTCGCATACAATGAAAGCAGCTTTATAAGCGTATATATATATATATATATATATATATATATATATATATATATATATATATATATATATATATAAGCAAAGGGATATGAGGGGAATATTGAATACATATATACATACACATACATACAGAACTCCCGGCGAGATCAATATCTAGTTGACGGATCCACACCAGGTTACTATAGCAACGAGCTGCTGCGAGTAGACAGAGTGCCGCCGCCCGTTTTCTCTCTATGTGATATTCTCTTCTCTTCATCCCCTTGCGTGTCTCCCCGCCGTACACTTGCACATATATTACATTCTAGGGCGGTCTTACTATATATATATATATATATATATATATATATATATACATATATATATATATATATATATATATATATATATATATATATACATGGATGAAAGTTGGAATAATAATATTATATAATAGCATTGAATTATATGTGTAACATTAGAAAATCAAGAATCAATAATGAAAAAGATATTAAATACATGTTTAGTGTTTGTGAAAGTGAAATAGAATATGGTAGCTAGAATTAAGAGTAATACCGACTAGTACCGTATTTTATATATATATATATATATATATATATATATATATATATATATACTCTTTATTTTATAATATACATACACTTCGTTAAATACTTTAACGAAAGGTATTACCAGGGCAGGCTCCAAAAACACTATCAACCAAAAAAAGTCTGCATCAAAGAGCTCATAAATTAGCATCTTTAATTCATAATGATGATGACTATTTTGTAGACGAAATACGTATTAGTACCTAATACAAAATTCTTGATCTACAGATCAGGGATGTTGTGAATATTCGCATCTAATTCGCGGAACTTCCATATTAACTCTAGGAGCTTTATAAATTACACATTAGCAACTTTCAAATTACACATTATCTAGATAAAGCCAATCTTTAAAACATACTGTACCCCATTCATGAGCAACTAGTGTAAATTTAGAGATATTGATTATGTAATTACAAGCAAAAAACCTATCTTTAAAAATTCAATGACATGTTTGCTTATATTGTATACGCTAGTAGTTCTTTTATACTATGTCTTCATAATCTTAATGGAAATAGACATTAGTATCGTATTTTGACGCTTAAAGTATGCACAAATAATAATATTTCAGCTCTAGATAAATAAAAATTGAACTAAAGAGTCGCAAAAAGTTACTACACAGACAGCTTTTTAAAATCAAAGCTATTTAGAGAAATTCAGGGCTGGAGTTAGTACCCCATCCTCTCATATAATGAACTGTAATATAACAAATAAAAATAATCATATGATTAACAATAAAATAGATGTTATTAAGAAATATTAATATAAACTTTATGAACTTCCTGAATTGAATCATCGACTGTGTTAGAATCGCCGTTTTCTTACTAATTGTTTATGCTTTTTACTCAAGAAAACAGCTGAAAAAATTCTAGAACAATGCAAACATTTGGTATGAGGAACATGGAAAAATTATGATTCAAATTTTTCAAATTTCACGTGATAATAAATGAACCTTTGATATGGTAATATATTTAATGTTTTGGAGTAAACTTATGTGGCATATTTTTACTGCTACATGAGTATCTCCAAAATGCGATTTCAACATAAATCCGAACCTGAGTATATTAACTACACAATAAAAAGTTCGAAAACCGTACTCACAATGATGGTTTTATTTAATTATAAAATATTTGTAATTGTTAAACGAAAATTTTCATCTCATATCAAAGGCATAGTTTTTTTGCAATAAAATATTCTCTGTTCATCAATCTCAAATTATAATTGAATCATTTTGGTTGGACAAAATACCGAAAAATATGATGATATAAAGAAGATACTAATTGGCTTGAGCATATTTATTTTGGTTATTTTGGTGTATATTTTAAGTAATAAATAGTGATGCCGCGAGAGACGAGACGAGGCGAGAATAAGTCAGCGAGAAAAATCTATAAAAATGTACTAATCACAAAACAGCAAATCCATTTGGGTGGTTTAATAACTTAATATTTTCTACAGTCTTTATTGTTTCAATTAAAATATAGAAATTCTAAAGGTATTTCCAAACTAAATCAGCTGATCGGGTACCCGCGCGAAAAGAGCTATAAGAAAAAATGATATGTGTAAAAAAATTTTGTTGGTACTCCTGCGCGTTGTTGAAAACATCTGTCCGTTGTCGTCAGTGTTCCCATTCGTCACGTAACAAATAATACATATACTAGTCGTCATACATATACTAGTATATAATTTCAGACAACTTTCAAACAGCGCGCCGGTACTCAGGATGCCAACTGAACTTTAAAAAATAACCTTCTGCTGCGAACATTCTACCAAAGTTTTAAGGAAAAATTTTTCTAAGGAATTGAGGAAAGTATGAGGTCGAATTTCAGAACAATCGTGACTATATTGAGAGAGTTCGAAGTAAAAACAGTCGGAATCGTGCATTTTATTTCACCATATTTATGAAGATGCATGTTAAATTTCTCCAACTTACATAAAGATTTTCTCAAAATCGCCATGGTGATAAATTCTCAAAAAAATTCAGCTCAGTTCTGAGGATCCATTTTACTAATATTGTGAATTTCGTAAAGTTCTTGACAACCTAATAATAGTTTGGAAATACCTTAAATTTTTATTAAACGTATCAGCCGACCAGAAATAATTCTTATTTTTACAAAAAATGATTTTTTTTATTTTTCAAGAATATATTCAACTGTAAAAACGGGACGAGACGATAGAAAACTTTTACAAGTCAATACAATACAAGAGACATGCTACTATCGTCTCGTACCGTTTGGTGGCATCACTAAACATAAAGAAAATTAAAGGTTTTGAGATATTGTTACAAAAAAAAAATTTTTATTTGAAAAATAAATGTTATGATTAAAATGGCGTGTTAAGTTGCGTGCACCAAAACATCCTGAACATTGAATTTGACATAAAATTTTATTAATCTTAAACTTATTTAACTTTAAAAACCTGCGCAATTTATTCACGCCCCTTTTCGATTTATCTAAAACAAGCTCACAAATAAGATGTACGACAATAAGGTAATAAAAATATACTCAGATTACATAAACTCATCTTACACGGCTTCCTTCTTTTGTTCTTTGAGATACTTAAACAAAACTCGATCATAATAAATGTATTCCGTAATTTTTATACCCAGTATATCTATCATATATACAAAGTGTATGTAGTTTGTAACGATTGAAAATATTGATCGCAGAAAAAAATTTTTGTATAGGTGTTCAGTCCAGTGATTCTCAACCACTGTACCGCGGCAATTATTTGTGCCGCCAAATTTTATAAATGCATATAGTAAAGTATTAACCAACATAAACACGAAAAAAAGATCGAGACTGTTATATGTAGAAGACGATATGAGAGTAGCATTGTCATTTTTATGACCAAATATAATGCACCTTCAGGTATCTGGAAACTGCATTCTATTGAGTTTCAACCGAGCACAGTCGATTGGCCTAGCTGTGCTTATGCACAACTTGGCACGTCGCATGCCCTGCGCAAAGTCGCAGTAATCGAGATGAGCTTGTCGCAGCCACCCCTTGATTCGGTAAATTATAGAGCATCTTGCTATGGGAATGATAGGCTCAGGTGAAAGGGGTACTTGAGATGACCCCTCTCGTGCCAACGAATCCGCTACTTCGTTCCCTTTAACGCCAGCTGAGGCATCCTAACTCCCAAACGTTGGGCCGATTTTAGTGCAGTTAGTTTAATCGGGATGGTTTTTACTTGTGTTTGATGAAAAATCAGTTCAGTCGTTTTAAGATCATTTGTTCTTTTCCTAGTTGGTATAGAAATTTTCAATGGAGGCGCCGGGAAGATATTTTATTATATACTTTTGTATAGAATTTTAACTTTCCAGCGCTTCCACTTAAACTATAGAATCAAATGGGTGGAAATTTTGTTGAAATCGAGTCGCGAGAATTCCGTATCAAGGTTTTGTGGTTAATGTGTAAAATAAACTCTTGTGTAAGTCAATTGCAGCGTTTTTTTTATATTAAATGTAAAAAAATATTTATAAATACAATAAAAAATTAGAGTATACAAAACATCAGTTTTTGTTGTAGTGTTGTGTAATCGGTTTTATATCGGTTTATTGTGATAATGCACATAACAATGCAACACCCCTTTTAACCCAATGTTCGGGTGGATGACTGATTGGAATAGCAATTGGTAACACAAAATTTGATGAATGTCCGGTTGTTGCTAACACACCACGCCTTTCCGTTGTTTTATATACTGGACATGTAAATGTACTTTTTGTTTTAAGGTCATCCTTCTTGATTGGAATTAACCATATCTTTAAGAATTACAACAGTATATTTTAATTGGATTTATAGAATTTTTATCATGATGGTTATCATTTTTTTATAATATATATTTCCTTACAGGTTTTCCCGAAGGTAAAATAAATATTTTTTAGGAATTTGAGTAATTTTTTAGTGGAATGTTATTGAATAAATGTTGAAATTAAATTGAAACATCAAAGAATTTATCGAAAAATGATTCACTTTTTAATTCTTCTCTCACAATCTCAACATTTCTACTTTTGATGGTATACCTCCAATTCCTTTCCAATAAAAAATCATATCTTGTTGACATAAAATAATACAGGGTGTATGACAACTTCATGCCACCAACCACCAAAAACCTTACAATCTCCACAAGGTATTGCCAACTTCGTGGAACTCGACCCGTAGAACTATAATTTATATTTTATGATGCAAAAATCAATCAACTGCACAAAATTATCGTCTTAATCAATAGTTTTATGGGTCGAGCTTGTGAAGTTTGGCCATGCCTTTTGGAGCTTCTGAGGTTTTCGGTAGCTGGTGGCATTGAACTAAGATATACTCTGTATTATTATATTCGTTTTTTTTTTTAATCCATGCCATACTGGGTCTGTAAAAATACGCATATGTTCGGTAGTTTAACAATGCCCTGACCAGAAAAGTTCTATGTATTCTAGTAGATTTTTTACAGATGTTTATAAAAACTTACATAAGGTGCTACGTCGTATAAAACCTTTGGGATCGATTCATCTAAAAGTTTAGTTTGTCTATTCCATCGGGCACCATCAAAATATAATCCAAAAATGTATGCACCATCTTCTGGTTTCTCATCAAATGATTCATCCTCTTTAATCTATAAATAAAGAATGCATTTTAAATTACAGAAAAATCTTACGTTAAAAATAGTTTCAGCCAATACAGTTTGTTAGGTAATGAAAATCATACCATAGGTATTTTACAATTGTACGTTTTAAGGATGAAGACCCAACTTTTGATTCTCCTGATACAAATAGACCTTTTATAACAACCCAGTTTTTTGCAAATTCCAAACATCCTTTTAAATACCTTAACTGGTAAACTTTTAATATACAAAACTGCACTTACCTCAAAATCAAAATCCAATAAATCAATTGGTATCGTATGTTTCCGAGCAAAATTTTGTTGTACACCAGTTAAAAATGCTTGTGTAAAATAAAATCCAGATATCCAAAAATTAATGGGCGCACCAACTTCATACCATAATTGTAAAAATTCTAAACGTTTTATAAAATCCAATACATAACTACCCAAAGGTTTTAATGATGGATACGATTTTTTCAACCACATTGCTGGTATTCGACCAGTTAGTACACTTTTAACTACCTCTTCCAAAGCGTCAGACAAAACAATCTGACCACGAACCCCCTTTCGTACATCCAATAAACTACGTCGTATTTGAATTAAGAGTACATTGTATCGACTCATTTCTTGAACTAAAACTGTATTCATACTTTCCGAGTATGTGGTCGGATATTTTTCTAATGCGGAAACAATATCGTAATCTTTAGGTAGTTTTTCTAGTATATCTGTTGCTACATCGAAAACAGTGTCTTCTGGGGATTTTGCCGTACCACCACTTGACAAAGAATCCTAGAAATCATTGGAAGTTATTGAAAATGAAGTAAGACTTTAGAGTCTAGATAATTAACCAGTCAAACGGCAGAAGTGCTATAGAGATTCATTAAGGCAATATGTAGTCCATGTGAAAAAGACAATAAGTTACAATTTTAAAATGACATGTGGAAAAACTTAACTTCACTTACCCTCTCTAATTTTTCCTGGCAAGTGCAATGAAAAAAACAGTAAATTAAAGTCAAAATTTATTTATCTTTTAACGACTCATTTGAACTTACCCTTTCCATTTTATCCTAAGCATTTCCATGAAAAATAAAAGATAATAATATGGGAATAAAAATAGATCTAAAAACTTAATGAAATTTTTAACTTACCGTTCTATCCTTTAAGCAAAATTGTTTCAATGAATTAAAATTAATTAACAAGAAAATTATTCCTTTTAAAAAACAATCATGAATTTCCAAATTACCTGAGTTAATAGCGTGGTTGTAAGTAATAAATCTGTTTCACCTTGATCCTTCATAATATCCGCATTGGCATGCAAACCAAAAACAGATGGGGGAGTAGTTAACGGCAAGGCCTTTACAAACTTCATGAATTCATCATAATCGGTCACTACTGGTACATAAAAAACCTCTGGAAAATAATTTTTTGTGTTTAATCTGCTCTCTGAACAGTCTGAAATTAAAAGTTACCTGGGTTATCAACATCTAAGATATAATTATCCGTAGTAACCAATTGTTCACTATAAAAGTTTGCTAAAATTGTATTCAGTGTTCTTCGATCCCAATTATCAGTTACTCTTCCACCATAGTTACATTCACCAGCTAAATATCGTATCGCTACGTATTGAACATCCTAAAAAAAATTTGGAAATACTAGATTCCACACTATTGCAAACAGTTCTTTCTCATTTTTAGAGGTATTCTAAGTTGGAGTAATATAAAATAGTGATTGATGTCACTTGACAAAAGTATGTTAAAAATTTCTTTTAGGGGGATAAAGAAGCTGAGACAACACCGATCGAAGTTTGCCAAATGTGGTAAGATACTTGTGGTAAAAGAAATACCTCATATTCATCCAGAAACATTTGTAATTGTAGCACACAAATACGTAAATCAGTTTCATTGAACTCATACGGAATATTCCAACCTAATGGTCCAAATTTACGACGTTCTTGTATTAGCGCATGGAAGAAACATAATCCAAACAATAATCGTTTAAATATAGCATTTTGTTTACACTTTTCAAACCATTCGCCATCTGATATAGGGTCACTTAAATATGATCGTATTATATTTGCTCTTAACCCTTTTGGTGGTTCATTTGTCATTTTTATACCATTTTGCAAAACAACAACAGGAAAATCTGGTGATGGATATGATGTTAGCCATAAACGAAAATCTGGATTGGTTGTTTCTGCTGTAAATGTCTCACAAATCTATTGACAAAAATCCAAAAGTACGATTGGTTATAATTTTGATTTCAAAATATGTGGTTAGAATGTTACGAAAACAATTGGCCAAACGTTCGAGGAGAGCACATCAAGAAATGCTTTCGTTTCTCATTTCTAATCCTCTGTATCAAAACCGAGCCATATCTGAACATATAAACACCTCTCGTTTGGCCTTTATTTTCGCACCGCCTTTTTATATTGTACTTACTCCCTCTAACGTAGGCATCCAACTTTTAGCCAAATGACAATTTTGCAAAACAACCCAATTGCCTTTTTTAATACCTTCATCAATCATTTTTGTAGCAATTGGTCCTTGCCCCTGACCCAATGACAATGAATTCAAACGTTTTGCGCCAAAGCCCTGATCATCAGCAAATTTTAATAACAACACTGTTGGATCAGCGCCCGGTGTTAAAACAAATATCAATGGAACAGTGCACTCCGAATCCATATAAGCAGATAACAGATCAAAAGGTGGTGGAACTATAAATTGACTGCCAAGTTTTTCACTAATAAATATTAAAATACCCGCTACAAGTTTGTCACTACGTGTGACCCGTAATATTAATAACTTTTGAAAAGTAGTTAATTTTGTATTCCATTCACCGGGTATCGGATCTTCAGCCACAGTATTCGAATTAAAATATGTTTCCCAATCATCTGCATGTGCTGTAAGATCATCACGTAAACCTTCAAATGCTGGTAGAACATCTAAACGGCACAATTCATCCCATGATGGTTTTGACATCCATTTTGTTGGATTTTCGTATGGATTCTCTAATCCAACACCGCCAGTTAAAAGAAACATCCATTCGCTCATATCCAATTCATTATTATATTGCATTAAATTGACGGTAAGCAAAAATGAAAACAATAATTTATCCTTTGGGAAGAGAACAAATATAAACATTTATTTATAATTTATTTAGACCGATTTACATTGCTATTTCTTAAGAATACGAACTGATTCCTTTGGCATAAATGCAAATATGGCATATTCAACAATTTAATTACTTATTTAAATGCCGAAGCTGCATCTCAGATTATATAGAAGTCACTATTTCACTCTATCTTAGTACATGGATTGACAAGTCTACACAAGAGCAACCTACTTCATTAGTAATGGTCAGAATTAAACCTTCGCCTTGAATGAACCAGCAGAATGAGGTCAAGGTATTAAAGGCGCTCTGTTAGAAGGATGCTGGTTCGACTCCCAACACTGGCAGTTTGTCAATTGACTAAACTACCGGTGAATGGACAAGAACGAAAGTAACCGGCTAAGCTTGTGAAGGTTTTCTGCAGTTTCCTTATACAAGCTCCAGATGAATATCTCTCTAGTTCCAATCAAAGTCGGCTGCAGCCGCACAACCTACCAATTCCTAGTCTACATACAAATTCCTAGCCCTTTAGGGGTTGGTAAAACAGACCTAGAAAGGCCTACTTACCAGGCTTCGACCTCTTCTCCGCTACATCTACTACTACTACTTAGGGTTAGAATGGCTTTAACTTTATGGTTGTATCTTGACTTAACACTGCAGATAAAGAGCTTTTGGAATGGTCACGTCCATTCCACCCTCTCCCCCCCTACTTAAACTAGCAATTGATAATTATCTTTATTTTTAAGTAACAGCAAAGCAACCAGTCTTAAATAATTAAATGGCATCAGAAAATTTGTATTACCTTTTCAAACAAACTTCGACAAATATTCACGTACAAAGAATATGTAAAATATTTTTTCAGTTCCTCTAAACGAATTTCTACTTCATCGTTTTTCTCAGCATTATCGAATGTATTTCGGAATAGATTTACAAACCATACTAATGAATACTGGTACATTGGATCAACATTAGCTAATACAGCTTTAAATAACAAAAAAGATAAATAGTAAATATATTAATCTTCCAACAACAAAAATTGTAATCATACTAAATTTTATAACGATGGACTCTTTGTTTTGTGCATAGAGATAATCAGGCGGTCGTAGGTATCTTTATTTGCCTAAGATATTCTAAAACCTACCATACACCTTGTGGCATAGCTCCCAGAGCGTATGTACTTTATGGTTTACCGTACCGAAGTTTTAACTTAAAGTCATGGAATCACCACAATTTATCCGGTAATTTTTTTGTAGTTCAGTTTTATGACACTCTTTATATGCCTGAAACAAACCTTTGAAACATACCTCAATGTGAATGGTAGGCTTAATACTTTTAGGAATTGGCATATTCCCCTTTGGCGTTAAATACCCGGTAAACGAGAAGGTTTGAACTGTCCTTAAAAATTTCATACCTGTAGTGAAAAATAACACCGAACTGTACGAGGCAACTGTATCGTAAATCAGTCGTGCCTCATCAATTGATTTTTCTGTAACTTCAGCAATGGCTTGTTTCTTTATAATTTCGCTAGCCAATGTTTTCGATGAACTCAAAACTTGTACGCCAGTTTCATCATCCAATATGTTTCCCTCCGATGAGCTTAATATTTCTAAAATTTTATCTTCAATCTCTTGTAACATTCGTTTATTATTAGCACCTTGTACAATTAACGCATTCTTTTCCGCCTCCAAATCGGGACGTTCTTTTGCTACTGTAATACCTAATAATTGGTCTACTAGACCCACAGTTGTTATCATAAAATTAACAAGTGTTACTTTCACTGATACTTCCGGTAAATAATGTGGATTTCTTAATTTTGTTGTTATATAAAGCCTATGGAAAAGATTTGAAAAATTCGTTTTAAATCAAGTTAGAATATATTTAAGGGAGAAAATATTTCCCGATTTAAAAAGTAGTTTATATTTTTATACCATCTATCAACGAGCTAATTAAGTAAACTAGGTTCTTTTGCGTACCTGAAATTTCTATTAAATTCAATGACTGCATCACCAAATTTCATTAATTCTGTACCACCCTGTTTATAAGTTTGTTGTAACAGTAAAGGTTCCAATATCGGTTCCAATTCTTCACCGACATTTTCCAATAATACAGGTGTCCCAAATTGAATAGCATTTTCTAATGTACGAACATAATCGCTTTGTGAAAAACGTATTATAATCAATTTATTTGCAACTTCCATATTTTTTATCCATTTATTTGCTTGACCTTGTGGATCAATCATTAATGGATATCGCTTAGCATTCCTTGAATAGTATAATTCAAATGATATTTTTCTTTAGATTAATTCATATAAACAGCCCAATCAAAAGACTACAAAATTTATTTCATATTGTGGATTTTTTGCCTAATCAATTGTTTAGCACAGTAAGAGAAATCGTACATTGAATTTCGCTGCGCAGTCGAGTAACTCAAAAATAAACTAAAGTTATCCACAATTATTTAATATAAAGATAGGATAGCTGTTATTGAGAGCACCAGCAAATTGTCGACACGATGAATTGCGGGCTACGTTTTCGATATCAGCGATTAACGCCATACCGACCATAAATGAAGCAGTTTTACCCTAATGATACAGTTTTGGACCTGCCCTCCCTAGTGACAAATATACTAAACTGTCCACATTAATAGACAAGACACACGGCGAACTTTCTGCCGGTCAATAATTTGTAAAACGGTGTGAAGTTTTATAAAAATCAACCAATTATAGAAAAAAAAGTATTGGCAAAAAACGCCCACTATCGCCCAAAAAAATCAGCACATTGTGTTTTCCCCCAGATATCCATTGATTGGGCTTAATAAACATACTTGATTATAATTGCATTTTCCACTGAAAAATTATCAGATGGTAATCCATATAAATTCCATTGACGAATTTCAACAGGTTCCCCTAATACTGTGACCAATTGAAAGTTTTCATCACATGGTACACCTAATTCATTTAATTGTTCAGTCCAGTTTTTTATTTTTTCATTGCGAAAGTCCATAGTGAAGGGTCCCAAATATGCTACAATACCAGCACTGATTAAAATATTTCCACAAAGTGAATCATATTTTTCTCCCAATGCATTTGCTGTAGCACGCCATCGTATGCGTTCACCACCTAAACCACCAATCAGTTCAGCAGCACGCTGCAATTTTTTTGCGCACAAATCTGCTTCATCACTTAATCGTTTCAATTTAGCTTGTTCATTCTCAAGCATTTGATTCAAATCTGCCAGTCTTTGACGTGCTGCTCTTAACATCCCACGCTTCTCGTCTAATGCCATCTCAGCTGCTTGCAAATCACCTTCGGCAACAGCTAGAGCTGCTTTTTTGGGAGCAACTATTTTTGCTACAACGTCATATTGTGATATGGCAATTATCCATTTACAAATACCTTCAGCTGCAGTTGATGCATTTTTTATTGTTGCCGGAACGAATAAAGGGTCGACCAAAATTTTGGTACGTATTTTTTCGATGATTTTTGGTGGTATATTATCTTTGTCAAATTCTATTAAACTCTCAAGAAATTTCATATCACCAAGTAAACGTTTTGATGGCCCCCAATAATCTTCAATTGTACCAACACCAGATGGATTTGGTGATTTATCTGGTTTAACATCTTTTAAAATACAAACAGCTTCCATTACAAGTTTCACACCTTGTGGTGGACTTTTCATTGTTTTTACGATTGTTATATCTTGTGGTGTTAACGTTTGGAGGGCAGATAAAGCTGCATCTAAAATTGGTTTTGCTGTTGCCAACTCTGCGTCACATTCATCTTTGATTGCTTGAGCAGCTGAAGCCTAAAACAGTTTTAAGGCAATAGCATATTTATTATATTTATAAAAAAGTAAAAAGAAAACTCTCATTGCCTATGTAACGCGAAATTTTGAATGAAAACTCATTGTTTTACCTGAAGAGATGCAGCAGCTTCTTCTGCCATAACCACTTCTTCAACCTTAGCAGCCTCTTCAGTTTCCTTTTCAACTTTTTTTACTGTTTCTGCAACATTTGCTGCAGCTTGAACTAATTGTGGTTTGATTTCTGCCAAATTCTTTTGCATGACGATGACATCTGCCTCAGCCTCAGCTAATTTTTCTAATCCAACTTCATATCGACGTTTTCCATTCATTATTCCACTTTAAAAAACAAAATGAAATCATTGACTAAACCTAGATAGATAAATAGATTGTAAAGGCTGCCCTGGACGGGCTGCACTTCGACCATAAGGTCCATTGTGATGTCTAAGGATGTGAGGATGTGAGTGGAGTGGAAGGAATTTGTGTGTAGACTAGGAATTGGTAGGATATGCGGCTGCAGCCGACTATGATAGGAACTATGCGGATATTCATCTGGAGTTCGTGAAGGAAACTGCAGAAAACCTTATAAAACATTGCCGGTTACTTCGTTCTTGTCCATACGCCGACAGTTTAGTCAATTAACCGCCCCTGTTTTTTTAAATATTGGCAAACTACCGATGTCGGGGTTCGAACCCATAAAATCCCAGTTTCCAAGGATGCATACTGCGCAGACATAACGCCTTAGACCGCTCGGCTACTAGGACTGGTCTGACTAAACCTATCCACCTACTTTTAAATATACCCTTGAGATTCGTCTCAACAGTTAATATGTGCAGACAAATTTGATAGTGTTTCCCTTATAGTCAGGTAAAGGAAAAAATTGGATATTTTACCAACACTATAACTGTGAAGTTAACCAATTTTTTCCAATGTGGAAGATCAAATTAACTGCACAGATAATATTTTCCGCGCCATGTTTGGACTAAAAGGAAAAAGTACTTACTTTCTTTGAGCGGCCAACAAAGCATCGAAAGTTTTGATCAATTCTAAGTATGATGTAGGTGTAATATAACATTGGCGACCCAATCTTGTAAAATAGATTTTTGCCATATCTTGGGTGGATGTATGAAATGTTTGACACATTTCAATGCATACAGTTTTCTCATTTGGTTTTAAATCAATTGCACCCACAAATCTGGTCGCTACAGCTAACAGAGCATCTGACGGCCAAGGCTACAAAAAAAAATCCAATTTATCTTCCTATTTTCGGTTAACAACTTTTGTAGCTACATACGTGAAACCAATCAATTGTACAACAGTTTACAATCGATGGGAATTTTCGTACACGAATACGAAAATTATTACCAATTGGACTCATTGTCAATGCAATGTGTAGTTGATCACGAATAATTGATACAAAATAATTAAATAGTGCAGCTAAACTACCATCTGTTTGTAAAGGTCGGTCACGTTGACGATCACGTTGACGTGCTTTATCAGTAATGTCCACTTTTTCATCAGGTGGAAATATGTTTGGTACTTCACCAGAATTCAATAGATTATTTATATCTTCTAGGAATGATTCTTCTTTTATCTAATAAGCGCAAAAATTAAAACAAATGATTCAAATATAGAAATAAATAATTTTAGTTCAGTCAATATAGATATATGTGTTAACTATAAATCGGGGGTAAGGAGTGTAGGTCCTTAAAAATATAAAAGTAATTTACACCAAAAACGAAATGGTTGCGAAGTAGATATTTTTTCAATTTGCTAAAGCCATGTGTTTCGTATGATCGTATTTTCTAAATGTGAGTGATCATCGTACCATTCCCTAGAAATATCTGATGAGATTAGATTTGAAGCGCAGTAGAACTTTGAAGAGATTTTGAACTACGACCAATTTGACCTATTGTGTCATCTAACTATCAAAGGTGTTTCAAGAACCCAATAGTCTTAATAAACTTCCTAGAGATAATATATATAAAGTAGGCAAGCCGAGCCAAAATTTGTCCCCTCAATAGAAAGAGAAAGAGAATGGCGTAGGTTGAGCTATCTCTTTTAAATGACTAATATATAGCATAGAGATAATATATAATATATGATATATAGTCATTATATATCATAGAGAGTATATTATCTCTATGTTATATATTAGTCATTAAAAAAATAGATAACTCAGACTACGCGATTCTCTTTATCTTTCTTTTGACGGGACGTTTCCACTTACACGCGCGCCTATGGCTTACCTACTCTATGTATACATATTATCTCTATGATAAACTTATGATTTCCTCTTGACCATACTTCATAAATGAGTCAACTTGTTTAAATATAGAATTATTCAACAGTCCAGTGTTTTATTTTATAATTCATAACTGAATATATTTAGTTCTCTTTGTGTGCAACTAATAAATATGACGTCATGTAGGTACATGCAATGTAATGAATTGCCTGTTTGTATACTCCCGTTCAATAAAATTGAACAGATCTGAACCGAAACAGTCTCTCACAATTTTGATTATTCTTGTAGTAAATGTTTTTTAACTATACTTTCATTTCTTTTTTCACACTTAAAATATTTACTACTTATCTTTGTTTATAAATGAATAATTATACAGAGAGTTACAAAAGTGAGGAGTGTTATAAAATGTAAGAAAATTAACATTTCAGGCTCATAATTAGCAGACATGACCAAAACAACCAAAAAAAAAAAATTTCACGATTGAAATTCGACTTTGAATACATAAGACTATAAGATTCAGCGTAATTCGAATAAATCTTTGCTATATAACCTGGGCTGTAGCGATTTAATATACCTGTGAATCACTAAACAAAAATGTCGTATGAATTTCTGCACCAAGAATCTTCTTTAATACTTTACGAATATCTTCATGCCATTCTTCTGGACCATATTGTCGACTAATCTCCACCTGATATAAATCATGTTCGGATATATGTGATGCTAAACGGGTTAACGATTGACGGCCAGATCCACCAACTCCAACTAATAATGCGTGACCTCTTGGCTGTTTAATGATTCGACATATTCTAGATAAATGTTCAATGGCAAAACTAAAAAAAAATTTGGGAGTTTTATAGTTGATAAGTCCTCTGTTTTTTCTGATAAAAAACTGTATGTTTATAGCCAGAACATACAGTTATGAGCTTTAATGTAAGCCAACAGCCCTTCAAAAACTTTCATGACCGGTAACATCTTACAAACGACTAAAATGATTGTTATCAAATATGGAAAAAAACCGTTTCGCAAATATCAAAAGGAGCCATAATGTGGCCGACAAACAAGCAGACAGATGGATAAACATTAAGTTATTAGCATAGAGGCTTCTATCGGAAAATGGGAAATATACCCTGCCCACCATTATTGATAAATTACTTAGATAAAATTAATTGAAATTTTTGATTGGGACCAAACGATCAGTGCCAGTTCTGAAGCGGATAAAACCAATCAGGATAAATTGAAAGCTAGAAATTTTAATGAAACTCCCTTGAGAAGTTAGATTCGTATGTGCTTAATGGTTGCTGTAAGCTCCGTCAAATTATATAAACTGCTTAGTAGAGAAATGTTCTTACGTAAACATGACCAAATTCATTGGTTTTTTAGACATATTATTATACTCCTTCAAAAATCCATCTACAATATTTCTCATATGATTCAAATCCGTCACTTCCATATAAAATTTACTATCAGCTTTTAAATTCGCAAAATCACAATATATTAATTTACGTAATTCATTTTCACCAATAACCGTGTCACCTTTATCTAATAATCGACTAAAAACTTGATCCATATCGACATCAAATCGTTCATGCAAAACGGTATGTAAAATTTGGAATAACCATTCTTTTTCTGGATCTTCAACTAAACGATCATAGTAAACTCGTAATATTTCATGCACCCATAAACGTTTCATTGATGTTAAATCTTCAATGGCTTCAGGAACTGATAGTAAAACACCTTGAATCACTCGAGCAAAATCACGTAAATTAAATAAATAATGACATTTCGATGGTGTTGGTAATAGATTTAATCGGGATTCTCTGTACACATCCAAAGTGGCCAAAACAATTTCTGTAATGCATGGATCAAATTCTTTGGAGAATCCCCTGGAAAAAATGGCCAAATATATATTATGTAATTCGTATATGGTCGAAAAACAGTAATTTCCTTGTCGTTTGATGAAGATTTCAGGCTCCAAGATGCTAGCACCCCATCCATGGAATTTCGAAAAACCAATCATACCATCTAATTGGTCATAAATGGTCAGGTAGTCCCACTATTTGGTCAGCGATAGAAAACTTTTTATCGATGTTTTAAATTTTTTTCAAGGTCAAAAAAAATTTTTGCATCCCTTATTCCATAAAGAGAAAAAATAAAACACTAATCGATTGAGAATAATACACTGATAATTGGTCAATTAAAATAAATAATTGGTCAGACCTACCTCCTGGGAAATATTTATTTCCTGGGATGAACTTGAAAAAAATTTAAAACATCGTTAAAAAGTTTTCTATCGCTGACCAATTAATGGGACTACCTGACCATTTATCACCAATTAGTGACCAATTAGATGGTATAAATGGTTTTTCGAAATTCCATGGATGGGGTGCTAAAGGTTTTCTACGACCTTGAAAAAATTAAAAGATCAATAAAAAGTTTTCTATCCCTGACCAAATAATGTGACTACCTGACCATTTATGACCAATTAGATGGTATAATTTTTTTTCGAAATTCAATGGATGGGGTGCAAGCATCTTGGAGCCAGATTTTAACTATTTAATGTGTTTTCGAAATTGTCACTGCAGCGAATTGCACAGAAAATGGAAGAGATTCATTTTTATAACAAATTTCTTTTGAAGAAATCACATCAAAAACGAAAGCAAAATGTATATTATCTCTTTGATTATAAAGAACGAATATTTAACAAAATCTTCATGGTCTGATTCAAGGAATTACGTCGTACCTTTGAGAGTGTGTCTAGTACCTTGTATCTAAGTGCCATAACATTATTTTACTAAATATGGCAACCAAAATATCTTCCTTAAATTCATTTACACATAAAACATTAAAATGTCGCGCAAATCTAGGTGTTACAGTTAGGCCAGAGGAAGGGGGACCCATAGCACACATTACCTAAAACATACATTAAATACTGATATGAAAAAATTAACTCGTCAACCTGGAATCGAACCTCGGGCCTCAGGTTATCTAGTCCAGCGTGCTTCCGCAACACCAAAGACGACTGTGACGTAACAGCCAATCTTTTCATATCATTCCTATTTTTTATTTTGGCAGTATTACTTCTGTCGAAGTTATTATTCATATATATTTATTCGTGTATACTTAAGCGTCAACAATACGATGTTTGTCCAAATTCCATTTCGGTTACGTAAGACAAACAGTAGGAGACTAGCGTATACTATATAGACAAATGTCATTGAATTTTTAATTAAATACTGATATGAAAAAATTATCTCGTCAACCAGGAATTGAACCTCAGGCCTCTGGTTATCTAGTCCAGCGTGCTTCCGCAACACCAAAGACGACTGTGACGTAACAGCCAATCTTTCATATCATTCTTATTTTTTATTTTGACAGTATTACTTCTATCGAAGTTATTATTCATACATATTTATTTGTGTATACTTAAGCGTCAACAATACGATGTTTGTCCAAATTCCATTTCGGTTACGTAAGTCTCCTACAGTTTGTCTTACGTAACCGAAATGGAATTTGGACAAACATCGTATTGTTGACGCTTAAGTATACAAAATAAAAATAAATATATATAAAACATACAAATACATATTGATATATGAAACATCATCTGAGACGAAGGTATTTCTGAACTCACCTGTATATCAACTAAATATACCGGAGTGATGTCTTTTCGATCATACCATAATTCTTGATCAACCATTTGTCGTAATATTTCAATTGGTGGTTGTGCCCCATATGTTTCTTTCATTGGCATACTCACATCATCAACAAATATAACAAATTTTTGTTCAGGTGGTGGACCATAAACACCACGACGTCGTTTATCCAATTTTTGCATTATAATATCTTGTGTTTCATTTGCCGATGTTTGAGCAGAAAAATTTATAAATATTGGCTTATAAACTGCAGTGTTGACTTTTTTCAACAAAAAATCCTGTAATAAAATTGGTAAGATTCAAATCTAACATCTCCAACTTTTTCACCTAATTATATTAACCAGGTCAACTTCCGTCTACAAATAAGCGAAGAAATCAAGTACGAAGAGAATAACCTGATTCATTACAATTATAGTCGAAAAAAACCAATGGTTAACAACTTGTTTAGCCGTTACTACTATAAGAGACACTTATTTTGCATGGGAGAATGGAAAGATTTATCCCATTAGATAGATTTTAACGGCTGCCCTGGGCGGGCTACACTTCGACCATAAGGCTCATTGTGATGCCTAAGGATGTGAGGATGTGAGTGGAGTGGAAATAATTTTTGTGTGTAGACTAGAAATTGGTAGGATGTGCGGCTGCAGCCGACTCCAATAGGAACTAGGCCGATATTCATCTGGAGTTCGTGAAGAAAACTGCAGAAAACCATCACAAGCATAGCCGGTTACATCGTTCTTGTCCATACGCCGACAGTTTAGTCAATTTACCGCCCTTTTTTTTTCTTAATAATTAACAAACTGCCAGTGTCGGGATTGAAACCCATAACCACCCAGTTCCAAATAGACATAACATCTTACACCGCTCGGCCGCTTGGACGATATGTATCCCATTACATAATAGTTCAATGTTCAGCTCCACCGAAATCGGATGTTGGAAACTTTGATTCAAAGGGGTGCATGATTTAATAATTCGCTGGTTGGATAGGTTAATTTGCCTTTTATAACTTACAGTAACATAAATCGATTTCCCAGTACCAGTTGGCCCCACAAACATTGTCCGTTTTCCATGCTCAACTAACAGTTTCATTAGTGCTATATATCGAATTGTCTCCACTGTAGTGACAATTATTTGATTCACAGGTATATCTCTGGGTATTGCCGGTGCTGATAATAAATCATCTGACCATTGTTTCCACTTTCCTTTACCCTAAAAAATTACATTTTAAAAGTGCTTTTATTTACAAATATACGGTGGGGCAAAATAATCCAAAGATTTATTTTCAATTGATAACTTTTTGTCTTCAGTAAATATGAAATAATTGGACATCTGGTTGTTAACCACAGACAATGTTTCAAAGCTCTAGTATTATTTTGCCCCATTTGCTTTTCTTACCAGCTTTATATAATAATAATCAAATACAGTTTTCTCGGAAGGTAATACATAAATATATGGTTTTTCTGGATTTTCAACAGTCAAACCTATACCCAATTCATTCAACAATTTTTGGGGAAATGTTTTTTCCAACAATGCTCTAAATAGTATATCAAATTTTGGACGACTGTCTGCAAATAAAGTACCTCCAAGTGACCAAATACATGAAAAGAAAAAAATACCCTAATCAGAAATGGTATTAAATATCTTCATCTCATTTTTATTTGGTTTACCTCTAACTGGGCACGAATATTTAATGCTGGAGTTTGTTTCAAGTATTCTTCGTCATAAAAATCATCCATAAATGTTTCGCACAAGTTCATGCAGCTTACAAGCAAATTTGAATTTAAAGTTGGATACATTTCCTAAAAAAATATTTATCATTTCATTATCTAGTCACCAGCAAAGAATTATCTAGCGAGCCCTTGACATTAAGGTAAAGTCTAGTGCCATACATCTATAGTGTTACTTTCGTTCTTGTTCATACGCCGACAGTTTAGTCAATTAACCGCCCCATTATTATTTTTAATTATTTTTTTAAATTAATTTAATTGGCAAACTGCCACCGTTGGGAATCGAACCAGCAACCTCTCAGTTCCGAGCAAAGCGCCTTTACAAGTTTGACCACTCGGTTAAAAAAATCTACCTTTAATCACATAGGAATGCAAATTTTTGGTCATTGAGCAATTTTATGCAGCAGCCAAATTTTCATAAGAGAGTAGCCACAAAAACTCGCTAAGGATTAAGGAAAAATATGGCGCCATGACAGAGAACGGTAATCAAAAAACCGTTTAATTGGTGTGACGTGATTTCAAGATGGCCCTTAACTTTTAAATGTCTTCGCTTTTAAGTATCTTAAATTTAAAACAACTGAAAAAGTTACCTGGAGACCACATCTTCGAATTAAATAAAGTAATGGATTACAAAATCTAAAGAATAAGGCTTTTAACTGTAATCGATATGTTTCATCTAATAAAGGCGGTAGTTTGTTTAACCAGGATAAAACTAAAACTTCCCATCCTAACGAAGCCGGTTCCATGTAAATCATACCACATCGAGAAACTGTAGCAGGTGAGGCTACTTCCAAATCCATTGGTTCAAATATTAAATTTGTGGTTGGTGCTAATTGAATGATTTCACCAGACATTAAACATAATTTTTTATTATCATCCAAAACTGTATTCATATTTTCAATCCAAACAGCATCTACTGGACCATCAAAAATTAACCATTTTCTAAAAATAAAAACCGAATAACGAAATCGTTTTTTAAGACATATAATTTAAATCATACCGATTATCGTTGGGTGATAAAGCAAATAATCGATAATTAACAGCTAGAACACCATCAAACCATTCATGAGATACAGCATCAAATTGCCCGTATAATTGGCCCATTGTTATGGATTTTGGATTTATTACAGTATATTCCACTCGATGTTCATCCAATTGACCCTAAATTATCGCATACAGTTTTTAAAAAAAGCTATTAATTTCCTAGTTTCGAAGGCTCCATATCTTCTGTTGTAGGTATGAAACCCTAACGAATATAAATTTAATATCGAAAGTTTGTTTTTACCCGATCTTCAATTAAACCTAGTGCATCGGCTAACATCTTGTAACATGTGGTTTTACCAGCAAATGGAAGTCCAACAATCATTAAGCCATGCCGACAAACAATCATTTCATACAATTGTTGACATTTTTCTTGAAACCATGGAATTATTTGAATATTTGCATTCACGCCGGCATCATTCAGAGCTGTATTCAATATTTCATAGTCAGGTTCAGGTAATGTTAATCCGGGAAACAAATCTGATATGATTCCCAAAAATAATGGAACATCTTGATCCAAAAATTTGGGTAAATTGACATCTTTTATTGCACGTAAAACCATTTTATCTTCACCTTGATCAGGGTATTTTAATTTTAATGATCTTGCGGCAGTTAATACAGATTTAACCGCTCTCATTCCTGAAATTAATTAATATTTTGCAAAAATTGTACTTTGCGTAAGTAAATTTTTCCTTACCATAATCGTAATGACATTGTGAAGATAATTGTTCTGAACATAATTTATATGTGGCAACAATTTTAATAGCCAAAGGTTTTGGATACAGATATCCGAATGAGTATAATTCGATTTCTGCAATCAGAGAATAATCAGGCACCATCATAGCGACTGATCGAAACAGTGCTTTTAGATTATCCGGTAATTCTGACCGGCCAGCATACCCAGGATTCATTGTTATAAATACCGCACAAGTTGGATCCAATTCTAATTCGCTACCTTCAAATACAAGATACTTGACACCTGTTCCAATACCACGTTGTATTGTTAAAATTTGTTGTGCTACCACCGATAATACTTCCAAATCAATACGATTAAATTCGTCAAAGCATGCCCAAGCACCACATGATAGCAACCCCTAAATATGTCAGATAATGTAAAATTTATACTTAAATCAATAGAAGAAGCTAAATACTCTACCTTAAAAAATTTCCCTAAAGCAATATAATCTAAACCATCAGAACAATTGAAGACCACACATTGTTTTGCAACAGCTTTAGCCAAATCTTTCGTAGTTTCAGTTTTTCCCGTGCCAGCTGGACCTTCAGGTGCTCCACCCAAATGTAAATGTAATGCTCCAAATAATGTACGATAACATCGATCAGTTAAGGGGGTAACAACTAGACGTGGCACATTTCCTAAATACTCGTATCCATATTTTAATTGGGAATTTATCATTCTGGTAAATAAATCTTTTTCCTAGAACATAATTTTTTTTTCAAGTTTCTGTATAGGTAAAAGGCCTTTTAATATTGAGTATCTTGCCACAGAAATGATTTTTACTTTACTGAAAGGAAAACTTTTTACTCCTTAAACTTTTTGGACTATTGTACTATTTCTAAAAAAATGAGCTTTTCTATAACCGCCTAAAATTTAAAATCTCAAACATGGATAAAAATTATAATAACTTTTCTAGCCTTTGACAAAATAGCTAATCAAACTTTTGCCTCTCCAATAATATTTCTGTGGCAAGAGAATCATTTTTTAAGCAATCGTACCATCCAATAGTAACGCAATTGCGATAACCACTCAAAATCATTGATACTTGAAACTTTTTTGGTAATTATATCAGCTAAAACGTCTCTAGCATGTACATCTAATACAACCAATGCACCTAAAGCAATTCTTGCTTGTGGACTCAATTTTCCACGAACTAATTCAACAACAGCTCGAATTTGCTTCACGCATTTGTCAAAATATGCTTGTAACGCCGCAAGACCTATAACAATCGCTTCTTGGACTTCAATTGTCCAATAATAACAACCAATACTTTGTACAATTTGTCCAGGCCAGTCTAATACCCATTGTTCCCGCGGCTTTACTATATAATCCTCGATAGATTTTTCTACTGTACTATGTATTGATTGTCGCATATCTGTTTCCAATTCACATAACCATTTTTCAACTTGACCTCGGGCTTGGACAGTATCAATTGTGAAATTTAATTCAATAATCTCACCTTCACTGGATTTCATGTGAGTAATCACTAATTCTTCGGTAAACTCTAATTTCGCAATACCTTCGAAGCATTTCTTTAAATGTGGTTGTACGCGTTTTGGATCTTTGGTTTCAGACAAAATTTCTAATAGCTCATCATTGGATAAGAAGAAAAAACGTGGGAAAAATAAACGTTTCTTTTCTAAGTATGAATTTAAACCTTTTGTTACTTCATCTAATAATTGGCGACATTTTTGTAAACGTGGGCTCATTTTATCAATTTCAATTACTGTTAATACTTTTGTGTCCATCGATACTTGCCGCATAATATCTTTCCATGTTTTATCGACAGCACTAAACCGTCGTGCTTCTTCAGGCATTTGATTTTGTATATCAGGTGATGAAAATATTGGCTCTAAGTACATCCATGTTGCTTGAACTTTTAACCAATCTTCCAATATTGCTTCAAGTAATTTCATTTTTTCTTGCCATATCCTTTAACATAGAATTGAAATAGAAATGTTTTAGAATTTTAGAAATAAATCCTGTGAGACATTTCAAATAAGAAAATTCAGGGCACCAAACGTAAAGTCAGGTAAAGTTGGACATCCTTAAGTCTCTAGATGTTCAGTGACTCTAAGACTACAATCTCTTAAATCACTTTTGTTTGAAAGAGGTCAAAGTGCGGCCTATTATATTATGTTGCAAAGCTTTTTCTCGAAAAACAACGTAGAGCTAGCAACGTGAGGTTGATTGATTAATTGATTGATTAATATCGGGGTAAAAATTATTATACTTCGACCTTATGGTTCATTGTGTTCTCCCATCTGCCTAAGTCCGACGAGACTCGCTTCTCCCATATGTTAGCAATAGCCTGGAGCTTGCTTTTCCTCCCGAAGGTTCATATATTCGGGGTGAGATGCACCGAATAACCTGTCTCTCCTGTAACCCAGAGGTTCGCAGTCAAAGATAATGTGGCTAGATGTTTCTTCCTCCTCGCCACACAATCTGCACATAGTGGACCCGTTATGGAGTCCCATTGTGTGCAGATGCTTCCGCAGGGGATAATGCCCGGTAATGAATCTGGTAACCCTCCGCAGTTGCATCCTATTCAGGCTCAGTGCAACGAAAGAGAGCCTCTTTGTTGCACTCTGAAGCAGTACATTCCCGAGCTTTTGCCGCGGTACTTTTTCCCAGTGATCACGATGTTAAGCATTTGACTATTGGTTGATCACTTGTTTACATGCAGTCCTTGGAATTCCTAAGATAGGAACGTGAGGTTTCATGGAGGACTGTTTGGGACTATACTGAAACTCTTACATAACATACCTGGCTTCCTCTTCAAATGGTTTGATGTATGGTGAATTTCGTACTGTTTGGATTTTTAATAAATTATCATCCAAGAGTGTTTGAATATCATCGCATGCCGATAATATATATGTTCCAGTATCACGAAATGGATTAATAGTAAATTCTTGATCCTCCCAAGCACCTTGCATTTTATTCAATTGTTTTTCTAAATTACCCTCTTTTGTGGCTGCCTCCGAAATCTTTTCAAATTTCCCAACATATTCTTCTAAATGAAAATCAATGACTTTCGCCAATGACATTTTATCATCAACATGAATCGGAAAACCAATAATATCTGATGCCTCGTCCCAATGACGTTTCTTCATACATGGATTGCCTAATGTATTTATAACGGGCATATTCTCTTGGAATTCTTCTAATTTTAATCGAATGGCTGTTGCTAAATTACGTGGTGTTGGTTTCTCACTAAAACCTTTTTCCAGTTTTAATATATTTCGCGCTAATGTTGATAATTCATTTTCAATATCTTCTGGTTCAAAACTACCGACTCGGGACGACATCCATAAATCATGATTATCAAAAAATTCGATTGCATTATCGTATAACTTTTTGTATGGTACTAATGTGTCTTGGGTTTGTTTTCGTATTGGATATTGTGATAATTCCCATCCAAATGCTTGTTCCTCTTCATTAAAACGATCGATTTGGTCAGCGGCTGCTAATAGCCTAAAAGAAAGTATCCATAATTTAGAGTAGAGATGATTAAAAAGATTATATTTCGCGAAAATGAACCATTAGTTCTATAAGCAAGATAAAACTCTAGGATCTTCTGGTGGACTGTTATGTTCTCTTCTTACATGGGTAGAAAACTTTTAATGATCTTTTAGTGATCCATCATAGATCTTATACGTTCAAGTATCAGACCTGTATTCAGTTTCCACAAACATAATATACTTTTAAGACAACTAAAATACATACTTGGCTTCAAATCGACGTGCCTTTTCATGATACTTTCGAATTAAATTAATATCGCCCCAATCTTCACATTGCCCTACTTGACGAGCATAAATCAATAAATTTTTCGCAAATTTTATTCGACGTTCTTTTAAGAATTCTTGATACTCAATCGATTTCTTTTTAACAATTTCATTCATTTCTTCAAAGACATCGTCAAAATTTAATGCCCTAAAATTTGTACTCTTAATAAGTATCTAAATTGGATATCCAAGATAAAGGAATCTACCATTGGAAAGTTGTTTTATTTTGTTTCACTTCCACCAGTCCAAAGATTGAATGATTGCCCATAAAAATCATTTGATCCAAAATGACACGTAATTTATCCAACATTGCTGGTAAAATTTTCTTTTGTACTTCTTTACTATAAGCAACAGTTGCTACAAGTTCAGCGGTATTTAATGGTATGGTTAATAAACGGTTTGCTATCTCTTCATATATTTTACCAAGTCTAAAATAATGGCAAAAGTTTTATTTATGAAAAGTTACAGTCTACGGCACAGAAAATAAGGGACGAAAAACAGTGAAACCTAATTTTCAAACTAGGTATATTCACAACACAATGTGTTCTGTGTCTCGCAGTGTACATAGATCAAAACTTTTGCTCCGACAATATAACGAAACAACAAATGGGACAAGAGGTCATGTTTTTTCTCAGAAATGAAATAATGAACGTGTCATTCACTTAAACTGTATGCCAAAAGCATATTCGTGCACTGTGTTGAAAACAAGTATACCAAAAGACTATTCGAATACTAAAAATTATTAGTGGCTATACGGACTATAACAAGGATATAATCGAGCAAAGGTGAATTTATTGTTGATGGAATGAAATATAGATAGATAGATAGATTGTAAAGGCTGCCCTGGACGGGCTACACTTCGTCCATAAGGTCCATTGTGATGCCTAAGGATGTGATGATGTGAGTGGAGTGGAAGAAATTTTAGAGTAGACTAGAAATTGGTAGGATATGCGGCTGCAGTCGACTATGATAGGAACTATGCCGATATTCATCTGGAGTTCGTGAAGGAAACTGCAGAAAACCTTCTCAAGCATAGCCGGTTACTTCATTCTTGTCCATACGCCGAGATTTTAGTCAATTAACCACCCCCTTTTTTTCCTTTAATAATTGACAAACTGCCGATGTCGGGATTCGAACCCATAACCTCCCAGTTTCCAAGTATGCATACTGCGCAGACATAACACCTTAGACCGCTCGGCTACTTGGACTGGTAATGAAGTATAAGATGCTTTTGCATAACTCATACAAAGTTTCCTCTAAGATTATATAAATCGATCCCCTTGATTGCTTTGCCTTGCTCAAAGCTTACAAAGACTTGATAAAACACGGATGCCGAATACTTTATTGTGTATGTCTCAATGGAATTTAATTGGTATTCAAATTGTGTCAATCGGGTCTTTTGTTTCCTGCCTCACAATATTTCCAGCCTTACTCTTTGCACGCGGTTTGATATTCATTACGATTATGTTGAACTAAATCATTTAACATTTTTTCCGCTGCTGTTGTGATATTTGTAACAATGTCGTTTCGTTTTAAATTAAATAATCCTGTATTCACAATTTGTACAATTTTATTTGGTATTGTACAAATTAGTTCCTCAAAATATATTATTTTATCACAGTATTCTTCAAAAGTATGATGTTTAGACATAAATTCGTCAATTTCAGTTTTTAACTAAAACAAAAAAAATTGAATGAAATATCAGGAAAATTTTCCTAAAACAATTAATTATTATAACGCCACAAAATTTTTGGATATATTTTGATGGAAAATTATTACACAAACTCCAGGCATTCAGAGGATATTATCTCTCTAGGGAGATCGCCAATAGGCAATGTTTTAGCCGCCATCACAGGATACTGGCTGCACGGCAGATATGCTGAACGTCTAGGACTGACAATGCGCCCCGTCTATTGCAGAATCTACCACTACAAGGAGGAAAAGTTGATGACTCTCCTTCTCTGTCACTGCCCAGGTCTTATTATGAAGAGACTCACCTTTTTTGGGTCGGCCTTTCTTTGACGACCTCGCTGAGCTAAAGACTACCGGCATCAAAACTCTATGGCTGTACCTGAACAGTTCCAAATGGTTTAAGGAGCAGTACCCACCTTGGATCATTCACATTTCAGTATCACAATGGACCTCGCGGTCTAAGTGTGTCCCATCCTGGACACCCATCACAACCTAACATATTAGACGTATGTTATATATTGCCATTTATAAGGAGTCTCTTCTAAAAATAGTAAAATCGTATGTATCCCGAAGTCGTCCTAGCGCCATGTTTAACTCAGATTTTTCTACGTTTCTATATCTCGTTAAAAACGTACTATATGGCTTGACAATTTGTGGGTAAAAGATATTACCAAATTTTTAGCTTTTGTGTTAATCATAAAAATGGTGTTTATATACGCATTCCATGGATAGATAGATAGATAGATATATCTTGGGGTCTAAAAAGTATTGCACTTCGATCTTATGGTTCATTGTGCTCCCACTTTTACCTCAGTCTGGCGAGATTCGCTTCTCCCATATGTTGGCAATGGCCAGAAGCTTGGTTAGCATGTCTTCCTGAAGTTTCATATATTCGGGGTGAAATGCACCGAATATCTTGTATCTTCTGTAACCTAGAGGTTCGCAGGTAAAGATAATGTCGCTTGATGTTTCATTCCATGGAACTTAAAACCTTAAAGTTGAGAAGGAGAGTTGTGTGTCAATGCCAATTATCATTTCATTTGAAAACTTTGTGACACCATAGTCTTATATTATTCTTAGAATTTACATTATCATTAATTATATGACGAAATTCATCAAAATCAGCAACTGTTAACTCTGGTCCAATACGTTGTTCCTTCACCAATTCAATAATTTTTTTATTCATTGGCTCCACAATTTCATTAAGTACAATTGGTTTCAAATATTCTAAATTGTCCTCGTGATACAATTCTGGATATAATGTATATTCAATACGTTTAAAGTTTTGTATTAAATTTAACATCATTGTGATTGGTTCTAATAATATATCACGAAACTTTGTAAAATATGGTTCAAATGATACGACCTTATTTCGTACAAAAACGCTCATATCAAATCCACGGTTTAGTATCTATAAAAATAAATAAATAAAATAGATTTCCAAACAGTTTATGTTTGCTTTCCTGGTGGAAATAATTCTCTTCAAAAACTGTTAAACTTATAAAACAATTTTTAAAGGTACCTCTTGGAAAAAATGTGAAAAAAATGAAGAAAATTTTTGTTCTCGATTTTAATAACAATAATTTTCTAGGCTAATTTTGACCCAAACAGTACGAAAATCAGGTTCATTTTAACGTCCAACCAAAACATTTCAAAATTTTGCCTTCTCAATTCATACAGTTTGGAATTTTAGCACTATGGGTCTGTTACCTTGAAAACCGTTAATCGTATCGTATTTTAACCAATGCCATCATTTTCGCTAGGTCCAAATTAGCTTAAAACGAAGTTTTTATCAAAATCGGGGACATAAAATTTTCCTCCAATTTTAGCGATTTTTTTAAGGGGTACCCCTTGGAAAAAATGTGAAAAAAGTGAAGAAAATGTTTGTTCTCGATTTTAATAGCAATCATTTTCTAAACTTATTTTGACCCAAACAGTACGAAAATCAGGTTCATTTTAACGTCCGACCAATACATTTCAAAATTTCGCCTTCTCATTTCATGCAGTTTGGAATTGTAGCACTATGGGTCTGATACCTTGAAAGGAAGTCGCGGGAAACAGTCAGTTAACAATATATTATCAAAATAGTATATGTTATGTATTCAAGACTCTATACAATAGAGTGTCGTGGCTTAGTTAGCTAAAGCGCCTGTCTAGTAAACATGAGATCGTGAGTGTTTATTTAATTAGTTCGCTGAAAAAGTCTGAATTACTCTTATTAAGTCTGAATAACTCTTCAGTCAGAATCCAAAATATTATGTTTTCTGTCTTTAAATCATTTTAAAACATTTATTTGATTTTTTCAGACTTTTTCAGAGATTTTCAGAAAAATAAGACATTCAGAAGTTTTATTCAGAGTTTTAAAATAATTATTCTTAAATATTCTTAATTTTTGAAAAGAAATATTTCCACCAAGGCTCGAAAAGGTAAAAGTTTTTTCGATCGTTATTTGATCGTTATTTGTGGATCGAAAAAAAGCTTCCTTCTATGAGACAAAAAGATTTTTATTGGTAGAATTTATTTACCCCAACATCTAAGGCCCACGTCACATATTCGTTTAAACTCTGAATACAAATACTTTGCAATTGATAACTCATTAATGATGCCACACAATTAAAAAACTTCTGGCCTAATTTTGGATCTGTGATGGATGGAAATAGTACACGTTTTTTATTACCACTTGTTTGTTTAAATATACTAACAATGTCCGCATACCAAACATTTTTTAAATGCTCTACAGCTTCATCAATATCGGTACGAAAAATTGTATTAAATTTATTCACATCCAACGGAATACCATATTCGTAAAATTTATTTGGACGTAATAATCGAATGTATCTGTTCAAAAATAAAAATAATAATTGTTTTAAAGTTTATAATTTTGCGTATAACCAAAAAGGTTTTAAAAGTATATATTGATTACAAAACATATCACCATTAATTCGATGCCTTAAAGGACTCTGTAAACTTTCCTCTATCTCCTACTTATTCCCTATCTGGTCTTGTCCTGGATAACGAAACTGAATTTGTTTAAAAACTTACTGGAATTCGTTACACCAACGATTAATTAAATTTCGCAAACAAATGTTTGTAATAAATAATCGTTGCTGTAATCGACGTTTATTATTTCTGATCGACAATCCCCAACTTGGACTTTCTCTGACTAATTCTTGGCGTTCATATGAATCTTCTTGACTTGTAACTGATGCTTGATTACTTGGATCTGATAATACAAAGTCCACAATTGATTTTTTTATTGATGCTGTAAATACATCTTGTAAATCATCTTTAACTTTCCCGACATCTCCTTTATTCTTTAATTGAGGCGGAATTAGTGCGAGTACCTAGCAAAAAATAATTCAAAGAAGGTTTTAAGGAACCATAAAGTTACCACCATATGCATGATAACTCTCAATATTTAATTATTTTCTAATGTGATCTTCTACTTTTCACCTTTTCAAAATTTGGTACTCCTGGAAGTTAATTATAGTTTGAAACATATCGAAATATTATAGTACTTACCTTATTAACCAATGACGAATCCATTGGGGCCACATAAATTTTATCAATTCCATGTAAAATATAATAATAATATCGTAAAACATCAATTTCATTTTCCGTAACGGTTGTATCACTGCTATCGGCATTAATTTTACCAACTAATAACTTCACAAGACGATCACGAAATGATTCTCGTCGAAATCGTGCTAATGTTAATTCTTTCATTCGTTTTCGCTCAGCTTAAACAAACAGATTTAGTTTCTAACACTCAAACAACCTCTATGTACAAAGATATTCAAAAACTAATAACCCTGAGGAAAAGGCATTTTTGGCCACAACATTATAGTTTCTGATGGATTCTATTTAAACTGGACAAAATAATCAAAATTTTCGATATCTCGTTAATTTTTTGAAACATGGAAAAATTAACGAGAGTTAACGTTTAATAGACTAGCGCTACTTTTGTAAAAAATAAGCTTAAAAGGTTTCGATTCTGGGGTTTTGAGTTTCGGTCAGCAGGATCTAGGTCCGGGTTAGTAGGTTTTTCAGCTATTTTATTTCCAAATTTTAACTTTCGAGATTTCGAAAAATAAACAAGATATCAGAATCCGTATAAACTCTTGTCGTTCAATATTTAATTTCAATCGAATATTCTATATCTAATATTCAGAACACAGCGAAATTTGGTAAAACACCAAAGTACATTCTACGAAAAAAAAATTGATACCTTTTGCATTACGAACATCTTCCGGTGTACGAATAACCAATGGTTTCTTATATTTAAAGGGAGGTCGTCTTGCTTCTTCTGGTAATTCGTATACAGGATCCCAAATATCACCCAAAATTTCCCCTTCATTTCGTTTACGTTTTCTGCCATCATCAGTAAGAGTTTTTCCTTTATTGCAAACATCATCATAAACATGGCATTTTTTTTCTTCGTTGCAAACACTATCAACACTGCGGCATTTTTCTTTATTGCAAGTACAAACACGCTGTTCATATAAACGTTTTTTTAACTTTTTACGTTCAAATTCGGTGGTCATTTATATATTTCAAAAATAGTAAAACTTTTTTAAAAACACATTTAATTATTAAAAAATAAAATAAAATATCTAAAAGAAAACCGAAACTGTTTTCGGTAGAATTAAAAGTTTTTTTTTTTTAATTATAAAATGTAAACAAACATGGAATTGATTAAACTTGATGATTTGTTTATGTAGTAGTTATGGAAAAATAACTAGGTAACCATAACAATACGAGCATTTCGCATAGTCTAAAAGCTAGAGACAGTGCTCTAGATATATTGAGTTGGTCTATTATCTTGCACTTGCCTCAGGTAGAATGGGGATGCCGAATTTCGGCTATAGTTCCTATAGAGACTTACGGTAACCTCTCACTAACGTTTGTATGACAATTATATTTCAAATTTTTTTTTTTTTTGCCCCTATTCCTAGAACATTTATATTTTATAAATACGTATTTCGACTACCATGTAGTCATCATCAGTATGAATTAGCTAATCGTAAACACGCACCAAATTAGCAACAAGTAACATATCTCTGAATCCATATCGATATATATAGTTACGATTAGCTGATTCATACTGATGATGACTACATTGTAGTTGAAATACGTATTTATAAAGTACAAACAAATGTTCTAGGAATAGGGGCAAAAAAAAAAAATAATTTGAAATATAATTTCCCAAAAACCTAGAGTTCTCTTTGATTATTTTAATAATCTGTATTTGTATGACAAGTTTAAAGTCAGTAAATATTCGTTATTAGGAGTAAGTCTTTTAAAGAGATTTAGTCTTGATAAACGTTAGGATATCTTTTGACGACACTTCATTGATTTCATATGGTTGGAGATCTGACCACCCAAGTGACAATGTCTTTTGAGAGAGAGGCTTTCACATGCACACTGAATATAAATTCCGGTTTCCTTATCTTAGATAGCGAGATGGATTCACTAAAGAGTTTAGGAAATTTTAGTGTTTTTGGCCTCCTTTTGACGACTGGTACGATTATGGTTCACCGATTATGTAGTCATCCATCTAAATAAGACAAATAATATGCATACCATTTTTTTGTAAATAAGCTTTTATTTAATAAACTAAAAAGTAGAAAATAAAATTTTCATTTTTAATGTCACATTTTAAATCCGATCGAAATGTTTATATGATCATGGGTTTGAAACTGCTTTGTTTTCTAAAGATTCTAAAAAAACTATCGGTCGAGATTCGGAATTCTCATTTCAAGTTGAATACAAATCTCAAGTCAATATAATCCTGGCTAAAATACCGTTTGCTACTAGCTGTCTGCTACTACCTGTTTGACTATAAAGGCTACCTCACACGATCTGGTGCACTTGTGAGACACTTTACATGTATATTTGTCCAGAATAACCAGAATGTGTGTATCTCTACCAGAGTGTGACCATACGATAGACCAGAACATGTGTGCCGGTATACCAGAACAATACTATTCGCGGTATATTCACCATCTCCTGAAACCAAAGTATTAGGACATTTAAGAAAAATATTTATCAACGACTAATCTTTCTGCTCAAGCTCATTACCTGTAACAGGCGAACTATGACATCTAGGCATCATTGTATGGTCATCATCACAATGTGGTCTTGTTTTGTCCCTCACCCGTGTTTCCTGTACTGATACTTTTTAATAACTTTCGAGAAAAAAGGCAAATTAAAATCAACCAATAAAACGAATTAAAAAATTTATTTTACATCCTTTAAAATTAACATTATATAAAAAAAATTTATTGAGATAGTTGACAAAGCATTGCAACTCCTCGTAGTATCCAATGATCGGGTTCTTCATTCGTTGGTACCAGAATTGGAAGTACATAATTTGATGAATGACCGGTAGTTGCTAAGACACCACGTCGTTCTGCAGTTTTGTACACGGGGCATATGTAACCTTCTAAATTTTTATCTTCTCTTTTTACTGGAACTAACCAAATCTGAAAAATAAAACTTGTTGAACGAATAGTGAAATACTTCGCTTAATAACAAGCGTGGGAGAGAAAAATTTTCAGTGTTTTTAAGGCCCCGTCATCTCTGTTTTGAAAGATACACATGCGCCGAAACAAAACGGCTCTGAATGGCCATTGCCAATTTGTGTTGTTTTGTACACTACCCAAGATGATGGATTATATTGTCATCATTGGCTGATTTCTGGCCAATTTCCAAGCCCACTACATTTTAAATTATTACAATTTTGATTTTCAGTATTTAAGAATAAAGTCATACTAAAGACAAAGATTGAATAAATACGGCTTAAAAAATACTAACATATGGCACAGTATCATATAAAACTTTAGGCAGAGATTCATCTAAATGCAGGTTCTCTTTATCCCATCGAGCACCGTCCAAAAATAATCCAAAAACATATACACCATCGTCTGGCGCTTTTTCAAATTGAGTCTCCTTTTCAAACATAAAATTAAATTCAAGTAAATCAATTGGAATTTTATATTTTCGAGCATAATTTTGTTGTGCCCCAGTTAAAAATGCCTGAGTAAAGAAAAATCCTGATATCCAGAATGTTGTTGGCGCACCTTCATCGTACCATCTCTAAAATTTGAAACGTATTTTCAAAGAAATATTTACTTATTTATTTATTTATATCCTCGGAATATTTACTTGCAAAAATGCTAAACGTTCCAGAAAATCAGTTACATAACTTCCCAATGGTTTTAATGATGGATATGATTTTTTCATCCACATTTCAGGTATTTTTCCAGTTAACATACTTTTAACAACTTCTTCCAATTCAACTGATAAGACAATTTGCCCTTTAATACCTTTTTGTACGTTGATTAAACTTTGTCGAACTAGAGCTAATAATGTGTTAAAACGTCCCATTTCTTGTACAAGCACTGTATTCATACTTTGTTCATATAAAGTTGGGTATTTTTCTAATGTTGAAGCTAAATCAAATATAACTGGTAATTTTGATAAAACATCGGTTGCAATGTCAAAAACAACTTCGTCGGGGCTTTTTTCACTTCCTTCGCTTGCCAAAGTATCCTGCGTTTAAACATCAAACATAGTCAAAATTTTATCAGATGAAAATTCTCAATTGTTTTTTTCCAAATTGAACTTTAGCGTTTAGATTTCTGAATAAAACATTAAATATCAGAAATCAGAGACATTAAATATCAGTCTTTTCAAGCAATTTATTCACTCAATCTGTTTACATTATGAGTGTGCCAACTATATCTGGCTCAAACTATTTTGCAAGGCTATTCTTAGTTATAAACAATGATCTCAAACTCCACTGAAGCTCTCCAATTTAGCGAGAGACGTCCAAGTTCCTTATCTCTGCATATTTCGATACCTAGACCATACAGAGATAAGTTTATATTGTTATATTGGAAAGAACTTATTCCTGAACCAAATTTGAACTATTGGTATAAAAGCTCAACGGTTTGATCACTTAGCTTATAATAAGGTAAGGTTGTTAGATAAGGCTGAATGACTAAGAACTGAGTGCATATGAAAACTGACGCTGAAACTCCATTCATTGTGTCCTACATATCGCTCTTCTGTACAATCTGGAGGATATGCCCAGTTCTATAAAAATCCACGCATTCATAAAAACAGTGAGTTAACGTTTCCTACTTTCCTCTCCTTAAAGCCTAGCTCGAATTTCGGAAACAAATCCTATCACAAGCCTTATATCTTTATCACCATATTACAACCTTGAAGGATTCGAGATCTATCAAATTATCTATTAAAATAGCAAGTAAAATTTGGATTAGCGATTATAAGTATCCATAAATCTTTCCTTACTTGTGTCAGCAAAATTGTATTTAATAATAAATTCGTTTCATTTAAATCCTTCATTATGTCAGCATTTTCGTTCATACCAAAAACGCGAGGCGGTGTAATTAATGGTAAAGCTTTGACAAACTCTAAATACTCATTATACGTCTCAAATACTGGCACATAATAATCACCGTGTGGATCTAAGTTATATTTATCATATGTCACCAAATCTGGACAATAGAATTTCGATAATATTGTATTCAATGTACGTCGATCCCAACCATCTGTGACACGTCCACCATAATTACATTCACCGGCTAAATATCGAAGTGCTTCATACTGTACATCCTATAAATAAATAAAAAATTTTTATAATAGGAAAAACATATTTGCCTCCTTCCAAGTATATCAAGAAAATTAAGTAATAAGTATTCTAATTTTTACCAAATGAATCTCTTACATCGTATTGATTTAAAAACATTTGCAATTGTAAAACACAAATTCGTAAATCCGTTTCATTAAATTCGTACGGTATATTCCAACCTAATGGTCCAAACTTTCGCCGTTCTTGTACTAACGCATGGAAAAAACATAAACCAAATAATAATTTTTTCAATATTTCCTTTTCTCTACACTCTTTAAAATAATCTGGATCACATATTGGATCACTTAAATATGATCGTAGAATATTTGCACGTAAACCTTTCGGAGGTTCATTAGTCATTTTGACACCATTCTGTAGGACAACCACCGGGAAATGTTCAGCTGGATATGATGTCAACCATAAACGAAAATCAGGATGTGTTGTTTCTGGTAACAATGATTCACATACACCTTGTAAATCAGGCATCCAACTTTTTGCCAAATGACAATTTTGCAATACAACCCATGTTCCCATTTTTACACCTTCCTCAATCAATGAGTATGCAATTGGACCTTGACCTTGGCCTAGCGATAGAGAATATAATCGACTTGCACCGAAGCCTTGATCATCGGCAAATTTTAATAACAGTGCTGTAGGATCAGCGCCTGGTGTTAATATAAATATTAATGGAATACAACAATGTGAATCAGCGTAGGCTGACGGCAAATCGAATGGAGGTGGATCCACATAAGATTTTCCCAAATATACTAAAATATATAAATAGTGTTTAGAAAAAAATGCTCCAAATAGCGCTCGCCATTTTATCTACAATCTTGGGGAAGGAAAAAGTTTACTGCGTGTGCATACAAAGGCATTTATCCTCTAACGAAGGTAATCCATTAATAGTTGACATGCGCGGTATACGATCTCGCTTCCACAAATTGATTTTAATTTACCTCCAACATAAGACTGTACGGCTGGAACGGTTTTATCACGACGTATACATCGTAAAACAAGCATTGTTTGAAATTGATTTAATTTGGTATTCCATGGTGTGGGTAAGGGAAAATCATTTGGGTCAATAGAATCAAAATACTCTTTCCATTGATCTATATTGTCAACAAATGATTGTCGTATGCCTGAAAATATTTTAATGTCATCTAAACGACATAATTCATCCCATGATGTTTTTGGTAACCATTCAGTGGGATTTATATTCGGATTTTCTAATCCAACACCTCCTGTTAGGAAAAACATCCATTCATCTTGATTTAATTCACCTCTACTTCTAATCAGATTAATTGTAAGGAGCAAAGAAAATAGTAATTTATCCTAAAACAAAATTTTCTTTTTTCATATTCCAAAAAATTTTCATGAAAAACGTTTAGCTTCAAAAATGCATGCATGGAACATTTATCGCTCGCAAATAATAGCCAGTAAATTTGAAAGTAATTGAACTCAAGTTTCAATGAATTGTTTTTCTCCAAAAATGTGAATTATTAATTTACTCATTTATTTCGAAATTTGTATTTAATAAATTTATCAAGAAAGAAGCCAGCCCGTAGTTTTCTGTTTCCCACAAACTATACTTGTGGAAACGGAGGCCGTTATAACAAAGCAAAAAACCTTGACCAAACTAAACCCATAAAAACTTGAGCATAAGCATTTTCAGATTTCCATATAACTATAATGCTAGCGGTAATATGTGAACGATAAATTTTTCTAGGTTCAGAAAAATTATCGCAATAGTTTTACATTTCACTCAATAAAAATTTTAAGAAAAATTTGGTACATTTTTTTAAGGACATGACAGTGTAATATTATAGTCTCCTTAATAGCATACCTTTTCGAATAAACTTCGACAAATATTTGCATACAATGAATATGTGAAATAGTTCTTTAAAATTTCCAAACGTTCGCTAACGACTTCAACTCTTTCAGTGTTATCGATAGCACTTTGATATAAATTCACAAACCATATCAAGGAATATTGATACATTGGATCAATGTTTGCTAAAACAGCTACAAAAAATTATACAAAATTACCATGTGCCCACAAAACTCGATTGTAAATAGTTTCAAAGATACGAGAGTCTAAATTTCTAACATTCTATTGCGCCTCTAACACAATATTACTGTTGTAACCTGAATACACTCCTGTTTCGAGTGCGGCCCTGTTATGCAATTTGTTTTAAGATGGCAGCACCAAACAAGCGTTCAATAAGTAACTTACCGCGACTTCCAGGACAGACACGCCATGGCACAACACTCAGTATATAACCTTACAACATTGAACAGGTGCTCATTATAGGTAAAGCTTAGGCTAAGTACTATAGATTCTAAGACGTTTTGTATTATAACTTCGAAAAACGACGATATTAATAAATAATTTTCATTCATTCAGGTGCTCATTAACAAAGAGTTGAATATCAATAGAGTATGTTAAAGTGATAAACGAGTATTATTTAATTGTGTGAACCCAAGATAAAATAATTACTTACCAATAGTAAAAAATAAAACAGTACTATGAGCTGCAATCGATGTATACTCAAGTCTGGCTTTATCTATTGATTTCTCTGTAACTTCGGCAACAGTTTGTTTTTCTTGGATTTCATTTGATAATACTTTAGAGGAACTTAAAACCTGAACACCAGTTTCATCTTCCAAAATATTACCCTCAGAGCTACTTAATACATGTAAAATTTTATCCTCGATTTCTTTTAACGCCCTAAAAAGCAATGAAATCATAGATTTTTTTAAATAAATTTTTTTTTTAATAAACTTTTCACCTTTTATTTTCTGCTCCTTGAACAATTAATGCATTTTTTTCTGCTTCCAAATCTGGTCGTTCTTTTGCAACTGTAATACCTAACAGTTGATCTTGTAAACCAATTTCAGTAATCATAAAATTCACTAATGTTACTTTTACAGCAACTTCCGGTAAGTAATGTGGATTTCTTAGTTTTGTAGTGATATAGAATTTAAAATCTGTACTGTATTCAATAACAGAATCACCGATTTTAATCATTAAAGCACCAGCCTGCTTAAATGTTTGCTGTAATAATAATGGTTCCAAAACTGGATCCAGTTCCTCCCCAATATTCTCTAAGAGTACCTTAAAAAAAAGTATTTCAGAAGAAAGATAAGCGAAAGTACATTTAAGACGCGTTAATTATTTAAATTTGCCTTCCTCACTATGCTCGCAGGGAGACCAGCATGAGGGCAAACATAAGTAAGCTCGCAAGCTCAAACCCACAATGTTTGCATGAGAAACACGATTGTGTCTCATGTACACTCCCGTTCAAAAAAAATGAACAGATCTGAAGCGAATCAGTCTCTCACAATTTTGATTATTCTTATAATAGCAGATACAACATTTTATTTTATTTTTACACGTAAGAGTAAGATATAACACTTAGCATGTATTAACATTACATATATTCTTTAAATTCTCACTCTGTCACTGACACCGTATGTATATACAAATAAAAAATATAAATTTAGTTTATACTTCCATTTCTTTTTGACACACTGAAAAATATACTACTTATCTGTTTATAAATAAATAAAATTATACATTATACAAAGAGTTACAAAAGTGAGGAGTTTTATGAAATGTAAGAAAATTAACATTTCAGGTCTATTAATTTTTTTTGAACGGGAGTGTATGTGGTAGTAGCACTAGGAGAACGGCCAAGGTTAAACGTATTAATAAGTTTGTAGCAATTAAATGTTTAATAATAGAAATTATGAAAATAGAGACTAAGTAATTAATTTGGAATTGTCAGGCTCCAAATCGCACGAATACCATCGCCAAAATCTAAGTATTAGACCATTTAGAGGAATGTCGAAAAAATGGTCTTAAGATCGCGGAGCTTTTTTGTAATATAATATAATGATAATCTTACACATACAGGATAACCAAATTGTATTCCATTTTCTAACTTTCTGCTATAATCGGATGAACTTAAACGAATAACTATTAATTTATTTTTTGCTTCCATATTTCGTATCCATTTATTTGCTTGACTTTGGGGGTCAATCATTAATGGAAATCGTCTAGAATTTCTATAAATAAATTTTGAATGAAACAAAATCATATTTAAATTGTGGCAGTAAAATATTTACGCAATAATAATTCCATTATCAATTGAAAACGTATCAGTTGGTAATCCAAAAATATTCCATGCACGTATTAAAACAGGATCTCCCAATATTGGTAATAACTGGAAATCTTTATCACAATTCACACCCAAATCATTTAATGCTATTGTCCAATTTTTAATTGCACTATTCCTGAATTCTAAAGTGAATGGTCCTAAGTATGCCACCACTCCAGAAGCAATTAAAATATTTCCAGTTAAGGCAAAATATTTTTCACCAAGTTCTTTAGCTGTATTACTCCATCGAGTTTTTTCACTACCAAGACCACCAATTAACTCTTCGGCACGTTGAAGTTTTAATGAGCATAGCGCTGCTTCATCTTCTAAATTTTGTAATTTTCTTTGTTCATCTTTTAAAGTATCCTCTAGTTTTGTTACTTTTTCGTTGGCATCTCTTAATTGACCACGTTTCACTTCTAATGCATCCATAGTCACTTTTAATTCATCTTCAGCTTGTTTCAAAGCAGCTTTCTTTGGTGCAACAAATTTTGCCACAACATCATATTCTGAAATCGCTATTACCCACTTACATAAACCTAATTTTGTTTAAACAAAAATTTTTGAACAAAACTGTAATAGCAAGAGAGGAAAAAAAATGATATTATATTTTAATTTTGATATTCCCAGTGATGTAATGATACAATTTTAGTATCTGGTTTCTATATCTACTTAGATGAAACTAAGATCCAAGAATCTGCAATGACTCGTAGTGTACAAGCGAAGTAACAGAAGATCTAAGTAAAAACTTAGTAAGAAGGGCACAAGTGGTTTACCAGTCCAAGTGACCGAGCGGTTTATGGCGTTATGTCTGCGCAGTATGCCTCCTTGAAAATTGGGAGGTTATGAGTTTGAATCCCGACATCGGCAGTTTGTCAATTATTAAGAAAAAAAGGGGTGGTTAATTGACTAAACTGTTGACGTATGGACAAGAACGAAGTAACCGGCTATGCTTGAGAAGGTTTTTTGCAGTTTCTATCATAGTCGGCTATACTACCAATTCCTAGTCTATACACAAAATTCCTTCCACTCCACTTACATCCTCACATCCTTAGGCATCACAATGGACCTTATGGTCGAAGTGTATCCCATCCAGGGCAGCTTCTACAATCTGTCTATCTAAGAAGGGCACTCATATGAAATCCTGTTTATCGCCGAGAATAATAGTTCCTGTTTATCAACAGCCACGCAATGGCAACAATCTGTATCCTTCTATGTAAATATTATTATCTACTTACATTTTCAGAGTATCTTTATACAGCACTGGAAATTTCTCTTACTTTTTCAAACTTACCAATTATAAAAGGCTCAAGTTCCTCTATATTATCCCCTTCTGAGCAGCGAAATAAATAGAAGCGAAAAATGAATATAACAATAACAACTTAGTAAAAGAATCTCCAACGTACCTGCGCAAGCAGCTGAAACCTGTTCAATTTTACCAGGAACAAAACGTTCATCTTTTAATATTGTAGATCGAAGTTTCTGCATAATTCTTTCTGGTATATTTTCTTTATCGTAGTTTTCTAAACTGTCTTTAAATTTAATATCACCTAGTACACGTTTTGATGGCCCCCAATAGTCTTCGATTTTTCCAACACCTGACGGATTAGGAATTCTATCAGGTTTCACATCTTTTAGAATACAAATAGCCTCCATGACAAGTCTTACACCTGCTGGTGGACTTTTAAGTGTTTTTACAACTGCTATATCTTTGTCTTCTATAGTCTTTAAAGCCGCTACAGCTGCGTCTACAATTGGCTTTGCTTTCGCCAAATCAGCATTGCATTCATCAGCTATTGCTTGAGCAGCCATAGCTTGTTCATTGGTAACAGCTTCATCAGCCATCACAACTTTTGCAACGGCTTCAGCCTGTGTTTTTTCCACCTCTACAATACGAACAGTTTCTGCTACTCTTGCTGCAGCTGTCACTAATTTCGGTTGTAATGCTTCTAAAGTACGTTGCATTACTCCTACCTCTAAGGCGGCAGAATCTAATTTTTGCAAACCAACTTCATATCGACGTTTTGCTTGTAGAATTTCACTGAAGACAAAAATTTCATTATGTTTATTATTTGAGCTTTAATTCAACTCAACGGTGAGATAGGTGTCTCCTGAAAAGTATCTCTTTCGTAATCCTTGAAAACCTATTTAATAGGTCGATGCCAATTCTATTTATACAGAATATAGTATCCAAACATTACCGAATGTTTGGATACATTCCCGTTCAATAAAATTGAACCGACTGGAACCGAATCAGTCTCTCACAATTTTGATTATTCTTGTAGTAAATGTTTTTGACAGATACAACATTTTATTTAATTTTTATACGTAAAAGGGAGAAAACTTCCATTTCTTTTTTCACATTTAAAAGTTATACTACTTATCCTTGTTTATAAATAAATAATATACAGAGAGTTACAAAAGTGAGGAGTTTTATGAAATGTAAGAAAATTAACATTTCAGGTTGGTTCAATTTTATTGAACGGGAGTGTACGTGTAACGTCGTACTAGTCTGGCCAAACACTGATGATGTTTGGATATCATGTTATATCAAGAAAGAGATAGTTATGAAACTTTCAACTTACTTTCTCTTTTGTCCCAGTAATGATTTAAAAGTTGATATTAATTCTAAGTATGAAGTTGGAGTTACATAGCATCGTCGTTGTAGTCGCTTGAAAAATGATTCAGCTAAATCTTGGGTCGATGTATGGAAATCTTGGCACATTATAATACACGCATCTCGTTCACTATCAGTTAATCTAACTTCTGTCAAAAATTTTGTGGAAACGGCTAACAAAGCATCTGCTGGCCAAGCCTTAAAAGTTTACAATTGATTATTGCACTTGAAAAACTGACCATGATTAAATAGTTACCTGAAACCAATCGATAGTACAACAATTAACCATTGCTGGGAACTTTCTAACACGATTACGAAAACTGTCACCAATTGGACTCATGGCTAATACAATATGTAATTGATCACGACATGTTTGTACAAAAAAGTTAAATAATGCCAACGGACTTCCATCAGTTTGTTGAGCTTTGTCACGCTGTCGATCTTTGGCACGCATTTTTTCACAAAGTTCTTGTTTCTCATCAGCTGGAAATAAATTCGGCACTTCACCCGAATTTAATAGATTATTTAAATCTTCCAAAAATGATTCTTGCTTTACCTTACGGAGATAAAATAAATTTGATTATCATTTTTAAATTATGTATGCAAACGTCAAATTATGTATGTAAACGTCGTACTTTTACGTATGTAAAAGTAATAGTCAAGTTCAGCTTTCTAGACAAAGTTTATATTGAGACGTGACATGTCATCGAAGCATCAGAGAATAATTGAAAGACTAGTTGAATTTTAGTCAATTAACCAGATATTCAATTGTTTCTCGCCAGAATGTCAATTTCAGGACAAGAAAAAAAATCATCTTGCTACAATTTTGTCAAATTATGTCAATATTTGGTAACATAAATTCCAGCTTAATTTCCAGCTCATAAACAGAGAAGGCATTTTGGCACACTTAAAACTTGTGGACATCCCTTAAATGGATACAAAGTTTTTTCTTACTTGAGAATCCGCAAACAAAAACACTGCAGGTACGTCAGAAGTACTGGTTTTCTTTAAAATTAGACGTAGATCATCGTACCATTCATTTTGACCATACTGTCTGCTAATTTCAACCTGATATATATCATACTCGGAAATAAATGTGGATAGTCGGGTAAGAGATTGTCGTCCTGAGCCACCAACACCCACTAATAACGAATGACTACGAGGTTGTTTAATGACACGACATATTCGTGCCAAATGTTCCGCAGCAAAACTGAACAACACTAAATTCATAGGTTTTTTCGATAAATTGTTATATTCTTCAAGATAAGTCTCACAACTTTTACTCAACTCATCTAAATCACCCACTTCAGCATATTTTTTCGCTTCCTTAGCAAAATCACAAAATATTAAGCGGCGAAATTCATTTTCAGCGGCGACAGTTGTTTCTTTTCCCATATACGATTCTAACAAATTATCTAAATTATCCTCTAAAATGTCTTCCATAATGGTGTGTAAGGCCCCAAATAACCATACTCGATCATCATCGTCAACTAAACGATCATAATAGACCCGTAACACTTCATGTACCCAAAGTTTTTTCATACTTTTTATATTTGGTAGGCAATCAGGAGCTGCCAAAAGCATGCCTTGAATTACACGTGAGAAATCACGTAAATTGAAGAGATAGTGACATTTAGTGGGTGTCGGTAATAGAATTAGTCGTGTAGCTTTATATATTGCCAAAGTTGCCAGAACACATTGCCGTCCAATTATACCAAATTCATCTGCGAAACTCCTATTGAAATGCAAGAAAAAATAAAAAAATATTATAATGGAAATCAATAACAAATTTTGATAAAAGATTTCATATAAAACAATAGTCAATTCCAAGGGTGTAATTCGCCCAATCAAAATGTTAATGCATTTTCCTATTGAGTTTATGAAGAAAATTTGGTCTTTTCTTCTATCTGTTACAATTTGGAAGATATTAGTTTTTGAGTTATCGTGTTCAGGGACAGTAAGTAAGACAGTTCCCTCGGTCACACAATCGAATTGGCTAAAAGACTTACTTATTTTTTACATTCCATTCCATAATTTTATTAAATATGGTCAACATAACACTATCCGTAAATTCATCAATACAAATCGTAATAAAATGTCGAGCAAATCGGGGTGTTACCGAGTTACCACCTGAAGGTGGATCCATTGCGCACATCACTTGTATATCAACCAATTTTTGTGGTACAATTTCTTTCAAATCATACCAACTTTTCATATCAATCATTTGTCGTAATATTTCAATTGGAGGTTGTGCCCCATATTCTTCTTTCATTGGCATACTCACATCATCCACAAATATTACAAATTTTTTACCCACCGGTGGCCCATACACACCTTTCTTACGTTTATCCAATTTTTGCATTATAATCTCTTGTGTTTGATTGGCTGATGTTTGTGCAGAAAAATTTATAAATAATGGTTTAAATGTAGCGGAGGATACTCTTCGCAACAGAAATTCCTGAAAATATTTATTTATGAGTCACGAGTTTTTAACGGGATCAAAAAAATAGTGAAAGATTGTACTACCATAACATTCCAGGTAGCTCAATTGGTACAGCATTGGTCTAGAATACCAGAGGCTGTGGGTTCGATCCTAGATGTGTATGTTTTTTCATACCAAGCATTTGATGTCAAAGAATCTTACCAGCGAATTTGTATTGTTACGAAATCAAAGCAATCATTGAAGTTAACATTTAAAACTTAATGGGTAACATCTCTGCTGATCTTTTCTCTGTAGTAATTTAGTGATCTGCTGAATTTCAGAAGTTTACTTTTCTGGTCACCAGAAAACGGGACCGAATTTTATAATGATATAATCCATTTACTTACAATTAAACCAGTCCAAGTGGCCAAGCGGTCTAAGGCATTATGTCCGCGCAGTATGCCTACTTGGAAACTGAGAGGTTATGGGTTCGAATCTCGACATCGGCAGTTTGTCAATTATTAAGAAAGAAAAAGAGGCGGTTAATTGACTAAACTGTTGGCGTATAGACAAGAACGAAGTAACCGGCTATGCTTGAAAAGGTTTCCTGCAGTTTCCTTCACGAACTCCAGATGAATATCGGCATAGTTCTTATCATAGTCGACTGCAGCCGCATATCCTACCAATTCCTAGTCTATACACAAAAATTCCTTCTACTTCACTCACATCCTCACATCCTTAGGCATCACAATGGACCTTATGGTCGAAGTGTAGCCCGTCCAGGCTAGCCTCTACAATCTATCTATCTATCTACTTACAATTATATATGCGGATTTACCAGTACCAGTTGGTCCAACATACATTACATGTTTGCCATGACCCACAAGTAGCGTCATTAATTCCATATGACGAATTGTTTCCAGTGTTGTCACTATAATCTGATTAACTGGCAGATCTCTAGGTATTGGTGGAGCATTTTCCAGTTGAACTGACCATAATTCCCATTGCCCTTTTCCCTAACACCAAAAATATTAATTTTATTCTGGGAACTGACAACCTATAAGAAGACTAATTTCCAATGATATTATTGTCAATAATCTATTGTCAGAGTTACATCGTCAAAAATTGTTCTATGACGCATGGTAGCATTATCGCACATGCAAATTAGGTTTCATGAAAATGAATCTTCTTTTTAATAATGTACTGTTTTCTTTCCCCAATATTTTACCTGGTTTATATACTGATAATCGTAAACAGTTCCCTCTGATGGAATTGATGTTACATACGGTTTGCTAGGTGGCTCAATTAAATCTTCAGGTAACCCTAATTCAATTATTTTAGCAATGGGAGTATCTTGTTCCAGTAATATTCGAAATAGTTCATTTATTTTGAATCTAGTTTGTGTGTCCGATGTTCCACCCATGGCCCAAATACACGAAAAGAAGAATATGCCCTAAAAAATATACCCGAAAATTTATTGATGGTTTATACAGATTTCCAATTTTTTATTTGCACGTTCATAAGCTCATAAAATATTTACCTCTAATTGAGCACGAACTTCTAAATCGGTTAGTTTTTTAACAATTTTTTCATGTTTAAAATCATCCAAAAAACAATCAAATAAGGTCATTGTACTTCGTACCAAATTTGAATCCAATTGTGGATACATTTCTTTTAAACCAGTTCGTCGTAGTAGATAAATAATCGGTTTACAAAACCGATGGAATAATCCTTTGATCATTTGTTTATTGAAATCATTTAAAGTGGATGGTAGCAGGTTGCTCCACGATTCAAGTAACACTACCCACCCTAAGGACGATGGCTCCATATAAACCATACCACATCGAGAAACTGTAGCTGGTGATGCCACTTCTAAATCCATTGGTTCAAATATTAAATTTGTGGTTGGTGCTAATTGAATGATTTCCCCAGACATTAAACATAATTTTTTATTATCGTCCAAGACTGTATTCATGTTTTCAATCCATATGGCATCCACTGGACCATCAAAAACTAACCATTTTCTAGAAGAAGAAAAAAACAAGAAGAATAGTGAAAGGTTCTCTTATAGCGATTCTTCAAACTTACCGATTTTCATTTGGTGATATTGCAAATAATCTATAATTTACTGCCAATACGCCATCAGACCATTCATGGGTCATTGCATCAAATTGTCCATATAATTGACCCATAGTTATGGATTTTGGATTAATAATAGTATATTCCACACGATGTTCGTCCATTAAACCCTATGGAAACATTCATCAGTCCATTAGAGTAACAAGTAGAAACAAGGGAGGATCCAAAGCCGAATGATGGATTAATGGAGCTGGGGCTGGAATGAAAATCTGAGTATGTCGCTCTTCAAGGCATTATTTTCGGTTGGTTTAATTAGCCTAAAACTTAGTTTTATCAGAATTGAAGATAAGCAAAATTTTTCTCGAATTTTTTCAAATTTTTATGATACTCGAAAAAAGTTAAAAAATTTCTTCTCGATTTTATTGCAAATAGTTTTCGGAGTAAATTTATCGAGGCTGATATCTTGAGCTCCAGAAAATTTATCACTACGTAGTCAAGAGAAAAAGGAGAATAATTGGCCGTTACATCATCCCGGAGTATTATTTCGGGATCATATAGATGCTTTAGCTTAAAGTGCGTAAAACCTAATTTCCAATACAAACCCGCATTTCAATCAATTCTAATGCACCAGCTAACGTTCGATAGCATGTAGTTTTCCCAGAAAATGGTAATCCAACAATCATTAATCCATGTCGACAAACAATCATTTCATACAATTGTTGACATTTTTCTTCAAACCATGGAGTGATTTGCATATTTGTAGATTTCGCATAGTCAGCCAATGTAGAATTTAAAGCATCATAATCGGGTACAGGTAGTTCTATGCCAGGGAATAGATCAGATGTTATACCCAAAAATAATGGTACATCTTGATCTAAAAATTTGGGTAGATTAACATCTTTAATGGCACGTAGTACCATTTTATCTTCACCCTCATCTGGATAACGCAATTTTAATGCTTTGGCTGCTGTTAAGACAGATTTAACCGCTCGCATTCCTAGAAATTATAACATGTTGAATAATTTATATTTTGTTGGAGTATTTTTTACCCTTACCATAATCGTAATGGCATTGCGAAGATAATTGTTCTGAACATAACTTATACGTAGCAACAATTTTGATGGCCAATGGTTTTGGGTACAGATATCCAAATGAGTATAATTCAATTTCTGAAATTAAAGCATAATCGGGTACCATCATAGCAACGGAACGAAATAGTGCTTTCAAATTATCGGGTAATTCCGATCGACCAGCATATCCTGGATTCATTGTTATAAAAACTGCACAGGTTGGATCTATACGAATTTCAGTGCCTTCAAATAAGAATTTTTCCACACCAAGAGCAATTGCACGTTGTATTGTTAAAATTTGTTGGGCGACAACGGATAATACTTCTAAATCAATTCTGTTAAATTCATCAAAACACGACCAGGCACCACATGATGCTAAACCCTAAACTCAAGCCCAAAACTTTTAGAATTAGAGCTACAAAAAAACCTGTATAATTTTTCAAATGCGCTTTTACCTTAAAAAATTTGCCTAGTGCAATATAGTCCAAACCATCAGAACAATTAAACACTACGCATTGTTTCGCAACAGCTTTTGCTAAATCTTTAGTAGTTTCAGTCTTTCCCGTGCCAGCTGGTCCTTCAGGTGCTCCACCCAAATGTAAATGTAATGCTCCAAACAAAGTACGATAACATCGATCAGTTAACGGGGTTACCACTAAGCGGGGTGTATTTCCCAAATATTCATACCCATACATTAAAGTTGAGTTTATCATTCTTGTTGCTAAATCATCAATACCTAATTCAGCATCCTTTAGCCAATAATAACGTAATTGACAAAGCCATTTAAAATCTTCTACATTTGAAACTTTTTCTTGATATATTTCAGCTAAAACATCTCTGGCATGGACATACAATACAACCAAAGCACCTAGAAAACAATTGCCAATATTTGTTTCCTGAAATATTGTTACATCTATATACATAAAAATCGATGTGTGTATGTATGTTCCCTATGGACTCCAAAACGGATGGACCGATTTTGATGAAATTTCCAGGGAATCTTCAGATAAGCCCAATAGGTGATCTGGTTAAAGTTTGGTAGCCATCGGGGAAAAACAATTTTTTTTTGTTTTTTGGCAATCTTATGTCATATTTTCAATTTTGTGTCATCTGGCTAGCCGGGGCGGGAAGCTAATATTTATATAATTTAAGTAATTACCTAAGGTTATTCTATTTTGTGTGGTCAATTTTCCTCGAACAAGTTGAACTATATCTAAAATTTGTTCGTTCAATTCTTTTGAATAATTTCTTAATGCATCAACTCCTGCCAAAATTGCTTCATGTACGAATGTTGTCCAATACGTCATGGCAATACATAAAATCTGTGGAAAAACAAAACAAAAATGGAATCCTTCTCTCTGCGAATAGTAGCGAATTCATGTACAACGACGTTCTAGCCTCATTTTTCCTCATTCAAACTTAATCCTCTTGCTTTGCCTCAGGTTGCCTACCACGACTCGAGAGGTAGGCTCTTCAATAGAACGTCCTATACACAAATCGTTTGGATTTATTAAGTATTTCAAAAGGACCCGAACCGGGCAGAAAGCATCCAAGCGTATCCATAAAATTCGTACTCTTGCCCATTTTAAGTCGAGAGCCTTAAAAGGCAAGTGTTTACTGCAAGAATGTAGGAATAATATTGCGAAAAACAATATAGTTTTAATTTTTGGCTAGTCTCCATTTTTTATATTGCTCTCTAAAATTTGGGGCTCAAAGCTGCATTACTTACAGTTTGTCCAGGCCAACATAAAACCCAATCATTAAAATGTTTCTGTTTATAATCAGCTATAGCTTCAATAACCATAATTCGGACCGATTTTTTCATATCGGCCTCTAACTCACACAACCATTTTTCTACTTGCCCACGTGCCTGAGCCGTAGAAATTACATCACTTAATGGTACAATTTCATTTTCGCTAGATCGCATTTGTGTGATATCCATATCTTCAGTGAATGTTAATTTTGCAATACCTTCGAAGCACTTTTTCAAATGTGGCTGGACTCTATGAATTCAAAAATAAATACAGCCAAAATTATAAAATATGTTAAAAAAATTGATATGCTTCTGGGCATCATTAGAATAATCATTCTCCAAATTTTTGCCATATCTACACAAGTATTCCAAAAAAAGTTACCGAGTTGGATCCTTAGTTTCAGATAATATTTCCAACAATTCATCATTAGATAAAAAGAAAAACCGTGGGAAGAATAATCGTTTCTTTTCCAAATATAAATTTAATCCTTTCTGAACAACATCTAATAGAGCTTTACATTTTTTTAGTTTATCTGACATCTTATCAATTTGTATAACAGACATTACTTTTGTATCTTGATTTACAACTTTCATTAGATCTTTCCAAATCTGCAATCAATAATGTATCTATCGAAATCCCTATATCTTCGAATACAGATCAAAACTGACACTTACTTTATCCATTGCACTGAATTTTCTACCTTCTTCAGGCATTTGACTTTGAATGTCGGGCGAGGAAAAAATTGGTTCTAAATACATCCAAGTTGCTTGGACTTTTAGCCAATCATCCATAATCTCTTGCAGTAGACTTAATTTTCCATCCCATTCCCTTAAAAAAAATTGATTTGCAGACCAATTTGTGTCGAAATCATTTGATTTCCGAACTGTTTCAAAATTGTTTTGCTATGTAGAAACAAATGTCCAGGTAAAGTTTTCCCTCTACTTCTGTGATGGAAAATAAAAGGATTTGACACATTAACGGACCTAGATAATAGAACAACGAGTTCGGGAAGTTTTGTGGCAAATGTGGATACGCGATTTTAAAAATGTAGTAATTTGTATGTAGTCCTGGACTGGGCACACATCGACCATAAGGTTCATTGTGATGCCTAAGGATGTGAGGATGTGAGTGGAGGATTAGGAATTTTGTGTGTAGACCAGGGATTGGTAGGATGTGCGGCTGCAGCCGGCTTTTGATAGGAACTATGCCGATACTCATCTGGATTTCGTGAAGGAAACCTGCAGGAAACATTCACAAGCATAGCCAGTTACTTCGTTCTTGTCTATACGCCGACAGTTTAGTCAATTAACCGCCCCCCTTTTTTTTTAATAATTGACAAACTGCCGATGTCGGGGTTCGAACCCATAACCTCCCAATTCCAATTACACACAACGCCTTTACAAGCGCGGCTACATGGCTGGTAATTATAATACATACAAGCATTGTTCTTCAAATGGTTTTATAAATGGCGAGTTTTTAATTGTTTGTATTTTGACTACGTGATCATCCAAAATAATTTGAATATCGTCCGTGGCTGATACAATGTAAGTTCCAGTATCTCTAAAAACAGAATCATTGGTTTATATTACTACTCTCCGAGAGTTCTTTTAGAGTTTAGTTTTCTCCGAGACTTAAGAAAATAGTTTGATAAATACCGGTAAGGGTGTACAGCAAAATACTGATTATCCCAATCGCTGATTAACTTCTTCAATATTTTTTCAATATTATTTTCTTTTGTAGCCGCCTCTGAAATTGTTGCAAACTTTGGCACAAATTTATACAAATTCATTTCCAATACTTTGGCCAATGTTAATTGTTCATTCGGTACAAATTCCAAACCAGTCAATTCCGATATAACTGCCCAATGACGTTCTTTCAAACCGGGATTACCCAATGTTTGAATAATTGGTAAATATGTTTTAAATTCATCAACCTTTATTCGTACATCCTCGGCAATGTGTTTCGGGCCCGGTTCCTCGAAACTTTTCTCCAGTTTGATCATATTACGATAGTATGATGACACTTCACCATCAATCATTTCTGGATCAAACGCACCAAGTTGTGATATTAGCCAAATTTTACTGTTATCCAAGAATTCTGTAGCCGTGTCGTAGAGCTTTTTAAACGGTCCTAATGTATCTTGAATATGTTTTCGATTTGGATATGATGATATTTCCCATTCAAAGGCGACCTCCTCTTCATTAATGTGATCAATTCGATCCAATGCATCAGTTAAACTATATGTAAGTTAGAGTCAATAAATTTTGAGTCACCAAAAATACACTGAGAAACATGGAGAATGGGATACTGCAAGTCAATACTGCACAGAATTTTTCATTTATATGTAACTTTTCCTTGAAAAAGGAACAATTTCTGAATTATGTACACAGTATTTCAGAAACTATTCATAAGGATTAAGATCTCAAAGTTTTCTCAAAATACTTCATCAAAATATACCACAGTTTGTTCTTAAGTCTTTGAAAGAGACACATACTTAGCACAGACCTACCCGACCAGAAAATTCCGGATGTGTTGCTAGGCACTATATCTGGCCCGCATCTGGTACGAGTATGGACTGGTACCCGATCAGTTCCTGAACAGGTTTCGATCTGGCAAACCCAATGTTAAAGTGTTAATAATTTAGCCAAAACTGTTAACATAGGAGCATAATTTCATAAAACTACCTTTTTCACCATTAAGAATAAATTTCTTGAAGTATTTTTATCCAACTTTCGATGCTTCTCAATATAAGGCTTACATCAATATGAATCTTACGCGTCATCAAGCTTTGTTGCTTTTTCCCAATACTGATGTATTTTGGAGACATCATTATAATTAACAAATTCTTCAACTTCTTTCGCCCAATAATCTAAGTCATCGTTTAGATCTTCAATGGTTTTCTTAAGGACAACTTGATAATGTGCATGATATTTGTCCGTGACTAAATGATGATTGAACAAAACTTCTGGCATTTTTAAGTACCTATTAAAATGACGATTTATCAGGCATACAACTGGATAAATTTTGATATAAGATATTTCTCAGAATCTCTCATGATTTAACCATAAGAATATGATTTAAAAAATACTCTGATAATTCTGTAAATTTCTAAAAAATGTAATTTTGCATACAAAAATTACCCATAATGGTCTGACCATAAAATGTCCAAGCATTTAAAAGCCGCAGTCCAAGAGATGAATTCTCAAAACTGTCAATGACTAATTTGAAAGGGTGAATTTACTGATACATGTTTATGGAAAAAAGAAATTCTTATTTTCACGAGTAAAATAATTGGCTAACTATACTTATTCAAGGACATTCTGCTGGATATAAAATGAATAAATTTTGTTAATCAAAATTCACCATTGAACAGCAGAAGTATTTTGATCATATTCCTGTTTCGAAAATGTTGAATTGCCAATTAAATAACTGATATATTTCACAATTTCACGCAATTCATCTTGCATTTCCTCCAAACCACGTGATTGCGTTTTATCACCATACGAAATTAAATCCATTAGTTCAGCTGTATTTTTTGGAATAGTAGTTAATCTCTCTGCAACATGTTTATATTTCTCACCAAGGCTAGAGATTAAAAGAAGCATAATATTATGAAAAACATTGAAAATATTCATTGTCTTTACAAATTTCTTATCGGACACCTTCCTTAGTTAGAAAGGACTCACAAGGTACGATCCCTGCAGATTTTGTCATGAAGAGGAGGAAATCGGAATTCACATTATGTTGAATGCGAAAGCCTCTCTAACTAAAAGACACTATCATTTGGGATGGGCAGATCTCCAACCAGATGAAATCAATAAAGTGTCGCCTAAAGATATCCAATCGTTTATTAAAACTGTAGGACTCCTGAAACACCTTTGAAGGAAAGGATCTACAATAGATCAAACTGGTCGTAGTACAAATTTTCTTTAAAGATTTACTCTTTCGATTACTGAAATTCAAAAGGAGACAGAAGAAATGGTGAAAAACAAATTGAGGCCTTACAGCTTCAAATAACATATATGACTTTAAAACTTGCGATAAGTGAATATTACTACTACATAGGGAAAAACCTAGGCAGATACAATCAGGGTAAATAAATATTAGGTGATGCTAGGAGAAACGATGAAAAGCAACTTGAAGCATTTTTGTTTCCAATAACTAGACTTGATTTGAAACTGACACAAGTGAATCTTACTACTACTCAGAGCAGTTGAGTAGGGTGGTGGGGCTTTTGACAGGACACTGTCGATTGAATTACCACCTACATAACTTGGGGATCTCTGATGATCCCACTTGTAGGGCCTGTATGGAGGACGATGAGACCTCCATACATGTTATATGCACCTGCAGAAATCTGCAGGGTGTCAGATATAGAATGTTTGGGTCTAAAACCTTGGACCCATCAATCCTGGGAGCAATCCCGGCGGAGAAGTCGTAGGCCTTCTCTGTGGCATCCGGCCTGGATAGAATCCTATAGCTACATCTGCTTAGAATGGCGCCTCTTACCCGGAGACTCCTCGCCTTCGGGTGACAGGTTGTTCTCAAGGAGTGCACAGAGGATCCCTTGGTCTAGGTGCTAGGGATCCACTTGCGATATCCCTCTTTCTAATTATTATTATTACTACTCAGAAGAAAGCCTTGGCAGAAATAATCAGGGAAAAGAAATATTATGTAATAAAAAGAGAAGTGTTGGAAAGCAGATAGAGGCCATTTCAGCTTCAAATTACAGACTTGATTTGATCTTGCAAAAAAATCGCAAATCTTATAATGAATCTTACTATACTACACAGAGAAACAATTGAACAATGAATATAGAAGCTTCACGCAAAGTATATTTCAGAGGGAAGAGCAAATAAGTATGAGCCTCGCTTTATTGTTAGTGTAATATTATCCAGCATGAAAATTTCTCATATACCTTTTACATCGTCTTTGATAAATACTTGTACATCTTTTCACCAATTTATTTTTAATCTGGTCACATTCTGTTAAAATCGAATCAATTAATTCATTACAATTCAATTCATAATATCCTAATGGTACTTCACGTAAAATATCATAAGCTCTATCGTAAATTTCTTTATATTTTTCAATTTCATCAATGTATTGCGATAACGTATGAGATTCTTTGATAAATTCAGTTGTCTCTGCATCCGCCTTTTGTCGATAAATCACATAAAAAAGCACAGAAAATTATATCGTTCAAATCAAATAGAAATTGAGTATTAAAAATTATTCGGATAAAAAACATCAATCAAAATTTATAATTATGAAATACGTACGCTCACATTTTAATAGATTCATATTCGGGCGTAGGTAATTGCCGCAGAGGATCACAAAAATTGTTATAAAAAGTGTCAAACCGGCTCAAAAATGTATATGAGCTATTTTTCAAAACCTAAACCTACATGCATAATTATTTACACATCATATCAACCAACTGAATTAATTGTTTAAATATCCTTTTATGCTGAGTTCTTCAACAATGCATGCCCTCTTTATTCTACTTCTAGCAAATAGATGTATTTTGATACGCATGCTACTGTAGTCTGCAATAATTACATATGTTTGAGCATAAGTTATGGCAAAACTAATGGGTTTATAAAAAAAAGTTGAAAACCAAATATTTTGGTTTAAAAAAGTGAAAATTTTTTTATTTGAAATTAATTTCTGTCTAATAGGGATTTTTGTCACTAGCAGCAAATTCGGCCCATCCGAGACCTTGAAATCACATTCTAGCTTTTTATCTCTTTTCGCTTGTGACTTATCATGTTGGACGGACTGAAATAATTAAACCATTGCCGGACCGGCAATGAAATAATTAAACCATTTTCCACACTTTTCAATCGTGGAAAAACATTGCAAAACTTAACTTCTCACATGTAAAATGCAACTTGTTACTCAGTCGTCCGTTTCCCTTAGATATCCAAAAATCTTTCTACATCATCATTCTCGAATCTTCCATTTCTCGAATGTAACAAATGGTACCGATCTTTATGCATATTCGTTACAATATACAGGATGTTCCGTAAGTCACGGACACAACTGAAGGTATGTATAGAAAATTGAATTCTGAGACGAAAAGTTCTTTACCATTTTTTAATCCGACGCACAGGTAATTAGTTATTAATTAAAATAAGTAACCAATCAGAGGCGCGCACTGGATTACGACAGACACACGTACATGCATTCTCCACTAACATACTTACAAACACTCACACACGCTATTGGGCGCCTCTGATTGGTTACTTATTTTAATTAATAACTAAATACCTGTGCGTCGGATTAAAAAGTGATAAAGAACTTTTCGTTTCAGAATCCAATTTTCTATCCATACCTTCAGGTGTGTGCGTGACTTATGAGCCACCCTATATACGTATACACACAATCCTTTTGGTCCAAATAATTTTTAATACGTCAGCACATTTGCATTCTAAACTATTATGAGACTAACCTCGCCGTTAATAATAGGTAAATATTCATCAAAAATTTTAACATGTTCTTCAGGTTTAATTCTTTCTTCTTTTAATAAATCTTGTACCTCATTTCGCTCTGAATTAATAAATTCCATAGGTAATGTCGGCTAATTAAACATAAAAACAGTTTAAGTAATTCCAACTATTTTTCTTAAGAAAATAGAGGCAGTTTATCAATTAAGATAATTTAAAACAAAAAATTAATGGGGCGCTTAATTGATTAAACTGTCGGCGTATGAACAAGAACGAAAGTAACCGGCTATGCTGACCAATCCAAGTGGCCGAGCGGTCTAAGGCGTTATGTCTACGCAGTATGCCTACTTGGAAACTGGGAGGTTATGGTTCGAATCCCGACATCGGCAGTTATTAATTGACTAAACTGCCGGCGTTTAGTCAAGAACGAAGTAACCGGCTATGATGGGAAAGTTTCCTTCACGAACTCCAGTCGGCTTCTTCCTATCATAGTCGGCTGCAGCCGCATATTCAACCAATTCCTAGTCTATACTCAAAAATTCCTTCCACTCCACTCACATGAATAATGATGGATAATGGCCTAAGGATGTGTGGATGTGCTCACATCCTTAGACATCACAATTGACCTTATGGTCGAAGTGTAGCCCGCCCAGAGCAGCCTCTACGATCTATCTATCTATCTAACCGGCTAAGCTTGTGTAGGTTTTCTGTAGTTTCCTTTCCCAAAACTCCAGATGAATACCCGCATAGTTCCTATCAAAATGGGCTACAGCCGCAGAACCGACCACTTCCTAATCTACATATAAATTCCTTGTCCTATACGGGTCGGTAAAACAAACCTAGAAAGACCTAATTGCCAGACTTCGACCTCTCTTCCGCTACTACTACTTCTACTTAATCTTAACCTAAAAAAAATACCAGAGTAATGTATCGTTTATAGTTTGTTAATTGAGATCGAAAGCATATTTATACAATCCCATATATTAGCATAAAATTTCCGTATTCAAACACTTTTCATGTGCGAAATCGAAAACAGAATCTTTACCAGACATATAGAATAAAATCATACAAAATTATTCATACAATCGACCTAGAGTAATTTCAATGAAATTTTATGGTCACAGTATGTCGACTTAATTTGAATTTTATTAAAACTGGAAATAGTCCAAAAACAGGAAAATTGTCCTTTTATCTCATATGCAAAAAGAAATGCATAAAAATTTATTTATTATGTAAAATGGAAAATCATTTTAGATTATGTTGTCGTTGCCTGTAAATAATATTTTCTTTAACATTATTAAATACACGCTGGTAACAGCCATCTTTAAGTACGTGTACAAAATGTCAGCAAATATACCGAATCGGTGAATGTAATTTGGATATTATTTATACTTCTTACCGTACCTAAGATAAGAAATACGAAGGTATTAGACGAAAAATTTCGAAACTAGTGATGGTATGAGAAACCTCCTGGTTGGAGTGCTTACCGGTCACTGCAAGGTAATAAAAATAATAATAATATATAACCTCATAGGCCTAAGAGGCATCTATGAGGTTAGAGGATAGTGCGATCTGTCCGGACTGTAACGGGCGGATGATACGCCCTTCCACCTTCTGGAAGAATATCTTTACAGAGCCAGAATGAGGTACCTAACTGAGGTACCTTCAACTCAACCGAAATGGGATAATCTGAGGTAAAACAACTAAAGTGGAGCTCTGGCTTTCACAAAGAATATGGATAGGCCCGACAACGAACACAGGGCTAGAGGAAACTAACAAGGCGTGGTAGAGGATAGAAGAGGTCATGGGGTGGGTTCCTTAGGTGTCGATAAAAAAGGTCTAGAAAAGCCTACTTGCCAATCTTCAGACTCCCCTCTACTACTAATCCTATTACTATCATTGATCCTACGCCACTTGACCAATTCAACCGACAATTCATTATTAGTTGTTTCCAAACATTCTCTGGAAATAATTTTTTGTACTTCTTCAAATTTCGATAAATTAAAATTTGTTTCGATTAGTTTTGTAATTTTATTTAACATTTCTAACTATTAAAATAAGACTTATTATATTATTCGTAAACGTACTTTTAAAAATGGGGTCGGTTCATTATATTCCATATATAGTCGTGTTTCCAAACGACTTAAACCAGATACCGTTTTGATCATTTCTTGATAAACTCCCAGTACACTCGTTTCGACTTCACTTATTGATGGCGTGTATGTAGGTATACCTTTTGAGTTTATTAAATTTAATAAAAATCCTTTATTTTTATCCTAAAATATAAATTTAGTGTAAATTCCAATTAAAATGAACCTTAAGTACATACATACTATCGATTCCTAAACTGATGATTCCTAAATTATTGTCCTTTTATTGCACTTTTGTGCCGTAGTCAGGTACTAGTTTTTTAACTAGCTAAATTTTTCTTTTATTAATTTTGCTACTGCAGCCTAATACCTAATCAAACAAGGATCCAATCTCAGCATAAAAGTAAGCCCACTGAAACTTTGTATAAACTTTTGTTTTAACATTGTAAAGAGTCTCAAAAATGACACATGTAATCCCATGAAGTCATTATAGGGCAAAGGTCTGAAATCGCTTTTATGCATATTTTTCGTTTCTTATGCATCGTTAGAGATCTTAAGCCACGGACGTATATAAGGAGGGGCTAGGGGTCCCCCCCCCTTAGTCTACGCAAAAACGTTAATATTCGCCGAATATCCAACTATCGTTTGCTCTTAGATTTTTTATGGCGTAAAGTCACAGGCGAAAACTAGTTTAACTTGTTTGAGCCCCCCCCCCCCCCCCACCATGTGAAAGCTATAGCTATTTCCGTGATTTCGCTTAAGTTGAATGAACTATATAATGCTAATCAAAATTTCAAAAAAATCTTTGATGAATGATAATGGGGGAATTTGGTGCACTGCGGTTTAAAAGATCTATTGTGCTCTCCCATCTGGTGCCTAACGAGGAGTGGTCTCGTCTTAGAGCACCTCGTCCAGCCCTATTATCTTCAGAAAGTACAAGATCTGGATTGGGTCTTAGGGTTGTAGCTCCCCTGCACGTATCTGTATACTCCTAGACATTTTATTCTTTTGTGTATAAAGGTATCACAGTCTATTAAGAGGTGTTCCGGAGTTTCCTCCATTTCTCCACAAAGCCAGCAGTTGCACATTTCTCAAGCCTAGCTTCCTAAGGTATCCCCTGCGTCTGCAATGCCCCGTAAGAAACCTCGTTATGGGAGAAGCGAATCTCGTCGGACTGAAGTAGAAAGGGGAGCACAATGGACCATAAGGTCGAAATGCAATAGTTTTTAGACCCCAAGATGATCAAGAAACAATCAATCAAGAAACCTCGTCAGAAGCCGCAGTCTAAGTTTGCTCAGACCAATCCCGCTTATAGCTTTTGCGGTTATAATTCCTGATAGCCTGCTTAACATAAGTTTAAGTTTACTTAACATAACTTACGTCAATCGAGAGCATAAAATTTGTATAATCTTCTACACTTTGTGTAATTAACGCAGCCAATTCTTTTGCCATTACAAATGCAACACAATCATAGAATTTTTGCCAACGTAGATGTTTGGCTGGTTCTGGTAATAAATTACGTTTATGTGCATGTAAAAATAATTCATGAATTTGATCCATCCAAGTTTCTTGTAACATTTGTGATGCTTTTTCGAAATGTCGTGATATCATTTTATTAAATTTTTCCAATACAAATGATTTCGTTTGATTTTCATAATCAGACATTGGTATTATACGAAATTTCCTTTAAAATCCAAAATAATTCAAATATTGAAATTACATTGGTTTGAAAAACTAAGTTCATGTTAGGTCACACACTAGCGGGCTTAATTGGTACGTTTATCGTACTTGACTAACGTACACTCCCCTGCAAAACAATTGAACCCATCTCAATTTCAAAGATTTGAAGTCAAAGATTTCGATAGTACATGCAGAAAGTGTATGATTGTTATTTGATACACTCAATATATTTGATCCCAAAAATAATTATTGATGACTCTTTCTATTATAAACAAATCAATATATGCATAACTTTTTTCATATTTTAACATTCGTATAATTCATAATTCTTAGAAGATATGTATGGGGCCTATACAAACACAGCAAATAGTTATACACATATACAAGCATGTGTTTGAGTAAACTGATCCTATATGATCATAATATATATATATATATATATATATATATATATATATATATATATATATATATATATATATATATATATATATATATATATATATATATATATACATATCTTCTAAGAATTATGAATTATACGAATGTTAAAATATGAAAAAAGTTATGCATATATTGATTTGTTTATAATAGAAAGAGTCATCAATAATTATTTTTGGGATATATATTATATTTTTGGGATATATATATATGATCCTATATATATATTTATTATTTATTTATTTATAGTGCTAAAATTCCCAAACTGTGTGAATTGAGAAGGCAAAATTTTGAAATGTGTTGGTTGGACGGTAAAATGAAGCTGATTTTCGTACTGTTTGGGTCAAAATTAGCCTAGAAAATGATTATTATTCGAGAACAAAAATTTTCTTCAATTTTTTCACATTTTTTCCAAGGGATATACCCCTTAAAAAAATCGCAAAAATTGGAGGAAAATTTTATGGTCCCGATTTTGATAAAAACTTCTTTTTAAGCTAATTTGGACCTAGCGAAAACGATGGCGTTGGTTAAAATACGATACGATTAACGGTTTTCAAGGTATCGGACCCATAGTGCTAAAATTCCAAACTGTATGAATTGAGAGGGCAAAATTTTGAAATGTGTTGGTGGGACGTTAAAATGAATCTGAATTTCGTACTGTTTGGGTCAAAATTAGCCTAGAAAATGATTGCTATTAAAATCGAGAACAAAAATTTTCTTCACTTTTTTCACATTTTTTTCAAGGGGTACCCCTTAAAAAAATCGCAAAAATTGGAGGAAAATTTTATGTCCCCGATTTTGATAAAAACTTCTTTTTAAGCTAATTTGGACCTAGCGAAAATGATGGCGTTGGTTAAAATACGATACGATTAATGGTTTTCAAGGTATCAGACCCATAGTGCACAAATTCCAAACTGTGTGAATTGAGAAGGCAAAATTTTGAAATGTGTTTGTCGGACGTTAAAATGAACCTGATTTTCGTACTGTTTGGGTCAAAATTAGCTTAGAAAATGATTATTATTAAAATCGAGAACAAAAATTTTCTTCACTTTTTTCACATTTTCGATTAAAATATGATACGATTCAAACTTCAAAGGGAAGTGTACACATCAGTTAAAAAATTTAAAATAATACAGCCAAGTTTAACTGTAATAGATTTTCAGATAGGCTAAGTACAGCCTTAAACGGCAAATTATGATTGCGACAAAATTTAGAAAAGTATTTAAAACACAGCAAAAATATTCAGTTTATAAATTTGTTTAATTTTCGTTAAGAGATCGAAGAACAAACTCTCATTCGTTCTCTGTATATTTGAAAATTCCTTGAAAACATTTTTGATGCCAGATATAATATATATTTGATACATAGCAGAAGAGAAAGATATTTTGTGGCGAGAGAATACATACCACTGCTTATATTATACAATATACTTCATATACGTGTACCACGTGCCTTTAGGCATCATTGTTAGCATATACAGCGTGATTTGTTAGTTCACCAACAAAACTTTAGCAGATTATAGCTGATATGATTCTTAGAAAAAAACATTTCAAATGTCTTACACAAGATGGACTCCCCTGAACCCGATTCGATTTTATATGACATATAATAACATATTATATGACATATAATAACATAACCATAAAAAATTTACAAAATTTTGTATCGTTTTTCTTGGAAGTTCTATCTTCCATCGTTATCCATAGGTATAATGACCTTATGATCATATTGTTTTCCCGAACCGATTAAACTATTTTAAGGGGAAGCCAAATTTTTTCTCACCCTCTTAATAAATTCCGATCAAAAACTCATTTGATTTAATAGTGTAATCGATCAATACTTTCGGGTGACGAACGGAGGATTTACGATAGTCCATTGCATTGTGTGTTCCATTCAAATAATTGTTGGAAACTTTTTTTCATGCATCCAATATTCTTTGCATAAATACCAAATTTACGACCCTTATACACCGTATTTACACCAAAACTGTGGGATATATGGAAAAAAGTTTCGAACAAAGTAAGATAAACATTTTTTGTTTTAAAGATGTTTTCTATCTTGCACCATTTAAAAGATAAGACTATTTAAACCACGCGGTCAAGGATGCTTAGATCAAAAATATAATTATTGCATTATGTTTCTCGCTTTAAACTAAGCAAATTTTGTTTAAAACATTTTTTTCTAAAATGCATATTTTAAATAATATTTAGGTGGAAACTTTTCAAATGAATACTCCATAAATATTACCACACTACATTCGCGTGAGAAAAACTTTTTCGCTAGTGTGTGAATAACCACTTCCAAAAAAAACAACTATCTTACTCATATTCTTCACTCCATAAACGCATTATATGTAAAATACATGGATTTAAAGCATGTAATTTACGCTGTAATTGATCACATCGAAGTTTCATGTTACCTTTTGCTTCGGCAATAAATTGTATAATTTCATTACGTTCGGGTGATTCAAATACCGGTAAAATAGAAATTGGATGATATGGATCTTTTAGAACAAAGTCCACAATTGCTTTTTTCACTGCTAGCATATAATCCTCTTTCATATCCAAAACATTTTCTGTCATAGTTTGATGTAATTGCCATAAATTGTCTGGTATTAAATTTGTAATCTATAACATAAAAATTGTCAAGTATCAGTGTCGACTTAACCATACAGGCATGTAAAGTACTTGAGTTAAGGGCTCTGGGCTGATGAGGGCTCTAAAATTCCGAAACTCATGCCCATTTTTTTTTCAGTTCAACCCATAATTAGTAAAAACAGATGCGAAACTGAATTTCATAGCACGGTACGTTAAAGACGAAGGGCCTATTGACATATTTTTGCAATTTTTGTCTATGGAGGAGCATCAATATCTTGAATATGATTATATTTATAATATAATTATAAATTAGGGCTAGTAGGTTGATATTACCTACTCCAACCTCCGTGACATACCTTTCGGCCTACAAGTTTCGTGGTCGCACTCTGGAGAAAAACTTAGTAACTACTGCTAGTAGGTTGAAATACTATTGTTCCGTCTACTCAGTGCCGGATTAAGCCCATTGGGGGCCCTAGGCCAATAAAATTTTGGGGCCCCCACTTTTTGAATAATTATAAAATTAATCGTTATTTGTGTATTCATAGAATTCGTACAGTCTATTCATATCATTCCAAGGTTCTAAACACAATAAAAAGAAAAAAATAATTTTTTTCTGTTAAATTTTATATTTTTTAATTTCAAATAATTAACAATAAATTATAATAATTTATGAAACAATCTTTGGACATCTTATTGGAAATAAAAACGACGCTGGTCTTTAAAAGACTTTTTTTCGACATTTCGATTCACTAAATTCATCGATGATGTCTTCAAAATCAATTTGACGAAGAACATCCGATTCAATGTACATCAAACTTAGCATGTCTAATCGTCCTTGACCCATAACACTTCTTTGCTCATTTGTGATGCGTTTCAATTTCGAAAAAGAGCGCTCTGTTGAACAATTGGTAATCATAAGAGTGAAAAAAATGCGAAGAGCAATTTCAACGTTTGGAAAAACAGATGCAAGATTATCTCGAATCAAACTTTCGTAGAAAATCACAATTTCACATAAAACAACATCTTGATTTGTCACTAATTGAAAAAAACGTTCTTTTTTATCGAGAAAAACCGACAAAATGTGTTTTGCAAAACGACCAAGCGCCAAATAGTTTTGTGACGATAAAAACACTGGATCGGTTTTGTTTATATAAACAAGCTCGAGTTTGTAAGCGCTCTTTCGGGTCTTTAGCGCGCAATTTGAAATTTGAATTGTCAGATGTATAACACCAAACAAAATAAATGAATGAATAAACATTTTTAAACATTTTTCGTTTAAAAATACATATTATTATAAAATAAATTAGTATAAAAAAATAAAAATCTTTTTCTTGGAATTTGAAAAAATACTCTAAACTATAAATTCTATTTAAAAAAAATTTTACATCAGATTTTCGTGGGGGCCCCTGCCCGTCGGGGGCCCTAGGCCATGGCCTAGTCCGGCCTAATGGGTAATCCAGCACTGCGTCTACTGTTAGAGATCCCAATAGCAGAAACGGTTTTGTATTTTGGGAAAGACAATACACAATTGCGTCGTGGGCTGAGTTATGATAATGCACAAACTATGGCTAAAAAGTAAACTGAATTAATTAACTGAGTCTAAAAGGTAATCAGAAGCAGTATAGCATACATCCAATTCGATCAAATATAATTCAATTTATTCTCGAGTTTGAAAATTCTATGGAAATATATTCACAAAATGTTTAAGTCAAATAAAATTCTGAAGTCTCTCCCTGAAGCCAGATGCTCATTTGGATATTTTCATTCACGTTTTTTGTTTTGGTTTTTAAAATATCTCCCAAGCTCTGTGTCCCCAATAGCCCCTACATTCTCTGAACAATTTCCATCATCAAAGTTACAACTGTTCAATAGTCTCAAGAGTTTTCAACCTACGTTGTTATAAAATCTTGAAAATTATTTTCATAAAATGGCATGTAATTTTTTCGCATACTTTTTAAATCGCTCTACAAACATAAAGATATATTCCAAAACGAATTCGGAAGCATTACCTGATCAAATAGTTTTTTCTCCATCGGTGGAACATGAATTGTATCGATACCATTTCGTATATAATAATAGTATCGATTAATATCTTTTTCATCGTGTTTTGAAATTTGATAACGGGAACATTCCGGTATTGGTGAATTTTCGTCAACGTCTTGAATAATTAATGAAATAATTTTCTTTCGAAATTCTTCCTTTTGTTTACGCATTCCCGAAAATGATTGCTTTGGTGTCACTAATAAAAATTTGCAAAATAATAATCTGTCTGAAACTTTGTTCGCATAAAGATACGAATTCGATATCGTTATTAAAATTCGAGAATTGTTATCTAAAGTTCATAATCTATATTTTCTAAATTTTAATTATTTCTCAAATTTAATGGTCGATATGTGACTTCGTATCTTGATCCATCAAAGACCTAATCACCTCTAGTTGTTGATTGATGAATCTTCTTCATTTTTGATAAACATGATTTTTGTGGCAGAAATTTTGCTGGCAATTTAAAGAAATCTTTCGTGTGTAATTTAGATTCTGGTGGCATTTCTAATTTTGGAATTTTAAAATTTATCTCCATATTTAAAGGATCATCGCTAGGGCGGCGCTTGTTTTCATCCTTCTTTTTACTCATTTTTTAATTTAAATTATTTAATACGTTTAAAAATTCGTTGAAACATTTCAATACTCTCCCAATTTTTCTCAACAATCTGTAAGAACAAATTTTCATTTAGAGATCTTACAGTGAAGATAAAAAATAGCTCATAGAATTATTGATTGTCGAAAAATCACTACTGAAAACTTAAACTTGATTTTCGATGCCTACACCTGGCAAAATTTGAATGTAAAATTTCCGCAGGTATGGTGGTTTGGGAAATAACAAAAAGCGCCTATCGATAAGTTTTGGTAAATTCGAAATTACAGAGGTTAACTCATAATTTCAGGATATGTCTATTTTGGACATTTTAAAAATTGTCCTTTCGGAGATCGTTTTTCGGTTACTGAAGATTAAACGAAACATTTTAGAATCAATGTTTTAGTTGGCTAAATAAAATTGTAACAGTTTTCTAGGCTTATATAATTTTCCATAAAAATAGCTATTGCTCAACAAAACCTATTTAAACATAAAATGTATAGTGACTTATGAACCATCGATATTTGTAAAATATTACAGGCATACTCCGCCACCTTTTAATGCATGCTAGAACTACTATTGACCGCGATAAATTACAAAAAGTTTTAACTGGATTGTGTATTAGCTAGAAACTCCTATAGATAATTAATTTTAATACATGCACATGTAAAAAACTTAAAGCTGTCATAAATTGCTCTAGAAGATACAAATCTGCCAAAAAGTGAGTAATTTTCTAATCGAAAAAGTATCTATAAAAACTTACACTATTATCGCAAGGCGTATCTGGTATTTTCCTCAAATTTAATACAAACTTTAAGAAACTACAAATATTTGTATGCGATATTTCATATAATATTTGGTTAAATTTTCAATAATATTGATTTAATTGTTTATTTAATTTCTATAGTGACATAATTCAAAGGACTTTGATTATTTCTAGATGTTATTTTCATCTTTCCGACGCTTGATTACGACAACCTCCAACTTACAAGCTGCCGAGAAATCATTATTAGCGGCATTGCGTAAGCAAACCGGTTACTCCTTTTCAAATTGTAAAAAAGCTTTGGAATTAAATGGAAATAATTTAGATAAAGCTCAAGAATGGTTACAACAACAAGCACAAACTTTGGGTTGGTCGAAAGCAACAAAATTAGAGGGCCGACAAACATCGCAAGGATTGATTGGTCTTATGGTACAAAACAATTGTGCTGCTTTAGTTGAATTAAATTGTGAAACAGATTTTGTAGCGAGAAATGAAAATTTTAAAGAAATGTTAAATCTTGCTACCAAATCATGTTTTAATTATATTTCAAAACAGCAATTAAATGAAACTATACAAAAGGTAATTTTACCATTTTATGTTCCAAAATAGATAATAAATTGAAATATTAACGATTTTTGTTAAGTAATTTACGAAAATTTCAAATCATTTCAATATTTAAAAGTACCCTTATAACAATATAAAAAAGCGCCAAATTTAAATTTGTATATTTTTGCAGACATATTTAAGTAGTGAAAAACTACGAAATCTCCAATCATCTGATGGTAAATCATTGGGTGATCATTTAACATTAATGATTGGCAACTTAGGTGAAAATGCTCAATTGAAACGTGGTCTATGTTTACGTGTTGAAAACAATATAAATCTTTACGGTTATACACATCCATCGTCATCGACAGATGATAAAGAATTTATGTACGGGAAATATGGAGCAATAGTTGCATTAAAAGAAGAATCATCACCTAGTGAAATTGGAAAAAGTATATGCCAACATATTGTTGGTATGAATCCATCGAAAATTGGCGTAAAAGATGTTGATAAACCAACTGAAAATGTTGATGATGAAACGTGTTTAATTTATCAAGAATTGTTATCAAATCCAACGTATAAAGTTCATGAAATTTTAGAAGAAAATAAAATCCAAATTATAGACTTTGTTCGTTACGAATGTGGAGGCGTTGATGTTACTAAATCAACTGATGAAATTATTGGAAAAGAAGTTAACATTGATAACATACAAACGTGTCAATAAAACAAACCAATGGATGTATTTACAATAAACTTAGATCATTAACTGGTAGTCTTGGGCATAGTCATTCGCCATTGGGAGCGCTCAATTTAGTTCGCAGTCCTATGGTGAACTAGTTCGCTCTTTCAGTTCGCTAGTTCTTTCATTAAAAAATGTTTTGGTACCAATAAATATTTTATCGTATTAAATTAAGTACATAATAAATATTTAATCGTATAAAATTAAGTACATAATATATTTATTTCTGATGTTACCTGAATAATCAATAATTTTTTGGCGAACGCCAGAAAAGAAAATATACAAAGAACTAAGAGCGCGATCATCGATGAACTAGTTCGTCTGAAAGAGCGCTCTTCCGAACTAGGTCGTTCGCGAACTACCCAAGACTACTAACTGGACAATACGCCATAAAATATGGGTCACTAACAATCTAGGTTTACTATTTATACACGCAAAATTAATATTAAAAAATATTTTTATTGAAAAAATTAGTTTTTGTTGTATATATATAAAATTATTTAAATTTAAAAAAAAAATAAAATCTGAAAAAAAACAATTTTTTGACAAAACTAGGTTAACACGGTTTTAGAACGTTTTCGTAAACCTTCCTTTGATCCTTTACTTTTCTTCGATTTCCATAACCATGTTCGACAATCTTTTTTCCATAATTGTGCAATATTCGATAACGAGTATCGTCGGCCACGATATATTAACATATCTTCGGATACAATGAACACGTTATGTGTTTGTTTATCTTGTGTTTTATAATTACCTTCTTCATCTTGTATAATTTTACGAGGTATTTCATCACAATTTTCCATATTAGAAGACGTTTCTATATAAAAATATAGAAATGTTTTAAAATATACTTTTTTGTAAGTTTTATCGAATCAATAGATAATCGAGAACTACAAAAAAAATTATGCTTTCAAATATAGTTTTTTCTGCCCTGAATAGCCGATTGCTTTTAACTCGAATAGGCAGTTATCGCATTCATTTCGTTAAAAACAATGGTGCACCATAATCAAAAGAAATTTAGAAGAAAATAAAGATATAGAATCTCTGGCAAGGGTGAAGTTTTGAGTTTATAATGAAAATTGATTCTATTTCGTTTGAGTCTGTCCTTCGATCCTAAGTCTCTACACCGATGGACTAAGCCTTTTTTTAGTTTTCCAAATTCCCAAAAATTAAAATTAGTTTACATGAAGATTTCGATTTATAGTAGTTTTTGTAAATCTTTCACACATGTTCCTGACTTTACATTAAGAGCAAAAAAACTATTCAATATGCTTTTTGGCACACCATTTGTTTAATGGTTTTTAAAATAAAAATTTTATGGCTACATGATTTAAATGAATTAAACGTTATGCAAACAAATATTAAGATTGTTATCGTTTACAATTAGTTATAATTTGTAATTAATGATTGTAGATTAAAATCAGACTACAGTTAATGCATTCTCTTAATAGTTAATTAAATTAAGTACATCCGCTAGCTATAAAAATTAATGGCTATAACCAAGACAAATTTAAATGGAGCCGATCGGTTAAAATACTTCTTAAACTTTTTATATTCGAAATTTTTCAAACAAATGGAAAAACGGTGAAAATTAAGAAACCAAAGTTTATAGAGGTGTTATTTAAAAAAATATCATGTATATTTTGCTTAATAAAACTCTCACAACTTATGACATACAACGCACAGCCTAAACCGGTGGAAGTTCAGCATTTTTGAAAATTCATCCCTTAATGGGGTTAAATAGGGGATGGAAGTTTAAAGTCATTTTTAAAGTTAAACATATTGAAATTTGGACTTTCTGTGTCAGTTTATAAATAAAAGTAAGTTGTATCATCGTTTTTGGAAATTCATCCACTACGGGGATAAAATAAGGGACGAAAGTTTGTATGGGAAGTGAGTCATTTTTTAAGTTAGAAACGTGTAACTTAGTGTTTAGGCTTCTTTTTATAACTAAAAGTCAGTTGTATCAGCGTTTTAGCAAATTCATCGCCTAAGGGGGTAAAATAAGGGAAGAAAGTTTGTATGGGAAACGCGTCATCTTTGACTTTAAAAACGTGGAAGTAGGTATTTAGCCTTTTTATAATAATGTAATAAAAATGTGTTTTTGTGCTGTAAATCTTGTAATTTGATATAATTTGAATCACGGTATGGCCATGCTACTGACAAAAAAGCTTTCATTGGTATAGCGACTTTGCGTTTTCGTTTGATAGGGGAAAACAGATTATGAGTGTCGATTTTGGCGACTTATGGCTACTGTATGGTTCGAGAAATATTCTCAAAACATGCTGATGTTTTCAAAAAAGTCTACCTATAGCCATGTAACCCAAGTAGTGGGAGTGGGGTACACGCATTAGTGACAGAAATTTATCTAAATAAACAATAATATATTTACTTTTTGCTAATTTCTTTTTTTCATCCAATTCTAAATCTTGCATACTATCTGTAATTGAATTTGTATCTTGTGCAGATTGCCGCTTAGCATATGGTGAATCGTCTGTTGGTGTTGCCGAATTTCGTTTCAATACAAAATTATCAGAACTATCTTTCTCCAAATCACTTTCGCTATCTAGCGAATCCATAATATAAAAAAATATATAAATAAATATAATTCAAACAAAATACGTGTATAAAAATTTTGATTGAATAATTATAGGTAAACCATTTTTTGATAAACAAACGAAAAATCTAATGACATATTATACGTTTTTTAAAAATTGTCAAATTTCCATATGGATGATTAATTTTCAGCTTTTTACCTGTTACAAGCAACATATAGTACAATAAATTTAAATATTTTTTTCCCATAAAAAATAAAATATATTAAAGTTTAGCGAAATTTGGAAAAATATGGATAAAAAAAGGTAAGTATTATGTTGTTTCTTTGTTTTTTTTAATAATGAATAATTTTTTGAAAATCTATTTAATCTTTATATAAATAATTTGGCCTACTAGTGTTTTGCCTTAAATCTCCAGAAATTGTTCAAAAAAATTTCTGTCAATAAAAAAAATCAATTGTAGGCGACTTAAGGGCATTCGCTACCCTTTTCCGCGTGGTGATGATGGTGAGGGGTCCTTTTGCTTATTTATACATTGGGTGTGTTTGGGCGAACAAATATAGTATACTATAAGTTAGATACTCAGAATATCTAACTTGGTTTTCATCCGGGACACTTTGCAGATACTTAGCAACTCAAACTATGACGCCATTTTGCTTAGTATCATCCGTATTAGTTTTCGAGATATCGAAATTTTTTTGCACAAATAAAACATTATGTTAACTATTCCAACAAAGTACTACAATCTTTCACTTCATCGGCAATACCCCGAGATGGTCTGGTTTGCATGTTTTTGGACTCCTGCACTAAAAAGCGTTCTATTTCATATATTGCGGAAAAAATTAAAGTACTCGGTTGGAATATTTACTTTATTTAATTTCAATAGTTTTTGCCACAATATGTGTAAAATATATAGAATCCAACATCAGGTCATGTATGAATACTAGTCTTGCCGAAAATTTTGTCGCTTAATATTTAGGCCGCAAAAATGTGTTGCTTTAAGTATTTGTGTTCGCGTGGCAGCTATATTAAAAACCTATCTTTTATACGATGCGAGGAAAAGTCTATAAATACAAAAAATTTTCGTCTCATAAAAAGAAACAACTTTTGTTTGAAATATTTTTTTCATACACTCAACAGTTTTGACTTAATACTATATATTATCTCTATGCTTTATACAGTAGTAGTATGAAGTAATATGTAGTATAAAATAAAACTTTGTGGTCTTAGGGTTCTGTACCGAGAAAAAAGACCCTTATGGTAAGTTTTATTACAAAAGTAACCTGCATGGTTAATTTGAGCTTGTTTATTACAAAGTTTGCGATAAATAGTAAAGTTTTTGAGATATGTAATTGTAAATCATGATTTTCCCTTCTTTTCGACAAAAGTGGCGATTTTTAAAGGTTAAACTTTTTAATTTTGATCTTATATAGAAATGCAACAAAAATAGAATTATCCAACACGCATATCAGTATAATTACGCCCCTGAATACAATGCTGATTACATCAGGCTAATAATAGATAAAAATTTTTTTTTTAATTTTATGATTGTATGCAGGAAAGCCGTTATGGATCCCCGTTTACATGTACCAGATGTCTTAAAACGATATTTATTATTCAAAGCAGCTGAATTTGAAGAGGAAAGAACAATATTACGTCTGGAAAAACAAGCACCTATTATAAGTAAACTGAAAACTGCACGTGAAACATTACAAATGGAATTACGTGACATTGCTATAGCATATCACCGTGTGAATAATCCGAACGTACAACACTTAGCCGATTTGCCTAATATGTCATTGCTGAATGTTGATTTAACATTTTTACCTCATCTTAATGAAATGCATGAAACTATAAGTACTGGAACCATCCCAGTAAGTTGAGTTTTGAATAACTTATCTCTTCCTCTTTTTTTTAAATTAACAACTCTGAAACTTTTTTCATAAACTTAGTATATACCGGCTATTTAAGCAATTAACTCAGTTAGTTGTTATTTTTACTTGTTTATTATTTACTTGGCATAAGTATACGTTTATACTTATGTTTTATATATCCCCTATCCAAGGTCATTTAGATGCTATACTTTAGAATTTAGATAGGTACCGACTATCCTTACCTATCCAGTTTATGGTTTTGCATAGGAGTACTAAGTTTAATACTGTGATAGTTACTTATGAACAGCTCCGGATCTAGGGGAGAGTAAACCGGGGCACCTGTCCTGGGCGGCAGTTTCAGGGACACAAATTTATATGTTTGAAAAAAACTAGTTTTACTGGATGCATTCAGAAAGGTGCTGCGTGTAGTGCAGCAACTTTGCGCAAAATTTAAAACTAAAGTTTTAAAACATTTCTAAAACTTATTTGAGTGTCTAAAATTACGTCGATTACTTTCCAAAACATGACTTGTAAGAGATACTTTTCCAATATTAGAATAGCTTTAAGGGTCTACTGCAAATTACTGACGACATTTGCATGCTGTGAGGGAAGTTTCAGCAAGCTAAAAATAATTAAAGTCTACCAACGTTCAATAATGAGTCAGGAATGTCTAACTGCCCTCGCGATCTTAGCCATCGAAAATAAAAATGCCTAAGAGACGAACTTTGATGATAAGTTATAGATTCATTCGTGGAAAGGAAAGCTTGACGTGTAAAGCTGAAGTAAACAAGTAATAAAGAGTGCTAATTTATTTAATGTTTTTTATTCTCCCAGTCACAAAAATTCCCACTCAGTATATTTGTTTCGTGAGTTATTCGAAATCATCAAATCAAATGCTGGGGAGACGACGGGGTGCTAATGTCAAGTATTTATGAAGTCAACTATAGCCGCATACTTTAAACTTTACCTTCATTTACAAGACGGTCTGTAAAAACCAATCCCATTTACAATACTTTTTTGTATTGGGCCATATTTTAGATTTGTTATTTAAACCAGTTTATTGGCCATTTAATGAGTTTTGCATATCACATAAGTGAGGTGATGATGTATGTGTACATATATGTTCTTTGTTGCGTGTTTCCGGTAAGTATACTACATAGATGACCTATAGAGTTAACCGGAAATATAATAGTTTTAAAAAAAATAAACAATTTTAGTTGGGAATATTATTATGAAATTAATTGTACATTACTGTTCGTTCTATTGTTACGGTATGATGTATCACAATCTAGTTTTTGTACCGTCAGTGAATACCATCAGTTAGTTATGTGTAAGAATTGTCTAGTGTGAAAAAGTAACTTTAATTTGTTTTACAAAAAATTTGTGATTTAATTTTTCCAAATTTTGTTTAAAAAAAGTGTGATTTTTCGAGAGAAAAAAAACCGAAATTTTATTGTGAAATTTATTTATTTTTTGGTAATTTAAATATAAATGTTGTAATAAAAATGAACAGTGCGGTACATTCAAGTACATCTTCGTTAATTCATTTAATTGATAAAACTAATCGAAAGGTATATATTCTCTGTATTTAGAAATGATCCATTGCGCAAATGATAATAGAAAATTTACCTGTATAAGCAAGCTTGAATTTTAGCCAAATATGATGGGGTGATTTGCAAATTCAACATAATAAATTTACCAAATGTTCAGTTGAATTGTTCATAACAATTGATCGCAAAATAATTTTTCAATCTTGATAATTTTGGTACAATCTAAACCTATTTCTCAATGTTCATGATTATTTCCAAATTTTCACAACATTCCTTTTGATGTTAAGCGTTAAGGACAGCAATTATTACGCGTTTTCCCCGAAAAATATTTTGAACTATCACTTATCAAACAAAAGTTGGTTCTTCGAATTATAAAGCTTTGAAAACTTTTGCTCCCTGGAGCTTCATATCCCTGTTTATTGCAATACAAACACAATACTATTGAAATATGTGAGTTTTTCTTTGTTATGATTTTATCGGTTTCATTTTTTGTGCACCATAACTTATATAGTATATACAGTAATACGTATGTATGTACACTCACGTTCATAAAAATTGAACTACCAGTAGGTCACATTCTAAGCGTATATATTACTAAATATATGTACACTCCCGTTTATAAAAAATGAACCAGTTGAAACATTCTGAGTGCTACTGTATGTAATATTATACATATATACAGTAACATATACGCTTAGAATGTGACTTACCGGTTCAAATATATTGGATGGGAGTGTATATTACATACAATAACATTTAGAATATTTCAACTGGTTCAATTTTTATAAACGGAAGTGTACACTTGGAGTGACTAGCTAGCTCGTACATATAATATACTTTAGCGTGCATACACTCCCGTTCATAAAAATTGAACCAGTAAGTCACATTATAAGCGTATATATTACTAAGTACACTCCCGTTCATAAAAATTGAACCAGTTCAAAAATTCTAACGTTATTGTATGAAATATACCTATATTCAGTAATATGTACGCTTAGAATGTGACTTACTGGTGGTTCAATTTTTATGAACGGGAGTGTATATGTATAATATTACATACAGGTAACACTTAGAATGTTTCAACTGGCTCAATTTTTTCGAACTGGGGTGTACATATAAAGAAATGCCCAAAAATATAATATAATGTTTTTTTTTAGGATGAAGAATCAATCGATGACTCAGAAGTTGATTTAAATTTCAAAAAAATTGCACAAAATTTTGCAACGTTTATGATATGGAAAGTAACTGTAGGTATTATACGATCAATTTTTCGTCTAAACCTAATTGAATTTTTGAATCACATTGTACACATTCAAAATTGTATAATTGATTTGTGTTTTTATCATTCGGTCTTCGAAAAATGCTTCGGATAAAAGTTCTAAATTATAAAAATACTAACAACTTTTATTCGAACCATTTTCTCGAAAATCGATTAAGATATAAGACACAAATAAAGTATAAAATTATGAAAAATAAATGCTACTTTTGCGGCCCATTGTACTACTACCGGTCTAAAAAGTTCTTTTTTTGTGGATTTTGAATAAAAGTTTTTCAAAATAGAATTAATTCAACACAAATTAACTGTAAAATTTGGCTAGGAACGCCATTTATGACGACCATAGTACTATGGGTCTCAAAATGGCGCTCATTTTTCAAAACTGTATAATTGATTTGTGCCTTCTTCATTCGATTTTCGAAAAATCAATTTAAAAATGAGCCCTACTTTTGTGGCTAGTACTAAAATAAATTTCATTTCCAGAAAGAAACATTAGAACAACTGACACAAACAAATTTCAATAATATATTTTATTCTGGCAATTGTTATCTAATTTACGTTGCAAATGAATTAGGAGGTAAAGCTGCACCAGAAATGATTGTAAGTGCAATTTTAAGCTTAGCGAAGTCAGATAAATAAATGGGTCTCTCTATAAAAAAAATTATCGGGGAGCTAAATATAATGCCGCTTTTCAGCCGATTATACATTATAAATAAGTTATTTGAGAATTGGGTCCAGCATATATAGTATTTGGAAACATCTGTTACAAGATTTCTAGCAATAAAAACGTTTAATAATTGGTAAAAACATAGTGTAGTCCCGTTCAAAAAAAAAACAATCTGAATTGTTAATTTTCATAAATTTTATAAGCCCACGTTTTTGTTGGTGTATGTAGAAAGTTTAAAATTATAATTATATTCACCAAATATATTTGATCCTAAAAACATTAAATAATTGTCTAATCTGTTTATTATATTGAAATCAGTTTTTTAATCAATAGATTAACCGACTCCACGTATAGTAATAGGTTTATCACATATATTTTAATATTTGTAGTACATAACACGATAGTGCGCCAAGCCAAGTTTTGTACTTACGTAACAGATTAATACAGTCATTGCATGCAAGTCAGAAATGGATATATGAAGTTTTAAATATGTTTCATCCAAAATGTGTAATTAATACACTATTTGATTTATTGTAAATAATAGAAAGAGTAAGCCTTAAAAAATATATATGTAAACTTAGTATTCTAACTCTTAAGTACAAATATTAACAAATATGATATTATTTGTATACTAAATTTACTACAGATATCACCAAGATTATGGGATACATTTTCGGTTCAGATTGATTCAATTTTATTGAACGGGACTGTACATACGTTATATAATAAACACATACGCTCCCATTCAATATATTTGAACTAGTATAATATTACATACAGTAACACTTAGAATGTTTCAACTAGTTCATTTTTTTTGAACGGGAGTGTACATTGTTAGAAATGTAAAACCTCTACAACAATACGACGTTGTCAATATTTTATCTAGCTTTCCGATTGTTTTTACCAAAAGGTAGTGTATATTTTCTATAGGTGATTTTGTAAAAAATTATATAAAAATTTTTAGCCACGAAAAATTAAAAAGAAAAGTATGCAAATACATATACATTATTGGATTGGTGAAGATTCTGATAAATTTGAATCAAAATTTGTTGCAATGAAAGCTGTAAATTTATGTAATTATCTTAAAAGTACAGCTGCGATACATCGTGAATCACAGTGCAATGAAACACCACGTTTTAAAGCTTATTTCCGTAATAAAGGATTAAGGTATTTCATTTTTTATACCAGTTACTGTAATATATGTAAGCTATGTAACAAGTACGTAGCTAATCAAGGAGTGATGGGGTTGCAGTCTTCAAAAATATCTCTGACCGATATACCAGCTATGTGTTCAAAAGTTGTGTATGTACATTACCCTACAAAAAATTTGAACAGTTGAAATATCCTATGTGTTCGAATCAAATCAATAAGACAGCTTGGAGTGAGCCTTGGCCCTCTCTACCACACGCCGGCAGACAACATGATTGCCTAAGATGTGCCGAAGACAATATTTATTTCATATTTCAATGAAATTATTATGCTCATAGTAATTTTGCAATTTCTTGCAGAATATTAATAGGGGTACATGCTCAAATTGAAGCAAATGCATTTAAAAATCGACCAGCGTTATATCGTTTAAGTGGACATGGAACCACTACAATGCGTCAATTGAAGGATGTGTCTTGGGATGGTTTAAATAGTTCTGAAGTATTTTTGTTACTTGCCAATAATTTATTATTTGTTTGGTTTGGGAGTACCTCAACGATGTTAGAAAGATTTAATGGAATTCGAGTAAGTTAAAAATCGAATTGTTTTGACGAATCTTCAAAAAATAACTCATTTGATTTTAGATGGCAAATATGTTTGAAGATTTAGCAGAAGACATATCAATGTGCTTTGTGGATGATGGCCGGGAACAATCATTAGATGATAGTGAAAAACATATTTTTAATCAAGTATTACCATTAAATAAACGAGAAGTAGCTCCCTTTAAGGATATCCAAAATGATTTTTTTGCGGATCAAATAAGCACGCCACCTGTAAAATTGTATATTTGTAAACGAACCGGAGCAGAAGATTCTAAATATAAATTCATTGAACATGCAAAAGCACCTTTAGATTACGTGATTCTAAAGAGAAAGGTATAATTTTAATATGACTGCCAGCTTTTAGAGATATTTCCATATATAAAATTATTTTCAATTAGAATGTTTATTTGATCGATGAATTTCCAAAACGTATTTGGATATGGTGTGGAAATAGTGTATTTTCTGATGAACGTGATAATGTCGTACGTAATGCTCGTGGATTTGTTAAGAAAAAAAACTATCCGGATACAATTCCAGTGACGGTTGTACATCAAAATTTTGAATTTGAGGAATTTCAATTGTTGTTTCAAATTTGGGGAAGATTACGAGAAGGTATAAACTAATTTTAATTTCATTTCAGTTAAAGAGATTTAGGGGAAAAGGTCTTCAGTATGGGAAGAAAACATGTTCTACCTAGATTGACTTTGACAGTATTTCACTTTTTTTTCCTAGATGGTGGTCTTTCAAACTTATCAGTAATTAATTCAGAAACGTTGTTTGAACGACCATTTGTTGCAGCTGAATTACAACTAATTGATAGTGGAAATGGTCGATTAAAAATTTATCGTGTCCATGATGGAAAATTATTTGAGAAAAGCAAGCAAACTGAAAATATTTTCTTTTCGAATAATTGTTATTTAATCTTTTATTTTTATAAGACTGTCATAGAACAGTGTAATATTTATGTATGGAAAGTAAGTATATTCCGCCATTTTGTGTCCACTGTGATATGGATCTTTTTGTTTCCGTTACACTGCATTGTTTTTAGGGAGCAGACTCTACTATCGAAGATCAGATGAAGGGTGAGCAATACATGCATGAAAAGGATGACGATTTAAATTTGGGAAGTATATTAGTGAAAATGCATCAGGGTCATGAACCACCACATTTTTTACAAATGTTTCAAGGAAAATTTACAATTTTTAATCATTTTTACACAGATTTTGAACGTAAGTAAAATTTCTTACATGTAAACGTATGTAAGATAGTCTTCCACTATTTTATCAAAATGGGTTTTTTAAATTATCGCAAGGTATATCAAAAACATTAAAAAACAATTGAAAACAACAAGTAACTGAGTTAATTGCTTAAATACAGGGTATATATTTATGAAAAAAATTTTCAAACAAAAATTTGTTTATTTGTAAAAAGGGGACATTTTTTGTGTTTAAATTTTTGTTGTATCTCTTACAGTTCAAATATAAACAGTTTTGCCCATTTTTATAAAAATATAATCTGAATATTAAATTGCGATTTGATCATTTATCGATAAATAGCTGCATGGCTACGTTAACGATACTAAAATAACCATGATTTTTGGTATACTATATTTACTAACATATAAAACCCATGGTTGATATTTATTATAGTGCGAGGCCCTATATTCTCAGAAATTTTATTATCTTGTATTTTCCGTTGTTTAGTTGGTAGATTTGAAACTGCAAGACCAAGAAAATATTTATTACAAGTAACCGGTATAAATTCATATTCAGCTAAAGCCATGCAAATACCAATCGATGCAAGTCAATTAAATTCAAATAATTGTTTTCTATTACGATCAACGCAGTATTTTGTATGGTGTGGTCGACATACGACAGGAGATGAACGTGAAGTTGCCAAAAATTTTGCTCCAAAGGATTTTCTTTTAGTTTTCGAAGGTAATATAAATATTTTTTATGAATTCTAAAAGGTTAGATGATTAAATCGTAAGCACCACTTAGTTTTAATGGCATAGTTAAATTTTTAATCGATGGAGAATTACTGAAACTGTTGTCGGTTCTTTGAATAGGCGCAGTCAGCCACCCAATCGGTTGATGCTTCGAAGTCATCGTTTTAACCCTGATGTAAAACGATGACTTTGAAGCGACTTCGACCGACTGCGCCCATTTTAAGAGCCGACAACAGTTTCAATAATTGTTTTTCACTCACCCCGACCTTTGACTTTTCGATTTAATATTCATATTACTTGGTAAAAGTACTATGGACAAAATTGTATAGGGCGAAAATTGAAATAAAAGGTTAGAAAGCTATAGGGTTGCTTGTAGGGCTGTAGCACTATCAGAACAATTTAAATTTTTGTTTTAGGTTTAGAACCAAATGATTTTTGGGAAGAATTTGGTGAACGAAAATTATACGATCAAATAACAAAAATATCGAAAGACAAAACAGTTACTATACCAACATTTTACTATTGTTACCGTGTGAATGCAACGCAACTGTGTGAACCAGTGATATTTTTTAACCAATCACAATTTTCATCGTTTAATATAATTCTAATCGATTTTATTAATGTCTTATATGTATGGATTGGTGAAGATATTTCTCTGAATGATCAAAAATATATCGATAACATATGCAAAGAATACATGGAACATGGTAATATCACGTGTCAGTAAAAAGTTTCGATGAGGACTTTGAAAATAGTAGTTTCTTTTGTTTTTGTTTAGATAATAAAGGGCGTAATTCAAAAATATGTATAGTCATTATTAAACAACGCCAAGAACCGTTAATGTTTCAAGGATTCTTTGAAGAATGGAATTCAACTTTTTGGGATGTATGTAATATGGCGATTATTATTGTAATGGGCGATTATTTTTTATCATTTTTTAGAATCAAACAACATACATTTCATTACGTCATGAGCTAGAAAGAACTCAAGAACGATTGAGTCATCGACAAACAAGCGCACCAGAAACTTTAGGCGATTTTCATTTGTACCCTAAGTTCCCACTAAAAGTACTTTTGGAATCAGCAGAGAAATTACCAAATATTGTTCGTTTAGATGAGAAAGAGGTAAAAAATAATTACAGTCTAACTTATAAGAATTACTTTTAATCACTAAATAAGCGACTAGTAACATCTCCTCGGAGAATAATTACGATTAGCTATTTCATATTAATGATGACTATTTTGTAGTCGAAATACTTATTTATAATACAGTATTATTGATCTAAGAATTGGGGCAAATTATGATTTTACAGTCTAACTTGATTGTGTGGGTATTTTTAGAAGTTGATTTAATAGTTTTTTTTTTGTATAGCTATAATTTTAGTAATATTAACAAAAAATTTAATTTTTCTTCAGATGTATTTAACGGTGGATGACTTCAATGCAACGTTTGGAATGGATTACTCGGAATTTGCAATATTACCTAAATGGAAACAAGAAATATTGAAAAAAATGAAAAGTTTATTTTAAATGTTTGTTTTAAGTGTTGTCTCTAAATCTTTTGAATAAATTTGTATATTTTACGATTATCTATTAATATAAAAGCGTTCTAAAGCGCTCAATTATAAAATGATATTGTAATTGCACTTGTAATTGAAGTACAACAATATATTGTTAACAAAACCTTCAAGTGTTACTATTTAAGACATTACTATTCTCATTTTAATATAGAGACAAAAATACTCTCATAGTTCGGTATTACACTGTAAAATTATTTGTCAAAAATGTCTGGTAGAGTAATAGATCAACTTTTATAAAATTTAATAGCTTGGTATTGACTGTTTGAGTGACTTGTTTGAATACATGGTCCTCCTTACTTCTACCCTCCATACTCTTAAAAGTAAAGAGAAAAATACACAAACCAAATGCTAAATTTATTTGTACAGTTTATTAAAAATAAAAATTGTATGATATTTTTTTTATTTTTGAATACAATATTATTTTAATTTAATTAATTATTAACTAAAATAATCGGTAAATGATAAAATAATATTATTATTAAACATTTAAAGTTTTTTTTTTTTTTTTTTAATTTTATTGTTATTATTTATATAATACAGAACTTTTATGAAAAGTATCTACACATTATTATTAATTATTATTAATTATCAAATTAGGCCTTACTAATAAATTTTCATTAAAGATTTTATACAGATTGCGTTATGCAATAATATATTAGTAGCACGACGCATTGTTCACTTGCCGTTCGACAATATATAAGTTGGCGATGTGTATATTATGAATGTGTCACACATGTCTACACTGAATCTAGATAATTAACAACAAATGAAAAAGAGTACCAAGTATGTTTATCTCCAATTTACGTAGTCCATTCAATAGTTCAGCCTTTGAAATACAGTGAATTATGAGTTCCACAACTTAGTGAACACGAATTATTCCATTAACTGTTACTTTTTTAATAGAAAATGTATAGAACAGTTTATTTATTTAAGGAAAACAAAGATGTCAAGAAAGATGGCCTTATTTAAAAAATAAAATTGAACTTAAAAGAACTATCGAAAAAACTTCTGTTTGTCACATTTGTCTCTAAACTAACAGTTCAGGAAACAATAATAACCAACAAAAAACTATTATCCGAAATTCACCATCCAAATTCAAAATAGACAAATGTGGAATGTGTTTAAATGTATATCATTAACGTCAAAAAATGAACTACACATTTAAAGGTTATGTTGTCAGTCCATTCTTAGCCGTTTATGTTCATGATTTTTTTTTATATTAAAAATGGCTTATCTAAAAAATATGTTTAATAATAAATTTGAAGGCACAATGTACAAGGAGTGAAATTAATTTAAAAAAATAAAAATTAACAAAAATAAATTATACATTTAGAATTCTAAAAATTAAATAGTATTTAACAATCAATACACAATTTTTGACAATTATTTTAAATTTTAAATAATGGTTAATATTATTTTAAAATCATCAACTTAAAAATAGAATGTGTGGTCAAGACTATACAATAACGATATTCCTTTACTCACCATAATTTGCATCTTTAAACCCCTTACATAAGCTTCTACTATTGAATGAAAGCGAAATAGAATTTTCGAAAAAAAAAGAAAACTCTACTTGACTACTGAATGATTTTCGTTTTTGAATATTTTTCTTCTTTCATTATGGTAATCCTCTTATACATGCGAAAAACAACCGACGCTTGTTAATTAAATTGTGAGCATGCTCATTATCGTTACCTCTGACTTATCCAACAAATTAGTCACGTCTAAAACCCCTCATTTAAACAGATTATTTTTCATTAAGAATAACTTTTGAACGCACACAGATAGTTCCCAAACGACTAATATGTTGTAGGGATATCGGATAGTAACCCATTTTATGTTTCTGATCGCAGCCAAAGTTATTGATTTAACATGGTCATGGTGCAATAAAATTCGTACTGAATAGCCTGTATTCTAGTAAATTTTTAAAATTGAGAAATGTAACAAGGTGTACTTCATAAGCCATCATTTTGTGTCCACTCAGTTGACATATTCAATTGGAGACAAAACGGCTGGCCAAATTACTCTTACTTTAATCATTTCAAAATCGAAAAGTATCATAAACAAATATCGTCAAAAGTAGTAAAGAAATTTTTAACCACACTTTAAAAAAACTATATCATTGTTATTTAATTTTGGAGGATTTTTTTTTTTGTATCTCATTTACGCTTTTTGTAATTGATTACGATTATATAATGATGTGTGGAAAATAATTCATTAAAAATGGTGACTAGAATGGTCTTGTATAAAAACAAAAGAAAAACAATTCATCTGCGCTTGACAAATAAATTAAGTTATTGTCTGTGATTAGGAATATATTGTGAACATTTTTATACATCAAGCAAATGAAGGCTTGAGGCAAATGTTCAACCCTATTAAATGCACTGAGATAATAGTTTTTAATGAATTTACCAAAACTGAGATTAAAAGCTTTTTAAAATCATTTAAACTAAGATTAAAAATACCAATATTTAAAAATAAAATGCAAAACTGGGACCATTATACAAACCTAGTGATTAATAATAAAATATTTCCACAGAAAAATGTATACTGTTTTAGTTGCGGAGAAAAGGGAGTGATTGTTAGGGGTATTAATATATGCAAAAAATTTTATCACAATATATGGCCGGTTTTATGATTGATGATTAGTAGATAAACTTTTGTCGTAGACATTCCAATTAGGACGTATATTTTTGTGTTAGATTTAAAAGTTAAAAAACAAAGTTGTCGGTTCAATTTTTAAGAATTATAATAAAAAATGAATTTAAACAATTATTATAACGTCACCATAGAGTATATATGGACCAGACTTTTAACGTGGCGTATTGGCTCTAAACTGAATACTGTGAAAGATGAACTCATTACCGTATAAAGTACAATTACAAATACGTGGATATTATCAAAATAAGTCAAGACTTAAAACAACAACGGAGGGAGCTTTAAATCGCACAAGAAAGTAGTTTCATGAAAATTTATTAAATGGTATTCTTTGAATTTGTTGAAAATAACAGACGCATTAAGTAATACATTTAAAGAAATTTAGTCCATTTAATACATAGTAAATATGGCGTGTACCTGCCTTCGGCTTGCCCGAAATGGGGGAACCTGAGGTTAAACAATTCAAGTGGAGTTCTTCTGCCCTGTCATTTGCAAAAAGAATGGGTAGATTCTAAAACAAGTACAGGGTTAGAAGAAACGAATCAGATGTGATAGAGGATAGAAGAGGTTGAGGAGATGAGGGGTTGGTAAAAAAGAATTGAAAGGATTACTTGCCAGGCTTCGGCCTACAACCCCTCCCTCAATACTACGAATACTAGTATGGCGCCGTATCGGTATCTATGACGCCGTCTATAGTTATAGCTGTTCCTCTTATACTCTATGGTCATATAATTAACGATGAGAAATTTCAAAAAGCAATCAAATGAGAAAAAATGATGTTATTTTCTTTTTTTTGTTATGAATGCACGAAAGGAATGTGAGCAAGTTATTATTATTATTCTTTTTAATGAGCAAAAGAAAAAACAAATTTTTATTTTTACAAATACATTTTATGATTACTATAATTTAAGGCCTACATATATGTATATATACTTTATATATAACTTTTAATCACAATACATAAGGGAGTTATCGTAATGATTCCGTTAAAATATCGATACGCTACACTAACATTTAAATAAACGCTATACTAACGTTATTTTTAATGGAATGATTACCATAATTCCCTATTGTTGATTTGTTAAAACATAATTAAATGGAGCGCGAATTTTTATGTTTTGTTAATTAATATTTTGGAGGTAGGTAGCACCAGCCTATTATTTTAAACTGTCTATGTTATTTTCTTTTCGAAATATTTGCCAAAATTTTCCAAGAAGAAGTTTTATCACAATAAATAAGAATGACTATTTATTAGGAAATTATGCTTAAAAAGCAAATTATGCAAAAGATTAGGCTTTTTTGTTGTCTTCAGACAACAAAATAACTTGTAGAAAATTAATTTTAAAAAAAATACAAAAGAAATGCAAGATATTATTTTGATATACAAAGTATAATTGCATATTTTTGGGAATCTTAAATTTACGAGAAGAAAATTTTTCAATTTAAAATGTCGAATAAAAAAAGGTTTCACTAAGCCATTTCATATATTTTCGATTATATTAGCCTTGAGAAACTTTGGATATCAATAGATCGGGAAAATTACGCTTAATTTCCAAATAAATTTTCTCGAAAAATGGTCACAATAAGAACTGTGTCAATGATTTGAAAGAGCCTTCGTGAGCAGAGTGTTTATAGTGTGGCTGATGCGTTTATCGGCACGTATTTGGTCGGCTGATATTACTTTAAAAGGCAAGAGATTCAACTTTGGTACAATAAAATCTATTCACTTTGTATATCATATTTTTGTTTCTAAAAAAGCTCTATCTAAATTATTGAAAAAAGTACTTGTTTGTTTCCGTTTATTAAGTACAAAGTTTTAAAAATTGATAATATTATGAACTTGTATGGATGGATAACGATTGATTTTTATTAAAATTTTAAACACTTTGGGAATTGTTTGGATACATAAGCAGTTTTAGAACTCTTATTTTGTCTCATCATCTGCTATCTTGTTTCCATTATCATTGAGAAAATACAATAAAACACCTAATATAACATACACAAGGATTAAAACTGCTTTCGCATCTAAACTTTAACATAGAGGCGCTTTCCTTTTACACTTATTCTCAAATGTTTCCCCGTAAATTGTTCGCTTTTCGATACGATAAATTAAATTATGGACTTAAGGATGAAAATATTGGACTTAAGGGTAAAATTCTAATTATTATAGTACTTTTAAAATAAAAATATTAGATAATTATATTTTAATTTACCGCGTCTTTAATGATGCCAAAATGTTAGCAAGATATTTCAATAACAGATATATGGACAAAGTTATATAAAGCTAAAATTATGGAGATATGTTCTCACTCTAATTATTTATTTTTCCAATAACTCTGTCGTTGAATATCATATATTATGTTATCATCATTTTCAGTTTACTGTAATTTCATTCTTAAATTATTCGATTTCCGTTTCCAACCTTCAATTAATGTTTCTAACCCTGATAAGAGTAAGATTGCAAAAGGAAAGCACTCTATAAAAAAGAAAATTTTTGAATAACCTGTATGTATTCTTACATCATCTTTGTATTAGGGTTCCATGACTGTTTTTTTAAATCATTTGTTTGATGGTGATTTCGTGATGATTGTCTGTCTGCCTGTGTGTTTTTCCTCTTGTAAAACACTTTTGAATGGATATGTAGTCGATGATTTTGGATAAATTTTAAATAATCGATGTCACCATTGATGTCATTTGGTACTTAATGATGAACTATTTGCTGGTAATGTTGCAGATCGTTGTTGTGTATTTAAATATGGTTTTAAAGTTGAACGTGTTGATTCCCTAAATATTTTAAATTGAAAATAATTTTAACTAATAGTTTTGGTTGTTAATTTTAATTCCATATCGCTAGACTAAGCATGCATAAGACAATTAGGTAGATATTTAGTTTATATTTTTTGAAAAATACGAAAAAAAATGTTATATTTTGGTTTGGTTTGTAGAAAAATGCAAGTGTAATTATTATATTACTTTGTATTCTGATGTTCTTGTATTTTGATGTTCTTGTTTTCAAGTGCACGCTAAAATTTATTTAAATAAATTGACTCTTAGATAAAAATAATTCTTATTGTAAAGAAAAAAGAGATTATCGAATCAATTCAATTATTTTCAAGAAATAAGACTATCAAATTAAAAACATTTAAACTCTGAAGATATTTTTAAAATATCCCTGACATTTCTAGATCGTACGCCATCCTGGGGAACTGTATACGACGCTTCAATCACTTTCATTTCCTAAAATTTTGGCTTAACTAGTTTCACTCTATCGAAACTATTTTAATTAATAGTTACGTTTATGTTATTTTGGATATTTCTGGAATTACTCTTCATTTATTAAACAATAGCTAATACCTCACGATAATTGAGAGTTAATCTTTAATCCAATCACCACAAAACAATTTTTAGAGAAATTTTAAAGATAGGATTTTTTTCTTCGACAAATAGGTACTTAGTCTTAATCATATTTTCTGCTAAAAGGAAAAAAGCGTCTATGAACACTTCTATTCTGTGCAGTAAAAACTGTAAAAAATTATGTAAAAACCTGTTCGAATAAAATTATTTAAAAAAAGAGAAATCATTCACGCATACTAAGCAGAACTTTATCAAATTAGTCACAATTTTCAATCTATTTCCAAGCTCTACCAGAAAATTTGATTAGTTAATAAAAAAGAGTGAGACACAACAAACATAAATATATAACAATTTATTTTAGTTCACAATACAAAGTTAATAAGAAAAGCGTGTAAAAATAAAAATATACGTACAATTAGTTAAAATATTACAATAGTTCGTTAATTATTCGAGAAAAGCTCGATTAAAAATCATAGGACTAGTTTCACCAGCTCAAATTAAAAAGATATTATTAGTTGAGTTGATCGTTGTTAATACGATGCGTGTATGTCAAAATTTATCTTCAAAGTAGAAAGAAGGGAATAGAAACTTGATGTAGAATAAAATGTCAGCAAATTGTAATGTTTGATGAAAATTTATATTTTACAAATATCTTGCAAAGTCCTATCCTCAAAGAATTGCCCAAAGTCCGGCAAAATTAATAGGAGTTGGTAGAATGTTTCTTTGTCATACTTCTTGAATAATACGCGGTGATACTGAGCATGCTACAATCATAATTTTGAAGCGTATAAAACCAGAGTGATTTAATTTTATTCATTTTAAAGTTTTATTTGTTATTGTGTAATGAATTGTAATCGAAATGTTGCTATTTGTGCTATATATGCTAATAAGTGCTATTTGTGTGAAAGTGTTTCTAACACGGCAACGAAAATAGCATTGCACAAGTAAACAGTATTCAACGATTTAAGTAATTTGAATATTTAAGAAAGTCAGTTTTTCTTCTCAAAGTCTATTTAGCATTTATGATTTTTATTTTAAATTGACAATATGTTTAAAACTTTCATTTCTCTTAAAATTTGCTCATTAATATCACATGCGAGATACAATGAGTATTTAATATATAAATACTTAATACTTTAATATATAATACAAAAATACATCATAATCAAGAAATTAATCGAAGTTGGGGAAACCGTGAACCATTTAATTAATTCGAATAGTCAACGATTTATTGTATTTAATAATAAAAAATTAAAATGATTACAATTTAAAAAGGAAACTTCATTTGTTAGTACTTTCCATTTAAAAGAAAATTTCTTTTTAAAATTTTAGACAAACATAAAATTAAGTGGTAAACTGTCTTTAAAATCAAGTTTCCCCCTTAAAACACAAAGCATTTAAAATATTTTTTTAAAAATATGAGCTTTTTCTATAATTTTTAAATAACAAATTTGCAAATTTCCTTTTGGGTACAATATATCTACAGGAAGAAAAGTGGGAAAACATATTAATTATTAATGGAAGAAGATAAAACTATCGACAGAAAAATAAAAAAAAATTATTAAATACAAATAATAAATAATTGTGTATAAAAGATTATATTTATTTCTAAAAAAAAATTGGACTTACCTAGGAGATATTTTGGCACTATCAATGGTACTATTGGCTTTATAACCACATTTTTGTATTTTTCTACTAAGTCTACCGACCCAATGTTTTTGCTCATCACTACTTGGCGCAAGTACTAATAATTCTTTAGCAGAATTTGGATCGTAATGTAATTTACATGGAGCTATTGAATCTTCTTTACGTTCTAAATGTTCTTTATGGACTTTTATTCGACATCCTAAAATATTTATAAATAGTTTCATTATATTTAATTATTTACTATAATGGTTATTTTTACAATTTATTAAATATTGTTAATAGCTATAAATATAATAGTTATATTTTGAATCTCGAGATGTCACTGAACAAAAATCTAGTGCAAATGACCACACAGGTCAAGGACTAAAAATGGTTTATTTGCCATCAAGAGAATCCAAAACGTAAAGTTTCGGCGAATAATCCGCATCGATTTTAGATTTCGAACATACATTTCAATGCTACATACGATGAAAGTCACCTGTATTATAATATAAGACTTAATGATACTTACTTCGGCATTCTAATGCAGCCGGTGGTCGAAACATATGCCATAATGGTTTCGGACATACTTCGCACGTTGTTGGCATATGATATGAGATCTGTAATAATTCATGTCCCTTATGTGGTACAGTACCAGGTTTATCATCACGTGTTGCAGTCACATCAGGCAATGAATCACCGTCACGAGGTCGCCTAGCTTCTCCTTCACCCGCATATAATAGTTGGAATATTCTGGGTATTTCTTTTGCATCTGCACGTATTACATCACCTTGAGTCACTGAACGTACATGAAACACTTTACTGAAAATTTAAACATAAAAAATTATTAAATTGGAAACGACCACTTTTGGATTTCGTAGAATTTCTAGTGTATTAACGCCATTTTAAAAAATATGTTAATTCTATTTTATCATTGACGTCAATTTCTACCCGGAAAGGAATCTGGACTACGATCCTAATGCTAATAATTATCATTTGGGATGGACAGATCACCATCCAGATGAAATCAATGAAGTGTCGCCATGAGATATCCTAACGTTTATCAAGACTATAGGACTCCTGGAACACCTTTGAAGGAGGCGTAGTACAAAAGCCTGAAAGACTTACTCCTGATTCGAATCGAATCTAATCTAGTGTCGAGTAATATCTCCCCGGAAAATAATTACGATTTACTAATTCAAACTGATGATGACTACTTTATAGATTATCGAGTTCAAATACGTATTTATATAATACAAATAATTGGTGTAGGAATTAAGGTAAATTTTGTAATTTTATTTCAAATATATAGTTCTCATTGATTTCCTTCTCTTTCATGCTAATTTTCTGTTTTCAATGTTAAATTCGCCCTTCAAACATAAAACAAAATGACAGCATTTTGTATAAGTTTCTCGCTTTTAATAAAAAAAATATCGCAATGTGAAAACCTAAAAGGATACCTCCAAAGAATTTTTTTGAGCTACTAGATATAGGCGTATGACGTGAGTTACACACATAAAAACAAAAAAATTAGTTTTAACACAGGTGGATAAAAATAAACACTAATTTACTTACTTTAAATCCAATATAAGTACAGGATCAGTATTTTGTTTATCACTTTCTGAATTATAAAATATAATCTTTTTCGATGAAACAACCACATACTGTTTCTTCCATCCATGACGCCGGATATTTTGTTTATTTGGAACGGATAACCATCCTTCCAAAAACGATTCCTGTTGATTATTATACTCATCCGCATCATTATCTGCTGAACTTAGTGATGCCGTTTCACTATTCATTGATGCTAACTTCATTTGTAGCTGTTCAATTTCTGAATCTTTACTATCTACTTCCATTTGTAAACGTAATTTCTGTTGAGTCTCATCGCCTAATTGAGCTTGTAAATCTTGTAGCTCTCGTTGCCATTTCAAGGTTAACTGGCTGTATTTTTCCCGTTCTTGGGTGAGTTCTTGTTGTAATTTACGATAGTCTTTCTCTTTGCGTCGTAAATCAGCTGCCTTATTTTTCACTTTACCAGTTGTGTTAATATCTTTACGGTTCATAATCTCAGCTAATTTGTTTACGGCTTGTTGTTTTAGCAACGATTCCGTTTTCAATTTCGAAGTTAACCGTTCAACTTCCTCTGCGTTGTTCGTGATCTTATTCAGGTCTTCTTGCTGAGACTTAACCTGTCGACCCAGTTCATCCTTCTCCTTAATCAATTGATCAATCGTTTTCTTATAATCCATTTCCCGTTCACGTAAATTACTAATATTTGTATCACGTGACGCGAGTTCCGCACGATGTTTCGTAAACAAATCCTTAAATTCTAGTTCTTTCATTGTTTTTTCTTTTTCTAAATCGGCTACAGTTTCTTCGGCAATAGAACGAGCTAATGCCTCAGAATCAGCACGTGCTAGGGCGATTTGTAATTGATGTATATGTGAGCTACGCTCTTTTTCAAGTTCTTGCGTAGTACGAGTACGTTCTTCTAAGTCTTCGCGCAATTCCTGAGCCTGAGTTTTATATAGCGTAGAGAAATATTGTTCAGCTTCAAGTTGATCTTGTAACTCTTTCATTTGTAATTTATCTACGGACCATTCACGTTTTATTCGATGTAATTCTTCTTCGGTGTGTTGCTTGTTTTCGCGTAAATTGTCAACTTCTTTGGTTAGTTGTGTTTCACGAGCCTTTAAATGTGCTACTTCAGACGTTTGGATTCCCAATTCGGATTGTAAAATTTGTTTCTTTTGGAATTCTTGCTCCAGCTGACTGTGTAATGCTTTTACTTTTTCTTGTTCTTGACGATGTTCTCCGTCACGTTTTTGCAACTGTTGTTGGATTTGACGGTAATCAACGGAGAGCATTGACAATTGTCGTTCGGTTTCTTGTGATTTCATATCAGATTTTTGTCGAACACTTTTCTCTTCATTTAATTTGGCTTGTAGTGCTTTTACAACTTCTAAATTTGCTTCTTCCTTACTTACCAATCGTGAACGTTCGGTTTCTTGATGCGCACGCATTTCCTGTTCTAACCGATTATGTGCTGATTTTAATGCAAGCGTTAATGAGGCACATTCTTTTTCTAAATTTGAAACACGTTCACTACTTTGTCGATTATCTGATATCAGTTTTTCTTCGCGTAGTTTACTTCGCTCTAATTCGCAATGCTCCGCCTAAAAATTAAAAAAGATTATATTACTGGGTTTTCACAATTAAAGCATCCAACAGACCAACGAGACACATGTTCGATATACAGACGCAACGTTTAATAAAGACGCAAATAATAAAAAAATATATTTAGTTAACAAAGGAAGTATACCGTTGATTTTTTAACAGGTTTCAGCTGATTCAAAACAAAAACAACTTACAACAAACGTCAGGCTAATAATTTTATAGAAATGTTACTTCGGATACTTATTTATGGTATTTAATTACCGCCAAGCCAAACATTTGATGTTGCGAATTACGTTGCCGCAACAATTACGAATTTTACGTAGCTACTGCATATATTTCATGTTTGTCATTGAAGAATTTAAAGAAAGAAAAATTCTTACCTGTAATTTACTTTCTAATTCTAATTGTTTATCAGATGCTTGAGTGCGTGAACTTCGTTCCTGTGATAATTGTCCTTGTAATCCAGCTACCTCTTGTTGTAACGAATCCCGTTGAATTTGTAATGTAGTTAATTTACTTTGCAATTCAACACCAATTTGTTCAGCTGCCGATTTCGCAACAGTTAATTCTGTCGCTTGTTTACGCAATCGTTGTAAACTTTCTGTTTCCGATTTTAATTTCTCTTGAAAATCGACAACTTGTTTTTCCAGCATATTAATTTTATCACTATGTTGAGCATTATTATTCATTTCCCGCGTCCGTTTATTTTGTTCATCTTCTAAACGTTTCTTAAAATCTGAGATTAAATTTTCCGCCTTGCGTCGATGATCAATCTCAAAATCACATTTCCGTTGTAATTCCTTAAATTCATGTTTTAATAGCGTTAATTCTTTTATTGACTTAGATGCTTCCTCGGTTATTTCAGCGTCATGGTGTGCTAAACTTTCAATTTGAGCTAACATTGAACGTTCTTTTGCCTCTAAATTTGCCACTAACATTCGTTCATTTTTTAATTGTGTTTCTAACTGTACAATAGTTTGAGCACGATTAGAAGACACATGATTCGCATTTGATGTATCTACTAAATCTGTAGATTTACTATCGGATAACAATTGATAATCTCCATTGTAAGTGAATCCAACAAACGGTAAATTATTTCCAACAAATGTTTGTGGAACAGAAAAGAACTCCTCTGGATTATCATCCTTTTCAATATCATCAAAATTGCTGGTATCATCATCCCCGGATAATTCAGGTACCACAGGTGGGGCAGAATCACGTAAATTGTCAAATGTCCACGTATCATTTTCAAAAAATGAATGCCGTTTAATTTCATCCACATTATGTCGACCTAGCCGTTTTGTACGATCTGTTAAAAATCCAGCAATTAACGATTTTGCATGACGACTTATTTCAATTTCAACAGGGAAGTTTAACGATTTCCGATGATCCATAATTTTGCTATACGTTCCAACTAAACTATCCGCATAAAATGGTGTTTCGCCGACTAACATTTCATATAAAAATATTCCTACAGACCACCAATCACATTCCCGTCCATAAACACCTTCTCCACCTTGACTTTGAAGAACTTCCGGTGATATGTAATCGGGGGTGCCTACAGCGTTACTAGATCGTACTAATCCATCAGAATCCATTCGCATGCATGTACCAAAATCAGCTAACTTCAAGTGGCCATATTTATCTAGTAACATGTTATCAGGTTTGACATCCCGATGTACAAAACCCATTGAATGTATGGCATCCAAAGCTAACACCACTTCCATGGTATAAAACATGGCCCATTTTTCGGGTATATCATAATTAGACATTAAATTCACTAGATCGCCCCCAGGCATATAATCCATAACCATATATAAATATTTATCATCTTGAAATGCAAAATGTAGTTGTACTATCCATTGTGAATTTGCATGGGCCATTATATGTCTTTCTTCCCAAAAAAATGCTGAATCTGAACGTTTGATCATTTCAAATTTACTTAGTAGCTTCATAGCATAAACACGTTGTGTATATTTATGTCGTACTAAATGAACTTCGCCAAATGCCCCGCGTCCAATTTCTTTTATTAAATTAAAATCATCAGTCTTCATACGTAAATTATGTATATCGCCAGCCAACGTATCATCTGAAACAATAACAAGAATTTATCTTAGTAAAAACAACATGTTTTAAATTGAAATTGCTCAGATTAACCACACATTAATAACTAATCAACCTATAGATAATTATTCTAAATTAAATTTTAATTAAGATAGCTACCGGACATTATCGCCTATGAAAGCATCTGCATACAAGAGAATTCTACAATAGATTTATTATGTGTAGACTGTGCGGCGAGGAAGAAGAAACAACCAGCCACATCATTTTTAACTGCGAATCTCATGGTTACAGCAAAAACAAAAAATTCGATGCATCTCACTCCGAATATTTGAACCTTCAGGAAGCAAGCAAGCTCCTAGCTATTGCCACGATATGGGAGAAGCGACCTCGCCAGACTGAAGTAGAAGGGGAGCACAACGTACCAAAAGGTCCAAGTGCAATACTATTCATACCCCAACGTTTATCAATCTAAGATGGTGAAAGCAAAAAAGTACCCTAATATGAAGTTTGCAAAACCAGATGTCTAGGCTTCCGATCTCTGTTTTTCTTACCAGTTACACCGCTACTATTCATTCGTTTTCCAGGAAAATTTACGATTCTCAACCTATACCCGATTAGGATGAGAGGCGAACTTATCCAATTTCCGATTTTCTAAATCATATGGACATCAAATAGTAAGGACTTATATGCCGTTGAGCAATAGAACTCTCTTTAAATGTACAGTGATCAATTAGAATTCCAAACATAAGATTTTGGATCTCTCTACTTTTACGAATGAACATTCACTGAACTTGTTGACAATTCAGCGTTACAATAAGCTTCTAAAGAGCACAAAGATGAAAATCGTTGTTGAATTTAAAAATAAAAATAAATAACGGCATATTCTTTTTCTTCACTTCGAAAAATATTTCAAATAAAAATTGTTTATCTTTGAAATAATTATAAAACTATTTACATCTCGAAAGTCATTAGGCTTTTTGGTGGCAACATTAGTTATATTTAAATTTTGTGGTTTTAGGAATACATTCTTGATGTGCGAGTAAAGTTTTGGGTATAATTCGAAATTACTTTTTAATCGTATAATATCTTTGCAAAATTGCTCGTTGTCAGGCCGGTGAAAACGTAAAAAGCTAATAAATAATTTGGTGATTTTATGAATCCTTTTCTTTGATTTATTTTCTTCGAATAACACATCTAATCATTACAAAATGGGGGCTCTGCACACAACATCCGTTAATTATACACAGGGTATAAAAATTGACATAAGACGTTGCCATGGTAAATAACAAATGAAAATAGCTTCAAAATTCAAAATTTACTTGAAATATGTTTTTTTTATTTTGGAAAAATAATGTGAAAACTTTCAACAGGTAATTTTACAAAATTCATTTCTAAAGTACGAATGTAAATAGCCCTAATTCTAATGAATACGGCCCTGGCTTAATTAATTATAAATTACTGATAACCTATCAATGATATTGTATAATTGATAATTTAAACAAAAACAATAATACAAATTTTTTTTGTTTTAATGCAAGGTTAGGTCTAATCAAGGGGATATCCTAACGATTTTCGAAAATGAAAGATATAAAAAACAGGTTTCCTTACATCGATTAACGTACGCTTCAACATTTTTCATTCGTTTCACAGCAGGATGATTAAAATCGGCGACAAGTGCTTGTACTGTATCCAAAAGCGAATCAATATTTGCAACACTTCGTGGATCTGAAATTCGTTCCTCCAATTCACGGAGGCGACGTTTACGATCCTCATCTCGCACTTTTTCCATGATGGTAAATTTTTAATGCGAGATTAATTTTTAGAAAATTGCACTTTAAATCATATTTGAAACGATTGTCATTAAGGTGGGTCAGATGTCTTCCAACCTACTCATCTAATACAACTTTTACTCTTAGACAAGATTTACACGATTGCATTTTTATTGAAAAATCATTGATTTAATTTATTTAATTAAACACTAAATATAAATAGTTCTTATTATTTATTAAAATTAATTTATTTGATTTATTAAAATGTCATAACTTTTATTATCACTGTATCCCAAAAAAAAAACTTTTCTTAATTCTTCATTTTCACAACAAAAATGACTACTTGCAAAATAACTTTTAACTCGTGTTAGAATAAAAACGATCAACTTTTTAATACATTTTTTTCAAACGTAACTAAACAATAAATTAAACGATTATTATTAAATATTCGAATTCGTTACATAACATGAGATATTTTTATATAAAAAAAATTTTTAATAAAAATAAAAACATTAATAATTTGACTGCTAAAACTTCCTAATATCATGATACACACAACAGGGTAAATAGTTATAAAATGTGACGGTAGATGGATACACTAACCTAACTGACATTAATAGAATAATAACTAATTTAGTACAAAATTAAAAAACAAAATTCAAATTATTAATTGAGGCTCAATTTTATAGAAAAAAAGAATATACGACTCATTTTTTTGTGGATTTTATCTTAGACAATTGAAAAACTTGTTACAAACGTGTTATTTCTACAGAAAACAATGGAATGGGTAAATATGACTGACAAATTATAAAAAAAACAAAATCAAATCGAATTATCACTAAAGATAATCTCAATTTTTGGAATAAAAAAGTTTTTCTCAAGGTTTAAATTCAAAAGTCTCACGGGACGTAATCATAGAAATAAGAGTAACAATTATGTCTGAGCGTCGTATGACATTTTTTCGAATTCAATGAAATTTTGTATATTTAAAATAAATATTATGTTGGTCCCAAATTTTGGCTTCGATCTAACTAAATCCAAAATAGTACTTTTTTTCGGATTATATTTTTGTTTTTCATTAGTGTGTACATCAACTTCAAAACTTTTATTACTCCATAATTTGAGTAGAAAATATGATAGTTCATAAACAGAAAGCTACCTTCGAAAAAAAAGAAAAACGTTAGTTGTAGGTAAATAGAAATAATAAATCTTTGCAGTATTCTTTTCTCATTGTTCTCTCTCTCCGTTTGTCCCTTTATTACAAGACTGATTTTAACTAGAAATTTGTCACCTATAAATCGAAAATATTGTATTTATCGTTATCGGAAAAGAGTTAAGTCAATTTTTAGACCTATGCCAAAAGTGTTTCTAGAATTTCTTTAACGATTTTACGATTTAATTCTGAATTTGAATAGTTCGTTTAATTTTTGAATAAGTAATGTATAATAATTGTCTGATTACCATACAATGTAATAGATAATTTATTCCATGGCTTATGTAAATTAATTGATACAAAGTTCAAATTAATCATAAAACAATAAACATAATTGTTTATATAAAATTCAATATTTGCTTATCATCGTCATAAGTCAAAGAAACTAACTTTATTTAATACCATTAATTAGTACACATTCACTTTTGTAGATGGCAGTAGCCAGTTATATAAAAAACCGACCTCCATGTATGGACTGACGATACTATAGTTAACAATTGAAAATAACAACTAATTGATTTAATTGCTTAATAACCCTGCATTTACTGAGTTCATTATCAATATGTTAATTGTTATGCTACTTTTTACACACGCACAAAGGTATAAAAATACAAAGTAGTGTATAAAGGTATTATATTCATGTTTAACCTAAAATTGCAGCAAAACTATTCAGTTTATGAAAAAAAGTTTCAAACAAAAGTTTTTTTTAAACAACATTTTTTGCCTTTAAAAATTTTTCTATCTCCTTCGGTTTCAACGATACATATATCCGGTAGGGAGGTGTATGGGTCCATTTTGCTCATTCACGAACTTGGAGTCACAATATTCTCATATATATTATATTATACAGTCAAATCTGGATGAGCGAGAGTTCAAGAAACTGGAATCTATTTTTCGCTTATGGAGGTTTTTGACTTAACCAAGTTTCTGACTTATAGAGGTGCAGAAGCGTTTTGTCTCTCTTACAGAGGTATACAAAAATACAGAAAAAAGTGATAGGTAAATACATTTTTTATTTGAATTTGTTATTGTTCCCCGAAATTTAGATTCATAAATAACAGATAATAAATCCGCTCAACTCTCAGTCTCAGTTATAGTGGTCCAGGCGTGAAAAACGACTCTCTCATATAGAGGATTCTGGTTCTTACCTGTATAGGTTTTCAAGGGTTAAAAGGGCGGAATCTGACAATTTCTCTCACTTGTAGAGTTTTGTCGCTTATCCAGTTCTCGCTCACAAAGGTTCAACTGTGAGTGTATTCGTTTTGGCTAATGAACGCTTACTCTACTCTTGAAAATGCCGTTAGTTTTAGTGTCAAATTGACATGTAAGCGTCAAATTGCATCAATATTCAATATGGCAGATGAAAACAGTTCAGTTGTTTTTCAAATAATAGAATGTTTGTTTGAGTGACTTCAAAAGCCCCTATAATCAAATCAAAACACCCTAAACTGACAGTTTGAAAAAGTATATCGGTAATGTAGGTTTTTTTTTAATAAGATTTTTAAATTTATATGGGTTTTTTGTTTATTTAGAAAAAGATATAAAATCATATATGGAATACTCCTATATGGTCACTGGTCAGACAGTGTCTCGTGTTCTCTATCCTCTGAGTACCTAGCAATGAAATATTGTCATTGTAAACATTCTCCTCCAGTTTATGTTCCCACTACCGATATTTTAGAGAATTTTCAAGCATATACAGTATGGACGAGGTGTCTCGAAGGAGAGAGAGAAAAATATAGTCGGCACCCTAATGTTGGGACATTCTTTTCTATACCAACTGACCGTATAGGATATATATAGGACATATATGTATAAAATATTCAAAAAATTATAAAACTCAAAAGCACCTAAACATTTTTCTCTCCTAAAAAAATCCTGATACAGTGTTCGTTTTGAAAGTTAGTACGATTTTGTGCTGACGCTTTTGCTGCCTTACCTCGATAGAGAAAGCGTCTATGAGCGTGGTTGTCTATCGTAGAACTCAACCATTAACGTGCTTTGTTAGCATAAACATCGTCAAGACGAACACTAAAAACAACGGTTGATAGCGCTAAAAAAGTGTAAGCGTCCAAAACGTATACATCCTCTGTATATGCAGAATCAGAGATTAGTAAAAGAATATATAATTGGAACAATTTGATGCATATGCTAGCACCACCAACTCCAGATGGCTGAAGTAAAGAATGAAACAGTACCCTCTATGAAAATATTTTAATTTTGTGTAAATATTAAAACACTTTGACAAGTAGGTTATTATCCTCTGTGAAATTTTCTATTCTTTTTAAATGATTCAATTAAAGTCGCACAAGCGCAGATTCATTAAATCGATCATACAACAATAATTTGTTTGTCGTATTTATCTTTTTATTTTAAAATATCTCTTAATTAAGGGTGTATTCGTTTAAGGACGCTTACCGCTATCAAGCGTTGTTGTTAGTGTTCGTCTTGACGCTGCGAATGCTGACAAAGCGCTAATAGGGTATGTGCTAAATCGTACTAACTTCCAAAACGAATACTTTATACGTGTTTGTTTATTTATCACAGTGTATTCTTCTGATTTTATAGGAGGGAAAAATGTTTAGGGTTTTTTTTTTGCATTTTTTAATTTTTTGAATATCTTATACATTTTTTCTGAATAAACTACATAAAATCTTATGACTTATCAACTGACGCTTATACGTACTTATAATGCTAAAACTAATGGCATTTTCAAGAGTATAGTAAGCGTTTATAAGCGAAAACGATCGCCAATAAGTTTCGCCTATATAGAAATTTACCAGCTGTGTGGGATGTTTAAAGTGATGAGCTGGAGTATTATGAAAAATTTACTGAAAAACTAAAAACATTCTTCAAATATATAAGGTATCTTATTTTTAACAAATCAACAAACTACTAGCTCGGAAATGATTTGTCATCATTTATCTTGAATATCGATCTAGATAATTGTTATTCAAAAGCATGTATGGTCGACTTTATTTTACTTTTTGCCACTTGGATGGTGGCCCTAGTGTGTGCTTCAATTTGCCATTTTTTCTTTTACGTTATAAGAAAACATATGGTTCATAATATATAAGGGTCAGTGCTGTAAAAAAATATCCAAAATTTTAGAAAAAAAAAAAAATAGAACCAGCTTCAAAAACCTAAGACCGGCACTGTTGTCATGCCTTATTTTAACCCGACTTCAAAAAAGGAGGATGGTTCTCAATTCGTCTGTATTTTTTTTATGTGTTTCACCTCAGAACTCCGTCATTTATGAACCGATTTTGAATTTTTTTTTTTGTTTTAAAGGGTTTGGTTTCCCACTGGTCCCATTGTCACCAAATCGTATTCTGATGAGGGGATCTCCGGGAAATCGAGGAAAATCCTCATTTTATATGTGATAACCGATTTCTGCGAATTTTTTTTTTTTTTTTGAAAGGATATACTTATTTATAATGGGAAAATAAGAAAATTTTTTTAAAAACCGACTTCAAAAAAATTTTTTACAAAAAAAAAACCGACCCCAAAAAAAAAAATTTTTACAAAAAAAAACAAAATGCTTGTAAAAAAAACTGAAAATCTGTTATAAAAAAATGCACTAAAAATTACAAAAAAAAATTGGCACAAGAATAGGCAATTATTTTTTTACTTTTTAGTGCATCTTTTGTTTATTTAATTTTAGAAGTCGGGTTTCCATTTTGTTAAAATAGGTTTTATTCACGAAATATTTCTACTCATTTCAACGATTATGAAATTAAGAATTTTTCTTTAAAATCCGTAAGAACTAGTATTGTGTTAATTTTTTGGCTGTAGCTCAAAAATTAAAATCATTTATTGTTTTTCCTTTGCATTACTTATTTTGAATTCCGCAAACTGTTTGAACATATGTTTGAGAATTTATTTTTAAATCGAAACATTGTGATAATGAAAAATAGTTTTGTGACCAATCAAATAAAACAATTGCAAGTTATGAAACATATTTTTATTAAGGACGATGTATCCGTGCAGTCTTGTTCATTACGTTACACTCATGTTTAGTTTTGTTAATTTGAAAACGTTGTCTTCTCTACTATTATAAAATTGTAAATGTCTGTTTATTTGTTTGTTTATTTGTTCGAGCATTACGCAAAAACTACTGGACCAATTTTGATGAAACTTTTGTTTAAAAGTTTATGATCAGATTTAAAAACTGTTATGCATTCTATCTCGCTACGAGAGATAGAATTCAAAAATATTCACTGAAATAGAAATTTTGTGGGAGTATCGATAAATATTTGACGTAGTGGAAGTGATGGGAACGATAAATATTGGAAGTAGTGGAAGCGGTGGGAAATTACCTTGAGATTCTTAGTCTTAAAATGACGGGAGTCGGAGATATAACAATCGCGTAGACGGGAGTATAAGCTAGTATTCTATGAATATAGGGTATTTATTTTTATCCCGACTAAATTTTATGTGAATTTCTCTATGCTGACACCGACTCCAAAAATAACAATAATTGTACTTATATATTTAAAAATTTTTGCTTAGGTGAACTGAAATTGACTCAAGAATATGCAATTATTTTTTTTACTTTTGAGTGCATTTTTTGTTTTAGAATATTTGATTTTTGAAGTCGGGTTTCCATTTTGTCAAAATTTTTTTTTATATTATTGTCAAATCACAAATACATTTTTTTTGCTGTTTACACTTATGGAATTTCGCTGTCTGGTCGTCACAGAAATTGCTGTCTCTCAGCGTATCTCCAAAAGTATGCCCAACCTGAGCGTCATGAAAATTTAACTGATTTTTCAAAATGTTTTAAAAATACTTAAAATAAAAATAAATAAATACTTTCAAAATGGTTTTAAAGAATTTTTATCAGTTTTGACAATGTGATCCAACGTCCTTAAAATACAAAAAAATATTTCCCGATTAATAATTATTTGAAACAGATGTTCTATAATTGTGATTTTTACCTCTACAGAATGACTACTGAAGAATGCGAATATATTAGTCGGTGTCCCTGAACTGACAATAAACAAGTGAAAATAACAACTAACTGAGTTAATTGCATTAATACCCGGTATATACTGAGTTTATGAAAAAAGTTTGAGACAAAAGTTGTTTATTTGTAAAAAAAGAAAATTTTGTGTCTTTAAATTTTTGATCTCTTACGGTTTCAAAGATGGGACAGTTTTGATCATTTTGCCCAAACTTGGTCAGATTTTGACGAACTTGACCTTATTTTTCAGCTCTAGAACACACATACATAATTTCAGTTCGCTATTTATGCAGAAATAGACTAGTTAGGCCATTGTACGAACACCTATACCAAAATTTATTTTCTGCGATCTATATTTTCAATCGTTACAAAGTCAGCACTAAACTTAATATACCCTGGTATATATTATATGCCGTGTATAAAAACGTGACAGGAGGACTTGTCTCAAAGTGATGTTCGCATCTCTCTCACGATCCAATAAAATCCGATTGACCTTGAATTTTTTTTTAAAAGATGACTTAAATCTCAATCTCAAGTACTTTGAACTAAAAGTCAATTGTTTAACTCCACTTGTACGTATAGTAGTACTAACAAAACAAATGAATAAATTGAAAGGAACATATAAAAATCGTCCACATAAATAACTTATATATATATACAACAACAATATATATATATATATACATACACACACATACATACGCAGAGAGAAAAACAAAAATGAATAAGATGCTCCTAGGATAACATTTCTGATACAACTGAAAACTTGCGATAACATGATGATGTATCATAGGCATCATAGCAAAAGCAGAGAAAGGCGGCAGTGACGTCGCGGCGCTACGATCGCCGGGCAACGAGTAACAGGGCGTCCTTGCAGCCCCACAGTCTGCAGGAGTCTGTGAATGTGCTCGGTTCCGGCAAACACCAACAATATACTATTATTGCCAATTCAAATGTAGAGAAAAACTGTATATGGGGTTCAGTTGTGTAACATGTTTAAGATGGTTAACTGTATTGTAATATAGAGACACAATTTAGTTGTTATAATGTGTGTGACAGAGAGACAACTATATATAACGTACAGTTTGTTATATTGAACATGGCTCTTTACTAAACTACACACTACTGTTAGATTTTTTTCAATATAATATTATAAATTTCTTATATTTTTTTTTCGTTACTCTTTGAATGAAATTAAAATATTTCTGAATATGATTTTTTTGTTTGTTTTTGGTTGTATAAAATAATAAAAAATAAATCTTTTGTGATGAATTGTGATTTTAAATAATAAATAAAATAAAAAGAAATAAGTGATTCTTTTGTAGTTTTGTTAAGTGAATTTTTGTTAAATTTTTTTTCTTCTGTTGTATTGTTGAGCAGTATGTTGTATGTATATAGCTTTCATGATAATTGTTGTGCCCAGGACGAACGAAACTACATCTACGGCTGGAGATTTTAGCCTGTGTTAGATGCTATATGTTATGCTACAACCCAGAGAGCAGCGCGTGTTAACTACCTAAAGAACCCGTATTATTGAACAGGTAATGAAAAACTCTCACAGGTGTATAATTTTTTTCTTTGCAAAAAATTTTTATTTTTATCCTAAATTTGCTATAATATTTTTTTAATATATAATTCAATTATTTCGGGAAATCGTATGAATGCGTTGTTATGTTTGTGTACATTTTTGGAATGAAGAGAAGCTGTACAAAAAAATATGTTTGTTTCTTAATTATTTTCGTACGTAATTATTTGTTGTAAGCTTCTTTGAAAAATTTCCTATATACATAGGAAAAATTCAAAATGGTGCAGAATGTGTGTGTGTGTATACTACGGACTTGCGATATCGTTTATACAGTAATTTGACTTCGGAAATTTTCGTTTAAAATTTTCTCATTTCATTTTTGGTTTTTTTTTTTATTTGTCACCAAAAATAAAAAATTGGAATTTTCCTTTAAAAGCGAAGAATTTCGAAATTACGGACAAAAAAACCAACCGGCCATTAAAACTATACTTTTATACGAATTTCCAACAATAATTAAAAGCTCGTTTGCGATTGTTTTAGAGCTTAATTATGATATAATAGTTTGGACATCTATATGTACGCAATTATGAATAGAAAGTTCGTTTATGACTATATTTTAGCTTAATTAACTTTTAATATTTATGTATACTTGGCGTCAAAAGTCGCACTATCATTTCAAAATTTTATAATTGATTTGTGCGTTATTTATTCGTTTTTCTAAAAAATTCTTCGGATAAAATTTGTTCATTAAAACTATTTTAATAGTTTATTCGAAACATTTTTTCGAAACCGAATATATAAAGTACAAATCAATTATTATATTTTGAAATGATAGCGTGACTTTTGACGCCGTATGTAAGTAGGTAGGTACTGTAGACCATAAAAGTAACGCTCATTTTTCAAAATTTTTTTGACTTTATTTATTTGGTTTTTGGTTTTTGTTAGTATATTTATCATGAACAACTTTTATTCGAAGAATTGTTTGGAAAACCGAATGTATAGGATAAAAATCAATGATGATTTTTTGAAAAATGAGCGTTACTTTTGTGTCCATGTGTACAATAATGAACAGAAAATGTTTTTAAATCTACAATTTTGCTGAGTTTCAAGTTTTTTAAGCTTCATTTCTCGTGATAGAGATGAATAAATAGTCTTTTAATTATATATTATATATTAACCTATCCATTTCTTATGTAGATTTAATTTATTATAATAGTATTTTAATATAAAACTATCCTTTTTTATTTTATTCAAACATTTTTTAAATCAATGGAAATCTTATAATAATATGACAAAAATAATAAAAGATTTTAAAAATATCCTTTTTTAACCGTTTTTCAAAAACAAATGAAATACACAGTAGTGTCACTTTTAAAAAGAATTGAAATATGAAAAAAGTATCTTATAATTATGACAAAGATAAAAATATTTTATAACTATCTTTTTTAACCGTTTTTCAATAACAAATGAAATACGCAGTAGGTAGTATCATTTTTTAAAACAATTGAAATATGAAAAAAGTATCTTATAATTATGACAAAGATAAAAATATTTTATAACTATCTTTTTTTAACCGTCTTTCAATAACAAATGAAAGACGCAGTAGGTAGTATCATTTTTTAAAACAATTGAAATATGAAAAAAGTATCTTATAATTATGACAAAGATAAAAATATTTTAAAAGTATCTTTTTTTAACCGTTTTTCAAAAACAAATGAAACACGCAGTAGTGTCATTTTTAAAAACAATTGAAATATGAAAAAAAGTATCTTATAATTATGACAAAGATAAAAATATTTTAAAACCATCATATTTTTAAATCGTTTTCAATAATAAATGGAGTACGCCGTAGTGTCATTTTTAAAAACAATTGAAATATGAAAAAAAGTATCTTATAATTATGACAAAGATAAAAATATTTTAAAACCATCATATTTTTAAATCGTTTTCAATAATAAATGGAGTACGCCGTAGTGTCATTTTAAAAAATAATTGAAATATGAAAAAAGTAGGGTTACCAACTCAAAATTTTAGAAAATCCGGATATTGATCTCATCAGTCCGGAGATATTTACTGACGTACGTAATTACTAAAAAAATAAAAATTAACTCATTCGATGAGGACATTTACAAAAATCAGACAAACTAATTAGCTATTTATGTACGTATGCGCAAGCGTAAACATTCAAAATAAAGCTCAGTAGCTCACTCTGTGTAAAATGTTAGTTTTGTAACTATATTATGAGCAACTTTCAATAGTCAGAACATTATAAATTAAATTAAATTTCTCGCGACAATAAATTAAATAATTATTCATAAAAAATTAGTATTTTCTTTTCATAAGAATGCAAAAATCCGGAGATTTTTTTAATCTGGAGTCCGGAGAAAATTTTTTCCGGAGTCTTCGGTCTAAAACTGAAGAGTTGGTAACCCTAAGTCAAAAAAGTATCTTATAATTATGACAAAGATAAAAAGATTTTAAAACTATCCTTTTCTTTAACCGATTGTTAAAAATAAGTGAACAATGAAATAATATCAAAATAAAAATAAAAATGCTTAAAATAAAAATTACAAGTATTATATGTGACTCTGTACTAAGTATACAATTTCAGTGCGACAACAATTGTTTTTGCAGTGTTTGCACGGGGGTGTATAGTTTAGTTTTCCGTTATATAACAACAACAATATAAATTGGTTTTATTTTCACATTAGGGGTGCCATCTATAATCATAAACTGTTTTGTGTTTTGTAAATATGTATAACATAACAATATTAAGTATTATTATTATTTACTAATAGAGGACGCAATAAATAATTATATAATACCGCCGTGTGTGTGTTTTTCACACTTGTTTTCTTGCATGTGTATTTTCTACATGTTAGTTACATTCATAATTACATTTTCCATACATATTTTCACAACACTAATTATATAACTGATATAATTAGCGTTTGAAAATTATTATTATAATACTTTTATAATTGAATTTTCGAAAGATGTGTAGTATAATCAAGTAGTGTACTTGGAGCTTTATAGGTTTATAAGTTGGTAATTTTGGGGAACATATCCAATTAACAAATATATAAACAGCGAATTCTTGCTATATTTGTGGTATATTATTTTTAACTCTCGACCAAAAAAAGAGGTGTTATAAATGGATACGCTTCCAAATGAATACGGATTTTTAATTAATGGATGGCCTGATTTAAAAAATCTGTTCAGCCGTTTAAAAATCCCCCTCTTGGGGGATTGTTAAGAAGTGGAAGACCGGGAAAGTGTTGTACAAATACTCGATCACTATATATGGATGGTGTTATGCAAAAAGGGTTCAACCCACAAAACATGAAAATTAGACTTATCCCACCCAAGTGGGAGAAAACGTTGTTCCCTACAATGTTCAAAAATGATTCAAACCCAATCAGCTGTTCAAAACCTAATAAATAAATGTTTGTAAGGTAGTATTACATTTATCAGCTATCATATTACTCTGATTTACCAGGGATCATTAAATTTGAAGCCAATTACACATCACAGACGAAACACAGTGTCACATATTTTAATCTAGGCACAAAAAGCCTCATACCCAGATCTCTGCAGAGTTTCTATATTCAAATGAATATTAATTCTAAGAAATTTTATGGATCTCGATCATTTTGATCCCCTTATACCTAACAGTCTATTTTTCGTGCCTGTTTTTGCCAGACACGTGAGGTGGGCTCTAATCTAGAGGTTGTACCAACCTTTCCTTAATCAAGGGTCAACATTTCATGTCAGAAAATGGTCAGAGTTGTAGTAGTACTTTAATTTATATAATCGTTCCTTATAAAAATACTAACAATTTTGATTCGAAACATTTTTTTAAAATCAGTCACAAAATTGAAACCTATCGTTAGGGTAGGTTTGGCATAGTAATGGCAGACAGAAAAATCGATTGGTATTTGTTTTTCGACTAACTTTAGGGAATATTTTGACGTGAAACTTTTCTGTGCACTGTGTGGTAACGATTTATTGACCACGAAAATCTTGCAGATTATGAACTTATGAAAAAACATTTAGTTTGATAAAATTAAACCTTATTTTTTGACAGCCAACAACTTATTCGATGCTGTACTAAGAATGCAATTCATTGAAATTGCAAACAAATTGTTTTTAACAGTGTTTTTTTGTCCCATGAAAAACTTTATCTTTAACAAAGAAAAACTGTTCTAATTCATATGACATATATATATTTTTTTTTTCACACGTAACAAATTTTCATTGTTACAAATACCTACAAACGGAGTTTGTAAGAAAAATAACAATAAATATTAATTTTTTTAAATTAAATTTCAACTCAAATAAAAAATAAAGTAGTGTGCAGTGAAAATCTTTTAAAGCGATCGTGCTTTGAAATCCCTTGTCTGTGTGCTAAATTCACTTGGTGTTCGAAAAAATAATCGAAAAACAACTTTGTAATGTGAGCTACGTTTCACAATTTTCGAAATAATTTTGGAAAAATATATCACATACCTTTCTATTCCATATGTGGTAAAAATCGTTTATGGCTACAGCGGAGGGACTGTATAGGAAAGTCTTGTACCTTGGAACATATCCAAGAATATGTCTTATTTGTACAATTCTAGATGTTCCAAATTTCTTGACGACCTGATCTAGAGCACGGTAGTGTGCAAGGCCAAGTTAAGATTATTTTAAGAGGTTGGCATACATTTCGCTCTACTTTTCTACTATTACATCGTGCCACCCAGAAATTTAAACTATCAAAACTCTGGCTATAATCTGCGTACAAATATTTAAAACCTGCGGTCAAATGGGATCGGTAGTTTCCGTCAAAAGGGAACAATGTCCAACATACCACCGAAGGAAGAAATTTTGAAACGAGAGACCATAAGGTGGGTTTATTAGTACTGTAGAGCGTCGATTATCCCAACTAATGTAGGCAGGGGTGGTTCGGATAATTGAAAATTCGGATAATCGAAATTCACTTAAAAAAATGGTTCTTTTAATGTAAGAACCACGTTTTCGTTTGTGCTGAATTCATTTGGTCTTAAAAAGCTTAAAGCATAATTTGCTAGTATTTTTTAGTATAGGAGACTAAATGGATAGAGTACAAATCGCCATTTATGCAATTTAAGTACAAGGTCATTAGTTTTATTCTTGACATATCATCATAAATGATTTTCACTTTAGCCGTATGGGTTTTTGCTAAATAAACAAACAGTAGATATTTTTGTATTATGGTTGTAGTTATGTGGTTCGAAACAATAACATTTTTGTTTTTACCTCGACACAGAAGTCAATTTATTATTTTTATTGTATTTTAACTTCTACCCAATTCTACTACCTGATTGGTTGCTGTTGCTAATGTGGTAACGATATAAAAAAAATCTCAAAACCGTACATACATACATACATACAAACATACATATATGCACAGGAGAGTATGTAGAAGTTTTGGGAAAAAACTTTTTCAGTAAATTTTCAAATATTTCAAATAGAAAACTACTCTTGCTTGGTAGTTGGTAGTTTGCAACATTAAATAAAGTTTTTGTGTGTGTTTATTCCTGGAATACGAACGACATGTTTCATTTTGAATCGTAATTTATGATTCTGTATATTACTTGTAAGTATATGTGTGTATAACTATAGACACATCGGGTACATACCAACCCACGTATAGTAATGTAAATTATTTATTTATGAAAAACGTTTTTACTCGTCGCCAAATCATTTAGATATACATTTTTTATAAATAAAAATAATTAAGTAAAAATACTTTTTAAGGTACCCCGGCCACGGATAAATTTACGGTCAAATGGTAATAGATTTTATGGTAATCAATACTTAAAAAATTATTATTGACAATGGTGGAAGAAAAAACTTCATACCGAGATAAAATTCAAATAATTATGTTTTTAAAACTCTACATTTAACACGTGACCTTGGTGGGAATATCATTATAGATAATATTGAAACTTGACAGTAAAATTAACATGAATGTTTAAGATTTATATTTTTACTAGCTGAATTCCTTACCGTTGTCCGTAGATGCGATAGTGTCTACTTAATTATTCAACGTTTTTAATTTTTCCCGGCGCTTCCGCTATCAGAATTAAAATATTATTTTACTTCCCAAAGCCTCCACCAAATTAGAGAATTTAGTATAACTTGCCTACAGCGCAACCTATCGGATCCTAGCTATGAACCATCGTCTCGACAAAACAAGCTTGTAGCTCAGTTGGCAGAGCACTAGTTCGGTAAGATCAGTATGATTTTACCAATAGCATTGATGTCATATTTACCAAAAGCATTGATGTCAAATAATGTTACAAATATTCAGATAAATTACTTAAGTAAGTAAACGCTAGTCACCTACGTTATTATAACTTAACCGAAAAACAACCATACTAACAATAGATAGATATTGAAAAAAATTTACTAAAACCTATGTAAATTTTGATGTCGAAGTGTGAAACTGGGAATTGAACTTGTTTTGAGAAGCAATTGTTCTTCAAAAGTATCGTTTACATTGCGTGCATTAAGCTTGTAAATTTTCTTTCTCAAATTTGACATTTTAAAAATTTCCATCCAAAACAATCCAAGTATTTTAGAATTATTATGGGTTTTTATATCACCTTCAATTTTGTCGTTCAAGTTATCTGTTTTTTCTGATGTTTTATGATTTTGCAAAAATTTCTTCAAATGTCCCTCCATCCTACCTAAAAGATGTTGAAATATGTGCATGGTCGCGCGCTCTACAAGTTATGAGCGTGGCGATGTTGACGTTGATGAAATTTGGTGTATGACGTGCTTTTAGCCAAGTTCTGTAATGTGCAGAATCGGCCAAGTAGAAAGGAGGGTTTAGAGAGAGGGAGAAAATGGAAAAATTTAACAATAGTAAAGTTGTAGGAAATTAATTTTACTTCAGTTCATCTCCTGACCACTTTTCTGTAGCTCTAATATTGTCAAAAATATTTACGAACTTAATGTAATAATTATTTTTAAAATGGTTGCCAAGGTCACTTAATTTCATATGTATTAGAATTCATTCCTCTGAGAAAATTCGCTTAGTTTATGTAGCTCGCATAGCCTATGAAGCTCTACAAGTTTTGTTTAAATATCTTTTTTGTATTTAAATATTTTCTCTATCTTGCATCCTTTAAAAGATAAAATACATCACGTGAACACGAATGTATGGAACAAAAATATAATCTGTTTCACCCTTTAAACTGTGAAACTTGTTTCAAACATTGTTTTTAAAAATATATGTTTAAAAATAAATTGGCTGGAAAATTTTCAAATGGCCACACTGTATAAACCTCTGGTATAGCGCAATAAGTCTATTAGAATTCTAATATAGAATACTTCGTGTAAGTGGTAGCGTTTAAGTTTGTTACCGTTCGGAAGCTAAAGCTTAAAGTATATTTTCTCTATTTCATTTGGTAGCCAGTTCTAATATATATAGGATTTTTATTACTTTTTCTGGGGTATTTTTTTTGTTCTTCTCGTTAGTTTGTTCTATGTTGGTATTTATTTCTATTACACTAATAAAATAATAAAAATTAATTTTATGGTATTTGTGTTGAATTTTCTATTCGTTCGAAAATCCTCGCTTGTACGTTTTTCTCTATGTTTTGTTTTTGTGTACAAATTGATATACCTTTTGTTTAGGTGCCATAAATATTTGTATTCTTTATTATTTCAATCACGAAAAACAAGAGTATTTTTTTTCTATTTTTAGTATTTTCATTTTGTATTCATTTGCGAAATTTAGAAAATTTTTCTGATTTTAGAGCAAAAATTAATGACATTTTTCGAGTAAATTTAAATTAGATATTTTAAATTTTTTAGAATGTTTATTTTTCTAGCAGAATATTCTAATTTTTCTATTTTTAGCAGAATATTTTAATTTTTCGAATATTTAATTAATTTTAAACACAAAGCATTTATCGACTAATTAAAGCGTATATTAATTAGTTATTTTTTTATATTAAAGATAAATTTTTATTTTATATTAAAAAAATTATTTTTATACCCGGTATATGTCAATATACAAGGGTATATTAAGTTTAGTCCCGACTTTGTAACGTTTGAAAATATTGGGCAAAACTGTCCATCTTTGAAACCATAAGAGATAGAACAAAAATGTAAAGAAAAAAAGAAATACATTTTTTTTAAATATACAACTTTTGTTTACATAAATACATACTTTTTTTGCATTAATTCAGGATATACCGGGTATTTAAGCAATTAACTCAGTTAGTTGTTATTTTCACTTGTTATTTATCATATTTTACCAACACTTCCACCAAATTATAAATTTCTAGTTTGTGACTAATCTAGTTATTGAATTCCATCATGGGTTAATCTGAATTAACTGGATGCTTGGATGCCTAATCTGGATGATGCCATATTATTATATTATTTTCAGAATGAAAGTTTAAGATTCATCTATTGATACACATTGTACACAAATGTGTTTTTCCATTTGGCTCGACAGTTTAATGAAACACCCAGATAAAATGAAGTACATTCACATTTTTATGTGTAATACACTTAAAGGTATCAAAATTGGGACAATAAATGAATGTTGATATCGTGTAGTGTTTTTATTCGATGAAATTGTTTCTTGCTAAAGTATGATATTTTAATACTATGCCTCATACTCATGTAGTCTTAGATCATAAGTTTCGAATACATCCGGGCTTGAGAAACGTCACTTTTGAAGACAATAGTGCCTTACACATGTAGACCTAGTACAAATGTAGTTTAATAATTAATTCCAAAAATATATTCAGCAAGTTAAATAACCTGGATTTGAAAAAATGGATTGTTTCTTCTTGAAGTAGATTTCTTTGGAATGTATTTGAATTTCATGAATCTGAACGAATTGGTTACCAGCAAATTTCAATCATCCAGACTCTATTTTAAAGCTCCATATAAATATTCATCCAAATCGGACTGATATAGATTTGGAGAAAAACAACCGACGGTGTACAAGGACAATTTGGGAAATATTTTCAAAAGAATATTGAATTTAGTTTATACGTAAATGTGTAAACAATTTTCTAAATTTTTCTCTATCTTTTTATTTTGCAAAGCCCACTTTATTATCTCTATCTATTTATAATCGTAACACGTAACCGTTTTTACCGGATGGTAGACAATTTTATCGGGTAACATATACACTATACAGATTTGGCGTTTTATGCATTCGGGTTCGCGTGGCAGGTGTGTTTTCAGTACCATGATTTTTGAAAATTTTGTTCAAATGAGCAACCCGCAGCACAATAAACTAAAACACAAATAAATAGTTTATAACATTCTTTCGAGCTGGAATTTTCCATTAAAATAACTTTCCTTCAATCTATATCTTATTATCTTTTTTTAGTGATTTAATTTGAATTTTTCTCAGAGATACTATTTGAATTTGTAATTCCATAAACGTCTTATGAAGTATAGAATACTAAAAACATTGTTATCTAATTGGATACCACGTGTACTTGGCGTCAAAAGCCGAGCTATCATTTAAAAATTTTATAAATAATTTATGTATTCGTTTTTCGGACAAATGTTTCAAATAAAAGTTGTTAGTATATTTATAATGAACAACTTTTGGCCGAAGAATTTTTTCGAAATACGAATAAATAAGGCATAAATCAATTATAAAGTTTTGAAATGAGAACTAGACTTTTGACGTTATTTGTACAATATTTTGAAATACTTGTCGGGCTGTGTTGGTGTTCCATTATCTGTATCCATCAGTGTATATAAAAATGCATTCTATGCATATGTACATACATACTTGCATTCATATAAACATGCATGAATGCATTAATATACCAAAACAGTGATGATGCACTCAGCATAAAACCTTAATAGCATCCATCGTTGTATGAGAATAGTAGAACAAGTTGCCTATATATATATATATATATATGTATATATATATATATATATATATATATATATATATATATATATATATATATATATATATATATATATATATATATATATATATATATATATATATATTAAATACTCTTACCAGTCTTACTTGCATAGCATAGTCTGTATCAGTGTAAAAAATGTCTGTGTTTTTTCTCATTTTGTGAAAATATAAAAATAATTTTTTTTTCACAAACACACAATAGAAAAAAAAGATGAATACACTGATTTTAATTTGTAGAAGAGTGTTGAAGGATAATGTTATTTCCACTTAATGTTTAAAAAATAATATATAAGAATATATATATATATATATATATATATATATATATATATATATATATATATATATATATATATATATATATATATATATATATATATATATATAGTTTATTTATTTTCTTTTCCTTGACCTCCATAATTATACATGGTAAAAATGAATGATGTATAAACACTTTCAACACACCTCTATATATACTAACAGGTGTAGTAAAAAAAAAGCATTCTTGATAATGTAGTTAAAATTTCCGTTATGAATTATTCGCATAGAGCTGAAAATTTATATTAACTTGTAAATCATCGCAATATTGTTGATATTAATAAAAAAAGTCTAAGCGAATTTTCGTAGGCGAAGGAACTATAATGAATAAACATTTCGGTAAATATTAAAAGATCTACAGAAAAGAATGGTCGGGTAATAAATTGTAGTAAAATTTATATTCTACAATTTTACTTATTATACATTTTTAAATTTTACAAATATTAAAAGAGAAATTCAAGATTTTTCTACTCCCTCCTAAGTTCTACTTTCTTTTAGGAAATTTTCTTATCGTCACATTTATGACATTTGAATTAACTAGAATCTAATCATAAAAATTTCATAATTTATTAATGGGTTGGGTTGGCGTAGCTTAGCGGGGGCTTATTTTATTGGAGGGTATTGGGTAGAGGTAGAAACCCTTAAAAATAAAACATTTTTGAATTTCAAGGATTTCAAGGATATAAGTTCCTATGGTCTGAACAAACCATTTTCACCCATTTTCAACCATTGGATTGGGTTGGGTTGGATTAATGATTTCAAGAACGAAAAGGACTTTTTCCTCCTTGGAATCACTTCCTGCGGTCTTTCCCAAACATTTCCACCCATTTTCAACCATTTTAACTGAGGGGGGGAGGTAAAACAAATAAGGTACAAATCAACTAAAAAATTTTTGATTACTACTTTTGTGGCTCATAGTACTGCAATGATTTTATAGAAAGGGTGGTGAATCAGTGAAATTTAATTATTGCAAAAATGTTTACAAACATTGATAGTAAAATATTATAATAATGAGATTCATATCATAATTATCTATCTAAATAATTGTATAAAATAATTAAAACAAATTATAATTAATTTTAATAACATATTGAAAATTAGTATTGGGATTAGCTCAGTCTGATTCACGGATCGATTCATTTGATTTAATTTTATCTATCAAAATCAATTAAAAATAAAATCTAGTTAAAACAAGTGAAAATAACAACTAACTGAGTTAATTGCTTAAATACCCGGTATATATTGAGTTTATAAAAAGAAAAATCGCAAAAATTGGAGAAAATATTTTTTGTCCCCGATTTTAATATAAACTTCGTTTTAAGCTAATTGAGACTTAGCGAAACCGATGACGTTAATTAAATTTCGATACGATTAACGGTTTTCAAGATATCTGATCCACAATGCTAAAATTCAAAACTGAATGAATTGCGAAGGGAAATTTTTGAAATGTGTTGGTCGGACGTTAAAATGAACCTGATTTTCGTTCTGTTTGGGTCAAAATTACCCTAGAAAATGATTATTATTAAAAACGTGAACAAAAATTTTTTTCACATTTTTCGAATTTTTTCCAAGGGGTACCCCTTAAAAAAATTGCAAAAATTGAACAAAAGTTTTTTGTCCCCGATTTTGATATAAACTTTGTTTTAAGCTAATTTTGACCTAGCGAAATCGATGCCGTAGATTAAAATACGATACGATTAACGGTTTTCAAGATATCAGATCCGCAATGCTAAAATTCAAAACTGAATGAATTGAGAAGGGAAAATTTTGAAATGTGTTGGACACACACACATATGTATACAATTATAAAGATGCTAGAGAATAATTATGTATGTTTGAGCTAAAATTGAACAAAAGTTATTTATTTACATTTTTTGATTTTAAACTTTTCTTCTATCTCTTACGGGTTCAAAGATAGAATTTCTCCCACTAGTGTATCAATTTTGACCGATCACGAGCTTGTAGACTCTAGACTCTGTTACTTTTGAACTATAGAGCACACAAAATTTCTGCTCGTCATACATATTCCTTTTTGAGTTATCGTGTTAACGGACAGGAGTATATTCGGAAATGGATTAATTAGGTCATTTTATGTACTCCTATATCAAAAGTTTTTTGAGCGATCAATATTTTCCAAGTGGATACTAAACTTATAATACACTTGTATATAATTTATACATGCATGGTACCATTGAATATAATTTATACACGCAGTCAAGTAGCCGCGCATGTTAAGGCGTTGTTTATGTTTGGAACTGGGAGGTTACGGGTTCGAATCGCAACACCGGCACTTTTCCAATTAAAAAATTAATAGGGCGGTTGATTGACTAAACTGTCGACGTATGGACAAGAACGAAGTAACCGGCTATGCTTGGGAAGGTTTTCTGCAGTTTCCCTTCGCGAACTCCAGATGAATATCGGCATAGTTCCTATCAAAGTCGGCTGCAGCCGTAATGTAAAGTAAAAACTAATAAAGGTTGAAAAATTATGATGTGGGTGGCCTCTGTTATAGAGTATATAGACCGTCGTGTCTCAAAAACGGAGGTTAAATCGCATTATTAATATTAAATTTATTATTACATGCAGGGTAATAAATAAAAATCAAAGTAATAATTTGAACTAATGATTGATTTAATAATTGAATCAAACCTTTCTACCCAACACTATTTCAGATAAAATATTATTTGATATGATAATAGTCGAACAACTAATTATGTTACAATTAAGGGTAGATATTTAAAATATTATTTCACATATAATATGTATTGACAGAATTGTTGATACCTATCTATTGATTGGTGAATAGAGAATATATAGGGTAGGTAAGGATAATTGAGGGGTAATTTACACCCGCTTGAAGTGATTGAATAATATAATTAAACTTGTTATTCTATTAGTACCTTTTTGTTTTATATAAAGACGGTATTTATAACTTTGAATGTGCTGTGAAAGGGCCATCTAGAACATCTTGATCGAGGTTTATTCAGTGTAGAAAATTCTGTATATGAGAACCATTGATAATTTAATTGGTATCATGGAATCTGTCAAGTGACCTCAGTAAGAATGTCTTCTACTTTGATATAAAACTTATGCGTGGTAACCCATATATAACATTAAAGCCAGGCCCATCGGAAGTGTTTGTATTCTACTTGTACTAGACCTTGTCACAAAACGCAATTTAACTTTTGGAGCGGATAATAGTCCATGTATATAGAGGTCGGGATATATGTTTTGTATGAGATATTTCATATATATCATTTTATAATTTTTTAATATATAATTAATATTACAGGTACTGTGTTTTAAAACACAGTCCACAATAAATATAAAACAATAATATTTTTAATTACACTAAAGTATTTAAATAATAAAATTTATTATTCATGACATATATAGGAGTTTTTATAAACCCATATGGTACTTCATATATTCCAGATAGATATACAGAATGTACTAAAAATTCTGTCTCATTTATATAATACAGGAAAAATTGTATTTTTCTACAGAAAAACAAAAACTTATTATCTAAACGGGACTTTGGTTATAAGGTTTTCTAAAAAGTAATATTTAGTTGATTTTTGAAATTTTTTTCTTTTTAGATACAGGCAACTCGTATAACATATATGTTGTTTCAGTGCATAAGTAATAGTTTATTGTGATTATCAGCGTTTTTAGAAATTTGAGAAGTTTGATTCGGCAGCTAAAATTTACATGGAAATATTATTGCCAGATTTCAATTTTAAACCATTTTTTTTTGTTATCAACTGTCTGTTGAGCTTCAAATAAAAGTTGTTCATTACTTCAAATATACTAACAACTTTTATTCGAAACATTTTCCAAAAACCGAATGAATAAGTCCGAAATCAACTATAAACGTAAAAAAATTGAGCTCTACTTTTGTGGACTCTAGTAACTTCTAAACTAGCTTAAAAGTATTTGTTATAAAAGGCACATTTAAATTTAAAACAAGTGAAAATAAGAATTAACTGAGTTAATTGCTTAAATACCTGTTATATATTGAATTTATAAAAAGAGGTTCGAACAAAAGTTGTTTATTTTTAAAAAGGGAACATTTTTTGTCTATAAATTTTTGTTCTACTTCTTAGGGTATCGAAGCTAAGCAGTTTTGCAAATTCTCCCCAAACATGGTACGATTTTGCCCATTCACAAACTTAACCTTACTTTTTAGCTGTAGAACACATATACAAAATTTCAACTCACTTTCTCTTTTCGTTATTGAGTTACCTTGTATACAAAGGGACGGACAACTTTGCGGAAATGGAATAAATAGGTCATTTTATGGACACCTATATCAAAATTGTTATCTGCGATCAATATTTTTAACTGTTACAAAGTCGGGACTAAAGTTAATATACCCTGGTATATATTATATACCGGGTATAAACAGTGCAAATGAGCATACGTGTCGTATTTATTAAGTATTTACAACGAAATTACTCCCATATATTATTATTTGGGTATACTTAAGCGTCACAATACAATACTAATGTCAGTTTCTATTAAGTTTACGTAAGACATAGTATGAAGGAACTATTATATACTATATAGACTAACATGACATTGATTTTATCGCACAAATAAAACGCAAACTTTCACTGCACAATGAAAGTAAATTGATTTAGCTCGAATAATGTAAAACATAAGTAAATACACAAAAATAATCATAAGCCTTATAATCATATTTAATATTTGATAACAAAATACGCGGAAAGCACTACATTCATGTTCAAAAAAATTTTTTTAAAAATGGTTGGCAATATTCCAACGTGAAGTATATACATATATATATATATATATATATATATATATATATATATATATATATATATATATAAATATATATATATATATATATATATATATATATATATATATATATATATATATATATATATATATATATAGGATGGCGCATAAGTAACGTTATGATTTATTTAATGAATGCGTATTTGTGCATCATTTGGTTTTAACTCGTGAACCAATTGAATCTTATATGGGAAAAGGTGTAACGTATGTAAAATTCTTTGTAAAGACCGCCTAGACATCACCAACTGCTGAGAACGTTGCCTGGTGGAAGTTTCAAGGTTTTCTTCAACACTTGCTTGCACCCGAGCAATGTTCACATCATTTCGAACTGCACGAGGTCTTCCACCACGCGGATTATCACAGACAGCACCATGTTGCCGAAAACGCTGAACCAATCAGTAAATGGTTGGAACATGAAAGAAATTTCGATATGATCTTTGTGTCTGCATTATCGAATGCTGACTTTCAAAATAAAATTGAACAACTTTAGTTCTTTGTTCTGTGCTGAAAAAAAAACGTAAACAAAAAATTTATTCACTAATTAAATCATAACGTTACTTATGCGCCACTATATATATATATATATATATATATATATATATATATATATATAATAGAAAATGGTAGTATTTCAATAGTTTTCTTTGAGTAAAATTCAGTTTACTGATCATATATTATGTTGTCCTATTGTGTAAAAAGTAAATACGTTTCTTAATGTTTTTTGTTAAATACATTTGACAAAAAAAAAAAAAAGAAAACGATTTGGGGAAAAATATTACGTCATTTATATTATTTGTGGAAAATTTTGGCATTGATATTTGATAACTACAATACATGCAAAAAACTTTAGGAACTTTATGTTATATTTGATAGAAAGGCAATAATTTCTTGTCATCAAATTTTTTGTTATTGTAAATTAGAAACTTTAAAGGTCATCAAATGTTCATTTGTTTCATTGAATAGATGGTAAAGCCAAAATGGGTCTCTGCTTTGTTTTTTAAGAACAAGTGAAAATAACAACTAATTGAGTTAACTATTTAAAGACCCTGCATAACTTAGTCCATAATCAATGCATGAACTGTTTATTTTACTTTTTACACTCGCATAAATGTACAAAGTACTCATTAACCCTTTCCTTTTGTTGAGTTTTCGTGTTGACGCACAAACGAACAGATGAATATGCCTAAATGGCTTAAGTAGGCTATTTTATGATCATCTGTACCAAAATTTTTTTTTCCCGATCAATATTTTCGACCGTTATAAAGTCAGGACTAAACTTATAATTCCCTTATATATTTTATATACATGCAGGGTATAAAAATATCTATTTAATGTATTTTTGTTTAAATTTTTACTTCAAATTACATTTTTTGAATGTTTTGTGGTTACAATTTTTTGAATATTATGGACAAATGCCGTGCTATTATTTATAGAGACTTAAACAAATTTAATGGGAGTTTGGTCATCACCAAAGTTTTGAATCTCGAATGGTTTCTAAGACAGAGTATTCTTAATTGATATAATTGTTTGGCTCCCTTTAAAGTATGTGGCTCCATATCAAGTACAATTGGAGACTCATTTTATAAAAGTTATCGTATGGGTAATCTGGTAGAACCATAACCAATCTTTGCCATTTTCAAAATTACGTATTATCTACATATCAGTCAAGGTTAGAAAAGTTTCGGAGTTGAGAATTGAACTAGCAACCTCCCAATTCCAAGCAGAGCACCTCTGACAGCACGGCCACTCGAACTGGTCAACGTACTTCTAACGTGGCGAATTTTTGTGTTATTTGAATCAGATCAACCAGTAAAATGATAAAAGAAAAATATGCCCTTTTTTCTTTTAGAAAAAGACATTTACAGACATCATAATTTTTATTATATTTCTTGGCTTAAAACTAAAAGTATGTTTTTCTTGAAAATTTAATGTGTGCAGATTTTCATATAATATATAAAAATTTTAAAAGCAAAATTTTGTTCTACATTTTCATTTTATTGTAAAATTTTCATAAATATTTTATGAAATATAATATACAGGCTGTCCCAGAACAACCTGGAACCCTTCGGTGAAGTTGTTCCTTAGGTCAAGACGAACTCATTTTACCATATAACATAGGTCCGAAAATGATTTGTTTATCCGCTAGCCGCCATTTTGTGTTTTTTGCTTTATAATTTATATCTACACAACGCGTTGTCCGATTGAATTGAAAAATTGGACGATTGTTGCTTTAGCATAGACCAATAATAGAAAAAAATTTGAATTTTCAAAAATGTATTTTTACAAAATGGCGGCTTTTAGAAAAATTCAAACTTACGTAAGTCAAAAACAAGCAGATTTATGAATTTTTTGAATTTTTCTAAAAGCAAACAGAAAAATTCAAACTTACGTAAGTCAAAAACAAGCAGATTTATGAATTTTTCGAAAAGCCGCCATTTTGTGAAAATACATTTTTGAAAATTCAAATTTTTTTCTATTATTGGTCTATGCTAAAGCAACAATCGTCCAAATTTTCAATTCAATCGGACAACGCGTTGTGTAGATATAAATTATAAAGCAAAAAACACAAAATGGCGGCTAGCGGATAAACAAATCATTTTCGGACCTATGTTATATGGTAAAATGAGTTCGTCTTGACCTAAGGAACAACTTCACCGAAGGGTTCCAGGTTGTTCTGGGACAGCCTGTATAACGATGTGTACTGTTAGTACGTACACATATATTATTACACTGTGTCCTATGTAATAAAAAGGTTTTAGGTTGTCTGAATAAAACGAAGCAATTACTTTATAATGGAATAAGTAAGTATCGGGATTCCTAAATAAAGGCATTCGTCAAAATGGTCTAGAATGAAGTCAGATATAACATATCAAAAATGGCAGTGTTGTTTATAAATAACTCTAAAACTCGAAAAAAAAAAGATTAAATTAAAATTAAAATCAAACAAGTGAAAATAACAACTAACTGAGTGAATTGCTTAAATATCCGGTATGTACTAAATTTATGAAAAAAAGTTGTTTATTTTTAAAAAAGAAACATTTTTATCTTTAAATTTTTGTTCTATCTCTTACGGTTTCAAAGCTTGGAAGATAAGCCCATTTTGCCTAAACATTGTCCGATTTTGCTCACGAACTTGCCTTACTATTTAGCTCTGGAACACACATTTCAGCTCGCTCTCTCTTTTGGTTTTTGAGTTATCGTGCTTACAGACGGACGGACGGATATGCGGAAATGGACTAATAAGGTTATTTTATGAACATCTATACCAAAATTTGTTTTTTTTGAGCTTCCATACCATAGAGAGACACTAACTTAGGATCGGGGCAGATGATAACATTAGGCCAACCAAAATAGACAAGAGTTTTTATTTCCAAATTAAATTTTTATGTAAAAAGTTTCAAATAATTATACCGGAAGTGGAGAAATTTCAGATAAATTGCCCATAAAATCTTCGTAAAAGCTACTATCGTCCTTATCCTTGATAAGATCCGATTCTTTGTTTATTATAATCAATGAGTCCTGCAGCAGTTTTAACCCCACCTAAGAGAACGAAACCTCTTCTTAATGCGCGAAATTCGTCTCTCTCAAGTTAAAATCGATCTTTGCTGCTTGATCTAAACCATCTTCGTAGATCTATTCCTGCTCTTCTTCCTTCCTTCTGCGTGTATGAACGATTTTGCGTGTAGGTAGTAAGCAGGTTAGGGCCCGGGATGCTAAAGCCCGGTATACGCAGGATAGGGCCCAGACTGCAAACGCTAACATGAAACAGAAGAGACGTACACTCTAGAACTTCTTTCTGTATCATGTGTAAAGTAGTTCTTATAAATTTGAGTCCTCTTAGTCAAAACACTAATGTTCTAGCTCAAAAGACAAGAATCTGGAACTTTAGGTGTAATATAAAAATTTCTTTTATAAAAATGATCAATTTAAATTTCGAGATATTTAAATGTGACATTATATCATAGGAAAGATTTATGTCGACATAATTCTAAATTGACACACTGTATACATCATTTAGGGATGCACAATAATAATAAATAAACACTTTTATATGTGAAAATTATACACACAAGGTAAATATACAGTATAATGGCTTTAAATAATTTTCCAATATGTTTGTTTTAACATTTATTTTATTGTAATAGCTTTTCGTCTCAGGCCCGCCCATTTGTGTTCCCTTCCTTGTGTTTTCTAATAATACAGCCAGGTAGAAAAGCTTAACTTTAATGTAATGCGTAATAATATGGTATATATTATTATATTATTTTTATTTTATCGGTCCATAAAAACACGGTACAGCTCTTAGAATTAATACACCTTTCTTCATGTTTAAAAATAAATATATACAAAATAACTCATGTACTGTTTGCAGAAAAATATTATTGTACCTTAGGCTATACATTTGTTTTCTTTCCTGTGGATGTCAGATCTACGATTGTTTTAAATTTCTGAAATTGAGGACTAGAGAAAGTAGACTGTATCATTATCTTGAAATTAATATCAGCGACATCGAAGAGAGATAGATGTATACATCTTGGGGTCTAAAAAGTATTGCACTTAGACCTTATGGTCCATTATGCTCCCCCTTCTACTTCAGTCCGACGAGATTCGCTTCTCCCATATGTTGGAAATAGCCAGGAGCTTGCTTATCAGGTCTTCCTGAAGGTTCAAATATTCGGGGTGAGATGCACCGAATATCCAGTATCTGCTGTAACCTAGAGGTTCGCAGTTAAAAATAATGTGGCTGGATGTTTCTTCCTCCTCGCCACACTATCTGCACACAATGGACTCGTTATGGAGTCCAATTGTGTGCAGATGCTTCCGCAAGGGATAATGCCCGGTAATGAATCCGGTAATCCTCCACAGTTGTATCCTGTTCAGTTTCAGTGCATCGATAGATTGCCTCCTTGTTGCACTCTGAAGCAGTACGTTCCCGAGCTCTTGCCGCGGTACTTTTTTCCAGTGATCACGGTGTTTAGAATTTGACCACTCGTTGATCACCTGTTTACATGCAGTCCTTGGAATTCCTAAAATAGGCTCTGGGTCTATGAAGGGCATTCTGAGCGACATCAAAAATATGGCACTCGAAATTTTCAGGAAATTTACAGTGTAATTAATTTGAAATTTTAATTTTGAAAATGAATTTTTGAATTAAATTGCTCTTTTTGCAAACTGTAGTATAGTTTTCCATATTTTGCAATTCCTAACTTCAATTTCAGTTGCGCTGAAAGTGGCGTATTTAAAGGGTGAACACGCTTCAAGTCGTAGGGCTTATCCTTCTCTTCCTCGCCTTCTTGGCATATTGCTTTCTACTTCCAAAAAGGGTGAATGCTTTATTAGTATACAGTTTCCAGTCAATATCCCAATCAAAAGTTTTTCATGCATCTGGGCCGCGTGGCAGCTACGCTAAAAATATAAATTTAAAAAGTGAGATAGAGAAAATCTTTAAATATAAGAAATGCTTATCTAATGAAAACAAACAACTTTTGTATGAAACTTTGTTCATTCAACAAATAGTTTAGACACAATTTCAGTGCAAAGCCTATGCGGGCAACTAGTTATACATAAGATTGCTTTGTATACATAATATTTTTATGACTACTGTAGTACACGTCGGTAGTTTTTTTTATTGTTTTTCTTATTCGGATATTTCCTCCCTTTTGTAGTGTTTTTATGGGCCAACGGAGGAAGAATGAAGTAGCACAAAACATTAATAAAATATTTTAATATGATGATTGTATATTCGGTCGTACTTTCTTCGGTTTTGATTCGGATTTAATGTGCAGCTATAATGATGATTGTTATTTCGGGTTTTTTTCGTTCTGTTTTTTAAATTGAAAAATTTATTTTTATGTTTATTTTTGTCTATTTTATGCAGTGATTGTTTTTTAAGGCAAGGTCTCTTGGTTGGTTAAACAGTGAAGCGAAGGATACGAACATAAGTTGTGGTTATCATTTAAACATTTAATATTTTTTATAATATACAGGGATGTTCAAAAGTTGATTATATTTATTTCTACCAGGCGAAGCAAACAAAATCGAATATTGGTTACTTTTTTTTCGGGGAATTTCAATGGAATCCCCCATTTTTTTATGAAAGTTATTTTATGAAGATTTACGGCCTTAGTTTTTTTTTCAAATACCACTTTGTCTCGTAGATACAGGGCCTCAGAGGTGCCAGAAAATATCTTATTTTTTCGACTATGTTTATTCCTGATGGAGATATGGAAATTTGTATATGTTGTGAACAAATAACATGGATTTTTTGCTCGTGCTTGTCCTTTATTCTCTCATAAAAAAATGAAATAGTTAAACCGGAAATGATCCTATATTCTATATGCTTTTGAGTTTTTTTGAGAATATCTCAAAAACCATTCTTTTAATCTGTGTATCATGATGTCGCTTCTTTTAAGACCTAGATTTTCATGTAATTGTCACTACTCTAATCTTGTTAGAAAGAGTTTTATTTTTGGTATCTGGAAATTTTCTCGAAAACAGTACGATTTAGAGCAAAAATTCAAATTACAAAATGTATTCTGATGAAAATATGAAAAACTTTTGTACTAATCATTTTTTCGAAATTATGCTCAATCATTTAGATAATTTCTTTCAAATAAAATTTTGATAGTAATTGTTTACTATCAAAATTGAGTTTGAATACCTTTACGTATGTATATATTTCACTTCAATGTTGGATTCAATGATAGTAATATGTTAAACATTATATTAAGAGGTCGAGTGAGTGTTTCACGCCAAATTTTTTCTTTTTAGTGCGTTACATATAAATAATATGGCTCATTTCATTTTTTTTTGGAAAATTTAAATTTTTTAATTGCTTGCAATCTTATAGCAATTATTTTGAAAGTCACGTCACGAATCATTACTGAGGAACATGGACTTTTCTTTGTGTTATTTAATAAAGAGATAACCAGTCCAAGTGGCCGAGTGATCTTAGACGTTATGTCTGCGCAGTATGCCTACTTGGGAACTGGGAGGTTATGGGTTCGAATCCCGACATCGGCAGTTAGTCAATTATTAAGAAAAAAAATGGGGGCGGTTAATTGACTCAACTGTCTCCGTATGGACAAGAACGAAGTAAACGGCTATGCTTGAGAAGATTTTCTGCAGTTTCCTTCACAAACTCCAGATGAATATCGGCATAGTTCCTATCATAGTCGGTTGCAGCCGCATATCCTACCAATTCCTAGTTTACACACAAAAATTCCTTCCACTCCACTCACATTCTCACATCCTTAGGCATCACAATGGACCTTATGGTCGAAGTGTAGCCCGTCCAGGGCAACCTCTATAATCTATCTATCTATCTAGTAAAGAAACAAAGTGATGCGCGATTTTCCTCTAAGATATCTATTTGTCTCTCAAACATTTTGAAACACTTTGTATTTGTTGTGCACACAGAATATAATAAAAGCCAATGAAACTTTATGGTATATTTGTTAACTTTACAATTTTAAGCTGTTTAAGCATAATCATGAAAAATAAAAATGTTCAATTTTTTAGTATGAAAAATTATTTTAATTTAGATTTATCATCTCCGTGTAGCTGGATCATATTTTTTCTTGCTCAATTCATTATTTTGCTGCGTTGAGTTCGTTTATATTGTGTACGATGAGGTTGTCTGCAACATATGAAGATAAATATTGCAGTTTTATTATTAGTTGGGGATATGAAGTTTGATATGCGGTTGTTGTAGATTTAAATTAGATTTTCCATGCTAAAGTAAAAAAAGCTAATAAATAGCTATCTATAGTTTTATGTTATTATAGTTCTATGCATTTTTATGGTTATTGTACAACTATTGTTCAAACGTTATGTGGGAAATGTTGGTAAAAATATGCCAATATGAGCGTTCAAAATTGTACTGAAAAACTTTATTTCTATTTTGTGTACATTCAAAATGGATAAAATAATTTTATTTCTTTTAAGTGTCCATTCTAACTAAATAGTTAAAAGCAATGAAATTATAAAATTAAAAAAAAAGATATAGCATATTTTATTGTCAAACCGCAACCATTTGACCATAACAAAACCGCATGGTCAGAGAAGGATACCGCCAATAAACGGGTTGGTCTTAATGGGCTTAATTGGTGAGGCAACTCAAATAATCCTTCAGGTACTTACCTCAGTCAAATCATATAAAAGACCTAACTTTATTAATGATATTGTGAGACTCGCACCAAATTAGAGCAACGAGCAACATATCTTTGACTCCATATCCCAGAGATAGTTACGATTAGCTAATTCATACCGATGAACAATAAAATACAAATAATTATTTTAGGAATTGGGGCAAAATTTGAAATACAATTTAGTGTCTTCATTAGATTGATATTACTTTCCGCGGGTGTTTTTTACGAGCGATCTTTATATAAACTTATTTTATGCTTTGTAGAAATATTTTCTTAAAATACGAGTATTAAAACACAAATGTCACTAAATCTAGTTACTAAATTTCATATAAATTGAAATATATTTTCTATTTATGAACTCTAGTCTGGATATAGTTTCGTGAAGTTCCGTAGATTTTTGTTCTATACTTAATATATATCGTCCTATAACATATGTTACGGTAAAAGTAAATAATCCGTCAATATTAATAATTAATTAACGGTAAATGACGTTAATTACTAGCTTTTATTTAACTTGCAATGTATGTATGTATGTATGTATCTTCGGGTCAAATCTTTCAAGCTGAATTAGAACCACTTCCTCTTATCCTACTGAGTTGAATTTTTACATGTTGGTTTGCATTATGGTAAGCATGACAAGAATCGACAAGGGGGGAAGAGGGTTTAGAGGGAGGGGGAAACACAAAATTTGGTATATCTCTCTTAATATTGAAAAAAATCGAAAAACACATAAGAAGTAAACTTGTAGAAAATTAGTTTTACTATAAAAAGCTTGTTTTTAAAAATATTTTTTTAATAGAAACTTATTTGACATATATTTTTTTATAATTTTTCGCAATTTTGGTATTTTCAACATTCTCCCAGTTATTATCAATGAAACAATTGATTATTCACTTTAATGGCAACATTTATAATATATACTGTATCATAAAATTATTATAAAATGTATAATATGTATTTAAATATTCTCTTTTTAGGAATTAATGAATAGTAGTTGTATGACAAAAATTTTTTATAAAAATGGTTAAATCGGACAATTTATTATTTTTAATCTCTTTAATGTGGTCTACTTTTAAGGGATTTAATTATACAGAAATGTATACCCATTTTTGTTGGAGCTGTACTCAACAATAAATGAACGTAGATGGTTGATAAGAGTGGTTTTTTGTCTATTTTAGCATGTAGACATTTTTAGCATGCAAAAGAAAAGTATGGTGGTCTCACCACTGATATCACATTGAAGGGAATTGAAATGATTAGAAATGAAATATATGACACTAAAAATTAGTGGGTTAAAAAAAAAACAAATGTTCATAAAAATGATTTTTTTCTGCACACGTAGATTTGATCCGATCTAATAAACTTAGTATTAGACAAGGTGAAAATCTTGCATTCGTTCGAAAAATTTTCCCATTCGATTTTTTTGCATATTAACCCTAAATATGGATCAAGATTCGTATCAATTTTTGTAAACTAATTTTTTTTCGCCAAGGCGAATGACCGAATATTTTTACCCGAATGGAGTTTTTGTTTTAGGTATTTTGGGCCATTAAAAACAAAACAGGTCTTTCATCATTTTTTCGTAAAGTTGACCGTTTTCGAGTTATAAATTATACAGTATTTTATTATACATGCTTAGATTTGGGGAAATAAACGTTTTAAATACGTGATTTTATGAAAAGTAAAGTGTGTGAGAATTTCACAAGTAGGAAGTATGTGCCGCACATTTAAGCTTATTAAAAATTACCACTAAAGATCAGAGAGCTTTAACATTTTACAGGTGTGTAGGTATATATTTAAAAGGTGTACACAAAAGTACAATAACGGAATTCAAATACTACTCTTACTCTTTTTTAATATAATTTATCTTATATGGTGTCATTTTCTTGTTTATTAAGACAATAAATACTGCTATCTCTTTTCATCCTTCATATTTTCCAACATACGCATATTAACTGACAGAAATATTATCTTGATGGATTTTCGTGAAAACTTGTGTGTGTATGTGCGTAAAATACATAACTATAAGGGTTGGGTTGGAGAATATTATTATATGCGCAGGTGAAAATTTTAAGGATGAGTACGCATCTTTTATATATATATATATATATATATATATATATATATATATATATATATATATATATATATATATATATAAATGTACGTATAGCTCGATAAACAAACATACAAAAATTATATCTGCAGTAAAACGATTTCATAAATGGTTTCATGATTATTTCGTGAGTAAACATTTCATATAACAAACATTATATTATCATACCGTATGTGTTAGAAAGCATTGCTAATAGAGAATCAATGTTAAATATTACTTTCTATAATAACTATACACAATATGCTTAATAAAGAAATAAAAATAGTGGGGTACTCATTAGTGTGTCTGTTGTGTATGCTTGCTGGATTGTTTTGTACTGCATTAACATGTAATGAGAGTGGGTTAAATATTTTCATTGTTGCCTTCTTAAGCTCAGCATTACTTCTAACAATTGAAAATTCTTTTTTGAATATCCCTTATTATTTCTATGTGGAATGTTTGAAAATAAATGATAGTATTCTATTAATGGTATACCATAAAACAACAATCCACACAAATTAAAAGAAAAATAAAACCCCAAAAAGAAAACCAAATAGGATTACGACAAAAAAAAAGTTAAACCAACGGTTCGAATATTCCTCCATTATTTGCTAAACAATATCCGATTCGGTTGTAGAAATTTACCCGGGTATTTTCTAGCACTTGAGGAGAAATATTCGCACAATTTTCAACAATTCTTTGCCTTAATAGTTGCAAATTTTTAGGCCTTCTCCGCGAATAGATCTGCGTTTTGAGAAAACCCCACAAAAAAAGTCGTTAGGAGATAGATCTGGCGATCTGGCTGACCACTTGAAGGTTCCAAAACCACTCATAAGATGTTTCTGGAAAATTTGTTCCAGGAGCAGCCTTACTATCATGGCATTGTGTGCAGGGCAACCATCTTGTTGGAACTATACAGATTCCAGGTCTAAATAAGGTGGAGCTTTAACAGTTCGCAAAATATTATTTCGTAACAAACTCAAATATTTTTGAGAATCTAAAGATACGTCAACGAAGAATGGTCCTATAATATGGTCACCCAATATTCCATTCCGTTTCAGTATGTATGTGTATTTATGTATTTTATAGTAAATATTTTATTTATTTATTTAACATTGATTCTCTATTAGAAATGCTTTTGAAAACGGTCTGTATATAGAAAGTTATGTGAGTTGGTGGTACTGATCGAATCGCCGCGGGAATTATTATTAAATGTTATATGAAATTATTTGTAAATATAAATACTCTTATCAGTGGTATTTGATAAATCTATATATCTCGGTAAAATAGACGGGTGAGGAGAATTAGTTTGATTTCCTTAATTTGTCCATCACAAAGCATAGTAGTGCGTGATACCAAGTTTGAGCATAGACACCTATCATACTATGTTTTACAGGAAGAATTAGAGACTGTTCTTTGATGCCCGTGTATCTCAGAAACCAAAAAAGCTATAAAGCTCAAATTTAAAATGATGTGTGAGATTCATCATCTGATATTTAACCCTAAAAATCGACATTTTGATAATGATCTGTTTCACTGACCATTATCAATATTCCAGTTGATTATCAATATAGCTGTTAGGCCAAAACTATTTTGCGAAATTATTTTGTTCTTCCTGCAAGCGGTTGGGGGGGAGGGAATTTCTACCTTGAACACGGCAAGTAAAATATGAAATACCCTGCACTTGAGTAACTTACACAATACATTTATACCAATCATTTTCTCACTTTTGTTAAACAACTTGGGCCTCAAATAGATTTCACTACTCTTGAAGGCAAACAAATTTGTTTTTCCTGGAACATCAATACTTTTTGTATGCGAAAACTTGGCCCCTTTTGTGACTTATTTACCTCCAAATCAAGACATTATAGTGTCAAATGAATCTTACAGAAATGCCTGTTTGTGATATTTGAATTTTACTAGGAAGGATCGGGAAATATTGCGCTTTTCTATATGTAAAAGCAATTTCACACATCTTCAAGGGCTTTAAATCATACATTGGTTAAAAATATTTACTACGACTGCATAAAAGGTTCACGGAGATTATTTGGTTAAATATAAACAACAACCTAGTTAAAACCATTTCATGCTCAAATTTTCTTTTGGGATGTGGAGAAAACCGGACTTTCGTTATATTTTAGTCCACTTATCTAGAACTACAATCTATATTTGGCCCTATTTTTGGCCCTATAAGTTGAGGAGAAAACTCAGATATCATACATTCCTTTTCATTTGCGTGCTAAAGTCTACACAACTACCAAAATTCTAGATGGAAATTGCCCTTCAGATTTCATATGGTATCTACTAATATTTATTATGGTATCTACTTTAATAATAAAGCTATTATAATTTTAAGTACAAAAAATTCTGTTTTACATCAGACCCTATGTTAAAAGTTTGATTTTTAATCGATAATTACTCTTTGAAATGATCGTCAACAGGTTTTAAATGTTTGACGGAGGATAACTATATAATTAGCTATTCAATTTAGTAAAAAAAATTTTTAATTTACTATCAAGTTTTTAATTATAAACTTTTTATTTACATATTGGTTACTCGGAAAAACATTTTATTTTCTACTTTTTAATTCTTTAAACACAAGCTTGTTTAAAACAAAAATTTTTATTTAGTAACTAAAATACGTGCTTGTGATACAAGATATTGAAAACTGGATCAACTTGAACTTTTATTTAACTTGATATAGGAAAAGTTCAACATCGATTATCTATGATAATCTCTATTCAAAATTTATTTGAAAAAAATGATCTCTGTACATAAAAAGGTGTAAGAAAACTGAAAATAAAATATCCCCCCGTTGTTAATCTTGAAGATTCTCTTCCCCTATAGCTATTTATTTATTTTCTCTGAAGTTGAATGCTCTTTTTCACATATAAAATTTCATTTTCTTTTCGTTAAACACAAAATACGTCTCTTGTAACCCATTTTCCGACACAAAACAAGTTCAACTCTCTCTCTTGACTTTAGTAGAATGTCAAGAGATGATCACATGATAATATCATCATAAAGCAAGGCAAACAGCAGCACAAGGGTGCCTGCCGTCTCCATGAATGTATAAAAGAGAAAATATATAAAAAACAATGCGATGTTGACTATATCTACTTAACTTGGAAATTTTATTAAATTTTTTTTTTAATATGTCTTTTTTACAACACAACATGATTATTTGCTCTGTATTTTAGGTGGTATAGGATAGGAATCTGAAGAATGCAGTATACATTTCCGCGAGGGCACTCCAAATTTCATAATAATAGGCAGAATCTAATGTAAATTTAAAAATAATTTTGCTAATTAGTTAATAATTTCAATGAAAAGTTGGCTCTTACGTCAGAGCCGTCTTTGGAGTAGCGGTAAGCACGCTGGACTAGATATCCAGAGGCTTGAGGTTCGATTCCTGGTTGATTTGTTAATTTTTTCATATCAGTATTTAATTAAAATTTAATGACATTTATTTATAAAGTATACGCTAGTCTTCTAGAATTTGTCTTACGTAACCGAAATGGAATTTGACAAACATTGACGCTTAAGTACACAAATAAATATATATGAATAATAATTTCGACAGAAGTAATACTGTCAAAATAAAAATAAGAATGATATGAAAAGTTGGCTCTTACGTCAGAGTCGTCTTTAATGTAACGGTAAGCACGCTGGACTAGATATCCATAGTCCCGAGGTTCGGGGTTGAGAACTTTTATCAGATAGATCATGTCTTTACGTATCTGTCGCACTGTATTTGTTTTCCGGTGACGTCATCGTACCAGTGTAGGCACATGCACGTGAATGGTTACGAATTAGCTTTGCGTAAAGTTATAAATTGATGTATTGTGAAAACGCGTTTAGCTAGGACCTTGATTATAGTATCATTGTGAAGAGCTTGAAAAACACTACTAAGAAGCAAAGTGAAAGAAAAAAAAATTAAAAATTTCGTCTCATATGACTTGCAAAAATGCGCGGAATTATAAAGAAACGAATATTGCGTTGAAAGGAACTCAACGAGCCTAAAAAGTCTAGTGCCGAACGTTTGGACAGGCGCAGCGACAGTGCAAACGCATACGGAGCATGTGGACTTTTTTACGAAAAATCTTCGGCGTGCACTTTTACTGCGCATTTCTTTCATAATTGATGAGCGTATGTTGCGATTTGCGATTTACTATTACTGCCATCATCGACACAGAGTATGAAATAATGCTGCCAGAGGATGGCAAGGGCTTCTGAAATGCGCTATTTTCAAACCTGTAAATGCGCCATTTGCGTGAAAGAAACAAGAAAAATGTTCATTTTAGCATGTGACTCCATGCTTGAATCAAAATGGTTTTGAAAAAATTTAGTATGACAGTATAAATCTTTATAAAACACAGTGAAGTAAAATATAAATTCCTATATATTATGATTAAACTTGCGATGTTGTGTAATTCTAGTTACAAAGAGCTTTTGTAAGCTTTTGTGTGCTTAAAATATTTTTAGTCTATACAGAATGTAACAACATTAACGATTAACAATTTTTTCAAGGGTAATATATATGGGCTTTTAGAGTATGCCAAGAGAACAAAAATCATTTCTTTTACTGCCATTCAAGTGATGAGAAATTAATTCGAATCTTATTTGTGATCCAAAATTACTAAAATTATTTCTTGAATGGGAAAAATTGGTCAATGCTAGAGTATCTTTAGCTTAAAAGTCGTATGAGATATAGAAGATGAAAAACACAAATACACAACTTTTGTTCTAAACTTTTGCTTATAATAGAAATAGTTTTGTTTATTTTACTGTAGATTTCCAAAGCATGCGTGTAAGTATATTATAGATGTATACAGCATATATGTATATATATCGTAAGTGATCAACGAGTGGATAAACTTTAAACACCGTGATCACTGGGAAAAAATAACAAAAACTCGGGAAAAATTCATCCAACAGGCTGTCCCTCGATACACTTAACCTGAAAAGGATACAACTACGAAAGGTAACCGGATTCATTCCTTTATACAATAGGACTCCACAATGGATCCATTATGCGCAAACTGTGTGGGGAGGAGGAAGACATATCCACCCACATCATTTTTAATTGTAACCTCTCGATTACCAAAATATTCGGTGCATCTCACCCCGAATATATAAATCATCAAGAAAATCTGATAAACAAGCTCCTGGAAATTGCCTAGATATGGGAGAAGTGAAACTAGCCAGACTGAAGTATAAGGAGGAGCACATGGGTCATAAGGTCAAAGTGAAACACTTTTCATACCCCAATATTTATCTGTCTATCTCATAAGTGATATTTTTATACATCTGTGCGTGTGTAGAAGTAAATTAAATAGTTCTGAACTCAGTATATATATAAATTATTCAAAAAATTAACTCAGTTATTTGTTGTTTTCCATCATTTTAGATATTTTTCTTTTCTGGACATCGTTTTCAAGAAAATGTGTTGATATTCAAGTGTGTGTTATTGCGACTGTTGTATATAAATTAGTATTTTGTTACACTCTGTATATATATATATATAGATATATATATATATATATATATATATATATATATATATATATATATATATATATATATATATATATATATATATATATAATAATAATACAAGATTGTGTATGTATATCTTCTTGTGAAAATATTTGATGAAAAACATATGTTTCTCGAGTTTCTGGTGTAAACTTTTCTCTCATCTGTTGATTTATCAATCTGTGTAGAGATAGGTACCAGTTTGTATGGATAGAATCTCCAAAAAAGGGAAAAACTTTTTTCCCTGTTTTGCATTTTGTGTGTTTGTAATTTATTTGATTAAATACAAACATATTCATTATGAGAAAATTTTTGCGTAACTTAATTTTAACCTTCTACAATAAATATTTAAATTAGTCGAATAGTTCTTCTTTATTTGGTAAAGTCCTTTCCTTGCTTTTTATTAATTGTTTTTCATTTTTCATACCCGGTATATATATTAAATACAAGGGTATATTTAGTTTAGTCCCGACTTTGTAACGATTAAAAATATTCATCGCATAATAAATTTATAGTATGGGTGTTCATAAACTTAACTAAATAGTCCATTAGTAAAACGAAAAGAATATTCAATGTTCAAACCCACTTTATAAAAGTTAATTAAAAAACCATGATTTGGACTTTAAACCAAATGTTTAACTTGCCTTAATAATTTAATAATCAATAATGAGCTTGTTGGTAGTTATCAGGTGACTCAGGGAACATGTACTCATAGGAATCCAAATATTGAAGTAATCTTAGATTTAGAATCGAGAACATTACACGTACTACTTATCATTAGGTTATTGGGAAAATGTTTCGAATAAGAGTTGTTAGTATATTTATAATGAAAAAACTATTAAGCATTTAGCGATCTTTTGAGACCTTTGAGACGGGAAGGTATTAAGTTTACGGATGTACACATGACTACGAAAGCAGCGCTAATTTTTGAAAATGTTACTATTGCTTTATGCCTTATTCATGCGGTTTTTGAAAAAATGCTTCGAGTAAAAGTTGTTCATTATAAATATATTCGAACAACCTTAATTCGAAATATTTTCCCAAAAACTGAATGAGTAAGGTCAATGCATAAAAAATTTTGAAAAATGAGCGCTACTTTTGTGTCCCATAGTACAATATTGGTATAATAACAAAATTTAAATTGAAAATAAAAAAAAAGGCATTTTTTATGGCTACACAAACAGACATTAAAATCTTATTTTTATTTCTTATGTTTGTTTGTTTGTTTGTAAAAATGTTCTCTCTATTTTTAAAACGACATTTTATTACGTTTATCATTGCTTTCGTTTGCATAGATAGAGAAACGAAAATAGCCTTATTTTTATGTTCCTATTTTTATAAACATAAAAAGAGTGGTGGTATTAAATACGACAATTATTTAAATAATTTAGCTTAAAACAGTTTATTGTTTATTAAGAGCCATTTATTAGCTTGTATAAAACGCCTATAAATTCTAAAACGATTTTGTCAGAATTATCACAATCATTGTAAAATAGATTTAATTCTATTAAATGACTCCATCAAAACAGAGTAATAATTGGCTTTAATGACTTTAGTTAATAGATTTACAAAGAAATATAATATTTGTACTATACAATATTTAGCCGAACAAATCGACAGTTTGAATTACTTCTTCCTCAGTACTCACAAATTTAGCTTTTCTTTAAAGGAATTAACCTATTTACATATCCGGATAAACCCGGATAATTGAAGTTATACTGTATTATAATATATGTGTAATATATATCCGATCAAAAACATAAATGTAAAAAAGGGTCGAGTTTTCGGGCATATTCTTAATATAATAGTTTTGCCTAAGAAAATTAATGAGGACTTTAGCCCTCTATAATAGTTTGTCCTTAAAAAGTGATGATATCACTGTTAGTACTCAAGGTCACAATCCCTTAAACTCGGCCAACGCACTGCTGTGCTATAAATAAAGGTGCTCGGAGTTTAGTCCAAAGTTTCTAACAGTTGGGAATATTGATTGGATATAGACCGTTTCTCCGCCGGTCTATCAAGATGATAACTTACAACCAAATAGAGAAAACCAGCTGAAATTTTCTTTCCGTTTAAAAATTATAAATTTTTAAACTCTAAGCGATAGAGGGTAAGTTTTAATACACAAAATGTCCCTTTTTTGAAGATAAACAACTTTTGTTTGAAACATTTGCTCATACACTAATATATTTGACTAATTTGCAGCCTGAAAGATTACTTACAATATGAATATACAAAAATGCAGAAGTAAATTTCTCACACTGTTAAAGAACTCAGTATGGATTGGACATTTAAACAATTACCTAAGTATTTGTGAATGTGATTACATAGACTTTTCTTACGTCGTCATTGAACCTACCTGCTGTCCTCTTTACGAATGATAGGGCAGAGATCCAGTTTCATTGTTTGACTCCAGGTTTCCTTATTTCGGTCAAGTTTTGTTTCGGCTAAATACTTTATTCTAGCTCTGCAAGGGCATTGTGCCAAAAGATAAAAGGGCGTATCATCCATCCTGTTAAAGGCACAAATAGGTCTTGCTTCTAGTTATTCTTAAATATAGTTCCAGTCCTTGACACGGGAGTGCTCTCAACTCCGTAGGAACCCATATCGAGGTGACCGCCTGAAAAGGGCGTATCATCTGTCCTGTTAAAGGCACAGATAGATTTTTTTTCTGAATATTCTTAAATATTCTAGTCCTTGACACGGGAGTGCTCTCAATTCCGTAGTATCTTGGAACCCATATCGAGGTGACCGCCTTGGCCCATACCGGAATCTCTGGCGATTCTATGAACCACGATAATAACTAATAATTTGAAGTAATTTGGTTTTTGTAAAATCGATGCGGCTTTTGTAAAATATAATTCAATTTATGATTTTAACGATGCTCCCACAAATGAAATATAGTAGAAGGTATAACTTACCAGCTAGCTTATGGCTTTTGTTATAAATTCTAGTTACGAATAATTTCTATAATTTTGGAAGTTTCTGGTATCAAGGATTATCAATATACTTCTTTTCTAAATTATGAAATAGTTTATTAAAAAGCATGGTATTATTTATAATTTTATCCCATGAAAAATACAGTGATCGATATCTAGAGCACGGTAGTGCGACAGGCCGAATTTAAGGGTTTTTTTGCCTTCGTGTTTATTACATGGAAAAGTCATGTATGTTGGTAGGTATTCTCGAAATTGGATAGAATTGAAACAGAATAGATTGGAACAGAAAATTGTTTCAAAACATATTGTTAAAATAAGGCACGTCGTAATCGAAAAATATTGTAAAATAATAATATTTCGAAATAGTAAAACACAATAACATTGAACATACCCAAGGTGAAAAATATGGGACCTATATATAAATACATAAGATGGCGTTGGGAGAGTACTTACATTCGAAAAAAAAATTCTGATCAGGAATTTATATAATGTTGTAATTTAAAATTTGTGCCAGTTTCTTTTTATATAGATACACATGTACAAAGTGTATCAGGAATATTTAGTACGAACTTGTTTATTCGAAATAGGTAGGATTGCACCTGATTTGGGCCAGCGAAAAACCGAATTAACTAAAATTTTTACATTCTAGATTAGGTTTAGATTTAGGTCCAGAAATAAATGATTAAAAAATGGGGGTATTAAAACTTAGGGATATGCAGGAGATACAATCGGATGGAAAATTACTGCAAAATAGAAATTTGTGAATATCTACATTTTGTACCATAATAAATAGTCTCAATACTTAAAGAAATAGATATTATTTAAAATATAAAAGTATATTTAAAAAATATGAAAAATTTATGATGTACCTTTAATTTAAATCAACAAAAACATCTATCCTTTTTCTTTCTATGTCATATACATAGAAAAAGAAAGGTCGTTCTTTCTTGTCCAAACGTAACAGTTTATACAATTACGCACCCAATTTATTATAGTTGACAAACTTCCACCGCTGTGGAAAAATATTAATAATTATATAACCCAAAACAACTGCCAATGTTCTAAAAGCATCCAATACCAAAATATTTTTAAAGAAAAATAAAAAATCCAAAAGTTGGGTCGTTTTTCTAGGTCACAGAAATTTTCTAGGTCACAGAAAATTTTGTCAAGGTGAACTTGCACCTGAGAAACTTACACATCAAATGTATACCAATAATTTGCACACTTTTGGTAAAAACATTTATCCTCAATAAATAAATACCAAGGAGAATCTTTCGCCATAAATTTATACCAATCATTTTCTTACTTTTGTTAATCAACTTGATCTTTATATAGATTTCACTACTTTTTTAGGCGAATATTTTTATTTTTCCGGGGATATCAATACTTTTTGTATGCGAAAACTTGGTCCGTTTCACATTTTTGTATTTGGTAGGATATATGGCATACGATATTTACGCTATACAATAAATTACATATAGCTTATCTAATTACAACACTATCCACTTTTCGTAACATGAAAATTACTCAAAATAAAAATTTACACAACACTTTCCACTTTTCGTAACATGAAAATTACTCAAAATAAAAATTTACCTTACTGAGGGAGAAAAAAAGTTTCATTTCTAATACATAAAAATTTTGAAGTAAAATACTGTAAAAACTTTTGATAATTATATTTGAGTCTAAATATTTGCATACCTTTTATCTGGAACGTCTAGTACGTGTATCGTATTCTTAATATTTTGATTTTCAAGTTTCAACAAATCACGTATTGGTTCATGAACTCAACTCAATATTCAAGTTTTCTTTTTTTTTTATGTTTCTTTTTTTTCTATATCATTTTACTTCGAAACATTGTATCGAACATTGTATAAAAATATTGAGAAAAATGTACAGTCGATCGATTATCTTGCTTTATATGTTGTATTCACAGATGTATACTATAAATTCTAGATTGGTAATCATTATTGAAAGGATGCAATTTGTTTTTGAATGGATCCTTCGGACAAGACAATTTATAACGTACTAGATATTCATTATACCAAATTTAATAACTTTGGGTTCACCCTACAAGTACTTTTTTTGGGTAGATAGACTGCAGAGGCTGCCCTGGACGGGCTATACTTCGACTATAAGGTCCATTGTGTAGGTATTGGTAGGATATGCGGAATTTTTCTTCTTGAACTTCTTGAATTTTTATTATTTTTGATGAAAGCCATAGCTCAAAGTAAAACACAAAATTTCCGTTCCATCGTAATAAAAATTCATTTCTAGTAACAAACACGACTTTGAACTTCCTCTGAACTAATACCCCCTTATTGTTATGCTAAATATGTATACAAGTTCATATACAGGTTGTATTTTAAAATAGACCCAATCTAGAACCAATGTCTAATGCATCCATCACTGTCTATGAACATGGCAGTGAAGCTAATACGTTCCCACCAAAAACTGATCTAAGACAGTGCATAGCATAAGAAATGTCTGTGGTAAGAACGTATCAACCCCGCTCACCGATTTTAATGCAGTTTAAGTGTAACAAAGTACTCCATATCATAGTATATTGCATATAGATAGCGATAGATACTTTATACATTGTTTCCAGATTGGATCTATTTTAAAATACAAGCTGTATATTATAAGAAACTCAATTTAAAAAGAAAACTTGATACTCAGAATGATCTCAAGCAATGACAAAATAGTCTCCATAAATAGCAAACGTTTTGATATTGATATTATAGAGTTCAATCTTACCGACGCGATTAATATTTTTGAATTCCATCATGCATTCATCTAGATGGTATTAACTGACAAACTAACATATATCAAGTTAAATAAAAGCTTATAAATGGGCTTAGGCAAACACAAATATTTCCGAGTGTGATAAAAATTGTATTTGGAACTACAGATGATAATAAATTTTCTCAAGGTACAAAGTATAAAACTCTCCCCTACTAATCTGTGAAAAATTATATATACAATTTAAATAATAATTAATGAGAAAGTATGTGTGCAACGAATATATACATACAATGTTCAACAAACTTTAAGGATTAAAAAGACTCAGAGACTTTAAATTAAAACTAAGTATTATATATATTATATTTTGATCAGAGACTTTACATCTATAATATTATGAACAATAAAATATATGATTATAACCTCGTGTATAGAACCGATATATATAAAGTGATGTTATTTACATTGGGATATATTTAGTTTTTGTAGAAATTCACCATATATTTATAAAATATATAGAATATAATGCCATGTTTACATGCATACTCGTGAAATATTCTAAATACTGCTACTTAAGTAGGGTTTGATGGCGGTAAAGCGTATAGGGTAACTACAAAGGTTATGATAAAGATTATTAAAATGAGTTTAAACAATGGCCCAATTCCAAATTCTGATTTAATAAAATTAAACCATTTTCAAAAATAAAAATAAAAATCCAATACCTGAATGTCAAGGTTAACGTAGATACACTCACTTTAGTGACAAAACAAACGCCGCATAGTCACCAAAAAATACCGCCAATAAATAGGTGGGGCTTTCCATATACCTAATCCAGTAGTCAGGCAACTCAAATAATCCTCAAGTCAGATTATACCCTCAGTCAAATCGTATAAAAGGACAGAACTTTTTTAATATCATTGTGAGACACGCACCAAATTAGCAACAAGCAACATATCTCTGAATCAATATCCCAGAGATAGTTACGATTAGCTAATTCATACTGATGATGACTACATTGTAGTCGAAATACGTATTTATAAAATACAAAGAAATGTTCTAGGAATAGGGGCAAAATTTGAAATATAATTACAAAGGTTATGCTTTACAAACGCCTAAATACAGAATATGTTATTAAATTAGAAACATACACTTGAATACAACCTCAAACGTTTCAGGTTGCAATTTTTTTTTGCTTTTGCCTGCCATGTAGAACAGTGTTACTGATATGGGATATCAGATCCGGATACGAAATTAGAAATATCAGTGCATTTTAAATTGTGGAAAAGTCAAAGAATAGTCAGGTAATTTTAGTGACGGTCTGAGGTAAAAATACCGAATATTTTGTATCTGCTGTAATTGAGAGATTCGCAGTTAAAGATGATGTGGCTGAATGTTTCTTCCTCCTCGCCGTAGATAATGGTTTGTCCATTTTAGATCCATTGTGGAATCCTATTGTGTGACGATGCTTTCGTAGGTGATGAATCTGGTGACCTTTCGAAGTTGTACCCTGTTCAGGTTGAGTGCATCGAGAGAAATCCTTTTGGATTCATTCCGAAAGAGTATTTTCCTGACTTTTTGTGGCTGTATTTGTTAGAAAGATAAATTCTATAAAAATTGAAACCTTGCATGTGTAAAAAACCTAGAACGAGGGCGGCCTCTTACTCTTCTATGGTTTTAAGAAGTCCGCACCGTGCTACACAATGTACATCTGCCATCTTTTATTCTCGAAACATGGCCTAAGAAGTCTCTATAAAAATCGCCGTGTCTACTGGTTGCCTAACGATCATATTGACTTTTTTTGTAAAAAAAAAATTATTTGCTTATCGAGAATTATTACATTATCTTTGGCTCCCATCGTTTGGATGAATTTTACCCCGAATAATTTTTATCCTAGTATGTAATACGAAACAAATTGTAATGTGAAATGTACTATATTCAAAATATATGTAGTCCATAGAGCTTTTATAATTATATAAAATATGATAACGATGGTGGGTTGGGTAAACTAGGAAGCAGAAGAACGTTAGTTAGTAAGTTCTTTGGGTTAAATATAGAAGAGAGGTATTTTAACAAAAACCACATTCATATATATATATAGAACATAAACAACCTCTTCGCCCGCTTGCTCCTCATATAAACAACAATTATTTTCGAATGTGGTTGTTTTTTGTCATTTTAAATTGATCTCAATTGTTCCACACTTTTTGAAATACACATAACTTTGTATATAAATGGTTATCGATTTTAAAGCCTTTTATTTACTTTTTTTTTTGTCATAATCCTTTTCAATATACTTTTTTAGGGTAATATTTTGTATTGGAAACTCCCTTTAGGTAATAAACAGGCATATTTAAATCGATTTAAATGTATGTGTATACAATCAGTGATTTCCCATCAATTGTTTTGAAAGTCATTGAAAAATTGACTTTATTCAGGTTTTTTTTTTTTTGGTAAGGGAGAATACAACAACATATGTTTATTATTTCTGTTTTTTCGCAGTTTTCTATAAGTTCATTCATTTGGCCCACCATTGTTGTGGATATTGTACACCTGACGCTTTTTAGAATTTTGATAATTTAAAAATATATTTAAAATTCATATAGTACACATAGCCACAAAAGTATTGATCATTTTTCAACATTTTATAACTGATTTGTGTAATTTCCTCCTTTTTAAGAATCTTTTTGTAAAATTCCTCTAGCACCAAAATAGTTTTTGAGTAATATTAAAAAAAATAGACTCCTTTTCTTTGGAATCTTTGTTTGTTTATAACTTTTGCAATTGTTTATGTGCGGGATTGAAATTTTTGCACATTTTTCTAGACGTCATATCGAGTTCAACGAGCTATCGCAAGTATTTTAATTCGCTGTAGCAAGAATTAACACGTTTTTTAACTTGTTGACTAGACTATATACCAAGAACTATAAAATTTTGAAAATGAAAATTTTCGACGGATATGAGGGAGCAATTCACAATTCTTTAACAATATTTCGATATGAAATTAAAAGAACTAGAAAAATAACTAACTCTTGATTATAGAAATTTATCATTTGTAAGTTATTTTTATTCATAAATTTCAAACATCGTTTGAAATTCGGAACATTTGATCAAACATCGTTATTTTTCACAAATTACGTTGTTCCTGTATAAACTTTTGATAAAATTTTCAGATCAATCGGTAATATCGTTCCAGAGGCATAAATTACTTTGTACGAAAATAAACATGTGTAGATATGTTTTAAACTAAACGTTTCCGGGCAAAAGGTTATTTTTCCTTACATGTATTTCTAACGAATGAGTAAATTAATGTATCCTCCTTTATTCTTCATTTCCAGATTATATGATATCTCTATTTTCATCTAAAGCATACAACTCTACAAATATCTGATTTTTTAAATTTATTCAAAAATTATTTCAGTGTTCTCATACTGTTTTTTTAAATCCTGGAAATTATACGGAGTATTTGGAGCAGATTTTGGTCTAGAACCGAATTTATCGTAAAACATGAATAAAAATGAATCGGTATAAGATAATTCTGAAGAATATTTCTGGCTTATGTTTATCGTTAAGATATTAATGATAATGGACTATTAAATCGCCTAGAATAAAAAAAAAGATTCTCTTTTTGACCTGTTTATGTGTATCATAGTCATATATTTTGCTAAGTGTAAAATAGTGGACAAGCGGCTTAAAGGAACTGATTTTTATGTTCCCCGTATTGAAATACGAGAAATATGAATAATACCTTATCTCAAAATATATAATTCCAAAATCTTTATATAAATATAGATAAGGATATTTTGAATTTAGGCTCGACTTTGTAATGACTACAAATATGAATACCTAATTAGTTCTAGAAGATCTCTACCTTGAAAACCGTAAGAGATAGAAAAATCTAAGCACACAAATATTTCTTTTACAAAAATAAACAACTTTTGTTTGAAACTCTTCATCATAAATAGTTTTCCACACTTTCGGCTCAAACATCGGTGATAACTGCAGATTACAGAAATATGCGTATGTCAGAATAGCAAATTTGTAAATATACTACAAATCATATCTTCATACATCTTATGTGTAATGGAATATAAACGCACTGATGAACGAACTCAGTATATACAGAGTATTTAAGGTATTAACTCTCTAGTTGTTATTTTCACTTGTTAATTTTGAAGTCAAATATTTTAACTGTGAAATTCTATTTTTATCCAAAGCTTTTTTTATTAAAATTTTGATAGAATGCTTTTTTGTAATCCATAAAACATATATTGCCAAAAGCATGGCTTGACAACAAATTATTCTCAGATAAACTGTTTCCATGTTTCGTTGCACTTGAAGGCTCTGACACCACGTGATTAATTTCATGACGTCACTAAAATTTTCGATGCATCACATGTACATTGTTTTGGACCAAAAAGAAGCGATGGTTAAGAGTTCCAAGATATCCGTTCCAAAAGATATACAAAACCATTTTTTATACCCACCTATGATCTAGATAAATATAATTATGGACTATGTGATCTAAATTTTTTGAGAAAAATTTTAATGAAAAACAAACACATTTTTATATTGGGAATATTTTGTGTATATAAATCAGGTCATCGTCATCAGGAATATATGATGTACATTTTAAATGTGTGGAATGAGTGGATTATTACATAACCAAAAAAAAAAAAAATACAAAAAACAAAAGGAATTTTAATATATATTTATTTTAAATTAAAAACATTTCTAACGATTTTTCCTTTTATGTAACTACTCCGCAAAAAAAAAATATTATTTTAGTTTTACCAAGAGGATATAAAAGGATAAAATATATGTATTCTGGACTTAATAATAATATTCCTGTGTATATCCTCTATTACTCCTTGTTCTATCTTTGTTTATTTTTTTATATTAATGTATAGAAGTTTGTATGTATATATTCATTTGGATACAGGTATTGCACAAAATATTCAAGGTTGAAATGTCTCTAGATTATAATGTAAGTGATAATGTTCTTTGAAAGAAATGTAATGTTCTTTGAAAAAAAAAACATAATCTTTAAAAACAATTCCCAGCGAAAAACCAAATTAGTAATGACGTTAACAAAATTTTATTTGTTCACAAAAAGAAGATCGAGAATTTAGCTACTGACGATGATTGTGTTGAAATGTTCGTATCTTGAAGTCTAACTAATTATATTTTTAGATTATATTTTTTAAATAACATATTTTCCAATAGACAATTTTGTTTCTTGATTTTTGAGAATTGTGCCTTATCTTATTTGAATAAATAGTTTAACGCAGATATACGGCAGCATACACTCGGGAAAATACTGTTTTGAAATGCATCCAATGTATCCAAATGTATCTCTCGATGCAGTGAACCTGAACAGGACCCAACTTCGAAAGGTTGCCGGATTCAACACCGGACATTATCACCTACGAAAGCACCTGTACATAATAGGACTCCATATCGGATACATAATGCACAGACTGTGCGGCAAGGAGGAGCAAACATCCAGCCACGTCATCTTTTACTCCAAATCACTCGGTTACTGAAGAAACAAAATATTCGGTGCGTCTCACTCCAAATATATAAACCTTCAGGAAAATCTGATAAGCAAGCTCCTGGCTATTGCTAAGATATGAGAGAAGTGAACCTTGTCAGACTAAATTGAAGGGGGAGCACAATGAGCCTAAGGTCGACCTGTAATATTCTGATAAACCTCAAGATATATTTATCTATCTATCTATATCTTTCCTCTATAATTTTGAGTTTTTTGGATTATTCGAATGGAATAATACGGGTATGACATTTATCACTTGCCATTATATATATTTTAGTTCAACTACAATATTTTAGTAACCCTCTGTACATAACAAAGTACTCAGTCTACTAGGTAGGTACTGCTCTCATTGTATGTATTAATAATACGTAATGCTCTCGAAACCTTGGCTTGTTTTATATGTAAAGTATCAGTATAGCAGTTAGAAGTGGGTATCTGAATCCATACTTATTTCGACATTGAAGACCATAAACCATTTTAGATGGTAATTTACATGTAAATTTAAAAAAAAAAATTAAATTATAGCTTAAAAAATCCATTTTAACTATGCATATTTTTATTTTTTTAAATCACAAATATGAATCTATTTATTTTTGTTATCATCCAAACATGTTTTACCGAGTTAAAAGCCTTTTTTGTTTGTTAGAAATGTAGGTTGATCGAGCTAAACTATTATATTAATAGTTTAGCTCGAGCTAAACTATTATATTAATATTTCTTCAAAGGGATTCGTATAATTTGAAGATGGGAAAATTTTTGATTTCAAAGTGTGCTGATATTTTAGTCCAGTTAATTAAGAAAATAAACGTTTTTTATACGGAAAATAGTTTCCCTGGAACAAATTTAGTGGAGATGAGGAAAATTCCATTCAAATTTGTTAAAATTGGACTATGATAGGTCAAAAACCAGTTTTGTGAATAATGAGAACGACATCAAGTTTAAAAAGTTGGTTTTTAGCATATCATACTCAAATTTCATTTGATTTTAATGTAATTTTTGGTCATACCTACTATTTTTGGTACAAGGATTTCATTTTTGTAACTATGGATATGGATTTCGGAATCCATACCACATTGATTGTTTCTCCTGGTTAAATTTTACTATGTTGGTAAAAAATCAGTTTTTGTACAGATAATTTTATTATTAGTCGGTTTTGCAATGTGATCTTTTCTAAACTTATTATGTATGTCATTTCTCCCCAGTTCTCTAATATTCAAAATTTCATTATTTTTAATAAGAGTCAAAAGTTTGATGAATAAATTGCGATATCTATAAAAAACAACATTCTATAAACTAAAACTGCTGACTCTAAAACAACACAACTAAACGATTGGATGCCCTTGTTTATACTAGGAAATTTACCGGTCATTTACTTTATAGCAAAAAAAAAAAAAAAACAACCAAATAAATATCAATAAACGGTTTAATTAAAAAGTTTTTTTTTTATTTCCTTTTTTTTTCGACTTCAGAAAAATTAAATGACGTATAAGAGTCAAACAAACAAATAGATAAGGTAGTATGTTCGTGACAGACCATAATTTTCAGTGTTCCATACAGTTTTCATGGTTTCAAAACATTCGTCATAAATTAATGTATCAATAAGTTGTTTTTGAAACAAATCTATAGAAACGTTTTTAATTTTTGATGTAAAATGTGTCATTTTCAGTCAACTGGTACATTTAAATCATGCAAAAAGTTCCAATTTTGATAGCGAATATCTCTTTTATTAGATGAGCAAAAACTTTCAAATTTAGCAATTCTCAAGGGGGCGATTATTCTTAACATCCACTCAAAATTTTATTTCATTCTCCAGAAAATTGAGTTTACGGACATACCACCTTAAGGTATAGATAGCTTGCATGCAATAAATACAATAATAAAGTTACAAAAAAAAATGAAAAACAAACATGAGAAATTCCTGTGACTTTCGTCTCCACATCGATATTAAATTGGATAAAATCATTATTAGATTTTTATTGCAAAGACGCAATAGAAAAGCGAAAAATGTAGAAAAAATTCCTAACAATATTTTTCTAATCGAATGCACTAATCATAAAAAAAAAAAAGAAAAAAGAGAAATACCCATAATACAGTATTTATTGATACTACTCTCTACTATCCAGAGAAAGGAACCTCACTACACAATAAGGAATATCCCTTAAACGTGTCATATCTATCCCGGACAAAGACATACATACAGATACATACATATATATGTATGTATGGTTTATACAGATACTAGATCAAATGAGATATATATTCGGAACAGTTATTTTGTTAGGTATATATTTGTACAGAGAATTTTTGAAATTTTGAGTGGAACATTCTTACTAGCTTTATGAACTTTTTCATTTGAGCTTAGCTTAATACTATGTATAGGCTGTTATACGCGCGATATGATTTGGTAGTTTACTGACCAACGTTGGGTAATGGTGGCTAGTGATGCCGCTAGACGAGAAGAGACGGAATTAGCATGTCTCTTGTATTGCATGGACTTGTAAAAAGTTTCGCCTCGTCTCGCCTCTAATTTTCGCCTTATCTCGTCTCTCGCGGCCCTTACTCTTGTCTCTCGCGGCACAACTAATGGTGGCTGATGCGATTCTAAGGAAACAAAGTATGACTTATATTATATTTACAGGGCGATGACCTGTTTTCTTAGTAAAAGAGTTAAATTTGGCGTTGCGGCCGGGAAATGTGAAGAAAGAATCAGCTAACATCTGCCAATATTTATCATAATTGTTCAATAACTGTTCACTTTTTGGAAATTATTTAAATCAATACTTTCTTGGTAAGCCAGAGAGCTATAAATGGAATTCAATAACAGACATTTGTAGCCGTGAACTTGACATAAAAATTAAATTGATTTTTTTCTCGTTATACGAATAACGTGTTCAATATTTAGATAAAATAGTTTTGAGTCCGGGACTATGTGAAAAAATAAACATTACTGATATGTATTTATTGTAAACAATGTGATTGGTTGACAAATACGAATGGATATCAACCTATCTTAAAAATGCCAATGAATGAGAACTGTCACATGGCCGATCGTTACAAAAAAAAATATTGCATTGTATAATCTGAAATTTCATTTCACTCCCTATATAAAATGTTGTATAGATAGATTAAATAGATTGTAACGGCTGTCCTGAACAGGACACACTTCGACCACAAGGTCTATTGTGATGCCTAAGGATGTGAGGATGTGAGTGGAGTGGAAGGAATATTTGTGTATAGACTAGGAATTGGTAGGTTGTGCAAAATTTTAGATAATAACTATACCCTTGGAATACCGACGGAAGCAGATCACGCCATCCTGGGCGGCCGTTTTAAAATATATCGGAAACAATTTTTGACTACTTTGTGAGACTTTGGTCTATAAAATAAATTATATAAGAGAACCCTTTGTAAAGTTCATTGTTAAAAAATCATTGTTTACATTTATGTCCAAAATGTTATGTGCAGGAAGGAGTATATGAACTACATCAAATAAATTTAAAGCGTCGTCACTTTATTGTGATTTCATCAAGAAAACTTATTCAATAATCTATAACATAAAATCATTTTAACCATCAATGACATTGACAAATAATGTTTTATAAACTCTTTTTTTACTTTCATTACATTATGAGACACATGTTTACACTAATATTTAAATGTTGTCATTTTTATCATTTATTGAATGTATACATAGCAGTATCTAGGCCGGCCTTTTTACACGTGAAGCATTTGATGAAAGTTTTCAATCGCTTTAAAAATAATTGATATACCTAAAGTTATATAGCTGTTCACACGATGTGTGAATTACATCAATCGCATGTTTTTTAACAGCTATAATTCCTTTCTTGTTTACCATTTCTTCTTTGTTAATCGCGTCAGTCACATGGTCAATATGCACCGTGCCGTATACGAATTACAAAGAAAGGAGATATCACATCGAGAGCCGCAGTGTTGATGTTAAAATTCTGAAGTCTGTATTATATTTAAAATAGAAAAAATTGACATATAATTCTAACTTTAATCTTTTACGAAGCATGTGTACCTAACAACCGAAGAACCGACAACATATATACACACTCACTCACAACTCACTGGAATCGTTGGTCGTGTACACGATTACGTAGCTACGTAGGTAAGTAAGTAAAATATTCGAAAGGAAGAAATGTTTCATAAGAGAGTATAGTGGAAATGGTGGGGAGAGGAGTGGGGATAATAGCGAGTGGTGAGTGGAGATGTTATTTGCTTGTGTGTGTGTGTGTAGCTTCATTCACCATCGTCATCGTCATCTCTCATCAGGGTTGTCTATAGGGTGTTTCCGAATAATTATTCCTCTCTTTTTTTTTTTTTTAAATCTCGGTCTGAAAATGCTTCCGTATTGAGGTACAATCGACAGAAATAGTTAACTTCATACACAATTTTTAGGTTTATTTGTATTTTATTGTAATTTATCCATTCGGTTTTCGAAAAATCCTAAATATAAAAATTGTTAAAAATATCGGTAAACTTTAATCTTTCGAAAACCGAAGGGTAAAGATTTTATTGTTTTAAATACCTTATCGAAATCCTACCTTAACTGTACTAGATTCTCCGTGAAAATGTAATCTAAAAAGGGATTTACTTTTAAGTTCTAGAAATGAATCCATTAAATCAATAGAAAGATTCGTGAAAAAGAGATGAAAACGTTAAATTATAAGTTAAGGATATGTTTTTTGTTCTAAATACTTGAAGAGAAAACAACGATACCAAACGGAGATAATTCTATTAAGAGTAGAGATCAGAGTTAATAATTTGATGCAAAAGTCGTTATTAGACCAGACGATATTTATCTGTTTCCTAACGATAGATAGCAAGAGTAATTTTTCGTCCCTTGGCAATACTAATTAAAACTTCTAATTTTTCATAATTAACTAACACATAGTGATCTTAATCTTTCACTAGAAAAGACCGATAGCTCAAAGAATCGTGGTGGTAGTGGAGCTGAAGGATATAAAAGCTGCAAGCTGTCCACAGAGCAGGTGTCCACATGCAAAAGTTAATTATTTTTGAAAATATATAAAGTTATTTTTAGACCAAATATATCATTTGACTCATAGTTTAAAAAACCGTAAGAATATTCCTGTTTAGGTCACATTGCCAATCTACAAGTCGACACTCACCCCAAAATCTCTACCAGGCTTTATAATCTCTTCCCAACAACTGGCCAGTATGTAAGATGTATCACTCTCGAATGTAAGGAGTAGTTATTCTGAAACACTTTGTAGAGTATTCAGAGTGAATGTAAGGTTTCCATTCGCACGACGGAGGAGGCATGATGCATGGAGGTTGTGTAGTAACAACACTCACTACACGCTATACTACAACGATGCGATGCGGCACTGACGCCTAATCGATAGCAGCGTGTGTATGTATGGCTGTGTGCTGTGTAGGAGCCCTGTAGATAGTGTTTGTGTGTTTGTTGGTGCTACCGTTTAGTAGTCAGTGAGTTTTATTCGTTATCCTCAGAGTTTTGGATATTGTTGTTGTTGTTGTTCTTGTACATATCACAGAGTATAATATTCACAAACAACTACGCAACTTTATTTATATAATATATTTTTGGTCCTTTGGTCCAATAAAATATAAATTCCCATTTTTGTAGTGCGTTTTATTTCAATTTTTAGTGTACAGAATAAAAAGGTTTTATGTACACATTATTTTTAGTCGAATCGTTGACAATAGGTTTAACTACGATTTTAAGGATTTACTTGTTGTTATAAAATCCACCTTCATCGTTAATAGGTTGTGGATTATATTGGCTAAAATGGTTTTCGTTTGAATGCTCAAAATGAGTAGCACAGATGTGCATTCGTAATATTATTAAAATTTTATAGAAAGAAAAATATTTTTTCGCGTTGAATGAACCTTTTTTCTGTTATCTAAAAAAGAAACTTATGAAAATGGAAAAATGGGAGACCTAGAAGGACAAATGGGAGACATAAAAATTAGTTCGATCATGAATTCACTTCTCGCCGCTAGTCGTTTTTTCTAGTTGTTATTTTATTTTTACCAACAAGCAGAGATAGTGCGCTGTCTTTAAAATAAGAGGCCACAGAATGCCGAAAACAATGGACACATATTCGTTATCCTTCATCAATCCAAGCATAAGATTAATCAATAAAAAAAATGGTTTCCAATTTCAACCTATAATCAACAAACCAGATGCAAAATTACTGTTTTCTTTTCGTTGCTGTGTATGTACAAGACTATTGACAGATTTTTGCAATTTTGATCTATGGAGGTGCATAAGGAGAGTATCAATATATACCTGGTAGGGTTTTGAACTTGAAGGAAAGTCTCTGATTCTTATAAGGAATTTGCTATTTTTGTCCAGCACATTCACGGAATTTGGTAGGTGTCTAGGTGGTTAGATGTGTTTCAGACGCAATAGCATAATTCCAAATTCTAATTCACCCAAAAATTAATCAACTTTTTCTAGGGGTCTGACTTTCCTCTCTTCTAAAGGTGGGCTAAAAGGGCCCCTAAACTCTCTGTATTCAAAGGACCCTGCATGACCCAAGGCGAATCGGGGCAGCGACTAACGCTAACTTACTTATCTTCAGACCTTTTAGAACCTGGGATAATTAATAACAAAGTTGGTAATTTCTACACTTTCTTCTCATTAGAATAGGGTTAAGAATTATTCAGTTTACAACCCCCCCTTGTTACTTGCGACTTCAGCCGATATTGTCGATAAAACGTTCACCAATTCGCGGTCAAATTAGTATGATATTCATATTTGTTCGACCCCTAATTAACCTTTTACCTACATTTCAACAAAATCGGTAACAAAAAATTATTTGTACTGTATAATTTTATTAAAAATTAAAGGCAATATTATTTGTATCCATAATGCCTTTTTACAAACGGGGCGAATGAATGTAAAACAACATCAAATGCAATATCCGTTCACTTTGAAAAGTTAATTATTATCTTTGATGTCAAATGCCTCCTACCTTTATGCATAACGTACATATTTGTAAAACACATTTTTTTTGCTGTTTAAAAAAAACGTGTTTTGAAAAATCGAAATTATGAAAGCTTTTATTATTAACCCTTTTAAAATTATATTATCACGTATATTTCCATACATCAATATATACATGTGTACAAAAAATATTATTATACAATTGTGTACAAATTATAATGAGCTTAAGTAAGTTATAGGAACAGAATTTAATCGTTAGGACAGACACTCAGATTTGTTTAGCATAAAAAACATTTGCAAAGTATCATTGCAATAAGCTGTGTAGCTAGCCATCACTGCAACTCCATACAGTTGTAGATTTTTGAAACATTTGAATTATTTTAATTGTTCCGTGTAAAAAAATTAGCCTATATATCGGTCTTTCTGTCTGGCGATTTTTTCTAAAATATTTTGACGTATGAATTTGAAATTTACCATGGTGATAGAGTTAGGGTCCAATTATGTCGTAAAGTATACAAATTTGATTCTGGGGTTAATTTCAGGGGAGCACATTGGGGGATATGGCAAAAAATGTCAGAGAGCATCGTGTAAGGTGTCAAATGAAAGCCCAATAAAGCACAAAACTATATGTGTGATGTATTTTTATAATTTTTTAAAATATTGCTCCAGCTTCAAAATTGACACTAAAGACCTTTCTGAAAAATCTAAATATAAACATGAACATTGGGAAAATAAGTAGAACCAAACTTATCAGTAGGTGCAGAACAATTCAATTATATTTTAGGGCACATTCGTTAGTTTTTACACTTATACACAAAGAAAACATTATCGTGTATCGGGGGTTGTCTATATCAACAAAGCTTCTCCAAACATAATTTTCTAAAAGTTAATCATTTTTTTTATATCTTTTTTTTTCAAGTGTATCTACAATTAGTGAGAATAATATTTCATTGGTTTTATTAAGAATTCTTTGAAATTTTGGCGAAGTGAGCCAACGTTTTTCAATATTAAAAATAAAACTTCTGATTGATAAATTCACCCCTTAGATTTCCCTCTGAACTGATAGAAGGAAATATCTTCAACCAAGAAAATGTGTTTACTCCAAAATATTAACTTAAATACTTATTCTTTAACGCCCAGAAATTCTGCTGTATGCAAGAGGTTCGCATTCAAAGATAATATGGCTGGATGTTTTTTCCTCCTCGCCACACAATCTGCATATAATGGACCCGATTCCGCAGGGGATAATGCCCGGTAATGAATCCGGTAACACTTCGCAGTTGCATTCTGATCAGCCTCAGTGTACTCATAGCCGGTTACTTTTGTTCTTCCATACGCCGAGAGTTAAGTGAACTGACCATTAATATAAAAAAAATAATTTAACTGACAAACTGCCACCATTGGGATTCGAACCATCAACGTCTCAGTTCCGAGCAGAGAACCTTTAACAGCACGGCCAATCGGACTGTTTGGTTTTATAAATTACTTCTATCACAGTTCCAATGTCCAACTACAATAATATTTTTGTTACCCTAGTAGACAATTCAGTCATCATCAGTTGTGTATCCTAGTGAAATAAAATAGTTAAGTTAGTTAACGAACACGCGAGTGTCGAACATTGTGTGTGTGTGTGTGTGTGTGTGTGTGTGTGTGTGTGTGTGTTTGTGTGTGTTCTTTGATGTCTATCTAACTAGGTAACAAGCAAGGAACACGAGAGTATTTAATATAGAAATAGTATCCTTAGAGAATATAGAATATAGGATTTTGTTAGCAAGGAGTGAACTGAATCTAATTTTTCTTGTATATGTGTCTGTATGTATTATATAGGTATAAAGCTTTTCATTAGACGGAAATGATCTCTTCATGTACTTATTAGATCTGATAATGAAACAATTTTCCTACGTAGAATATTCTCAGTGTGTTATATTTTGATGATGGTATAGAATAAGGTGTGTATAAAGCAGTAGGTAGCAGTGGCGTAGCTAGCCTTGAGTGGGTCCTTTATCAACATTTCTTAAGGGAATGTTGTCTTACGCATGTGGGGGTCCCTCTAGCTCAGGGGACCTTTACGTAGATAGATAGATAGATTGTAGAGGTGGCCCTGGACGGACTACACTTCGACCATAAAGTCCATTGTGATGCCTAAGGATGTGAGGATGTGAGTGGAGTGGATGGAATTTTTGTGTATAGACTAGGAAGTGGTAGGATATGCGGCTGCAGCCGACTATGATAGGAACTAAGACGATATTCATCTGGAGTTCGTGAAGGAAACTGCAGAAAACCTTCTCAATCATAGCTGGTTACTTCGTTCTTGTCCATACGCCGACAGTTTAGTCAATTAATCGCCCCTTTTTTTTCTTAATAATTGACAAACTACCGATGTCGGGATTCGAACCCATAACTTCCCAGTTTCCAAGTATGATGCATACTGCGCAGACATAACGCCTTAGACCGCTCGGCTACTTGGACTGGTGTCCTTTACGTAACAAATCTCTTGTGTTGTACTGACTTGGAAAAGTTTTCTATCGTCTCGTTTCGTCTTTATAGTTGAAGATTTTCTTGAAAAAATTCAATTGAAAAAAAACACCTTTTTTTGTACTTGTAGGTAGTATGTCCGTGACAGACCGGTCTAAAAAAACATTCTTCACAAAATGTCCAGATATCAGTAGTGATATCCGTAATTGTGTGCTCCATCCGAAGTGCTCCATAATTTTCGTATATACTGTACTTAATACTGATACATTGCATGTATCAGTACTGATACATATACCACTTGCCGAGAATAGCTAGAAATTCCATATTTTATTAACGTTTATCTTTTCAACAAATAGGACAAAAACCGTTTTCTTGGTTTCAAAAAATTCGTCATAAATTAATGTATCAATAAGTTGTTTTTGAAACAAATCTATAGAAACGTTTTTAATTTTTGATGTAAAATGTGTCATTTTCAGTCAACTGGTTCATTTAACTCATGCAAAAAGTTCCCACTTTGATAGTGAATATCTCTTTTCTTAGATAGACACAAACTTTCAAATTTAGAAATTCTCAAGGGGACGGTTTTTATTAACATCTACTCAAAATTTTATTACATTCTGCAGAAAAGTGAATTTACGGACATACCACCTTAAGTAAAATCTTTTTCTATATTCATATAATTTTTTGTATTTTAATTGAAACAATCAAGACTAAATCATTACACCCAAAATGTTTTGCTGTTTTGAAAATTGCATCTGATTAAAAATCGATATAGATTGAAAGAGAGTACTCTCTCAGTACTTACAAACTGGATTTGTTAATTTTTGTCTCTGTTGACATTTTCGTCTTATTTCTGTCGCCTGTCACCGCATTACTACCTACTATAGCGGTAGCTACTACGCCCCTGGTAGGTAGCTGTCGGTGCTTACATAGAAAGTTCTACATTCTCTCTAGATATTGATGAATATGGTTATAATCATAATTTATATGATCAGACAAACTTTGTTGAGTAAATTTTTTTCTCTATAAGTTTAAAATAATATTTTTTATAATTAAAACTGAATTGAAGTTGAAACTAGTTTAAATATATATTGGAAATCTTAAAGATATATTTCTGGAATTTTGTTGGTATCAATACATTTAGCACATTGATTTAAAAATTTCAGCGCTCTAGGAAATATTGGCTAGTATATAAAAACGTTTATGAGCTAGATAGAGTATATACATAAAATTCTTCAAAATTTACAACAAAGTTTAGGCATATTATATGCACAAAACGCTATATTTGAATAAATGTAACTTTACTTACTGTGTTTCGTTCATCAAGCCCTTTCATTTTATACCCATATCATAGGGGTTAATGTGGAAATTATAAATCGCCATTTTGCGGTGGCCGCCATATTATATACGGCATATTCATATATTGTCATCAGAATTGCATATGTCCACAAACTTTTAAATCTCAGAATGACAATTAGAAGTTTGATACAAAGTCAGTTGTGCTTACAAGTTAGTTGTTACAGGTCAAGCTCATAAAAGCCTGTTATTATTTATATACTAGCTGTTATCGAGTATTTGACCGTCGTTTACGTCAAAACTATTGAGTATCTGAAGCAAAATTTCAAATAAAAGTTAATTGACTTAATGAGATGAACATTTTTGTGTTGAAGGCTTTTCTCTATCTTTTACCGTTTACTAGGTACGTTTTTGTGTTTAGATACCATGCAGAGCGTCTATTAGGCAAAATTCCTGGTCACATGATGAAAATCATATTCAAATTGGTTTTGTTGGTACAAGAAAGATAAAAATTTTGTAAAATGGTTTTTGGCATCAATTTCTATTATATTTACCAAATTTATTATTATTTTGGAAATGAATTTTCCATGTAAGAAACCTCATGTTCAAATGAAGATATGTTAAGTTATCGTTTATATTCCAATAATGTATAGGCAAGTTTTTTCTAGAATTGAGAACATGCTTGTAAGCTTTTTTATGAATTTGAAAATTAGATTGATATCCGAATAAACATTTTGTTTACAATTTAATTTAATCAGAAAATCATTTTCCTTAATTATAATTTACATAAAAAATTATACTGAAAATCATTTTAATATATCTAGACCACGGTAGTGCGACAGCCCAAGTTTAAGGGTTTCTTTACCTTCGCGCTTACAGTACTATTACTACACGAAAAATCATCCCATTGGAGCCCATTTGACCCCAAAATATCTTCTGAACGAAAAGAGGTACAGTGCTGATTTTTCGAATATAAGCTATTTAAGGAATTATAAGAGAACAAGTTTTAGCTTTTTGTTAAGAAATAAACGGTTAAAAAGTTATTTGCATTCAAAAGTCGTTAAAAAGCTGGAAAGACTACAATTCTTGACCATACACGATCATTATTCCAGGGCCTAGACCATAAGTACTTAAAAGTTGATATTTGGCATACAGTTAGATATAGTGACCAAACCGAAAGGAAAATTATCAAACCACGAAATTTATATCGGGAAATGGAAAATTTTTGTATTTTTAATTTTGATACAATTAACATAGGAAATATTGCTGCTCTATGATTTTATAAATTTTATAACGCGGCAAGTTTTAATTTAAAATATTTGAATCAAAAGAAAACAAATTACTTGCCGCGAAATAAAATTTTCAAAACATAGTAAGAAAAAGCTTACGAAATAAATTTTTTCAACTAAATTTTTTTTTTCATTTTGCTTTGCACTTACATTCTTACATTTTAATTTTCGCTATTTAATTTATAAATAGCTCGGCTCTTTAATTGGTATATCATCACTTTTTAAGAAGCAACTATTATATAAAGTATCTCCCCGAAAACTCGGCCCTTTTTTACATTTATATTTTTGATCGGATTATAACTTAATCATTAATTGTTTTTTTATGCAATGTCACACGCAAACTAAAATTCATCTAATTTTTACCGAAAAAGAAAAAAAACCGTTTATTTTCATTTAATTTTGCAATTCATTATTCTACTATCAATCATTATATAAATTTCCCATTACTCTAGTCCCGATTAGGTACATATACATATAATATTTATAGCCAATGGTTTTTTCGTATTTTTACCTCTATACACGTAGAATATCAATAGAGGTAGTAAGGAAAGAAGAATCTAAAACCTACTCTAGAAATAATTTAATAAAAACGAATATTTTTGATATTAAACCAAACGTTTATTTTGCCTAATAAATAAGAACCGAGTTACCGTGGTAACTCAGGGAACATGTATTGTGTACGCAAAGGTATCTAAAAATGAGAGTAACTTAAAATTTAGGAGCGAGTAAGGTATTGTTTTCAAAGCTGAAAATCGATATTGAGATTTTACCGAATCCTTACGTTTTGAGGTCCCCTGATATCGAAAAAACCCATTTTTTGCCGTTGTCTGAATGAATGTCTGCCTGTGAGAGATATCTCAAGAACGAAGACAGCGAGAAGTTTGAAACTTTAAACTTCAGGTAGTTATCATGTGAAACGCGTTATTGGTTGAGTATCTAACATTCATTGAAAATTTCATAATTATTTACCGTTCAGTTTTGATAAGAATCGCTCTCAAAAATTGTATGATGTCAAAAATTGAATTGTAAATTGCATGTCTATTAAAAAGCAGTAATTTCTCCACACTTTTAATATTATTTAAAAAACGCGTCGAGGGATTTGTTCTTGTTGAAAATTTTTTTTCTCGATTTTAATAATCATCATTTTCTAGGCTAATTTGGACTCAAAAAGTACGAAAATCTGGTTCATTTTAACGTCCAACCAACACATTTCAAAATTTTGCCTTCTCAATTCATGCAGTTTGGAATTCTAGCACTATGGGTCTGATACCTTGAAAACCGTTAATCGTATCGTATTTTAACCGACGCCATCGTTTTCGCTAGGTCCAAATTAGCTTTAACACAAGTGTTTATCAAAATCGGGGACATAAAATTTTCCTCCAATTTTAGCGATTTTTTTAAGGGGTACCCCTTGGAAAAAATGTGAAAAAAGTGAAGAAAATTTTTCTTCTCCATTTTAATAATAATCATTTTCTAGGCTAATTTGGACTCAAACAGTACGAAAATCAGGTTCATTTTATCGTCCAATCAACACATTTCAAAATTTTGCCTTTTCAATTCATACAGTTTGGAATTTTAGCACTATGGGTCTGATACCTTGAAAACCTATATATATTAAAGCCATTTGTCATATTCTGTATACAGATGTCGTGTGACAGTTTCACACCAAATTACGCCTCACGTAGTGATGTTTTCTATAATTTATTATCAGTATGGTGACGTAACATTGACGTTTTTTTCCAGTATAGAATAAAATACATTTAGCCAAAAGGCATTTACAAAATTGAAATTTGATCAGGAATTTATATATTATAAAAGCAATGTTGTAATCTTTTTGCGTGTATATATACGAGTACGTCTCCATTGCATCTTAGATTGTTAATATTTTCTTTTCAGATCAAAGCTTACGAACGAACGAACGTCATTCCGTCACCATGATACTAGATCTACTATTTAAAATGATATTTTATAGTATTTGCCAAATATTCAGAATTTCAAGACAACCACAAGCCATTTGGATAGATAAATATTGCATTATATTAACTCGTAGCGTAGATCAAAATTTAGCCAGGCAAATGATTGTTAACGAATAATTGTATCTTGAACAATTGTGACTGAAAGTCTAATGGATTTATGCGGTGCCTTGTTTAGTCATGGTGCGTTGACTAATGATTAGTTAATGCTAAAAGGATATGGCTGAAAGTCTTGAGATATTGCCAACCTCAAGTTTTGTATCATGTTGAATTGAAGTGGACAAACAACACTGTCTATCTGACGAATAAATAAACATACCCTAGGACAGTTCCTAATGTGTCTCTTACATATACAGATTTCTTTTTTCAGTGTAATGTTAAATGCAAATTTTTCGGAAATATGTGTCCATATAGTTTACAGATTTAAATATCGATTTCGTTTAGAAATTTTAAGAAATTTCGTGTCGTCAAATTCTTTTTAGTCCAACCACAGTTCGTCATATCGACCATAATATGTTTTCATAATCTATCAAAGATTTCTTGGTTGTCTTGGCCTCTTAAAATCCATTCTAATACCACGATCAACTAGACCTGAGTTACAATTTCAAGTGCAAGCAATGCTTATACATGTCTTCCTCTTTATTGTATATTCACTTGTTGCGCGGAAAAGAAGATATTAAAAAAATTATTAATGTTCAATATAGCATGCTTTTTTAAGGTTTTGTTTAGATAGGCTGCCCACAATACACTGAACTAAATGTTAAATTGTTTGTGAACAATTTTTTGCGTTAGTATTATCGATTTCTCATAATTTTCTATATCTTATCTATATTATCTTTTTCCGTGATTTTTCAAATTTCTCTCAGCGATAGTTTTGGGGATATGCTTGGCGACAGGAATATCGTGCTCCAAAATGTGAAAGAAAGAAATACAACGAATTTTACTTTACCGTTTTTTTTGTTGCATTAAAAAGATTTTAATTGACACCCTACACAATAATCTGGAAAATATGTTTTCCATTTCCCGTTTCAACATCCGAAATTAACATTTGAACTAAAAAAATTTGAATTTTAAACCTCATACGCGTTTTTAGGTGACTGCAGAGAAATTTTAATCAAACAGACAGACAGGGGATACCGAGGTAATTCCATTTTCACAACTATTTTTACAACTACCGGTTTTCGCAATTAAATAATAACGCTGAATTTTTACTCCATTTTCCTCAAATCCAATTTAGTAAGCCAACTTTATCGATACATATAAATATAAGTATAAATGTATATATTTTTATTATTTTTCGATTTCTCAACATATGTCTTTAATTGAACATTTTTAGCCGGAAGATATATATAAATATATTTTTGACATACTTTTATACAATTACTATTATATCTATATTTTTATAAAAATTTATTCTTGTAAAATAACTGAGAAAATTTCATTATACACAATTTTTTTTACCCCTTAATTATTAGAATTATGTTGTATAAATATTTTCTTCTTGCTGTGGAGATAATTCAACAAATGGGTGTTGAACACGCGACCGCAATCCTCCAGATCACCAAATAACAATCGAGAGCTCATTTTTAGTAACAAAATGTAAATAAACTATAAAAATAGTATTTGAGGTTAAATTTAATAATCTGACATGTAGATTTATTTTATAGGTCTTTAGGTTACCAATTTAATAAAAATTTTAACAGTTTTAATTTTTTGACACGATTCTTTTGTAAATATTATGGTGTTAAATTAACAAACTTCTTGATTTCATGAAAAATCACGATTTTGAAATTGATTTAACATCTACAGCGGGCCATAGACATTCAATGGTTTGCTTCTGTTTATTATTTAAATTCTGTAATCTATTGTATTTGAACGCTAGTCTCAACGATGCCCCTAGATTTTTGCCCATTATTTTGCAGAAATTGCAGACAAATTTTTTTTTCTGATGCAGATATAAGTCTGAAAATGTGTAAAGTAAAAACCGTTCTTGATTTTACGCATTTCATTAATTTAATACGTAAGGGCGATTAGGTGTATAGGGAAAAATATAGAACGCCTTTAGTGCGGGGTTCAAAAACACGTAAAGCCGACCCACTAGGAGAATAACCGATGAAGTGAAAGATTGTTGTACTCGGTTGTAATAGTTACCATATTCAATTTCAATAATTTTTCGACACTGTATTTAAAATATATAGAAATTGTTAGAAAAACGGACCTTTAGTAATGGGAATACCCGTCGCATTGATAAACGCAAAATGTGTAAGCAATTTTACGTGTTAACGTTCAGTTTTCATGTAAACAGATAAACGTCGTTCAGTTTTGTAGACAACTCCGTTATGTAAAAAAACTAGCGGTTTTGTAAAATAGCGGATTCAACGATCCATCTGCGACATATACAAGGGTATATTTAGTTTAGTCCCGAATTTGTACCGGTTGAAAATATTGATTATAAAACAAATTTTTCAAAAATGACATAGATAAGAGATAGATTTTTGAAAAATTTGAAGACAAAGTTCCTTTAATTTTTTTCACAAAACTGAATAGTTTCACCACAATTTCATCTCAAACATATATCATTATCAGTATATACCGGGAATTTAAGAAATTAACTCAGTCAAATGTTATTTTTTACTTCTAAATTTCATAAAACATTAATTTCACATTTCTTCCCAGCGCTTCTCGTAATTCTATGATCGATTGTAGTTTTATATTATTCAGCAGAATAATATGTTGAAAGCGTGACAAACTATGATTTGTAATCACGCATCAAATTGTAATTGTTAAATGATTAAAGTTTTGCGTATTATCCATACCTATTGTATTGTGTGTATGTACAAGTATAGTGTATTTATGTGTTGTAGTACATATATTTACAAAATACAAGATTAAAATAATGTAGGTATCTTGATTCTAGATTTTGTTCAAACATAAAATAATAAAATATACAAATTTATTATTTCTGTAAACATTTTATTAGATGTAAACATGCAATTTTTGCAATTTTCTCACCATTAACAAAACATGTAAATTTACATTTTCATTTAACACTTTCATCAACAACAGTTTTGCATTTCAAACACAGTGGCGTATTTTATTTAAATGTGTAGTAGACTCACTACTAAATCTCAATATACTTTTATATTTAGTACCTTTGCAGAATCACTACGTATGCCCTTTGTTATTTCAGTAACTACATGTTGTTACTTCAGTAACTATCAACCAGCTGTTTTTGACATAATTTATTAGGCAAAATGAAAGTTGGGTTTGAATCCCAAAAATCTATCAATTTAATTCATTGTAGAAAATATGTTCTAGATAATTGGAATCAACTCTTTTGTACTCTCAACATTACAAAGTGAAATTCCAATACAAAGTGATAATATCTGAAAGAAGAAATATAAAAAGTGTTCTTTCAAGACAAGCTTCGTTATATTCGGTTAATTCTCTTTGATAGTGCGTAAAAAATTTTTTTTTTTTATCTTCCGCTTTGAGACTTGATAAATGAGTTAATGAATAGCGATGCAATCAGTACGAAAATATACAGAAAGGCGAGTCCTTTTCTTACTGAAATCTAATCATAAAATTCTTACTAGTAAAATATCGAAATGATCAAAAGAGATATAACACTTTTAAATTTTTTATTCAGAAATTTTTCTAGTTTTATTATAACTATATGAAAAACCAGTTCAAAGGCTCTGTTTGGAACTTGGAAGTTGCGGGTTCGATTCTAAACGGTAGCAAATTAAAAAAGAAAATTATAAAAAGTTAATGAGGCGGTTTATTAACTAAACTGTCGGCATATGGACAAGAACGATAGTAACCGGTTATGTTTGTGAAGGATTTTTGCACTTTCCTTTCACGAATTCTAGATTAATATCGGCATAATTATCGCAGTCGACTGCAGTCGCACAACTAACCAATTCTTAGTCTACATACCTTAGTCTACATTCCTTACCCTCCACCACATCCTTAATATAAATAATATTAAAGAGAACTCTAGGATTTTTCGAAATAAATTTCGATTTTTTCCCCAATTTCCTAGATCAAAATTTTTTGTATTTTATAAATACGTATTTCGACTACAAAGTAGTCATCATCAGTATGAATTAGCTAATTGTAATTGGTCTGCACCTTTTGGTCTAAGTGTGTCAGGTCCGGAACAGCCGCTATAACCTTACTTTATTAAAATCAAGAAATATACAACGAATGCCTGTAAACCAACTAGACACCATATCGATGGTGCAAACCGTTAGAAACAAATATTTGAAATTGTCGTAACATCACTTTATTTAACTAGTTTCTGAGGAAGGACTGAATTTCTGAAGAAGGAACTGTGTTCCGAAACTAGTCAACCAAAGTCATTTTACGAAAATTTCAAATATTTGTTTTATTTAATAATTATAATGGAATTACGTCAAGTAACGAGACCCATTCAATACACAATTAGATTCATTGAAACAAATTTTCATAAATTTATAAAAGTCGGTTAACAACCTTACGACTTTACACTATTTTTTTACAGTGCAATAATTCATTTTTTCAATAAATATTCTTGGAAACACAAAAGTTAATTAATTTTCTAAGAACATTCGAAAGATTTGTTTTCTTACAAGATTGATTAATAAAATAAGAAATACATTCATTTTAATCAAATTCAAATTATACAAAGTTCATAATACTTTCTTCAAGTCTATATACAGTTTACCGTACTCCCACACAATTTTACTGTGGGTATTATAAATAATATGTTGTATAATTTATTAATAAAAAGGAAGAGAAACACAGACGAACCGGTCTCTCTTATTTGGTTGAATCCAAAAATAGAATAATAAATCTCTTTATAAAACCATATATATATACATATATATATAGTTTTAAAACTTGCTTGTTTGTTATTGTTGTGCAGAAGAGATAACCCTTTTTTTTTAAAGGGAGACAGTGATAAATGATTATGAAAAGGAATAGCAGATTGTCAAACAGACGAAACAAGGGAATTGTCATACAGGATATGTTTTTTTTTCCGAATAGAGACAGATGTACATATGATTACTATTTTGAGAGGATATACAGCCGAAACTAATTTAGACGCGTCTAATCTTATGTATTAAAGCCACTACAGGACTGTGCCAAACGAGTGCGGGTGGCATTATGACTTTAAGGGCCCCCCGCACGCCAAACCAAAAAAAGACGTACATTTTTATGTAAAAAGTTCCAATTAGTTATAACTATAGCTAGTCAATCCACATTTCCGCTAGGTCTTTTCAACGAGACCAGCAGTTCTTGCCTCAAAGTATCATCTCAATGAAAAATCATACCTCACCAGTTACTAGCTGAAACGAGATTGTGAAGGTTACACAGTAAGCGACGCAATCAATATATCTTCTATGGGATCTTATGGGAGACCCATCTCGTTGAAACCACATATCTTCTTCCAATTCCAATACGCGGAGTTATTGCAGGACACACCGATTTCTTCATAGTGAGTATGCTATCCCAGGTAGATAAAAATACTCCTCCAAATAAGAAATTTTTGTCTAACTCTTCTCACGAGAAATGATAATTCAGACTGCCCGGATAATATTCACCAGATTCAAGACAAATTACGATAGATAAATTATTATGGATATTTCTTAATTTTGTAAAATTGTTTACAACCGAATTTTTAATTTTAGATTTTTGAACTTATCACTTAAACCATTTGAAGGTTTTGACTGTTTAATTTTTATCAGAATGTATTTGTATATTCGAAGTTTTCTATAAACGGGATGGCATTACATACAAGAAACATAATAATTCGTCACCTATCACATCTCGTCAGGCTTTAAATTACAGATTTCAAAAGCTGCATGAAACAAAACAAAAAACAAAATTAAAATAGTATTCGAATGAGAATTTTATAGCCACAGGGTCATAAACCAATAAGTGATTCTATTGATTATTGGATGTGTAACAATACCTTAATGGTTTATTACTCTGCATAAAATTCTCATTCAATTACTATTTTAACATGTACCCTTCGAATATGTACCAACCTCCTATATGAAAATAAAAAATCTGGGTGCCATCTTCGTCAGGATTTAAGGGAAATGATTGTACAAAGTGAAACATGGTAGATAAGGGGTAAACAAAGTGTAGAAAATGCATTACGTGAGTTATGAATAGCCCCTATACAAAATATCGATTCAATATTGAAAGTCTTATAAACTGAAGAATGAGATATTCAAAAAACCGGTTTGCTTTTGTGATAGAACAAATACATATACACACATACACAACACATAGATATTATTCACTATTCATATATTCAAATTAATGTAAATTTAAATAAAAATAATTATAAACTTTTAAATTTCGAAAACAAAACGGTAAAAAGCGATTTTTTTTATATTTATTGAATAAATATTTATCTTTACTATTCTAGTTATTTTAAATGCTGTCGAGTATTTTGTTTAATACAACAGATAATAGTTAGAGTGTTAGAGAATTATTTCTTTGCTATTAATTATCTCGCGTTCTAAACGGTCGAAAATTCTGAAACTTCGGGATTTATTAGAAAACGTTATTTTTAGCATGTGAATAAAAAAATGAGCAAAATCTGTCGAAAAGTAGTTTTATGCTGGAACATCCTTAATTACATATTTCTCTATTAAACCAACCAACCTCCCCGTATATAATGATATATGAAAAAATAAAATTTTTCTTATAAACTAAATCAAAATAAATGTATTCCTCAAATTCGAATTTCCACGTAGGTAGATTTTTTTTTCTACAATATTTACGAATGAATGCATTTTACATTGATAATAATAATAATAATAATCATATATATTCTGTGATTGAAATATTTTCATCAAAAGAAAATGTATTTACTATTGTATCAGTCATAGTGAATAGTAGGTTAGAGTATAGGTATGTTGTGTTGTGTTGTGTGTAGGCCTTTCTTATAAAATTATTTTCCATATCAATAAACATTACAACTCACTAAATCTTAATAATAAATATAATATTTATACAGAGCGTTTGTAAAATATAGAAGGTAGATATTATACTTTTTTATTTAAAAATTGAATGTGCTTCACAAAATTTGAGTAGTTGCTAAATTTATGAATTTCTAATGCGTTTACAATGGCTGAGCTCGCAACAGATATATCATTTTTTTACGTATCTGTCGCGCTATATTAGTTTTGCCTGTGATGCCATCGTATCAGTGTAGGCGTATACGCATGAATGGTTACGAATTAGCTTCGTTTAAAGTTATAAATTGTTGTAGCGTGAATGGTTACGAATTAGCTTGTTTTAAAGTTATAAATTGTTGTAGCGTGAAAACGCGTTTAGCTAGGATATTGATTCTGATGTTGTTATTAACAGTCTGCGAAGCACTATTAATCGACAGTAAAAATATTCGCCAAAATGTAAGTAAAAATCGGTATTAAATTGAAAATTTAAAAAAATTGAAGCTTTCGTCTCAAATGACTCGTAAATATGCTCGGAATTATGGAAAACTCATATCAGAAGGAACCTCTCGTTGAAAAAATCCAACGAGCTAAAAAATTCCAGTACTAAACAAACGCGACAGCTACGGCTGCGTCGAAAAACTAATGAATAAACGGCACAGAGCGATTACGTAGCTGACCCAGCGGGCATACAGCGGCCAGCGACAGTCCAAAAGTCTACGGATCATGTGCAGACGTATCTACGAACTGCGTCTTTCTTCTTTTTTAATAGTTTTTATCTACCATAAAAAATAATTTCAATTAAAAAAAAAAGTAAATATTAATGATTTTTCTTTATCAATTTTTTTGTCTTTATAAATTTTTTTTGAAATTATCCATCCATTACATGTCTTATCCATTACATCTCAAAAACTAAATGTCATCGAATGTTATTAACGCTCAATATTAAATACTAGCTTGTTACATCTCATCGTCAATATTTTACGAGTTCTATGTATATTGTATTATAAGACTATATATAAAGTATTTAAACGATTGAACCCAATCTCTTCAATAAAAAATAAATCCGATATTATGAGATCCTTCCTTCTTTTTATGATACGAACTAACAATCTAAACTCTAAAGGTATAAACACACCACACCCAACATACAATCAGATTTGATTGTCCTAATAACACGGTACATAGGAAATTAGGAAGAAAAAGCCTTAGTGACGTATTTATTATATTTTCAAAATTTGTAGACTCTTATTACTAAATTATTTTGATTGAATGAATGATTTGTTGGAATTTTAGGTGTTTCATAACTTACAGAATAGAATCTTCTCAAGTAGAATCTGATTCATGGTCACAAACTTTATATATTTCATCTATCAAGAATTTTGATAGTTTAATTAAATCGGGCACGTGCTGTTAATGACCTACCCACCGCGTTTATACTTAAGGTAGTTCCTCCACTGTCTGTATAAAAAGGACAAAAAACATACACAACACATAGATATATTCACTATTCATATATACAAATTAATGTAATTAAATAATTTTAATCTTTTATATTTCGAAAACAAAACGGTAAAACGCGATTTAAAAAAAAATTTAATAAATAAATATTTATCTTTACTCTCCTAGTTTTTTTTTTTAAATTCTGTCGAGTATTTTTTTTAAAACAACATATATTAGTTGGCCGGGCATGAAGTTTTACATGCATCTAATGAGTGAGAATGATAGACCATGATTATTATGCTAATAATAATCTCGCGTTCTAAACGGTCAAAAATTCTGAAACATCGGGATTTATTAGCCTGTGAAAAAAAATGAACAAAATCGGTGGTTTCATGCTGGAGCATCCTTAAAGTGATTTATATAAATCACTTCTTCATAATTGCACCCAATCAATTAATTAACACACTGTACATAATATTTAATAGTTTGTAATGAACCCAAGAAAACAAAATATCTATAAGTTTTTCCACGAAATAAAATCCAAATTAAATTTTTTTTATCAATTGTTTTTCATTTATACATCTTTTTTCGTCAGATATAAATTATTAATAAAAATAAAATTTTGTGACTAATAAAATATTTTATATAAATGTAATATTTTTTCTGGACGAAAAACTTTTCCATAGAAAACCGGGAAAATAATAAAAATTGGATAACACATTACCACAATATACATTCACTAAATAAATATTTGAGTTGTTTCAGAATTGTTTTATAATTTTATTGTAAATATAAATAAAAATTATGATATATTACTTGCTAGTCAACAAATAGTTATGGTCACAGGTTACCATATCAAACCCAGATCGCCAACGAAACGAATGTTTGCACTAGGCCTTTTGAGTTGGGCCTTGCAATTGTAGCTTCGAAATCTACTGTGCATACAAAAATTTATAGTGCGTTGGGTTGTATCTATGCATTTTTCTAAAAAAAGTCTAGATAGTTGAATTTTTTTTATTAAGAAAAAAAAAAACGAGGCGGTTAATTGACTAAAATGTCGGCGTATGGACAAGAATGAAGTAACCGGCTATGTTTGAAGGTTTTCTGCAGTTTCCTTCACGAACTTCAAATGAATATCGGCATAGTTCCTATCATAGTCTGCTGCAGCCGCATATCCTACCAAATCCTAGTCTATACACAAAAAATCCGTCCACTACACTCACATCCTCACATCCTTAAGCATCACAATGGATCTTATGGTCGAAGTGTAGCCCGTCCAGGGCACCCTTTATAATCTATCTACCTATCTATACTATTTATATAGTATTTATCAACAAACTTATTGCTAGGTGACATGCAAGGATATACATACTGAAAAGAAAATCTTTACTGTTTGACAAAACGTTGCAACTGTATTTATTTCTATCGCCCACATTGTGTTTGGTGATTGATCCTCTTGAATAAGCAAAATATCTAGAAATTGTATAGAACTCTGTGTTGACAATATAAGTTGTAAAAGAATAAAAACTGTCAACTTTCATACATAATATGTATACAACTAACAACAGTGAAGGAAAACTGTACTTTCCATGGTGACGTCATCAAGGAAATCCGGTTAACTTGTCATACATACCAGTTATGTTAAGAGGACACTAAATAATGAAAAGAATAGCTTTTTCCATATAAATATATATATATATATATATATATATATATATATATATATATATATATATATATTGTATGTTTAAGAATAATACATATTATAAATATTATAAACAAAATGACAATTTACATTTAATATTTACAAAAAATTAGACATAAAAAGTTTTTCAATGTTCAATTCTTTGTTTTTCTTGACCTAATATTTCAGGCTACTTGACCGCAAAGCTGTGGCGGAAAAAAAATCTTGCTACATGGAACTGTATCCGAATATTTTCAATCGATCTAAATCGGATCAGATTTTTGTTTTTTAAACTTTTTTCGATTTTTTGAGAAAGCTTTGGTTCTGATGAACTGAAATTGTTGCTTCAAATAGAAATTTGCTGAAAGTTTCTGATAAATATTAGAAAGTAGTGGAAGCGCTGGGAAATTAAATAGAGTTTTTAGTCTGAAAATAAAAATTATAATGCATTCTCTATAAGAATGTTTTGAAGGCCGGGCAACACCAGCTCATTCAGCCAGTATTACATAAACTACATAATTGATCGTGTATTAAAAAGTATTTACAGTTTGTAACTGTACATATGAACTATACTTGATACATTAAAATGAATGTTAGGACATTTTATAAAAGTTGCTGTTTTTTTTTTGTGCTTTGTATTTTTTGTTTGTGCTAAAAAGGATGAAGTAGGTTTTCATATCATTATTATTGTACTGTTTATCAAATTTTCTCTAGAAGTGTTTTTTCCACATTTTCTTCATTTCTTCACACAGAGAATAAAGTTATCATATTTAAATTCTCTCTCTCGTTTATTTTATCATTATCTGTATTTTTTGTATTATTTCATTTTTCTTGTTTGTTTTTTTCTTGTAAAAATCTTTATTCTTCACCCTTTGAATAACATATTTTTATCCGTTGCAATGGTTAAACTGGGAATTAATATTTACTCAGAGTCAAGTTTAGCAGATTGAAATAGCGTCTTCCTTTTGATTTTGATATTAGTTTCATGAACCCAAGATTGTATTACAAAGTGATACACTGCATATTATGAAATGGTTTAATGCCTTGTTTGTAATCGACTAGAATGTGTCGATATTTTTTCATAAGGTGTCCTTTATAAAAGTTGTCAGAAAAAAGGTTACGGGTTCGAATCCCGACATCGGCAGTTTGTCAATTATTAAGAAAAAAAAGGGGTGGTTAATGGACTAAACGGTCGGCGTATGGACAAGAACGAAGTAATCGGCTATGCTTGAGAAGGTTTTCTGCAGTTTCCTTCACGAACTCCTGATAAATAACGTCATAGTTCCTATCATAGTTGGTTGCAGCCGCATATCCTACCAATTGCTAGACTATACACAAAAATTCCTTCCACTCCACTCACATCCTCACATCCTTAGGCATCACAGTGGACCTTATGGTCGAAGTGTAGCCTGTCCAGGGCAGCCTCTACAATCTTTCTATCTATCTTATAAAAGTTGTCAACTTTTGTTCTAAATATATAATTCTAATGTTCTAAATCAATAAAAATATTGACAACTTTTATTCTAAACATGTTTTCGAAAATCAAATAGATTTGGAACTAATTTCCAAATTTTTTAAATTGAAAAAACAAAACCCTATTTGTCAGATTTTGCCCCAATGCCTAGAACATTTGTTTGTATTTTATAAATACGTATTTCGACTATAATGTAGTCATCATCAGTATGAATTAGGTAATCATATGCATTAGCAAATATCAGTATAGACAGAGTATTTCAGTATTTAACTCAATTAGTTGTTATTTTCAGCAGTTGTTATTATAAAATGTGTATGAAGAATTTGAGACAGGAATTTTATAAACAATTAAAAATGATTAATGTATAATAATTTATGTTAAATTAGTGTTAAATTTTCTAAATGTTTTAGCACTTGATTGAATGAATTTGATACATAATATCTATCTCCCTCCATATACAACATAGTGTGTTAATAATACAATTAAATGCAAATATTATAACATTAAAATATTTAGAATTTATTACATAATTTATCATTTTAGTAATTTCTGTATGTCCTATTATTACTAAAATGAATTATAACTATAGTTACTAAATGTGGTCTAGTAGCTAAGCTACATTGTATATATATAATATTATATGGAATATTCCATGGTATATTGTTTCCAACATGACACCTACAAAACTGTCTACATATTGCAGGTATCCTTTACTTACACAAGGGTATAATGTAGACTTGATATTGTTGTACTGTAGACATATAAATGTAGATAAAACGAAATTGTTCACAGTATTATTACACCTTATTTCTTAATAATATTACATATACTGTGTGTGTGTGTGTGTAAGTTATGTCTTTTGATATATACAGTGTTTCAAATAAATAAGTTGCAGAAATGTGTATTGCTGTGCTTCACAATAAAACATCATCCAATATTCAAAATCTATGTACTATCGACTACAAAAGTAATTAGTTTTGGATTAAAGTTGTTCCTTATAAATATACTAACAGAAGTAGTAGCAGTGGAGGGGAAGTCGAAACCTAGAAAGTAGGCCATTCTAGGCCGATATTAATCTAGAGTTTGTGAAAGGAAACTGCAGGAAACTTCCACAAGCGTAGATGGTTACTTTCGTTCTTGTCCAACAGTTTAGTCAATTAACCGCCCCATTAATTTTTATTTTTATTAACTGTCAGTGTTGAAAAATGAACCAGCAACCTACTAGTTCCCAGTACAGCACCTTTGATAATTGGACCATACAGATTGGATAACATAAATACTTTTATTCGTAATAATTTGCCAAAAGTCGAATAAATAAGGCACAAATAACTATAAAGCCATGGTTAAGATGGCTTTTAAAAGTCATGCCCCCTCTATTTTACAGAAAATCACAAAATTTCATAAAGATGCATATAAATAATCTCAGAGTAAGATCTTTTACGACTCTTTAAGGCTCTTAAAGAGTTATTTGGAAGTCAAATAAATTTTCATGCTCAAGAGACTCGAAGAATCGCTGGATATCACAGAAACTAAGGTTTTTAGAAAATTTCATTATCAAATTAAAGTATTTTTGCTGTTGCAGAGGTGTGAAATTCGCCAATACACGTAGGCACACTGGAACTTTTTGAATATCTTGTAGATATAAAATAGCTTGTTCGGAGATACCAATGCCAGCTGAAACTACTGAATCTAGAAACATGAAATTTCGATAGTAGATTTCTTTGTGATGTAACATTTTAACTTGATTCTAAGACCACAATATTGATATTGAGACTCTCTTGTTACTAGCGGTGGAGAAAGAATGCGTTTGATGTATGTTGTATATTGAAATAATATTCTCCTATCGATGTAAAACTTCATCAATGTTACTCTTCAAACTAGGAATAATTAGATTTGTTTTGGTACCTTTTCCTATCAAGCCCTAAGCGACTACAAACGTGTGTCAAAATTAAATCTGGTATATTAGAAATTGGTGACCCTTAAATTTTGTCTTGGAATAAACAAAAGTGTCTCTGGTGTCTGTAGAAATCGATGCACACTGTATAAATACGAACGAATATGAAACAAGCAATTTTATACATCTCTGGTTTATGTTTGTAATTTAAAATAATATTAAGTCGACATAATACGTTGTTGCTGCTGCTCTCGTATAGAACTTTCTAACTAGTATTTATACGAATAATTTTATAATTATTATAGTTGTGAGCAAGCAATGGTTATATACGTAGTAGCTGTTAGAGTTGTTGGGGCTACACTTTAAAGTTACTAACAGTTGTCTAGCATAGACCAATCATTGAAGGTTTTCTCTTCACTTTATATTTACGTTACGCTTGGTTTATTAGAAAATTAAATAAATTTTGTCGCACAGAATTTATTTATAAAATTATTTCTATCTTCTTTCTATTTTCCACAATATTATTTAAGGTATGATCCTTTTAAAAATGGCTTTTTTTGTTTTAATTTGGGAAAACATTAAAGTAATTCATTTCTATATATATATTAAAGGGAAATATGCTGTGTGTATGTGTGTATGTTTGTACGAATTATTTGGAAAAAACTGTTGATAGCGATATAATGATAAGAAAAAATCCAGAGCTAAATGTTCCTTACACCGCCAGAAAACGGTAAATTTTCTGGAGTTCTTTGAAGGTAAATTTACCTTACGACTCTAGAAAAACAGTCCAAGTCCTAAATTCAAAACCGTTCCAAAGATATAGCCATTTTTTGACAGCATTTACGTTTCCTTGGGGCTAGATATTTAATATAGTTTATAGTTTCTATAGAAATATCTGCATTAATAAAATTTATGGAAATAAATTGTTGATCTCACAATTGTCTAACGTTTTTAAATAAATTTAATGTATAAATTAAATGGAACATTTTAAATGTCAAAATTTAGAAACAATAATTATTTGACATGCTTAGTAGAAGGTTAGGCTAGACAAATTACGAGTTTTAAAACAAAATAATTTCCAATAGATGGCACTGTGGTTTGTTTAGTGAAATAAGCATCTGGTGGTTAAGATAAATACGAGCAAAATGATTGATACTTCTCCTGATTGCACAAAAGATCATTATTATCGATTTTGAACATTCGTGCGCATGTACCATCAAATGTGCTATAAGTAGACCCACGAAACGTTCATCGTCCATCTTATATGATGTGAGAAAAATTTTTATGTGACAATTATGGTAATTAACTATGGATATTACTTCTCATCGCCAAAGGCAGCTTTCATCCGTTTGATCTAGTCAGACTACTTTTCTTAAAAAGTTATTCACTATAGAAATGCGATTTGTATTTTTATTTTTTGACACGCTAAGCTTTTCAAATGAGTAAATCATATTCTAATTGTACATTCTGTACAATTATTACATTTTCTAATAAAATATATTCTAATATCGAATCGAAACTTTTATTTTGAAATGTTAAAACTTCATCGTTCATCTTTAAAACTCTATATATACACTCCCGTTCAAAAAAAAATGAACGGACCTGAAATGAATCAGTCTCTCACAATTTTGATTATTCTTGTAGTAGCAGATACAACATTTTATTTAATTTTTACACGTAAGAATAATATATAAAACTTAACATGTATTAACATTACATATATTCTTTAAATTCTCACTCTGTCACTGACACCATATTTATATACAAATAAAAAATATGAATTAAGTTTATATTTCCATTTCTTTTTTACACACTTAAAAAATATACTACTTATCTTTGTTTATATATAAAAAAAATTATACATTATACAGACAAAAGTGAGGAGTTTTATGAAAATTTACATTTCAGTCTGTTCATCTTTTTTGAACGGGAGTGTACATCTCTCTCTATATATGTATATAAATATATAAATATATATCTATATATATATATATATATATATATATATATATATATATATATATTCAACTTTTATATAAATTATTATAGTTAATAATTTATGGCGTACCAAAATTGAGTTCTATTTGAGGAAAATACTACAAAATCAATGTGTGTAACATCTGGCTGATAACTGTATAGAATTATATTTTTATTTTCTTTGACATCCCGGAATTGTTATTGATTTGCTATATTATTGTAAACAGTAGGAAATTAGTACATAAATTATATAATATTGGATGATTCCTGGGAATAAATTTTGATGTTGGATTGTACATGGGCACTTGGAATGGGTTTTCGTTCTTTATTTTTTTATACTTAATTATGAGTACTTGGTAGAGTTTTGAATGACACCAAATACTGGTTAGTGCGTACTACATTAGTATTAGTAAACAGTGCAAAAAAAAGAAGGAGAACCGGAATTCACCAAAATGGTACATGTGAACTAGACTAGCAGTCCGAACGCCAGTCGCAACTCGTAATGGCAATATTTACGAACTTTTATATTTTTAATGTTATTCACTTCTATTACTTGTAAGAAGAATATATTATATTATCATATTATTTGTGTTCCTGGTTTGGTCATTTCTGCGTCCCTCCGGGGTCTGCGCCCTGTACCTAGGCACTGCTGGCATCGCCCTAGTTACGGCACTTATATCTGTATATAAAAAGATCGGAGAAAATATGATTGTTATCTATAGTTAATTATAAAGTTTCAATATACGAACATTCTTCGATAGATAATTGATAAATCAATGGGGAAGCATTGTTGAGTTTACGTTGAATAAATTTATAAAATATTTATAATTAAATCAAGCATCTTCAATGCGCGAAATATTTCCGTAATACATTTAAATTTAATTTTCTTTTATTTTCTCTGTTTTCATATATATATATATATATATATATATATATATATATATATATATATATATATGTGTGTGTATATTATATGTTGTAGTGTATACATGAAAATGGAAAATTAATAGGAATGTTAACAACAAGGAAGCACTTATAATAATAAATTCAAATTGTAATATGAACTAATTCTCCGGAAAGTTATTATATCATATACTTTTTTTTCTGTGTATTAAAATTTATATACACACTTACTAATATAAACCGAGAAAAAATCTAATGATTATAAAAAAATTTTCATGGTATGAAATTAATATTATATATTTGTTAATACATTACAGGGGTGTTAATTATATTTTTGTGATTATGAAATGAAATTTATTATACTCGTGTTTAATCGATCGGATCAAAACGATACTATTTCATGAAACATGTCTGCCTGTAAAAATGATTCTCTTAAATATACTGCTCAGCAAAAAAGTGAAGCTATTGAAACTCATAATTTCCGGGAAAACCAATTATTGAGAAAAAATTCAAACATAGGTAATTTTTTTCTAGATTTTTAAACTTTCAACAGCGGATATTGTCTTTTCTTGCTATAATGACTGCCTCAAGCCATCCATCTAGGAAAAATTTTAATGTTCGCTACGACATTTTGCGAGCATTATTCCATTCTTGCTCTAAACCTTTTCTGAGCTCCAGTAAGTTATCAGGAGGGTTAGATAGATAGTTTGTTAGTTGCGGCAATTGTTAGATTGTTAGTAGCGTAGATTGTTATTAGTGGCTGCCCTGGACGGGCTACACTTCGACAGGTCCGTTGGGATGCCTAAGGATGTGAGGATGTGAGTGGAGTGGAAGAAAATTATGTGTGTATACTCGGAATTGGTAGCATGCGCGACTGCAGCCGACTATGATAGGAACTATGCTGATATTCTTCTGGAGTTCGTGAAGGAAACTGCAGAAAACCTTATCAAGTATAGCCGGTTACTTTCTTTTTGTCCATACGCCCACAGTATAGTCAATTAACCGTTCCCCCCCTTTTTTTTTTTAATAATTGACAAACTGTCGATATCGGGAATCAAACCAATAACCTCCCAGCCCCTAAATATACATAGCGCCTCAGACCACTCGGCTACTTGGCTGGTATCAGGAGGCTTAATTAATCTTCTTATCGTTCCAACCCAGAGTTGTTATATGGAATTTCACTCTGGGTTTCGTGCTGGTCATCTATCCTAATCTGAATTTCGATTGTCTTATTTTGATGCACACCCTTCGAAATTTTTTTTTACTGGTTTCGTATGAATTCTAGTGTACATTTGTTTTTGAAACTGTTAGAAGAGGACTCTCTGAAATTAACTTACGAACCAGAAGGAAGCTTCCTAGTACTCTGGTAAGCTATGCATACCACCAAGTACATCAAACGATGCATGCCACCGGTCCACACGCCAGGAATTTTTGGTTAATCTTCTTGGAATGAAATTTGACTTGACCCAATATCTATTCCTACATAACCTGCTCTTATGCCGGAACAACACTTAACTAGTATATAACAATTCTCCCTTGCAGTATAATCATCAGCTATTCGGATAGATATGTTTTGACGGACCCAAAACGAGGTTAATCGTTTTGATTCAGTTACACACCACCCACCTAATCAAGCCTAAATTACACCAAAAATTAAAATAAATTATCTCTGTGTATACTATAATGAGATAAATTTAATATTTTTGTAAATAAATATATTTTACACATTTCTAATGTATCTAACAAAGATAGAATTTACTTATTTGCAGCACTTGAGAAAACAGCTACTACACTGAACAATATTTGAATTCTACAAGGAAAGAAAAAAAAATACAATGAAATGGTGAGAAAAATAAAAGAAAATTAAATCACTCATAGAATTTATCTTGAATTTTTTTTTGTATTCATTTTCAATGGTGATGAAAAATATGTAAATATTTCTTTCTGTTTTTCATTATGTATAGTGTGCGAGTATTTAATTTTGTTTCTACTGAGTAAAAAAAATATTATGAATTCCATATTAGATAGATAGATAGATAGATTGTAGAGGCTGCCCTGGACGGGCTACACTTCGACAATAAGGTCCATTGTGATGCCTAAGGAAGTGAGGATGTGAGTGAAGTGGAAGAAATTTGTGAGTAGACTAGGAATTGGTACGATATGCGGCTGTAGCCGACTCCGATAGGAACTATGCCGATATTCATCTGGAGTTCGTGAAGGAAACTGCAGAAAACCTTCTCAAGCATAGCCGGTTACTTCGTTCTTGTCCATACGCCGACAGTTTAGTCAATTAACCGCCCCTTTTTTTTTCTTAATAATTGACAAACTGCCGATGTCGGAATTCGAACCCATAACCTCTCAGTTTCCAAGTATACTGTAACTGATTACTCGTTGTTAAAGTTAATCAAGCTCTAATATTCTGTAAAATAAGCTTTTTAATACTCGATGAAACTGAATATCAGTAATTTTAAAATGATTGTTTAGGTATAACAATGTAGTACATAATTTATATTTTCATTATATATATTGCGAGATTTTAAATACTTTTAAATCGTTTAAAATGAAAATATTCTTTTCCCCTTTTCGGTTTAATCATTGAAATTAATTTTTTAACCCTTTCTCTGCGTTGCTTTTAATGTGGATGCAGCAAATTAAAAGGTTTTAATTATTGATAAAGTCTTTCGGATATATTTTTTTATAACTGGCCTGCTACTCACATGATTATGATGGCAATGCTTTACTACTGATAAAAATAATTTATACTTTATTACGAGTACTTTATGCATACAAAACTTTAGAACATGAACCACTCAATGATTTTTACGATATAATATTGTTCGTATTTTTCGTTTTTGCCAACATTCATCAAGGGATGTGCATCGTACACTGTTCTGGCTGTAATGGCTCTGATATAAATGGCTCATTACAAAAATATTTTGTATACCCGACTTTTCGTATACAAAAAGGAGAATGGTTCTCAATTCGTCTGTATTTTTTTTTTTTTTTTAGTTACATATGCTTGATGACTTATGATACCTTACTAGATATTTTGGGACGACCAAAATAGTTAGAAAAATTACTTTCGATTAGGTAAAACCAAAAATACCTTCAGAGTTTAAATATTTTTATAGAATATCACATTATTAATTTGGCATAACCTGTCTTTTTGGAAATTAATCTCCAGATCTCGTTTCTCTTCTGTTATTTTGCTATTCAATAAAATGTTCTTAGTAAGCTCAACCTCAAATAGCTACGTTACCTTTTCTTTCACCGCAAAGATGATTTAAATTTGAACTACAGTCTTTGTAATATAATGGATTCGTGGATAAAATACTCCCAGCCTCTTTTTGGAGTGAGTCGTTCGCCCATGTGAGACTTTCTTTTTATGTTTAGTAGTGTCCACAAATATGTATGTAAAATTCTAAAGATGTGGATGTATTTATAGCATTAAATTTCTGTATACCGCTTGGACTGTATTATACGAGTTCACAATAAAATATGATAAAACCTTACTTATGGAATGGACCATTGAGACACAAAATAACACAACAAATAAACCATTTTATTCTAAAAACACATACTTCAAAAACATTTTTATATCCTAAATATAATAATTCAAAGCTTTTCTCTCAAACAAAAATACTAACTACTTGGAAAAAAAAAAGTTTCTTGTTTTTTCTATAAGTTAGTTTTATTATAAAAAGTTTCGTTTTTTTTTTTTTGGTTTAGTGTTCAGTTAAATCTTTATTAGTTAGTGGGGGTAAATATCAAGCATCACTTTTTCCCTTGTTGTGGTTGAAATCTTCTTAGTGTATATTCAAAGCTAAAATATTACAACTACAGTTAAGTACATTTTGAGAGAAATAGAAGTAACGTTAGTTAAAAATATTCAAGTAAAGTGACATTACCAAGCTTGACTGACCGAGCCTCTACAAATATAAACAACTGTGTAAATTTAATCCTCATGTGTGTTTCAAGAATATTTTCGTATTAAAAAAATTACTTTAGAGTAATCTTTACAGGGTTGTTATAATAATTAATAAAAAAGTGTCTGGGTTTCACAAAATACGCCATTGTGCATACAAGTAGTTTATACGCCATTTAAAAAGTCATTGTTATTGAAAATTATAAAATGAGTTATAGATAATTGATTCAATATCATAAATTTGTTATTATGTTACGAATCTTAAACAGATTTAGGTTCTAGTGTCTGCAAAAGATTTCCATATGGTGTGGATATTTCATCAAATAATTTCAGAGATCCAAGAAAGACAAGCTTTGTAATTGTTATTTGTATCTCGTAATTCATTTCAAATTTTTTGCAACCCCTAAATACTTTGCAAGCATTAATTACTTGCCATCGTTTAAATCTCTAAAATATAAAATACAGGTTACAATGTCACTTAACACGGCCAAATGATAAACAAGCAGGCCTAAGCGTGAATGTGCAAGTGGAAAATGCCGAATTCAAACCGTTAGACACTGACTCTATCAATAGCAAAGTGATAAAATGGTGAAAATGTGAAAAAATTCAGCAAAGAAGAACATTCACTGGTAAATAGATGGTTTGTAGAAAATTTACTTTTTATATAAAATCCATCTTTTAACAACACGATAAGCTATATTTGAGATTTAAAACATGTGTATGTGTTGTCATGTTGTCACTCACAACAATAAAGGCTCGCCTACCTAAAGGCCCTCACGTGATCAAATTATTTGCGCAACAACCGTTGTTGCTGGTGTATGCCATGTATTGGTGGTAAAACGGTTTGCATGAAATAGATTGGGATCGATTTTTATTGCGGAATATTTCTTCACTTGATAAGCAGTTTGAAAGTGTATAGATAGATAGATAGATAGATTAGAGGCTGCTCTGGAAGAGCTACACTTCGACCATAAGGTCCATTAAGGCCTAAGGATGTGAGGATGTGATTGGAGTGAAATGCATTTTTGTGTATAGACTTGGAATTGATAGGATATGCGGTTGCAACCGACTATGATAGGAACTATGCCGATATTCATCTGGAGTTCGTGAAGGAAACTGCAGAAAACCTTCTCAAGCAAAGCCGGTTACTTCGTTCTTGTCCCTACGCCGACAGTTTAGTCAATTAACCGTCCCTTTTTTTCTTAATAATTGACAAACTGTCGATGTCGGGATTCGAACCCATAACCTCCCAGTTTCCAAGTAGTCATATTGGGCACTTCACTTGGACTGGTTTGAAAGTGAATGGCAGGGTTTGACAAAATGAAATAGCAGTGTTTGCATAAACATGATGTTGCACAAACCGGGTTGTTGCGCAAACTGTTTGATCGTGTATGCGGTTTAAACAGTTTGTTGAAAGATACCAATGTGCATGCAAGCATAATGTTGCACAAACACGATGTTGCGCAACTGTTTGACCGTGTACGGGACCTTTTTCACGGAACCATGGTGTTGCACAAGTGGCTGTTTCGCAAATGGTTTGATCATGGGGGTCTTAATGGTTCAATTGTCGTGTCAACGCTTTATCGCTTTATATCTCTACACTGTAATCAGGAAGAGCATTTCACGAAATTGGGTCTACCGAAATGTTATTGTACAAATGTTATTGTATCGCATCTTCGAACCTTATATGTTTTGGTTTAATCTCATATACAGGAATTTTTTCACTATACACACACATATTCATAAAGTAAACAAACTCTTGTGTGTGGATTAAAATGTTTTTAATGTTCTCATCGTGTTCGGTGGGAGGTGGTGGAGTAGTGTTTTTTTGTTTTATTGGAAGGGGTGTGGTTTTTTTTCCAAGAACAATAATAATAACATAATATATGAAATAGACACATTCATTCATATGAGAGAAAAATGAGAAAACAGTGGAGAAACAAACCAAATAAATAAACATCACACACATACCAGTACAAAAAACAAACAGTACTTACTCACATGATGTATCAACCATGTAAAAAATTGTATATACCCTCCCTTCCCCCGCTGTTTACCACAACAACGCGATAAAGAGGACAAAAAAATTCGTCTAACCATGTAGAGTAGCACGTTTGTACATTAAATTATGAATATAATGTAGTTTTTATTTTTATAGATGTCAAAAATATTATTATTAAAATAAAAACGTGGATAAAAAATATACAAAGGTATTATATGTATTATAATGTCGTTAATCCTATATTTGTCGCGTTCAGAATTAAGGATTAGATAGAAAACGAAATTTTAGATGCTGTAGTAACCACACTGTTCAAAAATCCGCAATAGGAGACTAAACGAGTTTCTAGGATGAAGGGATTATAGTGATTATCGCTAAATCAAGTTACCATTGTTAATCATGACGTCATACTCTAAGATGGTGGCTTTAGCCAGGCTACATTTCAACAATTAGTTATACCTATACTACTTTAAATCCAAATTTTGAGTACTGACAGTGGCTTTGGAAAATTTGCAAAAAATGTAGAAGACTTATTTTGTCGTTACCGTACATATTTATTTTAAATACCAACATAAGAATATAAAAAAATTATACTTGGTAATAAATAATCTTCTGCTTGAAAATGCAGTCAACACATTACTGAAATTTTGGTTAGTCCATCACGTGACATTTAAAACTTATTCATTCAAATTTTTATAATTTATTTATTTATAAGACGTTGACGGAATATAGATGGAATTTATGGAATCGAACAGTGAAGTCGCTATTTGTTTTACTTGAGCATCCATACACACTACAATGCATGCGTCTTATCTTTCGTTTTTGTTGGTGAAAACCTAGTATGAGGTTATTATCACTTTTATCTTATCACTTTTCATAAAAAATATGAGTTTCATTAGCAAAATACTAATTGTTCATTTTAATAACATTTGTAATTTTTGCCTATCTTCTTAACTATCGCAGATGTCACCAAAACCAACAGTGACATAGATTATATATAAATTGAAAATATTTCGGTTAATATTAGAGATACAGATAATATGACCAGGTAATATTTAGTTACTATAACTTTATTTTACTAATAGTAAGATAGAAATTCAAGATTTTATTTTTCCCTCTTCCTCTAAGCGCCCTCTTTCCCTTTGACCGATTTCGAGCACGAACGATCTTTGGCTTTCAAATACAGATAGAACGTCACATACCAAATCTTATTCCCTACAATTGTGGCTCTGACCGTGAACACATATTCAAACATACATACATATACATATATATATATATATATATATATATATATATATATTTATATATATATATATATTTTTTTTTATTATACCCAGTATATTTGTAAATATACAAGGTATATTAAGTTTAGTCCCGACTTTGTAACGCCTGAAAATATTAATCCTTGACAAAAATGCTTCACAAAGGTATTCATAAAATGGCCTAATTCGGCCTTTTTCACATGTCCGTCTGTCCGTCTGTCCGTCTGTGAAGCCGATAACTCAAGAACGAAAAGAGATAACGGCTTGAAAATTTTTGTGTGTGTTCTAGAGCAAAAAAGTAAGGTCAAGTTCGTTAACGGGCAAAATCGGACCGTGTTTCCCCCCGCCAGGGGGGAAAAATTATATCTCTGAAACCGTAGGAGATAGAAAAAATTTTTGTCAACAAAAAATCTTCTTCTTTTTAAAATAAACAACTTTTGTTTGAAAATTTTTTTCATAAACTCAACAGTTTTCTCAAAATTTACCCTCAAAGTTGAAAAAAATGAGAAATACAATTGATTGGCGAATAAAGGCATGGGCTCCATGGACCCGTAGGTATGTATAACAACTGTACATACTATTTTTATACCCAGTATATTTGTAAATATACAAGGTATATTAAGTTTAGTCCCGACTTTGTAACGCCTGAAAATATTAATCCTTGACAAAAATGCTTCACAAAGATATTCATAAAATGGCCTAATTCGGCCTTTTTCACATGTCCGTCCGTCCGTCTGTCCGTCTGTCCGTCTGTGAAGCCGATAACTCAAAAACGAAAAGAGATATCGAGTTGAAAATTTTTGTGTGTATTCTTGACCAAAAAAGTAAGGTCAAGTTCGTTAATGGGCAAAATCGGAACGTGTTTCCCCCCACTAGGGGGGAAAAATTATATCTTTGAAACCGTAGGAGATAGAAAAAAAATTTGTAAGCCAAAAATCTTCTTCTCTTTGAAATAAACAACTTTTGTTTGAAAACTTTTTTCATAAACTCAACAGTTTTATCAAAATTTGTCCTCAAAGTTGAAAAAAATGAGAAATTCAATTGACAGGCGAATGAAGGCATGGTCTCCATGGACCCGTAGGTATACATAACAACTATACATACTATTTTTATATCCTGTATATGTAAATATACAAGGTATATTATATTTAGTCCCGTCTATGTAACGCTTGAAAATATTAATCCTTGACAGAAATGCTTCACAAAGGTATTCATAAAATGGCCTAATTCGGCCTTATTCGTCTGTCCGTCTGTGAACCCGATAACTCAAGAACGAAAAGAGATAACGAGCTGAAAATTTTTCTGTGTGTTCTAGACCAAAAAATTAAGGTAAAGATCGTTAATGGGCAAAATCGGAACGTGTTTCCCCCCACTAGGAGGGGTGGAAATGTTCGCCTTTGAAACCGTAAGAGATAGAAAAAAAATTTATTGACATAAAATCTTCTTCATTATAAAATAATCAACTTTTGCTTGAAATGTTTTTCCATAAACTCAATAGTTTTCTCATAATTTGTGCACAAAGAGCAAATTTGTGCACAAATTTGTGCATAAGAGGGGGGAATTACACATCTTTGAAACCGTAACAGATAGAAAAAAAATTTGTTGACAAAAAAACATCTTCTCTTTAAAATAAACAACTTTTGTTTGAAAAACTTTTTCATAAACTCAATAGTTTTCTCAAAATTTGTCCTCAAATTTGAAAACAATGAGAAATATAATTGATAGGCGAATGAAGGCATCGTCTCCATGGACCCGTAGGTATACATAACAACCATACATACTATTTTTGTACCCAGTATATTTGTAAATATACAAGGTATATTAAGTTTAGTTACGACTTTGTAATGCTTGAAAATATTAATCCTTGACAAAAATGCTTTACAAAGATATTCATAAAATGGCCTAATTCGGCCATCTGTCTGTCTGTGAAGTCGATAACTCAAAAACGAGAAGAGATAACGAGCTGAAAATTTTTGTATGCGTTCTAGACCAAAAAATTAAGGTCAAATTCGTTAATGGGCAAAACCGGAAAGTAATTCCCCCCGCCAGGGTGGAAAAAATATATCTTTGAAACCGTAAGAGGTAAACAAAAATTTTATTGACAAAAAATTTTCTTCTCTTTAAAATAAACAACTTTTGTTTGCAAAAATTTTTCATAAACTCAATAGTTTTCTCAAAATTTGTCCTCACATGTACAAACATAACATACATCAAATAGTATTGTTTTTATGTTTATTTCAGTTTTTTCAACCAGGTGTGTATATAAGTTTTTTTGTACAAAATTTTGCAAATAGTTTATTCAAAGGTCCATCGATCCTATCAAAAATTATCTATATATAATGTATATATATATATATATATATATATATATATATATATATTTAAATATATATATATATATATATATATATATATATATATATATATATATATATATATACATATATTTACATATATATATATATATATATATATATATATATATATATATATATATATATATATATATATATATAATATAACGCTTCGTGTGGACCTTACACTTCTCATTGACGCTTCGCTTTGAATACGGTTCGCTGTAGCTTACGTTTCGTGTTGATAAACGCGAAGCCTTGACCGAACAATTCTTACTGATTAACGGTTCTTATTGGCTCACTAACGGTTCGCTTTAGCTTACGTTTCGCATTAGTAAACGCATTGCGTTTACTAAAGTTTCGCGGTAACCTAACACTTCCTATTGACTAACGGTTCTCATCGACCAACGCTTCACGTTGGCTGACTTACGGTTTGCGTTGATTAACAAACGCTTTGCGTTGATCTGACGCTTCCTATTGACTGACGCTTCTCATTGACCAACGCTTCGCTGACTTACGTTTCATTAAAGTTAACATTAAGCTTACGTTTCGCGTTGGTTAACGCTTTGCGTTGGTTAATTATTCGCTTGGCATAACGCTTCGCGTACCAATGACGCTTCGCTTTGCATAACTAACGCTTCTTATTGACCAACGCCTCGCGTTGGCTGACTTATGGTTCGCTGCAGCTAACGTTCCGCGTTAGTAAACGCTTTGCTAACAGTTGGCGTTTACTAACGCTTCGCGTTGACCTTACGCTTCCTTTTGACTTACACTTCTCATTAAGCTACACTTCGCGTTGGGTGATTTACGGTTTGCTTTAGCTTACATTTCGCTTTGCGTTTACAAACGCTTTGCGTTTACAAACGCTTTGCGTTTACAAACGCTTTGCGTTGATAAACTGAAGTTTCGCATTGATTAACAATCGCTTGGCGTTGATTAACTAACGTTTCGCAATGATTAACTATCGCTTGGCGTTGATTAACTAACGCTTCGCGTTGATTAACTAACGCATCGCGTTGTTAAACAAACGCTTCGCGTTGATTAACTAACGCTTCGCGTTGACTAATTAACGCTTCGCGTTGATTAACTAACGCTTCGCGTTCTTTATACAACGCTTCGCGTTGATTAACTAACGCTTCGCGTTGATTAACTAACGCTTCACGTTGATTAACTAACACTTCGCGTTAATTAATTAACGCTTCGCGTTGATTATCCAACGCTTCGCGTTGACTAACTAACGCTTCGCGTTGATTAACTAACGCTTCGCGTTGTTTATCATACGCTTCGCGTTGATTTACTAACGCTTCGCGTTGATTAACTAACGCTTCGCGTTGATTAACTACGCTTCGCGTTGACTAACTAATGCTTCGCGTTGATTATCCAACGGTTCGCGTTGATTAACTAACGCTGTGCGCTGACTAACGCTTCGCGTTGATTGACTAAGGCTTCGCGTTGATAAACAAACGCTTCGCGTTGATAAACAAACGCTTCGCGTTGATATACCAACGCTTCGCGTTGATTAACTAACGCTTCGCGCTGATTAACTAACGCTTCGCGTTGATTAACTAACGCTTCGCGTTGATAAACTAACGCTTCACGTTTATTAACTAACGCTTCGCGTTGATTAACTAACGCTTCGCGTTGATTATCCAACGCTTCGCGTTGATTAACTAACGCTTCGTGTTGATTAACTAACGCTTCGCGTTGTTTATCAAACGCTTCGCGTTGACTAACTTACGCTTCGCGTTGTTTATCTAACGCTTCGCGTTGATTTACTAACGCTTCGCGTTGATTTACTAACGCTTCGCGTTGATTAACTAACGCTTCGCGTTGATAAACTAACGCTTCGCGTTGACTAACTAACGCTTCGCGTTGATTAACTAACCCTTCGCGTTGATTAACTAACGCTTCACGTTGATTATCCAACGCTTCGCGTTGATGCACTAACGCTTCGCGTTGATTAACTAACGCTTCGCGTTGTTTATCTTACCCTTCGCGTTGATTTACTAACGCTTCGCGTTGATTAACAAACGCTTCGCGTTGATTAATTAGCGCTTCACGTTGATTAACTAATGCTTCGCGTTGATTAACTAACGCTTCGCGTTGATTATCCAACGGTTCGCGTTGATTAACTAACGCTTCGCGTTGACTAACGCTTCGCGTTGATTGACTAAGGCTTCGCGTTGATAAACTAACGCTTCGCGTTGATTAACTAACGCTTCGCGCTGATTAACTAACGCTTCGCGTTGATTAACTAACGCTTCGCGTTGATAAACTAACGCTTCACGTTGATTAACTAACGCTTCGCGTTGATTAACTAACGCTTCGTGTTGATTAACAAACGCTTCGCGTTGATTATCCAACGATTCGCGTTGAATAACTAACGCTTCGCGTTGACTAACTAACGCTTCGCGTTGTTTATCTAACGCTTCGCGTTGATTTACTAACGCTTCGCGTTGATTAACTAACGCTTCGCTTTGATTAACTAACGCTTCAAGTTGACTAACCAACGCTTCACGTTGATTTACTAACGCTTCACGTTGATTAACTAACGCTTCGTGTTGATTAACTAAAGCTTCGTGTTGATTAACAAACGCTTCGCGTTGATTAACCAACGATTCACGCTGACTAACTAACGCTTCGCGTTGACTAACTAACGCTTCGCGTTGTTTATATGACGCTTCGCATTGATTTACTAACGCTTCGCGTTGATTAACTAACGCTTCGCGTTGATTAACTAACGCTTCGCGTTGATTAACTAACCCTTCGCGTTGATTAACTAACGCTTCACGTTGATTAACTAACGCTTCGCGTTGATTAACTAACGCTTCGCGTTCATTAACTAACGCTTCGCGTTGTTTATCTTACGCTTCGCGTTGATTAACTAACGCTTCGCGTTGATAAACTAACGCTTCGCGATGATTAACTAATGCTTTGTGTTGATTAACAAACGCTTCGCGTTGATTAACTATCGCTTCGCGTTTACCTTACGCTTTCTATTGACTAACGCTTCTCATGACCAACGCTTCGCTGACCAACGCTTGGATGACTTACGGTTTACTTAAGCTTACGTTTCGCGTGGGTTAACGCTTATCGTTTACCAACGATAATTTTACGATTTGCGTAAAATCACGCTTCGCGAATCACCAAGGTGACTCTCCGGCGCTTCGCTTTGACTAACTAACGCGTCTCTTTAACCAACGCTTCGCGTTGGCTTACTTATGGTTCAATTAAGCTTACGTTTCTCGTTGGTTAACGATTCGCGTGAAATCACGCTTCGCGAATCTTTGACGCTCCGCTTTGGATAACTAACGCTTCTCATTGACCAACTCTTCCGTTTACCAACGCTTTACGTTTACCAACGCTTTCCGTTAATTTTCTAAATCTTCGCGTTGACTACCTTTTCGCGTCGCCTAAAGGCTCGCGATGACCAACGCTTTGCTTCGCGTTGATTAACTAACGCTTCGCGTTGTTTATCTTACCCTTCGCGTTGATTTACTAACGCTTCGCGTTGATTACCTAACGCTTCGCGTTGATTAACTAGCGCTTCACGTTGATTAACTAATGCTTCGCGTTGATTAACTAACGCTTCGCGTTGATTATCCAACGGTTCGCGTTGATTAACTAACGCTTCGCGTTGACTAACGCTTCGCGTTGATTGACTAAGGCTTCGCGTTGATAAACTAACGCTTCGCGTTGATTAACTAACGCTTCGCGCTGATTAACTAACGCTTCGCGTTGATTAACTAACGCTTCGCGTTGATAAACTAACGCTTCACGTTGATTAACTAACGCTTCACGTTGATTAACTAACTCTTCGTGTTGATTAACAAACGCTTCGCGTTGATTATCCAACGATTCGCGTTGACTAACTAACGCTTCGCGTTGACAAACTAACGCTTCGCGTTGACTTACTAACGCTTCGCGTTGACTAACTAACGCTTCGCGTTGTTTATCTAACGCTTCGCGTTGATTTACTAACGCTTCGCGTTGATTAACTAACGCTTCGCGTTGATTAACTAACGCTTCGCGTTGATTAACTAACGCTTCGCGTTGATAATCCAACGCTTCGCGTTGACTAACTAACGCTTCGCGTTCATTAACTAACGCTTCGCGTTGTTTATCTTACGCTTCGCGTTGATTAACTAACGCTTCGCGTTGATAAACTAACGCTTCGCGATGATTAACTAATGCTTTGTGTTGATTAACAAACGCTTCGCGTTGATTAACTAACGCTTCGCGTTAACCTTACGCTTTCTATTGACTAACGCTTCTCATGACCAACGCTTCGCTGACCAACGCTTGGATGACTTACGGTTTACTTAAGCTTACGTTTCGCGTGGGTTAACGCTTATCGTTTACCAACGATAATTTTACGATTTGCGTAAAATCACGCTTCGCGAATCACCAAAGCGACTCTCCGGCGCTTCGCTTTGACTAACTAACGCGTCTCTTTAACCAACGCTTCGCGTTGGCTTACTTATGGTTCAATTAAGCTTACGTTTCTCGTTGGTTAACGATTCGCGTGAAATCACGCTTCGCGAATCTTTGACGCTCCGCTTTGGATAACTAACGCTTCTCATTGAACAACTCTTCCGTTTACCAACGCTTTACGTTTACCAACGCTTTCCGTTAATTTTCTAAATCTTCGCGTTGACTACCTTTTCGCGTCGCCTAAAGGCTCGCGATGACCAACGCTTTGCTTCGCTTTGATTAACTAACGCTTCGCGTTGTTTATCTTACCCTTCGCGTTGATTTACTAACGCTTCGCGTTGATTAACTAACGCTTCGCGTTGATTAACTAGCGCTTCACGTTGATTAACTAATGCTTCGCGTTGATTAACTAACGCTTCGCGTTGATTATCCAACGGTTCGCGTTGATTAACTAACGCTTCGCGTTGACTAACGCTTCGCGTTGACTAACGCTTCGCGTTTATTGACTAAGGCTTCGCGTTGATAAACTAACGCTTCGCGTTGATTAACTAACGCTTCGCGTTGATTAACTACGCTTCGCGTTGACTAACTAATGCTTCGCGTTGATTATCCAACGGTTCGCGTTGATTAACTAACGCTGTGCGCTGACTAACGCTTCGCGTTGATTGACTAAGGCTTCGCGTTGATAAACAAACGCTTCGCGTTGATTAACCAACGCTTCGCGTTGATTAACTAACGCTTCGCGCTGATTAACTAACGCTTCGCGTTGATTAACTAACGCTTCGCGTTGATAAACTAACGCTTCACGTTTATTAACTAACGCTTCGCGTTGATTAACTAACGCTTCGTGTTATTTAACTAACGCTTCGTGTTGATTAACTAACGCTTCGTGTTGATTAACTAACGCTTCGCGTTGATTATCCAACGCTTCGCGTTGACTAACTAACGCTTCGCGTTGACTAACTTACGCTTCGCGTTGTTTATCAAACGCTTCGCGTTGATTTACTAACGCTTCGCGTTGATTTACTAACGCTTCGCGTTGATTAACTAACGCTTCGCGTTGATTAACTAACGCTTCGCGTTGACTAACTAACGCTTCGCGTTGATTAACTAACCCTTCGCGTTGATTAACTAACGCTTCACGTTGATTAACTATCGCTTCGCGTTGATGCACTAACGCTTCGCGTTGATTATCCAACGCTTCGCGTTGACTAACTAACGCTTCGCGTTGATTAACTAACGCTTCGCGTTGTTTATCTTACCCTTCGCGTTGATTTACTAACGCTTCGCGTTGATTAACAAACGCTTCGCGTTGATTAATTAGCGCTTCACGTTGATTAACTAATGCTTCGCGTTGATTAACTAACGCTTCGCGTTGATTATCCGACGGTTCGCGTTGATAAACTAATGCTTCGCGTTGACTAACGCTTCGCGTTGATTGACTAAGGCTTCGCGTTGATAAACTAACGCTTCGCGTTGATTAACTAACGCTTCGCGCTGATTAACTAACGCTTCGCGTTGATTAACTAACGCTTCGCGTTGATAAACTAACGCTTCACGTTGATTAACTAACGCTTCGCGTTGATTAACTAACGCTTCGTGTTGATTAACAAACGCTTCGCGTTGATTATCCAACGATTCGCGTTGAATAACTAACGCTTCGCGTTGACTAACTAACGCTTCGCGTTGTTTATCTAACGCTTCGCGTTGATTTACTAACGCTTCGCGTTGATTAACTAACGCTTCGCTTTGATTAACTAACGCTTCAAGTTGACTAACTAACGCTTCACGTTGATTTACTAACGCTTCACGTTGATTAACTAACGCTTCGTGTTGATTAACTAAAGCTTCGTGTTGATTAACAAACGCTTCGCGTTGATTAACCAACGATTCTCGCTGACTAACTAACGCTTCGCGTTGACTAACTAACGCTTCGCGTTGTTTATATAACGCTTCGCGTTGATTTACTAACGCTTCGCGTTGATTAACTAACGCTTCGCGTTGATTAACTAACGCTTCGCGTTGATTAACTAACGCTTCGCGTTGATTAACTAACGCTTCGCGTTGATTAACTAACCCTTCGCGTTGATTAACTAACGCTTCACGTTGATTAACTAACGCTTCGCGTTGATTAACTAACGCTTCGCGTTGATAATCCAACGCTTCGCGTTGATAATCCAACGCTTCGCGTTGACTTACTAACGCTTCGCGTTCATTAACTAACGCTTCGCGTTGTTTATCTTACGCTTCGCGTTGATTAACTAACGCTTCGCGTTGTTAAACTAACGCTTCGCGATGATTAACTAATGCTTTGTGTTGATTAACAAACGCTTCGCGTTGATTAACTAACGCTTCGCGTTTACCTTACGCTTTCTATTGACTAACGCTTCTCATGACCAACGCTTCGCTGACCAATGCTTGGATGACTTACGGTTTACTTAAGCTTACGTTTCGCGTGGGTTAACGCTTATCGTTTACCAACGATAATTTTACGATTTGCGTAAAATCACGCTTCGCGAATCACCAAAGCGACTCTCCGGCGCTTCGCTTTGACTAACTAACGCGTCTCTTTAACCAACGCTTCGCGTTGGCTTACTTATGGTTCAATTAAGCTTACGTTTCTCGTTGGTTAACGATTCGCGTGAAATCACGCTTTGCGAATCTTTGACGCTCCGCTTTGGATAACTAACGCTTCTCATTGACCAACTCTTCCGTTTACCAACGCTTTACGTTTACCAACGCTTTCCGATAATTTTCTAAATCTTCGCGTTGACTACCTTTTCGCGTCGCCTTAAGGCTCGCGATGACCAACGCTTTGCTTCGCGTTGATTAACTAACGCTTCGCGTTGTTTATCTTACCCTTCGCGTTGATTTACTAACGCTTCGCGTTGATTAACTAACGCTTCGCGTTGATTAACTAGCGCTTCACGTTGATTAACTAATGCTTCGCGTTGATTAACTAACGCTTCGCGTTGAATAACTAACGCTTCGCGTTGACTAACTAACGCTTCGCGTTGTTTATCTAACGCTTCGCGTTGATTTACTAACGCTTCGCGTTGATTAACTAACGCTTCGCTTTGATTAACTAACGCTTCAAGTTGACTAACTAACGCTTCACGTTGATTTACTAACGCTTCACGTTGATTAACTAACGCTTCGTGTTGATTAACTAAAGCTTCGTGTTGATTAACAAACGCTTCGCGTTGATTAACCAACGATTCACGCTGACTAACTAACGCTTCGCGTTGACTAACTAACGCTTCGCGTTGTTTATATAACGCTTCGCGTTGATTTACTAACGCTTCGCGTTGATTAACTAACGCTTCGCGTTGATTAACTAACGCTTCGCGTTGATTAACTAACGCTTCGCGTTGATTAACTAACGCTTCGCGTTGATTAACTAACCCTTCGCGTTGATTAACTAACGCTTCACGTTGATTAACTAACGCTTCGCGTTGATTAACTAACGCTTCGCGTTGATAATCCAACGCTTCGCGTTGATAATCCAACGCTTCGCGTTGACTTACTAACGCTTCGCGTTCATTAACTAACGCTTCGCGTTGTTTATCTTACGCTTCGCGTTGATTAACTAACGCTTCGCGTTGTTAAACTAACGCTTCGCGATGATTAACTAATGCTTTGTGTTGATTAACAAACGCTTCGCGTTGATTAACTAACGCTTCGCGTTTACCTTACGCTTTCTATTGACTAACACTTCTCATGACCAACGCTTCGCTGACCAATGCTTGGATGACTTACGGTTTACTTAAGCTTACGTTTCGCGTGGGTTAACGCTTATCGTTTACCAACGATAATTTTACGATTTGCGTAAAATCACGCTTCGCGAATCACCAAAGCGACTCTCCGGCGCTTCGCTTTGACTAACTAACGCGTCTCTTTAACCAACGCTTCGCGTTGGCTTACTTATGGTTCAATTAAGCTTACGTTTCTCGTTGGTTAACGATTCGCGTGAAATCACGCTTCGCGAATCTTTGACGCTCCGCTTTGGATAACTTACGCTTCTCATTGACCAACTCTTCCGTTTACCAACGCTTTACGTTTACCAACGCTTTCCGTTAATTTTCTAAATCTTCGCGTTGACTACCTTTTCGCGTCGCCTTAAGGCTCGCGATGACCAACGCTTTGCTTCGCGTTGATTAACTAACGCTTCGCGTTGTTTATCTTACCCTTCGCGTTGATTTACTAACGCTTCGCGTTGATTAACTAACGCTTCGCGTTGATTAACTAGCGCTTCACGTTGATTAACTAATGCTTCGCGTTGATTAACTAACGCTTCGCGTTGATTATCCAACGGTTCGCGTTGATTAACTAACGCTTCGCGTTGACTAACGCTTCGCGTTGATTGACTAAGGCTTCGCGTTGATAAACTAACGCTTCGCGTTGATTAACTAACGCTTCGCGCTGATTAACTAACGCTTCGCGTTGATTAACTAACGCTTCGCGTTGATAAACTAACGCTTCACGTTGATTAACTAACGCTTCACGTTGATTAACTAACTCTTCGTGTTGATTAACAAACGCTTCGCGTTGATTATCCAACGATTCGCGTTGACTAACTAACGCTTCGCGTTGACAAACTAACGCTTCGCGTTGACTTACTAACGCTTCGCGTTGACTAACTATCGCTTCGCGTTGTTTATCTAACGCTTCGCGTTGATTTACTAACGCTTCGCGTTGACTTACTAACGCTTCGCGTTGACTAACTATCGCTTCGCGTTGTTTATCTAACGCTTCGCGTTGATTTACTAACGCTTCGCGTTGATTAACTAACGCTTCGCGTTGATTAACTAACGCTTCAAGTTGACTAACTAACGCTTCACGTTGATTTACTAACGCTTCGCGTTGATTAACTAACGCTTCGTGTTGATTAACTAAAGCTTCGAGTTGATTAACAAACGCTTCGCGTTGATTAACCAACGATTCGCGCTGACTAACTAACGCTTCGCGTTGACTAACTAACGCTTCGCGTTGTTTATATAACGCTTCGCGTTGATTTACTAACGCTTCGCGTTGATTAACTAACGCTTCGCGTTGATTAACTAACGCTTCGCGTTGATTAACTAACCCTTCGCGTTGATTAACTAACGCTTCACGTTGATTTACTAACGCTTCGCGTTGATTAACTAACGCTTCGCGTTGATAATCCAACGCTTCGCGTTGACTAACTAACGCTTCGCGCTTATTAACTAACGCTTCGCGTTGTTTATCTTACGCTTCGCGTTGATTAACTAACGCTTCGCGTTGATAAACTAACGCTTCGTGATGATTAACTAATGCTTTGTGTTGATTAACAAACGCTTCGCGTTGATTAACTAACGCTTCGCGTTTACCTTTCGCTTTCTATTGACTAACGCTTCTCATGACCAACGCTTCGCTGACCAACGCTTGGATGACTTACGGTTTACTTAAGCTTACGTTTCGCGTGGGTTAACGCTTATCGTTTACCAACGATAATTTTACGATTTGCGTAAAATCACGCTTCGCGAATCACCAAAGCAACTCTCCGGCGCTTCGCTTTGACTAACTAACGCTTCTCTTTAACCAACGCTTTCCGTTAATTTTCTAAATCTTCGCGTTGACTACCTTTTCGCGTCGCCTTAAGGCTCGCGATGACCAACGCTTTGCGTTAACAGACGGTCGCGTTGTATAACTCAATTATATAACTCAATATTTAAATATATAAAAATCGCAAGAACATTAATATCAAATTTTTTAAATGCATGAACATTTTTACTGTTTCAATATTAATTATTAATACAAAACAAACATTTACAAATCTAGAGCACGGTAGAGCGCAAGGCCGAGTTTAAGGGACATTTGGCATTCTCACTTACAGTGCTATTACTACAGGAAATATCATAGATAATTTGACCCCGAAATATCTTCTGAACGAAACCAGCAACAGTGCTGATTTTTTGATAATTCATAATTTATAAACATTGGATAGGCAGAAATATTAACAATACTAAGTATATACAACTCAGTATATACTGGGTATTCAAACAATTAACTCAGTTAGTTGTTACATTACTTGTTTTTTTATTTGTTTATTTATAATTATTGTATAATTTTTGATTAAAACAATGTTTTAAAAACTTGAATCTATTTTGGGTAAAACTTTGGGAAAACATTTTTCTAGGATAAAGTTGGCTTAAAACGGGACTTCATATGCTTATTTGTAAGATTTTTGTTTGTATTTTATTTGAATATTTCAACAACAACAAGAAACAAAAACAACAAAAAATTGTAAAACGTAAACATGATTTATTCTTCGAAATATCGTCGTTATATAATATATCGAAGAACAAGAATGCTCTCGATTATTTTTTCTTTCTATATTTTTTTCTCTTTTGTCAATGACGCATAATATTACTTTCCTTTTTCATTTTCTATTGTATAAACAAGAATAGCTGTATTATTTTATTATGAATTCACGTTTAAATCAAATCAGTTGCTATAGAATACTACATAGTATACTTACACAATCGAAGCGACTACTATTTCGTCGAGTGTTTTTCTGAATCTTTTCGTATATATATATATATATATATATATATATGTATATATATATATATATATATATATATATATATATATAAATATATATATATATATATATATATATATATATATATATATACTTTATTTTTATTTACAAAAAATAATAATAAAAGAAAAATAAATTTTCATTCACTATGTCAACACAGATATCTGGAGTATACTTAGATCGCTATAACAACAATTATCTATATGGCATTGATCAAATAATACGTAAGCCCGTTTTTACACGTGAAAGTTTTCAATCGCAATAAATTATGCGATATAACGAGACTTACATCACTTTGTACATGCAGAAATATATCAATCGCATGTTTTGTTAATAGCTTATAACTCTCATCTTGCTAAATATTTCTTTCTTTGTCAACCACTTCAGTCACATGATCATAGTAAACCAATCACGAGGAAGTAAGCCAATCACCCTATTCTTACATCTAAAGTTACATATAAGATTGCATCGAAATAGTCGCCAGGTCCATAGTGTTATAACTGCATAGTTTCATCAAAAAATACTACTGCGCTTGCTTATCAAGTCATGCCTTACGAATAGTTTCTTGTATATCCAAAAAGTCATTGTTTGGCGATCTAGTTTCAGTATATAGGTATACTACATCTTTGAATATATGACAATCCCTAGTAAAACCAATCATAAGAACAGTGAGTGTCGTATATCAGTATATATCATTGTGTATCATCTATGCATCCTGTATTTAAATTCCTTGTTTGCCAATAAATATAGCAAACTTTATAGTTTTTTTTTTTACTTTCTGTCATGTCATTTTCCTATCGAGATTGGTTTAGATAAGTATATAGAAGAAAGTTTTCTAATATTTGACATAGTTTTAAAGAACATTTTGACGTTTATATAAAAAAAATTTCGCACATTTGGTAACCATTTATAAATTACATAACGGGGAAAGGTCTGTTTATCAACAAATTTCAAGGTTTGAGGAAAATTATAACGCATCATTTTAGGTTTTGATGATCCTTGATGATCTTTGAATCCAAAATATTTCTGTAGGTTGACATTTCCGAAGCTCTTCAATGGAATTCAACTCATAAACGAATTACTATTAATTATGATTTCAACAAATGACTTAAACATATGTCATCAAATTTTCAAAAACTAGAAATTAGTCTATAAAAAAAAATTCAATAAAAATATGGATTTTGTATCCCCTAATGCTATAATATCTGGGTTTAAAATCTTGTAGCCCCAAATTTTTGTCCATGTCGCTCATTAAACTACCCTTTCTAATAAGCTAAAAGTGAATCAAGATCAAAGTCTGAAATCTTAAATAAAACCCCTTCCCATTTTTTATGGAATACTATATAGGAGACGTCATTTCATTTTTCAGACTTGCTTCTTGGTATTATTTCCCATATCGCTTTTTTTCGGAAATGATTTTACAGGCCCGTTATCAAAAAGCATGCTTTGTAACTATGAGGAAATAAAATGGATTTTTGCCGCCTAAGACAAAACGCGTTCCATGATAAAAATACCGAAATTTGAAAAAATACTAAGAAAGCTAATAAAATGACCTCTCCCATAATATTCCCTAATTAAAACTCCATTTCAGGAGGTTTCATTTGAGATTTCTGACTATGACCTTGGTCCACCTCAATGGGTCCATGGGATAAGCTGATAATCTCATTCGATTTCCCCGAAAAAAACTACAAAAGAAACCAATATTAGATTTTGTCTTTACATATTTAAATAAATATAACTATCAATCAAATAAATCTTTTTTCCATTCATATAAAGTGCATATTTTTCTAATTATTTTTAATTTTTAATATTTTAATTGAAATAATAAAAATTAAATCATTACCACCCAAAATGATTTGCTGTTTTGTGATTTACATATTGAAAATCCATAGAGTTCTATAGTTTGTATCTCGAATATTTATCGAAAATCAGGATTATAATCTTCCTTTCTTCTCTCAATGAACTATTCTCATCTCATCTCGTTTCTGCCGTCTCTCGTGGCATCACTTATTACGATCAAGTGACTGGATCAAAATTTTTGACCAAAGATGTTTACCAAATAGTTTTCTTCCCGTTCAACGTCGTAAATTCGCATTTCACATCAACAAATCATAAATACCTTGAATTTTATGATTTTATTTAAACCTTGGCACAGATTATAAATAAAATATGAATGATACACACAGTAAAATTATCTAAAAAACTTCTAAAAAAATTATTTTTAAACTTAAACGTACTAGTAAAGTAACGTTTGACACATTTGTCGTAGATCTATTAATACGTGCCAAATATGTTGTCATACAATGATAACACAACACAACAGGTCGGTGTGGCGATGAAGTGAATGGTCATTGTCATTTGAAAAATATATATGTCAACATCTTCATACAAATATAATAGCAAAATTATAGTTAGCAATGATTTTAAAAGTATTTAAATTGATATCTTCATGGAAATCAATAGGGAATATGCATGAAAATTTTTTTTCGCTTGAATTGAAGCATGTTTACTTGACAAATATCAAGGTAAAATTACTTTTTAAATAACTTTAAAAATAAACGAGATATGAATGATTGAAATTCCCGATTAGACAAAGAGGGTGATAGCCCTCTTGATATGTTATGTGACGTCATATTACACTTTCACCATTTAAAATACACGTAAAACTCCGTTTTTAGTATTTTTGCAAGAAAGAGACAGATAATAACAGTATTAACAGTAGAGACAGATAATTACAGTATTAACAGTATTTTCATATTCTGAAAATAAATGTGAAAAAAAATTTTCATCCATATTCCCTATTGTAATTTAAAAAAAATCTGCGATACATATTTGGATGCATAATAAATGGCGTCTGAAACCCTTCTTTGTCAAATTTTATCTATACTTTTAATAAAACGGGTAAATTCTGTTAATGGAAAATATTTTCAGAAGAATAAAACAAATATGACAAATTTTTTTCGGTGTGCTTCTTTTCGCATCACGCTTGAACAAATTGATTATGAATGAGTTTTCACCAGACTGTGGATAATTTCAACGGGTAACGCTATTTTTAATCTATGCATCCGTGTCTGAGTTGTAGCTGTGCACAAAACTTATGTTTTAAACAGAACGATATAGAGAAAAATCCAAAATATGTTTATCTTATAAAAATAATCAACTTTTATAAAATTTTGGCTTAAATACCGGGTGATAAACAATACAATATAACAAATTTAGCGAGGATTTAAGCTGTTAACAATCTTGATTAGAGTAATTAGCATATTTAAATTTTCTAATTTTTCTTGGGTCAGTATTTTAATTTATCAAAATTAAGTTTAATCAGGTTATTTTTCAGATGAAATAACTTTAATATTTCTTCAAGGAATTAACACCTTTATTAGATAGACTTATTTTTTGTTGTAGATTTCAATTATTCAAAAAATAAGTAATTTAGACATACTTTAAGTTGGTTCTACAAGCGGAAGTTTATCTTTCGTAATACTCGATCGTATTTCGAGACAATTTTGAGTCATGAATATCTCCAAGAAATATGTTTCACTTATTTATACCTTTAATAAGATATATTTTGGCGACAGCTACCAAACGGACGGATAAAATTTGTTTTTTTCATCTAATAAGGTCCATTAATATAATCCTTTGAGTATATGGTGACCGTCATTGAGTATATGGTGACCGTCCTTTCAGTATATTCGAATCAGTAATTTAATAAAACATTATAAAAAAAATATTTTTAATATTTTTAAATTTCTATAAAAAACTTTTATTGGATCAGTAGAGTTATTGAGCATGCGCAAAGCATCCCACAAAAGCACAAAAATACTTTTCAGGCTCGAAAATAACATGAAAGGCAGAAAACTACTTATAAAAATATAAATTTCAAACGTATTAATGTTTCAATTTGTTGATTAAGTCTTTTTTTCCACCTTTGTGAATCAACATGTTCCAAGTATTGATTGTCATAAAATATATTGTTATTTAATCGTAAATTTACCCGTGGCCGGACTACTTCAATAAGATATTAACCAAATTTAGTATGATTTCGAAATGTTTATTATTTTATTTTATGCTACTTGTCTCATCATATAGATTTAATGTGACTATAAAAGTTATTTCTAACATTGTAATATAGTTTCTGCGTAATTTTTCTACATTAAACATTGTCTGTATTTATTCTAATAAATTACTATTTATTTACATAATTGCATTATATTATTGCATTTTAAATATGTAATAGCATATATATATATATATATATATATATATATATATATATATATATATATATATATATATATATATATATATATATATATATATATATATATATATATATATATATATATATATATATATATATATGTATATATATTATATTTTTATAGTACCATTAACATAATTATTTATGTTAATAAACTTGAACTATTTATTTTAATAAATATCAATTAATAAAACATTTATAATTATGACAAAAGTATAAATAAAATCTACATTTAAAATTGAACAGTTGTAAAAAAAAAAAACATTTGGCACCAAGATTGCCAAGTTATGTTTGTTGATGTTTGTTGAATTTTCTGTGGACTATGTCAAGTATACACAGGCAGCATTATGCAAATATTTTAGTACATTTTAAGTTTAGTCATTTTCTCGACCAATAGAAAAAAATATTTCGAATAAATTTTTAGTCTCACATCATATATATGTCATCATTGTGATGGCTTTAAGGAAAATGTATTTTAAAGTAATTTCAAAAGTGTGTTTTTTTTGTGAATAATATTGAATTGTTGTTTAATTTATGTTGTTTACGTGATCAGTACATATTAAAAAAATAATTTGTTAAGTGTGTGAATTAAACGCGAAAGTTTGAAAGCGTTATATCTGTGATTTTATTTTAGTGTTCAAATTTTCTGAATGTGGTTTTTTTTTATGGTAAATTACTTATCAATTACGAATATGAATACTAATATCTGCCCCGTCACCCGAATATTGTCTCGTATATCAGTAAATTGACAAATCTACACTTATCTCACCTCTCGCGTAAAAAATAGCAAAAAATATCCCATTTCGATTCAACAATATAGAATAAAAAATTAGCATTGCCAATTGTTTACATACCCAGTATATATAATATATAAAAGGGTGTGTATAATGTATACAAATTACGTGTTCATAAAATGACTTAATTAGTCCATTTCCGCATTTAGGTACATCCGCCCACCCGTATGTAAACACGATAATTAAAAAACCGAAAGTAGATAACGGGTTGAAATTTTATGTATGTGTGTTTTAGAGCTAAAAAGTAAGGTCAAGCTTGTGAATATGCAAAATCGCAGCGTGCCTCTCCCTCCTAAGTGGGTAAATACCTATTCTTTGAAATCATAAGAGAAAACAAAAATAATAGATAAAAAATGTGCCTTTTTGAAAAACAAATGAACATTTGTTAGAAACTTGTTTTTCAAAAATACTTGTTAGTTAGTTTCACTTGTTTTTTGGATATTTTCTCACTGACGAAATATTATATTTAATGAAATCAAATAAATATGAAATTTATCGAATTCTGGATGTTTTTCTCGCTCATTTCGATTCTTAATAATATTGGCTTGTCTCTTTTCCATATCGTGTCTTGCGGCAAAGCTAATTACAAATTTTGCTTCAATGTATTGACAATGTATGTTATTTGTCAATTAATACAGTCTTCAATGTATTGATTTTATATATATATATATATATATATATATATATATATGGAATGTCACCGTTGTATAATACCAAAAACACCACAATATAATAATGATATAGCAGAATTTTCATTATTATTTTGCTTTCGAGAAGTTCAAAATTCGATGAAAAACTTTTTATTAACAGAATACGTAATATACAAAACTGTTTTGTATAGATAAATTTTGTCAACGAACTTGTATCATTATTTAAATAATACATGATTTTGATTACAAAAGTTTCTATTCTGCTTTGTTGTATGTATATATTGGTATAGGGTGGATGAATTTTAATGTACATATTCTTCAAGTAAGCTGTCAAATTTTTTATCATTCATTTTTGAACTTTCAAAATAAAATATGTGCTCCCATGAAGAAATAATATTAGAGAATATGATTCATTAGCATTACCCTTATATTAGCATTAAGAATATTAAAGAATATCAGTTTATTAGCATTACGGTATATCGTTTTCGCCCGAGAAATTGTGTAAAGACCTGAAATTACTGAGTTACATAATATTATCAGACCCAAAGTGCTAAAATTCCAAACTATATGAATTGAGAAGGCAAAATTTTCAAATGTGTTGGTCGGACGTTGAAATGAACCTGATTTTCGTACTGTTTGGGGCAAAATTAGCCTAGAAAATGGTTATTATTAAAATCGAGAACAAAAATTTTCTTAACTTTTTTCACAATTTTTCCAAGGGGTACCCCTTAAAAAAATCGCTTAAATTGGAGGAAAATTTTATGTCCCCGATTTTGATGAAAACTTGGTTTTACGCTAATTTGGACCTAGCGAAAACGATGGCGTTGGTTAAAATACGATACGATTAACGGTTTTCAAGGTTCATGCGAATTCCTATGTATCTAGCTTTAAAAAAACCGTGCCTTTGTTCAGTCAGATTTACTAAGAACTTTCTGAAACGTATTGAGATGTTCTTCAATTTGTTTACTTCGTAGAATTGTTAAATTAAATCAATCGTACAAATTTTAAAGAATTTGGCTATGCAATTAAAGATAAACCCGATGGTAATTTCGGATAACTATTATTACTATGAAAATCTAAATGTCACACTTTGTATAAATATTCCTAGAATATTCTACTACAGTATAATTAAATTAATAAAACATCGTCTAGCGTAACGTTTCACACTACATTGCGGGTGAATATAACCGACAGCCATGGAAATGATACATAAAATGATTTTCTTTGGACATGTACAATAAATTTCCTTTCATCAGTTTTAGAGAAATGATCCATGTTATAAATTACATTATACATTTTGTAAGTATACTTTGAGATTTTAATATGATTCCTGTTATTCCTGTCGTTTGCATTATGACATTAATGCGGTTTTATTGTACCAAACTTTAAACACGTTTCCCCTCAGTGACATATTAAATAATGTAACTTTCGTTGACGATGAATTAGCATCTATGATGAAAAGAACCCAAGTATTTGAGTAGAATCAAATTTGAGTAGCGCTTTCTAATCTCAGTCGTTGGTGGTTCCTTTAGAGGTTTAGAAGCTTACAGATTTAAACGTTTTCAGAGAAACGGTCATATACACTTTTAATTTCCATTTTTTTGGTTTAAATTGACTAAATACGTAATTGAATTAAAGTGGATCAGTTTTGAAATCGTCATTTGATTGGGTAGTGTTGACAGTGAATATTAAAAACCTTTAAGGGAAATAACCTAAAAGGAAATAAAGCTATAGAAAAATTAATTATTAAAGAAAAGGTTCATTCGTTTATATTAAGATAGTAATTATGTCTAAAGTGCATGATATTGTAGCGGTGTCGCTTCATCATTAAATTATTATTATAATTTTGTTCTTCATTTTTTATTGGTTGCATTTCAACTATAAATTCCGTCTATAATCACGGTTGCTGTGAATGTTAACAACCTTGGTATTTCACATATAAAAATAATAATATTTCATAAATCAAATTAAAAAGATCAATTTTAATAAAGATCAATTATATCTTTTATATATATTTATTATTTATTTAAATAGTAATTATTTAATATAACTATTATCTACTTTACTATATAAATAATACTACAGTTTAGATTACGAGCATAATGCGTAGGTACAGCGTTAAACACATTGATAACAATAGTTAGGCCCTTCGCATGCTTTCAGCTTTCAGGTGATATTTTCTGTGATGAGATTCAAAAAGTACTTTAACTTTAATTATATTCCTATCGCACAGTAATAATCCTTTTATATGACGTGATGTATTTAAAGGCACAATAGGCTTCAGACCCAAGGCTCTTCGAGATAGAAACACATTCCTACTCTGCCTCTACTTTAATTATTAAAAGTATAGGCAGATAATAACTTCATAAATCCGCATCTTTCAATGTACTTGTACAATGCCATAAAACAGCTAACTAGTATTCAATATCGATATGTACTCGTAGACACATATCTTTGAATTGATGGAATATAAATTCTTGATCGGAAAAAATTGTTCAATTTACACTTTTACAAAAATTTAGATAGGAAAATTAAACTACTTATAATAAATTTTCACGAAAAACAAAATATAAATCTTATGCTTTGAAATATATACATATCTTCTATCCATGAGGAAAAATAGAATCCGATTATATAAAAACTTACAATTCCTATAATGTCTACAAATATATACTTTTTGTTACCTGTATAAAACAGTATTGTTTTCTACTATATACATACAGAATGAGTCGGAAGTAAAGGATCAAACTTCAAGAGTGTATTGTACATGTGAAATTAATTTAATAAAACTCATAGGTGTATATATAATTTTCATTTGTTTTAAAGTTATAACGAAGTTAAAAAATGGTATTTTGTGTTCTATACAGACTTCAAAATTGGTGCTATAAAAATGTTATTCAGTATGCTATTTTCGAGAATCAAAGAACAATTGATAAATTTCTTGTTCTGATATTGTGTCAATGCATTGTGACAGTTATTAAACGTTTATGAATAAAAAAGAAAATCGCATATGAGTTTTTTTGAATATTTTCACGTGTATAATACACTCCTGGATGTGGTTCGTTCTTTCTGACTCATCCTGTATATATATTATATATATATATATATATATATATCTGTATATATTTGTTTAAGATGGACATGCTTTCTTTATCTCATCTTTGACAAAGGCAACAAACTACCTACTACGTTATATATGTAATATATAACGACAAACAACAACAAGTTAAACAACTTCGAATATTCGAACTTACAGTAACGAGGTGTACACTCCCGTTCAAAAAAAAACGAACAGACCTGAAATGTTAATTTTCTTACATTTCGTAAAACTCTTCACTTTTGTAACACTCTATATATTATTTATTTATAAACAAAGATAGGTAGTATATTTTTTAAATGTGAAAAAAGAAATGGAAGTTTTATATTTTTTATTTATGTAAACAATTTATGTAAACAAAAACATTTACTGCAAGAATAATCAAAATTGTGAGAGAATGATTCGGTTTAGGTCTGTTTAAGTTTAGTCCCGACTTTGTAAGGGCTAGAAATGTAGGACATATAATCAAAATTTTGGTATAGATGAGTGAGTGATGCCGCGAGACGAGACGACAGTAACATGTCTCTTGTATTGTATTGACTTGTAAAAGTTTTCTATCGTCTCGTCTCGTCTTGTTTTTACAGTTGAAAATTGTGTGCTATTTTGTGATTGGTACCTTTTTACAGATCTAAAATCATTAGACATTGAAAGAAAGTACTATCTTCTGTATCTCGAATATTTATCTAAAATGAAAGTTCTAATTTTCTTTTTGCTTCTCGCTGACTTGTTCTCGTCTCGTCTCGTTTCTCTCCTCTCTCGCGACATTACTTATACTACAGGCACCTCAAAATTTGCGAAAATTATCTCATTAAAGATCTTAACCATATTTTGGTCCAACAATTTTGTCACAAATTGTTATCGTATCGTCAGATTGATGAATTATATTACAAAATATGTTTCCAAGCATCAATTTTGTACCTGAAAAACGAAAAAAAATCACATGTATGAAAATAAAAGGGTTCAAAGTTCAAAAGAGCCTTTTTATTTTGACAAAAATATCAATTTATAACAAAACTATCTTTCTGTTTTATAAAGGTTACACGAAAAGTGTGAGGTTAATACATGTGTAATGACCTTATTATTTATCTTAACCAAATCTCATAACAACAGAGACGTTCAATTTATCAAAAATTATATTTGAAACTTTATTATCCTTAGTACGAATATTATTGCAAATACGTGATTGCCTCAAGTGATTTTACGATTAAAACAGAAATTTATTTAACAAATATGACAAATTATTTTTGTTTGAAGAAATTTATTTATTTTAATAATCATTTCTTTTATGATGTTTTACAAGCTTTTATTTAACTTGTAATGTATGTATGTATGTATGTATGTATGTATGTATGTATGTATGTATGTATGTATGTATGTATCTATGTATGTATGTATGTATATATGTATGTATGTATATATGTATGTATATATGTATGTATGTATGTAAATATGTGTGTATGGTCGGGTCAAATCTTGCAAGCTGAATTAAGAGGAAGAGGAAGAACCACTTCCTCTTATCCTACGGAGTTGAATCTTTACATGTTGGTTCAGTCCCGATGACAATGCATTTTTATGGTAAGCATGACAAGAATCGACAAAGGGAAAGGGGGTTTAGGGGGAGGAGGAAACACAAAATTTGATATGTCTCTCTTAATATTGAAAAAATCATAAAAGACATATGAAGTAAAGTTGTAGAAAAAATATTTTTACTATAAAAAGCTTGTTTTTAAAAACGTTTTTTTAATAGAAACGTATTATACGATATGATTAGTCACACGCTAACCAGACAATATTTCTTCTTGTTACTCTGAATGGCACTTGAGTTCCAGAATCTCTAAACAATTTGGTAAGATAAAGAGGTCTATAATGTTAGGGTGGTTTAATGTTTACAATGGCTTAAGGGGTTAGATAGACAAAAAATGAACAACCTTAGAATCATGATGGGATTTATCAGAACTGGGATGGAATAAATCATAAGGGTTTCGAATTGCTAGGAGAATACATTTTTGTCGTGTATTTGTCCAAATAAAAAATGTATTTGAATAAAAGAAATGTAATGCAATCACTAAGTAAATTTGGTGTATTGAAGAGCATATCAGTCTGGTAAGACGGAGGTCTGAGGTTCGAGTCCTAGTGATTACATTATGCTGACCCAGCAATACCTCAAGCCACAGCTTGTGGTTTTTAAAAATTTAGAAGTTGGACAAAAAAACGGAAAGAGTTCCTGCCCTTTCTTCAGTAGACGATCAAAATCTAACCAGAAAAACTTAAAACAATCCAAAGTCACGTTTTTAATACGGTTTAAGTCAAATGCCATATATTAAACTCTAGAATATGAATTATGAAATGATGCAACTTCGTTCGTCTATCTTTTTTCTAACCTATGATTTTTTTTTGCTCGAACTTCCTTTGTTTTTTTTTTTTTGAAATACGTAGTAAATGAGTGCCTAAATAACAATCAAATAGAAATCATAAAAATAAAAATCTATGAAATAGAAACAAATAAAAACTAATATAAAGAAACCAACCTCGGTTGTCGCTTAGAAAAATCCGTACATCATTTAAAAAACAAGTCATATTTTTATTTACGTTAGCGAACATCGTGTAAACTTTAACCAACACCACTGTCGACGAAATATGTTACGCGTGGATGAGGCTTTACACCGATATGAATCACGAATTTTGATATTTTTCTGCATGTAAGTATTCTGTTAATGGCGACGACACGCCTATATACATATATGTATACATATATTTATTTATATCAGAAGATGACACAAGACAAGATAAAACGAAGGAATACACTTTAGCAATGATTTGTATGTCATAACAAGGAAATTATATATCAATCAAAAAAAAAAAATGTATTTATAAAATATATAAACTCAATCAATCATTTTATTGTCGATTAGTGCGAAAATATTCTAGAAAACAACATTGTCGACATTCGTGATCAAATATATTATTATTTATTTTATTTAAGTTTTTGTACAAATAAAATATGATTTTATGTACAAGATGTTGCATTTTTTATTTTATTTTCAAGCAACGTTGCCAAATGTTTAAGTTTTCTAATATGTAATTTTAATTTAGACTTGACATTGACTTCAATAATTATACGGTTTTATATTATAATATATATACTATTATCTTGAATGTCGGATTTTCCGTGCGTTGTTATTTAGGACCTAGGCTAGAAGTTTTATGTTAGACGGAGATAGATATAATCTCAAAAAGGTGCATGATAAGAATAAACTCCATAAGTGGACTTTGCTTTAGTGGACATATAAAAAATAATAGGTTCCTTGTTTTTGACCTTTATCCGCCCGTTCCTAGACAGGATGACTCAAAAACAAAAAGAGATAACGAGCTTAAGTTTGTGTGTATGTGCGTTATAAAGCTAAAAATGAGGTCCATTCAAATTCGTGAATGGGAAAAGGCGGCTCGTGCATCATCCCGCTAGAGGGGACAGTACTCATATTTGAAACCGTAAGAGATAGAAAAACATTTACATAAACTGAATAGTTTTACCAAAAGCTCACATATCTTTCATTATTAGTATATACCGGTGACTTCAATTACCTTAGTCAGTTGTTATTTTCACTTTTATTCGATGCTTTTTGTGGACTTAAACTGAATTACCATGAGAGTCCCTTAATTGTAAGAGAGTGAGGCGCTTCGTGTCCTTTTAATTTTTTTTTTGCTTTTTGTGAATTACCAACTAATAAATGAATTCATTTCAGTTTTTTTGTAATTTTTTTTATACTCAACAAATTAATTTCTTCTATTTTAACACTTAATCTTCTGGAATATTTTCATGCAATCGTCTCATCTCATTGTATTGTCCTCAGAGTTGCGTTCATTTGCCAATTTTTAAATCGATACGATAGTTAGAATTGAGTGATAACACAATTTCAAGATTTGCTTACATAGTTGTTGCAGGACACGCCAATTACACGCGAGTTAAAAAGCAAACAAACAAATTAGTTCCATTATGAAACACCTGGACACGTCGTTGAAAACGTTAGTTGTCGCCGTATTAGATTTAGATCAATAGCCTGAATAAAAATATTAAACATCAATTCTCCTTACATTCTGTATATATAAATATACATAATATAAAAACTCAAATATATATGTAATATATTGAAATAAAATATTTTATATAAATATTTATTTTAAATTTAATCTGTTTGTTTATTTATCGTTTCTTTCTCTCTATCTCTCTATTTCATTCAGTTCTTTAGTTTTTTCTATATTATCTTGATTATTTATTTACATTTATATTTTTTATTATTGTTTATATTCAGGATTATATAAATAATAAATAAATATATATATATATATATACATATATATATATATATATATATATCTATATATATATATATATATATATATATATATATATCTATATATATATATCTATATATATATCTATATATATATCTATATATATCTATATATATATATATATATATATATATATATATATATATATATATATATATATATATATATATATATATATATATATATATATATATATATAGGGTGTTCTGAAATTCATTCAGGAAAACTATACCACGGTTAACAGCTGCAAAAAACAAACAAAAACCAAACGTTTTTCGATTTGAATTTCCAATGACAGAGCGCATAGTGTAAGTAGGTGGGGTAGGGCGGCCACAGTAGTGCATGCTAGATAATAAGTGTAGCGATACCCGCAAAAATGATGCAAATGTGATTGGTTGAATTTATTAATTTCTAATTAATTATATCTAAAAAATTAAGCGCCTGATCGAAATACTTAGCTTTTTCGTTTGTTTTTTGCAGCTTTACACCGTGGTATAGTTTTTTTGAATGAATTTCAGAACATCCTTTATATATATATATATATATATATATATATATATATATACATATATACCAGTTTTATTCAGAAATATGTAATAAATGATAATCATTCTAATTAAAAAAAAAAGAGTGTATATCGACTTTGTAGTGTAATTTTCGTTAAAAATATTTTTTATTCGTTACAATTTATTCAAAAATAGTATCTTATTTACAGTGTAATTAAAAAAAAATCCTAGTATTTGTTTTCCTGAAGATTAGTTTAGTACCGAGAGATCAGAAAAGATGATGGTAGTTCAATATTATTCTGTTTAAATTGAAAAACTTGTTAATAATACCCTGGCATATATAAATATGTCACGGTCTTTCAAGCAGAAGTCTACGCCATACTAGCTTGCGTCCCCGAGAACATACGTAGAGGCTACATAAACCAGGACGTAGGTACTCTCTCGGACAGTCAAGCTGCCTTAAAACCCTAGTCTGGAACTGAGGTCACCTCAAGGATAGTCAAGGATTGTCTGTAGAAACTGCTGGAGCTGGTAAAACGGAACAATACCAAATTGATCTTGGTGCTGGCTCACAGTGGTTTCGGAAGAAACGAAAAAGCAGATACCTTAGCAAAGAAGGGAGTCGGAATACCCTTCATTGGGTCAGAGCCTATTTTAGGAATTCCAAGGACTGCATGTAAACAGGTGATCAACGAGTGGTCAAATGCTAAATACCGCGATAACTGGGAAAAAGTACCGCGGCAGGAGCTCAGGAAGGTACTACTTCAGAGTGCAACGATGAAGCAATCTCTCGATGCACTGAGGCTGAACAGGATGCAACTGCGGAGGGTTACCGGAATCATTACCGAGAACTGTCCCCTGCGGAAGCATCTGCACACAATGGGACTCCATAACGGGTCCACTATGTGCAGATTGTGTTGCGAGGAGGAAGAAACATCCAGCCACAGCGAACCTCTAGGTTACAGCAGATACAGGATACTCGGTGCATTTCACCCCGAATATATGAACCTTTAAGAAGACCTGATAAGCAAGCTCCTGACTATTGCCAACAGATGGGAGTAGCGAATCTCGTTGGACTTTAGTAGAAGGGGGAGCACAATGGACCATCAGGTCGAAGTGTGCTATACTTTTTAGATCCTAAGATGTATCTATCTATCTACTTTTTGTGATTGGAAAGTTATTTCTGAATCGTACTGTCTACATTCATCTATCCTTTTTCCGAACACTCGATAGATCTGTTGATAAAATATCCTTTTCTATTTAAGTTCGTCATTGAGAAATCGTTGAAGTAAGTTTGTTCAATTTAACTTTAGTTAAATAATTCTATACATTCAACATTTTGTTTGGATATAGTTTTCAATGGGTATATAGACAGGAAATACTGAGGGTTTTTCATTTTGCTTGCTTCAAAATAGTTTTTCCAGTTTGAAAAAGATAACAATTCAAATACAAACTACCATATAGAATTTATGTTCTCTTGAATTTATTGTTAAAATACATTTACGAAAATTACTATTTCTATTTAATATAATAATAGAAAAGAAACGTCGCATTGTAATTATTATGAGAGGAAAATTGGTTGGTACATGGATCAATTTTCCTTAAGCATATGATATGGTACTATAGATGATAGACGTGTAGGATTTATTATGAAAGTATTCCTACAAATTTAACAATATGTTTATTAATCCGACTGGTTATATCCGGTATCTATACATAGTATAGAAGTAAGTCGTCGTAATCGTTTATCCACTGACTCCTTCTAAACCACGCAACGGATTTCGAAACAGAATTTCACCAACATGTAGATATTTTTTTCCCGAAGGTTTGTATGTATAGTATATCCTATTTAAAATTTCCGTGCGAAGCCGGGGCCGGGTCGCTAGTGTGTAATTATACAAGGGTATTTTAAGTTTAGCTCTGACTTTGTAACTTTAGTTCTGTCTTCAGTTCTGACTTTACTTGAAAATATTGATCGCAGAAAATAAATTTTGGTATAGGTGTTCATAAAATGACCTAATTAGTAAAAAGTAAGATCAAGTTCGTACATAGGCAAAATTGGATCATATTTTCAAATTGTTTTTTGTAAACTAGCGTCTATTTATTTTCATTGTTAGTATGGTTGCCTTTCGGTTATATTATACCAATGGAAGCGACTAGTGGATCATGTTTGGGAAAAATAGCCAAAACTGCCTATCGTTTAAATCTTACGAAATAAATTTTACAGACAAGAAATGTTTCTTTTTATAAATAAAAAGAAAAAAAAAACTTTTGAAATAAACTTGTATTCATAAATTCAGTATGTACCGGGTATTTAAGCAATTAACTCAATTAGTTGTTATTTTCACTTGTTTTTTTTAAGTTTTGAGAATAACATCCTACTTCCGCTCAGCAACACTGCAACACTGCCGTTTAACAGGTTAAATTCGACAACACTGAATTTTAACAATATTTTTTCCTCTCCAAACAACTTCAAGGTCCTTAGTTTGTCCAATAAAAACGTATTTCGACTATAAAGTAGTCGTTATCAGTATAAATTAGCTAATCGTAGTGATTCTCCGGCAATTCAACGATGATCGTGCAACGATAATTGTTGGGCACTATTTATTTTAATTTTCAATGGTGGAGGTGGGTTTCCTCGTGGGGCTGGAAAATACAGCGAAATAGTGCTCAAGCATTATCGTTGGACATCTATTCATAACTTGTAACATTTACATAAAATATTGATCGGAATTTTAGTTTTTGACGGTTTTCAAAGCTCCTGTTCTTTAGGACAGCCTCTTCCACAAAGCTCTGCCAGATTTCAAACCAGTATTATTGTTTTAATCGAGAACAGTTTTGTCCAAATCGAAAATTAAACCTACCACAAAAAAGTATAAAAAGAATGACGACATACTTTATTTTAATGGGCTTGACATTTAATAGAGGGTAAAGACAGAAGGAAAACAACAAAAAGAAAATTTCACATTAAAAGGAAAATAGTTTTGCACCACAAAATGATAAGCTGCCAACATTTATTATATTATATCAAACTCTGGCACCAGATTGACTACAACTTGAAAGTTATTGTTGTTATACATATATAGTAGATCATTGACATAGTTGATAGTCAATCTGAGCCCGGTTAATATTTTAACCGGGAACTATCATCCATAAACGTACAAAAGAAAAAGAATTATTTAAATAAATAAAAATAATGTTGTACTTAAAAACTATACACTCCCGTTCAAAAAAAATTGAACAGACCTGATATGTTAATATTCTTACATTTCTCCTCACTTTTGTAACTCTCTGTATATTATTTATTTATAAACAAAGATAAGTAGTATATTTTTTAAATGTGAAAAAAGAAATGGAAGTTTTATATTTTTTACTTATGTAAACAATTTATGTAAACAAAAACATTTACTACAAGAATAATCAAAATTGTGGGAGACTGATTCGAATCAGGTCTGTTCATTTTGAACGGGAGTGTACATTGCGTTGAAGAAAATGATTTTTTGTTAATTCATCACATACGACGGTACACATGGGGACAAAAGTAGCGTTCTTTTTTCCAAATTTTTATAATTGACTTGTGCTTTATTCATCCGGCTTTCGATTCGGAAAAAAGTTGTTTATTATAAATATACGAATATTTTTTGTTCGAATCGTTAATCCAAAAACCGAATGAATAAAGCATAACTCAACTATATTATTTTGTAAAAAGAACGCTACTTTTGTAGCCCATTGTACACATGGTAACAAAAGTGGAGTACTTTTTACACTATTATATAGTTGATTTGTATCAAATCCGCGTCCGGTTTTCGAAAAAGTTCATAATAATAAATGTAAAAAATGTTGGCGTCCCCAATTATGTAGTAAATTACTATAATATAGTTGTTTTTAGTTACATATTCAATGATCATATGTTACATAATGATAAATCATTGCCACTGTATGTTTTATCCGGAATATTTGAGTGACATACTTGTTAACTAAAATAACCTCAAATGCGTAAAAAGAAAATCACGATAGAAAATATTCATCCCTGAGGATGATTAATTAAAGAGATATGATATATGAATTGATACTCCCATTAAAGAAAACGTTACTTAACCTCAACATTTAATTAGAAAATGATAAAGTTTATTTTTCCCCACTAGGTAGATAGAAAATAACTTTTCAACGAAAGAAAACCATATTTGTATACTACAACATATATATATATATATATATATATATATATATATATATATATATATATATATATATATATATATATAATGATGACGATGCATATTATTGTATACAATTTTTCCCACATGTAAAGAGAAAAGACAGAAAATAGTAATAAGAAAATGAGTATAACAGAATGCAATTAAAAATTTAATTTAATTAAGTGGTTTCTTATGGGCTTGGCTGGCTCATTTGTTGAACTTTAATTATGTTTCAGTTTTTCTGCGGTCCGTAGAAAAAAATATATAATTGTTAATATAATCGTCATATACGTCGGTCTCAATATACTTTACAGACAAAATACATGGGATTTTTTATGCTGTCAGGACAAAAACTATTCCATACAATGTCACGCGTATGCTATTATCTAAATAACGTTACATATTTGAATATTTTTTGTATGTAGTGATTGCTGTAAATCATGTAATTAACATGATTTACTTTATTTATGTACGATAATTGACACAATTTGAGGTATTTGAAGTCGGAGGTTCGATTCCTAATTGATGAGTTACCATACAATTTCTTGACATTGAAATTGACAACTTGTCCATTTTACTGCTAAGATGCTGCTATTTTATAATGAAATATTTCTAGAACGCTAAAAGTTATCATATGAAATACGATATTTAATATTTTCATAGAGAATAGAATAGTTTCGGTGAAAATCGTCAAGCAAAAAGAGGCATTTTACTAAAGACAGGTTTCATTATTTTCATCTCCATCTACGAAAAACTACTCCATTTGATTGTTTTTCCAAATATATTTCTCAGAAACATAAATTAAGTGAAAGTTTAAGCTGTTGTCAAAAATTCGAAAACAGCGAAAAGCCCTAAAGCATTGTTATCAAATTTTATTTCTTACAAAGATATTTTCTTGTGCTTTTTCTTTTGTAGTATTCACACGTATCCACGCATACAAACAAGTGACTAAAAATAGTATTTTTGGCATCCGGGAATCTCAAAACTGAAATCTTCAAAGAAAACTCAATTCAACAAATTGGTGTTGCTAATCCAATTATTTTCATATCATATAAGTGGTAAGTCTGATAACTGGCCACTTTAGTCACAACGTCTGGTGGCCAAAAAAGAAAGTAGTTTTAGTGTGCAGTATAAGTTATAGCGGCCACAGATCTCTAATATAGTTTCTATAGAAATAATTTTGGAAATAATCATTTTTATCAATAAATTAAAAATATAAAAAAATTGACATGTCCAAGATTAAGAAAAAAACAATTTTTTTACATAAAAATGATTATTATTTCGTTGCACACAAAAGTCAGCCGTGTTTTTTAAGTTCTGCCATCAGATCAGATCTCAGGGATAAAATTCAGAAAAAATTAGACATTAGTATTTCATTTGAAAATCTTTATGAAATTATTTCGACTGTGCATTTATTTGAAGACAACAAATTTTCGAAAGTGAAACCACTACGGAACCATACGCTTAACGTGTTAAGCACGCGCTCGTTGCTAGTTTTTTGTTTGTTTATTTTTCCTCAGCATAGTAGAATGAATTATAATGCCAATTTAACAGACAATTAGTTTATACAATTTATTACTGTTTTTTAGATGAGAAAAGTTTTTTCTTTTTCGTTTTAATATTTGAAACGTGAATATGTGATGCAATTATTTTGTGTTTGATATGAAAATAAATATTTTCAACTCGTTTATCATTTGAACAAGTCATAAATTCATAGAAATTGTTATAATATAGTGGAATAACTTTATGCTCATTCATGTTATCATAGATAATAGTATTTTAACAATTTTATTAAAAAAAGCGACAAAAAGCTTAGGCCTAGAGTTAATGATTATATTGATACTCTAAAAGGTTGAAAATTAAATTCGGTTCCTAATAAATTTTCATTATCTAGTTTTCGAGAAATACGATTCGTGGTGCTAGTAAAGAAATCTTATCCAAATCGATTGTAAATTGAAAAGACAAAAGTACAAAAAGTTCTAGTAATGCTTTGGAAAGTTTTCTTAACTGGGATGAACATTTGTGGGTAGATTAATGTTAAGATGTTATCAGTTCTGATTTCGATTATGACCCGATCCACTTATTTTATGGTGAAAACAGCGCAGCGGCGTCAAGAGCCTTACTCATTCGGGTGGGCCAGCATTGGAATCGAACTTTTCTTTATATTTGCAAAAATTTGAAGAGCACTGGTAGTATTTTTAATTTTGATTTTAATAACTCCAAGTTCCATTTGCAGTGCTTGGCGAAGGTATAGAATCGTAATTGGGTAAACCAAAAGATGGGCCAGTATAGTTTTAGCTGTGCTTCGGTCCATCCCCTGTCGACGCTACTGAAATAGAGGTTGCAAAATATATATTAAAATAAAATAATTGAATCGGGTTGGCAATGGAAATCCGAGCATATAGATAGGCCTCATTCTTAAGCAGTGTACAAATTTCTATTCCATTTAGTTCAATAATTTTGAAGAAATACGACGGGAAAAAACACCAACTCGACTCCATAAGATTATTCTCATAATAGTAAGGGATTTACAGATTATTCGCCTATCGAACTTTGTGCTGTTCAAAAACATGCAAGGGTTGGCCATACTTTTAGTTTTATGTTATATGGGGTGCAGCAAAGCCTCTATCAAAGTAAAGTACTGGATAGTCTCCCTGACGTCACGTGTGGAATGTTTCATGATACCACCGAAAATTTCGACACAGAATTTGATAGTATACAGAATTTTTGATGACACTCAAAAATTAATTTTGAAACCCATTACTTTTTGGAACTATGTTATATCGTTTTACTATCTTACAAAGAGTATTGTCCACATTCGTCACTATTCTCAAGGTTACGTTATACCAGAGTTGAAAAATCTGATAAATTTTCAAACTTTCATGTTTTTATTTCTCCACGTACACTCCCGTTCAATAAAATTGAACAGACCTGAAATGTTCATTTTCTTACATTTCATAGAACTTCTCACTTTTGTAACTCTTTGTATAATTATTTATTTATAAACAAAGGTAACTAGTATATATTTTAAGTGTGAAAAAAGAAATGGAAGTATAGTAAAAAAACATTTACTACAAAAATAATCAAAATTGTGAGAGGCTGATTCGATTCTGATCTTTTCAATTTTATGGAACGGGAGTGTATTTCCCCAAGGTTGAGTAACACAAATAAATAATCTTGAACAATTTGGATTTTACAAGATGAAAAAAAAACCTACTTGATGATAAAAGTTTTACAGTATTTGAACATTTTGAAAAATAAAATAATTGAATGACATCGTTCGTTCTCGTTAAGTGCACAAATTTCGTTGGTAAGCACATGGGGTATCGTCAACTTAACATGTGAAAAAACAAAATAGTGAAATCTCATAAATATTTATATTTTATGATAGTTTTTTACAACTCAGTGAAAACTTGAAATACATATATTTCAACGTGGGTATAAAAATATATTATAAAAATAAAATATATTACAAAATATAAGGGTTGTTTTTGAGGATACAATATCTAAATTCAGATTATGAAAATATGAAAAAATTTACTCATTCGCCAGTAATTGAATCCTGGACTTTTGAGGTCAACCGGACGCTTGGTGTGCTTTTGAGGTTAACATTATACCAATACACACAGTTTGTGTATATTTAAACATCACTATATTATACCAATGGCAAGCTCTATTACGGATACGAAGACCTAAGTATGAAAGAACCAGCATATACTATATAGACAAACACGTCATTGAGATTATTTATTAGTATGGAAAAATTATCTTATATGCTAGGAATAGAACGACTCTGGGTAGATATCGCACCCAGTGAGCTAACCGTCACTTTACGGATGAATCAATTTTTTCATTCTGATATTATTTGAGGTTCAAATAACTTTCAGTTTAAGTTTCAACTCGTTCAATTGTATTTAAAAGTAAATTAAGAGCGAAATATTTAAAGTTTGAAATACATCTCTCAAAGATTAGTCTAAAATTAGTTCTAGTCTTTATTTATTTTCCGTATTCAATTATAGGCAATGTACATATTTTCATAAATTTTAGGGTCCATGTATATCTGTTTAAGACTAAACACAAAACTACATCGCAAAGCGTATCGAATATATTCCTCTAGTATTCGCATCACGATTGCTTAGGTTATTTCTCTCACGAAAAATCATGAAAATAAATAATTCACGCGTGTGGATTAATGCATTTCAAACCGATAAATTTCATACAAATTTACTTAAGAATAATCATTTATACAAAAAAAGTGTAGTAATATTTTTTTAGAGAGAATCACATCTTAAAATTTTAGCTCTTAAAATTTTATATTTTTCCAAAGATATAACTATTTTGACCTTTGATTAAACTTTTAGCCCAGCTCGGATCTATGTGGACTTTTGATATTTCACTGTCAATGATTATTTATTGGCCTGTAAAAAATTTCCAACTACATTGGATATCTTCGAGGGCAAGTTTTTTGTCTATTTTGAGTGGATACGTCAGAAAGGAAGAAATCTTGATGTTTTTATAAGGTGCTGAATTATAAAGCTGTTTCTTATAAAAATATTTAAAACATTTGTTCGATTGTGTTTAAATGCACGCTTTAATTGAAACTCCCTTAACTTTAAATGAAAATATAAGAACGATGTATACTCTGCAGATGTTGATTTTTATTCTCGTTCGCGCAACGAATCAAAATGAAAACCACTTCTACTCCTGAATTCGCTATATAAATATGTGTGTACATGAGTGTCTGTCTCCTATACATTTCAACGATCTCTCAAGAGCCAGATAAACTAGCTTTCATACGGTATGCCGAACGTTAGTTATTGTTACCAATACACGAAATCGGCATAGTACGGAAATTTTTACACGTTGTAAGTAGGGATTGGTAATATTTGAAATGGTTTCATTCTCAATGAGTAGTTACTGCTATTGAGCTTGTATTGTGGATGTTATACACAAGAAAGATAAATAGATTGTAGCGGCTACCTTGGACGGGACACACTTCGACCATAAGGTCCATTGTGATGTTTAATGACGTGAGGGTGGGAGTGTAGTGGAAGGAATTTTGTGTTTAGACTAGGAATTGGTAGGTTGTCTTTGATAGGAACTATGCCGATACTCATCTGGAGTTCGTGAAGGAAACTGCAGAAAACCTTCACTAGCATAGCCGGTTACTTCGTTCTACTCCATACGTCGACAACTTAGTCAATTAACCGCCCCTTTTTTTTAATAATTGACACACTTTTAATAATCGAACCCATAACCTCCCAGTTCCAAGTACACACAACGCCTTAACAAGCGCAGCTACTTGGCTGGTATGTTATACACAAACTAGTAGTTCTTTTTTTTTGATAGTGTATTATTTTCATTCAACTGTAGTATTGCCATTCAATCGCGTGAGTGAGATTAGCATGATTTTTGTATTGTATTGACTTGTCAAAGTTTTATATCGTCTCGTCTCGTTTTTACAGTTGAAGATTTTCTTGAAAAAATACAATTAAAAAAATTAATTTTGTACTTTAAGATTTAAATTTTCGTTTGGTCTTTCGCAGACTTAGTCTCGCCTCGTGTTTTTTCTTTCATCTCTCTCGGCATTACTAATTTGTATTTAGTTCTGCCAGTTACGTTTTTTACTTCCAAATAAATCGTGCCAAATTAAATGCACACTTTAAGTGAATATTTAAGGACAACGTGTTATGGATGAAGTATGTAAGCGAATGACCGAATTCGTCTATTACGATGTAAATGTATATGTACTTTGGTGGGAGCTAACCAAGAAATCTTAAGTGTATATTGCAATTTGTATCTCGTTCATTGCATACATATATTCTTCTTTATACAACTTCTGGCAAACATTATATCATATACTCGTAGACAAGACATAAACATAACCCAGAGTGGGTGATAATATCCACTACGAGTCAGTCATATTATCATCCTGTGCTATGTGGTAGACAAGATCATTAAAACAGGAACATTGCAACAAGTAATTTTTTGTTGTTAAGGAGTGTGGTTTTGTTGTGTCCATTGCGTTTCTGGAGGCCTAGAGGAGATGAGAATTAGAGGCCTTTTTTTCATTAATTGTTTTTCATTATTTGAGGCATATACCTGCAAATTTCTTTCATGTATTTTCTGTTTGATGATTTTCTTCAAAATGAGATATTGTTTAACATTTGCTAGATAGATAAATAGAGACGCCTTAGACCAATCCAAGTGGTCGAGTGGTCTAAGGCGTTATATCTGCGCAGTATACCTAGTTGGAAACTGGAAGGTTATGGGTTCAAATCCCGACATCGGCAGTTTGTCAATTATTAAAAAAAAAGGGCGGTTAATTGACTAAACTGTCGGTGTATGGACAAGTAACCGGCTATGCTTGAGAAGGTTTTCTGCAGTTTCCTACACGACCTCCAGATGAAAATCGAAATAGTTCCAGTCATAGTCACATATCCTATCAATTCCTAGTCTATACATAAACATTCCTTCCACTCCACTCACATCCTCACATCCTTAGGCATCACAATGGACCTTATGGTCGAAGTGTAGCCCGTCCAGGGCAGCCTCAACAATCTATCTAACATTTGCTGTCTGTGGAATTGATTTTTTTTTCAAACTTTATAAACTAACCGAGGAGAAGGAGAAATAAAGAGATCGATATCTACAAATTCCTAACAAACAAAAGAAGATATTGGTTAAAATAGGTCCAGAATTATGGCAGATGTATATAAAAAATTCGTCAAACTCGTCAAAATATTTTACGTTTTACTCGCCATCCAGTTGCCTTTCAGTCTAAATTTGACATGCCATTGCCTTGAATAAATATCAAAATCCACAATTTTTCAATTTATTTATGATATAAAAATAAATTTTAATAGACATATAATATATCTTTGGTAAAAAAAATGTATGTTTTCTAAATCAATCAATTTATTTCTATTTCAAGTTAAATAAAATCTATATGTATACCATGAATTTCTATATCAAACTTATATCGCTTACTTTCTGTTTTAGGTATGGAATTTTATGAATAGTGAAAGCATATTTTCATTGAAAAGAAGTTCAAATCACTTTTCTAATATTTTCTGTAAGTAAAGTCACATTTTTTGCCTCCATTTACACTGTAGTATTTAATATAGAGTTCTTTTAACAACTTCTGGTTTTGGGGAGAAGAGGTGATAAATAAAAAATGTTTAAATATATCTGATTTTCGTAATGCAGAACTAGAATCAAATAATTGTTAATTTTTTGAAAAAAATGATCAATAATAATTTTGTTGCCAAAATGAGCTAAATAGGTAGAGTTTTAAAGTGGATTGTGCTCCAGCGTAAAAGATTCTATTGTTTAAAATATAATTCGACATATGGTTATCAGGTCATAAGTGTGTGAGATAAATAGTATTCAATTTTCCTCATTTGTTGTGATTCAAACAACAAATAATTATTCGACATTAATTTTCTATGTACTCTTTATTAGAAGTTTTTGAATCCCGGGCAACGCCGGCTTTTTCAACAAGTTGTTAAGAAATTTGAATTGTTTTTCAGCAATCTAAATCCAATATAAAAATCTGTGATGACGTGAATAAATATTTTTAATGTTATTGTGTCATTTTGTATATTAGAAATTTCTATATATTATGAAGTTTGATTAGTTTGTAAATAGAAAAAAAAAATTACTGTTGATAGGACAGACATCATTGATATAGAGAACGGTGTTACTGCCTTGCTTGCTACTATTACTGAGTTGATACGTCGTAGTTCGTATAATATAATGATACTAAATAAACTTCTTTTTTCTTTCTTATGTACATAAGAAGTTTTTTGAAGAATTGAAAACTAATTTGATAAAGTATTGCACGAACAGTCAGTCTTCCATACTTTTTTTTCTCCGCATATATATGCTATTAGAAAATATTTTATTTTAAGGGCTCCGTATACTTAAGATTATTAGCAAATTGATAATCATATTTGTTTTGTTTTTAAAGTAAAGCAGTTGAGCATATTCAGAAGATTTAAAATCTAAAAATTTATGTTTTTTTGGTGCCCTACTCTAAATGTAAGTGAGAATTTTGCTGAACCTCGGACTACTCTTAACTCATATTGATTCGCAGTTATTTCGAATCACTCTTATATTTCACATACAGGTGCAAAAATTATTCAAATTCAAGTAATGAAAAAAAATGAATCTCATGAAATATTTCAAATTTCCTATCTATAGGGGCTACCGAGGAATTCAATATCAAGAATGGTTAGTTTTGTAACTGATTCACTCAAGGATACTCAAAAGCTTTCGATCACTGCATGACATTTGATAGAAATGTAGGTCTTAGCCCCAAAAAAATGTGATAAATTTTAACTATTAAGGAACATATTAATTTAGAAAATTAGTAAGATCTATGTGAGGCCCAAGTCTTTGCAAAGTTTTCCTTAGTAGCTATTAACTTTCCATTTGGTAGTTTCATAAGAAAAAGCTGTTATTAAATAGTTGAAATTTTGATATTTCAATATGAGTATGAATGTATGGCAGCATCCGAATGGTCGACATGTCTTTCCAATGGCACCGAATGGCAAGCTGGCACTGTGGTTGGACCAATCGAACCCAGTCTGTTTTTTCATATTTTACTTGGCAAGTTCTCTGACATGCAAAGTAAAATATTAAATAGCTATTAAGAAAACTCTTGCAATAGCTAGGCCTTCAAGTACATATCACTATTTCTTTCGAAGAATATACCAGTACTTACGGCCGTGTTTACATTCATGGTTTTGATGGAACTATATATTTTTCTAGAAATAAGTAGAATCTGTATTGTTGAAAATCTGTTCCTTGCGTAATTAACTACAAATTTTGTAAAAACTATTCGCAGTGAATATTGCATAAAAGATGATGTAAGCAAATGTACAGAACTGTACAAAGATTGTTCAATTTTCCCAAGATTGCCATTTATCCTTTCCCGTGTAATGTAGACAAGTTAAAATTGAATAAGACCACTATAAGGCTATCAATTCTTATAGCTTACGCCACACTTTTAAAACAAATTACTGTTCTTAAACACTTAGGATATAGTAATTTAGTTTTTAAGTACAGTAGTAAGTGATTTTTTTTAGTAAAGGAGTTTTAATGCGTAGGTTACCCTCAATGTGGGTGCCAATTCACGCTTTCGCTTTTTTTTTGTATTTATACAGATGAAGTTAGAAACACAGTTTTTTGTTTATTAATATTTAACAGAGAGATCTTTCATACAAGCGTATAGTAAAAACTAAGGTAAAATTACCTCACATCGTAGGGCAATGAACTTGTATTTTGTGATGAAGAATGGAGCGTAGGTGTGTGTTGTATTTTGTGAAGATTAAATTTTAACTAAAAAGAAAGTGATGACACTATTTGTTTAAAAACATTTTGAAAACAAAAGTTCCTAGAGAGATTAAATTTACGGGAAAATGGTGCCATCAATAGTGGTCACTGTTAAAGTTAAGTTTTCAAATTAATACACCTTTTTTCATTTTAATTATAGATGTTTAGTATTTTATTTATATAAAAAGTAGTTCATTTCGAGTTGGGCAGTCTTGCTATCGTACCAGTTCATTGTTTTGTAGTTATATTCGCTAGTTTACTCTTGCGGTGTCGAGGGGTGGGGAGTTGGTAGGCATTCCACTCTCTCAAAACTATGCAAACTAAAACCTATCCATGTCTCATACTTTTACAACGACATGATTTGAGATTTATGTTTATTTTTTAAGTAGTTAACTTTATCGTGAATTATTTGAAATTTGTGCTTCGAAAAAGGGAACACTAGTGGATCCACCTCAGTGTTTCTCTGTCTGTTTTAACATAAATGATTAAAATTATTAGCATATCACTGATAGAAGTATATAATTCCTTGTAGTAAGAAAAACTTTTTTAACCAAGAATTTCTGATCCTTATAGGGAAGATAATATATATTTGATATAAGAAAATAAGTATCTTGACATCTATAGTTTTGACTAGAGAAAATTATCAATTTAGAAAATTATCAATAAATTATAAATTTTTACTCCCTGGCCTAGTTTTGCCCCCATTTCTTCTAAGTTAGAGCACAATTTACAGCTTAAAGATAAATTTAAGTTCTATTCTAGAACACAAAGTTCAAAAAACCTAGAGTTCTCTTTGATTATTTTAATAATCTTTATTTAAAAATTTAAATCCATTGTACGAAATCCCTCCTGCCAAATTAAATTCCAGATCCGCATCTGTATGCTTGAATGTATCTCGTATAAGCGTTGAGTATGGTTCTCTATATGTTAATATAAAATATGAAAATTAATTGACAACAAAAAAGAATAAAAACTCTTTCATTATATTATATATACTACACCTATCAACAATATTTGATGTCACATCATCAATATATTTAACACTAAAGGTTTATTATTATTAATATACATAAAAAAATATATCAAAGTATATGTGTTACACGGCGTTAATGAGTTAACTCAATTAACATTGTTAAATAACAAACTCTATAATGATAAACTTGACTCATACATACATACATAATACATATATTGTGTGCTTCTGTATGTTATGAGAGACTATAATAATTCATTAGACTTACATCATAATATATTGGGTGTTTCTTCTGAAAAAGAAAAAAAAACGTGGTAAACAATTTGAATTGCAATATTAGCTTTTGTTAGAATATAATGAATATTCTTTACTAAAAGTTAATCTAAAGCTTTATTTATACACCGAATCATTTGGCCAAACAATAATAAGTCTACTTGGAAACTAGGAGGTTATGGGTTCGAATCCCGACATGGGCAGTTTTTTTTTTTTAAAAAGATCGGTTATTTGACTAAACTCTTGTCGACGTATGGACAAGAACGAAGTAATCGGCTATGCTTGAGAAGATTTTCTGCAGTTTCCTTCACGAACTTCAGATTAATATCGGCATAGTTCCTATCATAGTAGGCTGTAGCCACATATGCTACCAATTCCTTCAAGTTCACTCACATCCTCACATCCTTAAGCCTCACAATGGACCTTATCTTATCTTACAATCTATTTATCTATCTGGACGGGTATTTGACGTTGTAGGGTTAGATTAAACATGAATTATAGTTTCGTTTCCAACCTTTATTTTACACAATACACTGATTTTGTGTAATTGGTGTAGTTTGTATATGAAAAGCAAAACTGAATAACTTCCTGTATCTTATTATTTCTGAATGATATTATGAGCGCCAATATTCTAAAATAATTTTACAAAATAATTTGTTTTTTAATTTTAAAATTCGCTGTACTAAAATTCAATGAGACATCCTTTATATATTCTACATTAAAACATTGTATAGAAAACAGAAGTAGCTAATGAGAGTGTTATGTATCGAACAAAACCAACCTAACCAAACTCCACCCTGAACATTAAAAGATGACATGGGATGATGTGATGGTTTGAAGTTTGTTGTGAATATTCATTCAGTTCACCTCACCTTTATTATATATATATATATATATATATATATATATATATATATATATATATATATATATATATATATATATATATATACCGTCTGTTTTGGACAGCTTTGCCAATAGAGAATCAATGTTAAATATTATTTACTATATAACTACACAATGCTTCATAAAGAAATAAAGAAATTAACATAGTTGGGGTACTCTGTAGCCAGTAGTGTGTGTGTGTGCATACGTAATGCATAATAATATTATAAATCAAGTGGGCATCACTAAATCCCTACTCTTAAATGACATCAAACCAACTGTGTATGGATGGATGTATGGTTTTATAGTAAATATTTTATTTATTTATTTAACATTGATTCCCTATTAGAAATGGTTTTGAAAACAGACTGTATAGTGTATCACTTTAATATACTTTTCGATTGAGGCGAAAATAATGGTTCATTTCACGATAAACAACTATAAAAGTTATTCGCTACAGGCGAATCTAGCTGTTGTTTATATTTGTTATTTATAACGCATTTGTACACAAAGTTAAATGTTTACAAACGGTATTTATATTATCGATTACATTCATCGCATATCTCTACTGTTATAAAATTGTAAATATTTAATTAAAATTCAATGACATGTGTCTATAAAGTATACACTAGTCTTCTAAAATTTGTCTTACGTAACCTAAATGGAATTTGGACAAACATTGTATTGTTGACGCTTATGTATACACATGCCTCAAAAACTGTTCATTTTTAGCGACTTTCGAAATTAAATACAAAGTTATAAGTTAACTTACTAGGCAGTTCAAATATTTCGCGTACTGAAATTCATATGAATGAAAAATATTTCATACAAAAGTTATTTCGTTTTATTAGGTAAATAATTTTTAATATTTAAAGATTTTCTCTATATCGCTTAGTTTAAAAGTTAGGTTTTTAGCATCATTGGACACTGACTGAGTAGCTGTCCAGCCGGCACCCATGCATAAAACAAAAGTCTATGTTACTCGGTAATAATGTAGCTTCATATCAGTAAACGAATTTTTAGAATCGGTTCAGTAGTTTCAGGGGTTGCCTGGAACAAACAAACAAACAAATTCTACTCTTTATATATTAGTATAGATACAGACAACACATGAACTCAAATACAGTGCACTCAAAAGTAACTGATATCGATCGATCAATGCCGGGAATGAAGCAGCTATTCGAAATTTCAGCCAAAACATTCAATAGTTTTTTATGTCAGATATACTAGAAATCTGAATGACTTTCTGCGAGAAAAATATTAACTTAACACTAAATAGTAAAGTTTTTTTTCAAATCAACAACCAAAATGCACTGTGGTTGATAAAATTCAGGCAATGATTGAATTCGTTTATTCAGAATGTACATAAGTAACCCTTTTTTTTTGATAAAACAGTAGCTCCATTAAATTACTATATTTAATGAAGTTATAACGCTGTTATTTTATGTTTATTTTTTATTTTGCTGTAGTAAAGTTCACCCATATCATTAATTGTTAATATGGATTGAACATGTTGCTGTTTTTGAAAGAACTTGTTAACTAAACCTTTATCAAAGTTTTTTGTTTTGTTTTATTCAAAGGTCAATTTTAATTAACAATCAAAATTGATTTTCATTCAATTCTGGTACAAATCAAATTTTATGTACATTACGAACAGCTTGGAGCTGCAAAGTAGAATATTGCTCTAGTTTGTAAGATTAGTAGAAATATATATATATATATATATATATATATATATATATATATATATATATGTGTATATATATATATATATATATATATATATATATATGTGTGTGTATATATATATATATATATATATATATATATATATATATATATATATATATATATATATATATATATATATTTATATATATGGAATGAAAAACGAAAAATTTGTAATCAATTTTGTAATTTTTTAAATAGGAACTGATATATTATATTTATACATATACATATACAGTTGAACCGCGGTAATCCGGCCCCTGTCTAATCCCGCAACCCCTATAATCCGACATGCCTATAACAGTACATATAAAGCACATTTATTACGGAAAATCTTCGTCAATGCATGCAGTCAGGGTGTCTAGTAATATTTTGGCAAAAAATTCCCTGACTTTTCCAGGTTTTCCAGACTTGAACTCGAATTTTTCCAGACCATTTTTTCATATACTACTATGTTGATAGGAAAATTAAGAAAAGTATTTGTTCATTTATATTCATTATTTATGGATAATATGATAAAACCTATACATTCTTTTTCATGAGTAACAGACATAAAATTTTTTTCAAAAACCTCAAAACAGATAATTATTACTAATAATTTTTTAGAAATAAGTTATTTTAAATACGATTATGAGACATTCCATGAATTTCATGAAATTCCCTGACAATTCCATGACTTTTCCAGAAACTCAAAATTCCCTGACATTTCCAGATTTTCCAGACAACTAGATATCCTGATGCTTAAACATGTTGTAACTTGTATAAGTATGTAATTTGTCGGATTACAAGGGACTCCTTTTCAAAAAAATTCCGGACTACAAGGTATCGGTGGCAATACTCTATAGTCCGACAAATTCGATTATCCGACACAGCCTTGCAAAACGTTTGTCGGATTACCGTGGGTCTACTGTATAAACATAATTATCTGTTATTATTGATTCATATAGCAAAATAAATGTACTTGTGGTGGGAGCGCAATGAATACAATTATATAATATGTATGTACTTGTGGTGGGAGCGCAATGAATACAATTATATAATATGTATGGCATGTAATATAACCACTAACCACCGCTCTCACCATTACTATTATATTACTATTATTATAATTCGATGTTTGACATTATTGTTTTGAATAAAAATATACCATATGTTTTGTTTAAATTATGAATGAAAACGTGATTTCATTTCGTTCAAAACGTGTGCAAGCATTGTACATGTTTAAAATATTGAACGAGATATATTGCTTGTGGTATTTAAAATAATATATATGTTGTATAAGAACGAGTAATAATATTTTCAATTTGGATATAGTAAATTACATATAAATATTTTTAAGATAAAAATTTATGATTTAAAAAAAATAAATACGGGTCAGAGAGCTGTAGTCACTGCACGCGTGACGTTGACGGCTGTTTAGTATTTTTATTTAGATCTTATTAATTATATTATAGAATGTTTAATCACAAGTATTTTTGCTCTTACGAAAATATTAAAACAAAACTTGTTTGGGTCATTAGCCAACTTCTAAAACAGAGTATAGTAGGTTCCATCTAAATATCCCACTTTTGAAATTGGATGTACCCAAAACTGCCTTTGCTTATATCGTTTTTTGGGCCAAATAAAACAAATACAATTTTTTAATTCCCGCCATGTACCGTGTCGTTGCTAATGTGCAAATATTCTGCCAATATCGTGCCGGTATCGATACTGTGTTGATGTCGTGTCGGTGTCGGTAAATATGAAAACGCCCAATGTTGAATACAATTTCATACCTATCACTAGTTTTGTGTTAAGACACATGCTGATTGTTTGAAATCTATCGTATATCCGGCTCGAAGGACCAATTATTAGAATGTAACCATACAATACAATTTCTTTATTTAACATTTAGGACACATAAAAATAATTTGAACTCTTTCGCACATCTAGTTCGAAGGACGGAATGTTGAGTTTCGCCCAATTCTATTACAAATACTAATTGTTTGTACTCATTCGTATATTCGGCTTGAAGGACCAATTGTTGGAATTTAACATTTAATTATCTTTATTTTGGATAGTCACTTATAAATTCCTAGACAAGTTTGGCAAAATGGGTAAGACTGCCTATCTTTGAAACTGCCAGAAAAATTTGAAGACAAAAAATGTTTCTTTTCTAAAAATAAACAACTTTTGTATGAAACTTGTTTTCATAAATTCTGTATTTCCGGGAATTTAAGCAATTATCTCTTGTTTAGAGTAAACAAATTTTCTTCTATAACTTTTACCTAATAAATTTTATTTGAAATGTTATACATTTCGAGTTATTCATGTAAAATTTGGATTTTAACTATTTTTATAGATTATTTCTGATATCATTCCAAACATATTTTGACTAATGCTTTGTAAGGAACTAATTGTTTTACTCTACTTATATTGAGTTCATTATCTGTATGTGGAATATTAAACATACTTTTAATACATCCACATGCAATAAATAATATACGCAAAATTTTCTATTTGAGAGATTATCCAAAAGTATTTTTATCACCCACTATTTTCTAATCTAAACAGTAAATATTCTTAAGAAACATTTTTCCCATATGCAGAATGTACCAAGATGATTATGGATATATAATATAATAGTTTGCATTTACCGTAGAATTGTAAAGTAGTTACTGACTAGAGTGTAAAATCATTCATTCTTCTAGAAGTCATTTAGTCATTGTGTTTCTATATGTTGTGTGCTATATGCAACCATCCATACATATATGGTAACAGAATATTCTGAGAGAGATAGAACGATCAAACAAACCTACACATTTGATTGCAGCGCATAAAAGACAGAATGTGTCAACACTACTTACTCACTTTATCACTCATTGAATATTGTTTTAACAGTAATTTCACACAATAATACTGTTTTCTAACAGTGGGTACAGCAATACAATATAATGTATTGTATAGGTGGTACATTCAATGAAGAAGTATACAATGTGTGTGTGTGTGTGTGTGTGTGTGTGTGTGTGTGTGTGTGTGTGTGTGTGTGTGTGTGTGTATAGTTGTTGTAATAATAATAATAATAATATAACATGTAAATACATGTACAGGATAGCTCACCGCAAATGGCATGTATAACATCATCTCAATAAATCGATTTTGCATACAAAAGTTGTTTATTTTTAAAAAAGAAACGTTTTTGTTTTTAAATTTTTGTTCCATCTCTTACGGTTTCAAAGAATTTTTTACCATTTTTTCCAAACATTGTTCGGTTTTGTCTTTTACTTGACCTTTCTTTTTTGGTCTAGAACAAACACACACAAAACTTCAGCTCGTTATCTCTTTTTAAGGTTTTGAGTTGCCGTGTCCACAAACGGAAGGACAGGTATGCGTAAATAAACTATTTAGCTCATTTTATGAACACTTATAAGAACGATTTTTCTCTACAATCAATATTTCCAAATCGGTCAACGCGTTTGAGAGCGACAATGCCATAGATTGACAGATCACACATAGGCTTCAAATGTATAACACCGATCTTTTATCGTCAGGGGTTAAAAATAGACCGCGATATCCTCGAAACATAAAAATATGATGGAAGGTTTTATTTCGACTAATGGACCCATTACAATAATTTCCCTAAACTGGCAAGTGAAAAAAATAAAGCTACTTTCATTAAAATATTATGTTCCTGTTAAAATTTTGTCTTAATGATGTTTCAATGATGGATATTGACTGTCTGATTTTGCCTTTTTATTTGTTCGCTAACTTTGTTCGTTTTTGAGTTATCATGTATACTACAGACAGATGAACAGCTACTAGAATGTCGTCAGAATTAAACTGAATATAATCTTGTATATATTATTCTAGCTGTTTCCCGCGACTTCGTCCGCTTATTATGGAAGCTTAATATATATGTATATGTATTGAAAATCATAATAATAATTATCACGCTATAGGATATATGTATACGATATACAACGATATATAACGATTTATAGTGTGCTTTTATAGTTTATAGGTACTATGTCAACGACAATCAAAGTGACATTTCAAAATTGACAAAATTTTAATAAAATAATTGTATATTTATTTTTTAGAAGTATAGTTTCTGGGGAAATGATAAACTCAACCAAAATTTTAACCTACTCCAAAAAAAGAAAGAGATTTTATGTTTGACTGCATGTATTCTTTTTAATGTTCACCCCCTTCAAGATTAGAGTTACTTTCACATTTATATAGTAGTATGGATATACCGAGTATAAAAATCAAATCGAATGATATAAATTTTTGTTTAAATATCTCTTTAGTTTTCTACTAAATAAAATGGGGTATTATTTTTAGTAGACTATCCTGTATACTTTAGTGTAAATGTTTGTGAATTGATGATGTAAATTGAAAATACGACAATGCTCTAGGGAAAATGATGGAAAATGGTTTCGAAGTTATGTATTGTATCAGCCTTAGGAAACATTATATGAATTCACTATAGTGTATGAAATATGTATAAAATATATTATATATGGAGTGAAAAAGTTTGAGAAAAATCTTAAAATTTATTTTGAACAACTTCTTGCCAGAGCCTCATTCATTTAGGGCTTGGAAAGCCCTAAATGAATGAGTGAAAAATGAAACATTATTTTTAAATACAAATTCTTACAAAACTTTCGGATAACTGAATGGAAGCGTTTTTTTTTAATCCAAATGGATTCAAAACAATCAGTATAAAAAAAATGCATACTGAAACAAAACATGTCTGAAGACAGTTCGAAGTCATACAAAAATAAATTTCGATTTTTTTGCCCCAATGATCTTATCAAATTATGTTTGTTGAAACTTGTATAGATGAAAGTGAAAACTTTTTTTAAATTATCTCCTTATTCAAATTTTTCTCCAATTTTTTACCGACGAAAGGAGGTACTCAATTCAACCTGTATATATATTTTTTTAATGTATGATCACGCATTACTTTTTACAGAGTAGTCCGATTTAGAAAATTCTTTTTTTGTTGGTTAGGGTATACTTCAAAGTTGGTCCCATATAAATTTGAAAAAAAATTCCAAATTTAGCCACAACTAGGTCAAAAATAAAAACTTTTAAAAAAAGTTTTTAATTTAAAAAAAAAAATACATTATTCATTTTATCATTAAAAAATAAATAAGATCATGGTATGCGAAAAATTGTAAACTTTTTTACCAATGGTAACTATATTATCATTCGTGGGCTCAGAGATAAAGATTAAAAAATCCACCAGGGATGGATTCAGATAATTCGCCGACCTTAGCTGCTGGAAAATTGCCACCTTCGTTTAAGGTGTACATTTTCATGCTGACGCTTTCGTTGGGCATCAAAATGACCCACATTACCAGTTTCAACTGCAAATTGAGCACATGCAATGTTAGATTAATTCATTTAGAAAAATGAGATAATGTCACTGTCAAATTAGCTCGACGCTGTCAAAAACAGTAGAAGAGAATATTTTAAGAAGAAAAAAATACGTTTTCAAATGGAAAATTTAATGTCGATCACCCAAGTAGCATTATATCTGGTGTAAACAATCAAATTTTGCCTCCCCTGAAAATTTACCGCCCTAGGTAGCTGCTTACCTTACCTACCCAGTAAATCCGTCACAGATACTAACAGCTCTTTTGTATCATTGTAAGAAACAACCCAACAACCTATGCTTTTGATAAGGATACCGGAAGAAATTTCACAAAAAGTTTTAATTTCCTAATTGAGTCAAAATAAGTATAAAAAAATTTCAATTAATTTCTTTTCTTCAAATGTTTTGAAGTCACTCAATTAAAAATAAAAAACAGTATGTATCCCCAACTCAAATAAAGGTCCTATACTCGTATTTATAAGAATAACAATAATATTAAAACCCTTAAGACATCATTGTCTACCCACATCGGTCATTATTTTAGCGAGAGAAACAAATAAACAAAAAATCACTATTAAATACACATATACAGTGTCTCTCATGGGAAACATTTTGGGTCTTTTGTTTACACATTTTTGATTATATTAGTCCGTGTCGTAGATATATATATATATATATATATTGTAGTTCACTATAGTGTCTCTCTGAACACTGAGCGTTTTATACACAATACGCTTTATTTACCAATCAGATCACATATACGGCAGTTTTTGTATACAACATAGGGGTACAGAATGATTGAATTCGTTTAGATTTTTATTTAAGGTCAGGTTACTCGTTACAGCCAAAGCAACAAATATCAAATAAAATATGATTAATTTACTTATTACAACTATGTTAATAGAACATATCTAGTATAACATATACAAGATGTTCTGAAATTCATTCAAGAAAACTATACTACGGTTTAGAGCTGCAAAAAACAGTTTAATAAAGTTTTTCGATTTGACGCTTAGTTTTTAAGATATAATCAATTAAACATTGATAAATTCAACCAATCACAGAGCGCATAGTATAAGGAGACGGGGCCTCTTACCGTCTGCGAATCTTTAAAAGGTAAAGCGCCACGCTCTATACTGCTGAGGCCACGCCTCCTTACACTATGCGCTCTGTGTAATTGGTTGAATTTATCAATGTTTAATTGATTATACCTGAAAAAATAAGCGTCAAATCGAAAAACTTTATGAAACTTTTTTGTTTATTTTTTGCAGCTCTATACCGTGGTATTGTTTTCTTGAATGAATTTCAGAACACCCCTGTACAGTGTTTTAAAATTTATGATACAATACAATACAATTGACATCGGCATGAGTATCGGATTGATACAATTAATCTCCCATGAGCTTAAAACGTAAAGTATGGGACGCGTGTATCCTACCAATAATGACCTACGGTACGCAAACTTCGGCCCTGACCATCTCACAATACCAAAAACTAAGAACATGTCAAAGAAGCACGGAGAGAATTATGTTGAACATTAAAAGAAGTCATAAAATACCTTGTAAGAACAATAGAACAAGAACAAATATTAAAGATGTTGTGGTTAATATCAAACAACTGAAATGGAGTTGGCGGGACATGTTGGTAGGATTAAAGATGGTCATTGGAATTCAAGATGCACGTTATGGGAACCTTACAACCATAAGATAAAAAAAGGCAGACCACTATGCTGATGGAGAGACGAGATCGCTGCTTTTGCGGGTAGACAGTGGAGTAGATTGACTATAAACAAGAAGGAATGGGACGCACTGGGGGAGGTCTTTGCACAGAAAGTGGGCTGATACAGGCTTCTATTATATTATTATTTATGTTGCCATATGTGAATGTAATAATAACATTCTGTAAACACTATGTAAACACCATATTTATACATAAACATAACGCTTGTTAAATAATATAAAATATTCAAATGATTCATGAATATCAGATCGTACAACGTTTACATCTATATAAATATATATATATATGAATAATTGTATTATTAAGTAGAGTAGTCGAATTGATTGTTAATTTTGGACCATGGTACATATAATTTGTATGAATGTGTATGATTCGAATTAATTATCAAATATGATTGTACACTGAGAGAAACCAAAAATGACACAAATAATAACAAATAATAATAATCAATAATTTAAATTTAACACCGATAAATGTAAAGAGTTTAAATTCAGGTATCGTTTTCGATTCTGCAAATGCATATTTAGATTTTACCGAATTTTTACTTTACACCGCCACAAAAGTAGCACTCATTTTCAAAATTTTATAATTCATTTGTGCCTTATTTATGCCATTATCGGAAAAATGTTTCGGATAAAAATTGTTCATTATAAATATTCTAACAACTTTTATTCGAAACATTTTCGCAAAAACCGAATGGCTAAAGCACAAATAAAATGAACTAAAAACTAAAGAATTTGGAAAAATGAACTCTACTTCTTGGGCCCATAGTAACATGAGAACACTTCTTTTTTTAAACCTTGTATTCTGGTATCATAGTACAATGCATGGATTTGTGAATTTTTAAGTTTTGACATCCGCGAATATGGATATTTTAAGGCTCACATCTGCGAATGGGGATTTATAAGTCAAGTTTTTTTTAAAGAGTTTTTTTTTTAGGTACATGAATAAAGGACAAATATGGTAATAGATATAGATATAAGATATAGATAGATATATTGTAGAGGCTGCCCTGGACGGGCTACACTTCGACCATAAGGTTCTCGACCTTAAGGAATTTTTTGTGTATAGACTGGGAATTGGTAGGATATGCGGCTGCAGCCGACTATGATAGGAATTGTGCCGATATTCATCTGGAAATCGTGAAGGAAACTGCAGAAAACCATCTCAAGCATAGCCGCTTACTTCGTTCTTGTCCATACGCCGGCAGTTTAGTCAATTAACCGCCCATATTTTTTTCTTTAATAATTGACAAACTGCCGACGTCGGGATTCGATCTCATAACCTCCCAGTTTCCTAGTAAGCATACTGCGCAGACATAACGCCGTAGACCGCTCGGCCACTTGGACTGGTTAAGTTAGATATAATAGCATTGGAAATGATGAATTCAATGATATATTTTAATGTTGAACCAGAGGTATACAAATTTAAACTTAGATTTAAACAATGATATATTTTAAAGCCATTTGGCATACACTGTAGATAGAGGTCGTGTAAGTGTTCCACACCAGATTTGTCTGTTTATTTTTTACTCCGAATTTAACGTTTAACCACATCATTTAAAAGTTTTTGTAAGTCGTGTTCATAGCTCTAGCTATTAGAACTATATCATCAGCAAAATATTTGTTGGTATGCTTAATTAAAATTATTAAAACAAATACCAAGTATTTATAACAAGCAGTTTTTTTATTTATTTATAGAAATATGCTTTTTAATGTTGTTAAAACATTAAATAAAAATAATAGCTTAAATTATTGTGGGTATATAATGACCTCGAATTTTTAATCAAAACTGATCGTACATTAGTTAAAATAAACATAAACAAGTGAAAATATTAACTAACTGAGTTAATTGCTTAAATACCCGGTGTATACTAATTTATGAAAAAAAGTTTATTCCACCAAAGTGGTTTATTTAAAAAAAAGAAACATTTTTCGTTATTAAATTTTTGTCCTATCTCTTACGGTTTCAAAGATAGACAGTTTTACCAATTTTGCCCAAACATGGTCCAATTTTGCCCATTCACGAACTTGACCTTACTTTTTAGAAGAAATTTTTGAAATTATTTATTAGAAATTAAATTTGTTTTTAAATAATTCATTTTATATGTTTTAATTAATATATCTTGCATGTTCTGAGTTCTATATATGTGAGTGCACTGTTTATTTTACTCTTATATATTATAAATGTATAAAATCATGAGATTTGTACCAATTTCCATGTTTCTCAGTGTACATTTCATAGTGTTGTACAACTGACTAATTATTATAATATTTGTATGTAACAATTGATCATATATAAATGAAAACAATAAATTTTCTATCAATGACTGATGACTATTTGATAAATTTATTATTTGATAGACATGATACAGGAAAATTGCATTGCAACCGATTGACTCAAATGTATAGTTATCAAATTTCAAACCGTGATATTGTTCGACGAAATGTTAAGGATGTACGAGCGCTGATTCAAAAATGTCCACAATAATGTTTATTATTTTTTGTCGTAAGTTAAAATTAAAATTTAATTTAGGTCCGTCATACCAGGCCTAACAAAAAAAATATTAAAGAAAAAAACCTGAGATTTCGGGTAATTAAGCTCCCGCCGATAGGAATAAAATTTACCCGAAATTTCAGTTGTTTTCTTAAATATATTTTTTTATGGCCCATCCTACCGGAATTTTATTGGATCAATCTCTTTATTAATATTTCTATTTTCTTTTGCTTTGTTTTTATTCGTCTTATTTTATTCCAAATAAAAATTATCACAATATGTGTAAAAATATGGGTTTCTCCATAAGGGCAATGCATTGAAACTCGCACTTTAACATTCAATAATTAATTCAAGACCCCCGTAACTACCCTTGCAAACAAAAAATCAAGCCTTAATCTTTTTGAAGCTTCAGTGCTCGTACATCCTTAATACGCGTATACAGGTTGTGTATAATTCACGATTCCATTCACGCTGTTTGACTCTCTACCCCTCAAAATTTTAAGCTAATTTATGATTATGTTATTATCACGTAGTATGGCGCAGTGTGTCAGACAACACGCTTACTACTTGGTTTACAGGAAGGATTAGAGATGGTTTTTAGGCCCCATAGACAACGCTTCTAGAAATATAAAATTTTAAACATATATTCTTTAAGGGTATCGTCCAGGTGCTTCACTCGTTATAGTCAAAGCAAAAAGTATAAAATACAATATGGTTAATTTACTTATTATACCTATGCCAATTGAACATATCTGTAACATATACTGTACGTTTAGTTTACATCTTCGCATGGTAGATCTCCCACGAGTATGAGAGAGTACATATGTATACATTAAGCAATGTGTATGAGAAGGAGGTCTTATGTGCCTATGTGTTTTGTTGAGACAATCACCAACCACTCGAACAGTTATGAATATTATTCACTGTTTTGAAAAATATGTTTTTTATCAAACCTATAAGACCTCCTTCTCATACACATTGCTTAATAATGTATACATATGTACTCTCTCATACTCGTGGGAGATCTACTATGGGAAGATGTAAACTAAACGGAAGGTATAGTGTTTTAACGTTTCTGATACAATTTACTATATATATATATATATATATATATATATATATATATATATATATATATATAGAGTGAATTGAGCCTTCCGCATATTAGCACACGCCTCCACTTCCTTCCACGATCCTGTATATATATATATATATATATACATATATATATATATATATATACATATATATATATATATATATATATATACAGAGCTGACTTAATTTGTTTTGTCTATTATATGCGCGTAAGGGGAACTTATTTAAAAGTAGAAGGGCAACTTATTATACTGGTTATATTTCACACGTTTAAATAAAATGATAAATGGATTAAAAGTGGGGGAAACATTCATATGTTTCCTCCCCGTCATTTTGAAAATAGACTGATCCACTCAAACTGTGGCAATATTCGAGGCTTCTTTACAAATGAATATACTTCTATATATATATATATATATATATATATATATTTATATATTTATATATATATATATATATATATCTATATATATATATATATATATATATATATATATATTTATATATTTATATATATATATATATATATATATATATATATATATATATATATATATATATATTTTTGTATGATTGAATATAAATTAAAAATTGCAATCACTATTTTTTTGTTGCATTAATGAATTTGGAAAATGATAGCAATTTTCATTTCAATAAATAATAGGTTTTGATGAAAGGCTCTCCTATCTGAATTCTATATTATTATTATATCAGTTGATAATTGAAAATTGGTCATGTTTTCATTGATACAGAAAATCTAGGATATTATTATTGTAGTATACATTTATTATATACATATATATGTTACAGTGTGTTTTATGGACAATCCCTTCCTAATATTACAAACTGGCTTTTGTCCACGACTTCAACCGTGATAATGTTAATACTTTTATTTCGGAATGACCCTTTCTTTTTAACGTTTTTGATTATATTGACAATTTCTCGAAAATCATTGTGATGATTTTTTATAAACTTAATACCATGATTTCACTTCTTTAGATCCAGATTTACACGTACTGGCCACTCGAATTTTGTAAAAAAGATATTTTTTTTTTAGATAATTCACAAAAATAATAAAAACAAAGTCTTAATTCTCCCATTATCATTCATTCAATGCCGTTAGGTTTTAAAGTTTAAGATATTAAACGTAAAGCTTAAATCTTAAGATCTTAAGTTTAAATCTTAAGATCTTAATTTTATTTTATGCGTACATTTTTCTTTACCATTGGGATAAATTGATTACAAATGAAATGAAATGGATAATTTTCTTGATACCATTGCCAAATTTGAATAATCTAGTACTTATATTTTATATCTCTATCTGTAAGAAGACTATATTTGATAAGATAACATTTGAGATAAAAAGCAAAAGAGAATTTTTTCCCATCTATATACATCTTATTATGGTTATTTCAAAGACCACACTGCAGTATTTTTGTTTACATTGTGTCAAATATGTATTCGAGAATGAAGGAAATATCTCTCTCTCTCTCTCTCTATGGGTATGTGTTTGTGTGTGTGTGAATATTTTAATAAGGGGGTGGAAAATTTATTCTTTATTTTTCTTTTCTTTTTTGAATTTCAAATGAAGAATGAAAGAAAAAGTTTTCTATGTATTATTTCTATTTAGGGTTCTGTACCTTAAAAGGAAACACGGAACCCTTATAAGATCACTCTCGTGCCCGCCTGTCTAGTCGTTTTTCTCGAAAACTTTTTCGGCAGTGTTATACAAGGTATACACGGTTTTAAATTAAAAAAAAAAGTATATAAGAATTAAGTAAATTTATATTTTGCAACTCAAAATATTAAGTGTGTTTCTTGAAGTTTTTTGACTATTACCTTCTCAATTCATACAGTTTGGAATTTTAGCACTACGGGTCTGATACCTTGAAAACCGTTAATCGTATCGTATTTTAACCAACGCCATCGTTTTCGCTAGGTCCAAATTAGCTTTAAACCAAGTTTTTATCAAAATCGGAGACATAAAAGTTTCCTCCAATTTTAGCGATTTTTTTAAGGGGTACCCCTTGGCAAAAATGTGAAAAAAGTGAAGAAAATTGTTGTTCTCGATTTTAATAATAATCATTTTCTAGGCTAATTTTGACCCAAACAGTACGAAAATCAGGTTCATTTTAACGTCCGACCAACACATTTCAAAATTTTGCCTTCTCAGTTCATACAGTTTGTAATTTTAGCACAATGGGGCTGCCACCTTGAAAACCGTTAATCGTATCGTATTTTAACCAACGCCATCGTTTTCGCTAGGTCTAAATTAGCTTCAAACCAAGTTTTTATCAAAATCGGGGACATTAAATTTTCCTCCAATTTTAACGATTTTTTTAAGGGGTACCCCTTAGAAAAAATGTGAAAAAAGGGAATAAAATTTTTATTCTCGATTTTAATAATAATCATTTTCTAGCCTAATTTAGACCCAGACAGTACGAAAATCAGGTTCATTTTAACGTCCGACCAACACATTTCAAAATTTTGCCTACTCAGTTCATACAGTTTGTAATTTTAGCACGATGGGTCTGATACCTTGAAAACCATTAATCGTATCGTATTTTAACCAACGCCATCGTTTTCGCTAAGTCTAAATTAGCATTAAACCAAGTTTTAATCAAAATCGAGGACATTAAATTTTCCTCCAATTTTAACGATTTTTTTAAGGGGTACCCCTTGGAAAAATGTAAAAAAAGTGAATAAAATTATTGTTCTCGATTTTAATAATAATCGAAATAATTCCAAACAGTACGAAAATCAGGTTCATATTTATTAATTAATTTATATTTATTTAAAATACGATACGATTAACGGTTTTCAAGGTATCCGACACAAAATTCCAAACTATATAAATTGAGAAGGTAAAATTTTGATAATGCGGACGAAGTCGCGGGAAACAGCTAGTTTGCTATAATTTAAAAAAGAGAAACTCAATAAATATTAATTCCAGAAATTATTGAAATAAAAAATCGTGAGGGACTTTTGTGCTACCCTGTAGTTGCTGATAAAAATAGATAAAATGTGTCAGTTTGGTCCAAAGTAAAAAAAAAGTTTTAATTAACGTATCGTGTGAGATATCATTTGGAACTTGAGATAATTCATTCATTTTTCAGTTATCACAAGCAAATAATAAAAAGTTTAATTTGGTATATTGATTACAGTAGTACGGGTATGGAACCCTAATTTTGCGAGTCCGACTCGCTCTTACTCGGTTTTTTTTTTAAACATGAATGTTTCGATTTCATTTTCTTTTCTGTGTTTTTTTTTGGTTAAATTTTGAGAGGTGTTCCTTTGTTTTATATTAAAGTTTTTGAGATGAAAATAATGTTGTGGAAAAAAAAACAATTTCCATTATCAAATCACTTTCTATCAATATTTTTAATTGTCTGATTTTACTGTTCAATTTTGTGACAAATCTATAATTGGTATTTATACGATAACTTTTATTGATTTAAAAAATTGCCATTTCTCAACTAAACAATTATATGCAATAGACATTATAATCGCAAAACAGGGTGTGTTAGCATAATGTTAAATTTTAATATACAGATTTTAATAATAATTGTAGATCAACACACCGAATATAATATTGTTCTGTAAATGACACATATCCGTGCAGGTATATGTATGTAGGACATATCTACACATACACATATACCCTATGTATGTTGAGGTATAGGTTGGTTGATAATTTCAAAGATGATCTCCATTTAAATTGGTTCTCATATTATTAAACAGTTTACCATAAACATACATATACCATATTATATAATAATCCCAATTGACATACTAGGATAATCATATTCTCTAATATTCCTTATAATAATACATGCCGTATAAACATATAAATTAATGTATTATTTCATATAATACATATATATGATGCTCCTGGAATATTTGGATGGCTAGTCTACAAAATAAGTTTAGAATCTGGACTTCAGTGCGTGTGTGTGTGTGAATTTAAAACGCAAGCTAAATATATTTCTTCAGCAGCCTTGTGCCATAATTTTTTAGAAATTTTCTATTTATAAATTTTTTTTATTCAACAAAAAAAATTATTATAAAGATTATTAAAATAATCAAAGAGAACTCTAGGATTTTTGAAGCCTAAGTGAGACATGCACCTAATTACCAATGAGCAACATATCTCTGACTTCATATCCCAGAGATAGTTACGATTAGCTAATTCATACTGATGATGACTACCTTATAGTCGAAATACATAATAAAAAACAAATAATAATTAATAATATAATACAAATAAATAATTGTTCTAGAATCTAGGAATGGAGGCAAAATTTGAAATTAAAAAAAATTATTGTCATGTAAGAGTTTCTTACGTTAATGAATTTTCTCACAGCTAGGCTGTATAATGATATCAAATCAAGTTCTCATGGTGACATTAGTAATATTAAGTATTAAGTTTTTGAATATTAAAATTACAAATATTTCGGTAATTATTAGAGTCAGATGTAATGTTGTCTACAATTAATTTTATTTATTATAAAATTCATTTTATACAGCTTTATTTATTGTCAGTTTTCCGTTTGGAAAAATATTCTACATTTTGTGTTCTCTCTTCCTTCAAAGCCTCATTCCCTTGGCCAACTTCCAAATACCAAAATCTCATATCCAATTCCGTTCCGAGCAGGCTAGAATTGTGAATTGTAAAACTCCTATTTCAAATGTTTCCTAACCGTATACACCAACTAACTGAGAAAGGATATCCTTAATAAAAAGAAGAGTTGATTTTTAATCCATGCCTTTGAATGTGAGTGGAGTGGAAGAAATTTTTGTGTAAAGACTAGGAGTTGGTAGGATATGCGGCTGCAGCCGACTATGATAGGAACTATGCCGATATTCATCTGGAGTTCGTGAAGGAAACTTCAGAAAACCTTCTCAAACATAGTCGTTTACTTCGTTCTTGTCCATACGCCGACAGTTTAGTCAATTAACCGCCCCTTTTTTTCATAATAATTGACAAACTGCCGATGTCGGGATTCGAACTCATAACCTACCAGTTTCCAAATAGGCATTCTGCGCAGACATAACGCCTTAGACTGCTCGACCACTTGGACTGGTAATTTCGACTGGGAATCAATATTTTATTAATATTTCGATTCTGGCAGGTTTATAATTGAATAATAATAACCAAAAAGGAATATTTTTATGAACAAATCCATCCGGTTAGTATTTAGCTATGACAAGTGTATTAATTAAAATTACTTCATGAAGACGATAAGTAAATTATTTAATTTAAATTGTGTAGAGATGATAGCTCCTCTGTAACAGGATTAACTTGGATTCTAACCGAGGATTAAAAGTTATTAAAGCATACTTTTATTTAAAATAGAGAGAGAATATTAGATCTTAACCATTTCATTATATATTCATAACTATTTTGTATCATATAATTAATTAAAATGTAGTGAATGATAATATTATACTCTAGTTCTGGCTTTGACCTGTAAAATATTTGCGATAACAGATAGTTTTGTAGAAAATGCCACTGTACACAGCCCTGCCTCTAGGATCTACACAGGATTTATATATTTTGCAAAATACATGTACAAATCAGTGATTTGAAATCAGTAGAAGTAGCGAAAACTTTGATATAAGGGTGGTTATTTACTTCTTAACTTAAAGATCAACCAATAAACATCCATAACCCAGTAAGGTGTCGTAAATTTTACTTGCTATTTGTATTTCAATCACCGTATTTGTATAATTTAATAGTGAAAGTCTACTTTTGACGCCAATAGTACTTCTTTGCGGTTGGTCTCTGCGATGCAATCGCCTAATAGTATTAGTCTCTCAAATCAGCAGTGAGTTTCTATGATGGAATAAAAATAAATAAAGTATACGAAACATCAACGCTTTTTGTCATCAATAGTTATGGCACGCAATCGTTTAAGGATGATCATGCAAGAGGCTTGATAGTAGATAATCATTTTGTTTTAGTGAATTGAATAGCTCAGTTATGTAGTTGTCCTCCATCAAAAATTTAAAACCTGTTGACAATCATTTCAAAGAGACAATCATTTCAATCATTTTAATTATCGATTAAAAATCAAACTTTTAACACAACGTCTTATGTAGAACATAATTTTTTTGTACTTAAAATTATAATGAATAATGCTTTTAAACATTCTTTGTAATATGCAGTTTATATAATTGCATTAAAAAAATGGTGTTGACAAACGTTTGAATTAATTATTGAATAAAATGAAAACTGTTTTGTTAGGTTTGTTTTTACCACCATATTTTGAAAACTAGCAACAGGGCACTGTAAAAAAATATACACAAACATATACACGTGAACGTCATAATAAAACATAGTTTATTGTCAGATGTGTCAAATCAAGTCAAACCAATTTCTAATTTATATTTACTGATATTTTACAATAAATACTTTAAAAATATTTAGGACAAATAAAAAAAGGTTATAAATCGTTGTAAGATTATTGATATACTTTACAACTTTGTTAAAAATCCTAAATAAATTTTATTAAAGATAGTACTCATTTGACACTAGCGTAGCAGATGAACGTCTTTAAGCCCAACAGCTACATCATCACGAAATGGTGACTCAACATTATGTATCGTATAGTCGTATGTCGTATTTATCACCGGATCTCAGATGGTAAAAATACGGAAAATAAAAGCACTACAAATGATCACTTATAATCTTTAAATTTATGACTTCGGCATTATGTATCGAAATACATAAAAAATGTTTACTGCCGCGTGGGAAGGGCGTGGAGCTTGTATAAATGAGGTATTTGGTTTTTATTTAAATCGAATTCATTAAAATGATTACATTTCCGGTTCAAACTGTTAAATATTCGTTTTACGAATATTGATTCTACGAATGTCTTGATGAAAACAACAAAATGATAGGGAAAACGAAAATAATTTATTGTAAACGTGTTTTTTTTTATTATTGAAATTGATAGTCTACAGAAGTATATTGGGACAGAGAAATAAAATTAATGTATGTGAAAATTTAAGATGGAAGAAGGTCACAAAGGTCATAAGTAAAATATCTGGTGGTGCTGCCAAAATGTATACAATTTCGAATCGAATGAAGACATTTATACATTTTTAATCAACGAGTTTTGACCGCATGTTAAATGTGGTAAAAATGCACAATACTTCAGAAGAGATTTATTTACATCAGAAAAATTTTAACGGCTTAAGACTCAGTTTGTCTCTGTTTGTCTCAATTTCTCTCAGTTTGTTGACAAACTTGCGAGAACCTTCTTCGACAGCGGGTCAAACACTCCCAAATGTTTTATAACGCATACCATTTTTTCTCAAATAAATTCCAGAAAAACGCATCAATATTTTTTTTCATAAAACTTTATTTCACAATCATTTTTGTTGGAATCTTTTTTTTAATATCTATTACAGTTTCTGATATCTATATATCTCTCTTTATCTATTTATTTTCTCAGGAACCGTAATAGATATGAAAGAAACTTTACTAACTTGTTGGAAATAAATTTTTATAGAAAAAAATTGTTTTGCATAAAAGATTTCGGGCGTAATTGCCCTACTGTTGAAGCAGATTCTCGCAGGGTTGCCAAGGTAAGTGTTTGAAGTCACTATATGTATTATCTTTTCTTAAAGTTTTATCCACTATAAATCATCCTCTATAATAAGTAATAACCAAGGTACTCTTGTCGTTAGGTGAGAAGGCAACAAATTTCTTTGCGAGAAGGTACTTCAGGGATCTAATCAATAGTCCAAAGAATTTACAGACACAGTAAAAAATCTTAAGGAAAATTGGCTTCTATTATCGACTTCGGTAGTATGTATTTTCCTAAAAATATATTCCAAGTTCACATGAATCAAAGTTTCGTTTCACAGTCTAAGTGAAAACTAGCAGTTTTATTACATACAATGGTTTACTATTTGTTTTATAAAATTACTTGCCAATAATTGTAGTATTTTAAAACCTGTCCATCAGAACCATGTGACATTTCTTTTCTTTTCACATTTAACAGTTTTATTTTTAAAAACTTTAACATAATTACAAAGGAAAATTAACGATTCCCAAAGAGAACACAAAATATATTTGTTACAAAATACTGGTAATGTCGGAGTTTATCACCAGTATCTAGGGATCTATACTACAAATAATGGACGTATTTCTTATAATTTCATTGAATGTTCAATGTGCGATGTTCAAAAATCGATAGGAAATATTTGAGAGTATATGAGATTAAATGCGATGTGTATTAACAAGAGCATATCTACAAAAGTGTGGGGTGCTCTCTACTCACTCTTGTAAAAGTAGAGCCATTATGTAGACGTAAGTAGAGAGCACCCCATGTTTTTGTTTAGATTAAAGTTAATATAGTTGTTCTAATCTCTTTATTCTATTTCTATTTTAAATTATTATGTATTTTTTAGTTCATATTCCAATAAAAGCATGTGTTTTTAGTTTTTTTTTAACTTTATTATAAAGATTATTAAGAAAATCAAAGAGAACTCTAGATTTCTTGAAATTAAATTTCAAATTTTTTGCCCCAATTCCTAGAACAATTATTTGTATTTTATAATACGTTTTTCGACTACAAGGTAGTCATCATCAGTATGAATTAGCTAATCCTATCTATCTCCGGGATATGAAAATACGTACTATAAAATAAAAATAATTGTTCTAGGAGTTCTAAATTTTATATTTTGTGTTTTAATTAAAACAAAATTATTTTTTGTGTTGTAGTTTTGTGTTCTCTTTTATTTATTTCCACGAGTGATGGAATGAAACCAAGAATTACCAAAGAAAGTATACATCGAATATAGTATAGGAAATTTATGTCAAATAGTATTTTCTAAATTTTCTAATTTTTTCTAGACCTAAAAAGCAACTTCAATGTTCGTAAATGGACAGAATTGGACCGTTTCATTTAAATAAACAACTTTTGTTTGAAACTATTAGTTCATAAACTCAGTATTAACTCAAATAGTTGTTATATTCTATTGTTTAATATTTTCTATGCTGTTAAGTGTGTTTCCTACTAACAAAAGCTTGGGCTTTAAGGTTTTCATGAAAATTCAATGAATATTGGTGCACCTTATACTATTTTCGGGACATTGTTCGTAATGAAATGATGTGGAAATGTTTTTTCTCTTAAAAGAAGAAGTGCAAAAAGAGAATAGAAATTTGTAAAAAGATACATAAATATTCGACATACACTTTACACAACAAAGATGCCAAATATAAGAAATTGAAGAAAATATACAAAGAGATTTTTATAAAAGAAGAAACTCATTTAATTTCTTCTCTTTTTTTCGTCGTAATATGTGTTTCGTTTTTTTTTCTTCTTTTTACAGCGATATAAAATGTAAAAATCAATTTAAATTTTTATAGTTGTGATGTGAGTTTTTTCCTTTTTTAGACGATCTCTTTTGGGTGACAAAAAGTTCAATTATGTATTTTCTTTTTACCACGTTCAAATAGTTAAAAGTTGATTGTAAATAATTATCTGTAATAAAATTTATTGATCTTGTATTAAACAGGCTGCTCTTTTTAACCCTACAAGAGTCGCGTGCAATTTGCAGGCACCAACGGGGACTGACAGAGCGTATATTTTAGTTGCTAAATAATAATGTGTGGTTTAAATATTTGTAAATTAAACATAAATTACAACAATTGAGATTTATTACCTAGACTAAATTTCTAATGAATAGAAAAGAAATTGTAATGGAAAATTTGTACTTATTTTTTTTAAATAGACTGACAATATTTATATCAATATCTATACACATTAATTAACAATTCCAACGAACGAAATAAATGAAATTACTATCTTATATACATATATATAAGATATAACACATATATGTATATAAAATAGTAATTTCGTTTATTTTGTTCGTTGGAATAATATATATATATATATATATATATATATATATATATATATATACATATATATATTTATATATATGTATATATATATATATATATATATATATATATATATATATATATATATATATATACAGGGTGTAGACTATTGTATTTGATAGATGTATTGTGTAATTGAATTTGTACAATGAATTTAATTCGTGTATTAATTTTATTTAATATTTTATATTTTTGTGTTAGCAAATATTTGAACAAATTAAAAATATGTAAACATTGGAATAAAACAGCTGTACAAATTGATTGAATAAATGACGACAGTTCATAAACTATTATGATTGGAATACTGCTGCGAATATTTATCTTATTTTTGGGGTCATTTTTGGACACAGTAAAGATCATTTATATTTTTTAGTTGTTTTATATAATATATTCGATGTTCCACCAAAAGTATCTAACAAAAAAACTATAGTATACATTAATTTTGTATGCATTATTTTATCTAAAATTGCCCGAAATATTCTAAATAATATCTTTTATATATTTAGGGCATAATCTGTTTATTTATTTTTCTGTTCACCTATATTTTAGCTGTTCATAAATTCAATCAACTAGATTGGTACTTTTGGAATAATTAGATTATGATATCTTCTTAAGCCTTACGAGCTTTGTGAATGAATGAAATCTATCCAATCTAAATATATATTAGATATTCGTAAGCATATATTCATAGTTTTAACGGTATGAATGAATAAACGCACTGATAAATAAATTTCAACATGACCATGAATTATCAATTAACGAACTTGGACATTCAATACTAAAATTTTCCCAGATTAACGAACCTACGTTTGATAAAGTGGCACTAGAGTGGCTCATATAAATAAATATATTTTCCATATACTTGTATACTCTCTGGCGTTCGCAATTCGAATCAAAATGAAATTTCTCTTTAATTTTTACAACAATCGAAAAATGTCAGAAATCAGAAATAAAGTTGTAGCTCTTTTCCATTGTCCGATTTTACCCATTAACGAATTTGCCCTTACAAAAAGTGCCTCAAATACCAAATTTCATTCCAATCGGAATAAAAATGTGACCGCTAGAGAGTTCACAGACACATAAACATATAGATTTGTTGATATATATATATATATATATATATACAAATTTTAACGATAGTGATTTTTAACACCTAGTAGATAGGATCGATGGACAATTTTAATTTCCAATCTTAAATCCTAAATAGTAAAATTAATTTTCTATACTTCTTATATATTTATCGATTTTTTGAATACTAAGAGAGATATACCAAACTTTGTGTTTCCCTTTGCTTTTTGTCCGATTTTGTCTATTAACGAACTTGTAGGTACAGATATCAATTCGCAAAGTAAAAGGCATACAATTAAACCTCTAATAATTGTTTTATGCTCAAATAACTCACAATTCCCACCTTATATTTATATCAATTTTAATTTCCTTTGGACTAGCTAAAAAACTAAATTATATCGGTAAATACTTTTGCAAAATCTTTTTGCGTATACACACGTCGGATAATTCACATAAATGTATTTCAATATATAGCGAAATAGTGAGAGCTTTATAGAATAAGTATACCCTAAAATATAATCTAAAGATTATATAATCATTGCGACGTAAAAGGCGCCCAAAATATAGGGATCTTTTTTTTTATGTCTGCATATATATAGGATGTCTCAAAAAGTGCTTGATCCAGAAAAATAATGTACACGTTTTCCTCTTACAATGTTGATTGAAGAGATCTCAAGCCACTTTAAGGTATCATATATACAAGAAAGTATGGCATATAGAAAAAATATCAGTGATTAACAGAAAAACAAACTGAACTGTGATCTGTTGGTATAGTTTTATAAAATACTAGCGGTCCGCATTAACTTCGCTCTGAAATTATTTCAAACAAAAGTTGTTTATTTTTTTTTTAGATAAACATATAACCTTAGTAAAGATATAACCTTCCTCAATAAGTGGGCTATCTAACGCAAAAAGAATGTTTCAATATTCACGCTCAAAATCAATGAAGTATAAAAAAAATAATAAAATAACACAAGATGTACAAATTAGTTATCAAAATAATACAATAGGGAATTTGCATGAAAATTTTTTTTCACATTTATTTTCAGAATATGAAAATACTGTTAATACTGTAATAATATTTAAAAACAAAATTAAAATCCGACAAATATCAAGGAAGCTATAAGCTTTTAAAGATTATTATCTGTCTCTTTCTTGCAAAAATACTAAAAACGGAGTTTTACGTGTACTTTAAATGGTAAAAGTGTAATATGACGTCACATAACATACCAAGAGGGCTATCACCCTCTTTGTCTAATCGGGAATTTCAATCATTCATATCTCGTTTATTTTTAAAGTTATTTAAAAAGTAATTTTACCTTGAAATTTGTCAAGTAAACATGTTTCAATTCAAGTGAAAAAAAATTTTCATGCATATTCCCTATTGCTAATAACTAAAAAATCATCTACTTTTTCAACTGAATGATTTTCAACTGATCAGATGCAATGCGTTCCACTAACCAAACTAATTGACGAATCGATTAGTTTCGATTTTGCGTTATTTGTATATATGCTTTAAGCGATTTATTTACAAAAATTAATGCTTTCAAGGACTTTATTCTGAAATAATTTTGACAAATGATCGTCTGTTAGGAATTTGTGGAAATTCCGATGCTAGTTTTTTTGCTTGATCTATCATTTTTAACTGAACGATTCTAAATTTCGAATTGATTTTTTTTGATTGTCTTTGAATTCATTAGTAACCAATATAATATATAAAAACATCAATACGAAAAAAAATCGATACATGATTATCAAATCAAGCCACCACGACGAAATCGGTAAAATATTCGAATATTAAAATTTGTAAATATTTCTATAAATATGATCAGATCTGATGACAAATTATAGTAAAATACATTGTCTATAACTTTAATCATGATAAACTTTTTGATTTAAATAATATATAACAAAGTTCCTCACTTTATCATTCCTCTACTGGAAAGTCCCCCTTTCATAATTAATTTTCAGTTCAATACAATAAATATAGTTTTGGTCCAACCAATATATACACACTATACCGAATAATGGTCTATATAAGTATAAAGTCGTACTGCTGAAGCAAAAATATTTGGCATAATGTCAAAGAATTTGTCAAAGATGTCATAGAATATTCGTTTTATTTTTTCTTTCCACATAAAAAACAAAATCTCTATAGTGGTTAGTTTGAAAAAGTATTTTCTTTCTCAAAATGAAATAAGTAAACCAAAACCATTATTCAGGGGTTTTCAAGTAAATTCAAATTTATTTCAGTCCTCATTATTAATTATAAAAAAATAATTTTTATTTTGTATTTGTTTCAGGAGGTAAACAAACAATCCCACTAAATTCTTCATATAACAATTAATTTTAATGTATTTAATTATTGACATATGCAAATACAAAGCCTATTATGTGTTTTGTGTAATGATTAAAAAATTTAATCCTAGAAGAACGTAAGTAACTGTCCCATTTTAATTTCCCCAGGTTAATATCTCGAGAACCAAGTAAGATAGTGACAGGTAAAAGTTTCTAGGAGGTCAAAATAGTTGTAACCTTGTCGACCTAGAAACTAATTATCAAGGTGTCAAATTGAGATCAACTTTATGGATTTTTTATGGAAAATTGTATTTTTAATTGTTGATTTGTATTCTATGGAAAAAACACTTGTTTAGTATAACAAATTTTTTTCTCAGATTGTATTTACTAAGGATATTAAGGTTTTAAACACCTCTTTTCAGGGTTATGATGCGCAAAGTTGGGTTATGATGTACACATTGTACGACAAGGAGATTGTTAATCGGTTCTGCACATCATAGCTCGGAAAAAGGTTGTTTGAAAAAAATTTGTTCGTCAGACTTGATACAAGATGATTACAAATTATTAAGAAAAAAAAAGTATTTTTCCCGTAAAAACAAATCTGCAACATAAAAAATAGGTAGTCACTATCTCACTTAGTTCTTAAGATATTAACCTGGGGAAATGAAAATAAGACACTCATATATATATATATATATATATATATATATATATATATATATATATATATATATATATATATATATATATTTATGTATATATATATATATTTATGTGTATATATATATATATATAAAATATATATATCGATTTCGTGATGATAAAATCAAACTTCTATTTTTCAAAAATAAAAATAAAAACTGTTTTCAAGTAGCTATATATATATATATATATACTAGCGGTCTCGACAGACGTACACACGCCTTAAATTTAAAAATTTTATACTTTTTTTGAAAACTAAAATTATTTTTTTTTGGACTGAATTGTGAATCTAAACCATTTTCGAATCCAGTGGAACACACACAAAAAATTTCATCAAAATCGGTTCAGCCGTTTAGGAGGAATTCAGTCACATACACACGGACAGAATAATTATACACCGTGTGTGTTGGCAAGCTTTTCCAATAGAGAATCAATGTTAAATATTATTTATTACTGGCTGTCCGTGTGGTTACTGTATGAAGTCAGGCAGTACACGTATAATGAGAGTCATCTTATACATACAAACATCTGGGGTATACTATATACGTATGGTTGTTTGTTTGTCATTTAAGAGTGGGGATTTTATGATGCACATACTAAAGTTAAGAATTCAATGAACATATTTAACCATTACGTGTGTACTGACTGTCTTCATACAGTAGCCACATGGACAGCCAGTAATAAATAATATTTAACATTGATTCTCTATTGGAAAAGCTTGCTAACACACATGGTATATTAAGATATATATATAAATGGGAAAACGTTTGATATATTTTATCATCATGAAATCGGGGCGTTATGCTATGGAGAAATGAGGGTCATTATCTAATAAATTATAGTTGACTTCAAATTTGAAATTCTTTATTAATTATATTTTCCCACCACCACGAAACAAAATCCCACAAAATGGAACAGATAAGAATTATTGACGATGATAAGTCAACATTATTGAATTTATATTTTTAAACAATCAGCAACATTAATACCGGCACTGGTCAAATTATTTGCAATAATGTTCAATTGTTTATTGCTGCATGCAATAGCATTTGGTAAAAGGGTCAAGATATTGTTAATAATGCCTGAAGAGAACTGAGCCATGTCACTTGTAACCGTGACACCATGTAAAAGTGATTGTAGACCAGAATTAAAGAAACATGCTAAATTTGGTATGAAACCCAAAATTGGAGTAGAAAAACACGTTATCGTTTTAGCGATATCGGCTGATATTGTTGTTGCAACTGTGTTAATTAGATTTACACCTTGCCCAACAGGTTCACCTGCTTGGGTCATTGCAGCTACGTGACACTGTAATAAATTTGCCAATGACTGTGTGATATTGATTTGAGACTTGCCATCTGTGCATGTTGTTAAATTTGAAAGTTTAGCTATTGGAGCAGTAACACTTTGGATGAGGTCAGCTGATAAATTGATTGTTGTATTAATCATTGCGCCCGCCAAATTGGTAGAAACATCTGCTAAAATTTTATTTATGGTCGAAAACAATGGTGATAAAATTCCACTGCCAACTCCAGTATTCGTTGCATTTTGCATGGCATTGTTTGCTGAATTGTTTAGGTTGTTGTTGGCGTTGATTATTGAATTGATCAAAGTTGTCGTAATCTAAATTTTTAATAAGAATTTTGTATGATTGCTAAGCGTTACATGCTAACATAAAATTAAATTTCATTCAAAAATTTTTTTCTATCGGCCAAATGCCACGGTTTGCGTTATTCATTTCTTTATTGTCGATTGTGTATAAAATTATTTAATGACGCAAAGATAGGTAAAGAATTTTGAGTTGGGTTTTTTTTTTTACTTTGCACTGGAATTATTTGTTTTAGAAACGTAATATATTGTATAAACCGGTTTTATCCCGCCCTGTTTGCTTGGAACTAGGATGTTACGGGTTCAAATCCTGGCAGTATGTCAATTAAAACTAATGGGGCGATGAATTGACTAAATTGTCGACGTATACACAAGAACGAAGTAACCGACTGTGCTTGGGAAGGTTATCTGCAGTTTCCTTTCACAAACTCCAGATGAACCGGCATAGTTCATATCAAAGTTGGATGCTGCCGCAGCACTCTCATCATTAATGTATCGTTAAAAAGAATTAATAAAAAAGGTTACAAAATAATGATATAAGTGGCCTCTGTTCTAGACCATGGAGTCTCAGAAACGGAGGTAAAAACCCCATTACGATACTTATTATTATTATTATAAACCGTTTTGATTAAGTAAGGTTTATTTAACATGAAAAAATCTCTAGAAAACATTTTATTGGCCAATAATAGTTAAGAGATTTCGATATTTTTCGGTATTACAAATACAATCATATCGGAATAAGAAATATACAACATTAATCTATGGAATGAGTCTCAGCAAAACGTGCCCAAAATTCATTTTTTCTATAATTTCTATATCAAATTATTTAAAACACAATCTATGAGTAAGCCGAATTCATTTTAAAAAAAATTTTTCAATAAAATATTTCGTGTTTATTGAAATATAACATACATTGTTTATTTGATTTAATGCATCTTGTATCTGAAAATGAAAAAGAAAATTAGTCACGCTTCAAAATTAAGACACGTATGTGCTTTTCCACCAACGAAGTTCAAAATTTTAACTTTAAACTCCAATCAACGACATTTTGCAATCCCCCAACAACATTCAAATGACTTGGACGACAATCATTGTAATCACGTTCAAAGAGACGAAATTATCTATGAAATTTCATAGATAATGCCATAATTTATGATGCTGAAACATTCATTTTTAACCCGACTTCAAAAAGGAGGATGGTTCTCAATTCGTCTGAATTTTTTTTTTTAATGTGTGTCACCTCAGAACTCCGTCATTTATGAACCGATTTTGAATTTTTGTTTTTGTTTTAAAGAGTTTGGTTTCCCATTGGTCCCATTGTCACCAAATCGCATTCTGATGAGGGGATCCCCGGGAAATCGAGGAAAATCCTCATTGTATATGTGATAACCGATTTCTGCGAATTTTTTTTTTTTTAAATGGTATACTCATTCATAATGGGAAAATAAGAAAAATTTAAAAAAAAAAAAAAATGCATGTAAAAAAAACTGAAAATCTGTTGGAACAATGGATAAAAAAAAATGTGTTATAAAGCACTAAAAGTTAGTAGGCCGTTTAGTTGGTCTACCCATATTTAGACAAATAAAATAAGTTATAGAACTTCAAAGTCAATAAAAAGCGAGAAATAAAACCTATTTTGACAAAATGGAAACCCGACTTCAAAAATCAAATATTCTATAACAAAAAATGCACTAAAATGTAAAAAAAATAATTGCATATTCTTGTGCCAATTTTAGTTCACCTAAGCAAAAGTTTTTAAATATATATGTACAATTATTGTTATTTTTGGAGGCGGTGTCCAAAAGTTATGTGAATTTCTCTATGCTGACACCGACTCCAAAAATAACAATAACTGTATATTTAAAAACTTTTGCTTAGGTGAACTAAAATTAGCACAAGAATATGCAATTATTTTTATACGTTTTAGTGCATTTTTTGTTATAGAATATTTGATTTTTGAAGTCGGGTTTCCATTTTGTCAAAATAGGTTTTATTTAAATTATAGTCTATCGTATAATATTTGTGTTAGTTTTATATCATAGTATATTATCGTTTATTTCGCTTTTATATTTAAGGATGTACGAGCACTATAGGTGCTTCAAAAAGATTAAGGCTTGATTTTTGTTTACATGTAGTTGAAATGCATATAAATCAATTATAAAAATTTCAGGGGGGAGGGGTTACAGTTATCTTGAATTAATTATTTAATGTTAAAGTTCGAGTTTTAATGCATTGCTCTTGTGGAGTAACCCGTGAGCGTCGACATATTTTGACGACATTCTAGGGGCCTCATAACGTGGAGATATATCGAAATTTTCAATTCGAAAAATCGAACCAATTACAATAGCTTCCCAAATAGCCTGTTACATGTATAAATATAAATGTTTTATGTCAAATGGTTCTTGGATAATGAATGTCTCTGAATTTTCTAATTGTCTAATGCACTGAGCTCTAAAAACATATATTTATGATTTTTAAAATAATGTATTACATACCGGATCTCCCTTAGTGAATGCAACTCCACAAATCACAAGTGTTATACAAATTAAATACTTCATTTTCTGTAATTGACTATATTTTTTAATTGATCTATTAATTATGGTAGCGAATTAATACTTTTCATGATATTTATACTAATATTTATGAAAAATCTTTTGACGACACATCGGGGTAACCTTGCTCAAATGAACAAATAAATAAATATATTATTGTCATTTAGTTCAATTGCACTTGTATCAATATTTAATTAATATTAATGCACTAAGAAAACAAATATTTCATCATGTAGGAGCTATGTAGACTAACCGAATTTTCAAAGACAAGAAAAATGAAATGAGTATCTTATCAAGTTACTTTTTACTTTTCAAATTCTACAACTTTACCTATGATAAATTTTAATACTTGGAGAGATATTACACATTTCTTGTTTCCTACACCCTCTAAGCTCCCCTTTCTTTTAGTCCGATTTTGCATATTAACAAACTTAGCATTTCAAGTACAGAAAAAACGTCTCAAATTTTATTCCGATCAGACTAGATTATGGCCAGAAGAACTGTAAATTTTTTTTCTTTCTCTTACGGTTTCAAAGATCAATATTCCCCCCTCTTCGGGGGAAACATGATCCGATTAATTTCATTCACAAACTTGACCTTACTATTTAGATTTAGACATACACAAAATTTCAACGCGTTATCTCATTTCGTTTTTGAGTTATCGTATCTACGGGCAGACAGGCTGATAAGTGGACTTGCAAAAATGGACTAATTAGATGATGCTATGAATAATAATACTAATATTTTACTGCGGTGAATATTTTCAAAAGTTACAAAGTCGGGACTAAAATAATAAACTCTTGTATATATTATATACCGGTTATAAAAAAAAAGTTTTATATAGATGTTTAAGAATCCATAAACGTTCTACAATTTTCACTTATAACACTCTTCCCACTTTAATGACAAAAAATTGGTGGCTATATCGCATAACCTAATAGATTATAGTCTGTATATAGAGGTTATGTAGTATTCACACCACATTGTTCATAATTAATATTGATTTTTCTCAATTACGTTTAATAATATACTCTATATTTGATATTTACATTGTGAATTTATCACGTTGCAAAATTAGAAAAATATTAGCATAAGCATGCATTCTAAAGCTCAGCAATAGTTTCGCTTCCCACTTGTTAATTCTTTCTATTTATATAGTAATATTCAACGGCTACACGGCTGATCTATCTTTCGAATCCGATTCTTGATGAGAATCGGGATTCTAGATAGATAGAAAGAATTAACAAGTGGGAAGCGAAACTATTGCTGAGCTTTAGAATGCATGCTTATGCTAATATTTTTCTAATTTTGCAACGTGATAAATTCACAATGTAAATATCAAATATAGAGTATATTATTAAACGTAATTGAGAAAAATCAATATTAATTATGAACAATGTGGTGTGAATACTACATAACCTCTATATACAGACTATAATCTATTAGGTTATGCGATATAGCCACCAATTTTTTGTCATTAAAACAAGATAATAGTTTTAATAGAAAGATTTACAGGAACATAAATTCAATTAAACAAGTGTAAATAACAACAAACTTAGTTAATTGTATAAATTTAACATATCTCCCTTAATATTAAAAAAATTGAAGAATTTGTAAGGTGTCAAGTTATAGAAAATTAGTTTTACTATAATTTTGCTTCTTGTCATTTTTTCTGTTACACTAATATTTACAGAAATATCTACAATTTAAGATTGAAAGTTAAACTCGTAAATATCTGTGTACACATTCGAGTTTTAGAAAAAAATGTTTAGTTATTGAATTGTAGCAAATATGATTTTCTACAACTTTACTCCTTATACATTTTTAGATTGTTCAAATATTAAGAGAGATATTTTATATTTTGTGTTGTCTTCTTTCTCTATGCCCCCCTTTCCCCTTGACCTAAGCCATTTATTAATAAAAATGGCCTTGTAAATACTAAAATCATATCAGATATGACATTTCATTTTGATCAGACTAAAATTGTAACCGGATAAAGAGTATTTTTGTATTCTAAGGAAATTTTCCGCAAGTTGACGCAGCTCCTGTGTAACGAATTTTTTTTATCAATTAAATTTAGTTTGATAGCGTAGTTTCAATTCAATTAAAAATTCAACTCATTAAATATGTGTTGAAGAGAGCTTCTTGTGTGTACGTTCAACTTTAGAAAAATTATTGTTATAGAAATCTTTTAGAAGTTGTTTCTTTCTAACAAAAAAAAAAACTTAAATCCTCATACATTGAACGAATGTATGTGTAGAGCACGGATATAACCTCCCCTAAAAACAGATAGATAGATAAAGTAAAACCCCAACAATTACAGAGACATGATCATACCGAATGTTTCACGATAATGCATTAAACCTGATTTATACATGTAACTTTTGAAGAAACTATTCATATGGCATGACTTGGTGGGCAAGCGCAGTAGTACTTTTTGATGAAACAATGCTGTTATAACAGCAATAGACCTGGCGTCTATTTCGATGCAATCTTATATGTAACTTTAGATGTAAGAATAGGGTGATTGGTTTACTTCCCTGTGATTGGTTTACTATGATCATGTGACTGAAGTGGTTGACAAAGAGAGAAATATTTAGCAAGACGAGAGTTATAAGCTATTAACAAAACATGCGATTGATATATTTCTGCATGTACAAAGAGATGTAAGTATCATTATATCACATACATTTATTGCGAATGAAAACTTTCATCAAAACTTTCACGTGTAAAAACGGGCTTATAATAAATCTTTATGCAAGAATTTTTGGAAAAAATTGGAAAAAATTAACCGTTATCAATATCTGACGGGATCTTGATTTTGGAAAAAAATTAATCGTCTGCAATATTTTACGGGATCTTGATTTTCACCCTGGCCTTCAAGGTTATTTGTATATCAAGTTCCGTTGATACTGGGAGCCTATATTTTCTTTGATAGAATCGGAGGATAGTTGAGGAAAAAGGAATATCAAAATTTTGGTTAGTAAAATTATCCATTTTATAGCCGTTTTAAAAAATTAATTTTTTTTAAGAAAAATAAGGTCTTTCAAAAAACTCTATTGAAAAATGTATCGAAAGAAAAGTTTTTATTGGTGTTCAATACAAGAATCGATCGTTTTTGTGTGTGTTAAAATAAACATTTTAATAAATGTAAAAAAAAAATTTAATAAAACAAATTTTTTTGCTAGTTTTTATTTTTTCCAAAAAACACTACAAACTGGTTAATTGCTTAAACATTTAGTATATACTGAGTTTACGAAAAAAGTTTTAAACAAAAGTAAATAACAATTTCTTTCTATCTCTTACCGTTTCAAAAATGGATATTTCTCATCATGGAAGGGAAAAGCCACTGTCCGATTTGGCCCATTCACGATCTTGACCGTACCTCTAGAACACACGCATCTCTTTTCGTTTTTGAATTATCGTGTCTACAGGCGGACAGACAGGCGACCATGCGGAAACGAATTATTTGGTCATTTTATGAACACCTATACCAAACAGTTTCTTCTACGATCAATAGGTCGAGACAGAGTACCTACTCAGTAATAAAGAGGGTGCTCGGCTTAAGTAATGCACCTGGATATTTGCTCAAGGAAGTGTTTAAAAATAAAATGACCCGAATAGATATTGTTACGTTCGAAGTGGAGCATCTTAGAGTGATTTTGATTTTCACAGTAAAAGTTAGTTTGACTAAGTGGCACAAATTTTTTGCATTTGAGTGTACATATGTGTGTACAAATCGATCTCTCGTATAGATAGATAGATACATCTTGGGGTCTAAATAGTATTGCACTTCGACCTTATGGTCCATTGTGCTCCCCCGTCCAACGAGATTCGCTTCTCCCATATTTTGGCAATAGCCAGGAGCATGCTTATCAGTTCTTCCTGAAGGTTCATATATTCGGGGTGAGATGCATCGACTATCCAGTATCTGCTGTAACTCAGAGGTTCGCAGTCAAAGATAACGTGCCTGGATGTTTTTTCCTCCTCGCAATCACAATCTGCACAAAATGAACCCGTTATGGAGTCCCATTGTGTGCAGATGCTTCCGCAGGGGATAAGGCCAGGTAATGAATCCCGTAACCCTCCGCAGTTGCAACCTGTTCAGCTTCAGTACATTGAGAGATAGCCTCCTGGTTGCACTCTGAAGCAGTATTTTCCCGAGCTCCTGTCGCGATACTTTTTCCCAGTGATCACGGTGTTTAGCATCTCTCGTAGCGTTGAACTACTATCAAAATTAAATATAACTTTTCTAATTTTTCTAATTTCCCTTGATTTGAGATATTTATCTTACAGCTATTGCCCTTATTAATTCCTTCTCAAATTTGATATTTTCTCTTTATGTTTATTTTACAACATCGGTTAGATCCCTCCAATATGTGGATGATTTTTTATATTAAGTATATGGATCTAAATAAAATTACCAAAGATCCGAATATTTCTTCAAATGATTTAAAGTACTCTCATTATTCTGAATCTTCCGGTATATGTAATGAAATAATTACCTTACATTCATGAACCGTGAACTCGGCTCGTATCAAGTTAAATTGACTACGGACAAAAAAAAAATGTATAGTGACTGTTAAAACCTCTACTACATGCCTCCCTTATGTTATATAATAAACCCTTTTTGAATTTTTTGCAGTTGTAGAGACAATGTTAATTTACTGAAAACTTTTTTTGTATTCAGCATTTTGTTACTCATTATATTTCAGAAGGAGAGGAAGGTGTCATGATTTATTACCTCTATATACAGGTATGAACGTAGTATGTGATTTAGTGGTATTGTTTTCAATGTTGAAAATTACTGTTTACTTTTTATTAATTCTTTACCGGCTTGTAGTGTTCAAATAAATTTTTAGTCAGTGGAAAGCTTGAAATCAAAATTTCCAACTTGTTTAAATTATTAATTAAAACTATTAAATAATTAACAAATAAATAATACATATGATCGAACAATTATCAATGAGGATCGAACAGTTAAAAAGGATTAAAATTCATCGTTTTTGGGGGTAAAAAGTAGATATCTTTAATAGGAGGGCTAACCTGAGGACGGTAATTTTTAAGGTCGAACAATAAAGAAATAACGACGAACAATTAAATAAAAATAATAAAAAGTCAAAAACATCAACAACAAAAAATCTATGGAGGGCTAAATTACCTGAGCTCTAAAATTATAATTTTACATCAATATCATTTTATGAATGCAAGAATAACAACAGATTTTTGTTGCTTAATACATATTTGCCTAGTACTTCACACCGTATATTTGTTGTCAATCGGTGCTCCGGTTCCCGGATTTTATTACTTATGCGCACATTGTTTTAAATGCTTTGGTATTTACCATACATTAGAGTCATTCAGGTGTGGCCTTCGTTTTGTTTCACTTTATCCATTTCTATTGGATGTTGTTGAAGAATGCGAGGATCGTGAAAGAAAGTAGAGGCGTGTGCTATTATTCGGCAGGTTCGATTCACCCTGTATATATATACATATATATATATATATATCTATGACTTACATCATCCTTGTCTTCAAAAGCTCCACAAGTTATAAGTGTAAGACAATTAATTACGAACTTCATTTTAATACTTCATTTTATTCATTGTCGTAAATAATATATCATATAAATTATATTTATTATAACTGCAAATTATTATTCTTTATATATTGACCTTAATCGAACTTCAGAATGGTATGTTTGGTTGGGGTACCTAAGGTCATCTCAAGGTTAATTATAAAGATCTACTTCGCATATGGACAAAATTGATCCAAATTATATATTTTTAGATATTTGTATAAATTTTAATGAGCTTTTAAAGTCTATCACGTAGGATCGATTAGGCATTCAAAATTTTACAAAATCATTTAATTAGAGCAACGCTAATAGCATATACTGGTGAGGTCATGAGTATATTAGGTTGTTATGATACATCTGGTTAATTTTGCGTGATGTTTCGGTTTCAATTCGTGGATACACCGTTGGAAGGACAACACAAATTTGAGTATGTTTTTTTTTTTGGAAAATGTTTCTATGTGTAAAAAAAGCGTATCATTTATGGTGAACCCATTCTGGTTTACATTTTTTTTCATGATGTTAAATTTAAAACAAAATATTAGAAAAACACATCACCGTTATGAAAAATACAAAACATTTTATTACATTGATTGATTGATTGAGAGATCCATCGGAAACTGATCGTAAAACCTGTTAGTCGAACGTTTTGTCAACGTTACAGTTTATACATGTCAATATTTCATATTAACTGCAACACTGACGAAACATTCGATTGATAGACAATACAACGTATAAGAATTACTTCATGAAAATTTACTGCTACGATGATAAAAGGTGTGTTTATTCATTTAATTTTTATATCTTGTACATAGCAGAAGCCTGTTTCAAGAAACAATTACCCTAACAAAAAATATCACTGGTAAGAAATAAATCTCGACAATTTTGTGTTTCAATAACTCAGTTTTAAATCACCAGTGAAAAATAACTGAAATTTACAACAGTATTTTAAAAATTTTCACAAGTTCTGTTTCAATAAAAGTGCAAATTCATCAACTACGTAAACAAATTATTGAATTACTAGCGACAAGCGAAGGTTAAGGTTTTATTTTATGTATGGTATTTGTTACAGAGACTCTTCGTGATGAATTTTTGGAAGTACGGAGCCTTAAAAACCACTACCAGTTTTTTTTTTCGCAGTTTCACTACGTAAATGTATGGCGGTCCACATAAGATATCGGCTTATGAATTTTTGACAGAACCGATGGAAAAATGAGTTATAAGCCTTCGGCTTGCGAACGGACGGTCGGGCGAAAATATAAATGCTTAGCTGTTTGGTTATGAAGCCCTTGACAACAAATTCTTCAAATCCCAATCGATATACACATAGTAAATAATAAATAAATACATTTTTTTTAATATAAAAAAATGCTTTTATTTAATGAACTAAAAAGTATAAAATAATTTCAAGTTCTCAAAAATAGCACGTGAATATATTACAGTTTGAATAATGTAATAATGTTTGAAAAATACAATAGTCATACATTTTTTTTAAACATGTGATACAGGTTTATATTCAATGAACTAATTACTAGAAATATAATTTTTATTTCTTCGGAGTCATTAATATGTGACTATGAAGCTTGGGGCGAGGTTTTAAACTTGAAGCACTCGAACTCACGAAACCTGTTTAGTTAGTTTTGTTTTGTTTGTTGTCAACCAAAGCACATAGAAAAGCATAAAAATCGGGTCCCTACTCAATAGTAAACCAGACAGAGCTTTATGCACAAAAGGAAATGTTAAAACACATATAACTAGTTTTATTACAATATTTTCTATGTAATAAATTTAGTTCTCTATTTTGCAACAAAGAATGTCGTCTTTTATTCAAGTAATTACACTATTTTACAATTTTAATCAAAAATCATCAGTAATTTGTTCATACTCTTATCTATATAATATATATATATGTATACATATATATATATATATATATATATATATATATATTATATATATATATATATATATATATATATATATATATTATATATATATATATATATATATATATATATATATATATTCGCATGTTTCGCGTATCCTAGTTATAAACTTCGATTATGAAAGATTCCAAGGTTCAAATAAAAATTATTCAAATACCCTAAGCTAATAATTTCGAAAAAAATGTTCAATATGACAAGACTTTTCATTCTTGAAGTCATTAATATTATTATTTTTTGTATTGACAGTCGAATCATTAAAACCACATCACGATAAAGAGTAAATAATGTCAAAAAATGATGTATACAAAGGGGCAGAAAAAAATTAGAAAATAAGATGATGTAACAGTGGTATTTCCATGTTGAAAAAAAGAAATATTTACAATGTTGTCACATGACAAATATATTTTCTGTTATTGATCTTCTTCTATCTTATGTATGTTATTCGCTCTGAGCGAATTAGGTTGTTGCCCATTGTGCGACGATGTAAGTAAACGTTTTCTGACGGCTATACAGTTTTCTGGCGGGTAGATCTCTAATAGTGGCCATCGACAAATTACGTAACTACTCCCTGCCTCTATGTAACACTAGATAACTAGTTCGGGTCTTCCTTCCATACCATAACGTCACAAAATGAAAATCTGCATAACTTAGATGTAGTTGACAATGAGAATGGTTTTTAAAAAATTTTTCGATATCTGTGGTGCAACATATCGTTGGATTCAGTTGCACTTCTAAACAAATATTTCAGAGCACCTTTAATAACTTTTTTATTTAATAACCAAGATATTAACTGTAAAGAAGTCACACAGTACATTATCAACGAGAGTAGGGTTGCCATGTCTAAAAACCGGATTTTAGGAAAATCTTCGGTTTTCGAAAATTTTTCGTCCGGACACTATACAATTTTTTTAAATTTTTATTATATTAAGATAAAAGTAAAATATAAATAACAATTTAACACTTTTTTCACATTAACTTTAATTTTACATAAAGTTTCTTTTTGGTTAGTACGATAATAATGAAATAAAAATGAATAAATTTTATGAATTATCAATCAGTTAATGTACATCTTTAGACGTAAAGATGTACCAGTACAAAGGATGGTACTGGTAACGGTATTCTTATTTCAAATGTATTGAAAATATAAACATATACTTGACCAACATAAACATCATCCAATATAACAAACAACTATATACGCATGCGCGCTATTGTGAGTGTATACACATATACTTTCACAAAACACTTACGCAAGGGTTACAAAGAAACTGTAAGTAAGTAAAAGATAAACCAATATTTTATACAAATAATTTTACTAAAAAAAAAACCAAATCATTTTCAAGTTTTGATTTTTGTCCGGAGAATACATTAATCGTCCTGAGACCGGAAAAAAGTTTCAAAAACCGGAGACTCTGGCCAAAAACCGGAGAGGTGGCAGCCCTAAACGATAAGTGGGAAAAGTCCTTGCACTATTCAAATACAAAAGTGGTTTCATTCAAATGCTCCCATTTTTTGCAGAAAGCTAGTTTTTGGCATCCTGAACAAAAATCTTAATGGGCACGACAATTGATTATTGATTGACAGGAATTTGAGTTTTTGGCCAATAAAGGTCTTTTTTTACGTACACTGGCATAATAGGCGTATGAGTTTTAGCCATATGAAATGTAGAGTCTGTTTCAGATGTATATATACACTCACATACAAAGTCCCTACGTATGTAAGAAGTGGAAAACTTCATTTTTCAATACATTATTTTGCCCGATAACTTAATATGCCAGTGTACGTAAAATGGGACCTTTATTGGCCAGGATGGAAAAAATTAGCTGTCTGCAAAAAATGTGATTATTTAATTGAAACCATATTTGCATTTTAATAGTACGGGGGACGTTAGCATGGTTACAAGGCAATCGAAATGTATTAATTCGTCTTTTAACTATACACATCGATCTATGAACATTGAATTGTACATGGTCAAATTCGTCTGTCTCGGATAACCTATACATATGGATATTTTTCTGAGATCTCTCAATGTAATTTCCAAAAGTTATATAAAATACGAAGAATTTGGTATTACAAGCAGATGTACACATATTATACTTTGATAAATTATACAAAGTGTATTATGAATAAAGTCAGTTATGTACAATAAACTGTTGTGTAATAAAAATCATCATCATCTAAGGGATTTAAATATGGGATGAAAGTTTGAATATAGGTTCATCCTTTTTTCAAATTTGATATCACCATTATTTGAAATTCATCTTGTAAATGGGGTAAAAACAAACTTTGGCATATCTCCTTTATAATTACCAAAATTGAAAAATTTATTAGATCTAAAGTTATAGAAAGCTAGTTTTACCTATAATTTTGTTTCTTTTCATTTTTTCTGTTACACTAATATTTACAGAAATATTTACAGTTTAAGATTGAAAGTTCTAAATATCTCTGTACACATTAGAGTTTGAGAAAAACGATTAGGTAATAAATTGTAACAAACATGATTTTCTACAACTTTACCTCTTACACATTTTTCGATTATTCTAATATTAAAAGATATATTTTGTGTTTTCTTCTTTCTCTATGCCCCCCTTTCCTCTTGGATTAGCCTTGAAAATGCTAAAATCATACCAGATACGGCATTTCATTTTGATCAGACTAAAATTGTGACCGCTAGAGAGTAATTTATATATTCTAAGTAAATTCGCAAAATTTTTTATCACTATTATGAAACCCAGTTTTATGGTTACATAATTTTGTTATATATTGTACGTTTTGTACCGAATTGAATTGGAGATGTGAATTGCAGACTAAAATTGTGACCGCTAGAGAGTAATTTATATATTCTAAGAAAATTCGCAAAATTTTTTATCACTATTATGAAACCCAGTTTTATGGTTACATAATCTTGTTATCTATTGTACGTTTTGTACCGAATTGAATTGGAGATGTGTAAAACGATAAACTATATCAATGTATAACATTCAACCTGTTTTGAACTACATTCTGATCATATATACCTTTTACATGTAATAAGGATGTCTTACATATAATTCTCCTTGGAGGGACACAAACAAACAACTTTGACTATACACACAGAGTTTTGTGTCGAAAACTAGAATTGATTTCCCTGATGTTATGTTATCTATCCTGTGTTGAATTCAATATCGCATCCAGCCATACAAATATTTTGGTCGGGGTAAGTTAAGTAATATTTTTAACCTGTTGGTCGTAAATATTTGTGTGTACGTACGCTCATAAATATTTGTGTAAATTATTTGATTACCCAATAATGAAAACCATTTTGGAAATGGGTGTAATGTAATTTGTGCAGTTGGATTCTGACGACTGTGGTTTTATATACTCGACCTACACTTAAATATTTAATGAAGCCATAAATATATATGTCTATGCGTATGTGTTTGTTAAGGGCATCATACATTTGTTTTTAACTAAATAGGCAGGCTGTTCAGTGATTCTTAAAGGTTTCTTAAGGACGTTCCAGCACTGTGTTATATAATCAGGACAAAAAACCAGTTTGATTTTATTGTAGCACATATACATAAACACACATATGCAACACATAGACAAATACACTGTTCACATATACAAAGTAATATTATTTTGAAGAAAAAGAATAATATTTTTAAACATTTATATTTCGAAAACAAAACGGTAACACGGTATAATAGTTGGGCAGGCTGAAGTTTTACATGCTTCTAATGAGAGAGAGTGCGAGACAATGTTAACTTTGATATTAATTATCTCGCGTTATAAAAGGTCAAAAATTCTGAAACTTCGGGATTTATTAGAAAACGTTATTTTTAGCCTGTGAAAAAAAATCCAGGTTGACCTCGCGGTATTGTTCCCAACTATCATTTGTATGGATTGTCTGCAGCCTACTGTATCTTTCCATTTCCTGTTCGTAGACTTCTCCTGTTCATAATCTCCTAGTTATTTCTAGGTATGGCACCTTCACGCGGCTTCGTCACGGACGAGTTTGTCAACTGTTTCATTGCCCTCAACACTGCAGTGTCCTGGCACCCGTATCATGGTCACCTCTTTTGTCCTTGTCAGATTCAAAAACTTGGGACAAACTTATAAACCCTTATTTATATATACAGGTTAAACAAAAATGGAGCCTATTTTTATAAGGAACGAGTATAGTTTTATTTTCATATGAAATCTAAATATTTCAATTCCTGAACAATATGAATGCCCTCACCATGCATAGTAATTTGTAACATTAAACGGTAACCGTTATTAATTTAGTAAATTATCTATTTTCTCATGTACGAGAAATGTTGTTTGTTCTTCTACACAGGATGGCTCACAGTAAGTTATTTAATGTTATAAAAGTTGTATGCTTTTAACAAATGAAAATTTTTCTTCGATCTCTTCCTGATCTCTTCCTGCTTACAACATACATTTTTGTGGGGATTGGGGGGTGGGGCACTTATTAGAGCCAAGCAAAATTGGTATAACTTCTCAATCCTCACAATAATGTATGTTTTAAACGGTAAGAGATAAGTTACTTTTTAGACATACTCACAAAATTTCTTCTTCTTTTTTGTATGTGTTGGAATTAGCATTTGAAAATGGCAATTAAAAAGAGATCGAAAAATGTCATGCAAACAAAATTTTGAAAGAATTATCATTCAATAAACCTTGGCGTCAAACCTACCTAGTTCCAAAACATAAAATTTCAACTTATCTGTTTTCATTTTTGAGAAGTGGAATTATTCGCAACACCTGTATACAAAATTTGTTTGCGATCAAACCTGTTACAAGCTTGATACTAAATTTATAATACAGACGTATCTGGTGGCTCAGAGGTAGTGTACTGGTCTAGAATTCGAGAAGTCGTGGGTTCGATTCACATGCTAGATGCGTATGACTTTTCATATCAAGCATTTGTTATCATAGAATGTTACTCTTATATATATACACATACATACATACATATATATATTATATATATATATATATATATATATATATATATATATATATATATATATATATATATATATATATATATATATATATATATATATATAAGAGTAACATTCTATGACAACAAATATACATATATATATACTGCCTTTTTTATACAGGACGTTTTTATACACGGTATAAAAATGCCTCTCACTACCAAAGATGACTTATTACACTCAAATTAAAGTGTTTGGAGTGTTTTGACATCCTGTATCCTATTTTCTATAGAACCGAAACAAAGACAAAGATGGAGAGTATAATAAATATGATAACCCTTTCACACACTGTGAGAGTTTTCATATCGAAATTAAGGAAAATACTATGCAGAAATATTACCATAAAAGCATTAAACACGCTGGGTTATGGAAATGTTATTCTTATCCATTTCCTTCCTTCTCTTCTGTCTCTCTTTCTCTCTCTAACTAACTCTCTGGCCTGTGTCTTTAGTTTATATTATATAATATGCACGAAAATAAAGACAACAAAATCTAACATACATAGCGAAAACAATGACGTGTCTTGTAATAAGGTGGTAATATTGTAAAATATAATAATATGGTTTACTGGGTGTCGCGTCATACACTGGCTGTAATATTCATTATTATAATAAATAATAGAACAGTAAAATCGTAAATATCTCAGTAAATTTTAAGGCGACAGAAAAAAAATGGATAGAAGATTAAGCGTAGTAAATCAATTTTTTTTCAAAGATGGCCAAAAGTACTCAATTTGTGAGTCACTAAAGTATTTGTCTCGAAATGTGTATATTTATATTATGTATACAAATAATTGATCTAGGATTTTAATCAAATTAAAATATTATTTTCTTATAATTGATCATATTTTGTAAGTGATGGTACAGAACCAGCGATCGTACCCAATTCTTTGTTAGGTTTGGATTATTTTGTACCTATATAAAATAAACTTCATCATACGATATATAAAAGTACTGTTTGCAGGTAAATCTAAGATTGTGATCAGCAATTATACAGAGTTTAACTAAAATAAGGCCTGATGGACGGGAAATGGCTTCCTAACTATAAAACAGTATCAAGTCATGTTTCAAATATCTACTTTTTAGCGAATTTCCTCTTCAAGGAAAAAGAGCTATCTAAATTTCGCTAAAATTTCTTCAAATATTCATCAAATCTACCTATTTGATGTCGAAAATCATAAATATATATATACATATATATATATATATATATATATATATATATATATATATATATATATATATATATATATATATATATATATATATATCTGTAGAAACTCTAGCGGTCAGAGTTTTCATTTGATCGGAAAAAAATTTGGTATGTAAGATGCTTTTGGTATTTGAAAGGCCAAGTTCGTTTATGGGAAAAAGGGGAGGTAGAGGGTAGGGGAAACACAAAACTTGGTATATCATTTTGACGAAAACTGATAAGGTATCGAATTGTAGTAACCATGATTTTCTACAACTTTACTCCTCATACATTTGTCGATTGTTCTAATATTAAGAGAGATATGTCATTTATTAATAAAATTGGACAACTCCTATGTAACGAATTTCTTAATAATATTCTATCTCTTAGAGAGAGAAAATGATCAATATTTTAGATAAACAGTGCTCCTAAATTTATAGTACGAGAAACTTTGGACGAAGATTGCCTACATAATCTGATCAATGATGGAGGAAATTAAGGGGTTGACATACAAGGTCTCGGTATCGTTAATTCAGTGTAACACTAATACTACAATCGGATCCTGAAATATGACGGTACATTTAATAGAATTCCGTGCTTCTGCGCATGAAGTATTTTAGGATTTTCTGATTAAATATGTCTGAATCTCGATTATCAGAGTTACTTTTGATCATTAATTTAATTCAATATCATAGCTGTGTTATTGTCTGTTAATCGAACTTTTGATAATAAACTACATGCTTGAAATTGCGAAATGGTTGATTATTTGGGTCTGTGTTCAAATATATATTTGTGTTCAAACTATTTTTGAGCACCCTTTACAAATTTAAATTTTAAAATATTTACATTACTTCGGGTAGATATGGTTATATATAACAGTTTTATAGTATAAATTGTTCTAGAAAATACATAAAATATACATAATATATACCTAATTCGATTTATCAAACATACCCGCAAGTATTCTAAGTAAACTTTATATTCCATAATATATAAAATACATTAATAGAAATTTTCGAGACCATTTTGATTTGTTGAAGTTTTAATTAAAATAATTATAAGTGATAATTAATTTGAAGATTATAAATGGCGTCAAAAGTCGAGCTATCATTTCCAAATTTTATAATTGATTTGTTTCTTATGAATTTGGGAGAAATGTTTCGAATACAAGTTGTTAGTGTAGTTATAATGAACAAATTTTAACCGTAACATTTTTTGGAGAACCGAATAAATATGGCACAAATCAATTATAAAATTTAGAAATTGTGGCTCGACTTTTGACGTCAAATGAGCCCACTCTTAGGCCCACTTCGCTAATTCTATAAATAATTATTTTTATAATCATTAACGAATGGTAGTGCTATTAAACGAATGATAGTGAGTGCTGTTTATGAACTGTAATAATAATATTAAGAGAGAAATTCAAGATTTCATATTTCCCCCTCACCCTAAACATTTGACATGGACATCATTTTGAAATGATGAAACATTTTTGGTATATTTTTTATGTCTATGTGCGTAAGATCTTTGCCGAATTTCAAAATAATATCTTCAAGAGTTTTTGAAATATTAATAAAAGAAAACAAACATGGTGGATTGCCAGCACTAAACCTTTTGGTGTATAGAACTGGCTTTTGCATTGGGAGTCACACATTTTTTAGCATTCTGTAATTGTGTTTGAGACGAATTTTCTTCTTTTCTTTAGTCTACCTATATTTTTCTTCAACAATTTTTTTATATTTAATAATTAAATTTGCTGAATATGTTAAAAAAGTGGATAATAAATGCGAACAGACCCATTGAATTTTTTTTCTCAAATCAATAAACCATCCAGCTCCTACGTTTTACCCTATTATTACAATAAAAAAGTATTATTAAAAAAAGAAAAAACGAATGATCTTCGAATATTTTCGAAGTATATATAAATCATTTCCAATACCCCTTCATGTTAATATCATAATATTTTATCCTAACACGACCGCCTAGTAGTTACCCATAACCCATTATAGATAGAATATAATATCTAGAATAATTTTTTATTCACGTGATTTTTTTTTACTTCCATATAATACGAAGAATATAACGGTATTGTTTTCGATGTTGAAATTCGATATTGAGATTTTACCGAATATTTATGTATGTGTCCCTTGATATAAAAAAATTCGTTACGCAGGAGCTGCGTCAACTTAGCGAATTTCCTTAGAATACATAAATCACTCTCGAGGGCTCACAATTTAAGTCTGATGAAATGAAATGTCGTCAAGGCCAATTTTATTAATAAATGGAATACGTCAAGGGGAAAGGCGGACATAAAGATAGAAGAAAAAACAAAATATAAAATATCTCTCTTAATATTGAAACAATCGAAAAATGTCTAACAAGTAAAGTTGTAGAAAATCAAGTTTGCTATAATTCATTACGTTATCATTTTTTCCAACCTCTAATATGAATAGAGATATTTAGAATTTTATCTTTCAATCTTTAATTGTAAATATTTCTGTAAATATTAGTTTAACAGAAAAATGATAAGAAACAAAATTACAGTAAAACTAAGTACCTACAACTTTACTCCTGATAAATTTTTTGATTTTTCAATATTCATCGTTTTCAAAACTACGCTTGATACAAAAGTTAATTAACGTTAATTGATTGAAAACCTGAAATGTTAATTTTCTTACATTTCATAAAAATCCTCACTTTTGCAACTCTCTGTATAATCATTCATTTATAAACAAAAATAAGTAGTATATATTTTAAGTGAGAAAAAAGAAATGGAAGTGTAGTAAAAAACATTTACTACAAGAGTAATCAAAGTTGTGAGAGACTGTTTAGGTTCAGATCTGTTTAATTTTAATGAACGGGAGTGTATATAAATACTATTATGTGAGTAGGTACATATAATTCCTCAATGTTGAATTCAACGATGTGTTAAATCCATGTGTAAATATCTGTATATAGAGGTCGTGTGTGTGTTTCACTTCAATTTTTTTTCGTACATACATATAAATTTATATAGAATGACGTCACGCATAAACACACATACTTTATAATACGTAATAATGACGTCATATCAATAAATAACAGTTTTTTTCCCTTCTTTGTTGGTAATGTTAAAATAAATTATATTTTTATTTGAAAGTTAAAGAATTTATGATCAAGATGTTGAGTGATACTGTAACTAGAGCTCCTGGTAGCTTTCCGTTTTACAGCTGTCTTACACCGTACAATAAATTGTTTAATATCTTAAATAATTTAAATTGTATTGATTGTATGCACAGTTGTCGAGACTAGATAGATCGATAGATAGATTGTAGAAGCTGCCCTGGACGGGCTACACTTCGACCATAAGGTCCATTGTGGAAGGAATTTTTGTGTATAGACTAGGAATTGGTTGGATATGCGGCTGCAGCCGACTATGATAAGAACTATGCCGATATTCATCTGGAGTTCGTGAAGGAAACTGCAGAAAACCTTCTCAAGCATAGCCGGTTACTTTGTTCTTGTCCACACGCCGACAGTTTAGTCAATTAACCGCCCTCTTTTTTTTTTAATAATTGGCAAACTGCAGAATACAAAAATTTTTGATCTAGGAAATTGGGGCAAAAATAGAAATTTAATCTAGGTATTGCTTGGTTTTAGAGGTTTGATAGCTGTTATCAATCTTAAAGGTCAGACAATTTTCAAAAAATTTTATTTCTACAATTTTACTTTAAACTGAAAATTTTTGCTCAACACCCACAAAAATTTATTCACAAAATATTTTTAATAAAATACTAATGTAATTTTAATTGTAATTAATCAAATGTCCATTAAACTCTATAGACGGTTTAATTAATAGATCGTATAAATTATTAAAAAATAGTATTTTATATTTTAAAACCAAGTCAAGTGGGTATCCATAAGGTAGGGTTTCGAAGCCATGCCAACAAAGAAAACTTATCATAATCGAAAAGACATTAATTATTTCAATTAAAAATAGATATATGGTAATATTTTGAGGGTTTACTTGTCAACAATACGAACATTTTTGGCCAGTTACATGAAATTCTCTGATAAACCCTTGGTAACCGTGATATATTTCAGATTTTTCAGTGCATATTTTATCGGATCTTTATTTTGAAGTTTGTATTGGAAATGCGTTATTTTTGGAGTTTGAAACGTAGAAGATAGTACTTAAGCTTCTGTTTATAAATAAAAGTCAGTTGTATCAGAGGTTTTGAAAATTCATTCCCTAAGGGAGGTAAAATAAGGGAAAAAAGTGTTTATGGGAAGTGTATTTAGAAATTTGGCAGTTGGTATTTAGGCTTTTTATTTTTGGCAAAAGTCAGATGGTTCCTGAGATGTGTCCGACTACTCCTTACTATAAATTTCATTATCTAATAATAGGTACTCTCTGAATAAAATGTGGCGTAAAGATTTTAATTTAGCTAGAGAACCCTAAATAAATAAATGATAAAATTAGTTTTTAATATATAATTGATACTGATCAGGAAATCAGATTATGATGAATAGTAGTATAATGACACCTTCATTGAGTGATATTTAGAAATATTAGTATACAATTTTTCAACAGACAGTTTTGTTGTTGTATCTAAGTCCCAGTTGTGTTTATAGAAATGACTAAATTTCGTTTATATCTTTTCATTTTACTGAATATAATTGGCGTTAGTTGTAAGGTATTTTGTTTTTTTTTTAAATGGATGGAAATGTTTTATTCCTATTGAAATGTAAAAAATTGCATAAATTTTAATCTTTTGTGAATCTATTTGTGTCCGTTGGGCTAGGCAAATCGAATTTCTTTAGCGGACAAAGCAATACTATAGTAAATTGTAATTATTACAATTACCCCAAATGTTTGATTCTCGTGTTACCAGTCCGCGTGGATGTGCTGTAAAGGCGCTCCGCTTTTTTCCAACGATGGCAGTGTGTCAATTAACAAAATCACAATATAACCTTAAATAAATACATAATTACTTAAACAAACAAAAATTCAAGACAATTGTAATTGCTGAAGAAGTCTCAATAAGGAGGCAAAATGTCCAACTGGATTAAATTTAACGTTCTGATTTAGAATTCCTAGTCCAACTTTCCTGTGATTTTATTTATTTATTATAATTTTTAGAGAACATATCGTATGAGTTTAGTGGAAGCTGGAATTATATCAAACGATGAATCAATACTGCATTTCGAATATTTCAAATTGGATAGCTACAAAGGTGTGAATTATCTAAATTCAAAATTTACAGTGAAATCGCCGGATTTTAATAAAGTTGATGTAATTTTTATATTATTTTTCAATTTTATTTGATATTATTTAGATATATAATTGTTTTTTTTTTTTAGTTAAAAGCCAATGTTAACAGTAAAATGAATGGAAAATTTTATAAAGTTTTTGAAGTTAATAAATCATTATGTGATTTTATCAAAACTGATGTTTTTTTTTACAAAGATATCCCCACGTTTGGTAATTTTCCACGTGCATGTCCCATGGAAGTGGTACGTAGTTTTTTTTTTGGAACATTATTATTGAAATTCTTTTAATGAAAAATGAAAATCGCAAGAAAAATTTTATGTAACTTACACACTGATGGTGGTACATTAAAATTGGCGAAAAATTATGTAGACAAAATAAGCTACACAACAGTATGGTATAAGACCTCTCGAGTAAATTCACTTGCAAACTTCTTTATTCCAGAAGACTTCATTGTTGCCAGATAGTAAAGTAAATTTATCTCCGAAGATAGATGGTCAATATTTTCACAATTTTGTAACGTTAGTATTTTCTTAACGCATTTTAAGAGAAATATATATAAACCCTATAAATAAATATATATATATATATATTGGGATGCTGAGAAGAAGCTTTCATTCGATTTACTCTTGTTAACATCATCCTTATTAAAATTACTCTTATTCTGAGACAATGGATATGTTATTTGTTGCTAATATGGTGAAACTTTTCCCAAGTGAAAGTGTCACCAAATTAGCAACGACATATACTGAGATATTAATAAGAGTAATTTTAATAAGAGTGATGTTAACAAGAGTAAATCGAATGAAAGTAATTTTAACAAGAGTAATTTCAATAAAATGTATTATGTTTTAATTTATTTTGTATTTATTTTATTTTTGTCTATTGATCTCTATTTTCTATCTATTTCTAATTGTCAAAAAGAGTAAATTACGACTAGCTAATTTATACTGCTGATGACTGCTTTGTAGTCGAAATACGTATTTATAATCAAAAACTGATCTAGGTATTGAGGCAAATTTGAAATTTTATTTATAAACTGATCAGTTTCGCCGTAATTTCAGCTAAAGCAATTGTAATTAATTTTTGTATTTTAGATAAAATATTTGAAAATAAAAGAAAAATCTAGCGTCAATTTCTTGTTCTTATAGGTATAGTAACTTCCAGGAACTCTTTAAAATTTTCTCTAGAATGAATAGAAAATGATTTTTTCGAAAAAATAATTTTCTTGTTTCCAAATCTATATGAATATCGATGATACTATATATAAAGTTCAGAATTTTCATTTTTCATTAAAATCATTAATTCCAAAAGGTTTCTCAATTTTAAGACATTTTTCAGATTTGATATATATTTTTTAGATGGATTATTATATGAACAATTTCACTTTGAATGTGAATCGATTTCCAGCCAGTTTACCATTAACAAAATGGTATGGTGCTATCGATTTTGTACTCAATAAGAAGCTGGTTGGTCAAGTAAAAATTGACATATCCATTGAAAGGACGTGAATATAAAATCCTAATTTGAAAATATTTTGAAAATTTCTGATTCACGTTCCATTTATGCACACACACACACGCAAATATAATCCATAATAAAGTGATCCATCTATATCTTTTGTGTACTAAAAAGCACAAAAAATTTAATACATCATACAATGTCTAAATAAAACGGACCTCTTGTCCGTTTTGCTACTAGGACGCAGCTAAGCTTATACTGTACAAATGGCGTCAAAAGTTGAGTTATCATTTCAAAATTTTATAATTGATTTATGCCTTATTTAGTCGAATTTTTTTAAAATGTTTCGAATTAAAGTTGTCAGTAGAGTTATAATGAACAACTTTTATTCGAAGCATTTTTTCGAAAACCGAATAACTAAGGCACAATTCAATTATAAAATTTTGAAATGGTATCTCGATTTTTGACGCCAAGTGTACCACTATTTCAAATAGTTTTAAATAGTTATAATGATTATAATACATGTACACTTTTGTTCATAAAAAATGAACCAGTTTAAAAATTCTAAGTGTATGTAGAATTATACATATATTTAGTAATATTTTCAAAGTAAGTGGTTTGTAATATTTACACTTAGAATGTGACTTACTGGTTCAATTTTTATGAACGAGAGTGTATTTCTGTTTTATATGAGTAATTGGGTTTTAAATTTGCATTGATAGAAAACACTGTAGAATGATGAACAAAATACAGGTACACTTAAATACATTAGTTTTGAAACAATAAGAAACATTATAAGCTTAAATATTACATACTGTAACAGTTAGAATGTTTCAACTTGTTTCAAATTTATTACAGAGGAGTGTACCTTTATATTAAATACTTGTTAAAATTGTATTTGTTTTCAAAATTAAAGTATGTAAAAAATATGTATACTAATAAATTGATCAATAGAGAATCTCTTAGAAAGTTTTGATTTTCTTTAATGTATAAATTATTTTTCCTAGCTATAAAAAAATGTTAATACAAAATTTATAGCAAAATAAAAACAAAATCAATATATGTATTTCTAAAAAATTAAATACTGTTTTTTACCGATTATTTGCATGTTCTAAAGTAATAACATGCTAAATACCTTGACAATATACCATATACAATAGAATCACGTATAGATTCAATATTTTAGATAATGGATCTGGATTATAGACAATTTCGTATACTATGAACATGGATTACTTAGCACTGAATTGTATACTTAATAGATTAGGAAGTACTCTATTGTAAATCGAGTGAGAGTTGTGAAACTATTTAATTTAGAAATAACAGGAGTAAAAAAAATTGGTAATAGCGTTCTGGCAGATATTCATGACCTTCTACGGGATTCATAAGAAAGACTTGGAAGAAACCTCAAGTCTGCGTGATTTTTTAAGCTTTAAAGCTGTAGAAGGTACACGAAATGGCATTATGAGCCACTCTTTCTTTTGAGCCTTATTCATTCGGTTTTTGGGAAAATATTTCTAATAAAAGTTATTGAATATATGATATTTTATAATGAACAACTTTTATTCAAAGCTTTTATTCGAAAATTGAATGAATAAAGCACAAATCAATAATAAAATATTGAAAAAAGAACTCTATTTTTGTGGTTATGTTTGTTAAACAGGCTATTACGAATGATTCTTAAAAACGACTGCAACACTGCATAAAGATAAGAAGTCTTAAATAAATAAGTTTAAAAACTAAAACCTGACTACGAAGAAGCACGAAACAAGTTTGAAGAGCCTTGTAAATATTTCTCGTAGTCGAAGACCAGGAAATGTGACAGTTTTGCTTTGTGCGTTGCAGTGCGACCTTCGACTATAAGAAATATTTACAAGACTCTTACAACTTGTTTAGTGTTTTAGGATTTTAGTTTATAAAACTTCTTTATTCAAGACTTTTCAGTATAATAATAAGAATCTGTGAATTAAAACCATCATTTGATACCAAACTCGATACATTTGTGAAATTGTTTTTTGTTGGTAAGCGTTTTATGCAAGTCATATCCGCCATGTTGGATTTAATATAACGTCACATAGCCTATGACATGCGGAACTCTGAACAAGAAGAACCTGACGACTTTTCATTTGTCAAAATATGATAACTAGGAGCTAAGGAACTTAGGAACTATACGGGAACAGATGTCATGCCAACATAGATTGCTAAACACATAACCCTCCGTAGTCGGGTAAAAAGTAAGTAATTTGGCAGGTAATATTTTAGTAAAAACCTCCAAAAATTTTCAGGCATTAGCTGATCTATAAATTGTTTAATAGTATTTCTGTAAAAGTTTCAATGTTCAATGCCTTCGAAATAATTGACATAAACTCCTACACTTTTCATAATATTATCTGCAACAACTAATCCAAACCAAAATACTTGAAATTATAGACACGCTTTATTTACCGACATATTATAAGGATGATGGTCGTAAATAGGTTTATGCGGGGAGCTAGAGGACATACCAGAAACAAAACATTATACTCGTCATATATATACATGCACACGCAATCATCGAATTAACAAAGATAATAGCAAAAATATTACCTTCGAACATCGTAGAAAAAATAATGTTCGATATTTATAACTCATACTCTGATGATAATCAGAATATAAAAAAATCTGACGTAAACGTCACATGACCTCCGTATACAGGTTTGATCTCTGAAAAGTAGATTAGTTGTATGTTAAAATTTTTATGTTCTTGGTCGAAATATCTCATCAAACATAGATAAGAATTATCTCCGGTTAACTAGAATTGAAAAAAATCGCAAAGAAATCTTATACAAACATTTCGCGCTTACAGTACTATTACTTATCAAAAGAGACTGTTTTGTCAATCACTGTTAAGGAATAAACAGTTAAAAAGTTATTTCGGTTCAAAAAACAAAAAAACATGGACACGACTGCAATTCATGGAGAGACAATCATAATTCCAGGGCCTAGACCATAAGTCCTTAAAAGTTGATATTTGGCATACAGTTAGATATAGTGCCCAAACCACAAGGAAAATTATCAAACTACGAAATTTATATCGGCAAATCGAAAATTTTTGCATTTTTGTTTTGATAAAATTAACATAATAAATGCATAAGAGATATTGCTGCTCTATGATTGGTCCATATTTCTATGTATATACTTAATATTTAGCAACACATCACTGTTGAGATTGATATTATATCAGCAGGCTACGATGTTCATTTTGATTGTGGATAAATAACTTCACTTTGAGTTAATTGATTACACCGAACAGCTTATTTTTACATTCTCTGATAATATTTTTTTTTTTATTATAAAATTCGAATGTGTTATTGTTTTGCACACTTAAAAATTATTTTCACAAAAACACACACATCAATGTTAAAAATAGCATTTTTGATAACATGGGATCCAAAAACATTGAGAGTCTGGTGAAAATGTTTGGCATGTATAATACCAACTTCCTTTAACAGACGAGTTTGTATACCTATCGTGTATATAGAGGTAAAAGAACCTTCTTTAACTCGTTTATCGAAAGTAAAAATAGTTTTTCTTTTATGCCTTTGAATAGAAAAAAATTACCATCATTGTAGTGTATGATAAAAATCTTTTAAAGAAAATTAATTAAATTCTTTATTTTGTTAAAAATTATTATTATCGTTTACGTTTAATAATTTGTTTTAATAGAAATAGAGAAGAAAAAAATGTTTTGATTTTTATCTGATTTCTTTTAGAATTTTAAATTACCCCCATTTTCTTGTAAAAAAAAGTATGTCAAATGCAAATGCTTGTTCTATTCTATCTATTCTCGTTTATTAATCTACTCTTATCTAATTTCTATATAGACAAGAATATGCCAGGCAAGAAAGAGCGACAAAAATGAAGGATTTCTACAAATTTCTAGCTTAGAGGCATTAGTTAGGATAGGTCTAGAATGATATAAAATATTACTTAATAAAAAATAACCCTGGAGAGTATTACGTTTTGCTTTCAACGACTGGACTAATAAACATATAAAAACAAATTCATCAATCCCGATGCTAATTCCTTGCTTGGTTTAAAAAAACCCTGAGTTGTTTGTTTAAATATCCTTTATCTACTGTGTTCTGTACCAAATGCATGAAATGTTTATAATCCAGGTTTTTAAATAATAAAAAATACATGTAATGACTCAAATTGCAAAAATTAATTTTTATAAATGTTAAATATAGCATTTTCGCTAAAATTCCGAAAAATCTGCTTCCCCGCAATCGAATAAATTTTCGGACTCTTAACCCTCAGAGTGAGCTAATATGATGAGGAATTACTTCTTTTCAGAACACTTAGAGAACAATTTTAAAAGGATTTAAGGATGTTTGGGACAGGCAATCAGAGACAAAAGTACTTTAAGTAGGAAGTAACAAATATGTGTAAAAATTTTGGCAATGAAAGTACCTTTAATATATATTCTTTGTATGCAGACTAGGAATTAGTAGGTTGTGCGATTGCAGCCGACTTTGATAGGAAATATGCCGATATTCATCTGGAGTTCGTGACGCGAAACTGTAGAAAATCTTCACAAGCATAGCCGGTTACTTCGTTCTTGTCCATACGTCGACAGTTTGGTCGCTTATTCGCCCCATTACTTATAATTGACAAATTTCATCGCTGGGATTTGAACTCGCAACCTTCCAGTTCTAGGTTGAGTAATCAGAAGTGTATTATTATTTCAACCAATCGACAGTGGCGCCACTGTTGGCAGATATTATAAGCTATAAACGTGTGTGTATATTTATTTATATAACGTTATTTAGTTGTCTTATCACTGTAACAGATTATATTATTCCCAATTGTGTGTATATGCTAGAGAGCATGGATATAACCTACAAGTTAAACGAACTTTTGATTTAGTCGCCTGCAGACATCATCAAAATGGCTACAAGAAAATATATAAACTATAATAATCTAACATGTATATTGTATACAGTATGGTATTATTAATTTTTCTTCTGGGAACTACTAATCTTTCACAAAAAGGTAATTTAGAACTGCGTAATTTATTTATTACTATGTGTCCTATTTGTGGATCTCAGTGCTATTTATATACACTTTAAAAAAGTTAAAAATACATAAATAATTTTGCCACATTTTAAGCTCAATTTTATGTAGTTATTCTAGGTTATGGAAGCATGCATATATATATATATATATATATATATATATATATATATATATATATATATATATATATATATATATATATATATAGCATCATCATCATTATTACTACTTTGTATTTTAATACATTTGTGCGTGTGTTTAAAGAAAACTAATCACGCATTGATAATGAACTCAGAATTTATCGGGTATTTAGGAAATTAACTCAGTTTATTGTCATTTTCGCTTGTTTCTATACCTGGTATATATGGATTATATACCAGGATATTATAAGTTTAGTCCCAACTTTGAAAATACGGTTGAAAATATTGATTGCATAATAATTTTTTTAGTATAGGTGTTCATAAAAAAACTTACATCTGAAATACATATATAGAACGCCTATTAGTGCGTCGGCCCAAAAAGACACAATCCCAACTCTTTCGGGTTAAGACCGATGACGTGAAAGATTTTAATAATTGGTTGGAATAAGTTGGCTTATTTAATTTCAATGGTTTTTGCTCCAACATCTGAAGTATACAAAACTCTTTGCATTGCGGTGACCCAAAAACACGCAAGCCCAACCAACTCGGGATATGACCGATAAAGTGAAAGATTGTAGTACTCGCTTGAAATAGCTACATCATCAACGTTTAGTATTGTAAAAATTAGTTTTAATAAACTTGTAAGGATGGATGTTCTTTTTCCATCCTGGAAAATGATTTTAATAATCATTTTTCATCATAATGGATGATGTCCGCTGAAAAATGAGTTTGATTTAGTGGTGAGGATAGGGTTTTTTACCGAAAAAGATCCCTCAGTATAATTAATTTTAAGTATACACACTGTATAAAGATTATTTTACAGCCATTGGAAAATATATTGTAATCAGTACTAGACGTATATATTTAACGCCTCTAATCGAATATTTAGTTAGTGGGTTAATACTACTATCCCACTTTGTACCATAAGCATATAATGTGACATTGGTATAATTTTCCCTAAAACCAAAGTTATTTTCAGTCACATTTGTATAACAGTACAATGAAATTGTTTTTGGGGTTATCAAGTAATTTTCTTTATGGTTATTATGTGGCCATCATAATATTTAGTTTAAAATTAAAACCATCGGGTTGTTTTTTCTTCTCCGTGAGTGCGTGTGTGTGTGTCTTTATGGTCTGTATGTGGGTAATTACAAAGAAGTTATTATACTAAATACAGTTACAAAACATCTTTTTATTGAATGAGATATTTTTCATTAATTCGTCTCTAAAGTTCTGTTGTAACGATTATTTTCCTTACTAAAATTTTATTTGAGTTTACTTATGAAAACATTTTGCCATTTTCGTCATTGCGAAGGAACCTGCTTCGCCTTATTCAAGTACTTCATACTCGAATAGTCGTAATTTGTCGGATCGTTCATTAGTCTACTTTGACATTGGTTATTAATCATTCCAGTCTTTGTTGGGCAAGTTTACAGCCTTAGCTATATCTCTCTGCGTCTGATCGACCGCATTCCGTTTTCAATAAACTTTCTATGAAGACCAATGTTCGTATTTTTAGGAATGACTTACTTTGCCCGCTTATTTTCTATCACTGCAAAAGACAAAACAAATTTAAATTTTTTAAATTATGGTCGTAAAGGACAGTTATAGTCATATTTATAAAAAAAAACGGACCCTAAAAGTGTATAGTTATATTCATAAAAAGTGCAACAGTATATATGATGGCGATCAAAAAAGTTCAAAATCATAATCGGTTTTCTTTACCCCACATACCAGGTTCCGCAGGTTCCGTAACTCAATCCAACCCAACCCAACAGGAATTTAGGAATTTTCTTTCCAGAATGTTTACTTTTATTTTGAATATTTTATCCAGAATAGTATTTGACTGTTTGTGATGCATGTTATGATTAAATGAAGGCCAAAATAAAATTAAAACAGTTGTGGAAATATTTGTCCAAGAATTAATTAATTAATTTAGAAATGTGCACAATTTTATTTGTATATAAATTCCTCACATATACTAAACACTATTATTATTTTATTTGTTTACTTTGAATTATGTTTACACTTCTGTTTCAATAAATTTATCTAAATGAAACAAAAAAAACAATCGTTACGCAGGAGCTGCGTAATACGAATCTCCTTACAAATTTCCTTGAAACACATAAATCACTTTCTAGCGGTCACAATTTTAGTCTGATCAAATTGTAATGTTGTATATGATTTTAGTATTTGCAAGGCCAATTATAATATTAAATAACATACGTGAGTATAATCCCTCGACCCGACAATGGGAAAAAAACCCCAATTTTTTTTATTTATATACGTCTATTTATGCTACAAGGATGCGGTTTTTGCAATATGTCAAGGACGCGGAGCGAAGGTCGAAGATCACCCCGGGGATCAAGTGGGCGGAGCCCTCTTGTGAGATCAGCGAGTGATATTTATAGAATCATAAACAAAAACTCGTTGCGTCCTGAAAGAGAGTAATTCCTAAAGCCAACTGCTGCAAAATTTTTTGTCTTTAAAACAGTTTTTGTCTTTAAATTTTTGTTCTATTTCTTACGGTCTCAAAGATAGACAGTTTTGTCCATTTTTCCCAAACATGATTTTGCCCATTCGATCACGAACTTGACCTTTCTTTTTAGATCTAGAACACAGATACAAAATTTCAACTCGTGATCTCTTTTCGTTTTTCAGTTATCGTATCATCATTTTATAATCATTTTATGAACACCTATTTCAGAAATTTATGCCTACGAGCGATATTTTCAATCGTTACTAAGTCGGGATTAAACTTGCATGCATGTTAAGAAAATTTATATTTTGCAAATCCAACTATTTATGTTTTTTTCCAACTATTTACGAAAAATGATGTTTAACAAATGATATCCCCTTTCACGCTGAAAACTATGAGCTCTTTTCAGCACATATGACCTTTCGTAAGGTTTCTTGAGATATCCTCAAAATCTGTCGCTTAATATTCTAAGTAGTTCCAAGCATTGTGGCTTGTTTACATAAACCCTTTCTTTCAGATAACCCCAAAGAAAATAATCAGTAATATCGTACGGTTATAGAAGGTGCATATCTGACATTAAAATATCGTCGATAGTTTCTCTGAGTAGAAATAAAGCTTCTTCCGTTTTCCAAATAAAAACTTACGATAATGATTCTTTCTGCAGGCTGGTATTACTCTATATCGAAACTCCTAAGTATTTACTATAATTTAAAGAAAGAGAAATTCAATAAATATTAATTCTAGAAAGAATTATTGAATTTAAAAATCGTGAAGGTATTTTTTCGCCACCCTATATTTGGTTTGTATAATGGTTCTTTTTTCATTTGGAACAACGAAAAACAATATACCTGGAATAACAAAATATTCGAAGTCACTTCACAAAACTCAACATCCATTGAACTTTGAATGTCGAAGAATTCGACTAACTATTATTATTAAAGTTTTAGATTTGTTTGTACAAATACGTATAGTAGATGGAGCTAGCTAGTAGTACTATAAACAGTATTTATATAACAAAGGTACAATTGAAAACTTTGATTGAGAATCTTAAAGTTTCTATAGAATATAAATTCATTTTAGTATATATTATAACAAACTAATTATCGTTGTAGGTACTGTAAAATCTATGTGCTATGATATTTGATTGAATTCTCGGAAATTTACTAGCCCACTTTAACGATCGTTGAAATATTCTGAAAAGTTCTTTAAATTAAATATTTTTGGCTAAGGTCACTGTTATGTTTAGAAAAATTAGCTAATTTTGTGTATTAGCGAATTTCCGAAAAAAATTCCGAAGCTATCTAGGTAGTACCGATGAAACGATTTCACAAAAGTTTGTTCAAATGTCCGTGATCCTATATTGCCGTACTTAAGGAAACTTCATTTACTGATTTATTTTATGCTACCAGATTTTTTCGATGATTCTCTACATATCGTATTTGTTACGTTCCAAATAAAAAGTATATAAGTAAATAAAATCACAGAGAAGTTGGACTAAGAATTATAAATCAGAACCTTAAATTTCATCCTGTTGGACGTTTCGTCTCTTTATTGAGACTTCTTCAACAACTACAAAATATAATTAACAAAATCACAATATAACCTTAAATATCATAATTACTTAAACGAACAAAAATTCAAGACATTTACTGAATCAAATTTAAGGTTCTGATTTAGAATTTCCAACTTCCCTGTGATTATATTTATTTATAATTTTTAAGTTTGTCAAATATTTCAAATTGGTTACATATTTCCTAAATATAAAAACAGTAAATTCATTTTTCAAAGTATAAAAGCAGTAGTTTTCAAACTGTACTGCTTTTATCCACTAAAAAATATAAGTAGCTTCATTTTTACTATTTATTACGTGTTATGGATGGTTCTTGTCCATACGCCGACAGTTTAGTCAATTAACCACCCCTTTTTTTTTAAATAATTGACAAACTGCCGATGTCGGGATTCGAACCCATAACCTGCCAGTTTCCAAGTATGCATACTGCGCAGACATAACGCCCTAGACCGCTCGGCTACTTGGACTTTTTAATTTCTGGATATTAGTTTGTACAGATAGTTTGTTCATTTTGTAAACTTTAAATGTAAACTTTGACATATTTACATATTTCTTACCTCACTTATTTTTATTCTGAATTATTGAGCTTTACCTTTCACAAAATAATCAACATAAATAGTAAAAACAGTGATAAAATATAATAATAAAGAGTAAAAAAAGTAAATCTCCGAGAAATTATCTAAATCGTTGCTAATTTCGTGCCACACCAAATATGATTTCTCTAAAGTATCACCAAAATTTTGCTATGTGACCCGCACAACGTTGCCAAATTAACAAAACTATGGCTATACGAATATAACGTCCTCAAATAGAATTTAAAATAGTTTAAAAAAAATAAAAAACTAAACAACACAATTTCGAGTTGAGTGTATATTACAATTGGGAATAGACAAACAGCATGTCCGAACAGAATATAAATTTATTTTTCACTTTTTTTTTTCCATTCCAACCATGGCTATTATTTATTTTTGTTTGCACCCATAAAAGTCTCTCTTAACTGCAAATCTTTTTGTGTGTAAGTGGTGATGTGATATAGTCGAAAATACTTTTCATTCTTATTACATTCGTAGAAATGTAGTCGAAAAAAACACCAACTTTTGTATTTGAATGAATGCTATTTTCACATGAAACCTCCTACAGTGTACGTGATAGTTTAGGATTTTGTACCAAATTTTATAATTTTTCGTTTTCCAAACGTTTGTCTATATGAATGTAACCACGGATTAAATTACCCTAATGTGTCACATAAATGATATTTTGCGGTTGAACTATTCAAGGGTCAAACCCAAACTCCACTGATCAAAACTCTACAGATTGCAATTGTGTCAAGCATATATTCAACGGTTAAAACATAGATGCAAATTATAAATAGATAACTAATAAATACAAATACAAAATTCTTCACGTAAAAGCTAAGCGAATTTTCTTAGAGAAAGGAACTATAATGATATAAAATCAAGTTGAGGTTGTCATATTATATAACTATTATCAGGTATTAGAATATTAAAATTGCAAATATTTTGGTAAATATACAAGCTACAGAAAATATGGTGGGGACATTAATTGTAGTAAAATTAAAATGTATTTTCTATAACTTAAGTTTTTCCATTTTACTAATTTTCTCCTCCTTCTAATTTTGCACAATGATACATTGTATAACAAAATAACTGAACAATGCATTACCCTAGAAACTAATATAAAAAAAAAATTATCGTCTGTTCTCAGGTGCCATCGAATGTATTGCGATCTCCGCGATCGCCGAAGTTCTTCAAAATTGGCCAAGTAAACTATTCACTACACACGAAAAGAAAACCTTCTATTTTTATGTTGGAACTTTTGAATTTTAAATCAATAGTCAATACAGATGAAATAGTTTGCGACCTGCAAGATTTTCAATACAAATACAAACCAAGCTGAGTGAATCAGAATCCATATTACCTTCGATTCTCTCACCTAGTTTAGTCGGCCGGCTGATTCAGTGTATATCGGAGCATGGTGCTTGGAATCATAGGCGAGGGCCTCACCTATGGTATATATACCCAGGGCGGCATTACACCGAAATCCACCACTGGGTGAGGAATGCGGTAATTGCGGTGACCAATCTCCTTAACCACTAGTATATTTACCAGTGCGCTAAAACAGTTAACGTTCTGTCTTCCTTTAATTACAAACATTTTAAGTTGTTATCAAGTATCCAATTTTTGTTTGACCCATGCTTTATGAATTACCTGTACACACTATGTAAATTAACATTGTGTAGTGTATCTATCACTGTCTATGTACAATATGCCATGATATAACGGTCTTTGTTACACTTGAACAGCACTCAGCTGTGTACGTCTCTCCTCCAAAAACTGATCTAAGACAGTTAATAGCATAACTATAACACTTTGGGTGCTCCCAGACGCTTACTCCACAGAGGTAGGGCAGTAAAATCGTGAGCGCCAAATCTTACTATTTATCAAAACGAATACTACGTGAGCGTAAGCTAACCAAACTTTTGTCATATTTATTAAAGTACTTAAAATTAAAATCGTTGACAAATCAATGAAAATGGCTAACTATTTACCCAGATTATTTTCGATCGATTTAAATGATTCAAAATCTGGTAAAACGTATACTATATCTGTTACTTCCGACGAAATAAAACGTCACCATGTTGATACAAACTAACGCTCATAACGTCCAAAACGAACGATATTTTCTGATCGATTCTAAGCGTTCGTAGGCCAACATGAACACCGTGTGTGTGAGCGTCCAAGGTGAATGCACCCTTAGTATAATAGTGTTGGATGCTTTGTATTTGGTTGTATTCTTTAACGGCATAGAGAACGTATCAGACCCGCCTCCGATTTTAATGTGTAACAAAGCAAAACATATCATAGTACATTGCATATAGACAGCGATAGATATACATACACTGTTTCCAGATTGGGTGTAGTTTGAAAAACACACTGTATATCAACTACTATATACCTATATATTGATATCGCATAGATTGTCTCACATTTAACCGAATTTTTTTTTTAACAGTAAGAGTAAAAAAACTGAATCGATTTTTTACTAAATCGATTATACTCTGCTAAAAATGTAACTCCGTATGTTTTCTTTGAAAATAAACATACAGTCGTTAAACTCAATAAATATTTATACACAGACTTATTTTCGTAGGGAGGAATGTAGACGCTACCTTTACCAATAATTTAGTTGTTAGAAAGAAGTTTTCTGTTTTTTTTTTTTCATCTATTTCTATTTTTTCTTATTACACGAACTTAACGTAACAGTGATATATGTTATTTACGTTTGGTGAAAATAAATTGTTTTTCGATTTTAATTCGAACGTGTGATTTATATTTTAACTCGACCTTAAACATTCTGTGTGGAAAAAAAGAACAATACGAAAATATTTAGTTTAATAACTCACAGTTATTTATACAAAGAAAAATTAATTACAGAGAATAAACTCCATCCGTAGGTATTAACGATTACTTCAATCGATCATACATTTAACAAAAGAAAATAACAATTAACTTAAATACTCGGTTAATTGTTTTAACATTCGGTATATACTGAGTTTATGGAAAAATGGTCAAATAGAAGTTATTTATTTTTAAAAAAGGAACATTTTTTGGTTTTAAAGATGAATATTTTCTACCCCAGCGTGGGGTAAAAATATCTGGGTGCCGGGTCACAGTGATTTCGAAGGAAATGAAAAAGCAGATGCCTTACCAAAGAAGGGAGTCGAAATGCCCCTCATAGATCCAGAGCTATTTTAGGAATTCTAAGGACTGCATATAAACAGGTGATCAACGAGTGATCAAATGCTAAACACCGTGATCACTGGGAAAAAGTACCGTGGCAAAAGCTCGGGAAAATACTGCTTCAGAATGCAACCAAGAGGCTATCTCTCGATACACTGAAGCTGAACAGGCTACAACTGCGGAGGGTTACCTGATTCATTACCAGGCATTGTCCCCTGCGGAAGCATCTGCACACAATGGGACTCCAAAACGGGTCCATTATGTGCAAATTGTGAGGCGAGGAGAATGATACATCCACAGGAAGACCTGATAAGCAAGCTCCTGGCTCTCCAACATATGGGAGAAGTGAATCTCGTCGGACTGAAATAGAGGGAGGAGCACAATGGACCATAAGGCCGAAGGCAATACTTTTTAGACCTAAAGATGTATCTATCTACACAGGGTATTTGATCAATGAACTCAGTTTGTTGTTCTTGCACTTGTTCAAAAATAGGTCAATCCTCCTATTGATAGAACAATTAATAATAATGTATGACAAATAAAATCGTTTTATAAAAAAAAAGTACCAGCAATAAATTATTATCAATAGAAAATGAACGACACATTTCGAATAGGTCAATAAATAAAAAATTAATTCAGTTATACAAAGATTATTAGGTTTATAAATTCTGTTGTATGGTATTTTTTGTACAGAACTATTTCAAAAATTGTCATTCAAACATTGTAATGTGGTTTTCAACAATTACAATTGGAAACAGTTAGTACAATTATTATATTGGACGCTAGCGTAATGTGGTTATACATATGTATTACAACACTTACCACTGGTAATATCTATAGAATAACGGGAATGGTATGAGGTACACTGGTTCAATTGGACACATACATGGTGATTCATGAAAATACAGATGCCAAATCTACACGCTAGTAAAGTACTTTTGGCGGGCGACCTCTGCGCCGTCTCGTGTTTTTTATTTTAAATTATGGTTCTATCAAAAACTCGTAAACATACGAATATACGTGGTAAAAGTCAACTTTAATTTTAACTATAAAGAAATAATTACAATGCAGGTGAAAAAATTGATGAGCAGCATCCAAGAAGTGCAATTTGATATTTTTAGAAAAGAAAGTATTTCCAAAGGTACAAAATTATGTACTAGTTTTCATCTTCCTAATGTCTATGAAGAGATTGATGTCAATGATTCTCGGTGAATTTTTGATAAAGTATTAAATATTTGTTTGATTTAAGCAATTCGATTAATGGCCAATGTAACAACCCATTCAATCCAATGAAAAAACACATGGTATAATATTATTTTGTTATTCAGTGTAATTTCCACATATTCCAATTCAGGAAAATATAATAGTTGAAAATTGTATGTAACATTGATCATATAATATTGTTATATAATTATTTATATATATATATATATATATATATATATATATATATATATATATATATATATATATATATATATATATGCAAATACATATATAATATAGACGGTATCCACCCACACCAATTTCATTAATATACATACCATAGTGTAGACTGATAATAATCATTGTTTTATAATATATTATGTACAGTGGAAAATTTATAGTTAAACATTTGATTGCTGAAACCACAATTTTACATGTTTATGAAAATGAATAATTTTTAACGATATAACGATGGCTATAAAGTAATAAAATGTAAAAAATTAGAATTTTTATTAGAAAAGGGTTATCTAGGGCACATTTGGCGCCTCCTTCAACGGCCGTCGAATCACCTTGTATCACCTCGATACGTAACGAAATCAATACAACTCCCCTGATATTAATATTATTATTTTTACGAATTCCATATTATATACAGAGTGTCTCTCGCTCTTTTTCAACAATGCATTTATTTTTCATATATATTTATTTGTGTATACTAAAGCGTCAGCAATACGATTGTTGCCAACAATCGTATTGTTGACGCTTAAGAATACACAAATAAATATATATAAATAATAACTTCGACAGAAGTAATACTGTCAAAATAAAACATATGAATGATATGATAAGGTTGGCTATTACATCGGAATCGTCTTTGGTGTAGCGGTAAGCACGCTGGACTAGATATCCAGAGGCCCGAGGTTCGATTCCTGGTTGACGAGTTAATTTTTTCATATCAGTATTTAATTAAAAATGCATTTATTTCTTTAAGGAAGCGTTTTTGTCCCAAATAAAATATGTTTTGTTCGGAAGGTGGAATATCATAATGATGATAAAAAACTACAACTAATTTTATGCCAAAAACATAGTTTTTTACAGAAAGCTTTTTATTTTTTTGACACCCCAAATAATGATATACCTCACTGGGCTGAGAAGTTGTATAAACGAACTTAATCAGGTGTTTATTATGCTTTTTTAATGTGTGTATATTAAGTACACTGCGCCCGATTCAGCAGCGGAACGAATTGCGCCTGACGGAAGGTTAATTCTGTCAAGTTGCTGTTAATGTTTTAAGATGTTTTATATTTGCATAAAACTGCCCGATTTGATTCAGAGACCGGATTTTGTTTTGTTTATATTTTGCGCGTGTTAAATATCTTTAGGATTGAAAAACTAATAACTGTCTCTATAAGAGAATGTGTCTGAGAACTTGGCAAAACGAATTGAAAACATCATCATAGATTATGGATAGGAGGTATAATGATGTGACTAGTGTTTGCTAGAGTCAAATTCAAATGTATTGTGCCTTATAGGGGAAAATATTTCAAAGTAGAAGGGCAACTTTCATCTTAGAATCTTATAAGTTAAAAAGTTTTCTCTGTATTAAAAGAAAGAACAATTTGTTTTTTTATCATGTAATTACAATGCCCTTTCTTATTTTCCATTTGAAATTTGTATATATTGTATATACGCCTACTATAATAAAAATAACATTTAGGCATACAGTAATATCATATATTCATCTTTATTTATTAATATTAAGTAAATCGCGATCAGTGGCATTAAACATCTATATTGTCGAATTATATTTGTCGTACTGTATATAACACCACGATACACTTGTTGATTATCACTGATCATATTTCACACCTCTAACTAAAATGACAAATGGACTTTAAGTGAGGGAAACATTCATGTTTCATTCCCTTTATTTGAAAATAGACTGATCCACTCAAACTGTGACAATATTCAAGGGATCAATACAAATGAACACAGCTCTAACAACGTCGTTAAGAAAATTATAAAACCAATTTGGCATTACATTTAAATATTTTAAACCGAGAAGCTGTAACTAATTTGTGTGGCATATAAAAACCATTTGCAACGGTAATCAGTATACCATCTAATTAGTCTACTTGAAAATACTTTTTACTTTACAACAACAACAAAAAAAAACATGAAACTGTTTATTATCACAAAATGAAACTGTTATGAGTTTACAATTGAAATAATAATACCATTCTCATAGTTCATGATATAACATATTTGGCTATACGCCATTTTCATAGGAAAACTTTTCCAATTTTGTTGTTTATCATCGACCATTCATATACACAGAATGTTCCAGAAAAATACTAAAACAGTTCAAACAGTCTCGTCCTTTCTTTGACTTTTTCCAATTTTATTTTTTGACAAAATTATATATTTCAAGATTATTGGGTATTTTTTCTAAAAACTATTTAAAAAAATTTGGGGTGCAACACTTATACAACCCTTACATATAGAGTTTAACAAATAGCTTTAACTTATTCTCAAAAACTACATAGAGTCTATATAATGATTATTAACATAACCAAAGAAAACTCTAGGTTTTTTTAACATTAAATTTCAAATTATGCCCTAATTCCTAGAACAATTATTTGTATTTTATAAATACGTGAGACACGCACCAAATTATCAACGAGCAACATATCTTCGACTCCATATTTCGGAGATAGTTACGATTAGCTAATTCATACTGATGATGACTATTTTGTAGTTGAAATGCGTATTTATAAATAACAAAGAATTGTTCTACGAATTGGGGCACAATTTGAAATTGAATTGCATAAAGTCTCTTAAATCAAAAGGCAAAAAAATGTCTAGAGTAAACGTGCCAAAATCAGTTAGTGAACTTCAATAAAAATCTAAATTTTACATTCTCTAATGCTAGTGACAACTACTTGAAAATTTAAGTCTTAAGAAGAGCATTAACATTGATAAATTCAACCAATCACAGAGCGCATAGTATATGTATACTCACATTTTTTTGAGTATTTATGCCAGTATCCGATCATCAATTTATAAACAACGCCCCGCTCTACTGCTGAGACCACGCCTCCTTACACTATGCGGTCAGTGATTGCTTGAAATTATTAATATTTAATTAATTATATCGCAAAAACTAAGGGTCAAATCGAAAAACTTTATTAAACTTTTTTTTTTGTTTTTGAAGCTCTACACCGTGGTATAGTTTTCCTGAATGAATTTCAGAACATCCTGTATATATATATGATATACTAATAGATATTATTGTTTTATCCAATTTATTTTAATTAGAATATTTTAAATGGTTTCAAGTAATTTAATTACTTAAAATAATATGATAACTATTAATTTTCATTTAAATAATATAAATGTCACATTAATTTGGTCTATAAGGTTTAGAGTTTCCTTATATGTAGTTACGTGTTTGTTCATTTAGAATATGTACACATACACAACGTATAAGAGTTACCTGGAATCTATTGAAAGAAGAAGTTTATATTGCGTTCTAGAAAATTTATTAGAAATATGTGTTTGTATTTGTAAATCCTTGTGTTCGTTAGAAAGTAAATTTGATAATCAATGACAAGATAATCAATACTCTTTCGGATCACGTAACTAAATGGTTTGAAAACAACTGTAGGGTATTAAGAAGGTAGTTTATATAGATAGATTGTAGAGGCTGCCCTGGACGGGCTTCACTTCGACCATAAGGTCCATTGTGATGCTTAAGGTGATGTGAGTGGAGTGGAAGGAATATTTGTGTATAGACTAGGAATTCTTAGGACATGCGGCTGCAGCCGACCATGATAAGAACTATACCGATATTCATCTGGAGTTCATGAAGGAAACTAGATAAAACCTTCTCAAGCATAACCGCCCCTTTTTTTTCTTAATAATTGACAAACTGACGATGTCGGGATTCGAACCCATAACCTCCCAGTTTCCAAGTAGGCATACTGCGCAGACATGAAGCCTTAGACTGGTCGGCCACTTGGACTGGTAGAAGAAGGTAGGTTACTCGTAACAGCCAAAGCAAAATATATATAACAAAATACGGTAAACATACGTATTATGGCTATGTATCAATTGAACATATCTAAATTAACATAAATAGTGTTTTAACATTTATAAAACAATGTACTAAATATTGTACTATACAATACTAGTGTTGACAGTGATTATTCAATATTTTTGGGGTGGCAGTTGTAAATTATTATCATTAAATATTATTAGATTTAAAAAAAAAATCCGCAATATTAGTTCGTTATGTTCAAGTTTGTAAGGTATTTGTTTTTAAAGGAATGTTCACAATCGGTCAAAAAAAGTTTTTTATTTTTCATAAATGCATATTTAGTTTAATATCATATTTCAATTTCATCAAATTCTTAAGAAAAGTGAGCTTGCGAGTGAACTACCTTAATGTTTTTGAAATGAAGAAAAGGCGATACTATTAACGAAAATGCCTGTTTCAAATGCTTACCATTGCCTATATCGGTTGAAAAAGCATGGGTATTTTTCATTAATATTTTAGAAGGTCAAACTATCACTAAACGTTTTTCTAGTTTGTCCTTTGTTATTACCCTAAGTAATTTATTGCAATATATCTTTTGGGACAAGATTTGGTAGCTAGTATTCTTCCAAGGACATGGTTACTACTACTAATTACTTCATAAAAAGTAGAAAACAAGTTAAACATCTATGTGCAGAAGCTTATTTACTTTACGTAGAAAATCCCCACACCATAAACATACAGATTTACACGGGAAATTAAACAAATGTCATCATGGACATAACATAAAAATGCACTCGCTCAACAAATTTTAATAATAAAATCAATCGTTAATCAGAAAAAATATAAAAAAAAAGGTAGGAAATAATTTGTAACCTGAAAAGAGACATTTTGATTCTATTTTATACGTTCGTCTATATATTAGGTACATATTGAGATATCGGGGAAGGTAGCTGCTATATATTGACGAACATTTTCGAGAATCCAATAATTGATGATAGTTCAACGTATTTAACATACAGAATGTATCAAAATAACGATTACTTACTAAAAGAAATAAAAATTATCAAGGATGTAAGGACAATCAGAGGTAAAAGTAGTGAAAATAATAAATAGTGTCAATACTAAAATAAATGTATATTTGTTAATTAAATAACATTGAATTAAATAACTTTTGGCAGTGAATGTACCTTTAATTTAAATCAACAATGACATATAAGCATAAATGACAAGGACCTTTTTCTAAATTCTATTTTTAATTTTTTTTTCTCAACAACCATTTAGTGTTAACCATTATTAATTGAAAAGAATTTAATCTATTGTGTGAACAAATTTCTATGAGAAAACTTTTAAATTGTTCAGTAAATATTTAGAAATTTTCACAGTAACTTAAGCATTGTGTGAGGAACATTCTAAATTTTCGTTTCATAGCATTTTGACATACCTCCCTATCATTCTTAAGAGACGTGAAAAATATACACTTTCTTTTTGGGCTATTGTATAGTTTTTTAATTAATTCATAAAACCAAGTTTTTGCACTATTTTTGAAGGAGTTTTCATGATTATTTCAATTAAAAGTTTTTATTCTGACCAAAGATTCAAATCTGAAAATTTTTTAATCATGGTCATTTTTTTTCCTTTAATTCCAATTATTAAATTTAATTTTTGTACCGAAGATTGATTTATCCCTAGAAATAAGATATACGAGCACTTCTGAACTCAAGGTTAATTTATTATCAGCAATAAGGTATAGATAATTTGAGATACCCGGCTCATCGTAAAAGGTATTATATTATTATACACATTCGATATAAATTATGTTTCGGACAATGACAATCTGTCGTTCCGTTTCGTCATCATGTGTTGTGTACGTCCTATAGCCTAATGACAGATCAGTCATCAATTCCCACTAGTGTATGGTTGATTCGAATCACCAAACACACACACAAACACATATATACACACATATTATCACACATATGCTTATCGCATATAATGTGTATGTTACTTTTAACAATAGGAAATTTTAGAGCTAGAATCATCTCGACAAACAAATTGGTTATCAAAAAGTATGAATGAAAAGTGAAATTTTTTCTAATAGCATTATGGATTTTGTACCCATTCCCTCGTTGTTGCCTTCATTTGCGTTTTCTACTAAAAAAAAGGTCACAAATTAAAGATTTCTTTAAGAAACGATTGTTCATAAATTCTACCGAAATTCATCCGAATTTCGAAGGAGTTTTGAAGGTTATTATAATCATGAGATATAAATTATTTTCGAATTTTAAGTTCAAATGGGAAGTTGGCATTGTGGGTACACTAGTCCCACTGAGCCTCTCTTTTTTGGATATTTAGATGATCTGTGAGAACGGGATTTCAAGAAAGAAATGAGAATATTCAAATTTTGAATTTAGTTTTAAAGTTATTACTACAGTAAGTTTCTCGAAGACGGCAATACTATTTTTTTAGTTTTAAAGGGCACTAAATAGGAAGTTGGCAATGTTAGTAGACCAATCGTACTCATACTCATTTTTTTTTAAACAGACAACAAACAAACAGATAGATTTCTTTGCTCGCAATCAATTTTACACTAACTCTACAATAAATTATAACATAATATTTCATCAATTCGTAACAATGCACTCTTAACTATAGGTATATATTGAATGTAATAACATCACAATGGACAGAACACAACATATCAAATAGAGGCACCTATATATATATACTCTGTTGACTAACTAACCGAATGAATATGCCCTTTATATTATTTTCAATGGGTAGGTATACAGTCTGTTTCAAAAGCATTTCTAATAGGGAATCAATGTTAAATACACATACATACTGAATCTGAATGTCTGGACTGGAATATTGGGTGACCATATTATACGACCATTCTTAATTGACAGATCTTTAGATTCTCAAAAATATTTGAGTTTATTACGAAATAATATTTTGCCAACTATTAGAGCACTTCCTAATTTAGACCTGGAATCTGTATGGTTCCAACAAGATGATTGCCCTGCACTCAATGCCATGATAGTAAGGCTGTTCCTGGAACAAACTTTCCAGAAACGTCTTATAAGTGGTTTTGGAACCTTCAAGTGGCTACCCAGATCGCCAGATCTATCTCCTAACTACTTTTTTTTGTGGGGTTTTCTCAAAATACAGATCAATTAAGGCAAAGAATTGTTGACAATCGTGCGAATATTTCTCCTCAAGTGCTAGAAAACACCCGGGTAGATTTCTACAATCGACTCGGATATATAATAATAATAATATTTAATTATTGTTTCTCGGATATTCTATTGACTCGGATATTGTTTAGCAAATAATGGAGGATTATTCGAACTGTTGGTACATTTTTTTTTCTTTTTGAGGTTTTATTTTTCTTTTAATTTGTGTGGATTGTTGTTTTATGTTATACCGTTAATAGAATACTATCATTTATAATCAAACATTCCACATACAAATGATAAGGGATATTCAAAAAGAATTTTCATTTGTTAGAAGTAATGCTAAATGTAAGAAGACAACAATGCACATATTTAACCCACTCTCATTACATGTTAATGCAGTATAAAATAGTCCAGCAAGCATACACAACAGACACACTAAAGAGTACACCTACTATTTTTATTTCTTTATTAAGCATATTGTGTATAGTTATTATAGTTAATAATATTTAACATTGATTCCTATTAGCAATGCTTTCAAACACATACGGTTTGTATATATAGTAATAATCTGCTTGACGCAGTCACAGAGAGAACTCCATACCTTTCTCCACTGCATTATTGGGAGCACTTTATGTTCATCAAATATAAATTATAAATTACAGTACTACATATATATTTATATACATATATACACAAAAAATATAAATTATCGAATTCTGTTTTGATGTTCTTGTTGGTTGTTCTGTTATTTTGGGAAAATGTGTTTTTATGTTACGTTTAAAAAAGATATTTATTATCGTTTTTATTTATTTATTTTTGTCCAAAAAAAAGGAAAAATAAAATAACATTTATATATGTGAGTTTATTAAAAGGGCTTAAAGTAGTCTATTATCATTTATAATGAAATATTACAACAAAAACTATATAGTTTTGATACCCGGCACATATATAATATATATATAAGTAAGGGTATAATAAGTTTAGTCCTGAGTTAAGTGTTCATTAATGATCTAATTAGTCTATTCCCGCAGACATATAATAAATAAAACGGAAAGAGATAACGAGCTAATGTGTGTGTGTGTGTGTGTGCTCTAGAACTAAAGTGATTTCAAGTCCATGAATGGACAAGATCGGTCCGTACATCCTTTGCTAGGAAAAACCATCTCAAATGTTTTGTTTGAAATTTTTTATCATTAACTGAATAATTTTATCACAATATTAGCTCATTTACAAGTAGCGGAAGGAAGGCGATTGAGTGTATGCACGATAAAAACAATATTAGTAGTCTTTTATGAACTAAAGGTTGAAGAAATGAGACCTACAATATGTATAAACGTTGTGTGTCATTGAAATAAGAAACCATTTTTCTAATTTATAAGTGAAAATTTTACATTGACATGTTCAGAGCGTAGGACTGGGAAATTGAACCAGTGCATTTATAGGACAAGGTGGCCATCAAATTATACATACCATTATTAATTTACAGCATAAAAATCAGCTTGTTACTAATAACTATGTATAACCCGTTATTTGAACATATTGGTGGTGGGGGACCTGCCTGTCACACCATCCATTTTGTAGGACTAAAGTTTTTTTGAAGTCTTTATTACATTATCTCTCAATTTAACTAACAAATTAACTGTTGCTGATAAAATATTTGCTATCGTCAAACAAACAAATTACTCTCTTACGCGCTTCATTAGTCACTATCATCCAAAATTTTTGCGAGGGAAAACGAGTTAAAAAGAAGCTACTGATAAAAATTTAGCCTGTTACTAATCATTAAAAAAAACCGTGCTGTACTGTGGACTAAGTATGATATTATTGAATACGAAAAATAATACTGTACTATCAAAGAGGTTTAAGAGTTGTTATTATGATTAATCACAAATACAAACAACTTTTCAATATGATTGAATATCATTGTGAAAACTATTTCAAAACCATTTATCAAATTGAAAATAAACCCGACTACTGAGCCTATCCATAATACTATCCTGTAAACAATAGAATACCTCTACTTCTAATATGTTGTAAACACAGCATTCATAAAAATATGATTGTACACATTATTGATTATATTATTAGTATATAATAATAAAAGAAAATATTAAGTGGTCTTTTGGATAGAGAGGTGGAATGGAGTAAATCACTTAAGTTTTACAAGACGTGTGATTCTGTTTTAAAGGTTTCCAATGTGTTTACATTAAAAAATTTTATGGCTTTTCAAATCAATTGATTATTTATAGTTCCAAATGTAGTTACTACGCTATAAACATGAAGAGGATATCGCAACCGTACTCAATCGTACTCAAGAGCGACTCAATCAATTTCTTCCAGACCAATCTAGAGACACATAGATTGTTTCTCACGATATGCACTTCCGCATACAGTCATCACGCAATAAGATAGATTTCTCTCTGGATAAAATTCCAAGCTGTATGAATTGAGAAGGCAAAATTTTGAAATGTGTTGGTCGGACGTTAAAATGAACCTGATTTTCGTACTGTTTGGGTCAAAATTAGCCTAGAAAATGATTATTATAAAAATGGAGAAGAAAAATTTTTTTCATTTTTTTCACATTTATTCCAAGGGGTACCCCTTAAAAAAATCGCTAAAATTGGAGGAAAATTTTATGTCCCCGATTTTGATAAAAACATGATTTATAGCTAATTTGGACCTAGCGAAAACGATGGCGTTGGTTAAAATACGATACGATTATTGGTTTTCAAGGTATCAGACCTATAGTGCTAAAATTCCAAACTGTATGAATTGAGAAGGTAAAATTTTGAAACGTGTTGGTCGGACGTTAAAATGAACCTGATTTTCGTACTGTGTGGGTTAAAATAAGCCTGGAAAATGAATATTATAAAGATTGAGAAGAAAAATTTTCTTCACTTTTTTCACATTTTTGACAAGGGCCCTTAAAAAAATCACTAAAATTGGAGGAAAATTTTATGTCCCCAATTTTGATAAAAACGTGGTTTTAAGCTAATTTGGACCTAGCGAAAACGATGACGTTGGTTAAATTACGGTACAATTAACGGTTTTCAAAATAGCTGACCCATAGTGCTAGGTCCCGATTTCGATTTCGATGCAGATCGCTTGCCTGAGTACTGTTATTAGGTTTTTTGTGCAATGCACTATACCTATCCACATAAACCTTTCATTTATATCACGCTATGAATGCCTGTGTTTATACATTATAAATTATTATATCCTTACAGTTCATTAATTACCCACCACCCAGTTTAATGTATATAATAACATTTTTATGAATCCTGTATATTGAAATATGAACGGATATCCTTTTTTCATAGCATAATGTTGAAGTGTGTAAAATAACCATTTACAAGAGTAATGAGCAACAACAAGAATTCAATATATTATAATAATATTCATTGTACAAATAATTAATGATTCATATCTATCGCTTCGTTCGATTCAGCTCAACTCCTCGGTTGTTCTTCGTTATTAAATATCATCAAATAATACAACAACGACAACAAACAACAGCGCACAATTGATTAATGTCTATATAATCCAATGGCAACGTATTAAAATGAAACTCAACATGCAACTATGAATAAACACGGAGCTGTCACTTATTCATGCATGAGGAGATTTTTCCTTGCACGAAAGTGTTATAAGTTGTTATAATCCTTGAGTAAAATTATTAAAGGTTATCTCATAATTTGTTTTTTTACAAAAAGATTAATTACTGAACACAACTCCTAAACCATCTACTTAACAATGAAAATCCCGCTATCGATTCGATGTGAAGGACTCATGCTGGAAATCGTTACGAAAATATTAAATGGTCAAGATATATCTCTTTAAGAATCACTAAGCATTTCCTGGAAACCTTCTCAGGGCATTATAACATTTAGGCATATTTCAAGGACTAAATAGCAGTTATTGTCAGCTAAATAGTCAGCTATTGCCTGGCCCTTAAAGCTTCAACATTCTGTAAATGATCGTCTCTTAAATACCCGTGTCACAATAGCTAATAATTCCTATATTAAGATTAGTGATGTTCCAAATTGGAGACTATACAGAGTGCATAACCACAGCAAGGTCATCCAAGTGTGTTCGGTGAAGATTTACTAGTGTCCAGATCATATAGATAGATAGATTGTGGAAACTGCCCGGGACGGGATACACTTCGACTATAAGGTCCATTGTGAAGTCTAAAGACGTGAGGATGTGATTGGAGTGGAAGGAATTTATGTGTATAGACTGCGAATCGGTAGGATATGCGGCTGCAGCCGACTATGATAGGCATTATGCCGATATTCATCTGGAGTTCGTGAAGTAAACTGCAGAAAACCTTCTCAAGCACAGCCGGTTACTTCGTTCATGTCCATACGCCGACATTTTAGTCAATTAACCGCCCCTTTTATTTTTTTCTTAAGAATTGACAAACTGCCGATCACGGGATTCGAACACATAACCTCCCAGTTTCCAAGTAGGCATACTGCGGAGACATAACGCCATAGACCGCTCGGCTACTTGGACTGGTTCCAGATCATATAGTATTGAATCGAATTATCCCATTTGGAGATTCGTAGAGGCTAGAATATATGATCCGTAGAGACTTACAAGGAATCAAGTACAGAATGTATTGATTCACAACTCTGATTCCATCTATTATGGAAACAATCACGGGAGAAAAGCTCTGGGCGTCGTTCTGTGTTACAGTTAGCGTCGTTCTTTGTTACCGAAAACTGCCTCCGATTTCCTCGAAAAGAATCAGTGAATGTTATAAACACGTTTTTAAATTTTTTGTTTTCACTACTGAGCGTGCAAAAATCTAAATGTGGTTGAAGTCGCCAGATTGATGCATCCCCCAGATTGATGCTACCGGAAAAGTGGAGAAGTTTTGCTTTAACATTATAAACACTTTTATCTAAAATATTTGACACACATTTTTTTTCCCGGGACATTCAGAGATATTTTGATAGTACAATTATGCAATGATATAAGCGACGACCTAAATTTGCGTGTAGACTTTGTCATTTAGTGGTTACAAACATACAAGGGAACCTAATAAAAGCAACCTAGAAACAAATACTAATCCAATTTCTATGAATATATAGCATATGTCAACAATGAAAATAAACACCTGACTATGAATATCTATAAATTAAATTGAATAAATCAACTAAACACCTGATATTAAAACCTACTTTATCGGCTACCAGATGTCACCAAAGGTTTTAACACACAATATTATATCTCATATCATAGAGATAGATATGTAGGTATACTTTGAATCAAAATATATTTCTTCCTACGTAATACGTAGGAAGAAAATTCATCGAATTTTCTACTACATAAAACATTTACATAGTAAAATATATTCTAACCTAACTATTATTTCGTCCGCAATCAATGCAAATATACTTACGTCAAGAATTACGTTCAATACACACTTGAATGAACAAAAATATATTCTTTATCTCGTTTCAAAAAACAGTGGAAAAATTTATTTTTTATTTTCTATTAGATACTTTTTTAGGATTCCGTAAGTTTAATAGAATTAAAGCTTGTGCGACAGTTTCCTTTCTTGGTCGTTATATCTAAATGTCTCAAAAGTTATTTCCTTTCCCAATGAAGTTAGCCTTATTGAAGTGCTCTTAGTTAACAGATATCAGATAAGGAAAGACAGTGGACTATTTAGATCACGGTACACCAAATGAGTCAGAAACTAAAAAAAGGATTGACCAGCCGGATGGCCCAGCTTGTAAAGGCGCTTTGCTCGGAGCTGAGAGGGTGCTGTTTTGGTTCCCAATGACAGCAGTTTGTCAATTAAATTATTTAAAAAATATTGGGGCAGTTAATTGAATTGAAAATATAGGCGACTGAAGAAGAACGAAGATAGCCGGCAATGCTTGTAAAGATTTTCTGCAGTTTCCATTCACAAACTTCAGATGAAAGTCGGCTGCAGTCGCACAATCTACCAATTCCTAGTCTACATACAAATTCCTTGTCGTTTACGGGTCGATAAAATGGCCTAGAAAGGCCTACTTGCCGAACTTCAACCTCCCTCCTCTACTACTGCTAAATTTTAATAAAGACTGTAGAATATGCTTCGTGTTCCTCTCTGTATTTCTCTAGTTAAAACCACCACAGTCTTAGACTAAATTTTTTTTTTCCCAAAAATTTCCAAGAGTGTTCGTTTCTTTCTACAATTTTTTTGATATATTTTTTCTAGAATCCATTTTTTGAATGTATTCGCGGCACGCATCGATTTTAAAATCCTCCACTGCCCAGTTTTCTAAATAATATATAGAACTTCCGATCTCCAGATAAGATCGACATAATATATGTTGATCTCCCGACTTTTCATAATTTTGAGGGGCAATCCTACCGAACCATCTACGCAAGAGTCAAACTCACACTTTTTCCGTTTTTTTTCTCGTGTGTTCCTTTCTCATACATACATAAAGACTGAGTAAATATTTCCTTTCAATAATGTATGACGATCATTTATATATGTACGGATACCATCATTACCTTCTTAAATCCTTCTTATGACTTCTGGTAAAACGATGAAGACGTTGATGGTGAAACGTTAAAACGCTTTCACACACTTCAATTGAAAGAGAGTTCATTAAATTATATCTGAATTTGAGAAGACGGTTTTATGCATGACATAAACAGCGTTATGAGATAGAGATACCTTTGCTTGATGTATGACGTTAAATATCCTATGGTTAAATTTGCATATACATACAGAATGATTTATATAATGGTAATAAAAGTGATACCTATTAATTAATACTCGTATATACTAAAATGGTACAATCTAGTTCCTAAAAAAAGGATTCATAGTAGTTTATTTTACAATTTTTTAAAGGAACACAAAAATCAACGATAATATGCTTTAAAAAAATGCTTAACTAAAATTTGAGTCACCTGTATATATATAATTTAGATACATATAATATATACAATACATATATATAATATATATAATATATATAATATATATATATATATATATATATATATATATATATATATATATATATATATATATATATATATATATATATATATATATATATATATATATATATATTGTTGTGTTGAAAATTTCTAAAGAATATTTCAAAGAAAAAATCTAAGTATAAAAGGAAAATATTTCAGATGAATATATTTTTCTCCTCAAGAAAGGAGTTTTTTTTTTATAATTGCAAAATGAAAATAATAAAATCTAGTTTTGATTTATTTTTTTTAATCTTTAAAACAAAGTTTTTTTTTAATCAAAAATAAATTATGAAATCAAATACAATTTATTTTATAAAAATTCAAATTAAATTTTGTTAAATAATTTTTATAAAAACATAAATAGTAAGCAAATGTGAACAATTCAAAACAGCAAGTTTGTTGCTATTTTACTGTTATGAATTAACTTTTTTGTAAATTGTATATATAATTTCTGAATTAGCAAGTAGCCACAAAAGCCTTAACGTGAGGAGTGTTCTGTCGGTTCGCATCACAGGCGAATCAGTATAATTTTTATTAAGTGTTATTAATTATCGGTCTCTTCGCATGTGCGCCTATGGTTGTTGAGAAAGTAATTTGCTTTGGAAGAATCTATACAAAAATAATTTTGTGTATGAAAAATGAACTGTAAACGATTTATTCTAAATGATTCACTTTTAGAACCGAAAGCAAAACTCCTCCTGTTATATGACCGTGTTTCATACATCATCGAATTTATATATTTATTTATTTATGCTGTATATTTCATATGTATATACATCATATTATCTATATACAATCAAAATAGATTTTTTTTTGTGATAACTCAAAAAAGGTCCATAATATGATGAGCGTATAAACGTATAAAAGTAAATTAGTGTTTTCAGCATAAAATAATTCAATAACATTTTTGATAAAATATTAAAGATATTATATTTTTGATATTTTTGACAGACGAACGCATATTTTCTTATACTTTTATTTTTTTTTACTTTCACATTCATAAGTGAGACTGATAATATGAAGATAGATTTTAGCGGCTGTCTCCTGGACGGGACACACTTTGACCATAAGGTCCCTTGTGATGCCTATGGGTATGAGGATGTGAGTGCAGGGGAAGGGATTTTTGTGTGTAGACTTTGATAGGAACTATGCCGATATTCATCTGGAGTTCGTGAAGGAAACTGCAGCAAACCTTCACAAGCATAGCCGGTTACTTCGTTATTGTCCATACGCTGACAGTTTAGTCAAAAACTTTAGCAAAAAGAAAGATAAGTCGACCTCGAAACACCTTATATAATAGAACTAAATAAATCCTAGCAGAACAAAATATTCTGAGCGGAAATCAAGTCTCTGGCCCAGAATCGTATTCGTTGGCATGGTTTTGTTGAGGCCTTGCGCCCCTATCGGGATCACAGGACATAGTCAAAGCATTAAGTGGTTAAGAATGCACAACCACTTTTGCCCGCGAAAGCACAACTATGTTAGTTCTATATTTCAGCTAAAAATGTAATTAAATATATGACCAAAAAAAATACTATCCATTTTTCAACAGATGTAATTAAAAAATAATTAAATATTAATAATAAATATAAGGTAATTAATTAAAAATATTTATCTGTATGTATATTTTTATTTATTTAAACAACAAAAAATGGTACAAAAAAATATTTATTTCAATCATTCAATATAAATTATAAAATAATATCAAATACATCAAATAAATATTCGACATTCGTTTGAAAATCTGTACAAATATGCAGTGTTTGTAATATGCTTTCAAAACTTCGATTATGCTAGTTCCAGCATGAAATCACTTTTCGGCAGATTTTCACAGGGTAAAAACGTTTTCTAATAAATTCCGAAGTTTCAGAATTTTTGACCGTTTAGAACGCGAGATAATTCATAAACAAAGTTCGTAATTTTTAGGGTACTTTCATTAGAAGCATGTAAAACTTCAGGCCCGCCCAACTATTATCTGTTGTATTCAAAAAACATACTCGACAGAATTAAAAAAAAAAAAACGAGAACAGTAAAGATAAATATTTCTTAAATAAATTTTTTTTTTAAGTTGCGTTTTATCGTTTTTTTTCGAAATATAATAATTAAAAATTGGTTTTTCTTTCAAAATTACATTAATGTGTATATAAATATATGTACACTCCCGTTCCTTGTAGTAACTGTGTTTTACTATACTTCCATTTCTTTTTTCACACTTAAAATATATACTACTTATCTTTGTTAATATATGAATAATTATACACAGAGTCACAAAAGTGAGGAGTTTTATGAAATGTAAGAAAATTAACATTTCTGGTCTGTTCAATTTTATTGAACGGGAGTGTATGTGTGTATATATGTGTATTTTTATAAAAGCAAACCGGTTTTTGTCCTGATTATACAAGTCATTGCTGGAACCTTAAGATGTAGCTTCGACCATCAAGTATTTTTTGATACAACAATATGAATTGCTTTAAAATTTCGGTTATTTCCGTTGAAAGTTGCCGATGATACAAGACTTATATGCAAAGGAAAAGAAATTGTAATATTTATAATTAGCAACAATTAACAGAATGTAATTTACAAAATCGCATGAAATTACATTGTTCTGCACACAAAAATAGCATAATTTGGGCAAGGATAACTATATTTTTCGATTTTAAAACAACTACTAATCCTTCAATCCACAAATGTTACATAATTCAAAATTTTGTAATTTGTTATTGGTGGCGTAGTCAGCGGATTATATCCAAAATTTTCGTAAAAAAATAATACTATATACTTACTCATCTACTTTTGTTTTATATTACCTTTGGCCTATTTAATCTAAATTTATAGGACTCTATAATCAATCACACTTATATACATACTTTTTTCTGTCCATAGTCATATGTTATACCACTTAGCAAATTGTCTTCCGACACCTGCGATCATGGACGTGGCTAAAATCGTAAAATGATGCACCAATTCTTACTTGGTTTACCTGGACCCTAAATAATACTTATTACACATGATATCTGTTTTGTTATCTGCTAAAAAACCTACTTTATAATTTAGATGCATTTTGGATATTTTTCGATATCAGATCTTCCATAATTTGATTTTGTGATGCTAAAAATACTATGCTGTCTGCGTAGATAGTTATTTTTGAACATGATATTTCATAAACGAATCAAAACTAAGTTTTCTAATAAAAATTCATTTCATCAGAGATTCAAAGGACTGAAAAATAAGCTTTTAACCGAAATTGGAAAAGTGCCCAAAAAAACAACAGAAAATATGAAATTATCCAAATTATTAAAATTATTTGTCTCAAACTAAATAAACTCCTGCCTACGATCGTGCCTTTTTTATGATGTTAGATACTTGTTTTACTATGAAAAGAAAAAGGAAAAGTATTTATTATCTGAATTGGTTGACAAATTTCCTTCGTCTTATCAATAGTATTATCATTTTTACACAAGAAAATATCGTACACGTCATTTTGTTATATCGATTTAACGCAAAACAACAACTGAGAAAACATGTGTATAAAGTTAGTTTTTCCATTGAAATTGTTTTCTCATAATATTTGGAACTTTATCAACTTCAAGTAATCTTCAATAAAATTTCACGCAAATTATAGCATGATACTCCAAAAGTATAGTCGTTGAAATTGATGTGACCGAGAACTATTTATTGCTGTAGTAAAGTGAGTTTTTATTTAATGTTGCTGTAAACTCAAGGCAATTCAAGGTGATTCTCGACCGGACAAATTGAAAGGGGTGGTTTTGTCTTTCTTAAGATGGTACGCTATTTGTGTATATTTTGCTTCTAATTCAGTAAGAATAAATTGTTGCTCACTGGTCATTACAATATCGGTGCGCTGGGAACTGTTCCTTAGGACAAACGATTACAATACATTGTTCGCTTAAATTAATCAAAGTTTCACCGCTATATCGAATACACATTCATTAATGTATTTAACGTCTTCTAAGCTATGGGTACGCTAGCAGATAAGGCGAAAACATAACCAAAAGATAAAATAGCCGCGACAAAATAATCGACAAACATTTACAAACCACTTACTATCAAAACTAGTCCGAGTGGTCCAGTTGGTTAACGCACTCTACTCAGGAGTGGGTGGTTGCTGGTTCGATTCCCAACGGTGGCAGTTTGACAATTCAATTAATTTAAAAAAATAATAATGGGGCGGTTAATTGAATATCGGTATAGTTCCTATCAAAGTCGGATGCAGTCGCACAATCTATCAATTCCTAATCTTTTAGGGGTCGGTAAAAAGACCATGGAAGGCCTACTTGCCAGGTTTCGAACTCTCCTCCGCTACTACTACTACAAAGGATGACTAACTCCCACTAATTCGACCCCCAGAACACTGGATCATAATGATTATGTAGTTTCCTTGGGATATTTTCTTCTCGGTTATTTTTTAGTTCAGATATTATGGTCATTCTGAAAGAAAAGTTTGGAATAGATAGAACCGTGTATAGAACCAGTCCAAGTGGCCGAGTGGTCAGAGGCGTTATGTCTGCGCAGTATGCCCACTTGGAAACTGGGACGTTATAGGTTCGAATCCCGACATCGGCAGTTTGTCAATTATTAAGAAAAAAAGGCGCGGTTAATTGACTAAACTGTCGGCGTATGGACAAGAACGATGTAACCGGCTATGCTTGAGAAGGTTTTCTGCAGTTTCCCTCACGAACTCCAGATGAATATCGGCATAGTCAGCAGCAGCCGCATATTCTACCAATTCCTAGTCTATACACAAAAATTCCTGCCACTCCACTCACATCCGCACATCCTTAGGTATCACAATGGTGATACAATCGATCTCTATCTATCTATCTACCGTGTATAGAAATATCTATATTATTACAAATCAGCATATATAGACAAATCTTTCGAGTATGAATGTTAAAAACAGCGCAAGTAGCAATATCAACAATTTCGATTGTATCTAGCAACTATAGCAAGGATATTTAAGTGTAAACAAAGAGTAAACTTTCTAGACTGTCTCTGAACATTACAGCCATTATCATGCCCATAAAATATCTCTATACATGTAAACAACCGCTCAACATTTTCTACTTGTGTTTATAATAGTCTTCAGTTTTTATACCATCTGTTTTGGAAAGCTTTGCTAATAGAGAATCAATGTTAAATATTTTTTACTATAGTAACTACACAATGCTTCATAAAGAAATAAAAATAGTGGGGGTACTCTGTAATCTGTAGTATGTGTGTGCATACGTAATGAGTAATAATATTATAAATTAAGTGTGGGCATCACTAAATCCCCACTCTTAAATGACATCAATAGGCAGATGTTTATAAGTATGTGTATGAGTGTATGGTTTCATAGTAAATATTTTATTTATTTATTTAACATTGATTCCCTATTAGAAATCCTTTTGAAAACAGACTGTATGTTAACACTTACATCAAACTATTTGTTTCTGCGCAAAGTAATTTTTACAACCGTTACAAACTCAGCACAAATAAAACACTTTTTTTTACATATTACATACAAATAAAAGTATGTAACAATATATTTTACAGTTAATATAAGCATTTATGTTTTGCTTTTCAAAATGACTAAAGACTACAATAGTAGCTAGGTATGTACATAGTAAATAGATATTTATGCAAAAACGATGAAATCTCATTGCAAATTTTGTGGTATATAGAATTACCACAATACACAGAAAAAAGAAAGAAATATTATAACATAGATGAACACACACACATAGACAGACGTACAGACAGACATTATTGTTTTATTCATGTTCAAATAATATGAATAATAATACTATGTACGTTCTTTACATATATACATATATATATTTATTTATATCATATATACTAAATGGTCCAGAAAAATGTGTATACACTAACAGTCTTATATAATTTTCTACATTTATGATTTTTGAATTTTGGAGACTTTAGAGTCGTACGTTCGAAATATGTATCTTATAAAGATTATTAAAATAATTAAAGAGAACTCTAAATTGTTTAAAAGACGTTAAATTTTAATGAATGTGTATTCGATATAGCGGTGAAACTTTGATTAATTTAAGCGAACAATGTATTGTAATCGTTTGTCCTAAGGAACAAACAACATGGCCAGTGAGCAACAATTTATTGTTACTGAATTGGATGTTATTAAAAGACATCAAACACCACAAGCTTATACACCATACACCACAAGCTTATAGCTAGATGTATGAATGTATGTGAATAGTTTTATAGTAAATATTGTTACTGAATAAGATGTTATTAAATGACATCAAACACCACAAGCTTATACACCAAACACCACAAGCTTATAGCTAGATGTATGTATGTATGTGTATAGTTTTATAGTAAATATTTTATTTATTTATTTAAAATTGATTCTGAATTAGCAACGCTTTCCAACACGCGCTGTATAGCTAACACATTGGACCGATTTTTATCTACCATATTGTATATTACACACCAGAGACATAAAGAAAATGAAACGAATAACCATTTTCATAGAACATTTTCTTATATATATATGTTTGTGATGCTGATGTTTGCTATATGTATATATATATATATATATATAATATACATGCTGATGCTATAATATTCGTACAAGTCATGTAGTACACAGTTAGAAGTCTTTATTACCACTTTTCCATTTCACAATACAAGAAAACAATATTGTTTTCTATGCTATTCTATAGTTCTAGAACGTAGAACTTTTATGTATATGAAACAATTTTCATTCAAAATACAATACACAAGCAAATTTTTTCTTTTATCATAGTTTTTTCTTCAACAATAACAGAGCAACGTTTGTTTATTTATGATAGGGTCGAATGAAGAGAGGAATGAAGTATTAGCGCAGGGCTAGTAAGTGTAAGAGAGGGAAGGGTTAGTAGTAATGATGATTATCCTATGTATATTTGTTTTTAGTATTCATTTGTTGTGTTTCCAGGGAAAAAAAAAACTTTAATGAAAATCGTTTATGAAATGAAATTCAAAGAATCTTGATTATCCAGAAAAGATGTAGAAACCCCATTCGAATATTTGTTCGTTCTAATAATACCCTTTTCCGGGAATAGATTTATCTTCAAAGTGTAGATTATTGGTAAAACTTTTGTTTTATGTTAATCACAATAGATCAATCCCAAGGACAAAAACCACTGACCTCTATATAACTGGACAGAGTATGTTTATGGGTGTAAACGTGTAAACGTAAAATATGGGTCCCTAAAATAATAAATTACAGTGCTGTCTAACCGCCTCAAGTAGCCAAGGTACTAAAACTTTATGTGTGTAGTAGAAATACATGTGAGAGCCACACAAACATTAACTCACATTCTTATCACACATGCATGCCGCGCAGGTGCACTGAAGCAAGAACTCGCGCTTTATTTTGGGTTAATTGCGCAACATAGGATAATCGGTCCAGTTATTTAGAGGTCAGTGAGAAATACTAAACGTGCATTACTGCTTGTGGTTATGCTGAAGTGTACGGTGGTGCGATTCGCTTTAAATGTGATTGTGAGGGGTATTTTTCCGAAACGTTTCAAAAAATTGTTTTTGATGAACTTATTATACATAGCGTGGGCAGGAAAAAATGTGTACTGCACGTAAAAACTTAAAAAATCGCAATATTTTTCTTCATTTTTGAGTGCTAGGTGTCATCAGGGTTTGAACCAGTAGGTTTATTTAATAAATCAAACTTTCTACAATGATATTATTAGAAAATGTAGTACCACTATTTTTAAAGGTTATTTTCCAAACTTGAATTAGCGGCGAAATTATTCTTAATTTTTCAATAGTGAAATTATTTAGATCTCAGAATAATTTTTCCGAAGCGTGGTTTAAGTTCTCTACCTTTGTTATTTTCAAGTAGATCATCGATAATTTATCACCAGATTTCGGACAATGGCAAAACAGGTATTTTATACATTTATGAAGATTACCGACAATTTTTAAGAAATTCTCACTGAATTTTGTTTCCATGCAGTTTATGATTCATTCAAAAGAAATATTAGAAGTAAATTTCTTATCAAAAACCAATTATTTATATAAAATATTATATATATATATATATATATATATATATATATATATATATATATATATATATATATATATATATATATATATATAATATATTATATAATATATATCGATATTTTAAAATCATATCTCTGGAATATGATCATACCCTTAGGACATTTAAAGATGAAAATCCCGTCTATAACATAAAAATACCACAATACAATACTGTCATCCTATCTATATCTTCTTATGATTAACTTTTCCTTACATATTTACAGAGTGTTCGAGAAAATAGTGTAATAAGTTAAGTACCTAACCTCAAAAAATATTTATTATGATTAAAAATAAACCACGGATTTATACGTTTAGACAGTAATAACGATTTACATTTCCATAGAACTCTGCGAAAACATTAGAATTAAACCTTAAGTTTAACCTAGTTATTTCGATCATTATTACTCCATGATTCTGATAAAAGAAGAATATTAGAATATGAGAATTACGAAATGATTTATATCATTTTTATGTACTCGTAAACTTTGTATATTCAATGTATATATTGATAAACCTGGTCTGGTCTTGATAAATTTCACCAACCCTGATTCTAATGTAGATAATGGATTTAATTATTTTCTCAATCACTCAGTACTTCTTTCTATAAGTACAGACAATGTACAATAGTCTGTTTTCGACATATGTTTTTATTATATATATTTAGAGCGAAACTGTCTGTTATATATTATCTCCCACAAATGAAATGGAATGCAAAATAATTACTGTGACATAAAGAATAGCAATTTCACTGAGACAAATCCATCAAATACTCTGTTTATTTATTATGATCATTAAGTTGGTAACTGGCCCTCATTAAGTAGAAAAAAAAATAGAATAAATGCTTTTAGATCCTAAAAAAGTTGTTCATAGTTTCTAAATACTTTATATTTTAGTCCTAAGATTTACTTTTGTCGTAGAACACCTACAAAATTTTAGGTAATCTAATTTTGACATCAAACATTTGAAGTCAAAGAATGTTATCAATGTTCAGATATATTACTTAAATGTCAAATTAAGTAAATGATAGACACTTCCGTTGGTATAATATATCAAAAGGCCACCATACTAACAATGGATAAATAAACGCCAGTTTATTTATTGTTTTTTTAACAAACAAAAAAAAAAACAATTAAAAATATGTAAATTGTAAATAAACATCGACATGAAGATAGTGAGAAATCATAGGTATTCCACTATCATTACATTTGGTACCTCAGAGGCATAGCGTTGGTCTAGAATGTCAAAGGTCGTGGGTTCGATTTCCATCTTAGATGTGTATGATTTTTCATATTAAGTAATTGATTTCTAAAATTGTTAGCTTGTCCAGAATAAGAAAATAATGGTTACTCAAGAAAAATTGTATAAAAGGACGATATTAATACAAGGCTAGCAGTATACCGTTTTCAATATATCTGTTTAACGTATAGAAGAGTTTTGACTAAAAATTCGTAAATAAGTCAAAAATCGGGTTTGGAAATGAACAAATTGATGTGTCTACAAAACTAAGTAAATCAACAATTACAACCTCATCAAGGCATTATAAAATAATATAATGATAAAACAATTTAATTTTCAATTTGGTTTATTTAGTTTAGAGAAGTTTTTATAGTATCAATTATTTTGATTAGTCTGTACAAATCATTGATGTATCTGCTAAATCTAGATCAAACTATTAAGCCAGTATTTATAGTTTCGTCATTCTTTTACCGTCCCCTTTATCTGGTGAATTTACATTGTGAAATATTATGCTTTTCACTGTGTAAGCGTTTTTTTAGTAGAAAAAACACCTACATTACCGACATTTTTTTCAAATTGTCAATTAAGAGTGTTTTGTTTGATTCTGGGGTCTTTTGAAGTTACTCAACCAAACATTATATTAGTTGAAAATCAGATGAATGTTTTCATCCACCATTTTGAATATTGATAGTAATTGACGCTCACACGCAGTTATAATGCCTGAAACGGCATTTTCAAGCTTTACGTACACGTTCATAAGCCAATATGAAGACAAATAAATAAATTATAAGGATTAGCGCTGACAGCACGTAAACGCCCAAAACGAATCCACCCTTAACTGTATATCTCTAAGTTAGCTCTTTAGGCTTAATATAGAGAGATCTATGGTACATAAAATACATTTAAACGGTAATTACACTGTTTTTAATTTGATACCTATCAAACACAGAAGAAACAAGTAACATTATCTGTGATAATGATAATAATTTACGGGAACAACTGTAATGCACAGATGCTGTCGACACTTATTTTTAAGCACCCCTTAATATAATAATAATTTAAGAGTCGGTAGGTATATAGAGGTATAGTAAAAACATTTATTACTCAAGATTTAACAACAACAAATTACATAATCTATGGGAGCTATATTCTATATAGTCAGCTCTCAGATTAAAACATAAAATAAAATTCGAAATATGTTTCAACAAAACATTAAACTGAATGATAAACATTACTTGAATACAAATATTTAACTCTAACTTTATATGAGACTGTTATATGCATAGGAAATGTTGACTGTTTTTGGTAAGAACATAGTCCGATGGACTATTAAGGATCTTTAACCTGCAAATACGTGACTCTACGATTGAATTAATAGTTTTTATGAAAATGAGTTCTTTTTTATAGAGTTTTATGGGTTATAATGAAGTGCGTAATATAGAGGCTATGCATTTGTCGCCTTTGGGATCTTATCTTGGAACTTTGTGCTAGTGTGTATGCGATAGTGTGGTCTTTCATACGATTTTTTAGTCCAAAAAGAGCTAGAACTAATTAAATTAGTTACATATTACCCCCACCACCAGTCAAAGCGGCCGAGCGGTCAAAGGCGTTATGCATGGGCAGTATGCCTACTTGGAAATTGGGAGGTTATGGGTTCGAATCCCGACATCGACAGTTTGTCAATTATTAAGAAAAAAAAGGGGGCGGTTAATTGACTAAACTGTCAGCGTATGGACAAGAACGAAGTAACCGGCTATGCTTGTGAAGGTTTTTTGCAGTTTCCTTCACGAACTCCAGATGAATATCGGCATAGTTTCTATGATGGTCGGCTGAAGCCGCATATCCGACCAATTACTCGTCTATACACAAATATTCTAGTGTGAAATGTAATATTATTTCCATTCTATCCTTTAAATTGTAGTTTATCGCCACATTCTAGAAATCATTCTAGATTGCTAGGACCATTTACATAGATAAAAGCTTACTCTTTGATTTTGTATACAACTGATACACTCTGTAGTTATACTCATATTCAAGTTAAGTATCTAATGAAATGGAATCAAACATATTATTCCCAATGGCATTGTTAATTTATTAATAAAAAGATTTGGTTAGTATTGATTGTTATTCTCAAATAGAATTATGGATTAATTAGTTTCCCCTGGGTGGTTTTATGTTTTTAATTAAAAATTGATTAAGTTTTAAAATAAGCTATTAAAAATTTTTTTAAATTTTTTAAAGTTATTTGTGGAATTGCATAGCTTGTATGTGAAATTACCTATACAATATAAAATGGGTCGTTTTTTTACAAGATGAACTTAACTCAACTTATTTATTATACTCTAATATTGTATTGTAAACTCATCGAGCTTCGTCGAAGTCAAAAGTGTTGAGCTTCTATATTAAATTTCCAAACAATAAATACGTCATTCATGTAAGAGAACAGGAAAATTATTATCACGCTGGCATGTGACTAGTCAAGCTGACACCGCATATATTATTAAAGCAAAACCAGATAATGGGGGATGAAAAAAACAAACAATTGTTAATATGTATACTCCGCTAATTTTGATTAAATAACTATACAGCTGAGATTTTATATACAGAGTGTTGTACACTTGGCAACAAAAGTTGATGTCATTGTTTAAAAATTTTATAGTTAATTTGTACCTTATTCATTCGGTTTTCGAAAAAAATTTTCGAATAAAATTTGTTACTATACTTCCAATGAACAAAATTTAGTCGAAGCATTTTTTCGAAAATCGAATCAATCATGGCACAAATCAATTAAAAAACTATACAAAAAAATGACATTTACTTTTGTGATTCATAGTACTTACAATGTTCTTATACACTGGAATAACAAGTAATTATTTTTTATTATTTATCAATAATTGAAATACCTATCCCTTTGTTGCAAATGTTCAATGATACGAATAGTATTGTGTCCATTAAGCTAGCAAACGTTCAGACCAGAGTCCCAGAAAATAAGACATAGGTATGGAGGAGTAGTAAATTGATCCTTCAAAAGACAAAAATGATGCATTTCATTCTCGTGAAAACGCCGAGATAAAATCATTACAAGTGTTTCTTATTAATATGTAATTTAATTATCAATGTTTTTAATACCAGTCTAAGGAGCCGAGCGGTCAAAGGCGTTTTGTCTGTGCAGTATGTCTACTTGGAAACTGGGAGATTATGGGTTCGAATCCCGATATCGGCAGTTTGTCAATTATTAAGAAAAAAGGCTTTAAACTATCTTTTTGAGTCAGTGGCTAAGAACTATGATGGTTTAATTATAACACAAATAACCCATGCAGCATATTTTCGGATTTCATCGTGATTTTATCTAAATGATAAAATCAATATGGATGATAAAAGCAATATGAACCACATTCTTGTCATCCAAATTGCATACATTTTCAAACTTTCAAATCTATACGACCATTTGTAGTGGCTAAAAAGCCAACTTACAGGATATGCTTACAGAAGTCAAGCGAATAAAATCATGTTTTAAAAAGAAGTATTAAACTTCATTTATTTCTAAAACTAAATTCGAGTGTAGTTATGTATTCGGAAGACAATCGAATACATAGAATGTATAAAATAATCCATTTCTAACTTGATAGACACACTGTCACAAAACTTTCTACCATCGAATTAAATTCACAAATACATATAGAGAGATATAGATATAACAAAATCACTTTTAACTCTCTAATTAAATTGTATTGTGAATGTTTTGTGAGAGAAAGATAGATAGATCATTACTGTAACCGTCGTACAGTATATGTTGTTATCATAGACCTCCGTATATGTATGGACTGTTGTTTCTTATTGCGTAAAAGAGAACAAGTGACATCAATTGAAACAAACACTAGAACCACCTATCAGCCAAGTGATGAAAACTGAAAAATAATAAAAACAGTCATACACTCTTTTGAATGACAACTTCGTTGATATTGGTATTGATGATGAGTACCATACACAATCAATCAATCAATCATTGATCAGTGAGGGATGTTCATGTGCTAGATATAGTACACTCCCGTTCAATAAAATTGAATCGACCTGAACCATTTTCACAATTTTGATTATTCTTGTAGTAACACTTAACATGTATTTAAATTACATATTCTTACTCTATCACAGAGTTGTTTACCAAAATAAAAATTAGTTACGCAGGAGATGCGTCAACTTAGCGAATTTCCTTAGAATACATAAATCACTCTCTAGCGGTCATAATTTTAGTGTGATCAAAATGAAATATAATATCTGATATGACTTTAGTATTTGCAAAAATTAAATTTATTAATAGCCAAAATAAATCGATGTATAGTTACTATGGAAACGACAATCAAAATTTTTTACAATAAAATATATTTTATGTATTCGTGTCAAACAAACACAAAATATTAAATATCTCTCTTAATCGTTATATTATCGAATGATAATTAGTGAGAACTCTAGGTTTTTGAAATAAAATTTCAAATTCGTCCCCTTTACCTAGATCAGTTTTTTGTATTATAAATACGTATTTCGACTACAATGTAGTCATCATCAGTATAAATTAGCTAGTCGTGCTTTACTCTTTGACAATTAGAGATAGTTATAAAGTCGAGATCAACAGACAAAAAATAAATAGAAAATTAACTAGATTAAAATATATACTAGATTTAAAATATAATAAATTTTAAATTATATTGAAATTGCTCTTGTTAAAATTTCTTCATTCACATTTGTTCCTGTTAATTTTACTCTTATTAAAATTACTCTTATATTGTCCCAGGATATGTTACTTGTTACTAATTTGGTGACGGTATCTCTCTTAATATTAGAATAATCGAAAAATGTATAAGGAGTAAAGTTGTAGAAAATCAAGTTTGCTACAATTCATTACCTAATCATTTTTCTCAAACTCTAATGTAAACAGAGATATTTAGAATTTTACCTTTCAATCTTTAATTGTAAATATTTCTGTAAATATTTGTGTAACAAAAAAATGATAAGAAACAAAATTACAGTAAAACTTAGTAAATATTGCTCTAGAACACAAATATAAAATTTCCGTTCCTTGCAATCTTCGTTTTTGAGTTATCGTGTTGATAGACACTGACAAACGAACATGGACTAATTTGGTCATTTTATGAACACCTATACCAAAATTGTCTGCGTATTATTTACTTCTGCTAATTGGTTGGTGGCGCTAGTTCATGAATTAAAGTTTTCCGTTTCTAAACTATAGTTAAAATAATTTATGGTAGATTGGCAAAATACCTAGAAACAAATAGTTTACTCACAAGAACGACTATTTGTATACCTGTATTGATCTTTTAACAAAGAAATAAATTATTGTTATTATTATTATTATAAAATAGTCAGTCCATGTATATGGATGTCAATGTTGTTTTTGTATTTTTTTAGTCTACTTGTTTTTGTTATTCGTTTGTTACATATTACTCGTATATTTGTGTGATGCTATTTATGTTGCAAATAATACTTCTATATCCTCCTCTATATTATTCGTTTGAAAACAACAACAGAAAAAAAAAACAACAAATTGGAATGAATAAAATCGAATCGGGTAGCAAATAACAGGAACAAACAAATAATGAAGAATTAAAAGTTTCATTTTTCTGTTATACATTTTCTTTTTTTTTTCGATTGTTTTATTTCGATTATAGATTTTATTTTTCATGAACTTTTATATGTGCGCGTGGCCGGTAAAAAGCAACGAAGGGAGACTAAGGGAGAGAGAGAGTGAGAGAGAGAGTTAATGTAACTCTATACAGATCAAATTTGTATTAGGCAAGAGTTCCATCAAAATCATGAAATATAGACAATCTAGAGGGATCTAATTTTTTCGATTTGACGCTTATTTTTTAACCCGACTTCAAAAAGGAGGATGGTTCTCAATTCGTCTGTATGTTGCTTTTTTTTAAGATATCAATTAAATACAATCAAGTAAACATTGATAAATTCAACTAATCACACAGAGCGCATAGTACAAGGAGACGTGGCCTCAGCAGTAGTGCGTGGCGCTTTACCTATTAAAGGCTGGCAGACGGTAAGAGACCCCGTCTTCTTATACTATGTGCTCTGTGATTGGTTTAATTTATCAATGTTTAATTGATTGTATTTAATTGATATCTTAAAAAGTAAGCGTCAAATCGAAAAACTTTATTAAACGTTTTTGTTTGTTTATGAATGAATTTCAGAACAGACTCAGGATTCCATTCCTAACTTCAAAAAAATTATGAAAGTTAACAATTACATCACTTATTTTAGGTTAAGAACAAGATACGATCTGAACGAGACAAACCAACCCCGGATTTGGATTCCATGCCCAAAAACATATCGAAATGTTCGGCTCGTCAAATTGACATTATATTAATACAATACGACAGAAAATAAAGATCTTGTTCACTGGATGAGGCAAACAATCCCATTGGTTTTTGGGGGTCGCTCAATCGGAATCCGCGGTTGGTTTGACTTGGAAAAAGGAAATACTTTTTTTTCGTGTTCCTGTTTTATTATTATAACGGCTATTTATCCACCATTTTACCTGCAATTAATTTTATAAAAATTTCTAATAACATTTTTTTATAGAAATTTATTCAATTTTTCTAAAATAGCAATTGTTTTGTTTCTATATTTCAGATCGGCTACCGTAAGGCAGAAAAAAACGAATAAAACGGGCGCAACAACTAAAGAGAGAGAAATAGCTGCGACGGCGTTAAACAACAAACAAAAAGCAAAAGGCAAAATTAAAACAATAAAACGTCTTGAACAATATTGTAAGGGTGGTTTGTGATATTACCACCCACTGGAGTAGTCAGAACGAAGTGGCGACGGGTGCGAGAGATATTAAGGCGGTGGCGGTAACGCCATGCACGCCAATGTACACGCAGACCGCAACTCGTGGAGGTTGCCCCCGGATGAGACGCTTCAGGTGGTCGACCCCAAGACCAAGAAGGCCGAGGTAGGTGACGAGGAGGTCAGTGTTAATTTAACTAATCCATTCTTTCAGCTCTGCTGTTCTCCTGCTGGATATGATGATATGCTGTGTCTTGCGTTTTAAATCAGAATACCTAGAATTGTATTATTTCATAACCAGAAAATAACAACTAGTACAAAATCAGTTCGAATCGAAATTTTATTGCACGTATTATTTTTTTGGAATTTAATTGCACTGTTTACAAAGAATAGTTAGTTTTTTATAATATGTAGAGCTTGAATTAACTGGTTGTGTTATTCAGATTCTACTGCAATTAGAGATTATACAAATAGAGTTGGTTCAAAGTTGATTGTGTACCAAGTCTACATCAAATTTGATATACATATGAAGACAATTTTTCAGCCTATTTTTAAAGTCCTATTAGTTAAGAGTATGCACTAAAATCTTGTACTTATCCATAAAAAAGTGCTCAAAATGTTTGAAATTATAAATGGAATTGTAGAAACCAACTATTAAAAGCATGAAAAATTTAACATTAAATTCTTTTTTTTCTTAAATAAAAGTTTTTAATTTCACTTTTGAAAATGAAAACTTATATTTTCATATCATAACATAAACTTTATTATTTTATAAAAAATTTTAATAACTTAGAAGGAAATTTGTGTTTTCCTGCAAAAAAAAAATTTATCTCTAAACACATCTTTGGCTATTAAATAAAATAAATATTTGAGCAACAATATTTCGGAAAAAACAGTTCAGTTTCTTCAAAAAATATATTATAATAATTATATATTATCTGAAGAAGGAACTATGTTTGCGAAACTATAAGTCAAAGTAAGAGTATTGATAAGAAAATCTCAAATATTTGATTTATTTAATAATTATAATGGATTTTCAGGTCAGGTAACGACCCATTCAGTACAACATCTTTGGTTACGTTTGGCATAGAATTTCACACTCTAAAGAGTCCATCGATATTGGAATAGTCGAAAGTCGTTTGATATAAAGAGGATTTGTAAAGAAATAATAATTAAGAATAGACGTAGGTACCTAGACGTAAAGTCGAAAGATGTACAATTTGTTTCCTTATGTTTTTAAACAGTTCAGTTAAATAGAATCAATTAATTCAATTCAATTTATTTTATTTTTATTTGTTCATGTTTTTCAACATACAAATTACTATTAAAAACTGTTTGTTCTAATAACAAGACACCTCATACTACACACAGTTCTTAAATTTATACTTCTTTATAAATCCTCTTTCCCCTCAAACGACTTTCCATCAATTTTCATGGACTCATTGAACTATAAATTCTCGGCCAGATAACGAAAGGTTTGTGTGAGGAAACTTTTTTTTCAGAATAACAAATATTTATGTTAAATTTTTTGTGTATCAATATTAAGCTTTTATTAGAATTTGTAACACCTAAAAGGTTGAATTACTCAATTGAAAAGTGATACTCTTCTAGGGGATCATATTTCTGAAAGTTATTTACTTAATAATGTTAACAAAAAATTTCTACATTTAAGATACCATAAAAAAATTTTCAATGATCGAAAATACATTCAGAATTTTATGGCAACATCTTAAATTTTGTTTAAGGTCTATAACACAATATTTCTATTCTAACTTCACTATGTATATCGAATTTATAATCTTTCTTTTTTTTTCTAAAGAATATTTCTTAACTTTAGAATAAAATAATTTTGTAGTTAATTTGTAACAGAATACACACTTATTAAATTTCGTTTACAATATGTAAATCTGAGAATATCGTCGTCATAAGATATATACACTGTTTCATAAGATCACAGTTTTATTGTAAATGAAGCTACACACAAATGTCAACACACAAATATTATTAACACACAAAAATATACTTTACACAGAGAAAATTTAAATTATTTTTTTTTATCATTAAGAATAAGAAAATTGAATAAATTTAAAAAAGTTGTCATCATATATTTTCTTGCAGCCAATTGAAAAGAGAAAACACATGGATACTTTATTAGGAGGGAGTTAAATGGTTTTATTTAATTGAAAAATTATACTTTGTTTAAAATTAAAAAAAGTTAAAATGTTTTTTTTTAAAAGCACAGAAAAAATTCTTATTATTAAAACGTATTAATAAACATTCTTAAGGTACTATGGACCACAAAGAAGGGTTCATTTTTCAAAATGTTTAGTTGATTTGGAGGTATACTTTATGCATTCGGTTTTTGGGAAAATCTTTCTAATAAAAGTTGTATTTAATAAATACAACTAAATAATTAAATATTCATAACGAACGGCTTTTATCCCAGGCATATTTTTGAAAACCAAATGAATAACAAATGAAGATACAAATCAATTAACTTTTACTTTTGAAAAATATAAACAATAATATATAAACAATTTTTGAAAAATGAGCGCTACTTTTGTGGGCATGTATCCAAAAAAAAAAATCGATCAAGTGCACAATCAGTGTGCCGTGAAAAAAAAATTAGTAATAATCAGTATATTTGTCAGTATATTGTCTCAGGATATGCTATTCGTTGCTAATCTGGTGACAGTTTCACGTGAAACAAATTAGTATCGAATAACATATCCTGAGACAATATAAGAGTAATTTTAATAAGTGTGATGTTAACAAGAGTAATTTCAATTATATTTCAATTATATTTTAATTTATTTTGTTTAAATTTTGTTATTTGTTTATTTTTGTCTATTGATCTCTATTTTCTATCTATTTCTAATTGTCAAAGAGTAACTTACGATTAGCTAATTTATACTGATGATGACTACTTTGTATTCGAAATACATTTATAATACAAAAATTGATCTAGATATTGGGGTAAATTTGAAATTTTACCTATTCCAAAGATTTATGTCTGGGATCAATATTTTCAAGCGTCCACAAAGTCGGGACTAAACTTAATATACCCTTGTATATTTACATATATCGGGTATAAAAAAACATAGTATATATTATTGAATTTGTGCTTCTATTCTGCTATCTATTCTGCTCTATTCAATAAACGTTTATTTGATACCTAGTATGATGCTACCTTTGTCGATTTTATAATTGGCCAATTACACTCTACTACTATAAAACACTTTCAAATAACTACCTCGAATAGGTTTAGAGAAAATTGCATGTGGCAGACGGACATCGAAGTGATTCCATAAGTGAATCCGTATGATCAATTTTTACATGGAACATGTAAACAGACTACTATTTTTAAATGAAAAATTTAATATAAATGTTACATACATTTATAAAATAATATTCTAAATTTTATGTGACTCTTTTACAAAAGCTGACAGAAAGAAGAGAAATTTTTTAAATGAAAAATGTAACTTAATAAATTTTTTTCTTCAAAAAAGCAGACATGACACAAAACTCAACTCGACGCGTTTATATATATATATATATATATATATATATATATATATATATATATATATATATATATATATATACATATATGTATATATATATGTATGTCATCGACATTTCTCGAACTAGAATAAGAATAGACACCAAGAATATAAAACAAACAACACACAAAATAATTTATTCTGTTCGTATATACAAGTTTATGCTGTTGTCACCCCCCCCCCCCCCCCTAATATGTGCTTCTTCTTCACACCCATCTTTGGGTGTTTATCAACTCTCATCCCACCATTTTTTATCTTTTGTTTTCTTTAAAAATATAATAGCTTTATTCACCAGAAGAAAAAAAAGAAGTTTCGTTGAGAAAAATTGGTGGATGTCAAATATTGAATCAAGATAAAATCCTTTAAACGAATTATTTTTATTTGCTCTTTTATATTTATTAGAATCAGAAATTAAATTGAATTATTTTTAATACAGTTTTGATAAATTTCTTTCATATATTAACTACTAGTACGAATCTTCAAAACAAGAATAAAAAATAAATCATTACGAAAATTATGTATCTTTTTATTAAGTTCATATGGTCGAGTTGCTAAGGTCGCTATGATGCTTGGAACTGGGAGATTGCTGGTCCGATTCCCAACACTGGCAGTTTGACAATTAAATTTATTTAAAAAAAATTAATGGGGTGGTTAATTGACAAAACTGTTGGCGTATGGAGAAGAGCGAAAGTATCCGGCTATGCTTGTGAAGATTTTGTGCGGTTTTCTTTCACAGACCCCAGATGAATATCGGCATAGTTCCTATCAAAGTCGACTACCGACCAATTCCTAATCTTAATACAAATTCCGTGTCTTTTTGGGGTCGGTAAAAAAAGGTCGAAGCCTACTTGTCAAGCTTCGACCTGCCCTCCGCTACTACTTCATTTTTTAGGGTTTTATAATATTATACATATATTTAGTAATATATACGCTTAGAATGTGATTTACTGGTTCAATTTTTATGAACGAGAGTGTATATTTTCACCTGTGTAACACTGATAAAGAACAGGAAATGTTTGTGACGCCATTTAAGTAATGTGACCTAAAAACTATAAATAAAAATCAAATTCAGAACGAGTGTTTTTAGGGGGTCATTAATACGACCGATTATTGTTTGATATCTAACCGGCTCTTGTAGTAAAACTGTCTAAAGCCCCATGCCCACGGGGTGTGTATTGGCGGCCAGTTGCACTGGCTAAATGGCCGCTAGTAATTATCCCTCTACTGTCCTCGTATACAGGGGTACTACCGCTTCAACGTTCAGGTGGCTACTAGCGGCCACCAAGCCGGTGAGATTAGTGCACACCAGAGGACCAATAGCAGAGTTACGTGGAATATTGGCAGCCATTATTGGACGTCTTTTAAAATGTACTGACCGCCAGTAGTATGCTAGACGTATGATCTTACACATTCTCTGACCATGTTGCACTCACCACGTCCACACAAAACTGCCCAATGGCTCCAAAATAATGGAAATCATTACTACCCTCGTGTGATGGCCTACTGGTCCGGTCATTTCACTTCTAGCAGACAAAGTACTGGCCGCCACTACTGACCCAGTCTGCAAAAAGCTTTATATACCACAAAAACCCATACAGAAAAAGCTTGCGAATAGTGGTTGTGTTGTAGATTCATTCCACGATTTTTTTTGATGACATATGTTACCATTTTATGTTCATAAAAAACAAACACAGTGATTTGATAGGGAACAGTGAAATTAATTTTTCTCTCAAATAAAACTATAAAATTTTATAGTAATGTTTAATATCCTTTTTTATATTTTAATAATGAAGTATATAGTTTTTTATATTCCTTCTTTTTTTCTTGTACGGATACAATTGTAGGATACGGGTGGTTTTTTTTTTTAAATATTGATATTCCTTTTTCTATAAGGGTACTATCCGACACAAACAAGTCAAGAGGTATTAGATATAAGTTCTAGTTTTTTTTTTCTTCTATCTGTAAATAGAGCTATAAAAATGTGGTACGTATTGAATTTAAATATCATGGAGTCAAGCAGCCGTCAACTAGTTTAAATTATAAGGATTTTTCTTCTTTTTTCTTGTTTCCTAGACTTTTTTTGGTTCATATGTATCTATTCGCGTTTGTTTTCTGGCATAATTCATACAAAGTGTAATTCGGTATATGCATTAGTGAGATTTTATCAAATTATAGTATCAAGTTTATTAATACGAGTTATTTCAGTAACGTCATAATTCAAGTGAGTCATTTATAATATACATACGGGAAACCGAGTTGCAAGTATCATTGTCGATAATTTACACGGTGGGGTGAATAACAAACGATTAAACTGTAAATTTCTCTATGTAAGGACAACGAAGCCAGTCAGTCTGAAGACTGATATGATTTTCAATAAAAGAAAAATTTATAGTAAACACGCTCACCGATTTTATTTGAGTTCAATCAAAGCCCTGTATTGATCCTTAATTTTATTATCTTGCTTTTAGCTTTTAGCATCGCATCGATTGTACAATAAAACCATTTTACTGAAATAAATTAGAAAACTGTTTTAAATAATTTAATTTTGTGTTACAATAAAGACAAATCGCACAACACCCTTCATATGTTGAAATCCATAAAGCCGTAAAGACTACAGTGCGTGCCAACGAAATAGACATTTATACACTCCCATTATAAAAATTATACCAGCAAGTCACATTTTGAGCTCTGAGCGTATATATTACGAAATATATGTATAATATTACAAACAGTAACACTTATGATCTTTCAACTGGTTCAATATTTCTTCACGGAAGTGTACATATACTTCCGTTCATAAAAATCGAACCAGTTGAAACATTCTAAGTGTTATTGTATGTAATATACATTAATTTTGTAATATATACGCTTAGAATGTGATTGACTGGTGGTTCAATTTTTATGAACGTGAGTGTACACTCGAAAAACATTACCCTTCCTTCTGGGGCAGTTGGATAAAAGGATTAGTCGCCTTTTATTGAAAAAAACAAAAATTAAATTTCAAATGCAAATGAAGTTTTTCGATTAATTCATATAATTTTTTATAATCTTAATTTCTCTGCTTGTTATAACTTTTTATGGTTTATTAAAGTTGATAGTAAAAATATTTATAGTCAAAATAGTTGTTGTTTTTTTTTTGTATACTAGTTTAGTAATATTCTGTACTAAAAAAAACTTCTACTACGTACTACGCAGATACACTATTGGAGCATTAAAATTTATTATGCTTTTATTGAATTATAACAATAAATTTATTATGAGTTTTGAAATAATATCAAAAATTTTTATTTATGTTAACTGTAGTTTATTGATTTATATATATTTTTTAAAGTTACAAATTCTTGTATAATGGTTTATTTTTTATGTTTATCAATAATTTGGTATACAATGTAACATTATTTGGACATTAATGTTTGATCGTAAAAAATCATACACATCTTGGATGGGAATCGAACTCACGACCTCTGGAATTCCGGGTCAGTGCTCTTCCAACTAGGTTACCAAGTAATATGGTAGGATGCATATAAATTTTTACTAAGTGATGAAAATGTATTTCTGTCCATTGTAAGTATGGTTGTCTTTCAATTATGTTATACTAACGGAGGTAACTGGCGTATACTTAATTTGACATTTTAAATTATAAACTTTTTAAAATTATTTTGACATCAATGAAAAATTGTTAAAAAGTCGATAAAATTATTATACATTGATTAAGTCGAAGTCAACCAGAAATCGAATCTCGAACCTCTCGATATCTAGTCCAGCGTGCTACCGCTACACCAAAGACGATTCTGACGTAAGAGCCAACTTTTTCATATCATTGTATTACTTTTGTTGTCAAATATCAACATTATTATTCATATGTTGTCAACACTTGTCAAATTCCATTTAGATTACGTAAGACAAATACGAGAGAACTGGCGTATACTATATAAAGAGATGCCATTGAATTGTTAATTAAATATTGATATGTAAAAATTAACTCATCAACCAGTGCTACACGTTACACACCGAAGACAATTAACAATTATTATACAGTGTTTCAATCCCAGAAAAAATAATATGATATCGAAATCTTAACTTTCGAGATCACTTTTCTGTATGTATTTAATAATAAACACCACAACAAAAATGTGTTTTGAAATTTCTTTAATAATTAATAGAATAAATAATTAATGATCCAAATAAATGCTATTTAAAGTTTATTTGAAACAGTGCGAATCCTTAGCACAAGAAAAGTTGACGAGTGCCTCGTCATACCTTATAAAATAAGGCTGAAGTTTCTCAAAAATTCGTTTGCATTCTCATTTTTCGAAATCAATTATTTTTCATGTTTTAACAAACAAAAAGATGAAAATTGACTCCAATATGATTTGTTGAAAAATATTCTATTGGTATACACTTTATCGATCCAAAAAAATGAAGCCCATGCAGCATGTTAAAATTTTCCACACAGTCTTGTTATGATGTACGATTGATATAAATATGCAAGGTTTCAAATATTTCTCTTATTTTTGTTACAAAAATGAAAAAAAAATTGATTTTGAAAAACAATAAATATTTTATGTTTTCTACCGCATTAGGTTGTATTATTAGGTTATGAACCGCATGGTTTTTTTAATATAATTTAATTGCGTTTTTCTCGAAAATCAATTTTTCTATTTCATAGTAGTAAAAAATATACAGCGAAGGAATAACAAAAACCGGGGGGATAAAGATGAAAAATTAATTGCTTCAATTCCAAGTTATCGCTACAATCGCTATTAGTGCAGAGTATACGAAATTGCTATCGTTATTTTGTTAAAACTGCCGGTAGATAATAAGAGGATAGAAAGGTTTTTTTCCGGTAACCAGTAGGTTACAGCAGATACAGGATATTCGGTGCATCTCACCCCGAATATATGAACCTCCAGAAAGGCCTTATAAGCAAACTCCTGGCTATTGCCAACATAAGGGAGAATCGAATCTCGTCGGACTAAAGTAGAACGGGGAGCTGATGTGTCTATTTATCTATCTAAGGTTTTTTCCAAACATTGCAATAAAATTTTCACAAACATTGTTGCCAACAAAATTAATATGAGAGGGAGAGCTTAAAAATTTTGAACGGAATAGTTTTAGCTCGTTTCGAATACAAATGTAATTAATTTTAATCCCTCAGTAGACAAGAGGCAGTCCAACTCGAGACGAAATTCAATTCTATAAAATCGACCTTCAATGAATGATTCAAAATTTTCCGCTAAGGTCGCCTGATTTGCTTGATGGTGCGAGGGGAGAATATTTTAAATTTCAATACTGATAACAGCTCAATTATGCCTATGACCTTGAATGTAGGTAACAAATTTCAATATTTAAAAAAAAAAGTGGTTAGTCGACATGTTGTCATGAAACTTTCAAATTTCAGCAGATTTTGAAACAATATTTCCAAGTGAATCTTGCACTATAATAATAAAACACCTGTATCCTCTTGACTATAAATAACAGTTATTTGCAATACATATCTCATTCTGTTTTTGTTTTTTTTGAATTCGAAAACAGACGAGATATAAATATGGTATTAAAAATTTATGATGCGTCACGATATAAAAACCCAACTCACACCAAATTACAATATTGTAGTGAATAATAATAATTCATTTGATAAATATTCGCTGATATCAACAAATTTTCCAATTATATAACAAATTAAAATAAATACGTTTTAATAAAATATTAATTATATATCTGTATAATTACATTTTGAATTATGAATAAATAGATTATAGCGATGCCATGCTTGCATTAAAAAAAATATAAAAATTATGGACTAAACGCTATTCGAACTCTATATACAAACTACAATTAAATCAATACTGAAGAGTGTCCCAAATGGACCTAACACTTTAATTTTTATACCCGGTAATATGTTCAAAAGTATAATAACTTAAGTTCTGACTTAGAGATAGATTGTGATGTCTAAGGATGTAAGGATGTGAGTGGAGTTTTTTGTATAGACTAGGAATAGGGAATATGCATGAAAATTTTTTTTCACATTTATTTTCAGAATATGAAAATACTGTTAATACTGTAATAATATTTAAAATAGAAATTAAAATCCGACAAATATCAAGGAAGCTAATTTAAAGATTATTATCTGTCTCTTTCTTGCAAAAATACTAAAAACGGAGTTTTACGTGTATTTTAAATGGTGAAAATGTAATATGACGTCACATAACATATCAAGAGGGCTATCACCTTCTTCGTCTAATCGGGAATTTCAATCATTCATATCTCGCTTATTTTTAAAGTTATTTAAAAAGTAATTTTACCTTGATATTTGTCAAGTAAACATGCTTCAATTCAAGTGAAAAAAAAAATTTCATGCGTATTCCCTATTGATAGGATATGCGGCAACTATGATAGGAACTATGCCGATATTCAATGGAGTTCGTGAAGGAAACTGCAAAAAACCTTCCCAAGCATAGCCGGTTACTTCGTTCTTGTCCATACGCCGAGTTTAGTCAATTAACCGCCCCTTTTTTTTCCTTAATTAAATAATTAAAAAACCGCCGATGTCGGGATTCGAACCCATAAACTCTCAGATTCCAAGTAGACATACTGCGCAGGCAAAACGCCTTAGACCGCTCGGCCACTTGGACTGACCACGTGGACACAATAACTCAAAATAGAGAATATAACGAGCTGAAATTTTGTGAAATGAAATGAATATATGAAAATGAGTGCCCTATCAGAGTTTTTAATAATATGTTGATATAACTGCTGAGAAATGGCGGCAATGTTGTGTCGAATTTATTCTTCCAGGTCCTCAATTGTTTTCGGTTTATTAATGTACATAATGTTCTTTAATATAGTTTTAAGTGATATAATCCCAAAGATAAAGGTCCAACCGTGTTTTAATCTCATCTTATCTTATCTTATCATCTTATATCAATTTTTGACGACATAAGACACGGAGCTCTTGGTCAGATGTTTCCGGTTTTCTGGCCAGCGTTAATCTAATTATGCTAGAAAGACGTTAATCTAGATATGCGTTTATAATGTGTATAGTTTCCCTCGAGTAAAGTTCTTATCCGGTGGAATTAATATTTCACACAAAAGCATATTTTACAAAAACAGCTGGCTCAAAAGATACAAAACTGAATATTGAAATTTGAATGTCTTTGTTCTTTTCGTTCTCCAGATACCGTGTGCACACGAGGACTTGCTTTGGCAAAAAATATCATTTTTAGAACTCCAAGTCGCGCCAAAATCGAACATTTGCCCTAAAATATACATACGACGTCTTTATACAGAGGTTGGATATAGAAATTGTAATTAAAATAGTTTGGTTTTGCATATATAATATGTCTAAAATAGTTATTCACTCTTAAAAAGAGAAAATAATGTGATTAAGTGTGAGTCAACACAGTACGATAAGTGGTTCCCTTCGTGGTGGGATAGTTTCCACTTTCAAAATCATTCGGTTTCACTTTCAAAATCAATCTGTTCTTGCCACTTTCATCGAAAATTGAAAACTATATGCATAGACACGTTTTGATCAATTCCCCGTGAAACCTTATTTTCAGTCTAGAGCGAAATTTTTAATACGCCCTTTTAAGCTTATTGCCAATCGCTTTTCATTCTTCCCTAATTGTTATTTTGTAGAATTTTGCAGTGATAAAACATGTGAAGTACATGTTAATAATTAAAGAGCTAAAACTCACGCTTTAATCAGTAAGTAACTTACTGTGAAGCAAAAAATAATAAAAAAGTTTGAGGATTTTGTATTGAAATGAAACCAAAGCACACAAATCTCACATTTTATTTAATATTTTGCTTTTTAGTGCGTTACTTACGAATACAAGCGTATGTTTTGAAAATATTATGATTCTTTAAAAATGGTATAGTTATTAAACCATACCAGATTTAGTTATATTTAAATTCTCTAAAACTAAAATCAAATATAAAAAAAATGATTTCATTATTTGCTACGGATTACTTGAAATTATTATATTTTAAATAAAAATAAATCTACTATAGTTACATAATGTACATAGAGTTACATAATATATATATATATATATATATATATATATATATATATATATATATATATATATATATATATATATATATATATATATATATATGTATATATGTATGATACAGTTATATGTAAGATTCGTAGAAGATTATAGGACTAAAGTAAACCTTTGGCGTTAAGTCTAGCGTAAACCAAAAGTATAATGAGAAAAGATTCCATTTTTCTAACTATGTCAGTATATCCACCATCTTTGTTGTTCCCATGGAAATGAATAGACCGATTTGAGAATAAAAACATTGAGGATAATATATTGAACAAACATTTTTAATAAACAACGGTACTAAGTCTACATGAAATTTTCATGAAGAGAATAGTTTTTTTAACGTTAAAAAACCAAAATTGGCAAAACTGAACACGTATGGAGCCACTTCTGAGTTCGTTCATCTATTACAGGGGATTTTGGGGATAGTCCAATTGTAGACTTAAAATATATAAAGTTGAATTTTCATTCTGGGGGTTTATGGGATTACTTGGGAAAAGAATACCAAGGACATCTTCTAGGGTGTCACTGGAAGGATATATATATATATATAAATATATATATATATATAAATATATATATATATATATATGTTTAAGCATTTGATATGTTTAAGCATTTTCCGGAAAAAATGCTGAAATACTGCTTTCCCCCACACTTTCCACCAATGAGATCGGTCATCCGATTTTTTGTTTCAAGGAACAATAACTGCGCAAGTATAGCTTGACAAATTTTTATTAAAGAAGCGTTTATAATTATGCGTTTGTAATTCACTCCAGAAAATGAAGTAAAAATCAGTAAAAAACAAGCATCGAGTGTCAATATCAAAGTATCATGCATCCCCCTTCTGTAAGATTAGGCCTTATTCTAAGTATTTTTGAATAATCGTTTATACGTATTAAGATTTTGCATGATAGAGCCTCGTAAACTTAATAAAAAAAAATTCGTGCCCAGAAAAACAGATTTACTACTAAACGCAGGTAATCATTTACATGATAACAAGCATAAAAATTTTATTTTGTGAATGGTTGAGAAATAAGGTATTAAATTTATTCTCATGACAGATAATGAATTTTTAAAGATGTTATTGAGAGTCATATTTTTTTTGTCGATTGTTCCTCCCTGTGCAACCTACAAGTTACAAAAATATGAACATACATAGTATATATGGGAAGAAAAAGTATATTTTCAACAAAAATATCATTTTCTCAATTTGATATATTTCATAACTATTTGACCTGATACTTATATATGTTGTATAATATATATATATATATATATATATATATATATATATATACAGAGCGTTCTGAAATTCATTCAAGAAAACTATACCACGGTGTAGAGCTGGAAAAAACTAATCGTCAAATCGAAAAACTGTATTAAACTTTTTTGTTTGTACATATATATATATATATATGAACATATATATATATATATACATATATATATATATATATATATATACATATATATATATATACATATATATATATATATATATATATATATATATATATATATATATATATATATATATATATATATATATATATATATATATATATATATATATATTTATATATATTGAGTGGTTATTAAATATACCTACAAATATTTTTCATATTATGTATTTTGATTGACTGTACAGCTTGTATACAAATACACTGAACATATATGAACTATTAATTAGACCATTCATAATAAACATAATAATGGACTTACTGCAGCTAAATTAAAGCAAAGCTAGATTTTGGTATTTAACTTCCATTTGTGTTCGAATGAAATTTAAAGAAGTCCGCATCATTGCCTAGTAATAGAAAATAGCATACCATATTTCATAAAAACAACCTTTTTCGAGATAATTCAGTCGATCGAGTAAACGACGGGGTCAGACCTTTGTTATTTTTTTTCAATTACAAAAAATAGTATTCATAAGTATGTCTGGAACAGGTAGACGTTTTTATTTTAAAAAAAGTCTATCTTTCTCGTAGGAAATTTACATAACGAAATTGGACTCGAATTGTCGCAATCTTTGATCCCGCGTAAAATTTTTTGCGACACATGGATCGCAAGTTTTTACAGCTTACCAAAATTTGATATTCCTGAATCAAACATGAACATAAAGTTGTAATTGGTATTGCGTTCACTGTTTATTGGGTTGGAGAGCGTTCTAATGAATAACTTCTTCCAGTATAAAAAAAATTTTTTATTGGAAATATTTTGAAAACTGAGCGCTACTTTTTGGGCCCAGAGTACGCACAGTGAACGAGGTTTCAAAATAGAATGAAAACCGTTTTTAGCAAACTTGTTTAATATGGCGCTCACAATCATTTCATACGTTATTGAACTATACCACGCGATGAAAATCAATACATTGTTTAAACAGGTAATCGATGAACTTTATATTCTGATTGATTCAGTTACTATTTTTGAACTTGGACAAATGCATATCGTTAATAACTAAAAATTACTTCAATATAAGTTCAAAAGTACTTTCTTCTTCAAAGTATTTTCATTAATCATCTTTATTTGTAATAAATTTTCCAATTAATTTACTTTACACGCTCATAATATTTACTTAACAGTACTTTCTATTAGTCGAGTAACCCTTCCTAACTAGTGAGCTCAGTATTAAATTTATTTTTGATACATTTTTCATATTAAAAAAAAGAAATAAATCAGTTGATTGTCTCTCACTCTTGTCTTATTTCATACATTAAATACATGCTATATACATACATTATCATTATCAACAAGATGTATTTCATATACAGACTGTGTTGGAATGCTTTTCCAATAGAGAATCAATGTTAAATATTATTTACTATTGGCAGGCCGTGTGGTTACTGTGCGGAGTCAGTCATTACACATGTAAGAGAGTCATCTCATATGCGTATGGTAGTTTGTTTGTCATTTAAAAGTGTGTACTGACTCATTTAAGAGTGTGTACTTATTACATGTGTACTGACTGACTCCGCAGAGTAACCACACGGCCTGCCTCTCTATTGGAAAAGCATTCCAACACAGTCTGTATACGAGTATGTTAAATAAATGATGTGTTTCAGATATCAATGAATTAACTATATTCGATTTGAAACAAAATCGAACTATTCAATACGCTTGCAGTTATTCCTTTGAGGAATCTATGAGACATTTTACCCGATCAATACCCGACCAATCTTAACGACCAAGACGATCCGTTTGATTATCTACTGTAATACTATTCGTATTTTAAATTTATAATAATCTTCTGTATATAAAAAAATAGAGATATCGGTTTTTCAATACATATTATATCTATCCTAAATGTATGTCGTCTTTTAACTCTGGAGACGGTTGGTTAGTAATAATCACATCTTTTACCGAAACTACTTTTATTATCCTCCCTAGTGAATTAGCTCAATCAAAAAACGATAAGAAGCGATGTGGTGGGTTTTTTTTTTGTTGTTGTTGCTACATCCTTGTATAGACTCTATGAATTGTAATAAAAAATGATCCTGTTTGAAACTTGTTATTTTTTTTTGTGTGTGTATTATATTCGACAGGAAAAAATATCATTATTACTCTTGGAAACATAAAAGAAAATATAAAATTAAATGTAAAGCTATACTACACTTTTGTCGGTAGTTTAAAAAGTTTCTCTGTAAAATAATATCGAGTCGTTTAAAATAAGTGCATTAATTTTTTTAAATAGTTTCGAATTTTTTCTATTTATCTATAAATTTGATTTATTTCGAAAGTTATCCGAACATCATTTTGCTTGCATTACGAATATTTTCGCTTTGGATTAACTTGAACAAGTTTTCGCTATACAGGGTTTCTTACTGTCACAAATCATCTGAATATTCCGTTATTATTAGATCTAACAAGTAATGTAACAAATTACTGAGTTAATTGTTTGAATACCCAGTATATACTGAGTTGTATATCAATGTTTGAATTGTAAACAATTTTTGAATTGTCCCACAATTTAAAAAAAAATCTCTTATGGTTTTAAAGATTAATTTATTTTTTTCTAAATTTTTTTTGTACCCCTTCGAAAAATGCGAAAAAAGTGAAGAAAATTTCTGTTATCGATTTTAATAATAATCATTTTCTAGGGTAGTTTTTACCCAAAAAGTACGAAAATCAGATTCATTTTAACGTCCGTACAACACCTTTCAAAATATTCTCTTCTCAATTTATTCAGTTTTGAATTTTAGCACTATAGGAGTGATACCTTGAAAACCGTTAATCGTATCGTATTTTAAACAACAGCATCGTTTTCACTGGGTCAAAGTTAGCTTAAAACGAAATTTATATCAAAATCGGGCGCAAAAAGATTTTCTGGAATTTTTGCAATTTTGTTAAGGGGTACCCCTTGGAAAAATGCGAAAAAAGTGAAGAAAATTTTTGTTATCGATTTTAATAATAATCATTTTCTAGGGTAATTTTTACCCAAAAAGTACGAAAATCAGATTCATTTTAACGTCCGAACAACACATTTCAAAATGTTCTCTTATCAATTCATACAGTTTTGAATTTTAGCACTATGGACTTGATACCTTGAAAACCGTTAATCGTATCGTATTTTAACCAATTGCAACGTTTTCGCTGGGTCAAAATTAGCTTAAAACGAAATTTATATCAAAATCGGGGGCAAACAAATTTTCTCGAATTTTTGCAATTTTATTAAGGGGTACCCCTTGGAAAAATTCGAAAAAAGTGAAGAAAATTTTTGTTATCGATTTTAATAATAATCATTTTCTAGGGTAATTTTGACCCAAACAGTACGAAAATCAGGTTTATTTTAACGTCCGAACAACACATTTCAAAATGTTCTCTTCTCAATTCATACAGTTTTGAATTTTAGCACTATGGGCTTGATATCTTGAAAACCGTTAATCGTATCGTATTTTAACCAACAGCATCGTTTTTGTTGGGTCAAAATTACCTTAAAACGAAGTTTATATCGAAGTCGGGGGCAATAAAAACTTTCTCGGATTTTTGCAATTTTGTTAAGAGGTTTTCCTAATTAATAGAACGTTTCAAGATATTTGTGAAAAACTCGAAAAACTTTTCAATTTTGTGGCATTTGTTTATATTTTTAACCCGACTTCAAAACGGAGGATGGTTCTCAATTCGTCTGTATTTTTATTTATTTATTTTAATTTTAATTTTTTATTTTTTAGCGAATAAGAAAGAAACATTTTTTACTGATGATTATTTTTATATATGTTATATCTGACATCTTTTTGGATCTACTTTGATTAGTACCATTCTGTTGTTTATTTTTCTAGAAATATTTCCCTTTGTTTGCCGTTCCTTGCTGGATTACAGCAAGTAGCTACTTCTATTCAGTACAATATTATAAAGAAAAATAAATTATTGATAAATAAATGTATAGAATAAAACTTTGACAAACAAACATTTAAATAATTGAAAATAATTAAATAAATAATTTATTATTTAAATAAATAAATAATTCATTTACTTACTAAACTAGGTATAGAAGGTATCATCATTGTTGGCTGCTATGCTGGCTGCTATGGTGTGATATAGGTATAAAACCACTAGACTTTCTCTCTAGTCTATAGTACAAAACTAATCCACAATATTATTGTTTCATGTGTTTTCCATTCAACAGGCTCCATTTGTTTGAATTATTGAATAATCATGATGATTTTCTAGTTAGAGTTATTAATTTTTAATGAACAACTTGTTGACTTGTTGTTGTTATTGTTGTTGTTCATAGTAAATATAGTGAATGATTTTAAATATTTTATTAAAATTTTCTTTTTTAACACAATAGAGATACAGATAGATAGGTACATACATTTTACACACATAATACACAAATAAAATTGTACACAAATAAAATTATAAACAAATAAAAATTTACTAAACACTTTTAATGCAGTCAAAATAAATTGTTCGCTTGGGACTAATTCACATAGAGCTGAAACTAATATTTTTTGTATTGAAAGGGGTCGTATGGATTTTAGGATTATAATGGATTTTACACCGCGAAAATCCATTATAATTATTAAATAAAGCAAATATTTGAAATTTTCCTAACAATAATTTTCGACACCGGTTTCGGTAACACCGTTTTTTCATCAGAAAATATATGATAATGACAAAAATATACCTTTAACAAATAAATATAACTTTAACTAAAAGGTAAACATATTTAGGTACTTAAATATATGTAAAACCCAAAAATTTAATAAAATTCCATAAAGGGTTATAGTTAAAATTAGAAACAAATTAAAATTAATTTGAGTTTATTTTATTTTTTAGGTTTTACCAATATTTCTTAGTTTTAATTCATTCAATACGTTTCTATGCGGTTATTTACCTAGATATATTTACCTTTTAGTTGGAATTGTGTTTTTATGTCATTATCGTATATTTTCTGATGAACGAACGGTGTTTCGAAACTAGACAAAAAGAATTATTGTTTGAAAATTTAAAAAATGTTTGATGAATTAAAAAATGTTTCAACCATTTTTTGTAGAAAATTTTATGCTGTACAACTAATAATCAATATATTATTATATTAGATATCGGTTATTTATGAAAAACACCGGTTTTCATAAATAAACAAGTTTTTACAAAAAATATAAACGAAGTTTTATTCGTTTATATTTTTAAAGATTTGAAAAAGAAACACACTTCAGGGATAGTGGACCTGTTTTGAGATTAAAATCTTTATTCTTAGCTGGGGTTCTACTATGTTAATACAACCTGAATTCTATATTTATTAATTAATAAAATACTGTATTTGCTCTGGTCTTTTTCCACAAATATATACAACAACAAAAAAGTTTTTTTTTATACACAAATCACAAAAATACCTACAAACACAGTTGCATGATTTAATTAATTCATTAAAACTAATATTTACTCCAAAAACAAACATATATTTTAAAAACTATATAGTGTATGCAAAATATTTTAACAATTTTATATTATATTTATATTTAATCAGATTATATTTTTTCAGCTTGTAAAAAATAAAAAAAAATTAATTAAAACCCAAATAGATTAATGAATTCACTCTTAATTGAAATATTTTCAGTAATTATTTTATTAGTTTTGCACCAGAGATTGTTTATTTTTTTATAGTTTGATAGTTTTTATAATGAGCAAAAAATTTTCTCATTAATATTTAACAAATTTTAATATATCACACAAAATTTTAATAAATAATTAGTTGTAGTTTTATTATATATATTTTAAAATAGGATATATATATTTTTAATAAAAAATATATCCTATAGTTTTTTTCGAGCTAATTTATTAATAATTCAGTAACTGCCACAAAAGTAGCCTTCTTTTTTCAAAATTTTATTTCTTTGTCTGTGCTTTATTCTTCCGGTTTCTGGTTTTTTTTTAATCGTTTCCCAAAATTTCGATTGATGGAGCCAGAAATCAACAATAAAATATTGAAAAAAGAATGTAACATGTCTACTATAGTTTATGTTTGAGACCATCAGCGAAAAACCAGAAATTCCAAAGTCCTTCGCCATATTTTCTGTAGTCTAAAATCCATCAAACTTTCGAAATTTTGGTTAATATCCCAACATTGCTTTAGAGTTTAAAAGCTTAGATGATCACTATGAAATTTAATTATAAATATAATTTTTAGCGAATTTCCTGAAAGGAAATAGAGCTATTGGTCCTGTACCGAAGTCAAAATTTCGCAAAAATTTCTTCAAATGTCCATCGATTCTACCTAGTAGATGTCAAAAATCACCATCTGTAAAATTTATATATATATATCTATGGACATATATATATATATATATATATATATATACATATATATATATATATATATATATGTGTCTGTAATCACTCTAGCGGTCACAGTTTTCATTTTATCGGAATGAAATTTGGTATTTGAGACGCTTTTGGTATTCAAAAGGTCAAGTTCGTTAATGGGTAAAATCGGACAAGGGGAAAGGGGGGTTTAGAGGGAGGGGGAAACACAAAAATTGACATATCTCTCTTAATATTTGAAAAATCGAAAAATTTATAAGAAGTAAAGTTGTAGGTACTAAGTTTTACTGTAATTTTATTTCTTATCATTTTTTCTGTTACACTAATATTTACAGAAATATTGACGGTTTAAGATTGAAAATTAAATTCCTTAATATCTCTGTACACATTAGAGTTTGAGCAAAAATGATAAGGTGATGAATTGTAGCAAATATAATTTTCTACAACTTTATTCCTTAAGCTTTTTTCGATTGTTCTAATATTAAGAGAGATATTTTATATTTTGTGTTTTCTTCTTTCTTTATACCCTGCCCTTCCCCTAGACGTATGCCATTTATTAATAAAATTGGACTTGCGAATACTAAAATCATATACGACATTTCATTTTGATCAGACTAAAATTGTGACCGCTAGAGAGTCATTTATGTATTCTAAGGAAATTCGCTAAGTTGAAGCAGCTCCTGCGTAACGAATTTTATTCTTACAATTTATCTGTAAGCCTAATAATAAAATCGAGTGTAAGAAACATAAGATTTGTACAGTTTTCGCGGTTAATTTGTTTGAAATTTTTGTCGAGCGGCAATTTATATTGTTTAGGACAAAAAAACTAGGAAATAAATCTCTACTAGTATCTGCTAGTAGTCTCAACATATACTTGTCGGATACCGAATTAGCTTGTCCCGCATATGATCATTTATTTCAAACCAGTTATTGGATTGTATTTATTTAAATAAAAATTAACTCGATAAAATTGCTAATCTAGCATGAATTTTCTTTTTTTTATTAAAATAATAACACAGTTTTTTATAATTCACATTTAAAAATATATTTTTCTTGAATTTTATAATAATTAACATTTAAATAATTAATTTAAAATAATTTTCATGTATTTATTAAAACAATAATATATTGTAAAATGTTGTAATTTACCTGTAAAATTTATTTTAAAATAATAAGAAACTATTGAATTTATTTCTTATATAAATTCAAACTTTCTTATAATTTAAACTTTAAATTATAAATAATTCGGGAGTCAGAGATGAATTGCATCTGTCATAATCAAGAATTACCACTTCCTATCACAATGGATCTAAAATGGTTATTACATGGACTCCAAAAGATTTCAAAGTCCTCGAACATAAAAGTGTAACGAATGTGATAGCTGCGAGTATATATTCACAATAAATTGATTTATTATTGAGCCATTTAACAGGCCCAAAGAAAAAAATATGTCTTCAGTTATCAAATGCTATTAATCTAACTTAAGCTTCTGTATAGGTTTAATTTTCGCTGCTAGATCATTATATATCGGTAACATATAATTATGACAGATGAAACTATCACTGTTGGGGACATAGCGTAGTAAATGCATCATACTTTCTATAATTATTAGAATCATTTTAAAAATTGTAATATTTTTGGAAATGAAAAACACCATTTTAGTTCATTTTAAAATTAAAAAGCACTTCAGAAGATGTTTGAGTTAGAAATTTACTAAGAACTTTTTTGATAAAAATTTAGATAATGCATCTTCCTTTATCATAATTGGCTATGACCTTAGAAATTTAGTTTCTTTTCGGAATGCCACATTTTTTTTGTAGAATTTTCAATAAAACAACCAATAAATTTGGAAATCATCGATTTAGAGTCAAGTTAAATTTATTGATTGTTTTACTCAGAGATGTATCTAGATTGTTCTATAAGTAAAATGGCCTACCTTCTCCTGTCGTAGATATGACGTATTTTATTAGATAAAATATGCAAGGTTTAGAAAAAACAAGATTTTACCCAAAGAAAAGCTAAAAAATAATTTTGTTACCTAGGTAGTAACCAACGTACAAAACCCTACGAAAACTGAGACCCTATCCACGAATCTATACAAATAAATTAAAACACAAACAAAATCTCGGATTCGATTCCAGGTCTCAGAAAAAAAAAATGTAGGAATATATCTTGGTATATTCAATCTAAATCCTAAGCTAAAATATTTAATAATAATTACAAAGTTTGTTTGTGGTTACGTAGACTAATTTGGCGATATATGTTTTGCGACTAAATGCGACTAGATATTGAGGATCCAAGATATGTCCAAGATCTACTGCAAGTACCTATATTTCTATGCAGTTAATGAGCTAGCTACATCTCTGATTGACACGAGAATAAGGTTCAATTATCACATCTAATGTAGATTACCCGGATTATAATTATCACTTACTTGATTTTCTATGGATACTTGAATTTCAATATTGAAAATTTCATAGTCAATTTTTCTAAAGACAATATTTCAAATCTTAATATAGAAAAAAATAATATAAAATAGAATAAATAGTTAGAAATCGAGTCTGATCCAGCAAAAATGTAAATCATATTATACAGGGTGTCCCGTAAGTAGTCGAGTTCCATAAGAGGGTAAATGCAAGACATGCACCCCCATAAAAGAAAGATTCCACCCCTTAAATTTTACTTTCCTGTTTCTGTGGATACGAGCGACAGATAAAATTCATAGTATCTTTGGGACACATAGATACTAGCTATTCTTTGGTTTCAACCTAGTTTCCTTAATTAATTAATAATTAATTAACAGTGCCTCTAATAAAAAAATGTTTCAGGACTTTTCGTTCCAAAATCGTACCCTCTACTTACCCTCTTATGGAACTCGACTACTTACGGGACACCCTGTATATAGGTACATAGTCTGAATACTTTAGTATGCACAACTCCTGACATATGTCTTGTAAACAATTGAAAAGTAAAAGTATAACCCTATAGTTGAGCTTTATCTCGATAATGAATCAAACATAGAATTTATTTATGCAAAAAAATTAAATCCCAAATATAAAATCTTGTCTTTTTTTAAAAACAATTCAGGATTTAGCATCAGTTGCGGAAGATGGACACAATTGGCTTTCCATTATTTTCTCCTTACTTGTGATTGCGGTTGTGATTGCGGGTATTGTAACTGCCATATATTTATTGGGTTATGTGGATGAATTATTGTATTGGTCTGGACGTCGTATGAAATTAGATGAATATTTACAAGGTGAATTAAAAGTGGATCGTTTACCACCAGCATGGATATCACATACACATTTTGTATTTCAAGCGGATGATGGTGGCCTTGCGTATTTGGATACTTCCAATAATAATATTACACAATTAGTTTCTAATCACACGCTGGTAAGTGCATCCCGTTTTTTTTAATGAAAACTTAGAGCTTAACATTAATATTGATATACCAATTGCTTTGCTCCTTTCGAAAACACTGAAAAGTATAATACGTTTTCATGATCAATACAGATAATTGATCTAGAAATTGGGACAGATTTTTAAACATTAACCTCATATGTAACTTTTACAAACAATTTTATTCCCTACAGAATTTAAGTAAATCCCTAAACACTTGTCGACTTATTCAATTTGAAGAAACTAAATAATAATTTCACATCAATTAGAGAATATTCCTAGTTTTTATTATACATATAGTTAAACCCCTTTTTTCACCTTTTTCGGGTGGACTTTAAAATTGGTTTCCTTGGTGAATTTCACGTTTCTAGCTCTTTTTTTATCTTATAAACTTTGACATTCTTTTTTCTCCCGTAAAGTTTGAATTTCAAAACTTATGTCTTAATATTTATTTTGTGGGATATATTATCAAATCGATAGGAGAATATGTACACTTATATACATTTAAATTTGATCTATTTTTCACCCTTCTAAATTTAGAAAAATTACATAACGCTTCTCTGATTATGTTAGCCGAAGCTCTTATGGACTAACGATGTATAAATCGCACAATCAATACTGGTGCTATTATTAAAATGAGCTTTTCCAAGCCCTATTAAATTTTATTACTAAATTCAAGAAAATTTTTCATATAAAATGGATTTACCCTACTTTCAAAAACAACGGGTCATTTAGAGTGGAAATTTTTATGTCAAAATTCAAATATTGTCTAGACACTATTAAAGTTCAAAGAATATAAATTTTTAAATTGTTTTTAGATAAAACAGTAAAAGAAGACATTGAGAGTTTTTTTAAATTTTGGCAACAGAAACTAATTTCTTTTCGTTTTTCTTTTTGTGTGTTAAAACCACAGAAAATTATCATCATAGATATTTTATGTATAAATAATAAATAACCTCGACATTTTCGCTATTTGACACTTGGAGGTTGTTTGCATTTGCTAAGGCCGAAATACAAAAATTTTGTTTATTTTTTTGCACTTAATATATATTTCATTTTAAAGAAAATTTTTTATTTTCAAAGTTTGCATTATAACGTGTGAAATTCTATAAAAATATTCTACGACTATCTAGGTTGACGTTCTTACCATTTTGCATAAGTATCGAATCCAGCCAAAAATGTCTGAATAATCGCACTAGCGTTGAACTCCACTTACTAAGAGGTTTTCAGACATTTACAGTTCACCTTAACAATTTAAACATTATTTATAATAATCCAAGCGGGAACCCATAAAAAAATAATAAATATTTTTTTAGTTCCAAAGTCATTTCATAGTTCGAAAATGATCTTATGTATTGAAACTTGTCATTTTTTATTTTATAAATAAAACAAAAATGTTAAGACAAAAATATGATAATAAATTGCATAAAATCACGCTAAAAATATCAATAAACTGAATCCATTTAGATTATTTGAACAATTAACTCAGTTAGTTATGTTTTATATCTTTTTTAATACAAATTTTTCTAATTTCAGAGACAATTAAACGTTCAAGGTTATCAAAGTACATTTGATCGTCAATATGTATTATTTAAACATAATGTTAAAACAGTAAGTACTCAAATATTTCGCATTCTAGAATTAAGAATTATTTTTTAAAAATTTCTCTAGTAATAAATCAGCCCAATATTTACCAATCAATTAAAAAGAAGAGGAAAAAATATATAGGTCTATAAAATTTACAAACTATACATTTTTTATTTCTAAAAAACCGTTTTTATAAATCCTAAAACAGCGATGGCGAACCAATGGACCAAATAATTCGGACACGATATTAATTAGGGAATTTAGGTATCTGATGAAAAAATTATTTCATCAGATTGTGAACAGAGCTACCGGTACCTGAACGGCAACAGATTGCGCGACAGATATAGGTTGATTTCGCGCGTATTTTGGATCGTACGGACTGGATTTAACTACGAAGTGACGAATTTTGGTTGGATTTTGCAATCTTAACCATTTTTTTCATCTTCCTATGTGAGTTATTATTTTCCGAAATGAATAACATTAAAGACTCGCTTCGCAACCGTTTATCAGATGACGCCAGTTCACCTTGCATTCTGCTAAAAGTAACGGAGTATGAATGTAATATAAGTTATTTGGCATCTAATGGCCTCATTAAAAATTATTTTTAGAAAAAATGGCACGTAATTCAATAAAGGTTCGCCATCCCTGTCCTGAAGTATTGAATTGCAGATTATATAATATGTTTAAATAAAAACCATTCTATAAAATATACATTAGAAAAACATATCCGACAATCATTTAATTAATCTTTACAATATTCTATTAGACCTTTTGCTGGATAATTGACACTGTTAAAAAAGGAATAAATCTCATCGATCGAATGTATGAGTTTCGTCTATGTTCTAAAAACTTGACTGCAGAGATAAAAATTGCAATAAAACATTGTAAAAAAATAACTTTTAGGTATAACATAGTTTCCATGACTGTATAAATAGGATCAAAATAATCCTAAACACTTTTAAAACAGTTATTATACGAATATATATATATAGAGCTATATATAAATAGAGCATAAACTAAAAATATTATATATACATATGTTTAAAAAAATTTCTATTACATAATTCTCTAATGTAAATAAATATCTGAATAAAATATTTTAACTTATAAAATAGTTTTGATTTATATAATATTCTAGAATTTATTAACGTTATTCCATTTATGATAAATTATTCGTAAAATTTATATAGTTATTTTCATTAGTATATGGAATTTTATTTTTCTATGCCTGACTAAGGTTTTCATGGAAAATACATATATTTATGCTCACTTGGACTACTGTGCCCACAAAAATTTATGTAAGTTCATAAAGTTATTTTTATTAGAAATGAAGTTGAAACACTCATAGAATGAAATTAATCGTCCAGGTATCGAACCTTGGACCTCTGAATTTCGTACCCAGCGCGCTCACCGTTTTTAACACACCACGGGCAGATAGCATGGAGACCGCATTTTTTCATAACATTGGCAGTATTACTTTGAAGTCAACATTAATTTATTATTTGTGAATACTTAAACGTCACAATACTATACCAATGTCAGTTTCCATTACGGTTAAGAAGACCTCATTATGAAAGAACAAAAAAAATAACCAATTCCCAGGTATCGAACCCTAAACCTCTATTATTATTCGAAACAAGAGTGTTCAAAAATTTCATAAAATTGAAAAATCACTTGGATAAAGTCACAATACTCTATTTAAGAAAAATATATTTAAATAAAACTCATTAATTATATATCAGTCAGTCTATAAAATCAACATAGCGTCGATTTTTCATTTCTAATAAACGGCTTTATAAACTCTTAAAGTATTGAATAACAGATTATCTACATTTAAATTATAATCATCCTGTAAATAAATGTATAATATATCGTGTATCTATGTAGAACAAATCCCTGTAGATTAATTTTTCTCGATATAAATATCATTATTGTATGTACGTATACAAAATCCAACTTCAGCGATATCTAGTGAAATTGACAGCAGATATTTTGTATGTACATTGTACATTCGTATTCACAAAAATTACTGGATCTAAAATGCATCATAAGGCCCTGAGCTAAACTAATTTTCAGTATCAGTCTTACATACGCTCTTTCCTGATATTTAAAAACTAGTAAAAAGCATCCGATTTCAAGAAAAATGATGAAAAACAAAAACTACAAATCATGAAAATCGGATCATATCTAAAAATGATGCATTTGATATTTTTAAGACGCTCGATTCCACAAGAATAAATTTTATTTATTAATTAAATTGATTAAAAAAAATTTAAAACAAATCACACTATATATAAACTCTAAAGTTCTCGCGATATGACGAATAGTGATTCGTATTAGGTACACTAAGCATACAAAAGATAACAAGGCTTTATTTTGCTCTCACATCTCATAGCATAGATATAACTAGTGTTTTTTTTTTGTTTACTCTTCGCAACACTTGTTTTGACTACCCTCAAAATCATGAAAATATTTCTTTTTTGCGGTCAAAGCTCATAAAAATCATTTGTATTACTCATGCGGGAAAAGTAGTATCTTGACGCTCGCTGTTACGTTTGAAAAAGAACCGTTTGCCCATTTTAAAATTACGCGTGAGTTTTTTCATAAATAAAACTGTTATTTGAGTGCGACAAGTTTACTTGTCGCACGTAAATTATTCTTGGCACACGCAAATTTAGATAAAATTGCTAAAATTAAAAAAATAATAACAAAAAAAAACACAATCGACATATTAAAACTGAATGGGTTATTAACAAAAAAAAACACAATCGACATATTAAAACTGAATTGAGGTTGACGCGTCTGACAGTTTAATTTAATAAATAAAATTGTAATTAAATTAAAATTAGTTTAAAAATGAATATTGTAATACCGGAAACTCCAGAAAGTTCGAGCGACGAATCCACACCACCTGAAATCCTGAAAAAAGCCGATGAAGTAAGAAATAATTTAGTTCCTCAAGTATCGAGACCCAAATATGAAGCGGCTTACAATAAGTTTATGGAATGGCGAAGAAATAAAAAGGTCAAGAGCTTTTCTGAACCCATTCTTCTGACTTATTTTAGTGAACTTGCCGAAACCAAATTACCGTCAACTTTGTGGGCCACTTACTCAATGTTGCGAAGTATGATTGACATCAAACACAAAATTAATATTTATAATTATTCGGGTTTGATCGCTTTTTTAAAGCAGCAAAATAAAGGTTTTAAACCAAAAAAAGCTGAAACATTAGACGCTGAGCAAATAAATCAATTTTTGAACCAAGCTCCTGATAATCAATTCTTGGCAATTAAGGTTAGTTATTTTTAATACTTTTGATCACTCTTTATTATTGAATTAATAAATACATAAACATACTTCATACTTATTTTATTTTTTAGGTGGCTTTGATTTTTGGGGTTCAAGGTGCGTGCAGGCGTCATGAACTTTGTGATTTAACAGTGGACAATATAATCGACAAAGGTGACATGTTGTTGGTGAAAATTCCAAAAACTAAAACCGGCAAAGCAAGATCTTTTGTCGTGACGGATGCGTTTTATCAAACTTATAAAAAATACTCTTCTTCACGCCCAACAAACTTAGCTACCAAAAGATTCTTCGTGGGTTATCGGAACGGCAGGTGTACGAGGCAAAATATTGGCATTAATACGTTCGGTAGCATGCCAAAAATAGTAGCGAAATATTTGAATTTAGCAAACCCGGAGTCTTACACAGGCCATACTTTTAGAAGAACATCAGCTACTTTGTTAGCGGATTCTGGTGCTGATCTTCTTACAATAAAAAGGCACGGAGGATGGAAATCCAATCCCGTTGCTGAAAGTTACGTGGAAGACTCAGTAGGTAATAAAAAACGGATTGGTGAGCAAATTGCACATGCCATATCATCGAGACCATCTACTTCACGCGAACATTCAGACTCAAACAATCCAATTTTTGGAAAAACTTCTGAAGAACCGATGAACATCACTGTGATGCATCAAGAAAATGAAAGATCCGAAATTTTAGAGCAGGTTTCATCTAAAAACGCCATGAATTTGAATATTACATTTACGAACTGCACAAACATTACAGTTCTTTTAAATGACACTGAAAAAAAGTAACTTATTTATGTTGCTGTTGTTGTTCTTGTTATTTTTTGTTCTGATCAAATAAATTTATATTTATTTGTAATTAATTGATACTTTTTTGAATGCTTAATTTTTCAGCTATTATTTCTGGTCCGAAAAGGCTTCGTCCTTTTAAAAAATTGAAAAAATTTATTTTTTGTTTATTAATATTAATTAATTTTTATTTATTGTTTAAAATATATTTTTTTCTTCTTTTAAAACTTTTTATTTGTTTTGAGGGACTGGGGGGGCTCCGCCCCCCCAACCCCCCGCCGGGGCTTCGCCCCTGGACCCCAAACTGATAAGCGTTCCTACATAAGCGTATAAAGACTGTATCTCGGTAAATATCTGTGGATATATATATATATATATATATATATATATATATATATATATATATATATATATATATATATTTAATATAAATATTTTATCAATGATATTAAAACCATATCATAATATTCCTGGAGAGACGGCAACGAGGCACGCCAAGTAATATTCATTGAATTTCATTTGCGGTAATAAGTATGATTCTCCTATGTTATGATTCTACTATCCTAGTTTGTGTGATACAGATAAGGATTTGAAAATAAACATACCAATAGTACTGTTTCAATTGAAGGTGGTATGACATGTTTAATGTTTACAAGATTCAAAAGAATTTAATAATTAAGAACGTTACATACGTGTCAAAATTTATATAAGTTTTAAGTAAAAACTTTTAATCTTTAATATTTGGCAAGATAAAATCACGTTTCAATTTCCTGGGAAACATAATTCCACTATGGGGAAAATATAATTTTTATATTAAAAATTTGTAACAACTGTGTTAATAAATTAAACACTGTGATAAATATTATTTTAATACATTCTTTGAATTATATAGTTTATTTAATTGAATTAAAAATAAAAATATCAATTTCCATTATGGTTACGTAAGACATAGTATGAAAGAACTGACGTATACCATATAGACAAACATATTATTGAATTTTTTATTAACTATGATATGAAAAAATTAACTCATCCACCAGGTATCAAACCCTGGACCTCTGTATTTCAAGCCTAGTGTGCTTACCGTTACACCACGGATGTTTCTGATAAAATGAATAAATTTTTTTAATATCATTGACAATATTATTTTGTAGTCAACATTAACTTATTATTCCACAATATTTTTTTGTGTATAATAATGCGTCACAATACAAGAATAGTCAATTTCCATTATGGTTTCGTAAGATATAGTATGAAAGAACTATTAGAGACTAACATGTCATTGAATAAAGCGTTATTGATAGTTAAAATTAGCTAAAAATGTTTTTAATCAGCATAGTTTAAACTTTTTTTTCGCGCTAAAAAAATAAACACAAAATGATAAATTATATTATAGAATTTTATGAATGTACTATATCTAGCACATGGATGTCTTCAAATTGCGGTGAACAAGGACGCTTGCATCAACATAGTTTTTTTTATTATCGATTAGTTTCTGCCATTTGTTTTATTTGTAGAAATGTTGAGGGAAATTAAAAGTGTGATTGTGGTGACAGTTTAAAGCCGCCTTTGGGTGAAGATATACCTTTGGAAGATTAGGCGCCAGCATTTTTGCTCAAATCGAATGATAATAGATTATAACAATCATAGTTTTCTATATTCTTAAAATTCAAGAACCATTCTTCACCTTTAACAGTTTACAAACTTTTTGTATATGATACAGGAATTGACTACGAACGCGAATTATTTTATATTGTAAACCCATGTTTTGTTATCAATAAAATGATATTCTTTACTACGGTCGTCCAAAAACATTTTTAGATGTTCCCAAAGGAGTTCGGATTTTTTTTTAAATATAAAGTGTATAGGATATATATCGATATCGAACCTCATTTAGGGAATTTATAAAATAAAAATATACAAATCAAATTGAAAAAAATAACATTTGCAGGAATCTCTAAATATTTGTAGACTGGGATACAAAAAACTTTATTATAGCCATTTAATGCACATAGAGATAACAAACGAACGGGAAAGGCTGACGAAAGGGAATTATTTATGTTTTTTTTTATGAGTAATAGTTGAGTTTTTTCTATATAAGCCCCTATTCAAAGTCGACTTGTTAATTTTTTGCATACATTGAAATTATATTACAAATAAATGACGTTTACTGACCAATACGTTTAATAATTCATTTAGTGATGCCGCGAGAGACGGGAGAAGCGAGACGAGGCGAGAATAAGTCAGCGAGAGACAAAGATTAGAATCTTGATTTTCGATAAATATACGAGAGACTGACGATAATAATTAGGTACAATCTTTCAATCTCTACTGATTTTTAATCTGTTTAAATGTACGAATCACAAAACAGCAATCTGGTTGGTAAAGATTTAATTTTTTCTATCATCTTTATTGTTTCAATTAAAATATAAAAAATTAAATAATTTAGAAAAATATGTGACTACAATACAAGAGACATGGTACTCTCTTTTCGTCTCGTCTCGCGGTCTCATCACTAAATCCAATATATAACAATATTTTTTATATTCTTCTAAAAACGAATCTTTTTGAATGCTTTTTTTTCAATTGAAATATTCGCAATAACCATGGTTGAAGAGTCACTGATCAATTTTACCTTTCGATATATGTAGGTTTAGAATTGAATTCGATTGCAATGCAATACATTTTATAAAATACTACCGTTTAGTACTAAATGAATGATATGCATTTTTATTTTTTGATGCTCCGTAGATAAAATTACATTCAATCACTTACAGAGTGTGAAATCTTTTTAACGCAATATTAAATGTTCTTCACATTTTAATTGCATTTTCTTCTAAAACAAAGGTAATCTCGTTCTGTCTCTAACACAAATGCTTTGAGATTCCACTTTAATTTTGTTTCCAATCGTGAAAAATTGTACTGAACCTCTTTTATTTATCATACGATCAAAGGACATGCCTCCATCTTTTTAGGGTACCATATTCAAACCATGAACCTTTATAATTTCGCCATGGCTTTCTGTATTTCACAGAGATTAGTAGTGGATTTGAGTTTGATGTCGTCCTAGACTCATGATGATAGGCTGTCCTAAAGTAAATCGTCTATTCGAAGAATTTGCAGTTCAAAAATTAGATAAATCAATTTCCAAATTTAGGCGGTCTTTATACTTTTGCTACTTTAAACCCGGACGTCACGAGGTCTTAATCGGCCTCCAGAGGATTACAGAGGCCGATCAGAGGCCTACTCAGCTTCTTGGTATCTATAAAACCCTACTAAATCACATATGGCTCCGTATTGGTTATCGAATGATATATCGACATATTTCCACAAATGCTTGCGTGAACATTTTGATTCACAAAACGTAGTGCAATTATTTTGTAATTTATAAAATACATTTTTACGTTTATATAACGTACTTATAACGTATGCATTGAATTCAATCAGTTTTTTAGGTGGATACCTACGTGTTATAATTGATAGCGCAATCACCTATCGCGCAATAATAATATAATAACAAATATTTCGCTTAATTAAAATTGATGTTTGTCTGTTTGACCATTCGTCCATTTATTGGATAAGGTCAATTGGTGCTTCAATGAATGATTATGCCAGTGTTTTATTTGAAAAAAAAAATGTTTTAGTATACTGAAAAGTACCGAAAATGATACAATAACATTGCAAAAAGTAGCCTACTACCTAGTAAGTTACAAATCATAACCTTTCAACAAATAACATACTCAGACTCAAATATCAGGCTCTCCCAGACTCTGGGAGAGCCTGGGTTTGTCTAGATTCTAACCTGCTTATGAAATCTCATACCGTTTTGAGCACAGTTAAAACTATTAAATTTAAATTAAATACGAAAATAGTATTTTCAGGGAAGAGTTTTGACTGGCGACACGTTTGGCTCTTCGAGTCAAAAAGTGTTTTTTAAACACCACTCTGGGCTTCGCACTTGTGAGTCTTGGACCATTGCGTTTGTATCCATACTGAATTAAATTTAGATACTGCATTTAGATGTGAATTCAATAAATACATATTTAAACTATTTTCCCAATGGGCCTTTCGAGAATATCATTCAATCAAATTAGGATATTTTTTTTTGTTACTATGGGATTTCCCATCGGCAACTTGGCAATCTCAGGAACCATAGTTAGAGATCGATTGTAGAGGCTGCCCTTGACGAGCTACACTTTGACCAGAAAGTCCATTGCGAAGCCTAAGGATGTGAGGATGTGAGTGGAGTGGAAGGAATTTTTGTGTATAGACTAAGAATTGGTAGGATATGCGGCTGCAGCCTACTATGATATAAACTATGCCGATATTCATCTGGAATTCATGAAGGAAACTACATAAAACCTTCTCAAGCATAGCCGGTGACTTTGTTGTCCATGCGCCAATAGTTTAGACAATAAACAGGCCCATTTTTTCCCTAATAATTGATAAACTGCCGATGTTGCGATTCGAACCCATTTTCCCAGTTTGAAAGTAGGCATACTGCGCAGACATAACGCTTTAGACCTATCGTCCACTTAGGCTGGTCAGGTTTTTATTAAGTAGATAAACTATGATTTTCATTTTGAAATATCAAAATAAGATTTTCTTTACCGCTCAGTGTATATCATCATCAATCATTTTTTAATAATTAATTTAATAATAATTTAATATCAATAAATTAATAATAAAATGTCACGAAATGAATGACACTCGTATATTTTAAAATATCTAACAACATATATTAGTTATTCCCCTAATTATCATTTTATATCCACATATTTAAATAGAATCCCTACCTATATCCTGTGAAGTTACAAGCAATGTATTTTAATGGCATCATTTAATACTTTTATTCATTAATGAAATATTTTATAATAAATAGAATATAATTATTTGTGCCATGTTTTTGTGTTTTTTAAGTGCAAATCAAATGTTAATGACTAATTTCAAGTGATATTAATTTTTTTTTAATGTTCATATAATTAAACGATAATTATTACATGAATTTTTTTTTAAATGGTTATAATATTTCAATTAATTTTATCGACATTTTTATATTCTGCATCTATTTAAAATGTATATAGGTTTAGTCTCGACTAGAGTAATAGCTAGAAATATGAATCGTAGAAAACTAAATTTGGTAAAGATGTCCATTAATTGTTCCAATAACTACATTTCCACCTGGCCAACTGTGTAACTGTCAAACAAATCAACAGGATGCTTTACGGCATCAAACAAATTTTTATAAATCTGTGCATTTGTAAAAAGTTTAACAAACACTTCATGCACTGATAATGAACTCGTTAGTTGTTACACGTTATCTTTTTATTTTAAATTATAAACCAATGAAAGTTTTGTTTCTACTCTCGCTTATATTACATGCCTCCAATATTGTGGCTGACCTTTTTCTGCGTCTGCTGCCTTGAGGATTCCTATCCCAATTTTTACTGGTTATATCTTGGAGTGATTGTACTCCATATCTACTCTTGTTCTATTTTTCGCTAGAGTACTTGGTTCGTTATAAATAGCATAGCAATATTACCGCAAATAAAATAGTGGACCGACCCCACTGTGCCAGGTAGTTCGCCAATACTACCTACAGCTTAAGCTAAATACCTAAAAATTGAAATAACGAATCTATTTTTGATGAACCAACTTTGCGGCGTAGTTGAGATTTAATGTAAATATTACCGAATAACGAGTAATAAAAACAAATAAATTTTGTAAATTGACACCAAAAATTATTGTCTGTGACATTGACATATTTTGATAGGTATATAGTTATCAAACCTTCATAGCAGGTAGCTATGATCTTATTATAAGTTTAAATAGTGAGTGTATGTGAACATAATGTATTCAGAGACACTGAACCTGAACTTTGTAGGCGTAGATAGTTTCAAGATCAGTAACTGATTCGAAGTCGCAACGCAAAGTGATAGGGAATTTGTTTGTAATTCATTACAAGGGTTCCAAATCTACATAAAATAAAACAAATTTCAATCAACAAATTCATAAATTTGCGCAAACTTGTGTTAATTCTTGACGGAAAGTAGATACAATAAATCAAATTTGTCGCAGTACAAAAGTTCTTTAAGGACTTACTCCTAACTCGAATCTAATGTAATCTAAGATAATACGTTCAATATACCACGTAGCTCAAAGAACCGCTTTATTCGCTCCGCTGTATTCACCAATTTTTTTTATGGTGCTTGAATAAAATCACATTGTACTCTTATTATGTGTAAGTGCATATGTACTTACGATAGTAATAATAAATAGGTAATAACCATAGATTACTATCATTTTTTCGTTAAAATCCATCTGTGAATTATTCGAAATAAATTACTAGTAGATTGTTATTTTAATGTACTCGTATCATGGCATCATCATACCTACAACAATACTGTTACAACAAAATAGAGAAATATTTTGCATGTAATCACAACATGATATGAATAATTCTTTACATTACTTTCTCATACCAATCATAAATTTCTTTATTACCTACTTCTTCGAAGAATTAATAGATGCATATAAGAAAGTATTATTTCTATATATATTTTTCAAATAAATAACAAACCTATACAGAAATTTAACACATTTAATTTGCAAATGGTTATAGTAGGTAAAGTGTTCGGTACTGCTGAGACTTTGCCAATAATAAATCACAATTCGGCGATTCCTTTGTGAGTACTTAGGCTAAAAATCTACAGGAATCGTTCCATTTGAGGTTTAGATTACAAAATGGAGCTTTTTGATGGTGAATTTATAGATAACCACTATAGATTGAAGCTTGCAATTTGGAATACTTCATGACTAGGTGCTCATCATTGTGAATGAAGAAATATCGTACTCCGAATTTAGAATTACTACCCGAAACTGGGATCTAACCAATAACCAACAAAACCATCATAACCATCCACAAACTTGTATATTCATTATAAAAGTATTCAAAAAAAATTGTCTCTAAAGTTCACAAGTTATCTTTTTATTTAATTGCCTTATTAAGCTAAGATTTACGTAGAATAAGCCAGGATACCTTGGTATATTCCAACAACTGGTTTCGATAACGGAAATCGAACGCGATAGTGTTGATTTTGATAGTACTTATAGTAACGAACGTCAATTTTGATAGTATAGAATCAATTTCGTATTATATTAATTGGATGTACATTTTATTCACATTTTAATTAAAAATATAGTATTACTAGCGACCCACGGCTTCGTACAGAAATTTTAATTAGGATGTACTATACGTATAAATATTTTGAAAAAAAATTATCTACATGATGGTGAAAACTGTTTCAAAATCCGTTGCGTGGTTTAGATGGAGTTAGCGGATAAACAAACAGACGCGGAGGTTGACTTCAATTTTTACCGACGAAAGAAGGAGGTACTCATTTCAACCTGTATATATATATTTTTTTTATGTATGATCACGCGTAACTTTTTACAGAGTCCAATTTTGTTAATTATTTTTTTATTCCGTCTCAAAATTATTTAGGTATTTACATTAGTGTAGGACTTAGTTAGACTAAAAAGTAACTTTACTTTTAAGAAGGTTTAATTTCTTGTTACAAAGTTATTATTTTTTGCTTTTCAGTTACTTTCTTCTTTCGTCGGTTCTATTATTTGTTTAAAAGTTGTATATACACCGTATAGATATAAAATTTATTAATCGGTGTTCGATGATCACATTATTATTATTATTATTATATGCTAAACCATCTAAAGAATGAAACAATATAATTATTATTATTGTTTTATACATAGTTGTTTGTACGGTTGTTGTTTATTGTTTTTGTTTGCTTCGTCTGTATGATTGTATGTGTTGTTGATATTGTATTCTATTAATGTTTGTATGTATAAATTTTATTTGATATGGAAGGAAGCAAAAGGAAACATTGGTTTAAATTAACACACTATAATTAAACTTATGTGAATTTTAATTATATTCTAACGTCTATCCAATTATACACTGCAATTCAATTTAAATTGGATCAAACTGCAATACAAAACTCATACAATTGAAATTTAGTGCGGTCTGATTTCATTTCCTACACCTATCTTCTAGAATAATATGGTTCACCATACAAGTCAGCAACCTAGAGATAGATAGATTGTATTGGCTGCCCTGGACGGGCTACACTTCGACTATAAGGTCCATTGTGATGCCTAAGGATGTGAGGATGTAAGTGAAGTGGAAGGAATTTTTGTGTATAGACTAGGAAGTCGTACGATATGCGGCTGCAGCCGAAACTGCAGAAAAGGAAACTGCAGAAACTAACTTTCTCAAGCATAGCTGGTTACTTCGTTCTTGTCCATACGCCGACAGTTTAGTCAATTAACCACCCCTATTTTTTTCCTAATAATTGACAAACTATCGATTTCGGGATTCGAACCCTTAACCTCCCAGTTTCCAACAAACATTTATAATAACGCCTATATAAAGTAAAATAAACAGTTCACACATTGATAATGACTTCGGCATATACAGGTTATTCAAACAATTAATTCAGTTTATGTTACAGTCGATTTGTGCCAAATATATTCGTTTTCTGTTCATATTTTATTATTTGGACTGTATATACGAGTATGCTGTTTGCCACAATCTATTCATTTGAATTGCTTACTGCCGCGTTGTTAATAAATATATACTTTATATTTAAAGGAAAAAAAATACTAAAACAAAACAGAGGAAAATTGTATATAGTATTAATTCTTTTTGCTTGAGGTTTTCTTTTCTTTTTCCGTTATATTTCTTTTTCTATGTTTACTTGGAAAAATATTCTACTTCTATTAATTAATATTATATAATTTTTTTCTAATACTCAGTAGAAATTGCAATACTATTTTAATTATTTAAACTACTTATATATTTCAACTGTGCCCCGCGGTTTTCTGTACGTGAATTCATTTTCTTTTAATCATGAATGTTTTAAAAACAAAGCCGAATAGTACAGTCGTATAGAATTTGGCGCATTACTGAAATATATAATTTTACTATAGACATATCTATCTATCTTTTGGGTAATCAAAAGATAGAGTGTTAAATGATAAAGTGTTTTGAGACATTCTGAAAAGGCTATTTCTTATTTTACTACTAGCCGCCTTGAATTTATGCCTATTAATAATGTTTCAAACAAAAGTAGTTTATTATTTGAGATAAATTTTGTTCCTATCTTGCACCCTTTAAAAACTGGCACAATTTCCATGCAACACGGATGCATTCAACAGCAAATTTTTTAACAAACAAAAGTATCTACTATCCATGAAAAATGCTTCTGTCGACTTAATGTGATTTTAAAACAGACAGACAGACAGAAAATAAATATTTTTTTAAGTATCTATTTACATGATATTGAAAATATGTAGTCTTAGTTTGAAAATATTATTCATACATAAGTATAGATTAACCAACATATAATTTTAAACCTATTCAGAGCAAGTTCGTGTGAACATTTTACAAACCTAACATTCTCATCGGACTCCTTCAATAGTATTTATTTTTCAAAGCTTTTCTCTACGTACTAAATCATTTCATTGTGATTTTATGGATAGTTTCAATATTATCGAGATTCCTAATAAGAACGATGAAAAACCGGGAACATTAGTAAACGTCAGTTGTTATATACTATAAATAAAATTCTTTGATAAATTATCGCATAATAAATAATACAAATATTTCTAACATAACTCGAATCATAAAGATATTCACATACACTGAAAGGTATAAAACTTGAGACAAACATTTGAAATCATACCTGTAAATTCTTAACCAAAAACTTTAGCCATTTTAATATCATATGAATATCATTCATGAATAATTTTTGTACTTATTTCACGCACAGGTTCATTCATTTGACAAAATATTTCATAACATTCTGAAAAGCACCTTCAATTTTGAGTTGAATTTCTTCTTTGAGGTCCGTGTTTGATTGACTTGTTTGTGGTTTAGTAATATACACTTTATCCTGAAGATAACCCCAAAGAAAAGACGCCCACAGTGTCAAGTCCGATCTGAACGTTGCAGTTTTATGTTTGGGGTTATCTTATAAAATGTACATTAATAAACCTCAATCAATTGAGGTCCTTGTAGAGTACTGTGCCCTACATCTTGGATTTCAATGTTTAGTCGTGTTGGTACAATAAATACGTCTTCAGGGTACTTCGTATCTGCCAACAAAACTTTGTATCAATTATTATCTTAGGAAAATGCGATAATTCAGGAAGGTTTTAGGATCAAATATACCAGGATATCTTGGTATATTCCCACATTGAAGAAATACGACACATGCCTGTATTTCCATATTGTTAGCGAATTTTCGAAGAAAATGTTGCCTTTGGATTTTGTACTGGTGAAGAGATTTCAAAAAAATTCTTCAAACGTTCATCGAACATACCTGATGTCAAAAATGACCCTCATATACAAAAAAATTGATGATATAAGCGCTCTAAAAGCTACAATTTTAATCTAGCGTGAATGATATTTGGTGTTGGACGTCTATCTGTTTTTGAAAGAACAATTTCGTTTATGGGTAAAATCGAACAAGGGAAAAGGGGAGGCTAAAGGGAAGGGGGAAACATAAAATCTTGAATTTTTCTCTTAAATTTAGTAAAATGATAACAACTATCAGAATAAAGTTACTTTACATATTTTCTGTTACTCTCATATGTACAGAAATAATCAAAATCATTATCATAAATAATATTAAAGAGAACTCGTTTTTTTCGAAATAAATATCGATTTTTGCCCCAATTTCCTAGATCAAATATTTTTGTATTTTATAAATACGTATTTCGACTACAAAGTAGTCATCATCAGTATGAATTAGCTAATTGTAATTATTCTCCGAGGAGATGTAAATTTGGTATATAGGTGTTCATAAAATGACCTAACTAGTCCATTTCCGCAAATTTGCTTGTCTGTCCGTCCGTCAACACGATAACTGAAAGATGAAAAGAGATAGCGAGCTGAAATTTTGATGTGTGTCCTAGAACTAAAAAGTAAGGTCGGTTCGTGAATGGGCAAAATCGGACCAGTTTGGGCAAAACTGCCAATCTTTGAAACCGTAAGAGATAGGACAACAATTTTAAGACAATAAATATTCCTTTTTTAAAAATAAACAATTTTTGTTTGAAACTTTTTGTCATAAATTCAGTAAATGTTAGATATGCAAGCAATTAATTTAAGTTAGTAACTTAACTGGTCTTCACTGGTTTCAATCAAATTGGTTCTTCAATTGTTCCTTACTTACATAAGAAACACTCTATATATATATATATATTCGGAAAATTAATGGCATACATGATTATCATTTTATTAGTAGTACGCGATATTTAACTATACAATTTAATTACAAAACTAAAACTATACACCACACTGATCAATAAGAAAACACACATCATTTAACAACAGTGAAGTCGTAAACCACCACTGTCATCATCAAACCATACAGACACAAACTCACCCCCCCCCCCAGCCAAACCCCAAACCCTCACCATCACCATATTCTGTGAATTGTTGACATTTAAAACAATGTTAGTTTATTCACTTTAAAGTATATAGAGACTCACTCAGGTCATTATCATTTTCTAACAATAAATTTTCCAATGTTTAATATTCATATGAAAATTAATAAATTAATTTACTAGAGATAACTTCGCATTCACTTCTTCGATCACACAAGGGTTGTTGGGGGGAGGTGGTTCGATTGGGTAGTATGTACAGTGGTTGGTGAGTGGTGTAGTCAGTAACAAACACTACTTGAATTTTAAACGAACGGAATTCCGACCCAATTAATTGAAATATTCACAAACATTTGATATTGCTACCTGCTGCTACTGCTTGCTTGCTTGCTCTCTCTCTCTCCTTATACATATAATAAACGATAAATATCTCTACCTCGTATCTACCTAACCATCGATATATTAAGTCTGTGTGAGTGTAAGAGAGAATAAAATCACGTAGAAGTTATCTAACGACCCTCACCCACATCATATAATAATTAATAGAGCTTAGTGATTTATATGTTGTGAGACAAATAATATATTAGATCAGATTTTTATTGCATCCATATACAATGTAGTATGTTTTAAATATATAATAATGTTATTATTTTGACCAGTCCAAGTAGCCTAAGGCGTTATGTCTTTGCAGTATGTCTACTTGGAAACTGGAAGGTTATGGGTTCGAGCCCCGACATCGGCAGTTTGTCAATTATTAAGAAAAAAAAGGGGCGGTTAATTGACTAAACTGTCGGCGTATGGACAAGAACGAAGTATCCGGCTATGCTTGAGAAGGTTTCCTGCAGTTTTCTTCACGAACGCCAAATGAATATCGGCATAGTTCCTATCATAGTCGGCTGACATCCTCATATCCTTAGGCATCACAATGGACCATATGGTCGAAGTGTAGTCCGCCCAGGGCAGCCTCTACAATCTACATCTTGACCACAATGTTTGGTATAAAAAATCAGGTACATCTTGGATGAGGATCGAACTCATACGATCCGAATAAGGCACAAATCAATTATAAAATTTTAAAAAATGACATCACTTTTGTGGCCAAGTGTACGTTAGATAGTGAGACATTATATGTACCCTACCATGGCATGTCAGTACCATGGCTTAGTTAGTAGAGCACGTATTAAATGGGAACCTATTCAAAAAAGGTCGTGGGTTCAATTCCACGATGTGTATGATTTATCATACATTGACGTGAGAATATAATATAACCAATATTCAGACTTACTACTTAAATTTCAAATTAAAAAAATGCGAGTCACCTCCATCAGTATAACATAACCGAAAGGCAACTCTTCTAGCAATGGTTGAATAGAAACGCGCGTCTAAAAACAAAATATTTCAATAGCAGTAATACTTTGTTTTTCTCAATTTCTCGAAAAATATTACCGACGGTTTTCTTAAAATGTTTTTTCGTTACCTGAGTTGAACGACTAAAAGACCAATAATCTTCAAAAAATATAGTGATTTCTAAGCAAAGCCCAAGCTATTGTAAGATTTTCTATTTAATGTATTACTTAGCAAATTCCTAGATAGTTTCATAACAGTTTCATAACAAGTTATATACAAGAATTGGACCACTAATGGAAACTTTGCAATGGCTTGACTTACAATGGTAATGACACTAACGCATTTCGAAGCTGTGATACTATTTTTCAGAATATGTTGATATCATATCGAATCTCTTATTTCAAGAAAGTTAAAGAATAAAATAAATGAAAAAACTGCTAAAAGGACTAAAGTATCCTGTACAATTTGATGACTGAAACCTATTTTTGAATCTCGTATTAATTAGACATCATTTCTAATTTACATTTACTGATATTTTACAATAAATGCATTTAAAATATTTAGGACAAATAAAAAAAGGTTATAAATCGGTATAAGATTATTCATATACTTTACAACTTTTTTTAAATCCTAAATAAATTTTATTAAAGATCATTCAAATCGATACGTCTGTTGGACATGTGTAAGCAGCTCTTGATTATACTTGTATACAGAGGTCTAGTGAGTGTGTGTGTGTATGTATATTCACCGAATTTTTTATTCGTGTGATTTGCTTGGTTGCGTGACTTTGGTATTTTGTTGAATACATAAAATATATAATAAAAATGAAGTTATCACTTAATTTATTATTCTTTCCGTTTCGCGTTATGTATGGTGACATTTTTCTTTCTTTCTTTTTTTTTAAATTCATTTCGGATTTTATCAATTTCTCTACTATCCTGTCCGACAGGTGTCCGCAATATTAACTAACCTCGATTAAACTGTAGCCATGACATCAAAACCAACGTTTTGTTCATAATAGATAGAATTCTTCTATTATGAACATTTCGTCAAAAATGAAGATGATTCGTTAAAACCAATGAAAACATCGTTCAATATTTTAATACCACATAGATAGTTGATTGGGAAGAAAAATTGCTACATCATCATCAAATTATATGTGATCTTATGGAGAATATAGGCGCAGACATAAGGCGTTATGTCTGCGCAGTATGCCTACTTGGAAACTGGGAGGTTATGGGTTCGAATCCCGACATCGGCAGTTTGTCGATTATATAAAATAAGGGGCAGTTAATTGACTAAACTGTCGGCGTATGGACGAGAACGAAGTAACCGGCTATGCTTGAGAAGCTTTTCTGCAGTTTCCTTCACGAACTCCAGATGAATATCGGCATAGTTCCTATTATAGTCGGCTGCAGCCGCATATCCTACCAATTCCTAGTCTATACACAAAAATTCCTCCACTCCACTCACATCCTCACATTCTTAGGCATCACAATGGACCTTATGGTCGAAGTGTAGCCCGTCCAGAGCAGCCTCTACAATCTATCTATCTATGTATCTCAGTGGAATTGTGCATAGTAGCTTAAAAATTTCATCAATTTCCACACTATTTCGGAGATTTTCAGAGATGTGTTAAATAATATTATTGGGAACTCTAACACTTGGATATGCTCTCTGGTGGGTAAATTATAAACTAAAGCTAATAGGTCGATCTTTGCTGCTCCAACCCTTCTGACATACCTTTCGGCCTACACATTTCGTGGTCGCACTCTGTTGAACAACTTAGTAACTACTACTAGTTCCCAAGCTCCACCCTAGAAATATTAAGGGTGGACATACTACCTTTCACGGACATACACCTTAAAGAATTTGTTTTTCAATACTTGGTACTTATTGCTTAAAGTACTGTTTCCCGGTACTTTACCCAGTTCTACAATGTCTGTACCCATGCAACATCATTTATAAGTATTATTACATTTTATATCCTTTCAATCAAAACCAAAGTAATATTATTATGATTGAAAAATATTTCTAGGAAATAAATAATCTTTAAACAAATAACTTCATTTGCTCACGTTTCTCGGCAGCTGATGATCATCACCAACATTGCACAACAAAGCACAGGATAAAATCAATATTATCACTGTGCAAAAAGAAGAAAAAAAATTATACATGTAAAAACAATGGTGAGCTTTGTAAAAAGCATTACACAGACCGTTTTTATTTACCAATGTTGTTCTATTGTATTATGTATCTTTCTATATACAGCCCGTATTTTAAAATACACCCAATCTACAAACAATGTATTGTGTATCCATCGCTGTCTATATGTAGTGTACTATGATATGGTTTACTTTGTCACACTTAAACTGTATTAAAATCAGTATTGTACAACATATAACCATTAAACTTATCACTCTCTAACTACAATCTATATATATAGTTGCATCTTACTCGTGCATGCATACATCGTCGTTATTGTCCGTCGTAGTGATGAGCAAAATCTGTCTTGGTCGTATACCTATAAAAAGTCTTGAAAAATTTCCAAAACGACGTAAGTAGTAAGTACCAGACTAAATGAGCAAGACCAACACCAAGAATGAATACGCAAGACCAAGACCGAGACCAAGACTGCAAGTATTTGAGCAAGACCAAGACCAAGACTGAATTCACACCAAGACCAAGATCAAGACTACAAGTATTTGAGCCAGACCAAGGCCAAGACCGGACAAGCAAGTACCGATATCAAGACTGTCTTGGTCTTGGTCTTGGCCTTAGTCTTTGTCTTGGTCTTGCTTTGCTCATGACTAGTCCGTCGTCCGTTGTATGAGTGTTTCTACATGTATATGTAACAAAGACACCATATCATAGTCACTACATATAGACAGAAATAGATACACTATACATTATTTCCAGATTGGGTGTATTTTATGATACGGACTGTATACTGTTCGAATGATTCAACCGAATATGTTTTTCCGCTTGTATTTTTCCATAAACATATGTGTAACTGTTTATGGTCGATTATCAACGTCAATATAGAGGACAATGAAAATTGAAATATCCGTTATATTTTTCGAGAAAATATGTTTAATAAAATATGTTGTGTAATGTCTTGTGTATGCATTTTTTTTTTGTTTATTTGGGTTTTTATTCTTTTCCGTATAAAGCTTGGTTTGCGTAATATAAATTACTGTCCAGGCAGTAGACAATATACATTAATCAAGTTGCTTCAAATCTTGTCCGATGTTATTTTTTTATATATGCATATTATGTTTATGTTCGATCAAGACAACAAAAATTGAAATATCCATTTTATTTCAGAAAAATATCTTTAATAAATTGTTATATCTTTTATAGTTTTTGTTAATTTGATTTTTATTTTTGTCCCTATTAAGCATAGTTTATACAATTCGAATTACTACCCAGACAGTAAGCCTTGTATATAAATTAAAAAGCTGATTTCACATACACAGTCAGTTGTGATTTGACAGTTAAACACTATCCTCTATGATTTGAAAGCTACGCTCAGTTGTACAATGCGCCACAAAAGTCGTATTTATTCGGTTTTTGGGAAATTGTTTCGAATAAAAGTTGTTAGTTTACTAATAATGAACAACTGTTATACGAAAACCGAATGAATAAGACACAAATCAATAATAAAATTTTGAAAAATGAGTAGTACTTTTGTAGCTATGTGAACTTAAAAATATAGTGTTTGAATGACCGATTTTGAGTTAAGAATTGATTCTCTTGATGGAATTTTTGGTAAAGAACCTTTAGTTTGATTAGATATCTTTAGATTAATTTTGACAATAATTGAAAATCAATTTTTTTTTAATTCGCCACTTAAAACTACGTAAGCTAAGTGGATTTCCTTAGACAAAGGAGTTATAAAGAATATCGAATCAAGTTACCAAGATGACGGTTGTAATATTAATTAAGTATTAGAATATTAAAATTACAAAATTTTTGGTAAATATTATACGGAAAATATGGGTGAGATAACTAATTCTAGTAAAGATTTTTTTCTACAACTTTACTTAATATAAATTTTTAATTTTATTAGTATTAAGAGATAAATTCAATCCCACCTTTCTCCTTTACCCATTTTGCACATTTTCGAACTGCCAAAGAACCAGCAACACCAATAAATTTGTCAACTAGGCGCGTCACTTACCTAATATCTTTCCATTTAAACTAGAATCGCAGCTTCTAGAGCGCGTAAAAGTACACATATGATACTCTAAGAATGGGTCACAGGACACTAATACTTTCACGTAATACACGTACCAAGGAGCCATTACGTACATTGTCTATTTTATAACTTTGGCCCCATTTGTGAACGAAAAACATCTTCCCAGAATTGGTGGGACATTTGAGACATTTGATCACCATCTTATAAACTATCGATTTATCGGGATTAAATTTGCATCCACCGAAAGTGTTTTACCAAACGGTTTGTACGGGGTCCTGTCTTGCAGACTATGAATTTCGACAAAAATCGCCCCATTCTTTTACACTTACAATAATTTTTTTGCTTTTTAGTGCGTTATCTACTACTGGTATTTTGTTTGACATACATTATTTTTTAAACTACAAAAGTTACTTTAATTTTCCAAATTTACTAACATTTCCTCACAGATTTCGGGGAATATTTTTAATTTCCAGGTGGTACCATATTATTGTTGGAACATTTGAACTGGAATAATATGAACTGAGTTATATTTGAAAGCAAATTTTGACCTGAAAATACATACATACATACATACATATATATGAATGACTAAAATTAAATAAAAGCTTGTAAAAATTATGATGATTGAAATAATTTAATAAACACTGCTCTCTATGAAGAACAATTTTTTATGCCACTATTCGAATGAATATTTTATTAAAAAAGTTCCGTTATTATAAAACTGTTAAAACAATTATAACGCTCATATGATGTTTGTTAATTTAATTATGAATGACATACGATGGTGTGAAAAAAATATGATCATGGTTGAACTACTGAACAAAAGCTCAAATTATCCAACACATGCATGTACAATCCCGATCAAAATAACTGAATCTCTGTGGAAATGGAAATTTTATTAAAAAATGTTATATTGTTATTCGGTGTTTGAGAAAGTATTTGAATGTTGCATAATCACATAACTCGGAGTTTTTGTAATTCTTAAGTTTAAAAATTGTCAAAAAAAACTTTTCTTTCATACTTTTCTGTTCTACCGGAGGTACTTTCCTGTTTTGTTAAAATTCTTGATTTTCAACAAAACTATTTTAACCATCCGTCAAAGCTAAAAAATTTTCACGGATCAATTGCTGACATAATGATTTTCTTTTCCAACATTAATTCATTCTAATGACAGATAAAGATATGTTCTAATATCACATTATAACATCAGACAATTCACCAAAATATCGAATAGTGATTCGTATTAGGTACACCTAGCACACAAAAGAAAACTAGGTTTAATTTTGATATCGCATATCTTCTAACATAAATAACAATTAATGTTTTATTTTATTTATTCTTCGCAATGCGTTTGTGTTAAGCTTCCTTACTTATTTGAGAGACGTTTTCAGGGTAGATGGAAACCACCCACGCTTGCAAACTTCTGTTGATACCATCAAAAGAATATTGTGAGGACTGGCTACAAGAGATAATTTTTAATAAACGTTCTTCCTAAAGAAACCTAATATTAATCGAGCTGGCGTTGAGATATTCTTATTACACTCTGCGAATTCTTGAATTTATGACATAGTGTAATTTTCATATTTTTATTGAAAATATTTTGATAACGTGGTCAAAAATCACTTTAGGTTGATTCAATTTTTATTTAATCCGATTATACTAAAAGTATGTGAATATAGTAATGGTTTGCTCACCTCATATGTATAAGTCCGTTTACAACCTAGAAGCTTTATAATAAATAATAATAACGCTTATGTAATTCGCACACGTTTTTTTGTAATTTGTTTCTTGTAAATCTCTCGTCCTTTATGTAATTATTTAATAAATATACTATGTTTTTTCCCTGTTTTGCTACTACCTATACCCATAGTACAATATTCCATAAGGATTTCTGGTGTTAATCTCGTGTAAAAATTTACTCTCCAAATTTACTCTTACGGTAATTACTTTTCACGCCTATGTGTACGTACGTTATGAGAAATAAATAACTTTTTTTTTCACTGTATAATTTAGTTTTTAGTATTATGTATATATACTTCGAAAAACTTCGAATACGTTATGAAATCACCTCGGTGTCTATCACAGACGTTTTTCTCGGCGACTGTTTCACGTAAATAATTAAAATTTTGTACTTATGCAGTACGAACATGAGATAAAGAGTATAAGAACATTAAGATAAAGAAAGGAAATTGTCAGAACTAAATTTTTTACGGTAAAATAAGAGTTTTCATAATTTATATGCCTTCGCATTCTTTTACCTTTAATGAAATAAAGGATATCACACAAAACGGAGACAAAAAAAAAAAATACGTTTTAGGTAAATTGAAAAAAACGTAGCGTGATCGATTTTTATAAACAATTTGATTCCTATTTGATGTCCTATTCCACACATTTTTTATTTTTCACACTTTTACACAAAAAATTCTTTGAGTTGTCTTTTTCAACAAAAGCTTCATGATCCCAAGCATGCGGATATTCGCAGCCACAACCGCAACGGCGAATCTTGCGCATTAATTTCAGAATTCGACACGTAGTAGCTACGTAGACCAAACGAATTTTCTCAAAGAAAAAATACATGATATAAGATAAATATTTAGATTTATATTCCAAATTTTAACATTTTCCATGACCGATTTTGTTCGACAACTAAAGTGGTCTTTAAGCGCAGCATGCCTTTATTACACGTACACGTATTACACGTTGTTGCATCTTTGACATCCCTATGGCTAGTTTTCAGAATTACAACGTGGTATAATTTTCTTTAGATACTTGGTACAAGATTTCTTATAAAGTTTTCAAATCTGCATTTTTTTAAACATTTTTTTAAATAAAATGCCTTTTCTATTTTCAAGTGTACCACACTTTTTCGTACATACTTGATTTATTTTTAAATATTTACATATTTTTGTATTGAATATATTATTTTATTCTCATTCTTGCACCTAAATTCTTGAAAATAAATAAACTTTAGCTTATTGAGTCATAAATTATACCGTAGTAAATAGGAAGAAAAAAAAACAGAATTTTTTAAATATTTGTATAATAAAATTTATGAGAAAAATATATAAATCCTGTTATCGGTTATGGACCTTACTTTTTTACATTAAGAACGGACATAGTTGCATATTATATTTGATTTACTACTATCAAAAAACTGTAATATCATATAACGTTATACTGCTTGAATACGTACAACAATTTTTAAAAGATACATCTAACTATTATTACGGCTAAACGGCAGAAGCAGTTGTAAAACTCTTAATAAATCAGCAACTATAATATTGATATTAATAATAATAATATTAATATTAATATTAATAATAATAATAAATAAACATACATACATACTGATATGAAAAAATTAACTCGTCAACCGTCTTCCTGGTTGACGAGTTAATTTTTTCAAATCAGTATTTAATTTAATTAATAAATTCAATGACAATGAAATGTGTCGGAGAAAACATACATACATTTATACACACTACAAGAACACCAACACCCTTACAAATATACACGCACACTCACACACATTCTCCGGTTCACATGACAGACAAAAACAATAAATAAAAACACAGTTTACCGTCACTTGACTATGTCCGTGCGGTAAACTAATCGGGCTCAGCCATGAAAAAAAAACAACAATAATAATAATATAAGACATGTCATCCCAATGGCCTTTCCTAGAAGATTTTAGTAGTCTCTTTATTCAGACCTTCTACTTCAGTCTGTAGAGATTCGCTTCTCCCATATATTGACAATAACCAGAAGCTTGCCTATCAAGTTTTTCTGAAGATTCGTATATTCGGGGTGAGATGCACCGAATATTTTGTATCTACTGTAACCGAGAGATTCGCAGTTAAAGATGATGTGGCTGGATGTTTCTTCCTCCTTGCCACACATTCAGCACATAATGGATCAATTGTGGAGTCCTGTTGTGGTCATATGCTTTCGTAGGTGATAATGTCCGATGATAAATCCGGTAGTCTTACGTATCCTGTTTAAGTTGAGGGCATCGAGAGACAGATTCTTGGATGCAATCCGAAATAATATTTTCCCGAGTTTTTGTTGCTATCCACTCATTGATCACTTGTTTACATGCTGACTTTGTAGTTCCTAAATAGGTTCTGGGCCTGTGAAAGGTATTACGACTTCCTTCTTTGTCAAGGTATCTGCTTTTTTGTTTGCTTCGAAATCACTGTGACATGATATCCAGATCAATTCAACATTGTTCCATTTTGTCAGCTCCAGTAGTTACTCTAGGCAATCCCAGACTACTCCTGAGCTGATTTCAGTGGCAAATAATCTTTTTAGAGCAGCTTGACTGTCCAAGAGAATGTAAATTGTCCGGTAGATAGATAGATTGTAGAAGCTCCCCTAGACGGGCTACACTTCGACCATAAGGTCCATTGTGATGCCTAAGGATGTGAGGATGCGAGTGGAGTGGATGAAATTTTTGTGTATAGACTAGAAATTGGTAGGATAAGCGGCTGCAGCCGACTATGATGGGAACTATGTCGATATTCATCTGGAGTTCGTGAAGGAACCTGCAGAAAACCTTCTAAAGCATAGCCTGTTACTTCGTTCTTGTCCATCTACCTACAGTTTAGTCAATTAACCGCCCCTTTTTTTCTTAATAATTGACAAACTGCCGATGTCGGGATTCGAACCTATAACCTCCCAGTTTCCAAGTATGCATACTGCGCAGACCTAACGTTCATGTAACCACAACGTAAGTCCTTCCGAACACAGTCAGTATGACGTAGACTTGGTGTTCGACTAAATTATATTTATTAATGATACATATACTCTTTGAATTATACACTTTGTGCTAGAGTTCTACTACTGCTTCTATATCTAAACAATGCATTACATATATATTATGCAATAAAACCAATAATATTAAAAGCAATATATATACATCGATAAAGAAAAATCGGAATTGTAATATGCTTACAAAAACCAATGTTCACAATAAGAACATTCAAAAAATATACAATTCGATTTATATATTGACGTCATAATTTTGTACTGAACCAGAACTGGGCGAAGAGATATACGGTAATAATTGAAACTTTGTACATTTATTTACAATTTAATGATTGTGAAAAATATCATTAAAAACTTTTTAATATTAACGGGAAAAAAACAAATTAATGACCTTTATATTAATGCGACAAATTATGTTTTATTGCTTTTATCGCAAATAAAACGTAAAAGTTTCGATAAAATATACAAAAATAAAAATTTTTATTGGATATTAAATTATGAATTAGGAATGGTCAATTATTTCCTAGGTTCGTTATAAATGTAATAAAATAGTAATTATTTTGTTAATCAAGAAAAAAAGAACTTTCCATCTATCGAAAATCTTCAGCAAATCGAAAATATCTTTTTTTTATTTAATTTTCTGGTATTCAAAAAAAGCTCTATTTCTTGCTCATTATCAGTCAAATTTATATCAAGTATTCAATTTTTTATGAACGAAACATGATTGATAATTGAAAAATTTGACGTAATTTAAAAAGATTTGGAACCCGAAAATATAACTGTTTTCAAAGCTTTTCTTCGCTAGTGCTTAGATCAATTATTAGAACCATATTACTCCAGGAGTAGGCATGCAATACTTCATGAAAAAATTTTGTTGATAATTTTTCTCCCATATTTAAGAGTCTTATTATCTTTCTGGAAATATTGTGCAAATATAATTCACTTATGGAGTTCAGACTTATGAACTTCTGAAAAAATGAATAAGTAATTATAATATGTATAAAATTATGTATTACGAGCTTATACCCTCAGCTTCGCTGCGTTTAACTGTTATATCTCCATCTCCCGTCATTTTAAGACTAAAAAACACAATGAAATTTCCCACCACTTCATAAATATATATATATATCGACACTTCCGCCAAATTACTATTTCAGCGAATATTTTTGAATTCTATCTCTTAACACTAGTTTTATATCTAATTATAAGCTTTTAACAAACAAAATTTAATCAGAATCGGTCCAGTAGTTTTTGCGTGATGCTCGAACAAACAAACAAACAAATAAACAGATATTTACAATTTTATAACAGAAGAAATATGAATAAAAATAATAGAAATCAAACTATTTATTTGTTAGTTAATTTCAGGAAAAATTTATTTTAATTAACCAACTAAGAAATAAATTAGCATTCCCCACATAATTTTGAGGGGCCAGTATGGAGGAATGCAAGTGCATGCTCCCACGATCATACCCACCATGCTCGGCTCTAATATGTACTGGAATGTACCCAATGAGAAACACTGGGTTATAGCCAAGGTAAAACGATTTGATGGGTTTGTATCATATGGTTGTTTTGATATTTAGTAAATGTACTTTTCTCAATGAAAGTTCAAAGTTGGTCTCTTGAATGAAACAAAGTAGAAGTTGGGTTTTTTTAATGAAACTAATATCTTGTATAATTTATTATTTAAAATGATAAATTAATTCGAACTATTATTTAATAAACATTTAAATAATTTTTTTTTTCAAGTTAATCGAAACCGTAGACATCAGTATAGTACATTCCTCTTTTAGATATTACATAATCTGACGTAACAAGACTTTGTTAAACCATGCGTTAAAACATTTAAATAAGACACAACTTTATAACAAACTTGAAAACTTGATATACAAAATGTTTAGTAAATAATTACATGTACAAATTACTTTATACCACGCATTTAACACATAGAATTATAGAAGAGTGACTTCTCGTAAGATTATGTATATCATATCCGACCATAAACAAAAATATAAGACGGACCAAGTATTCACATACAAAAATTATTTATATCCCAGCAAAAACAAAAATGTTCGTTTACAAAAACAGTGAAATCTATGTTTGGTCCAACTCTTGTTGTGAAAATGATTGGGATATATTATTGTGTAAGTATCTAAGGTGCAGGGTATTTCAAATTTTTTTCCCACAACATATTTATTTCCCTTATATATATATATATATATATATATATATATATATATATATATATATATATATATATATATATATATATATACAACATATTTTATACTTTGTTTTTATCGAGATATTTTATATTTTGTGTTTTCTTCTATCTTTATGGTACGTTTCTCTTTGACGTACACTATTTATTAATAAAATTGGCCTTGAAAATCCTAAAATGATACCAGATACGACATTTCATTTTAATCAGACTTAAATTGTGACTAGAGAGTAATTTATGTATTCTAAGGAAATTCGCTAAGTTGACGCAGCTCCTGCGTACAGCCTTTTTTTATTATAAATTCATTCAACTGACTTTTTTATACAACCTTTGTAAATTTATTTTTTATAAAATATTTTAACCCATTTGTCATTATATATCAACTCTCAAATAATTTTAACATTTATAAGAAAATATAATTTTCCATTTTATTATCAAACATTTATTTCTCTTTATTTGTTTTTTTGCAGGTATTCCGTCATTCATTTACAGCGCAATATACCGTTTATGATGTTAAAAATGAGTAAGTTGTTATTATTTTTTTATTTCTTTTTTCTAGTGATATTATTTTTTTATTACTTCTCGTCGTCAAACATACCTCCAATTTAATAACTACCTCGATGTTTGAGACCGAAAATATGAAGAAATGAAGAAAAACAAAAATGTAGTCCGTGGGCACCACCTATGAAATTGTTCATATCATTACCTAAATACATTTAGTAAGCAATATTTGTATTTTATTTATGTACTAGCGACCCACTCAGGCATCGCACGGGTAGCACTAATTATCTATAGCCAGATAACACAAAATTGTCAAAAAACAAATAGAAAATTGTTTTGCGATCGCTACCAAATCGCAGGATCACCCCCTGGGCTAATCTGAAGATTGCCGGAAAATTTTATCAAAATCGGTCCACCCGTTTTGGAGTCCATACATACATAGGAAACATATATACACACATCAATTTTTATATGTAAAGAAGATTCATTATGTCATTCTTTGGTATTGCTTGATATGAAAAAAATACTGATCTAGGGTGAGAATCGAACTCACGACTAGATTCCCACCCTAGATTGATTTTTCATATCAAGCATTTGGTGTCGAAGAATGTTATCAATGTTCAGACATATTACTTACATGTCAAATTAAGTAAACACTAGCCGCATTTACCAATTACTGGATCAATTTCAAATCATGTTAATAATCATGTTCATTTGTGTTTATGTAATATATTGGACATTAAAGATATCCTGAATGTATAAATAAGATAAAAATATTGCTCACTAAATGTATATAATGATATGCAAAATTTAATGAGAGAGCCCACGGACTATAATACTAAGATGTTTGTGACCGAAAATATGAGCAAACAAAAAACGCGACAATAACAACTCTTTTTTTTTATCAAATAATTCTTTACTACTATTAACTTCAATTGTCACGTTCGAGAAATATTTTTCCAAAGGTCCGTATTATACATACAGGTATTATTCCAAATTGTATCAAATAAAGAGACGTCTTTTTATTTTTTTCATGTTCAAATTTATTTATAATTAAAATACATTGCATAGACACACTCTTTGTTTCCCTTTGTAGTTCTAATCAGTTTTTTCAAGTCGTCCCGTCACATCTATAATGTCCACCTTCTCTGTCATGTGTATGTATTTACTAATTTGTTTAGCTGACTAAGTTTATTGTGTTTTAATCTGTTTTTGTGTTTGTTACACCGCCTCTTGGTTTTTATATTACAAACGGTATACTGTTTTGTGTTTTGTTTTGATACGATGGTGGTGTTGCGTGTATTAGTATCGTTGTAGCCATTGTAGTTGTATCGTACTATGACATGTTTATTTCTTGTGTTGAATATTGTGTGTTCGACTGTGTGAATTCAGGTGTGAAGTTTCCGTATTTGGCGTATGTGAAATTGCAATGTTCGGAGTACGTGATGTTGTGTATATAGCACTACTTGGTCTTTAAATTGAAAAGAGTGTTTTGTCCCATATAAAAAGATTTCTCACTATATATAGATAGTGTTATTAGTCGTTAGTTTTCACTACATAGAAAATCTAGTTTTTCTCAAGTATCTTAGATCATTTCATATCCTCATTTGGATGGATAGACACAGAAAGGTTACAAAAACAGTTAAATATAGTTAAATTTCTAATTAAAATATAATAATTAAATGTTACCTTCTAGTACATTTTCATAAATCTACTGTTGTTTTGTGTTTAGTTAAACAACATAATAATATATATCACAAAACATGCAAACTACTTTATGCTTATGTACGTTCTAAATGTACGTTCAATGAAAAAAAATATTTTCAATCTAAAACTTGCTAATCCTATTATTTCATTCAAGTGATGATGCCCATATTCAGAGTCTTGCAAAATTCAATTTGCAATTTAACAGGCATAGACCAGATTCCCGGAACGTGCTAGGTACCAAAATAGTCTTAGATTTTATTTGAAATGGTCAATTATGATGTAATGATCGATGCTTATTCATGGTCAAGAATTTCAGCGGTATCATGTAAAAACCAACGTGCATGCCAGAGAGGCTATGTGTCACTTGATGTAAGATATGATGGATAGCGTCTCTGACATGAGAAACCGTCAGAGATAAGATGTAAGCTCCGATGTAGCCCATTTACCATACAATCTAAAGCGTGGACCAATAAGAGTATTCTATATAGTTACATTTTATAACCTATCTATCCAAACAAATGCAATTTCACTTGAACTTTCAATGAGCACTCTCGTAAGCAGCTCTTTTGATATATTTCGTCTGGATGTTTGGATGTTTCCTTTTTCTCGCCACACAATCAGCACATAAAGAGTCCGTTATGGAGTCCCATTGTGTCTAGATGCTTCCGCAGGGGATAATATACCTTTGTGAGATCTAGTTATACAGTGAATTTTTTCCATTGTCCATGATAATAATAAATATTTCTGCATAGTAAAAGAAGAACAGATCAGTGATCCACGGAAGCCATCTAATTTGTAATACTTACATCTATGAAAAATACTTAGACATTTTCTACTTAGATTGAAAACATTTATAAATTGTTATCAAATCGCTGTTTGAAAAAGAAAATAGGTAAATGATTATTATTGAGATAAATATGTTGAGTTGGGTGGAATTGAAGGTGGATGGTATTTTTCTGGTTTTTTTTTTATAATAGGCGTGGTACTTCATATCTATATACACATATATACATAAATATGTACTAGATGGATATATAGAATATGACGTAGAATTTTATTTTTGGGTATGGGTAATGTTCGCACGACGGACTGCATAATACATTATTGACCTTAATCTTTTTTGTATTATAGTTTTGTATGTATACAGTTCAATTCAATAAAATAGAACTAAAAGAAGAACATATAGAACCTATAGGACAAACAGTTCTAATAAAATCATAAAGATGTCCTTATTAAAAGATTCCTCAGTTTAACTGATTGATGCATCGTTCGTCCAACTTTATTAGCCATATATCTCGAGAACTATTGCAATTGAACGTGAATTTTGCAAACAACCTTTTTTGTGACAAATTAACTACGGAGTAATGATTTAATAATGACCTCTATGATCGTAAATGACCTGCATACTAATTTCCACGACCTTAAAACTTCAATAAATTTTTTGTCATCTTACTTAATAAATTGTAGTCTTACGAGTCGACATAAATCTGAACGTATTGGACGACACAATTTGTTTATTTTAAAAATTTGTTAATAATGGGCTTTATCCTCCGTTTCTGAGACACTGTGGTCTATAACAGAGGCCACCCACATTATTATTATTTTCCTTTTATTAATTTTATAACTATACATTTTTTTTAATGATGTGGTTGGAGGACAAGAAATTCAATCACTGTATGCCGAATATTGTCTATTGCAACATTACATAAGTGTCTAGTCTAAATAGAATGCCTACGTCCCCACTACTGACAGACAAATGTACAACACAACACCACATCACCTATACTTAAATCGTTTTAACGAGGCCAGCTATGTGAGCGGGTTGCGTACGAGTGAACTAAGACTTATTATTATTTATGTGCTTAGTACCATGCACTTGATCATTGCAAGTCTTGGTTCATTCGTGTGCAGTTTGTTTGCATGGCTGGCCTCGTTAAAACGATAAAACTATAGTGACTAGTGAAACTAAGCTAAAGCAACTAAAATATTCTACTAAATGCACTAAGTGTCCAACACCGGTTTTGATGCATTTTAGGTGGGATCATTTTTTATTGAATTAAACTGTACAGATTTCAGTCTATAATATAAAATTGTATTTTATATAGGTTATTTGTTTTCAGTAATAATGATAATCATTTATGAAATATATTATTTTCTAAAATCTACTTTACATATGCAGTTTTACGAACGAACATATTTTTAATAGCTTTTCTCTTATATAACTTCATTTTAATTCCTCTTTTTTTTGCATCGCTTTACATCTCAGAATGAATTGTGTAATGTTTTTTAAACTACTATAGAAGAACAATACGAACATCTATATAGAGAAAGAACAAGATGTAACAGAAATATCGATACATATTTTTACGAATGAAACGTGGATTTATAGAAACACGAAAACAGGAAACAAATTACAGACATTTTAAAGTTACAAGCTATTATCGGTCGTATAATTTTCTGTACTTCTTATATCTCAAAAACTATGGAAATTTTGAATCTTACCTTAAATATGTTTTTGGAGCGTTAAGTGGGCTCTGATTAATTAAATTTATTTATATCAACATTGTGTTTGATGTTTCTAGAGTCCGTCCCATCAATTTTCTCAAATAAAGGTAATTCCAGGTCCCGATTTCACCATTTTGCCGGTGACAATTGACAACAATTGGTTGGAAAAACTTTTACACTCTACACAGCATTTTTTTTTATATAGCAGCCAAAATTAGGTTGCCCAAAAGTTAATGGAATTAAATGTAGTATTAATAGTGTAATATTTTATTTTACAGTCAAAACATCCCTTTACGACTAAAAGACTCACCAAAAGTCCAACCACAACGGTTACAACTTGCTAGTTGGTTGGGTAATACCAGTGCCTTAGTCATTGTGGCCGATAATGATATATATCTTCGGACATCGCCTTCAATAGATGATGAATTTCGTCTCACGTTCACCGGGAAACCTGATGTTATTTATAATGGTATACCTGATTGGTTATATCAAGGTATGTATCGATCTTTATATATTCTTTATTGTCTCTTGTTGTACATTCATAAAATTTAAAAGATATTCCATGTTATGATCTCAACGGATCATTTTGAAATATCACAAAATATTTTATATTCTCCATAAGATCAGCTAAAATTTGAGGATGAAATACAATAGATTTTTTTCCAACTTCTGTTGTAATGAAAATTAGTGAAATAATTTTTGAGGCCTCAACGCACAATTCTAATTACAAAAATAAAAGAGAGCCAATATACCTCGACACTTCCTAAACATTATAAAAATTAAATTGATTTTTTTTACAATATTAATATCGCCAATACATTTTATTGGTTTAAAGAATTTTCATCATTTTTGACAAAGTCAAGATCTAATTTATAATAATTATATAAATTTTTATTTAAAAAGTATGTTTCAAATCATACACAAAAATCTGCCAAACTATATTCACGGAAGGTATAAAATTTTATACTGAACTTTATAGAGCCAGCACTCAAATTATCCTTAAAATAACTGAAATATTGGTATTCAAGTAATTGTCTTGCAGTAATCGTGTTAAAAAGTTTCAGTCCATAACACAGACCGTACACTATACTTTTTTTACTTTAATGTACCTTTTATACTTGTTCGCATGGATTATATGTTCGAGTTTTTTTGACCAAATCACTTGACGCATTTTTTAAATAAAATTTAAAGTGTGGTGTACTGTAATGTTAATCGTACAATCATTGAGAGCGATTTTTATCAAAACTAAACGGTTAATAATTTTGAAAATTTAAACTAAGATACTATTTGAATAAATTATCAAAAATTCAGCGAATTTCCTGAACCAGACGTTTTCCACGACTACCTTAATAAATTTGTATACATAAATTGTATCGATTTTTTTATTATTGTTCATCACTTGTGGAGAAATATCGGTGGCATGAAAATAGAAACTAATGACATAATTTGTTGTTTGTGGGTTTCGTGATGCATTAAATAGGAACGGAAATGAGCCAATTTCCTGATATTATTTTTAATATTATTTTATAAATCAAATTTGTTGATAACACAAGTAGTAGATTTGATATAAAGTCATTTTCATTTTACTTTAAATTAAAATCGAGCTATTTGTGATGACATATCAGCAGAACAGAATGATACAAATTAAATTATGTTATTAAGAATTACATGAAGCTCTCTCTGTGTAATAATAATCTGAGCTTGCTTTTAAGACAGATCTTCTTGTTGATGGACTAAATAATAGCGTTGCTCATTTTACGACAGTTTAGATATACAAGCAGTTATAGAACTCGTTTATTTTGTATCATCTTTAAAATCATTCTACTTTCCAAATAGAAATTTTACTTTTGACTGAAAAAAATGTTCTAGAATATTGGACTTTTATTCCAAGGCACTATTATTTTCTAAAGCCGTGAAAATTTTTGTAAACGAAAGTTATTCAGGTGTTTATTAGGTAACAAAAAATTATTGTTACAATTTATTTTATTCAAGAAATTATCAAAATATATTCAGAAAATTTCAGAAAATATGTTACTCATGCAATTGTTGAAACCGGGTAACTTAGGGAAGAAGTAGTTACCAGGTAACTCAGGGAATCATGTACTGTACTCATAGGTATACAAATATTTAAGAAATAAATCAAAGTTTTAGAATCGAGTACACTAAACAATCATCTGATGTTATAAACTCTGGTTTGGTACTTCTAAAGGTCGTCACTTAAGTACTAAAACTGCGTATGTATCTTAACAATAAATTTACTGCAACAATCACAATACAATCTATATAAGATAGAAATTCTTGACATGATCCGCACTGAAAATACTATATAGACAAACAGACAGACAGAACGACAGACAGACCGAACTGCAAGTGTATATTGATTCAATTTCATTGTACATTCTTACAGAGGATGTGTTCTCGTCATCCCAGGCGTTATGGGGCTCACAAGACGGTACTCACATCATGTTTGCAACATTCAACGATTCGGATGTGGGCACACTCACGTATCCATGGTTTGCAACTGGACCGGTAATTACTACCGGCACTGGTTTTGGACGACGGGATAATTTTCCAGCAGCAAAAACTGTTCGATATCCAACTGTAAGTAGAGTTAAAACAATTTATAAAACTATATTTCTTTGAAATCAATTTCAACTCACCATCAATCATGGTAATGATAAATATGCAATCTCAGCTTTTACACCATTGCTCAAAGTTGACGTATCACATGCTACGATTGGAAAATGGAAGAGTCAAAACGTACGCGTTTCCAACCTTGGTGCGTTATACATATAGTGATGCCGCGAGAGACCTGAGAAATGAGATGAGACGAAACATAAATTAGAATCCTGATTTTCGATAAATATTCGAGTGACAGACGATAGTACCCTTTTTCAATCCCTACAGATTTTTAATCTGTAGGGATTGATTTCAAGTTTTTTAACTATAAAAATGTACTAATCTCAAAACAGCAAATTATTTTGAGTAATAATAATTTAATTTTTTCTATAGTCTTTTAGTGTTTCAATTAAAATATAAATAAATTAGAAAAATATGGCTCTTTATATGAATAGAAAAAAGGTTTTTCTTACAAAATGATTTTTTTTTATTTGTATTTTTGCAAGTAAGTATTCAACTATAAAAACGACACGATACGAGATGATAGTAAACAAGTCAATACAATACAAGAGGCACGATACTCTCGTCTCATCTCGGCTTGCGGCATCACTAGTTATACAATAATTAAGATTTAACACTAAGAATTCATGTTGTCAGAGATATGTGCGAGTGAGATCTCAATATGAAAAAACCATTAACGCAATTTCGAACATTTAAAATAATATTCGCAATTTGTTTTTTAAACGCGATAAGTTACAAATAATCATGTATACGAAAAAAGTGAAGGGATATTTTTTTTAGCGAATTACATGCTTTACACATTTTATAGTAGGATTTTTACAAAAAAAGCTCACGGTTTAAGAGATATTTTTGAAAATTCTTTTTTTGTTAATATTCCTTGACATCATACACCTGTAGGATGGGAATGAAACCCACGACTTCTGGCATTCTAGACCAACGCTCTGTGCTACAAGATGTTATGTTTGTGGAATGCATATGACTTTTCAATATCTTTTATGTCGATATATTATTTAAATTGTTTACTTTATTTACAGATATTTTAATTGTTTTCTTGTAAACTACCATATATTTATATCCATTGTGAGTATGGTAGCGTTTCGGTTATATTATACCAACGGAAGTGACTAGCATTAGCTACTTAATTTGACAATTAACTGATCTGAGCATTGATAACATTCCTTGACATCAAAAATCTTTCATCTCTCCGTTTAGAGATATTTTTAAAAAAAATAAACATGTGGGATGGGAATCGAACCCCCGACGTTTAGTTTTCTAGACCAACGATCTACCTCTGAGCTACCAGAGATTATGGTATGCATATGACTTTTCACTATCTTTGATGTGGATTAATTATTTAATTTGTTTATTTACTATTTACATAATTTAAAATTTTTTTTTGTTAAGTAGCGTTTATTTATCCTTTGTTAGTATGGTTGTCTTTCGGTTAAACTATACCAATGGAAGCGACTAGTGTTAACTTAATTTAACATTTAAGTAACATTCATAACATTCCTTGACATCAAATGCTTAATATGAAGAATCATACACATTTCCTTTGACCATGAAAACAATTTTTAGCACAGATCAGAGCAAAGGTCTATATAAATTTTGAAATCCATCGAAATTTGTCTAAAGTTTGACAATTTTTTTTGTCTATTTTGACAGGATAATTATTACAATTTTCATGTTTTTTACCCTACATGCGTACACATTACCGTATATATAGTAAATGAGGCACATCATGTAATTTTACAAGACCGATTAAATAAAATTAGAAAATTTAATATATACAAAATTGATTTGACACTAATAATTTCAATAATAAATTTATTATAATTTTCTATTCATTATTATACAATTCATTTGGGACATAATATATCTAATTAAGGGAGGATCTGTTTGGTGGTTAGTTGAATGGATATTAGATGACACATTTGAAACAAGAGAATGCACACAAACGACTACATATTATACAAAACTGATACCGGGAATCAGGGAATAATCAGGAGTCGGAAACTATGACGATATATATTATTACTGGTGTTAAATTATACTCATTTAATAAAAATATTATTATATACTTTGAATAGTATTACCATGAAGTTATGTAGCCGTAATTAAATTTTCATCAACGGAACCTAAATAGTTTTATAGTCTGATAGGATCTGGCTTTCCCATCCCTTCAAGAACTTTTTGGTGGGAGATCGAAGCCGTTCGTAAATGTAATTATACTCCGTTTAATCAACTTTTATTAAATTCAATTGTGGGAAGGTTACTATTATAATGGGGTTGTACCTCCATTTCTGAAACACACAGGCTATTACACAGGCCATTAACAGTTGAATCAATTAACCGCCCCATTAATTTTAATGGACAAACTGCCACCGTTTAGAATTGAGCCAAAATTTCATTGTTTATTAGCTAGTAGAACTCGCTTTTAAATAAATTTAAACAAATTTAATCAGAAATAGCCCATCATGGAAGTTTAACGATTAAACAAATTTTTATTCAAAACATTTTCCCAAAAACTGAATGGAAAAAGCACAAATCAACTATAAAATTTTTAAAAAAGAAAGCTATTTTGTTTTTCTTAATAATATCTGTAATTATTGTTAAATTCAATTCAAACCTTTGATATTTTTTCAGGCATTTATAAGACGTTATGTTTTCCTCATAAACTCGTCAATAAATTTGTCAAAATTTCAGCTCAAACATCGATATTTACTTAGATAGATTTCAGAAGCTTTGGTATATTAAAGACAAGTCATATTTTTTCATAAAATTTCAAATTCGCCCCCTTTACCTAGATTAGTTTTTTGTATTATAAATACGTATTTCGACTACAATATAGTCATCATCAGTATAAATTAGCTAGTCGCTAATTTACTCTTTGACAATTAGAAATAGATAGAAAGTCGAGATCAATAGACAAAAATAAAAATGAATAGAAAATTAACTAAATTAAAATTTGACCACTTGGGGTGAAATGGTCACCAAATTAGCAACAAGTAACATATCCTGAGACAATAGAAGAGTAATTTTAATAAGAGTAAAGTTAACAGGAATAAATGTGAAGAAAAAAATTTTAACAAGAGTAATTTCAACATATTTTAAAATTTATTATAAAATTTATTATAATTTTAAATCTAGTATATTTTAATTTAGTTAATACCCTTAAAACTCGGCCTTACGCACTACCGTGCTCTAGATAATACAAAAAACTGATCTAGGTAAAGGGAGCGAATTTGAAATTTTATTTGAAAAACCTAGAGTTCTCACTAATTATCATATTTTATATAATATGTTAATTATAATATTTATTTTATAATATATAATTAACACGATAATATAATATTTTATCATGTTTTTATATAACTATATACGTACGTAGAAGTGCAATAAACAGTACACGCATTGTTAAAAATCAAAAAATTATATAACGATATCAAAACAATAAACTGAATTAATTTTTACATATCCTATTTTAATGTAGGATTTAATAATATTTTTATAATATGGGTGTAGTTTGATATTATCGCTAACCTAGCATATTGTGCTCGTGTTTAACTCCTGTTGTTTAGATAAACCTCCTGCACATACTACTATGTGCACTAACTAATATTTCATCTCACTTATACTCGAACACACTTAGGTATCTATGTAATAATGTTTGTATATATATATGTATATATGTGTAATTGATATCTGGCGTTTTGTTATGTTCAAGCCTGGAACAACTAATCCTGTTGTTCAACTCTGGATAATCGATGTCACTAATGTCACTGATCCGCAAAGATGGGAAGTGAAACCACCTGTAGCCCTCAGTAGCCAGTATGTATTTAATATTATTATCATTATTGTACAAGTATTTCTTTATTTTGATGTTTATCTTGGCTCTGCTCGGATAAACTTTTCTCAATTTTATTGTTTACAAATTGCATGGCCAGTCACACCCTAGCGTGTTTATAACTTTTTATGTTTTTATTTTTCTTTGTAACGACAAAAACAACCGCATAGAATCTTTCTCTCCGCCGCATCTTGCAATTCACAAAAGAATACAAGGTGAAGCTATGAATTTTAAAATCATAAGTACAAACTATTATCAAAAGTTGGTCAGAAAATAGCTGAAACGACAATGAGTGGACAGTAAGGTGTGACCATTTGTCAAATAATTTCAATTCAAATATATTGTATTACTTTTATTATTTTAAGCTATAAAGTGAGAGAATCATGAAAAGTATTATTACGCTAGCGTTTGATTAGATTATTTTTAAAAAAAACACACACACACATTTTTATTATGAATGGAAATAAAATTTGATTTTTGTTTGCGATTTTGTATGCTCAGAGATTATTATTTAACATCTGCGAATTGGATCAATGAACATAATCATCAGGTTGCTGCTGTTTGGATGAATCGAGCGCAGAATTTAAGTATTGTATCGCTATGCCAAGCACCAAATTGGACATGTACTGAGGTAATTATAATATTTTATTCATTTTTTTAACATAGGTCTCGAATTGATGTATAAACGACGAATTGTATCGAATATTTTATTCACATCATAAATAAATAAAATTATGAAATATATTTATTTTTAGTAGGGGCATAATTCATAGTAAATTTGTTTTTTATTCATGATTGTATGTATCACTTTCATATAATTCTTTAATAAATAAGAATCACGAGTATTTGGAAAACAATAACAGTCAACTCAATTAAACCATTGTTGAATTGCGACGTTGCGTCGCTAATTTATTGTGACTTGATCAAGCTCTGGAAAAAATTTATTCTGAATAAACATACTGTTACAGTGAAAATAAAATAAAATAACAACGATAATTAAATATAATATATGTAGAATTTCTAGAGCTGATTATAAATATCCTACGAACGTGTTTTATACGAGTTAAAAACATCATAAAATAATACTGCGCATGTGCAGTAAAACAATCGATTGAAAAGTATTACGTGTAAAAATACCCTAATATAAGTTTTACATTATTTGCGCGGTCAATAAAATGCTTCCTTTTTATTAAGTATTTATTTTAGAGTCGATTTGAACTGGATCCATTCGTCCTCAAAATTGATTTTTAGAACAAAACTGATTGCAACTTTTATAACAACTTAAGTACTAAAAATTTTGTTTCTAAACCAAATGGATTTGGCACAAATCTACTATAATAATTGGAAAACTACACCACTTTTTATTTCTTTTTTCTCAGAAATTTATTATGAGAAAAACCACTTATGAAAATGATTTTTAATTTATCTATATTTTGTTCTGGCCATATTACATAATAATTTCTCTTCTGATTCTAAAAAACAATTTTGTATAAAATAATTCCACATTCTTCAAAATTTAAGAAAAATTACATCGATTACAATTAAATCTGGTGTCAACACTAAAGCACGGCCTCTATATAAAAACTTAGACAGAACTGAACTGAAAAAGCATTTTGAAAATTCTTATACAACTTATCACAATTTAATTAAAAACTGTAAAAAATCGGATAAAACAAAAACCAAAAAATAACACTGTCAAATTTCTTATACTTCCCTAGCTCTAAAATCCAAAGTGGACCTAGGCTTCTCAACCTTTCGCCACAAATCTCCAAAAACCCACGACCAAAAAAGAGCACAAAATTTCTATAAAAAACATTGAGCTATTTTCCAGAAAATCCGAACACTTATTACTTTTATAAACTCTAGTGTTACAAAACTTAACTATGAAATTTGAGTATTGTTCTTTTACGTGGAGAAAGAGGATAGTATTCGAATTCACGGGTCTTTAAGCGTAATCGGTTGTCGGAATCGCGAACACATAGCCTCTTACATAGATAGATAGATTGTAGAGGCAGCCCTGAATGGGCTACACTTCGACCATAAGGTCCATTGTAATGCCTAAGGATATGATAATATGAGTGGAGTGGAAGAAATTTTTGTGCATAGACTAGGAATTGGTACGATATGCAGCTGCAGCAGACTATGATAGGAACTATACCGATATTCATCTGGAGTTCGTGAAGGAAACTACAGACAACTTTCTCAAGCATAGCTGGTTACTTCGTTCTTGTCCATACGCCGACAGTTTATTCAATTAACCCTTTTTTTTTTCTTAATAATTGACAAACTGCCGATGTCGGGATTTGAACCCATAACCTCCCAGTTTCCAAGTAGGCATACTGCGCAGACATGACGCCTTAGAGCGCTCGGTCACTTGGACTGATAAGCCTCTTACATACTACACTGTAATCTGTATATGGAAGTAAGAAACAAAAATACTTATGTGCTAGAAAATTTATTCCGAAAGATAAAGAATTGTTGTTGTATTTTTTTTATTTCAAATGGCCATACATATTCCAGTTCTCCACTAGAGAACATAGATAATAGATGAATGTGTTTATCGAATAAATAAAACTATGTTATCATATTGTTTCATTTATTAGTATTGACATTTATAATAAATTTAAGTTATAAAACATTACTATATATACACACACAAACAAACAAACATACACAACTTTTGTTTGTAAAATTTATTCTGTACATATTTATCTACATTTGAATCCAGAAAAAACTGATTCAATCTGAAATGTATCATATCCCAAAAATCCAAAAACTATTTTTATTACATTACGGATCAATAAAATGAAATACAAATGGAAAAATGTCTTGTTCTTTGAAACACTCCTTAATTCAAAATTACTTTTTCGGAATAATTTTAACCTAAAACAAGTGAAAATAACAACTAACTGAGTTAATTGATTGAATACCCGGTATATACTGAATTTATGTCAAAAAGTGTGTTATAAAAGTTTATTTATTTTTAAAAAGGGGACATTTTTTATCTTGACATATTTGTTCTATTCGATAGATAGATAGATACATCTTGGGGTCTAAAAAGTATTGCACTTCGACCTTATGGTCCATTGTGCTCCCCCCTTTGCTTCTCCCATATGTTGGCAATAGCCAGGAGCTTGCTTATCAGGTCTTCCTGAAGGTTCACATATTCAGGGTGAGATGCACCGAATATCCTGTATCTGCTGTAACCCAGAGGTTCGCAGTCAAAGATAATGTGGCTGGATGTTTCTTTCTCCTCGCCACACAATCTGCACACAATGGACCCGTTATGGAGTCCCATTGTAGGAATTCCTAAAATAATGCCTGGTAATGAATCCGGTAACCTCTGCAGTTGCATCCTGTTCAGCTTCAGTGCATCAAGAGATAGCCTCTTGGTTGCACTCTGAAGCAGTATTTTCCCGAGCTCCTGTCGCGGTAATTTTTCCCAGTAATCACGGTGTTTAGCATTTGACCACTCATTGATCACCTGTTTACATGCAGTCCTTGGAATTCCTAAAATAAGCTCTGGGTCTATGAAGGGCATTCCGACTTCCTTCTTTACTAAGTCATCTGCTTTTTCTATTCTATTTCTGCTATTTGTTCTATTACTTACGGTTGTAAGTGTTTACGTACTTTGGCATTTAAGTTATATATGTCATTATGTTGTGACAATGTTTGCCCCAGTAATATACATGTGCAGCGAAAATAGGCCCGCTTATTTGTCAGATATTTTGTACCACACATAACCCTCATGTCACTATGTTCCAACATAAGGAGCTAAAACTATCTCCATTTGAACCATCCGCTGTGTTTGAGACAATTTTCTTTATGTTTTGACACAGTTTGAAATTCACTTTGTATATACAAATGGAACGGAAAAACTGATTAATGATTAGTCTCAGTTTTTTTGAGCTCGACTGTACTACATTGTGTATTAAAATTTGTTTTAGTATTGCAATTGCAACATAGTTTTTGACATTATTACTTTTGTAGTGTAATTTACATTTCTAACTAGAATACATACATACAGGAACTCCTGATTAAATAATCAATGGTTTTTTCGTGGAATTTTTCGTTTAGCTCAGTGGCTATATACATGATGCTGAGACATATAGTGATAAAGCAAATTTTTCGATTGACCTCAGCAATAATTTTGTGCGGCCTAGAAACCATATTACCAAATTTTTGGTTGATTTTACATGTTTGATAGCTATCATCCACTTTTTTTTGAATGAAACCCAAACTCAATAGCTCAAATGCACTGCCGGAAAATAGGACATTTTGGTGGTTTGTTTCACTAATTTGTGTATGAAGTTTCCTGTTTCGGGTGGCAACGTCTATTGTTTAGACAAAAAAATATTTTGCATGACCTCGTACTTTACAACAACTTCCCAAATGGCAAGTTAATAACAAAACAAGAAATCTAACGTGGTACACTTTTCCAATCATTTTCAGCAAAATAAATTCAGTCTAAACATTTGTGTTTACACCAGACCTTAAAATTTCAAATATTTTAACAGTCAATTCAAATGACAAATTACAATAGAACGTCTATATCGATACGAAATAAGAATAAAAAAGTAATGTAACATCTAACTGAGTTAATTGTTTAAATACCCAGTCAAAAATAAAATTTCAGCTCGTTATCTCTTTTCGTTCTTGAGTTATTGGGTTCATGGACAAACGGGCGGGCATGCGGAAATGGCCGAATTAGGCCAATTTATGGACACCTATACCAAGTATTTATATCAAGGATTATAATTTTCAAAGCGTTACAAAGTCGGGACTAAACTTAATATACCTTGTATATTTACATATAATGGGTATAAAAAAAGTATGTATGGATGCTATGAACATGAATACATGCATGCCTTCGTTTGCCTATCAATTGTGTGTCTCATTTTCAACTTTTAGCACAAATTATGAGAAAACTATTGAGTTTATGAACAAAAATTTAAACAAAAGTTGTTTATTTTAAAGAGAAAAATATTTTTTGTAAACAAATTTTTTTTCTATCTCTGACGGTTTCGAAGATATAAATTTTCCTCCCTGGCGGGAGGAAACATGTTCCGATTTTGCCCATTAACGAACTTGACCTTACCCTTTGCTGTAGAATACACATAAAAAAGTTCAGCTCGTTATCTCCTTTCGTTTTTGAGTTATCGGGTTCACAGACAGTCGGACAGACATGCGAAAATGGCCGAATAAGGCCATTTTATGAATACCTTTGTGAAGCATTTTTGTCAAGGGTTAATATTTTCAAGCGTTACAATGTCGGGACTAAACTTAATATACCTTGTATATTTACAAATATACTGGGTATATTAAGTATACGACACCCGAGTACACCCGGTATATTAATGTAGAAAACCAATGCTGTCAATTGTGATTTATGTTGAATAATAGGTTTTTGTACGTATGTGGTTTAGTTTATTGTAATACATGTCTACATTCGAAATAAACATACATAGACACAAGCTCGCATACACACACACATACACACGTGAAAGGGGTGTACCGTATAAAATACACGAAATGTCGCATTTTATCAGTTCTGGGTCATTTGGTAACGATGAACGATTCAGATATCAAACAGATTTAGCCCTGCAAACATATACATCGGTACAAACAACTAAATGTTAGGGGCAAGGTGTAACAGAAATAAAATGTTATAAGCGAAATAGTTTCAATAATTTCTAATACTGTGGTCAAATTCACAGTTAGACTGCTAAAAACGAATGCGTTACCTATAACTAACTTAGCTTAGTTAACTCGTTACTTTTTCTAAATTAAAACGCGATATCGTTATCGTTACTTAAAATGAGTGACGATAATGGCATCGTCGTAAAAATTAACGCGTTACTTCCTTTTGCGATTTTTTTCTACTACTATGTATAAAGTTTCTTCTTTCGAGTCAGTTCCAGGATAGTACCAAGTTTTTTTTGCTTGGGTAGACAAAACATCTACCACCTGATCCTGACCTAATCTAATTGTTCTAAAACATACAATTTTTCTCTTCTTTTGTGTAGGGACCGTCTGCACATTACGTCACACGTTAGGAGGAGAGGAGGGTGTCTTTGCGAAATTGTGACTAAATGTGATATGGGGAGGGTACGGGTTTCAATAAATGCGACGTCGCAATTCATTTTTCAAAATTAATTGTTTTTCTAGTGTAGTTTATCAACATGATGTATTAAGTTAGTTGTTTTTGATATTTAATGATGTTTTGTATAGATGGCGCCACATACTGACTATTACAATCTGACAGTTGTATTTAATATTTTGTTTTTGAATTAGTAAATAGATTGATTGCTAATGAATTTGTGAAATAATAATTAGGGGTTTTTGAAGAACATCATTAAAAAAAGGCTAGAAAAAGACAGATTTTTATTTTAGAAGAGAAGAAGTCCATTATTGTGACAAAATATTTGTTGGGTAGTTTGTAAATGAGTGACTGAGTGCGATCAAGGAGAGGAGGGTTCAAATATTGTCAAAAATGGTTTGACGTAATATGTGGACGGCTCCATAATTATATTTGCTGAAACAATTGAAATATGCCATAAGATTTCATGAACATCAGATGAATAGTTGTAAAGAAAAACTTTCTCTTTGATTTTCGGATTCTATTTTCTTTGAAATAAAAATCCGCGGGACATGAAAACTTTAAAGAAAAACGTCGAAAAATGGGGCAATGGAAGAAATATTATTCTATTTTTCGGCATGACCGAATATGATCCATTTTTCTATTACATTGTGTACACACCAACTGATTGAAAGTGATACGGATAAAGATATACGTAGTATACAATGCGATACATATATATTTTATAGTGATTTTGGACATAGATTGGGAATAAATATGTTATGTATTTTCGAAATATGTATATTTACATATTTCTTTTTTTTTTTTAATTTTGGTTAAATCCCAATGTTTTATTTGTTTCTATATACATCTAAACTTTTTTCATTTATTCTTTAAAGAGAGGATAAATACAAATAATTGTAAAAGTTTTTATATCAATCTCAAATTGTTTTTTATTGTGTTAGGTCATTGACGGTATTAGTTTAACTTCAGTATAGATTAGTTGAGTTCTAATTTTATGTTTACGCGATTTTATGTTGAATATGTTTACATGACTTTGAACTCATCAATTTTAATATCATTTTTCAATCAGTTTTTTTTATGACATCCCTGTCAGATAAAATTGGAATTAAAAAACATTATTAAAATAGAATTAAGATAAGAGAAAATCATGGCAACCCAATAGCCAGCCATACGGCGATGTTTTTCAATCTAAGAGCTCCATAGATAGATAGATTGTAGAGGCTGCCCTGGACAGGCTACACTTCGACCATAAGGTCCATTGTGATGCTTAAGGATGTGAGGATGTGAGTGGAGTGGAAGGAATTATTGTGTATAGACTAGAAATTAGTAGGATATGCGGCTGCTACCGATTATGATAGTGAAGGTAACTGCAGAAAACCTTCTCAAGCATAGCCGGTTACTTCGTTCTTGTCCATACGCCGACAGTTTAGTCAATTAGCCGGCCCTTTTTGTTTGCTTAATAATTGACAAACTGCCGATGTCGGGATTCAAACCCATAACCTCCAAGTTTCCCAGTAAGTATACTGTGCAGGCAAAACGCCTTAGACCGCATAACAATTCTACAGAAAACACCAATTATAATACCCAAATTTCAGGATCCTTACTAATCGAGAAAAATTTGATTTTTATCGTACACTTTATGGTTGTAGGAAATAGAAGCTCCTTGTTTACCGTAACAGTTCCAACCATAATAACATATTTGTCTTTCTTTTTTTTACCCTAATCCAAAAAGGCACATGCTGAACGCGCTGTGGAAGAATCATGGTTAGACATTCAACCACATCCTGTATTTTCGCCAGATGGTGATAGTTTTCTACTATTGGCAGCTATACAAGAGGGCAATTCAGATTATTATACGCATATTAAACACGTTACGTTAACGCAACAACGGATTGCCGTATTAAGTCATGGTCGATATGAAGTGATAAAAATATTAGAATGGGATACCTATAATAATTTAGTGTAAGTAAAATTTATAATTATAGTACAGTTGAATTCAAATTAATCCACCTTAAAATACGGTTATAAAGTTTACTCCATATCTGAAAGATTATGAAACTTTAAAGGAAGTATGTAGCGGTATCGCTTCTTCATTAAATTATTGTTAAAATTTTGTTCATCATTTTTATCTGTTGCATAACAACTATAACTTCCCTCTATTATCACGGTTGCTTTGAATGTTAACAACCATGGTAATTTACATATTGAAAAATAAAACATTTCATAAATCAAATCAATAAAGATCAATTATATCTTTTATACATATTTATTATTTATTTAAATAATAATAATTTTAATATAACTATTATTTACCCTTATAATAGCAAAAATGACAAATGATGGTTTACTCTTTCTATTATATATAAACTAATATATGTATACCTTTTCTTTTTTAATTTGAACATTGTCATATTTGTAAGAGTTTTTGTGTTATATCAATCCTTTCCATATAGAATGATGTGCACCCATACAAACACAATAAATAATTATACACATATATAAGCATGTATTTGTTTAAAATGATCTAATAATATATCTACATATATATTTTGATCATCAAAATTATTCATTTTTGGAAATTTTCAAATTGATGCGATACAATACGTTGGCGAAAATTGTCCCCATATATTTGTTTACAAACTTAACTACATAATTGCATACGTCTATATAATTTAACCTTATAAAAGCATGTCAAAATACCATCTTCTGAAATGGCACTTAAATGTTTATTTTATAACGAGTATGAAGATCTGAACCCAGGTAGTTTTTAGATGCATTGGCCCATGATAAATATAAATATACAGGCAAAACGAAATCTACGTTTCAAAATCAATTAATTTGAATTCTATTGTCTATTAAATCTCTCTAAAAATCGAATGGGTTTTTAAACTATCGGTTTTTATAGTTATTATTTAGGAACAGTGGATAAACGACCGGGTCAACAACATTTATATGTAGTACGTGATCCTACCACTGATGATCCTAGAAGATTCGAGCCGAAATGTATAACATGTGATTTTAAGGATTCGTGGACTAATAAAAAAACGTACAAAAATTGTACTCATTTTGAAGCTGCTGTAAGTGACACTAATACACAACGTTTACAAGAATTTTACATCACTATATATAATTGTTTCTCTAGGTAAGTCCATCTCGAACAACAACGGTTGTCGAAAGCGGTATAATAATGGGTGGTTCGTCATACTATGTATTACAATGTGAGGGTCCTGGGCTTCCAATGGCTGGTGTTCATTCTGTGGAAACACATCGCTTATTAAAAGTTTTATATGATTCACGGAACAAACGCGATCGTGAGCATCCATTAAATCAATTAGCATTACCAACACATCGTTCCATGGAAGTTCCATTGCCGCAAGGATCTAAAGCACACGTACGATTGTATTTACCACCAAGTTGGCGTGAAGAATTGCGTGATGCTGCATTTCCTGTTTTAGTTGAAGTGTAAGTTGAAGTATTTTTGAGAGTAATATGTCTTGCCACAGTAATATTTTAGGGATACTGTACTGTACAGTTAGTTAGATATCTTAGATAGCGTTCCAACGGAAATAGACGAAGTTTTAGGAAGTTATGACGGCTTTTATTAATATTTGATCTGAGTGAGTATCTCAGGGCAGAGTTATTTCTTCGGTTTTATTGTCCGTACGGTTAAGATAGTCGATTGACCAATGAAGGAGGTGGCATATAGAAGGAACAATAGAGGACATTCAGGACATCTGTCTGGATGCTGTGGCGAGACACTTTTAGAAATATAAGAGACGCTAATACATTTATCATATTTATTTTTCTAGAAATGGACGACCTGGAAGTAGATCGGTTTCAGAAAAATTTAATATTGATTGGGGTACATATATGTCTAGTCATAATGATGTTGTTTATGTAAAATTAGATGTTCGGGGTGCCCGAGGTTTTGGTGGTAAAAGGCAAATATTTAGAAAAATAGGTGGTGTAGAAGTACAAGATCAAATTTATGTTCTTAGGTAAGCGATATAAAATATACATTTTATCAAAATTATCTTTATATAATAAAATCTTTTTATTTCCAGATACCTTTTAGATACAATGAAATTTTTGGATGAAACTAGAGTAGGTGTTTGGGGATGGGGATATGGGGGCTATGTTACAGCAATGATTATGGGCTCGCAGCAACAAGTTTTCAAATGTGGGGTCAGTGTGTCACCAATTACCGATTGGTTATACTATAGTAAGTATGGACATTATTAATGGACAGATTTGTTTTTAAAAGAAGCTTTAAAAAACCTTTCTTTTATTAGATTCAGCGTTTACGGAAAGGATTATGGGTTTACCTGGAGAAAATTATAAAGGATATGTTGAAGCTGATGCCACACAACGTGCTAAGAATATTCCTTCGCATTCATTATTTGTTTTACATGGTATGGCCGACGTCACTGCCCCGTACACTCATGGGATTGAATTAACACGAGCACTCGCCGAAGCCGGTGTAATTTATAGATATCAGGTAAAACACTAGAACTAATTTTCTTTACCTTGTATTACCAAGACGTGAAGACGAATGGGGCCAGTAGAGACCATTTCGGATATGCCAGCTGATTGTCTGTCTAGAGTACGAAAATTCGTAAACAATTTAAGATATTGATATCAAATATTGTAGAAGAACATACATGTTTCGATTTTAATAATAGTAAGAGAGATATTTTACATTTTGTGTTTTCTTCTCTCACCTAGCCCTCCTTTTCCCATCGTCGATTCTTCTCATTAACGAACTTGGCTCTTCAAATACCAAAAGCAAATCAGGAACGAAATTTCATTTTATTAGACCAAAATTGTGACGACTATAGAAAAAATATGAATATATGGAAAATATATTAATTTAAGGGGTACCCCTTAAATTTTTTTTTTTCCCTTGGAAAAAATGGGAAAAAAGTGAAGAAAATTTTTCTTCTCCATTTTAATAATAATCATTTTCTAGGCTAATTTTGACCCAAACATTACGAAAATCAGGTTCATTTTAATGTCCGACCAACACGTTTCAAAATTTTACCTTCTCAATTCATACAGTTTGGAATTTTAGCACTATGGGTCTGATACCTTGAAAACCATTAATCGTATCATATTTTAACCAACGCCATCGTTTTCGCTAGGTCCAAATTAGCTTAAAACCATGTTTTTATCAGAATCGGGGACATTAAATTTTCCTCCAAATTTAGCAATTTTTTTAAGGGGTACCCCTTGGAAAAAATGTGAAAAAAGTGAAGAAAATTTTTCTTCTCCATTTTAATAATAATCATTTTCTAGGCTAATTTTGACCCAAACAGTACGAAAATCAGGTTCATTTTAACGTCCAACCAACACATTTCAAAATTTTGCCTTCTCAATTCATACAGTTTGGAATTTTAGCACTATGGGTCTGATACCTTGAAAACCGTTAATCGTATCACATTTTAACCAACGTCATCGTTTTCGCTAGGTCCAAATTAGCTTAAAACCATGTTTTTATCAGAATCGGGGACATAAAATTTTCTTCCAAATTTAGCAATTTTTTTAAGGGGTACCCCTTGGAAAAAATGTGAAAAAAGTGAAGAAAATTTTTCTTCTCCATTTTAATAATAATCATTTTCTAGGCTAATTTTGACCCAAACATTACGAAAATCAGGTTCATTTTAACGTCCAACCAACACATTTCAAAATTTTCCCTTCTCAATTCATACAGTTTGGAATTTTAGCACTATGGGCCACTCTAACGATCACAGGTCGTCATGAACATTAATACGATTAAAGATAATTAAGATATATTTCCATGAGAGAAATGATGTATTTATTATGAGAAAATTCACTAAGTTAACGCAACACCTACGCCCCAAATTTTTTTTTAAATTGAACTTGAAAATTTCGTTTTTTTTCCAGAGTTACGCAGATGAAGGACACGAATTAGTCGGTGTATTAGAACACGTATATCGCTCCATGGAAAATTATTTGCAGGAGTGCCTTAGCCTGGATATTGATGACCCCCGACCGGCCGCGCCAGGTCCTGCATAATATTCATAAATCAGCTCATTCAAAAATCGTGTGTAAAACCAAAAAGAAAAAAATTTTTTTACATTTCGCAAACATGTGAGAAAAAAATCCGTTAATAAAATAAATAATATTTTGATTTTAAATGGCCTTGTATAGTAACAAAATAAAAATTAATTATAGATAGTTATTCAAAAAATAAATCCAGAAAAAAATTAAACAAAAAAAAAAAAACATGGACAACTTAAAAATTTGTTAAAAACAAACAAACAAAAAATATTCCAGAAAAAACTTTTTCAACATTAAAAAAAAAAAATCGTGTGATTGTTGTATTTAGCAATAACTTTTTTTGAAATTTTTCAAAATAATTAATTTAATTTTTTGAATTTAATATTAATATCGGCAGGGATACATGGTTAATAGAATTATTTAATTAATTAAATTTTAAAGAATTAAAAAAAAAAAAAAAACAAACCCATAAAAATAAAAACATACCTCTAGCTCTTAATATTGAATTAAATTTTTCATTAAATTATAAATTAATCATAATTTTTAAAATAACTTCCAAAATCGTTAATCTCATCAATTTTAACAATACAGTAAAAGAAAAACTCGTAAAATTTAGGAAAAATTGTTTTTACTAATTTTTAAATATAAAACAACAGCCAGCAAAAATTTCGGAATATTTCCAGAAATTTCAATTTGAATTAATTCTTATTCAGCAAAAATTTCGGAATATTTCCAGAAATTTCAATTTGAATTAATTCTTTGATTTTCATTTATTTTTTATATAATTAAAACACTTTCTCTGTTCAGCTAGGAATATGGTTTAAAATATGTGGCCATAGATACTAACGGTGTACTTATATTCATAGATTTTTCAATTGTTCTTTTTGTAAACTAGCGTCTATCCATCAATTGTTAGTATGGTTGCCTTAGCAAAGAAGGGAATCGGAATACCCTTCATTGGCTCAGAAACTATTTTAGGAATTCCAAGGACTGCATGTAAACAGGTGATCAACGAGTGGTCAAATGCTAAACATCGTGATCACTGGGAAAAAGTACCGCGACAAAAGCTCGGGAAAATACTTCTACAGAGTGCAACAAAAAGGCTATCTCTCGATGCACTAAAGCTGAACAGGATGCAACTGCAAAGGGTTACCGGATTCATTACCAAGCATTATCCCTTGCGGAAGCATCTGCACACAATGGGACTCCATAACGTGTCCATTATGTGCAGACTGTGTGGCGAGGAGGAAGAAACATCCAGCCACATAATCTTTGACTGCGAACCTTTGGGTTACAGCAGATACAGGATATTTGGTGCATCTCACGCCGAATATATGAGCCTTCTGGAAGACCTGATAAGCAAGCACCTGGCTATTGCCAACATATGGGAGAAGCGACTCTCGTCGACCTGAAGTAGAAGGGGCAGCACAATGGACCATAAAGTCGAAGAGCAATACTTTTTAGACTCCAACACAAATCAATTAATCAATCAATGGTTGCCTTTCGGTTATATTATACAAACGGAAATGACTAACGTTTACTTACTTTGACATTTTAGTAATATGCCTGAACATTGATAATAATTTTTTTGACATCAGATGCTTGATATGACAAATCATAGACATCTAGGGTGGGAATCGAACCTAGATTCCCATTCTAAGGTCGTGGGATATATACAGCGGATTTCTAACTGCGCAGCTACGACCCTAGAATGGGAATAGACCCATCCTAGATTTTTCATATCAAGCTTTTGATATCCAAGAGTGTTATATTCACAACTTTGTGATTAGTTCTAAGTAACTAGTCATTTTAAGTAATAACTAGTCATTTTATTCGTTTCCCGTTGTTTATTTTTACTTCTCAGCTGGAAGTGTAGAAAAGTTTCCACTGAAAGCATACACTTTACACTGCACAATCAAAAGTGTTTTAACGCAATCAAAAACTTATATTAAAGCGTAATGTTCTAAAGCTCGTCATTGTCGAATTGGGATGTTGAATGAAAATTTTTTTTCACTTCAATTGAACCATGTTTACTTGACAAATATCAAGGTAAAATTACTTTTTAAATAACTTTAAAAATAAGCGAGATATGAATGATTGAAATTTCCGATTAGACAAAGAGGATGATAGCCCTCTTGATAGACATTATGACGTCATAATGTGCTATCACCATTTAAAATACACGTAAAACTCCGTTTTTAGTATTTTTGCAAGAAAGAGACAGATAATAATCTTTTAAAGCTTATAGCTTCCTTGATATTTGTCCGATTTTAATTTCGTTTTTAAATATTATTACAGTATTAATAGTATTTTCATATTCTGAAAATAAATGTGAAAAAAAATTTTCATTCAACATCCCAATTGTTAAATAAATTTATAATTGACTTTTAAGCACTGCAGGTAATCTCGATCGCAAAAATGAAGACTATAGTCAAGATTATTAAAATAATCAAAGAGAACTCTAGGTTTTCTTGAAATTAAATTTCAAATTTTGCCCCTATTCCTAGAACATTGGTTGTATTTTATAAATACGTATTTCGACTGCAATGTAGTCATCATCAGTATGAATTAGCTAATCGTAACTAACTCTGGGATATGGATTCAGAGATATGTTGCTTGTTGCTAATTTTGTGCGTGTCAAATCATATAAAAGACAGAACTTTTTTAATATCATTGTGAGACACGCACCAAATTAGCAACAAGCAACATATCTCTGAATCCAAATCCCAGAGATAGTTACGATTAGCTAATTCATACTGATGATGACTACATTGTTGTCGAAATACGTATTTATAAAATACAAACAAATGTTCTAGGAATAGGGGCAAAATTTGAAATATAAGACTATAGTCGTTAACGTGTGAAGACCACCATTTTCACCCTAATAAACTATAATGAATATAATATCATCTTTAATTGGCTATACAATATGGTGGAGGAAATAGGAGGGAGGTATTACTCAAGCTCTTACTTAAACTTCCAACATGGTCAAAATACAAAACCTCTTATTCGAGCTTAAATTATATGTGCTTTCTGGTACACTTTCTGGCACACTGGCAAACTTTTCCCTGGCTCTCAGGTGTTATGAAAATGATACTAAATTATGAAAAAAGTTATTTCTAGAAACCACTGATACTTTCATTTTCCTGGACCACAATAATACTTTTTACAAAAAACTTTAACCATAGATTATTCGCAATTTAGCTTTTTTTCTCCAAATTCATACACAGAGAAAGTGTTACTAAAATAAAATCCTTCAGTTTTATATTTTAAATCTTATTTTCACATCAAAATCAGTCAACAAGATTTTTTATCCGACAACCGAAATGACGTGTTTTTTGTTTAATACAACTGAAGGAAATAAATCTCAATCAAAGTATTCCAAAACAATCTAAATGTTTCTGCCCTACTCGAAATAAGTAAATTTAATTTTTCATTTTAAACGTTAATTGGAATTGCTTAAACCAAAATTTAAAAAAAATATCTAACCTTAAAACAAAAAATAACGCTTCTAATTATTAAAATTAATTTTAAGTAAAATAGATTTAATGAAATAGTTAATTAAAAAAATTTGGTTGTGAAACAGTGACTATAACATTTAAAAATAAACATTTAAATGCTGTTGTAGATATCATTAGCGTTTAAGTATAAAAAAAAAACGTAATGAAAACTGAGAACTTCTTCCAAAACAAAAAACCATTACAAAACTGCTGTGAAGTAAGTGTCTACCCCTCTCAATCTTTCTAGACAAACAAAAAATTAACGTAGCGAAATGATTTAATAAGCTTGAAATATTTCATCAATCAAAAAATAAATTAAATAAAATGACCTTATTAGCGAGTTTTTTATATAAATTATTCTAGTGTTATCCAAAAAACGTCAGTCAAAAACATGCGTAAAATTGTTTTGACACTTTTTGACTGTAATAAAAAATGCCCCTTTTTAAAATAATACATTTAAATGACAAACATATAGTTTAATTTTTATATTAAAGTATTTTCCTTTTGGGTCAAACTAAACCAGAAAGGCAATTATAGATGTCATGTTTCAAATTTTTTGAAAACTCTGCTCAAATGAAAATTATTAAATCTTACTTGTTCTAAAGTCGGATTTAGCCTATAAAAGATTTGATCAATGGTATTTTATACAAGTTTTAATGCACACTATAAAAGATCTTTGTCAAAGAGAAGATGTTTTATAATCTACATTAGCTGTCAAAATTATAAACAAATATTAGGTTATGTTTCTTAATAATCTTACTCTTTCACATGCAGATCTTCTGTTTTATACTGAGACATAGCTGAGTATAAACATAGCGTGCTCCAATTAAAAACTAAATTTTTCAGTTATAACATCTTACAAAACAAGTGAAGAATTAATTGAAACATCACATCATACTGAAATTCATCTAACACTTAGTAGCACAAAAGGAAAGTATCTATTGATGGCATTCTTTCCAATTAACAAACATCTTGAGTGGTAAAGAACTCTTTCTTATGACGTCATAAAGCAGAAATGTCATCGATATATAAATTATACTATAATTGGTTTATAATGTCTACCTGTTCTATAAAAACTTTAAGAAAAACAAACAAACGCCTAAGAAATATTTTTCTTCCATTTATTTTCGAAAAAAGGAATTTTCCCATTCAAGAATGACACATGTAAGGAAAATATTTCCGACATATTTATAATATAAGACATACCCCTACTATGATTTTAAAACGTCAATTACGTTGTGAGTTAATAAATTAATTAATTGTAAATAAACTTATGAATAATAATGAATATTAATACTTAATTAGGAAAAAGTAATAATATTATATTAAATGTTTCTCGGATTTTGATTTTACATTTATATAATCATCTTTCTCGTGTAAGGGATCTTTATTGTTTTATATATAGATTTGTTTTTGAAAAAAAAAAAAGAGAAAAAAAAACATACAAATGAAAATAATATAAATAGAAACAGCTGCACTTAAACAAAAAAAAAAAAAGAAAAAAAATTAGGTTATATACAAACTATAATTATTATTATATTTAAGTAGAATGAAAAAGTTCAATTTATATAATTCAATAATTTATTTTACGAAATATATATTTAAAAAGAAATAAAAAAAACAGTTTTCAATAATTTTAAAATTACTGTATGAAAAAAATGTTTCGATCATTATTTATAATTAAGTTTACACCGATAATTCAATATGATAGATACGTATTTGACGTTTGTCACGTGATAATATCAATATGGCAGCCGGAATTATTGAAGCGATGTTGTATGATTTACACAAAAATAATTATTATGTATTACTAAAACTGTAAGAAAATGAACTTAAGCCTAATTAATCAGGCCTACCCAGCGTAATATTTTGATAAAACTCTTTTAGTTTTGAACTTCGATTTTTAAATTGATGGGTGTTAATTTAAATGCATTATTTAGAATATTTCGGTTGATTTTGTTCTGTTGAAAATGTTAAAATAACGAGTACCTACCTTGAGTCGATATGTTATTAGGAAGATGTGGTGAAGCTTAGTTAGAGCAACCGAAGGGAGCAGTGCTCTTCGCCTAAGACATTACACAATTCCAAAGAAACAAACAGCAAAATGTTTACCGTTACGAGAAGTTCGTCCGATTTTATATTCAATATTTCTATGGATGTATAGAATTGGGCAGTTTTCCCTAGTAAAGTACAATTATCGGAAAGACACTGAATCGTTGCTAAGGTACTATAAGTAAGAGTAATTTAAACAAAGATATTTAAGACAAGTGGCGATTCTAAACTAGAAACAAAATCGCAATCGATATTATGATGGATTTCGCGTGGCCATTTCAAAACCGTCAAAATGATATGACATGGCAATGGAACACCCGTCCTGAACCGTCATTTTGATTATTTCAGCGTGAAATGACCTCACGCAAGTCCTTAATATACATACAACGATTATAATTCTACTTATGTTTACAGTGGTTTCTTTCAAGTCATCAACAAAGATAGTCTAGTGAAGAGTCGTTTCTTCAGACAGACTATCTTTCGAGTTGTTTAGTGCAACAAATGGCAATTATCATAAAAAATTATCCAAATTAATTCACTAAATTATCGGTGATTGAAATGTGTAACCAAATAATTTGTCTTCCAAAGCCAAAAATGCATTTTTAATTAATAATAAAAAATAAAAAAACGAAGAAAAAAAAACAGTTTTTTAAAAGACAGTAATTTTAAAATTAAATCATACAAAAATTTTAATTAATTTTAATTATTATTATGATTATTAGATCATAAGCGTATAAAAAAAAATAACGATTTTATAAAATAAAAATTTGAAGAAAAAAAATATTGAAAAAAATTTAAAAAAAAAAAAATATGGCTGGACAAATCAGATTTTTGAGAATATTATAATAATCTCAAATCCACTTTTGCCTTGTTAGAATAGTTATATTTTGAGCCAAAATTTTATGTATTGTTATTATAAAAATATTATATAATACTTTTTAATTTCGATAGCTAAAAACAAACAAAAAAAAAAAACAAATAAAATTAAAAATAAGATGAATCTTCTTCAAAATTTCTATACATTTAAAATATCAGGGTGTTTTAAGAAGAAAAAAATCCAAATATTTGTTCATACTTTATTTTGATTTGGTACCGTTTTCTATTATAGAAAAAAACGATTTGTAAATTTGATTTAGGAAACAAGAAATGTAATAACTGAGTTAACTATTTAAACAATTTCTGAAATACTGAGTATTTTGAGCCAAATATATATCAAGGTACTATATACATATGTATGCATACTCAGACGCATACATTAATAATCTAGATTAATATTAGAGCTGAAATTGTGACAAAATTTTAGTGAAAAAAGTGTCAAACAAAAGTTGCAGGTTTTTAAAAAAACGAACAATCTTTCTTTTATCTTTTACGGGTTTTAAGTTAGATCCATAACGAGGCGTGCATAGACCGATTTTACCGAAGTCACCTTTTTGGTTCTAGAAAACACCCCCGAAAAATTTCAGTTTGTTACACTTTTAGCTAACGGACATAGGGCAATGGAACAGTTAAAACATGTTATGAACACCTAACCCTAAATTTTTTTCCAATAGTTCTAACCGTTACCAACTTGCGACTAGACTTTATTGGTTATTCACTGAAACCTGTCTTAAATCAGTTTCCAAATCGA